>JAUIMM010000501.1:4422500-7220000 GCA_031769625.1 Taudactylus pleione
CACCCTACACACACATACAGGTTAGTGCTTCCCTAAGTACACACACAGGGGTTAGTGTCACCCTAATCAGACATACAGGTCAATGCCACCCTACACACACACAGGGATCAGTGCCACCCTACACACACACATACAGGTCAGTGCCACCCTACACACACGCAGGGGTTAGTGCCACCCTACACACACATAGTTCCTCCCCACACATACACAGAGGCTAGTGCCATGGAGCTGCTGAGGTAGATTCACAAACACTCACCTTGGGACCGGGCACTTCTCCTCCAGCCATTCCACTGAGCTTCAAGACCCAGCCGCCACTGAACCGGAATTTCCTAGTCAGACAAGAGCTTATCTCTGCACCAGGCCAGCTCCCCCATCTCTCCTCCTCCAGCATGTCTCACTCCCCGCGGCTCCAAACTTGCAGGGGGAGAGATCCGCCACTGCTGCTGCCACTGGAGACAAACACTGTGATCTCCATGCCTGCACTTACTCGGGCCACTCACAGGCTCAGCTGGGTTGGGCAGTGGACGCTGCCCACAGACCTGCATTGCTTGTCAACCTATTTTCCTTGGCAGCGCCAAGCTTGTCCCCCATCGCCGCCAGGTTTGTGCATGCACGGTCCGGATTTCAGATGGTGTTCAGGGATTGCTAGGGCTTTGTGGGGCAGCGGGAATGCCTCAGTACTCTCCCCGGGTACACTCACATGTGGGGGTATATTTACTAAAGTGAGAGTTTTTAGAAGTGGAGATGTTGCCCATAGCAACCAGATTCTACTTAACATTTAACTAGCACCTTCTAGAAGATAATAGCTACAGTACAATCAGATTGGTTGCTATGGGCAACATCTCCAGTTCTAAAAACTCTCACTTTAATAAATGATAAATAGAGACTATACTGTATTTTGAGGATTTCCACAATCAGGATGAGAAATCCAGAAAGTGTCAGACATGGAGGAACTAGTAGATCCACTCAGAGTACTAAAAGAGTATTGAGCAGTTTGGCTCAGGGCTTGGGCCTTACAGATTTTTTTTAGATGCGTGCAGCAGAAATGGGAGCAGCTGGGACAGTGACAAATGATGTTTGCGTAATTCTTCACGCACCAATGCTGACAACAGGCTGGCAAACACACCAAGGTGGACACCGCCGAAGTCTCTGTCCAGGCTGCTGGTGCTGGAACGCAAAGGAGCACAAAACATTATGCAGATTATTTTTTTATGCTGCTGTCCAATCCCCATCCGCCCCCACATGCCGGAAAAAAAAAATTGTATTTCAAGCTACATGTACTTTTCAATACCGGTTTGAATGCTTTACCTTGTCAAAATGACATCCATAGTTTGTTATGTCACACAGGGCCCGATTCCGAGTTGCGCCCTGCTGCGAACGCTTAAGCATTTTTTTCCGTAGTTGTGTCTGCGACTAAGGGCCTGATTCATGGTCAGACGGTATTGCACAGACGCAAGGAAGCAGCTGTGCTATCCCGTCCAGCAAATATTTAAATACTGCCGGAGGCGCCTATAGGAAGCAGACGCCTCCTGACAGCAATAGCGATCCGAGTACAGCGTCCTTAGTCGCTGCCTCGGATCAGCATCACGACCATCGGTCATTCTGCTCAAGCTGGCAGCCTGCGAGGCCAGAAAATCTGCATCCACCGATGCAGACCCTGGCCTCGGCACACCCGTAAAAACGGGGGTGACACGCCCCCGTTTCCAGGAACACTGCCCAGGGACGCCCCCTTTCCACCACCCAAATACCGCAGCATGTCAGTCATTCTGTGGCTTGGGGAATCCGAGATCGGAAAACTGCGTGGGTTCCCTCAACAATGTCAGACCCTATATGCTAATGCTAGTATCAGCCGTTCCGTGAATGTGCAAGGACTTTAGACGCCGTGATACCGCTTGGTGCATCTTTAGTTGTCACCATCGGTCGCACCCACCCCGTGCTAGGCGCAGACTCTACGTCAGAGTATGACCTTCAATGTGAACTATTAAGCGCCTGTTTTCAGTCTGCCCGGAGTCTACTGTGCATGCGCAGATCACTGGGAAAATGGATGGCAGCCATTTTCCCGGTGATTCCCTACTGCGCATGCGCAAAACGCAGGGAAAACGGCGTTTTCTGTAGCGCTACTCCGTGGGACATCAGAGAGGTAAGTATGAAAAAAAAAAAGGATGGGTGCAAGGTGTGCGGTGCGGGCCTCCCCTGGACCCAGGGGCCCGTGTGCACCGCACAACCCGCATCCCTGGAAAAGTAGGCAGGCCTCCCAACTTCTCCAGTCCCCCCCGAAATGTAGCGCCAAACCCCCGCTGCGGAGGGGCTGATGATGCAATTTGCGCTGATCGCGTCTTCATAACCCCGCCCCCTGCATCGCAATGCCGGAATATCGGCATTGTGTAGCGGATCGGAGCCTAAATGACACGATCATGTGGCTCCGCCCCCAGCCCCACCCCTGAATGGCTGGTAATGTACCCAACCACGCCCCTCTATACAGGGCCCGCCCCCCTGTTAAACCGACCTGACTGCTTCCTCCCGGAACGTTATCGTTCAGTCGTCCACTTTATCGCCCAGTGTGTACGCACCTTTAGAGGATGACTCAGAGCCCCTCATCTCCTTGCCCAGAGTAAAGTGATTAGAAGGTGCAAACCCCCTTTATCTCCCCAGACATCCCACATGCAGACTGCTCCCCTTGCTTTACATGAGGTATAATATATTATGTATTATTACAGTTTGGCATGGCATGTTATAATGACTGACAAATTTACTGAGTCGACCATACAAAATTATTTTGATTTAATCATAAAGGTGCAAAATGTGGAATTTATGACAAAGACCTAAATGTTTAAAGTAAGAATGAGAGGACAGAGGCTGATGCTGCATCTTACATTCTGCAGGAAAATGGAAGCGTAAGAGTCACCCACCAGGGAACTGAAAGTGACAGCTGCTCAGGGTGACAGATAGGCACCTTGTATCATCCAGCAGTTGCAATTCAGGAAGCAAAGGAGCCTTGAGGAACTGTTGTAAGGGGAGGACGGCAGAAAGTCTTAAACTGTGGTACCATAAGAAATATATTGTAAGAGGGATACAGAGATTACAAACTGACATCTCAGCGTCCTAATTGTAGTTGCTTGATAAGAGAGAGATTTGCTTGTAACAGATATTTTTTTTACATACATAAATTAAATAAACCAGACTGAGCCTGGTTGCATAAACTTGGGTAAAGGGTTGCATAAAATTGGATTTAAAAAAATAATAATTCAAAAACGGATTTATTTGATTTAAATAGGATTTTTTTTATTACATTTTTTTTAAATAGATGTTTAAAAATGAAAATGTTTACTTAAAAAAAAAATTAATAAAAAAATCCTATTTAATTCCAAAAAAATCTGATTTAAATCAAATAAATCCGGTTTAAAAAAAAAAAAAAAAAAATCCAATTTTATGCAACCCTGCCAGGCTCCCAGCTGTGTTATACTGTCTACTATAACGAGGTTTTACACCTTCAGGTTACTTTACGTTATTTTTTTGTTTGTACAAGGACTGCTGCGAATTTTACAATGTACTGTAAAACAGAGCTGTGTCATATCCAAGGACAATGACAGAAAACATCTCTGCCTGCTCGTATAAAGACTTGGCTGAAAAACACTGAAGGAAACTCAAAAAGAGAGCAATGGATTTAGTGAAAGTCGAAGAGTGCATGCACGGAACAACAAAGTAATCAGAGGGTGGACAATTCCTTTAAGAAACGGAAAATGAATGGATGGTTCCCACAGGGAATGAGTAAGTTTTCCAGAGCTGTCCAGCAGAATATTTACCTTGTTTCGCCTGTAGATGCGGAAGGTACATCGAACTTGTTCTTCCCAGGTGTCTCCCTTATTATACCACGATATCTGTATGGATCAACATTGACAGGCAATACGTTGACATGGTCAAAAGGCCGACTGACAAATGGTCAACAGTGCAGAAGGTTGACAGGGTTTAAAGGTGAACAGGTTCAATTGGTCGACACACAAATTGTCAACAAAAATGGTGGGCACATGGGCCCTCATTCAGAGCCGTACGCTCTGAGCAGAGCGCACGCTCTGAATGAGGGCCGCCCTCCATAAAAATGGAGCGTCCTCCTGGACGCTCGTATAGCTGTGGGTCACCACCCACAGCCTATACGAGCGTGCAGTTTGATGGCCGCGATGGTCTTGACCATCGCGACCATCGAAACTGCGAGCCGGAGCCTGCGGTTGAGGTTTTCAACCGCAAGCCCCGAAGTGATTTTGGCTCTATCAGAGCCAAAATCACTCCCACTGACATCACTGGTGATGTCAGTGGGCCGGCTTCTGACGGTAGGCGTTCCCGTGGGAACGCCCCCGTCAGGGAGGCACGCCCACCAAAGGGGGCGTGCTGTCAATCAACATCGACAGCACGCCCCCTTTGATCAGACACAACGAGCAAAGGACTTTCCTTCGCTCGTCACGTCTGGCGCATGCGCATGACGGAGCTCCCTCCGTCGTGCGCATGCTCAGTGCAGAACATCGACCCACTTGCGAGCGGACAGCCGCTCGCGAGTGGGTCTGAATCAGGGCCATGGTTTTTCAACATTGTTAAGGTGAGGGTTATGCACTTGGCTTAGTATTAGGTACTATATGGCGTCATTACGGTGGTACGGGAAGTGTGGGCTGCACCAGGTGACACCTTCCGAGGGCACTTGTTGTAAAGTGCCAGAAGTCTGTTCAGAGACCAGGCACAGGTTCTGCTGGGGCAAGCAACAGATAATTGCATGGTCCCCCTCGGGCTTGTGATATTGGCAGCGGCACTGGTCGCACCAGCCTCGGTACAGCCCTGACTGGTCCACCATAAAATAATTTTTGTGTGGAACCTCCACACAACTTTGTTGAAGTTACATATGTTAGTCGTGGAGTGCACTACTTCACAGTCTCCAACAAATTGGCTCTTCTAGGTATATGCACATACGCGGCGCCATATTGCCACTGTGTATGAACGAAATGGTGGAGGACTGACGTCCTCCTCTTAGCTCCAGGGACCACTGTAATTATCCAGATGTATCTAGTATTCCAGACCCTGCACCACTACCCTGCAGAGGAGCAGAGGAGAGTTACCGGCTGGTGAGCTCTATGCACCCTTGCTCTGTTACAGGCTCCGCTCCATCCAGAGTGTGTATTGCAACAGTGAGTACGACTGTACAAGTTATTTCCAACAATAAACCACAGAGCCTGGTTAAGTTACTTGACTGATCATTGCCTACAGAATTAACCACTAGTGTGTACAGTATTCTGCTTAAAATCAACCTGCCAGGCACTTGTGTGTCTTCTGCAAAACAGAATTGCCATATCAAACCATACATGTCTACCCTCCCGTAAGTTGCGGGAGCAGGGCCAGCTCTAGGGGTGTTCGACCAGTGTGGTCGAACGGGGACGCCACCCATAGAGGGCGCACCCCTCCCCAACATCCCGATTTCAGTAGATGGTCAAATCGGGAGGTTGGGGACCCCCACCGCTGCAGCTGTGTGGCGGTGCCGGACCCTGGAGTCTGAATAGATGCTGCGCACATGCGCGTGGTATCCATTCAGTGATGGGAGAGGGCTGGGGGAAGCCCAGCTAGTGAGGCTCCCCCTCCCCAGCTTGACATTTGGAGGCATGCCATGCAGACACACCTCCAAATAACGTCACGTAGGAGGCGTGGCCTATGGTAATTAGACCACACCCCCATTTTCGGAGGTAGGGGCGCACTAGAGAGAGCCGGCACAGGATGTTCCAACCCCTGGAGCCGGCCCTGTGCAGGAGGCTCACAAAATTTCAGGTAAGCCCGGAAGGGTAGGCACTTCTCTCGCATTCTGCCCATTTCCTAGTGAAGTGGGCCGAATAAGGACATTTTCTTGCAGACTGGCGTGTCCGCGAGTATGGGGCGTGTCCTAATGACGTGATCCTATGCGAATCGCGTCATTTGGCACCCGCCCCCTTATTTAAATATGCACCGTTCATGGCAAATTGCCACGAGGGGGCGAGGCTTAATTACGCAATCCATCCAGCCCCACCCCCAACACCTCCCGGGGAGAAGTCAAATGTCGGCAAGTATGTATCAAACTCTACTTGTACCCTTCAATGTTACTGACAGGGCTGTTATTATGGCTTGAGCTGCTTTTCCCACACTTTAGTTAGCGATTGGCCTGCTCCTCTGGTGAGTGAGGTATTATTATAATATAACTACATTTATGCATAATGTGTGGATATATTTTATATATGACAGACTCACTTTAAGTGGGAATGTAAGCCAGACCTCAATCGCTGTAACATAAATCCTTACTAGGTGAAGTGATTGATAGCCTCTTACCTCCACTAGACATGTGGTCGCAAATGATTTAATTTTCTAAATCTTGTCACTCAATGAATTAATATGAGATTCATTATTAAAATACCCATCCGTGTAAATCAAAAAGATTGAAAACTTTCAGTTCCCGCTAGTAGGCTAGATTCTCGCTCCCATTATTATAAAATAATGAAAAGTATTTACTACTTATTGATAGCAGAAAAACTACATACAGGTGCCAAAAAATACATACTAAAGAACAGGAAAACCATGGGGAATAGACCTTCACTGTCTTATAATGCTGTGTGCTAGTATAATATAGTATATCATATCCACCTAAAAAATATCTCCAGGATTAGACCCTTCCTCACCCAGGATGCCACTAAAACCCTCATCCACTCACTGGTCATCTCCAGATTGTACTACTGTAACCTTCTCATAGCTGGCCTCCCAGTATCTTACCTCTCTCTACTACAATCGGTTTTCAATGCAGCTGCTCAGCTCATCTTCCTCTCCAGACGTTCTACATCTGCTTCCCCTCTCCTTCAAGCCCTACACTGGCTCCCCTTCCCCTTCAGATGCCAAATCAAGGTTCTTACACTCGCCTACAAAGCCCTCACCAAATCCTCTCCCACATACATTTATGACCTTCTCTCCCTTCACACTTCCGCTCGCCCACTTCGCTCAACAAATGCACGCCGCCTCTCTTGCCAACTGATTACTTCCTCCCTCTCCCGCATCCAAGATTTTGCCCATGCTGCTCCCTACCTTTGGAACTCTCCTCCTCTCCCTATCAGACTCTCCACCTCTCTACAAATCTTCAAACGGGCTCTCAAGACCCACAACTTCCTCAAGGCCTTACTCCCCATAAGGGCACCTAACACTTGACTGACAACTCCCTGCTGCTTATTGTGAGTGCTTTAATCGCTATTGCAGCAATGTATATAAATCATGTCCTTGTCCTGCACTGTAATGTACTGTAAGTTACTTGTTGCTTGTTCAATTACCAGTTCTATGTACTATGTAAGGCGCTGCAGAAAACTTGTGGCACCATATAAATAAAGGATAATAATAATAATACTTAACATAGGAAATTATTTAGCTTTACGATGCAACCCATATTATCACACAATGGGGCTTATGCAGAGTAGGCGTAAAACAAAACATGGGGCGGGATGCAGCAATGTGAAAAATGTGGTCAAACCATCGAAAATGCAGTTTTCAGGGGTCTGACCGCATTTGTTATATGCACCAAGCCCTGAAATGCGATGCATTCTGGGACTTGAATGCGGTGGGTAATGCCATCTTTAGAGAGTGATTCGGAGTGATTCAGAGAGTGATTGTCACAGCCCGCCTACAAGACCCCAGAATCAGACCCCGGCACTTACCTTTGCGGGATGCTGACCCGCGGTGTCTTCCGGCTCCTGCGCCGTGTGCTGGTGCCTTCTCCCTTAGGTGCGACTCCATGGGCGTGGCCATCCAATAATGGTGCTTCTTCTTCTCTCTCAGCCTACCAGCACCCTGTGTCCCCTATAAAAGCATCTCCACTACAGACACAAGTTGCCAGTGCAACAAGTCCCTTAGATTGTCTAAGTGAGCCTCCCCACTGCGCTCCGTAGGTGTCACCACCATCTCCATACGGCTTCTCAGCCGCTCCAAGTAGCTTCCGTGCTACCCCCATCTCCATATGACTTCTCAGCCGCTCCAAGTAGCTTCCATGCTACCACCATCTGCATACGGCTTCTCAGCCGCTCCAAGTAGCTTCCGTGCTACCACCACCTCCATACAGCTTCTCAGCCGCTCTAAGTAGCTTCCGCGATACCATCATCTTCATACGGCTTCTCAGCCGCTTCAAGTAGCTTCCACGCTACCACCATCTCCATACGGCTTCTCAGCCGCAATCAAGTAGCTTCCATGCTACCACCATCTCCATACGGCTTCCTAGCTGCTCCAAGTAGCTTCCGTGCTACCACCATCTCCATACGGCATCTCATCCACTCCAACTAGCTTTCTGTGCTACCACCATCACCTTACGGCTTCCCAGCCACATCAAGTAGCTCATGCGCTACCACCAATCACCTTTACGGCTTCCCAGCCACATCAAGTGGACTCTGTGTGGTGCCTACTTCTACCAGTCTTCTCCAACCTCTCATGCGTAGAAACTTTATTAAACCTATTCTCCTCCAGAGAGCATCCAAGTTTAACAGCACAGGTCCAAGACCCAGCCCGGGTACACAGCCTCAAAATACCACATCTGTGACAGTTTGCACTGGCCCGATGGACTCGGCAAGTGGTCAGGGATCTGGAGTGGATTCTTCCCAGGATGTTCTTTCTCATCTGGAAAGACAAGAGACTTCACAAATACAGCTTATCCAATTAATTCAGGACATGTCATCTCACTTGGATAGCATTCAGGCATTTGTTATCTAACCCCGCTCCTGTAAACATACAAGTTGCAGCCCCTCCTTCAGTGTCGCTTCCTCCCTTGGCACTACCCGCTGCTCAACTCCAACTGGCATCTCCAAGCAAGTTCAATGGCAACCCCAAACTATGCAGAGGTTTCCTAAACCAGTGCAAGATCCATTTTGAGCTTCAACCGACCAATTTCCAAGGACCCGAGTGGCCTACATAATCTCGTTGCTCTCCGGGCAAGCACTCGATTGGGCTTCACCTCTCTGCCAATTACCCAGAATTCGTTTCCACATTACGCAGGATCTTTGATGAAACTGGGAGAACCACTTCTGCCTCAGCAGACATTCTACGCCTTCAACAAGGCAGCAAAACTGTAGGACAGTATGCCATTCTATTCCAGACCCTGGAATTAGAACTCAGTTGGAATGAGGATGCCCGCATAGCAGCCTTTTGGGCTGGGCTCTCCAAGAGACAAAGAAGATCTGGCTTCCCGTGACCTTCCACCTAAACTGGTTGATTTAATTTCTCTCTGCAACAAAGTGGATCTATGGCACCGAGAGCGTGCCATGGAGAGGGGTAGATTCGACCGTGGAAGACCACGTCCAGCTCAACTACATTCACCACCCGTGGGCAAAGAATCTATGCAGGTCAACCATTCCTGTTTGTCTGCTGAGGAGCGACAGAAGAGACAGAGACAGAATCTCTGTATGTACTGTGGGTCGTCGCAGCATCTAATTAAAACTTGTCCCATCCGTCCGAGAAATGCCTCCTCCTAACTTATGATAGAGAGGTTAAGTTAGGAGTTGCCATTAATTCACCTAGGAAGTCTGATTCCACCATTCAGGTCCAGTTGAAACTTCCACAGGGTCTTAAAGTTGTTCTAGCTCTTCTAGATTCTGGAGCGGCAGGAAATTTCTTGACTACAGACTTTGTCCAAAAACATCGGATTCCAGTCGAAGCATTACCCCGAGTCATCACTTTAACTGCCATCAATGGTAGTTACATTATTAGTGGTACCATCACTCATCGCACCAAGCCACTTAAACTTACCATCGGAGTGCTCCACTCAGAGGAACTGTACATCCTAGTGATTCCCAAAGCCTCTCATTCTCTAGTTCTTGGATTACCCTGGCTACAGAGACATTCTCCACAAATCGATTGGTCAGCCATGCAAATAATTTCTTGGAGTTCTACTTGTTTCAAGAACTTCCTTCACCGAGTACTTCCGGTTCGATCCTCTGTTCTACAGCTTCCAGCCGGCTTGCCCACATGACCCTCTATGTTCCTAGTTGTTTTCAGTAAACAAAATGCAGATTTATTACCTCCCCATCATAATTGGGATTGTTTCATAAACCTGATTCCAGGGAAGAATCCTCCCAGAGGACGCACCTATCCACTTTCACTTCCCGAGACTCAAGCTATGTCCGAATATATCGAGGAAAATTTAAATAAAGGTTTCATTCAACCCTCTTCATCTCCAGCTGGAGCTGGATTTTTCTTTGTAAAAAAAAGATGGTGGTTTACGCCCATGTATTGACTACCGAGGGCTCAATGACATAGCCATTAAAAATTGCTATCCTCTGCCCCTCATAACCAAATTATTTGACAGAGTCAAAGGGGCCACAATCTTCACCAAATTTGATTTAAGAAGAGCCTAAAATTAATTTGTATTCGTCCCGGAGATGAGTGGAAAACCGCCTTCAACACCAGAGATGGGCACTACGAATATCTTGTCATGCCCTTCGGACTTTGCAATGCCCCAGCTGTTTTCCAATTTTTTGTCAATGACATTTTCCGGGATCTACTGTACAAAAGTGTGGTTGTCTATTTGGACGATATCTTGATTTTTTCTCAGAATTTAGAGACCAATCGTAATCAAGTAAAAGAGGTCCTTCTGAGGTTACGCTCCAACCAACTCTTCTACAAACTGGAGAAATACCTTTTTAAAGTATCCAGTGTACCATTCCTGGGGTACATCATCTCCAGGAACTAATCTTCAAATGGATCCCTCAAAACTTCAATCTGTTCTTGATTGGTCTATCCCGACATCTCTGAAATCTATACAGCAGTTCTTAGGATTTGCCAACTATTACTGCCAGTTTGTAAAATTGATTTTCTACACTGGTGGCTCCTATCACAGCCCTCACTAGCAAAAGTGCAGATCCAACCACGTGGACCGTAGAAGCCACTTCGGCTTTTCAACTTCTTAAGCAGGCGTTCATCTCGGCCCCAGTTTTAAAGCTGCCGGATTTAACACTACCCTTCATTCTGGAAGTCGATGCGTCTTCTGAGGGAGTTGGAGCAGTTCTCTCTCAACGTTTTGAAGATGAGAAGCTTCATCCTTGTGACTTCTATTCCCAGAAATTTCTGCCGGCAGACAGGAACTATTCCATTGGTGACCAGGAATTACTCGCCATAAAATTGGCTCTCGAGGAGTGGTGATATCTTTTAGAGGGGGCTCAATACCCAATCACCATCTACATCTACAAGAACTTACTATATCTAAAGTCTGCTAACTGTTTGAATCCCCGGCAAGCCAGATGGGCGATATTCTTTGCTAGGTTCAATTTCAAACTCTCCTATCGCCCCGGATCACAAAATTGTAAAGCCGATGCTCTTTCCCGTTCCATGGAAGGTAGTTCCGAACCGCTTGCTGAATAATCTCACCCAATCCTAGACCCAACTTCTTTTGCTCCAACATCTCAATGACACCTCCTGTTGGGAAAATGTTTGTTGCTCCTCATCTTCGCAAAAAGTTGTTACAGTGGGCACATGCGTCTCATTTGTCCAGACACTTTGGCATTTACAAAACTTTGGAATTCATCTGGCTATCTTATTGGTGGCCTTCCACGAAAGCGGATGTTGCCTCCTATGTTTCTTCATGTGTCAAGTGTGCCCAACACAAAGTGCCCCTGCAGGCTCCATCTGGGCAACTCCAACCATTAGCCATTCCTTCACAGCCATGGACACACTTGTCAATAGACTTTATCACTGACCTTCCTCCATCGCGAGGACACAACACAATCTGGGTTATCGTAGACAGATTTTCCAAAATGGCTCATTTTGTACCCCTTACTGAGCTCACATCTGCCCAAAACTTCATAAAGGAGATCTTCAGGCTTCACGGTCTCCCACAAGAGATTGTCTCAGATAGAGGAGTACAATTCGTGGCAAAGTTTTGGAGGTCACTCTGTTCAGCTCTTCGGGTGAAACTTAAATATTCCACGGCATACCATCCTCAAACCAACGGACAAACTGAAAGGGTCAACCAGGACCTGGAGCAATTTCTTCGAACCTTCATCTCCTCCTCTCAAGATAACTGGATCGAGTTTCACCCATGGGCGGAATTCGCCCACAATAATCAGTATCATACTTCTACTGATTCAACTCTTTTTCTTATAGTCTTCGGTCATCATCCTCGGATTACGGACCTCCCTTTACTCCAGGCAAAATATCCCTCCAACGATTCTCTGACATCTGGAGAAAGGTTCGTTCCGCTCTCACTAACACATCAGCTTGGTATAAGAAATTTGCTGACCGCAGAAGACGAGCTGTTTCAAGTCTTCAACCCGGGGATATGGTCTGGCTTTCCACTCGACATCTCAGACTCCGAGTACACTCGATGAAATTTGCTCCACATTATATTGGACCATTTCCAATTACCAAAGTCCTGAATCCAGTGGCTTACAAACTACAACTGCCTCCACATCTTCGCATTTCTAATTCCTTTCATATTTATCTTCTGAAACCATTGATCCTAAACATAATCCAGAAAGATCCTCCTAAAGCTTCTAGTGTCCATACTCAGCAAGGAGAAGAATTTGAAGTTGACAGAATCCTAGACTCCCATTGTCGATACAATCATCTCCAATACCTCATCAATTGGAAGGGATATGATCTGGAAGAAAGGATTTGGATAAACGCTTCCGATGTTCATGCTCCTTGCCTAGTCAAAGCGTTCCATACAAAGTTTCCTCATATACTAAGGAAGTGTCCAGTTGCCACTCATGAAGAGGGGGGTACTGTCACAGCCCGCCGATGAGACCCCAGAATCAGACCCCGGCACTTACCTTTGCGGGCGCTGACCCGCGGTGTCTTCCGGCTCCCGCACCGTGCGCTGGTGCCTTCTCCCTTAGTTGCGGCTCCCGCTGCCATCCTCTCTGACGGGTCCCGCTGTTCTCCCGCTTCCACGCTGGCTCCTGCTAAGTGCTATGTCCCCGGTGCTCACATCCAGGAAGCACTGGCCTCCGGTTCATGGGCGCGGCCATCTTGGATTTGCCCATGTGACTCCACTACCACCAATGACGGTGCTTCTTCTTCTCTCTCAGCCTACCAGCACCCTGTGTCCCCTATAGAAGCATGGACAAAAAAGATGCAAGAACTCTGTTTTGTGAGCACTCTTATTATTGAAAATATTAATAAATTAATACATAACTTTTATTAAAAAACTATTCAAATAAAAATAGGTTTGTACCAGCAGCTATATATGATAACACAAATGAAATATGGTATGTATCACATACAAAATAAGTGAAAACATATAAATAACCAAAATATAAAGACATGAAAAAAAGAAAAAATATTTTTCAAAACGAAAAGATGGAGTCCTGATTATAATTGTCTCCTATGACTCTACACAGTGTGTTAACAAAATCACATAGATAAATCAATCCTTATACATCTAGGGCAAAATGCATAAGAAAATAAACGTAGCTTATATATCAAAAACTATAACATAACATAATTAGACATATATCAAAACATAATAAATAATGGCGAAATAAAAATAAAGATAATACACATGTATAGCCTCTATGGCATCATTGGAAAAAGTACCAGTTTGTACCTATAGTGCTTCACATTAATGTAAAATACCAGAATAGTCAGGGTAAAGATGCCGTTTCTCTGGATTCTACTTCTCCCTACTTGACCTCAAGTCATCGGTAGGGAGTGAGAGATCACTTGGGAACGGTTTGACCCTTAGAAACAACAGAATAACCGCAACGTTTCTCAATATTTAGCTTCTGCTGTTGGGGGTCTTACAAAGAGCATTGGACCCCCAATGAAAGAGTTACTCTAATTGAGATAGTCATCAGTTAATAGTGAGGATACAAAAAAATATTAAAGTGTTATATGTCAATAACTATTAAATTCATACTAAGATATACATAAATAACTGCTGATCAGTAATAACCACAGAACTAATAGTAACATGTACATATGTATAAGTGTCCTCTTGATTTATTGCTAGGACATGTAATCTGTACGTCAAACATAAATCATAATGGACCAAAAAGATGTTAAATGATTCGTTTTTAGTGGTACACACAAATATGCTAAACAGCCAAACTGGTTTATGCATAAATATATATTGTACAACTTGTGCATAGTTTCTACAAGGGATCACCTACAGATAACATATAGATGTGTGATGATATGAATAGGTATCAGATCAAAACCATTTAATCCTATGATGTAAATTTAGTTCCATTGTACACATAGGGTTAACATAATCAGCAGCAGGTGCTCACCCTCAAAGATACTGTGATAAATCATATAGCAAAACCCATATGAATCCGTGTAATAAATCTAATATAGGATTATACTAACCAGAAAAGTATTTGATAAAAAACATATTAAAGTGAATATCAAGAGTACAAACTGGTAGTTGGAGTGTCATGTGCTGCGCAAACACAGACACCCGTCCTGCCGATGCGCGTTTCGCCGAATGGCTTGTTCACGGAGGAGACAGCTGCAAAAGCCGGTCTCCATTGCCCTAGGTTATATACTGCAAAGGACCAATCACAGAACATTGTATCCATAGTGACAGGACAAACAACCAATAAGAATCCTGAAAGTATTAGAGCAATCAGAAAGGGAGTGTGTAAATATCCTCCAATCTCTATGTCCCACTTTAATAGTAATGGGACAGCCGGTCAGTTGAATTCCTGTGAATATCAATGAAGGGGGTTGTGTAAACATCCTCCTCTCACCTAGCCTTATAGTAATAAGGACTAGTCACATGACCTGCCGGCATACGTATTGCCGCTATAATATACTGGAGGTTTTAAGTAAGTGGTAACATTAGCAAGTGTGTCCATATAATAAAAAACATTTTTTAGCCATCCTAATCTTGACAAATGATAATGATAAAACTAAGAAGAAGGTTACCTATTAAAGAGTGTCCTCGTAAAATCGGGACCGGAGGAGTACAGAATATGCTTAGGTTCTTGCTGTATTTGTGACCCGCATGTTCAGTCCACAAGCACAATGACAGCAGCAACAAATCTCTGCTGCCCTAAGTTTAACACAGCGTCATCATTGGACGCTAAGTACATAATAGCAAAGTAAATAGGTCAACGAAGTCCCGACATGTCAAAGCCATTTAAAGGAGAAGCATACAGAAATCCTCCTATAACCCTATTATATGATAGGGGAGGGCAAACAGGCATCCTTTCAGCATATCCATAAATAGGGTATAATTTTGCTGATGTTGTGCGGACTCATGCTGTACTTATCAGGTTCCCACATAACTCACCAGTGGATGCTATTTGCTTGTTTATAGCATAATGAGACCGTCCCTTAGGACTGAAAAAAGGGACTGTATACTATCATAACAACTATAAAGAAAAAATAAAAAAACTAATTAATAATAAATAATAAATGGAAAATACTAAAATTATAATAATAATTCTAATGTATAATGAAATAACTATAAAGTGTTGTGCCTATATAAATGTGACTCACCCGAATAGTGATAAATATATAAGTGTTGGCCAATTAAAAGTTTAATGTAATACAATAAAAATTATGTGTGAGTGGAGATTAAGTGAATATTGTGAATAATGTTAAGTGGTAATACATAAGTGAAAACAAATAAAATAAAAACAATATTAATAAAACAAAAAAATTTAAAAAAGATGCACTAAGTGAGCAAAAAAAAGTGAATATAATTATAATGTATAATATGTGAGTCATTTAAATGAAATAAAATAAAAATTAACATAAAATAAAAATAAAGTAAAATGAAATAAAAATAAATATAAAAAATAAAAATAAAAATGAAAAATAATTAAATATAGTAAAAGTGTGTGAGTGTATATTGTGATATAAGGTTCAAATATCATAATATCAACCAACATTAAAAAAAGTGAAAAACAACAAAAAAGGAAAAAAAGAGGCACAACAAATATAAAATAAATATGAATATATATAAACTCTAAATAATGTACATACATACATACATATATATATATATATATACATATACACATACACACATATACACACACACACAAATACAAACACATACGTATACAAACATAAACACACATGTGTATATATAAGCAATATACAATATGATGAGGAAGGAAAATGAAAAATAGAGATTAAAAATTATAAAAATAAAAATAAATACCCCTAACTTATACACAATACATGCCTATTAAGTAAAATAATCAAGAAGTACTGAAAAATCTCATAATAAATAAATTCAGATGAATGGGCTGAAGCTGTTGTATTCATTCAGTCCCTTGGGTACTAATGTGCCCAATCTGAATATCCATTCAGTCTCTTTCTTGAGTAAAGCTACACTTAGGTCTCCTCTTCTAATGCCCGTCTTTATTTTTTCAAGGCAAAAAGCTTTAAGTTGTCTAGGATCGCTGTTATGTTTCAACAGAAAATGCCTTGCTACAGATGAAATTTTCTTCATTTTCTTTACATCCGACAGGGCATTTCTGATGTTACTGGCATGTTCAAGTAACCGAGATTTTAGAGCTCGTGTTGTCATTCCTACATATTTACAATCACACGAGCACTGTAGGCAATACACAACTCCAGTGGTGTTGCAATTAATAAAATCCTGGATAAGATTAATTTTACCATATTTGTCCTGTATATTATCAACCCTTGTGATAACACTACAAGCTTTACAACTTCCACAGGTATATGTCTCCTTAATCTTAGGAATCTTCTTAGGGTAATATTCAAAATGACTGTGTGTTAGGAAATCTCCTAAATTCTTTGCTCTTCTCCAACTCATGGAAACCTCATCTTTAAGTTGTGTCCTTAAATCAGGGTCTAATAGGAGAACTGGCCAATGTTTCTGTATAATCTTTCTTAATTCCTGCCACTCTTTACAGAAGTCACCGACAAAGCGGACTTCATCTTTGTTCCTTTGTACCTTCGATTTAGGAAAGACTAGGGTATCCCTCCCGATCCTAGAAGCTTCAAATCTAGCTCTTTTTATTGAGCAATGGCTTTAGCCCCTCGACCTAAGCCTGAATGTTAAGTCATCACATTGTTTTTTAAAATCTATCTCATTGGAGCAATTGCATCTAAGGCGCAGAAATTCTCCTCTGGGAAGATTGAACTTGGTTGGTGGAATGTGGCAGCTACTCTAATGTAATAAGCTGTTTGTTGCTGTGGTTTTCCTGTATAGGTTGGTGGTAATATCACCAGTTATCTCTTTGCTGATTCTGAGGTCCAGAAAGGAAATGGTATCCTTACTCATTTCCCATGTGAATCTTAAGTTCAATTGATTATCATTCAAGATATCAATGAACTCTATAAATTCCGATTGGTTACCTCCCCAAATGACAAAGATATTGTCCATGTAACGTAACCATTGTATAAAATGTTAATCTGTCGATAGAATCTGCTCTGAAAGATTAATGATTTGAAGCTCTTCATCAAGTCGGGGATCTATTGTCTCCTTCTGTTGATCCTGGTTGATTGTCTTAGGGGTAGAGGAATATCCCAATCCTGTGTACTCCTTCCTCTTCTTCCTCCCCCTCCTCGTTGGCCTCCCATTCTGTATATGCCTTTGAGATCCCTCATACTATCTAAAAAAGGAACCGTAGAGTTAGGGGATAGTAATCTGGAATCCCTCTATGTTTCTGGGTATTCCTCTGTTCCTGAGGATTCTGGGCCTGATTCAGAGCCGAACGCTCTGACCAGAGCGCTCGCTCTGAATCAGGGCCCTCCTCCATGAAAATGGGCGTCCTTCTGGACGCTCGCATAGCTGTGGGTGACCAACCACAGCTTATGCGAGCGTCCATGATGATGGTCGCGATGGTCAAGACCATCGCGACCATCGGGCTTGCGACGGAGACCCTGCGGTAGGGTCTCGCTGCCGCAAGCCCTGGAGTGATTTTGGCTCTATCAGAGCCAAAATCACTCCCACTGACACCTTCAGACGGTAGGAGTTCCCATGGGAACGCCTCCGTCTGGCAGCCACGCCCCCGGCATGCCCACCAAAGGGCACACCTACCAAATCAACATCGACAGCACACCCCCTTTGGTGCGAGACCCGAAGCGACGGAGAGCCCGTCACTATCCGGGTCTCGCGCATGCGCACGACGGAGCTCCCTCCGTCGTGCGCATGCACAGTGGGGCAACATCGACCCACTTGCGAGCGTCCTGCGCTCGCGAGCGGGTCTGAATGACCCCCTCTGTCTCTGACGATGAATAGTTGTAATTATCCCATCTATTATAAGATGGTTTGATGGGTTGATTCCATTCAAAGATTTTCCCTAATGCAAAATCTTTCTTATCCCGAACAAATTTATGACGTTTATGTTCAATAAGGACTTTCTCAAAATTGTCTAACTCCTTCTTATTCTTATCAAAGCATTGTTGGAACTGATGGTCTTGTTCCCACTGGGAGAGCTTTTTCCCTAAATTTTCTATGCCCATATCACATTCCTCTAATATTAAGAGGTTATGTTTGATAAGGACTGTCATGAGATCCTGTGAACATTTCAGGAGGCAGGATTCCCATTCCTTCTGTAAGTTTGGTGTGGCAAGACTAAAATAAGGAAAAACCTTCGGTCTTAAACCTCTTGGAGAAATCTTATGTCTTTTATAATTTTCTAATGTTGTGAGATCCCAGTTTACTCGTAGTTGTTTATGTAACAGAAATTTTAATTGAGAGAAATCTTCTTCCCAATTAGAGTTCGGAACATCATCCAAACCAGAAGATGAAAAAATACTGTCTAAATCCTCAGGAGTTCTCCGTTTGGTGGCTAACTCAACCTTCAGATTAAAATTTGCCATAATATCTGTGAATAAATCAGATGCTGCTGAAGACAATATAAAAGCATCTCGGGTGCAGACACAAGTTACCAGTGCAACAAGTCCCTTAGCTTGTCTAAAAGTGAGCCTCCCCACTGCGCTCCGTAGGTGTCACCACCATCTCCATATGGCCTCTAGGGATAGGGTGTGGGGTGGGGAGGGTTAGTGTTAGGATGCAGGAAAGGAAGGTTAGGGGGAGAAGGGGGGAGGGTTACTATACTTACCAGACCATTGTCGGGATCCTGAGCATCGGGATGTCGCTGTTAGTATATTGGTAGCAGGCATCCCGACTGCTGGGATTTCATACCGATACTGTCTCAGGGCATCCGCTGGTGTCTACATGTAACTCTGCTGGACCATCAACCTGTAAACACAGATTTCCAGCATGAAGGAGTAACAGAAAGGGGGGGGAGGGTCGATATAGAATTCAGTCATCCTGTACTAAGTGTATGGGAACAAAACAATTTTAGAGTCACTAAAGGGGAGAATAGGAAATAAGTGAGAAGGGCCCTGCCTGTGTATATAGGGCCTGATTCAGTACGGATCGCTATTGCGATTGCTGATGTGATTATGCAGGCAGTTCTGCTGCGATAATATGCTAATGTCTGCAACTGCTCTTCCGACATAGAGACTCCCACAACTGCTTTCTCACATCCGTAAGACCTCTCAGTCCTGCATATATATAAGTAACATCGGAGTCTCACGCAGAATTACAGCAGGTCTGACCTGACTCAGAAATTGCAACTGTTGTCACACGCAGTGAGTACTCAGACTGCGTATGCCGTCGCAGGGGCTAATTTATGTACGTCCAGGAAACGGCGTTCAAACGTACAGGCACGCCTGCGTTTCTCAGACCCCTCCCCTGTCTCCACCCAAAAATGCTGACATCCTGCCACTCTACGATGGCTGTGTATCTGTGTAGGTGATCGCAGTGCGATCGCAATGCTAACCCACACAGGCGCACTGCGATGCATACACATGCGCAATATGCACCATTGGCTGATCTGCGTACACTGTTGCAGTTGCGATCAGTGATGAATTAGTCCCATGGTTTATGGAATACAGACCATCTGAGCTAACGTAAAATAACAGTGGTTATTCCATGTGCTGTAAATATGTCAGGGCCTGATCAACCAACTGTCGTATTGTCGTCCTACATTATGTACAGCCGCCTCTTCTTTCATCTTGAAATCCGAACACTGTTTGGGACCACCATTCTTTAACATTTTGTTTGCATTGTGCAAGGATTGCAAATGCAAAGCTGCACACTGGCTATAGATATATGATGTATGCATGCATGCTATAGATATATGATGTATGCACGCAGGCTATAGATATATGATGTATGCGCGCAGGCTATAGATATATGATGTATGCACGCAGGCTATATATATATGATGTAATGCAGGCAGGCTATAGATATATAATGGATGCACACAGGCTATAGATATATGATGGATGCACGCAGGCTATAGATATATGATGTAATGCACGCAGGCTATAGATATATGATGTATGCACTCAGGCTATAGATATATGATGTATGCACGCAGGCTATAGATATATGATGGGTGCACGCAGGCTATAGATATATGATGGATGCACGCAGGCTATAGATATATGATGTATGCACGCGGTGACCCATGGGGTCCCGTAGCCGGCCACCGCAGTTTAGAAAAAGGGACCAGAAGATCCTGGCTTCTTCCCTCCCCAGCAACGGCGGCGACACACCTCCGTTTTGGGAAACGGAGGGCATCATCACCCCCTCCCCGCCCCCAAACGGCAGCAGACTGTCAATCACTGACAGTCTGCTGCCAGTTTACGTGCGGGCTCGCAGACCCGTTCAGCACATGCGCAGAACGGGTCTGGCGCCTGCGCAGATTCCCGAACAGCTGCTGAAATAGGCCCTGTGTCTCTAGTTAAGACCTGATGAACAGAAATCGGTTCTATGGACCTGGTTATTGAATTGTAGAAACCAATCAGGTAATAGCATCTGAGCAATTGTGCCTTATACAGGGGTCATCTGATAGAGCGGTATGAGGACACCTGGACTTCTTGGTATAGGACATTACAAGTACAGTAATTAAGTGCCCGCCTCGGGTGTCACATATCAGAACTATCAAGCAGCCATCATTTTAATCTGATGCATTTTCAAAGCCCAGGTTACCGTCTGCACAGCGCAGGGAAATGTCAGCACAGCAGGGCTCGATTAATGTTCTCTATAGAAGCAGTCTGAGTTCTTAGTATGAATTTTGCAGACGTCTGAGCTGTCATGTTGTGATATTTTAATGTCAGGCTCTTTCTCCTTTCCACTGACCCGGTTCTCCCTGAATCATGCATGCAGCTAATGCTGGGACTCATTTGTCACCACATTGTCTGACTATTAACGTTTTGAAGGCCACTTACTGTACACATTTGCCAAGCGCATGTAAATACTTCTACATTGTCATTAGGCACTTCAAATCTGTAATTATGTTGTTAATATAATTTGTGAGCATAAGTTGTTCTCTCTTCGTCCAGAGTAACAAGGGCTGCGTGCGCAGGGACATTGAAAAATAACGCCAAGCTATAGGTCATCTGTCCTCGCTTCAGGGGAGATTCAAGATATGTTTATTAATGTATAGCATGCATACTACAGCATGGACTTTACATGGAGTAGCACGGTGGTGCAGTGGTTAGCTTGTTGCCTCACAGCACTGAGGTCTTCGTTTAGCAAACACTTGCTTAGATGATTGCAGCGATGCCATTGGGCTGGTGTACAGTATGCTATCTCCTATTCTTGCGCATAAGTTCATGGCTTGCGGTCAGCACAGTCGCGCAAAGATTGCTTGCACAGCATTGGGTTCGATTCCTGCCAAAGCCCTATGTGAAGTTTGCATGTTCTCACAGTGTTTACGTGGGTTTCATCCTGGTACTCTGGTTTCCTCTGATGATCCAAAAAATATTGGTAAGTTTATTTGCTACTGACAATGAAAATAACATAAGTGTGTGTGTATGTACATGTGGTAGGGAATATAGGGCCCGATTCAGAGCCGGACGCAATTAGCACTCGCTTGTCCAGAAAATAGGGGTGGCTATTCAAATGAACCGTTCGCTCTTTACGGTCTGTTCACGCCTCTAGGTCTGAATGAGCGAACAAAACTTGCGGTCGTTTTTTGGGAAACTACGCCCCCTGGCCGCTCGCATCCTACGTTATGTCCGCTATTTATTAGATTAATCGAATACATCGACCAGGGTATGAGCTGCTCGCTATTCTTGTGGTTGGTTTTTGCTACCACAATTTTGCGAGCAGTTCTGGCTATAAAATAACCCAGTGACGTGGTCGATGACGCTGCTGTTTTAATTATGCACACCCATAAAACGCCCGTTTTGACCTTTAAGCACGCCTGCGTTCGGATCTCCACTCCCCGTTTTCAAGCACCTTCCCCTGTTACCACCCACATACGCCTCTTTCTGTCACTCAAATTATCAGGCATTCGCTATTTTGCGAGCACATGAATTTCGACCGCACTGACTGGTTCGCGCATGCGTATAACGATACATACGCATGCGCAGTTGGGCAAACATCGCTCGGAGCGAACGAGCGGCCGCTTACGAGCGGCTCTGAATCAGGCCCATAGATTGCAAGCTCCACTGGCGCAGGGGCTGATATGAGTGACCAAAAATATTCTCTGTGTGCTGTGCAAATACCTGGTAATAATAATAGTACTTTCACATACAAGTCTATGATCCACCATGGTAATGAATGTGAAGAGCGCAGTAAACGTTGGCACAACTGGCCTGGGGCTGATTTACAACCATGGTGGGGGCACCCCACACTGCAGGTTCCCCGTCTATGGTTCCACCAGCCTAGGCTGGCATGACCCCAAAATCAAAGGGGTACTCGTGTCAGTATTGCTTCTAATTTTGGCGTAACCAGCACTGGGCTATTTATTTTTGCTCTGTTTATAACATTCAGAAGTGGCAGACAGTGGGCCTAAATCAGAGACAGACGCTCTGAATCAGGGCGTTTTTTTTTTTTTGCGACCTCCAGGCTGCTCGCATAGTTGTGGGTGACCACCCACAGCTGTTTTGCGAGCGGCCAGGATGATGGTTGCGATGGTCAAGACCATCGTGACCATCGGGGCTTGCGACGAGACCCTTGTGGTAGGGTCTCCACCCGCAAGCCCCAGAGAGCTTCTGGCTCTAATAGAGCTGGAAGCTCTCCCACTGACATCACTGGAGATGTCCGTGGGGCCGCCCACAAACGGCAGGCGTTCACATGGGAACTCCTCCGTTTGTGAAGCCACCCCCCTGCAAAATCGGGCAAGCTGTCGATCAACATCCCCTTTTGTAGTGAGCCACGGAGCGAGAGAATTCTCTCTCGCTTTGGGACTTGTGCAGTGCGGCCGCTGCGCGTGCGCAGAGTACACCATCGACCCGCTTGCGAGCGGGTCTGAATCAGGCCCTGTGTTCACTCACTTCTCTGACATCAAATAAATGTTCAGTTAGAGGAAGAGATGTTTACAGTAGTTGTCTGGTCTGGTCATTAGGTAATGTAGGGAACTACAGTTCCTGATCGTTTAGTTGGTCAGTTAAATCGTTCATTTGGCTAGTTGGTTGAAAAGTTATAGTGTATGGCCATCTTAAGCCCAAATGTTGCTTTTAGCAGCATATGTGCTAGGGATCTATCCTCCAATCTCCAGATAATGCATTGCCTTCCCATAATATTGTTATAACAGCAGAAGAGCCCTTGCCCTCCTTACAATAACAGCTAGATTCCCCACCCTCACTACAATGGCATGCAGATCCCTCACCCTGTTTATAATAGCAGCCATAGCCCCCAGCCATATTAAAATAGCAGCCAGAGCTCGTACACTAATTACAGTGCCTTACCAATAAGGAGACGTGGTCTCATGGGTGAGTAGATAGCTTGAGACAGATCTCATGAAGATCGAAACGCGTTGGTGGAGGAGGTATGGGCCACATGTACCAGCAGAGTGGATATTTAAACCAGAGACAATGCATTATCCTTCTACCGTGGCAGTCCCGGACGTCATAGCCGCAGATCAGGACATATATTTGTTTTTACTGTACATCTTCTCTGGGACATTTAATATCCATGAACATTTGTACCCACTTATATGTTTCAATAAAGTGGTATTTATTTACCTGAAACTGATTGGGATATTTTTAATGTGTTATATCTCTAAAAAGCTAAGTTGGGAATTTAAAGAAAAGTGAAATATCCATTTATGATCCATATCCACTGTAGAGAAACCTTGGTGTGTAGATCACTGCAGTAGGAAGTGTGAGTATGCTACTGTAAGTTCACTCACTCAAAACTACTGCATTATATGATGAATAGGATTTATTCTGAAGTTTACATGGGTGTTATTTTAAAGAAACCTTTATATGTTTTACACAGTCTACCTAATTGTAAGTTGGGTACGTCAGTCCTTATCCATCTTGAGGTGAAGGGAGTACAGTCTGTCTATCCACATCTTTTCCAAGTTTTGAAAATTCAACACCTGAGTGGTGATATTGTTCTAAGGCCGTACCATGGTATGCATTCGGCATCCCAGTGGTCTGGATGCTGATGCTCCTATTGCCGGTGCCGAAATCCCAACGCTGGTTAGAAGACCAGCACCCGCATCCCACCGCCGGGATACCAAAGGTAAGTATCAGGGTGTTAGGGGGGGTTTAGGTTTAGTGCTAGGGTTAGGCACTAGCGGGAGGGTTAGGTTTAGGCACTAAGGGGGGAGAGTTAGGGTTAGGCACCGGGGAGGGGGAGGTTAGGGTTAGGCACTAGGGGGAGGGTTAGGTTTAGGCACTAAGGGGGGAGAGTTAGGGTTAGGCACCGGGGAGGGGGAGGTTAGGGTTATGCACTAGCGGAGGGAGGTTATGGTTAGGCACCAAAGGAGGGTGGGTTAGAATAGGGAGAGAAGGAGGGTTAGCATACTGACCAACAAGTGTCGGTATGTAAACCCTTTCGAGATGCCAGCTTCGGGATTCTAACAGCCGGGATCACGAGCACCGGCATCTCCTAATGATTCCCGTACTACACTATCAGTATCTTCTTTCTATTCCCATTGTCTTGGAGGAAGAAGAAAATAAAGAAAAAGGCAATATTTTGAATTAAAGGCTATATACCCCAGACATCCAGGACCTTTAAGAAATTAAGTATTTGTTTTGTTTGATTGTTACAGCAACATTCTATACACTTGTAATCCTTGTTTGTCCCTCATTACAATAGCATCCAATGCCTTCAAGCTCATCACAACACGTAGCATCCAAAACCCCCACGCTCATTACAATAGCAACCAGTGCCTACACCCCCATTCAGTGGTTTAAACGATCAATGAACATTACTAATGGGGACAGGTGAAAGCTGAGGGCCAATCTGAGAAAGAGGCTGAGGCCTTGTGGCCCACACCTGAGCCACACAGCCTCAGGGGATATATGTTGGCGGAAAAAAAACTCCATTGCCGTGTCACCATTGGTCTTCCAGCATCTATGGCAAAACCATCAACCATTGATGGCAAACCATCAATGGTTACTAACCATTAATGATGGCCATCCCTACCTAATAGCTATAGCCATCATATTTTACCAGTAGCCATGGCTTCGGCAGTTTATTTTTGTCTGGTTTTCTTGAAAATTGGACTGAATTTTAAAACAGCTTTCATTTGAATGGATTTTGGTTTGATTTGAAGGTTAGCTACTGTATTTTCTGACAAATATGTTATACTGTATAATGCATGTCTGTATACTTTCAGGATGCTAAGGACTAATGGCGGTCATATGCTGCACGATGAACCACACAAACCAATGATCCAGACAAGGGGCTGAGGGACTGAATGATAATCACTGTGCCTCTATACACTGCAGGATGTACGGTCTTCACTGCACGGAATCGGCTAAATGATGGTCAGGACAAACGGACGTGTTTGGTAACCAGATCCCAACCATTTTTCAGATGCTGAACAATTGTCGTTTGTGTCCATACACTGTCACCCATTGGCTTGTTATGAACGATTACACTGGGGAACGGCCAATCTGTTGCCAGGGATTTAAGAGTCGATTCCAATCAATTTTGTGCTCCTGATCATGAATAAGCCATGCTTATTTTTCAATTGGCTCTAGTTTTTGAGATATGCATATGTCTTTAATATTTATGAAAAATTTAAGTAAACAATGTTAAAATTAGTTAAAAAGATATTTTGTTTATTCTGATTAAAATTGATTCATAAAATGTTATAAAAAGACTCAGGATAATTACATACATGAGTGTTAGGAAGCTATGAGAACCGATTTTTGTAGGATTTTCTTTTGTATTCTTGTTGCGGGCAGTCCCTCTGCAGACTCCAACAGTAATCGGTTATCATGTGACGATCCCACCTTCTTTGATATCTTTCTTCCATTGTTTGAATATCCTGGTGGAACCGTTCATCCTGTTTTCGCTTAATTCTCCTAGACCGGACGGGAACTGATCTATATGGCTTTACAAAAAATGGACTTTAATACTCACGTTGGCACCTACTTTCTCAAAACATTTTAGCATGTGGACTAATTCATGATAGTTGTCTGCTTTGTGATTGCCTAAAACTTTTTGCATGACAGACACATAACTCAGCCATGCTTCAGATTCGGTTTCAGTCATAGATGTGGTAAACTTTGGATCCTTCACCAGTTTCCGTATCTGTGGGCAGTCAAAAGTTCCTGCCTTTAATTGTTCAATACTAAGAGATGGAAATGTTCGACAAATATATGTGAAACAATTGCCTGACTTGTCCAATGCTGTTACAAATTGTTTCATTAAACCCAGTTTGATATGGAGAGGCGGCAGTGTGATTGTTTTTCCTGTCAATTAAGGGCTATGAATGATGTTGGCTTCTCCTACAGTTATAACTTCTCTAGGAGGCCATACGGTTTGCTGCCAGTGCTTTTGTTTTGCACGACTATCCCATAAGCATATGTGACAAAGATACTTAGTATATCCACTTTGCTGCCCAAGAAGAAAGTTTACCATTTTTAAATCGGTAAACAAACAGACCCAAGTACCTCATTCAGACGCAACCGCTGAGCGCTCGCAACCGGGTCGATGTTTAGGCCCTGCGCACGTGCAGTGGCAGCACTGCACGTGCGCAAGCCCCAGAAATTCTCTCACTCCGGAGCTCACTACAAAAGGGGCGGCTGTCGATGGTGATCGACAGCTCGACCCGTTTTGTAGGCGTGGCGGGGGGGTGGTTTCACGAGCGCCTGCCGTTTTGTGGGCGGCCGCACTGACATCAGCAGTGATGTCAGTGGGGAGCTTCCTGCTCGATCAGAGCAGGAAACTCCCTGGGGCTTGCGGTTGCCGAGGCCCAATCTTAGGGTCTCGTCGCAAGCCCTGATGGTCGCAATGGTCTTGACCATCAACCTGGTCGGTCGCTAAAGCTGTGGGTGGTAACCCACAGCTTAGCTAGCGACCAGGAGGCTGCACTTAATTAGACAAGTGCCCGCTCTCATTCAGAGCGAGCGCTCGCTTCTTGCGACCACCTCTGAATGAGGGCCCATGTGAGGATGTCCCAGCAGGCTCAGCAGTGCACTGCCTCGCCTCCTTCCAGCGTTAGTGAGGAGATATGAATGTTGTTTTGTGTGTCTCAAACGTGACTACCAGCTACGTTATCACAAATAAAACTAAGTCTTGTTATTGCTGAAAGAGGGTAGTTGTTAATAAAGCAAAACTAAAGGGGCCTATCCATTAGCAGATCTTTCTCTACGATGAAAGACAAAAGATTTCTGGGGTTGCGGTGACAGATATCTGTCATGTACATGACAGATTTTTGCAAACGACGAACGATATTGCATGACATCATTCAGGGAGTGGATTTTTTATGTTTCTATTAATTTTCATTAAAAAATATCGTTCGTCCTTTAGCGCTTATAAACTGACAGATATTTCTATTAACTGTCAGCGATAAGCGATAATTGACCAACATGTTGGAGAGACGAAAGACACAATTTCTCTCGCAAAAAGCACTCGCTCCGTGGCTCACTACAAAAGGGGCGGCTGTCGATGTTGATCGACAGCTCGCCCAGTTTTGTAGGCGTGGCCTGGGGGGTGGCTTCACAAACGGAGGCGTTCCCAATCGAACACCTGCCGCTTGTGGGCGGCCCCACTGACATCACCAGTGATGTCAGTGAGAGAGCTTCCGGCTCTATTAGAGCCAGAAGCTCTCTGGGGCTTGCGGCCACAAGACCCTACCACTTGACCATTGCGACCATCATCCTGGCCGCTCGCAATAGCTGTGGGTGGTCACCCACAGCTATGCGAGCGGCCAGGAGGCCATAACTAAAAAAACCAGCGCCCGCCCTGATTCAGAGCGAGCGCTCACTTTTTGCGAGCGCCTCTGAATCAGGCCCTTAAATCCTTAGCAAGGTAAAAAAAAATGTTTTTGTTCCCCAGTGTTATCATTGTATGGTTCACTTATGGGGAACCTTTTTTATGCCGAGGGCCATTTTGATATATAACATTATTTGCGGGCCCGGTGCAGGTCACGCCCTCTCTGTGTGACATCACACGGGGGGTGGGATAAAAATCGCCGGTGGCTACAGCAATGCCTGGAGCATCCTGAGGATGCTCTGGGGAGCTGTAATGGCAGCGGTGTGACCGTCTCAAGCGTCCTGAGGATGCTCCAGGCGGCACTGCTGCATAGATTCTGGCTGCAGGTTGCCATTCTAGGTACCCTGCTAGCCAGATGAGGCTAGTAGAAAAAAGTTCAGAGGGCCAGACCAAATGATTCCAGGGGCTTTATATGGCCCCCGGGCCTGAGGTTTCCCATCCCTGACTTAATACCTAATCCCAGAGTAAGCCAAAAGGTATATTTGACAGCATAGTTCCTCCAATCTTCTGACACATGTTAACCTGCAATGACCCACACATTGTAAGTGGTAGTGTGCTGCACTATATATACCAGCAGTCAGAGATCCTTTCCTAGTTAAAATGGCATGCATTTCCGAATGTTGCAAACTGCGCATGCGCGAACTAGCAATTGCGATCGGGACTGTGATCGCAGAGGCTACGCAGACCCATTGCACAATGATTGACAGGAAGTGCCATTTGTGGGTGGTGACGGGGGAGTGGTCTGGCAATTGCAGGCTTACCAGTGCATTTCAACGCCGTTGCAGGCGCGTGCATGAATTATCCACTGCGATGGCCTATAGAGCCTGAGGCCTGATAGCGTGTGGTTGTTAGCAATTTCTTAGTAAGGTCAGAGCTTGTGCAAGTGTGCTTGAGGCTGCGATGGTACTCGATTGTACCGATGGTTTTGCCGTCTTGCTAAACATTACAGATGTGTGGTAAGTAAAGTGGGCGTCCCTGTGTACAGTAATGCTGCGAAGGGAATAGCGATCGCAATGAATTAGCATACTATCATAGTTGAACTGCGTGCGTAATCGCTATTGCATACACAGTCATGAATCAGGCCCATAGCTAAGAAGCCCATTTATATATATATATATATATATATATATATATATATATACATATCCAACTTTATAATCTGTCTTTTTTATGTTTCATTTATAACCTGACATTTGCTGACAAATGCGGCCGGTCTTACGTTGCAGGGACACACTCAATACAGAACATTTAAAATTTCATTCTCTCAAGAGCTTTCAGTTCTCTGACAGCAAATTGAAAGTGAGCAAACAAGGCATTCAACCAACCAAGGAGGAATTGGATACAAGACAATGCCGCCGTCTGACTCGTCTCTTCGCCTGCCTACTTGGCTGTGCTATTTAGGAAAGCCAGATGGCAGCGATGATATTAAAGTTTAACACAGGTGTCATAACAACTCAGGAAAATAGAGATCAATACAATGCCAGCGAAATCTGCACAGGTAATCCAAGCTCCGCATCCAGCATGGAGGCAAAGAGCTTCTATCACATGTGACCCTGAACTATGTCTGTCCCTGGGTGCCAGGCTTCATATCCGATGATCAGGACTTGTCTAGATGATGATGATCGGGTTAGAGATAAGGGTTAAACGGTATCATTTAGCCCGTCTGAGCTATCTTCGTGATTAGTACGAAAACCTGAGCAGATCCCTTTTTGGGCCTGATTCAGTAGTGATTCCAAGTGCGAATATGGACGCACATTGAGCGATTGTTGGCCATCGCGCATGCGTATAAGCCGCACTGTGCGTGCGCTGCGGTCACACTGCAATTATGGACGCACAGAGGAATCCATCGCAGAGTGAGTGATAGGCTATCAGTGCTTGGGGGTGGTGACAGGGGTGTGGTCAGAAAAACGCAGGCATGCCTGTCCGTTTGAATGCTGTTTCATGGGCGTGAATAAATTAGTCACGGTGACTGTATACGCAGCCTGAGAGCTCTCTGTGTGCGAGGAGACTTGCAGTGTCTGTGGCAGGTCAGACCCGATGTAAATGCAGCGTGAGTGGCCGATGTGCATCGATGGTACCGATGTTTACGCAGAAGAGCGAGGTTGGACGGATATGAGAAAGCAGCAATTGGCGTCTTTATGCCGGCTGAGCTTTGGCAAGTAATTGCGTATTTTAGCAGTTGGATTCGCAGCTGCGATCGGTACTGAATCAGGCCCTTTATGCAGAAATTGAATTCAGCCGCCATTTACAGCAATTTGAGACATAGGGTCTGATTCAGCGGTGGACGCACTGCCGATGTCGGACGCAGCGGAGTGATATTTTGCTACTGCGTCTAGGTCACACGGTGCATTCGTCCTGATTGTGTCCGTACAGGATTGTTGTTACAATTTCAGACACGGAGAAGTGTATTGAAACTGCACTGGGCGTTCCAGCGCGGAGATGGACGGTCTTTTGGGCGTGTTATTGGAGTGTGTCGGTGGCATGGAGATGAAAGTCTTTGTGTACACAGACGTAAGACGTAACAATTAGTATTTCAGCGTCTGTGGATGCTGAAAGTCGGCGTCTCAGTCCTTGCACATTTATACGCATTGATGTACACCAGGGAAGGACTTTGTAGACGCATTTGCCTAGAGTCGCAGATGGGCGACCGCCAATTGACACAGATGCTTGTGTGTCCACCTCTGAATAAGGCCCATAGTATTGGATTTATTTACCATTATTCTCCCGCTGGGACTGCTGAGGCCGGATCCAAGCCCAAGTATATTTCGCATTCTGGAGACTGATAATTCAGTTTATCAGGTACTATAGGAACCTAAGGGGGCTGCTTTAACATTTTCACTTACTTTTGTATAGATAAAGTGTCAGGGCCATTCATAAAGTTCAGAAAAAAATTTTCGTTCAACATTTGATGGTGTTACTGTACTCCATTCTGAGATGGCGTGCAGGCCCCGATAATCTTCACAGGCTGCCGTTTACATGGCAGCCTCCAGCTGTGTCTCCCTCCTTACCGCTGCTCCCCAAGCAGGCCTCATGTTTCTGCAACATCTCCAGCGGTGGTGCTGGGAACTTTTACTATAGACAGCAGCCCTTGGGAGTCGGGACAGACACCAGCAGGGGACATTACATACAGAGTGGCAATGGCGGCCACATGAGGGGAGTTGGCTGGGACAGACACCGGCATATGTGTTCATAGTCATACAGAGCGACTGTGGGGGCTGCGGGGGGGGGGGGTCTGGGACAGGCATTGGTAGGGGTGAGAGGGAGGGTTTACACTCTACACACAGCAGCAGTGGCGGGCACAAATGACAACCGAGAACAGGATTGTGTCTGACTGAGTGGTTTGGCAGCAGAAAAGTACTGACACTGTGAGGCAGGTGGTCGGGACACGGTATAGATGCTGGATAGAGCAGCAAAGCCGCGTCTGAGGTAGCAGTACACAGTTGGCAGAGGTGCGACAAGAACATGGACAGGAGCCGAGGCTCAGTGGTGGTAGTGAGCGGCTAAGCCGTGGTCTGAAGTCGCAGGTCTTTGAAGGTAGTGCGCGGTTAGTCTGTGGAGGAGTCGCTATTTTGTGATGATTAAGAGCAGCAAGGCTGCGGGCTGAAGTCGTAGGAGCGTAAAAAAGCCACTGCTCAATGGTGGTATGCGCGGCTAGGCTGTGCGCTGAAGTAGCCACTCAGTGGTGGTTATGAGCGACTAAGCTGTCGCAATAGTCGCCGCTGAAACAAGTCAGACGAAGTCCACAGGGACAGGTAGAATTCAGCCTGGGAGAGATTCTTACTGGAGCACAGACGGGGACCAGGGTCTACACACGTGGCATAAGCTATAACCGGCAAGCATGGCCAGGGTCGGCCGCCTTATAACAAGGAACTACACCAATTAACGTTCAGGCAAGCAAATGACACAGTAACCAGTAGCTACAGCACTACACGTCTATCCGGCAAACCAAGCAGTGCTCACAGTGGCTCGGCGGCCATAATTATCACAATTGGTAATTATGTAATGATGAATAGACCCCCAGATCTCACATGTTTTGGATTGCATGTAAGTCCCTCCCTCATGATTTCAGGTGCCAAAATTGGTCAAAATTGACTGGAAATTAATGTTATTTATGTTTATAATACTATAGCATCAGAAACACGTCCAAGGGCCTGATTCAGCAAGGAACGCAGTTGCTTATACGCACACAATCGGCCGATTGTTGTGTTCTGCACATGCGTATGCATGTATGTGCGCAAAACCAGTCATTGCGATCAGGGGCTGGCTGGTGAATTTTAGCCTGGGGGGCAAGCACACAGCACCAGCCCATGAGCAGTGACTCAACCTTCCCCGTCTCCCTAACTCTTAAGGTGCGTACACACTAGACAATATGCTCCCTGAGCGATATCGTCTAGTGTGTCCCCGGCAGGGCGTGCTCAATGTCGTTCATGACATTGAGCACACCCGCTGAACGATATCATTAACGATATCATTCAGGACCGGGCTCTCTCCCCCATTCCCCAACATGCAGCAACCTGATGATGTTGTTAACCCGATGAACGATAATGACGAACGACCCGCGGGAATGCGCGTCGTCGTTATCGTTCATCGTTTTTGTGTTAAAAATGGACGATAAAGTGGACGACTGAACGCTAACGATATAGTTATCGTTCAGTCGTCCACTTTAATCGCCCAGTGTGTACGCACCATAACCCTCCCTCCCTGGTGCATAAACCTAACCTCCCCTCCCTACACTCGAAAAAGCATCACACTCCCCCCTTATCTACACCACAGCACGAGTTACACACTCCCCTCTTCTCCCTTACCAACACCCCAGCACCAGTTATACTCTCCCCTCCCCCTTACCAACACCCCAGCACCAGTTATACACTCCCTTCTCCCAAACACCCCAGCACCAGTTACACACTTCCCCCTCCCCAGCACCAGTTACACACTTCCCCCTCCCCAGCACCAGTTACACACTTCCCCCTCCCCAGCACCAGTTACACACTTCCCCCTCCCCAGTTACACACTCCCCCCTCCCCAGCACCAGTTACACACTCCCCCCTCCCCAGCACCAGTTACACACTCCCCCCTCCCCAACACCAGTTACACACTCCCCCCTCCCCAACACCAGTTACACACTCCCCCCTCCCCAACACCACATCACCAGCTACACTCCCCAACACCAGTTATACACTCCCTTCTCCCAAACACTCCAGCACCAGTTACACACTCCCCTCTCCCCCTTACCAACACCCCAGCACCAGTTACACACTTTCCCCTCCCCAGCACCAGTTACACACTCCCCCCTCCCCAACACCAGTTACACACTCCCTTCTCCCAAACACTCCAGCACCAGTTACACACTCCCCTCTCCCCCTTACCAACACCCCAGCACCAGTTACACACTCCCCTCTCCCCCTTACCAACACCCCAGCACCAGTTACACACTCCCCCCTCCCCAACACCCCAGCACCAGTTACACACTCCCTTCTCCCAAACACTCCAGCACCAGTTACACACTCCCCTCTCCCCCTTACCAACACCACAGCACTAGTTACACACTCCCCCCTCCCCAACACCCCAGCACCAGTTACACACTCCCCTCTCCCCCTTACCAACACCCCAGCACCAGTTACACACTCCCCTCTCCCCCTTACCAACACCCCAGCACCAGTTACACACTCCCCCCTCCCCAACACCCCAGCACCAGTTACACACTCCCCTCTCCCCCTCCCCAGCACCAGTTACACACTCCCCTCTCCCCAACACCCCAGCACCAGTTACACACTCCCCTCTCCCCCTCCCCAGCACCAGTTACACACTCCCCTCTCCCCCTTACCAACACCCCAGCACCAGTTACACACTCCCCCCTCCCCAACACCCCAGCACCAGTTACACACTCCCCTCTCCCCCTCCCCAGCACCAGTTACACACTCCCCTCTCCCCCTTACCAACACCCCAGCACCAGTTACACACTCCCCCCTCCCCAACACCCCAGCACCAGTTACACACTCCCCTCTCCCCCTCCCCAGCACCAGTTACACACTCCCCTCTCCCCCTTACCAACACCCCAGCACCAGTTATACACTCTCCCCTCCCCCTTACCAACACCCCAGCACCAGTTACACACTCCCCTCTCCCCCTCCCCAGCACCAGTTACACACTCCCCCCTCCCCCTTACCAACACCCCAGCACCAGTTACACACTCCCTTCTCCCCCTTACCAACACCCCAGCACCAGTTATACACTCTCTTCTCCCAAACACCCCAGCACCAGTTATACACTCTCCCCTCCCCCTTACCAACACTCCAGCACCAGTTATACACTCTCCCCTCCCCCTTACCAACACCCCAGCACCAGTTATACACTCTCTTCTCCCAAACACCCCAGCACCAGTTATACACTCTCCCCTCCCCCTTACCAACACCCCAGCACCAGTTATACACTCTCTTCTCCCAAACACCCCAGCACCAGTTATACACTCTCCCCTCCCCCTTACCAACACCCCAGCACCAGTTACACACTCCCCTCTCCCCCTCCCCAGCACCAGTTACACACTCCCCCTTCCCCCTTACCAACACCCCAGCACCAGTTATACACTCTCTTCTCCCAAACACCCCAGCACCAGTTATACACTCTCCCCTCCCCCTTACCAACACTCCAGCACCAGTTATACACTCTCCCCTCCCCCTTACCAACACCCCAGCACCAGTTATACACTCTCCCCTCCCCCTTACCAACACCCCAGCACCAGTTATACACTCTCCCCTCCCCCTTACCAACACCCCAGCACCAGTTATACACTCTCTTCTCCCAAACACCCCAGCACCAGTTATACACTCTCCCCTCCCCCTTACCAACACCCCAGCACCAGTTACACACTCCCCCCTCCCCCCTTACTAACACCAGCAGCATTATTTAACAAAAAAAACTTCCTTACCAGATGCTGGTCACTGCTGATCTTCCAGTCCAAACACAACAATGCCCGGGGGCTGAGCCTGAGAAGCTCCGCCTCCTTGAGCTCTGCTGGGAGTTTCCTGGGCATGGCTGCTTTTTCTCCTGCTATATTGCCGGCTGCCAGTAGCAACAACTGCCCGGCAGCAATTACAATAAAGAAAAATTGCCTGAAACTGACAGGAGGGGAGGGTCACGGAAGGGGCGGGGCCTGCGATGTGGGGGCGGGGCCTTGGAATGTCGGGCAGGCTGCTGCAAACAAGAGTATGCAGCACTGAGCCAGAATGTCCAGGAGGGGAGGCGGAGCTGCGGGCGTGGAACTCCTTTCCAATCCTCCCCCTCGGTGATGAGGTTACAGTGCCGGCCGTCATGTGTATGCAGCATATGGTTGCAGTCAGCTGGCGGCCCCCCTGAGCTTTGTGCCCTGCCCCCTGGCCCAGTCCGCCACTGATTGCGATTGGGATTTCGATCGCAGAGACTACGCAGACCCATAGCACAGTGATTGACAGGAAGTGTCATTTGTGGGTGGCAACGGAGGGTGAGCGGCCGAACGCAGGCGTGCCAGTGCGTTTCAACGCCGTTTCATGGGCGTGCATAAATTATCCACTGCGATGCCCTACGCACCCTGAGTACTCATAGCATACGCTGAAGTAAGCAATTCCTGAGTGAGGTCTGACCTGCCTTACCTGTGGGTATGGGTCCGATGGTTCTCTATTGTACCGATGTTTTCGCAGCCTTGCTCACCATTACAGATGTGCGTGTAAAGTAAAGTGGCCATCCTGATGTAGTGGTGCGGCAGCATTGCGATTGCTATGGATTTGCATACTATCGCACTGAACTGGGTGCGTGCGCTACATTGCGATACGTAGTGAATCAGGCCCCAAGTTAGGGTGAATCGTCCAGTGAATGAACAGTTAAAGGAGATTTATCATGTTAGAGGGGATGGTGTATGTAGAAGATACAGTATGTATACTTTTATAAGACATTGTTGGTTTAAAGCAGGGCTGGGGAACCTTTTTTCTGCCAAGGGCCATTTTGATATATATAATATTATTTGCGGGCCCGATGCAGGACACACCCCCTACATGTGATGTCACACAGGGGCGGGGCCACAATCGCTGGTGATTACAGCAATGCCCGGAGCATCCTGAGGATGCTCTGGGGAGCTGTAAGGGCAGCGGTGAGACTGTCTGAAGCATCCTAAGGATGCTCCAGGCGGCACTGCTGCATAGATTCTGGCTGCAGGGTGACATTCTAGGCCCCCTGATAGCCAGATGAGGCTAGCAGAGAAAAGCTCCGAGGGTCAGACCAAATGATTCCACGAGCCTTATACGGCCCCCGCGCCTGAGGTTCCCGGTCCCTGGTTTAAAGATTGAAGGAATAGTTAGAATTTTAAAACCAAAAAACAGGAGAGGTGTAGAAATTACCAGTGAATGAACACACAGTGCTGGCAAATGAACGGACAAGTCCAGTCAATGAATAATATGACTTCCATCAATAAAACACAGTCAATACATCTTATCTTAGATTTTATGCACTAAAATTTAAGATGACTGTATTAAACCTGAAAATGTTCATTGGCTGGTAGTGTTCATTCACTAGCAGATTCACCCTACATGATTTTAGTGGGTTGGGTATGGAATGTCTGCGCTCGAAATCCCGACGGTCTAAATTCTGATGCCGGCATTCCGACATGGTTAGGATACCGACACCTGTCAGTAGGTATCCTAACCCTCCCTCCCTAGTGCCTAAACCTAACCCCCCCTCCGCAGCCTAAACCTAACCTTCCCCTCCCCACACCTTAAACCTAACCCTCCCACTTTAGTGCCCAACCCTAACCCTCCCCCTAGTGCCCAACCCTAACCCTCCCCCTAGTGCCTAAACCTAACCTTCCCCTCCCCACACCTTAAACCTAACCCTCCCACTTTAGTGCCCGACCCTAACCCTCCCCCTAGTGCCTAACCCTAAAAGTAAAACACGAAGGTCCGTACACGACCCTAGTATATTTATCAAAGGTTCCCCCCCAGCAGTTTCCACATTATTTATTTATCACTGAAATGTACTATAGGCTGAACACAGGTGATATTACAGCTGCATGGCTGCACCCATGTCGGTTCCTTCATCATCATGGGCGGGTGGGTGAGGGGCCCTGCTGTAAGCTATTTCCTCTACTGTTATAAGTACTGGTATAACCTGATTTATTTCTCCATCTCATATTTTACCCTCCATGGGTCTGAGACGCACGCAGTGCCGATACCGCGCACAACTGGTCTCGATGGTTTACGCTCAGAGACGCAGATTACAATTGGACGCATGATCTGTGGGCGTTCCCGTGAGGTCACAGTGGGAGGCTAAGGAGATGTGAGCGTGTTGCGGGCGAGTTGCTGTCCAAAGACGCACAAACGCTCACACAAAAGACCATAGGGCAGCTGCGATTTTCGATGGCTCGTCCCATTGTTCACCAATGACGCGTGTAAAGAGACACTGAGATTTGCTTCACCGCAAGACGCCGCAAGTGAGTTTCCCAGTATTCACATAATCTTCCTGCGACGCAGAGTTAGGCTCTATGATTTTTATATATTCTTCACGTGTTAATATTTACATTATACAAATACAATGGAAAAGTAATAGATATAGATTTGGAGTTGTTTTACAGGAGTGTTCCTCCACTGTTGTCGCTACCCTCAATGGTGGAGATGTACTAAGGGGTCTATTTACTAAGCAGTGTTAGGAGACAGAGTGAAAAGTGATAAGAAAGTGATAAGGTGCCAGCCAATCAGCTCCCAACTGCCATTTTTCAAACACAGCCTGTGAGATGACAGTTGGGAGCTGATTGGCTGGCACCTATCACTTTTCACTCTGTCTCCTAACACTGCTTAGTAAATAGACCCCTTGGTCTTGGAGAGAGATAAAGTTTACAGAGATAAAGTAATCCAATCAGCTTCCAACTCACTTTACAGGCTGTATTTGAAAAATGAGAGCTAGGAGCTGATTGGTTGGACCTTTATATCTCTCCAACTTATCTCTCTCCAAGGCAATCCCCTGAATGTATGATTTCCAACAGCAGCCATAGGCCACCTTTCGGAGCATTTCCCCGTGAATGTCATTTTTAATACATTCGGGCGAATGTGAATTTCTTATTGCTCGAATAGCGGCAAAAGGAAATTGTAATTAACGGATCGAAAACTCCATAATTAGTAATACATTTAATATGGGTTTTAATTTATACAGTCCCCTCCCAATTCTGTAGATTTTAATACTAGGGGCCCCATTTAACGAATTGTATTACCAGCTGCATATTTTGTTTTGTTACTCAGTGATACTTCCACTGATATTTAACATTGATTGACCCTCCGGCAAGGTTCAGCAACGTCCCCGCCAAAGAGATTTGAGTCGGGATCTAGAACCAGACAGAGCACCTGGAACCGAGGACCCCTGCTGCTGGATCCTGGTACAGAGTGCTGCCCGGTGCGATGTTACACGTCGCAGGCAGCAATGAAGACTGGAGCAGACACCTGCAGTTCGGAGGTTGGCAGTAGAGCAGCTGCTAGGGGTGAGATACTCCTGGCTCCAATAATTCTTCGCTACTAGTGGACATTTTGTCCTAGTGGTTTGGGAGAGTTCCCTGGAGGGACTTGGTTGGAATCCCGACACCACCATCCCGGCAGCAGTGGAAATCCCGATCGTCCTCAGATAAGTATTAGCTAACCTAATTCTACCCCCTAACCCTAACCCTCCCATAGGGGTGCCTAGCCCTAACCTCCCCCCCAGTACCTAACCCTAATCCCCCCTGTAAGTGTCTAAACCTAACCCCCCTTCCCCGCTGCCTAAACCTAAGTCCCCTGAGGGGGTGCCTAGCCCTAACCTCCCCCCGGAGGTGCCTAACCCTAACTCCCCCCTTCCCCTAGCCTAAACCTAACCTCCCGGGAGGGGTGCCTAACCCTAAGTCCCCCCCGGGAACCCTAAACCTAACTCTCTCACCCCCGTGGCTATCCGCGCTCGGCGCCAGGCGTCTGTCTAATGACAGACGTCAGCATATCAACGCCTGTCTTTGGACCCTTGCCGGGATATGACAGTCGGGAAGCCGGCTGTCGGGATTAAGTCCGCCGGCTTCCTGACTGCATACCCCCTGGAGAGGTAGAGGGCTGCCTGCTACTTAGAAGTTAAGGGCTTCTGATAACTAGGTATCGTCTTGAAGTATATTTGGTTTAGAACCCTCTTTGGTGTGTGTCCCACTTGTAGCCTTTATCCCCTGAATCAGGAGCGTATTTAGAGAAGAGGGGGCCATGTTCATTCCCCATCCGGGCCCCCTACCCTTTCCTTGGCAATCGGCAGCTCACTGATGAAGCAGTTGACTTTGGGCATTAGTGTACTGCGCATGGGAATGTAACTGGGGAAAATGGCGCAGCAGCCATTTTCCTGACGATTTCACTACTATACATGAACAAAACACAGAGAAAATGGCCGCTGCTACCATTTTTCAGGGGTTTTGTGCATGTACAGGGCTGATGACCCTTGTGCACCGCAAACCCTGCCCAGTGTTTCTATATATACTGTAAGGAGACAAAGGACCTCATTTAGAGGCGGTCACAAGAAGCGATCGCTCTCTCTGAATGAGGGCGGGCGCTTCTTGTTTTTTGGTACCAGCCACAGCTTAGCTAGCGACCAGGGTGATGGTCGCGATGGTGATCACCATCGCGACCATCGGGGCTTGCGACCAGACCCTAAGGTTGGGTCTGGGCACTCGCAAGCCCCAGGGAGCTTTCTGCTCTGATGGAGCAGGAAGCTCCCCACTGACATCACTGATGATGTCAGTACGGCCGCCCACAAAATGGTAGGCATTCGTAAAGGAACGCCTCCGTTTTGGAAACCACCTCCCTGGCCCGCCTACAAAAAGGGGCGAGCTGTCGATCAACGTCGACAGCCGCCCCTTTTGTAGTGAGCTCTGGAGCGAGAGAGTTCCTCTCTCGCTCTGGGGCTTGCGCACGTGCAGTGTGGCCACTGGGCGTGCGCAGGGCTACCCTTCGACCCGGTTGCGAGCACATTGGTGCTTGCGACCGGGTCTGAATGACCCCCAATGTGTGGTGTGGTTCTGGGTACGTTATGTGTTATGCTCTTAGGGACAAGTCGTTGCTGTCAGAGCTACGGTGGAATTTACAAAGAGAAGTACCTCTAGAAGAAGATTAATTCATGACATAGATATTGTGCAGACTTATGTTAATATTTATTGCCAGTATGCTAATGTTATGTGAATAAGAGTATTAATATATGCTGTAGCAGCTGTGTAGACTCATGGTCATATTTAATTGCAGATATGTTGATGTTACGTGTAGAAAAATATTAGTAGGTGAAATAGTAACTGTAATGATTTACGATCATATTTATTGCCTATATCCTTATGTTAGGTAGAGTAGGCTCTTTAGGCCCTGGGCATTATGGGAAGGTTAAGTAGACTCCTGGAGGCTGGTTATTGCCCATCTGTGTTTAAGGGCCTGATTCATTAAGTATCGCTATTGCGATCGTAGCTCCGTAATCGCACGCAGGTCTGTTGCGAAAATATGTTAATGAGTGCTATTGCAATGTCGTCGCACTGTTAGCATAGAGACGCCCACTGCCTCCCACTACCGCTATCTCACATCCGTAATACTTTGCAAACCTCCATAAACATCGGTAACATCGAGTACCATTGGCCCATCATGCAGAAATACAGCAGCCCTGACCTTACTTAGAAATTGCTAACCTCATTGCACGCAGTAAGTACTCAACCTGGGTATGCAATCGTGATGGCTAATTTATGCACTCCTATGCAATGGCGTTCAAACGGACAGACACGCCTGCATTTCTCCTACCACTCCCCCATCACCACCCCCAAACTCTCACTGCCTGTCAATCACTCTGCAATGGTTCTCCATGGCCTGTGTGATCACAATGCAAACGCAGTGGTGCCTACGCGCACGTCCACTGCGATGCATACTCATGCTCAGTATGCAACAATCGGCCAACTGCGTACAATTTAGCAATAACGATCCTTGATGAATCAGGCCCCATAGCCGCTAGTTAGCAATAAGCTACTCTAATGTTTTAAGCCGCATACACACTACACGATGTGTGTATGCGGCGATATTGTACTCGGCAGGAGTGCCAGTATCATCATCAAGTGTATACACACTTGCCGATGCCGACCAGCGATGGACGACGGCGTGGAGAACGGGGCCATGCTGCGTTCAGCAGTATGGCATCGCTCACGATAACCCCAGATTGGGCTGCATGTACAGCCGACTGGGGTTATCGTTAACGACCGTCGGGAGCGCGCATTGCTGGTCGTTTTTAGCATAAACCACTAGCAGATATTTTGAACGATAATGATATCGTTATCGCTCAATCGTTCAAATATCAGCTAGTGTGTACGCGGCTTTGATGTGTAATAGCGCAATGTGTTTTATGTAGATGAAGTTGGTTTGTGGTAACTGAGCTACAGTATATACTGTATACTGCTTGCTCAAAGGTGATTGTTAAAAAATGTATACTGTGTCAAATTGCTATTGTTCACCTGTATTACTTGTTTATGCTTTAACCTGTTGTTTTAGTCGTTGGCTGAACAGAGGAGCAGATTCAGACCCGCTCGCTAGGATGCGAACGCTCGTAGCTGACCGATAGTTGCGATCTGCGCATGCATATGCATCGCAAGCCGCATGCGCAAACCACTGTGAAAGATCAGAATGCGTTTGCTCATTGCGCATAGGCAGCCCAGCAGAGTGAGTGACAGGAGAGGCCGTTTGTGGGTGGTGACAAGGGCAGGCCACTAGAAACGGGGGAGTGGAGGTTTCAGGGGCGTGCATAATTAACAGGCAGCGTCATTGTACACGTCACTTGGTGGGATTTCACACTGAAGTGATCACAGTGCTTGCGGAAGGGTACAGTCAACCTCAACCGCTGCGATCGCATCCGATGGTGCTTGATGTACCAATGTTTTCATGCACTTCCGGGAGATGACGTGCGCAGATGGGTGTCTTATGAATGGCTGGTGGGCGTCTGCATACACTAAGTGATCGCACACCAAGACATAGAGGGCCTGCTAATGCCTTGCCTTGCGATCGCCTGCCTTGCTGGGCGTGCGCTGGATTTGCATACGTAGGGTGCGAGCGAACGCATCTAGCGAGCAGATCTGAATGAGCTCCAGAGACTGATACTACCAAGCCAGATTCTGCTAAGGTTTTAATGGATGACTAAAGTGTTATGCTGAATTTTGCCATAGTGCTTGAACAGTGGGCCTGATTCTGACCCTCTCGCGAGCGCTAAGTGCTCGCAAGCGGGTCGATGGTGCCCAAGTGCTCTCCAAGGCGGCTCCATCGTGCGCATGCGTGAGACCTGAATAACGACGGCCAAGCCATCGTTATGGGTCTCGCACCAAAGGGGACGTGCTGTCGATGGTGATTGACAGCACGCCCCCTTTGGTGGGCGTGCCGGGGGCGTGGCTGCCCAGACGGAGGCGTTCCCATGGGAACACCTACCATCTGGGTCCGGCCCCATTGATAGAGCCAAAAGCACTCCTGGGCTTGCGGCAGCGAGACCCTACCGCAGGGTCTCGTTGCAAGCCCGACGGTCGCGATGGTCTTGACCATCGCGACCATCAATTTGACCGCTCGCTATAGCTGTGGGTGGTCACCCACAGCTATGGGAGCGGCCAGGAGGCCGCTCCAAAAAGGAGCAGGGACGGCCCTGATTCAGAGCGAGCACTCTGTCAGAGCGCCCGGCTCTGAATCAGGGCCAGTGTTTTCTGCTAAACTAATTAACATTGGCCAAGGGACTATTATTCGTCAAACCGCTGCATGTTAGTTTCAAATAAACTGCTGCTAACTGGGCCACTTACATCTCATTGTATGCCACATGGACTTGCTGATTACCTTATTGCCCTGAACTAATGTAATTGCCACAGATTGCTAGGCTGACAGCTAAAGTAATCTGTATGCACCGAGTATTAGTTACCACTAGGATTCCCTACCATACCTCCGATGTTCCAGTTTAATGTTGGCTCTGTAACTGTCTTTAACCAGCTACTTTGCAAACTGCTTAAAGCCAGTCTGTACTTACCTGAACGCATCACCTGGGAAAGTGTGGCCTCCTGTTCCTGCTCAATGCTGGCTGTGTGACTGTAAAGCTACCCAGCAAATTGCCCAAAGACCCATCAGTACTTTCCCTGCACTTCCTGGCGCAAGCTGGACTATGTTTGCTTACAACAAAACTCGTGAAATTCTACCTTGTCCTTTGAGGAGCAGACCTCTGCTTGCTAATAACTAACACTGCATAGGACTGCGCTTATCATTACCACGGCAAAGGACTGTACTGTACTTGCTTATAATTGCCACTGCAAAGGACTGTGGGGGTCATTCAGACCCACTCGCGAGCGGCAGTACGCTCGCAAGCGGGTCGATGTTCCCCACTGCGCATGCGCGAGACCAGGGGAGCGACGGGATTTCCATCACTCCGCGTCTCGCACCAAAGGGGGCGTGCTGTCGATGTTGATTGACAGCACGCCCCCTTTGGTGGGCGTGCCAGGGGCGTGCCTGCCAGACGGAGGCGTTCCCATGTGAACGCCTACCGTCTGAAGCCGGCCCCACTGACATCACTAGTAATGTCAGTGGGAGCGATTTTGGCTCTGATAGAGCCAAAATCACTCCAGGGCTTGTGGCAGGGAGACCCTACCGCAGGGTCTCCGTAGCAAGTCCGATGGTCGCGATGGTCAAGACCATCGCGACCATCATCATGGACGTTCGCTATAGCTGTGGGTGGTCACCCACAGCTATACGAGCATCCAGGAGGCCGCTCCATTTTCATGGAGGAGGGCCCTGATTCAGAGCGAGCGCTCTGGTCAGAGCGTTCAGCTTTGAATCAGGCCCTGTGTGCAATTCTTACTGCCCCTTCAGTGCTGGACTGTGCTTGCTCTAAACTGAAAAGAATCGAATGCAATTAATATTTCTTAAGGGGCCTATCCATTAGGCGACCTGAAAGACTGAACGTCCAGCGTTCAGTCCCTCAAGTCGCCGGGTGCGGTGCACGCACTGAACGGCGTTGACTGAACGTCTTTCAGTGCAGGATCCCGACCTCCTCCGAGTGTCGTCAGGTTGACCAGCATGTTCCGTAGATAGTCGGGGTCGGCAAGGACCCAGCATGCACCCGCATCGCTGGTCCTTGCCAGCTATCCATTACACGACTTTGTGAACAATGCAACCGAAACCTCCTGGTTTTTGTCGGATCGTTCTAAAAGTGGTGTAATGGATAGGCCCCTTTAGCTGTCTTCTGAATAGGGGCCCTGATTCAGAGCCGCTTGTAAGCGGCCGCTCGTTCGTTCTGACCGATGTTCGCACATCTGCGCATGCGTACGGATTTTAATACGCATGCGTGAACCAGTCAGTGCGGCCGAAAATCGTTTGTTCGCTATATAGCGAATACCTGCTATTTTGAGTGACAGAAGGAGGCGTATGTGGGTGGTAACAGGGGAAGGTGCTTGAAAACGGGGGTGTGGAATTCGAACGCAGGCGTGCTTAAAGGTCAAAACGGGCGTTTTAAGGGAGTGCATAATTAATACAGCAGCGTCATTGACCACGTCACTTGGTTTTTTTTAACTCAGAACTGCTTGCAAAATAGCGGTTGAAAAAACCAGCCACAAGAATAGCGAGCAGTTCATACGCTGTTCGATGTACTCGATTAATCTAATAAATAGCGGACATGACGTATGGTGCGAGCGGCAAGGGGGCGTATTTTTCAAAATTACAACCGCAAGTTTTGCTCGCTCGTTCAGACTTAGAGGCGTGAACAGACCGCAATTAGCGAACGGTTCATTTGAATAGCCACCCCTTGTTTTAGAACGAACGACCGCAAATAGCGAGCGGCTCTGAATGAGGGCCCGGGACCGTTAGCTGCTTTCTTCCCTGAACTAAAATCTTGTAAGTATTTGTTATTTATTGTGTTGCAAAATATTGTATCAAATCCAGGTTACAGAAAGTGGAATTGAGATAATGTGTTGCTGTAACTGGTCATTTGTTTCTTCCTTCATAATAAAATAGTGTTGTACCTGATAAAGGGTATCTGTCATTGTATTTGTCAAAAATGGGGAACACTCACTATTAGGCTTGCCTCTCCGATCTACTCGAACCTGATTCCTAGTTACTATTACAAGACTGGCATCCACAACAGGATCAGAGACTCCAGACAAGGCTAGCTGTTTCCCTCAGACACAATGACCAACCCTTAAAAAAAAACTGCGGATGCTATGAGGCTATACCCATTATGTGCTACCCCTTCCTGTGCCCACTTGCTGGCTAAAAAGGGGTGACACTTTCACTTGGTGGGGACCCGACACTGCCTAGAAGGCTTCGCTGTTGCTGGGTCCCAATTTCCAGCAATGGAGACTGTATCGCTGTCTCCATCTATAGATAGTGAAAGTGATACAGTGACAAATAGTGATAATCTTAGATTACTGCTGTTTGTTAAATACTGAAAGGAGGACATAAACCCTTTAGCAAGTGTCTCATTGTTAAATGGGGCCCTATATGTTGTTCTGTGTTTATAACAATATCCATATTTACAAAACTGCTTTGTAGGCTTTACTTTAAACCTATTCACATGGGGAATGCTGTAGACATGTAGCTGGGTGCTTATGGAGTACACTATGCAGTGCTCATGTATCAGACAATCTAGGACATACTACTTAGCCAATGTTTATCCTTACTGCGTACACTCAGCAGACACTGTAAATAGAAAATGCTCTTTATTATTTGTATAAGACCAAATGATTTCACTACTCTGCAGAGAAAATGCTTATTCACCTCAATCTTTGTCCTAATGGAACCTACAACTTGATTTCCATAAAACACAGACTTAAATACATTAACAAGAAAATACACACACTCACATTCACAAGAGCTCACTCAAACACACATACATACATACATACATACACACATACATACATACACACACATTTACAAGAACACACACATTCACAAGGCAAACACTCATAACACACACTCACATTCACAAGAGCTCACTCAAACACACATACATACATACATACACACATACATACACACATACATACATGCACACACATTTACAAGAACACACACATTCACAAGGCAAACACTCATAACACACATTCACAAGACAACAAACACATTTACAAGGCACACATACACACACACATTTACAAGGCACAAATACACACACACATTTGCAAGGCACACATACACACACACATTTACAAGGCACACATACACACACACACATTTACAAGGCACACATACACACACACATTTAAAAGGCACACATACACACACACATTTACAAGGCACACATACAGACACACATTTACAAGGCACACATACACACACACACATTTACAAGGCACACATACACACACACATTTACAAGGCACACATACACACACACACACACACACACACATTTACAAGGCACACATACACACACACATTTACAAGGCACACATACACACACACATTTACAAGGCACACATACACACACACACATTTACAAGGCACACATACACACACACATTTACAAGGCACACATACACACACACATTTACAAGGCACACATACACACACACATTTACAAGGCACACATACACACACACATTTACAAGGCACACATACACACACACACACATTTACAAGGCACACATACACACACACACACATTTACAAGGCACACATACATACACACACACACATTTACAAGGCACACATACACACACACACACACATATACAAGGCACACATACACACACACACATATACAAGGCACACATACACACACACATTTACAAGGCACACATACACACACACATTTACAAGAACACAAACGAATTCACAAGAACATATTCACAAGGCATATACAAACATTCACAAGAACACACACACATTCACATGAACACAAATAGAAATAGCAAACACGCAAATTCACAAGAACACACAACAATTTGCATGAACATACAAGAGATAACACACAGACATTCACAAGAACACACACATACACACAAACACATTCACAGGAACACACATGCAAACATGAAAATGAAGTGACAAGACCACAGACACATTCATAACAACGCACACAGTTTAATCAGAAGCCAATTAACCTATCAGTCTGTCACCTTTACTCCATATAACTCATTACAGGTGGGATGTACAGTGCTGTGGGCAAAAATTTGTTTTTCGGGTGTTTGACCACATTACTCATATATACCAAGCTCTGGAATGTGATATATTTCAGAGCTTGGACCCGGTGGATAATGCCACCTTTAGATGGTGTTACACAATAGAAGCCTATGGGCTTTCTGCAATTCTTCTGGGAGGGGTCCAATAGAATCCCTCCCAGCATCCCCCGTGGCAGCGCACGACATTCTGCGCTTGCACAGAGGGATTTCTGGGCATTAAATCCGGAAGTCCCTCTATCGCATAGAACAACTCTTATCAGGAGAGCTGTCCTTCTAGGTACTGTACATACAAGCGTAATTAATGCCGGTACGTACCCAAGTGGCGTAATGTACCGCATCGCGGATGAGATGCTTAGCACATCCCGCCCTATATGAGGAGGTACTTTTTCAGAACCTATGAATGTATCAAACTTTTGGTGCATGCTAGTTATGATTTAAAATTGTAAAATGGTGTAATCAATTGCTGGAGGCCACATATATTCCATACTTGCCTACTCTCCCAGAAGTTGCGGGAGGCTCACAATTTCTCAGTTAGCCCCCCACACCCCCGGAAGAGTAGGTAGTATGGTGGGCAGGATGGGGGATAATATGGAGAATCTAGGGTCCATAGGGAGGGGACGGAGCTAAAATTATGCAAATTGCATCACTTGGTCCCTCCCTTTGCCCATGGACCTATGAACTCCAACTATACTGCATACTGCAATCCATATATTAGCTACACATTCTGATATTTCATACCGGATTGCCACACAAACAAATCACATGAGGCTCAATCAATCAGTACTCAGTGTCTGCAGACATCATTAGGCCTTGTACACACTGCTGGGCAATTTCAGGGCAATTTTGTCAATATCTGTAAAATTGGTTGATGAGATGACCAAGTATTTGGCAGTTTAAGAAACTTCGATCAGAGAATATCTCTGTGTGTGTGACAGCTGGGGCTTGGATGAATGATGATTTTTTTTTTTTTTTTAACTTTTAACATCACCGTTTGTATATAGCAGTGGTCAGGGAACAGGGGTAAATTACCCCACATGGGGTAAAAATGAAATTCCTGGGGGTAATGGATGGACAGCCGGGTATGCATATGAATCATTCTAAAATATAGAATGATTCATATGCATGCCTGGCTGTGCCGCAGGGTGGCTCTAATTATTACCAGCGGGCGCCCTGCTCCTTCCCTGCAGCGCCGTGTTAGCCGGAGGCTGGAGTTCACTTCTGAACTCCAGCTTCCGGCTCTCTCCATGCGTACTATGGGAGAAACGTCATGACGTCTCTCCCATAGTTCCGAGGAGCAGCCGGGTAGACAGGACGGCGGCGGATGCAGGAGCGGGGATTAAGGTAAGTGTTTTTTTTTTTTACAAGTGGCACTACAGGGGCATTATATGGGGGTACTACTACAGGGGCATAACTATGGAGGCACTACTACAGGGGCATTATATGGGGACACTAGTATATGATTTCCTTTCTTTCAAATCAAGGCGGTAACGTCGGCGTATCTAAATATATTTTGGGGTAAAAGGTAAAAAAAGTTCCCTGACCCCAGGTATATAGGTTATCAAAATTGATGATGATAATGAAAGGGTTCTGTTCTATTTAACCCTACGCATTATTTTGGATTACCGTAAGGCCCGAGGGGGTGATTCATAGGTGGGCGCTGTACGGATTGGTGCTGCGTCTTTGCGCACAACAGATCTGTGGCCCTGATTCAGAGACGGACACTCTGAAAGAGCGCTCGCTCTGAATCTGGGCATTTTTTTTTTTTGTGCGGCCTCCTGGCCGCTCGCATAGCTGTAGCGAGTGGCCAGGATGATGGTCGCGATGGTCAAGACCATCGCGACCATCGGGCTTGCGGTAGGGTCTCATGGCCGCAAGCCCTAGAGAGCTTCTGGCTCTCATAGAGCAGGAAGCTCTCCCACTGACATCACTGGTGATGTCAGTGGGGCCGCCCCTAAACGGCAGGCGTTCCTCCGTTTGGCCAGCCACCCCCTGCCCACCTACCAAACGGGGCGAGCTGTCAATCACCATCGACAGCTCGCCCCCTTTGGTGCGAGACCAGGAGCGACGGAGCACCCCTCGCTAGCCGGGTCTCGCGCATGCGCACGATGGAGCCGGCTCCGTCGTGTGCATGCCCAGTGGGCAAACATCGACCCAGTTGTGAGCGCTCAGCGCTTGCAACCGGGTCTGAATCAGGCCCTGTGTGCAGTTGATGTCTTTGATTAAATGACTGCCCGCTTCTCAGATCTGCTGCCTGCGTCCAAAGACGGAGCCTAGGATCCACAGCGCAAACATCAGCCAGACCATTGGACAGCTGAATGACCCCCAGGTTGCTCAGGATATCCAGGCAAAACTACACTGCGGTTCCAGGGAAGCTGCATCCAAGAATACCGTCAATGGCTTCAGCGTGCCCAGAACATGGAGCTGACATGCCCTATCATGTTGAGCAGTTGTAGTGCACCAACCAATCAGTGGTTTGTAAAGAATAGTCACAATATTTGCCAAAGAGCTATTTTTAATGAGAGCCATGATACTATGTATATTACAATAGGCAGACATTGGGCCTGTTCAGATTCGCTCGCAGATACCATAATGGCTGTGATCTCTCGTGGATTTGCAATTGCAAAAATATGCTAATGACTCACTTGCTGTGCGTTGCTTAGAGACGCCCGCTGACAGCTCCTCACATCCGCCACTCACACACAAAATCGGAAACATTGACCGCAGATCAAGCAGCCATCAGCCTTCTGGGTAAGTCTCAGCTGTTGCAGACATAGCGGGTCTCCAGACACACAGAGGGCTCTCCTGCTGCGAGCAACAAGTGGTTAAGATATGGCCGCCCAGAAAACAGTGCTTAAACAATGCGACATGCCTGCGTTTATGTAGCCCCCACCCACCATTACCTCCCCCAAATGCTGATTTCCTGTCACCCGATTTGCAAGTGAATCCTCCGCGTGAGCGTCATCGCAAATCAATCGCCGCACTGCGCAAAGCGGTTTACATGCATGCGCAATGGCTAACAATCGCTTGTCTGTGTAAGAATCGGCATTGCGTCCACATCTAAATCGGACCCATTGTACGTAGAGTAAAATTAATGAAACTGAATAAAAAAGGCTTAGATGACCTGTACAAAATGCAGTGATCCTGGGCCAGATGTACTAAGCTTTGATAAAGTGATAAACTGGAGAGTGACAAATCACCAGCCAATCAGCTCCCAACTGTCATATTTCAAACACGGCCTGTCACATGACAGTTGGGAGCTGAGTGGCTGGTCATTTATCACTCTCCAGTTTATCACTTTTCAGAGCTTAGTACATCCCCCTCCCCCCCTGTGGTAAAAATAAACACATATAATAATGAGCGTGTTGATCCAGGGGTTAGTTTGATGGGCTGTGTGGAGACCGAAAGGAATTCTCCTCTTGCACCTAATTAGATTTACGCTTCATTGAGGATTTTCCTTAATTTCAGATCAATTGACTAGGGATTATGAGAATTAAGAATATCTCTTGATGGAGTAGTCTCATTTCAGCTTATCCATCTATATCCGCATGATTGTTTCCTGTGGGTTCGTGTTTCTGAGATGTATTTCTGGACATACAGTATTTTCACAAATTTGACAAAAAAAAATAAATTCCTCAGCGACACTATTGTGTAAGTTTACAGACAACAAAATATACAAAGTTTCCTTGGGTTCCAGAGGTGTCCCGTACCTGTCATTCAGTACCTTTCAGCAACACTTCAGCCTGCACCAGATGTGTAACTGTGATGGTCTAACAGCTGCGATATACTGTGATTAAACATTACTTAGGATTTCTCATGTTAACACTTCCATCACAGTCCACCCCAGGGAGCGGAGTAAAGCACTTGGCCAAACGCATCACATTTCTACAATGCTTATAAATTACTCTTCAATTAAAACTAAACTTATACATTGGACTTTTTTATACATATGATTAAAAACATTGCTCCCTTTTAAATTAAATTTTAGTTGCAGCTCTGTGAAAATAAAATATATACAGTATATAAATGTGTGTTTCTATGGAAATATGCAACTCTATTGGTGGAGTATTTACTTCTGGAAATACAATTTTGCAGAGTAAGGAGTACATTCGTTTTGGTCTCAATTTGTCCCAATTTACCAAGCTCCCGGTTTTGGCAGGATTGATTTGTTTGATGGTGTATTTGATTGATCCTGTCCGTGTTGAAGCCCCGAATTCCCTGCCCGACTTTCTCTCCCGAACAAGCAGCCTGCACATATCAGTGAAATATGTGCAGGCTGCTTGTTTTTTTTTTTTTATATGTGAAGGGTTAATTTTTATTTAAAAATTTACATGGGGTCCCCCCCAAAAGCATAACCAGACCCAGACTGGTCAGCCAGTCCTGGTTCCTAAAATTACGGGTAATAAAAAGTGTAGAGTTCCCCCGTAATTTAGGAACCAGCACCTGGCTGCAGGGCCAGTCCTGGTTTTAAATATAGGGAGGAAAAAAATGCATAGGGGTCCATCTATATTTAAAACCAGCACCAGACCCAAACCGACTGGGGTGTAATACCACAGCCAGGAGACCCTATCACCGGGTCTCCATGACCAAAGCATTCGCACCCCAAGCTAGTCAGCCCAAGCCGGGGATCTCAGGGGAGGTGGGGACCCCACAAAGAAGGGGTCCCCCCTCTCCCTTAACCCCAGGCTTGGGCTGAAGCCCGGGGCTCTTCCCGCACCCCTGGAGTGGTGGGTACGAGGGTAATAATGTGTTAAATAGTTCCAAACTATTGTATTTTACAGGTATGCTGGCAGCTGTAGTTCCACTATAAAATGCAATAGTTTGGAACTATTTAACACATTATTACCCACATACCCACCGCTCCAGGGGTGCAGGAAGAGCCCTGGGCTTTAGCCCTAGCCTGGGGTTTTGGGAGAGCAGGGACCCCTTCTTTGGGTGTTCCCCACCTCCCCTGAGATCCCCGGCTTGGGCTGATTAGCTTGGGGCGCAAATGCTTTGGCAATGGAGACCCGGTGATAGGGTCTCCAGGCTGTGGGATTACACCCTGGTCAGTTTGGTGCTGGTTTTAAATATAGGGGGACCCCTACGCATTTTTTCCCCTATATTTAGAACTAGGACTGGCCCTGCAGCCGGGTGGTGGTTCCTAAACTACGGGGGAACCCTACACGTTTTGTTCCTCATCTTTTTAGGAGCCAGGACTGGCTGACCAGTCTGGGGCTGGTTATACATTAGGGGGGGGACCCAACGTCATTTTTTTTTTTTAAATTAACCCTTAAAACACACCTTTCATTATTAAACATACACAATTCACACTGATTTCTGTATGTTTGATGGAATCTCGCAGCTCAGGAGGTGGTGCATTTAAAACTTCTATGTAGTCCCCTATTTGGCTGTAAAAACAGCCAAATATAGCAAAACGAATAGTGGTAAATTCCCGAATTAGGCTGAAATTAGTGAAAAGTACTTCCAATCTGAGCTAATGGTGTATTCATTTCTAGTGATTAAAATGGCCGAATTTGCGGCATTAACACACCCGATTTCAGCCCCAAAAGATGATAAAATCACCAGAGTTTAATAATAATAAATTCCCGATAAGCAAAAAAGTTATATTTTCACCCGAGATAGAAATCTCGGACCAACGCGAATCTTAGTAAACTTACCCCAAAGACTTTAAGGTCAATGCAAGAACAGGTGAATTGCGGGTGATGCCAGTGATGTGCTCTTGCATCAACGTTGGATTGACAACAATGGCACACCAAATCAACCCCAATTTGCCCAATAAATAATTAAAATATTTTTTTTGGTAACAGCCCATATGGATGGGTATTAAAATACACAAACTTGGGGCTACCTTGAAGCAAAGGTCACCAGCATCAGCCTCAATTGAATTGACCCCTTTGAGTTGTTGTTTTACCACCATTTAGGTTTTTAGTCCATGAGAGTGGCAAATACTGAAACATAACTCATAACTACCTATTGGGGCTCAAAAATATAGAGCTGGGATTCTCTGTTTAGCCTATCAGTGATATTGACAGGACAGTGGAAAAATGCATAAAGAGGGCGTAGTTCTAATGAATATATGCAAATAAGCATTTCTGTTAAAGGGTACATGAGAAATCAGTCAAATATAGATATGTTGTTTAAATACACTAATCAATGTGTTAATGTTGGAAATGATGCAAGTGCAGGAGTTGATAGTGATAGGGTCACATTTGGTTAACTTGGCAAATGATTCCTCATTGCAGCTGAAATGCCTTGTTGCACCTGAACCAATTTGCCAACAATTTTCTGCCGCATTCTGTGAAACTCAGGGTTGACTCATCTAAGCAGTTGCATGTTTGGCTTTGCTTAGGGTTAACATTCCTTTGTCTGTTTTTCACTTTTTGAATCTAAAGTCGTCACAGCACTCAAATCACATGGCACACGTTTTTGAAATTGTAATAACGTTGCTCTGACTGTGTCTGTTGTATTTGCCTCCAACACCACAACAAGGAAGTCAAACTCAGGCGTCAGGTTCTGCAGCATTGCTGTAACAATTTCTTCATCATCCATTTGCACTCCAACAGATATAAGCTGCTGAGCGATATTCATCATTTTATCTATGTAATCTCATTGTAATCACTCATACTGATGTATTAATTCAATTTGGTGTTATATAAATTGCTGTCCACATGTATTTTGCTAACTCTTTCCCATGTATTATAGATTACACATATTTCTCTAAACTTAAGCCTATGGTTTCCATGACTCTCTATATAATTTGGGCTTGAATCTGCATCTGGTTCTACAGTGACCTTCCATAACCTTTCACACTTTAATTGGATTTTCATAGCAAACTTCCAGGTTGTAGAATTTTCTGCACCTTTCAGCTTGATAAACTCCATTGTGGGTGCAGCTACTGTATTTATGCTTCTTACAGACTTGACTGTGTAGCTTCACTGCTGCTATCCTATGCTTGATAAACTCTATGCTGTCTTCACTCTGTTTTCTTATGCAGTTTGCACTAAACATTTGCCTAAGATGGTGTGTGTATGCTGCTGTCAAGGTTCAACCTAGGATCGGCTGTTACTCACCCCAGCAGCGGCTTCCCCTGACTTCTTGTGTGGTCAGACGTCAGGTGCGGTGGCGGGTGATGCAATGAGGATTTTTCCTTAGGTGCTTTTGGACTTCCATGTGTGGCTCCATGTCTTGGTTTTTGAGGTTGCCATCATGGGCGATGCCATGTTAATCTTTCTCACCTGACTGTTCCCTTAACCAATGGTTGTGTAGTCTCGGTCAGCTGACACTGATCTCCAATGAACTGCTACTGTAGGGTATGTAACTGGGCTCCGGACTCCAGGGGGTTGCCTGTGCAACATCGCCACTTCCAGTTTATGCTTGTCGTCATTCTGTTCCAGGTTCCTGTTCCTTGCCTCTCAAGTAATTGCTATTACCATCTTGATACCACTCTCCAGTGCGTCTGGATTCGCACATTGTGTACTCAGTACACACCACTGAGTACAAATACCGAACCATCCTCCAGTGCATCTGGATTTGCACTTTGTGTACTCAGGGCCTGATTCAGACCCGCTATGTTAGGCCATTGCGCATGAGCACGCCAGAGCTGGCTCCGATGTGCGCATGCGCGAGACCCGGCTAGCAACGGGCGCTCCGTCGCTCCAGGTCTCGCACCAAAAGGGGGTGACTGTCGACTCAGATCGACAGCTCACACCGTTTTGGAGGCGTGGTGTGAGGGTGGCTTCACAAACGGAGGCATTCCCATGCGAACGCCTGCCGTTTGTCAGTGGGAGAGCTTCCGGCTCTATTAGAGCCAGAAGCTCTCTGGGGCTTGTGGCAACGAGACCCTACCACAAGGGTCTCGTTGCAAGCTCGATGGTCGTGATGGTCTTGACCATCGCGACCATCATCCTGGCCGCTCGCAATAGCTGTGGGTGGTCATCCACAGATATGCGAGCGGCCCGGAGGCCGCTCCAGAAGAAAAAAAAACGCCCTGATTCAGAGCGAGCACTCTTTCATAGCATCCAGCTCTGAATCAGGGCCTCAGTACACACCACTGAGTACAATTACTGAACCATCCTCTGGTGCATCTGGATTCACACTTTGTGTACTCTGAGCCGGACGCTCTGACAGAGCACTCTCTCTGAATCAGGGCTGGCCTTCTGTTTGTTTAGAGCGGCATCCTGGCCGCTCGCATAGCTGTGGGTGACCACCCACAGCTATAGCGAGCGGCCAGGAAGATGGTCACGATGGTCAAGACCATCACGACCATCGGGCTTGCGACGAGACCCTTGTGATAGGGTCTCGTTGCCACAAGCCCTAGAGTGCTTTCGGCTCTACCAGAGCCGAAAGCATTCCCACTGACATCACTTGTGATGACAGTGGGGCCGGCCCCAGATGGTAGGCGTTCCCATGGGAACGCCTCCGTCTGGGCAGGCACGCCCCCGGCCCGCCCTCCAAAGGGGGCGTGCTGTCACTCAACATCGACAGCATGCCCCCTTTGGTACGAGACCCGGAGCGATGGTTTGCCCATCGCTATCTGGGACTCGTGCATGAGCACGACGGAGCCTGCTCCGTCGTGCGCATGCGCACTGGCCACCATCGACCCACTTGCGAGCGCATAGCGCTCCCTCTGTACACGCCAATTGAGTACAACCACTGAATCACCTTCTGTACTAACGGTGCACCAGTATCCACACTCCGTGCTGTCTGCGCAACCACCATCCTCCTCCAGTGCCAGCAGAGTATCCTACTCAGTGGAACTTCCCTCTTGTCATTCTGTACCACTACTGGAAGCAACCCCATTGTACCAACTCTGTACCAAAGGGTATAGAATATGTGTTGGTACTTCTCCCTTAGTACTTAATCTGGGCCACTTCCCACTTTTATCGGATACCTGACCAAAGGCTCGTGACCTGCTTGTTGGGAGCAGCTATACCTATATCCTACTTGGAGGGGTCACTGGTGAACACCTTCCGGCAGATTAGACTCCGTGCCTTTGGTCAGGTCTCATCAACATCCGATACTTGTGGATGAGGAGAACTTACATTCAGGCCCCTTGCCTCCAATTCTTTCCTCAATCCAGGACCTCAGCTTTCAACCCCTCAGTAGGGGATTCCTCGGAGCCGAGCATGACATCCGCTCTGGGTGTCTCTAATAGATTTGTATGTCTGGTCATCTGGGTGCCTGGGCAGTTTACACTTGTGTGCCTCTGTTGGAAATTATGTGTGTGCAGGTGTTAATATTGCAGAGTAATTTAGGCATATGCCAGCAGATGACTCAAACTCTGAACAGCCCAGTTATGGTACTTAAGCATTATATGCAGGTATTAACCAGACTCTCATAGGAGCTAAGTAGGAGACTATACTATCTCCCACCATGTCACTCTGCACAGCAAAAAACAGAATGGCTCTTGCTCATATGCAGTAGTGACCACAGTGGCCATCTTTCAATAGGGCATGAAGCCTCTTTGAAGGGACAGGAAGACTGGAGTCTGCACAGTAGTGCACTCTTCTTTTAGGGACATACAGTATTTATCACAATCCTCATTTTTAATATAATATCTTCACATGAATTTATTAAAATCCTCTTTCCAGGACACTAGCTACAATAAGAGCCCATCCTGGTGAAGAGCTGGAAGCAGTGTTATGGAATAATGCTATCACTCTGCTTCCTGGTTCACATCCCCAGCAGCCAATGCGCATGTGCGGTTCGTGCATGTGTCACCGGGAGGCAACGGAGAAGAAGCCATAGGCTCAGGGCCGCCATCAGGAAACATGGGGCCCAATACAAGTGGATCATGCAGGGCCCCCCTCCCTTCCAAAGCCTGGTTGTAGCAAAGGTGTAACGTACAGTGCTGAGTGAGAATTGTACTTACCTGCCATCCTTAGATACAATTATGTGGTGTTGAACTTGGTTGCACTTCCCTTCTTCCATGCGTCTGCTGATCGCCAGCCAACGGCCATGGTTCTATGTAGTACATTCAAAAGATTAGGATGGAAAGACAAAGATTGGAGAAGTGGAAGATGAGGAGGTAGAAAGGTGTGGCATAAGAGGAAAGTGAATGGTGAGGGCAGGTAGGAGAAGAAAGTAGGAGAACAGATGGGATAATGCAGGCCTGAACAACCTGCGACTTTCCAGCTGTTGTGAAACTACACGTCCCAGCATGCTATATCAGCTGATCAGTGGGAGGTTATGCTGGGACTTGTAGTTTCACAACAGCTGGAGAGCCACAAATTGGCCAGGCCTGGAATGTGACACAGAGGAGGAAAGCAAGTGACGGGGGTCAGTGGCACATAAGTGGAGTGGATGAGGGGCAGAGGCACTCAGAAGGGAGGGAAGGAGTGCATAGGCACACATGGGGAGTGTAGTGCCAGCAGGGGTGTAGTGAGGGTGGTTCTGGTGGAGCATGAGCTCCATGGTCCAAAATGGACAGAGGGCGCCATCCATGGTCCCGGAATTCATGGGCACTGCACAGTATGATGGCCGCCTGTTAGTTTTATCTCGGTTTGTTTGCTCTTTATCCTAAATAAGTTACGGATCTGAGATCTGTTTCTATATTGCATGCTCCCTCAAACTGCCCAGATTGTCTCCCCTCCGACACTCCCTCCTCTGTGATCATATTCTGTCATCTCCCCTTTCCTGTCAGATTGATTACATTCACTTCTCACCTCTTTAATTCCCTCCCTTCTCTACCCTATGCTTGGCTCTTTGCCCCTGTCCACTACTTTCTTATTGGCTTCTGTCACGACCCCTCTCTGATTGGCTGTGACCCTCACCTCTCATTTCTTATTGACCTCTGTCACCACCCCTCTCTTATCAGAACTTTCTTCTCCCCTCTCCTCTTTGATCTCCTCCCTCCTTCTCTCCTCATTCATTCATTGTGCTTCAATGGATTTAAAAGTGACACATCTGAGGTAATATCCTAAACTTCAATTATAAGGTATTAGATGAAACAAGGTCACTGCTTTGCTATGTAAAGTAATGAGGTGTTACCAGGCATGACCAGACAGTGTTATTTGAAAGGTCTTTTAAAATATATTAGTAGACCTGAAATAATAATAATGATGTTAGACAGAACTCACATTAATATTAGGTGCAATGTATATTTGTGAAGTAGGAGCATAGCTAAGAAGGGAGCTTCCCTTAGGTGTCCCCACTCCAGTGATAGCTTCTAGGGGCAGTAATTGCAGTAATAGGCTGTGTGCACCCTGTGGAATCTCACTCTAGCACATGTATTCTGTCAATTTAAGTAAAATGATCAGAATATATAATACAATCTCCTCTACTGACTAATAACAATGATTCAAAGGAGATAAAAGTCAGATCCTAGGTGCTATATATAAATAAAGCAGTGCCAAAGGAGCTTCCCCTTAATGTCAGATAGTGCAACACCGAAACATTCTACTCCCCCAATGGGACCTCAGTGCCAAGTGTCATGCTGCCACTTTGCTCTTTTTCTCTTCACTTCAGTATTCCCCCGCAGGCCATCCATACCCCACTGGCACAGTTCAGTACTGGGATGGGGGTATGACATGCACCATCTCCAGATGCCATGGTTCCACGCTACTCCTCTGAGTGCCAGGCTGCCACACATAGCGGTAGAAGGGGGCAGAGGCACACATGGAGAGTGTAGTGCCAGGCAGAGACACCAATGGGTAGAAGGGGGCAGAGGCACACATGGAGAGTGTAGTGCCAGGCAGAGACACCAATGGATAGAAGGGGGCATAGGCACACATGGGGAGTGTAGCAGACCCTCCAACATGACCGTTCCATCCGGTACAAATTGCTCTGCTCCTGGACTTCGCTCTTAATTGATGATTGCAGACACCTGTGCTTAAACACCTGTCTCATCTATTAACTAGTTCAACACAGGTGGCTGCAATAATTAATTAGGTGGGAAGTCCAGGAGCAGAGCATTTAGTACCGGGTGGAAGGGGTCATGTTGGACGATAAGGTGTAGTGCCAGGCAGAGACACACAGGGGTAGAAGGGGGCAGAGGCACACATGGGGAGTGTAGTATCAGGCAGAGACACATAGGGGCAGAGACAGATAGGGGTAGAAGGGGGCAGAGGCACACATGGGGAGTGTAGTGTCAGGCAGAGACACATGGGGTAGAGGCACACATGGGGAGTGTAGTATCAGGCAGACACACATAGGGGTAGAGACATATAGGGGTAGAAGGGGGCAGAGGCACACATGGGGAGTGTAGTGTCAGGCAGAGACACATAGGGGTAGAAGGGGGCAGAGGCACACATGGGGAGTGTAGTGTCAGGCAGAGACACAAAGGGGTAGAAGGGGGCAGAGGCACACATGGGGAGTGTAGTGCCAGGCACAGACACACATGGGGTAGCAGGGGGCAGAGGCACACATGAGAAGTGTAGTGTCAGGCAGAGACACATAGGGGCAGAGACACACATGGGGGTAGAAGGGGGCAGAGCCACACTTGGGGAGTGTAGCGTCAGGCAGAAACACATAGGGGTAGAAGGGGGCAGAGCACACATGGGGAGTATAGTGTCAGGCAGAGACACTTAGGGGTAGAAGGGAGCAGAGGCACACATGGGTAATAAAGTGTCAGGCAGGGACACATAGGGGTAGAAGGGGGCAGAGGCACACATGGGGAGTGTAGCATCAGGCAGAAACACATAAGGATAGAAGGGGGTAGAGGCACACATGGGGAGTGTAGTATCAGGCAGAAACACATAGGGGTAGAAGGGGGCAGAGCACAGATGGGGAGTATAGTGTCAGGCAGAGACACTTAGGGGTAGAAGGGAGCAGAGGCACACATGGGTAGTATAGTGTCAGGCAGGGACACATAGGGGTAGAAGGGGCAGAGGCACACATGGGGAGTGTAGCGTCAGGCAGAAACACATAAGGATAGAAGGGGGCAGAGGCACACATGGGGAGTGTAGTATCAGGCACAGACACAAAGGGGTAGAAGGGGGCATAGGCACACATGGGGAGTTTAATTTCAGGCCATAGACATATAGGGGTATAAGGTGGCATAGGCACACATGGGGAGTGTAGTGTCAGGCAGAGACAGATAGGGGTAGAGACACACATGGGAAGTGTAGTGTCAGGCACAGACACACATGGGGGTAGAAGGGGGCAGAGGCACACATGGGGAGTGTAGTGTCAGGCACAGACACACATGGGGGTAGAAGGGGGGAGAGGCACACATGGGGAGTGTAGTGTCAGGCAGAGACAGATAGGGGTAGAAGAGGGTAGAGGCACACATGGGGAGTGTAGTATCAGGCAGAGACACATAGGGGTAGAAGGGGACAGAGGCACACATGGGTAGTGTAGTATCAGGCAGAGACACATAGGGGTAGAAGGGGACAGAGGCACACATGGGTAGTGTAGTATCAGGCAGAGACACACATTGGGGTAGAAGGGGGCAGAGGCACACATGGGGAGTGTAGTATCAGGCAGACACACATAGGGGTAGAAGGGGGCAGAGGCACACATGGGGAGTGTAATGTCAGGCAGAGACAGATAGGGTAGAAGGGGGCAGAGGCACAAAAGGGGAGAGTAGTGCAAGGCACAGACATACATGGGGGTAGTAGGGGGCAGAGGCACACATGGGGACTGTAGTGCGAGGCAGAGACACATAGGGGCAGAGACACACATTGGGGTAGAAGGGGGCAGAGGCACACATGAGGAGTGTAGTGTCAGGCACAGACACACATAGGGGTAGAAGGGGGCAGAGGCACACATGGGGAGTGTAGTGTCAGGCAGAGATAGATAGAGGTAGAAGGGGGCAGAGGCACACATGGGGTGTGAAGTATCAGGCAGAAACACATAGGGGTAGAAGGGGGCAGAGGCACACATGGGGAGTATAGCGTCAGGCAGAAACACATAAGGGTAGAAGGGAGCAGAGGCACACATGGGGAGTGTAGTATCAGGCACAGACACAAAGGGGTAGAAGGGGGCATAGGCACACATGGGGAGTTTAATGTCAGGCAGAGACTCATACGGGTATAAGGGGGCATAGGCACACATGGGGAGTGTAGTGTCAGGCAGAGACAGATAGGGGTAGAGGCACACATGGGGAGTGTAGTGTCAGGCACAGACACACCAGGGGGTAGAAGGGGGCAGAGGCACACCTGGGGAGTGTAGTGTCAGGCACAGACACACATGGGGGTAGAAGGGGGCAGAGGCACACATGGGGAGTGTAGTGTCAGGAAGAGACAGATAGGGGTAGAAGGGGACAGAGGCACACATGGGTAGTGTAGTATCAGGCAGAGACAAACATGGGGGTAGAAGGGGGCAGAGGCACACATGGGAAGTGTAGCATCAGGCAGAAACAGATAGGGGTAGAAGGGGACACAGGCACACATGGGGAGTGTAGTGTCAGGCAGAGACACATAGGGGTAGAAGGGGGCAGAGGCACACATGGGGAGTGTAGTGCCAGGCACAGACACATAGGGGCAGAGACACACAGGGGTAGAAGGGGGCAAAGGTACACATGGGCAGTGTAGTGTCAGGCACAGACACAAAGGGGTAGAAAGGGGCAGAGGCACACATGAGGAGTGTAGTGTGAGGCAGAGACAAATAGGGGTAGAAGGGGGAAGAGGCACACATGGGGAGTGTAGTATCAGGCAGAGACACATAGGGGTAGAAGGGTACAGAGGCACACATGGGGAGCGTAGTGTGAGGCAGAGACAGATAGGGGTAGATGGGGGCAGAGGCACACAAGGGGAGTGTAGTATCAGGCAGAGGAACATAGGGGTAGAAGGGGACAGAGGCACACATGGGGAGTGTAGTATCAGGCAGAGACACATAGGGGTAGAAGGGGGCAGAGGCTCACATGGGGAGTGTAGTATCAGGCAGTGACAGATATGGGTAGAAGGGGGCAGAGGCACACATGGGGTGTGTAGTGTCAGGCAGAGACACACATGGGGGTAGAAGGGGCAGAGGCACACATAGGGAGTGTAGTATCAGGCAGAGACACATAGGGGTAGAGGCACACATGGGGAGTGTATTGTCAGGCACTGACACATAGGGGCAGAGACACACAGGGGTAGAAGGGGGCAGAGGCACACATGGGGAGTGTAGTGTCAGGCACAGACACATAGGGGTAGAAGGGGGCAGAGGCACACATGGGGAGTTATGTGTCAGGCATAGACACACATGGGGGTAGAAGGGGGCAGAGGCACACATGGGGAGTATAGTGTCAGGCAGAGACACTTAGAGGTAGAAGGGGGCAGAGGCACACATGGGGAGTGTAGCATCAGGCAGAAACACATAAGTATAGAAGGGGGCAGAGGCACACATGGGGTGTGTAGTATCAGGCAGAAACACATAGGGGTAGAAGGGGGCAGAGGCACACATGGGGAGTGTAGTATCAGGCACAGGAACAAAGGGGTAGAAGGGGGCATAGGCACACAGGGGGAGCTTAATGTCAGACAGAGACATATAGGGGTATAAGGGGGCATAGGCACCCATGGGGAGTGTAGTGTCAGGCAGAGACAGATAGGGGTAGAGGCACACATGGGGAGTGTAGAGTCAGGCACAGACACACATGGGGGTAGAAGGGGGCAGAGGCACACATGGGGAGTGTAGTGTCAGGCAGAGACAGATAGAGGTAGAAGGGGGCAGAGGCACACATGGGGAGTGTAGTGCCAGGCACAGACACACATGGGGTAGCAGGGGGCAGAGGCACACATGAGAAGTGTAGTGTCAGGCAGAGACACATAGGGGCACAGACACACATGGGGGTAGAAGGGGGCAGAGCCACACTTGGGGAGTGTAGCGTCAGGCAGAAACACATAGGGGTAGAAGGGGGCAGAGCACACATGGGGAGTATAGTGTCAGGCAGAGACACTTAGGGGTAGAAGGGAGCAGAGGCACACATGGGTAGTATAGTGTCAGGCAAGGACACATTGGGGTAGAAGGGGGCAGAGGCACACATGGGGAGTGTAGCATCAGGCAGAAACACATAAGGATAGAAGGGGGTAGAGGCACACATGGGGAGTGTAGTATCAGGCAGAAACACATAGGGGTAGAAGGGGGCAGAGCACACTTGGGGAGTATAGTGTCAGGCAGAGACACTTAGGGGTAGAAGGGAGCAGAGGCACACATGGGTAGTATAGTGTCAGGTAGGGACACATAGGGGTAGAAGGGGGCAGAGGCACACATGGGGAGTGTAGCGTCAGGCAGAAACACATAAGGATAGAAGGGGGCAGAGGCACACATGGGGAGTGTAGTATCAGGCACAGACACAAAGGGGTAGAAGGGGGCATAGGCACACATGGGGAGTTTAATGTCAGGCATAGACATATAGGAGTATAAGGTGGCATAGGCACACATGGGGAGTTTAATGTCAGGCACAGACACACATGGGGGTAGAAGGGGGCAGAGGCACACATGGGGAGTGTAGTGTCAGGCACAGACACACAAGGGGGTAGAAGGGGGGAGAGGCACACATGGGGAGTGTAGTGTCAGGCAGAGACAGATAGGGGTAGAAGAGGGTAGAGGCACACATGGGGAGTGTAGTATCAGGCAGAGACACATAGGAGTAGAAGGGGACAGAGGCACACATGGGTAGTGTAGTATCAGGCAGAGACACATAGGGGAAGAAGGGGACAGAGGCACACATGGGTAGTGTAGTATCAGGCAGAGACACACATGGGGGTAGAAGGGGGCAGAGGCACACATGGGGAGTGTAGTATCAGGCAGACACACATAGGGGTAGAAGGGGGCAGAGGCATACATGGGGAGTGTAGCATCAGGCAGAAACACATAAGGATAGAAGGGGGCAGAGGCACACATGGGGAGTGTAGTATCAGGCACAGACACAAAGGGGTAGAAGGGGGCATAGGCACACATGGGGAGTTTAATGTCAGGCATAGACATATAGGGGTATAAGGTGGCATAGGCACACATGGGGAGTTTAATGTCAGGCACAGACACACATGGGGTAGAAGGGGGCAGAGGCACACATGGGGAGTGTAGTGTCAGGCAGAGACACAAAGGGGTAGAAGGGGGCATAGGCACACATGGGGAGTTTAATGTCAGGCATAGACATATAGGGGTATAAGGTGGCAGAGGCACACATGGGGCGTGTAGTGTCAGGCAGAGACACATAGGGGTAGAAGGGGGCAGAGGCACACATGGGGAGTGTAGTGTCAGGCAGAGACACAAAGGGGTAGAAGGAGGCATAGGCACACATGGGGAGTGTAGTGTCAGGCACAGACACACATGGGGGTAGAAGGGGCAGAGGCACACATGGGGAGTGTAGTGTCAGGCAGAGTCAGATAGGGGTAGAAGAGGGTAGAGGCACACATGGGGAGTGTAATGTCAGGCAGAGACAGATAGGGTAGAAGGGGGCAGAGGCACAAAAGGTGAGTGTAGTGCAAGGCACAGACATATATGGGGGTAGTAGGGGGCAGAGGCACACATGGGGACTGTAGTGCCAGGCAGAGACACATAGGGGCAGAGACACACATTGGGGTAGAAGGGGGCAGAGGCACACATGGGGAGTGTAGTGTCAGGCACAGACACACATAGGGGTAGAAGGGGGCAGAGGCACACATGGGGAGTGGAGTGTCAGGCAGAGTTAGATAGAGGTAGAAGGGGGCAGAGGCACACATGGGGTGTGAAGTATCAGGCAGAAACACATAGGGGTAGAAGAGGCCAGAGGCACACATGGGGAGTATAGCGTCAGGCAGAAACACATAAGGGTAGAAGGGAGCAGAGGCACACATGGGGAGTGTAGTATCAGGCACAGACACAAAGGGGTAGAAGGGGGCATAGGCACACATGGGGAGTTTAATGTCAGGCAGAGACTCATACGGGTATAAGGGGGCATAGGCACACATGGGGAGTGTAGTGTCAGGCAGAGACAGATAGGGGTAGAGGCACACATGGGGAGTGTAGTGTCAGGCACAGACACACCTGGGGGTAGAAGGGGGCAGAGGCACACCTGGGGAGTGTAGTGTCAGGCACAGACACACATGGGGGTAGAAGGGGGCAGAGGCACACATGGGGAGTGTAGTGTCAGGAAGAGACAGATAGGGGTAGAAGGGGGCAGAGGCACACATGGGTAGTGTAGTATCAGGAAGAGACACATAGGGGTAGAAGGGGACAGAGGCACACATGGGTAGTGTAGTATCAGGCAGAGACAAACATGGGGGTAGAAGGGGGCAGAGGCACACATGGGAAGTGTAGCATCAGGCAGAAACAGATAGGGGTAGAAGGGGACAGAGGCACACATGGGGAGAGTAGTGTCAGGCAGAGACACATAGGGGTAGAATGGGGCAGAGGCACACATGGGGAGTGTAGTGTCAGGCACAGACATACGTGAGGGTAGAAGGGGGCAGAGGCACACATGGGGAGTGTAGTGCCAGGCACAGACACATAGGGGCAGAGACACACAGGGGTAGAAGGGGGCAAAGGTACACTAGGCAGTGTAGTGTCAGGCACAGACACATAGGGGTAGAAAGGGGCAGAGGCACACATGAGGAGTGTAGTGTGAGGCAGAGACAAATAGGGGGAGAAGGGGGCAGAGGCACACATGGGGAGTGTAGTATCAGGCAGAGATACATAGGGGTAGAAGGCTACAGAGGCACACATGGGGAGCGTAGTGTGAGGCAGAGACAGATAGGGGTAGAAGGGGGCAGAGGCACACAAGGGGAGTGTAGTATCAGGCAGAGATACATAGGGTAGAGGCACACATGGGGATTGAAGTGTCAGACAGAGACAGATAGGGGTAGAAGGGGGCAGAGGCACACATGGGGAGTGTAGTATCAGGCAGAGGAACATAGGGGTAGAAGGGGACAGAGGCACACATGGGGAGTGTAGTATCAGGCAGAGACACATAGGGGTAGAAGGGGGCAGAGGCTCACATGGGGAGTGTAGTATCAGGCAGTGACAGATATGGGTAGAAGGGGGCAGAGGCACACACGGGGAGTGTAGTGTCAGGCAGAGACACACATGGGGTAGAAGGGGGCAGAGGCACACATAGGGAGTGTAGTATCAGGCAGAGACACATAGGGGTAGAGGCACACATGGGGAGTGTATTGTCAGGCACTGACACATAGGGGCAGAGACACACAGGGGTAGAAGGGGGCAGAGGCACACATGGGGAGTGTAGTGTCAGGCACAGACACATAGGGGTAGAAGGGGGCAGAGGCACACATGGGGAGTGTAGTGTCAGGCATAGACACACATGGGGGTAGAAGGGGGCAGAGGCACACATGGGGAGTATAGTGTCAGGCAGAGACACTTAGGGGTAGAAGGGGGCAGAGGCACACATGGGGAGTGTAGCATCAGGCAGAAACACATAAGTATAGAAGGGGGCAGAGGCACACATGGGGTGTGTAGTATCCAGCAGAAACACATAGGGGTAGAAGGGGGCAGAGGCACACATGGGGAGTGTAGTATCAGGCACAGGAACAAAGGGGTAGAAGGGGGCATAGGCACACATGGGGAGCTTAATGTCAGACAGAGACATATAGGGGTATAAGGGGGCATAGGCACCCATGGGGAGTGTAGTGTCAGGCAGAGACAGATAGGGGTAGAGGCACACATGGGGAGTGTAGAGTCAGGCACAGACACACATGGGGGTAGAAGGGGGCAGAGGCACACTTGGGGAGTGTAGTGTCAGGCAGAGACAGATAGAGGTAGAAGGGGGCAGAGGCACACATGGGGAGTGTAGTGCCAGGCACAGACACACTTGGGGTAGCAGGGGGCAGAGGCACACATGAGAAGTGTAGTGTCAGGCAGAGACACATAGGGGCAGAGACACACATGGGGGTAGAAGGTGGAAGAGCCACACTTGGGGAGTGTAGCGTCAGGCCGAAACACATAGGGGTAGAAGGGGGCAGAGCACACATGGGGAGTATAGTGTCAGGCAGAGACACTTAGGGGTAGAAGGGAGCAGAGGCACACATGGGTAGTATAGTGTCAGGCAGGGACACATTGGGGTAGAAGGGGGCAGAGGCACACATGGGGAGTGTAGCATCAGGCAGAAACACATAAGGAAAGAAGGGGGTAGAGGCACACATGGGGAGTGTAGTATCAGGCAGAAACACATAGGGGTAGAAGGGGGCAGAGCACACTTGGGGAGTATAGTGTCAGGCAGAGACACTTAGGGGTAGAAGGGAGCAGAGGCACACATGGGTAGTATAGTGTCAGGCAGGGACACATAGGGGTAGAAGGGGGCAGAGGCACACATGGGGAGTGTAGCGTCATGCAGAAACACATAAGGATAGAAGGGGGCAGAGGCACACAAGGGGGAATGTAGTATCAGGCACAGACACAAAGGGGTTGAAGGGGGCATAGGCACACATGGGGAGTTTAATGTCAGGCATAGACATATAGGGGTATAAGGTGGCATAGGCACACATGGGGAGTTTAATGTCAGGCACAGACACACTTGGGGGTAGAAGGGGGCAGAGGCACACATGGGGAGTGTAGTGTCAGGCACAGACACACATGGGGGTAGAAGGGGGGAGAGGCACACATGGGGAGTGTAGTGTCAGGCAGAGACAGATAGGGGTAGAAGAGGGTTGAGGCACACATGGGTAGTGTAGTATCAGGCAGAGACACACATGGGGGTAGAAGGGGGCAGAGGCACACATGGGGAGTGTAGTATCAGGCAGACACACAGGGGTAGAAGGGGCAGAGGCACACATGGGGAGTGTAGTATCAGGCAGAGACACATAGGGGTAGAAGGGGACAGAGGCACACATGGGTAGTGTAGTATCAGGCAGAGACACACATGGGGGTAGAAGGGGGCAGAGGCACACATGGGGAGTGTAGTATCAGGCAGACACACAGGGGTAGAAGGGGCAGAGGCACACATGGGGAGTGTAATGTCAGGCAGAGACAGATAGGGTAGAAGGGGGCAGAGGCACACATGGGGAGTGTAGTGCCAGGCACAGACATACATGGGGGTAGTAGGGGGCAGAGGCACACATGGGGACTGTAGTGCCAGGCACAGACACAAAGGGGTAGAAGGGGGCATAGGCACACATGGGGAGTTTAATGTCAGGCAGAGACACATACGGGTATTAGGGGGCATAGGCACACATGGGGAGTGTAGTGTCAGGCAGAGACAGATAGGGGTAGAGGCACACATGGGGAGTGTAGTGTCAGGCACAGACACACCTGGGGGAAGAAGGGGGCAGAGGCACACATGGGGAGTGTAGTGTCAGGCACAGACACACATGGGGGTAGAAGGGGGCAGAGGCACACATGGGGAGTGTAGTGTCAGGCAGAGACAGATAGGGGTAGAAGGGGGCAGAGGCACACATGAGTAGTGTAGTATCAGGAAAAGACACATAGGGGTAGAAGGGGACAGAGGCACACATGGGTAGTGTAGTATCAGGCAGAGACAAACATGGGGGTAGAAGGGGGCAGAGGCACACATGGGAAGTGTAGCATCAGGCAGGAACAGATAGGGGTAGAAGGGGACAGAGGCACACGTGGGGAGTGTAGTGTCAGGCAGAGACACATAGGGGTAGAAGGGGGCAGAGGCACACATGGGGAGTGTAGTGTCAGGCACAGACATACGTGAGGGTAGAAGGGGGCAGAGGCACACATGGGGAGTGTAGTGCCAGGCACAGACACATAGGGGCAGAGACACACAGGAGTAGAAGGGGGCAAAGGTACACATGGGCAGTGTAGTGTCAGGCACAAACAAATAGGGGTAGAAAGGGGCAGAGGCACACATGAGGAGTGTAGTGTGAGGCAGAGACAAATAGGGGTAGAAGGGGGCAGAGGCACACATGGGGATTGTAGTATCAGACAGAGACACATAGAGGTAGAAGGGGACAGAGGCACACATGGGGAGCGTAGTGTGAGGCAGAGACAGATAGGGGTAGAAGGGGGCAGAGGCACACATGGGGAGTGTAGTATCAGGCAGAGACACCTAGGGGTAGAGGCACACATGGGGATTGAAGTGTCAGGCAGAGACAGATAGGGGTAGAAGGGGGCAGTGGCACACATGGGGAGTGTAGTATCAGGCAAAGGAACATAGGGGTAGAAGGGGACAGAGGCACACATGGGGAGTGTAGTATCAGGCAGAGACACATAGGGGTAGAAGGGGGCAGAGGCTCACATGGGTAGTGTATTATCAGGCAGTGACAGATATGGGTAGAAGGGGGAAGAGGCACACATGGGGTGTGTAGTGTCAGGCAGAGACACACATGGGGGTAGAAGGGGCAGAGGCACACATAGGGAGTGTAGTATCAGGCAGAGACACATTGGGGTAGAGGCACACATGGGGAGTGTATTGTCAGGCACTGACACATAGGGGCAGAGACACACAGGGGTAGAAGGGGACAGAGGCACACATGGGGAGTGTAGTGTCAGGCACAGACACTTAGGGGTAGAAGGGGCAGAGGCACACATTGGGAGTGTAGTGTCAGGCATAGACACACATGGGGGTAGAAGGGGGCAGAGGCACACATGGGGAGTATAGTGTCAGGCAGAGACACTTAGGGGTAGAAGGGGGCAGAGGCACACATGGGGAGTGTAGCGTCAGCCTGAAACACATAAGGATAGAAGGGGGCAGAGGCACACATGGGGTGTGTAGTATCAGGCAGAAACACATTGGGGTAGAAGGGGGCAGAGGCACACTTGGGGAGTGTAGTATCAGGCACAGGAACAAAGGGGTAGAAGGGGGCATAGGCACACATGGGGAGCTTAATGTCAGACAGAGACATATAGGGGTATAAGGGGGCATAGGCACCCATGGGGAGTGTAGTGTCAGGCAGAGACAGATAGGGGTAGAGGCACACATGGGGAGTGTAGTGTCAGGCACAGACACACATGGGGGTAGAAGGGGGCAGAGGCACACATGGGGATTGTAGTGTCAGGCAGAGACAGATAGGGGTAGAAGGGGGCAGAGGCACACATGGGGAGTGTACTGTCAGGCAGAGACATAGGGGTAGAAGGGGCAGAGGCACACATGGGGAGTGTAGTGCCAGGCACAGACACACATGGGGTAGTAGGGGGCAGAGGCACACATGGGGAGTGTAGTGTCAGGCAGAGACAGATAGGGGTAGAAGGGGACAGAGGCACACATGGGTAGTGTAGTATCAGGCAGAGACACACATGGGGGTAGAAGGGGGCAGAGTCACACATGGGGAGTGTAGAATCAGGCAGCGACACATAGGGGTAGAAGGGGACAGAGGCACACATGGGGAGTGTAGTATCAGGCAGAGACACATAGGGGTAGAAGGGGGCAGAGGCACACATGGGGAGTGTAGTGCCACGCACAGTCACACATGGGGGTAGTAGGGGGCAGAGGCACACATGAGAAGTGTAGTGTCAGGCAGAGACACATAGGGGCAAAAACACACATGGGGTAGAAGGGGGCCGAGGCACACAAGGGGATTGTAGAATCAGGCACAGACACAAAGGGGTAGAAGGGGGCACACATGGGGAGTGTAGTGTCAGGCACAGACACACATGGGGTAGAAGAGGGCAGAGGCACACATGGGGAGTATAGTGTCAGGCAGAGACACTTAGGGTTAGAAGGGGGCAGAGGCACCCATGGGGAGTGTAGCGTCAGGCTGAAACACATAAGGATAGAAGGGGGCAGAGGCACACTTGGGGAGTGTAGTATCAGGCACAGGAACAAAGGGGTAGAAGGGGGCATAGGCACACATGGGGAGCTTAATGTCAGACAGAGACATATAGGGGTATAAGGGGGCATAGGCACCCATGGGGAGTGTAGTGTCAGGCAGAGACAGATAGGGGTAGAGGCACACATGGGGAGTGTAGTGTCAGGCACAGACACACATGGGGGTAGAAGGGGGCAGAGGCACACATGGGGAGTGTAGTGTCAGTTAGAGACAGATAGGGGTAGAAGGGGGCCGAGGAACACATGGGGAGTGTACTGTCAGGCAGAGACAGATAGGGGTAGAAGGGGGCAGAGGCACACATGGGGAGTGTAGTGCCAGGCACAGACACACATGGGGTAGTAGGGGGCAGAGGCACACATGGGGAGTGTAGTGTCAGGCAGAGACAGATAGGGGTAGAAGGGGACAGAGGCACACATGTGTAGTGTAGTATCAGGCACAGACACACATGGGGGTAGAAGGGGGCAGAGTCACACATGGGGAGTGTAGAATCAGGCAGCGACACATAGGGGTAGAAGGGGACAGAGGCACACATGGGTAGTGTAGTATAAAGGCAGAGACACACATGGGAGTAGAAGGGGGCAGAGGCACACATGGGGAGTGTAGTATCAGGCAGAGACACATAGGGGTAGAAGGGGGCAGAGGCACACATGGGGAGTGTAGTGCCAGGCACAGACACACATGGGGGTAGTAGGGGGCAGAGGCACACATGAGAAGTGTAGTGTCAGGCAGAGACACATAGGGGCAAAGACACACATGGGGTAGAAGGGGGCAGAGGCACACATGGGGAGTGTAGTGTCAGGCAGAGACAGATAGAGGTAGAAGGGGGCCGAGGCACACATGGGGAGTATAGTGTCCGGCAGAGACACTTAGGGGTGGAAGGGGGCAGAGGCACACATGGGGAGTGTAGTGTCAGGCAGAAACACCAGCGTAGAAGGGGGCAGAGGCACACAAGGGGATTGTAGAATCAGGCACAGACACAAAGGGGTAGAAGGGGGCACACATGGGGAGTGTAGTGTCAGGCACAGACACACATGGGGTAGAAGGGGGCAGAGGCACACATGGGGAGTGTAGTGTCAGGCACAGACACACATGTGGGTAGAAGGGGACAGAGGCACCCATGGGGAGTGTAGTGTTAGGCAGATACAGATAGGGGTAGAAGGGGCAGAGGCACACATGGGGAGTGTAGTATCAGGCAGAGACACATAGGGGTAGAAGGGGACAGAGGCACACATGGGTAGTGTAGTATCAGGCACAGACACACATGGGGGTAGAAGGGGGCAGAGGCACACATGGGGAGTGTAGCATCAGGCAGAAACACATAGGGGTAGAAGGGGGCAGAGGCACACATTGGGAGTGTAGTAGCAGGCAGAGACACATAGGGGTGGATGGGGACAGAGGCACACATGGGGAGTGTAGTGTCAGGCACAGACATACATGGGGGTAGAAGGGGGCAGAGGCACACATGGGGAGTGTAGTGTGAGGCAGAAACAGTTAGGGGTAGAAGGGGGCAGAGGCACACATGGGGAGTGTAGTATCAGGCAGAGACACATAGGGGTAGAAGGGGACAGAGGCTCACATGGGGAGTGTAGTATCAGGCAGTGACAGATATGGGTAGAAGGGGGCAGAGGCAAACATGGGGTGTGTAGTGTCAGGTAGAGACACACATGGGGGTAGAAGGGGGCAGAGGCACACATAGGGAGTGTAGTATCAGGCAGAGACACATAGGGGTAGAGGCACACATGGGGAGTGTATTGTCAGGCACTGACACATAGAGCAGAGACACACAGGGGTAGAAGGGGGCAGAGGCACACATGGGGAGTGTAGTGTCAGGCACAGACACATAGGGGTAGAAGGGGGCAGAGGCACACATGGGGAGTGTAGTGTCAGGCATAGACACACATGGGGGTAGAAGGGGGCAGAGGCACACATGGGGAGTATAGTGTCAGGCAGAGACACTTAGGGGTAGAAGGGGGCAGAGGCACACATGGGGAGTGTAGCGTCAGCCTGAAACACATAAGGATAGAAGGGGGCAGAGGCACACATGGGGTGTGTAGTATCAGGCAGAAACACATTGGGGTAGAAGGCGGCAGAGGCACACTTGGGGAGTGTAGTATCAGGCACAGGAACAAAGGGGTAGAAGGGGGCATAGGCACACATGGGGAGCTTAATGTCAGACAGAGACATATAGGGGTATAAGGGGGCATAGGCACCCATGGGGAGTGTAGTGTCAGGCAGAGACAGATAGGGGTAGAGGCACACATGGGGAGTGTAGTGTCAGGCACAGACACACATGGGGGTAGACGGGGGCAGAGGCACACATGGGGAGTGTAGTGTCAGGCAGAGACAGATAGGGGTAGAAGGGGGCAGAGGCACACATGGGGAGTGTACTGTCAGGCAGAGACATAGGGGTAGAAGGGGGCAGAGGCACACATGGGTAGTGTAGTATCAGGCACAGACACACATGGGGGTAGAAGGGGGCAGAGGCACCCATGGGGAGTGTAGTGTTAGGCAGATACAGATAGGGGTAGAAGGGGCAGAGGCACACATGGGGAGTGTAGTATCAGGCAGAAACACCAGCGTAGAAGGGGGCAGAGGCACACAAGGGGATTGTAGAATCAGGCACAGACACAAAGGGGTAGAAGGGGGCACACATGGGGAGTGTAGTGTCAGGCACAGACACACATGGGGTAGAAGGGGGCAGAGGCACACATGGGGAGTGTAGTGTCAGGCACAGACACACATGTGGGTAGAAGGGGGCAGAGGCACCCATGGGGAGTGTAGTGTTAGGCAGATACAGATAGGGTTAGAAGGGGCAGAGGCACACATGGGGAGTGTAGTGTCAGGCAGAGACAGATAGAGGTAGAAGGGGGCAGAGGCACACATGGGGAGTATAGTGTCAGGCAGAGACACTTAGGGGTAGAAGGGGGCAGAGGCACACATGGGGAGTGTAGTGTCAGGCAGAAACACAAGGGTAGAAGGGGGCCGAGGCACACAAGGGGATTGTAGAATCAGGCACAGACACAAAGGGGTAGAAGGGGGCACACATGGGGAGTGTAGTGTCAGGCACAGACACACATGGGGTAGAAGAGGGCAGAGGCACACATGGGGAGTATAGTGTCAGGCAGAGACACTTAGGGGTAGAAGGGGGCAGAGGCACACATGGGGAGTGTAGTGTCAGGCAGAGACAGATAGGGGTAGAGGCACACATGGGGAGTGTAGTGTCAGGCACAGACACACATGGGGTAGAAGAGGGCAGAGGCACACATGGGGAGTATAGTGTCAGGCAGAGACATATAGGGGTATAAGGGGGCATAGGCACCCATGGGGAGTGTAGTGTCAGGCAGAGACAGATAGGGGTAGAGGCACACATGGGGAGTGTAGTGTCAGGCACAGACACACATGGGGGTAGACGGGGGCAGAGGCACACATGGGGAGTGTAGTGTCAGGCAGAGACAGATAGGGGTAGAAGGGGGCAGAGGCACACATGGGGAGTGTACTGTCAGGCAGAGACATAGGGGTAGAAGGGGGCAGAGGCACACATGGGTAGTGTAGTATCAGGCACAGACACACATGGGGGTAGAAGGGGGCAGAGGCACCCATGGGGAGTGTAGTGTTAGGCAGATACAGATAGGGGTAGAAGGGGCAGAGGCACACATGGGGAGTGTAGTATCAGGCAGAAACACCAGCGTAGAAGGGGGCAGAGGCACACAAGGGGATTGTAGAATCAGGCACAGACACAAAGGGGTAGAAGGGGGCACACATGGGGAGTGTAGTGTCAGGCACAGACACACATGGGGTAGAAGGGGGCAGAGGCACACATGGGGAGTGTAGTGTCAGGCACAGACACACATGTGGGTAGAAGGGGGCAGAGGCACCCATGGGGAGTGTAGTGTTAGGCAGATACAGATAGAGGTAGAAGGGGGCAGAGGCACACATGGGGAGTATAGTGTCAGGCAGAGACACTTAGGGGTAGAAGGGGGCAGAGGCACACATGGGGAGTGTAGTGTCAGGCAGAAACACAAGGGGATTGTAGAATCAGGCACAGACACAAAGGGGTAGAAGGGGGCACACATGGGGAGTGTAGTGTCAGGCACAGACACACATGGGGTAGAAGAGGGCAGAGGCACACATGGGGAGTATAGTGTCAGGCAGAGACACTTAGGGGTAGAAGGGGGCAGAGGCACACATGGGGAGTGTAGCGTCAGGCTGAAACCCATAAGGATAGAAGGGGGCAGAGGCACACTTGGGGAGTGTAGTATCAGGCACAGGAACAAAGGGGTAGAAGGGGGCATAGGCACACATGGGGAGCTTAATGTCAGACAGAGACATATAGGGGTATAAGGGGGCATAGGCACCCATGGGGAGTGTAGTGTCAGGCAGAGACAGATAGGGGTAGAGGCACACATGGGGAGTGTAGTGTCAGGCACAGACACACATGGGGGTAGAAGGGGGTAGAGGCACACATGGGGAGTGTAGTGTCAGTTAGAGACAGATAGGGGTAGAAGGGGGCCGAGGCACACATGGGGAGTGTACTGTCAGGCAGAGACAGATAGGGGTAGAAGGGGGCAGAGGCACACATGGGGAGTGTAGTGCCAGGCACAGACACACATGGGGTAGTAGGGGGCAGAGGCACACATGGGGAGTGTAGTGTCAGGCAGAGACAGATAGGGGTAGAAGGGGACAGAGGCACACATTGGTAGTGTAGTATCAGGCAGAGACACACATGGGGGTAGAAGGGGGCAGAGTCACACATGGGGAGTGTAGAATCAGGCAGCGACACATAGGGGTAGAAGGGGACAGAGGCACACATGGGTAGTGTAGTATAAAGGCAGAGACACACATGGGAGTAGAAGGGGGCAGAGGCACACATGGGGAGTGTAGTATCAGGCAGAGACACATAGGGGTAGAAGGGGGCAGAGGCACACATGGGGAGTGTAGTGCCAGGCACAGACACACATGGGGGTAGTAGGGGGCAGAGGCACACATGAGAAGTGTAGTGTCAGGCAGAGACACATAGGGGCAAAGACACACATGGGGTAGAAGGGGGCAGAGGCACACATGGGGAGTGTAGTATCAGGCAGAAACATATAGGGGTAGAAGGGGGCAGAGGCACACATGGGGAGTGTAGTGTCAGGCAGAGACAGATAGAGGTAGAAGGGGGCAGAGGCACACATGGGGAGTATAGTGTCCGGCAGAGACACTTAGGGGTAGAAGGGGGCAGAGGCACACATGGGGAGTGTAGTGTCAGGCAGAAACACCAGCGTAGAAGGGGGCAGAGGCACACAACGGGATTGTAGAATCAGGCACAGACACAAAGGGGTAGAAGGGGGCACACATGGGGAGTGTACTGTCAGGCACAGACACACATGGGGTAGAAGGGGGCAGAGGCACACATGGGGAGTGTAGTGTCAGGCACAGACACACATGTGGGTAGAAGGGGGCAGAGGCACCCATGGGGAGTGTAGTGTTAGGCAGATACAGATAGGGGTAGAAGGGGCAGAGGCACACATGGGGAGTGTAGTATCAGGCAGAGACACATAGGGGTAGAAGGGGACAGAGGCACACATGGGTAGTGTAGTATCAGGCACAGACACACATGGGGGTAGAAGGGGGCAGAGGCACACATGGGGAGTGTAGCATCAGTCAGAAACACATAGGGGTAGAAGGGGGCAGAGGCACACATGGGGAGTGTAGTAGCAGGCAGAGACACATAGGGGTGGAAGGGGACAGAGGCACACATGGGGAGTGTAGTGTCAGGCACAGACATACATGGGGTAGAAGGGGGCAGAGGCACACATGGGGAGTGTAGTGTGAGGCAGAAACAGTTAGGGGTAGAAGGGGGCAGAGGCACACATGGGGAGTGTAGTATCAGGCAGAGACAGATAGTGGTAGAAGGTGACAGAGGCACACATGGGGAGTGTAGTGTCAGGCACAGACACACATGGAGTAGAAGGGGGCAGAGGCACACATGGTGAGTGTAGTGTTAGGCAGAGACACATAGTGGTAGAAAGGGGCAGAGGCACACATGGGGAGTGTAGTGTCACGAACAGACACATAGGGGCAGAGACACACAGGGGTAGAAGGGGGCAGAGGCACACATGGGGATTGTAGTGTCAGGCACAGACACATAGGGGTAGAAGGGGGCCGAGGCACACATGGGGAGTGTAGTGTCAGGCAGAGACACACAGGAGTAGAACGGAACAGAGGCACACTTGGGGAGTGTAGTATCAGGCACAGACATACGTGGGGGTAGAAGGGGGCAGAGGCACACATGGGGAGTGTAGTGCCAGGCACAGACACATAGGGGTAGAAGGGGGCAGAGGCACACATGGGGAGTGTAGTGTCAGGCAGAGACACATAGGGGTAGAAGTGGGCAGAGGCACACATTGGGAGTGTAGTATGAGGCACAGACATACGTGGGGGTAGAAGGGGGCAGAGGCACACATGGGGAGTGTAGTGCCAGGCACAGACACATAGTAGCAGAGACACACAGGGGTAGAAGTGGGCAAAGGCACACATGTTCAGTGTAGTGTCAGGTACAGACACATAGGGGTAGAAAGGGGCAGAGGCACATGTGGGGAGTTTAGTATTATTTAGAGACACATAGGGGTAGAGGCACACATGGGGAGTGTAGTATCAGGCAGAGACACATAGGGGTAGAAGGGGACAGAGGCACACATGGGGAGTGTAGTATCAGGCAGAGACAGATGGGGTAGAAGGGGGCAGAGGCACACATGGGGAGTGTAGTATCAGGCAGAGACAGATAGGGGTAGAAGGGAGCAAAGGCACACATGGGGAGTGTAGTGTCAGGCGGAGACACACATGGGGGTAGAAGGGGGCAGATGCACACATAGGGAGTGTAGTATCAGGCAGAGACACATAGGGGTAGAGACACACATGGGGAGTGTAGTGTCAGGCACAGACACATAGGGGCAGAGACACACAGGGTTAGAAGGGGGCAGAGGCACACATGGGGAGTGTAGTGTCAGGCATCACGAATGATGTCAGTGGGGCCGCCCCCAAACGGCAGGCGTTCCATTGGGAACGCCTCCATTTGTGTAGCCACCCCCCCGTCCTGCCTAAAAAACGGGGCGAGCTGTCGATCACCATCGACAGCCGCCCCTTTTGTAGTGCGTCCCAGAGCGATAGAATTTCTCTCTCGCTCTGGGGCTTGCGCACGCGCAGTGCGGCTGCTCCGCGTGCACAGAGCCTCAACATCGACCTGCTTGTGAGCGCATAGGCGCTTGCGAGCAGGTCTGAAGAGACCCATAGCATTTCTGTGCTAATACCTGTGCTACTGAATTATGTTGTGTAATGACAGACTGACCGTAAAACCCAATGGTCCCTCCCATGCATTTTTTAACGCATAGTTATGCCCATGTTGCATAACCATGCTTATTCCTAGTTCAATAATTTATTCTTATACTCATATACACAGGGCTTGGTTGGTGCCCCCCTCACAAACCCATTGCCTGCGGACGATGCGTGTGCCACTGCCCCATTCGCCCTGCATACATTCCAGTGCCCCATTCTGCTGTGTAGAGCCAAGTGAAGGTCTCAGAAGCCAGGTTTGCCATCGACCATAAATGTTTACAGCCTGCGACCATTGATGGATAAACCATCGGTCCAACGCTTGGATTGGTGGCAGAGGTCTGATAGGTGAGTTGTGTGCATACGCGACGTTGTTTGTATATGCGACAACCAACCTACCGATGGTTAAAAACCATTGACCATTGATGGCGTGTGCTTCAATTGGACAACTCTACTTGGAAGGTGGGATGGCACGCATCAACCTGCCTCCATTGGGGAAAAATTTTCAAGGCACAGAAAGGTAGGCGTGGTACCTTGAAGTACTGTATGGCACCCTACTGCCATGCTTACCGTGTTCTTCTGACCCTGCACATACTGTACATGTATGTTACCTCGACTTTTGTTCATGTTGAATTCCATCACCCCTTTAACTTTGTTCTTAATGCTTTTGAACTCACTGCAGTTGTTTTATCCACTGTGCACATCCTGAGGCGGTATATGAATAATTTACCAATATAACACCTATATTTCTTGATTGGCCATTACAGATGTGATATGAAAAGAGACCCCGCTGAAGGATTTTGTCAGTTTCTAAATCTTGATTATCAGAGTAACAAATATATTGATCTGTTACTGTGTATGACAACTTATAATGAGTTGTGTCTCCATGAGTAATACACCTGTGGACTAGCGAATACTTTTTCAACATCCAATTATACTCTCCGTGGTCACTCACCGCGCTGGCTGACCAGTGTTTCTCAGTGACTGAAGGTCTCTAGATCCTGTCTATAAATCATGGTGACTCTGCAGGGAAAAAAAACTAGAAGCCTCATCAATATTACCTGTACGTTATGATTCATAGACGACCTATGTATCACCTCCAGGTACTGACGCTGAGATTCTCATAATGTATATTATTTTCTGCAGGGAAAATGTGCTTTCCCCACTGAACAGCCTTTGGGTACAGTGGCAAGCACAGGATTTTAAAAGGGGGGGTTCCAATATTTGGTTATAAAACCAATGACAAAAAAATCTAACCTCATGCAGGCAGCACTGCTAGGGTACGCAATAATCCAATCTTGTTAATCCATTCCCATGCAATCTTTCAGATGCATTTACTGTATTACATCTTTCGTCCATGCATATGAAACGCTGCACAGTAATGAATTAACAAGCTTCGATTATTGAGTACCCGAGGAGTACTGCCTGTATCTGATTGTATTTTATTGTATGTTCAAGACTGAGCTGTCTGCTTAGTTCTTGTATATATAGACTATTGTATAGTCCGGCACTCAGGATGAATTGAATAAAGCTCAGGGGTGCCCCCCGTAGTTTAATTATAGGGAATATACCATGTGTAGCTGTCCAGCCCCTCCAAGAAATAAAAAGACGGCACTGAGTCCTCCACTACAAAAATACACAATGACAGAGGCACGCACACAGACACACACACAGACTGACAAAGCCTACACACATATAATGACACAGACGCACACACCAACAAAGCCTACACACACACACACTGACAAAGCCTACACATACACACACTGATAAAGCCTACACACACATACGCACACACTGACAAAGCCTACACACATACACACTGACAAAGCCGACACACATACAATGACACAGACGCACACACTGACAAAACCGACACACATACAATGACACAGACGCACACACTGACAAAGCCTACACGCATACGTATAATGAGACAAACGCACACACTGACAAAGCCTACATACACACGCACACACACACAGACACGCACTGACAAAGCCTACACATACACACACACACTGACAAAGCCTACACACACACACTGACAATGCCTATACATACACACAGACACACACCGAATGCAGCCAATTTAGTACAGTGCTGGCATCACTTATTTACCGCATTTTCCATATGTACTAAGCTTCATCCCGATAGCATTACCCCAATAGAAGCCTATGGCTTTCTATTGGGTAACGCCAGAGGGACTTAAAACCTAGTCCCACTATCCGAGGGTATCGCAAAGGACAGCTCTTATCAGGAGATCTATCTGTCCTTTGCAATTTTAATCGCACTTCTAAGTATATTGCAGTGCAATTAAACCTGATAAGAGGTGAGATATACTGCATTGCAGATGCGATGCTTAGTACATCCCACCCAACCTCTCTTACTCCATCTTTCTCTTCCTCCTTATCTATCTACTAATGTCTTTCTCTCACATCCTCCTGACATTTGGCTGACATTCCTGTGTGACTGGATCATGCAGCCCACAAAGAAACTCTGCATTCTGGCCAGACCAAATTGCACTATATAGCACCTATCCTTGTGTATCAATGCCTATTTCCCTATAGATTGTAAGCTTGCAAGCAGGGCCCTCTTTCCTCTATGTCTGTCTGTTATTACCTGGTTTTGTTCTATAAATGTTTCCAATTGTAAAGCGCAACAGAATATGCTGCGCTATATAAGAAATGGTTAATAAATTAAATAAATAAATAAATAAATAAATAAATCTACAGTATTTTCTCTTAGCACTTGATTTTATCATCTAGGTTATCCTTAGTTCGGATGCTGTAATCATGGTTAGCATTACTGCCTCACAGCACTGAGATCTTGGGTACAATTCCCACCATGGTCCAAAATGTGTGGAGTTTGTATATTTTCCTCGTGTGTGCGTCGGTCTCCTTCGGGTGCTCCGGTTTCCTCCCACACTCCAAAAATATACTGATAGGTAACTTGGCTCCCATCCAAAAGGATAACCCTAATGTGTATGTGTGTCAGCATGTGATAGGGGACATAGGGCCTGATTCAGAGCTGAACGCTCTGACCAGAGCGCTCGCTCTGAATCAGGGCCCTCCTCCCTGAAAATGGAGCGTCCTCTTGGACGCTCGCATAGCTGTGGGTGACCACCCACAGCATATGCGAGCGTCCATGATGATGGTCGCGATGGTCTTGACCTTCGCGACCATCGGGCTTGCGACAGAGACCCTGCGGTAGGGTCTCGCTGCCGCAAGCCCAAGAGTGATTTTGGCTCTATCAGAGCCAAAATCACTCCCACTGACATCACTAGTGATGTCAGTGGGGCCGGCCCCAGACGGAAGGCGTTCCCATGGGAACGCCTCCATCTGGCAGGCACGCCCCCGGCACGCCCACCAAAGGGGGCGTGCTGTCAATCAACATCGACAGCACGCCCCCTTTGGTGCGAGACCCGGAGCGACAGCTTGGCTGTCACAGTCCGGGTCTCGCGCATGCGCACGACGGAGCTCCCGTCGTGCGCATGCGCAGTGGGGGAACATCGACCCGTTTGCGAGCGTCCTTTGCTCGCGAACGGTTCTGAATGACCCCCATAGATTGTAAGCTCCACTGCGACAGGAACTGATGGGAATGGCTAAATATTCGCTGAGAAGCGCTGCGGAATATGTGTGCGCTATATAAATAATGGGTAATAAAATAGATCCTTAGCATTACCTTTTAGTCTTTCCATCTTCTCACCATTTGTTCTCTCTGTATGTGACATGTGCATCCCTGTGTGCTTTTTACCTTTCTTTTACACTGTTACACATTTATGGTTGTGGACAATGCTGTTATGCTGTTATTGTGCAATTAACAGGAATGTAAGTATTAGAAATAACAGAAGTATTTGGAGTCTGTAGATGTGTGCTATGCATGTGCGTGGCACAGCCTCAATTAGGCCATCACACAAACGTGATGACCTAATGTTTTAACAGGGACCCATATTAGAATAATAGATATACTTATACTATATAGTTTTCCCCACCTCATTACTGGATGGTTTCCTCCACCTCATGCCTGGATGATTTCCCTCACCTCACAATTGGATGGTTTCCTCCACCTCATGCCTGGATGATTTCCCTCACCTCATGGTTGGATGGTTTCACTCACCTTATGACTGGATAGTTTTCCTTACCTCACAGTTAGATGGCCTCCCTATCTCATGACTGGATGGTATCCATCATCCATTATCTCATGACTGTCTGGGTTCCCCCATCTCAATACTGGCTGGTTTCCCCACCTCACATCTGGCTGGTTTCCCCACCTTACATCTGGCTGATTTCCTCACCTCACATCTGGCTGGTTTCCTCACCTCACATCTGGCTGGTTTCCCCACCTCATGTCTGGCTGGTTTCCCCACCTCACGTCTGGCTGGTTGTTCATGAATGTCTCTGCCTTTGCATGATGATGCGAAGGACGGAGATCCAAGGAAAAAGAAAAGCTTAACCACACCGAGATGAGCAGAGCACTGGAAGTGGCACTATGAACTGGAGCTGGCAGCAAATTAATTCTCAAACTAAGTACTGCAACGGGAACACTTGAGATAAAACGAGAAAAAGGAGCACAGAGAACTAGCACACAGACTAGCTGTGTTAGACGCTGCACTGGCAACCCAAGGGCTCCCAGGAAGCCCTTAAGTACCCAAGGCTGGAGCTGGATTGGCTGTCAGAGCCCATTGTCACTCATTCAGACTGAATTGGCTCTTTCCTGACATGTGACCAAATCCAAGATGGTGGCACCCAGCACCCGGCAGCATTTGCACAGACTCCCAGCCACAGCAGCTCCAACATTCTAGAGACCCAGCGCTGTCTCTCAGGGTCCTGCCCGCACACTGTGCTAATCGCCAGCAGCCTGCACCCCACCGCCAGACGGACCCTGCTAGAGTGCCTGGACAGGTAAGTCCCGGATCCCTTGCGGACCTCCAGAGCGGTTGTGACACCCATCTCATGACTGTGTGGTTTCCCCAACCTCAAGACTGGGTGGTTTCCACCACCTCACGGTTGAATGGTTCCCCCACCTCACGGTTGGATGGTTTCCCCCACCTCACAGTTGGATGGTTTCCACATCTCAAGATTGGATGGTTTCCACATCTCATGTCTGGCTGATTTCCCTCACCTCATAACTGGGTGGTTTCTCCACCTCATAACTGTTGGATGATTTCCCCATCTCACATGTGGATGATTTCTCCCACCTTAAGTTCAAATGTTTTCCCCACCTCACCTCGCAGTGGTTTCCACCATATTTGAGTTTTGTCACCATGTTTTACAACCTTTAAATTCTAGTCTAAACAAGTGAATTTGTTTCTTTTTATTTCCATGACAGATAGACTAGCACAATAAATGTTTTTTTTTTATCGTATGGGCACTGTAAAGGGAACAGCAGGCAAAGAGAGAAAAATATAATATTTCTGTATGAATCTTGTCCTAATTATTGTTTACAAAATTAGGGCTGCTCTAAATATTTACCCAATTTCCCCTTAATTGAATTAACTAATTCCCCCAGGTATTGGGAAAAACAAATATGCGCCCTTCTCACACCATTATAGTGTCCAGGGAGAAAGTGATACTTTTCAGTGTTTAAAGTTTTTTTTTTTGGGGGGGGGGCGAGGGAGGTATTGCCCTCATTCTATGCTGCGATTGTAAATTTGTGCACAAAACTTTAGGGTAGAAGTAAATGGGTTTTGGGCTGGAGGTCAGGACAACATTTATCATTTTCATTAATTTCTTTATATCAGCATTTCTTTTCTTTTTGGAACTGTCAAAGAAAATGTTTCAACCCTTTGTAGTGAGGGAAGAGTCTGATGAAATTTGCTTGCAAACTATCACTACTGGATATCAACTTACAAGGTTACACTTAATATTATTAGGGGTGTGCACCGGCCACTTTTCGTGTTTTATGTTTTGGTTTTGGATCTGGATCTTTCTTCGTGTTTTGGATCTGGATTGGTTTTGCCAAAACCACCCTTCCATGTTTTGGGTTCTGGGTTTTGTGTTTTGGATCTTTATTTTTTTTTAAAAAAGCATAAAAACAGCTAAAATCACAGAATTTGTGGGTTTTTCTGCTCCTATGCTATTATTAACCTCAATAACCTTAATTTCCACTAATTTCCAGTCTATTCTCAACACCTCACACCTCACAATAATGTTTTTATGTCCAAAAGGTTGCACTGAGGTAGCTGGATCACTATGCTAAGCAACACGAGTGGGCGGCACAAACACGTGGCCCATCTAGGAGTGACACTGCAGTGGCAGACAGCATGGCAGTTTGAAAAACTAGGCCCCAAACATTACATAATGCAAAGAAACAAAAGAGGTGCAAGATGGAATTGTCATTGGGCCCTCCCACCCACCCTTATGTTGTATAAACAGGACATGCACACTTTAGCAAACCAATCATTTCAGCGCCAGGGTCTGCCATACGACTGTGGCTGAAATGATTGGTTCGTTTGGCCCCCCACAAAACAAGCTGGCAATTAATCTGTCCCTGCACAAACTGGCTCTACGGAGGCAAGATGTCGTCCTCATCCTCCTCATCCACCGATTCCTCACCCTCTTCAGTGTTGTGTACATCCTCATCCTCACAGAGTATTAATTCATCCTCACTGGAATCCACCACCACAGGTCCCTCTGTACGTTCTGGAGGCTGGTCTTCCTGGAAGAGTTGATAATTCATTTTGATGAACATCATCTTCTCCACATTTTGTGGAAGCAACCTCCTACGCCTTTTGCTGACAAGGTTCCCGGCTGCACTAAACACTCTTTTGGAGTGCACACTGGAGGGGGGGCAACTCCGGTAAAATAGAGCCAGTTTGTACAGGGGCCTCCAAATTGCCTCTTTTTCCTGCCAGTACATGTACGGACTGTCTGACATGCCTACTTGGATGCTGTCACCGATGTAATCCTTTAATAGACAGACGCACGCTTGTCGCTGCTGCTTTGAGGATGCAGGTGTGGCTACAGCCCACATATTTCACAAAGACAGAAAAAAAAGAAGAATTTTTTTATTGTTTGTGGAGCGCACTTTGAGGGTTACACCACCCTTTAACAGACAGACGCACGCTTGTCGCTGCTGCTTTGAGGATGCAGGTGCGGCTACAGCCCACACAATTCACAAAGACAGCAAAAAAAAGAAGAATTTTTTTATTGTTTGTGGAGCGCACTTTGAGGGTCACACCACCCTTTAACAGACAGACGCACGCTTGTCGCTGCTGCTTTGAGGATGCAGGTGTGGTTGCAGCCCACACAATTCACAAAGACAGAAAAAAATGAAGAATTTTTTTATTGTTTGTGGAACGCAATTTGAGGGTTACACCACCCTTTAACAGACAGACGCACACTTGTCGCTGCTGCTTTGAGGATGCAGGTGCGGCTACAGCCTACGCAATTCACAAAGACAGAAAAAAATGAAGAATTTTTTTATTGCTTGTGGAGCGCAATTTGAGGGTTATACCACCCTTTAACAGACAGATGCACGCTTGTCGCTGCTGCTTTGAGGATGCAGGTGCGGCTACAGCCCACACAATTCACAAAGACAGAAAAAAATGAAGAATTTTTTTATTGTTTGTGGAGCGCAATTTGAGGGTTACACCACCCTTTAACAGACAGATGTACGCTTGTTGCTGCTGCTTTAAGGATGCAGGTGCGGCTACAGCCCACACATTTCACAAAGACAACAAAAAAAAGAAGAATTTTTTTACTGTTTGTGGAGCGCACTTTGAGGGTTACACCACCCTTTAACAGACAGACGCACGCTTGTCGCTGCTGCTTTGAGGACAGTATCATATGCAGTGACAGTAGACTTGTCAGAAATTGTTGGCACATCCTTCAGTCCGGACCAGATGTCCAAACCAGCCCTTGACTTATGACACAGGCGCACGCTTGGCGCTGCTACTGTGTTGATGCATGTGTGGCTACATTGCACACAAGTCACAAACACATCAAAAAAATTGATTTTTATTTTTTGGAGCACTTTGAGGGTTACACCACCCTTTAACAGACAGACGCACGCTTGTCGCTGCTGCTTTGAGGATGCAGGTGCGGCTACAGCCCACACAATTCACAAAGACAGAAAAAAAAAGAAGAATTTTTTTATTGTTTGTGGAGCGCACTTTGAGGGTTACACCACCCTTTAACAGACAGACGCATGCTTGTCGCTGCTGCTTTGAGGATGCAGGTGGAATCTAGACGGGATTTGGAACTGGGGACACACTACCTCCATCAATTGTCTAAATCCCACTGCACTAATGGCGGATACCGGACGCACGTCTAACACCAACATAGCAGTCAAGGCCTCAGTTATATGTTTTGCTTCAGGATGACTGCTGTCGTACTTCATCCTCCTCGCTAGGGACTGTTGGAGGGTCAATTGTTTAGTAAAAGTAGTGGTGTTCCTACTTCCTCTCTGGGATGATGAACAACTCCCAGCAGCAGCAACAGCACTAGGAGGAAGTGGTTCTTGATCTTTCCCTATTTTATTTTTATCAGAGAAAGTTTGGTCCTCCATTTATGTTATATTGATATATACGTGCGGCTAAGGCGCACACAAACACAGAAAATATTTTTTTTATTTTTGCTGGACAGCAGTGCACTTTGTGGGTTACACCACCCTTTAAGAAATGAGCCAGCTGGCTCTTTACTTATGGGACACAGGTGCACACTTGGCGCTGCTCCTTTGTTGATGCACGTGCAGCCACAGTGCACACAATTCACAAACACAGAAAATATTTTTTATTTTGTTTGGAGTGCACTTTGGGGGTTACAGCACCCTTTAACGGTCAAGCCAGATGGCCCTTTACTTATGTCACAGGCGCACGCTTGGCACTACTTTGTTGATGCACGTGCGGCTACTGCGCACACAATTCACAAACACAGAAAATATTTTTTTATTTTGTTTGGAGTGTACTTTGAGGGTTACATCACCCTTTAACGGTCAAGCCAGCCGGCCCTTTACTTATGGGACACAGGTGCACGCTTGGCGCTGCTCCTTTGTTGATGCACGTGCAGCCACAGTGCACACAATTCACAAACAGAAAATATATATTTTTTTTGTTTGGAGTGTACTTTGGGGGTTACAGCACCCTTTAACGGTCAAGCCACCCGGCCCTTTACTTATGACACAGGCGCACGCTTGGCGCTGCTCCTTTGTTGATGCACATGCAGCCACAGTGCACACAATTCACAAACACAGAAAATATATATTTTTTTTGTTTGGAGTGTACTTTGGGGGTTACAGCACCCTTTAACGGACAAGCCAGCCGGCCCTTTACTAATGGGACACAGGTGCACGCTTGGCGCTGCTCCTTTGTTGATGCACGTGCAGCCACAGTGCACACAATTCACAAACACAGAAAAATTTTTTTTTTTTTTGCACTTGGGGGGAGCACCCCTGATGGACAGAGCACCCCCTGGACAACACTACAGCACCCCTTTAGGACTGGGACACTGCACAGGACTTTGGAGTGGACACAGCCCCTATGGACAACTGACTGCACAACACAGTCCAGCCAGCCCCTATGGACTTTGAAGGAGTTGACACAGCCCCTATGGACAACAGCAGCACAGCACAACACTACACTGCACTACACTACACTACACTACACAGCCCAGCCAGTCCTAACTCCCACCCTCCCTCTTCACTGTCCACAGCCGAGTGAGAAAATGGCGCCGACGCGGGTACCTTATATAGGATCCAAAACCCGCGAGACCCGGAAGGCGGGATGATGACGTTTTGCCTCGATTTCAGATCCGAGTCAGGCGGGAAAAGTCGAGCCTGACTCAGATCGGCCTCGGATCGGGGGGGCTCGGGGGGGTTCGGATTTCAGAAATCCGAACCCACTCACACCTAAATATTATAGTGTTACAGGAGATCCGAGCTGGACATCTCTAGTACTATCCAAAGGGTTTCCCACACCGAAGGTAATATCACCGGATTGCCAAGCAACCATCGGCTGCTGCATGTGGAAATACTCGGGCACTTCCAGATACCTGCTCAGCACTAACACTGGACCTCAGTCACAGAGTGATGCATTATCTTTTATATTACACAATTATGATGATGATGATGTCCCTTTAAAATTGTAAACATTTGCAATTTATAACACTGAATATTATATATTTTATTTACTTTTCAGAAATGGCAAGCTGAATGCCTTCCTGATTTTGCTTTTATCCTTCCTGTTTGTTGTTTTGTAGCACAAGTTTTTTAAGCCTACAAAAAATAGTTCTCTTGTCCTTCCTTTATCCTTCAATTACCAGACAGTAATGTGAAGAAAATGAAATATATATGGTGCCCTTTCTCTCATTACTGGGCTTCTAACATCGCATTGATTAATGGCCAAAAATCTATCATCTGGAAACATCCATGGTCTACGCGACTTTGCTCTTTCCTAAAGACAGAAGTTTTGTGTCCCATTTTTCAGCAGTGCGCCGGAAATATGACATGAGTTAGTGATTGTGGAATAACTTTTTATTTTATCTGTTCTAGTACAATATTGAACTTTTAGTGCACATTAATACTTGTCTTTATTCCGTAAGTCCATTAAAAACAACCCCCAGATTACAGCAAGTTCCTCTTTAAAAATATCCTATTATCTACAAGCGTACAAGTGCTCACTTGGGATCGTATGATTGTTCATCTAGGGCAGAGGTAGCCAACCTCGGTCCTCGAGAGCTACCAACAGTTCACGTTTTCCAGATCACCTAGCTGGTGCACAGGTGTATTCATTACTCACTAACACATTTGAAAAGATCCACAGGTGAAACTAATTATTTCACTTGCGATTCTGTGAGGAGACCTGGAAAATATGCACTGTTGGTAGCTCACAGGGTCGGACTGGCCCACAGGGGTACAGGGGAAATCCCCGGTGTGCCCTACTACCCGAGGGCCCCACCCCCTCTTCTAGGGGTCATGTTTTAGACTGTGCACTGAGTTGTACACTGTTACTCTATTGGAGGGTCAGTTATCTTGTGGAGCAGGACCACTGTCAAAACATTGGTTCTTGGCTTTCTTCTATAGAAACTAAACCAATATTTGCCTAATGATTAGCCAACTGTGGTGGCTGGCCACACCCCCTCTGGTGGATGACCACACCCCATAAGCATGGGCCCCTACTACTGCATTCACCTGGTGGGCCACTTATGCCCCAGTCCGACACTGGTAGCTCACGAGGACCAGGGTTGGCTACCCCTGATCTAGGGCAATGTGGGGTTAGAACAACGTCTGGCATGCATCAAGAAGGTGCCTGTTATTTTTTAGGTACCAAAACTTACATAATGCCTTGAAGAAGAACTCAGTTAACATCCCCATTTTTACACTCCCACAGTGAACGAGATGGAACAATATTTGACCATTCAAAATTGCTGATGAGTGGGTGAAGTAAGTTGCTACATTTTGATGCTCCTACCGCCATCCATCATGGTGGGGATAGCACTACTTGGAAGTGTTTGATTTGCGCTGTATATAATGCTTAGTATTCAGAATAAGCAATGTCATTGTAGTCTCATCAGTCCACAAGACTTCCTTCCATGACTCTGAAGGATATGAGTTATTTTACATCCAGGCTTTCTTCCTTGCGACCGTCTAATGAAGGTCCTTTTGTGGAATGCTCTGGGAAATATCGACCCATGCGCACTATTTTCCATTGCATACAATGTGTCATGGTCCTAGGGGTTTGTTTATTCAGGTCGGGACCCCTAGGGCTAGTTGCATGTTACTGAGTGTGAATGAAGCTGGATGGTTTACTAATGCAAATGACTCATGCAGGCCACTAGGAGAAGAAGAGGACTGATGCTGCAGATAGATTAGCAGAACAGCTATTGAGAATAGGTGCAGGCTAGCAGGATAGCCTGTAGCTGTAGCAGTAAGTAGGATATCTTGGAGCAGACTGCAATTATACTGGAACTGAATGCCAAGAGCGCAACTTAGGCAGGCTGCAGGAAACACTGGAGCTGAGTGTTGGAGCACTGATGGAGCATGCTGCAGTTATATATGCTGTGTAGAAATACTGGAGCAGGTTTGCTGGATTATACCGGAGAAAAGTGCTGTAAAGCAATTACTGGAGCAGGTGTGTTGGAACACCCTGGGGCAGAATGCTTGTGATGTAAATACTGCTGCAGGTTTTCTGTGTAGCACTGGAGCTGAGTGCTGTGAAGCAATACTGGAGCAGATACTAAACCAGAAGCAAGGGTACTGATCCTCAGAGAGAGATGTTGTACTGGCATGTGTTGTCAGCAGTTCCTGGTTTAAATAGGGAAACCAGAGATGTTAATAGGCTGGTTGAGACATGTGACCAAAGTGTTGGAAGCTGGTTAGATAGAATGGATCATGTGATACAGTTCAAGATGGCAGTACCCATGATGCAAAACAGCAGGAATTGCCGGGAATGGAACGCCAGCCACATTTACAGATAAGTGACCACAGGTGGCCAGTGGGGACACATATGGCAGTAAGGTGACACCACCAGACCTGGTAACAGGGTACTGGACCCCTATGTGTGACATAATGAGCCTGATTCAGAGGTGGACTCGGCTGCATCTTATGGAGGTCGTCTGTCTGCAACTTTATGCAAATTCAAATACAAAGTCATTCCCTGGCATACATCCGTGCTTAAGAATGTGCAAGGACTGAGATGCCCACAAACAGTGTCAATAGGTGCTAAACCTCCATTGCTGCACCATTGAAACTTGCACCAGTCCTATGGCCATCCAATGTCACAACCAGGCACTAGGCATATCTCTGTTGAGGTCAGGAACCTGGGGGTTAGGGTGGTAGAGTAGCAACTGATGTGGGTGACAGTGATAATGTCTTCCTATTGCGGCCAAACCCATGTTTGGCTAGACCTGCCCAGAGGCGCGGAGTCTAACCCACTTGGTGGTCTTCACCAGTTACCCCTCCTATTGGGATTTGGGTTTCGCCGCACAAAGTGAGCAGGTTACTGCCCTCTGGACAGGTACCTGGGAGTGGCAGAAGACAGAACTGGGAATAACTAGAAATGGGATGGCACTGGGAAATGCTGGAAATGGAGTGGTACTGGAAATAAACCAGATGCAAGCTTGCTCTGGGAAACACGGGAGATCCTGACACTGACTTGCTGTAATGATAAATGTACAGTATAGTAAGTCCAAACACTGAGGGCCTGATTCAGAGCCGGACGCTCTGACCAGAGCGCTCGCTCTGAATCAGGGCCCTCCTACCTAAACCTGGAGCGGCCTCTTGGACGCTCGCATAGCTGTGGGTTACCACCCACAGCTTACGCGAGCGTCCATAATGATGGTCGCGGTGGTCAAGACCATCGTGACCATCGGGCTTACGACGAGACCCTGCGGTAGGGTCTCGGTGACCGCAAGCCCTGGAGTGATTTTGGCTCTATCAGAGCCAAAATCACTCCCGCTGACATCACTAGTGATGTCAGTGGGGCCGGACCCAGACGGTAGGCGTTCCTATGGGAATGCCTCCGTCTGGCAGCCACGCCCCTGGCACGCCCACCAAAGGGGGCATGCTGTCAATCAATATCGACAGCACGCCCCCTTTGGTGCAAGATCTGGAGCAATGGCTTCCCCGTCGCTCCCCGGGTCTCGCGCATGCACACGACGGAGCTCCCTCCGTCATGCGCATGCGCACTATGGCACCATCGACCCGCTTGCGAGCGCTCAGCGCTCGCGAGCGGGTCTGAATCAGGCCCTGAATGCGGTAAGAAACACCGGAGATCCAGACACAGCTTCGCACTTAGTAATAATGGAGTTGCAGACGTGGAAGTGCTTTAAAAAGCACCAGAGATCCAGACCCGGATTAGCTCTGGGAAACACTGGAATCCAGATGCAGATTTGCTTCAAGTAACACTAGAGGACAATGTGAGAGCTGAACATGTAACTCAGGGAGATTTGCATGAGAGGTGAAACTTGGAACTCTGGTAATCAGCTTAACAGCTGACACATGTAACACAGAGTATCAGCATGAGACCTGAACTGCACATTGAAAATCAGTATGAGAGCTGATACATATAACCCAGGGAAACAGCATGAAAGCTGAACTGCACACTGGAGAGGGAATAGCTGGAAATCACTGGAAGTTGAAGACCACAGGGAGCCTGGAGTGAAGAAATAGCACTCAGTCACTGGAACACTGAAGACATGAAGAAAATGAAAAAAATAAGTTGATCGGTAATCCTGTTCCTAGTGTCAGACCTAAATACCCTTAGGCAGTTGGTAATTGGATCAGGAGATTAACTGAGTGACCGCAGGACTGCCATTGGGAGAGACTAGACAGGTGACACAGACCAACATGGCTGCGCCGATCCAGGACGCACACATAGAAGCCCTAGCAGACCCCAGGGAGAATACCATTCACTTCCACTCCCAGCGACTGAACACCTAAGCCCAAGGACGCTGGAGCGGAGGTGAGTAGCGGACGATCCCAGGCCGCATCCTGACATCCAAAGTGAACGATTGAGCATCTGAGTACGCAAGAACTCCGATGACACGCCTGCATCACGTCCACATGATAGACCATCTCTGTGCATCTCTTTAGCCACATCCCAGTCAGCGCCCAAGAATGCCCAGCACTTTTCCAAGACATTTCTGATGCCAACTCAATCGCAACAGCGCGTTTGTGCGTACATAATGGGGTATATACAATTAGCCGCAGGGTTTACCCCGCGACTAATTGTTGCGCTGGTGGTGAGTCAATTAATGGGGACTCCACGCGGGGTGTCCACGAGACCCCGCGCGCGAGTCCCCCGCTGTCGTGCTTTACCTCGCACCTCATGTAGGTGCGAGGTAACAGCTGCACGAAGCCGCCCTAGTCGGCCTCGCGCGCGTCAGAAAAACACACTGTTTCCGCACTTCTCGCGGAAACAGTGTGTTCCCATGAGCAAGGGCACATTTACCGGCACGGGGAAAAAGCTATTTTATTGAATAGCTTAACCCCGCGCCGCGGGACTTTCGAGCCCCAATTACCCGCGGGAGAAGTCCCGCGGGTAATTGTATATACCCCAATATGTAATGCATGCATCACAGGATTTTCTAGGGACTTTCACGCATGTGCAGCAGCAAAAAGTAGTCCCTAATCGTCATGATCATTGGCAATGCGAGCAGCTCTGAGTCGGTCTCAATGACTTATGTAGCACACTGCTGCTTGCAGTCATTATGTTCCCTCCACTAAGTTTAGGAACTGACCTGATCTAGGCCGTGTGACTGTAGAGCCACACTACTTCCAATTTTGGACTTTACCAAGCCCAGAGAGCTATCCAATGACTTTACAATGGTCTTGTACTGTGCCTCAACAATCACAATCCTGCCCTGATCAGAATGCTCTTCCTTCTTCATATTAAAGTTTTTATTTTTCGAAAAGTCTTTACCATGCTGTTGGACTTGTGTTGTAGGACTTGTGCTCTAGGACTTCACAGCGGCACTGGTGTTTAAGTTTGCAAAAGAAATAACAACATGTGATCCGTTAATTTATTAAGCTGAGTACACACTTAGTGATGTGTACCCAGCACGACATCGCCAGCGACGGCACCTGGCAGGGAAAGTGTGTACACACTTGCCGATGTGGGCAGCAATGGAGCGACAACGAATGCAGCATGGCCCTTGATAACGACATCCCACGTCGGCCCGGCATGTAGGGCCGATGGAGGATACTGCTGTCATCATCGACATAGCGGGTACACACTAGACGATGTGCCCGATCGGATCGGATGACATATCTTCTAGTGTGTACCCAGCTTTACACAGATGGAGTGAGTGAGCAAGCAAGAATACTTTTAGCATCAATCAGTTCTTTTCGGAAGATTTATTTTGGTGTGACAGACATGGTACAGTACTCAGTACTTTGTGGATCAATGGTATAAAATCCTCTAATATGCAGACGGCATAGATAGGACACTTCTGGGAGGGTATTCAGAATAGAAGTCACATGATCGTCCTACAGTAGTTACAGGTATTTGGCATCACAAATCTTTCATGAGAAACAGTAGGTGCTAGAGGGGAAAAGCGCTATTAGTCTGGTTTTAGATTATCGTTCTACAGTAGTTACGGATATTTGGCATCACAAATCCTATTTTCATCTATTTTATATTCAGAATCATTATTTTTATGTACAGTAGAGTTGTATTTACGGACACTTTCACAGATCACTGCATAAAAATGATGGTGTTGTCCAATATGAAGTGTTTGCTTTCAATTATTCTTAAACTTTAATAGAATTTGGAGAAAATCTTATTTTCTATACAGTAACAGTTTTCATTATTATTTTATTATTAGCTCCTCTCCTTCCATTTGTGTCTGTGTTTCTTAGTCTTTGGTCAGATTACTGTTTGCCCTATCTTGTAGGCCTCTACCCTCTCAATTACAATGCACGCCAGACCCCCCCCCCGGCTCTGAACCCACAAACGCTGCTGCGGCTCGGGGGATTTGTGAGCGAGATTGCAGGACCTGTTCTGCAAATGCGCAGAATGGGTCCTGCGTATGTGCAGTTTTCCAATGATCAGAAATTTGTGTTAATATACTCACTACCATTCGGACCTGAATCAGGCCCAATGCCATTAAGCTCTTCCACCTTTGCCATGATGAAGAGATTAACATCACCCACTCCCCAATACTCATTCTGACTTGGGATCAAGGAGGCTGGAAGGGTCTCGCGGGAGTCTGGGAGATCATCCATTATTTTGGAGATCTCCTGGACAATGCAGGAGAGTTCTCGAGTAGGCAGTACAGCCTTGCAAATGTGCGACTCACAAAAGAGGCTTCACTACTGCAGGTCAGATACTTGTTTACGACTCACTCAAAGAGCTCTTTGTAGCTATAACTGTTATATAGAAGTCAGAAGCTTTGTGCAGTTAAGGCATAGGTAGGCAATACTTAGCTTTCAAGTGTTATAGATGTTCCGGCATGCTCTGGCAGTCATTATTTTATAGACTATGCTGGGTTACTGTTTAAATGTTGTGACTGGTGTGCTAGTGGTTTTTTTTTTTTATAACTTATTTTTATTCAGGATGGAAAAAATAAGAATGATACATCATGTATCATTCTTATTATTTTTTCCATCCTGAATTATGCAATATCCAATAAAATATGATTGGTATATCATAGAAGTTACAAAAATGTAACATAAAAATAGGAAATGAGATACACAGTATATAAAACCAGAACTAATGATGTACACAATTCGAATAGAAAGATAAATATAAAACAGAAAAAATATATATATATACCAGGACAGACAGGCATGGCCGGCACTAATCAAATTAAACTGTGGGTAAATTCATTGAATATATTTTATTGGCTGAACCACTATGCTTGGAAATGCAGCCAAATAATTCACTAGGGACCGGTGAGATCACAGAGACACAGCTGCACTTTGTGCAAAAGTGATGTCACTCTTTCCTAATGAATTGATTGGCTGGATGCTCATATGGGGCTCAGCCTACAAAATGGCTTCCCTTTGCTGTCTGTAGAGTAAGGGTTTACTTGTTCACAAAAGCTCCCCGGCTACCTCTAATGTGTGTGCAGGGGCATAACTAGGTGTTTGAAGGCCCCATAGCAAAAGTTAGTGAAGGCCCCTATGTACCATCCAATGGTGAAAAATGTGTATAACACGCGTAACTTTGATAAGGAAGATGGGCCCCCCTAAGTTCTGCGGCCCATTGCAGCTGCACCCTTTGCACCTATGGTAGTTACGCCCATATGTGTGAGGCATCTAGATACTTGTTGTACATGTATTTCAATATATTTTGAAGGGTTGGGTATGGGTTGCCGGCAGTTGGGATCCCGGTGGTCAGAATCCCGGGGACGGGATCCCGACACGGTTAACATACCGACATTTGTTGTTTGGTATGCTAACCCTCCCCCTCTCCCTACCCTAACCCTTCCTTCCTGGTGCCTAACCCTAACCTCCCCCCTAGTGCCTGAACCTTACCCCCCTCACTGCACCCTAAACCTAAACCTCCCCTCTTAGTGCCTAACCCTCCCCCTAGTGCCTGACCCTAACCCCTCACCCTAAGCCCCCATACTTACCTTCGGGATGCCTACAGTCGGTATTCTGCTGTCGGGATTCCAACGCCAGTATTTAGACCGTTGGCATCCCGTCAGCTGGAATGCTGACTACATCCCATTTTGAACTATATGAATAGCCAACAGTACTACATTAAAGTGAATTTTTTTTTACCATCGACAGTGTATAGCCTAATGTATTCAAGTGCAATAACACACGACAATTCCTGTAAATGTTGCCATTTTCAAGAAATTTAGAGATGTGCCGTGCTACATCAGTTTCACCGGCTAAATGCCCGCAGTAAGCTGTAAAATAGGTTTCGTTGGAAACTTGCTGGAGGGCCTTTGATGTCCAATCTGTTTTTTGATTTCCTTAAAGGATCATCAAACTTTGCTGTGTTGGGAAATTCATTTGTGGGACACAAGGGCACCTGTGTAATGAGGGAGCTGATTTACACTGAACGATTATATAGGACTAGTCGACATGGATGCTCTGCTAGAATTATTGCACAGCCGAGAGCGACAGGCTACAAAGCAACACGCTCAGCATGGCTGAAAGCCTCCGTCATATATCTTCTTGTACTATTAGCATAGAAGGGAAGTCTGACCTACAGCTCCTGTCAGGCAGTGCACTGAATTGTAATACTCGCATCCTGGCCAGTGATATTATTATTATTAATAATTATTATTACGCATCACGTTACCGTATTTTATACTGGAAAACTGAAAGTGCAGCTTATTCTGGCCTAATCACAGTCAACCAAATAAGCCAAGCTCCAGCAGTTATTATTTTTGTTCCATCCGACTTTTTATTGTGGTTCGTTGCAATTCCCCCCAAAAATGAAGTCATTTACAGAAGATTTGGTTGTCCGCTTTACCCCATTCCCCAAAGTGCTTTCACTAAAACAAAAAGATGCGATTGCAGGTATGTGCAAATTACCAATTATGGCAAGATATGTGCAGGTCGGCACTGGTCGTATATTCCGCACCTTTATATCAGGCGTAAAGTACATCACATCAGTACCCCCAGCTGTGCGACTGTGCACCCTGTTCTGGGAACAGCCGTCCCTGGCATAAGTGATGTCATAACGTCACAAGTTGCTTATTGAAGAGCAGAAAGGTTGTACAGTGTGGCAGGGACGGGCTAGCGGCCGTGCTGCCACCTTGGCCTTGTGCCTTGTTTAAACTTGTAAAGCCAACACGCTCATAATGCTGTACAGTGCAATACTAGCATTCCAGCATGTCGGCTTCAATATATCGCTGTCCCCCGTCTGCTTGCCGACATTTTAAATGTCAAACAGCCATTCCGAACCCCATAAATTGATTGGCTTCACTGTCCATATTGGAGCAATCATGTCACTACTTTGTAATGCGTTCTCATTCCTCAATAGTTTAAGAATCTCTTAAGGAATTCATAGCTCATGGTCTTGTGAAAAATGGCTGCAAAATGGCAGCGTCCACGTCATTTCTGGCAACATTTTTCCAGTGTTAAATAGGAACATTTTATGCTACGGTCCCGATTTTCCCACAGCTACCTCCATTTTAGGTGATGGCACACCCCATTTTCAGTTATGGTACACCACTTTTGGCAGCTGAAAAGCAGAATTGTTGACAGCAATGCTTTCTTTAGTGGGGGAATAATAAATTTTCCAAACGGAACTTTGTAAATGACACCCTTAGGCCAGTCTACCTGGCATAACATAGGCTATCTTACCTTTTATCTACTAGAGCCGGGGTGGCCAACCAGTCAGAGGCAAAGAGCCCAAAAATATCTGTAGACATGTCAAAGAGCCCAGATCGTGCGCATGCCGAAGGTGCATGTGCAAAAAGGGGCATGGCCAGCTAGGCCACGATGTTTGTAGGAGCATGTAAAAGCGCATGCACACAATCACCATGGAGGTAACTATTAAAGGGAAAGAAAAAGCCAGAACAGTATAAAAAACATTGAAAAAGCCAGATCCACATAAAATACACTGAAAAAACCACATACACAAATAATACTCTGAAAAAGCCACATCCATAAAAAATGCATAAAAAAAATAGAATTCACATAATGCAATCCAACCCCTCCATGTGTCACTCTAGCCCCTCCATGTGTCACTTCAGCAGCCTCTCATGTGTCACTTCAGCAGCCTCTCATGTGTCACTCAGGCAACCCCCCATGTGCCACTCCAGCAACCCCCCATGTGCCACTCCAGCAACCCCCCCATGTGTCACTTTAGCCCCCCCTCTCTCCCCGGGTCCCTCCAGTCCAGCCACCTTCCCACACACTCCCTTCCACTCCGCAGACCACTCTAGCCCCCCCATGTCACAAATAAAATGAAAAAAAAAACCAAATAAAAAAACTCCCACAGCTCTTGTTGCTACCGTCTGTGTCACGTAGGTAGGCTCCGACGTCTGCAACTGCGTCCTCATTATGGCTGCAAGTTCAGTCACAAGTTGAGCTCCGCAACCTGTTTGTGGTGTGACATCACCACATCACCCATACATGCCTCCAGAGTGGAGCAGACTGTTGCAATAAAGGACGAGCCTCCTCAGAACAGTTGCATCAGAGGAGTCAGTCAGTATCAGTCAGGGCAGCCAGCAGGAGCAGGAGAGCCACATTAGAACAACGGAAGATCCGCATCTGGCTCATCAAGAGCCACAGGTTGGCCACCGCTGTACTAGAGCAATGGTTGAATCTGTCTACTCCAGTAGTGGATTATAAAGGAGGAATATTGTGAGTTGCTTGTGGCCCAGACCTTGATCAGCCCCCCAATCTTTGTCTTTTAAGCTCTGCAATGCAATTATGAATTAATAAAAGCTGTTTGTACAGTATATATTCCAATGAATTTCGAGATATGCTATTACTGTGTAATATACTTTACCTGGAGAGTCAGGGTTGTTAAGATTTGGGGTTTATTTATCAGGTTTCAATCTTGGCAGTGTTACTGTACATCCACAACCTTAGAGCCAGGTAAATCAGAGGGCAGAGGGATCTAATAGGAAAGACTGAGCTAATGCCATCTAAATGTGGGGTCAAACTCAGATAACTCTATTGTACAGGTATGGGGATGGCGGTGTGCTCCAAAACTTTCATACTTTTGGAAAAGAAATATCAGCATTGAAACGTGTTGGAGACAACAGGCACATACAGTATCTACCTAACAGCCGATTACAGCCCCGAAATGGAGCTATGTAGCCGGTGAACCCTCAGTTGGTGGGATAGGATATGAAGGAGTGTCTCTCTATGACCTAAGCTGGAGAGATAGCATCTCCCCGCGGTGACACCCAGTGCTGGGAGAGCTGTAGTGCAAGCAGCAAACATTTGCTTGGAAAGGGGGCATGGCCTCATGGGGATGGGGCATGGCCTCACAGCTCGAACCCCCATTGTAATCCCTCAGAGGGTCCTGGAGGTGCGGACTGCCCCCGGGTATCACTCTGTGTGCAGTGGCGGCTCCCTCACTGTGGCCCCCATTTATTAATGATCACTATTGATCGCATTGCAATATGCATTCATAGCGCCCCGCATGTATCATCCAGCAATTGCAGGGCCACGGGCTCTGATATTAGCACCTGCTGTGCGTGCGTATTGGCAGAATAGCGATCCTTGCTGAATCAGGCCCATACATCGCAATCCAGCTGTCATAACCACCACCTATCCCTATTGGCATCTGTTACATCTGGTGATCAGCAATCTCTATGGGCCAGCATTTAGCTGTTATATGCAGCCAACTAGGCATAAAACTGACTAACTGTCCGTCAGAGCCGCAGCAGGTATATGGTTATCTCTATTATTAAATTCATTTATTTATACCTCTATTAACAGTAAATAGAGGTATTTATCCAGCTTCACCATCTCATTCAGAACTAGAGATTATATATTCTGCCTGGTAGAAGGACATTTGACCCAACCTATATACATCTGAGGATGAGCAGTATTCAGAGCTATTCAGCCCTCGGCTAATGTGAATAATGATGGCCTCAAGCGCAGCACCAATAAAAAAAGTCCTATTTCAATAAAAAAAACTTCTTTCCATATATCTCACATTATAATTAAATACAGGTTTCTTAATAAATAAAGATAGCAGACATTATATTCCAGTTACACATACCTCTGGAGTCTCTTTGACGTTACCTTTATTGAGATTTCCTTTAATCTCCTTAAGCATTTTATGTTACATATTGTACCCATGCTGCTTTTTCCAGGGCTGCTTTCCTACGTCTGCTCTTGTGGGTGCCCACAAAGTTTCTCCATGTCGCCTCAGTACTCTGTGTGTGTTTCCCCATTCTTTGCTTCCCATGCTTGTTTGCTTCCCTGAATTTGCCCTGCACATATTTCCCTCGGGTGTGATATGTATTACCGCCGGCCGCATGGTAAGTATAAACTAAACTAATTCTACCCCCTAACCCTCATTTAGGGGTGCCTAACCCTAACCTCCCCCCCTGTGCCTAACCCTAACCCCCCCTCTAAGTGCCTAACCCCTCCTTCCCCGCTGCCTAAACCTAAGTCACCCGGTGGGGTGCCTAACCCTAACCTCCCCCCAGGGATGCCTAACCCTCCCTCCCCCTAGCCTAACCCTAACCTCCCGGGGGGGTGCCTAAACCCTAAATCCACCCCAGGAGCCCTAAACCTAACCCTCCCTCCCCCCCCACGGCTGTCCGCTGCGGTGCCCGGCATTACTTCGATCGGGATGCCGGGTGCCGGTCTCCCGGCGTCGGTAAAATGACAGGCGTCTAGAATTAGAAGCCTGTCATTCAACCCTCGCGGGGATTAAGTAGTCTGGAAGCCGGCAGTCAGCATTTAGACCGTCGGTTTCCAGACTACATCCCTTTCCCCCATGTCTGTCCACCACAGACTTCCCAAAATATATTCACCACAATTTCCTATGTTTCTCATCCATGCCCCATCCATTTGCTCCATGTTTCTACATGTCAGCTCCCTCACACCTTCACCCTCTGCCTCCGGTCTGTTCCACACGTGTCCTCCTTTGGCCCATCTCCCAGTGTACCGCGGGGCCAGTCTCTTTTGTTGGGTACCACATGCTCCTCTTTTGTCCAAAGTGTGTCCCGCTTGTTAAGTAAATGCTTTTCTGTAAATCCTTACCGGTGGGCAGAATTGTTTATTTCTTGGATCTGACACAGCTCACAGATAAACATTGTATTCAGATAGCAGGATCGTGTAGTGTCTAGGGTTGAACAAATCTGAAATTTGAAGACGTGGGAGAAAAGCACAGAAGGGAGTCAGAAGTTAGAGCAAATTAGTCAAAGTTGCAAAAAGTTATCTGATATTGGATATTTCTTTAAACAAACCGCATACATTGGAATTCCCACTTTCTTGACTTACGGCAACGATGTTACATACAACCTCATATTTCCTGTGGGCAAAGGTTTTCCCGAGCTGATTGATGATATAATAAAAAGGGGGGAGAAAATCCCTTTGGAACTGGGGTCATAGGGTTACAGGATACAGGAGGTAACACAGAGACATTAGTGATAATTAGTCCATGTCTTACTTACTTACCCACAGCAACTTGTCAATTAAGTCTTCTCTGTTTTTGTTCTCGCCTTCAACTTTACTCAAGAATCTGTCACAAGATGTTCAGCCCAAATGCTACCTTGTCATTTCCATGCTCTCCTTCTGTTTGAGATGTGTCACCTTCAATTGGGCATCCAGGATGCAAACCCTTCCAATTGTCATACATGGCCCTTCCAACTGTCATACAATGCTGAGCATTTCTCCACTTATCAGGGCTGATTTTTTTTACTAAGACGCTGGCAAGCCATATTGGCTTTCATCCTTATATTACGAAGAGCACTGTCCATTTTTTTTTGTTGGCTGTCAGGAGGAAATAGAGACTTTAAACACTTTCCTTCATATTTGTTTCCAGTTTATGACATACATGCATACACAAGGCCTGATTCACAAGTGCACGCAATTCGAACACAATGCCGAGGAAGTATTTGCAACTGCGCATGACAGATATGTTCCACCAGACCACTATGACACATGTGTTACACAGAGGTTATGCACAAAGATGATGTTAAGATGCAGACAGACGCTAGTAGAAATGTGGCAACAAAGGGACGGTTGTTCCAGGGCCAGGGTGGTGGCCTGAAGTGAACGCAAAAAAATTCTGTCTCACGGGCATTTTTTTCTAAGTATTTCGGGCTTGTCAGACACAAAGCCGCAGCTACAAAGGCCATGCTCAGATAGAGGAACTGCACCAGCCATAGGTGCAAGTGTGGATGGTGCACGTGCGCCAATGCTTGCGTGTCATGGATCACCGGCGGTGTTACAGTGTGCAGAGACACTGACAGTGGGCATCTCAGTGCTTACTCAATCAGACACTGTCTAGTGCACCAGGGGTAAGGTTGAAACTAGCTTTTGCATATTATCGCAACCATGACTTTGGAAAGTGATGCGAGGGCGGATGTAGTAGCCAGTGGTGTAAATAGGGGGGGTCGACCAGGGCTAGTGCCCTGGGCGACGACAGAAACAGTGTGTGTGGGGGTGCACCACCGACTGCAGTCCAGGTCCGTGGTTCGTTTCAGTCAGTGTAGTGCGGTCCGCAGTGAGTGCGGTACACACTACACAGTAAATCAATTTAACAAATACACCAGCGCCAGGTAGTAAACTCGTACTACCCGGCGGCGGTGTGTTTGTTTTGGCAGCCAATGAAAGTCAGACAGACTCTCATTGGCTGCTGCACCCACGGCCAGAGACGGGCTGGCGCTCACTCATGAGCTCCGCCCTCCAGATCCTGCAATGGGTAAAGGGAGAGACGTCATGACGTCTCTCCCATAGTGCTGAGCGGGAGGACGAAGGAGCGGATGGCGGTAGGCACAGGAGTGAGGATTCAGGTAAGTATTGTGTCTTTTGTGTGTGTCTTTGTGATATATGTAAGGGGCACTGTATAAGGGGCACTACTGGGGGAACTGCATAGGGGGGACCACTATTGGGGGCACTATATAAGGGGCACTACATAGTGGGACAACTACTGGGGGCACTGTCTAGGGGGCACTACTGGGGGCACTGCATAAGGGGGACCACTACTGGGGGCACTGCATAGGGTGGACCACTACTGGGGACACTGCATAGGGGGACCAGGGGACCACTACATAGGGGGGCACTGTATAAGGGGCACTATTGGGGCAATACCGGGGACACTACATAAGGGGGACCACTACTGGCGCACTGCATAAGGTGGACCATTACTAGGGGCACTGCATAGGGGGGACCACTATTGGGGGCACTGCATAGGGGGGAACCACTACTGGGGGCAATGCATAAGGGCACTACTTGGGGCACTGTATAAGGGCACTACTGGGGGCACTGTATAAGGGACACTACTGGAGGCACTGTATAAGGGGCACTACTGGGGACACTGTATAAGGGGCACTACTACTTGGGGCACTACTACTGGGGTCATTGGATAAGGGCCACTACTACAGTGGGAATTGCAAGAGGGGCAATACTATTGGGGGCATTATGGTGCATATGAAACTGGAAGGAATGTTCCCAGAGTGATGAGAAACGGTGGTGTGTCATGTTGACACTCCCCCATTTTTCAGTGACCACGCCCATTGTGGCATGTGGCCACACCCACTTTTTTGGCACGCGCACACATGAGTGGGGGGGCTCCATGTTTCATTGTGCCCTGGGCTCCAAATACCCTAGTTACACCACTGGCAGTAGCGTCCACCTCTGGACAAGGCTCATAGTTTCTTGTGAATAGTTTCTCAGTAATGTTAAATTTAAAGGACACATTGGTTGAAAACCATCTCTAAGTATAGCACAATATTTCATATACAAGCATCATTTGAATTAAATGTATGGTACTCTGCAGTGTTTTCTAACTCTAAATATTAGATGGGAAGATAACATTTGCATTTCACCAGGTAAACCAGCAAACCCAGAGGGAATAGAGGAACAGCCCTAAGGTTGAAAGACACCACGGTCAGGCACTTCCAGTAACAGTACGCCCATTATTTTAGGGGCATCCCATCCCCGAGTCCCTGGCAGGTACAAATCAGTCACTTAAGAGTCTTCCTAGGCTATATGTGGTATCTCTGCAATGGGGAACCTCTGAAGGAATTGTTCCTCCCTGGGCAGATGGTGACTTCAGTCGGTATTCATTATTCACGTAGGAGGACGGAAGATGCCCATTTGTGTAGTAATGTAACCAATGTCATTGTCATATAGCAGTGTCTCTCCAGCCCCCAAATTGTCTCTCCAACCCGCACAGTTCTCTCCAACTCCTACAGTGCTCCTCCAGTCTCCACAGTGTTCCTCCAGCCCCTACAGTGACCCCCCAGACCCCAGTGTCTCTAGTGGCCCTCAAGCCCCCACAGTGTTTCTCCATTCCCAGCCCCCAGTGTCTCTCCAGCCACCATAGTGTCCTTCCAGCCCCCATACTTTACTTCTTCTATGTCTTCTGGCTGGCCAACGTGGCTCCTCTGGTCTGTCTTTTAGCGGTTCAGCTCTGTGTGACATCATAAACAAAAAAATATATATATTGCATTGGCCACTGCCGTTGCAGAAAAGCTACAGTGGCTTCCCGGATGGATACCATTGCCTGCGCCCTGCTGATCACTGAAGAAACACAGGCAACGGATAGATCTAGGTTATTTTGTGGGGCCCCCAGAATTTAGGGTCCCGGTACAGCTGTGCCCCCATAGGAACCCTCCCCGGCACTCTCTGGGCCTGATACAGACCCGCTTGTGAGCGCATAGCGCTCGCAAGCGGGTCGATGGTGGGGTACTGTACGCGCGCGCCGCGCGCATGCGCAAGCCCCGGAGCGAGAGAGAAATTATCTCGCTCCGGGACTCACTACAAAAGGGGCGGTTGTCGATGTTGATCGACAGCTCGCCCCATTTTGTAGGCGGGGCGGGGGGGTGGTGATGTCAGTGGATAGCTTCCTGCTCTGTTAGAGCAGGAAGCTCTCTGGGGCTTGCGACCGACGAGACCCTACCACAAGGGTCTCGTCGCAAGCTCCGATGGTCGCAATGGTCGCGACCATCACAACCATCACCTGGCCACCCGCAAAAGCTGTGGGTGGTCACTCACAGCTTAGTGCGCGGCCAGGAGACCGCAACAAAAAAAAAAAAATGCCCTGATTCAGAGCGAGCGCTCTTAAAGAGCGTCCGGCTCTGAATCAGGCCCTCTGTTCGCAAAAGAGCATTAATTTCTTATTGCAGCAATACGAAATTATAATTATTCGTACCAAGTCTCGATAATTAATAAATATGCCCCAGCGCCACTGAAACCCCACTAGGGTAAGACACCCGATGTAGAGAGAACAGCACGTTAGTCAAAATTCTGCAAGGACAGTGCAGCTATGGTTATCTGTGAAGCAATCGGCAACGATACTTGTCTAATTGGTGAGATGCAGGAAACTTTATCAGTATGATATGTTTGTGCAGACCATCTCCATACATTCTCATACCTGGCAGTCTAGGATCTAGCTTCTTCAGCTGGTTACTCTCTACAGCAATGCTATCATTACTCACTTCTGTAACCTCCAGTCATATGTATTACTGTCTAGTCTATTTTTTCCCTCTGGAAATACATTGCAGCTTGGATTCTTACAGTGTTCCTGTTTTGAGAGTTCCAGGTGGCCAGATTCACGATTGCAATCTTGGCCTCTGGTTCCCCCAGCATTTCATCCATGTCACTGGCACAGCTGCCACCCATTCCTAAGTTTCATGTTTTAAAGATTTGTCCCTAGCACTTTTGCCCTTGGTAATGTCCCTATTTTTCTACATTACCCTAAGCATGGCAAAATATCTCTTATTCTACATTTTCAATGTATTTCTTACCATTCCAATTTTTTATTGTATACGATTTATCAATCCATATTTGTTAATGAGTCGTATTTGGAATGCATGGAGTGTAATGTAACTAAAGTTAGTAAATTCTTCAATATGGGCACTGCAGAGCTTCCAATGTCCACCGAGGTGTTATCACACGTGATGCGCTTAGATTGTTTTGGCTGAGCAGCAATGTATCCATGGGAATTATTAGGTATTTACTATACGCAGTCTCCTGTGCAAGACTTCCTTATTGCCAATTACAGATGTGAACCATACCTAGTTATATAACATAATACACACACCTAGTTATATATTACACACGCATACATGCGTATACGTATCCTTTTTTGTATGCCCCTCACCCCATTCTGTGAACTCAGACATCTTGTGATAAGTTAAAATGCTTCAAAGTCTATGCACAGGTCAATGTATCAAGCTTTGCTGGCTCTTTTTAAATGCGTTTTCACAAAACAAAAAGTGGTTATTAAGGCTTCTCAATATATATGAAAGGTAATTCCATGGAGATTTCTCCAGCTGCGCCTAACTGATTATAAAATACTGCGGCCACCATAGCCGGCAATGGTGGCTGCATTATTTGAAAATTAGTTAGGCATGGTCAAACTCTGCTAGTCGTGGTTTGTTGAAAGAAACATAACGCCATCTGTGGATGACGCTATTCAAATAATGAAAAATTATTATTTTTATTATTATCATTTATTTATATGGCTCCACAAGTGTTCGGCAGCACCTTGCAAAGTACATAAACAAATAAGTGAACAAGAAACCAGTGACTTACAGTGCCATACAATACAGGACAAGGACATGGTTTGTACACATTGCTGCATTAGCGATCGTAACACTCAAAATAAGCAGCTGGGAGTCAGCAATCAACTGTTAGATGCCCTTGTGGGGAATAAGGAGTAGAAAGTATAAGCAGAAGCACATGAGGAAAGAGGGCCCTGCTCGTGAAAGCTTACATTCCAAAGGGGAGGGGCAGGCAAACAGGCGTGGCACAGATGGGGTAGACAGGGAAGACGGAACATGTACAAGTGGGTTAGGATGAGGACTGATAGGCCCTGATAAAGTAGTGGGACTTGAGAGCCCGTTTGAAGATTAGCAGAGAGGTGGAGAGTCTGAGAGGGAGAGCATTACAAAGGTAGGAAGCAGCACAGGCAAAATCTTGGAGGCGGGATTGGGAGGAAGTAATCAGTTGGCAGGAGAGACGGCACGCGTTTGTAGAGCAAAGTGGACAGGCGGAAGTGTGAAGGGAGATGAGGGCAGAGATGTATATGGGAGACGACTGGGTGAGGGCTTTGTAGGTTAGTGTAAGAACCTTGAATTGATTTCAGAAGGGGAAGGGGAGCCAGTGTAGAGCTTGAAGGAGAGGGGAGGCAGATGTAGAATGTTTGGAGAGGAAGATAAGCCAAGCAGCAGCATTGAGGACAGATTGGAGTGGAGAGAGGTGGGTCTGGGAGGCCAGATAGCAGGAGGTTGAAGTAGTCCAATCTAGAGCTAACCAGTGAGTGGATGAGGGGTTTAGTAGCATCCAAGGTGAGAAAGGGTGTAATCCTGGAAATATTTTTGAGATGGAAATGGCAGGAGTGCGATAGGTGCTGAATGTGTGGTTTAAAGGAGAGGGAGGAGTCTAGGATAACTCCAAGACAGCGCACTTTGGGGCTAGAGGCGATAGATGTGCCATCAACTGATAATGAAATTGATGGAAGAGGTTTTGCAGGAGGGTGGGAAGATGATCAGCTCAGTCAGAGACATGTTAAGTTTAAGAAAGCGCTGGGACATCCAGGAAGGGACAGAAGAGAGACAGTTGGAGATGCAAGTGAGGAGAGTTGGGGAGAGGTCAGGGGAGGAAAGGTAGATCTGAGTATCATCAGCATAGAGATGATATTGGAGGTCAAAAGAGTTGATGAGTTCACCTAGAGAGGACATATAGAGGGAGAATAGGAAAGGTCCAAGTAGGCGCCCTTGGGGACACCTACTGTTAGTGAAAGTTGGGGGGGGAAGAGGAGCCATGAGAGGAGACAGAGAAGGAACGATCAGAGAGGTAGAAGGACACCCACGTGAGGGCAGTGTCATGTAGACCAAGGGAATGAAGGATTTGCAGGAGGTGTGGGTGGTCCACAGTTTCAAAAGCAGCAGAGGTCAAGGAGAATGAGCAGAGAGTAGTGGCCCTCGGATTTGGCAGTAAGGAGGACATTACTGACTTTTATGAAGGCAGTTTTAGTGGAGTGGCCAGATTGAAAAGAGTCAAGGAGGTAGTGGGTAGAAAGAAAGGCGGAAGTAAACAATACGCTCAAAGAGTTTGGAAGCAAAAGGGAGGAGAGAGATGAGTCAATAGTTGGAGAGTGTGTTAGGAATAAGGGTAGGTTTTTTAAGAATGGTGGAGACAAGGGCATGCTTGAATGCGAAAGGGAGAGTGCCCGATGAGAGGGAGAGATTGAGAAGGTGGGCAAGGTGGGAACAAGCAGAAGGAGAGAGGTAGCAGAGGAGGCAGTTAGGGTAAAGGGGGGAGGTGGAGGGGGGGGGGGACCGGTTGAGGGCCATGACTTCCTCTCCAGATACAGGGGAGAAGGATGTCAGAGTTGGTAATATGGGTGGGGAGAGGTGGTCTGGGAAAGGAGGGGGTGGCTGAAGCCTTGCCCCCGATTGTGGCCCGCTAAGCCCCACCCCCTAACAGAAAGAGGCATGGCCTGAAATCACAGGGGCCCACTGGGGAATTACCCGGCTCCCCGGCGGCCCTGTCCGAGCCTGCTGAGAGGAGATGAGGTTCTTGAAATATGATTGGAGAGGGACAGGGCAGCATTGTAGGATGAGAGCATTATTTTGAAATGGAAAAAGACAGCCTTAGAGCGCGATTTCCTCCACTGTCGCCCGGTGATTTGTGATTACTTTTGCAGGTACAGTATCTGGTGCATTTGGAATGCTAGGGATGAGGTGTGGATCTGTGAGGGTGAGTAGTGATCGCCGGTGCAACAGAGTCAAGAGCAGAAGTAAGGGAGGAATTGTACAGGGAAGTGGCTTGTTCAGGACAGGAGAGAGAAACGATAGGGGAGAAAAGAGAGTCCAGCAGGGAGGAAAAAGAAACAGTGTTGGTAGCCTCAATGTTATGCTTAGTAATGGTAGCCAGAGGAGGGGAAGGAGAGAGGGATAAGTTTAAAGAGAGAAGGCGATGGTCAGAGGAGGGGGAATGGGGAATTAGAAATATCAAAGGCACTAGTCTGTGTAAAATCCACAAGTCCAAGTAATGAAAGAAATCCGGAGGCAAGGAGAGCAGCCAGTTTAAAGGCCCCTGCACACTAGACAATATTTTGAACGATATGACCGATTCCGGAACAACAAATCGTCAAGTGTGTATGCACTATGGGCCCGATTCAGACCCGCTCGCTATATGCGTTCGCACGCAGCCAAAGTATGCAAATCCCGCAATCGCACGGCAAGGATTTAGCACGCCAACTATGTCTTGGCGTGCGATCATGGTGTGTATTTAGATGCCCAACAGCCTGTCTTAAGACGCCCACTTTCCCACGTCATCTCCAGGAAGTGTATGCAACAATCAATAACATCGTGTAACATCGGACCCATACGCAACACTTGTGGCTGACTATACCCTACCGCAAGCACTGCGAGCGCTTCAGTGTGTAGTTCAGCCATGTGACGTGTATTATGACGCTCCGTCTTAATTATGCACGCCACTGAAATGGAGTTAAGACACTCAGACACGCCTGAGTACGCACCACCACACCCCCGTTTTCATCGACCAACCCCTGTCACCACCCATAAACGGCTCGTCCTGTCACTCATTCTAACGATGTGGGTATGTGCAGCGAGTGAATGCTTCCCGATCGCATGGACTTGTTCGTGCACGCGCACTGTGACTTATACGCAAGTGCACATTGCAAACATCGGCAGGTTACGTGCAAACGCGGCCTAGCGAGCGGGTCTAAATCGGGCCCTGTGCGCGCTCCCATTGTGTCAATCGTTGCATCTTCAGATGTTCAGATCTTCTGTACATTCCTCTCAGATTGCGCAGTGTGTACGCACTACCGGACGATATGTTTACATTATATAGTTAATGATATAACCATCACACGATGCACAATATATTGTTTGGTCATTTGTTAGATTGCACAGTGTGTATGCACTAGATCGTTTGTCTGAGAGTTCAGGGGAAATCGTTAACGACATCGCATCGTTTGCAAGCCGTCTAGCATTGTACCTAGCATAAGGCTTCCTTGGAGTTAATAGAGAGGACAGGCTCCTATCATCAGGTCCATTTCAGAGTCTTTTGACCTCCCAGTCAGACAGCAGCCTGATTAGCAGCTGCAGCTGTAAAGCGCAAATAATTGGTCTCAACCTGCTGAATGTCTGAGTGGGTTTGCAAGGTGCAATGGAGCATGGAAGAAGGTCAAGACAGCTGTTGCCCCTTCATGTCTTGGCCCTTGAAAGGTTAGTGGTGAGACACCTGGGGGGAGATGTATCAAGCCTTGGAGAAATAAAGTAGAGAGATAAACTACCAGTCCAAACAGCTCCTGTCATTTTTCAAACACAGCCTGTAAAGTGCCAGTTAGAAGCTGATTGGTTGGTACTTTATCTCTCTCCACTGTATCACTCTCCAAAGTTTGCTGCATCTCCCCCCCTGGAGTTAACATATGAATGTATGCAACTGTACAGGGCGGATGAAGTTGATTTTAGCCCACAGGCAGGTTGGACCCGTTTGTCTGACATTGTTTTATTTTCGGGATATACAGTCTAAGATCATACTTGCCGACTTTCTGGCTGCTCCTCTCCTTCTGGGAGGGAGCAGCCAGATCGGCAGGATGGGGGGAGGGGGGGCGTGACTGGGACAAGGGGGAGTGGCATTGTGGAGCAGGGGGCGGGGGCCAAAATGACGTGATTCAGTGTGAATCGCGTCACCGGCACCCCCCGCTGCGGGGGTTTAACTATTAATCACGGGGGGAGGGGGTTGGGGGGATCGTCGGCTGCCGGGAGGCTTGTCTTTACGGGGGGTCGGGAGCTGCACCCGATTTTTGGGGGGCTCCTGGCAAAATCAGGAGGGTAGGCAAGCCTGTCTAATTTGAAAGTGAAGGGTGGACGCGGTTAAAGCACTGGTCACAATTGTCTATAATGAACGCTCAAGTGGTTGCTGGGCAATACATACAACTTATTTTTCCCATTTGACAAGAAAAACAAAAACAACTTGTAGCCAATCACTGTAAATGTACAGCTCTTCTACTGTCCTCCTGCTATTTTACGTTTTGGTATTACTGTGCTTGGTAATAAAGTGTTTGGTATTACTGTGTTTGGTATTACAATGTATTACAGTGTTTGGTATTACAGTGTATTACAGTGTTTGGTATTCATCTATGAGAGGACCTTCTGATCCAAGATACATTTTTTGCCTCCAATTCAGGGGTGGGACCTGGTCGCTGTTTGAGGGAAGGGTTCAGTGCTGTGCCAAATGCAGGATAGGTTCCCTGGCAACCCAGGTGATGTTGAGGATAGAGATCTGTCCCAATTATTTGAATTTGAAAGATTGTGTGTATGTTGGGTGTTTATATATACTGTACCTTAATAGAGCCTGTTCTATGCACGGAGAGCATCTTATATCACATTTGTAGAGGATCGTTCATATAAATGGTTCATTTAGCTCACATACTGTAGCTACGTATCCATTCCAAAGATACACCTTTATCTGTAACCAGTAAAACATTGCCCGGGTTTGTCCTCAATATACATTTCAGAATCTCTCTTATATAAATGATTCACGGCCATGCAGAGAGAGAGAAGTGAGTGCAGGAAAAGTACAGGCAGATAAAAATAGACTGGTAAATGTAAGAACTGATAGTCAGATTTGCTGTGACAGTAGCTGCTCCGCCAGAGATTTTGTGTACAATTATGTTATATAAGGGCTGTTGAGTTTTTAACAATATCACTGGGATATGTGACCTGCGTGGATGGGAAAATACTTAGCCTGGCCTTAGCTGACCTGCTGTCTTTGGGTACCTATTTATTAAGTCTGCGTTTTTGCCACATTAATTAACATCTGTCATCGTCGATATTTCCAGTAATAAGAGATTAACGGGCCGTTTTATAATTTAAGTCATAGTAGGACAGAACATCCGACAGGAGCCTGTCTCAACCATAACTTTTCCTCAACAGTTCACGCACGCGCACACTCCAGGCTGCCGAAGGTCCCACTGCGGTGATAGTGTATAGGCTAAAGTGGATAACATCATCTAAAGCATACTTGCTGACTTTTTGGCTGCCTCCAGGTTGGCACTCTGGAGGGCAGGGCTCTACAAAGATGGGAGGGTCTGGGGCAGGGGTGTATCTATAATGGGTGCACCGCACACCCTGCCCCCATATTATGTAAAACGTACTTCTCCGAAGTCCCGTGTCGGGTCTGCCAGCGCTGCTCAAACCATCGTGGCCACTTTTCCGGTGTTTTGCGCATGTGCTGTGTGGAAATCACCGGGAAATGGCACCTTGCTATTTCCCCAGCGATCTGCGCATGCGCAATAGACTCCGGGCACAATCTGGGCCCAGAGTTTTTGATTCTGCGGTGGCCGGCCAGCTGCGTCAGTCGGCTGCCGGCCGCCATTGTGAGAGGAGGGCGCCCATGACAGGGATGGACAAGGGTTCCCTCCTCTCTAAAAATCCCTCCTATCTAAAAATGCCCCTTGTCTGGGGGCAGCAGTGGGCAGAGGTAGGTGGGTCTGGGGGCATGACTACACAATCGTGGTCCCGCCCCTGCTAAGCATGACATGATTCAACTTATATTGTGTTATCGGTCGCCTGTGCCGCACACTTCGCTGAGGAAGTACACGGCCACGGCTGGGTAGCCCCCAACCTGGGAGACTTTCATGGTGCCCTGTGATTTGAGGGGCTCCCAAATTACAGCTCCAGCCCCCCATCTGTTACCCAGGGCATGCATACTGCCAGCTTCCCTCTAGCTATGTCCCTGATGTCAATGATAAAGCACAACCTACAGCAACCAATTAAATATTAGACTTCATGAGTCTTAGGTGTGTTATCCATTAGAAAGTACTTCCTATTAGAGAGGAAGGTAGTATTTCCTGTTAAGGAGGAATAATGTTTTTCTTGTTAAAAGAGGAAGAAAGTATTTCCTGTTAGGGAGGAAGAAAGTATTTCCTGTTAGGGAGGAAGAAAGTATTTCCTGTTAAGGAGGAAGAAAGTATTTCCTATTAGGGAGGAAGGAAGTATTACCTATTAGGGAGGAAGGAAATATTACTTATTAGGGAGGAAGGAAGTATTTACTGTTAGGGAGATAGGAAGTTTTACCTATTAGGGAGGAAGGAAGTATTTACTGTTAGGGAGATAGGAAGTTTTACCTATTAGGGAGGAAGGAAGTATTGCTTATTAGGGAGGAAGGAAGTATTACCTATTAGGGAGGAAGGAAGTATTTGCTGTTAGGGAGGAAGGAAGTATTTACTGTTAGGGAGATAGGAAGTTTTACCTATTAGGGAGGAAGGAAGTATTGCTTATTAGGGAGGAAGGAAGTATTACCTATTAGGGAGGAAGGAAGTATTTGCTGTTAGGAAGGAAGACAGTATTTCCTGTTAGGGAGGAAGAAAGTATTTCCTGTTAGGGAGGAAGAAAGTATTTCCTATTAGGGAGGAAGGACATATTTCTTATTAGGGAGGAAGGAAGTATTACCTATTAGGGAGGAAGGAAATATTACCTATTAAAGAGGAAAGAAGTATTTACTGTTAGGGAGGAAGGAAGTTTTACCTATTAGGGAGGAAGAAAGTATTGCCTATTAGGGAGGAAGGAAGCATTACCTATTAGGGAGGAAGGAAATATTTACTGTTAGGGAGGAAGGAAGTTTTACCTATTAGGGAGGAAATAAATATTTACTGTTAGGGAGGAAGGAAGTTTTACCTATTAGGGAGGAAATAAATATTTACTGTTAGGGAGGAAGGAAGTATTTACTGTTAGGGAGGAAGGAAGTTTTAACTATTAGGGAGGAAAGAAGTATTTACTGTTAGGGAGGAAGGAAGTATTTACTGTTAGGGAGGAAGGAAGTATTACCTATTAGGGAGGAAGGAAGTATTTACTGTTAGGGAGGAAGGAAGTTTTACCTATTAGGGAGGAAGGAAGTATTTACTGTTAGGGAGGAAGGAAGTTTTACCTATTAGGGAGGAAGGAAGTATTTACTGTTAGGGAGGAAGGAAGTATTGCCTATTAGGGAGGAAGGAAGTATTATCTATTAGGGAGGAAGGAAGTATTTACTATTAGGGAGGAAGGAAGTTTTACCTATAAGGGAGGAAGGAAATATTTACTGTTAGGGAGGAAGAAACTGTTTCCTGTTTGAGCAGGACGGAGCAATTATTTGTAAAGCTTTAGATGTCAGTAAATAATCACTCTTAGATGTCACTAGTTCCCAGATAATTGGTTGGCTGCATTCTTCTTATTATTAGTTCAACATACATGCCTACCCTCCCGAAGTGGCCGTGAGGCACCCGAATCTCTGGTGGCAATCTCGGCTGCCCGGAAGAGTATTCAGGTCTCCGGGAGCTGCCCGCGTTGCACTGAATCACATCATAGCCCCACCTCTGTTTTACGATGCTGGTAATCATGTTGTCAAGCCTCCAACAATGCCCATCTATACTGCGCCACCACCCCATCCCACACACACACATTGTGCCGACCTTGACACCCACTCTCAGAGGGGGGCAGCCAGAAAGTTGGTATGTAGTTTAGCCTATCAAATGGCTGCTTCCGCTGTGAATAGGACACAGGTACATTTGAAAGTTACATAGCAGCCCTTAGCCGCTAACATTGCATATGTTTAAAAAAAATGCAAATGCAAACCAGTGTATCCGTTTTGCAGATGGATCTTCTGATTTTTCAAACTGGGCATGTTCCACGGCAAGCAACTACAAGTCACAATTCAGAGTCATGCGCATTTCAGGTGCATCTCCCCTTATGGCTGAGTGGATGTAACTAGACAGTAACTGGATGGTCACATGTAAGATAAGTGTTGTGAGGACGTTGTGTGTGTGTGGGCAGAGGAAAACCGGCGCATGGCGATCCATCTGTTTTCCAACTAATCACTTGCACCAAAGATTGGGACTGGTGCAAATGTGCAGTTATAGACATGACAGCTACTTTCACGAGCGGTGCAACTCTGCGCCGGCTTCTGTGTGTTTGTGCATGACTCCAGTAAGCGTTTCATATGCATCTCAAATGTTGTTGATCTGCGTTAGATATGTCCGGAAGGGTTTGCGAATGGACTCAGTATGGGATTTAGTAACTGCTTAAATTCAGTGGGGTTTCCCAGTACATGTTCAACATGTATAAACACCATTGAAATGAATAAGCCATTAAACTGAATGGGAAAGCTCTGGCAGTAAATAAGTAGATTAACAAAAAAAAACAGGCATTGTGCCACCACAAATTAAGATTAGAGGACAACGAGTGTGGGGTCCTGCTAATTATCATTGGAAACCAGAGTAAGGGGTCTGGCTTTGTGTTCCTGTCATAGCTTTTTCAAATTAAAGTTTGTGGTTTCAGAATCCAGGGAACTTTTTTTTTTTATAAATTGCTATAAATACAATTTAATTCATTAATTTAATTCATTGTAGCCTTCTATAAGAATAATAAACTATAAATCAATTTTAGTAGGAAGCCAGGACTCTCTTATCTCTTCAAATCATTTTGTTAGTGCACAAGAGAACTTAATACTTGTGTATTGAAACATGAATGTCTGTGCTTTGCAGTCACCTAGCTTAATCTATACTGTTGGTGTTTCTTGTATTCAGTGAAATTTGATCTATGGGTCATCCTCCTAGACAAGCTGGTACAGGGCAGCAGTTAATTGGCCCTCTGTGACACAGCGCACAACTACACAACCATATGGAACAAAACAGCAGAGAATCCCTTTGGAACAGAGATGCTCAAGTTATAAAGGGGTCAGAATAAAGTCTTGTTTTTGAGCTATTTTGGAATTGTCAGAAATAAATGTACAATGTATCGACTTATATCTAATTGGGACTCGGGAAAGTTCTGGAGATCGTTACAGCAGAGCTTAGCACACCAACCAATGAGATTAGCAAATGGACCATGGGCTCTGATGGGTACAAGTTTACATGGAAAATATTGATTATTGTGACACATAAAAATCAAATCCCTGTCGCCCTTGATGGTGGATTCAGAGCCATGGCTCTACCTATGATATAAATGAAGGGACCAGTGCATATACAGGGTAGTTAATCACTTACGCCGTGCTATCTCCTCTTTATTCTGGTAGAATGAAGAAAATAAGCTCACGTAAGTAATATTATCATGAGGTTAGAGATAATGGGCCTGATTCTTGAGTCGGAAGCATCTGTGCAAGCTTTTTCCGTACAGCTGCTTTGCTTACTACTTTATGCTATTGCGATTTTCCATGCGTCTGCATGCAGAGGGCCCGCCCACTTTTTTTTACTGTACGCAGACCCAGCTTTTATCATTAGTATAGGGAGTGTGGCACAGTCGGGATAGGGGTCCCTCTCCTGGGGTAGATGGACTCCCTCTTTACAAACACAGCAGCCGTAGAAACAGGATACAAGTCCGGGGTTCTCGTACAAACTGGCCAGCACCAGTCTTTATTGTGCCAAATGATTATAAACATAAACAAAACATAAACATAAGTCCTAGCCCGGCTGGGCACTAGCTACACAGCAGATTCCCTCTCTATAATAATGGTAGGGCCTATTGCCCTCACCATCAACAAAACACATGCACAGTGCTTACAAGGATTATCACCAAGTGTCTCTGAACAGGCTAGTCTGTCTACTCTCCCAGGTGTGAGACACTCAGCCACAAACAAACCATGCTTATATTAGCCATTTCCAGCTGCAAGCCCTAATGAGCCTGTTACCAGGCTGAAAGGCCCAACACCTGGAGTGGCCTGTGGATGGAGCCCTCACTGTCCTTACATCCACACCCCCAGGACCCAAACCGGCTTTTCCGAAAGCCAATACTCTGGTCTGCTTACAAAACAGACTTCTCCTGGGAGGTTTTAGAACACATAGGACAAAAACCTAGGACAAATGTACCTGCCATTGACCACTTTACCAGTGCTTCTATCACAGGAGTTACATCCACCATGTCCAGGGTGCAAAAGACCCATATCAAACAGACGTCCCATCTCCGACCGCAGCGCTGCGAATGATCACGGAAGCCATTCTACACGCCACACCTACAACACTCCCACGACAATCTCACAAGGCGGATCCGTTTTGTGTAATTGCATATTCGCTGACCAGTTTTGGCACAAAAAGGCCCTATTTGCGGAAAGAGTGCTACAAAGATCCATCACGCGCACCCATCATGAGTACCCTGCGCACCAGTGATGTCACGTATAGATCCCTGGTATGCGGGGGCAGCACTTTTCTCATAGGGACCAATGATCCCTGGTGTGCCTAGTTTTTTTTAAAATCACCCGCAAACAGGTGCAAAAACTTTTAAGGAAAATGTGGGTACTATAAGGAAGAGCACAGCCCTTGTGATAAATATTTAGATGTCACCCTGGATTCCCATGCGCAGGACATAATTTTGTCATTCAGAAGGGGCGGTACCACAGGCACCGTTAAGTGCAGCACTGAGCGGACCATCCAATGCAGTGGCAGTTGCAAGGTAGGGGCTGCAGTTATTACCAAAACTGCCAGGGGGGGTGCCGTTTAAACAATAAAATTAAGTCTGCTCCAAACGCTGCTGCTGGGGAACGATCATTAAACTCACCGGGGAAAGATCAGCCATGTCTCTGTGTGACTGACAGGTGCACCCACCAGCCTCCTGTGTCAGGTTGCTCCCATTGGCCAGGAGTGTGGGGGCAGGTTAATTGGCGTGCCTGTCAATCACACAGAGACCCAGCTGACCCTTCCCTGGTAAGTTTTGGTAAGAGCTACAGCCCCCACCTTACAACCGCCACTGGTCCTGGGGATGCTCTGTTCGGGTGTTCAGATTGCAGGGTGCCTGCCTCGAGTGTCCAAAAGGACGTTCCGGGTGGCACTGCAGCAGTGATCCTGGCTGCAGGGTGCTGTTCCAGGAACCCTGCTAGCCAGAAGATGGGCCACGGGGCATAGAGGGTGCCGTCCAGAGAGGCCTGCGCTCTGTGGGATGCACTACTTGTACATCCCTAGTTACAGCCCTGTGTGGATGTATGCGATAGAGGCACCTTACAGGGGCAGAACTATAGGAGACATGGAGGCGCCTGCCGCCGGGCGCCAGCCCTGAAGGGGCACCACCTCCATTGACCACAATATATTCACCCCAGTTAAGGCTATTCTGTATTAGTATTTTTATGCATATGCAATAGATAGATACTGTAGATACCATATTTTTTATTTTTTTATTTTTTTTTGAGGTGGGGGGGGGGGGGGGGGCACCAAATTATAACTTGCCTCCAGGCGTCTGGAATGAATTTACGCCACTGGCACCTTAGTGCAAATATTTATTACATCCCCTACCGCATATGCTTTAGGCTCACTGCAGTCTACTAATGTTTCAGAGAACAGTATTTCTGTATGAATCATGTCTTAGACCCTTGTGTCACATAAATGAGTGTAGGCTTTTTATTAGAAGAAAATGAGTAGAACTGAGGAAATCTATAGCTGAATTCCAAATAGAATATCCATTAACACTGCTCGTCTGTTTTCCGAGATATTTTGGAATGTAAAGTATATACGTGACATTATGTGTGAGGTTAGCAGGTCATACAGATGTGGCCTCATACATCTACGGGTATATTTACTAAAGTGACAGTTTCTAGAAGTGGAGATGTTGCCCATAGCAACCAATCAGATTCTAGCTATTATCTTCTAGAAGGTGCTAGTTATATGTCAAGTTGAATCTGACTGGTTGCTATGGGCAACATCTCCACTTCTAAAAACTCTCACGTTAGTAATTATACCCCCTAGTGTCCTGTCGCCAGACACTTGGTACTGCCAGCCCCAGTGAGATGTAGTTTTGTCGCTTCAGTGGTGTGAATAAGACCCAAAATTTAAGAAGAAAGACGCTTGGCGCAGCTAAATCGCAAAGTCTGTGGTGCGCCGAGATGGGCTATTTGGCGCTATTAGGGCAAAGGTGTATGAGGAAACACCTGTATGCATTTTATCTTTATTTACACCCATCCCTACGTACCCACCGCATATTTAAGACGTTACCTTATCTGTATCAAGGCTGAGGGGTCTATTTACTAAGCAGTGTTAGGAGGCAAAGTGAAAAGTGATAAGAAAGTGATAAGGTGCCAGCCAATCAGCTCCCAACTGTCATCTCACAGGCTGTGTTTGAAAAATGACAGTTGGGAGCTGATTGGCTGGCACCTTATCACTTTCTAATCACTTTTCACTCTGTCTCCTAACACTGCTTAGTAAATAGACCCCAGAGTTTGAATTTCCAAATATCTTCTATAGTCTGTAATATTTCTGCTGCCGCTACTTTTTTTTCCCTCCCCAAATAGCTTTCACATTATTATAATTACCCAAAGGTCTAATGACAGTGAAAAAAATGTCATAAGCTGGTGTATAAAAAGTATTTGAAGAATATGAAGTTGTCATATTATCATACTCTTCTCTTAGTTCAGGTGTCTGCAGGTTTTGTTTGTTCTGGGAGCTGCACATAATTAACCTACAGTATAAACTCGCTCAGGCATCACACTGCATTGTTTGAAGAGGATCATACTTGTTACTTGTACTAATGACTTGTAGATTATTTGTTTGCTTGTGTTTTTTTTCCAAATATTACTACTCTGACTACACTTGAAGAAAAAAAAAACACATTATTACAGCAAGCTGGATTTATATTGGATAATTGTTTCCTGATCATCTGCAGATCCTTCAAGACATTATTTGGGCCTGATTCAGAGATGACCGCTAGTACGCAGCGGCTGCGCAATAATACGCTAATGCTGCAGGAGGCATCTTGTGCAAACAGATGCCGCCTGCTGGTTTCTGTGATTCGCTGCTGCCCCGAAGACCCAGCATCGGATCATCTGCGTGATTATCAGCCATCTGAGTAACCCTCACGTGCCGGTGTTCTCATGCTACCGGGCCAGTGGAGCTGTGTAAGGAAGGAGCAGAGACTGGCCTCAGCTCAAGAGTCCAGAAATGTCTAGAAAGAGTTCTGGTTATGGATATTACAGGGGACCCCTACTCGTTTTGTCCCCTGTATTTCCACAACCAGGACCGGATCAGAAAAGCCCTTTGCTGGTTCTTAAAATACCCCGCCTACACATTTTGGGCTTCATTCAGAGGCGGCCGTACGGTCTACGACCGCACGGCCGCCTCGATGTTTGTCCAGTGCGCATGCGCACGAGGGAGCTGGCTCCTTCGTGCGCATGCGTGAGACCCGCTACGACCGACAGCGCTGGTCATAGCAGGTCTCTTTCCAAAGGGGGCGAGCTGTCGATGTTGATTGACAGCTCGCCCCGTTTGGAAGGCGGGCCGGGGGGGTGGCAGCCCAAACGGAGGCGTTCTCATGGGAACGCCTGCCGTTTGGGGGAGGCCCCACTGACATCACTAGTGATGTCAGTGGAGAGCTTCCGGCTCTGACAGAGCCAGAAGCTCTCCAGGGCTTACGACAAGTGAGACCCTACCCTAGGGTCTCGTCGTAAGCCCCGATGGTCGCGATGGTCTATGACCATCGCGACCATCACCCTAGCGGTCGTTAGAGCTGTGGGTGTAAACCCACAGGCTAACGACCGAAACAGAGGCGGCCGGTCAGGATGCAAGCGGCCGCCCAGTTTCTGAGCGACCGCTTGCATCCTCCGACCGCCTCTGAATGAGGGCCTTTGTCTCCTGTTATGTATTATAAAAACCTGCACAGGTTCTACAGAGCCCGTTGCTGATTATGCTTATTGGGAGGTGGATGCACGTCATTTAAAAAATTAAAAAAATGTATATGTAGTACACACAGAAACATGCACGTATCTCAAGGATATGTACATGTTTCTGCTGTGTTACTTGGACCTGCTCGGGATAAACTCAATATCCTGAATGTGGTCTATTGTTTTAGCGATTTCTCAGGCAGCAATATGTGCGAGTGAAGCACTCGCAGTCTATTACATTGCCCGAGGTTTATCTAGAGAATGGAAAAACATCTGGATAGGAGATGCTATTTTTGCGAGGAATAGTAAAGCCCAAAAAATGCGAGTTTTACTATAGTCGCGCCCTATTACATTTGCGATTAAGTAACAAATGCGAGTTTAGCGCTAAACTCGCTTTTTTTTTACAAATTCACAACCTATTACATTTGGACCCCCCTTGTCTTTAAGGCGACTCATCTGCTGTATCCTGCGACCACCAGAATAGTGTATAACACTGTACCATTCTTTCACTGTTCTGGATTGAGCCCAGTGTCTGCAAGCTCAAGCCCCCTGCCAGCTAGCTTATGCAGACTGGTTCATGGTGAGGGCAGGGGCGCTGAGAGGGGGGGAGAGGGTACTAATTACCTGGGCCCGGGCTTGCTGGAGGGGCCTGGTGGGGCCCCGGGTCCGGCACCGCTCTCCCCCCCTCTTACATCACAGCAGCCCAGCACACGCTGCTGTGTGCTGGGCTGCACTGGGAGACTGCTCGTGGCTGCTAAGAAGCAGCCGCAGCTGTCTTCTATGCCTGTGGGGGGAGCGATCAAGCTGATCGCGCCCCCCAGTGGTTATGCGCCGGGCTGAGTGGGCTCAGAGCGCCCCCCCTAGCCAGCGCACAGCGCCTTTGCGGCGCTGAAAAACTATTTTTTTTCAGAAGGGGCATGGCCACGCCTCCCACGATTAGGTCACGCCCACTTTTTACCCGTGCCTGCCGTGGCTCTTGGCGGGTCTGGGTGAGGGACCCTTGGGAATTAGCCGTCACTACCCAGCTAGTGTTGCAGTAGTGTGGCCACAACTCCACACATACCTAGAAGTGGCTCAAGGTGCCAGTGTAGGAAGCAGGGAGATGTGGTTTTGGTGCCAGTGTAGGAGTCTGGGTGGAACAAGCGTTTCCAGGTGCCATATGGGAGCATGGAGATGGCAGCGAGTTACCCGTCCAGTGCACAGTGGGTGGAGCCAGTAACAGGTGGTTACTGACGGTAAGAGGGAATCCATAAGAGTGATGAACTAAGGCCACTCAGGTTACTCAGGTACAAGTAATCATCCTCTATTCTGATCAGTGGATCAAAACATCTGTGATCGGACGAGGTCATCCTGTCACAGTCTGTGGCCTGTTTGACTCTCTACAAGTTTCTTGTAGTCTGAAATTTTCTTCACTACTTAAGACTTCACTTTAATGAAGTATATGTGTGTCATTCTTGTGAAGTCCTCAATGAACATTATGAAGTATCTGAATCCACTTATTGACTTGACTACCATTGGACCTGCCATATCTGTAGTTTTGCTTCAGCTCGGCTTGCTGACGCTGGCAATGGCTGACTGTTTTGTTTTCCTTTGTTTCACATATGGGGAACTCTGTATCAGTCACTGACATTCCTGTAACCATCCAGTTCTGTAATTTTTGAACACTGGAGCTCATTCAGACCCGCTCGCTAGATGCACTCGCTCGCTCCCAGCGTATGCAAATCTAACGCACACCCAGCAAGGCAGGTGATCCTGCGCCAAGGCATTAATACGCCCTCTATGTCTTGGCGTTCGGTCACTTTCTGTATGCAGACGCCCACTAGCCATTCATAAGACGCTCACTTGCGCACGTCATCTCCTGGAAGTGCATGAAAACATCGAGCATCATCGGATGTGCTCGCAGCGCTTGAGGTTGAGTATAACTTGCCGCAAGCACTGCGATCACTTCAGTGTGAAATACAACCAGGTGACATGTACAATGACGCTGCCTGTTAATTATGCACGCCTTTGAACCGGCGTTGAAACACTCAGGCATGCCTGCGTTCGTACCGCTACTCCCCCGTTTCTAAAGGCCTGCCCCTGTTACCACCCTCTCCTGTCACTCATTCAACTGGGCTGTCTATGCTGGGCGAGCGAGTGCTTCCCGATCTTTTGCAGTAGATATAACACGCGCATTGCGATATATAAGCATGCGCAGATTGCAAATATCGGCCAGCTACGAGCGATCGCATGCTAGCGAGTTGGTCTGAATCAGGCCCACTGTCATATCCAAGCTTTCCAAATAAAATAAATAATCAGCAATCTGGCACTGCAATTTGACCATATTACTTTAAAGCCTATGGTGTCTAACTGTCTGAAATCCACATGCTTCTTTACCTTGTACCAGAACAACTTTGCAGTTTTCAACTTACCAAGTGGATCTTTCCATCAGCCCTGCATCTTCTGCAAGCATTCCTTGCTAAAAGGATTACAAAAGGATTGCACGGATTACATTTTATATCATTCCGGTAACACCATTCTGTTAATATGGACTTTGAGTTTTTCATATTTTGAAATCCGTATTGGCCTCATACATACAGTTGGTCCATATACAGGTGGTCCGTATAGGTTCCTAAAAAGGAATTGCTTATTTCATAAGGGGACTGGTCTGCACACCTTCCATTGGGTTTTTAATATGATGAATTATATATTGCTGTTGAACATATAGGGCAAAATTTACTAAGCGGCGGTTTGACTGCAGTTTCTATTCTATTCTATACCCCGGCGGTTTGGTGGCGGTTTCTATTCTATTCTAAACCCCGGGGGTTTGGTGGCGGTTTCTATTCTATTCTAAACCCCGGGGGTTTGTGGCGGTTTTGTAGCGGTTTCTAAATGACAGCCCTGTTCTATTCTATACTAAAATGTTTTTGACTGTGGTTTGGCAGCGGTTTTGCTTTCTGCGGATTTACTAAGGCCAAAACCGCTGCAAAACTGCCATCAAAACACATTTTAGAATAGAATAGAACAGGGCTGTCATTTAGAAACCACTGCAAAACCGCCACCAAACCCCCGAGGTTTAGAATAGAATAGAAACCGCCACCAAACCCCCGAGGTTTAGAATAGAATAGAAACCGCCACCAAACCGCCGAGGTTTAGAAAAGAATAGAAACCGCCATCAAACCGCCACTTAGTAAATTTTGCCCATATTGTCAATGTTTACGTTTATGCACGCTTTTTCATTAACTATTTTATTTTCTACCAGCCGTCTAATAATAGTATATATAACTTCTAGTGTTAGCACCTATTCAGCGCTGACTCCACCTGTCTTTATCTGCTGCTTGTTAGACCATTGCCCGTGCTTTTTCACCACTGAACCCACAATCGTCCGTCAACAGGTGTGATGAGCGGTTATGCACTATAATCAGGATGTGATATACTCTGTGGAGTTCTCAATGGACCAATGAAACTGGCTGCTCATGAAACAAATTGACATTTGCAGTCGATTAATGTGATTAGTCATCGCTGCTTGTGCCATATTAATATTCACCTGTCTTGATCAATGAAGCTTCTGCCCAACATACAGTACAATTCTCCCTCTATCAAAGTCACTGAAGTCTCCACCTGCAGCCACGACCCTGAGCATGCTGGGATTTTATATGCCAATCACCACATGAGCAGCATCTGTGTAAAAGTCCATCCCTCTCAATACGATGTCCCTCATGTGTTTGGTTGGATTGACACGGAATTAAACACACAATAAATCAAGAAATAGGCATACACATTTCGGAGAAGGGGGTGTCAATGTTTCCCAATAAACGCCTACAACACTACTCTACTCTAGATTGGCCTCATTCATTTTCCCATGCACTGGACTAATCTGGCTCCCAACTGACATCCACCAGTGTCGTGAGCGAAGCCTGGCATTCTAGAGAAGGGGTAGGCAACGTGTGGCACTGCAGCTTCTGTGGAACTACATATCCCAGCATGCCCCGCCAGTTTCAGCATGACCTAACAGCACAACTGTGGCATGGCATGCTTGGGATGTGTAGTTATACAGCAGCTATAGTGCCGCACAACGCCTACCCCTATTGTAGAGTATCCACCCACCATGCCCAAGGAGTTAGTGCGTACATACGGAGCGGCATAGGAGCTGAGCGTTCTGCTGAGCATCAGCGGAATGGTGCAGAGGAGGTAAATAGGAATGAGGAGGACCCATCAGTATAGAGTAAATGGGTCAGGGGGATATGACTAGAGCAGGGATATGAAGAAATCAGAGGAAAAATGCTTAGGAACTACTGTATACAGGAAGTGTTTCTTCAGAATGAATATATGGAAACCCGCCTCTAGAAAGCCAGCATTTGCCCCTTACGCATTACGCATAATCTGAGCCATTAGGTTATCTATATATTTAGATCATTTACAATATCAATAAGCATCAACAGAAAAGGTCCAATTGGTCCAAACACGGAATCACACAATTCCAACCCAGTGATTGCAGCACAGTGCAGCTGTTCTTAGGGAAAAGGGTGAGCTCCTTAGCAACCAATGAGAGCTCAGCTTTCATTTTCTAAACTGCACTTGCAGAATCGAATCAGTTGCTATGGCCAACACCAACATTATTGCTTGCACTAATTACCATACATCTGGCCCTGTGACACCATTTTAGTTGCGGGTAAACAAAGCTAATCAAAGAAACAACATGGTCACCCCAGTATGGCAGGTTCATTAAAATAGAGAATATTTGTTTGCTTTTTTCGGTTGTGATGAACATACCCTCAAACAGGGAAGAGCACAGCGCAGGAGTGATTCCTGTCTGCTGTCATTAGGTGAATAAATGAGGGGACACTTGAAAGGAATTAAACACCCTCTTAAATGGTCTTTATTCAAATTAAAGTGTACTGTAGCTGTCACCTGCACATCCAGGAAGGGCCATTATTTGGGAGGGTGAAACAATATTTTGCTCAAGAGGAGGGAAACTGTAGCACTCCAGCTACTGTGGAACTACACATCCCAGCTTGCCCTAGGAACACCATTCCAGGGGAGTGGGTGGCATTAGTCCCCACTGTGAGTTCTGAGTGACACAAGTCTTTGGGATTAGGTGAAAGCCGGACTGGACAAGATTCCGGAACGCCGGACTGGGACAGCTCCCTGCAGCGACCTCTGCTGCTGAGGAGCTGTCAGCTGTATAATGCGAGTCCCCGTCCGGGGGGTGTGTCAGCGACAGGCGGATCATTACAGTGGGTCCCTGCCGGAAAAGATGCCGGGACGCCGGAACGTGCTGTCTGTCTGAGAGAGCCGGCTGTAATCTCTCCCTCCCCCCGGGGTGACAAGCTGTCACTACACAACCCCCGGGGTGACAGGCTGTCACTACACAACCCCCGGGGTGACAGGCTGTCACTACACAACCCCCGGGGTGACAGGCTGTCTATACACAACCCCCGGGGTGACAGGCTGTCTCTACACAACTCTTAGCAGCAGAGCTGGTCCGTTCCGGCGTTTCGGCATCTGGTCCGGCAGGGAGCCACTATAATGAACGCTCCCTGCCTGTCACTGACACCCCCCCCGGAAGGGGACGCGCATTATACAGCTGACAGCTCCTCAGCAGCAGAGGTCGCTGCAGGGAGCTGTCCCAGTCCGGCGTTACGGAATCTTGTCCGGTCTTCACCGATACCCCAAGTCTTTCACTTATATGAGTGTCCTGTACACGCCCTTCTCATACAGCCACACCAGCTAATATGATCCTCAGCACAATAGTAGTAGTAGTAGTAGTAGTAGTAATAATAATAATAATAATAGTAATAATAATAATAATAATAAAAAAGACTCCTGGGAACTATGTGACAATAAAATAAGATCTCTGGCAGAGCTATTGTTCATTGTGGTCCGTAAGGGGAAAGTGATGCTACACTGGAGCTGAAGGAGTTTCTCTCAGTGCATTACAGCAGGCAGCCCACGCTGGTAAGCAGTGACAATTACAGCAGCCTGATACAGGAATTATCAAAGTTACTCCAAGACCCTGCAAGGGAGAAGCAGGGAAAATAAAAACCAAGACTGGAAGCAGCAACTCCGCACCCCCCAAAGCCCCGATCACCGAGCCTATGAGAGCACCATGCCTTTCTATTAATCACATGGGGAGGAATAAGAGGTAGGAGATTGACAGAGGCAGAGACTTGCACAGGGGATTAACAGCAGGAGGGGGGAGAGCAGCTTTTTATGGCTGGGGAAATTATTAAGGAAGGGGACTGAGCAAGCCCCCCTCCCCAGCTCCTCTCTCCGCCCCCATCCCTGGACCACAGCAGATCCCGGAATAAAAAAAAAAAGGATCATATACAACAGGAGGATAGGAACCTGCACAGTGCATAGCCCTACTGAGGGATTACTAAGGCAGCCAAGATCACATGCAGGAACGGGCATCAGTCTGAAGAAGGAATATTTACCCCCCACCCTGACACTATCTCCTGGTCTTATCCTGGCTTTGGGAATTTTACAGGATTTATTGGGCAGAGGATCTCTCTTTCTGGCTGTTATAGAGCTGAAGAACCTGAGGATTTTTAAGGGGTTGGGAGGTGAAGGACGGTCCCCACTGGCAGCCCTGCACATACACCTCTGTCTCAAGATGAGGGGTAAAGGTAGGAAATCCAACCTGTCTGATTCAAGGGACCTGGATGGCTCCTACGACCAACTCACTGGTAAGTAGAAGAACCCCCTCCCCTCCCCCCCCCCTTGCAGTGTCCCTTTAAGAACGCTCATGGATTACATTGTATCACTGATGACAGTGATCACCTTTGATCTCGCCGGCAGTTATCATTTGGCTTGTTGAGCATTGGGCGCCCTGCAGGGTAATAATCTGCATGTGAAATGCATTTTCCTCCACCAGCCTTGCGCTGGGAACATCGGAGCCAACTTTCCAAAATGATTGCCCTCCCCGCCTTCTTATAACTGAAAATGGCATGCATGGATATGTATAGGGGCAGCACCAATATTAGGGGGTGTCCAGGCACCCACACAGCTGGCTGGGAAAGTTTAGACAGAAGTGAGGACGCACAGTGTGCGGACTGATGAACAGCTGCCTATGTCCAGGCAGAAGGGACATGGTTATCTCTAGTGCTGGTTTATCTATAGAGCAGCAGCAGGTGTGTTACTTCTATCCCTGGAGCTTTCTTACAGGATGCTGGCAATCAGGATCTACAAGGGAGATCTGTCACTGTGTGGGAATGCAAAACCAAGTCCCATTTACCAGCTGTAGCATATTGCAATCATGGTAGTATTGGTGCTCAGCCTGAATCTTCTATGTGTGTCAAGTGTAACTCGGGGTCACACAGTATAGCAAAGCCTGAAGGCATCTGACTATAATCCCAGTATAAGCAACCTGTGGCTTTCCAGCTACTGTGGGACTACAGGTCTCAGCATGGCTGTGGTTTCACAGCAGCAGGGGAAGCACAGGGCTGCTTGCCTCTGGTAGAATCCTAGTGATGTTTGGTTTGTTTAGCTTAGCCTGTGTGTTGCGCAGGTGGGGATTTGCATACACCTACAGGTTGGAATAAGCCACAATGAGCAGCAGCTTTAAGCAGCTCTGACCTTATATTTAAAGCGACAGCAAATTATTTATAAGATTCAGTTGCACTGAGAGTGGTGGGAAATGGGTGAATAACAGGCCGCCGTTTAAATGTGTTTGTGTATATATATATATATATTATATATTTTATCTCTGAAACATATTTTAAAGTGAACCTGTCACCCATCTATAAAAACACTGTCCTGAAATATTGTGTATACTGAGGACACACTAGTATGTAACATCCTGTGTACTCAAAATGGAAATGTAATTTTGCAATTACTTTTATTTATTACCCCCCCCACCAATGTGCATATGTCTCCAATAGACAAAGAAACAAACTTAAAGCTGCATCACTATCTAAAGTGGCAATCACATTTAAATGTCTGTGTGGGGGGCATCATCTACATGGGAGGACCAATCAGAAGTCACAAATGGCTAAATTTGCTAAGCAGTGGATTTTCAAAGCCCCAGTGTGTCAGCAGAATTTACAAAGGCAATAACCTTAAATGCAAAACACAGCTGGTTTCACATTTTAATTGAATTATTATTTGCTTTTGTAAACCCATTGTAAAAAAAAATGTATACAGTTAATGGCCTTGAAAACCCACCTCTGGGTAAAATTTGCCTGGTGTCTTTGATTGCGACTTCTGGCTTGTCTTTCAGTTCACAATGCGGATCGCAATGTTGCACCGCCACCTTGGAGCAGCCTGCTTGGTGTGACCAAATAGTTTTAAATATTAATGTAAAATGATAATAAAAAGTGCACTTGCTGAGTGTATCTTGCGTTGTGCATACTTTGTGGCAAAGTGTATATACACTACGGGCAATGTGGCGCAGTAAGCAGTAGTGCGACCTGTGCCACCGCACAGGGCACCGCAGGGCAGGGGGCGCTGTTCGAGCCTTTAAATTTCCTGTTTATAATCATTCTCACTTGTAGCTTCTTCTTATTTTATCCCCAGCATCTCCTGGCCTCCCCATCTTTTCGCTGACCCTTCCCCATGAGACCATGCCCCTTTTTCGGGTGCGTTTTGTCCCAATTTGAAAAATAGGGGGAGGTGCCAATGCTCATTCCGGCACAGGGCACCAAAAAGTATAATTACGGCTCTGAGCTCCGCATACAGGCGACAATACTTATATAGTTCACTGCACACTATGTGGGAGCAATTACAATCAACTTGCATTCAACTCTGCTTTTGCCCCATAATGTTGCCAGGTATAGTAGCGTATTTACTAATTCGCTGGTGGTTGTGAACACGCCACCATCTATGGCAGGTGCAGTGTCTCCGCCTGAACATGGCCTCTGTGGAAGCGGCGGTTCATCTGAGAACGCAGCCCGCTTGCAGAGACACTCCCACAAGACTCTCATAACAGGCCAACGCTACGGATTTTTCTGCGCTCACTTCAGGCCTTCCCCCCCAGGAATGCCCATAGTATCGCCTTGCCATTTCAATTACCTGTGGCTCCGTACGCAACAGCGTGTTTCTGCATACACTCAGGGTAACGCATGCGCCGTTGGAGTTTCCGGAACAATTTGCTCATGCGCAGAAGCAAATAAATGCTCAGCTACGCAAACCTCGACAGTTAGCGTCCAACTGGGCATAGGGCCCACAGTCTTTAGGAGAAGGACGTAAACCTCCTCCACTCTTGGACTGTATAACCACAATAGATCCTCAGTTTTCCAACAAGTACAGCTTGCTTCTATAACAAGACTGTTTGCTAAATGCATTAAATGAATGGAATAAAACTCAGCCACTCAATATTTTCCCACCTGTTGCAGACCTCTGATTGCAGTTATCGGAAGTTTTCTAGAGCTAATAACAGGAATTGAGCCTAAAACGTTTTCCCAGTTGCACTTACACAAAAGCTTTCATGAGGTCGTTTCTAACGAGCAAAGTTTTCAAAACTGTTCCTACAAATATTTGTTGCATTAGATGAAAATGTTTCGCCAGGTAAATTCCGCCCTAAGTATTCCAAGTCCTACATTAACTATACCACAGAATGATTAGACCTTCATTGTTTCAGCTGTATTCCGACACCATTCATGTTGGTGAATTGTGAATTTACAAATATAGGGCCTAATTCCAAGATCTACGCCAACCCCCATGACTTACACACATATCCGATGGTGTAAGATCTTCGCAGATTCTGCGAGATGCTCTGATTGACATGCTGCAGCCGTTTGGGGGTGTGGACTGGGCGGCACCAGGCTGCATTCTCGAAAATGGGGGCGTGTCATCCCCGTTTTTTGGGTGCGCCAAGGCCAGTGTCTGTGTCTTCTGACGCAGCTTCACTGGCCATGGCAGCGTGAAAATACTGGCCATCCTCAGTAACCTCAGAGTTACTCAGATAATCCAATGCAGCGGATGTCAGGAGGCGTCTGTTTGCACAAGGCATTAGCATATTATCACCCAGCCGCAGAGTACAAAGACGCAGCAGCTGTAGCAGAACAGTCTATCTCTGAATCAGGCCCAATGTGCAGAACGGCCACGTGAAAGCCAGAACCACTGTACCTGTTCCTCTGCAAATTTCTATTTGTGCAAAATGTGACGTGACCTCTAGGTGGGAGTAGGGCTGGAAAGACCTGAGGCCTAATTCTGCTGGCGAAATGTGGCTCATGTCAACATATTGTTCTAGGCGTGATACTATTTGGCTTATATGGGAGAGGGGTGTGCATGGCCTATATTTGCTGAAACACCGGGATACATCATTACCATTTGAGATTTTACCTTCACAGTGTTAATTATTCCTTTGGCGCAATTATTCTATTTTATAAATATTGATACAAAACTCTTTTTACAGATTCTTTGTATCTTGTTTTATATATATATATATATTATAGCAGCTGGAAATAGTTTGAATTTATCAACCCCAAAATGGGAGGCTCTTAATGTAAAGTGGGGGTGTAGTCGGCATCCCGGCGATCGGGATGCTGCCATCAGAATCCCGACTGCTGAAATCTCAATGGTAAGTATTAGGGTTAGGGGGAGAGTTAGAGTTAGGCACTAGGGGGAGGGTTAGGCTTAGGCTGTGGGAGAGGAGGGTTAGGGTTAAGCTGTGGGAGGGGAGGGTTAGGCTGTGGGAAGGGTTAAGGTTATGCACTAGGGGGTGGGTTAGGGTTAGGCTCTGGGAGTGGAGGGTTAGGCTGTGGGAGGGTTAGGGTTAGGCTATGGGAGGGGAGGGTTAGGCTGTGGGAGGGTTAGGGTTAGGCTGTGGGAGGGGAGGGTTAGGGTTAGGCTGTGGGAGGGGAGGGTTAGGGTTAGGCACTAGGAGGAGGGTTAGGCTGTGGGAGGGTTAGGCTTAGGCTATGGGAGGGGAGGGTTAGGCTGTGGGAGGGGAGGGTTAAGGTTAGGCACTAGTGGGAGGGTTATGGTTAGGCTGTGAGAGGGGAGGGTTAAAGTTAGGCACTAGGGTAGGGTTAGGCTGTGGGAGGGTTAGGGTTAGGCTGTGGGAGGGTTAGGCACTAGGGGAAGAGTTGGGGTTAGGCTGTGGGAGGGGAGGGTTAAGGTTAGGCACTAGGCAGAGGGTTAGAGTTAGGCTGTGGGAGGGGAGGGTTAGGGGCTCGGGTCAGGAATGGATACTGTCGGGCTGCCGCTGTCGGTATTCTGACCACTGGCATCACAACCGCTTGGATCCCGTACCCAATTTGTAACGTGGTCATGGCCTTAGGACACCGTTTCAGAAGTTTAAGTGTTCTCTTTATAATAAAATGTTAAATGTTAGGAGTTATAGAGATTTGTTGTCACTGTTTAGGGAGAAGGCCCTGAATACAATGATTAACATTCGTATCATTTACACTTCTAGTTATCGCTGATTTTGCAATCTCACATACTCTCCTATCTAAGCCTAATCCACTGTAGGCCCAGAGTCAAAGCTGCGTGGTTTCATCTCTGTATACTGCACTGTACAGAGTTCTGCAGTGCCACAATAAGTCACCTATGATAAATAGATGTCATAAGTCAAGGTGCTCTTGTTCCAATAATCAGTATTTAAGAATAGACGGGACAGAATATTAATTGTAGCCTCTTCAGAGATGGGATTCCCAAGATGATAAATGAATGCGGAACGCCAGATTTAATGATGACTTTTAAACTGGAAACATACTTTCTATTTCCTTCAGGGATTCCGCTGACATCATAATCAATTTGCTATCGGCACTTAGATCTAGTGATCAGTGAACACTGCGTGTTCCCTTTCTTTCTGGAAGATAAAGCTGGTATTAAATGTACTAATTATTTAAATTACTGCTATTTGTAAAGTACTAATTTGAAGCAACATGTTACAAGGACATGTATTGATTATATAGATACTGGGGAAAATTGAGTCAAAATTAAACCTTGTAAATGTTTAAAGAAGTCACCACGGTAACCCGGGATTTTAATTAAGAAGAAACAGCTGCTGATCAATCAGCCAAGCCGTGCCCTCTCCACTGCTGGCTAGGGATGGACATCGAACATTAATGTTTTTCAAAGGACAGAGGTCGCTGTTTGATGCTCTTGTTTTGTGCGCTCCCCTAACCATCGATGGTTTGGAGCCAACGTTTTCCTACCATCAATGATATCCCTCAATGTCAATGTTTTTCTTCAACTGGAGGCATAATTACACCAAGTGAGCACAGACAGGCTTCCTGTAAATGTCGTCCAAGTGGTAGATTGACTAACCCACGGTTTGTCAAAGCCACCGATGTTTGGCGGCTTTGACCGATGGCTTTAAACTGGCAACAGAAATAAATGCTAAACCAGCTTGGTTTTCAGCATTTCTGTTGCTGCTTTCAATCCATCGGTCACAGCCGCCGATAAACCGCAGGTTAGTACAGTAAATCTACCTCAAGCCTCAGAAACCTATTTTCATCTTTTCATTTGAAAACATAAATATTTTGCAACTATTTTTTTTTTAATGACTTCTTATAGGTGCCATTAGAATGACACGAAGATACCATATTGTAATTTAAAAGGTGCTTGAAATACTAAAGTGAATTTAACGTGTATTTCCAATTTAAGAAAATCCCTTTCCATTTTTCACATTTCTCAGCCTACACCTGGGATTTGGTCCTATGGTCTGTTCTGTTATAGTTTTTAATTAAATTCTGGCACTTTTAATGTTCCCTGATTAAATAAGAGCAGAGGCTTCCTCATGGGGCAGTATAAACTTTTTCTATTTCTCCTCATTAGTTCTTTTGTGGTGTGATCAGGAATTAGGGGGCTGGGTATGGGTATAATAAAGAGCAAGCCATGCTAAATTATTTATACAGTCAGTTATGGTTTTCCCTTGTAAGAATAAGAAGAGCAGAAAAATTACAAAATGTCTTTAACATCTGCTGGGTCAGTTGTGATGCCCTAACCCCGGGCTCTTACCATGTGTCAGTAATGTTCAACAGTTTGACATGTCCTAACGGGTTCGGTATGATTTACAGCTGGCCGCATGGCAGCCCGACACAGGTGGAAAACCCGAACGTCGGAAGGTAAGTATAAACTAACCTATTCTACCTCCTAACCGTAACCCTCCCTTAGGGGTACCTAACCCTAACATCCCCCCCAAGTGCCTAAACCTAAACCCCCTTCCCCGCCGCCTAAACCTAAGTCCCCCAGGGGGGGTGCCTAACTCTAACCCCCCCTTCCCCTAGCCTGACTCTAACCTCCCGGGAAGTGCCTAAACCTAAATCCCCCCCGAGAGCCCTAAACCTAACCCTACCCCCCCCTCCCCCGCGACTGTCCACGCCCGGCGCCCGGCATCTCTTCGATCGGGATGCCGGGCGTTGGTCTCCCGGCGTAGGTAAAATTATTTCGATGCCTGTCATTTAACCCTTGCCGGGATTTAGCAGTTGGGAAGTCAGCGGTCAGCATTGTGTCCGCCAGCTTCCCGACTGTTTCCCATCGTAATACTGGGATTAAAGCATCATGAGATTTTATAGGTGTTTGGGAATAGACGTGATTGCAATTTCTGGATTGCGAGTTGTGTTGCAATTTATCTAAAGTCACGTCACTGGAAACCATGTGAAACCAATGTATTGACCTGGTGCTGATTTATGAGTTAAGGTGGTTTAAATGTTGCAACAATAACTGCTTAATCCATGTGTCTCGTTGAAGAACAGGGATGATGTGTGAATTATGTTTTTGGATTGAAAATTTATTAAATAGCCTTACCATACTACCCCTTTAAACCGGAACACTCGTGAATTACACAGGTTCTATGGCTTATTAAAACCAGATGAAATGCAGACTTGAAGTCAGCCAGTCACAGAACCTATGTAATTCATGAGTGTCCCGGTATATAGGGGTAGTATGGTAAGGCTATTATTAAAGGACTTTCCTTTCTTCTACTGCAAAACTCCTGATTGCTGTTTTTGACAGTCACTAGCCCTGGGAAGTGGGCCATCTCATTAAACGGGCCATCTGATTAAAGTGGAAGCTGGCTTTGCTTGTATATAAACCTCACCCTTCCAATTTCCCTTGATACTGTACAATAGCTGTCAGGTACATTAACCTTTTTAAGAAAGTTTGTTAACAGTTAAGGTGCATACACACACAACGATTTTTTGAACGATTATCGTTAAACAATATCGTTTAGCGATAATCATTTGAAAAAATCGTTCACTTTCTGAGTCAAACGATGAACGATTATTGTTCATGCGCGTTCACGTTTGTAGTTCAGTCAGACTTGTCAACTCAACGATTTTCATTAAGTTAATATGCAAAAATCGTTTGTAGTTCATAAAAATCGTTCATTACATTTCAATGAACACAGTAAATGAACAACTTTAATAAACGATTTTAGGTAAGTTTTTCAAGGTAGAAAATCGTTTACTAAAATCATTCATTAACTCAATCGTTGTGTGTGTGTATGCAGCTTTATGGAGCATACACACGGTCAGATTTGTCAGATGAACGATTTGAACGATTTTTGACTGCATTAAAATGAATGGAATCGTCCAAGTCTGACTGCAAACACATCAGATGTCAGATATCGTTATCTGACAAACGGGAACGCGCATCGTTGATCGTCCATTGTTCAGGTATGTCAGATATGTCAGATTTTCCTTCAGATATGAACGATTGAACGATTTTTAAATCGTTATCGTTCATATCTGAAGGAAATATCTGACCGTGTGTATGCACCATTACTGTTACCGAAACACTTGTTCTGTTAATATTCAGTCGTTATTGAATTACCTGGTGTAATGCAGTCTGCCCAATGCTCAAAGACCAAATTCTGTCTATTTAATGTTTTTGTTTTATTATTTATTTTTAAACAAAAAGGTACATAAATTTCTGTCTTAAAGGGACGCTGCACTTGTGTATGAATCCTCCTGCATGCCTAATTGCTTCCTGGCTTTGTTAAGTGAAAATGCAAATGTGCTTTAGTTTTGCTGTCCTGGCTATCATATCGATTGAGGCTGGTTAAGTGGCTTCCTTTACTTCTCTATTGTTGTGAGGCTCAAGTCATTAATTCTCATGCCGTTCGCGATTCAAACCCTCCCCTGGTGCTGTGATGTAAAAAAAATACAGTGTCAAGGTACAGAGAAAAGATTAGGAACCAGGGAACTGGCATGCTTTACATTGCAACTTATTTCATTTACTTGTAACGCTGGAGCAAAACACATTTGTCAGCAGAATGACAGTGCAGCACTGAACCCCTTTTATCCTGATATTTAAGTCGCTATGGCAATATCTAGAAAATCCTTTTGCCTGCAGATTTATAATGTGGTAGCATTTACTTGTCTGCTCTGAATACATTTGCAGATAGCGCCAGGCTGTTGGGATGGTGGAAATAGGGCTTGAAATGCTTCGGAGGTCAGTGTAATCCTCTTACCCACTTGGAAGGCCATGTTCAATGCACTTTTGGCTCCCGACACACCATCCAAAACGTGGCAGAAATTGACAGCAATTTAGTCGTTGGCTTTTGACATCAAATATCTATTATCCTGCTGCCTAAAAGATAGCTGTTTATTTATTTAAATTACTTTTTCTTGAACGGTGAAGATGTTTGACTGTGAATTATTTTTTTTCTCTGATGGAACGTTGAGGCTCTTGAGTTGTCAAGAAGTATTTAAGACACAATGCAAAGTGGATCGATTTAACGAGGGAAAGGGTGGGTTGGAGAAAGTGGACGTGGATTTAAAAGCTGCTTGTTGCTTACTATTTAAATATACAAACCAAAAGAGTCAATAAAACATACTACATTAGTGAACTTTTTGAGAACCATCATGCTTTGCACCAAAAAACAGAGCCCAGAGCCAACCGCAAAATCTGCTTTATGTGCACAGGTTCAGCTACTTTTGACCAGTACATTTGAAGGTGGACGCCCACTTCACGTGTTTGGAAATAGATTGTATAAGCAATATGCAGCTCGATTGGCAGGTTGGAGGATGCTCCAGAGAATGCACAAAATGGGAGTACCAGAAAATGTAACATTCACCATAGTTGTCCATCAAGATTGTCCTCCATTGTCCATTAAAATGTTTCAGTATTTCTCCTGTCATTTCACTAAGACGGGTAGGGGTGATGATGGGCGAGTATGGCATCGGAGAAGGGGCTGGCACATGCTCAGTGAAATGCACAGTATGAGGCAAGGTAACAAGGTAAGCCCTCAACCATCGATGGTTTGCGGCCCTTCCACCATTGGTGGAAGGGCCCCGATGCTTCACAGCGTTACTTTTGCGTATTCGCTCATGCGTGGCCTTGGACTCCTGTCCACTATGAATGCGTGGTGTAAACCATCTGTGGAACAACCATAGATGCTTTTCTGTCAATGGTTAGAAATAATTGATCATCGATAGCGGTTGCTCCGATGTACGACTCTAATGTTGGGCTTTACTGCACTCCCCTGAGAATGCTCAGGGGCTGAAACATACAAACTGCAGCCCCGTAACTGGAAGAGTAGACTAGCATTGGCTGTAGTTCCTCCACTGACTTTTTGGTTTTCCCTTACATGTATCTTACATTAGTCATGAGAATCTAGAACACCAGGACTGTCTTTAGTACATGTGTTACTTTGGTACTGTAGGTTTGAATAATTTTTTTTTTTAACCATTGGCTGAAGTGATGTACCTTGAAATGCGGAGTGTACCGTGAAAGGTTTTGAGATGAGTCACGATCTCTGGGACCCAATCGGTGTCGATGAATTCAAGGCCTCTTGTGGGAAGGAAAAGTTGGTGCAGCCTCTCACAAATCAGGGAATGACCTCCCGTAAATACACCTTCTATGGTCTGGCTCGTTCCAGATCATCCCATTCTGAATAAATGAAATGTAATATCTGCTCTTTAGTACAGCTATGGATGCCTAAGTCATACTGGGCAAGGGATGGCCTTTTGATCCTCCTATTGACCATTGTAGACCCCTGAAGATGCCATGCCCTTGGCACACTATGTGCTCCAAAGCAAGACTAGCAAGAACAGGTTTGCGATGTTGCAAATGAGCATTTGGGTTGCAGCTTGGTACTTTGGCGATTTGTTTATGATCTTCACAAAGTCTATTGCATATGCAGAATTTTATTATATATGTCTATGATATATTTTGCTAACTTTTTATTATTACGTTACAGTCTATACAGTTTAAAAAGGTATTTTTCTTTTTCTTATGCTAGGACTGCCCTTGTATAATTGTATCAGTTATGACCACTGAATTCCTATGGGACTGACTGCACTTGTGTCTGCCCGTGGCACTCTCCTCCGTAAAGGTGACCGATCACTAGTGATGGGGCCGATGTGACATAACCACAGGCACAAAAACTGTGTCTGTATTAAGGTGCATTGTTTCGGCAAGGAATGCGGCACTGAGTGGTCATTACTTGTGCATGTTTTCAGGATATCCTGGTATGAAAATACTAAGGGTTATTACACTTGCCCAGGATGCAAGCGTGGGCGACGCATATGTCATTTTATAACGGGTCGCCTCTCTTTGTTTTCCTCATTTGATCCAACCTTACCTACTGATGAAACAGCTTTGATCTCAAGCATAGATTTTGTTCAGATGAACCCCATGAAATCAATCTTATGTTATTAGATTTTATACCCACTAACCATTTGTGCTGTCAGGTAACCATCCTCAATCTGTTTGCCTATTGCTGGGATTGTCTACTTAGTTTTGTCTATTAGCCCAGTGCAAAATAGTGTAGATATACTGCACTCTCCAAGCCTTTCCTTCATACAGCCAGGATCGATGTGCTGTTTATATGGTTGTCATAAAACTCTCTGGGGCATACAGTTATGTCTATGAATTAAATAGGAAAACCTCTGTAAAAGCAGTGTTGAGTTATATTTTGGCGCTATATAAAGGAACATTGTATCTATCTGCATATCTGAATTGTGGGAGAAAGATGGGGGCCAGCAACATCTGGACTAAACACCCCACCCACGCCATAAATAAACAATAATTCTGGGTATGCTACTAAAACTCTCATACTCACTGGTTATCTTCAGATTGGACTACTGTAACCTCCTCCTATCTGGCCTCCCCGACTCCCACTTCTCTCCACTCCAATCTGTCCTCAATGCTGCTGCTCTGCTCATATTCCTCTCCAAACATACTACATCTGTCTCCCCTCTCCTACAAGCCCTACACTGGCTCCCCTTCCCCTTCCGAACTCAATTCAAGGTTCTTACACTAACCTACAAAGCCCTCACCCAGTCGTCTCCCATATACATCTCTGCTCTCAACTCTCTTCACACTCCCGCCCGTCCACTTCGCTCAACAAATGCACGCTGCCTCTCCTGCCAACTGATTGCTTCCTCCCAATCCCGGCTCCAAGATTTTACCCGTGCTGCTCCTTACCTTTGGAACTCTCCCCCTCTCGATCATATGCTCTACCTCTCTACTAATCTTCAAATGGGCTCTCAAGACCCACTACTTCATCAAGGCCTATCAGCTCTCATCCTAACCCACTACTACATGCTCTTTCCTCCCTGTCTAGCCCATCTGTGTCATGCCTCTTTGTCTGCCCCTCCCCTTTAGAATGTAAGCTCTCACGAGCAGAGCCATCTTCCCTCTTGTGCTTCTCCTTATACTATACTTCTATTTCTTACTCCCCACAAGGGCACCTAACACTTTATTGCTGACTCCCTGCTGTTTATTTTGAGTGTTACGATTGCTATTGCAGCAATGTGCACAAAAGATGTCCTTGTATTGTATTGTACTATAAGTCACTGGTTTCTTGTTCACTTATTTGTTTATGTACTTTATAAGGCGCTACGGAAGACTTGTGGCGCCATATAAATAAAGGATAATAATAGCCACAAGGTGGAACTGTATTAAAGTCTTGTGTATAGTGTGTGGACTAGGGCAGGAATCGTAGTTACTGCCAAAGCTTTTATATAGATTGTCACGACACCGCACCCCAGCCTGCGCTCAGATACGCCAACCTGACACAGATGGGCGGTTGTGACGTGGGTTTTACTAAAGCTGCCACCATGAAGAGTATTAGAGTAGCGCTCTTGCGTTCGCCAGACACTTAAATCACACTTAAATTCACAATTATTACACAAATGTAGCATGGTCCTCTCCAGGCATGTGAATTCATTAGAGCATAGAGATAATGCTGATAAATTTTAATATTTATTGATAAAATATCTCCAGGATTAAATTACAAGGAAAAACAGGTAAATAAACAAGGCATACAGATATAAATGCACAGAATGATTTCAAATAAAAGAAAATGATAAAGGGTCAGAATCTTACAAGGGCAGTTATCTTAGGCTGAGATCTTAGGGGATCTGTGTGGAGGAAGACCACCATAGACCGAGATGGGGAGCACTCCTAGTTCTCAGCTACTCCCTTCAAGAGTGAACACAGTGAAACAGAGGTGGCTGGCTCTTATGGTTCCACAGCCACCCTCTCCAAAGCAGCCCCCCCCAGCAGCCCCCACCCTTTTTGGGCTCAAAAGGCACCGTCCTTTGTTCTACACAGATCTGTGTAGATGTCAACAGGACATAAGTGTCATATATCTCCATGACTTGGAAAGGTCTTTTTATGGCAGGAAAACTGATAAACTACAACCTGAGTCGGACTGTCTATGCACAGGCCTGGAACAAGGCCCCCCTAGGGTGAAGAGAAAATACTCCTTTCATGCACCTTTGTCTTCAAAGGCTAGGTAGCACTTGACCATTTGGTTCTCAGCTGTTGATGCAATGCAGTTTTGACATACTGTCCCAATTCATAGCAAGCAGACATTCTTGAAATATATTCTTTAGGGGAATTATAATAATACACACACTCTCACGGTCAGGTTGCGGCTCATAGACCATGAGCACACTTTACCCAGGGCACACAAAATACATACAGTCATGAATCGCTGTAACCCATTGCGGTGGTCACATAGATCTATATGCATAATGTCTACTATAATATTTACTTGCTGTTTGAAAATGCTGACTTTAATAGCCCCCCCATTAATGTACATGCTCTCCAATATCTTTTTTACATTTGGAATCCCCCTTTTATGTTTTGCTCTTCTTTTTGATTTATTTATTAGGCATCTCCACAACTGAATACTTACTGACAGGTTTTTTCCTGTCAAAAACATGAAGTTAAATCATATACTCACAAGTTCCACTCATTCAGAACAAGCCACACCTACAGCGTCAATCATACCATTTTAAAGGTGGCCCTTGATGGGTTTACCATCAATGGTGCCAACCAGTGGTTTATATCGATGGCAGGAAACCATCCATGGTTTATAGCAGCTCCAACTCTGTGTGACGGTGGGCAGGCAGCCAGCAGGCCAATCAGAGAAGTGGATGGGGTTATGTGGACTGTGGCAGGGAGGAGCTAAGCTCCATTCCCCCTGTGCTGGGGAAAATAACATCGCTGCGCGGACTGCCATTGATAGTATAGAACCATCAGATCATGGGTGACAAACCATCAATGGTTGATTGTTACCCCTACACTGTTTCCAGCCTGCCACAACTGTCATTTGTAGAACTCTTGTTCCCTTATACAAGGTGGGGCATGCCCTCTTGGGAGGGGCACTACAGAATACGAAGGTGAGCACATGCCCTGAGTTACGCCATCTTTCTGGAAGCTACATGTGAGCAAAGGACTTTCAAAGAAGTCAAACTAAACGGGAAGTAGAAACATTGAATATCATTCTGATTGCCAGCTCGGGTATTAGCTTGTTAATACATTTCTAAGGTGCACAGCCATAAACTGGGCGTGGCCTCATAACGTGCTAGGCCATGTCCCTGGTTCCACACATATTCGGGGCGTGACTATGCGCCTTGTCCTCGTACTTGTCATGCTGGGGACTTGCCCAGCACTCTGGGAGGTGCTAGGCAGCATGTGCGCATCGTGCATTCACTCCTGCTCTGCTAAGCTATGCACAGAGTGCCCCCCCCACACCTGCTCGACACTGTGTCCCGTGGGTGTGGCAGCGGGACAGTGCACAAAAAGCATTACTGTCCCGCTGAAATGAGGACGATTGGGAGGTATGTTTCTTTATTACGGTATATTGTGTTTACTGTTCAGTGACCTCTATTTACATTTTTTCCCATTTACCTGCGGCCCTGGCTCTTTCCTCTTTTATTGTCTGTCTTGTTTGTTATAGCTTGTAACACTTGTTTAAAACTCCTGCTCCTTACATATAGGAGTCTATCTTTGATTAAATGTATTGTTTTAACTTTTTACAGAGATAAAGAGTAATGTTTGGCCACTTTTGAAGGTTATAGGGCCACCCAGGCGGGCCCGGAAGGGTATCAGGTTGCCTATCACTGGTATATAGGATCTGAATAAAGATTGCCAGCCAGTCAAAGAAGTTATAGCAACCGAGCGCTTAATAAGTCACTTAGCAAAGTACAGTATACAGTACTATCAAAGTATTTATTTATTTTAAAAGTACTAGCTGCTTAAGTATCTTCTAAAGTACAGCACTTGGTCAATATTTCCTTATCTTTTATGGAACTACCATTCACAGGTCAAGCCCAGAACACTCACTTTTTTTTGTTTTTTACTAACTTTTGCAAATGTCGGACAGGTAAATATGACAGAAACAGTACATGCACAGCACACGCTGGGCTGAAGAGCCGCAGTACTGTATACATGCACTAAGAGTGTGCCTCCCGTATTACTCTAGTATACATGATATGCCCACATCTATACGTAGATCATATTAACACTTGGTTCCTCAGCACTTGAAAGCTGTTAGGAATGTTTACATAATGAAATACTTCAAGCGCAGCTCTGTCTGGTGCCGTGGCAGATTTATAGCTACTGTACATTACTAATGATATGTCCTCGGAGGATATAGCAAAGGTTTCCAATTCAAGTCCACAACGTCAGCTCAGTTTCCAATAAAGCAGCTAAAGGAAGAGTTGAAATAACAGGACTGTGTGCTCTAGATCTGTGATGCTGATGGGTAACAGCGACTGGCTGAGCGCCTGCGGCTCTATCTGCTTCGTCGCTCGTTGGACCTTTTCTCTGCCTTGTGTCCTGTGGAACCCAGCTCTTATTTTCTGATTTATACCACAGTCAGCCTCACCCATGGCCCAGCTCCTACTAACTTGGTGAGTGGGGAGCCAGAGGGATATGTCAATGGTCAAAGTGGGAGGGTTGAGAGGCATTTTGGGTATATGGGGCCCTCAAGAGCATAAGGGGGTTCAGTGTCTATCCTCGAGGCATGTAGTATCTCTTTCTTTGAGTGCATGTATTGTTTTAATTTACTTCTGACATTAAAGGTAACACGAACATCTTTTAAAGGACAGAGCATGGCACATAAGCATGGCCACCAGGAGATCAATCAAGAGCCGATTTTAGGGAACATGGACAACCATGTGGTGAAATGGCCATGCCCCATTGGGAATATCCAGTCCCTCATTCCATCCTGCACTGTCTGCCGAAAGGGACGTGGTCATGCCAGCTTGTGGTAATGGCTGAAGCTCCTCGGCAGCCTGGGCCCGGGTACATATACCCCTTTTACACCAACTAAAAAATCCTGGGTTGATGCACGTGAAAGCACATCAACCCGGGATTTTTGTCGGTGTAAACGGATCAACCTGGGTGCAGTGACCCGGGGATCCGACCCGGCTGGATTGCAGGGTTGAGCACGGGTCATTCCCGTGTCACCTTGCAGTGTAAACGGCACAACCCAGGTCACGGGTCGCACCGCATGCTGCCTGATTGGCTGGCTTCAGTGGTGCTTGGAGATGACATCATCTCCAAGCGTCCACTGCCAGGCTGACCAGAACGGAGTAGCGCACCCCACCCAACCTCCGTGCCTCCGGACTGCTTCGGAGTAAGGTCACGGAGTAAGGTCGGGGAGGGGGAGGAGGGTAAGAAGCACTGCTCACCTGCGCCGGAGAGCTGGCTCAGTGCTGACCCGGCTCCGGGTCGGCGCCGCAGTGTAAAAGGGAGCCTGTCCCATATCTGATCTGTGTTGGAAACATGTTCCAAATCCCGGGTCAGACCCGGGACTTTTGTGTAAAAGAGGTATTAGTGACTGCCCTCACTTTCGGTGTCCCTAAACATGAGACACTTCATGTGTATCTAATCAGTGTTCTCTTCTGTTGCTTCATTTTGTTAGTTATTCTGAATAGCATTTAGTCACTGACTAAACTTCTTCCTGTATAACAAAAGTAACAGTGACAACTTCTGGCTTTATAAGATAAAAATATACTGTATACAATGCTAAATACTAAATACAGTAAACACCCAATACATTATTTTGAATATTGTTATTATCCATTCCATAACATACAAATCAATGTAATTTAGTCACTCCATGAACAAGCTAAAATAAATTTACATTTGGGGTACAGTCGGAAATAGCTTAATATGCTTTGTAAAACAATAAAATAATATATATAAAAGCAAAGGCTATCTAGTTTTTTTTTCAATGTAGTAGATTATGTAGTAAATTTGTTACAGGTGGGGATCCAAGTTCACCCATTATGCCAGAATGAAGGATCTAGTGTAACCTGGAGCAAGTAGAGATGTTTCTGCTTTTGGCACAATTTCCCATCAAAAGAGGTGGGGCCTACAGGACTAAGGTGTGGCTTAGTCAGAAATGGGAGTGGTTTGGACAGGTCAGGGATATGTGGGCACATATTCCGGGGGATTTTTTATCGCGGATAACCTAACTTGGTCCCTTAAACACGGCACTCTTGGTTAAGAAGGTGCAACAATGCCTTTGTTTCTTAAGACATTTGAGATTGGCTTGTGTGAGTAGAGGGACCTTGTTGAATTTTTACCGCAGTATTGTAGAGAGTGTCCTGGTTTGGGAACTGTACTGCTGCAGAACGTAAGGCTCTGGATCCGGTGGTTAGAACCAGGGGCGGATTGGGATGTAAAACCAGCCCGGGAAATTTCTGGAAGCAGCCCTAATGGGAGATCAGGACCGCGAAAACAATTGAATACCGCTCTTAGAGTGTCCTGGAATATTGATGATGCCGTTGCTATTAGGTCATCTCCAGATACATTATAATGTTAATGCTTAGAATATATATATGTGATGTGATCATATTACATGTATATTAAAAGGGTCATGTGTCTCTCTCATATATATATATATATATATATATATATATATATATATATATATATGAGTCCTATGTTTTTATAATGTCATGTACCCTCACTGAACATTTTTGCTCACAACATGGGCCCCCCTCAACCCCCCTTGTGCCCCCCCTCCTCCCCTAACTCCTGCAATATATTATATAAAAGACTTAAGATAATGTTTTAATACATCGAGACTAACTTATATAACTTATACTGTATGCACCTAAAGTCAGCCAGCCACGGCCACTCCTGCTCCCAAGTTCTGCAGGCTGCAGCTGCCCGGCCCGCTCCCGAGTCTCGGCTCCTGTGCTCGTGATTGCGGGAGGGGGTGCCGTGAGCAGCCTGTCACTCACGAGCTCTGTAATGGCCGATGGGAGGAGCTGCTGTGGCTGGGCATACGCAGCAGCCCTCCCGCGGCCATTTTTTACATGTCACGTCTTTTATAGGTGACTGAGGTGAGATGCTCATCTCCGCTCCGATTGCGGTAGCAGCCATTAGAGCTGCCGGTCAGGGTGTCAAGCGGCCCAGCAAAGGGCAGAGGGGACCGGCCTAGTGGGAAATGGCCCGCTGTCCCAGTGGGCCCAATCTGCCCCTGGTTAGAATGGCTGTTAAAATAATTGGTGTTGTGTTACCAGGCTCCCAGGAGATCTATGGACCTGATTCAGACCCACTCGCGAGCGGCTGTCCGCTCGCAAGTGGGTCGATGGTGTGCACTGCGCATGCGCACGACGGAGGGAGCTCCGTCGTGCGCATGCGCGAGACGCGAAGGACTTTCCTTCGCTCGTTGTGTCTGATCAAAGGGGGCGTGCTGTCGATGTTGATTGACAGCACGCCCCCTTTTGTGGGCGTGCCGGGGGCGTGCCTCCCAGACGGGGGCGTTCCAAAGGGAGCGCCTACCGTCAGAAGCCGGCCCCACTGACATCACTAGTGATGTCAGAGGGAGTGATTTTGGCTCTGATAGAGCCAAAATCACTCCGGGCCTTGCGGTTGAGAAACTCAACCGCAGGCCTCGGCTCACAGTGGCGATGGTCGCGATGGTCAAGACCATCGCGACCATCAACCTGCACGCTCGTATAGGCTGTGGGTGGTGACCCACAGCTATATGAGCGTACAGGAGGACGCTCCATAATTATGGAGGTGGGCCCTGATTCAGAGCGAGCGCTCTGGTCAGAGCGTCCGGCTCTGAATCAGGGCCTATGTCAAGAGAGTCCTGAAGAAATCAAAATCAACTGTGGAAGATCCCAGCCATCCGAACCATGTTACCTTTGAGTGGTTACCATCAAACAGGCGTCTCAGAGCCTTGAAATCGCGTACAAAACGGTTGCACGATACTTTTTTCCCTAGTTCTGTGTGTTTGCTAAATGGTCATAATGATCTTTGATTGATTCCTGTTGTGTTTTGTTTTTATATTTGTAATGTAATTGCCATTTGTCTTAGTATATGGCAATGTGCCAGCTATGGTTTTTTGGTAACATCACTAGTCCTGTTAATGACAATAAAGTGTTCTATTCTATTCCATTCTATATGCCTTCCTCAGGGTATGAGTTGACCTTCTTCCCATTTTTATTTTATTGTAACCTTTCACATTCTGGGGGAGGTGAATTAAAGCGGCACCTAACGTGCCGCTATATCGCTTCCTGCTTCGCCTTTAACGAGGCGAAGCAGGAAGCACTAACGTTGAGATGTAAGAACATCTCATCGGCCGGAGCGTGGAAGCGTTAACTGCCCCCTACGGCCATCCCCGCTAGAGACCACAGCGCATCAGCCTAGTGCTGATGCGCTGTGTCTCAGTCCCGGCCGGCTCCACTGAGCATGTGTATAAGTATTGCGAGATTCCCACGTGCAGCCCAGGAGCCGGCAGCCGCCGCAGCAGGGACAACGCTGTCCCTGCTGTGGGGATAGGGCAGCGCCAGGCTGTAGCTGTCGATAGCGACAGCTACAGCGGGCGGAACGGCCAGACGAACTGACCGTTCATACATGCCCTGCTATCTTGTAAATATTATCGGCGCTGCTGACAGGGGTGCATAGCGCCCCTGTAATTTTCCGCCAGACCCCCCGATCATATAACGTGCGCTGATACCACTTCTAGGCTTCATACATCTCCCCCTCTGTGTCATGATCGAGAGGTGGACGCAGTGGCTGATGTTGACACAGCGGCTGATGTCAGTCTGCGTCTGAGTGCGTCCTGGTGGTTACCGCTCTAAGCCGCATTTACACTGACACCGGCGGCCAGGTTCAGACGGAGATTCTGCACCTGCATAGGGCTGGCGCGATCTCCGATGGTGCGTCTTAATATGCAGAGTGGCAGATCAGCGTTGCAGCTGGTGGGCATCTCAGTACATATATCACCGGCTGCGGCACTAGCATCAAGACACAGCCACGTCTGCACTGGCGTGCACCTCTGACGCAGTTCCTCTGTGAGTATGTGCGGCTTTGTAACCGGCCTTCCACCATCATTATAGCAACTTCCAGGTTCCAGCTAGTATAACGTGAGCTTTCAGACCTCATGTTGTCAGTGTAAACTTACACATATACAGTCAGGTGCATAAATATTGGGACATTGACAGAAGTTTCATATTTTGGCCTCTATTCACCACCTCAATGGCTTTGAAATGAAACAAACAAGATGTGCTTTAACTGCAGACTTTCAGATTTAATTTGAGGGTAATTACATCCAAATCAGGTGAACGGTGTAGGAATTACAACGGTTTCTATATGTGCCTCCCACTTTTTAAGGGGCCATAAAGAAATAATGAAATAACGAGGGAATAGCCCACACCTGTTCATGAAATAGCTTTTGAGTTGATAGTCCCATTACTTTTGGCCCCTTAAAAAGTGGGAGGCACATATAGAAACTGTTGTAATTCCTACACCGTTCACCTGATTTGGATGTAATTACCCTCAAATTAAATCAGATAGTCTGCAGTTACAGCACATCTTGTTTTTCATTTCAAAGCCATTGTGGTGGTGAATAGAGGCCAAAATATGAAAATTCTGTCAATGTCCCAATATTTATGCACCTGACTGTATATCACGTGTTTCAGGGTTTTCTCCTTAAACATTTGTTTTAAAATAAGCATTTTTCATTCCTTTCATTTTTTTTGTTTGTTCCGCTACCCCAATACATAAAGCACTTAAATCACTTTAACTAATTGATTTTTAAAACCAGTGTATTTATACTTTTATAGTCGTCTACAAACACATTTGTTTTATAGCAATTACAATAATGGAAGCGCCTAGGCACCACATTGCTATGCTTAAAAAAAAGAAAAGAAAAATAAATCAGTTAAAATTAATTAAATTGACTGAATTATGGACAATCTGGCCACTACATGGAATCGCATTTATTGTTGCACAATTTACTATTTAAAAGGACATTTAGGGGCTTTTCTGCGTTTCTATGTTTGAGTCTATAACAAACAATAAGTATTATATATATATATATATATATATATATATATATATATATATATATATATATATAATATAATATATTCCTGAACCTCTCATTAACTGTGTCGGGCCAAAATGTATTTTCCATAAGATAAGTTTTATTAAGTCCCTTTTGAGTGCCTTCTTTTCTAAATGCTATGGGCCGGATTCAAATAGAGGCGAAAAGTCGCTGCCGGCTAAATGCATTCGCCGTTTGGAGGCAAAGTTTTTGCGTACTTTCACAATGTGTGTTCCTACTTTTACCCTATACAATTGCAAATCAGGCAAAAATGCAGATGTGCAAATGGCGAAACTAGCGAAAAGTACAGCTTATTTTGGGGAAATCTGTCTGTACCCCATAAAAAACCTAACTGACCTTGGGAATCAATATAGAAGTGTATTAATAGCCCTAATAAAAGTATTTTGGGTTCATTAAATTGAGTGAAAGGGCTGTTATATGCATATTTGCAGACGTGTAGAAAAAATATATAAAGCAATTTCTATTGTGAAAAATAATTGCTGTTGTTAAATTGGGGGTACATTTAAATGGGTACTAGTATATTTTGGGGTCTCTAAAGTGCATTATTTAAACTTAAAAAAAAAAAAAACACCTGCTGCAGGCAACTGCAATCCTAAAACACTTGCCCATCCATATAGCCCCCCAAAATACCCGAGCCAATACTTTTATACCCATTTTCAAACACTTTTTAAACTTTCACCCCAAAAATGACATGAGTTTTTTTAGGGGGAATTAAGATATATATATTATCATATGCCTAATTTGTCATTTTGGGGGGGGTGTCCAAAGGGTTCTGAACCAAGTCCCCACATTTTTAGTCAAAAATATGGATTTTGCACATCTTTTAGTGGTGAAACTTTTTTGCCTCTTTTTGCCTATGGAGCTTTCACACATGCAAAAACGTCCTGGAACTGAATAGTGGGCATGTGGCGAAAAGCTTACATTGGCTAATGTTTTTCGCTGATCGCGGCTTTTCGTCTCTAATTGACGTCAGCCCTCTATATATGTATGTATAATACATATACATATGTGTGTGCATAATATAAATATATATATATATATATATAGCTCCACCCGCAGTTCCTGAATCTATTTTTCCAGAAAAATAGCCCTGTATGTGTGTATGTATGTTTTTATTTATATTATATATATATATATATATATATATACACACATACAATATTTATTATACCAGTGGTAATACAGCCGTAAAATTGTGAGCATGTTCTGTATGATTTTAATTTACTTATTTCAATATTAAGTTCTGCACTGGGCCCGTTTTGAGTATTATGGTCGCCACCAGGAAATGCCCTGGGTTCGTTCATTAGTTCGCTAGATGTATGTTTTTGACATCTGTAACCATTTCGCTCTGAAATGCCGCTTCCTTAGTGACGATATGGGAAAACACACCCGTAAGATCCCTTATGCTTGGACAAGGAGGAGTTGCAGGAGGAAATAATCTGCAGCACCACAAAATGCTTCAAAATACAGCTTTACCGATGCTCAGCTGAGGCAATGATCCAGAGATTCCCAGAGTAAAGTCGTTTTTGCGGCCAGTGACTCACTCAGGCTCCGAATGACAAAATTTTGCGCGTCTCCTAGGTATTGGTGAGACGGAAATAAATACTCAGTCATTGCTACTGCGGTGTAATGATTAATGACACTTGTACTAATGGAATTAATTGTCATAGGGAAGTGACATGTATAATATGGTGAAAGTGCTTTGTTGGCACAATACACAGTGGAAAGTAGATCTGTGTTAATTAACTGTTGCTGAGTCTCATATAACCAACCAACTATTGGTGTATTCTTCTACTTCTTAATATATATATATAATTTTTTTTTGCAAAAACCTGTTTTAGGGCTGACACAGACTGATAAAACAAATGTTCTCATAAATTAGGGATGCAGACTGTCACTCTGTTATGTATGTTACATATGACGTGTGCCATTTATCAACTAGTTGTATCATACGCAGCGAGTGATCAAAGTGGTTGCGTATGATAAATGGTGCTCCAGCCATTCAGCTCCCAACTGTCATACTTCAAACAGATGAAAAAGACAAATAGACCCCAATGGCCCATATTCAAAGTCTGAATCCGCATGACATCATTTTGCCAGGCGGAAAAGTATCGCCGTATTCAATTACAAACGCTTTTCGCTTACGCGGAAAGTCAATGCAATGTAATAGGCGAATAAGGTTCCCCTATGAATAGCAGGCGGAAAAAAAGTGCAGAATGGCGGTTTTGGGGTGCAAACGTCGGGAAACCACTCTGCACCTTTGGGACAGCCCCCCCAAAGGATAAGTGCGTCAAAAAAAAAAAAAAAAAAAGAGGAACACCCCAAAAAATGACTTTGAAAATGGGGGCAAAAAAATACAAAGTGGGGGCACACACATAAAAAGTAGCAATTTAGACTTTTGGGGGGTCTGCAAGTAGGGGGGAGGTGTTTTTTTGATTTCAGGTGCTTGCTGAGGGTGTGTTTTTTGGCATCACTTAAAACTTCACTTTAGCGATTTTAAACCATGCTAGCAGCCATTTTCATGTACCCCAAATTTGACAGGACTACCTATTTTCTCGAAAAAATACTGCTTAATGCCATTCTTCACCACTTGTGCAATGACGCTATTTAGAGGCAATTGACAGCACTTAAGTACCCCAAATAGCTTGAGTAGGGCTAAGCGGGGACATCTATATTGAACCCCAATGTTAGTGCATCTTTTGGGGGGTGTCAGGCTGATTTCCCCATTTTTGACAGCACTTTTCGCCTGTTTGAGTATCGCCGTGACGCGTTTTCACATCCTTTGGAATTGAATACGGCGGATAGCTGGGGCACGCCCGATAAGTTTCCGCGGTCAAAACATGCAATGTAAGCGAAAAGTGCGGCAGGCGGAAAAGTATTGCGGGTATGAAATTAATTGAATATGGGCCAATGGGGTAGATGTATTATAGCGGCACTTAACGTGCCGCTATAACGCTTCCCGCTTCACCTCTTTACCGAGGCGAAGCAGGAAGCACTACCGATGAGATGTATAAACATCTCATCGGCCGGAGAGGGGGAGCGTTAACTCCCCCCTCCGGCGCTACCCGCTAGAGACAGCAGCGCATCAGCCTAGTCCTGATGCTCTGTGTCTCTGTCCCGGCCGGCTCCACTGAGCATGCACGGGATCTCGCAAGTATCGCGAGATCCCCGCGTGCAGCCTGGAGCCGGCAGCCGCCGCAGCAGGGACAGCGCTGTCCCTGCTGTGGGGATAGGCTAGCGCCTGCCGTCGGCGCTGCTATCTTGTAGATAGCAGCGCTGATAATGACAGGGGCGCGTTTACCGCCCAGACCCCCGATCATACATCGGGGAGAAGCGGTATCAGCGCACATAACGTGCGCTGATACCGTTTCTGGGCTTCGTACATCTCCCCCAATGTTTGGAAAATGACAGGAGCTGATTGGTTGGTACTTTATCTCTTTTCCCTTTATCTCTCTCCAAGGCATGACCCCCATATAGTAACCTACACATCTGCATAAGTGACTGGTGAACGACAATATTCTGACTTTACTGTATGTGAGAGCTGCAAGTGTTAACCGAGCCCTGTCTCTTCTTAGCCTACCCCACGCAGACTATCCTTGTACGGCAGCGTATGTAACTGCATCTCCCCGCCACCTTTATAGGAACGTTAGATTGATGGTACCTTCCTCTCTACTTTCCACTGAATCAAGGCCAGGAAAGATCTCTGTTACAGCTGTTTATCCCAGGAGAAGCATGTGCGTGTCTTTCCAGATAAATGACTTTACAGCATTTGTGTTCCCACCAAGAGATCCCTATTGTTTCCATGCTGGGTAAATGTAGAGGTAAAGCAACTATGAATAAATTATCAGTAAAATATGTTGAATACGGTGATAAAAAAAAAATATATATATATATACAGTATGGTTAAAAAGAGATGCATAGATAAAACATAAAAATTACAGCCTGTCTTAACTACTAAGTCCTTGATGCGGGATAAAATATGGGTTCTACTACTTGTATATAATATTCAATGGTATGCATTCTCCTTTATTCTATTAATATTTAATGTTTTTAAATTGTGTTTTATGCTATAAATCTGCAGAGTCTTGGGGGCGAGAAGTGCTACAGTATGTAAATAAAATGTTTATCTTGTCGGGGGTCTATCACAGTTGGAATTTATTTTTTTGCATGGCTGCAGTACTCGCTCACAGCCACAGGGAGCACTGTTTGCATTGCTTGCGAAATTTATAGTCGCTAACAATATTGCCCTCCAATCTGAGGAGCTCATTCAGACCCGCTCGCTAGATGCATTCGCTCGCTCCCAGCAAATACAAATCCAGAGCACGCCCATCAAGGCAGGAATGCAGGCGATCGCACGGCAAGGCATTAGCACGCCCACTATGTCTTGGCGTGCGATCACTTAGTGTATGCAGACGCCCACCAGCCATTCATAAGACGCCCACTTGCACACGTCATCTCTAGGGTGTGCATGAAAACATGGGTACATCGAGCACCATCGGAAGCGATCGCAGCACTTGAGGTTGACTATACCCTTCCGCAAGCATTGCGATCACTTCAGTGTGAAATTCAACCAGGTGATGTGTACAGTGACGCTGCCTGTTAATTATGCACGCCTCTTAAACGGCGTTGAGACGCTCAGGCACGCCTGTGCTCGCACTTCCACTCCTCCGTTTCTAGTAGCCTGTCCCTGTCACCACCCATAAACGGCTTCTCCCGTCACTCTCTCTGGTGGGCAGTCTATGCGCAACGAGCGACCGATTCCCGATCTCTCACACTGGTTCGCGCATGTGCACTGCGACGCAGGCGCAGGAAGCGACGATCGGCCAGCTACAAGCATATGCATCCTCAGTGTTGGACTGGGGCATGAAGGGCCCACCGGGGAATGCAGTGGTAGGGGCCCATGCTTAAGGGGTGTGGTTATCTATCAGAGGGGGTGTGGCCAGTCACCCAAACTGCTTGGCTTATCAATAGGTGTAGATTGTATAGAAGGGAACCAATCACCCATATTGATCAGTGGTACTGCTCCACCAGATAACTGACCATCTAATAGAGTAAGAATGTATAATTTGAGGTCTGGAACCTGACACCTTGAAGAGGGGGTGGGCCCTTAGGCAGTGGGGCCATCGGGGATTTCCCCTGTATCCCTGTGGGCCAGTCCAACCCTGCGCATCCTAGCGAATCAGCTCCTGAGTGCTCTTCGTAGCAAAACCAACATTTGTAGCTTTAGCCATCACTTTTAATTGTCATATTGTTCAGCAATTTGGTTTTAAAGGGGTAAATAAAAAAATGTGGTGATTTCGGTAATGTATAATTTATTTATTTATTTTACTAGGTATTAAAGATGTAAAACCTTTTCAAATAAATGTCATATTTTCTAAATCTTCCTCTTCTGCCTTTTGTGTCTATGTTAAGAGTGTCAAATCTTGTATCCCAAGTTTTACAGATGTTCTAGAAATACTGTATATCAGAGGCACCCCCTAGACTGGATATACATACATGTTATGAAAGATACAGTAATGTGCTATCAATGTACATATTTGTAAAGTGGTTGTCTGTTTTAATCACTTAATTTTATTATGCTGAACTCAAAGAAGAAAATATATTTTTTCTATATTTATGACCTCATAATATAAGAGATGGAATAAAGGACTTGAGACAGACAATTCGGCTTTTGCTGTAAAATATCCTTTTATTGGGTAATATATTAAAGTTGTCAATCATGTGAGATTTTTTTTTTAAACAAATGTATCTTTATTGAAGTACAGGTATAACAAAAGACATAAAAACTACTATTTGCCTCCTCACGAAAATGGACAGTGGAAGTGGACACACATTTGTCATGTAGGGAAGATAGACTGAATCGTCCAGTGAATGATTGGCTATGGGGATTCTCTTGTTTAAGAGGATGATGTATATAGTAGATAAAATATAAAAACAAATTTTGGGCAGGATCATCATTACTACTGTAGGTCTAATTTTGAAGATTTAACAAATAGCATTTTACAACCAAGCCAGAAAATGGACACACAAGTCCAGTAAATGAACATTATGACTTACATTAATAAAAAAAAATTACACATGGGTATATCTATAATGGGTGCAGGGTATGTGGTACACATGGGTACACCATGCCTCCCAACATGACCCTCTCCAGGAGGGACACAATGCTCTGGTCCTGGACTTCCCTGGTAATTTATGATTGGTGGAGACTCCAGGGGTGGGGCTGCTGCACAGTCCAAAATTCAAATAGGGGAGTCACACCAACTGCCAGTGACTCCCATCCAGTGATGTTGGGCAGCGTGTGAAATTACAGTTGGTGTGGCTCCCCTATTTGAATTTTGAACTGCGCTGCAGCCCCACCTCTTACCAGGGAAGTCCAGGACCAGAGCATTGTGGAGAGGGTCATGTTGGGAGGTATTGTACACATAGGTCCAGGGGGTCCACACAGCCCATCATGTACCCATTCAAAATACTTAACTCTATGTCGGCGCCGCAGGTATCGCCAGGGACAGTGCGTTCCTCACTGTGCATATATGCTGGGCACTAGGACCTTGCAAGGAGGTCTGTCCTCTAATCAGATATGCTCCTGCACAGGGCCAACTCGAGGCATGTTAGACCAGTGCAGTCAAACAGGGGCGCCACCCCATAGAAGGCGCACCCCTCCCAACCATTCCCGATTTCAGCTGGACAGTCCCGTTTTTTGGGCACTGCCCCACTGTTCCACCCGTGGGACGAGGTGTCCAGCGGGAGGTTGGGCACCTCCACCGCACCAGCTGTGCCTCGGAAAAGAGGAATGGATGCCACACGCATGTGCGTGGCATCCATTCAGTGCAGGAAGAGGGCTGGGGGCAGCCCAGCTACTGACGTAGTGCTGGGCTCGCCTCCAGCCTGACGTTAACGGGAGGCGTGCCATACGGGCACGCCCCCAAATAATGTTATTTAGGGGGCACCGTCTTTGGTAAATAGGCCACGCCCCCACTTTTGGTCATGCGTGGTGAAGGTAAGGGGTGACAAATTTCCATCCTGCACAGGGTGCGGCTCCCCCTGGAGCCGGCCCTGCTTCTGCACATGTGACTGCAGCCATTTTAGTACTGTGAGAATGTCACAGTGGAAGACAGATGTCTTCCACTCAGCTCCATGTGAGAGACCTGATCTTTACATGATTTAAAGTTGTTTCAGCGTCCATGTGCAACTACCTGGTTGCAGCCTACACTCACTGGCTGGTGAGCTGTATAGGACCCCACTCTGCTCAAGATTCGCAACCATTACCAGTAGGCATGTAACAGTGAGTACAGCTGTACCTTCTAAGTCTCAATAAAACATCACTGGCTAAGCAAATGGGCTGTTCATAGTTTGAGTCAGCCGCTCGGTTTGTGACCAAGCACCTGCTGTTGAGAAGGACAATTGACCCTGCTAGTTTGTTGCTGTCACTGATTGGCTGATGTTCTTTCTTTAGACACCATAATATTTTGGAATTTTAAATAAAAGTTTGACCAGTTTTCTAAATTCCATATGGTCCGGGCTGACTCCAGGTGGAGCAGAACCCTTTTCCTGTATCGGTCCATGCCCTGTACCCTCTGCGCGTGGCTGAAATGGGGGTGTGGCCTAATTTCCATAGACCACGCCCCCAAGGTGACGTTATTACTTCAGGCTGGGGGTGAGCCCAGCACTCCGTCAGCAGCTGGACTGCCCCGAATCGTCTCCCTGCACTGAGTAGACGCCGCGGGCATGCGTTCGGCATCCATTTTAGCTTCACCGCTGCTCTCTGCTTAGCAAAACAGAGCTGCGGTGGTGCGTGTCCTCCAACTTCCTAGACGAAGTGTCCCGCGGGCGGGACAGTGCCCAAAAATGGGACGGTCCCACTGAAATCGAGACGGTTGGGAGCAGTGGCAGCTCAAGAGGAGGGGCTGCAGCACAGTCTAAAATTCAAATAGGGGAGCCACACCAACTGCCAGTGAGTACCAGCTGGTGATGTATGGCAGTGTTTGGTGTGGCAGTTGGTGTGGCTCCCCTATTTGAATTTTGGACTGTGCTGCAGTCCCACCTCTGGAGCCACCACTGGTTGGGAGGATTGTGCCCCCACTGGTCGAACTCTTCAAGACCCGGCCCTGCATATGGATGTCAGTGTTGTTATTTTAAACAAGGTATTGTTAGTCATGTTAAGTAACCAAGTTCCCATCAGAAATATGCAGATAGGGCGTATATTGAACCAATGACAGGCATACTGCTTTATATACTGTCGCCCAAGCTGTCTTATTGATTTACTCCTGTGAAGTTTTGGGGGTAATCTTGTACTTCCACTGTTACTTCACCCTTGTTCTCTGTATGTGTAAATTTGCATTTCATTAGTCATAATATCAGTGATTTCTTCTGAAGTACTGTATGGCACTGGCACCCACTGGGTGAGACGTTATTTATAATGAGTGCTAGGTGGCTGTCGCTAATCCTGCTGAAACACCACAGACATCAGTAGGACCATGTTATGATACTTCAAAACTATCCCCATTCAGAAAGGGCAGTCCTGTTTTTTTTTTTAGCACTCTGTCAGTTCAGAGGTATCTCTGGTTACTGCTGCTCTGGGTGGTGCTGTGCGCATGAACATATATTTGGACTTTGGAGGCAGGTACTGTAAGTGGCACCCCAGTGTTTTATAAGTGCATTGGAGAGTGCAACCAGGCTCCTCCCATTATGATGTTGTCACGCCCCCTGTCCTGAACCTAAAGTGTTGAAAGATATGTATTAGGATGAGAGCTAATGCAAACCAAAAAGGCTTATGCAAACCCTCTATGACATCACTGATCCTGCTGTGTATGAATTCACTGATCCAAACACTGTATTTCTGCAAAGCAAGTCTGCCCAGAATGATGTCAGTCACTGCCTGTATAACAAGAGAAGCCCTTCCTCTCTAACATTGCAAACTGTATTAATAGCGACAATCCCGTTATTGTGCTATATATAGCAATTATTGCTGCAAATCTATTAAAACAAAATATTTTTTTTAATTTTTTTTATCTAGTGACATTTATTTTACACATCTGCGGGCTGCGGCAAATTTTTTTGGACCTGAATGGTTTCATTGTTGACGTGTGTTGCAGACCTTAGCCTGGGGAACACTTTCCGGACTAGAGATAGCAGGAGCACAATTATGTGTTTGGAAAGTTGAGCTGTCTCGGCCGAGAATGACCGAAGATGGTCATTACCTGAGATTGGGAGTTGTGCCAGCGATCGTTATTCCGAGCGCTAGGCGTGGACGTACGCGACATTTTTAGTTCTATTACTTAGGTAATAATCTCCATGTTATTCCCTGCTTGTAATTATTAATTGTGCTAAATAAATAAAGCGGACGGCACACAATGAGAAACGCCTACAGTATGTCTCTTTTACTGCCGAGGTAGAGTGCGAGCAGTTTTACATAGTGCCCGCTGCTGTTGGTACAGGGAATGCAGAACATACAGTTGTCCATAGCGTTTTCCAGGAAAATCTAGCTGCTAATTTTTTTTTATTTCTACATCGCCTAAAGCCAAATAAAGTTAAATTGAAAAATATATCTAAAATATATATTTCCAGATTTAATCATTTAAAACGACCTTATTTGGAAAGCAATATTCCGTTTACAGCGCAATATAATGTTGTTGTTGTTTAAAGAAAAGATGGTTACACTCTGCCTAACAAACATGTATAATAGTAATAAAATACTTTTATATATGGCAAAGGTCTGACAATAATGTGTTTTATTGGTTTTTTTCTCCCATCATGTTTCATGCCAAACATAAAGATTTTTACTTGGTGGGATCTGACACTCAGGGCTGTAACTAGGGGTGAGAGAGTGGTGCCATTACACATGGAGTGCAGGGCCCTGTGGGCTACACAATCCCTGCCCCACGGCACCTCCATGCAGCTTGCAGAGCGCCTGGAATGGCTCTCTGCAGCCACTAACGCAGAGCTGCCCGGAGCACCCAAGGGATACTCAGGACAGACACCCCGCAGCTTGTGGTGCTGTCTGTAGCGTCCTTAGGATTCTGCAGGCAGTAGTTTGCTTACCTTAGCTGGTGGCCCTACCCCCTGGGTGTGACATCATGACATCACAGGTTTAAGGGGCTGGGCCAGCATAGGATGGCACAGAGCCTTGTTACGCTGACGCTTTGCACATTACTACTTATCGCTTCGCCTGCCGCATCCACTTCTGGAAATTTCTTTCTGTTAATTCAGATTTCTGTGTCAGTAACACCAGGGGCGCCGAGAGGGGGGGGGAGCGGGTACAGTTTACCCGGGCCCGGGCTTCCAGGGGGGCCCGGGTCTGGCGCCGCCCCCCCTCACTTCCTCCCTCCCTCTGCAGCAGCCCAGCACACAGCGTGTGCTGGGCTGCAGCGGGAGATTGCTTGCGGCTGCTAAGTAGCAGCCACAGCAATCTCCTATGCCTGAAGGGGGGAGCGATCACACTGATCGCGCCCCCCACTGGCTTTGCACCGGGCTGAGGGGCTCACAGTGCCCCCTCCCCAGCGCGCGGCGCTGCAAAACACTATTTTTTTTCAAGGGGGCGTGGCCACGCCTCCTAAAATTATGCCACGCCCCCTCTTTACCGGGGCCCCGCGTGGCTCTCTACGCCCCTGAGTAACACAACAATTTATCGGGCAGTTTCTTGTTTGCTTAAGTAACCGTGGCCAGCCCAACAGAGTGACAGGAGCGTCCGTTTGTGGGTGGTGACAGGGGCAGTCCAGTAAAAACAGGGGAGTGGAGGTGCGAACGCAGGCGTGCCCGAGTGTTTCAACGCCGTTTTAGAGGCGTGCATAATTAACAGGCAGCGTCATAGTACACGTCACCAGCCATTTTTTTACTGTTTTCCTCGCAATGCTTGTGGTAGAAAAAAGCTACCACAAGCACTGCGTTCCCATCCAATAGTGATCGATGTACCAATGTTTTCACAAACTTCCAGGAGATGACGTGGGGCAGTGGGTGTCTCTGCATACACTAAGGGGAGTCAGCATACACAAAACGAACGCTCGTACAGGTAAGATGGACGTACTTAAGCCTTGGCGAGCGAACGCTCCCCGCCACATCACTTTCAAATATTTGCATACGCATCGAGCGAGCATACGCTCATAGCGACCGGGTCTGAATCAGGCCCCAGGTTTTTAACGTAATCCATGCTTGAGCACAGATGGTTAAATTAAAATGAGGTACTTAAGGTGCACTGTGGTAATGACAGTAATTTACCTGTGTCCAAGCATGGATATTCTTAAAACAAGGGGCCGATGATGCAATTCGTGCTGAATCGAGTCATTGTAGGCCTGTTCCCTGCTTTAGAGTACAATGCTGGTAATCTCTGCATTGTATAGCAGGGGGCGGAGCTGCAATGATGCGACCATGCCCCCACACCGCCCACCTATGACGCCGCCACGCCCCCTGCTGCGCTGACACACACACATGTATAATATAGTGTGTGTGTGTGTGTGTGTATGTATATATATATATATATATATATATATATATATATATGCTGTATGTAATCTGGGTGAGTGTGTGTGTATATGTGTAATATAAATATATATAGTGTGTATGTATAAATGTGTGTACATATATACTATTACAATGTGTGTGTGAAAATAATGTATCTTTGTGTCAGAGTGACTATTACAGCTGGATCTGGATTCTTCCTTTTGGTACACCTAATTATGCTAGATGTTGAGGGGCTCTCTGTATAACACGGCACATACTGTTGAATACAGGGGGATTACTGAATTTAATGGCGTATTATTCTCCTGTCGCAGCTCTGAAGTGTGTGATTAGTTTCGTATTGTAATGCAGTGATTGGCAGGCCGCGGAAGGTCGAGGGCACATCTATCAGCACAGCTTTGTGTTAACCAGACGGATTGGAGGTATGTGAGCGGCCCCAGGCAATGTCATTTCCCTCCGATGAGGAAAAATTCTAATTCTCCAGATTGCCAGCCTGATTCTTATTCATGGATATATAGAGTAAAGGCCAGCTCTCTTCTTGTAGAGCGCACTGATAACGGACAAACAATTTCAAGGCGCATCGCGCTGGTATTTGAGGTATTTGAGCGCAGGAAAGCACTTGTTACACTTCTTAGGAGAAATGTACTGATATCAGGCATGGCTCTGTGTATCATAATGACCAGCCATGGGGAACAGACGTCCCATCAGGCATTTACGTGTGGCCATGAGCTCTTGTTCTCTGCTTCATGTGTCCAGCTGAGTTTTTATCTTGGTCCCAGCATTAAACATTTGGGGATGTGGATGATTCAAGATCAGTGGGTCATACAGTAGAGAATGATGTTGAGCTTGATCTGCTACTTTTATTCCTGGTGCAGCCGACTTCTGTACCATGTGAGGTGATCTCCTCCCCGCAGGGCAGATCGGCACCAGCAGCTCATATGAATCAGGGGAGAAATGTAGTGTCCCCATGTGATCCCCCCTCATTCCCCTGCGGGAAGGATGTTCTTGTTCCCTGATTATGTCACTATGTTAATGAATTCTAGAATGCATTATGAATTTCCATGTTTCTTTGACTTGATGTATTGTTTTATGTGGTCACTGACATTAAGGGTTGTATCTAACAAGCTAGATTTAGCCTAGTTTTATCCCGGCAAATAACCCACCCTACTATTTATGAGATTGTTAGCGCCGTAGCCATCAGAGATATCTCTGGCCGTACAATGCTTTGTTCTCTTCACAGCTGTCTCTACCGATGGTGGGGACTAAGCGACGCACTACCTCAATTTATCAAGAGGTGGAGATACTGGCTTTTCACCAATAGTTTGCACCATTTTAAAGATTGTGTTACTTATACTTTTCTGATGGCTGGCAATCGGGACCAACAAAGCCTCTCTAGCTTTGGTTGTGTACCTGCCAGGGCAGCTGCCCCGCATATGCATTACACATTGACCCTTCGTCAAGAACAAAATATAGTCCTATATATCTCTGCAAAAGGCGGCGATACTGAATGATTATTAAAACTGCTTTCTATATTTTTTGATAAATAGAACCCTAAGGGCTGTTTGCAACCCTTGAAGTGTACCAGGGTGCCCATCACTGGTATAAACCCACTACAGTAGACACATGGCTGGGACAAGACCATGCGGGAGGCTGCAAGGAGCATAGATAGGGGATACAGACACATTCAATACACAGTACATTTTTAGAGTATTCATTGATAGGCAAAAAATGGCACATCATTCCAACTGTACCGGTGTCACGGCCAGGGTATTTCAGCATGGCGCTAGGCGAGTGTTACCTGTGAGGTCATTGTGGCGCGGGCTGTCTGGTGGCGGAGCTGGTGTCTGGCGGGGGGCTTTGGCTGCGCGCGTTGTTGTGCGGGCCTGTTGTCACTCTGCGCTGGTAAGGCCTGGCGGCGTCTCCGTTCCATTTGGCATGGGCGCCGCCATCTTGCCTTCTGGCCATGTGATGCGGCTGGCCAATCCTGGTGAGTCACATGTTCCCTCCGGCCAATAACAGCACGGCATGGGGTATTTAGGAAGGGTCAGTGCCTTCCTTCTTTGCCAATGCAACGTGTATCTCAGCCTAGCTGAGAGGGAGTTCTCTGTGCTTATCCTGTTCCTGTGAATTCGCTGTCTGCCAGTCTGCCTGTCAGCTCCTAGCTCCCACTGGACTACCCCGCTACCTCCATCACCCTTGCCCATACCTGAGTGCCTGAGCCTGCTGACATCCTGCGCTTCAGTTCACTACCTGCAAACCTGGCTTGTTTATTTTCAGTTCACTATCTGCAAACCTGGCTTGATTATTTTCAGTTTCACTACCTGCACACCTGGACAGCTCCAATTGTTTCTACTTGGACATTAACCCTTTTGCTCCCACCACAGAACTCTTGTGCACATTTATATATTCCTGGACTTTTATTTACTGCCACATTATATGTCTACTCAAGCACTTATTAAAGATCCTAGTTTTATTTTCAAATCTGCTTCTGTGATCGCTCCTGATACCACCCCGGGTCCACAAACAACCCAGATCATAACAACCGGATTTCAGACACTGTCCTGTCATCCCCTCCCCTGCGGGCAACAGTGGGGATGTTGGTGGGAGGGGAGTTGGGGGGAGCACTCTTACACCTCTACTCTGCATGGCCAGCCTCAGCAACAATGTGTGGTAGTGCAGGAGGGCTGGGCTTCAGTGCCATACTGGGTGCAGGTCTATGAGAGGTTGCCACTGGCTAGTGCTCATTTTGGATCTCCTCTCTGTATGTTGATTGTTGACACGTATAAGTCTTACTCTGTCTGGTGGGTTTTATGTATTAGGTGCGTGCTAGTATCTAGAGAGACCCTTCTGACTGAGCACAATAACCATATTTGTTACCTTCATCTCATACATGACATGCAGTATTCTGGTAGGGAGTCTCCTGACGAGGAATTTGGTTGGAATCAGGACAGCTGCGCCAATATGGATTTTGACTGCAAATACATGGAGGTGTAGTTTGAGGTTATGCAGCCTCCACGGGCATTGTCTGACATCCCTTTGGCCCGGCATCCATCGGGTTCAGGGCAAGTTGCTACACAGGTGGTTAATAAGGGCAAGTCTCGTTTTTGACACCTCAGCTTGCACTGTGGAGGGGCTCATCCCCAGTGTCCAACTGCTTTCATATCAGGGATCCTAAGTAGAGCACATTCACCAGTTATATCGGAGCTTTTCTGATTTTGAAGTGCATCCGACCCCCCCACTGATAGGAGGGGCCCTATTGATGTTAATTTGCTCCCTGCAATTTCAACGATCGCCTATACATGGTGGTTTCACTTTTAAAGTCCTCCCTATTTTGTTTGGCCTTCTCCGTGGCTCTCAACGGGGCCTTTCAAATTTCAGAGCTGGTCGCTTCATCCGAAATGGATTGAGGCGACCATGCTTTGAGGCGACCATGCTTCGTTCAGATCTGCTCATCTGCGATAGGTGGGAGCTTAGTAGAGTTCGATGCTCCAAGACTGACCAGCTGGGGAGGGGCCGCTTACGATACCCGGATTTGCCTGGTGACTCTTGCTCGTGTGCATGCTGATGATCGTCCAAAGGTGGGCAGGCTTGACTTATTCCCAGTGATTATACTCCTTTAACTAAGGGCTTAGGCCTGATTCAGAGCCGCTCGTAAGCGGCCACTCGTTCGCTCCGAGCGATGTTTGCCCAACTGCGCATGCGTACGGATCGTAATACGCATGCGCAAACCAGTCAGTGCGGCCGAAAATCATTTGTTCGCTAAATAGTGAATGCCTGCTATTTTGAGTGACAGAATGAGGCATATGTGGGTGGTAACAGGGGAAGGTGCTTGAAAACGGGGAGTGGAGATCAGAACGCAGGCGTGCTTAAAGGTCAAAACGGGCGTTTTAAGGGTGTGCATAATTAATACAGCAGCGTCATTGACCACATCACTGGGTTATTTTATAGTCAGAACTGTTCGCAAGATTGTGGTAGCAAAAACCAACCACAAGAATAGCGAGCAGTTCATACGCTGGTCGATGTACTCGATTAATCTAATAAATAGCGGACATGACGTAGGATGCGAGCGGCCAGGGGGCGTATTTTTTAAAAAAACGACCGCAAGTTTTGTTCGCTCGTTCAGACATAGAGGCGTGAACAGACCGCAAAGAGCGAACGGTTCATTTGAATAGCCACCCCTATTTTCTGGACGAACGACCGCAAATAGCGTCCGGCTCTGAATCAGGCCCTTAATTGAGATGTGGACAGTGTTGCACAGACACAAGGAAGCAGCTGTGCATTACCATCCAGCAGATATATAAATACTGCAGGAGGTGTCTATAGGAAGCAGATACCTCCTGACAGCAATTGCGATTTGAGTGCCGTGTCCTGAGATGCTCCACTGGGGCTGTGAGCAATGGTGTCAGCACTAGCCAGTTTTAGTAAGCTTCAGCTTACTCAGGCTGGCAGCTTCCCAGGCCAGGAAATCTGTATCCACCCAGGCACACACTTGCTCTGCTCCTCAACGCTGCAGCATTTCAATCATGCTGCGACTTGCAGGATCTGTAAGCGAGATCGCAGGACCCGAACTGCACATGTGCAGTACAGGTCCTCGCATGCAGTTTTCCAATAATCGGAAAACTGCGTGAAAATCTCAGTGCCGTCCAGACCTGAATCAGGCCCTAAGTACCAATTTGGTTGCATGTTGAAATGCTGCGTTCTCGGCATTGGCCTCTCAACGCGCAATTTCTTTATGCACTCATTCAAAATTAGTGCTGCTTCTTCAGTGGCGGGTTTTTCAGGCCTCTGAAATTCAGGCCTTGGGCCGATGGAAGTCAGCCAGTTATATGTGTTATATAGAACAGCCCATTTCTTGTCTTTGTTATTTGTTTCCAGTTTTTAATTTGTCTTGTTTGTGTACGCTGTTTTTTGTTCATCCTTATCAGTCTTTTATTTGTTTCTCTTGTTTTTTTCTACTTTGACCTCTGCTACTTGACACTTTCAACAGTGGGAGTCGAGAGGTATTTTTTAATTGTTGCCTGGGCTGACGGATATTATTCGGCTTAACTGAAATATTCATTTCTAAGTCCTTCAGCAGGTTATTGTTTTCTTTACCTCTCGTCAAGTTAATTTGTTCTTCCCTAATTTCACCCTTCACTCCTACTTCCTTTATACTAGCCTATATCATATATTTAGTTGTCCTGTTTAGTAACATAAAAAATGGCATTCAAAGGCCAAAAGAATCTACAAAATAATTTTCTTTGTTGGAAGATCGTCTATTATTTTATTCGTTCATATCACCTTTACTCATAGTTATTCTAATGTTGGTCTTATTTTTTGCCCTTTTTTAGGTGTCAGGCTTGATCGTGTCTTTGTATATATGGGTTGTTGGCCACACTTATATCTTCTGGGCTGATTGGTTCATGGCTGACACTGGGGCCCCCCTTTTCCCTATGTCTGATTCTGTGCGATGGATTGTTTTTAGGGTTATGCTCTTATCAGCCTTTTGTTGGTATTTGCTGGCAAGTTTGTTCTTCCGGAGGTCTTGATCATTCATTTGGTTCGGTAATGACCTAGGGAAGAGGTTGACGTTGGAGTTGAGATGCGCTGTTGTTGACGATCTTGCAGAAATGTTGTTGGCGTGGCCTGACTGCAAGGTGGTATGTTCTTATATAGTTCCCTAGGTTAGTCTGGCATGGTGTTAATGTCGCAGTTGGAAAATTTTTCATTGGCTAACGGTGGCTTTGGCACCAGCCTATAGTAGCCTATCAGCTTTATATTGCAATTGTTGCTCTCTTAAAAAAGTTTGATATCTTCCCTAAAGTCTAAGATATAAATTTCCCCTGCACTAGGCAGCAATCACCGGAAAAGAACAGAACATTTTGAGGATATTCTCCTAGTGACGGGTAACTGTTTTAACAGTGTTTGCTACCAAATACAGGGGAACCAAGAGAGGGGATTACATCATCTTGGCATGGGCGGGCCTCCAGACAGGCATACCCTCAAGATGGTGTGGCCACTCCCCCTTCAGTGGCTCACCACTGCAAACACAGATGGTGCCCAATATTCAAAAAGTGTCATGGCCCCGCCCCCATAAGCTTGGTCTAGGCAACCCCAAGAACCAGAGCCCAAAATGTATCCTGTATTATCATTGGACTTGACCAAATGCAATGTAAAGAGCAAAAAATTATTTTGTGTTAAATATGCCTGTAAATATAACACAATTTTTACTATTCTTCACTTTTTTTTTTACCGATAAGAGCCCTGATGAAATGTACTCCCACGTGCTAATATTACTCAGCCTACCTCCTTCACACCATTTAGCTTCATAGTTACTAATTTAAGTTGTCATTTCAGAAACTTTGGGACACGTAGTACAACGAGTGACAGGCGGTGCAGCTTGAGGATCAGGACGCCGCTGGTTAAAAGAAAAATCTTTGGCAAAGTTAATTACATCCTTCTGCGTTGTCTCTGCAGTTCTGGAAGAAGCGCATTTAAGTGACAATATCATACAATATACTAGGGAACAACCAAGGCTTATTTCCCAGAAGGGCAAATCAATAAACATACAAGGGCAATACAGTCTCACGGATGGCAGCTAGCAGCAATTTACTTAAATTAAGGTAACAAGCGTCTAGTATCATCAATCAAAACTGTAATCTTAGGCAACAGAGTAATGACCTAAATTTGCCTTTTATAAGTACAGAGTCAGCACTTATAATGTAGTTTTCAAACTTTTAAAGTGAAATTACCCATTACATGAAAATACTTCTTTCAAAATCACCTGTAAAATGCATTATTAAGGAGATAGAAGTCATTTGATATGACTGCCGGAATTTAATTTAGTAGGATGTGGCCGAATACATTTAGGAGCTAAGGTTAAAAAACAAATTTTTATGTATATTCAATTTGTCTATCCATGACAGCTATTGTTTGGTATCTTAATGCCATTTATACATTAAATAAAAAAATGATCTATTTATGATATTCCTTGGATTATTGCCATGCTTGCCGACTTTCAGGGGCAGCCAGGTCGGCACGGGATAGGTATGTAATGATGCTGGATGTATTGCCGGCGGATTAAATATTGACGCTGGAAGCCTGAACTGGCAGGATCCTGACTGGGGCTGGTAAGTACCCTAACCCTCCCCTCCCCCCCCCCCCTAACCCTCCCTTAGTGGTACCTAATCCCTCCCTGGTGATGTCCAGCCCTAACCCCCTTTTCCTGCGCCCTAAACCTAACCCTCCTGGGGGGGCTAACCATAATCTCCCCCCAGTGGTGCCTAGCCCTAACCCCTAACCCCCCCTCCCCCTAGCCTCCCCCTAGCCTCCCCCCAGTGGCGCCTAGCTGTAACCCCCCCTTCCCCTAGCCACCCCCCAGTGGCGCCTAACCCTCCCTGGGGGGAGCCTAACCGTAAGTCCCCCCGGGGGTGCCTAAAACTAACCACCCTCCACCTCGTGGCTCACAGCTAACTGTCCCCGTTTACCTTCGTTCGGGATGCCAGGCGTCGGGATTTCGGCGCGGGATAAAGATAGGCGTTGGTATTTAGACGCCTATCTTTAGTACAGAGTCGGGCTTCCAGCGTCGGGATTCCGACGTCCGGCATTCCGGACACCGGTAAATGAATCGCATCACGTCGCACAGCAGGGGACCTTTGATCTGCGGCAAAGGTCGGCGGTGCGGGGAGTGTGTTGGCACAATTGCATCATCATGACCCCATCCCCGCTATACAATGCCGAGATTACTGTCACTGTAAAGCGGGGGCAGGGCTACGGTGATACAGCGCAAGTCTAGCCGTTGGCCGCCTGGACCTCCCACTTCCCCAGGGAAGTTGGTGGCGCCTGGTGAATGTCAACAGCAGCAGCTCTGGGCCAGGAGACTTGTATACTCTTCCAGGTGGTCGGGACTCGGGAGCACCACTAAAGATTCGGGATCCTCCCGGCCGTTCCTGGAAAGTAGCCAAGTATGGTTATTTCCTTTTTTATTACATAGATAGAACCCGTTTATTTTCAGTGAGTTTAAGGTGCTTAATTTCCACAAACTGTGAAAAATTATTGGACTATCCCAAAAACTTTTAAAAGCACTCTCTGATAAGAGTAAGAGTAAGGGTAAGTTTAATCCCAGCATCCATGTCATTGACATGGTTTAGAATATTCTAACCCCTTATTTTTTTACCTTTACCAGTGCACTTTCCAATTACTTTTCTTTTAGGGGTTGTGGGGAACCCCCTCTCTCCTTAGGCTGCAGGTAAAAAGTACTCTTTGATGCGTCCGTATTCCTTTCCTGTTCGATCACACCGTACATGACATAACTGTCACAAATAGCACATTTATTGGGCTGTTAGTTAGGTAATGATAGCTTCTGATAGACAGGAATTCCTGTACCTCTATTCTGTACTGCCCATTCAGGCCGGGATTTGTGGAAGGCTAGGTAGGCCAGGGATTGGGAAGAGCAGGGTTTTGTCATATTGCACTTTCATATTCGTGAAAACAAATCTATTGCAGCAGATCAGGATATTTTGCCACAATGGAAGGCTTCGGTGATAGGACATTTGTGTCCCGGATCTTCTTTTCCAGTCAGCACTGTTTTTGTAAATTTGCATTTCGCTGAATGAATAGAGCAGGGGCGATACAGGTTGGGTATGAAATACCAGCAGTCGGGATGCCTACTGTCAAAATGCCGACAGCGGCATCCTGATACTCGGTATCCCTGCAGGGGTCTGGGAAGTATACTAATATTCTCCCCCTAACCCTCCTTTCTTGCACCCTAACCCTCCCCGTTAGTGCCTAAACCTAACCATCCCCCCTTGGTGCCTAATCCTAACCCACCCCCAGTGGTGCCTAACCCTAACCCCCCCCCCCAAGTGATGCCTAAACCTAACCGTCCTCCCTTAGTGCCTAATCCTAACCCACCCCCAATGGTGCCTAACCCTAACCCCCCCAAGTGATGCCTAAACCTAACCGTCCTCCCTTAGTGCCTAATCCTAACTCACCCCCAATGGTGCCTAACCCTAAAACCCCACCCAAGTGGTGCCTAACCCTATCCTCCCCCCCCCCCCCCTCCAAAGCCAAACCCTAACTTGACGTTCGGCCTCCCATCCGCCGGCATACCTCACTACATCCCGGGCGACACAGGTACAGTCCTTCTGCTAAGTCATGCAAGAGTAGGATAGTCCATTGTTTGACTTAAACTTCTGGTATGTTTGACAAACTGAGCGTGGAGTAGGGGGCCACAAACAAGTATCTTTTCGAGGGCCCAGAGGGGTCTTAAGTAGGCTTCATAGGTGTATATAAAATCTCTCCATTGGATTCCTACCCAATGCCACAGCTCTGTGTGGCAGCATTTTTGTTATCCCCTTGGGCACAGAATCTAAGCCCTCAATGTGTCTCACAATGCAATGTTACAGGCATCTAGATTTGCAGCCCGTCTGCCAAAGTCCTCAATGTTGCGGTGACGATCCATTATAACGAAACTCATAAAGTGCAGCGATCTCTTATATGAAGATTCTCTAACAGGCTTGTCCAGAGCAATCAGCACTTACCACAGCAGAGCGTAATAACTGCTTTATCTCCCGTTTCTGATAACAAATACATTCAAACACCGGAATTGCTTTATAGAGAAGTCTTCGTCCCAGGCAACACTGTAGGGCCTGAAAGTGCACTCATTTTCATTCAGTTATTCCGATTTATTCTAAAATTGTGCTCTTTCAATTCATTCTTTGTCAGCTTTTATGAAAGCTCTGTAGAGAGGATCATCAAGGCGTACCTGATTCCTAAGCACATCATTTTTATCATTGTAGTTGGGTCTTTCCTTTTGTTGAGCAGTTTATTTCCTTGTATTTTTAATCCACCCATAAAAGGAAATCTGAAGCTTGCAGAAACACCACCCACTTTTGTCTGTAGTTGCCTTTGAAGATTTGATGCGCTGGTTTCTTTCGTTATTGAGAAACAGTCTTAAGAGAGGATTCGTATTGCACATAACCTGGTAAATATGTATTGATATCTGTAATTGGCTAGTTGCACAGTGAATGATGTTGTCCAGAATCTGTCCCAATTTTTTGCCAAATTGCCCAGACGTTGCCCCCTGTTGGGCCAAAATTACAAGCAATCCAAAATATCAAAATCCAAGTGGGACTGTTCTGAGTTCTTGGGTATATGGTAAATACTGTTGGGCAATGAAGGCACACACATGCATATTGTGAGTCAGCTTCTTGGTTTGACTACCAAGTGCCTGAGGGGCCTATTCATCATACCTAAAATATTGAGGGAGGTAATTAGGTTTAGAACTCGCATGGAGTTCTACCTAATTACCAGAGGAATTCATCATTCCTCCTCCCTATAACTATCTATTCCGAAAAGCTGTTATTTTTGCGATGACAGCTTTTCGGGAAATAGATAGTTTTCCCTGCCTGCTCTAACTTACCGCAGCTGGAATCCGTGCTGTGCATGCGCTGTTACAATCGTAAACCCAGCGCATGCGCAGCACTTCTTACAGCTGCGGTAAGTTTGTGTACACCCCCCTTCGCTCACCTCCCCCCCGTCCCGCACTTCCCTGCCCGCTGCAGCGCCTCCGGCTCCGTCCTGCTGGTCTGTCATATGGTCTCCCAGAAGCCCACAGTACAGTTTAGAAAAAAATATATATTTTTTTCTAAATTTTATTGTGTTCTGCTGGTAGAACACAATGTCAGCATTGCAGACGGAGCCAGAGGACGCATCAGAGCGCCGGAGGGAGACGCCGGGGGACCTGCACAGCTGTAAGGAAGTTAAGTCTGTCCTGCTATTCGCCACCTCACAGTGGCGAATAGTAACTCAATCAAATTCCTAAAATACATAATTTTCAGAATTTGACGAATACCATAATTTCCATATCCCCATACTAATGTACTAATGTATGGGGAGTGTGGAAATTAAAGCAGGGGAGCTTAGCAAGGAGATATCAGTGATATCTCCTGTGCTAAGTGGCTTCATGAATACTAAAATAAAGTTATTTAAGGAAAATGTCATTAAAACGTTATTTTAGTGTTGATGAATAGGCCCCTGAGTCTTTACCAGTGCCACCTATTTGTGTACCCACAAAGTCTTTTGTGGGTACACAAAGTCTTTTAGAATATAGCCACCTACAATATTTGTGTGGCCAGTGACTAAGGCTTTTGGTTTCTCCCAATGGACCTCCTCACCCTACCATGTGAGTGGACACTTACTTGATCTGGTCCGTTGTGATATTTCTGATTACACCAATTCCTCATTCCCAATCTCTCTGACCGTCACCTTCTCTCTTTTAACTCATCCCTCTCTCCCTGCCCTCCTCTACCTCCTCAGGCTACTATTACTTAGCATAACATTGAGGCTATCGACACAATTTCCTTATCCTCCCTGCTCGACTTACTTCAATTCTCTCTCCTGCCATGAACAAGGCACTTTCTTATACAATGCCTCCCTTATTTCTGCTCTTGACTCTTGCTCCGGCAATCACTACCTTGCAGATCCACACCTCAACTCTGGCACTCCAAATGACTCCGATACCCGCAAAAGTGTTCAAGAACTGCCGAGCAACAGTGGTGGAAATTATGCTCTAAGGCAGACTTCCTCCATTTCAAATTCATGCTCTCATCCTACAGTGTTGCCCTTTCTCTCTCTAAACAGTCATATTTCAAGAACCTCATCTCCTCCCAGTCCTCAAACTCTCAGCGTCTTTGCCACCTTCAATTCCCTCCTCTGCCCACCCCTCCTCGGCTCCCCTCCTCACTCTCTGCACTAACTTTACATCTAAAATTGGCTTCATAAGTCAGGACATTGCATCCCACCAGAACCTCAGCACTACACCCCAGACCATCCCTCTCCATCCATTGTATCAACGCTGACATCTTTGTTCCCTGTACCTGGAGAGGAAATCATGGTTCCCATCTGGTCCTACCCCCTTCCACCTCCCCCCTTGACCCTATCCCCTCCTGCCTTCTCCAGTACCTGTCTCCTTTTGCCTATTCTCATCTTACCCACCTCCTCAATCTCTCCCTCTCATCTGGCACTGTTCGTTCTGCATTCAAACATGCACTTGTCTCCCTCAGTCTCAAAAAACTTAACCTTGACCTTGATACTCTCTCCAACTACTGCCCCATCTGTCTCCTCCCTTTTCCCTCCAAATTCCTTGAGTGTATTGTTTACAACCGCCTTACCCCATTCTTACCACCCAACCCGTGCTTGGCCTATTTCAGTCTGGCTTCCGTCCACTCCACTCCACTGAAACTACCGTCACTAAAGTCATCAATGACATCCTTGCTGCCAAATCCAATAGGCTCATTATCCTCAAACTCTCTGCTGATTATGCCACAGTGCCACCCTCTTCTCATGCAAATCCTTCACCCCCTTGGTTTACGTGATACTGCCCTCTCCAGCTGTCCTCCTACCTCTCTGACAGTTCCTTCTCTGTCTCCGCTATTGACTCCTCCCACCCCTTCCCCACTTCCACTAATAGTAGGTGTTCTTGGACCACTCCTATTCTCCCTCTATACATCCTCATCGAACTCATCATCTCATTGCTGAGGATGCTCAGATCTAACTCTCCTCCTCTGACCTTTCCGCCTCTCGCCTCACTCATGTCTCCAATTGTCTCTCTGCTGTCTATTCCTGGATGCCCCAGCGCTTTCTTAAACTTAACATGTCTAAGACTGAGCTGATCATCTTCCCACCATCCCGCATAACCTCACTTTCCACACTTTCATTATTTATTGATGCCACAACCATCTCCTCTAGCCCCCAAGTGTTTTATCTTTGAGTTATCCTCCATCTCCTTCAAACCACACATTTGGTATTTCTCACAGTCCTGCTGTTTCCATTTCAAAAATATTTCCAGACCCTTTCTCACTTCGGAGACAACCAAGATCCTCATCCACTCACTGGTCATCTCAAGATTGGACTTCCTATCTGGCCTCCCTGACTCCCACCTCTCTCCAGTCCAATCTGTCCTCAGTGCTGCTGCTAGGCTAATCTTCTACATCTGCCTCCCCTCTCCTCCAAGCTCATCACTGGCTCCCCTTTACCTTCAGAACCAAATTCAAGGCTCTTTCACTCACTTACAAAGCTCTCACCCAATCCTCTCCCATTCACATCTCTGACCTCATCTCCCTCCACACACCTGGTCGCCCACTTTCCGCCACAAATGCATGCCGCCTCTTCTGCCTACTGATTACATCCACTGCATTTCCAAGATTTTTGCCTGTGCTGCTCCTTACCTCTGGAACTCTCTCCCTCTTTCAGGCTCTCCACTTCTCTACAATTCTTCAAACGGGCTCTCAAGACCCACTACTTCATCAAAGCCTTCCAGCTCCCATCCTGCTGCTTATTTAAGTGTTATGATCACTAATGCAGCAATGTTTATAAACCATGTCCTTGTCCTGCATTGCTTTGTACTGTTGATAACTGTTTTTTTTTGTCTGCTCCTTTGCTTATGTACTTTGTAAGGTGCTGCAGAACCCTTGTGGCACCATATAAATGATGATAATAATAATAATAATAATGCCTCATGTAGAATTGTGTCCACCTGTGGCCCTTTGGCAGAATGATCAATGTGTATTTCAGATCTTCAGACGTTCTATGCTTGTTACAGCTTATGTTGCTCTGGTTGCAGAACTGAATCCACTACATAGTTGACCCCCCTTTGCTGTGTGGTAATTGGTGATTAAGGTTATTTTTGCAATGGTCATCATTAGGCAAAGATCTATAACACAAAACATACTCAAGGGATGATTTATCATATTCCATGTAGATACAAGAAAGTTGCTCCTTTCACTCCTTCTGCGTAGCAGTGAATCATCTCTTTGTGTAATTATTACAGAACAATGTTATATATTTGCTCTATGTAGTCTTTTTTAGCATCAGGAACATTTTCACATAAATTATTCTAATGTTATTACTGGAATATTCCTCTCAACGGAAATCATTGTACTGTAGTCCACTGTAGCCCATAGTAGAAATAAATTACTGGTATACAGGGGTCTATTTATTAAGCCTTGGAGAGAGATAAAGTAGATGGAGATAAAGTACCAGCCAATCAGCTCCTAACTGTTGCTTTTCAAACACAGTCTGTGACATGGCAGTTAGGAGCTGATTGGCTGGTACTTTATCTCTGTTCACTTTTTTATGCATCCAAGGCTTAGTAAACAGACCCCATAGTCAACTAAGACGTACCTAGTCCAATCTATTAATCTAGTCTCATGCGCAGGGGCGTATCTATAATGGGTGCAGAGTGTGCAGGGAACACGGGCCCCTGGGTCCAGGGGGGACCCGCACCGCACACCCTGCAACCATAATAATACTTACCTCTCCGGAGTCCCATGTTGGCGCGGGCGTCCAGCACTGTAAAACGACTGGAAAATGGCCGTGGCGGCCATTTTCCCATCATTTGCGCATGCGCAGTACAGGGAAAATGGCCGCTACTGCCATTTTCTCGGTGACCTGTGCATACACTGTAGCCTCTGGGCGCACTCTAGTGCCCAGAGTCTATAACTCCGGCGCTGGCCGCGCACAACTCAGTGCGCTGCCGGCTGCCGGGCGGAGAGGAGGGGGCTCGTGTTGGAGACTGCACGCGGGCCCCCTGCTCATGCAAGTCTGTCTCATGGTTTAAAGTAGCAATCATGTAAAAGGCAAAATCAGCATTACACCCGAGGGCCAGATTGGGGTGGGATGTCACGTTCATGTTTAAGTGGGCCACAGGGTGTCTTATTTACCTAGGTCTTTGTTTTCCCTCGTACCTTTCTCATTTTTATTCAGCCACTTTTTCACCGTTTATTCCTCGGCTCTTAGCTGATTTTCGGAAATGGCGACGTCTCCCCCTTTCCTATTTAGGACGATGCCATTTATTGAAGATGATGAGTTGCCCTCGACCATTATACCCCTTGCAAATCCCTTGCCTTCTCAGAAAACATGACTAACACCCTTTGGGCCTGATTCAGCAAGGATCGCAACTGCGATGACGCACACAATCGGCCAATTGTTGCGTTCTGCGCATACGTATGCATCGCAGTGTGTGTGCGCGCGAATACTCCACTGCGATTGGGACTGCGATCTCAGTCACTACGCAGACCCATCACAGAGTGATTGACAGGAAGTGCCGTTTGGGGGCGGTCAGCAAAACGCAGGCATGCCTGTGTGTTTGAACATTGCTGCATGGGCGTGCATAAATTATCCACTGTGATGCCACAGACAGCTTGTGTACTCACTGCGTGCCACCAGGTTAGAAATTCCTGAGTAAAGTCAGACCTTGTGCAAGTGTGTGTGAGGCTGCGATGGTACTCCATGTTACCGATGGTTTCGCAGACTTGCTAAGTATTATGGATGTGTGTAAGGTAGATGTGTGGGTGTCCTTATGTTGTGCTGCGACGGCATAGCGATCGCAGTGGATTAGCATATCATCGCAGTTGCGATCCGTAATGACTCAGGCCCTATATCTTCGGCCTTAAGTAAATTCACGTGGGCTAGTAAATGGCCTCACATCATGTTCAGACTACAGCAGCCTTCAGATTTGGGTGGCATTAGTCTTCCCTGTATCCAGGATTATGCCCTGTCTGTGAATTATCGTTATGCCCTGGATTGGATTTGTGGGAGTAATAATTTAGGTTAACAGAGCTGTTGAACAAGAGTTTAGTCCTCAAATTAATTCAGTTATGTTACTCCATATACACCCCTCAAAATTCCCGTCTGGTTTATTTTATAATCCCCTAATCTGTACAAATTGGCGGGTGTTACATAAAAGACTCGGGGCCTGATTCAGAGCCGGATGCAATTAGCGCTCGCTCGTCCAGAAAATAGGGCTGGCTATTCAAATTAACCGTTCGCACTTTGCGGTCTGTTCACGCCTCTAGGTCTGAACGAGCAAACAAAACTTGCGGTCGTTTTTTGAAAAAATACGTCCCCCTGGCCGCTCGCATCCTACGTCATGTCCGCTATTTATTAGATTAATCGAGTACATCGACCAGCGTATGAACTGCTCGCTATTCTTGTGGTTGGTTTTTGCTACCACAATCTTGCGAGCAGTTCTGGCTTTAAAATAACCCAGTGACGTGGTCAATGACGCTGCTGTATTAATTATGCACACCCATAAAATGCCCGTTTTGACCTTTAAGCACGCCTGCGTTCGGATCTCCACTCCCCGTTTTCAAGCACCTTCCCCTGTTACCACCCACATACGCCTCATCCTGTCACTCAAATTATCAGGCATTTGCTATTTTGCGAGCACATGAATTTCGACCGCACTGACTGGTTCGCGCATGCGTATAACGATCTGTACGCATGCGCAGTTGGGCAAACATCGCTCGGAGCGAACGAGCGGCCGCTTACGAGCGGCTCTGAATCAGGCCCTCTATTTTATCTTGGCTCATTCTGTTTTCCTACCATTAGTTGCTAATCCAAATTTCCAGTAAGGTATTGATTGTAGTACTATGGAGTCTTTGTATCGTCATTACAGAAAGTTTTTCAAGTACCCCTGAATATCACAATGGAAGGGTGGGCAGTGTCCTGGAAATATGTCACAGTGTTGAATGATTAGAGATTCTTTATTTTGAAACTAATCCTAAATGAATTATAGAGTAATCTGACAGAATGGTCCCTGTGCAGTTTCCATGTCTTCACCCCAAGAAACAACACAACAATCCTTTACATAGCTTTAAGAATATTTTATTCTGATAATGAATGTAGTGCAACTCATATTAAAATTATGCCGGCAAATGATAAAATTAACGAGCAAAGCAATTACCGTTCTCTATTATGAAAAGGACATGAAATTTAACAAGCAAAGAAATTGCAATTAAAAATAAGAATACAATATGAATGCGTAAGTCAAACCATCTACGATAAAGCTCATGTCACCCCCTTTAATGAGCATTGGCAGAACAGACTGACTGAATGTAAGGGAATCAGGGTCAGCGCTGCAGCTTAACATTATATTACAAGCTAGTTTAAAAATAGAAATTCATTATGAAGCAGACTTCTGCATATAAATAGCCCTGACAGTGGCCAAGGCCCAACATTTGTACTAGCTCATTGGGCTTCTTGTTATGCTAACAATATATTCATCATAAGGGGTCTGAATAGGACCACCTGATATTCAGCAAACTCTTCAGATGGCCCTTGTTCTCGTAACCCCGCTCCTTCCTATGAGATGGACTGCCGGGCATGCGGAGATCCCTCCGCTGCCGCCTCATCACTGACACCCGGCGGCTCTGCGCAATGCGTGACCTCAGGTGAGTAATGCAGCTACAAAAGTGGTTGCGCTACTAACCACAGGATCAGCTGCTTTTCGGAGCAGCTGTCCTCGCACCGGAGCAACGATGAATTGCTCTGGTGTGATGTATCCCCCGCGGCCCCCAATGATAAATAGGCCCCTATACCTTACTCCTATTTTACTTAATTTCTTGTCAAGATTCTATTTGTGAGTTTAAATGGGGAATGTCTGGCCTACACTACAGTTCTGGGCCGTAGGCTACCCTCCTCTCGGTTGCATAGTCTTTGCAATTATATATAGCATGCTGTGTCCTTCCATGATCTCAAACAGGGCGGGATGTATGACGCCTTGGAGAGAGATAAAGTACCAACCAATCAGCTCCTGTCATTTTACAGTGGGCAACTTCTCCACTTTATCTCTCTCTGAGGCTTGATACATCTCCCCCCAAATCAGAGGGAGCATAGAAGAAATTAGATTTGTATTTTGTCGTTGTTGTTTTGTACACTTAGATAATCGGGTACCATGGAAGCCTCTAATAACCCTGGTCTCTTTAAGTAAGACTTTTATATACAATAAAGCTTTCCAGTTCTGTCACTTTTTGTCTCTTGTACACCTTTACAACATTTTTGATTGTGGAGAAGCCAGGCCACATCTCAGGTCTGTGGATATCGCTCCGGCTGTCAGTTATCTTGCTAAATACTGTCTGCCCTTTAGACTGTACTTTCCAGTCTGTGTCCATCAACCAAGATGCTTGGAGAGAATGTATGTACTGTAGGCTGCAGTTAAAGGAATAGATTCATATGTGAAGATACCGTATCAGGGTAATTGTTATCTCTTTCTTCCTGCCAGCCGATTGGCTTGCTCTTAGGGCACCTGCATGCGTCACCCCTGGCCTTCTCGTTACATTGACGTGGGGTAAATGAACCTCCCAGGCAAATAATGGGTTAAAGATGCAGCCTTTTATTATATATAAACACACAGCATGCGGTGACGGCAAAATAGTCTATACCTCACCTTCGTCTTTATATTTGTCACGTCAATGCGCAATACTGGTTATTGAGCCACAATCTTCACTCCTCTACGCACATGGTAGAGACTTAGCTCAATTCCTTCCCACTTTTAGCGAGTGCACACAGTAGCAAAGTCCACAGACACTTCACCATCCACCTGCGAAGGAAACTTCACTGGCCAGTCAATACTGAGCCATAACCCCACATCACCACAGCTGTGCGTCTGCATCTTTTTAAACCCCACTAACCTTCCCACTTAAAAGCAGCAGTCCATGAACCTCACCTAGTCCTTCTCTTACTTACAGACACCCTGCTGTGTGTGGCTTCAGCATGTCTGCTAAAGCAGGATGTGACTCAGTGATATGTCTGCTGGCGCAGGGCTGTAACCAGGGGTTGACAAGTGGTGTTACTGCAAAGGGCGCCAGGCATAGCATGTGGTACTAATGCTTCCCAGCTGCACCTGGATTTGACTTTTGGGGGCCTAAAATGGCACCTAGAGAGCCACGCCACAGACGCTCAGAGCGTCTGATTAAATTCTTCAGGTGCCATGCTTCTTCCTGGTGCAGATGGCTGTGTGGTCACGTGCGCACGTGTATATTATCTCCCTGCTACGTCCCATGTTGCAGTACTCAAACAAAAGCATGTTTACCCAGGAGCAGCAGTGTGTACAACCCCAATTGGCAACATTTAAAAATTGTACAGTGGACATTAAAATACATACACACATGGGTAATGCAATAGAATACAATACAATGCAATACATAAAAAGAACCAAAGCAATGTTATAGTTCATACCATTAACAAGAATAAGGTGACAAATCAGTCTAAAACCTTATTGTCAAGGTTCTGACACCCCCCAATCTCCTCACATCATACATCAAAACTGGTTATTGGCCAAACATTCTGTTTATATATTTTAACAAGAGGGACAAAATACACATGATCATAAATATATGTATAGGATTTGGTTATTTTCAAGTAGAGGTTGTCCAGGTGAAGTGTTAATTGGTAGTATTGTTTTTATTCTATTATGCTATTTGTGATTTTTGTGTGTTTAAGGCATACTTTTACTTTTTTTAATCTAGTTTTTAATATGAGCTAACTGCACAAGTTTTTTTTTTTTTTTACTTTGTTTTTGTGGCATTTTCTTACAGAGTAACACTTGATAGACCCGTGTATACAAACCATAAGTGAGTGGGACATGAATAAACTGTTTCCAATATCATTGTTAACTGGGGCAGGGCCGACTCTAGGGGTGTGCGACCAGTGTGGTCGCACAGGAGCGCCACCCACTGTTCCACCCGCGGGCCGAAGTGGCCCGCGGGTGATCAAATCGGAAGGCTGGGGACCCCCGGAGAGTGAATGGATGCCGCGGCATGCAGGCACGCCTCCAAATAACGTCACATGGGGCATGGCCTATGGTAATTAGGCCACACCCCCAATTTTGGGACGCGCGTGGCGTTAGGGCGCCATATCGAGGGCCCGCACAGGGTGCTCTGAACCCTGGAGCCGGCCCTGAATTCGGGGATATGAATTTAAGAGAAAATCCTATTATTGATTTTCACTTCCTGGTTACCAAGCCCTGGGCTAAAAGTTATTCTATAGCGTTATTTTATATCTTTATCTATTTCCTCTTTTATCCTCCCCCCCACAGGCCCCACCCCAAATTTAAACTATAACTAGTTTTTTGATTGAAAGGATACTAAACATTCTATGGGCTCGATCCAATTAGATGTGATGTACTCACGTGTGCGAGTCATTGCGACAGTGGCCATGCTTGACGGCCACCCGGATTCGCCTGAAAGTGCTCGCTGCCGCATTGGGCAGCGAGCAAATTCAGGTGAATTCAGTGGCGAGTCAGGCTGTGAAGGGGGCGATGTGCCAGGCCGTTGCCGGTGTTTTAACGCCGTTGCCGCGGCACATCGCACCCATCCCACCTAATTGGATCGATGACTCTAAAATGTCAATGAGATATCTCATCTCAATCAACTATTTTATGGAATAATAATTACAGGCCCATTTAGTCTATCAAGTGTGTCAGAATTCCTGATCACATGTAGTATAAGAAACAGCCGTAACTAGACTTTTTGGTGCCCTGGGCCAGAAAGTGCATTGGCTAAACCCCTCCCCACCCTCACCCCGCGCCTTCATTTTTCAAATAGGGACATACTATGCGCATCTCATGACAAATCTGATTTGTCCCATACAATGCTGAATGGGTACTGATCCCTTTGTACCACTGTTATCCAGATGTCATTGGTCCAACCTGGTCAATATCAACCAGGTTACTATAGGGACCCACGATCGTTGATCACGTGTCGTTTGGAGGTTGGTGCTGTGCTGGATGTTCGATAACGATCATCCAGCACATGCAGGACGATCAGACAACGATAACTCTATGACAGTGTGTATGCACCATAAGAATTTCTTTTTCTTTTTTTCTTTATTCAAAAATGTGTCATTATGCTACTTGTTTGTTAATTCTGCAAACCTTTTCATTAACATTTTCACTTTGTTTAGCAACTTGCTAGAATCCGTCATGTGTCAGCTGTACATGTGTGAGATTCTCGGATTGTGGAAATATCGGAGGCTACAGTAAGTACTGTAGAATGTATTATTGGAATACATGATATGAAGCAATGGGTTTCTTGTATATGTAAAGCGGGTTCTGTATATTTTGTCGACAGTTATAATATTGACATTAATCGTGTCGACATGTAACCTGTCAAAGTGTTTAGCATGTCCGTATTAAATATGTCAACATGCATGAAATGTGGATATACCAATAATGTTGACAATCGGCAGTGCAGCGATGTAGACATTTTAACTGTCGACATTGAACAATGTCGACGGTGTACTATCGACTGTTGAATACGTGACCATATATACAGTATATATTAATATTGGTTATTTGATATAACTTTGTGCTGCAAGGCCATCTGTTCCTATGAAAATGATTGCCGACTTGGGCTGAGTTGACCTGCTGATATGTGAGATAATGTGTTGTGTATATGTATGGCCAGGCAAGGACATTTTATATACAGCACATACTGGTCTACCAGGCTAGGGCATTCAGGCTCTACTCATGTATTTATTTATTTATTTGTTTAACCGACAAGTTTGCACTTAGCACTATTGGTTTATTTTGCATTGATGTGTTATTGAGGGGTTTGGGTGAGATCCTTGTGGGCAGGTTTGTCCCCGAGCTGTTTGTGGGACATTCCTTATGGGAGGAGCTGAAGATCCAGTTTCCTCTTTGAAGCTTTGGCCAAGCTGTGAGAGATAGAGCCCACCAAAACAATGCAGCATTTTACTTGAGTAGCAAAATTAATCCACACTTCTGGCTTTAGAAGGTGGCAACTTGTGGGTCTTCAGCTGTTTGTAACAACTTAATCTTCTTTTATTATGGTGTTTGTTAGGGATGGTCATTGATGGGTTAACCATCTATGGTCTCCATGGATGGTGTCATCTATAATTAACATCAAGGGCATGAAACTATTGACAAGGAACCATCGATGGTTTGCACCATATGATAGACACCTCTGTTGTGGGGAATGACAGGTTGAAGGCCAATCAGGGAAGGGAGCTACAACTCAGCCATTGATGGGAACCATTTGTTTTTTTGCCAACATGGCAAAACTATCAACCTTTGATGGCAAGCTGTCGTTTGGTTGTTAACCATCAATAGTCTATGGCCATCCCTACTGTTTGTTTCCAATTGTAAAGCACTGTGTAATATATTGGTGCTATATAAATTAGAGATGAGCGGGTTCGGATTTACTCGGATCTGAAAGCGGTATTTTATTGGCTATCGGCTATCACGTGTTTTGGATAGCCAATAAAATAAATCCGAACTAATCCGAACTTGCGGTAAAGAGGCGAAAAGAACCGAGTAAATCCAAACCCGCTCATCTCTAATATAAATAAATAAGTGCAATATTTATTAAGATGAGAGGACCCGCCAGGGACAGAAGGGCAGGCTGCACTTTCTCAGTCAGAAGCTTTATCAAAGTCTCTGCTTTGTGCAAGCATTTACATAACTTGGACAATTCACAATGAAACATTAACAAAACAACATTACAGAGGCAGCTGTCAGAGTGATATATATTTTTATGTACAATGAGTTGTTCAAACCTACATTAATGTATTTTGTCAAAGTGCTATGCCATGCTAGGTGACACAAGAAGACGTATGTGAAAACCCCACTGGGATTGTATATTTAAAGCTGTAATATATCATACGGATTAGCAGTATGTTCATGCAATGGCCTTTGGAGCTCATTAGTAACGCGCATCCGATATGCTCTGTACAAAAGTTTGCACCAACGAGTGACGCCTCCAAGCGGACTTAGACACACGTCCCATCTCCGCACACTAGGAGAAAACTGCACTTACCCCTTTAGTACCAGCCCTTTCAAGTAATAAAGTCTTACATTTTATGCGGTGCATGATTAAAGTCCTTTTGTGGGGAGGGAATAACCCTGTGCAGCACGGTATGCTCCGTAACATAGTGCTCACATATGTAATCCAGTTGAATCCCTTTCATTCTGCCTAGTCGTTCCCCTCTGACTGCAATCTGCTTCTCAGACATTGCAGCTATTTAGCAGTGCCATGGCGTACATGTATGCACACTTGCCAATTTTAAAATTTTCCCCTGCGAGATCATTGACCACTGTGGAGTGTGGACTGACACCCCAAAATTTCAGGAGACCCCCAGACGTTCCCCGAGAGTAGACAAGAAAGGTGCTTGTAGATAGTGAAATGTACAACCTGAAAACCTTGATCTCTTGTATAGATCCAGGTGATTTGGTAAGGAATAAACCCTCCCGTTGGTGCCTGTAGTTGCGAGCTTCGTAAATGCTGTCTTTCTAGGGTCTGCCTGTATCTGTAGTACTATTCCTGTGGTGGCTGTCTCTGTACGGGCTGTATCCATGATGCCTGTATCTGTCATGCTATTCCTGTGGTGGCTGTCTCTGTAGGGGCTGTATCCATGGTGACTGTATTTATAGTGCTATTCCTCTGGTGGCTGTCTCTTTAGGGGCTGTATCCATGATGCCTGTATCTGTAGTGCTTTTCCTGTGGTGGCTGTTTCTGTAGGGGCTGTATCCATGATGCCTGAATCTGTAGTGCTATTCCTGTGGTGGCTGTCTCTGTAAGGGCTGTATCCATGATGCCTGTATCTGTAAGTGCTATTCCTGTGGTGGCTGTATCCATGTTGCCTGTATCTGTAGCACTATACCTGTAATGGCTATCTCGGCAGGGGTGGTATCCATGATGCCTGTATCTATAGTGCTATTTCTGTGGTGGCTGTCTCTGTAGGGGCTGTATACACGATGCCTGTATCTATAGTGCTATTCCTGTGGTGGCTGTCTCTGTAGAGGCTGTATCTATGATGCCTGTATCTGTAGTGCTATTCCTGTAGTGGCTGTCCTCTGTAGGAGCTGTATCAATGGTGCCTGTATTTGTAGTGCTATTCCTGTGGTGGTTGTCTCTGTAGGGGCTGTATCTATGATGCCTGTATCTGTAGTGCTATTCCTGTGGTGACTGTCTCTGTATGGGCTGTATCTATAGTGCCTGTATCTGTAGTGCTAATCCTATGGTGGCTGTCTCTGTATGGGCTGTATCTATAGTGCTATTCCTGTGGTGGCTGTCTCTGTATGGACTGTATCAATGGTGCCTGTATATATAGTGCTATTTCTGTGGTGGCTGTCTCTGTAGGGGCTGTATCCATGGTGCCTGTATCTGTAGTGCTATTCCTGTGGTGGCTGTCTCTGTAAGGGCTGTATCCATGATGCCTGTATCTGTAAGTGCTATTCCTGTGGTGGCTGTCTCTGTAGGGGCTGAATCCATGGTGCCTGTATCTGTAGTGCTATTCCTGTGGTGGCTATCTCTGTAGGGGCTGTATCCATGATGCCTGTATCTATAGTGCTATTTCTATGGTGGCTGTCTCTGTAGGGGCTGTATACACGATGCCTGTATCTATAGTCCTATTCCTGTGGTGGCTGTATCTATGATGCCTGTATCTGTAGTGCTATTCCTGTGGTGGCTGTCTCTGTAGGGGCTGTATCTATAGTGCCTGTATCTGTAGTGATATTCCTGTGGTGGCTGTCTCTGTATGGGCTGTATCTATAGTGCATGTATCTGTAGTGCTATTCCTGTGGTGGCTGTCCTCTGTAGAGGCTGTATCTATGATGCCTGTATCTATAGTGCTATTCCTGTGGTGACTGTCTCTGTAGGGGCTGTATCTATGATGCCTGTATCTATAGTGCTATTCCTGTGGTGGCTGTCTCTGTAGGGGCTGTATCTGTAGTGCTATTCCTGTGGTGGCTGTCTCTGTATGGACTGTATCTATGGTGCCTGTATCTATAGTGCTATTTCTGTGGTGGCTGTCTCTGTAGGGGCTATATACATGATGCCTGTATCTATAGTCCTATTCCTGTAGTGGCTGTCTCTGTAGAGGCTGTATCTAAGATGCCTGTATCTGTAGTGCTATTCCTGTGGTGGCTGTATCTATGATGCCTGTATCTGTAGTGCTATTCCTGTGGTGGCTGTCTCTGTAGGGGCTGTATCTATAGTGCCTGTATCTGTAGTGCTATTCCTGTGGTGGCTGTCTCTGTACAGGCTGTATCTATAGAGCATGTATCTGTAGTGCTATTCCTGTGCTGGCTGTCCTCTGTAGGAGCTGTATCAATGGTGGCTATATCTGTAGTCCTATTCCTGTGGTGACTGACTCTGTAGGGGCTGTATCTATGATGCCTGTATCTATAGTGCTATTCCTGAGGTGGCTGTCTCTGTAGGGGCTGTATCTATGATGCCTGTATCTATAGTACTATTCCTGTGGTGGCTGTCTCTGTATGGGCTGTATGTATAGTGCCTGTATCTGTAGTGCTATTCCTATGGTGGCTGTCTCTGTACGGGCTGTATCTATAGTGCTATTCCTGTGGTGACTGTCTCTGTAGAGGCTGCATCTATGATGCCTGTATCTATAGTACTATTCCTGTGGTGGCTGTCTCTGTATGGGCTGTATGTATAGTGCCTGTATCTGTAGTGCTATTCCTATGGTGGCTGTCTCTGTACGGGCTGTATCTATAGTGCTATTCCTGTGGTGACTGTCTCTGTAGAGGCTGTATCTATGATGCCTGTATCTGTAGTGCTATTCCTGTGGTGGCTGTCTCTGTGTGGGCTGTATCTATAGTGCATGTATCTGTAGTGCTATTCCTGTGGTGGCTGTCCTCTGTAGAGGCTGTATCTATGATGCCTGTATCTATAGTGCTATTCCTGTGGTGGCTGTCTCTGTAGGGGCTCTATCTATGATGCCTGTATCTATAGTACTATTCCTGTGGTGGCTGTCTCTGTATGGGCTGTATGTATAGTGCCTGTATCTGTAGTGCTATTCCTATGGTGGCTGTCTCTGTACGGGCTGTATCTATAGTGCTATTCCTGTGGTGACTGTCTCTGTAGAGGCTGTATCTATGATACCTGTATCTGTAGTGCTATTCCTGTGGTGGCTGTCTCTGTGTGGGCTGTATCTATAGTGCATGTATCTGTAGTGCTATTCCTGTGGTGGCTGTCCTCTGTAGAGGCTGTATCTATGATGCCTGTATCTATAGTGCTATTCCTGTGGTGACTGTCTCTGTAGACGCTGTATCTATGATGCCTGTATCTGTAGTGCTATTCCTGTGGTGGCTGTCTCTGTACAGGCTGTATCTATAGAGCATGTATCTGTAGTGCTATTCCTGTGGTGGCTGTCTCTGTAGGGGCTGTATCTGTAGTGCTATTCCTGTGGTGGCTGTCTCTGTATGGACTGTATCTATGGTGCCTGTATCTATAGTGCTATTTCTGTGGTGGCTGTCTCTGTAGGGGCTATATACATGATGCCTGTATCTATAGTCCTATTCCTGTAGTGGCTGTCTCTGTAGAGGCTGTATCTATGATGCCTGTATCTGTAGTGCTATTCCTGTGGTGGCTGTATCTATGATGCCTGTATCTGTAGTGCTATTCCTGTGGTGGCTGTCTCTGTAGGGGCTGTATCTATAGTGCCTGTATCTGTAGTGCTATTCCTGTGGTGGCTGTCTCTGTACAGGCTGTATCTATAGAGCATGTATCTGTAGTGCTATTCCTGTGCTGGCTGTCCTCTGTAGGAGCTGTATCAATGGTGGCTATATCTGTAGTCCTATTCCTGTGGTGACTGACTCTGTAGGGGCTGTATCTATGATGCCTGTATCTATAGTGCTATTCCTGTGGTGGCTGTCTCTGTAGGGGCTGTATCTATGATGCCTGTATCTATAGTACTATTCCTGTGGTGGCTGTCTCTGTATGGGCTGTATGTATAGTGCCTGTATCTGTAGTGCTATTCCTATGGTGGCTGTCTCTGTACGGGCTGTATCTATAGTGCTATTCCTGTGGTGATTGTCTCTGTAGAGGCTGTATCTATGATGCCTGTATCTGTAGTGCTATTCCTGTGGTGGCTGTCTCTGTGTGGGCTGTATCTATAGTGCATGTATCTGTAGTGCTATTCCTGTGGTGGCTGTCCTCTGTAGAGGCTGTATCTATGATGCCTGTATCTATAGTGCTATTCCTGTGGTGACTGTCTCTGTAGACGCTGTATCTATGATGCCTGTATCTGTAGTGCTATTCCTGTGGTGGCTGTCTCTGTACAGGCTGTATCTATAGAGCATGTATCTGTAGTGCTATTCCTGTGCTGGCTGTCCTCTGTAGGAGCTGTATCAATGGTGGCTATATCTGTAGTCCTATTCCTGTGGTGACTGACTCTGTAGGGGCTGTATCTATGATGCCTGTATCTATAGTGCTATTCCTGTGGTGGCTGTCTCTGTAGGGGCTGTATCTATGATGCCTGTATCTATAGTACTATTCCTGTGGTGGCTGTCTCTGTATGGGCTGTATGTATAGTGCCTGTATCTGTAGTGCTATTCCTATGGTGGCTGTCTCTGTATGGGCTGTATCTATAGTGCTATTCCTGTGGTGGCTGTCTCTGTATGGACTGTATCAATGGTGCCCATATCTATAGTGCTATTCCTGTGGTGACTGTCTCTGTAGCGGCTGTATCTATGATGCCTGTATCTGTAGTGCTATTCCTGTGGTGGCTGTCTCTGTAGGGGATGTATCTAGGATGCCTATATTTATCATTCTATTCCTGTGGTGGCTGTCTCTGTAGGGGCTGTATCCATGATGCCTGTATCCACAGTGCTATTCCTCTGGTGGTTGCCTCTGTAGGGGCTGTATCCATGATGCCTGTATTTATACTGCTATTCCTGTGGTGGTTGTCTCTGTATGGGCTGTATCCATGATTCCTGTATTTATATTGCTATTCCTGTGGCGGTTGTCTCTGTAGGGGCTGTGTCCATGATGCCTGTATTTATAGTGCTATTCCTGTGGTGGCTGTCTCTGTAGGGGCTGTATCCATGATGCCTGTATCTATAGTGCTATTACTCTGGTGGTTGCCTCTGTAGGGGCTGTATCCATGATGCCTGTATTTATAGTGCTATTCCTGTGGTGGTTGTCTATGTAGGGGCTGTATCTATGCTGCCTGTATTTATAGTGCTATTCCTGTGGTGGTTGTCTCTGTAGGGGCTGTATCTATGATGCCTGTATCTGTAGTGCTATTACTGTGGTAGCTGTCTCTGTAGGGGCTGTATCCATGGTGCCTGTATTTATAGTGCTATTCCTCTGGTGGCTGTCTCTCTAGGGGCTGTATCCATGATGCCTGTATCTGTAGTGCTTTTCCTGTGGTGGCTGTTTCTGTAGGGGCTGTATCCATGATGCCTGTATCTGTAGTGCTATTTCTGTGGTGGCTGTCTCTGTATGGGCTGTATCTATAGTGCATGTATCTGTAGTGCTATTCATGTGGTGGCTGTCCTCTGTAGGAGCTGTATCAATGGTGGCTGTATCTATAGTGCTATTCCTGTGGTGACTGTCTCTGTAGGGGCTGTATCCATGATGCCTGTATCTATAGTGCTATTCCTCTGGTGGTTGCCTCTGTATGGGCTGTATCCATGATGCCTGTATTTATAGAGCTATTCCTCTGGTGGTTGTCTCTGTATGGGCTGTATCTATAGTGCCTGTATCTGTAGTGCTATTCCTGTGGTGACTGTCTCTGTATGGGCTGTATCTATAGTGCCTGTATCTGTAGTGCTATTCCTGTGGTGGCTGTCTCTGTAGGGGCTGTATCCATGATGCCTGTATCTGTAAGTGCTATTCCTGTGGTGGCTGTCTCTGTAGGGGCTGAATCCATGGTGCCTGTATCTGTAGTGCTATTCCTGTGGTGGCTATCTCTGCAGGGGCTGTATCCATGATGCCTGTATCTATAGTGCTATTTCTATGGTGGCTGTCTCTGTAGGGGCTGTATACACGATGCCTGTATCTATAGTCCTATTCCTGTGGTGGCTGTCTCTGTAGGGCTGTATCTATAGTGCCTGTATCTGTAGTGCTATTCCTGTGGTGACTGTCTCTGTAGAGGCTGTATATATGATGCCTGTATCTGTAGTGCTATTCCTGTGGTGGCTGTCTCTGTATGGGCTGTATCTGTAGTGCTATTCCTGTGGTGGCTGTCCTCTGTAGGAGCTGTATCAATGGTGGCTGTATCTATAGTGCTATTCCTGTGGTGACTGTCTCTGTAGGGGCTGTATCTATAGTGATATTCCTGTGGTGGCTGTCTCTGTATGGACTGTATCAATGGTGCCTGTATCTATAGTGCTATTTCTGTGGTGGTTGTCTCTGTAGGGGCTGTATACACGATGCCTGTATCAATAGTCCTATTCCTGTGGTGGCTGTCTCTGTAGAGGATGTATCTATGATGCCTGTATCTATAGTGCTATTCCTGTGGTGGCTGTATCTGTAGGGGCTGTATCTATAGTGCTATTCCTGTGGTGGCTGTCTCTGTATAGGCTGTATCTATAGTGCATGTATCTGTAGTGCTATTCCTGTGGTCTCTGTCCTCTGTAGGAGCTGTATCAATGGTGGCTATATCTATAGTGCTATTCCTGTGGTGACTGTCTCTGTAGGGGCTGTATCTATGATGCCTGTATCTATAGTGCTATTCCTGTGGTGGCTGTCTCTGTAGGGGCTGTATCTATGATGCCTGTATCTATAGTGCTATTCCTGTGGTGGCTGTCTCTGTATGGGCTGTATTTATAGTGCCTGTATCTGTAGTGCTATTCCTGTGGTGACTGTCTCTGTATGGGCTGTATCTATAGTGCCTGTATCTGCAGTGCTATTCCTATGGTGGCTGTCTCTGTATGTGCTGTATCTATAGTGCTATGCCTGTGGTGGCTGTCTCTGCATGGACTGTATCAATGGTGCCCGTATCTATAGTGCTATTCCTGTGGTGACTGTCTCTGTATGGGCTGTGTCTATGATGCCTGTATCTGTAGTGCTATTCCTGTGGTGGCTGTCTCTGTAGGGGCTGTATCTATGATGCCTATATTTATCGTGCTTCTCCTGTGGTGGCTGTCTCTGTAGGGGCTGTATCCATGATGCCTGTATCTATAGTGCTATTCCTCTCTTGGTTGCCTCTGTAGGGGCTGTATCCATGATGCCTGTATTTATAGTGCTATCGCTGTGGTGGTTGTCTCTGTATGGGTTGTATCCATGATTCCTGTTTTTATAGTGCTATTCCTGTGGTGGTTGTCTCTGTAGGGGCTGTATCCATGATGCCTATATTTATAGTGCTATTCCTGTGGTGGCTGTCTCTGTAGCGGCTGTATCCATGATGCCTGTATCTATAGTGCTATTACTCTGGTGGTTGTCTTTGTAGGGGCTGTATCTATGCTGCCTGTATTTATAGTGCTATTCCTGTGGTGATTGTCTCTGCAGGGGCTGTATCTATGATGCCTGTATGTACAGTGCTATTCCTGTGGTGGCTGTCTATAGGGGCTGTATCTATGATGCCTGTATGTGTAGTGCTATTCTTGTGGTGGCTGTCTCTGTAGGGGCTGTATCCATGATGCCTGTATCTGTAGTGCTGTTCCTGTGGTGTCTGTCTCTGTATGGGCTGTATCCATGATGCCTGTATCTGTAGTGCTATTCCTGTGGTGGCTGTCTCTGTAGGGGCTGTATCCATGATGTCTGTATTTATAGTGAAATTCCTCTGGTGGTTGTCTCTGTAGGGGCTGTAATCATGATGCCTATATCTATAGTGCTATTCCTTTGGTGGTTGTCTCTGTAGGGGCTGTTTCTATGATGCCTGTATCTGTAGTGCTATTCCTGTGGTGGCTGTCTCTGTAGGGGATGTATCCATGATGCCTGTATCTGTAAGTGCTATTCCTGTGGTGGCTGTCTCTGTAGGGGCTGAATCCATGATGCCTGTATCTATAGTGCTATTTCTATGGTGGCTGTCTCTGTAGGGGCTGTATACACGATGCCTGTATCTATAGTCCTATTTCTGTGGTGGCTGTCTCTGTAGGGGCTGTATCTATGATGCCTGTATCTGTAGTGCTATTCCTGTGGTGACTGTCTCTGTAGAGGCTGTATCTATGATGCCTGTATCTGTAGTGCTATTCCTGTGGTGGCTCTCTCTGTATGGGCTGTATCTATAGTGCATGTATCTGTAGTGCTATTTCTGTGGTGGCTGTCCTCTGTAGGAGCTGTATCAATGGTGGCTGTATCTATAGTGCTATTCCTGTGGTGACTGTCTCTGTAGGGGCTGTATCTATGATGCCTGTATCTATAGTGCTATTCCTGTGGTGGCTGTCTCTGTAGGGGCTGTATCTATAGTGATATTCCTGTGGTGGCTGTCTCTGTATGGACTGTATCAATGGTGCCTGTATCTATAGTGCTATTTCTGTGGTGGCTGTATCTGTTGGGCCTGTATCTATAGTGCTATTCCTGTGGTGGCTGTCTCTGTATGGGCTGTATCTATAGTGCATGTATCTGTAGTGCTATTCCTGTGGTGGCAGTCCTCTGTAGGAGCTGTATCAATGGTGGCTATATCTATAGTGCTATTCCTGTGGTGACTGTCTCTGTAGGGGCTGTATCTATGATGCCTGTATCTATAGTGCTATTCCTGTGGTGGCTGTCTCTGTAGGGGCTGTATCTATGATGCCTGTATCTATAGTGCTATTCCTGTGGTGGCTGTCTCTGTAGGGGATGTATCTATAGTGCCTGTATCTGTAGTGCTATTCCTGTGGTGACTGTCTCTGTATGGGCTGTATCTATAGTGCCTGTATCTGTAGTGCTATTCCTATGGTGGCTGTCTCTGTATGTGCTGTATCTATAGTGCTATGCCTGTGGTGGCTGTCTCTGCATGGACTGTATCAATGGTGCCCGTATCTATAGTGCTATTCCTGTGGTGACTGTCTCTGTAGTGGCTGTGTCTATGATGCCTGTATCTGTAGTGCTATTCCTGTGGTGGCTGTCTCTGTAGGGGCTGTATCTAGGATGCCTATATTTATCGTGCTATTCCTGTGGTGGCTGTCTCTGTAGGGGCTGTATCCATGATGCCTGTATCTATAGTGCTATTCCTCTGGTGGTTGCCTCTGTAGTGGTTGTATCCATGATGCCTGTATTTATAGTGCTATCCCTGTGGTGGTTGTCTCTGTATGGGCTGTATCCATGATTCCTGTATTTATAGTGCTATTCCTGTTTTGGTTGTCTCTGTAGGGGCTGTATCCATGATGCCTATATTTATAGTGCTATTCCTGTGGTTGCTGTCTCTGTAGCGGCTGTATCCATGATGCCTGTATCTGTAGTGGTATTACTCTGGTGGTTGTCTTTGTAGGGGCTGTATCTATGCTGCCTCTATTTATAGTGCTATTCCTGTGGTGATTGTCTCTGTAGGGGCTGTATCTATGATGCCTGTATGTATAGTGCTATTCCTGTGGTGGCTGTCTCTATAGGGGCTGTATCTATGATGCCTGTATCTGTAGTGCTATTCTTGTGGTGGCTGTCTCTGTAGGGGCTGTATCCATGATGCCTGTATCTGTAGTGCTGTTCCTGTGGTGTCTGTCTCTGTATGGGCTGTATCCATGATGCCTGTATCTGTAGTGCTATTCCTGTGGAGGCTGTCTCTGTAGGGGCTGTATCCATGATGTCTGTATTTATAGTGATATTCCTCTGGTGGTTGTCTCTGTAGGGGCTGTAATCATGATGCCTATATCTATAGTGCTATTCCTTTGGTGGCTGTCTCTGTAGGGGCTGTATCTATGATGCCTGTATCTGTAGTACTATTCCTGTGGTGGCTGTCTCTGTAGGGGCTGTATCCATGATGCCTGTATCTGTAGTGCTATTACTGTGGTAGCTGTCTCTGTAGGGTCTGTATCCATGGTGCCTGTATTTATAGTGCTATTCCTGTGGTGGCTGTCTCTGTAGAGACTGTATCCATAGGGGCTGTATCTATGCTGCCTGTATTTATAGTGCTATTCCTGTGGTGATTGTCTTTGTAGGGGCTGTATCTCTGATGCCTGTATGTATAGTGCTATTCCTGTGGTGGCTGTCTCTATAGGGGCTGTATCTATGATGCCTGTATCTGTAGTGCTATTCTTGTGGTGGCTGTCTCTGTAGGGGCTGTTTCCATGATGCCTGTATCTGTAGTGCTATTCCTGTAGTGGCTGTCTCTGTAAGGGCTGTATCCATGATGCCTGTATCTGTATGTGCTATTCCTGTGGTGGCTGTCTCTGTAGGGGCTGTATCCATGATGCCTGTATCTATAGTGCTATTCCTGTAATGGCTATCTCTGTAGGGGTTGTATCCATGATGCCTGTATCTATAGTGCTATTTCTGTTGTGGCTGTCTCTGTAGGGGCTGTATAGACGATGCCTGTATCTATAGTTCTATTCCTGTGGTGGCTGTCTATGTAGGGGCTGTATCTATGATGCCTGTATCTGTAGTGCTATTCTGGTGGTGACTGTCTCTGTAGAGGCTGTATCTATGATGCCTGTATCTGTAGTGCTATTCTGGTGGTGACTGTCTCTGTATGGGCTGTATCTATAGTGCCTGTATCTGTAGTGCTCTTCCTGTGGTGACTGTCTCTTTATGGGCTGTATCTATAGTGCCTGTATCTGTAGTGCTGTTCCTGTGGTGGCTGTCTCTGTATGGGCTGTATCTATAGTGAATGTATCTGTAGTGCTATTCCTGTGGTGGCTGTCTCTGTAGGAGCTGTATCAATGGTGTCTGTATCTATAGTGCTATTCCTGTGGTGGCTGTCTCTGTAGGGGCTGTATCTATGATGCCTGTATTTCTAGTGCTATTCCTGTGGTGGCTGTCTCTGTAGGGGCTGTATCCATGATGCCTGTATCTATAGTGCTATTCCTCTGGAGGTTGTCTCTGTAGGCGCTGTATCTATTATGCCTGTATCTGTTGTGCTATTCCACTGGTGGCTGTCTCTGTATGGGCTGTATCTATAGTGCCTGTATCTGTAGTGCTATTCCTGTGGCGGCTGTCTCTGTATGGGCTGTATCTATAGTGCTATTCCTGTGGAGCCTGTCTCTGTATGGACTGTATCAATGGTGCCTGTATCTGTAGTGCTATACCTGTGGGGACTGTCTCTGTAGCGGCTGTATCTATGATGCCTGTATCTGTAGTGCTATTCCTGTGGTGGCTGTCTCTGTAGGGGCTGTATCTATGATGCCTATATTTATAGTGCTATTCCTGTGGTGGCTGTCTCTGTAGGGGCTGTATCCATGATGCCTGTATCTATAGTGCTATTCCTCTGGTTGTCTGCCTCTGTAGGGGCTATATCCATGATGCCTGTATTTATAGTACTATTCCTATGGTGGTTGTCTCTGTAGGGGCTGTATCCATGATGCCTGTATTTATAGTGCTATTACTCTGGTGGTTGTCTCTGTAGGGGCTGTATCTATGATGCCTGTATCTATAGTGCTATTCCTCTGGTGGTTGTCTATGTATGGGTTGTATCCATGATGCCTGTATTTATAGTGCTATTCCTGTGGTGGTTGTCTCTGTAGGGGCTGTTTCCATGATGCCTGTATTTAAAGTGCTATTCCTGTGGTGGCTGTCTCTGTAGGGGCTGTATCCATGATGCCTGTATTTATAGTGCTATTCCTCTGGTGGTTGTCTGTGTAGGGGCTGTAATCATGATGCCTGTTTCTATAGTGCTATTCCTCTGGTGGTTGTCTCTGTAGGGGCTGTATCTATGATGCCTGTATCTGTAGTGCTATTCCTGTGGTGACTGTCTCTCTTTGGGCTGTATCCATGATGCCTGTATCTGTAGTGCTATTCCTGTGGTGGCTTTCTCTGTAGGGGCTGTATATATGATGCCTGTATCTATAGTGCTATTCCTCTGGTGGTTCTCTCTGTAGGGGTTGTATCCATGATGCCTGTATTTATAGTGCTTTTCTTGTGGTGGTTGTCTCTGTCGGGGCTGTATCCATGATGCCTGATTTATAGTGCTATTCCTTTGGTGGCTGTCTCTGTAGGGGCTGTATCCATGATGCATGTATTTATAGTGCTATTCCTCTGGTGGTTGTCTGTGTAGGGGCTGTAATCATGATGCCTGTTTCTATAGTGCTATTCCTCTGGTGGTTGTCTCTGTAGGGGCTGTATCCTTGATGCCTGTATCTGTAGTGCTATTCCTGTGGTGACTGTCTCTCTTTGGGCTGTATCCATGATGCCTGTATCTGTAGTGCTATTCCTGTGGTGGCTGTCTCTGTAGGGGCTGTATCTATGATGCCTGTATCTATAGTGCTATTCCTCTGGTGGTTGTCTCTGTAGGGGTTGTATCCATGATGCCTGTATTTATAGTGCTTTTCTTGTGGTGGTTGTCTCTGTCGGGGCTGTATCCATGATGCCTGATTTATAGTGCTATTCCTGTGGTGGCTGTCTCTGTAGGGGCTGTATCCATGATGCCTGTATTTATAGTGCTATTCCTCTGGTGGTTTTCTCTGTAGGGGCTGTAATCATGATGCCTGTTTCTATAGTGCTATTCCTCTGGTGGTTGTCTCTGTAGGGGCTGTATCTATGATGCCTGTATCTATAGTGCTATTCCTGTGGTGACTGTCACTGTAGGGGCTGTATCTATGATGCCTGTATTTATAGTGCTATTCCTCTGGTGGTTGTCTCTGTAGGGGCTGTAATCATGATGCCTGTATGTATAGTGCTATTCCTCTATTGGTTGTCTCTGTAGGGGCTGTATCTATGATGCCTGTATTTATATTGCTATTCCTCTGGTGGTTGTCTCTGTAGCTGCTGTATCTATGATGCCTGTATCTGTAGTGCTATTCCTGTGGTGGCTGTCTCTGTATGGGCTGTATCTATAGTGCCTGTATCTGTAGTGCTATTCCTGTGGTGGCTGTCTCTGTATGGGCTGTATCTATAGTGCATGTATCTGTAGTGCTATTCCTGTGGTGGCTGTCTCTGCAGGAGCTGTATCAATGGTGCCTGTATCTATAGTGCTATTACTGTGGTGACTGTCTCTATAGAGGCTGTATCTATGATGCCTGTATCCGTAGTTCTATTCCTGTGGTGGCTGTCTCTGTATGGGCTGTATCTATGATGCCTGTATTTATAGTGCTATTCCTGTGGTGGCTTTCTCTGTAGGGGCTGTATCCATGATGCCTGTATCTATAGTGCTATTCCTGTGGTGGCTGTCTCTGTAGGGGTTGTATCCATGATGCCTTTATTTATAGTGCTATTCCTCTATTGGTTGTCTCTGTAGGGGCTGTATCTATGATGCCTGTATTTATAGTGCTATTCCTCTGGTGGTTGTCTCTGTAGCGGCTGTATCTATGATGCCTGTATCTGTAGTGCTATTCCTGTGGTGGCTGTCTCTGTATGGGCTGTTTTTATAGTGCTATTACTCTGGTGGTTGCCTCTGTAGGGGCTGTATCCATGATGCCTGTATTTATAGAGCTATTTTTGTGGTGGTTGTATCTGTATGGGCTGTATCCATGTTTCCTGTATTTATAGTGCTATTCCTGTGGTGGTTGTCTCTGTAGGGGCTGTATCCATGATGCCTGTATTTATAGTGCTATTCCTGGGGTGGCTGTCTCTGTAGAGGCTGTAATCATGATGCCTGTATGTATAGTGCTATTCCTCTATTTTTTGTCTCTGTAGGGGCTGTGTCTATGATGCCTGTATTTATAGTGCTATTCCTCTGGTGGTTGTCTCTGTAGGGGCTGTATCCATGATGCCTGTATTTATAGTGCTATTACTCTGGTGGTTGTCTCTGTAGGGGTTGTATCTATGATGCCTGTATCTATAGTGCTATTCCTCTGGTGGTTGTCTCTGTAGGGGTTGTATCCATGATGCCTGTATTTATAGTGCTATTCCTGTGGTGGTTGTCTCTGTAGGGGCTGTTTCCATGATGCCTGTATTTATAGTGCTATTCCTGTGGTGGCTCTCTCTGTAGGGGCTGTATCCATGATGCCTGTATTTATAGTGCTATTCCTCTGGTGGTTGTCTGTGTAGGGGCTATAATCATGATGCCTGTTTCTATAGTGCTATTCCTCTGGTGGCTGTCTCTGTAGGGGCTGTATCCATGATGCCTGTATCTGTAGTGCTATTCCTGTGGTGACTGTCACTCTTTGGGCTGTATCCATGATGCCTGTATCTGTAGTGCTATTCCTGTGGTGGCTGTCTCTGTAGGGGCTGTATCTATGATGCCTGTATCTATAGTGCTATTCCTCTGGTGGTTGTCTCTGTAGGGGTTGCATCCATGATGCCTGTATTTATAGTGCTATTCTTGTGGTGGTTGTCTCTCTAGGGGCTGTATCCATGATGCCTGATTTATAGTGCTATTCCTGTGGTGGCTGTCTCTGTAGGGGCTGTATCCATGATGCCTGTATTTATAGTGCTATTCCTCTGGTGGTTTTCTCTGTAGGGGCTGTAATCATGATTCCTGTTTCTATAGTGCTATTCCTCTGGTGGTTGTCTCTGTAGGGGCTGTATCTATGATGCCTTTATCTATAGTGCTATTCCTGTGGTGACTGTCTCTGTAGGGACCTGTATCTATGATGCCTGTATTTATAGTGCTATTCCTCTGGTGGTTGTCTCTGTAGGGGCTGTAATCATGATGCCTGTATGTATAGTGCTATTCCTCTATTGGTTGTCTCTGTAGGGGCTGTATCTATGATGCCTGTATTTATAGTGGTATTCCTCTGGTGGTTGTCTCTGTAGCTGCTGTATCTATATTGCCTTTATCTGTAGTGCTATTCCTGTGGTGGCTTTCTCTGTATGAGCTGTATCCATAGTGCCTGTATCTGTAGTGCTATTCCTGTGGTGGCTGTCTCTGTATGGGCTGTATCTATGATGCCTGTATTTATAATGCTATTCCTGTGGTGGCTTTCTCTGTAGGGGCTGTATCCATGATGCCTGTATCTATAGTGCTATTCCTGTGGTGGCTGTCTCTGTAGGGGTTGTATCCATGATGCCTTTATTTATAGTGCTATTCCTCTGGTGGTTGTCTCTGTAGAGGCTGTAATCATGATGCCTTTATGTATAGTGCTATTCCTCTATTGGTTGTCTCTTTAGGGGCTGTATCTATGATGCCTGTATTTATAGTGCTATTCCTCTGGTGGTTGTCTCTGTAGCGGCTGTATCTATGATGCCTGTATCTGTAGTGCTATTCCTGTGGTGGCTGTCTCTGTATGGGCTGTTTTTATAGTGCTATTACTCTGGTGGTTGCCTCTGTAGGGGCTGTATCCATGATGCCTGTATTTATAGAGCTATTTTTGTGGTGGTTGTATCTGTATGGGCTGTATCCATGATTCCTGTATTTATAGTGCTATTCCTGTGGTGGTTGTCTCTGTAGGGGCTGTATCCATGATGCCTGTATCTATAGTGCTATTACTCTGGTGCTTGCCTCTGTAGGGGCTGTATCCATGATACCTGTATCTATAGTGCTATTCCTTTGGTGGTTGTCTCTGTAGGGGTTGTATCTATGATGCCTGTATTTATAGTGCTATTCCTGTGGTGGCTGTCTCTGTAGGGGCTGTATCTATGATGCCTGTATTTATAGTGCTATTCCTTTGGTGGTTGTCTCTGTAGGGGCTGTATCTATGATGCCTGTATTTATAGTGCTATTCCTGTGGTGGCTGTCTCTGTAGGGGCTGAATCCATGATGCCTGTATCTGTAGTGCTATTCCTGTGGTGACTGTCTCTGTATGGGCTGTATCCATGAGGCCTGTATCTATAGTGCTATTCCTGTGGTGGCTGCCTCTGTAGAGGGTATGTAGTCAGGAAGCCGACGGCCGAAATGCCGACTGTGCAACCCCGACAGGCCTTACAGAGACAGCAATCACAGGAATATCACTACAGATTATCCGTCTGTCTGCATACAGTATGCATTCAACGGCGCAAGCGCAGTCTGCGATTTTTGTCTGCGCTTCATGTTTGTGAGGTACATTCACATTTTTACTTGCGTCCATCTCAGAATCAGGCCCAGAATGCTCTATTTACATAAATATTTCATGTTGTAAAGATGCTGATGTATAACGTGGAGATGCCATATATCTTTTGTTTCACTGTTTGCGCTCATCTAGCGTGGTTAGGGTGGAGCCATTTTTAAACATAAACCAGTCTTAAGCTGCACACAATCAGCCGACGTGTACGATTTCCCTTCAATCCCTCCCCGGCAGCTCTGCACACGATCTCCACATGATCTGCACATAATCTTCATACGATCTCTCCTGCTGTCAGACTGTCACAGTGCATCGCCTCCTAGATTGTCAGATCTGTCCTACTGCACGGCAGATCTGACGATGCGATGTGCGACCAGCGGGGACGCGCATCATGATCGTGAGTGGGGACTCACGATTTAATCAGGATTTGGCCATATTTTACACGATCTGTCATTCCAATATGTCGGAATCGGCCAGATCGGGTAAAATATCGCTATGTGTGTGGCCAGCATTATAGTTGTGCCGTTTTACAATGTGACTAGGTCCCGGGCAACTTTACACTGTGGCTTCAGCTCTGCCACATAGCCCCTCTCAGCGCTAGGTCCCGGGCAACTTTACACTGTGGCTTCAGCTCTGCCACATAGCCCCTCTCAGCGCTAGATTCCGGGTAACTTTACACTGTGGCTTCAGCTCTGCCACATAGCCTCTCTCAGCGCTAGGTTCCGGGTAACTTTACACTGTGGCTTCAGCTCTGCCACATAGCCCTTCTCAGCGCTAGGTCCCGGGTAACTTTATACTGTTGCTTTAGCTCTGCCACATAGCTCCTCTCAGCGCTAGGTCCCGGGCAACTTTACACTGTGGCTTCAGCCCTGCCACATAGCCTCTCTCAGCGCTAGGTCCCGGGCAACATTACACTGTGGCTTCAGCCCTGCCACATAGCCCCTCTCAGCGCTAGGTCCCAGGTAACTTTACACTGTGGCTTCAGCCCTGCCACATAGCCCCTCTCAGCGCTAGGTCCCGGGCAACTTTACACTGTGGCTTCAGCCCTGCCACATAGCCCCTCTCAGCGCTAGGTCCCGGGCAACTTTACACACTGTGGCTTCAGCCCTGCCACATAGCCCCTCTCAGCGCTAAGTCCCGGGCAACTTTACACTGTGGCTTCAGCCCTGCCACATAGCCTCTCTCAGCGCTAGGTCCCGGGCAACTTTACACTGTGGCTTCAACCCTCCCGCATAGCACTTCTCAGCGCTAGGTCCCGGGCAACTTTCTCTTTTTAACTGTCTTTGCATCAATAAACCAACTGGGAGCGACAGAACTACTCTGCTAGATTACAATGATCAGTTTGATGTGCAACATTTATACATCTGTGTACATATGAGCCTGAATCTGTATTCAAAGTACTTTCACTTATTCCAATGCCAGTAAAATGCAAGATTTGAAATAACTGAAATAAAAATATAGGGCCTAATTCAGAGCCGCTCGTGAGTGCATAGCGCTCGCAAGCGGCTCGATGTTTCCCCCCTGCGCATGCGCCATGTCTGACGTGCGTGAACCCCGCCGAGCGACAACTTCAGCCGTTGCGGGGCTCACTACAAGATGGGGCGGCTGTCGATGATGAGTGACAGCTCACCCCATTTTGTAGGCGGGGAGGGGGGGTGGCTGCACAAACACAGGCGTTCCCTTAGGAATGCCTGGCGTTTGTGGGAGGCCCTACTAACATCACTAATGATGTCAGTAGTGGACTTCCTGCACTATTAGAGCTGAGACACCACCACAGGGTCGGGATAATCGCGATGGCCTCCTGGCCGTGCGCACAAGCTGTGGGAGGTCTCCCACAGCTTACCGAGCGGCCAGTGGAAAAAAAAACACGCCCATCAGACCCTGCGAGCTACCTCCGGCAGAGAGTCGGGCCTGATTCAGACCCGGTCGCTATCTGCGTACGCTCGCTAGATGTGTATGCAAATTTTTCAAAGTGACGCCACGGGAAGCAATCACTCACCAAGGCATAAGCACGCCCACCATGTCTTAGCGTGCAGCCACTTTGTGTATGCGTACGCCCAATCGCACAGACAGAGCCACCCACCAGCACCACGTCATTTCCAGGAAGTGTATTAAAACATTGGTACATCGAGCACCATCGGATGTGAACGCAGTGCTTGAGGTACCTTTACCCTACCGCAAGCATTGCGAGGAAATCGCTGTAAAAAAATGGCAAGTGAAGTGTACTACGATGCTGCCTGTTAATTATGCACGCCTCTAAAACGGCATTGAAACCCCCAGGCACGCCTGCGTTCGCATCTCCAACCCCCCCGTTATTAGTGTCCTGTCCCTGTTACCACCCACAAACGGCCTCTCCTGTCATTCATTACCCTGGGCTGCCTTTGCTGGGTGAGCGAGCGGTATGCGATCGCAGTGAGCAGAACGAAGCGTGCGCATGCGCTTACACAGAACATCAGGCTGCTTGCGAGCAAACGCGTATAGCGAACAGGTCTGAATCATGTCCATAGTACGCTGTACAGCATCTCAGTGGCGCCGGGCATGTTGCGCCATATGGGCTATAGGCACTAGGTTTATAAAGACACACCTGTACAAAATAAAATATTTACTTGCTGTTAAAACATAGGACCTCATTCAGAGTCTCTCGCAAGCGCTGTGTGCTCGCAAGTGGCCTGATGGTTTGCGAACACGCATGCGCACGCTTCGTTCTGCACGTGCGCGAACTACTCTGTGCGATCGCAGCCTGCTCGCTCGCCCAGCAAAGACAGCCCAGTGAAATGAGTGACAGGAGAGGCCGTTTGTGGGGGAATCGGTTCGACTCCAGGCATCGGCAGCCCGACAGAAGGACAGATCCCGGCAGCGGCAGCCCGACAGCGCTGGAAATCCCGATCGTCATCAGGTAAGTATATACTAACCTAATCTAACCCCCCTAACCCTCCTTAGGGGTGCCTAACTCTAACCTCCCCCCCAAGTGCCTAACCCTAATCCCCCCTGTAATTGCCTAACCCCCCCCTTCCCTGCTGCCTAAACCTAAGTACCCCCGGGGGGTGCCTTACCCTAACCCTCCCTACCCCTAGCGTAGCCCTAACCCTCCCGGGGGGGGTGCCTAACCTTAAGTCCCCCCCGGGAGCCCTAAACCTAACCCCCCCCCCCGCGGCTGTCCACTCTCGGCGCCCGGCATCCCTTCGACCAGGATGCCGGGCGCCTGTCTCCCAGCGTCGGGAAAATTACCATTTTAACCCACGCCGGGATAAAGCAATCGGGAAGCCAGCTGTCGGGATCACGCCAGCAGGTTTCCCGATTGCATCCCGTTTGGGGGTGGTAACAGGGACAGGACACTAATAACGGGGGAGTGGAGATGCGAACGCAGGCGTGCCTCAGTGTTTCCACGCCATTTTTAAGGCATGCATAATTAACATGCAGCGTCATAGTACATGTCACATGCTTGTTTTTTACACTGAAGTCCTCGCAGTGCTTGCGGCAGGGTAAGGCAACCACAAGCTCTGCGATCGCAACCGATGGTGCTCAATGTACCAATGTTTTAATACACTTCCTGGGGATGACGTGCGCTAGTGGGCGTCTCTACATGGGCTAATGGGTGTCAGCATACACAGAGCGATCGCTCGCACAGCCAAAGTGGGTGTGCTTATGCCTTGGCGAGTGATCGCTTCCCATGGTGTCACTTTGAAAAATTTGCATACGCTGGATGCGAGCGATCGCATCTAGCAAGAGACTCTGAATGAGGTCCATAATGAGTACAAATCGAGATTCTCTAACTTATTGCATTTATCAACCTTTCAATTTCCACTGTTCTTGTACTTCATTAGAGATCATTTGTTAATTGTCCTATGTTTATTTCATCTCAAGCTTTTTGCGTTATCCTAATAATTGCCTCATTAGCAGGTTGGGAAGTCTCTTCCTGTTCAATACATAAGTAGGAATTCTGCAAAATATAGAAGAGCCCGGTCCGCATGCTTCACAATTCATTAGCTGGTGTTTGCGCTAGATATTATTCCTGAAGTTGATCGCAAGGAACATTTGCACTGTACACAATCGTTAAGCAATTAGAATAAATTAGGAAACATTTAATGCTGATTTACTGTATGCAAATGTTTTAACGTGTTAAGCAGCTGGAACAATTAATGTAATACAAATACAATTTACCCACCAGATTTAACCTTGTTATATTAGGCAGTACATCTGCAATCTGTTATAATGAAAGTTTTGCTAGTACTTTACAAACGCAGTTGAAAAACTTGAGCAAAACTCCACTTCACGTCTGCGCTGAGGATGCTTGTTCCCTTATCATGTAATAATTGCATATTTATTTATGATAAAGTAAACAGGAGCTCTCTCCTAACAGTTCTATCCAGGATTCTATTGAAATGCTGCATCCAGGAGGCCAAAACAAATATCATGAGATACATGAAGAGTCCTCTGATTTCTCTTGTTGTTCTTCGTTAATTGCTTTATTAATATTCTACAATGGGTTACTGTTTGTAGGTAGCCCTTTAGAAAATTGGCGTGACATTTTGTGCTGGTAAGAATAATTCCTAATTATAAATACAAAGCAGAGAATGTCCTTATGAGAATAATTGTCCTCCTATTTCCGACTTAATCAGTAAAATGCACTTTCGCACTGGTCTAATGAGTAATACCTGAAAAAATATGTTCTTAAAGTGTCCTATGCATATAATGTCTACACTGAAAATGTAACAATACAAAATATATCCTTTGCTCGGATGGATGGCAGTCTATGATAGATAATGAAAAGGTCAACCGTGCTAGGTAGACGCCAACTGGTAGACAGGCAATAGGTTGAGATTGTTAAAAGGTCGACGTTGTCAAAAGGTCGACACGGATGAAAACCAACGGGTACAAAAGGTCAACATGGTCAGAAGATCAGAAGATCGACGTGGATTGGTTGACACAAAAAATGTCAAAGGCACTTACCGTAGAGTTAGGCTCTAGAAGGGATGGTTAGGGATAGGCACTTGCCCCGACAGTTAGGGTTAGGCGCTAGGAGAGACAGTTATGTTCAGGCACTTACCAAAGGGTTAGGCACTAGGAGGAATGATTAGGGTTAGGCACTTATCCTGACGGTTAGACACCAGGATGGAGGGTTAGGGTTAGGCATTAGGAGGGACGATTAGGGTTAGGCACTTATCCTGACGGTTCGGTATCAGGATGGAGGGTTAGGGTTAGGCACTAGGAAGGACGATTAGGGTTAGGCACTTATCCTGACGGTTAGGGTTAGGCACCAGGATGGAGAGTTAGGGTTAGGCACTATGGTGAGGGTTAGGAAAAAAAACAACAAAATGTGTTGACCATTTTTGTGTCGACCATTCCAACCTTGACCTTTTGACCATATCAACCTTTTTTATCTGACAATCTTCATCCATGTCGACATTTTATGTGTCAACCATTTGACCATGTTGACCTCTTGTATCTGTTGACCTACTGTATTGCATATCTACCAGTTGGTGTCGATCTGTTGACTGTTATCTAAATAGTGTAGATATTCTAATCCACACCCTGCCTGGATAACCATCTCCCAATAGAGTCTCATCAATTCTCAAATAAAACATTTTATGGTTCTGGGAAATAAGTGGGCAGCACATGACTATATATATATATATATATATATATATATATATATATATATAAATTTTATACTCAATTGATTATAATTCATATATACAGATGTATCTTCTTACAGCTAGCGTCAATACGCCATATGGCGCGAGACGTCCAGTGCGACTGAGATGCTCCAAGAGGAGTAACGTACCGTCTTTTCCTTTAGATTTTGCACCTTATTCTCATCGCAATCGTAGCGAAACACCACTCGCCGTGCACAACAGACGCTGGGCTGCGACTTTAACAGCACAGGAGTTAGTGTTCAACACATACAAAGTCGCAGATGAAGCAAAACGGACATTGGTGTGAGATAAAGCCGCGGGCGCGGCATCGGAGCCCTATACAGATTCAGACTCCGCCGAACACAGATGTACGAATGTCACACATCACATTGATCAGAGTCATCTGGCAGAGTCGTTTTGTCACTTCCAGTTTTATTTATGCAAATAAAACGCACATTGTGAACATAAAAGGTGAGTGCCGTGATCGTGTCGCCTGGGACCTGGCGCGGTGAGAGGGGCTGTTTGGCGTGACTGAAGCCACAGTGTATAAGGACACAGCTGTATGACAGTGTATTGCTCAATCCAAAAAGAGGGTCCTGTGTAACCAAGAATTCTTTATATTTTACATAAATTCCTAATAGAAGTATAAATAATGCAAACTATCTTGGCATATATATGACGTCCATATATGTCCAAAACAAATTCTTTATTCATTCTTCACAAAATTGCATCATATCAAAGTAATGCTAGTATATGATATGTGTGTACTGTAATTAGTATAAATATACACACACATGAACATGTGTAGGTGTGTGTATCTATCTATATACATATAGGCCATATGTATATAGTGTATATATATATATGGGCTATTGCAGTATGAGGATAACACACATTCTTGTACGTTTTTAATTAGTTCTCTCGATGATGGCATATGTATGTAGCTATGTTTCATATGTTGAGTTTGCAAACACTGGACTGTCTTTCGAGAAAACCGTCAGGGAACTGCCATAGCACAGTGATTCATTGCTATATACTGTATGTGGCACTGCTTCTGCTGTACACACAGTCAGCTATAATAGACACGACTCGGAGGAGACTGCAGGTGCACTACTAGAGTAGCGTTCCCTGGATCCTACACTGCGCTATTTCTCTGGCGGTCTCCTGACGAGTAGCCCGGAAGGAATTACCCACTCTGCACCGTTTTGTTTTGCCTAACTACACAACCTCAGACTGATAACGGAGTTGCAGTTATTTTTATTTTGCTACTTAAAAGAACTAAAAATGAGCATCATTAATTGCAACTGTAAGAAAGTAACAGCATCCACATTCTGAGAGATGGAAGAGGGAAGGAATGTGAGCTCAGACTACTCATTTAAATTGAAACATGTTCACTGACATTTCTAGCTCACAAGTAGATGGTTTAGAAAGAAAATACCATTGGAATACACACATGCAGTCTGTGCAACTGATGTCTGAACAGTTATGTGGCTCCTACATCCCACTCAGTGCTCACAATATTCCCATTCGGTCACCACAACAATCCCACTGGGTTCCAACATCCTTCACACTCCATACATCCATCTCATTCATTACACACATTCATCCCCCTAATTGCTAACATTATCATACTCTGTCTATGCATGTACTCTTGTCTATGCATGTACACTTTCTTCCCCTATACGCCTCCGTGCTGCTATATCTTCCCCAATCCCTACTTCTGTGTGGTCTCCCAATTGTGCTAGTCTGTGTTCCCTCATCTGCACCAATCTGTCTTTCCCAATCCCTACTGTTGTGTGTTCTGCCATTTGTGCTAGTCTGTGTTCCCTCATCTGCACCAATCTGTCTTCCCCAATCCCTACTGTTGTGTGTTCTGCCATTTGTGCTAGTCTGTGTTCCCTCATCTGCACCAATCTGTCTTTCCCCATCTGCACTGCTCTGTCTTCCTGCATCCGTGCCAGTCTGTTTCCTTCCATCTGTACTACTGCCTTCCCCCAGCCATGCCGCTCTGTCTTCCCCTCATCTGTGCCACTCTTCCTTCCTCCATCTGCACCACTCTGTCTCCCTCCCCAACCGCACCAATCTGTCTTCCCCAATCCCTACTGTTGTGTGTTCTGCCATTTGTGCTAGTCTGTACTCCCTCATCCGCACCAATCTGTCTTTACCCATCTGTACTGCTCTGTCTTCCCATGTTCATGCCACTCTGTACCCCATCCACATTGCTGTGTCCCCCCAAACCGTGCCACTCTGTTTTCCCCCCATCCACACCACGTAAGGATCAGTGTTCTTCTCCGAACAGACTGAGAATGACTGACAGCCTTTGCAGACTTGCACGCTAGTAATGCATGGTATAGCTTATTCATTCTTCCTTTAGAATGTAAGCTCACGAGCAGGGCCCTCTTCCCTCACGTGCACCTAACACTTGGTTGCTGACACCCTGCTGCTTATTTAGGTTTTATGCAGCAATGTTTATAAATCATGTACTTGTCCTGCATTGTCTGTACTGTTAATAACTGTTTTCTTGTGTGCTTATTTGTTTCTGTACTTTGTAAGGCGCTGCGGAATCCTTGTGGCACCATATAAATAAAGAATAATAATAGCTTGGTACATACTGCAAAGGTGCTTAACATATTAGACATATGTATAAGATCCCATTAGGGCAGTGTCCTAAAGACGTGGAAAGTGCTGTCGTACCCTTGTCCTTAATGGAGTCTGTGAGTGTGGCTTTGAGGGGTAATAATTTATTTTGTTGACTGGATGCTGGCTCAATGATGGTTATTGTTAGTGCAACATACAGTATAATGGGATTGCCAATAGTGCCATAATAATAAGTTGTCTGTAGCATACACTGAAGCTGCCGGCAGGACGATGTATAGTATGTACTGTACTGATCAGTGAATGGAGTTAGTTGGATGACCATTCTGTAAGTATAGTAGTTTTCTGGTGAGAAGAAAAATAAAACTAACGCATTTCAGAGGAAACAGCTGTTTCCACAACCAATAAAATATAAATCAGGATGAGCCTCTCGCTCTGCGCTGTGAGTTATCTCTTTGCTTCCGTCTACAGTCAACTTTCAAACTTGTAAACACACACTTTGCTGTACTTCACAATGTTCTGCTGAGCTTGAATGCATAAGACATATTTAATTATGTATCCGAGGACCAGGAATAAACCCTGCTGAGCATGTGAGTGCTGAATAAAACCTTGTTTGAAATAATTGTCTGCTTTTCTTTTTGTATTACACCAGGTGATTCATTTTCTTGTACCATATGGGCCGTGCTGGCTCTGTCAGTAAAACGCGGGCGGCTCGCTGAGATGTGAGGATACACTGGTGACACGACGCATTTTGTAGCTGACACGTAACAGCGTGATTCTGGGAAAATGTAGATAAAAGAGTTATATATGTCCGTATTCTGACATTTTATGTTCGGAATGGATTTAAATCCGCTCGTTTTCAGAAACGTGTTCAGAAATTCATCCGTCAAACCCGGTGTGAGAAAAGCGCGACGCCTCCAAAAACTTCAAGGATTCGGCAATGTTGGTGGCAAAATATTTTGTGATCTTTTTGGAAGTGGTTTTATGCAGTTTTATAAATGAGACATATGAACGGCAAATGACACTGAGGGAAAGGGAAGGGGAGCGTTACTCGATTAGTTTGGGCTCATTGCGGCATATTTATCACGTAAGAAAATTTTACCCCAACTCGCTATGCGATCATGAAAATAACCACTTGCATATAACAATGACAAAAAAGCTCTGTCCCGTTGAATGTTTAGAAGCCAGGTAATAGCTGCTGTTATCAATTTTTTTTGGGTTCGGCACTGGCGCACATACTGCGCATGCGCGGCCTTCGGTGGAGCTGACGGAGTGGTATCTGGAAGGATCGTGATCTACTACTTTGGGCTAGCCCCATCCCTATATTTCTATTGGCCAAACATTCTCTATACTACACTTTACAAATAGTATGGCTATAATTAAGCACTTCAAATAGCTTAAATTAATCAAATTATTCAAATATCTTAAATTAAAATTAAACAAATTATCTATCCTCAAAAACATCTTTTTAAAGCTTTTCAGACAGAGAAAAGCACCCGGTGATTTGCCATGTCAACCAGGTTCATTTTCTATATGAAAGTGTCAACCCGGGTCAAAATTCCCAGGACTTCGACCCTGGTCGCGACCAGGGTCGAAGTTCCGGAGATAGCAACTCCGGTTGACCCGGTCTTTCACACAAAAGAAGGACCCGGGTTGACCCAGAATATTAGCGGGTCTAAATGCTTGACCCGGCAATTTCATCTTCTGTCTGAAAGGACCGAGAACTGACCCGTGCTCCAAAAGCCCCTGCTTCTGTGTGAAAGTGGTATTCGTAACTTTTGCTTGTTGCCTAAGTGCAATTAGAATCCAACAATTTGGAATCCCTTCAAATTCTTCAGACATGTTTCAAATATTTTAACACAAGAATGAATCAAGTGTCCTGCCTAATGCTGCTGTGACAGGGAGATGTCTTTATTTTTAAACTATTGGCGTGTCTGAACCTTTGTCCATTTTATTACATGTATGTAATGCAACTAGCATTATAGAGGCCTATCGCTAATAAGCAAACATTTCAAGCTTATATATATAATATATATATATTCAGTAATGTATATAATGAATAATGTATATGTGTGAGTGGGATATTTCTGACTAAAAGTATGACATTTGTAGGCGATGATTTTATGATAAGTGTTTAGTATATAAATAATGTTATCTTGGCACACCACAGTATCTCTCTATTATAAATTATATTAACAGATCTGGAAAAAGTGTGCCAACTATTTTGACACTAGGGTATGACTGCCAGAATGCCCTGCTGCCAGCCAAAGGCCAAAAGACAAACAAGCTGTATAAAATATGCCTTGAGGTTGTACAGATGGGTTATGTTATATATTGGTGCGCTGAGTACATTTTGAGCGTTGAGTGAAAGGATGGAACATAGAGAATGAAGGAGATTAGATTGCTAGAAGTAGCATCGCTGTGGAAGTCACTCCCAGAGATATATTTACTAAAGTGAGAGTTTTTAGAAGTGGAGATGTTGCCGATGGCAACCAATCAGATTCTACTTAACATTTAACTAGCACCTTCCAGAAGATGATAGCTAGAATCTGATTGGTTGCTATGGGTAACATTGCCACTTCTAAAAAAAATTCTCACTTTAGTAAATTTACTCATCAGTCTACATCTGTTACTCTATAAACTCATGAGACCCATCTGGTGAGAATTGAATAACCCGATTTTAGAGGACGTTTGGGGACTTGTGAATTTCAGTGTTTTAGATTCTTAGGGTTCTGTTTATTAATCTTTTTTTTTTTTTTTTTTACTGAAATAACATGAAAATGGGTGTTTTCACATTATTTAGTTGCACTAAAATGTATTAAAGGGATTTTGGAGCAGTTTTTGTGAAAAACTACTCCAAGCCCTCTAATTCTCATTTGTTGTCAGCAGATCCCCAGCTGCAGGTGTTTTGATTTTTCTTTCTGTTTTAAAAAAACTATTTTTTGTTTTTTTCACAGTTATCCGATTGTAGTCTATTCAGACCACAAAGCTGATCACAGGGGCCGGCTCCCAGCTTCACACTGCCTGTCAGGTTGGAGCAGGAGTCGGGGAACCCTGCTTAACACCATCTCCCGATAGTTTTTCACAATTCCCCGTTAGTACATTTCAAACAGATCGCATTTCCCATAAGAAGTATCGGAAATGCGATCTGCTTACTAAAACAAATGCAAATGAAAGGGGTTGGATTTTTTCATGAAAACTGCTCCAAAATCCCTTTAGTACATTTCAGTGAAACTAAAATAATGTGAAAAGGGCCGCGGGGGGCGATGGGAGGGATCCAACCAGAAGAGCGTCCCAATAAGAAGCCCCTAGGCATCTATAGGGAAACGTCACCTGAAGGTGGCTTTGCATTCCGGTGCTTAGTACATTTGGAGAATGCAGTAAACCCCCTGAAAATGGCATTTTTTTTTGGGGGGGGGGGGGTTTGTCGCATTTTCATTTTTAGTACATCCCACCCTTTGTCTGAAACCAAAAATTGGAATACAAAACAAATTGTTGCTCTGATTGTCATTGTTGAACACTGATTTTCAAAAACCAGTTTAAAGGCAAGTTCTCTAAGAAAAAAAGACGATCAAATTAACATTTTAAATCCTTAAAAAAAAGTATTATTTTTTTTAAACAATGTTTTTTTAATTTGTGAACTGATTAGCTGATTACAGTATGTTTGTTCCAATATCAGAAAAAAGACTGTGCACCAATCAGAGGTCCATCCAGTCGCAGTAGCGGATCAAGGCAGGGGCTATCAGGGCCGTCACCCAGAGCGACATAGCCTAAAGGGCGCAGCCCTGCGCCCCACCTGAACTCACCATCAGCTAGCTCGGAAAAATCCCACTCTCCCGCTGGCATCATTGGTTATAGGCTCAGAGGGAGGGAGCGGGGGAGGGAAGGGGCACTGCAGGGCAGCACAGGACAGAGATGGGCGCAGAGAAGCCTAGAGCCAGCCCTGTACAATCGGAGGACATGGCTGTGAAGAAAATAGCTAATAGCACACTCAGCCTGATCTGTCCATGTATCTCTCCAGTAACTGTAATTCCCTTAATATATATAAATAAAATGGAAGTTCTTTTACAGCTTCCTCTGCCTAAGATAGATGATAACATGATAACCAGAGCCGTAACTAGACTTTTTGGTGCCCTGTGCCAGACAGAGCATTGGCGCCCCCCCCCCCCCCCATTTTTTTTAAATAGACTTGAAAAAGGGCCTTGGCCTCATGGGGAAGGGTCAGGGAAGAGATAGGGGAGGCCAGGAGATGCTGGGGATAAAAGAAGAGGAAGCTACAAGTGAGAATGATAATAAACAGGAAAACTGACATGTCCAACCAGCGCCCCCTGCCCTGCGGTGCCCTGTGCCATGGCACTGGTCGCACTGCCCTAGTTACGGCCCTGATGATAACTGATAGTAATAATTTGTTAATTTTCTGACTCTTGTTTTATTTACTTAGGGAAACTTGTATTTTACAGTTTCCGATACTGAACTTTTTTGTTGTTGGAAGCATAATGTGACTTTGGAGTCCTCCTACATTCATCTTTATGAGTAAGAGCAGCCATACTATTCATCTGTTGTTCCTTTTTTTACGTTTTTTTTTTTTCTTTTTAAGTTTCTGTAGACAGCGTGTATTATGACCCATGATGAAGCGCTGTGCCCCGCCAGATGGCAGCGTGAAAATGCAAAGTGACGTCGTATTCTCAGCTGCTTGTATAGATGCCACTTTCTGTCTGAGTAATATTTGTCTGCTCCCCAATAAGGATAATTCTATCTTTAAATAATATATAGAATAAAGCAAATATTTGAGCACAATTTATTATATAGGTTTTTGTTTACATATCTTTTGTGAAGCTCCCTGTCTGTGTGCTTTCCCAGTCCAGCACTAAGTAGGGGGAAAGGCAGCCTGTAGTCACAGGTCTATGGGCCTGATTCAGAGGCGCTCGCAAAAAGTGAGCGCTCGCTCTGAATCGGGGTGGCCGCTTTTTTTTTTTTACCCAGCCTCCTGGCCACTCGCTAAGCTGTGGGTGACCAGCCACAGCTTTTGCGAGTGGCCAGGTAATGGTTGCGATAGTTGCGACCATCGGGCTTGCGACGAGACCCTTGTGGTAGAGTGTCATTCCCGCAAGCCCCAGTGAGCACCTCTGTTTGTCCAGCCATCCCCCCTCCCCGCCTGCAAAATGGGGCGAGCTGTCGATCAACATCGACAGCCACCCCATTTTTAGCGAGCCCCGGAGCGAGTGAACTTCTCACTCGCTGTGGGGCTCGCACAGTGCGCACTGCCCGGCCATCAACCCGCTTGCGAGCGCTATGCTATCAGGCCCTATGTGCAATCAGTGTGGGAATCCACTACAGCTCCCATAGGGAACTACATGCTAGGTATTGCTGTCTAATTTAAACTAAAGCTTATGGATGCCATGCAGAATGAATAATGTGTTTGCTCGGACCTTGCGTAATGAATACAGACACTTCTTTCCAAAGGAGACGTATAGTTTAACCCTTGGGGGCCCATTTATCAATGTATATTTGAGGTATAATCCCCGAAAACACATTTTCGGGGGTCAACCACAAATATTTAGTATCCCCCGATAACTCCTGTGATCCCTCCATTCGCAGAGGCAGCCGCATCCCCTATAGGTTTCTATAGGGGATGCGATGCTGCCAAATGTACCAATATCCGTAATGCGATGCATCCAGTATATTGGCCCCCGCAGCTGACGCCATCTGAAAATGACATTAGCTGCTGTAGCCTATGGGCATAATTAGCCGGCGGAGCTCTCATTGGCAATGGCGGCCTTGTAGGTGCAGTAAGCGTGACTGCGCTTGCGCAGCAGTCCCTCTCGGAGCCCGTGTCCCTGCATGCCCAGGATTATACATCCGGGCGCTATGATTGCATATCACAATGCGATAGTAGGTGGTAATACCATGCCCAGGTGACATTACCATAGCGGTCATTGATAAATGGGGGCCTTAGCGAGCCAGCCTGTTGCCTGATCACAGAACCTGGAACACTACCACCTGAGTTACACATGAAGGCTTTCGATCAATGTATTTTCGGCTCAAAAGAGTGGGCAAGTCTTCCAGAGCCGGCCGCCACCCACTCACAGCCCCCGGCAGCTGCCTATACCCACCCGCAGCTGCCCACTTACCGAGAAAACCCTGGCATAGATGGTTTAAATAAAAATGACTGATATACTAATTGTCACCTGTGCTCATGCATGTTTATCCTTGAAAACAGTTGTTCAGACAAGTTTGTTAAATAGGTATGATACATCCCACTTGTCTGACTGAGCGCTATTCTCCGTTTTACAGCATTTAGGAGCAATGAGCGATTGTCATTTGCTCCCATACATTACCAGATTTTTGCTCCAACAACTACCCTGCCAAGATAACATCTATATAATTATTTACTAAAATAATGATATATTATATGTCTTATGACAGTCCCCCAATGTAATGACAGTTGTTTTATGCTATGGCTGCTACTGCATTATAACCACTTGGCGTTCCTTTCCAGGTTCTCACAGAATTACAGTATAATATGACCCTGCCATCCACCACCCATAAGTTTCCAGGAAGCCAAAAATGTGTATCTTCTTCCTGACTGTGTGATTGGTGGCAATGTCTGAGGGCAGGGGGATCTCAAGGTGGGCTCTAGGGAATGGGTATGTAATGCCGGCTGTCGAGATGCCTCCTGTCACAATACCGACAGCAGTGTCCTTCTCCCCATAACCCTCCCTTTTTGTGGTCTAACCCTCCCCGCCCCCTGACCCTAACACTCCCCATTAGTGCTTAAACCTAAGTTTCCCCCCTTCGTGCATAAACCTAACCTTCCCCCCCTTAGTGCCTAACCCTAACCCCCCCCCCGCCACAGTGGTGTCTACCCCTAACCTCCTCCCTCCAAAATCTTAGCACTAACCCCGCTAACTTACTTAGACCTAACCGCCCCCCCCCCATCCCAGTGGCCAAAGTTGTGAATGGTGGGCCCAGGTGCAAAAATTTGATGTGGGCCCCCCTCCTCCAAGTTCAAAGTACAGTGGGAGACAGGGAGAGGCAAGAGGCAGACAAAGAGAGGCAAGAAGGTGGCAAGGAAAGGGTGACAGGGAGAAGCAGTGGGTGGCAGGGAGAGATAACAGGCAGTGGGTGACAGGGAGAGGGTAATGTGGAGAGGTGACAGGCCATGGGTTACAGGGAGAAGCAGTGGGTGACAGGGAGAGGGAAGAGGCAGTGGGTGACAGGGGAGAGGGTGAGAAGTGACAGGGAGAAGCAGTGAGTGACAGAGAAGAGGGGAGGGTGACAGGGAGAGGGGATAGGTAGAGGTAACAGGCAGTAGTGACAGGGAGAGGGTGACAGGCAGTGGGTGATAGGGAGATGAAGTGGGTGCCCGACACATTATATCACACTGTAGTGCCCCACACATTATGCTACACTGTAGTACCCCCACATTAAGCCTCCTGTAGTGCCCACACATTCTGCCACATCTAGTGCCCACACACTATGCTACACTGTAGTCCTCACACATTATGCCCACACACTATGCTACACTGTAGTACCCCCACATTAAGCCACCTGTAGTGCATACACATTCTGCCACATCTAGTGCCCACACACTATGCTACACTGTAGTCCCCACACATTATGCCACATCTAGTGCCCACACACTATGCTATACTGTAGTCCCCACACATTATGCCACATCTAGTGCCTACACACTATGCTACACTGTAGTCCCCACACATTATGCCCACACAGTGTACTCACCAGCAGCATCCTCAGGCAGCCGACAGAGCAGCAGTCACAGCCTCACAATGAGTCACCACCCATGAGGCTGCGCTGCTGCTGGGTCAGAGGAGCATGTGATGGGCTCCTCCAATCAGAGCTGTGCTCCGGTCCCCTGCGTGTAGCTGCCGGCCAGGTCAGTCACAGCCTTGATGACTGCCTGGCAAGCAGCTGCACTGCAGCCTGTCAAACAGGCAGTGTGGACCCCTATATTGTGGCAGACCTCAGTGCACCAGCTGCACCACCGGTAGTTCCGCCCCTGCCCCTCCCCCCCTCCCCCCGTGGCTAATTATAAGGGCACCCCAGCTTACCTTCGTTCGGTCACGCGTCCTCCTGGATTCCAGCATCGGGATTAAGATAGGCGTTGGTATTTTGACGCGTATTTTCAGTCCCTTGTCTGGATTGTAGCGTCGGGATTGAGACCGGTGACTGGTCTCATAACTACATCCCAGCTCTGGGGCTTCCCCAGCAGACAGGTGCTGGAATTCTGACCCTCATCTATCAACTCTAGTATAGTGGTTGGACAAATTGAAGGTTTCTGTCTTTGTAACATTGTATCTGGGTTTGTTTGTTTAGTTTCAATATTATTGCACCATGAACAGAATGCGTATTTAGCCCCCTTTTACGGTATATCAAATAGTGTACATGACACATAGGGCTGGGTGGGGATGCGATCATAATCCCGCCGATTAGAATACTGGCGCCGGAATCCCGACACCTGTCACAATCCCAGTGCCGGCATCCCGAAGGTAACTAGTAGGGTTAGGGGGAGGGTTAGGAGTTAGGGTGGTGGGGTTAGATTTAGGGTGCTGGGAGGGGGAGGTTAGGTTTAGGCACTGGGGAAAGAGGGTTAGGGGTAAGGAGAGGGGTAGCGTTATAATACCTACTGACAGGTGTCTGTATCCTAACCCTGTGGGAATGCCGGCATCAGGATTGAAACCCCTAGGATCCCGAGCTCCGGCATCCCGTACTGAACCCGCTGGATGTATTACTTATCACACACCAGGATGCAGCAAAGGGGGCAATGCGGTCATACCCCCAAAATGCGGATTTGACCACATTTCTCATATACACCAAGCCTCAGAATGCGATGCACTGCGGAGCTCGGTTGCGGTGGGTAGATGGCGTTACACTATAGAAACCTATGGGCTCTTATCAGGAGCGTGCTGAGGGATCCAATCTGATCCCTCCCAGCATCCCCTGCGGTGCGTGTGCAGAAGGATGCCAGAGGGACTTCTGGGTCATAGACTTGGAAGTCCTTCATTCGCAAAGGACCGCTCTTTTATCGAGAGAGCAGTCCTTTGCGTATTCTTTTATGCATACCAGCATAATGAACGCTGGCATGCGTGCGAACAGCGTCGGGATGCATCGTATTCCCGCCTATAGGGGGAGATGTACTAAGCCTTGGAGAGTGATAAAGTGGAGAGCGATAAAGTACCAATCAATCTGCTCCTGACTGTCATGTTACAGTCTGTGTTTGAAAAATGACAGTTAAGAGCTGATTGGTGGTTTATCTCTCTCCACTTTATCACTCTCCAAGGCTTAGTACATCTGCCCCCAGGGATGGACTGGCCATCTTGCCAATGGTCCGGTCTTAAAACCTGGTCGAGCAGCTCCATCTCCCGGCACTCTGCTTGGCCAGAATACTGAAAGACGGGGGTGTGCCGCGAGGCCGGGTGTAGAAGGTATTACCGCCGGCCGCATGGCCGATGGTTAAATTACTGGTAGCGGCACCCCGGCAGGGGTGAAGATCCCGATTGTTAAAAAGGTAAGTATCGCTAACCCTATTTCCCCCCCCCCTAACCCTCCCTTTAGGGGTACCTAACCCTAACCCTCCCCCCCGGGAGCCCTAAAACCTAACCCTCCCCCCCCACGGCTGTCTGCGCCCGGCTTACCTTCGTTCGGTATGCCGGGTGTCGGGCTCCCGGCGTAGGTCTAATGACAGGCATTGAGTTTTCGACGTCTGTCATTAGTAACTTGCCAGGATTAGAGAGTCGGGAAGCCGGCGGTCGGCATTTAGGCCGTCGGCTTCCTGACTACATCCCGCGAGGCCAGGCCCCTGTGACTCGCGGCATGCCCCCTGTGAGACTTAATCATGCCCTTTTTGTGACAAGGCCATGCCACTTTTGCGAGCAAGAGCAGGGGGACTGCCAGGTCTGATCTGGAGCTCCAGTTCATCCCTGTCTGCCCTATAGATTGCTATACATCCCACTCCTGTATGCCTGTGTGTGGACAGAGGGCCTGTATCAGAGATGTACGCAATGCCAAAATCTACGCAGTTTGAGCAATGATCGGTAATCTGACCATGCATCTGAGTCTGTTTCTGCGGACATTCTACACTACTATAGAGATGCGCATAAGTCCGATAATCGACTGATCTGAAACTAAGCTGCATTTGTTACCAAGTTGCTTGGATTTGCAAAGCTGCTGGTGGGTGTCTCACTACAAGTCCCAGCGGCTGAGACATTTGCATGTTTTTGCAAACCCACGACGTTAATTACGTCAGTATGCACTAAGACTTCCGGGTCTATGATGCTCCATCCTGGCGAAAAGCGGCAGCTCCAGAGGTGGGGCTGCAACGCAGTCCAATATTCAGATAGGGGAGCCACACCAACTGCCAGTGATGTGTGGCAGCAGTTGGGGTGGCAGTTGGTGTGGCTCCCCTATCTGAATATTGGACTGCACTGCTGCCACACCTCTGTCATCAGTTCTGTCATTAGACAAGCTGTTTCCACGCATTCTAAGGTCAGAATTAGCTTGATAAATATGCCCCTATGTGTGTGTGTTGTGCCTGGGCACACATGCCCATATATAGGTGTAAAATAAGTGTACCTAGATTAGGGGTCTATTCATGAAGTACAAAAAAGTCCTGTTCAACTGAAAACTGGAATTTCCACTGCATTGTTCTATTCAGTAATTGAATGGAAAATCAACAATGAATGGGTCGACAGCAGATGGTCGACGGACATTAGGTTGACAGGTAGAAAAGGTCGACAGAGCAGAAGGTCGTCAGGGTTAAATAAAAAGTCGCCATGTTCTAAAAGTTGACAGATAAATGGTCGACACTTTTTTTTCACATTTTTAAGGTTAGGGTTAGGCTGCCAGATTGCCGGTTAGAGTTAGGCACTAGGGGGAGAGTTAAGGCACTAGGGGGAGAGATAGGGTTAGGTACCAGGGGGAGAGTTAGGGCACTAGAGGGAGGGATAGGGTTAGGTACCAGGGGGAGGGTTAGGTACTAGGGTGAGAGTTAGGGCACTAGGGGGAGAGTTAGGTCATTAGGGAGAGGGATAGGGTTAGGTGCCAGGAGGAGAGTTAGGGTACTAGGGGGAGGGATAGGGTTAGGTACCAGGAGGAGAGTTAGGGTACTAGGGGGAGGGATAGGGTTAGGTACTAGGGGGAGAGTTAGGGCACTAGGGGGAGAGTTAGGTCATTAGGGAGAGGGATAGGGTTAGGTGCCCAGGGGAGAGTTAGGGTACTAGGGGGAGGGATAGGGTTAGGTACCAGGGGGATGGTTAGGTACTAGGGGGAGAGTTAGGGCACTAAGGGGAGGGATAGGGTTAGGTACCAGGGGGAGGGTTAGGTACTAGGGTGAGAGTTAGGGCACTAGGGGGGGAGTTAGGGCACTAAGGGGAGGGATAGGGTTAGGTACCAGGGGGAGGGTTAGGTACTAGGGTGAGAGTTAGGGCACTAGGGGGGGAGTTAGGGCACTAAGGGGAGGGATAGGGTTAGGTACCAGGGGGAGGGTTAAGTACCAGGGGGAGGGATAGGGTTAGGTACCAGGGGAAGGGTTAGGTACTAGGGGGAGAGTTAGGTAGCAGGGGGAAGGTTAGGGTTAGGTACCAGAGGGAGCGTTAGGTTTAGGCACTAGGGGCAGGGTTAGGTTTAGTCACTAGGGGGAGGGTTAGGTTTAGGCACTAGGGGGAGGATTAGGGTTAGACACCAGGGGGAGGGTTAGGCACTAGGGATAGGGGAAGAGATAGATCCCCTTCCGTTTCTGTATGATGATGTCATCTGCCATTGTCCAATGTCATTCTCTATCATCCAAGTGGGCATAGAGGGGGAATATAATCATGTGGCGAGCAAAGCGAGCCCGCAAGGGGCCAACTTTCTTATTTTCGTGGAAAGTGTGGGAAGAAACCTCCACTTCCGCCTTCACTCACGTCACTTGCAGGTATGGCTAGTGAAGGGGAGTTATACTCTTCCCTAGGGATAGCGCTATATGACAAAAAATGTATTGTCTGGTCTGATGTCACCTACTAGTCTCAGACGCTGGCGCATGCGCCCACATGATAAGACGCCAGCGATGGGGAGAAAGGACCTGCAAACAGTTGCCGTAGCATGCGCAAACACCGCCTCCATTCCGACACCACGGAAGATCAGAGGGCCGCAGGAGAAGACAGGATTGCCGAACACCTCATCATTGTTTCGCTTTGTGCAAAAGAAAGTACACACACAAATAGAGTATTCTATATATCGTATCAAACCCATGCGATATGCATAGAAGCATACAGTATCACACCTGAACCACTAATGTACATGAATAGGCCCCTATGTCTGATTGGATCGCTGTGAGAAATGATGGTGCATGAGAGAGTATATAGAGCTCCATAACCTTTTTCTTAGCCAGCTGCAGCATGATGAATCCACACAACAAATGCACATAATACTAATGGGATTTGCCCGTATGGTACTTGTGCTTACAGAAGAAAACACTCCTATGTCCTCAGGTAAGAAATGTGAGAAGTAACAGCGCTCTGCCGGAATGAAAGCCTGATCGGAAAAAGGGTAGAAAAATTGTTTGTTAAAAATAATTGCTGTGCATCATCTGGAAGCTGGGACAAAGGAGGCACACAGAGCATGTTCCTCACCAGCTTATTAGAAAAAAGGCTCTAAAACAAAAACCAAACAGACGGGTTGGACATCTACCCTTTCAGTGCCACCGCCGAAGGGTTCACGGCAATTGTTACCTAACACTTAAATCACCTCTTGGTGAATGCTACAACAGCAGGCTCTTACAAGATCAATGCTCACATTCAGGTAGTGACTGGTTGTTCTGCATGTCTGATTGCTTCTCAAATACATGGACACAGTGATCTGGGACAGCAACAAATTTGTGTGCGTGCGTGCGTATATATCATGGACGTAACTAGGGGTGTGCAACCGATGTGGCCGCACAGAATGAAAGGCTCTGTGGGCTGTGTGGTCACCACAAAGGGGCGGGGCTAGCACAGGGCGCTCAGGGCCTTTGTTACGGCTCTGGTGTGTGTATATATGAATATATATATATATATACTAATATAATAAGAATGTTGTGTCTATTTGTTCCAAGTTGGCGCAAAAACTACTCAACCAATTGCCATTTAAACTGCAACATTGTGTAGTGGAAACTCCTAGAAATAACCTGCACTAGTTTCCTCCCAATCCATCAAGTTAAGGCTGAGAATAAGAAAAACAAAATGTATTGAACTCATCAATGTAAGAGATAGGTGTGTCCCCATGCACGCGGCCGGTAAGGAGTGGGGGGGAGAGGTGCTTCCGGCCCGCAGTCACTTGAATAGGATAAGCTACATAGCAGTCTGTACACAGGGCACACAGTGACATTGGTGTGAGTGGAGGGTGAATGGGGAGGTTACATAGCAGTCTGTGCACAGGGCACACAGTGACATTGGTGTGAGTGGTGGGTGAATAGGAGAGGTTACATAGCAGTCTGTGCACAGGACACAGTGACATTGGTGTGAGTGGAGGGTGAATAGGGAGGTTACATAGCAGTCTGTGCACAGGGCACACAGTGACATTGGTGTGAGTGGTGTATGAATAGGAGAGGTTACATAGCAGCCTGTGCACAGGGCACACAGTGACATTGGTGTGAGTGGTGGGTGAATAGGAGAGGTTACATAGCAGTCTGTGCACAGGGCACACAGTGACATCAGTGGCGTAACTACTGCCCCCGCAGCCCCCGCGGTGGCGTGGAGGCGCTGGGTAGCTTGGGGGCGACGGGGGCAGTAGTAGTAACTACGGAGGGTGCAGGGGGTGCGGTCGCACCCCCTGCACCCTCCATCTGCCGGGCACCCGCTGAGTGTGTTACCAGCGGGCCCCCGGCTCCTATTCAAACCTCCGGCGGTAGCAGGAGGACGGAGCTCCCTCCGTCTTCCGGGTCCCGCAGGGCACTATGGGAGTGACGTAATGACGTCACTCCCATAGTGCCGAGGAGCGGATGCCGGGGACGGAGTTCAGGAGTGAGCTCCGTCTTCCGGGTCCCGCAGAGCACTATGGCGTCACTCCCATAGTGCCGAGGAGCAGACGCCGGGGTATGGACGGCAGCAGCACTGGAGCGGGGATAAAGGTAAGTGTTTGTTTTTTTTCTTTTGTGTGTGTGTGTGTTTGTTTGTATGCGCGCGGAGGGGGGGAGCAACTACAGGGGGCTAACTACAGGGGGCTAACTACAGGTGGCTAACTACTAGAAGGGGCACTACAGGGGGCTAACTACTAGAAGGGGCACTACAGTGGGCCCTGCATAATGGGCAGTACTACAGGGGGCATTACTTTAATGGGCACTACTATAGGGGGCCCTACATAATGGGCACTACTACAGGGGGCATTGCATAAGGGGCACTACTACAGGGGGAATTGCATAAGGGGCACTACTACAGGGGGCATTGCATAATGGGCACTACTAAAGGGGACATTGCATAAGGGGCACTACTACAGGGGCATTGCATAATGGGCACTACTACAGGGGACATTGCAAAAGGGGCACTACTACAGGGGGCATTGCATAAGGGGCACTACTACAGGGGGCATTGCATAAGGGGCACTAGTATAGGGGGCATTGCATTTTGGGGCACAACTACAGGGGGCACTGTACAAGGGGCACTAATTTGATACACAGTTTAGAGGTTATAAACTATGTTCCCAATAATCTGGTTCTATACGGACATAAAAACTGTGCAACCTGTCTTGAGCTGAGGTGACGGACTGGCAGGAGCAGAAATGAGGGTTGGTGAAGTAGATCTGTCTGTCAGGGTGGGATGTAATGGGCATTTCTGTTTGGCATAATGTGTATTTGGCATTACTGTGTGCACAATGTGCTATTAGGGGCATTACTGTGTGGCATAATGTGTAAGGGGCATTACTGTGTGGCATAATGTGTTGTATGTGGCATTACAGTGTGGCATAATGTGAAATAGGGGCATTACAGCATGGCATAAATTTGTTATAAGCGCTTTACTGTATGTCATTATGTGTTATATGTAGCATTATTGTGTGGGATGTGTAAGGGGCATTGCTGTGTGGCATAATGTGTTGTAAGGGGCACTCCGGTGTGGCATAATGTGTTGTAAGGGGCATTCCGGTGTGGCACACTGTGTTATAAGTGGCATTACTTAGTGTGTCATAATGTGTAAGGCACGTTGCTGTATCATGTAACCACACACCTTAAACGTAGTCTTTGGGTGTGTTTGATCTTTGGGCGGGGGGGGGGCGCCTGAAACTTTTTTGGCATGGGGGAGCAAAATTTATAGTTACGCCACTGAGTGACATAGGTGTGAGAGGTGGGTGAATAGGAGAGGTTACATAGCAGTCTGTGCACAGGGCACACAGTGACATTGGTGTGAGTGGTGGGTGAATAGGAGAGGTTACATAGCAGAGTCTGCTCAGGGCACACAGTGACATTGGTGTGAGAGGTGGGTGAATAGGAGAGGTTACATAGCAATCTGTGCACAGGGCACACAGTGACATTGGTGTGAGTGGTGGGTGAATAGTAGAGGTTACATAGCAGTCTCTGCTCAGGGCACACAGTGACATTGGTGTGAGTGGTGGGTGAATAGGAGAGGTTACATAGCAGTCTGTGCACAGGGCACACAGTGACATTGGTGTGAGTGGTGAGTGAATAGGAGAGGTTACATAGCAGTTTGTGCACAGGGCACACAGTGACATTGGTGTGAGTGGTGGGTGAATAGGAGAGGTTACATAGCAGTCTCTGCTCAGGGCACACAGTGACATTGGTGTGAGTGGTGGCTGAATAGGAGAGGTTACATAGCAGTCTCTGCTCAGGGCACACAGTGACATTGGTGTGAGTGGTGGGTGAATAGGAGAGGTTACATAGCAGTCTGTGCACAGGGCACACAGTGACATTGGTGTGAGTGGTGAGTGAATAGGAGAGGTTACATAGCAGTTTGTGCACAGGGCACACAGTGACATTGGTGTGAGTGGTGGGTGAATAGGAGAGGTTACATAGCAGTCTTTGCTCAGGGCACACAGTGACATTGGTGTGAGTGGTGGGTGAATAGGAGAGGTTACATAGCAGTCTGTGCACAGGGCACACAGTGACATTGGTGTGAGTGGTGAGTGAATAGGAGAGGTTACATAGCAGTTTGTGCACAGGGCACACAGTGACATTGGTGTGAGTGGTGGGTGAATAGGAGAGGTTACATACCAGTCTGTGCACATGGCACACAGTGACATTGGTGTGAGTGGTAGGTGAATAGGAGAGGTTACATAGCAGTCTCTGCTCAGGGCACACAGTGACATTGGTGTGAGTGGTGGGTGAATAGGAGAGGTTACATAGCAGTCTGTGCACATGGCACACAGTGACATTGATGTGAGTGGTAGGTGAATAGTAGAGGTTACATAGCAGTCTCTGCTCAGGGCACACAGTGACATTGGTGTGAGTGGTGGGTGAATAGGAGAGGTTACATAGCAGTCTGTGCACAGGGCACACAGTGACATTGGTGTGAGTGGTGAGTGAATAGGAGAGGTTACATAGCAGTTTGTGCACAGGGCACACAGTGACATTGGTGTGAGTGGTGGGTGAATAGGAGAGGTTACATAGCAGTCTGTGCACAGGGCACACAGTGACATTGGTGTGAGTGGTGGGTGAATAGTATAGGCTACATAGCAGTCTGTGCACAGGGCACACAGTGACATTGGTGTGAGTGGTGGGTGAATAGGAGAGGTTACATAGCAGTTTGTGCACAGGGCACACAGTGACATTGGTGTGAGTGGTGGGTGAATAGGAGAGGTTACATAGCAGTCTGTGCACAGGGCACACAGTGACATTGGTGTGAGTGGTGGGTGAATAGTATAGGCTACATAGCAGTCTGTGCACAGGGCACACAGTGACATTGGTGTGAATGGTGGGTGAATAGGAGAGGTTACATAGCAGTCTGAGCACAGGGCACACAGTGACATTGGTGTGAGTGGTGGGTGAATAGGAGAGGTTACATAGCAGTCTGTGCACAGGGCACACAGTGACATTGGTGTGAGTGGTGGGTGAAGACGCTACTGCCACTAGTCTGTATAGCGCTGCTGGTCACATGGGCCACTCCCGCGACAGGGCCCCTATGCAAAGCAATGCAACTAGAACACCTCAAATATAAAAACTTGGCAGCGGCGATTTTATGGTGGTAGAAGCCAAGGACAACAGCTAGGACTATATATATGTGTGTGTGTGTGTGTGTGTGTGTGTATATATATATATATGTGTGTGTGTGTGTGTGTGTATATATATATGTGTGTGTATATTGTCAATCTCGGTGCATCGTTATTACATTTTATTTTTAGATTAATAACTATTATCAGAGTAAGCTGCTTGACTATATTATTTTCTTATTTATATTTTAGCTGTAAGACATCGGTAATTGAGTGATCACAGGAGAGAAGCGACTCTCTGAATTAATTGCCTATTTCCATTATAAGTGAATGAGACCTAGAGAAGCTTGAATTTATATTCAGGGCCGTAGCTAGGGTAGTGCGGCCGGTGCCATAGCACAGGGCACCACAGGTCAGGGGGCGCTGTTTGGGCCTGCCAAATTTCTGTTTATTATCATTCTTGCTTGTAGCTTCCTCTTATTTCATCCCCAGCATCTCTTGGCCTCTCCTATCTCTTCCCTGGCCCTTCCCCATGAGGCCATTCCCCTTTTTTGGGTGCATTATGTCCCTTTAAAAAATGAGGGGGGCGCCAATGCTCTTTCTGGCACAGGGCACCAAAAAGTCTAGTTACGGTTCTGTTTATATTGCATTCCTTTGGGGGATTGTCGATGTTGCTGATTGGACAAACCTCACAACTGTCCAGTCAGCCACGGAGACAACGCATGCAGCACTCCGCTGTTACTCCAGGAAAGAGAACTGTAGCCGGTTAAAGTATCTCCGAATGACAGTGGTTACAAAACAGGGACTTCCTGATTATGTTGCTAATATTAGCGGTGAAATGCAAATGTTTTCAATCGCAGCCTGACATAAGGACACCCACTTCCCCCTACTCACATCCGTATTCTTGGGCAACATAGTGAAACAATCGGTAACATCAAGTAACATCGGATCAATACGCACAGTTTAGGCAGGTCAGACCTCACTCTGGAATTGCTAACTTCAGCGCACGCTATGAGGCCTCTGGTATAGCAGTGGATAACTTATGCACACCCATGCAATGCCATCCCAGAGCACTGGCACGCCTGCCTTTGGTCGACCACCCCCCATCACCACCTACAAATGGCACTTCCTGTCAAACACTCTGGGATGGGTCTGCGCATCCTCTGCGATCGCAGTTCCGAGCGCATCGACCGGTTCAAGCATGTGCACTGCGATGCATACACATGCGCATTACGCAACAATCGGCCAATTGCGTGCGTATAAGCAACTGCGATCCTTGCTGAATCAGGCCCTTAGTTCACTGCTAGTGTGCTAGGTTCTTAAGACCAGTGTTTTGGCGTGGTTAAGTCCGCGGCGAGCTAAATGCAGCTGGTTTGTGAGATTTGAGGTTCGGTGTATGTGATCACATCGGTGTGTTTTGGGTGTGCTGCGATACAGTTCACTTAAATGTAATTTCTTTTTGTATATATTTACTCAAATAAAGTATATATTTTTCAATCAAAAATTTTGTGTTATGATTTGCGGTTAGCAAATCATCTTGGTGGCAGGTCCCAGTCATAGTTGTTACTGGGATACTGCATCATGTCTTGTCCTTGTTCTGGCTTTTTGCAGGAAGCTGGAAATCCTGTCTTGTCTGTGTTTAAATCATAGCCTGTCATTCATGTCTGTCTGTTCAGAGTTCAGAGTTCAGGTGCACACATGCCTTTGATTAGGAAGTGCTCTCTCCAGGAACTGTTTCTGATTGGACCCTGCTTCCTTTAAGTTTCAGCCAGCCCTGCACTCCATGTCGGTTATATTGTCTGACGTCCGGAGAGTGTTTGTTCTCAGAAGTCTGAATCTTTACCGGTCTTCCCTTGTTCCACAGTTCCTGTATGCTGAGTTATTCTTCCAGTGTCCTGCACCTGCCTGTCTGTTTAGTATTAGCCTGTGAAATATACTGTTTCTGCCTGTGGCATTTTCATACCAGAGTCCAGCCAAGCCGTGTCAGTCTGCTTCCTGCCTGTGTTCCTGGCGTGCCAGAGTTCACCTGTCTGCCATATTGCTCCAGACACACCTCAGCCTGCATTTCATCTCGGCTGTCATAGCCGCACCACGGCCCGCAAGGCCGCATCATTAAGGTTCCACTTGCACTCCAGCCCTCAAGGCCGCACCTTGAACTTTGTTACTTCAGCCACTAGTCCTTGTCTGCATTTTGTCTGTCTAGTTCTTGTTTGTCAAGTTCTTGTATGTATCTTGCCTGTCCAGTCCTTGTTTGTTTTTCTGTCAGTCTTGTCCATTCTAGTCTAGTCTTGTCTATTATCCTGCAGTATCACAGTCCTGGTCATTCCTGCTGTGCAACCTGCTTAGCTTGGCTGACTACCCAGCTGCACCATTGTCCCTAAACATCCCAGAGACCTATCTTCTGCTGCTGCTAGAGTATCCTGTCACTCACATCTGTTCCTGTACCTATCACCTGCAGCTTCACTCCAGCTAGTACCAGCATAGGAAGGACTGCCACTCCTCAGCAGTGTTTCTAGTCAGCAGTCCTGCGGTCTCTCGTTGGTTGTGTAAGCCTCTACTGCTGGAGGCATAAAACCGGACGGCCGCCTAAGTACCGCCTAAGTACCGGTGTGTAAATAAATCACTAAGGCAGGCCTGGCCAACCTGTGGCTCTCCAGCTGTTGTGAAGCCTCAAGTCCCAGCATGCCTTGCCACAGTTTTGCTATTAGGGAATGCTAAAACTCTGGCAAGGAATGCTGGGACTTGTAGTTTCACAACAGCTGGAGAGCCACAGGTTGGCCAGGCCTGCAGTAAGGGAACAGCGGGTGGCTGTTATTGGTTGAAGATCCTCTCCCTCTAGAGGCTTACACATTTTGCTATTGAATATGTGTGAAAGAGCCCTGAAGGATTACTGTCATGCAGTTTGGAAAAACCTAACATTATTAGGACAAAAGCCTAATGCAAATGTACAGTTATTAAACTACATACACCATTTTTGAAAAGATGAACTAAAATTATGCTTTACCTGCTATATTGTCTAAAGGTGCCCATCCACTAGTAGATCAGGGAAAGACGGTATGATTACAACATCGTAATCGTGCAGTCGTTCCCCTAGGGGGTGCAGTACCTACACTGAACGATTGATCGTTCAGCGTAGGCACATCATTCATCCCCGAACATGGCCAATCTGACGTTATCGGCAGATTGGCCTGCATTTTCGGCCGATGGTTGATGTCAGAAACGACCAGTGGGAGCGCGCATCGCTGTTCGTTTCCGACATTTGGATTCACGATTTGGGCACCATTTGCAGCCGATTACTAAGCGATTGCACAATTATGATGTCGTAGTCGTGCAATCGCACAGTGTAATCGGCTAGTGGATGGGCACCTTTAGGCATGTACTAAATTAGCTGCTGGTGTGAGCTGTCCAATGGGCTGAAGATCCTGTGTCATCTCATGTGATTACTCGGAGCCAATAAGCTTAAGGCTGACAGTCTTCTTGCAGTTTGATAGGCAGATGTGATGGTCACACTGCCATTAGTACTCATGAGGATAATTTGCACACACCTGTCATGCAAATGTAACATAAATATAGATAGGTATTTAAATATTGTTTGATCAGATTTCCATTTAACCTGCAGATATGTGTAAGGGTCCGTTCACTTTAAAAGCTGGGGTCCTGATGAATTTTCCAGATCTCTGTGTCTGTGTTTAACCTAAGCTACAGTAGCACTAGACTCTAGCAATGCTTAGAAGAACTGGGATCATGATTAAAAAAAAAGTTTTCAGATATTTTCCCTTTTTTGTCAAATATCTAATAAAACCTACTACATATGCATTGTGCAGAGATGAAAGGATTATGGAAATGAGAGGCATCTGTATGTTTAATAGAAAGGTTAGGGAGGTTTGCATAAAGTCCTTTGGGAAGAGGGGATGGAGATAATTACAATCGTATGAAGTTTTAAAAAAAAGAAAGAAGAGTTTTTAACAGTCCTAACTATGTCCTCTGGGGCACCCATAGAAACCTACCACTAATTGGGCTAAGATATCACACAGGTGAAAACTAATATTTACTTTTTCTTCTTACTAAATAAATGACATAATATTGTAGTCCAGTGGAGAAACGCGCTGTTAGTTATCCAACTATGTAAACAATTTTGCTACGATGTTTCTCGAGCAGCATGAAACAAACCTGCTGATGGAATGAGTCTCTCATTCGCTGCCCTAGGTTATTGCATTTTTGTACCTCAGTTGTTTTCATTTCACACATGTTTACTACCGTGCGACACCTCTATTATTCAATAAAGGAGTGTTTGAGGTTAACCAGGGCAGTGTGATGCCGTAGCAACCAAACTACATGGTGGATATACAGAGGGACATGCACAGGGTCAGCCAGTATATCTGAAATAAAATTGACTCCATCTTTACTTACAGATAGATACGAACGTGCTTTTTTCCAGAACAGTAGGTTCAGGAATGCCTAGGGGAGGGCAGAGCTGGGTGGAGATGTGGGCGGAGCTATTGCAGGTGTGAAGCATCAATTGATGCATAAATTGTTTGTTTTTTAAATGTCAAAGTTTGGACTGTGTGGGTGGGTGTTATTTCTTTGCATAAGGTATTATAACATCAATCTATGGGGACTGTTTACTAAGCAGTGTTAGGAGACAGAGTGAAAAGTGATAAGTAAGTGATAAGGTGCCAGCCAATCAGCTCCCAACTGTCATCTCACAGGCTGTGTTTGAAAAATGACAGTTGGGAGCTGATTGGCTGGCACCTTATCACTTCCTTATCACTTTTCACTCTGTCTCTTATCACTGCTTAGTAGATAGACCCCTATGACATAATATATACATCTATACACTGCTATTGAAAAAGCCAGATCCATATAAAATACACTGAAAGGTCAGACCAACATATTCTCTCTCTCTCTCTCTCTCTCTCTCTCTCTCTCTCTCTCTCTCTCTCTCTCTCTCTCTCTCTCTCTCTCTCTCTCTCTCTCTCTCTCTCTCTCTCTGTCAAAAGGCACTAATTGAGTGGGACTGTCAGAGGGGCAAATTTAGGAATCTGCTAAAGTGACCATTGTAGAAGGATATAATTCATCTTTGGATAACATTAGCCCATAGTAACCTGCAGGCCACTATTCTGAATGTTTTTTTTGCATCATTCCCCACCGAGTCCCCATGACACATTTGCAGCCCCACAGCTGTACATGCACATTAGTCCGGCCAGGTCCGAACCCCAGAATCAGTGCTAGCATAAACTAATATTAAGGGGTCTATTTACTAAGCAATGTTAGGAGACAGAGTTAAAAGTGATAAGAAAGTGATAAGGTGCCAGCCAATCAGCTCCCAACTGTCATCTCACAGGCTGTGTTTGAAAAATGACAATTGGGAGCTGATTAGCTGGCACCTTATCACTTTCTTATCACTTTTAACTCTGTCTCCTAACACTGCTTAGTAAATAGACCCCTTAATTGCTTTCCCACGTACCACCCACACTACCTAGCATAGCTGGCGCAGTAGGGGGGCAATCAGAAAGTCGGGAAGTATGGGTTTGTGAGCAGTTATCGATATTTTGTTCAGCAAGAGATGTCTGGAACTTTTTGTTTTGTTTTTTTCCATTCTTACTAAATGAATGTGCTGTTTTGTTTTTTTAAGAAATGATGACTACAAAAACTTTAATCCAGATTGAGTCTTGTTTTGGCTGAACTCTCTTAATTAAATGTGGTCACGATGGTTCTGAGACGGATGGTTATTGCAGCTTTGGCCCGGATTCAGCACTAGTGGAGAACACGCTGATAATAAAATTAATGTCCATAAAGTATCTCGACCATTATTCTTGTCGCCACAAAACCCGGCCTTCCACTCTTTATTGTGCTCATTTTAATAAGCGCATCCTGTAGAATGGTTTGTTGGACAGAGAGGCTTCCATGATGTACAATTACAGCCGCTTTTACAGTGACAGAATAATTCTGGGGCCGGTGCCAACGTCTCAATTTCCCACCAGTCCAAGACGGCTCCAAGTTTATTCCTCTGTCAACGCCAGCCTTAAAAGTTGACTTCAGATCTGTTGTTTCATAGACAAGAATGTTACTTTGTAGCTTTCTCTGTGACAGCTATAGAGAGACAGTAGGTGAATGTTTTGAAATTGGAAAAAAATGTAGTAGAGTTTCATTGGTTTGTCGATTCCGAACATATTCGGGAACAAATGCTGCGATGCCCATCTCAGACTTACAATTACTGCAAATTCACTGTTTGCCCTACCTACCCGTTTTAGGTTCACTCATCACATTCAAGTTCATTGTTTGCATTAAAATTTGTGTTTTTATAAAATGTAAACACAATTAAAATAATGGAAAAAAAAACCAAAAGACGAGGCGCCATATGTAAATGTAAAAATAAGAGTCTATTCCGCATATTTAGGTTACCGGGTCATTCGTCATCAGGGGTCCGAATAGGACCACCTGATATTCAGCAAACTCTGAAAACTGAAACTAAGTTTTCGGAGTTTGCATGTGAGAACAAGCGCCATCTTCAGACAGGGCTTGTTCTCAGATTCTGGCTCCTTCCTATGAGAAGGAGTTCTGGGGATGCGAAGAGGGAGCCGAGCAGATCCCTCCGCCACCCTTTTACTCTCTCCCCGGCGGCTGCGCATGCATTACCTCGGGTTACGCATGCGTAGCCGCGCCGATGGGGGAGAGGTAAGTAACACAGCTACTTCTGCAGCTGCGATACTAACCGAGGGGACAGCTGCTTTCAGAGCAGCTGTCCCCGCACCGGAGCAATGATAAATTCCTCTGGCGTAACATATCCCAAGCAGCGAGATGAATAGTTAATTATCGGGGGCAATACGGCCCATAATGATGAATAAGTCCCTATATTTTAAAAAGACATTGGTGATCCTCAGTGGCGTTACTAGGATGGTGCGAGGGGTGCTGGCCACACGGAGTGATTCCATCCAAAGGGGTGACACCATAATAGCAGAGCAGCACTGCATGCACGCGTCATCCACCTCTCCAAGCCCCCCACCCCACGTCCGTGGAGGCTAGGGCTGCCCAGAGCACTGGGCAAGCCCCCAGCGTGGTCACGCCCCCCAGACAGGTCACACCCCCTTTTGAAAACACACGCACACACACACGCCTTGGGCACATACTAAGATTTATTTGAGTGCTGCACCAGGTGTCACCACCCATGGCAACGCCACTTTTGATTCTGCATACCAGAAAGAGAATATTACTGCTCTCACGAAGCTCAAGCCTTTACCATTGAACGAGGATTCTTACAATAAGTGTAGCAAACAAATAGGGGGAAAGTGCTGCCTCTCAGGATATTCTGTGCAACTAAAATGTGTAACGTCATCCAAATGGTGTATAAGGGAGTATACCATGTACTACAAATCAAATCATACTGTATGTTCTCCAAACACAATTGATCATGTGTTCCTTCCATCAAGATTCTCGATTGACACCTCTGATCAAATTTGCAGTATTACATGCCCCTAATGAATGAAATCAAAATAGCATGATATTGCATACAAGATATTTATTATTGACATATTAAAACTATAAAAACGTACATGGAGGATAAGCAATTCAGTAACTTTCTCTGAGATCCTCAGATAGTTTGTTTTTCCATAGATCTAAACACTTTGAACAGCTGTATGTATTATACATGGGCGCTACCTTTGTTTATGTAGTGTGGGCCTGATTTAGACCCGCTCGCAAGCAGGTCGATGGTGGGGCATTGCGCACGGTCGAGCCCCGCAGTGAGTGAGAAATTCACTCCCTCGGGGCTCGCTACAAACGGGGCTGCTGTCGATGTTGATCGACAGCTCGCCCCGTTTTGTAGGCGGGGTGGGGGGTGGCTGGACAAACGGAGGCTTTCCTAAAGGAATGCCTGCCGTTTGGGGGGCGGCCCTATTGACATCACCAGTCATGTCAGTAGTGAGCTTCCGGCTCTATTAGAGCCGGAAGCTCACTGGGGCTTGTGGCAGACGAGACCCTACCACAAGGGTCTCGCGACCATCACCTGGCCGCTCACAAAAGCTGTGGGTGGTCACCCACAGCTTAGCAAGCGACCAGGAGGCCGGACCCCGAAAAAAGTGAGCGGGTCTGAATCAGGGCCTGTATGTATTTTATATACTTTTATAGCATTTATGTTTCATGTACTAAGCAAGTAGTTCACTGAGCGCTAAAGTGTTACCTATTCCTTAGCACAGGCATGTCAAACTCAAAATACCAACCTGGCCGAATATTCAAGGTGTGAGATTGTGTGGGCCGCAAAATAAAAAAAAAAGGCTTATATACAATTTTTAAAGGTTTATTATTAATAAAAACCAATGCAGTGTCCCCTGTAGTAGTGCGCCTTATGCAATTCCACCCTGTATTAGAGCCCTTTTGCAATGCCCCCTGAATGTGTGCCAATTATGCAATGCCCCTTATGCAGTGCCCATTATGCAGTGCCCCAGTAATGCCCATTATGCAGAGCCCCCAGTAATGCCCCTTTATGCAGAGCCCCCAGTAATGCCTTTAGTAGTGCCCCCAGTAATGCCCCTTATGCAGATCCCCCAGTAATGCTCCTTATGTTGTGACCCCAGTAATGCCCCTTATGCAGAGCCCCAGTAATGCCCCTTATGTTGTGCCCCTAGTAATGCCCCCAGCAATGCCCCTTATGCAGAGCCCCCAGTAATGCCCTTAGTAGTGCCCCCAGTATTGCCCCTTATGTTGTATCCCCCAGTAATGCCCCTTATGCTGTGCCCCCTCCCAGTATAGAACAGATCCCACTCATCTGTCTGTTTAGTACTTACCTTTCTTCACGACGGCCGCTGGGCACCGCTCCAGTCCACGCCGTCATCACCTCCGCCGTCCCGTGCAGACGCTGCTGCTGACTGGACCTAATTAGATCCAGAGCGGCAGGTGCAGACGCGGGTGACGTCATGACATGGCATGTTTGACATGCCTGCTTTAGCACAACAATCAAAATGAAATTTTAAATTAATGTGAACAGATATATATTCATATTTTAAACAGAACTGCAAATACTACTGCATTTAAGATCCACCTTTCACACATAAGTGTGAGAAATTCCGATATATTTTTGAATTTTGGAACCAATATGTGAACCGATTCCTGCACCTCTAGTCATCTATTAGGGATGCAGTCAGGAAGCCGACGGTCGAAATGCCGACCGCCGGCTTCCCGACTGTCTAATCCCGGCAGGGGTCTAATTATAGGCGCCGACGCCTATCATTATCCCTAATGACGCCCAGCATACCGAATGAAGGTAAGCCAAGCGGCCGGTGCGGACAGCCAGCGGGGGGGAGGGTTAGGTTAGGGGCTCCCGGGGGGACTTAGAGTTAGGCACCCCCCCGGGAGGGTTAGACTAGGGGAAGGGGGGATTAGGGTTAGGCACCCCCCTGGAGACTTAGGTTTAAGCTGCGGGGATGGGGGGGGTTAGGGTTAGGCACCCCTAAGGGAGGGTTAGGATTAGGGGGGGACAGGGTTAGTTGTAATTACCTAAATCACCTGTGGGATCTTCACTCCTGACGATCTTCCGGCGTCGGGATTTGAACCGCTGGCCGCATACTGATTCCATCTATTGGACGACTAATGAAGCCCGGGGGGGGGGGGGTAGATTTACTAAAGCTTCCAAAACAGACTAGTTGTGATGTTGCCCATTGCAACCAATCCGATTCTAGCTATCTACCTAGTCTCTATTGCATTCTAGAAAATGATACACAGAATCTGACTGGTTGCTATAGACAACATCACTACTTGTCTGTTTTAGAAGCTTTAGTAAATATATCCCCGGAGAGGAGATACAAGCAGCAGCTGATAGGGGTGGGGCCGGAATATTCACGTCTTCACGCCGGGAATAGGCGACTATATGGAGAGGGGATCATTATGATAGAATCATATCATTTTGTCCCCCACCCCACGAATCATTATACCCGCCATTACTCTCCCCATTCTACCTATTTCACTAGGAAGTGATCAGGATGTGGGAGGACCACAAACTCTTCCGGGAGTCGGGGGGACTCCTCCAAATGTTTGGGAGTCTCCCGGATCCTCTGGGAGAGTGGATAATAATAAGTATGTGGTTTGAGTGAGTTTCTGCCAGTTTCCATATTGATGTATGCTTTAAGGTGCATACACACACAACGATTTTTATCGTTAACGATATCGTTTATCGTTCAATCATTGAAAAAATTGTTCACTTCCTAAGTTAAAATGATGAACGATAATCGCTCATGCGCGTTCACATTTGTAGTTTGTAGTTCAGTCAGACTGTCAGACTGACCAACTCAACGATTTTCATTAAGGCAATGTGCAAAAATCGTTTGTAGATCAAAAAAATCGTTGATTACATTTTAAAAAATCTGACAGATAATCTGACAGAAAATCGTTGGTAACAAAATCATTGTGTGTGTATGCATTGTGTGTGTGTATGCATTGTGTGTGTATGCATTGTGTGTGTATGCAGCTTTACTCTAATCTTACATATACTGGATAACAGAACAACACAGCAGTTGCCAATTCTGTCCGATTTCCAGTGACAAACCACGTTTTTAATAATTTGTCCCTGAATGTCTAACATTTAATAAGTGGCACTGTTACGTCTCTTGTTCGGTTGTAATTTTCATCATGTCATTGTACTGTGTATGTGCTGTAATTGCACAGTACCACTGCCAGATATAATGACCAATCTCTGATCCTATTCTGCAATAACAACTTTATAGCAGCTTATGTCAACTGTATGCTGGGGTAATAATGTCTTCTCTGATTTTAGAGGAAAATTTACAATGTCATCCAAAAAATAGACATTGCCATATATTTAATAGAACCCTGATCTTGCAATGAGGCTGATTTTTTGAAAGAAAATATTTATATTTTTCTGTGTATTATCCATTGAATTTTGGTATCATTGTCCTTGTGGCTCTGCTTTCATCTACACAGCCGGGGGTGGGATCACAATGACGTGATTCGCCATGAATTGTGCCATCAATCCCAATTGATCGGCCACTTCTAACTTTGGCCCTGAAGCACCACCACTTATTTCTGCTCGCACCGCAGGAGGGTGCAAGCGTAAAGCTGCAATAATTACTGTGTCGGGGGAAGTAGAGGGTTTACTGCAGGCCACTGACTGAATAGCTCTGGGCAGTTTACCTGGGACCTGAAGCCGCAAATTAAATCCTGCAGCTAACTGAATTCACTCCCAGTGTTTCTGTGGGCGAGAGTCCGAGTCAGTCAGTGTATCTGTGCAGAACAGTCAGTGTTAGAGTCAGTCAGTATGGGGAAAATGTACTAAGCCTTGGAGAGAGATAAAGTACCAGCCAATCAGCTCCTAACTGTCATTTTACAGGCTGTGTTTGTAAAATGACAGTTAGGAGCTGACTAGTTGATACTTTATCTCTTTTTTGGTAAGTATTATAACTTTTACCCTAACGTACCTTTCCCGCAGCCTGACGAGAGTGAATGTCAGTCCGTGTGTCTGTGGACAAGAGTCAGTCAGTGTGTCTGTGGACCTTAGTCAGAGTCAGTCAGTGTGTAGGTGAACCAGAGTCAGTATCAGTGTGTCTGTGGACCTTAGCCAGAGTCAGTCAGTGTGTCTGTGGACCTTAGTCAGAGTCAGTCACTGTGTCTGTAGACCATAGTCAGAGTCAGTCAGTGTATCTGTAGACCTTAGTCAGAGTCAGTCAGTGTGTCTGTGGACCTTAGGGTCAGTCAGTGTGTCTGTGGACCTTAGTCCGAGTCAGTCAGTGTGGCTGTGGACCTTAGGGTCAGTCAGTGTGTCTGTGGACCTTAGTCAGAGTCAGTCAGTGTGGCTGTGGACCTTAGTCAGAGTCAGTCAGTGTGGCTGTGGACCTTAGTCAGAGTCAGTCAGTGTGTCTGTGGACCTTAGAGTCAGTCAGTGTATCTGTGGACCTTAGAGTCAGTCAGTGTATCTGTGGACCTTAGAGTCAGTCACTAGCATAAAAAACTCCTGTGCTGGGATCAACACTTGATCCCAGCGCTGGACATTGCCCTCTGCCGGACTTGTCAGATGGCACCCATGGAAAGGTGCCCCACATGCACCCCCCCGGTTACACCACTGAATACAGGCTCATAGCGCTGACCACACCTGGGTACCAGAGAGACATTAGTGAAACATTTACTGAGGTACCAAGTGCTCAGCTTAGCAGTGTCACAGGGAGCAATTTATTTGGGGTGAGGATAATCAGGTACATTGTTTTTACATTGCTAGTTATTTTAAATTCTGATTCCTTTTAATAAAGTCACCAGCACTCTTTTGGGGTTATCTTATTGGGTGAGGGAGGGAATAATGTTTACAACACCCACACTATAAGCCATAGGGGAATCCCCGGGCTGACTCCTGGGGAATCCCCTTTCTTTGATAAAAGAAGCCAGCGCGGGTAGGCACAACCAGGAAGATGGTCACAAAGGAAAAGCCAGGTGTACCCATTAGTATAGGTACTGCCTGGGCCGTAAACATACCATCACATCCACCAATATGAAGGGCCTGGTTCAGAAATGTACATTATCCCTATGGTTAGCGCACATCTCTGATGGTTTCTCCTACGCGCATGTGCAGAACAGGTCCTATGATACCGCATGGCGTTCCCCCAAGCCTCTGCCTGAGTGACAGTCAGAAGCGACAACAATTGGTGACATCAATTATTGGGGATACAGTCAGTATCCCGGCGGCTGCGATGATATTACCGGCTCCAGAATCCCGGCACCTTTCACAATACCGACGCCGGCATTCCAACCGCCGGGATACCAAAAGTAAGTAGTGTTTAGGGGGGAGGGTTAGGCACTAAGGGGGGAGGGTAAGGTTTAGGGTGCGAGGAGGGGGAGGTTAGGTTCAGGCACTAGGGGGGAAGGTTAGGGTTAGGCATCAAAGAGGGAGGGTTAGGGTTAAGGTAAGGGGAGGGTTAGGGTTAGGCACTAAGGGGGGAAGGTTAGGGTAGGAAGAGGGGGAGGGTTAGGGTTAGGCACTAAGGGGGGAAGGTTAGGGTAGGGAGAGGAGGAGGGTTAGGCACTAAGGGGTGGAAGGTTAGGGTAGGGAGAGGGGGAGGGTTAGGCACTAAGGGGGGGAAGTGTAGGGAGAGGGGGAGGGTTAGGCACTAAGGGTGGAAGGTTAGGGTAGGGAGAGGGCTAGGGTTAGGCACTAAGGGGGGAAGGTTAAGGTAGGGAGAGGGGGAGGGTTAGGGTTAGGCACTAAGGGTGGAAGGTTAGGGTAGGAAGAGGGGGAGGGTTAACATACTGAACAACAAGTGTCGGTATGCTAACCCTGTTGGGATGCCGGTGTTGGGATTCTGACAGCTGGGATCCCAGCTGCTGGCATCCCATACCCAACCAATTATTGTTATCACCAGGCAACCTGCAAGCCTGATACAGGTGCCATGGGGCAGTGACAGTGCCGCCCCCTAGGCCCTAACACTGAATTTCTTTCTCTCCTATGGCATGATTTTCCAATATCTGATCTGATTCTTTGCCTTTTGCTTTGCCAGTGTATATAAAATGTTCTATATTTTATGTGTGTGACAGTCTTTCAGGAGATTTTATTTTTTATTTTGTTATGAAAAGAGACCATGAAACCAAGCTAACATGTCAGCACACTCTAAAATAGGCTATTTATCATCACAGTGGGGAGCGGTGACGAGGCGGCAGCTCCTGTTAGAGATTCTGTCATTGGAGGATAACAGCAGGGGGTCTTCGCGCAGGAAGAAAGGAGCCATCCGCAGGAAGGGCACAATGTTTCTAAAACTCCTGAGCGGAAACTTTCTTTTTTTGCTTTTTGCAGTCTGTGCTTTTATAGGACATAGATTTGAGCACTGTGGGCGCTGGGATTGATTCAGAGTTAGAAGTAAATAAAATAAAAATAATGAGGGAAGAAGAAGCAGTGTTTGATCCGGGAACACACCGTGCTGCAATGCCAGGGGTACAAATTTATTTATTCTTTTGCATGTAGGGTAAATACTATTCGCTTTTGCATGTAGCACACAAATACTGAATGGGTATGAGATGCTGGCGCTCTGGATGCCTGTGGCCAAAATTCCGACGCCGACATCCCGACAGGGTTAGGATACTGACAATTGTCGGTCGGTATCCTAACTTTCCCCCTGCCCCTAACACTAAGGTGCCTAAACCAAAACCCTCCCCCCTAGTGCCTAAACCTAACCTCCCCCTCCCCGCAACCTAAACCTAACTTTCCCCCCTTAGTGACTAAGCCTTACCATCCCCCTAGTGGCTAACCCTAACCCCACTACTTGCTTGTCAACATTCATAATGCCGACACCGACGAAATGTAGAAATGATAGACTGTCAACATATCTTCCCTGGTGGCCCGGCGGCCACTTACCTGGTCCCGAGGGCCGCAGCGTCTCCATCAGCGTCTTCCAGATACGGCGGTCCTGTGACTGTCACTTCCGGCGGAGTCATTGGCTGTAGCGGCGATCCAGTAAATATTCTTCCCCTAACCTTAAACTCTACCCCTAACCCCCCCTGGTGCCTAACCCTAAACCTCCCATCCCACAACCTCTCTCTCATGTCGGCATTCTGAGAATGTCGGAATTTTACATGTCAAAATTGTGAATATATCAACATTCTGAAATTGTCAACATGTTGCCAGTCGAAATTTTAATAGTGTCAACATAATAACTGTCACCACTGTGGTGTCGGTATATCGTCGACCTTATGACTACATCACACATCACTCCATAAGAAACTTGCACAGCAGTCAGGTCTCAGGGCCTGATTCAGACCCGGTCGCAAGTGCTGAGCTCTCGCAACCGGGTCGATGGTGACCCACAGCGCAGGCGCACGACTGAGCCGGCTCCAAGAGGCCGCACCAAAAATAAAAAAGCCTGGCCCTGATTCAGAGCGAGCGGCTCTGAATCAGGCCCTCTGTGTGGGAAAAACGACAGCGATAGCAGCTGCAGCCTTTCATTCATATAACCACAAAACAGTAAAAAATTTGTATTCTGCAAAAACGTTATATTAAAAAATATATCAGCATTTAAACTATCGTTCTTATACCAGAGAAGGCGAGCACGGTGGAGGAGAGTTCCCACTGGGTGGTTTTTGTGTATTAATTTATACTAATAATAAGTACATTTAACTTGGGGTTAATTATTGTTTTTAAACTTTATTGTTATTATTGTTGTTGTTGTTGTTGTTGTTGTTGTTATTATTATTACAATCATTGTTGTTGTTATTATAATTATTATTCAGCTTCCCCTGCTCTGATTTATGAGGTTGAAAACAAACTGGCAGCACAATTTGCACAATGTTTTTTTGTTGAATGTTACTAGAAAAGAGATTGATCCTGGTCTTTCCTCCGCGGATTGTAAAGTGCAATATTTGCCTTTTCTTCCTAATGTGCTTTTATGGATAAAATCCAGTATTAAGGGAATTACAGTGAAATAGAGACAGGTCAATCCAATTAAAATAAAGTCTCAGTGATTGCTAAGTACTGACCTCCGGTCACCTCGCACCGTCTTCGACACGCGCTATGTATAATTCTGACATGCGCCCGGCTGCTGTGAATTTTTTATCACGCGCTCTCAGGCTTTGAGCCATATTGCAAATGTACAGTTTATTTTGTAGCAGTTCAGTTTCCTTGTTGTCAAAGTTTTAAGGGTTTGCCTGCAAAATCCTGCAGTGATTTCCACACTGAGGGGGTCATTCAGACCCGCTCGCCAGCACAGGATGCTCGCAAGCGGGTCGATGGTGCCCTACTGCGCATGCGCGAGACCCGGCTAGCGACGGGATAGCCGTCGCTCCGGGTCTCGCACCAAAGGGAGCGTGCTGTCGATGTTGATTGACAGCACGCCCCCTTTGGTGGGCGTGCCGGGGGCGTGGCTGCCAGACGGAGGCCTACTGTCTGAAGCCGGCCCCACTGATATCAGTAGTGATGTCAGTGGGAGTGATTTTGGCTCTGATAGAGCCAAAATCACTCCTGGGCTTGCGGCAGCAAGACCCTACCGCAGGGTCTCCGTCGCAAGCCCGATGGTTGCGATGGTCTTGACCATCGCGACCATCATCATGGACGCTCGCTATAGCTGTGGGTGGTCACCCACAGCTATGCGAGCGTCCAAGAGGCCGCTCCATTTTCATGTAGGAGGGCCCTGATTCAGAGCGAGCGCTCTGGTCAGAGCGTCCGGCTCTGAATCAGGCCCTGAGCCCATTATCACACTGGCGGTGACTACAGCCATCTTCTGCTTATCTGGGATGAGCTTCGCCATTCGTCATCGCGGAGCGCTGGTCATGTAATGCGCCCGCCTTCAGGGAGATACAGACTATGGAGTCATTACACATCACAGGGAGCACTGGCCAATAACGTAATCACAATACAGAAAGCAGATGTTCAGTTGAATGTGTGCCTATTTTGTCAGCACGAGTAAGGAAACGCAGAGTTGAATGCATTCTGGGGCTGTTTCTGAATTGGGAATAGAGTAACAAGTAACTGTGCACCTTGGTAAAACCAGGCTGCACGGCAGGTGGGGCAGATGTAATATGTGCAGAGAGATTTAGATTTGGGAGGGTTGTGTCCAAACTGACACTTAAATTGCAGTGTAAAAATAAAGCAGACCAGCATTTATGGGCTACATGCAACAGCAGCCTGTATTTACCCTGCATGTAAAAATAATGTATTTATTTGCACCCCTTGCATTGCAACGTCGTATGTCCAGGTGCACAGTTAGTTGCTCTATCGTACTCTGGCCCTGATTCAGAGCCAGACGCTCTTTCAGAGCACTCGCTCTGAATCAGGGTGGCATTATTTTTTTTTATGTGTCGACCTCCTGGCCGCTCGCTAAGCTGTGGGTGACCACCCACAGCTTTTGCAAGCGACCAGGCGATGGTAGCGACCATTGGGTGTGCGACGAGACCCTTGTGGTAGGGTCTAGTCCATCGCAAGCCCCAGTGAGCTTCCGTCTCTAATAGAGCTGGAAGCTCACTACTGAGGCCACCCCCAAACGGCAGGCGTTCCTTCGGGAATGCCTCCGTTTGGCCAGCCACCCCCCCCCCCCTGCCCACCTCCAAAATGGAGCGAGCTGTCAATCACAATCGACAGCCGCCCCGTTTTGGTGCGTGACCCGTAGCGATGGAGCGCCCGTCGCTGGCCGGGTCTCGTGCATGCACACGCCGGAGCCGGCTGCTACAGCAACATGCAATTGGATTTAGGAACGGTTTCATTCTGCTGATGAGGAATTGTGTAATACTCATATAGCTAATCTGGGGTGTGGGAGATAGATCTTCAAAAACTTCTAAAAAGGAAAAGTGGATACTAAAATATCTACATTTCTCCGGTGCAGGGACAGCTGATATGAAAATCAGATGTTCCCATGATCCTTATCACCGTTGCTTCCGTAGCAGTGATACTTAACACTGCCAAGTCTGATTCACCAGTGTTAGTGCACATGCATAAACTGGGCTCTCGTGTGCATATGGAGATACCCGACGTGCTGCGGAAGGATCTGATTGGAGACACAGGGATCCTTTCCTTTTTGCAATCCAAACCTCCTTCCCATAGAAATAAGCAGGGTTCAGGGAACTGTCGGATGATAGTATCAGTTCCTGTAGTCAAGTTCCGGAAAATTTGAGTTTTGAGAACTTGTTGAATTTAAATCCCCTTAAATCATATAAAATATCCTGCATTACCTTTATTATTTATGAATATCCCAATTTTGTAATTGCTATAAAATGCTGGTGAAAATATTAAATTTCACCTACTTTTGTAGAAATGAAGAGGCAGTGAATAGGCCTCTTATTTCCATACACGTAAGGCAGCCACATCTACGGCCGACTTGCATCCAACTCTGAACCAGAGTCTGCAGAGAGAGAGAGGGGAGGGGTATATTTACTAAGTATGGGTTTATAAAAGTCGTGGTGTTCCCAATAGCAACCTATCAGATTCCATGGCTCCATAATTACCTTAGTGATTCTTTCATGGTATGTATTGTTTAAAGAACACTCCTGAGTGATAACACCATTCTAATTGCTCACCATTAATTATTATAACTAATAAATGACTGTATGATTTCCCAATGAAAATGTTTCTTTAGGATTGTTTACTATTCTTGATATTGTTACTTTTGAGAGACACTGTGACTGGCAACTGCTTCATATTGTTTGTGGGGAAATCCGCTTTATTGAAGTGATTTTGTTACACACTGAATAACAGTACACAGCCAATACATGCCGTTATGGCAGTGGTTCCCCAACTGGGTGCCTCAGGGCACTTGTAGGGGTGCCTTAGGTTGGTGGTCCAGTACCAAATAAAATGATATTTAGTCAGTGTGATAGGCAAAACCAGTGCTAAAAGCTGCCAATCAAAAACATGTGGACAAACATAAGCGCAACCACCACGTAACTGAACCTAAAGGTGACATATAAGCACAATTTACTTCATTTAATTTTTGCTGAATTTCTCATTATTTGCCCAGGGGTGCGGTGGAAAAAATGCTGATACTCTGCGTTATGGCTTTAATTACTGTTCTCTGAATCTTCTGCACATACAGCCATCCATTATATACTTTAGGACAAACTAAATCTGACTCCTTTAATAATGAAAAAGTTAATTAATGGAATAACAAGTGTTTCTTTCTCTTTTACTTTCTCTTCGCACCCCCTGTCTTGAAATGTGATTTTTTTTTTCTAAGCTATTTTCAATTAAATGTACAATATTTGTGGTTGGACCCATGACTTTTCAATTATTTTTCTTTCAACAGTATATTCCACCTTTTTTTACTATGTTTCAGTTTATTATTATTATTATTATTGTTATTATTATTATTATTATTATTATTTTTATTAATAGTAATAATAATTAATTAATTAATAAACATCTTCCACTCTATACATATAGTCCTATTCTCACTAACACCATCCATCTCCTGATATACTCTGTGCTGCGGGGGACCCTGCTTCTTCCATTGTATAACACCCAGTCTGTGACTTTCTGCTGCCTCCATTCCCCTCCTCACATCATGACACTGCCCCTGTCACATGCAGCCCTGTCCTCACTGACACATCACTCATCTCCTGATATACTCTGTGCTGCTGGGGGACCCTGCTCCTTCCACTATATAACTCTCAGTTTGTGACTTCCTGCTGCCTCCATTCCCCTCCTTACATCATGTTACTGTCCCTGCCACATGCAGCCCTGTCCTCCTTCCACTATACAATAGTGGACAGCTCATTGCCTTCCACAGGATAAACTACTGTACCCCGTCTCCTACTGCTGGCAACATTACAATGAGCTGATAGGCTAATAACCAGAGTACACATACAGACAAGCAGGGGTTAAAGATAATACACTAGCATGCTCAGTCAAAATTCTGGGTATCATATGTCTACAACATTATTGTTATAATGCAGCAATTATTAACTTTTTTGGACTTCTAGATAACAGGTGTTTAGGATACATGTTTGAAAACTGGCAGGAGCTGATTGGTTGGTACTTTATATTTGTCCACTTTATCTCTCTGCAAGGTTTAGTACATCTCTCCCTAGCTTGCGCACCTAATATCTTCTCGAGCGTTTTGGTTCTGAAAGCCAATTTGAAGCATAATGTGATGTAGACTCCAGTATACCACGGTACATCCATTTATGTTATTACCGTGATATCTGTTTGGCTTTAGAGACCCGGAGGATGAGGCACAGATGCTTGGATGTAGATCTTGTCAGGATTGGAAATGGCACTTTATTTTGGTGGGCTAGGAGACTCCAGAGTCCCATTATCTCCGAGAAAGAAAATAGTGGGCACAGGTTACTGCCGGTTCACAGTATAAAGTGACCTCTCTAAATGCCCCCAGGGAGGGGAGATGATGCTCCATGAGGGGGAGATGAAACACAATATGAGTCTCTGAGGGACCGGTGGCCTTTGGATCATTACTGCATCCCACAGATGGATCTGCTGTTACTGTACTGTCTGGATTTGCTACAGTTGGACATAATCCCAATCAATATAAATTCCTATGGTCTCTAGAGATGTATACACAGCATATTCCTGCATACAGTGTTGTGTGTGTGCTCCATTTTTAATATATGTGTTGTGTGTTGTTTTTTAGAATATTCATAAACAGTCATGGCTCAGCCCCAGATGTATTAGCCTGCCAGTTGCTGGCTGTGGTGAGATTTCGCCGATCAGGACCTTATTAAAGGCCACATGGGCTTATTAAAGGCCACATGGGTCCTGGGGCTGAAGTGAAAGGAGGAGGTGTGACCAGAGCTGTGTGGGTGTGGCCTGTGCCAAGTGGGTGTAACCAGTGCTGTGTGGGTGTGTCCAGTGCCAAGTGGGTGTAACCAGTGTTGTGTGGGTGTGTCCAGTGCCATGTGGGTGTAACCAGTGCTGTGTGGGTGTGTCCACTGCCATGTGGGTGTAACCAGTGCTGTGTGGGTGTGGCCAGTGCTTCGTGGGCGTATTCACCCCTTATACTATCAGCCCCAATGTCTGCCTAAATATATAAAGGTATAAAAATTGCATCTATTTGTCAGCAAACTGGAAATATTGGGCCTGATTCAGAGCCGCTCGTAAGCGGCCGCTCGTTCGTTCCGAGCGATGTTAGCCCAACAGCGCATGCGTACGGATCGTTATACGCATGCGCTAACCAGTCAGTGCGGCCGAAATTCATGTGCTAGCAAAATAGCGAATGCCTGCTATTTTGAGTGACAGAAAGAGGCGTATGTGGGTGGTAACAGGGGAAGGTGCTTGAAAATGGGGAGTGGAAATCAGAACGCAGGCGTGCTTAAAGGTCAAAACGGGCGTTTTATGGGTGTGCATATTTAAAATAGCAGCGTCATTGACCACGTCACTGGGTTATTTTATAGTCAGAACTGCTCGCAAAATTGTGGTAGCAAACACCAACTCCAAGAATAGCCAGCAGTTCATACCCTTGTCGATGTACTCGATTAATCTAATAAATAGCGGACATGACGTAGGATGCGAGCGGCCAGGGGGCGTATTTTTCCAAAAAACGAACGCAAGTTTTGTTCGCTCGTTCAGACATAGAGGCGTGAACAGACCGCAAACAGCGAACGGTTCATTTGAATAGCCACCCATTGTTTTAGAACGAACGACCGCAAATAGCGAGTGGCTCTGAATGAGGGCCATAATTTTATTACTTCTGATTTATGGCCAGCTAGTGGCTGATCAGCATCATGCTGTCATGATGATGGGCCTATTTTTGTGTGCAGGCCCAGCACTATAGTCCCATCCGCCCCATTGTTACTCTGGCCCTGTTGGTGTTGTAGCCGCTAGTTTTAAAGCGGAAATTTGTTTTAATGCAAAACCAACCCGGCATTTTTTTGCTAGCCGCTGCATTACCGAAATCTGGCTGCTGCCGGCTGCTCGCAGGTTATTACATTTGGGTCTGTGAGTCTGTTTTTGATGTTTATATATTATTTACTATCCTGCAAGCATCGATTTCAATGCAAAATGTACTAACTGTACTGTATATTATAAGATTTGGGTTTCACCCAAATATACAATAAAAGGAATGTCGTCTGTTACTTTAATACTTTTAACGTTTCTACAATTATTAGTTGTTTTTTTATCTATATACTTGTGATGGATGTGTTCACAGATTCGTCCACATACATCTTACCTACGTGCACTACAAGTCGCGTTAAACATAACGTGTGAGCGCCATGTGACTCGTTAGCGCAAAGCATCTTATTATGCAACTTTTGACCTTCATATGTGTTTTATGCAAATAGGGCGCATATGCAGCATGCCTATCCCTATATTGTGTGTGCAGCTACAGTACGGGTCTATCTGTATGCGAAATGCTACGTTACATTGTCAGCGGCTGTAACACTGTAACGTAGCATTTCGCATGCAGATACACCCGCAGTGACTCACACAGAATATAGGCATGTCACATATCATTCTAATCAGCAGAAGCTGCTTGTGCGTCCCATTCACACATTTGAAGGTAAAAAGTCACGTGAAAAGAAGCTTGGTTCTACCAAGTCACGCCACGGAGTGGCACAACTAGAAGGGCTGTTTAACGGGAATTGGTATGAAATACCGTCGGCCGCATGGCCAGCGGTTCGATTCCCGTCAGCGGCAGCCCGACAGAAGCAGAGTGCGACGCAGCGGAAGCCCGACAGCGCTGTAAATTCCGATTGTGGATAGGTAAGTATCCACTAACCTAACCTAACCCCGCTAACCCTAACCCTCCTTAGGGGTGCCTAACCCTAACTTCCCCCCCAAGTGCCTAACCCTAATCCCCCCTCTAAGTGCCTAACCCTAACCACCCCCTTCCCCGCTGCCTACACCTAAGTCCCCCGGGGGGCTGCCTAACCCTAAGTCCCCCCCGGGGGTGTCTAACCCTAACCCTCCCTCCCCCTAGCCTAACCCTAACCCTCCAGGGGGGCTGCTTAACCCTAAGCCCCCCCCCGGGCGCCCTAAACCTAACCCTCCCCCCCGCGGCTGTCCGCTCGCGGCGCCCGGCATCACTACGATCGTGATGCCGGGCGCCGGTCTCCCGACGTCGGGGAAATGCGGGCGTCTGTATCTAGACGCCCGGCATTTCACCCATGCAAGGATAAGACAGTCAGGAAGCCGGCTGCCGGTATTTAGGCAGTCGGCTTCCCGATTGCCTCCCGTTTAACGCGCTGTAATTGGGGAGACATACAGAGCTCTCGCACCCCACTCCTTTATTTACTACAATATAATTTGTCAGACAGCCAGAACTAATGTTTGTTACTTTGTGAGACTTATTTATTGATCATTAGGTCCTCGATCCAACAATAATTATATTTTTTTATTGTTGCTATTTACGGCAATAAGAAATTAACATTTACCCAGATCTTTAAAAATACCCTCCACAGGGACAGGGGCTCCGAAAGAATTACTTATTCTTTGGGAGCCATGCGCACTACTGCGCATGCGTGGTCTGCTATATATAAGTATTTACTGGTCGAAGAGATAACATTTAAATGCAAAGTGACCCCCGGTAAATATGAACTATAAGCAGCTGAAAAAAAACTTTTATGAACGTTCTTCCATCTCCTCCAGTGAACAAGCAGCTCCGCACAGTAACAGCAACAATCCCGCCAGAATGCCAGCTCTCAGCAGGCACTGACCAGACTCTAGGCCTGCGCACTCTGATGAGTGGGCAGCTGTCACCAGGGAAATGAACAACAACTGCTGGAACACTTCTCAAAAAAAAAGGGAACCTGGCAAATCATCACATAAAAAGTTTTTGGGTTTTTTGGTAATGATTGATATTAATAATGTTACTTTTAAAACCCATTATGTATACAGTTTTGTCTGCACCATTTATAGGTCCAATAAAGAAAAGTTCTGTGTTATTAGGGTGAATTATGAGTTGCCTGTACGGCTTTAGGCCCTAGCACAGCGTTCAGGCTTTTGTAAGAAGTCATTGCGGTAGTGAGAAGTCTTGTTGCCTCTCAGTGCCTATGTTTATCCCCCCCACCCTGGTGCATTGGGGCAGAATCCAGCCCCCCCCCTTCCCCCCTGTACATGGGGGTTTTCTTCCTTCCATATGCTCCGGTTTCTGAGTCCTGCAGTTCTAAGTCACACTGGCAGGTTAATTAGCTTCTGCCTAAATTAGCCCTAAGGCGTTTGTGCGACAGCGGTAGGGAAATTAGATTGCAAGCTCCACTGGGGCACTGCTTGGTGTGATTGACTACAGTTCTTTGATTGCACAGTGCCATGTAATTTCTTAAAGCTAAAGTAAAGAAAATGAATAATAAAAAGAATATGGTGGGTGTATTTATTTATAAAAAAAGTCAACTTTTTATGGTTAGGACACTCTAAATCATATGACATTGGTCATACGGCGAATTGAAAGGAAATCTGTGAAAATTAAAACCAAAGCGCATATTTTAAGTCACATATTTGCACCTGCTACAGGGTCGGCGAGAGTACAAATCCAAAGGAACTAGTGACATCACTTCCTGCCTTGATGATGTCACCAGTTCCCAGTCACTAGATTGTAAGCTCTCTCACTGGCAAGGCTGTATTCGTTAGAGGGACTGAAGTCCCTCTTTATTTGTTATCTCTGGCATATTTCATGCCATCCACCTGGTATGGTATTCGCCGCACACACAGTCCATTCCCGATAACGGCTGCTCACTGTGATATTCACTGATGTCATTTATTTCACACTTGACTGGGAGCAGAATCATTTCACTTCTGCTAATCTTACTTGCACCTGATGCCCACCATTGGTGCCTTGTGTCCCACGTATGGAGCGCCAAGGTGGCAGAATCGGTCTGCCTGACTGGACATGCCATCTGGTCTAACAGCTGATGACGGCTCGTGTTCATGTGCCGGAATACAATGTGGAACCGTGAGCTCTAGAGCAAAATAAAACCGCGATTCATGCGCTGACAGCTTAATGAATGACCTTCCAGTGTCTGTAAGGAAAGCTGCATTGTCTGTCTCTGCCATCCGACAATGCAAAATCACTTTATGTCTCTTGTTGGGTCCTGTAGGCGCAGTACCGGTAAACGATCCGCTCAGTTCTAGTTGGGAGATCTGTAACAGTTGCTCAGTGATTGTTGCCCCATGTGTCCATATTTTCAAAGGGATAATTCATAATTTTCTATAAAACAAAAAGAACCTTTTATTTAATTGTAAGGCTGATTGTGATATATGTCTGGTATAGTATATAGTGCAATTTTATTAATACGCACATGCACACTCACACTCACTATCTCGTATACAGGGCCTGATTCAGCAAGGAACGCACGGATGCAGACGCACGCACCTGGCCGCTGAGAGAATATGCTAATGAATGCATACGCACGGCAATCGCAGCAGAATAAGCAGACGCCCAGCCTACATAATGCCACCCACTTCCCCTTACTTGCGTCCTCTATACCTGGCAAGACAGCAGAAACATCGAGAACCATCGGACCCATACGCAAAATAGTGGTTGACCTGATCCTCCCGCAGACGTAGCGAGTGTGCAACTAGACTTCAGGCTGCATCCGCCGCGACAAGGGATTAATTATGCACGCCCCTGAAATGCGGTCCAAACGCACAGGCACGCTTGCGTTTGCCAGCCACTCCCCCACCATCACCTACAAACAGCACTTCCTGTCAGTCACTTGTCCCTGGGGCTGCGGACTCGGTGCGTACGCATACACCATCGCACTGGCCGGTTCGTACACGCGCACTGTGATGCATGCACAGAGCAAAACCATCGACCAATTGCGTGCGCCTGCATCCGTGCGTTCCTTGCTGAATCAGGTCAACAGTACTCCCTAGTATCCCTGAAGCCATACACATCCACTTTTCCAAGTAGTAATCCACGGGTACTTGTAAAAATAAATGCCATACTTGCCTCTTCCTATGGATCACGTCCTCTTCTTTCCAAAGTAGGCATCCACCGTCTTGGCAAAAAAAATAAACGCAATAACCTGGACCACCGAACTTTAGTACTGTCCTCTAAGGATGGTACTACCCGAATAATGGCTCAGTGGCGGGATTTCACTATAGATATCCCGGTGCTGAGCACTCATTGGCTGAGAGACGAGCCTTCCGCCTCTCAGCCAATTAGCGGTTCCCACCGCTGAGGTTACTTTAGTCTCTCAGCCAATGACCGCTCAGCAACAGGATTTCTATAGTGAAACCGTCATTCAGGTAGTACCGTCCTTATAGGACTGTACTATGTTCGCTGGTCCGGGTTATTTTTGCGATTTTTGTTTTGCCAAGACCCTGGATGCTTACAATGGAATGAAGAGGACGTGATCCACGCATAGGAAGAGATGAGTATGGTAAAAAAAATTTTTTACAGGTACCTGTGGATTACTACTTGTAGAAGTGGACTTGAATGGCTTCAGGCAGGGGCAGAACTATGGGAGACAATGGAGGCGCCTGCCGCCGGGCTCCAGCTCAAAAGGGGCACCTCCTGAATTCTCCACAACATATCCACCAACTTAGGGCTGTAATTATATACCCGGAGTATACCATCACGGCCACCCAATACATGCCACCCCTTCCCAGCACCTGAGAAACCACCATACACTAGTGGAGAGCTCCATGTCAGACCATCAGCTGCCACTTTCTTCTATCTATATCCTGTCTGCATGCGAATTGCTACATTACAGTGTCAGCGGGGGGCAACAAATTATCACTTGCCTCCGGGCGTCTGGGATGAACTTACGCCACTGGCTTCAGGGGTACTTGGTGAATATGTGTGATGGTGAGTGTACATCTTTTTGGCCGCTCGCTATAGCTGTGGGTGACGGAGTGACGGCCCTGAGTCAGAGCGAGCGCTCTGTCGGGGCGTCCGGCTCTGAATCAGGGCCTGAGCCCGGGCCTAGCCCCTCTGACAATCCTGGGTAATTAGTAACCGCTCCCCCTCCTCTCGGCACCCCTATACCCTTACATAATTTTATGTGCATTGATTTCCAGTAATAGATTTATTCAATCTTAAAAATGGAGTTTGGGGAAAAAGCAAAATAATATTTTAAAATATTTTGTTCTGTTGTAAAAATGTGTTACTGTATTATTACATTAGTAGTAAACTTCTTACTGGAAAGTGCATTTGTTTATTCTGTCCTGTGTGTTCACAGATCCCAGTTAATAAAACATATCCAAAACTGTGAATAAGATAAATCACACACGTGTCTGCCAGGGCTGTAACTAGCCTAGTGCAACCAGTGCCGTGGCACAGGGCACCGCAGGGCAGGGGGCGCTGTTTGGGTCTGTCAATTTTCCTGTTTATTATGATTCTCACTTGTAGCTTCCTCTTCTTTTATCCCCAGCATCTCCTGGCCTCCCTTATCACTTCCCTGGGCCTTCCCCATGAGGTCATGGCCCTTTTTCAGGTGCACTATCCTATGTCCCTATTTAAAAATTATGGGGGGGTCTGAATGCTCTCTCTAGCACAGGGCACCAAAAAGTCTAGTTACGGCTCTGCCACCTGCCCTCTATTAGTTCACTTAATATTCTGTGTTATGACCTTCTAGACAAATTCAAATCTTTGACATACACTGAGGCCCGTATTCAATTAGATGCGAAAAGCTGAGATCCGCGAAAATGTATCGCCGATTGCGACTTTTCGCCTGTCTGAAAAGTATTGCCGTATTGAATTGCAAACACTTTTCTCATACGTGAAAACGCATTGCAATGTAATAGGCAAAAAAGATTCGCCTCTGAATAGGTGGTGAAAAAAAGTGCAAAATCACTATTTTGGGGTGCAAAGGTGTCGAAACCACTCAGCACCCTTGGAACAGCCCCCAAAGGATAACTGTGTCAAATGAAACCTAAAAATAATAAGGAACACCCCAAAAAAGCACTTTGAAAAAGGCGGCGAAAAAGTGCAAAGTGGGGGTACTTAAAAACTAGCGAAATAAACTTTTGGGGGGTCTGCAAGTATGGGAGAGGTGTATTTTGGATTGCAGGTGCTTGCTTCAGATGCATTTTTTAAGTTTTTTTAAACTTTACTTTAGCGACTTTAAAATGTGCTTGCGCCCATTTTCAAGTACCCCAAATTTTACAGGACTACTTATTCTCACCAAAAAAACAGCTTAATGCCATTCTTCACCACTTGTGCAAAGATGCAAATTAGGAGAAATTGACACACCTTAAGTACTACCCCAAATAGCTTCAGTAGGGATATTCGGGGGCATGTACATTGATCCCCAATGTTAGTGCATCTTTTAGGGGGTGTCAGGCTGATTTCCCCAAATCTGACAGATTCGCCGGGTTGCGTTTTCGCGTGTTTTGGAATTGAATACGGCGAATATCTGGGTCGCACACGATAAGTCTCCGCGGCTAAAATACGCGATATAGGCGAAAAGTCCGGCATGTGAAAAAGTATTACAGGTTCGAAACTAATTGAATACGGGCCTTAATCTATTATCATCTTTGCACCTAAAAAAACACAATAAAATCATACAAGCCAGAATAATAACCGCGCTGTTTCCCGGCATTTATTCACCCGCTGCTATGCACCCATCATGGGACACTGCAGCCTGCATGTGGGACAGCCCCCGAAACAGCAGGAAAGTCCAGCCTGAAGCAGGACAGCTGGGAGGCATGCACTTATGAGCGCAGCCCCTATGACTATCAGTGCGCATTTTCACCAGCCCTGCCCTTCACGCAAGAGATCAGTTTGAAATTAGTCAGATGTTTGCGCATGCTGTCCTCTGAATAGCCCGCAATTCTGTCTCCATGTCAACAGCACACTGATCCTACGTTCTGCCCAACCACATCCAACTTTTGTCACAGCTCCACCCCTTTCTGCAAATCAGGACTGTCCCACACAAAATCACAGCAGTTGGATGGTAATTTCATGCTAGACCATGGATGTATCTATAATGGGGCACCTGGCTCCGGGCGGTCCATAGTGGGCACCCTGCACCCATAAACAATACCTGTGCGTCGCCCATCAAAGAAATCACCATGAAAAATGGCTGTTTTTAACGAAAATCTGCGCATACACGCTAGGGTGATCGCCGGGCATATGGCGTGGGCACAGCAGGCTCTGGCACTCAGCACATGCATCGACAAGAGGGGGTAACCGCATGGAGACCGCACACAGGCCCCTCCTTCTTAATCCGGCCCTGCAAGTCTGCTGTATAGAGGGATTTGACGGCTTTTAGCAACTGTGCATGTGTTGGAGCCTATATATATATGCAACTACACAGGTTACTGACAGTTGTACACACCCCAGCTGTACTGTATCTCCAGAGCGGGGCGTTATGTGAGCTCAGCGGTTTGTGGGAGTACCATGTCTCTTTAGACCTCATTGCAGGCTATTCAGATGGATCTTTTGCAGCAAGGGTAGGGTTGGGGAAAATGCATGCATTAGTATTGATGACTGCTCTTTCTCCCCCAAGCGAAGGTCCTCATTTATTTCCAAGCATGCAATTAGGGCCAGTCCCATAGTATGCATGTGTCTATACTTATTTACAGTACATATAAATCACTGCTGGCTGGCCTGCCCCTCCAAATTATTGCACGAGCCACCTGATGCTCCATCCCCTCCCGCCTGCCTGTCCACGTCTATAGCAAAGCACAGTGCTTGTAACAGGTGTGGTATGACTTGTCGACGTTCCGAAAGGCGACAATCAGAATGTCGACACCAGAATGTTGACAGGTTCTGAATGTCGGTAGTCAGAATGTTGACTCAGCCATTAGGTCGATAATCAATATGTAGACATGTATTAAGGTTGACATGGTTAAAATGTCGTCACATTCAGAATGTCGACATTTAAAATGTAGACACCAGAATGTCAGCATATTTTTTTTTTCGATTTTAGTCTAACTCTATACATAACCCTAAACATCAACAAAATACCATATGTCGACATGTTAGTGTCGACTTGTTTATTTTGGCATTCTGTGCGTGTCGTCATTTTAACCGTGTCGACCTAAATGCATGTCTACATATTGTTTGTCGACCTAATGACCGTGTCGAAATTTGGACTGTCGTCATTCAGAACCTGTTGAACATTCTGACTGCCAACCTTCTGGTACCTGTGTAACTGGGGCCCACCACCATTGACCTTTTAAGAAACCTGCAGGTGACTTACACTTTTTATAATTAATCCCAAAGCACCGTGTTACCAGCGTTTCCTATCGCTACTGCTGTAGAATCTCCTTCATTCATCATTTCTTAAACTCTTCCACTCAGCGCAACAAAAGCTTACTGAGATACTGTCACATAGATAAGTACTAGGCACTCCAAACTTAATTCTAACTCTCACTGAAGATAAACCTCGAGAGCTTATAATAGAGTCAAAATATGAATTTATATTCCTAATGAAATTGCTTTATGTAGATGTAATCGGGAGTGTGTTATAATAGTATTTGAACTCCTAGACCAGCTTCCTATACAGAGGTTAAGATGCCTTTGTTCATCTTTTATTCATATGTATTCAAAAACCAGGTCCTTCCCTCCTGATGGACCCGAAAGTAATTAGTGAGAGCACAACACATTTAGGTATGAGGGTGACTTCAAATAACTTTGCATCTTCTGTCAAAGAAACTCTCCAGCCAACGTTACCACCTGGTGTTGGCATAAAATTACTTATCTAAATAAAATTATAATTAGAAATAAATCATTACAGAATGGAAATAGGGTGTAAATAGCATTATACAGCCGAGATTCCGACGGAATCAGCCTATTCTCACAGTCATTTGTCTTCAAGTTCATTTCTTCCAGTGTTATTTTCTAACAATTGCTGGCGGCCTGTGACTCTGAATTTAGCAAATAAAACAAAACAAATTGTTCATAGAGGGTAATGTGATCTCTAACATCTAATCCTAATATCTTAGGAAGTAAAACATATCACTTATTGCATACAGTTAATATGGTATTGTATCACCAAAATAAATATAAGAAGGGATAATAGAAATATGGGAACCGAAAGATTAAATGGGTAATTTTGGAAATTGCCAATATTGGAATTTGGTAATTTTGTATCATAAACTCAGGGCCTCATTTAGTAACGAGTTTTATCATTCACAACTAGTGATAAAACCTGTTGCGTATGATAAATGGTGCACCAGCCAATAAGCTCCCAACTGTCATTTTTTAAACAGATGACAGTTGGGAGCTGATTGGCTGGAGCACCATTATCATACGCAACGAGTTTTATCACTAGTGAATAATAAAACTCGTTGATAAATGAGGCCCATAATCTGTTATTATTTTACTGTTGGCTTTTTTTTTTACCTGTAGGGCCCCATTTACAAATGAAGGGAAATACCAGCGGCAATTTTCGTTTAGTATCACTGTGATACAAACGAAAATTCCACTGGTATTTAGTAATACTTACCCCTCCGGCGAGGTCCCGCGAAGTCCAGCGGAACCCTCGTCCTCGACAAGGTCCTCTGCTGGGCTGCTGCCTAACGCTGCCAGCGACGGGGCTCCAGGGTCATGCGCATGCGCGACGGTCCATCTTCGCATGTACATGACAGGAAGACCCGGCAGGGCCTGGAAGGCTTTGTTGAAGCCGGAAAGGCACCGCCGGGTCTCCATTGCCGGCAATGGGGCCCGCATCGCTCTCGCCATCTTTAAGATGGCAAGAGCGATGCTGTACAAACAGCGGTAATCTAAGATTAATGCTGTTTACTAAATACAGGAAGATGGTATAACCCCTTTAGCGAGTGCTAAAGGGGTTATATTTCGTTTGTAAATGGTGCCCGTAGTTTGATAGGGGTGTGGATTGAAAGATCTACAGTAAAAAGTTAGACAATGTCTACATAGACACCAGGGGCGGAATTCAATTGTTTTCGCGGCCCGGATCTCACGTCTAAAGTGACGGGAGATCGCAGGCCGCTATTCAATTGTTCCAGCTTTTCGTGCTGATCGCGCCCAAAGTGGTAGGGTTTAGCCGCGTAAATTGGCTAACCCCGACCAAAGTGCTGGGCACGATCGCGAAAAGTGACATTTGGGCACCCAAACAGGTCACTTTTCGCCGATTTCAGCTCGCACCCCTCTGGGGCTGCGAGCTGAAATGGAGCGCTGGCAGCTGATCGCGCCCGACAGGAGCAACAATTGAATAGCTCCATCGGGCGAGATGGGGGCTGGAAACAATTGAATTCTGCCCCAGATGTTAGACAGTTAATAGGTCGACAGGGACAAAATATCGACACACTAAAGGTAGACATGTAAGAAGGTCGACTGGTACAAATTGTCGACATGGTCAAAAGGTCAACATGAAAAAAGGAAGACACAAAAATGGGCAACACATGTTTTTAGTTTTTTTTTCTAACCCTAATCTTCACCCTAATCCTAACCGTCCCTCCTGGTGCCTAACCCTAATTATCGAGGTAGGTGCCTGACCCTAACCGTCCCTTCTAGTGCCTAACCCTAACCCTCCCTCCTGGTGCCTGACCCTAACCGTCCCTTCTAGTGCCTAACCCTAACCCTCCCTCCTGGTGCCTAACCCTAACCACCAGGGTAAGTGCCTAACCCTAACCATTGGGTTAAGTGCCTAACACTAACCCCCTGGTGAGTGCCTAACCCTAAAAAAACAAAAAAATGTCGACCATTTTTGTGCCTACATTTTTCATGTCGACCTTTTGACCCTGTCGACCATTTGTACCTGCTGCCCTTCTTATATGTCGACATTTAGTGTGTCGACCTTTTGTCCCTGTCAACCTATTGACAGTCTAACATCTGGTGTCTATCTAGACATTGTCTAACTTTTTACTGTAGATCTATACACCGGATCCCGTTTGATAGTTTCAACATAAAAATTAGCATTGAAAAGCATGAGTGACATCATTTAATGTCATATAGCGTTCCTGGCCTAGTCAGGGAGATATTTTAGCTCAGAACGTCCTCTCTCTGTCCTATATAATAGATAAACCAAATTAGCTTGCAAGCGTTCTCTCTGGCACTTATTCATGTAAATGATAAACAATTAATGTAATAGCCCCCCCCAGTAGAGGTCCTCCCAATAATGGTGCCCCCAGTAATAGCCCCCCCCAGTAGAGGTCCTCCTAATAATGATGTCCCCAGTAATAGCCCCCCCCGGTAGAAGTCCTCCAAATAATGGTGTCCCCAGTAATAGCCCCCCCCAGTAGAGGTCCTCCCAATAATGGTGCCCCCAGTAATAGCCCCCCCCAGTAGAGGTCCTCCTAATAATGGTGCCCCCAGTAGTAGCCACCCCCCCTGTTGTGCCCCCACCCCAGTAGAGGTCCCCCAAGTGGTAGCCACCCCCGTTGTGCCCCCAGTAGAGCTGACAGGTTTTTAAAAATATATATAAAAACATACTTACCTGAATCCACGCTGCTGCTGCTCCTCCAGTCCGCGACGCCGCTCCCGCCGCCATCGCCGCCCGCCAGTCCTCCCGGGCTGGCGCGCTCAGCATAATGGGACATAATGTCCCATTACCCACTGCAGGAGCCGGATGGAAGCACCCCGCTCGCCCTGCCCTAGTTACGCCACTGCTCTAGTAGAGATTACATTTTCAGAACTATCTCCATTAAATGTTTGCCTCATTCTGAATTTGGTCGCAGAATTTTACGTTTCACTGGGGCAGTTTGGCGTTAAGCATTCTGGGTGGAATTCCCTGTATCGTTCTCTTTCGCTGGGGATTCCCCCAAAATAAATTGTCGCTTGTCTTTCCACCTCTATACATAGACCATGAAATCAGTGAGATCTAACTCCGGCGCCAAATTAGTCCTAGGATTTTGCACATCTGCCTAATATATGTGTTTATATGTTTCTTTGTTTGTGTATGTTTATTGTGACTGGGGGGGCCTATTCATCAACACTAAAATAATGTTTTTAAGGACATTTTCCTTAATTACCATTATTGTAGTATTCATGAACACACTTAGCACAGTAGATATCACTGATATCTCCTTGCTAAGTCCCCCTGCGTTAATTTCCACACTCCCCATACATTAGTACATTAGTATGGGGATATGGAAATTATGCTATTCATCAACTTCCGAAAATTATGTATTCTTGGAATTTGACGGTGTTACTATTATATGCCACTCTCAGGTGTCCAGGGGTGTATTTATAATGGGTGCAGGGTGTGTGGGGCACACAGGCCCATTGGTCCAGGGGGGGGCCCGCACCGCACGCCGTGCACCCATAAAACATACCTCTCCGGAGTCCCACGTCGGCTTCGGTGTCTGCACCTGTAAAAGCGTCTTCAAAATGCCCGCTGTGGCCATTTTCCCATCGTTTGCGCATGCGCAGTACAGGGAAAATGACCCCCGTGGTCATTTTCCCGGTGACCTGTGCATGCGCTATAGACTCTGGGCACGCTCTAGTGACTGGAGACTGCACACGGGCCTCCTCCTCTCTAGAAATGCCCCTGCAAGTGGCGTATAGCAGATTACACTTACCCGCTTTCAGCTGGGCAGGTCCTCCTCCGGCTCGCTCCTTCACTCCTGGCCCCTCCTCTTTCTCCGGCTGTGTGTTCTCCCCCCGCAATGCTGCTGCTACTGCCGGGCAGCGTCTCTCCTCTGTTCCTCGATGGCACTTGTAAGTACCTCTTCAATTAACTACTATTTACTATAAACAGTTAAATAAAGCACTTACAAGTGCCATCAGGGAACAGAGGGAGGGGGCGAGGATGCCCGGCAGCAGCAGCAGCATTGCAACAGGGAGAACATAATAAAGTTATATTAAAAAAAAATCTAGAGCTCCCTCTGCCTGGCCGTCCTTGTAACCGCTGGGGACGGACGGGAGGTCGGGGTCTGCGGCTGCAGCCTGACAGCCGACCAGGTAGGTGAGGGGTGGGGGTAGGGTGCGAGGACATAGAATTTTATGTTCAGTTACCGCAATCAGTGCCGCGCATGCGTCACTTCTGTGAACAAAACAGCGCATGCGCAGCACTGATTACAGCTGCGGTGAAGGAGGACTAGGCAGGGAAAAGTATATATTTTCCGAAGAGCTGTCATCACAAAAGATTAACATTTTCACCTACTTTTATAGAAAGTAAAAAATTGGGCTATTCATAATAAAGGTAATGCAGGAGATTTTACCCCTCAGTGGCGATGTGGCCCCCCATCCCTATACGATAGTAAGGGGACCTAAATTCAACAAGTTCCCACAATACAAACATATCGGTACTTGACTGCAGGAACTGACACCATCTTCCGGCAGTCCCCCGGACCCTCGGCAGTGTTCAGCTTCACTGCGGTGATTAGGATCATGGGAACAGCTGATTTGTCAGATCAGCTGTCCCTGCATCGGAGCAATGTAGAAACTCCGTATGTATGTGTGAACAGTTTATGCATGTACTCTTATTGGACACTCGTGTGTTAGTCACTGTGTACAATTGAATGCGTGTATATATATATATATATATATATATATATATATACATATATAAAATAATTACACGTGTGTGTATATATATATATATATATATATATATATAATCATTCTATAGAATGTGTGGGACTTTTTTATTCATAGAGGTTTTTTCTCCATATGGAGCATCATGTTTAAAATACACTATATATTACATTTACAATATTGCTATATTAATATCATCGGAAAACATACAAATGACTTGTGTCCGGCGGTTCAAATCCGGACAGCGGCAAGCCGACACGGCTGAAAATCCCGATCGTCCCCAGGTAAGTGCAGTAAATGGTGGTGAGAACCTGTGCACACTTTCTATGTTAGGAGCTGCTGGTATAAAGGGTCTATCCTAATTCCCTTAATAAACAGAGTACAAAAATATGATAATACCTGCACTTAGTAATGTAGGGAACAGATGGTGTTGCAAGTAATAGTGACACTCCAAGGCCTAAAAGTTTAGTTAAGATTATTTATTCAAAGATAATGCTAGCTAAATCCAAATTAGGGATCTGTAGGTAGCAGTGTGACTACCTACAGATCCCTAATTTGGATTTAGCTAGCATTATCTTTGAATAAATAATCTTAACTAAACTTTTAGGCCTTGGAGTGTCACTATTACATGCAACACCATCTGTTCCCTACATTACTAAGCGCAGGTATTATCATATTTTTGTCCCCAGGTAAGTATCAACTAACTTAACCTAACTCCCTTAACCCTCCTTAGGGGTGCCTAACCCTAACCTTCCCCCCAATGCCTAACCCTAATCCCCCCTCTAAGTGCTTAAACCTAACCCCCCCTTCCCCGCCGCCTAAACCTAATTCCCCCGGGGGGGTGTCTAACCCTAAGTCCCCCCCGGTGGTGCCTAACCTTAACCCTCCCTCCCCTAGCCTAACCCTCCTCCCCCTGCAGCTGTCCGCAGCGGCGCCCAGCATCACTTTGATCGGGATTCCGGGCGCCGGTCTCCCGGCGTCTGTAAAATGACGGGCGTCTAGAATTAGATGCCTGTCATTTAACCCTCGCCGGGATAAAGCAGTCGGGAAGCCGGCTGTCGGGATTAGGTCCGCTGGCTTCACAATTGCATACCATATCATCACCCATCTCGAAATTATTTAGCAGGGCTCCTCACGATAACCTCAGTACAGTTAATGACCAACAATAGTTACTTATTTTTTACTCTACAGTTTTTGGAATAGGTTCCTGGATGAAAAACAAACCCCTATATTGATACAGATTTGTGAGTTTACAGTAATAATAATAATTAATAAAACTTGTGGTAGTTTATATTATCTTATTTCTTGTTTACACTTTTATTATTATTATTATTATTATTAGTAGTAAATGTTACCAGCCTGAGCAGTGATTTCTGAGCGGCAGCCCAGCTAGTATTTCCTGAATATAATGTTTTATATATTGCTGCTATTTTTAGCCTGTACAGAATCTCTTTGTATACAGCCTGCAGCTACAGCTCCCTTCTACTCTGCTGCTTTCCAATGTGCCAGTCACAATGCATTTACTTATTAGCTGGTGCCTGCCACTTTCCCTCTCTGACTGATAACAAATAAACATGCTGAAGGATCAAGTCATTCAAATAATTCCCCATCTCTCATTGATTTAGCATGCAGCAAATAATTACTGACGTGCCCCGGGATGCATTGCTGTCATTGAGGAAAACAACCTTTACATTACACCTGAAAGATTATTTCATCCCAGCCCCGTAGCAACATCTGTATGCAGAACCAGCTCGCCAACGTCAATGCCCTCCCGAGACCTTGCCTTTGTTCTACCGATTAAACGTGGAGGGTTCACTGCACATACCCTGACATGGTGGGTGCAGGCAGTGGTGGAATTGCTAGTGTTGCACAGAGTTTAGTGACTACAGGCCCCCATTTATCTATAACATCCCCTGCAATTGAGGCAATTTAGGGATGGACATCGATGTTCGATGTTTGCCAACCATCAATGTTTTTCTTGTGATGGTAGTGTTTTTACCATTCAATGGTAATGATTCGATGGTGTTGTGATGTTGTTGGGTTTTTTTTGCTGAGAGCTGCACTGTTCCTGCCTGCAGCTCTCAGCATCTCGCATCTTGCCCCGCCCCTGATCCCACTCTGTCCCGTCCCCAGTTTCTTCTCCTGCCAGTCCTGAAATAGAGTTACGCATGCGCAAGAAGGATCTCTTGCGCATGCTAACATCAAATGAATAGTTTTTTGTAATCTAATACTTTTGATGCAATGGTTATCTACCATCACATCGGAAGTTATTGATGGTGGAAGCCCAGCCATCATTTCATGGTGGGCTTCCGATGTCCATCTCTAAGGCAATTCCACCACTGCCTATAGGCTGCATGCGTTGGTACAAAAAGAGAAGAGAGAGAACCAATGGTGTATTAGTGGGTTCAGGTCGTGACGTGCACATAGGCTCCTGGTACAAGGGGGACCCTGTGCTGTACACGCTGCAGCCTTAATAGTCCTTACTGAGTGCAGAGCAGCACATTTTGAGCGAGAAAGATGATGAGTCGGCGGGTCCTGGCGCAACAGAAGTCACAGTGCGTGAGGAGTCTGACACATCTGTGGTGCTGGCGCGGGAGACCGCAAAGTACCAACACTGTGCCAGAGCCTTTGTCATCTTCTAAAGTGGGACAAAGCTAAAAATTAACTGTGTATCTGGACAAACTATGATGCCATGCAAGGAGTGCAAAATAAATGTATTTATTGTTTGCATGCAGGGTAAATACTGGCTACTTTTGCATGTAGCCTACAAATGCCACACAGCTTTATTTTTACACTGCAATTTAAATTAGAGTTTGGACACAAGCCTCCCAGATCTAAATCTCTCTGCACATTTTATATCTGCCCCACCTGCCGTGAAACAAGGTTTTGCCAAGGTGCAAAGTTTTTTTGTTTTGTTTTTCTTTTGCTTTGTACCCACGTCAGTATCAGGCCCCCAATGTCTCGCAGCATATGTAAAAGTAAAACATTGCATTTGTGAGGATAATAGAAATACAATATAATACTTATGATTTACGGCAGACAGTGCGGCCAGCTGGTGGCTGGTCCCTATCATGCAGTCATGATAATTGGCCTATTTATTTGTGGTGGCCTGGGGCTGCAGTCCCATTCGCCTCAGTGTTAATCTGGCCCTGCTGTATTGCGTTCAACCTACAGTATAAGGAACTGGTAACTGTTTTGTTATGAAACGTTTTTAGGCAAAGCAACAATATTTATGTTAAAGATGATTAACTCATCTCTTGATTAATTAGGTCTGTCATAAAGCAGGGGCATCCAACGCGTTTCGTCCTTGTATTTCACTTCTTCAAAGGATATACAGTACCCCTTCGGACTGGCACTCACTCCTTGAATCACAACTGCTCCGGTGCCCTCCGTACCCAAAACATTCAGCTAGATGACCAAATAAACAGCGGCACTCGGAGACTTATACAAAAAGTCAAACATATATTCATGTGACACCAATGTTTCGGGACCAATGTGTCCTTTGTCAAGGCACATAACGGTTATATGCCCTGACTATGCCTTGACAAAGGGACACATTGGTCCCGAAAAGTTGGTGTCACATGAATATATATTTTTTTTTACTTTTTGTAATAGTCTCCGAGTGCTGCTCTTTATTTGGTCATCTAGCTGAATTTTTTGGGTACGGAGGGCACCGAAGCAGTCGTGATTCAAGGAGTGAGTACCAGTCCGAAAGGGTACTGTAAATCCCTTGAAGAAGTCCAATACAAGGACGAAACGCGTTGGATGCTCCTGCTTTTTACCTTCTCTCATGAACTTACCAGTTTTATGATCAGATAAGCTAATTTCATTCTTATTTACTTGCATCTTTTAAATAATTTTGACTCCTGTACTTGCATATTCTTTTATGTTGTTTGTATACTATCCCTTTTTTATAGGGGAATAGTTTGTTTATTGTTTTAAAAATAAATTTGTTTTATATATTTTATATACTACACACCTTTCGCACATATTTATTATATACAGATATATATCAATTTATTTGCGTATTAAGATTTCACATATTCATGCATTGTGTTATTACTTGTTGAAATATGGCGATTATTTAGTCATTTTAGAGAGTTTATTATTATATTTATTCACTTGGCACTTTGTATTTAGCACCTTATTTGTCTAATTTTATACAAGGTTATACAAGCACATTTCGCGCTCAGATTCCTGTTCCGTTAATTGTATATGTGTATATATATATATATATATATATATATATATATATATATAATATTATATATGGAAGCCTTTGTGACCTTTAGGGAGAAAAGTGCATAATTTGTTTGTAAATATTACTACTACTTGTATAGAATAGCAGGATAACCAACATTTCTGAATGGTAATAGTAATCAGGGCTTGGTACCAAAGATTAACAGCATTCACGAGAAGGATGGGGAACATAGCGGTATGTTGGATTAATGCATTTTATCACCATAACTCTAATATCAGGCAGTTACCAAGGTCTTTAATATTTAAAGTCCGAGACAGAAACTAGATTACACATGATGAAAAAGTATTTAGCATTGATGTAGAATATTTAGTAACATAATCATGTACCAGCAGTACCTACTGCGCAAGGCGTGCCCATGCTAAAAGGTATTCATTTAATTTCAGTCCATAGTCCAAATTCACTTCTGGCTTGATATCCTCTGTAGTAATAATAACACAACGTCAATGCTAGGTGTGTGATCAGGAGAGTTCTCGTTCAGTGATCCAGTGTACAAACGGTTACTGCCCGTCTTTCCCTCGCACTGGTTCAGACAGATCGCTCGTTCCATTAAACTGCAGCTGCTATATAAACACAGTGAGGACAGCCATTATCTGGGCCAAACTTATGTTTATTATAATACAACCTTTAGTAGTCTAAAATACGGAGAACATTTCCATGAGGATTATTGGCACTGTATTGCTGGGCTGGATTAAGGGCCACATGGCGTCTGCCAGCGGGAATGGAGGGTTCGCAGCAGGTATCGGAGCTATCTGCTGCGGACCCTTCTTCATGCATCTGGGGGAAACTTAATATTTGCGGTTATGCCCAGAAAACGTTTTTTTTTGTGAGATTAAGCTGCAAATATACAATGATAAATGGGCCCCATCGTGAGAAGCAGAGGAGGTGTGAGCAGTAATATATGAGTTTGGCCAGTACCACGTTGGTGTGTAGGGGGGGACTGGGCCGGGGGGGCAGGGTGCCATCTGCCCCCCGGGCCGGAACAATTCTAGTATACCAGGGCCACCAGGCTGTGGCAGCCAGGCAGAGGATGCTCCTGCTACCCGGCTGCTGCCCAGAGAGAGATCCGATCTCAAGTAACAGGAGCTAAAAAAAAATGGCTGCCCCCATGTCAGGCTACAAAAATATGGCCGCTGTCAACCAATGGGGATCCAGGTTTCCCTACCCAGAATTTCAAGAGGCTGGAGAATGGGAAAAGGGACGTGGCCTATCGGGGGGGTGGGAAGAGCCTAAAGGTGCGTACACACGCAGCAATTTTTTGGACTGAACGATAACGATATCGTTATCATTCAGTTGTCCAAAAAATTGTCCAGTTTCTGCCATAAAACAATGAATGATAACTACCAATGCGCGCTCCCGTTTGTAGTTGGTAGTATTGTTCATGGCCCGAACCTCCCATCCAATCTGACGATAATGTCAGGTTGAACTTGTTCGGGGATGAGGGAGGGTGGCCGGCACTGAACAAATCGCTCTTGATTTCATTCATTGTTTCTGCTCTGTGTCCCTGCCGGGGACACACGGGACAATTTCTTTCATGGAGCGAATCGTCCCGTGTGTATGCACCTTTAGTGGAGCTGAATGATAAAATATATTTTTTTATGGCACCCATGGAGGAGAGAGTCAGAGAGGGCAGAGATGAGGAGTGCCTGCTTCCTGTCTTCAACACCCATACCTGGTAAGTGGAAGGTGGAGTGGGGCAGATATATATATATATATATTTTTATTATTATTATTATTTATTAGTGTGTCACAGTGGCATAAACTTTGTGTTGTTCTGTTATTTAAAAACTATGTGCTGACTAGGTTTGTCTGAATGTACAGTGTGTGTGTGAAAGTCTGTGTATATATATATGTGTGGAGGGCTTTACTTAGGCAGGCCCAAATCCTGAGCCCCTTGATACTTCCATACCCCAACCTCCTCCTACCAACAGCACACCTTCCCTCACAATCACAGCACACCCTCCCTCACAGTCACAGCATACCTTCCCTCACAGTCACAGAGCACATCTTCCCTCACAATCACAGCATACCTTCCCTCACAATCACAGCACACCTTCCCTCACAGTCACAGAGCACATCTTCCTTCACAATCACAGCATACCTTCCCTCACAATCACAGCACACCCTCCCTCACAGTCACAGAGCACATCTACCCTCACAATCACAGCATACCTTCCCTCACAGTCACAGCATACCTTCCCTCACAGTAACGGAGCACACCTTCCCTCAGTCACAGCATACCTTCCCTCACAGTCACAGCACACCTTCCCTCACAGTAACGGAGCACACCTTCCCTCACAGTCACAGCATACCTTCCCTCACAGTCACAGCACACCACACACCACAGCACACCGCCCACCTCACCCTGCTCTGCATTGCTTCCTTCCCCGGGCCCTTCCCCAATCTTTGTCCTTGGTAGCGCTGGCTGTGAGCAAATGACAACTTGTCGACCAGCAGCCAATCAGGGGAGACCACGTGGCCGCTCCTAAGGCTGCCGGTCCGCTAAATGTGATTGGCTGCGGTCAGAGCCAAATTTAAACATGCAGCTGCTTGGTGCCCGGCGCTGAGACAGTGATAGTCCCAGCGCCGGCCTTCCCTGATTGGCTGCCGCTCCACGAGCCATGATTGACTCGCGGCCGGAGGTAAATTTAAACAAGCAGCGAGCAGCCGCTTGTTGACCGGCGCTTTGACAGTGACAGTCCCAGTGGCGGATGGGTGCCGAAGTGAAGTGACGGCATGACATACCATTTCACAACGGCACACTTCAAGCACTGTACATATATATAGCCCTTCTGCTCCACGGGAGGTTTCTGTCCTCCCTGAGCTCGCCTTAGGACACCTGCGTTACGGTTAGACAGGTGCACCGCCCCAGTCAAACTCCCCACCTCCCATATATATATATATATATATATATATATATATATATGTAATTTGACAAAAGGTGAAATACAAGCGCCTTATAGTGTAAGAAATTCAATGTCATTGAAGTAAAAAAAGGTAATTATTATGTGTACCATATAGGCAAAAAAATCAAGCATATAGTAGTTTACTTTTTCATCAGTCTGTGGTACACAAACCCAACATTATTGTCATGCTCATTTTTTAAATTGCATTTGCCGGTAGAAAAGCTGGACCACTGGCTCTGGTTTGCCCCCCAGGCTGAAAGTTGCCAACCAGCCCCTGCCTTACACCCCCCCCCCCCCCACACTATCAGCTCCAGGGACTGATTCTAAAGTGTGTTAAAGCTAAGAATAGCAATTAACTGTGTACCTGGACAAACCATGACCCAATGCAAGGAGTGCAAAATACATTTATTTATTTATTTATTTTTTGCATGCAGGGTAAATACTGGCTGCTTTTGCATGTAGCCTACAAATGCCACACAGCTTTATTTTTACACTGCAATTTAAATTAGGGTTTGGACACAAGCCTCACAATTCTAAATCTCTCTGCACATTTTATATCTGCCCCACCTGCTGTGAAACAAGGTTTTGCCAAGGTGCAATGTTTTTTGGGTTTTTTTTTGCTTTGTACCCATCTCAATATCAGGCCCCCAATGTCTCGCTGCATATGTAAAAGTAAAACATTGCATTTGTGAGGATAATAGAAATACAATATAATACTTATGATTTACGGCAGACAGTGCGGCCAGCTGGTGGCTGGTCCCTATCATGCAGTCATGATAATTGGCCTATTTATTTGTGGTGGCCTGGGGCTGCAGTCCCATTCGCCTCAGTGTTAATCTGGCCCTGCTGTATTGCATTCAACCTACGGTATAAGGAACTGGTAACTGTTTTGTTATGAAACGTCTTTAGGCAAAGCAACAATATTTATGTTAAAGATGATTAACTCATCTCTTGATTAATTAGGTCTGTCATAAAGCAGGGGCATCCAACGCGTTTCGTCCTTGTATTGGACTTCTTCAAAGGATATACAGTACCCCTTCGGACTGGCACTCACTCCTTGAATCACAACTGCTCTCTTGATTGATTAGGTTTGTCATATAGCTTATTCTTTTAATCTATTACTTGTTCAAAAACGACTCCTTGGTATAACCCGAAGATGTGTGACCAATTGCTATTAAAACATCTAATTTGTAAATACATTGGACTACATGACCTCTTGCCTAAATTCTATGGACTATTACAAGGAGAGCTCTCTCCTTTCTTGCAGTGTCCAGATCCTCAAATTGGAATGTTGGACGTGATGTTGTTGTTGGGCAAGTCTCAGTAGCGCACGTGGGGGGGGGGGGTTCTGAGTACCCAGAAACTCCCCCTGATAGACTGGAGTGCAGTAACCATGCTCTTAAGCCCCGACCCCTGGTGGCAAATTGCAGTGATTTGCGGGTCATTATGGAAGCAATGGAGCCAATATAATGCAATATAATTCAACCCCCCCTCCCGATTGACTCATGAATTGCGGCATTTGCTGTGAGGGGGAGGGGCTTAATTACATGGTGCCAGCCTGCTAGGTCCTGTACCGATCAGATCTGCTGCAAGGTAAGTTTGTTTGTAATGTATTTGTGACATACAGCATGTGTGTGTATATATGCGCGTACGTGTGTGTGTATATTTATATGCTTGTATGTATATATATATATATATATATATATATATATATATATATTTGGAACCCCCACCCCCCCATATGAATCCTACGTTTGCCTCTGAGTCTGGCTGCAAAAGCCATTAACAGACCATTGTGGTGACCAATACTATAAATAAGCTCTACTATAGGACTCGCATACGGATCTTACATTTAGGTGCAACATTTGCAATCAGCTTTTCTCTGTCGAGTAGTTAGTTAGACAATGAAGGCACATGTCTGGTCACTTGTAATGGTGATATTCAGCTCTACGTTGTTTCTCATTCGTGGGCAGGCTGAACATTAATATATAACATGAATCTCTTGCAAGGTTAGCAAATATAATTGTCTGTGTTACAGAAAGAGAGAAGACGGTGGGTTTATTTTGTAAAGGGGACATAGATGGACACGGGAGTAAAATAAGGTTAAATTACTTTCAAGTTAAAAACAAAGTTTTATTAAAATTTTTAAAGAAAACTAATAACATTTTTTTTTTTCATTAATTTGTGTTTTCCCAAAATATATTTGTTGGTCTTGTTGAAAAAAAAAAAATATTGCGTCATACTGTTGTCATTTGTTCTTAAAAAAGTAATTTTAAATAACAAAAAAGAAGTTTAAAATATTTTTTTTCTGCAGTCAACGGTCCAACAACTTTGTGCCCCAGGATGTAAGACGGTATTGCATCAAGCACCAGGCATCTGGGTAGTGGTTATAGCAGCTGCAGCACATCTTGGCTTGTTACCCACGGGGAGGGCAGTCAGATACTGCCAGCACTGCCTTATCCCCTGGACCACCCGGGAAAGTGTTTGCAGTTTTTATTAGCTTAAATCAATTTGTGCACAAGAGGCACAACCAGCCAATCCGTAATTTCATGGAATAACATCTCTTCCAGCCCGTACGGCCAGGAGCCGTCATTTATTTTATCTTAATGTTGATAAGATTCTTGCCCTGCAGCATAATGGAATTTTCTTGACTCGCATGGTAGGATGCTAATATAGACAGGGTGTATGGGATATGATTCAGTTTTAAAGGAATGGAGAAAATCAGACTTGCGCTGGTTAATTTGCCTTATTTCACATACGTTATTCTAGTGCTTCAGTCTGTTGTTTGTTTGTTTGTCACTCTAAGGGGTCTATTTACTAAGCAGTGTTAGGAGACAGAGTGAAAAGTGATAAGATGCCAGCCAATCAGCTCCTAACTGCCATCTCACAGGCTGTGTTTGAAAAATGACAGTTGGGAGCTGATTGGCTGGCACCTTATCACTTTTCACTCTCTCTCTTAACACTGTTTAGTAAATAGACCCCTTAGACATTAAGGGGTCTATTTACTAAGCAGTGTTAGGACACAGAGTGAAAAGTGATAAGAAAGTGATAAGGTGCCAGCCAATCAGCTCCCAACTGTCATTTTTCAAACACAGCCTGTGAGATGGCAGTTGGGAGCTGATTGGCTGGCACCTTATCACTTTCTTATCACTTTTCACTCTGTCTCCTAACACTGCTTAGTAAATAGACCCCTTAATGTCTAAGGGGTCTATTTACTAAGCTTTGTTAGGAGATAAAGTGATAAGGTGCCAGCCAATCAGCTCCCAACTGTCATTTTTCAAACACAGCCTGTGACATGGCAGTTAGGAGCTGATTAGCTGGTACCTTATCACTGCTCACTTTATCTCCTAACAAAGCTTAGTAAATAGACCCCTAAGAATTTTATACAGAAAGCTTTATGCTGGGTACCCAACCTGTGCAACCCAGCGGCCGGCTGACCGTCCCGCCGACCGAGTGACCAATTTGGTAAGCATACACATACTTGCCAATCGGCCGATCCATACGTCTGGCCAGACATCACAACTGGGCGGCGTTTGTGACGTCAGTGTCGGCGATTCCTGCGGCCAGTGTAATGGAACGGTCAGCGGATCGCCTGTACACACCGCCAGATGCACACACTATATCTGGCATCACATCTGTCATGCTGTACGACCGACTCGATATATCTGTGACTGACACGAGTCGGCACACTTATAGATATATCATTTGTCGGCTGTACGGACGATATATTGCATAGTGTGCTGTGCACCCAGCATTATGTTTGTAGTTTGTTTTTGTTTTGTGTGAAATTGTAGTTCTTGTGCCTGTGTCACCTCGTATACCACTAACACTTATAAAATAATTAACATCATTAAATGTGTCCAACATGCTGATTGCCTAATGACATGTCACGTGGCTGTAGGATTGCAATAAGAATATCTGTGTTGTACAGTAGGTTGGGAGAAATGCTGTTTTGTGCAACCAGTGTCAGACTGGGGCATGAAGAGCTCACTGAGGTAAGGAATTGGTAGGGTCCCATGCTTAAGGGGTGTGGCCAGCCACCACAGAGGCTTGGCCAACTCTTAGAGTACACAACATGGATTCTACAATGCATGGCCTGGGCCCCTATATAAATATATATACAGTAGACTAGCTGAAGTACCCGGCGTTGCTCGAGTTTAATTTGTCAAGTTATTAAGTGTTATTAATTATGTGATGTCGTCCAAATCCATCCAGTCTCCCTGGGTCAAAATTCTGTCCTGCGCGCTCTGCCGTGAGGGCCCCCAACCACTCATATAGGCATCCCAAACCAATTGACACCCGTCTGCTAAGTTTTCATCCAAATACATCCAATGGAAGGCTCAGAACAGGCTTCCAGGGTCAAAGTTCTGGCCAGCGTACACCAATGGGAGGTCCAACCGGTACCCTAACCCCTGTAAAACCTGGCCAACTGGACCACCTCGCGTTGGTTTCATCCTGATCGGTGCAGTGGTGTCTGAGTGCATAACAGACAGACAGACAGACAAACAGACCAATGAATGTTACATATATAAGATAGTGTTTGTTGATGCAGTATAATCTACTTGATTATGCAATATAGTGCACTGTAGTGATAACGCCATGGTCCTGGAAGTGCAGTATAATGCAACATATGTATATCAACCATACTTGCTGACAATCTGGCTGCCCTCTCTGGGAGGAGACAGCCAGATTGACACAGTAGGGGGAATGGGACAGCGGCCAGAAGGAGGAGCTCAGGCGGGCGGGTGGTGGCCAGCTGGGAAACTTGCCCACTCATCCGGGCGGCCAGGAGTGCCATCCAAATTTTGGGAGCCTCCCGGTCGTACCGGGAGAGTAGGGAAGTAGATACAAACAAAGCACCCATGCTCATTCGTGTTTCTGCTCTACCAGTTACAGTAAGAATGTATAACTTGAGGGCACAGTCTGGAACCTAACAGAGGAGTGGGTGAGACCCTCAGGCAGTGGTGCCCATCGGGGATTAACCCTGTGGGCCAATACGACACTGAGTGCAAGACTTAAATTGGTGTAGTAGTGAGAAGATAAACTAGTGAGTGTAGATGGGCATTGGGTGGCATACAGTAGCAGTGTGCCCTGGGCAGAAAGAGGTGGGGTAAAGAAAGCAATAGGGAGGACGGATGGGTTGAGGGTGGCAAAGGGTGCATTTATTATCCAGGAAAATATGGTCTCTGCAGATCATTTATGTTATTTTTATTAGTTTCAATTTTGCCTAATATGCTGGCTGCGCCCAGCCAAAATTTAGTAGGGGGGTGCGCCGTAGCATAGACATGCTTCGGGCACCAGCGCTCCACGCTACACCTCTTTATGTACTATAGAATGTAAGCTCTTGCGAGCAGTGCCCTCTACCCTCTTGTGCTTTTCTCTACTTTCATCTACTTCTTACTGCCCGACTAGGGCACCTAACACTTGGCTGCTTATGCTCTGCTGCTTATGTGGGTGTTATGATCACTAATGTAGCTATGTATATTACCCATGTCCTTGTCCTCCATTGTATTGTATTGTATTGTGTTGTATTGTACTGTATTGTTCTGTAAGTCACTGGTTACCTCTTTGTTTATGTACTGTGTAAGGCGCTGCAAAATACTTGTGGCGCCATATAAATAAACGATAATAATAATAGCACACAGAAGTCTAAAGTTTCATAAATCTTTAATGTTTAATCACACCTCCCAACTGTCCTGATTGTTTTTGTCATGCTGTCCCACCCACGGCTGCTGGAGAGAAAGTTTGGGAGGTCACTTTATCTAGTACATAAAGAGGTGTAGCATGGAGCTCTGGTGCCCGGAGCAAGTTGGCTCACCTCAACACTCAGGGGGGGCTCACCTCAACGCTCGCACAATATAAATTATATATATATATATATATATAATATATGTTATTTCTGTCCCTCACCAAACTCCGAAATGGCGTTTGCTCCAGCACTCTGCAATCACCCCGCTCCTTACTTATGGGTCCCGAGTTGTGAAGAAGGATCCTTTCCGGTACCTTCCGCCAGAAGCAGGAGCTCTGTGCACCTACGTGAACTCTAGCACACAGGCACACTAGCACAGTCCAGTCAGACTCAGCAGTGAAGGAGCAGTGAAGCCATTCGGGGGGGGAGACAGCTTCCTTTGGGAACAATTGTCTCTGCGCCGGAGCAATGATGAATTTGCTCCGTCACTCGCTGCGAGTAAGAATGTTAATTATCAGGGTTCACTCTGACCCCAATAATTAACATAATGAATAGCAGACTATTTTTTTTACCTCCCTAAGTAGTATATATTTCATGTATACTTTTTTATATACGTGTTTTAAGGATTGTGAGTTTAGTTCCATTGTAAATGACAGCAATAGATGATAACATCCAATTAAGATTTGTGTGTGTGTATTGTATTATACGCACCATTATTGTGTCATTGTTGAGGCAAGGAAACGACACCATACATTGTGATGTCACAAAGTGATATTGTAACGCTAAATCGGATCAAACTGCCATACTGCATCTAAGGTAATGGTTAGTATCAGAGAACAAATGAACTTTCAAAATCAGCTTCTCGACACAATATAAATCTAAATACCAAAAGTGATAATATAATATGTAAAAATATATAAATAATCATAGAAGTGCATCTTTCTCTATCTGCCTCCCACTTACCAGCCTTTTCCCAGATGGAGAGAAGTGTTAGCTGAAAATGAAACAATGTGACTTGCTCATCTCATAATGGAGTTTGATGAAACATAAGGTAACATTTTGGGGTATCACTTACAATGGGCTGGTTCTTTGCAAAAAATATATATATTTGTACGACTGCACCTGGCTTCACAGAACCTGTGTAGGTGCCTACAGCAAAAATATATATATTTGTACTACTGCACCTGGCTTCACAGAACCTGTGTAGGTGCCTACAGCAAAAATACAGTACCTACATGTTTGAGATTATTTGAAGTCTCATCCTCTACTGTAGTATGTCCTAAGATCTTCCTGCCTGTATCCCTTTCCATCCAGCTCACATCAGTTTCTCTGCCCATCTGATTGATTCCTATTAACAATTATGGAAAGTGAGATAATAACTTGGGTGCTTTCATTCATCTGTCTAGTACAGTTGCGCCAAACAGCCCTTCCCGGCACACTGAGGGCCTGATTCAGACCCGTTCGCAAGCGGGTCGATGATGGGGCATTGTGCACGCGCGGCGCGCGCAAGCCCCGGAGCGAGTGAGAAATTCACTCGCTCCGGGGCTCGCTACAAACGGGGTGGCTGTCGATGTTGATCGACAGCTCACCCCATTTTGCAGGCGGGGAGGGGGGGTGGCTGGACAAATGGAGGCTTTCCTGAAGGAACGCCTGCCGTTTGTAGGAGGCACCACTGACATCACCATTGATGTCAGTAGTTGAGCTTCCTGCTCTATTAGAGCCTTGAAGCTCACTGGGGCTTGCGGCAGACGAGACCTTACCACAAAGGTCTCGTCGCAAGCCCGATGGTCGCGACCATCACCTGGCCGCTTGCAAAAGCTGTGGGTGGTCACCCACAGCTTAGTGAGCGGCCAGGAGGCCGGTCTTCAAAAAAAAAAGTTGTTGCCCTAATTCAGAGCGAGCGCTCGCTTTTCGCGAGCGGCTCTGAATCAGGGCCTAAGTCCGGCATGACTCGCCCCCACTGATCGTCTTTTTCTTTCAAAATGTGCCTCTTATTCACACAAAACAAAAGTAAAACAACTGGAAGCGACAAAACGACTCTGTCAGATTACACTGATCAATGTGATGTGCGACATTTGTACACGTGTGTGCGAATGAGTCTGCGCCTGTATACAAAGTGCTACAGCGCAGCTGCGGCTTTATCTCACGCCACGTTCTGTTGTGTTTCATCTGTGACTTTGTACATGTGTAAAACGAATTCCTGTGTGGTTAAAGTCGCAGCCCAGCGCCTTTAGTATACGGTGTCTGGTGTTTTGCTTCCTCTGCTATGCGAATAAGCCGCAAAATGTAAAGAGTAATATGGCACGCTGCACTTCTCAGAGCTGCTCAGTCATGTTGGGCGTCTTGGTCCATATGACTTACCGTGTTTTGCGGCTGGGTGTATGATGACACATCTGTCATTTTAAAGTGGACATGTCTCCTTTGCACAGTGGAGGCAGCCATATTGTGGCCTGAGGAAGACAGCCCATCTATTCAGTGATGTCACTGGTGTCAGGCTTGTATTTGTTTATGGAACCGGTGTCTGAGAAAAGTCTGTAATTTATGTGGATCTGGCTTGTTTCAGAACATTTTATGTGGACCTGGCCTATATTTTCAATGTGCTGGGCTCGCCCCCAGCATGACTAAAGGGGTGTATCGTTTGCCCCTGGGAGGTGTGTAGAGAAAGCTGGCAGGCCTGACCTCCTGGCATGAAGTAGAGAACACTTCCCTGACTGGGAATTTAACCCATCCGCGGAGAGGTGCCAGATCGTACCCACTAGACCACCATGGACTTCTGTGTTGGAGACAGGTTCCCCCCTCCCTCAAACACACACATTAACTTACCTCCAGGGATGCCTCGGCATGAACATCCGCCATCTGAGTAACCCGGGGCCAGTAAAGCTGCATTGGAAGATACAGGCACTGACCTTAGCACATCCAGAAAATGGGGCAGACACGCCCCCATTTTCCGGGGCGCTGGCTGCCGGTACTCCTTTCCCACCCCCAAACGGCCGCAGCATGTCAATCATGCTGGGAATTAAGGGGGGCACTGCGACCATTGTCACAGAGACCGATCGACACATGCGCAGTGCAGATCATGCACACGCCTAGTTCGGCCACCATCGCAGTTGTTCGCAAACCATCGGATTTGCGTACAACACTCAATCAGGCCATATGTCTATTATTTTAAATAGTGCTTATGTATAATGTCCCCTTAAAAAGTTCTCTCATTTGCTTCTGTGCATTATCCGTTAAATTAAAAACAATGTTGGTGGTTTCTGAAGAGCTAGCGCTACATGAGACAATGGGCCGCTTGTAAGGTCTTTGATTTAGTAACCACTTTGTAGTTGTGTAATCAGGAGGGGTTTCTGGCCCTGATTCAGAGCTGGACGCTCTGACAGAGCGCTCGCTCTGAATCAGGGCCGTCCCTCCTACATTTTGGAGCGGCCTCCCGGCCGCTCGCATAGCTGTGGGTGACGACCCACAGCTATAGCGAGCAGCTAAAATGATGGTCGCAATGGTCAAGACCATCGCGACCATCGGGCTTGCGACGAGACCCTTGCGGTAGGGTCTCGCTGCCGCAAGCCCAGGAGTGCTTTTGGCTCTATCACTAGTGATGTCAGTGGGGCCGGCCCCAGACGGTAGGCGTTCCCATCGACAGCACGCCCCCTTTGGTGCGAGGCCCATAACGACGGCTTGGCCGTCGTTATTCGGGTCTCACGCATGCGCACGATGGAGCCGCCTCCGTCGTGCGCATGCGCACTTGGGCAACATCGACCCGCTTGCGAGCGCTCAGCGCTCGCGAGCGTGTCTGAATCAGGCCCTCTGTGCTCTGTGCTAATTCTATGGAGTGGAGGCCACTAGAGGAAAAGGTGCAGCTTAATGATAATTGGAAGGTTACATTGGCTTATCATCAAAGCTGAAGGTCAGGAAACAAAGGGGGTCATTCAGACCCGCTAGCGAGCGGCAGTACGCTCGCAAGCGGGTCGATGTTCCCCACTGCGCATGCGCACGACGGAGGGAGCTCCGTCGTGCGCATGTGCGAGACCCGGGGAGCGACGGGCTTTCCATCGCTCCGGGTCTCACACCAAAGGGGGCGTGCTGTCGATGTTGATTGACAGCACGCCCCCTTTGGTGGGCGTGCCGGGGGCGTGCCTGCCAGACGGAGGCGTTCACTAGTGATGTCAGTGGGAGTGATTTTGGCTCTGATAGAGCCAAAATCACTCCAGGGCTTGTGGCAGGGAGACCCTACCGCAGGGTCTCCATCGCAAGTCCGATGGTCGCAATGGTCAAGACCATCGCGACCATCTTTTTGGCCGCTCGCATATGCTGTGGGTGACCACCATTTTAATGGAGGAGGGCCCTGATTCAGAGAGAGCGCTCTGGTCAGAGCGTCCGGCTCTGAGTCAGGCCCAAAGCTTCCAAAAACATAAGAGAGCAAACTCCAAACCAATTAAGTTGCACATTAGATGAGAAGTGGAACTGTGGATAAAGAGGGCTCTCATTAAAAAAACGTTTTCCCCTTATTCTACCTGCCTCTTCCCCTAGTGTTCCTAAATAATTAGTATTGAAGATACATCTTCATAGCACATACCTTTATTACCCCAGGATTTACTGTGTTTGGTGAATGACTGTACAATGTTCTCTGGGCAGTGTTATACAGTAGCAATGGTTACTTTCCTGCAATAAACTACAATTAGTCCAATTACTTCTGCATTTTCTCTGTGTATGGAAAAGTTAAGGGTCTATGGGCCTGATTCAGACCCACTCGCGAGCGCTGAGCACTCCCGAGCGATGAGCGCTCGCAAGCGGGTCGATGGTGCCCAAGTGCGCATGCGCACGACGGAGGCACCTCCGTCGTGCGCATGCGCGAGACCCGAATAACGATGGCCAAGTCGTCGTTATGGGTCTCGCACCAAAGGGGGCGTGCTGTCGATGGTGATTGACAGCACGCCCCCTTTGGTGGGCGTGCCAGGGGCGTGGCTGCCCAGACGGAGGCGTTCCCATGGGAACGCCTACCATCTGGGTCCGGCCCCAATGACATCACTAGTGATGTCAGTGGGAGTGCTTTTGGCTCTAATAGAGCCAAAAGCACTCCTGGGCTTGCGGCAGTGAGACCCTACCGCAGGGTCTCATCGCAAGCCCGATGGTCGCGATGGTCTTGACCATTGCGACCATCATTTTGGCCGCTCGCTATAGCTGTGGGTGGTCACCTACAGCTATGCGAGCGGCCTGGAGGCTGCTCCAAAAAGGAGCACGGTCGGCCCTGATTCAGAGCGAGCGCTCTGTCAGAGCGTCCGGCTCTGAATCAGGGCCAATGTGCTAAGCTTTGGAAAGAGATAAAAGTACCAACCAATTAGCTATCCCTGGAATGTAAGAATGGGTGGAAGTATCGAAGATATCTCTGTTTTCGGGGAATCGGCGGTTGGAATCCCGACAGCGGCATCCCGGCAGAGGAGGATATCCCGATAGTCAAAGGTAAGTATATACTAACCTATTTATACCCCCTAACCCTTCCTTAGGGGTGCCTAACCCTAACCTTCCCCCCCAGTGCCTAATCCTAATCCCCACATCCCCGCCGCCGAAACCTAACTCCCCCGGGGGGGTGCCTAACCCTAAGTCCCCCCTGGGGGTGCCTAACACTAACCCCCCCTTCCCCTAGCCTAAACCTAACCTCCCGGGGGGTGGCTAACCCTAAGGCCCCCCCCGGGAACCCTAATCCTAACCCTCCCCCCTCGCGACTATCCACGCTCGGCGACCGGCGTCCCTTCGATCAGGATGCCGGGCGTTGGGCTTCCGGCGTATGTATAATGACAGGCGTCGGCATATCGACGCCTGTCTTTAAACCCTTGCTGGGATATGACAGTCGAGAAGCCGGCTGTCGGGATTAGGTCTGCCGGCTTCCCGACTGCATAACGTTTTCGGAGGTCCCTCTGTTTTCGTTTACAATAGCAGCCCCCTTAGGTGCCTATTGGGGTGGCTAAATTATGAAAATTTACAAGCTTGGTCCCAAAAGATGGACTTAGCCAGTGTAGCCTAAGGCTGGGTACACACCTAAACGACAGGAAATCGTTCAGGGCGATCTACCTTCACCCTGGATATTGCCAGATTGCCGATACACACTTAAAAGATTTATTGAACGACGGAACAAACACTGTTGCGTCCTTCATTAATCTGTACAGCCTCACATGCGATATCGTGTGATTGAGTGTGCAGCCTGGCCAATCACATGATATCGCATGCGGCAATGCGCGCAAATCGGACATACACACTGCACGATACGCCAGATTTCTCGTTCCAGTTTGGCCAAATCGTGCCGTTATCATCCTGGTGTGTATGCACCCTAAGGGCTTCATTATTACGAAGTTTTTGGGAGAGGGATCCAAAGTGTGCACATGCACAGTAGCTGTGCCGGGTCTGAACTATGAAGTAAAGTGACCGCTTGACTTTTTACTCATCACTAGGACGGGCTCCTATCAGAGCCCCTGTTGCAGCGACTGTAGCTTAATGCAATACACCGAAAAAAGATTTCCTATTGCAGCGATAAGAAATCTTAATTTTCAGGGGCAAACCACACTTTGGGGGAGATGTACTAATCCTTGGAGAGTGATAAAGTGGAGGGAGATAAAGTACAAACCAATCATCTCCTAACTGTCATGTTACAGGCTGTGTTTGAAAAATGACAGGAGCTGATTGGCTGGTACTTTATCCCTCTCCACTTTATCACTCTCCAAGTTAGTACATAGACCCCTCAGTTTTCTTCCTGTTTTATCTTCCTCCATTTCCATGTGACCTGCATTGGTGAAAGAGAGCCTCTTGCCCAGTATAATCAGCAGGTTAGAGGGACTTGTCCTGTCACATAGAGGACCAATTGTAGTAGGAACTTAGAAAAATAATTATGTTGGTATATATTTTGGGAGTATCCATTCTGACATTTAGGCTAATGTCACTGGCAGATAAACCTTAACCTTATTGCTGTAACTGTCCACTCCCTCATCATATCTCACCTCAACCTTCTTCTCTCAGGTCTCCCCCTCACCTTCCTCTCTGCCCATCTCTTCACTGCTAGTGGCTACCTACTCTCTATAGCAGGGGTAGCCAACCCTGGTCCTCAAGAGCTACCAACAGTACATGTTTTGCAGGTCTCCTCACAGAATCACAAGTGTAATAATTAGCTCCACCTGTGGATCTTTTCAAATGTGTTAGTGCGTAATGACTGCACCTGTGCACCAGCTAGGTGGTCTGAAAAACGTGAACTGTTGGTAGCTCTTGAGGACCGAGGTTGGCTACCACTGCTCTACAGAATCCAAGTTCAACTCCTCACTCTCACCTACCAAGCTCATCTCCCACCTACATCTCCAACTTCATCTCCTATATTAATCATAACCTGTGAACAACACCAGGTACTAGACAACCAACCATTCAACCATGCATTGTATACGTTGTACACATCCCGTCACTGTATCTTCAATACCTAGGACAGGAAAAAGCTTTCTCACCTTAAAAATGTGCAGCTCCTCCCCCTTACCCACATCCTCCAATCAGATTCTAGCTATCAGTTATCTAGTACCTGCTATAAAATGATAGCTAAAATGTCATTGGTTGCCTTGTCAAACACCTCCATTTGTTCCTTTTTAAAGGTTTGGTAACTCCCCTCCGCCATTAAGTCAATAATTTTACAGTATACAGACAGGGCCGGCGCTAGGCAGCGCTGCGCCCAGCGCCGTCCTGTGTTGCAGCCCCTTCCCTCCTCCGCTCCCTCCCCCTGTGCTTAAATATGTCCTATGGCACTGTGAGGGAGGTGGGCCGTTTCCTGCGCCCTCCGGAAACAGTAGCGCTCCGGGCGACGGACCGGCTTGCCCGTGCCTGGAGCCGATACTGTATACAGACATCAGGCAGTTCATTCAGTCAACCCATTTACCCATATCTGCCTTTAATAAGTGAGTATTTTTAAGTTGGTTTCTCCTTTGATGCCTAAATCCACAGATTCGAACCCTGTCAAGATATGTTTTATATAATGCATTTTATGCCCTTATGGTTCCCCCACACTGGAGTCATTTATACTGAAGTCCCACGAAAGCCTCGTTCCGGCTTGTTGGCTCTATGTCAGTATCCAATATTTACATCACCTAACATTCTAAGTGTATTTTTTTAAGTGCAGCGAGACAACTAATGCAGAATAGGCAGAGAGAATTACGGCTGATTTGAAATACCTGCCTGAGAATGAGAGTAACAGCTGTGCTGCTGGCGGGCCCTCACTAATATAATATAAACTGTCAGGAGTGGAGATCGTTCACACATAGAAAACCTGGCATCCCAAATAACTGAATTATTTATGTTTCTTTTCTTCTCCCAGTTACATTACCTAACTGACACGAACGGGGACACATTCAGTGGGAAGAACAAGAGAGTAAAATAAAATGAAATATTTAGTGTAAATAATCAAGTTCAAAACTAACCTGGAAGCCTGAAAGGCAGCACAAGTAGGTGTCCAGTGGAACATTAATTTTATATGCTACAGGTGCACAAGGTGCCCTGACGTGTTTGCTGGAGGCTGATAGTGTTAAGGGTAAAGTAGGAATTTGCAAAGAAATACGATGCAGTCAGTCTTTTATATTGTTGCAAATAATTAAACACAGTTACAAAAATGTATTCTATTATCTAATAGAGCTCTTATACTGTAAGTGCTTTGCTGGAGCCAGGCACAGTCTGTCTGCACCTACTGTAACCTAAATATAACCTGTCCATTTGTATTTTGTGTTATAGCAACAGGGGTTGCATCGGTTTTTGATGAAAGCACCCAGGGTGATCTCAGATAACTTATGAGCTTTAGGATGTGGTGGTGGGTGAGTTGTTGGGGTGCACACTGACAGTCATTCCTGCGGCATTGAACAGTAGGCTAGTCAGTGGGGGCTGTATAATATTACGGTCTTTGCGGCTGTAACATTTTGGTTATTGGGGATTGAATACTGGTCACTAGGGCTGTTACTGTATCACATGCTAACCTCTGATGTTGTACAGTATAACATGCCTGGCATTGGGGCTGTATTACAGGGTGTCGCTTCAAAAAGGCACACTGACAGTCATTCCTGCGGCATTGAAAAGTAGGCTAGTCAGTGGGGGCTGTATAATATTACGGTCTTTGCGGCTGTAACATTTTGGTTATTGGGGATTGAATACTGGTCACTAGGGCTGTTACTGTATCACATGCTGACCTCTGATGTTGTACAGTATAACATGCCTGGCATTGGGGCTGTATTACAGGGTGTGGTCTCAAAAAGGCAGCATTCAGATAGCAGCCCGTCCTTGCGATCAGTGAGAAGTAATGCAATCAGTGATGCCAACTCTGAAATGGAGAACAAGCAACCTATAAGTAAAAAACAAGCCCAAAACAAGCCTAAACCAATCCTAAAAAGCCCAATTTATGGGGGTGTCTTTGTCCTCACTCTCTACCTGCCTAACTTGCTTTATTCCCCCTCTTCTCTAACCTAAATATGTTAGTGTATGCACAGCCTAATCTGCCTATATTGCTTTTCTCCCTCTACACCAGCCTCCATATTGTTACCTCCTCCCTCTTTTCATACCTCATTCCCTTGCCAGTCTTCAGCTGGGTACACGCTTGCTGATGTGTATGTCCAGCGATGCGACGCCCGACCACGCAATATATATCGGACGGTCATACATACTGCATGATGTGGTGACCAAGCATCCGATATGTCGGGCATCGGCATCTGGGTCGTTCCATCGTCCCTACATGGAGGCCGACAGAACGACCCCGATGGACGACCCGTGGGAGTGCGCAGGGTTACGCATAGTGGGTACACACTGGCCGATGTGGACGATATGTCAGACCAATCAGCAGGATCAGGCGACATATCGTCTAGTGTGTACCCACCTTTCCTTTACCTGACTCTTCTTCTCCGCATTTCTCTCACCCCTCTTCCTTACCTCCTTCATTCCTGTCACCTGTCTTATTCCATTACCCCCTCTTTTTAACAGCCTCAGTAATTTTAACTTACCCCCATGTACCTGCCTCATTTCCATCATGTAGTTTACCTCTCCTTCTTACCTGCCCGCTCCAACTTCACCCTGTCCACTGGCTACTGCCCGCTATTCCCCAGACACAGCCTTCCCCCCCTCCATCACACACACACACATTACTTACCTCTAGGGGCGCCACGGCAATGCACACAACAAAAACAAGCTAAAAAAACTAGCAACCTTAAAAAAAAAAAAAGCCCAAAAACAAGCAACAAGCAACTTGCAAAAAAAAACAAGCCCAATTCCGCTTGTTATAAGCGGACTTGGCAACTATGAATGCAATAGCATTGCGATCACATGACTTCCTGCTTTGCCCCTCCCCCCCAGCACCTGCTGTGCTGGGGGGGAGGGACAAAGCAGGAAATCATGTGATCGCAATGCTATTGCATTCATAGTTGCCAAGTCCGCTTATAACAAGCGGAATTGGGCTTGCTTGCGCAAGCTGGAACAACTAAAAGAAAAAAAAACAGTGAAAGGTAGCCCACAGGCTCGCATTCCCTGAGCTTGGTAAATCTGACTGCTTCACGACCCCATTAGAAACCTATGGGGGCTGCTGTCGGAAATGTAGGGACTGTGGTAGATAACAGATATATCGGCTGCAGTCCTACCATCATACATCCTGGGGATACTGCCCCATAACATGGGTGTTTTCAGGGTATGCCGCAAATATACCTTAATAAATAGGCCCCTTATACAGAGAAACTGCTTCTCATGTGCATAAACTAAAAATTATTTAAAAAATAAATACAATTTTTGCCTAAACACAAACAGAAAATATAATCAGCAGCAGCGGAGCCTATGCAGACAGCCAACCACAATCTTCCTGACCACTCGAAGATAACATGGCTTTCTGAGGTGCATATGTGTCTTTGCAGTGGGCTGTATGTGAAATTGCGCGAACCCGCCTTTATTGTATGTGGCCAAAGTTAGAACTGCCCTGTCCCTTCTATGAAGACTTATACGGGGACATATGAATGCAGCCAAGGGCGTAGCTGTACTAGCAGGGGCATTTTAAGAGAGGAGGGGGCCTGTGTGCACTCCTCGTGCGGGGCCCCCTCCTCTCTCCCTGGTGGCTGGCAGCCGACTGACACAGCTGGCCAGCCACAGGGGCATTAGTAGACTCCGGGCACTAGAGTGTGCCCGGAGTCTACTGCGCATGCACAGAACGCTGAAAAAATGGCCGCGGTGGCCATTTTCCGGCGTTCTGTAGACTCAGGGCATACTCTAGTGCCCGGAGTCTACTGCGCATGCGCAGAACACCGGAAAATGGCCGCGGCGGCCATTTTTCCGGTGTTCTGAGCAGCATTGACACCCGACGCGGAACCTCGGACAGGTACGTTTAAAATAAATATGGGTGCAGTGTGTGCGGTGCGGGGCCCCCTGGTCCTGGGGGCCCGTGTGGCCCCCACACACTGCACCCGTTATAGATACGCCACTATGTACTAGGCACAGAGGCCTTCATTCAGAGGCGGCCGTACGGTCTACGACCGCACGTCCGCCTCGATGTTTGTCAAGTGCGCATGCACACGAGGGAGCCGGCTCCTTCGTGCACATGCGAGAGACCCGCTGCGACCGACAGCGCCGGTCGTAGCGGGTCTCTTTCCAAAGGGGGCGAGCTGTCGATGTTGATTGACAGCTCGCCCTGTTTGGAAGGTGGGCCGGGGGGTGGCTGACAGAGCCAGAAGCTCTCCGGGGCTTACGACAAGTGAGATCCTACCCTAGGGTCTCGTCGTAAGCCCCGATGGTCGCGATGGTCTCTGACCATCGCGACCATCACCCTAACGACCGAAACAGAGGCGGGAGGTCAGGATGTAAGCGGCCGCCCAGTTTCTGAGCGACTGCTTGCATCCTCCGACCGCCTCTGACTGAGGCCCTGAGAGTGTGACTGCTACAGGGCCCAGGCCTCCTCTGGGGCTCGGCCCTCTCCCTGCACCGAGGTACACTGCCATCTCCTAAACCCTGGCTTTTCTATACTCACCAGAGTGCTGCTGCAGGGCATCTGGGCCCAGAGCTGATCCAAGCTACAGCCATCTCTAGCTGCTGCCTGCATGTATTGTGATGTCATAGTGCAGGTCACAGCCCTATATAAAGGATGCCCAGCAACTGGCAGCCATTTTGTGGCTATAGCCATCTCTAGCTGCTGCCTGCATGCATTGTGATGTCACAATGCAGGCCACAGCCCTATATAAAGGATGTCCAGCCACTGGCAGCCATTTTGTGGTGACATTGTGTCCTACATTGATGCTCTCTGAGTAGCTCCTGCTTTATTTAAGCGACTTTGGATAACAACTACTGATATGGATTTTGGATTACATCTTCCAGTAAGGTCCAGAACAGCAACATCTTTAGAAAAATAATCTGAATGACATCTTCAGGTAAGGACTACGGGGCCTATTCATCATAACTAAAGTAATGTTTTTAACCCCCTTTTGACTAATTTTTGTTATTTTCAAGTATCACAGCTATTCCTGTAACCTGTAACAAAGGAGATATCACTTGATATCTCCTTGTTAGAGTCCTGCTGTGTTAATTTCCACACTCCCCATACATTAGTATGGTAATTTGGAAATTCATCAAATTCTGAAAGTTACGTATTTTTGATATTTGATGGTGTTACCGTGCGCCATCCTCAGATGGTGTACAGCCCCTGTAAGGCTTCACAAGCTGCCATTTACATGGCAGCTTGTGAAGCAGCGGTACTCAGCTCTTCCTCCCTCCCCCTTCTGCGCTCTGTCCTCCCAGCTCCCTCCCCCGCCCTACATGCTGCTACAGCATGAAGTTTCTCTCCCATCTGTCCGTTCCCTGGGGGCACCTGTAAAGGAGCATACACACTAGACGATATGCTCCCTCAGCGATATCATCTAGTGTGTCCCCGGCAGGCTGTGCTCAATGTCATTCATGACATTGAGCACACCCGCTGAACGATATCATTAACGATATCGTTCAGCTCCAGGCTCTCTCCCCCATTCCATAACATGCAGCAACCTGACGACATCGTCAGGTTGGCCTGCATGTTAACCCGATGAACGAGAAAGTCGAACGACCCGCGGGAACGCGCGTCGTCGTTATCGTTCATCGTTTTTGTGTTTAAAATGGACGATAAAGTGGACGACTGAACCATAACGATATCGTTATGGTTCAGTCGTCCACTTTAATCGCCCAGTGTGTATGCACCATTAGTGCTTAATTAAGTTATTATTTACTATAAACAGTTAATTACTAAAATAACTCAATTGAAGTAGCACTTGCAAGTGCCACTGGGCAACACACAGATGGGAGACGCCTCACACCGCATCGGAGGGGAGAACATTAAAAAATAAAATTATTTTCTAATTAAAATATTACAAAACACCACGGTTGTAATCCGTGTGCTGTGCTTGCGCCGCTTCTGTGAACGGAAGCGGCGCATGCGCAGTATGCATAACAGCTGCGTTACTGTATTAGCAGCCAGAGAAATGTATCTATTTTCCAAAAAGTTGTCATCGCAAACATGACATCTTTTCAGAAGAGATGGTAGAGATGGAATAATTAATTCCTCCGTTAATTATGTAGAACTCCATGCAAGTTCTAAACATAATTATCTCCAAATAATTTGATGTAATAACTAGCATTTGTCCTCAGCTTCGCTCGCTTGGATGTCTGTTATTGCTCAGCGGAACTAAATTTACAAAGACAGTAGTGGCATTTAATATTTGAAAGTATATTTTATATTGTAGACAGGGATCACAAATGCCTTTGTAAACAATATTTGCAGTTTTTCCTTCAGGGATTAATACAAAAAGATGCTTTGGGGCTACTAACTCGTGAGCAAGCCACTTAACCTACAGTAACATTGAAAGGTTGCAAGTAACACGAGCAGGGACTCTATGTTGTATGATATGTAGTATTTATTTTGGTGCACCATCTACTGGATAAGGCAAGATAAGCTGCCTGATTAGTGTCTTACATATATATATTTTCCTGCAAAATAGATCTTGGCATATATATGATGTAATGTGATTTGCTGCTTTTCTCTGAGCAGTGGGTCTCTGAGAGATTATATTGTTTTCACTTGTGGAGTGATACAGTTGTGGCTTTGTGATGAGGTTCAGATTACAGTAAGATGTAGACCAGGCCTGAGGTGTTCAGTCACTGGAAGATAATGCGCGGTCATGTGATCTAGTGTGTCCAATCATGTTGTCAGATCTGTCACAATATACAACACCATTTTATAAATAAATATATATATTTTCTTCTAAAACAGTGACATGAAAGGCCTACGTCTTACACAGGTCTCAGGTGAGGGTACAGCAAAATTTTAGATATATTCTATCGTTTTGGATATAATCTGATTCCACATAATTGCCACATAATTGCCTTTCCAAGGAACGAAACAATATACAATACTTAATTTTTTTCATTACATTTTCCATTATACTCACCACAATAATTACACAAAATTATCAACTGATCTTATGTGATTTCATATTATTTGTAGATTAGATACATTAAATCCACAACAGCAATTTGCTTTGTGTTGCAGTTCATGAAAGCGTCGGCTTGTGTTTGTACGCCGCCTGCCTAATTATCTACTGACAGAACATTTCAAACAACGATGATTACTAACGCTGCCTGCTAATTGCTATGCAAATGATCAAAATAATTTTTTCTCTCAATTAATTTCAAATTAATTAAGGCATTTTTTGAGCAATCTTATGATAGTGCTTTGCGAACACCTCGTTTAGATGCCACATTTGATACTTCACTCAGGAGAGACACTCTCTGTATAAATCAATGATTGATATTCTGTGTTAGTCTTTCCTTTGATCAGAGAGTAATGGGTTCCTATAAGCAATCCTAAATATATTTAATGGCAGAAAGCCAGTGCTCTCAGCATGGATCCATCACAAGCAAATATGGTCTATTCATTGTTTAATACGTTCCCATCAACTAAACAAAATGGAGGCTGCAAATTTGTGGGTTAAGCCAATATTCACAATTCATAGTGTTAATTATTTATTTTTATACGCCTTTCTCCCAATGGGAATCAAAGCACCTTACATGCTTGCAGAGGGTGAGGCAGCCATCTTAGACATGCTCAGCTGCTGTTCTAGGTACTCATTCATGTCAGTTCCTGCCCAATAGGAGCTTTCAGTCTCCTCCACTCAAACGCGGAGAGAACATACAAACTGCACACATATTTGGCCTTGGTGGGAAGCACATCCAAGAACCCAGAGCTATTAGGCAACAATTTTAACCACATGCAACTGTGCTGCCAAACAATTAATCAGGAACCAATGAAAGCATATTTAGACAGTGAGCCTGTGTGATCTTGCCGAATCCTAGTGAATTGATAGACTCAGTGGCATATCCAGCTCTGAGAAGGGTACTTTATAGATCAAAACTTAATTGTGACACTTCCGCTATGCAAAACTAGTCCCTTACTCTCCATAAATGGCAGCCGTGCAATATAGGACTGGTAAAGGTAGTGTCAGCATTTAAGATATAAGTGGTCAAACACCCTTTTACCCAAACATGAAATATGGGCTGCAATTGGCAAATAAGGGATGACCCAACAAAAAAAATAGATAAACAATAATCAAATGATTTATTAGTTAGATTAATGGCATCATAATACAACTCACTATTGTCATGGATAAACAAAATGTAAAAATAGAGGAATAATTAAAAATACAAATAATTTAAACATAAGTTAAAAACACATTATCAATTTAAAAATCAGGCTTAAAAATAAAGCATAAAATAAAAATAAAATGCTCACTTAAAATTGCAACGCATGACTAACCATAGTGAATTCAAGAATCCCTACAATAATAAACTAGGAAGCATAAAATAAAATGTTTATTCAAACAAGAAAATTGCAACGAGTTTCACAGCGCCTGGCCCCTTCCTCAGGCAGTGCTTGAGGAAGTGGCCAGGTACTGTGAAATGTAGTGCAATTTTGTGTAGTGCTCTGCCATGCGCATGCTGGGGAGAGCCAGGGGGAACCCAGATGTTGGGATGTATGCTGTTACGGAGATCAATAGCTAAATACCGGCAGTTGGCAGCAGCTGTCCTTTCCAGCTCGAAACTGACTTTTACTCAAGTTGCTGTGCTCAGTTTGGGACCCCCCTTCCCCTGCCGTCTCCCCAGGCTACACCACTGGAGAGGAGACTAGGTTGCCTAATGGCTGATCGAGTTACTGAACTCCTATGTAATAGTATGTTTCTGTATAGTAGATTATGTATTACTGATTGCAAAGCACAAATATCTACTGGTGACAACTGGGATAATGTACAGCAGTGAATGTTTTGAATGCTTGCTGAGAAATGTACAACGGTGCTTATTCGTGCAATGATTCCGTATATGGTGCAGTCACTCCTGCAGATCCTTCTGTAAGGTAACATTTACATAACATGAGCAGTGTCTCTGTATGTGATTGTGTTAGGGAATCTCACATGAGACAATACTGTATAACAGAGGCGGCTCCTATCCTCTTAGATGAGGGGGGTTGCCGCCGCCGCCGAAAACCACTCACCTGGCTTCTCCTGGCCGGGTCCCGGCACTACACAACCGATCTGACAGGCGTCGGGACTGGTGCATGTGCACTAGTGGCGGGACGCTGCGCATGTGCAAATCACTGGCTTTCAAAGGGCTGCATCGTCTGCAGCCCCAAGGAGCCGGGTAGGGCTGGCGGAATGGCAGCTTTCTGCTAATAGAAGCCCAGACTGGCAGTCCCAGGGGGAGGAGACACCTCCCCCTGAGACTGCATGTTGTTTATGTGACTGGCAGGTAGCGCTTCCAATGGGAAGTCACTGCCAGTCACAGTGTAGCTCAAGAAACCGACGTCGGCATCCCGCAGGTAAGTATGCGGGTTATCGTTGGGGTTAAGGGATGGGGTGGTTAGGTTTAGGGATCTCCCAGGGTGTGTTAGGGTTAGGCACCGACTGGGGAGGGTTAGCTACAGGGAGGGGGGACAGGGTTAGGCACCACCGGGGGGGAGGTTTGGGTTAGGCACCATCCCAGGAGGGTTTGGTTTAGGGTGCGGGAAGGGGGGGGTTAGGGTTATGCACCACCGAGGGGAGGTTAGGGTTAGGCACCATCCCAGGAGGGTTCGGTTTAGGGTGCGGGAGGGGGGGGTTAAGGTTAGGCACCACCGAGGGGAGGTTATGGTCTGGCACCACACTGGGAGGGTTAGGTTTAGGCTGTGGGAAGGGGGGTTAGGGTTAGGCAACAACGAAGCGAGGTTAGGGTTAGAAACCATCGGGGGAGGATTAGGGTTATGGAGGGAGAGGGTTAGGCTACTTACCGGCCCCTGTCTGTATTTTGCACATCGGGATGCCGCTGTCGGTCTTCTGACCCCTGGCATCCCGTTCGCCGGTCATTCATACCGATTCCGTATAATAAATATTTGACAATCGGAATTGCTTACATTTCCAAATGTAATTTTTAAACACCAAATTCTATAACCAAAAATGCAAAGTAACTGAATGCATAAACTGACATTATTATAGATGATCTGTATACGGTCACTGAAAAGTTCTGTAAATCTTTACTTCCTGTTTTATCCTTGGTTCAAACTGAAAATCTAACTTAAAAAGAAGAATCATTCTGCAACCTGGCCTAAAACAAGATTACAAGAAATATAAGGGAAAAAAAAGGAAACTGAGCAAAACAGTAAATCCTGACAAAACGCCAAAGGGAAAAAAACATTGCGAAGAATTAAAAAAAAATAAAAATAAAATAAAAATCCGGGTCAGAATGCTAATGCTTTACCTCTGCCTCCTATCTGGCTCTCCCAGCCTCAGCGTCTGCTTAAATCACCCCAATACATCATCTTTCATCTCTGCAAATAGTGACATTAACAGGTTATAACTAACAGCACTGGCTACAACTATTAATAAATACACAACTTAAATCTGCGCTGACATCTACAGTGGAGAACATTTGTAATCTCCATATTACTGCAATTGGCAGAACCAATGAAGCTCCACAATATCCGTGATTGGTCCTCTCACACCACTGCGGAACATCACACAGCACCTGTTATCACATGCGGCTGGGAGAATAACTTCGGAACTCGAGGAAAATGGCTGCTTTATCTACAGAAGGTGATTGTGCAGCGTTATGTCAATATAGTTAAGATTCAAGGTTAAATATTGAATGATATTGTGATTGTTGGCTATATGTTTTTTTTTATAGGAAAGAATGGTAACAGTGGCTGTTTTGCTGCAGGTTTTTAGGTGCTCTTCCCGCCAGTACTTGGCATGGTTGTTTGGACACCATGAGTTGTTGGCGGTATCCACTTGCAGATAGTGAAATGGCAGTACGATTACAACATTGTAATCATACAGTCGTTCCTCTTTCCCTGCAGTGCCTACACTGAACGATATGTAGTTCAGTCAGGGCCGGATTAAGGTCTGTGGGGGCCCCTGGGCAACAAACGTGTGGGGGCCGTTATCAATAGAAGTTGAGAATATATATATATATATATATATATATATATATATAAGCAGGCGGCACTCAAACGGACTTTTCACACAATAATACTCAGGAGCTAGATAATGCCTTCAACGTTTCGGAGTTTAATCCGTCCTCAGGAAATAAATATCACAATTTCCTGAGGATGAAACTCCGAAACGTTGAAGGCATTATCTAGCTCCTGAGTATTATTGTGTGAAAAGTCCGTTTGAGTGCCGCTTGCTTCCAGATATACCTTTTCTTATGCAGTTCACCTCGGCTGTTGCCCGCTGTATTGGAGTGCCATTCCGTGCTGTGTGTGTGTGTGTGTGTGTGTATATATATATATACACACACACACACACATATATATATATAGACACACACACACACACATACATATATATATATATATATATATATATACACACACATATATATACACATACACACCAATCTTCCAAATTCCTGGCACTCGCTCCTGTGGAGATGTCTCATGCACTGGTGCCCTCCTAGGAGCAATACCAACTGGCGGCACTCAGCGTCTTCATAGAAAAGTTACAATTTTATTTCCGACATTTCGGGTTTCCGTCTGTTATCAAGGATATATTTTCTATGAAGACAATGAGTGCCGCCAATTGGTACTGATATATACCATATATACACACATGTACACACACATATACATACATATATACATATATATATATGTGTGTACATAGAGTAAATATATATAATGATATATATATATATATATGTATATATATATAAAGTAATACATATCATATATGATATATATATCATATTTGACACATTATATATATATATATATATATATATAAAGTCCAGTATTAGTCCACACTCACGTCTGAAAATCCAATTGCTGGGGTAGCCACCCAAATGGGATCACCTGTATCCCTGCATACAAAAAATGAACAAAGGGGGTGCACTCACCAGTCTTCTAAAATGAGTTTTTATTTCATCTTTTTAAAAAAAATTTACAGCATCATAGTAAAGCTCCGACGTTTCGGTCCTAGCCATGGACCTTGACAAAGGTCCATGGCTAGGACCGAAACGTCTGAGCTTTACTATGATGCTGTAAAATTTTTTTAAAAAGATGAAATAAAAACTAATTTTAGAAGACTGGTGAGTGCACCCCCTTTGTTCATTTTTTTTTATATATATATATAAAATATATGATATATATATCATATATGATATGTACTACTATATATATATATATATATATATATATATTTCATTATATATATTTACTCTATATACACACATATATATGTATGTATGTATATATATATATATATATTATATATATATATATATATATATACATACATACATACATATATATCATAATGTATGAATGAGGTAGCTGAGTATAGGGGGGAGAGCTCACCGGTGGACGCTGGCAGCCTTGCTGTGCTCTGCATCTGCTGACGAAGTCGGTGGAAGCTGGAGACGGGCTGCGGAGGAGCTGGAGGCGGAGCAGTCAGTGGCACTGATGGCTCCGGGCTCTAAACAGGCTTACGGGAGGAGCTGCTGCGGCAGCTCCCCCGTCGGACATTTTTTTTTTCTGTGCAAGCTGCCCGATCGGAGCTTAAAGTTCTGATCGCGGCAGCGGAAGTCCGGGGAGGGGGGGCAGTGAGTGAAGGGCTGAGCGGCCGCCGTCCACTAAAGGCACCAGCCTAGCGGGAACTGGCCGGAAGTCCTTGCGGAAGGCTGCTCAGTAAAAAAAAAAAATCTTCATTAAGAGGATGCAATCGGGAACAGTGTGTGGGGGCCCCCTATGTGTGGGGGCCCCAGGAGGACCGTCCCTGTCGCCCCCCTTATAATCCGGCCCTGAGTTCAGTGTAGGCACCCTCCCTCATCCCTGAACATGGTCAATCTGTCGTTATCGGCAGATTGACCAGCATGTTCAGGCGATGATAGATGTCAAAATTCGACCAGCGGGAGCACGCAAAACTGTTTGTTTTTGACATTTTCATGCCTGATTTGTGCACGATTAATGAGCGATTGACCGATAACGATATCATTCAATCGCTCATTTTAATCAGCATGTGGATACCCACCTTAAGCCTTGAGCCGTTGGTGATAGACTGGCAGTTGGCCCCCATCTAAACCTAGAGCTGTTGGCGCCCTTGTAGGCCTTGTTAAGTTGTGTTGGACGTGACTGGCAGGTGGCGCTTCCAATGGGAAGCCACCTCCAGACACAGTGTAGCCACTGCTCTTGAGTGACTTTGTACTTTCGTCATACAATCAGGAGTGCGGGGAGGAGTGCGTTTGTTCTGGCCTCCTCTGAGAGTGAGGCGGATGAGCAATACTAGCCAACTGAGCTAGACTATGGACAGAGGAAAGTGACTGTGTGGACCAATAGTTTCTCACTAGTCCGTGCCTATTGCAGAAGCTGTGCATGCAGCCAGCAGGGCGTCTGCTCAGGCTGCTGTGGTTAGAGTAGGACTGGGAATTTCGGCAGTACAAAAATGATAAAGGGAATTCTGTGTAAAACTCTTACGGTTGAGTTCTGATGGAAAAAAGTCCCATCTGCAGTGCCCAAACCTGGAATGAGAGCATATTCCATGAAACAGTTTCCAAATTTCGCTCATCTCCCCTTTGAGTAAAGTTACTCATCCCTGTGGCCCCAGAACTAGTCATATTCGCCAGTCTTGAAAAGGCAGCATCAAGTTATCATCATTCCAGGGCCTATTCGTGATCACTAATGGACCCATTACACATGCCGATACGCTACTTTAGGCATGTTTTTAGTAGAGATGAGCAGTTTGGTTTTGGCGGGACTCTTCCTGCCAAGTTCGGATCTCAGAATGAGGCAAAACATCATCTTTGATGGACATCTGCGCTGAGGCATCCGTGAAAGATGATGTTTTGCATGCATTCAGCACAGTTTTCGGAGTTTGCCTGCGGGAACAAACTGTACGCCATCTTCAGATGACATTTGTTCCCAGAGCTCTGCCTCTTTCCTATGGGAAGGAGGTCTGGGTTGCGCATAGGCAAGGCTGGCGTGATATGCTCAGCAGGTGGTGCAATTCAGGGAGGTTGCCGGGCTGTAGAGGCGCTGCTGCTGCCTTCTTAATTTGCCAGGCATCGGTTGTGATTTTGTTACCAGCGGGAGCCTGGTGGCTCCTTCCCTGCAGACGGAGGCTGGAGCTCACTCCTGAGCTCCACCTTTCGGCTCCCACAGTGTGTGTAGGAAGTGACATCATGACGTCTCTCGTAGTGCCGAGAGCGAGAAAGCTGTCGGGGCATTGTGCTGTGGGCATTGTATAAGGGGCATTACTACTGTGGGCATTATGTATAAAGGGCATTACTACTGTGGGCATTGTGTAAGGGGCACTTCTACTGTGGGAATTGCGTAAAGGGGGCTACTATTGTGGTCATTGTGTAAAGAACACTACTACTGTGGGCATATGTGTATAAGGGGCAGTACTATGGGCATTGTGTATAAGGGTCAGTACTGTGGGCATTGTGTATAAGGGGCACTACTGTGGCTATTGTGTATAAGGGGAACTACTGTGGTCATTGTGTAAGGGGCAGTACTATGGGCATTTCTGTATAAGTTTCAATACTGTGGGAACTGTGTAAAGGGGCACTACTATTGTGGTCATTGTGTAAAGAACACTACTACTGTGGGCATATGTGTATAAGGGGCACTACTGTGGCTATTGTGTATAAGGGGTACTACTGTGGTCATTATGTATAAGGGGCACCACTGTGGTCATTGTGTAAGGGGCAGTACTATGGGCATTTATGTATAAGGGTCAATACTGTGGGAATTGTGTATAAGGGGCACTACTGTGTGTAGTAACGTGAATAAGGGACACTACAATGTGGTGTAATGTGAATCACGGGCACTATGTGCAGTCTAATGTGAATAAGATTGTGCTACTGAGTGGTATAATTTGAATTAGGGGACTATTGTATGACCACGCCCTTTTTGCAGCACGCACCCAAGACGCGCAGAGAAAAATGGGAGGGAGGATGCAAATTTATAGCACCGGCCCTGCACAGAGGTTTCCAATTGGATCCCCCTGCCTCCTCTGGCTCTTCATCCCTGTGACAGGGCGCATGCATGAACACCGGTCACTGATGGGCACCAGGCAGACCTGGCAGTGGTAAGTTTCACTACAGAAGAGACAGTGTTAGGGATCACAGGGAAAGCTGATTTTCTAATCGGCTGTCCCCACTTCGGAGCAATGCTGTCTTGCTTCGGTCGGTAAGTATCCACTGCCGTAACTCGTTTTGACACTTAATTATAGGAGGCCAATGGCCAAACGTTTCAGTGTGAGCCAACAAAAGGTTAAAATATCTTGTTGTGATCACCAATAAAGAGGCCTATCCATTACCTGACTTTGTGAACAATCCGACCAAAACCAGGAGGTCGCTGGGTCCTTGCCGACCCCGACTATCTACCAAACATGCCCGTCAACTTGACGACACTCGTCAGGTTCGGCATGTTCAGAGATAGGAGGTCGGGCTCCTGCACTGAATGACGTTCAGTGAACGCCGTTCAGTGTGGGCACCGCACCTCGGTGACCTGAAGGTCTGAACGCTAGACGTTCAGTCTTTCAGGTCGCCTAGTGGATAGGCCACTTAAGAGCAGCATTTTCTATCAAGTTTATACCCAAACGTAAATATTTAATGGGCAAACAAACACAGTGTGCCTTACCCCAGGAGGCCTTCTCACTGCACACGTGAAAATGTTTTTGGATGCCTTATTAATCCTTTATATGTCTTAGGCTTTATTCATCATCGGGTGTCTGAGGTTACAATGTGCAGAGCCTCTGGAGACACAGTGTGGATGCCTAAAACATGCGGAAACTAGTGTTTCTGCCTGTTTAATGAGCCATTAAGTGATGATGAATGGGCCCCTTAATCTCCAACTTTCTGCCGCATTCCTTCCTATTAAAATAAATAGTGTTGGAGTATTTGTTCTTTCATTGCCACCAGCAAAAGCCAAACTTACAGTACAGTATTGCTACATTTCCAGACAGGGTCGGACTGGCCCACAGGGGTACAGGAGGCCCCTACCGCCTGAGGACCCCACCCCCTCCTCTGGGGGTCATGTTCCAGACTGTGCACTTTGTACATTGTTACTCTATTAGAGGGTCTGTTACCTTGTGGAGCAGGACCACTGAAAAACATTGGTTCTTGGTTTTCTTCTATAGAAACGACTCCAATATTTGGCTAATGGTCAGCCAAGCAACTGTGGTGGTTGGCCACACCCCCACTGGTGAATGACCACACCATACATGCCTACTCTCCCGGGAATCGCCGGAGGCTCCTGATTTTTTGGGTAACCACCCGCACCCCCGGTGAAGCAGGTCCGTAGGGAAGGGGCGGGGCTAAATGGTGCAAATCACGTCATTAGCCCCGACCCCTCCTCACGGACCCGCAATTCGCGGGGGTTTTCTGTAAAGGAGGTGGGGCCTAATGCAGTCTATCATCTGGCCCCGCCCCCCAAAGAGGACAGCAGCAGGTCCCCTCCTGCTGCTCCTGGAAAGCCGCCCAGGAATGTCGGCAAGTATGGATCACACCCCTTAAGCATTCCCCCGATGGACCCTTTATGCCCCAGTCCGACATTGCTTCCAGACCCAAAGATGATATAGTAGTTCTGGCAGGAGAAGCTTAGAGTCTGCAGCCAGGTTTTCGGTTATAATCTACAAACCGATTAATAGCATTATTATTATTATTATTATTATTATTAAGATGAAAAACCTCTTTGATAGAATATTTCACGACAAAGATATATACTATAGTAAAAAAAAGATTGAGATTCCCATGTGTAAACCCCAACACCCACAAGTTACACGCCACATGAAAAGTTACACGCCACATGAAAAGTTACACGCCACATGAAAAGTTACACGCCACATGAAAAGTTACACGCCACATGAAAAGTTACACGCCACATGAAAAGTGCTGAAATTATGTTTGCTGTATGTTAGGAAAGTCACGTGTGTCTTATTTTTCTCTAACATTAGGATTTATGTAGCCAGGATATAGCAACTTCTGTCTGGGGCTGAAGTAGTCTCTGCATTGCAGAGCTGCACAGATTGGAGCTCATTCAGAGTTAGTCGTGAGCGCTGAGCGCTCACAACCGACTCGATGTTGCCCCACAGCACATGCGCACGACGGAGCTGGCTCCGTCGTGCGCATGCGCGAGACCCGGCTAACGACAGGCGCTCCGTCGTTACGGGTCTCGTAGCAGACGGGGCGAGCTGTCGATGTTGAGTGACAGCTCGTCCCGTTTGCTGGGCGGGCCGAGGGCGTGCCCGGCCAAATGGAGGCGTTCCAGTCGGAACGCTTGCCGTTTGGGGGCGGCCCCAATGACATCATCGCTGACGTCAGTGGGGAACTTCCTGCTCGAACAGAGCAGGAAGCTCCCTGGGGCTTACGAGTGCCCAGACCCTACCCTAGGGTCTGGTCGTAAGCCCCGATGGTAGCGATGGTCTTGACCATCGCGACCATCACCCATGTCGGTCGTTAGAGCTGTGGGTGTTAACCCACAGCTTAGCGATCGACAAGGAGGCGGCCGTTCAGGATGCAAGCGGCTGCCCTGATTCAGAGCGACCGCTTGCATCTAACGACGGCCTCTGAATGAGGCCCATAGTCCTTACAGAAGGGGAAAGTCAACCACCGATGCCCTATTGCTTAAAAGTATATGAGCGCTAAAAATTTTACAAAGTAAACTAATTTTTAAAAATAAATAAATAAAACTGAATATGAATAAATTTAAATATTTGGAGGTGGTAGTGTGTTAAAGTGGTAAGTGATCACAGTGATGTTTATAGCTCTTTTATATATCATCAAACAGCTATAAACATCACTGTGATCACTTACAAAGTGTTGCTAACTTTTTATATGTATATATGCATATGTTCTTAACAATTTTAAACATAAAGTGCTTTTTTCAAACATACAAAACATCGCCATTCTAACTTACCACGTTAACCATCTACCCTCCCCAAATATTACATTTATTCATATTCATTTTTATTTATTTATTTTTATTCTTTTTTTACTTATTTTATTTTCCACAATTTTTAGCGCTTGTATACTTTTAATCAATATATCTAGCCAGCTAATACTTGGACGCTTTTCACACTAGCGCGGAATGTTTTTTCCTTTTTCACCGATGCCCTATGCTGCCACATGAACCGGTCCCATGTGTGACAAGTGACATGCCAGCCAGGCAGCCGAGAGTCAGTGATGTGATCATCTAATCTGTGTTTAGAGGGCTTCGGCAAGGACACAAGAAAAGCACCAGCCTTGAGTGTGCAGTAAAAGCTCGGTGTATTATTATCGGTAATGCAATTTGCATGGTACAGGCTCTGATATTGCAACCAGTATCAGGAAATTACCGTCACTGGTAATGAGCCTCTTTAAGGGGTATATTTATTATAAAGGGGGAAATGTACTAAGCCGTGGGGAGAGATAAAATACCAATCAATCAGCTCCTGTCGTTTTTCAAACATGTAACATGACAGTTAGGAGCTGATTGGTTTGTACTTTATCTCCCTCCACTTTATCACTCTCCAAGGATTAGTACATCTCCCCCAAAGTGTGTTTTGCCCCCGAAAATTAAGATTTATTATCGCCGCACAACGGTGCAATAGGAAATCTTTTTGGGGGGTCTTGTATTAAGCTACAATCGCTGCAACATGGTCTCTGATAGGTGCCCGTCCTGGCAATGAGTAAGACATCAAGGCTTCACTGGCTAACTTCACCTAAAGATGGAGCTGGCTATCGGGACCAGGCTCGTAACTTTTCCTAATTTAGTCACCCCAATAGGCACCTAAAGGGGCTGCTTTTGGGAACAAAAACAGAGGGACTGTAGCAGACATCTTTGATACTGTCCCCCATTCTTACATTCCAGGGATACTTCATTTTTGCAGGTAGCCTTTGAAATCAGCTGTTTTTGGTGGATTTACAGCAAAAATAATGACTAGAAATGTGCCCCAAAATCTATAATTATCAGGCATGGCAGGAAATGAAGAAGACCGATGGCTGGGTCTATCAGCTTGTGCGTGTATTTAATTCGCACGCACCCGGCCGATGTTTGCTAGATGCGCATACATCGCAGTGCGCGTGTGCGAACCGGCTGCTGCAATCGGGACGCGATCATCGGGAGCACGCAATCTCAGCACACATTGATTGACAGGAAGTGACCGTTTGTGGGTGGTGACGGGGGGTGGTCAGAGAAACGCAGGCGTGTCGGTGCGTTTGAACGTCGTTACAGGGGCTTACATAATTAAGCCCCTTCGACAGAAGACGCAACCTGAGCTCTAGATGTACACAGGAAGCGGCCTAAATCCTGAGTTAGGTCAGGTCAACCGCTATCATGTTAATGGGTTCGATGGTTCTCGATATTACTGATGTTTTCGCTGTCTAGCGAGGTATTGCGGATGTGAGTAAAGGGAAGTGGGCGGCATTATCTAGTGGTGGGCGTCTGGTTCTTGTGCTGCGGTGTCATTGCGATTGGGATCATTAGCATATTTTTGCAGCGGCCAGGGTGCGTGCGTATGCAGATTTGCGTTCCGTGCTGAATCAGGCCCTAAGTGAAGTCCAACGTGAGTAAACATTTAGGGCCTGGTTCAGCAAGGAACGCAGATGTTAATACGCACGCAATCGGTCGATATTTATGCTCTGCGCATGCATCGCAGTGCACATGTGCGAACTAGCAATTGTGATGGGAACTGTGATTGCTGGGGCTACGCCATACATGCTTACTCTCCCGATTTGGCCGGGAGCCTCCCGAAAATCGGGTGCCGCTACTGGCCCCCCAGAAAAGTAGGCAGGTCTCCCGACTTCTCCAGTCCCCCCAAGCAATATAGCGCTAAACCCCCGCTGTGGAGGGGCTGATGACGCGATTGGCGTCATCATAACCCCGCGCCCTGCCTCGCAATGCCGGAAGTATCGGCATTGTGTAGCGGGGGCGGAGCCTTGATGACGCGATCGCGTGGCTCCGCCCCCAAACTCTGCCCCTAAATGCTGGTAATGCATCTGGGCACGCCCCTCTATACAGGCCCCACCCCCCTGCTAAACCGACCTGGCTGCTTCCTCACCGCTGATATTAGCAACTGCTGTGCGTGCTTATAAGCAGAATAGCGATCTGTTGTGAATCAGGCCCTTAGTGTACATAATTAGTGTATCTTTATTTGCTTCTGACACATACTGTAATATAAACTGTATTTCACCATTTTTGCCTCTTCATGTCCCATCGTAATATCATCAATGTACATATACAGTATTTATTCCTGTTTCATTCTGTTTTTATTCTTATTAATTGTTTGTGGCTCCCTGCATGAAACATTCATAGGAGCCTATTCATCAACACTAAAAGAATGGTTTTAAGGACATTTTCCTTAATTTCCTTTATTTTAGTATTCATGAAGACACTTAACACAGGAGATATCACTGATATCTCCTTGCTAAGTCCCCCTGCGTTAATTTCCACCCTCCCCGTACATTAGTACATTAGTATGGGGATATGGAAATTAGGCTATTCATCAAATTCCAAAAATTATGTATTTTCGGAATTTGATGGTGTTACTATTATATGCCACTCTCAGGTGGCGTATAGTGGGTTACACTTACCTGTTGTCAGCGTGAGCAGGTCCTCCGCCAGCTCCCTCCGTCGCTCCGGTCCCTTCCTAGGCTCCGGCTGTTGCTCTGTGTGTTCTCACAGCGGCTGTGGGAACAAAATAAAGTTTTTTGTTTTTTTAAAAATTGCAAATATGACAGCTTTTCGGAATAGATAGTTATGGGGAGGAGGAATGATGAATTCCCCCGGTAATTAGGTAGAACTCCATGCGAGCTCTAAACCTAATTACCTCCAGAGCATTTTTAGTTATGATGAATAGGCCCCATAATCCCTTAACTGGTGCGTGACAGTATGGTTGCATCCCATACCTGTTTTTTCCTCCATATGACAATGTTTCCCTTTATGTGTGTGTGACACTTATCCTTCTCATCATAACCTCAAATGATTTATATATTTATTATCTTTTTTTGGTTTTGTTTTTAATATAAGTGGCATTAATATTAATGGCTGTGCATAACTGGAGGTTATACATACTTACCTACTCTCCCGGGAGCCTCCCGAAAATCGGGTGCCGCTCCCGTCACAACGCAAGGGTAGGCAAGCCACCCGCTTTGTGTGCTGGCCCCCCGCGACCCCCTGCGCCCTCGCATGAAAGTGGGTGGTTCGGGGGCGATGACGCAATTCACGCTGAATCTCATCATCGTAGCAAGCATTGCCAGGACATTTATTTGACATTGGTAGGGCTGATAAATACATTACATAAGTACTGCTAAGTTTTCCCACAGCTATATATCTATATAATAAGCGAGAAAGCGTGCCTGTTTGTCTGTCTGTTCGTCTTTTTGAACTTTATGCATGGCCAGAGCTTTGGATCTAGTTTCAGCAATTTTAGCTTGATGGTCCAGTGTGACTAGGATCGGGTTTTTGCCTTGGTTTGCACTTTGTCAGGGCCACACACTGTTGCACAATTCCTAAAAATGGGGACACTTTTAAATTACACAGGATTTGGGGCTGGCTCCAGTGAAAATTGTCAGTCTGCCAAAAACCTATGAGAAAGCTACAAAAGTATAATTTTAACCTCAGCCTGAGCAAACTTGATGACTCTTGCAAGTTCATATTAAATCCAGAACCTCCGTGTTTGCAAGCAAGGGCGTAACTAGAACTTTGTGGACCACATAGCAAGATCTTAAAAGGCCCCCCCAGAGGTAAAAAAACATACACTTACCCCCACACAACGCCCATTCATGTTATGCCACACAGAGCCCATTCAGGTTATGCCACACAGTAGTACCCCTTATACACCCCTTATACACATTATGCCCTGCAGTAGTAATGCCCCTTATACATTATGCCACACAGTAATGCCCCTTAAAATACACAGGAATGCCCCTTACACATTATACCAAACAGTAGTGCCCTTTACAGGTTATGTCACATATTAGCAATGCCCCATATAACACATTATTCCACACAATAGTAGTGCTCCTTACACATTACGTACCCCTCCCCGGCACCTCACCGCCGCGTGTCCCTCCAGCAGCCTCTCACTTCCTCCTGTGTGGCATCAACAGCCAGCATTTGTGGATTTACAGCTGGCGCACCAGTAGGCAGCGGCAGACATAGACAGACAGCTCCGGCACAATTTGAATCTGGCAGCAGAAATTGGAGCTCACGGACTGGCAGCCAATCAGTAGCCACCACTGCTGATTGGGTGCCAATCCACAAGCTCTGATTGCCTCGCGACCGGCGGTGCTGTCTCTCCAAGACTGCCTGCTAGTGCACCAGCTGTAATCAGCTAGCAGGCTGGCACCAAATCAACATTGCTAACACCCGGGCCCCCCTCGACGGCCCTGACCGGACCGGCCCACCGTGTGTGCATGACTGGGTGCAGTGGGAGCAGCTCGGGTACCATATCAGCCGCACCCCTTGCACCCACAGTAGTTACACCACTGTTTGCATGCATGTTAGCAAACAGTGGGGTTCTTTTCAGGATCATATATCCTGCTGGCAATGTAGATGTGACTTTATAAATGGCAGGGGCAGCTTGGGCAGTACCAACAGACACAGTTAGGATGTTGGTAATGCAAATGTGATTTTTAAAATGTGCTTTCAGTGGCTATAGTGAAGAAAAAGCCCAGACTCTGACTCTGTGTGCCCTCCAGTCATTAGGTACAGGCTCAGGGAGTGCTGAACCGCCTTCCCCTGCCTGTGACTCACCTCCATATATGATGTCGTGAAGAGGGGGCAATGTCAAATTTCACTGTATGTATATTCTCTGTATGCAACTGCAGACACGATGAGGTACCTTTAGTAATAATAATCCCTACTTTCTGGTATGTGCAAGCTCTGCCCTTCATGTTGTGAAATACATCTTGCTGTAGTGGAACATAAGTGCATTTTTCAGTCCTTACTATGCACTGCCATTGGTAGAGGAAATTGTGCAGAATATTCAGACACCTGTAACTGTCACACTAGATCTACAGGTAGGGCGGAGTCGGAGCTCTAGGCGTCTAGGGGCGTCTCCCAAGTTGCATTTTTTTATTTTATTTATTCTAAGGCACTAGTCACCAGCCTCCTGTGCTCCATCCCAAGGAGCATACTACATTGCTAGGCTGATCTATTAGCAAATCATAGCCTTATTAGTAACCACATTATATCATATGCCATTAGGATTAGAGAGACTATGGGGCATATTCAATTGGAGACGAGAATAGCAGGAAAAGCCAGCGGGTGCGGGATTTTTGCTATTCATTCAGGAGCGGGGTTTTTGATTTTTTGGAGGGCGCCAGGAGGTTTTTTTTTGCGCACCTCCAGAGCACGACCAATTTTATCTGAAATACACAATTTTAGGAAAAATTGTCTGGAAATTCTTTGGGACCCCGACAGCACCCCTTCTAATGACTAATTAAGCAATTGGAAGTTTCCAATTAGCTTAATTAGTCAGTAATACTCACCTTCCAGTGCTGTCTTCTGCATCCAGTGTAGGGACCCGGTCTCCTGCAGCAGCGGTGAGTATGTCAGTGTGTGTGAGTGTTTATAAGTGAGTGTGTGCATATGTGTGCGTGTGACCCCCGGTGTGTGTGTGTGCGTGGCAAGTGTAAGTGTGTCCCCCCAGTAATGGGCGCTGGGAGAACTAAATCTCCCAGCATCCCTTGTGCCTCCCAGCATCCCCCTCCCCAGTGAGAAGATGGAGGGGAGGACACCGGGAGCCGCAGAGACCACCGGAGCCCCCCGGACAGGTAAGTGTTTCATTTTTTAATTTATTTTTTTATGCAGCGTGGGGTTTTCAGCTCTGAAAACCCAGCGACCGCTTTTTTTTAACTGTATACCACGGGTATCGGGAGTGCGCATACCCGTGGTAATCCAAAATTGGGCGCAAGGTTTTTTTCCTCGCTAAACCTCGCGCCCAATTGAATATGCCCTCAAATCTTTTTTATTTATATATAGATTTTTTTAGTTGATAATACCATGGACTCTATTTATTAACATTATTTTTACTAAAATAAAGTGAAAAAGGGTGTTTTCTCACCCTTTTCACATTATTTTAATATCCCCTATAGTTATTACAGGGCAATTGGAGCAGAATTCATAAAATTCTACTCCAACCCCTAAGTATCACTTATTTTTAATAAGCAGATCGCATTTCCCATAATTGTAATGGGAAATGTGATCCGACCAAAGTTACTAAAAATAAATTGTAAAAAAATACTGGGGAAAGCCCTGTGATAATAACGCCACCTGGAGGTGGCGTTATCCAGGGTCTCCCCCAGTTATCGGGCTCCTACTCTGCTCTAAAAGGCAGAGCAGAGCCCGGAGCTGGTCCCAATAATCAGCTGTGTGATCTAAACAGACCACAAGCTGATCTCTGCTAAAGAAAAAGAAAAAAAAAACTAAAAATTTTTTTTTACTGACCTAACTCCAGGGACCAGTGGTCGGGACTCTGGTGATGTTCTCCCCCCAGTCAGCTGGTCTCCCATGGTGCACTGCGGCCCGGTCATCAGGTGATTGGGTCCCAGTGCAGTATGGGATATCAGCTGACCGGAGGCATGGAGGACATCACCGGAGCACCGATGACTGCAGGTAAGTGCTATTAAGGGAGAGGGGGTCCACGATCGGGGGTGGGGCTTAACAATGGGGGTGGGGCTTAGCGACGGGGGTAGCAGTGGCGGCCGGGCGGGGCATGCGCGGGCACTTTGTCACGGTATTTTTTGCGTAAATACTGTGACTAGTGTGCGGAGGGGATTCACAGGGACAGAGCTTTATCGCAAGTAAATCCCTGTGATATTGCCTGAATTTGCAATGCGAATTCAGTCGATAATATCACACTACAATCTGCATTCAATATGCGGATTGTAGTAAATAGAGCCCCATATGCTAATTACCATTCATTTAACCCTGTATGTCAACTAAGCAGGCAAATAGTGCACACATTACATCATTTACAATCATAATGAATAAGCAGAACAGTGATTTGCATATATGTGCCATAGAATGCACCTGCTGTCTACAGGTCGTGGCAAAAGTTTAAACATTACAAGTAACATCACCTAAACATCACAAGACACATCACTCAAACATCACAAATCACAACCCATAAACATCACAAGTAAGATTGCATAAACATCACAAGTCACATCACAAGAAACATCACAAGTCACTTCACAAGAAACATCACAAGTCACATCACAAGAAACAAGCATTCAAAATCAGAGATCATTTTATTTACGTCCTGCAACGTGTCTGGCACGTTGGCGTGTGCATCACTAATCACATGGGTAGCCCTGTGCTATACCTTTTTTGAAATAAATACATTGACACCCCCAGGAAGTTATTACTCAAAATGTAAACAGTGAATATATATTAGCTTTCTTCTTGTTGAATAGCTAATCTAATTTTACAAAACGCGCTCCAACCTTCAGATGGTGCACGCCCAAATTCTCCCCGGATGCCCCTGAAGAGCAGTGAACTCATGAGTGTGCGATTCAGTGGGACCCAATCACGCCCTCCGTCTCACTCTAATCTGCATATGTTGCCGATTTGCCTCTAAGCATACAGTTTGACCTTGTGCAGCTCATTTTCTTAAAATGGTCATAAAGAAAATTATTTAAAAAATTTACTCTTATTATAACTTTATTTATTTAATTTTTAACAATGCTCTCTTTGCCCAGATTACGGCAAGATAGCATTATTTGTTACCTTGAATATAACCTCAGTACACCTTTTGTTCTACTTATATAGCACCAACAATGACTTTTGAGCAATGCATCTTCCAGACACAAGAGAAAGATACCAGTTATTGGCCTGTGGTTGTACAGAACAGCTATATTGTAAGTACTTTTTTTTTTTTACTTTTTCTAAGATGGCTGCATCAAGAAAGTTGTTAAAGAAATGAAAACACTGCCGGAAAAAGAATATGTTTTTAGAAAGTAATGATTTTTTAAGATATATGAGCATGCTTTAATTGTCTTGTATCAGTAGCACTCATGATTCCAAGATTATCTCTTGCGAGTCTACAGCAATTATGGAATGATCGCCATGGGATTGTGCCTGAAATTAAGTTACTGACGCTTGCTTGCTCCGGAGCAATAGGTTATTAAACAGACCTTGACTGAGCAGAGAATTACATACTCCTGGGGCTAGACATCAAAGAAATACTTTTCTGTTGTTGATGCTTACAGTAGATGGTTTCATTTTCTGTCGATAAATATTTGAAGGTAAAAAAATTTATTTTTTGCGTGAAAGGAGACATTCAACGGGAGGTACTTTTGTAGTTTAGATTACGTTTCTCAATAAACCAAGAGTTTTTTTTTTACTAGAGCAGGCTCCTGACCTTTAGAGGGGAAATTATACTGAGCATTTTGCTGTTAATTTTTCAGCATATACAGTACCTTTATTAAACTGCATCTGGCACGCAGGGCTACTACTTTTTAGTTGATTCGCTGTATAATCACATTTAATGCAGTATGTTTGGTGCACCTTGTCTTTTTACAATATAGATAAACAGTATACATATATGTTTGTGACAAAAACACTGGAGAGGTTGTCAATGGGAGATATATATGCCCCAGGTTTTTAGTTTCTGTCTGGTAGACAAAAGCTGATTAGCAGCCGTGATTTCCAGACCACCTGTGAGAGGCTGATAAAGGATGTGTCAGTCTCTATATTCAGTCTCTCACTGCTTGGGGAACAACAAGTGCTGTGCTAAAGACTTTTATTTTGTGAGAGGGACATTAGGTCTTTCCACTCTGAGAGAGGGAATCATTTTGTTTAGTTAGAGACAGATCTACTTTTATGTTTTGATTATATTTGTACTTCTAATAAAACTAGCTGTGGTTGCTCGTACCACAATCCTGGAGTGGTGTACAACTACTTGGTTGCTGCTTGACAACTACAACCGTTTGCCCGGGAAACAGCATCCTTACCCTGATCTTGCCAAAGTCTATATTTAAACTTGCACAAATATAGTTGTAATATTCCACAATATGGCATCTATATTAATGAAAGTATATTCTTAGCAATTCTGGCCTGTAGTTTTTAGCTTCTTTTTTGTTAAATGTTCAATCGAGCAATGAATATCAGCACAGGGAATCTAGTAATAAGAAAACAATAGGGCGCACATAGTGTAATTTTGCTTATCAGAATTAATTCTCCCTCCAAATGTTGCACATATATTAATCAAAGTGTAAAGATGGCATAACATTGAATACATACAGTATCAGTGTCCAATGACAGTTCAGATCCAATTCAGATTAATACTGCAAGCAACAAAGCCACAGTAGACCAACATAGGGCCGTATTCAATTCGAAGCGAAAAGCCGTTATCCGCGGAAAAGTATCGCCGATCTCGGCTTTTCGCGTGGTCGGAACTTATCTCCAAATTCAATTCTAGCTGGGTGTCGCCTACTCGGAAAGTCAATGCAATGTAATAGGCGAAAAAAGAATAGCCTAAGAATAGCAGGAGAAAAGAAGTGTAAAATTTTTATTTTGGGGTGCAGAGGTGGAGAAACCACTCAGTCCTTGGGACGGTCCCCCAAAGGATAACTGTGTCAAAAAATCCAGGGAAAAAACATAAGAACGCCCCAAAAAAGTACTTTCATTTTGAGGGCGAAAAAAATTCAAAGTGGAGGGACAAACATAAAAACTAGCGAAATCGGCTTCTTAGGGGTCTGCAAGAATGGGTCAGGTGTTTTTTAGGATTGCAGGTGCATGCAACAGGTGCGTTTTTCATGTTTTTTAAAACTTCACTTTAGAGACTTTGGGCTCTATTTATTATCATTATTTTTACTAAAATAAAGTGAAAAAGGGTGTTTTGTGTTTTCACACCCTTTTCACATTATTTTAGTTTCACCTAAAGTTACTATAGGGCAATTGGAGTAGAATTCGTAAAATTCTACTCCAACCCCTAAGTATCACTTAATTTTAGTAATCAGATCGCATTTCCCATAATTGTAATAGGAAATGTGATCCGACCAGAGTTACTAAACATAAATTGTGAAAATAATACAGGGGGAGGCCCTGTGATAATAACACCACCTGGAGGTGGCGCTATCCAGGGTCTCCCCCGGTTACCGGACTCCTGCTCCACTCTAACAGGCAGAGCAGAGCCCGGAGCCGGCCCCAGTGATCACCGGAGGTTAGTGTAATTAAGGGATGGGGGGGTCACAGAGGGGGTCGCAATCGCAGGGGCTGGGGCTTAGCGGTGGGGGCGGGGCTTAGTCACGGCCGGTCGGTGCATGCTCGGGCACTGTGTTTTTTGTGAAAATACCGTGATAAGTCTGTGGCGGGGATTCGCAGGGACAGAGCTTTATCACAAGCTCTGTCCCTGCAAGGGATTTTTAGTTAATCCCTGTGAAATTGCCTGAATTCGCAATGCGAATTCAGTCGATAATATCACACTACAATCTGCATTCAAAATGCGGATTGTAGTAAATAGAGCCCTAAGGGTGGTATTCAATTAGTTTCGCATCAGCGAGAAAGTTTCACCTGCCGGACTTTTCGCCTACATCATGTGTTTTGGACGTGGAAACTTATCGTGTGAAAAAATACCAGGGAAAGCCCTGTGATAATAATTCCACCTGGAGGTGGCGTTTTCCAGGATCTTACCCGGTTACCGGACTCCTGCTCTGCTCTAAAAGGCAGAGCAGAGCCCGGAGCCGGCCCCAGTGATCAGCTGTGTGGTCTAAACAGAACGCAAGCTGATACACTGTAAAAAAAAGGGAAAAAAAATATTAAAAAAAAACTTACCTGAGTCCAGGGCCAGTGATCGGTGATCCGGTGATGTCCTCCATCCGGTCAGCTGGTCTCCCACCCTGCACTGGGGCCCGGTCGTCACCTGACCAGATCCCGGTGCAGGATGGGATGTCAGCTGACCAGAGCCATGGAGACATCACCGGATCACCGATCACCGGAGGTGTAATTTAGGGAGGGGGGGGGGTCGCAATCGCAGGGGGTGGGGCTTACTGGCGGGAGGCTACCCAACGCATTTTGGCACATGGACTTCATTGAGGTGTCATGTTTAAAAACCCACTTAAGTGTCATTTAACCAATTACAGTGTAATACACATCCTCCACTCATATTCGTAGAAAGCAAACACATACAACAATATCATCTTTAAAATTTACAATAGTCATATTTAACTTATATGGGTAAATTTTCAACCTCCTAACCAGTGTTTCTATAAAGCAATACCCTGAAAACGTAATAGAGTGACTTAAAACTGTGTAGTGTGTACATGTGTTCAAACTTCAAAGGAATCACTGTGGTTACTAGTGGAGGCTCCAGAGGTGGGGCTGCATTGCAGTCCAAAATTCAAATAGGGCAGTCACACCAACTGCCACTCCAAACATTACCGGTCAGGACTCACTGGCAGTTGGCGTAGCTCCCCTATTTGAGTAATGGATTGCGCTGCAGCCCCACCTCTGGAACCACCACTGATGGTTACCATTATATAGCACCAATCAAAATCCGATATATTATATCTTGGAAACCAAACTCATACATAATAAGTAGATTAAATGAATGCTTAAACTGTAGTTAGGGAAGTCTTATGGAGCATACACATTGGACGATCGGACAACGATCAGATATCGTTGTCTGATCATCCTCCATGTGCTGGATGTTCGATATTGAACATCCAGCAACATGCACCAACCCCCAAACGACGTAACGAATCACGGGTCCCTATAGTAAACAGGCTAACCTGGTCCATATCGAGCAGGTTGGCCTGCATGCACGGGCAATGGACGATATCAATATCGACCATCCGTGCCCACGCATCGACCATCGTTTGGTCGTTATAGGGGGTTAAAAAAAGGACGGTTTAAACGATCAAACTATATCGTTATCGTTTAAACAGTCCTTTTTATCTGACCGTGTGTATGCACCATTACTCATATCATAGCGGCAAAAACCACCCAGACGCCTTCTGGCATGTCCGAGACTCCCCTGCTGGAGATGACACAAAGACGTCATGACATGTCTTGACGCATCACATCAGCTCTGGCGGCTCTTGGGACACATGGGTCTGATACCCTGCGGAACGCATGCGTATAATCGTGCACCAACATGCGTTACTGTGTATCATTTCCATGGCAATGCTTCTACCAGGTAGTTCCCATGGCTACTGGAAAATTCTGCAATAACCTAAAGCTAATGTTAATCATTTGTACTTTCTCATATTCATAAATGACCTAACCAAGGGATGACTCCCTCAAATCTTATTAAAAAAATTAATAATTCTAACTGTGTGTATTGAACGTATTAATTCGTGTCACACCAGATATGGCGGCTCTTGAAACGCATGGGTCTGATACCCTGAGGAACGCATGCGTGACCACGCACACGGTATTTATCATGGCTACTAGAATTACCATAATTCCCTAAAGCTAATGTTAGATATTTGTACTTGCTTCTATTACCTTACCCAGGGATGACTCCCTCAAATCTTATAACAATTAATAATAACTATGTGTGTATTGAACATATTATTAATTATACTACTAGTCTCTATAGGACAAATTATATGTACCTTTTACACCTAAATTAACTAGATAGAAAAAAACATTGTCAGAGTCTTTATACAGAGAGATTTAAATTGTTGTGCCTCATGTACAGTATGTGTTTTTCCTGGGAACCCATCCCCATCCTACCACAAATAAGGATCTGCAGGGCTTTCAAAAAGTTTTAGATCCGCTCCACACCCTTTCCTTGCATTATTTCAAACAAAACGTTGTTGTCAAAGAAGGTTGTAATCAGTAATCTGACAGAAACAGTGTGTTTCTAAGTTTTCAACAGGTGATTTTAGGGCAAAAGTCCTATTTCAGGTATCAGGGGTTACACCAGAAATTTGTACTTGTTGTCTGTTGCGTTTGTTTTACACATCTATACTTTACACTTCACTATCGCCTTTTTTCCCTTTTCGTGTGATAAAAGCGTTTGGGCGTGGGGCCCCTGGAGTCACTCTGGCTGGGCCTTTTTCAGGGCATCACCACTTAATTCACATAGATATTTTTTCATCACCGTTCAATTTTTTAGTTTATTATTTATGTCATGTTAATTCTTTCTTATTATATTAACACTTATTGATTATATTTACACATCTATACTTTACACTTCACTATCACCTTTTTTACCTTTTACATGTGATGCCCTGGGGATGGTCCATGGCTGGATTCTTTTGGGGTGCCCTGCGCCTCAGACGTGAACCCCTGAATGTTAGGGACGCCAGTATAGAGGAGCCTTTACGCTGGCCCGGCGCTTTTTCATATATTTGCCAATGTATGCAACCAATACCTCTGAATTTCTATTATCATGTAGGATTGAAGTATTTTTGCTGATATTTTTGCAGTGTGCTGGAGGGAATATCCTTTTTTTCTGTGGTTCAGAGTAAACCCCGCCCTTTACAAGCACCTGTGCAATATCATTAAGCTGATGTGAGAGACCACTATACTTTAATTTGGAATTAGTAAACTGACAGAAACAGTGTGTTTCTAAGTTTTCAACAGGTGATTTTAGGGCAAAAGTACTATTTCAGGTATCAGGGGTTACAACCAGAAATTTGTACTTGTTGCCTGTTGCGTTTGTTTTTTACTGTAGCTGTTCCAATAGGAGCAAAGTTACTGTGGGAGAACGAAAAGGCTCTGGAAAGGTGAATCGCGCCATAATTCAGCAAATGTGCATTGCTCTGATTCCTATGAGTTAGGCATTACATACTAGAAAGAATGTTGTCTAGTTTGCTTTTATGGGAGTGAATCAATTAACATTTGTTAAGCTCTGTAATGTTCTAATCGTTAACACATTTTAGCTGCGTGTGTGTCAGTGTCTACCTGCAGCCATGGAAACAGATCGCTGAGATCTCCCATAGATGCTGTACAGTAGTTGTCCCCAAATGCACAGTATCTTTTCTCTGGGCTCAGCCGTCGTGCAGAAAAGCTCTATCTGAGCTTCCGATGGCATAAAGGCTACCGGAACACATTATGCAAAACTGTTCCGCAGAGGCGAGCTGTGCGCTCCGACAGGGGGTTTATTGCGGGAATTTACGTATTCACTAATTACAGCGTCGGTGGGTAAAACATATCTATTCATTAATTCAACTATTATGGAAAAAAAAAACTTTTCTTTTTTTGGTAACAGTTTTTTTTATGTGTTTATGTTCTTAGAGAGTTTAGGATTTTGCATATAACCGATATCGATTAGAATGCAACAGCAATCGTAGCTTATCAGGAGTTAACATTATACCAATAACAGGCCCGTGCGGCGTGCCTATAGACAGCAGACATTACCGGACTCGTTTTCACCATGTGCATGATGCCAGGCATCTTTTATTAGCAAAGCTCAAGCTGTGTGCCTACAACTTTTCAAATCTATACCTACTATCAATGCACTAGGAATCATCATCAACCCCACCTCCCTCCCCCGGGAAACCTTGCAACCAAAATTCAGCCACTGGTTAATTGATAGACTCAGGGGCGGATTGGCCATTACCTTCAGCGGGAAGTTTCCCGGTGGGCCGATTGGTCTGTGGGGCCGCTTGTCACCTGTGGCCCCGCCCCCCTAACCCGTCACTGCTTTCTTGTATGACAAGCAGCCCGCTGGCTGCCTGTCACACCTCATAGAGCGGCCCGCCTATATCGCGAGAAGAGGAGAGGAAGTCCAGGAAGGAAGCTAAGGTGCATGTGACTCCGTGCACCTTGGAGGCGGCAGAGCGGGTCCGTGTCCGGCAGTAAAGGTAAGTATAGCACTGCCAAACCCACGCTGCTGCCGCTAGTCCCCCGCTGCTGCCGCTAGTCCCCTGCTGTGCAGGTACCGGCAGCAGGTGCTGGCAGACAGGAGACAGGCTGTGCCTTGAGGCTGTGATGTGAAGGGCTGAGGTGATGTGAAGGGCTGTGCTGTGCTGTGAGGGGCTGTGCCACAAAGGGACTGTGGTTTGAGGGGCTGAGCTGCAAAGGGACTGGTGTGAGGGCCTGTGATTTGGGGGTCTGTACTGTGAGAGACTGTGCTGAGGGGGCCTGTGATGTAAGGTGCTATGCTATGAGGGGCATTGCTATGTGGGGACTATGCTGTGAGGAGCTGTGATATGGGGGCCTGTGCTATGAGGGATTGTGATGAGGGGGGCTGTGCTGTGACAGGCTGTAATGACGGGTTTTGCTCTGAGGGGGGATGTCATATGAGGGAGACTCTGCTGTGAGCGGGCTGTGCTGGTAGAGGGTCTTTGCTATGCGGGCGATTGTGCTGCGAGGGGCTGTGTTTTGGGGGGCTGTGTTGAGGGGGGTTGTGTTGAGGGGGGCTGTGTTGTGGGGGGCTGTCATATGAGGGAGATTGTGCTGAGGGGTCTGTGGTGTGGAGGACTGTGCTATGAGGGGGCTGTGATGAGGAGGGCTGTGCTGTGAGGGGCTATGAAGGGGGCTATGAGCAGTACTGTGAGGGGAGAGGGTTTTACTGTGCTGCTGGAGGATGCTGTGATGTGGGGAGGGGGTTGACACTGGGAGCACAGAGGAGATGGTGCCGGGGGAAAAGGAGATGGCCCTGGGGGCAAGGAGTAGCTGCAGCTGGACAGTGGGATGTATTGGAGAGACCCAGGGGGATGGTATTGGAGAATGACAGGGGAATGATGCTGGTGAGATACAGGAGGATGGTACTGGCGAGAACCTCTGTTGCATGTTGATGACATTGGCTTTATTCCTACGCTAACAGGCGGCTTCCGGACCATGTGATCTCCTGCATGAATAGTGAGGACACTGCCTGTCATAGTTACGAGGAGCGGCAGACGACAGCGGACGCAGGATCGGGGCTTAAGGTAAGTATTCTGTTTTTTTTGTGTGTGTGTTGCGTGGCACTCTTACAGGGGACACTACTACAGGGGCTACTGAGGGCACTATTACAGGGACTACTGGGGGCACTACTACAGGGGCTAGTGAGGGCACTATTACAGGGACTACTGGGGGCACTACTACAGGGGCTACTGGGGGCACTATTACAGGGGCTACTGGGGGCACTACTACAGGGGCTACTGAGGGCACTATTACAGGGACTACTGGGGGCACTATTACAGGGGCTACTGGGGGCACTATTACAGGGGCTACTGGGGGCACTGTTACAGGGGCTACTGGGGGCACTACTACAGGGGCTACTGAGGGCAATATTACAGGGGCTATTGGGGGCACTATTACAGGGGCTACTGGGGGCACTACTACAGGGGCTACTGGGGGCACTACTACAGGGGCTACTGAGGGCACTATTACAGGGGCTACTGAGGGCACTATTACAGGGGCTACTGGGGGCACTATTACAGGGGTTACTGGGGGCACTACTACTGGTGGCACTATTACAGGGGCTACTGGGGGCACTACTACAGGGGCCTAACTATTGGGGGCATTATCACAGGGGCATTACTATTGGGGGCATTATTACTTGGGGCATTACTACTGGGGGCACTATTACAGGGGCTACTGGGGGCACTATTACAGGGGCTACTGGGGACACTACTACAGGGGCCTCACTACTGTGGGCATTATCACAGGGGCATTACTACTGGGAGCAATTTTACAGGGGCACTACTACTGGGCATTATTACAGGGGCACTACTACTGGGGGCTAACTTCTTGGGGCATTATTACTGGGGCATTACTACTGGGGCAATTTTACAGGGGCATTACTACTGGGGGCACTAATACAGGGAGCATTACTTTTGGGGGCACTACCACTGGGGGCATTACTACTGGGGCCACTATTAATGGGGGCATTGCAGAAGGGGCACCACGAATGGGGGCACTGCAGAAGGGGTACCACTGCTGTGGGCATTATGTGTTATTGCCACTACTGCTGTAGGCATTGTACAAGGGTTACTACTACTGTGGGCATTGTATTAGGGGCACTACTACTGTGGGCATTGTATTAGAGGCACTACTACTGTGGGCATTGTGTATAAGGGGCACTAATGTTGGCATTGTGTAAAAGGGACACTACTGTGTGTCAGAACATAAATAAGGGACACTACTATGTGGTGTAATGTAAATCGGACACACTGGGCCTGATTCAGAGCCGGACGCTATTTGCGCTCGCTCGTTCAGAAAAAGGGGCCGGATATTTTAATAGAGCGCTCGCTCTTTGCGCTCTGTTGACGCCTCTATGTCTGAGCGAGTGAACGAAGTATGCGCTCGCTATTTTGTAAAGACGCCCCCTGGCCGTTCGCATCATACGTCATCTCCGCTATTTATTAGATTAATCGAGTACATCGAAAGGCGTCTGAACTGCTCGCAGTGCTTGTGGTTGGATTTTCCTACCGCAATCATGTGAACAGTTCAGGCTAAGAGACAACCAAGTGATGTGGTCGATGACGCTGCTTTGTTAATTATGCACACCCTTAAAACGCCCGTTTTGACCGTTTGGCACACCTGCGTTCGGATCTCCACTCTCCGTTTTCAAGTACCTTCCCCTGTTACCACCCACAAACGCCTCATCGTGTCACTCAAATTAGCAGGCACTCGCTATTTTGCGAACACACGATTTCCGACCGCACTGACTGGTTGGCGCATGTGCATTACGACCCATACGCATGCGCAGATGTGCGAACATCGCTCGGAGTGAACGAGCGGCCGCTTACGAGCAGCTCTGAATCAGGCCCACTGTGCGGTGTAATGTGAAAAAGATTGTGCTATTGTGTGGTGTAGTTTGAATTGGGAATACTATTGTGTGACCACGCACCTTCCTTTTGAGACCTTTCCTTTAGCATACTTCCCAACCATCCCTATTATGGCGACAAAGTGTTCCAAATGGGGGGGGAAAGGGATGGTGAATAGATGACATGTACCCAGCATGATTGGCGCTCGTGATTATGGCTTTTCCCATGAGACCACACCCCTTTCCTTTGTCGGGTGTGAATTCAGCCAGGGGGCGCCAAAATGTATCTTCACTTACAAAAAAAATATTAGGCTCAGGCCGGCCCTGGTTACATCGTTAACTATATAATGTAACCATATCATCTGATTGTTCGGTAGAGCGTACACACTGCACGATCTGCGACGAATCGTTACCGAGATTGACAGATCTTCCTGCACATACAAAAGATCTGAAGATGCGTCGAATGACGCAGCGGGAGGGCGCATAGCGCGTACACACTGGACAATTTGAATGATCTGGAGTTCCGATGCGACGGAATCGGCTAAATCGTTCAAAATGTGTGTAGGGGCCTTTACACTCAGCGGTTTATGTAACAGCAGTCTGGTGTTGCCTTATAAACGGTTGCTGCTTAAACATTAAAGCCAGACTCACCGAAAATCTCCACAGATCCGGCATCTCGCGGGCTATTAACATAAACCCCTCAGTGTGAGTTATTTACAAAATACAAATGTGCACTCTTTAAGCCTAAAGCGAACCATCAGATATAGATCACATCTAATTGCTGATAAATTGTTATGAGTACAATTTTTTTTTTCCCAGTAACACAGAATGTGTTTAGTATTTATTTATCTGGCTCAAGAGCTCCATCTGCTGCATTTATATTGTACTGTACTTGTGTTAACTGATAATGTTTTTATTTTTTTTTGGATGCACATTGTTGTTTTAATTTACAGTACTGTAACTCACTTCTGGGCCTAGTCATCATTACGTAATTAACACTAGTGATCATTATGTTTTAAACTCGCTGCGAGTTTTTAAAAAATATATTTGGAGGCATTCATCATGGTTCCCTAACAAAAGTATCACTTCGGAAAAGCTGCTCTTTTTGCGGAGTCAGCTGTTTGGAAAAGTGATAGTTTTCCCCTGCAGCTGAGGTGTTCACAAGGATTTCCTGACACTGCACCAGCCCCCCCTCTCTATTCCCCACTCTTTGTCACCCCAAACACCACCAAGCTTTCCCCCCGCCGCTGCTAGCAGCAGCAGGGACTGGGAGCTGAAACTGTGGTCAGTGGTCACCCCCAGTGTCCGATCCGGCTCGCCCCTCCCCATGGACACAGGTGTCCGATCAGGGTCCTAACTTCCCCCCTCCCGCAGCCCGTGGTGTCAGATCCGGATTCCCCCTCCCCGCAGGTGTCCGATCACGGTCCTCTCCCCCCGGGGCTGGTGGTGTCAAATTCGTCTCCCCCCTCCCTGCAGTTGTCCAATAAGGGTCCCCCCCACCCCGCTGTCACATCTGGCTCACTCCCCACGCCCGCCAGTGTCCGATTTGACTTGCCTCCAGCCGGTGTTTGATCCAGCGCTCACCCCTCCCACCCCTGCAGCCATCAGTGTCTTATCAAGAAAAAAATAGAACACATTGGCCCCGACACTGTATGCCCCAGCCCCCACAGAAGTCCGACCTACCAGGATGAATCGGGCCAGACCCAACTGCCTTGCGGGCTGCATCTGGGTCATGGGCCAATGCCAGAGGCACCTGCCGGGCTCCTGGGTGGTCCATCTCCGGCCAGACCCGGATTACGACCCCAGGAGGCCCTAGGTAAGAGTCTGGTTTGGGGCCCTCGCCCTCTGATTGTTTGATACCATTGAATATACTTACTCACCCACTTATAGCACACAGACCTGGACCCTGCGCAGAGGCACACATAGGGTGTGCAGCCAGAGACAGATGTGGGGGTCGGGCAGAGACAGATGGTGAGGGCGCTAGCAGAGAGACTGTGTTTAGTATTTATTTATCTGGCTCAAGGGCTCCATCTGCTGCATTTATATTGTACTTGTATTCACTGATATTTTTTTTTTGTGGGGGAGGCGGGCAGAGACAGGTGGGGTAGGCGAGCAGAGACAGGTGGGGTAGGCGGGCAGAGTCAAAGGGGGAGTAAAGGGTGGGCACAATTGTAGGGAGGGAGCGGGCAGAGACACTGGTGGGCAAGTGGTGCATATTGAGGGGCCTATTCATCAACACTAAAGTAACGGTTTTAAGGGCATTTTCCTTAATTACCGTTATTTTAGTATTCATGAAGACACTTAGCACAGGAGAGATCACTAATATCTCCAGGTTAAGTCCGCCTGCGTTAATTTCCACCCTCCCCATACATTAGTACATTAGTATGGGGATATGGATATTATGGTATTCATCAAATTCCGAAAATTATGTATTTTCGGAATTTGATGGTGTTGCTATACGCCACTTTGAGGTGGTGCATAGTGGGTTACACTTACCTGCTGTCAGCTGGGCAGGTCCTCCGCCGGCTCCCTCCCTCCGTCACTCTGGTCGATTTTCAGGCTCCGGCTGTTGCTCTGACACTGTGGGCCTGATTCAGAGACTGACGCTCTGAATCAGGGCTTTTTTTTTTTTTGTACGGCCTCCTGGCCGCTCGCATAGCTGTGGGTGACCACCCACAGCTATTGCGAGCGGCCAGGATGATGGTCGCGATGGTCAAGACCATCGTGACTATCAGGCTTGCGACGAGAACCTTGTGGTAGGGTCTCGTGGCCACAAGCCCAGAGAGCTTCTTGCTCTAATAGAGTCGGAAGCTCTCCCACTGACATCACTGGTGATGTCAGTGTGGCCGCCCACAAACGGCAGGCGTTCGTTTGGGAACGCCTATGTTTGTGAAGCCACGTCTACAAAACGGGGCGAGCTGTCGATCAACATCGACAGCCGCCTCTTTTGTAGTGAGCCACGGAGCGAGAGAATTTCTCTCTCGCTCCGGGGCTTGCACACGCGCAGTGCGACCGCTATGCGTGCGCACAGCCAAACATCGACCCGCTTGCGAGCGGGTCTGAATCAGGCCCTGTGTTCTCCCGGCAAAACACAGTAAAGTTTAGAAAAAAAAAAAAAATGACAGCTTTTCGGGATAGAAACTTATGGGGAGGAGGAATGATGAATTTTCAGGCAATTAGGTAGAACTCCATGCGAACTCTAAACCTACTTACCTCCATCGAATTTTTAGCAATAGGCCCCATAGAGAGGTAAATGGGTGAGACAAATAGTAAAAATAACAACAAATACAGCAAGATTTCTATTTATTGCAAACACTATCAGACAATGGCGAGACAAATAGGAAAACTCTAAACCTAATTCTGTCACTACATCTTATTGAATACTCTGATCAAAAGTAAAAAAAACAAACAAACAGGAGATCTCTTTCCAAAGTGCTTTTAACTTTTTAGGCACCAGTTTCCATGTGGGGTTGGGGGAGGGGGGTTGCAGACACAGAGGGGGCTCAGATGTTCTGTACTCACCTTGCTGCTTCTTTTTTTTTGGTCTCTGCAATGCCTGCGATGTCAGTGAGAAGGAGAGAGGGGAAGTAGAGGTGGGGGGGCCGGGGATCCACAGAGGGAAGCATGTAGAGGTGGTGGCCGGGGATCCACAGAGGAAAGCATGTAGAGGTGGTGGCCGGGGATCCACAGAGGGAAGCATGAAGAGGTGGTGGCCGGGGATCCACAGAGGGAAGCCTGTAGAGGTGGGGGGCAGGGATCCACAGAGGGAAGCATGTAGAGGTGGGGGCCAGAGATACACAGAGGGAAGCATGTAGAGGTGGGGGGCAGGGACCCACAGAGGGAAGCATGTAGAGGTGGGGGCCAGAGATACACAGAGGGAAGCATGTAGAGGTGGGGGGCCGGGGATCCACAGAGGGAAGCATGTAGAGGTGGGGGGCCGGGGATCCACAGAGGGAAGCATGTAGAGGTGGTGGCCGGGGATCCACAGAGGAAAGCATGTAGAGGTGGTGGCCGGGGATCCACAGAGGGAAGCATGAAGAGGTGGTGGCCGGGGATCCACAGAGGGAAGCCTGTAGAGGTGGGGGGCAGGGATCCACAGAGGGAAGCATGCAGAGGTGGGGGCCAGAGATACACAGAGGGAAGCATGTAGAGGTGGGGGGCAGGGACCCACAGAGGGAAGCATGTAGAGGTGGGGGCCAGAGATACACAGAGGGAAGCATGTAGAGGTGGGGGCCGGGGATCCACAGAGGGAAGCATGTAGAGGTGGTGGCCGGGGATCCACAGAGGGAAGCATGTAGAGGTGGTGGCCGGGGATCCACAGAGGGAAGCATGTAGAGATGGGGGGGCAGGGATCCACAGAGGGAAGCATGTAGAGGTGGGGGCCAGAGATACACAGAGGGAAGCATGTAGAGGTGGGGGGCCGGGGATCCACAGAGGGAAGCATGTAGAGGTGGGGGGCCGGGGATCCACAGAGGGAGCATGTAGAGGTGGTGGCCGGGGATCCACAGAGGAAAGCATGTAGAGGTGGTGGCCGGGGATCCACAGAGGGAAGCATGAAGAGGTGGTGGCCGGGGATCCACAGAGGGAAGCCTGTAGAGGTGGGGGGCAGGGATCCACAGAGGGAAGCATGTAGAGGTGGGGGCCAGAGATACACAGAGGGAAGCATGTAGAGGTGGGGGGCAGGGACCCACAGAGGGAAGCATGTAGAGGTGGGGGCCAGAGATACACAGAGGGAAGCATGTAGAGGTGGGGGCCGGGGATCCACAGAGGGAAGCATGTAGAGGTGGTGGCCGGGGATCCACAGAGGGAAGCATGTAGAGGTGGTGGCCGGGGATCCACAGAGGGAAGCATGTAGAGATGGGGGGCAGGGATCCACAGAGGGAAGCATGTAGAGGTGGGGGGCAGGGACCCACAGAGGGAAGCATGTAGAGGTGGGGGCCGGGGATCCACAGAGGGAAGCATGTAGAGGTGGTGGCCGGGGATCCACAGAGGGAAGCATGTAGAGGTGGGGGCCGGGGATCCACAGAGGGAAGCATGTAGAGGTGGTGGCCGGGGATCCACAGAGGGAAGCATGTAGAGGTGGGGGGCAGGGATCTACAGAGGGAAGCATGAAGAGGTGGGGGGCAGGGATCCACAGAGGGAAGCATGTAGAGGTGGGGGGCAGGGACCCACAGAGGGAAGCATGTAGAGGTGGGGGCCAGAGATACACAGAGGGAAGCATGTAGAGGTGGGGGCCTGGGATCCATAGAGGGAAGCATGTAGAGGTGGGGGCCGCGGATACACAGAGGGAAGCATGTAGAGGTGGGGGGCGGGGATCCACAGAGGGAAGCGTGTAGAGGTGGGGGGCGGGGATCCACAGAGGGAAGCGTGTAGAGAAGGGGGGCGGGGATCCACAGAGGGAAGCGTGTAGAGGTGGGGGGCGGGGATCCACAGAGGGAAGCGTGTAGAGGTAGGGGGCGGGGATCCACAGAGGGAAGCTTGTAGAGGTGGGGGGCGGGGATACACAGAGGGAAGCATGTAGAGGTGGGGGGCGGGGATCCACAGAGGGAAGCATGTAGAGGTGGGGGGCGGGGATACACAGAGGGAAGCATGTAGAGGTGGGGGGCCTGGGATCCACAGAGGGAAGCATGTAGAGGTGGGGGGCGGGGATACACAGAGGGAAGCATGTAGAGGTGGGGGACGGGGATACACAGAGGGAAGCATGCAGAGGTGGCGGGCGGGGATACACAGAGGGAAGCATGCGGAGGTCGGGGGCAGGAGATCCACAGAGGGAAGCATGTAGAGGTGGGGGGGTGAGGATCTACAGAGGGAAGCATGTAGAGGTGGGGGACAGGGACCCACAGAGGGAAGCACGTAGAGGTGGGGAGCAGGGATCCACAGAGGGAAGCATGTAGAGGTGGGGAGCAGGGATCCACAGAGGGAAGCTTGTAGAGGTGGGGGGTGGGGATCCATAGAGGGAAGCATGTAGAAGTCGGGGCCGGGGATCCACAGAGGGAAGCATTTAGAGGTGGGGGCGGGGATCCACAGAGGGAAGCATGTAGAGGTGGGGGCCGGGGATCCACAGAGGGAAGCATTTAGAGGTGGGGGGCGGGGATCCACAGAGGGAAGCATGTAGAGGTGGGGGACTGGGATCCACAGAGGGAAGCACGTAGAGCTGGTTGCGGGGATCCACAGAGGGAAGCATGTAGAGCTGGTTGCGGGGATCCACAGAGGGAAGCATGTAGAGGTGGGGGGTGGGGATCCACAGAGGGAAGCATGTATAGGTGGGGGGGCAGGGGATCCACAGAGGGAAGCATGTAGAGGTGGGGGGTGGGGATCCACAGAGGGAAGCATGTAGAGGTGGGGGGTGGGGATCCACAGAGGGAAGCATGTAGAGGTGGGGGCTGGGATACACAGAGGGAAGCATGTAGAGGTGGGGGGTGGGGATCCACAGAGGGAAGCATGTAGAGGTGGGGGGCAGGGGATCCACAGAGGGAAGCATGTAGTGGTGGGGGGCAGGGGATCCACAGAGGGAAGCATGTAGAGGTGGGGGGTGGGGATCCACAGAGGGAAGCATGTAGAGGTGGGGGCCTGGGATACACAGAGGGAAGCATGCAGAGGTGGGGGGCGGGGATCCACAAAGGGAATCATGCAGAGGTGGGGGCCGGGGATCCACAGAGGGAAGCATTTAGAGGTGGGGGCCGGGGATCCACAGAGGGAAGCATGTAGAGGTGTGGGGTGGGGATCCACAGAGGGAAGCATGTAGAGGTGGGGGGCAGGGGATCCACAGAGGGAAGCATGTAGAGCTGCCTGTCAGGCAGGACATAGCACAGTACACACCGTGACCTGGTCCAGGGGGATGGGGGGCCGGGGCACATGCTCTCCCGTAGCCTCAATTATCAGATCCTCCTACTCGCACACAGATTGCTGGCACTGGCAGGGGTCATCAAGGCATCTGTCAGTCACTCCCAGGCTCAGCACATATACAGTGCATGATGCAGCAGGGGAAGAAAGATGAGGAGAAGTAGCAGATAGGTGGACAGGAGGTGCTTCCGGTTTGCATTCCACAATGGAACGCAAATCTCAGCAGCCAGAAATAATCGGCAGCAGCGGGGCATAGGATGGGGGAGGAATAGAGCCAGGAAAGGAGCCAGGTGCTCCGCTAGTAACAAAACCGCAGTGGGCGCCCGGCAAATGTAGATTGCAGTGGTGGCCAGTTCCGCTACTGGGATCCAATTTTACCACTTTTTGAAGTTGTCCAAATTCATCCAGTGGAAGGCTCAGAACAGTCTCCGCGGGTTCAAAGTTCTGCCCAGTGTACAACAACGGGAAGTAATGATTGAGGATGGGGGGTTAATGATGGAGGATGAGAGGTTAATGATTAACAGTGGAAGGTAATTATGGAGGATCCAGGGTTAATGACGGTTAAGTATGGAGTATGAGGAGTTAATGATAAATTATAGTTAATGATAGAAGATTAGGGATACCGACGCCGGCTTCCTGACAGGTACCGACACCTGTCGGTAGGTATCCTAACCTCCCCCTCTCCCTACCCCTAACCCTCCCTCCCCAGTGCCTAAACCTAACCTCCCCCTCCCTGCACCCTAAACCTAACCCTCCCTCTAGTGCTTAACCCCTAACGCTAACCGTCCCCCTAACCCCATTACTTACCTTCGGGATTCTGGCGGTCAGATGCTGGTGTCAGGATATTGACATGTGTCGGGATTCCGGCGCCAGCATTCTGACCACTGGAATCCCCGCGGTCAGGATATTGACTGCATTCCTGAATGATGAAGGGTTAATGATAAATGATAGAGGCTGACGGATGACTGATGGATGATGATAAATGATAGAGGGTGAGGGATGACTGATGGATGATAAAGGGTTAATGATAAATGATAGAGGGTGAGGGATGAATGATGGATGATGATAAATGATAGAGGGTGAGGGATGACTGATGGATGATAAAGGGTTAATGATAAATGATAGAGGGTGAGGGATGGCTGATGGATTATGAAGGGTTAATGATAAATGATAGAGGGTGAGGGATGACTGATGGATGATGATAAATGATAGAGGGTGGATGACTGATGGATGATGAAGGGTTAATGATAAATGATAGAGGGTGATGGATGACTGATGGATTATGAAGGGTTAATGATAAATGATAGAGGGTGAGGGATGACTGATGGACGATGAAGGGTTAATGATAAATGATAGAGGGTGAGGGATGAATGATGGATGATGATAAATGATAGAGGGTGAGGGATGACTGATGGATGATGAAGGGTTAATGATAAATGATAGAGGGTGAGGGATGACTGATGGACGATGAAGGGTTAATGATAAATGATAGAGGGTGAGGGATGAATGATGGATGATGATAAATGATAGAGGGTGAGGGATAACTGATGCATGATGAAGGGTTAATGATAAATGATAGAGGGTGAGGGATGACTGATGGATGATGATAAATGATAGAGGGTGATGGATTACTGATGGATTATGAAGGGTTAATGATAAATGATAGAGGGTGAGGGATGACTGATGGATGATGAAGGGTTAATGATAAATGATAGAGGGTGAGCGATGACTGATGGAAGGTAATGATGGAGGTAGGGGGGTTAATTATATACAGTAGGGTTAATGATGGAGAATGAGGGGTTAATGATGAACAGTGGAGCATAATAATGGAGGATGAGGAATTAATGACATATGATCAAGGATTAATGATGGAGTATAAGGGGTTAATGATGACGATGGAGGGTAATTATGGAGGATGAGGGGTTAATGAATAACTTATGTATATTTGTTATGCATCATACTTTTATTATAGATTGATATTGTCTTTATAAACCAAAATAGCTGCCACTGACTTTAAATTTCGAGCAATGTTTCCCAACTACAGTCCTCAGGGACCCCTAACAGTGCATGTTATCCATATCCCAACTGAAATAATTAGTTCCCACCTGTGGATCTTTTACAATGTCTTATTCAGTAATCAATGCACCTGTGCAGTGTGCACACCTAGGAAATCTGGAAAACCTGCACTATTCGGAGTCCCAGAGGACTGGAGTTAGGAAACACTGCCTTAGAGACTGCTCTCACTCATGCAAGTAGAAAATTAATGATCCTGTAGTGCCCTCTAGTGGCAGTTAGTAATATATTGTACTATCTTGTGTGGTTTATTGTAGGCACGCCGGGATGCCGGCTACATTCCGTACTGTACACAGGGGTTGAATAGGGTAAATGGAATGGAATGGCCGGGGACCACACAGCCCCCAAAGCTATGGAGATTTTAAATTAATGTTAACACTCATTTTATGTGTTTTAACATTATTTAATAAAATATAAAAACATATTAAGTGATATCACTTATTATATAATAATACTAAATTATATTAAAAAGAATATCTAAAAAATGATGACTCTGTGGCCCCCACCTCTCTTATTTCACCCACACTTATAGCAGGGCCGAAACTAGGATTTTTGTCACCAGGGGAAAGACAGTAATTTGGCGCCCCCCCTGGTAATTCCCCCTGCAGCAGGGCCCCTATAGTAATGCCCCTGTAGTAGTGCCCATATAGTAATGCCCCTGTAGTAGTTCCCATATGATAATGCCCCCATAGCAATGCTCCTGTAGTAGTGCCCATATCGTAATACCCCTGTAGTAGTGCCCATATTGTAATGCCCCCATAGTAATGCCCATATGTTAATACCCCCATAGTAATGCCCCTATAGTGCCCACCATATAGTAATGCCCCTGTAGAGCCCGTGCTCCCATATTAATGCCCTTGTGGTAATGCCTGTGTAATGCCCATTCTTTCATAGTAATGCCCCTGTAGTGCCCATGCTCTCATAGTAATGCCTCTGTAGTGCCCATGCCCCCATAGTAATATCCCTGTAGTGCCCATACAGTAATGCCCCTGTAGTGCTCATGCCCCCACAGTAATGCCCCTGTGGTAATGCCTCTGTAGTGCCCATGCCCCAATAGTAATGCCCCTGTAGTGCTCATGCCCCTGTAGTGCTCATGCCCCATTAGTAATGCCCCTTATTGCCCATGCCCCCATAGTAATGCCCCTGTGGTAATGCCCATGCCCCCATAATAATGTCCCTGTAGTGCAGCTTATTAAAAAAAATACTTACCTTGAACCCTGTTCCTGCAACCAGCGTCGCGTCCGGTCCGCCGGCTCCTCCTCGGAACTATGGGGGAGACATCATGACGTCTCTCCCATAGTGCCCGTGGGGAGTGCCGGAAGCTGGAGTTCGGGAGAGAACTTCAGCCTCCGGCTCCGGCTACACCGCGTCGCTGCAGAGAAGGAGCCGGGCGCCCGCTGGTAATAAATATTACCCGCGGACGTCCGGCATGGAGCCTCTCTGCAGCGCCGGACTGGAGGTCACTGGCACCGCGTGCAACAGCGCACCTGGTGCACGTGCATCTCCAGCCCCGCCTAGTTGCGGCCCTGCTTATAGACAGACAGGCAGACACACACACAGATGGGATACACAGACGGACACACACGGTATACACAAACACATACATGTATGGAACACAACCGCCCCTATGACGTGCAGCTGCGGCAACCTGCTTACCAGACGCCCTGTGTGCAGCACCGTCGCCCCCCGCAGTTGCTCCGGCACCCTACAGCCAGCATTGCTGCTCACAGACGGTCCTGTGGACACTCCAGATGGGCACCCTGCACAGTATATGCAGCCAATCAGGCGTCCTGAGGATGCCCAGTTAGTGCTGCACCTACCAGAGCAGCCGATCACACACCCTTCTGCGCACCATAATGCGTGTGATGTCATGATGTCACACGCTCAGTGGGCGGGGCCGGCACAGGACGCAACCGCGCACTGTTACAGCTCTGCTGCTCACTACCTTTCTACCTTCACAAATTGTTGTGTCATTATCCGTGATTTTTATTTCGTTATTAATTTCACTTCCTTCACAACAAATAACAATGATTGTCTTTGTACTTTACTATTTAAATTGTGACTCTTAGAAAACATATTTCTTAATAATTACACATTTTTCATCACAATATTTAGGTACTGGGATTTTTATACATATTTTTTTATTCTTTATATTTATCTCATCAATTATTACACAAATTGACAGATTTTCACATTTATCTCTATATGAATTCTCACCGAGGGCTCTATTTACTACAATCCGCATTGGTAATGCAGATTGTAGTGTGATATTACCGACTGAATTCGCATTGCGAATTCAGGCAATATCACAGGGATTCACTACAAATTCCTTGCAGGGACAGCGCTTGCGAGAAAGCTCCGTCCCTGCGAATCCCCTCCGCACACTAGTCACGATATTTTCTCAAAAAAATACCGTAACCACTGTCCCGCGCATGCGCCGACCAACCGTCGCTGCTATCCTCCCCTGGCGCTAAGCCCCACCCCTGTTGTTAAGCCCCGCCCCCGTGATCACAGACCCCCCCTGCGACCCCCCCTCTCCCTTAATTACACTTACCTGCATGAGTCGGGCTCTAATGATGTCTTCCATTCCTCCAGTCAGGTGATATCCCATACTGCACTATAACTATTAAAAAACAAAAAAACTTACCTGTGTCCAGGGCTGGTGATCGGTGCGCCGGTGATGCCCTCCCTCTGGGGTTCCGGTCAGCTGGTCTCCCGGCTCCTGAACTGTGACCCTGGTCAGCTGCTCCATAGAGCAGGTGACCGGGTCACAGTAAGTGAAAGTAAGGGGGGGTCGTGGGGGGTGTTTAGCGTTGGCACTTGCGCAGCACCTTCTCACTGTATTTTAAAAAAAAAAATACAGTGAAAATATTGCAGAGGGGATTCGGAGGACGGAGCTTTATCGCAAGCGCTGTCCCTGCAAGGGATTTGTAGTAATGCGAATGCGAATTCAGTCAGAAATATCACACTACAATCTGCATTTTAAATGCAGATTGTAGTAAATAGAGCCTTGTGGGCTCGACTTATTAACATTATTTTTACTAAAATAAAGTGAAAAATTTAGTATCACCTATAGTTATTACAGGGCAATTGGAGTAGAATTCGGAAAATTCTACTCCAACCCCTAAGTATCACTTATTTTTAGTAAGCAGATCGCATTTCCCATAATTGTAATGGGAAATGTGATCCGACCAAAGTTACTAAAAATAAATTGTAAAAAATACCGGGGAAAGCCCTGTGATAATAACGCCACCTGGAGGCCTTTTGTCCAGGAATGATGATGTTTGTCCATGCAAAATGACGTTTTGCCTCTTTCTGAGTCCTGTTTTTTGGAGGGAAAAATCCGAACTCTGCGTGCAAACTCGAACCTATCCGAGCCTGCACATCCCTAGTTTAAAGGGATATTGATCCCCAGATATTTAATAGATGACGTCTGCCAGGTATAGGGATATTGGTTTTGAAGGCTAATTTGAGAAGCTTGGTCAAGATTAAATGCTAGTGCTTCCGATTTTGAGGTATTTAGCTTATAGTATGAGGATGCAGTATTTTCTTGAAGTATATTATGGAGAGCAGGTAAGGAAATGTCTGGTTTTGTGATGAATAAAAGGACGTCATCATCAAAGAGACATATCCTATGCTGCTTATGGCCAGTGGTGAAGCCCACGAAGGAGGGGGAGGATCTAATTTTTTCTGCGAGGGGCTCCATGGCTAATAGAAATATTAAAGGTGAAAGAGGGCACCCCTGTCTACTGCCGTTAGAGATATTAAAGCTGTTGGAGAGAAACCCATTACTGTATACTCGAGCCGAAGGGACAGTGTAAAGATTCAGGATAGCTTTCAAAAACAAGCCGGAAAAAACAAACTTGGCAAGGACTCGAGACATGAAAAGCCAGTGTAGCCTGTCAAAGGCTTTTCCCGCGTCTAGAGATAATAAAACCATAGGCTCGGAACAAGCTGCTTGGGATAACAAAAGGGAAAAAACTCTTCTCGTATTATCTGGCGCTTGTCTCCCTAAAATAAAACCCACTTGATCTAGAGAGACTAAATTAGGAAGAATAGGATTCAATCTATTAGTAATTATTTTCGCATATAATTTGATATCTGAATTTAATAAAGCTATTGGTCTGTAATTTGGGCATAGTGTCGGGTCCTTGCCAGGCTTCAAAATAGTGATGATTTGGGCTTCTAACATTCCTTTAGGAAATGGATAAGTAGAGACATTATTGTATAGATTTACCAATATAGGAGTTAATATAGTTTGAAAATGCGTATAGAAACTGTTAATGAACCCGTCTGGGCCAGGGGCTTTATCTTTTTTAAGGGATTTAACTGTTCTTAATACCTCACTTTCACTCAAGGGGGCACATAAAGCCTCTGCTTCCTGAGAGGAAAGACACGGAAGGCTAACAGAATCTAAGAACTAATTAATTACAGATTCGGAGGGCTGTGGTATATGGGTATCCTGAGAAAGATTGTAGAGCTTTTCATAATATGAAGCGAATTGTTGAGCAATATCTTTAGGGTTTGATATTGAGGTTCCAATGGGGCTAGAGAGGCTTTTAATTCTATTAATGGCGTTTTTCCCTCTAAGTTTGCGAGCAAGCAGTCTATTAGCTCTATTTCCAAGGGAATAAAACTTCTGATTTAATTTAGTTATAGCACGTTGAATTTGGGAGAGGTGTAAATTATTTAATTTCTTCCTGGTCTCTAGAAGGGCAGAAAGAACAAGAGAATCCTTTGGGTTTTGTTTATGTTGTGTTTCTAATTTTAAAAGGTCAGATTGATATGCAAGGTGCACTTCTTGATTAGTTTTCTGAATCTTAGCTGCAGCTTGTATAGCAGCCCCCCTCATAACTGCCTTGAGTGCACACCAATGGTTCGTGACCGAAGTATCTTTGGGGTAATTTAATTCTACATAAGAGGTCAATGCGTCAGTCATAACATGCGAACCAACATCATCTAATAAAATATACTCTTGTAAACGCCAAGGTCTAAAGGTGGGAGACGTGGAAAATGGGGTCCAAGACCATATCAGGGGAGCATGGTCGGACCATGTAATTGGTAGTATATTGATCTGGGGAATGAACTGAAGAGACCATTTGTCAGTCAAGAGTAGGTCTATTCTAGAGTATGATTTGTGGACTGCAGAGTAGAAGGTATAATCACGTGTTCCTGGGTGTTTGATTCGCCAAACATCATAGAGGTCAAATTCGGCCAATAAATGCAGAAAAGTATGAGCTAGGGAGCAGGCTGCTTTAAATGACTGTTTATCTAGAGAAGAGGATTTATCCAATTTCGGGTCAGGTGCGAGATTAAAGTCGCCCATAATAAATAGAGCTCCTTTTTTGGTCTCCTGTAGTTTAAGTAAGAACTTTTTAAGAAAGCTAGGTTGTCTTGTGTTAGGAGCATATATCGACATTAGAGTGATGTATTTAGTACCTATCTTCCCCACCAAGATAATATATCTACCACTGCAATCCACCCATTTACTTTCTAGTGTAAAAGGGCAGGATCTGCTCAAAAGTATGGCTACTCCATTTCTCTTAAACGGACCACACGAAGTATAACAGATCGGATAAGCTTTATTAGTAAACCGAGGGATGGAATGCAATGGGAAATACGATTCTTGAATTGCCACTATTTCAGCCCTCTGATCTGAGAAATATTTTAATGCAAGGCGTCTCTTATGAGGTGAATTAAGACCTTTAACATTGATACTTAGAAAATTGACCACGGGGAGGAATCGGATAAGTGTGATATGAATTGTCTACAGGTGGACCTGCACAACCAAAAATAGTACATGAATTGTATGCAAAAAGAAAACTAAATAATAATCACAAAAAACAGCAAAAAAAAATAACAAACCGAAATAGCATCCATAAAGGAGCTAGAGTTTCTGCCATTGAAATAGAACATGACAGAAAAATTGGAGGTATGGGGGAGAGGGCTCAAAGAGAGGACCTCCTAATACCCCTCATTACAGATAATTCCTTCAATTGTAATATACATAGAATAATTAGTATTAACACTACATATCAAATAGTATAATAGAAAAAAATACAATATAATGTAACAACCAAAACGACAAAAAACAGTAGAGAAAGAGAGCAGTTCCCAAAATAGAGGGAAGCCTATCTGAAAAACATCTACTATTTCTCCATTTAACTGTTTATCGGCCCACTGATGACGTTGTATATTTGCTTCATCTGCCCAATCTGCGAAGTAACCACAAAAATATGGTATGCATATTCAATTGTAACTAGACTGAGTGAAAAACCCTAAATATAGTACATCATATAATCGTAAATCTAATACACATACAAATTACAGGTAAGAAAAATAAAAAACAGAAAGAGCATATCAAATAACAGAATTCTAAGGGTATCGTAGAATGGTAGAACGACATCCAGTAACTGTAGGAATACTACACCTCAAGGGATCATTTCGTCACTGTGGACCATTCTTGAGGTATAGACTTGGGTGGAATATTGGTAGAGTTGTTAACAGAAACACCCCAACCTTGGAGAATAGCTGGTCCATCTTCTGGGGAATGTATGACTGTGTATGAGCCATTCCTTGTTACAATCAGTTTAGTCGGGAATCCCCATCTATACTGAATGTTTTCTTTATGCAAAGCCAATGTAATTGGGAGGAAAAGGTGTCTTTTTGCAAGAGTCGCTGGAGAAATATCGGGGAAGAGTTGGAGATTGTCCAGACATTTGACTGTGGAGGAGGAAGGAAGAGCAGCCTTAAGTATACGTTCTTTAATATGAAAGAAGTGGACTCTAAGGAGGGTGTCTTTAGGTGATTGGGCTGGAGCTTGTTTAGATTTTGGTAATCTATGGATTCTGTCTATCAGAAGATCCGAGGGCGAGGCGTTAGGAAGAAGTTTCTGGAAAAGGTCTGTAGCATATTCATATAGCTCAGCATTTGTAACAGAATCCGGAATGCCTCTTATCTTAATGTTGTTGCGTCTGGAACGGTCTTCCAGATCAGTTACTTTGTCTCGCACAGAAGCCAATTCTTCCTGCAGGGAATTGTGTGCTGAGATTAAGTCGTTATGTGAAGCTACCAGTTCTTCCATTTTAGATTCCAAATGGTCGGTACGGTCTCCAATTTCACTTATATCAGCTCTTAGTGATTGTATGGTAGATTTTAATTCTGATGTTAAATCCACCTTAAATGACGTTAGCATAGTATGAATAGATCGCAGGGTAACCGGACCATCTAAATTGTCCATATCTTCCTGGGAGGGCACAGGAGGGTTACTCACTTGTTTAGGCAGGGACTTTGGAGAAGTAGCAGACTCAGGTGGTGATTGTTGAGGACGACTTTTGTTAGAGGTAGAGGAGGATCCAAAAAAGTGGATGGGAGGAGCCTATTTAGCCGCTTTTACTCTTTTCGGAGCCATAATGATATGATCCAATGAAGTGGCGCCTCCAACTTGGGGTGTCGAGTAGATACTGGTACTGGTGATGTTTAAATTGTAATTAGTGGTTACATTGAGAAGGAAAAATTTAATCTGCATGTTGAGAAATTCAGAGGGGCCTCAGGGTCATCACAAAATGCTTTATCAAGGAGACATAGTGAGCTACAGCTTACAGTGACTTGTCAGTAACCCGGCAGAATCCCTGTAGAACAATTAGGCATAGAGAGTGAGGACTATAGAGGCGACTGTTTTGTATGATTATATGAATGCACAGATGATCCAAAATGGCGCCTGTTAGAAATCTGTTACTCACTGTAGAGCCCACCGCAATAGTAAGGAGACCAGAGGAGAGCAGCAACTCCGGGCCAGCCAACAGGTCACTCGCTACGGCCACCCACAGCCGCGAAATCTCGGTATGTGCACAGGGAACAGGTTGAGAGGAGCCGGGTTTCAGGAGCCTCAGTCAAAGATGGCGATCACAGGTATGGCAGCATCAATCCTGTACCTGGCAGTAGAGGTGGTTGCTCGGAAGGGCACCGGTGAGAAGGCTGAAGGTGATGAAGTGATGCAGGGAAGGAAGAGGAGCCAAAATGGGGTCCTCCTGCAGCTTGAGGCTCCGTTCACGGTACCCTCAAGAGGTCTCCCAATGGTGTAGGCTATCCAGCCCCCCTCTCCAACCAGGCAGTGAGGAACCCGACAGAGTGTGGTGACCGCGGCAGCGTCCAGCAGCGATCAGCGGTGACCACGGCACCGATGGGTCCGGTGCCAAACTCGAGGCCGAGGTCTCTGGAAGTGGAGTAGGCCGCAAAGATCCCAGAGGGATAAATCTTCCTTGGCCTCCAACCAGGGGGTCAGCAGGGATTAAGGTGAGGAGGCGTCTCCTCCCAGAAGGCAGCAGAGACCTGCAGCGTCAGCCGGTTCTGGAGCGCCCCCCGTTACACGGCGTATTCAAAGTGCCGATCACAGAGGGGAAGGCAGGGGCAAGGGCACAGGCTACTCGTCCGCAGCACGTCCGCAGTCAGAGAGAGGTAGTGGAGGGACAGCAGAGCGGGCGCGAGCGGTGCAGAAATGACGTCACCCTCCGGCAGCTCTCACTCGAGGCCACGGCTCCAGTCCTGGGAGCAGGCCCCAGTGTCGGGTCTCACCCGCCGCCACAATTCACTCCACCTGAGCAGATCCAGGTAGGCAGGGGGACACAAGGAGATCTTGCAGGGCACTCCGGAGCCAGAAAGGGCTATATTCACAAAGGGAGTTCTCCTCAATATCGGGAGCTCATAGACAACATGTCTGCTCCTGTCCTCAGCCAGGCCACGCCCCCGAGAACTACTTTTTGATAACCAATAAGTGGTCAGATGTACAATAACAGAGATGAGCAAAGTAAATTCCAATTATGTGCAACTTACCTCTGAAGGTGCGTACACATACACACACAATGATTTTTTTAACGATTCAACTATAACGACATCGTTATCGTTCAAACATTCAAAAAATTGTTCAGTGTAAAATGATGAACGTTTATCGTTCATGCGCGTTCACATTGTCGATTGTAGTTTGTAGTTCCGTAGACTGGCCAACTGAACGATTTTCAATAGAAGTTGCAACATTTTTCCTTCATCACACAGAAAATCGTTAATTAAGTAAAACCAACTACTTTGTAAAACGATTTTCGTTCACTTTTTCAAGGGAAAAAATGAACGACAATCGTTCATTACTTACATGTGTACGCACCTTGAGTACTGGATTCAGAATATCCTTAAGATGGTCACACACCTAAAGATTATCTGTCCAACTTGTTGATTGGTTGGAATGAAAATCTGGTAACGTATGGGAGTAACTGATGATCAGCAATTTGCTCCTAAATGCCAGAGAACAGATGAAAATGGTCGTTCAGACAAGTTTGCTAAATGTTTGATCTAAACAATTTGTTCAAACAACAGTTTTTGTCCATTTTCCAGCGTTTGGGAGCAAATTGCTGATTGTCATTTACTTTCATACCTTAACATGCTTTCATTCCAACCAATCAACTAGTTAGCTGGTTGAACAGATAATCTGTAGATGTGTGGCCAGCTTAATTGTCTGAGCATTAAGAGCTATTAATAGTGATATTAGTAGCACAAGTATAATACGAGAACATCTGACAATAACTCACTAATGCAGTCATTCTCAATTTTGCTAATTTACCACCAGCCCAATAGTAGCTTGAATATCACTTGACAGCTGGTGATATCTTGATATCAATATATGAGAGATCTGTTGAGATCTGATACAATCTCATAGACACTATGGGCCATATTCAATTGCTGGTGAATAAGCCGAGATCGGCGAAAAGTTTTCACCGGTGACGTCATTTCGCCAGTTGAGAACTTTTCCCTGTATTCAATTGCAAAGACTTGTCGCCGGTGCGAAAAGTCTAATATGGAGCGATAAGTCCGTTTTTTGCGTTAATATCGCACCTATGACGTCATTATCGCAGGTTTTAGTTTTACACTGTATTCAATTTCAAAGACTTTTCGCAGGTTCGAAAAGTCTTTGAAAAAAAACGGGGATAACTTTTCACCACTGAATAGGTGGCGAAAAAAAGTGCAGAATTGGGGTTTAGGGGTGCAGGTTTAAAAAAAATAGTTTGCACCCCTGGGAATGACATTTTAAAAATAACTGTAAAAAAAAAAAAAAAAATAGGGACACCCCAAAAAATGAATTTAAAAATTGGGGTGAAAAAAAAAAATGCAAAATTTTTTTTTAACAATAGGGAAATAGGTTCAGGGCTATTCTGCAAATATGCGGCAGGTGTTTTCTAGAATAGATTAAGTGTGCACAGTTGCTGAATTTTTTAAAAAATACTTTAGGGACATAAAAATATGCTAGTACCCATTTTCATGTACCCCAAATTTGATGGGACCACTTAAAAAAATGAAAAAAACCCTAAGTGCTCTTCTGCATCACTTATTCAATGTCAGGAAAAAAACACCTGCCGCAGCTATTTAAACCCCTGACTTTCATTCGCAGGCTAAAAACGAGGGCACCCATAGTGATCCCCCATGTTTTTACAGCTTTAGGTGGGTCCTACAATTTTTTTAAGGAAAATTTTGTAATTTAACGCAAATCCCACTTCGCAGGCTCCCGTTTTCGTAGGTTTCATATTGAATACTGGGATAAGCAGGGGCGCCCGATACTTTATACCAGGTAAAAGCTCCGATATGAAACGTAAACTTCGACAGCGAAGTTTACGTTTCATATTGAATACCCCTCTATGCCTTGTAACCAGCAGAAAAGATTCGCCTGTGAAAGGAGGCGGAAAAAAGTGCAGAATTGGGGGTTTGGGGTGCAAAGTTGCGGGAACACCCCTGCAGTCCCCCAAAGGAAAACTGTGCCAAAGAAAGTTAATAAAATACTTTAGAACACCCCAAAAAATTACTTTTGTTTTGGGGGTGAAAAAACAAACAAAATTGGGGGACGAAATAGACTCCAGGGAGTCCCCCAAGTATGCCCAAGCTGTTTTTTTGTTTGCAGGTGCATGCTGAAGGTGGTTTTTTTAGTTTTTTTTACCATGCTTGCACCCATTTTCATGTACCCCAATTTGCTGGGACTACTTATTTTTCCCCAAAAAAACCTGCTAAATGCTATTCTTCACCAGTTGTGCAAAAACGCTAAATTGCACCAATTGAGAGCATTTAAGTACCCTAAATACCTTTAGCAGGGCTAATCAGGGGATCCCCCATGTCAGTGCATCTTTTGAGGGGTGTCAGGCTGATTTCCCCAAATCTGACAGGACTTTTCGCCGATTTCAGTTTCACCGGGACGCATCCTCTCGTCCTTTGCAATTGAATAGGGCGAATTGCGGTGACGAGTGCGATACTTTTCCGGAGCCCAAACTGGCGATGACGACGAAAACTCCGGCATGTGAAAAGTCTGGGCAATTGAATATGGCCCTTTGTATCATAATTGTTTATTAATAATATAGAGAATTATAAAATATATACACAAATTAGTGTTTTTCATTGGAAATAAGGTCAACAAACATATAGAACGTCAGATAATAACTTTATTATGACAATAAGTGGATGTGAATGCGCAGTTTATTTTTTGTAACACACTTCTTTCACTTTTTAAAATCTATTTTCGCTGTTCTTTTAATACACAGTCGAGTCACATTATTATGACCACCTCCTACAATTCACATCGGCAGCGCATAGCCCAAGAAGTACGTCATGTGCCATGTGCTGGCTTGGTGAGTATATAACGCAGGGATGGGGAACCTCAGGCCCGGGGGCCGTAAAAGGCCCTTGGAATCATTTGGTCTGGCCCTCTGAGCTTTTTTCTGCTAGCCATCTAGCTAGCAGGGTGCCCAGAATGGCACCCTGCAGCCAGAATCTATGCCTGTAGCATCCTTAGGATGCTTCAGATGGTCACACGGGCATTGCTGTAATCACCGGTGATTGTGGCCCCGCCCCTTGTGACGTTATACGGAGAGGGGCGTGGTCTGCACCAGGCCCGCAAATCATGCTATATATATCATAATGGCCCTCGGCAGAAAAAAGGTTCCCTGCCCCTGATATAAGGTGTGAGATAGGCCGTCTGCACTTATGTCATTCATTAATGCTATGGGTAAAAGGGGCGAGTTGCAAAAAAGGATTATTATTGGCTCTCAGGCCAAGGGTGGCGTATTTCTGAACAGTGCAGTTTGTGAACTGTTCACGAGCTGCTGTGGTGAAGGTGTATCGTGACTGGACAAATATAACGATGTAGAAACTGCAGAGCACCACGAGGTGAACGTTGGCTACGAAGGTGCGTGAGGGCCGACCGGCACACTACACTGGAGCAGCTCACTGTCAAAATGAACCTGGGGGCCGCCAGACGTGTGTCTAAACAGACAGTTCAGCGAACCCTGCTGCGTATGATGCTCCGAAGCAAACGGATGGTCACTGCACCTATGCTAACAAAGGTGCATCGGCAGAAAAGGCTTCAATTTTCACACCTGTGTCGGGATTGGACCTCCGCTGATTGGCAAAGGGTTGCCTTCTCCGACGAGTCACGTTTTCTGCTTCACCGAACATATGGACGGTGGTGTATCAGGCGAGAGACATCAGAGAGCAAACACCCTGCAACCATTGTTGTGTACGCTCTATGGATACTCCACCATGCACCCTCCAGCAGCTGTGGGATGCACTGCAGTCAGCATGGCTCCAGATACCTGTGCCCACCTACCAGCACCTTATTGAGTCACTCCCAGCCCGTCTAGCCGCTGTATGTGCTGCACATGGCGTTTACTAGCTATTGGCTGGTGGTCATAATAATGCGACTCGACTGAGTAACACTGTGATATTTGTCATTAAGTAATAAAAGTGATATTTTAAGCATTGTGCACCATATAGGACAATTCAGTTTCTTTTTGTACTTTGGAGGTAGCCATAGAGATGTTCATGGTAGCACCCCTCACCTGTGATTTTTGAATTTGGAATATAAATTGTGAGGGTCTTCTTCAGATTTGATAATATACTGTAATATCTTGTGTGACTGAGTAACAAATATACCTTTCTAATGTCAGTAACCGCCCATGTATGCTGAGTATCAGTGTTTCTGCATGCGATTGGCTGGCCTGTCTGCCTGCTGTTTTTCCTCTGCAGTCAGAGCTATCTATCATCAATAGACTTGGGACTTGCACCCTCTCCATGCTAGATGATGCAAATCACATTTATCCTAGCCACTCCCCGACTGTAAATGATGCAAATGTAAGCTGTGAGGGGCGGGGCCAAGATGACGCAAATGCAGTGCTATGCCCCCCCCCCCCCCATTGGAGAAAGCTGACAGGGGGGTTGTAGATAAGTCGCCAAGTGTAACCCACGCCACGCTTGGTGGAAAAGATCTGTTTGCGTCCCATCTCCTTCTGCGCGCTACAAACGAGCATGAAAGTCAGCTAGCACACCCACGACACTCCCATTAGACTCAGGGCCGGCTCTGGGGGTGTTTGACCAGTGCAGTCGCACAGGGGCTCCACCCATAGAGGGTGCACCCCTCCCAAACATCCCGCTGTTCCACCCGTGGGCCGGAGTGGCCTGCGGGTGTTCAAATCGGGAGGCTGGGGACCCCCACCCATGCGGGCATGCCTCCAAGTAACGTCACATAGGGGACGTGACCTATGGTAATTAGGCCACGCCCCCATTTTTAGAAGTAAGGGCGCCCTCTTAAAAAAAAAAAACTGCATAGGTTTCCCCCGTTACACCGACTCCTGCTCTTCTCTGACATGTAGTGCAGAGCCGAGAGCCGGTGCGTGTGATCAGCCTTGTGTGTCAAATAGACCACGAACTGATCACTTTCAAAAAAATATGTATAAAGAAAAAAAAAAACACTAAAGCTGGCCACACACTAGACCAACTTACATCCAACCAGCCAACTTGTTGATTGGTTGGAATGAAAATCTGGTAAAGAATGAAAGCAAATGACAATCAGCAATTTACTCCCAAACGCCGGAAAATTAAGAAAAACTGTTGTTTGTTAAATGTTTGATCTAAACAATTTGTTCAAACTTGTCTGACGACCATTTTCATCTGTTTTCTGGCATTTAGGAGCAAATTGCTGATCATCATTTACTCCTATTCCTTACCAGATTTTCATTCCAACCAATCAACAAGTTGGCTGGTTGGATGTAAGTTGGTCTAGTGTGTGGCCAGCTTTACTGACACCCAAAGGACCGTAGATCGGTAAACCGCTGAGCTCCTTTATGCCTCCGGTGAGCTGATTGCTGAGATCCTGCTCTGTGACTCCGGCATCCAGCTTGTGCTGTAAACACCGGCATCTCAGATTACAACACAAGTTAGATGCCGGGGTCACAGCGCAAGATCCTGGCGATCAGCTGACCGGAGTCCCAGAAGACCTCACTGGGGCAGGTGTTTTTTTTCTTTTTTACACTGTGAGCAGCGCTGCGGTCTATCAGACACACAGGATGATTACAGGCACCTATTCCAGGCTCTGCTTTCACTGCGAGCAGGCAGGGAAGGCTGAGTTACAGTAGGGGAAACAGGAGGGAACCGTGCGTAACGCCATCTCCAGGTGGCGTTATTACCAAAGGGCTCCCCCCATGTTTTTGTTTTTTACAATTCACTTTGGTAAATTGGAAACAGACAAGTATGGTAAATGCGATCTGCTTATCAAAAATATGTGAATTAAAGGGATTGGAGTAGTTTTTTTGTGAAAACTGCTCCAAAAGTCCTTTAATACATTTGTGTGATACTAAAATTATGTGAAAAGGGTGTAAAAAGTTAAAAACACCCCTTTTCACATATTTTAGTTAAAAAAAAATAGATAAATAGGACCCTAATTGCTTCAAATGGTCCAGGGGAATGGGCATGACCTAATTGTGGGAGGTGTGGCCATGCCCCCTTAGGATAAAAAATAAAGAATTATTTTTGTAGCGGTGCTGGGGAGAAGGGAGCTGTGAGACCCTCAGCCTGGTGCAAAGTCAGGGGGTGGGGGGGGTGCCTAACCCTAACCCTTCGGTAAATGCCTAACCCTAACTCTCCCTCCTAGTGCCTAACCGTCATCGGGGTAAGTGCCTAACCCTCCGGTAAGTGCCTAACCCTAAACATAACCCTAAAAAAAGAAATGTCAACCATTTTCATGATGACCTCTGTCAACCATTTGTACCTGTCGACCTTCTTACATGTTGACCTTTAGTGTGTCAACCTTTTGCCCTATCGACATATTGACTGTCTGACATCTCATGTCTATCTAAACATTGTCAACCTTTTTACTGTAATCCACACCCGCCCAGGTGAAGCACATTATTCAGGGCCGTAACTAGGGTCGTGCAACTTGTGCCATGGCACAGGGCAACGCAGGTCAGGGGGCGCTGTTTGGGACTGTCAGTTTTCTTGTTTATTATCATTCTCACTTGTAGCTTCCTCTTCTTTTATCCCCAGCATCTCCTGGCCTCCCCTATCTCTTCCCTGGCCCTTCTCCATGAGGCCATGGCCCTTTTTCAGGTGCTCTATCTTATGTCCCTATTTAAAATATGGGTGGGCGTCAATGCTCTCTCTGGCACAGGGCACCAAAAAGTCTAGTTACGGCTCTGATATTCCTCCCTTGTAGGAGCAGCACAGTCTATTGCTGCAATGATTGAGCCCGTTCTCCTCCCTGGTGGTCCCTACCCCTCAGGCTGTGGCGGGTCCTGTCAGCCGAGGTTGGAAGTCTCACAACCACTTTACAAGGCTATCTACTGCTTCTCATGATCCAGTGGCAACAGCACAGACAGGGTCACAGCACAGAGAAGATAATCAGCCCAGCAACTGGTAAATGGAGATGGGGGAGGAGCAGAGGGGGTTGGGGATAATAGATGAGGGAAATTATGTATAAGCAGGAAAGTTTTTATTATTATTATCCTTTATTTATATGGTGCCAAAAGGGTTCCGCAGCACCTTACACAGTACATAAACAAATGAGCATACAAGAAAAACAGTTATTAACAGTACAAACAATGCAGGACAAATGCCGATTGCCCGGTTTTCGACGTGTCGTGCGATGATCGTGTGGAAATCGTGTATTTTTTAGGTAGGATACGATCAGATGCGCGCTGCCGCCGATCTTAAAACATATCGTATGATCAGATGTGCAGCCCATCATATCTATCGCTATCGTATGCAGGTCGTGCCGTATATTTGTGCATGCGATGCATCGTGCATCCGACCGGCGTCATTTCTGTGACATTTTGAAGAAGTGTGTGTTCTTTCAATGACCTTCCCTCCTAAACTGCAGATCGATCGTATCGTGAGTTCGTATGTACATCGTGTGTCAATCGTGCGGCCGGGGCTCCCGGGGAGTTCAAGGGAAATCGTAAGATGACTCTTATCTTATGCTGGTGGTACTAGTGTATGGCCAGCTTAAGCAGCAGGGTGTCAGCAACCAAGTGTTAGGTGCTGTTGTAAATTAAAATATAAGTAAGGGAAGGAGAAGCACGTGAGGGAAGAGGGCCCTGCTCATGAGAGCTTATATTCTAAAGGGGAGGGGCAAACAAACATGGGTGACCCAAATGGGCTGGATTGCGTTTGAGTGAGTTTTATTAGGATGAAGGCATTCTTTTGATTAGACTGAGGAAGGTAATAAATATGCATGAAATTAATTGATGATGTCTGTAATAATGATGGGGATGAGCGAGCTAATGATTATAAAGGAGATAACTATGTTGAAGGAGGTTGTTACGATGATGCTGAAGGCGTTAATGATTTCTGAGGAGGGGTTAATCAATGATGACGGGATGATATTAGGCCTAATTTATAGGGGGATGCAAAGGACGCTGGTGCTGCGCTTTCTTACACAGCGGATCTGAGACATTATGCAAATGTCACAGCCGTCGTCTTTTGTAAAGAGAAGCGCATTGCCGGCTTCGCAGATCTCTCCTATATCATCCTTTCCCCTTACAATGTTACATAAAGTTATGTTTCTGAAGTGAACAAATGAAACATTTAAAAACAAAGAAAAAATACATTTTAAAATGATTAAGTGCAGTTTTACATAAAACCAATACTGTTAATCTATTCAGCGATTAGTTCACATGTATGGAATGTAGGGTCTGCGCATGGGCGAGTCCAGAATGCCGGGGGCAGGGTCTGCAGGGGGACGTCATGACGTAGCGATGATGTGTAACGCCATGTTACTTAAAGCCGGCCACCGCGGGGTTATGGGTAGCAGTGGCCGGCTTTAAGTAACATGGCGTAACGCGTCGTGACGTCATGACGTCCCTTCGCATACCCCGCCTCCGGCATTCCGGACTTGTGCATGCGCAGTCCAATATTTTCAAGAAACCGGGAGACAATGCACACTTTGCAGACGCTGTGGGAGGGTAGGCAAATCTGCTGTATAGTGGTCACTACCTGGACAGGTCAGCCCTTAAGGCAAACGGCTAATTCACTTACAGTTCCATTGAAGTACTCTGGCCCTGATACAGAGCAGGACGCTCTGACAGAGTGTTTGCTCTGTATCAGGGCCGGCCTTCTTGTTTTTTAGAGCGGCCTCCTGGCCGCTCGCATAGCTGTGGGTGACCACCACAGCTATAGCGAGCGGCCAAGAAGATGGTCTAACAGAGCCGAAATCTCTCCCACTGACATCACTCGTGATGTCAGTGGGGCCGCCCCCAAATGGAGGCGTTCACATGGGAACGCGTCTGTTTGGGCAGCCACTCCCCCGGCCGGCCCACCAAAGGGGGCGTGCTGTCACTCAACATCGACAGTAGGCCCCTTTTGGTACGAGAGCCGGAGAGACAGTTTTCCCATCGCTATCCGGGTCTCGCACATGCGCACAACGGAGCCGGCTCTGTCGTGCGGATGCGCACTGGGCCACCATCGACCCGCTTTCGAGCGCATAGCGTTCGTGAGCGGGTCTGAATCAGGCCCTCTGTACACAATCTAGTGGTATATGATCCCTAGGAATAGACATTGGGGTATATTTACTAAGGTGCAGGTTTTTAGAAGTGGTTTTGTTGTCCATAGCAACCAATCAGATTCTACTTAACATTTATCTAGCACCTTCTAGAAGGTAATAGCTAGAATCTGATTGGTTGCTATGGGCAACAAAACCACTTCTAAAAACCTGCACCTTAGTAAATATACCCCACTGATAGAAAATTCTACCTTGGTGACCTGACAAAACAAAGCCTTCTAGAAGACTTTGAAGACAGAAAACTGCAGTTCCACTATTTAGTCACAAGATGTCATCCTCTGATACCATAAATGATTTTCTCTCCTGTATCATCTTTTCCCCTTACAATGTTACATTATTATTATTATTATTATTTATTTATATGGCACCAACAGTGTTCTGCAGAACAATACAATACAGGACAAGGACATGGATAATATACATAGCTACATTAGTAACCATAACACCCACATAAGCAGCTGAGTATAAGCAGCCAAGTGTTAGGTGCCCTAGTGCTGTGTAAAAAGTAGATGAAAGTAAAGTAGGGAGAAGCACAAGAGAGTAGAGGGCCCTGCTCGTAAGAGCTTACATTCATAAAGATATGTTTCTGAAGTGAACAAATGAAACATTTAAAAACAAAGAAAAAAATACATTTTAAAATGATTAAGGGCAGTTTTACATAAAACCAATACTGTTGATCTATTCAGTGATTAGTTCACATTAGTTGTTTTTCTTTTAATGTTCCATCGACTTCTACTTGTTCACAAATAACACACAAATCCCTGTCCTTCTGGTGACAGATTCCTAAGACTTCTGCAGTCTTCTGTTAAGTAACATGAATTGTCCATATTACTACATCACAGGAACTGTGTAGGGTAAGGGTACTCATCTCCAGTCCTCAAGTACCCCCAACAACTCAGGTTTTGTGGATTTCTTTAACTATGCACAGGTGCGTTACTCTATTTTGTCGAGTCAGTAACTATCCACCTGCTTCCACAGACAGAAATCCTGAAAACATAACCCGCTGGGAAACAGTGAGGGTTGAAGTTGAGAAACACTGGTGTAGGGAATGTGAGATCTGTATAGGGAATGTAGGCATGTGTGTAGGGCAGTGGTTCTCAAACTCGGTCCTAAGGACCCCACACAGGTCACGTTTTCCAGGTCACTCAGCAGGTACACAAGTGTATTCATTACTCACTGACACATTTTAAAAGATCCACAGGTGGAGCTAATTGTTTTACTTGTGAGTCTGTGATACCTGGAAAACATGCACCGAGGACCGAGTTTGAGAACCTGTGATGTAGGGATTGTGGGGTCTGTGTAGGGAATGTGGGGTCTGTGTAGGGAATGTGGAGTCTGTAGACAATGTAGGCTCTGTGTATGGAATTTGGATGCTGTGTAGAAAATTTGGGTGCTGTGTATGGGGTCTGTGTAGGGAATGTGGAGTCTGTGTACGGAATGTGGGGTCTGTGTAGGGAATGTGGGGTCTGTGTAGGCAATATGGAGCCTGTGTAGGGAATGTGGGATCTGTGTAGGCAATATGGTGCCTGTGTAGGGAATGTAGGTCTGTGTATGGAATGTGGGGTCTGTGTATGGAATGTGGGGTCTGTGTAGGGAATGTGGGGTCTGTGTAGGGAATGTGGGATCTTTGTAGGCAATATGTAGTCTGTGTAGGGAATGTGGGGTCTGTGTACGGAATGTGGGGTCTGTGGGCCTGATTCAGACCCGCTCACGAGCGCTGAGTGCTCGCAAGCGGGTCGATGTTGCCCAAGTGCGCATGCGCACGATGGAGGCTGCTCCATCGTGCGCATGCGTGAGACCCGGTTAGCGACAGGGAAGCCGTCGCTCCCGGTCTCGCACCAAAGGGGGCGTGCTGTCGATGGTGAGTGACAGCACGCCCCCTTTGGTGGGCATCAAGTGGCAGCCCAGACGGAGGCATTCCCATGGGAACGCCTACCATCTGGGTCCGGCCCCACTGACATCACTGATGGAGCCAAAAGCACTCAGGGCTTGCGGCCAACGAGACCCTACCACAAGGGTCTCGTCGCAAGCCCGATGGTCGCGATGGTCTTGACCATCGTGACCAACATTTTGGCCGCTCGCATAAGCTGTGGGTGGTCACCCACAGCTATGCGAGCGGCCGGGAGGCCGCTCCAATTTAAGGTAGGACGGCCCTGAGCGAGCGCTCTTGTCAGAGCGTCCGGCTCTGAATCAGGCCCTGTGTACGGAATGTGGGGTCTGTGTAGGGAATGTGGGATCTGTGTATGGAATTTGTGGACTGTGTAGGGAATGTGGGATCTGTGTAGGCAATATGGTGCCTGTGTAGGAAATGTGGGGTCTGTGTACGGAATGTGGGGTCTGTGTAGGGAATGTGGGATCTGTGTAGGCAATATGTAGCCTGTGTAGGGACTGTGGGCTCTGTAGGGGATGTAGGCTCTGTGAATGGAATTTGGACACTGTGTAGGGAATGTGGGGTCTGTGTAGGGAATGTAGGCTCTGTGTAGGGAATGTGGGGTCTGTGTAGGGAATATGGGGTCTGTGTAGAGAATGTAGGGTCTGTGTAGGGAGTTTAGGCACTGTGTAGGGAATGTAGGCTCTGTTTAGGGAATGTAGGCTACGTGTACGGAATGTGGAGTCTGTGTAGGGAATATGGGGTCTGTGTAGGGAATGTGGGGGTCTGTGTAGGGAATGTAGGCTCTGTGTAGGGAGTTTAGGCACTGTGTAGGGAATGTAGGCTCTGTTTAGGGAATGTAGGCTCTGTTTAGGGAATGTAGGCTACGTGTAGGGAATGTGGGGTCTGTGTAGGGAATATGGGATATGTGTAGGGAGTTTAGGCACTGTGTAGGGAATGTAGGCTCTGTTTAGGGAAGGTAGGCTATGTGTAGGGAATGTGGAGTCTGTGTAGGGAATGTGGGGTCATGTGGAGTCTGTGTAGAGAATGTAGGCTCCGTGTAGAGAATGTAGAGTCCGTGTAAGGAATGTAGGGTCTGTGTAGGGGGATGCAGTCAGGAGGCCGACTGTCAAAATGCCGACCGCCGGCTTCCCGACTGTCAAATCCCGGCAGGGGTCTAATAATAGGCATCTAAATCCCGACGCCTATCATTATCCCTACGCCGGAAACCTGATGCCCGGCATACCAAACGAAGGTAAGCCAGGCAGCGGGCGTGGACAGGGGGAGGGTTAGGTTTAGGGGCTCCCGGGGGGGACTTAGGGTTAGGCACTCCCCGGGAGGGTTAGGCTAGGGGAAGGATAGGTTAGGGTTAGGCACCCCCCCGGGAGACTTAGGTTTAGGCTGCGGGAACGGGGGGGGTTAGGTTTAGGCACTTAGGGGGGGTTAGGGTTAGGCACCCCTAAGGGATGGTTAGGGGCGGGGGGTGGGGTTAGTTTTACTTACCTTAATCTCCTGTCGTGATCTTCACTCCTGCCTGTCATCCGGCGTCGGGATTTGAACGGTCATTCATACTGATTCCTGTGTAGGGAATGTGGGGTCCATGTAGGGAATGTAGGCTCCGTGTAGGGTATGTAGGCTCCGTGTAGGGAATGTAGGCTCCGTGTAGGGAATGTAGGCTCTGTGTAGGGAATGTAGGCTCTGTGTAGGGAATGTAGGCTCTGTGTAGGGAATGTAGGCTCCATCTAGGGAATGTAGGCTCTGTGTAGGGAATGTAGGCTTGGTGTAGGGAATGCAGGTGAATATACACCTTATATCGAAGCACACTTTTTAGGGGTAACATGTGCCCGATTTACTGCCAGTTCTGCTGCAGGGCCCTAGACTGTGTAGAGTGTCAGTTGATAATACCTAACTATTAGCACAAAGCAGGTAAAACACATTTCTACCTTCCGGGAACACTATATACGGGGACGCACTATTATAGGAGAATTTGTAACAATTTGACAAAAACCCTGCAGTGTACACTAGTGATGCATAATAAAATCCAAGTGTCCATTCACTCTCGTTATTCATTTAATACAGAAATGATAATACTGCTTTCACACCACCGTTTCGACCCGGGTCTGAGCTTGGTGTGAAAGGGTCCTTGAAAAAATAACCCAGGTCGAGTGCCTCAACATTTTAACCCGGGTTAATAAAGAGGTGGACTTGTTAACTTATACCTGTTTCAGACATGCAACCCGGGAATTTGGCTGCTCAGATCCAGGATTTTCAACCCGGGACCAACACAAGATTTTGCTGACAGACCCCTTTTCACACTACACCTCAGACCCGGGAAATTCCCTTTCAGACATACCCCAGAACCTGGTTGATGTGCGTTCATGTGCAAAACCCGGGTTTTACGCATATGTCTGATAGGGGTATAGGAGTTAGGGATTGCCAAGGAGAACTAATATGTATGTGTAATGTATATACTTGTATGTAGCTGGGGAGCTGTGCACTTTTGGTGTAATGTACCCACTACACGGGAAATGTCGGAAGATTTGTTTTTCATGGGAAACCTCCAAAGACATCTCTTTTGGACACTATTCAGTACTTGCACTTCTAGGGGTACCTGTTTGTGTCTAAATTCTAGTCTGTTGTAAGATTATGTGGGGTAGATGTACTAAGCCTTTAAACAGAAGAGCGATAAAGTACCAACCAATCAGCTCCTGTCATGTTACAGGCTGTGTTTGAAAAATTACAGTTAGGAGCTGATTGGTTGGTAATTTTTCCCTCTCCAAGGCTTAGTACATCTCCCCCTGAATCACATGACAGTTATTATTACATATCACATAGGCTGCAGCGCTATGGGAACGTCTTACAAGACATTAATCTTAATGAATGGGCAGCCAGATTGCTCACAGCCCTTCTCTCAGCACATCGGCCCTGGCACTTATTACATAGGACTGCTGGTCTGGTCAGTGCCTAGCGAGAGGGAAGCTATTCATCTCTTCATGCCAGTAATCTTGTTTTCTATTACAGATAATGTAAGTGCCAGTGAGTAAGGAGCACAGCGTCTCCTCTCGCTGAGGACATCCAGGAATTGCCAGATGCTGAGATGATTATTTGATTGCTGTAGAGGATCTGGTGTTGTCTTGCTGGAATGGCTGTTACTGTGATCCAAGCTCCTATCCAGGGACTAACGGCCTGACTCAGAGTTGGACGCTAATGGGATCGTAGCTGCGATTTTTTTTTTTTTAAGGAATGCAGCTGCGAAAATATGCTACTGCTTCAAAAGATCACCCGAGCATAGGGACGCCCACTGCTGCCTTCTTACCTGCGTAAAATGTCGCTTGCCTGTGTAAATATCAGTAGCATCGACGCACATCGAGTGGCCATCTTGCCGTTGCGGCAGGTCTGACCATTTGCAGGCTTGGCAGCTCTCCCGACACGCAGATGGCTGACATGCTGCGTAGGAGATCGCAGTGGCTACTTTATGCATGCCCATGTAACAGCGTTTAAAGTTTAACCAGGCCTGGCCAACCTGTGGCTCTCCAGCTGTTGTGAAACTACAAGTCCCAGCATGCCCTGCTACAGTTTTGCTATTAGGGAATGCTAAAACTTTTGCAAGGCATGCTTGGACTTATAGTTTCACAACAGCTGGAGAGCCACTAGTTGGCCAGGCCTGGTATAAAAGGTCAGACACGCCTGTGTTTTTCTGACCACAATTCTTCCCCCCCCCCCCGATACCACCCCCAAACACTGACAACCTGTCAGTCACTTGGCAAAGGATTTCTCTGTACATCCATAATCGCAATGCGGTCGCGGCTTATACGCATGCACAATGGCAAACAGTCGCTTGATCTGCATAAAAATAGCATTAGCGTCGATCTATGAATCAGGCCCTAAATGTTCATCTAAATAAAAGCATACTCGCCAACTCTCCCTGATTGTCAGGGCGACTATGAAATAGTGGGGATCTTCCTGACTCCCTGGAGAGTCTAGCAATCTCCCCGATGCCAGGCTGGGGAGGGTACAACACTCTCTGCCTACCATGTAGGAAACACTGGGGAGCGGAATAAAGAGGACGTGGACTACAAGAAAATGGACGCTGGTTTCCAGAACACTGATGGGCACATGAGTGACTGCGGGCTAGAGAATATGTAATGAATTATAGGGGATGTGTGATGAATTACATGCACCTAGTGGAAAGGAGAGAGTTTGATGGGGACATTTAATATGCTAGGAGATGTAGTGCAGCATGTTTTTAATGCATAGTGATGCCCATATATTATGGTTTATATATGTCTATGTAACTGCTTTGGGTTGGGGCTAATTTACAGTTACAGTTGATTAGTTGGCACTGTATCTCTCTCCAGGGGGCCTATTCATCATCACTTAATGTTTACAAAAGCAGGTGAAAATGCACATGTTCACCTGCAATTGTAAAAATTAAGTTATCGGGCCATTCATCAACAATGAAAAGCAGGAGATATCTGTGTTATCTCCTACTTACCTTCCTCTCCCGGAATGGCCCGCTGTCCCCATACACTAGTATCACAGGTATCTCCTGCTTACCTTCCTGTTGCGGAATGGCCCGCTGTCCCCATACACTAGTATCACAGGTATCTCCTGCTTACCTTCCTATTGAGGAATGTCCCACTGTCCCCATACACTAGTATCACAGATATCTCCTACTTACCTTCCTGTTGCGGAATGGCCGCTGTCCCCATACACTAGTATCACAGATATCTCCTACTTACCTTCCTGTTGCGGAATGGCCGCTGTCCCCATACACTAGTATCACAGGTATCTCCTGCTTACCTTCCTATTGAGGAATGTCCCACTGTCCCCATACACTAGTATCACAGATATCTCCTACTTACCTTCCTGTTGCGGAATGGCCGCTGTCCCCATACACTAGTATCACAGATATCTCCTACTTACCTTCCTCTCCCGGAATGTCCCACTGTCCCCATACACTAGCATCACAGATATCTCCTACTTACCTTCCTGTTGCGGAATGGCCACCATCTTCAGATGGCGAATACTCCTGTTCCGGGCTCGCAATCGGGTTGCGAAGAGGGATCCTGCGCATGCGTAGTCCCGTCACTGCTCTGATTTCGCATCAGCTGTCACCGCGCCGGAGCAATAATGAATTGCTCCGGCAGCCGCAGCGAGTCAGAATGTTAATCATCGGGGTCCATTCGGACCCCGATCTATTAACATGAATAGGCCCCTCAGTCTTAGTACATAGACCCCTGAGAGTGGTGAGATGCTACCCTCCACCTCTAGGAGTGGCTCAGTTGTGCCGAGCATCTCGCGTCGTATGGCGTACTGAGGCTAGGTGCATGAGGACACCTCTTGGCTTAATGAGGATGTGTATTTCTCATTTAAGCTAGAACACGCTGAGAGGTTTATGAAGAGCGTGAATTTCCTGATAAAAGTAGGAATGAATGGTTTTGTATGGCTGCGGTGCTCCGGGGAATTCACGCTCCTCATAAATCACTCTGTTCTAACTTAAATTATTCTGGGAGGAAATGGAGAAATAAAGGAATAGGTTACGGGAGATAAATTGTATGTTCAGTGTTTGATCAGCGCTGCAATCACACTCACTTCCCCATAGTGCACTAAATGGATTTTATTATTTTTCCCAGAAATACGCTGTTTTTTATTTCTTTTTTTTTTTACAGCTCAACAATTCCATTTGTGTTTGGCTGTTTGTGCAGTTATCAGATAAGCGCAGAACGGCCTCTGTACTGCAGACCTATTGTGCTGTCTGTGAGACTGGGGGGAGATGTCAATATGATGCACCTTGACCGGACTGTATTATAGGAATATAATGTGTGAATGCACTCTGCGCAGTTTCCGTTTAATGCAGCCTGACTACATGCATTTTTCATAAACATGATTAATTTAAGGCAGGGTCTGGTCACATTTAGTTCATACCTACAGTTATATAATATCCTGCATCTGAATGCAGTCGCTTAGCAGGCGGATGGCTGCTAGGATGCCTAAACCAATTTGGTCTTCTCACATCATGTCAGCCGCTCCGTTTTGCTCACTAACCTTTTTTTTTTTTTAAACACATTTTGCAGAGCAAAGCCAGCCCTTTAACGTTCTGCCGCTTGCTTACTGTCAGCAGTGACAAAGAATGCGGTTGTGGAACTACAAATCCCAGCAGCTGGGAGCTGGTAGTTCACAGAGGCTCGGGAGTCATCTGTTGCTTATCTCGGCTGCATGCCTATTATAATCTGAGTTGGACGCAAATGGCGTACCCGTCGGCTGTGCGAAAATATGCAAGTGTCGCAGCGGCGCCTCGAGTCTGCCGCTTGTGTACAACGACGCAACCATCGGACGTACATTGATTGATCGTCGAACTTCCGAGTAGCCCTATGGCCACACAGAATGGCCGACGGAACTAAGGCGCGGAGCCTTAACAACTGCGCAGCGGATTGCATTTGCAGGCTGTGACATGCCCCCAGAAGTGTCGCAACGCGCCTGCATTTGAGTCACCGCCATTACCTCCCACAAACGGTCCCTGACTGTCAATCACTTTGCAGATAAATCATCTCGGAAGACCATCGCGGCACATGCGCAGAAAAAAAAACTCATCTACTCTCCCGGGTTGGCCGGGAGGCTTGCGATAATTGTGTGGCACTCACCAGTCGCCAGGAAGAGTGGACAAGTCTCCTGGAGTTGCCCGCACACCTCGCTGAATCGTATTATTGTATCCCCATCCCCAGCTATATGATCTCTGCACTGTATAGCGAGGGGCGGGGCCACGATAATGCGATGCGCCACCACAGGTCCGCACCGCCCACCTATGCCGTTGCCCACAGTTGCCAACTTTCTGGCTGCCCCCCCGAAAGGGGGCAGTAAGGTCGACACAGCGGAAGGTGTAGCATAACATAGGGGGCAGTATGTGGGCGTGGCATAGGCAACAGTGCGGGGGTCGTGGCAGCTCGATTGCATCATCAAGGCCACACCCCTGCTATACAATGCAGCAATTACCAGCATTGTACAGCGGAGTTGTGGCTATGATGATGCGAATCACATCATCTATCTCCTGGACTTCCCATTCATCCAGTAAGAAGGTGGATGGGGGCGGATGTCAGACGGTTTCTGGGAGACTTGCCCTCTTTTCCGGAGTGGTCAGGAGCGCCACGCGATTTTCTTGAACCTCCCGGCCATTGCAGGAGACTAGGCAAGTGTGCCGCTACCATGCCCCCCTGCTCTGCCAACTTAGCTGCCCCCTTTGGGAGGGCAGCTACTGTAAGTAACAAATGTTATCATCCCCAGCATTGGTAACAACTGCTATCAGCCCTCAGCATGGGTAACATCAACAGCTATCAGCCCCAGCATGGGTAACATCAACAGCTATCAGCCCCAGCATGGGTAACATCAACAGCTATCAGCCCCAGCATGGGTAACAACAACAGCTATCAGCCCCAGCATGGGTAACATCAACAGCTATCAGTCCCAGCATGGGTAACATCAACAGCTATCAGCCCCAGCATGGGTAACAACAACAGCTATCAGCCCCAGCATGGGTAACATCAACAGCTATCAGCCCCAGCATGGGTAACAACAACAGCTATCAGCCCCTGCATGAGTAACAACAACAGCTATCAGCCCCAGCATGGGTAACAACAGCTATGAGCCCCAGCATGGGTAACAACAACAGCTATCAGCCTCATCATGGATAACAACAACAGCTATCAGCCCCAGCATGGGTAACAACAACAGCTATCAGCCTCATCATGGATAACAACAACAGCTATCAGCCTCAGCATGGGTAACAACAATAGCTATCAGCCCCAGCATGGGTAACAACAACAGCTATGCGCCCCAGCATGGGTAACAACAATAGCTATCAGCCTCATCATGGATAACAACAACAGCTATCAGCCCCAGCATGGGTAACAACAACAGCTATCAGCCCCAGCATAGGTAACAACAGCTATCAGCCCCAGCATGGCTAACAGCTATCAGCTCCAGCATGGGTAACATCAACAGCTATAAGCTCCAGCATGGGTAACAACAGCTATCAGCCCCAGCATGGGTAACATCAACAGCTACCAGCCCCAGCATGGGTAACAACGACAGCTATCAGCCCCACCATGGGTAACATCGACAGCTATCAGCCCCATCATGGGTAACAACAACAGCTATCAGCCCCAGCATGGGTAACAATAGCTATCAGCCCCATCATGGGTAACAACAGCTATGAGCCCCAGCATGGGTAACAACAATAGCTATCAGCCTCATCATGGATAACAACAGCTATCAGCCCCAGCATGGGCAACAACAACAGCTATCAGCCCCAGCATAGGTAACAACAACAGCTATCAGCCCCAGCATGGGTAACAATAGCTATCAGCCCCAGCATGGGTAACAACAGCTATGAGCCCCAGCATGGGTAACAACAATAGCTATCAGCCTCATCATGGGTAACAACAACAGCTATCAGCCCCATCATGGGTAACAACAACAGCTATCAGCCCCATCATGGGTAACAACAACAGCTATCAGCCCCAGCATGGGTAACAACAACAGCTATCAGCCCCAGCATGGGTAACAACAGCTATGAGCCCCAGCATGGGTAACAACAATAGCTATCAGCCTCATCATGGATAACAACAGCTATCAGCCCCAGCATGGGTAACAGCTATCAGCCCCAGCATGGGTTACAACAGCTATCAGCCTCAGCATGGGTCACAACAGCTATCAGCCCCAGCATGGGTAACAACAGCTATGAGCCCCAGCATGGGTAACAACAATAGCTATCAGCCTCATCATGGGTAACAACAGCTATGAGCCCCAGCATGGGTAACAACAATAGCTATCAGCCCCTGAATGGGTAACAACAACAGCTATCAGCCCCAGTATATGTAACAACAGCTATCAGCCCCAGCATGGCTAACAACAGCTATCAGCCCCAGCATGGATAACAAGTAATAACAACAGCTATCAGCCCCAGCATGGGTAGCAACAACAGCTATCAGCCCCAGCAAAGGTAACAACAGCTATCAGCCCCAGCATGGGTAACAACAGCTATCAGCCTCAGCATGGGTCACAACAGCTATCAGCCTCAGCATGGGTCACAACAGCTATCAGCCCCAGCATGGGTAACAACAACAGCTATCAGCCCCAGCATGGGTAACAACAGCTATGAGCCCCAGCATGGGTAACAACAATAGCTATCAGCCTCATCATGGATAACAACAGCTATCAGCCCCAGCATGGGTAACAACAACAGCTATCAGCCCCAGTATAGGTAACAACAGCTATCAGCCACAGCATGGCTAACAACAGCTATCAGCCCCAGCATGGATAACAAGTAATAACAACAGCTATCAGCCCCAGCATGGGTAGCAACAACAGATATCAGCCCCAGCAAAGGTAACAACAGCTATCAGCCCCAGCATGGCTAACAGCTATCAGCCCCAGCATGGGTAACAACAGCTATCAGCCTCAGCATGGGTCACAACAGCTATCAGCCTCAGCATGGGTCACAACAGCTATCAGCCCCAGCATGGGTAACAACAGCTATGAGCCCCAGCATGGGTAACAACAATAGCTATCAGCCTCATCATGGGTAACAACAGCTATGAGCCCCAGCATGGGTAACAACAATAGCTATCAGCCCCTGCATGGGTAACAACAACAGCTATCAGCCCCAGTATATGTAACAACAGCTATCAGCCCCAGCATGGCTAACAACAGCTATCAGCCCCAGCATGGATAACAAGTAATAACAACAGCTATCAGCCCCAGCATGGGTAGCAACAACAGCTATCAGCCCCAGCAAAGGTAACAACAGCTATCAGCCCCAGCATGGGTAACAACAGCTATCAGCCTCAGCATGGGTCACAACAGCTATCAGCCTCAGCATGGGTCACAACAGCTATGAGCCCCAGGATGGCTAACAACAGCTATCAGCACCAGCATGGGTAACAATAACAACAGCTATCAACCCCAGCATGGGTAACAACAGCTATCAGCCCTAGCATGGGTAACAACAATAGCTATCAGCCCTAGCATGGGTAACAAGTAAGTACACAGTATGTACAAGAGGATGGACACTATGGTCATATATTAAAAAGGCAAAAATCTACCAGGACAAATATTCAGAAAATATTATATTACATGGAAATTAGTGGCACCACGGCTGCACTTTGGAGTTTTGTCAGATGACTGTCTGCTTAGAACACCCTATGGGGGAAATGTATCAAGTCTTGGAGAGAGAGAAAGTAGAGTAGTTGCCCAAAACAAATCAGCTTCTGTCATGTCAGAGACTGTGCTAGATGAATGATCGTTATTATCTGATTTGTTGCTTTGGGCAATTTCTTCACTTTATCTCTCTGCAAGGCTTGGTACATCTCCCCCTATGGCTCTTAAGGAATTTTTTTTTTTTTTTTTAGCAACGATTTGCCTGTTTGCGCAAGGATTACATAAGTGGCTCATGGGCATTTGTGCACACAGAAAGTGGCAGCACAAATCTCCCCCTCCCCTCCTAAAACTTTTCCCGTCCTCCATAATTTACAAGGGATGAAGCATCCCTTTTCCCCAGTTTCCAAACAGACACCGAGCAGAGCACTTTGTATTGGTGGCCCAGGCCTGTGGAGTCTGCGGTTGCCATGCCGACCATCCTCACCCCTGGTTCCCAGTACCCTTGATGATGTAACATGGACCTGGCGTTCCAGATCACCGCCTGAGTGAGGAAGCACATCACACACTGCTGCAGACAGAAGTTCAGGTTGTGTTGGATGAGTGAGACAACCGCAGTTACTCATTTGCATTAGAAATCTTTTTTTTTTTGCAGCTCCCAAGTGTGAATTGTATTTCCTGCAAGATAACTTATTAAAAAAAAATAATCCAACAGGGGGAAATAAATAACCGCAAGAAGAAGACGGATAATCGATGTGCTGGAGCCACTGTTTTGCAAATATATTTAGATTTTATAATATTTTCATTTTTGTTTTTATATTGCAATACGATCATTGAGCATTGAGTGGTTTGTCTTTTAGCAGCAGGGGATATAGATCAGAAAATTCCATTGCAAGGGATTTTAGCCCCCACGTCTTCCTATGCTCCAAGGGAGCGTGGAGGATCGAAGATCCCAGGAGCCGGATTACTGGCGTGAAAGTGTGAAATTGTTCGGAAGCGAGTGTGATGCCTCTTTCTAACTAATTCTTCGACGGCCGCCTGACGTCACCCAAATCAGCACTTGGCTGGGACTTGGTATCTTCCCTGTTAGCAGACACTTTATCCCTGGTTTGTGATCGCACACAGAAGGGTCTGCTTCCAGGCTGGGAGATAATAATTACAGCTCTGGCAGTGTGGCGTGCATCCTCGTCCAGCTGTCTACATTCTCCTTGCTGTTCGCTGGGGCGAAGGAACGAGATGAGTCGGTGCCGGAAGAGGTGCAAGAGGCAGCTGAGCAAAGTTGCTCGCTATTTTTACCACTTTGTCACTGGGACCCTCCCAGAAGGTAAGAGAGGGACAAAGGGGAGGGGGGGGGTTAAACATCTTGATGCACCTTGTTGTCATTTATAGGGCATTCTGCATCGTCTTGTGTGTTATTGTCTGTACGATGACATATTGGCTTTCAGTGGTGACGTTGACGTGACATGTGTTTCAGTGACCTCTTCACGGGTCCCACTCAGTCAGCACCGTAGATCTAACCGGCTGATACAGGGTTAATGAGGCAGAGGCTATCTGTCTTATATTACATTGGCAGTAGTGGTTTGCTGGTTACACTACATAGCCATATGCTAGTTTGTAGTCAGACTCACTATCCCCAGCAGGCACCTGTGGCACGCTGACTGATGTGGAACTACAAGTCCTAGCATGCCCGGGCCAGGCTTCAACAAGTTGGGCACCTACAGGAGCCTTTCTGTGGTTTATAAAATATTTTACATGGTGGAAATAATCTTTATCTCTATGCAAATGCTTTTAATACGGTACAAATGAATCATGATGAGAACTAATTAGCGTTTGATGAACCCGCAGTAAGCTGTGATATTGTGACATGTACTGTACTACATTCCTCTTAATTAGATTACAAGTATGCTATCGGAAATACTATGTATTCGGTCTTTGGCTCCAAAAGCTACTGTAAGTCAGACTGTACTAGATAAAGACATATAATGCATTACCATGCTGTCTTCTTAATAAAATTATCTTTGTGTATTGGGAAGTGGGCTTGTGTGTGGGGGGGTACTATGTACAGTGTGGGGGGATTTACACCAGTACAGTTACATTTCCAGCCTTGCGATTCTTTCATAAGGAAATGCGTACATCAGCAAACACTGCTGTTACAATAATTTACTTACTGTTTATCTCTTTAATATTGTCCTGGTTCTGGGGGCCTATGTATTAATAATTGCGGACGTACTGCGATTATTAAGGATCCATAACGCAGGAAATATTACAATTTTTTATGAAAATATCCCCGCTATGTACAAAGGGAAACATGCAGGGACACCGGTTGCGGTAAGCGCTGTCCCTGCGACTTACTGTACATCCCCGATCTATTGTGAAAGACTTCTCATGTGGAAGCTGACACAGGCCCTGATTCTGAGCCGGACGCTCTGACAGAGCGCTCGCTCTGAATCTGGGCAGTCCTTCTGAATTTTTAGAGCGGCCTCCTGGCCGCTCGTATAGCTGTGGGTGACCACCCACAGCTATAGCGAACTGCCAGGGAGATGGTCGCGATGGTCGGCTTGCGACGAGACCCTCGGGCTTGCGACGAATGCCTCCGTCTGGCCAGCCACGCCCCCGGCACGCCCACCAAAGGGGGCGTGCTGTCACTCACCACCGACAGCACGCCCCCTTTGTAGTGAGACCCATAGCGACGGCTATCCCGTTGTTATTCGGGTCTCGTGCATGCGCACGACGGAGGCGCCTCCGTCGTGCGCATGCGCACTGGGCCAACATCGACCCACTTGCGAGTGCTTGCGAGCGGGTCTGAATCAGGCCCACGGTGCACCCATCCGCCGGCCGGAGGCTGCAGGAGAGAAAATGAAAGATCTCTCTCCTGCACCTGGAGTATAAATTGGCTTAAAGCAATTTTCTGAAGATAGTGACTGTACTAAAGCTAAGCTTTTCAGAGTTTAGCCCCGGTAGTTTACAAAGGACCTGATGCAGAGCCGCTCGCTAGATGCAATCGCTCGCATCCAGTGTATGCCAATTTGTCAAAGTGACGGCTTGGGAAGTGAGCTCTCGCTAAGGCATTAGCACACCCACTTTGGCTGTGCGAGCGATCGCTCTGTGTATGCAGACACCCACTAGCGTATGTAGAGACGCCCACCAGCGCACATCATCTCCAGGAAGTGTATTAAACCATTGGTACATCGAGCACCGTCGGTTGCGATAGCAGAGCTTGTGGTTGCCTTACCCTGCCGCAAGCACTGCGAGGACTTCAGTGTAAAAAACAGGCATGTGATGTGCACTATGACGCTGCATGTTAATTTTGCACACCTTAAAAACGGCGTGGAAACACTCTGGCACGTCTGCGTTCGCACCTCCACTCCCCCGTTATTAGTGTCCTGTCCCTGTTACCACCCACAAACGGCCTCTCCTGTCACTCATTTCACTGGGCTGTCTTTGCTGGGCGAGCGAGCGGGCTGCGATCGCACAGAGTAGTTTGCGCACGCGCAGAACAAAGCATGCGTGTACGCAAACCATCGGGCCGCTTGCGAGCGGCTCTGAATCAGGTCCATAGGGTAGATTGATAATAATGGGGACTGCGATCTGAGATTCCTGTGAAAACTCCTGCATTGTGTTATTATTAGTACATGGCTACAATTCATAAAATGATGCACAGACTGCAGTTCATTTCTATATAATTTTATGAGACAAAAGCTTGATACATAGGCACCGTGTTTAGTTTAGCATCTTATGAAGTGTATATCAAGGATGAGGAGATCATTTATACTGTTTATCCAAAGGTACTGTGACTGAAATGTTATTTAAGATAATATTTTGAGATATACAGATATGCTGTAGGTGTGACATGATGCATTAGGGATTTGAGGGAGCACAAACATACCAGCGTAAAGTTACAAAGTCCAATATGTGACACTGGGCCGTGGTCATGGGCCGGCACAGTAGTGGTGTGTCTGCTTCATAGTAGCCATGCATGCTTAGGACGTTTGCAGGGTGTCTCCCAACCACCCACCCTCTTCCTAAAACACCACAGGAAGCAAGCCCTGGAGTGATTTTGACTCTATCAGAGCCAAAATCACTCCCACTGACATCACTAGTGATGTCAGTGGGGCCGGACCCATGGGAACGCCTCCGTCTGGCCAGGCACGCCCCCGGCACGCCCACCAAAGGGGGCGTGCTGTCACTCACCATTGACAGCACGCCCCCTTTGTAACGAGACCCATAGCAACTGCTTGCCCGTTGCTCTCCAGGTCTCGCTCATGCGCACGACAGAGCCGGGTCCGTCGTGCGCATGCGCACTGGGCCAACATCGACGCCTCCGCCTGGGCAGCCACGCCCCCGGCACGCCCACCAAAGGGGGCGTGCTGTCACTCACCATCGACAGCACGCCGCCTTTGGTGCGAGACCCATAACGACGGCTACCCCGTTGTTATTCGGGTCTCGTGCATGCGCACGACGGAGGCGCCTCCGTCGTGTGCATGTGCATTTGGGCACCATCGACCCGCTTGCGAGCGTACAGCGCTCGCGAGCGGGTCTGAATGAGACCCATAGAACACTATGGGAATACTTCAATAAGCCACGAGTTGGCTCACGGCGTGAATAAGTTCAGTCTTGTGCCGCACATATGGTAACCCTGGACTCACGGAAATATTATTCACAGACCAATAGGGGTGCGTACAAATATTTGCGAGTCTGGGGTGGGATGGGAGCGAGATAATGTGTCGTTGCTGACCTTTTAGGCACCGTTGCAGCCACACTTCGCTCCACTAACCCCTAGTTGGATTGACCCCTAAGGGCCTCACAGTAAATTGGACCCTAAGGGGGCGACTCAATTGTTTTATCGCACCTTATCTCCCGTCTAAAGTGACAGGAGATCGGGGTGCGATATTCAATTGTTTTTGGGCGCCCATGCATGTCTCAACCAAATAAACAGGGTTTAGGCGCGTAAAGCGGCTAAGCCCATCTAAAGTTCTGCTCTGGGCGCCCAAACTCCCGTTTAGGCACCCAAAGTGCCGACTTACAGTATTGCACATTTCTGCTCACCTGCCCGGGGGGTTGCGAGCAGAAATGCGTGCTGCCACGGCTGTGCGCGCCCGTACGGAGCAACAATTGAATTGTTCTGTCAGGCGCCTGACACCATCAGCCTCGGATGCAAACAATTGAATCGCCCCTTGTGTCTCTTATATTTACATATATTACACATTTTCTTTCTGTGCATGTATCTGCTGACTTTGGTGTAAGTATGTCTGATGTACGCACGGTCAGTCGTTGTCACAGCCAGGGCGCAGCTCACCCCCCACCTACCCGTGTGCGCACTCTGTACCAAGCACTGTCCTATCTCCAGTGCGCCTGCATTGTGGTCTCTTACTGTGGGGAGGAACACGGGTAATGGGGCCCACCAAAGATTTCTCTGGTACTTTTATGGGCAGGAAAGTCTGAAGGAGGCCCTGAGGTCACTGATTTGGCCTGATAAATGTACATGTGAAAAAAAAATGCAAACTCAAAAAGAATTAATCCGTTTTGTTTGTATTTTTTGCAATTTTTGGTGAGCATAAAGGGACAACCAAATCGGCAAATCACCGGATCTCTACAATTTGTGGCAAAATATACAGACGCACCAGTTTGGTTATTTGTCGATCAGACGTTACTACATTATCAGTCCGTTCCATACACTATTGCAGGGCCGTAGCTAGGGCAGTGCGGCCGGTGCCATTCGCTCAGGGCACCACAGGTCAGGGGGCGCTGTTTAGACCTGTCAAATATCTGTTTATTATCATTCTTGCTTGTAGCTTCCTCTTATTTCATCCCCAGCATCTCCTGGCCTCTTGTATCTCTTCCCTGGCCCTTCCCGATGAGGTCATGGCCCTTTTTTGGGTGCATTATGTCCCTTTGAAAAATGAGGCGGGCGCCAATGCTCTTTCTGGCACAGGGCACCAAAAAGTCTAGTTACGGCTCTGCACTATTGTATAACGTGCATCATAACTCCTAGCTACAGAACACAAGCTGAATGCAATGAATGCTGCATAATATGTGGTGGTGTGAAGCAGCTATAGGAGATTAACTTCTTCATTTTTCTCTCTCTCTCTCTCTCTCACTCTCTCTCTGTCTTTCTCTCTGTCTTTCTCTCTCTCTCTCTGTCTTTCTCTCTCTCTCTCTCTCTCTCTCTATGGGCACGATTCTATTCAACACAATGTAAATAGCGCCGGGAGTGAGCTCCCGGAGCTATTCAATACACCGCACTGCCAAGTCCGACTAATGATTTCTTCTCTCATCCCTCCGGGGATGAGAGAAGAAATCCGACAAAAGTCCCGGCGCGAGGCTGTTTTCTGCCCTTAGCGCCGGGAAAACAGCCTCGCGCCGGGAAGTTAGGTCGGGGAATGCCCGTTATCGCGCCTAAACACCCTGTTTAAGGCGCGAGAATGAGCCTTCCCCGACCTAACATCGCAATGAATTGAATAGCTACGGGAGCTATCTCCCGGCGCTATTTACATCGCGTTGAATAGAATCGTGCCCAATATAAATTTTATTTGATTTTGCACCTGAAATGATCATATGTCCTGTACCTGCAGCGTACGTTCTAGCAGAGCCTGGGGGTGAAGCTTAACGTCTCTGCAAGAATTGTTGCCAAGATTCTGACACCTGCTGAATCCCTTCCACTATAAATTGTATCATCTGTGTTCATTTTCCGAATTTAATGGCACCTGGGAGATTCTGAAATTCATTTACATGATAATACTTGAAAACACTCAGGGCCTAACTCAGCAGTGCACCCTAGTGCACTCCTGAATGCAGATTCCCAATGTTCGGGAATTTGCGCAAGTGCCAGACCTGTTATGTGTATGCGCAGAACGGGTCTGCGAGGCCACACGTAAGCTGGCAGCAGGCTGTCAGTGATTGACAGTCTACTGCCATTTGGGGACCGGGAGGGGGCGGCGATGCCCTCCCTTTCCCGAAACGGAGGCGTGTCGCTGCTGTTGCGGGGGAGGGAGGAAGCCAGGATCTCCGACGGCTGACGGAGATTTCCTGGCCTCTTCCTCTAAACTGCGGCGGGCTGGCTGCGGGACCCCATGGGTCACCGCAGCCGGCCGATGGTACGCAGATTATCCGATGCTGCATTGGTAATGCGTGATGCCTCCTGTGCATTACCATGTCTGCATGGATTGCAATTGCAAAGCTGCCTGCGTGCATACGTCATATATCTATAGCCTGCGTGCATACATCATATATCTATAGCCTGTGTGCATTACATCACATATCTATAGCCTGCGTGCATACATCATATATCTATAGCCTGCGTGCATATATCATATATCTATAGCCTGTGTGCATACATCATATATCTATAGCCTGTGTGCATACATCATATATCTATAGCCTGCGTGCATTACATCATATATCTATAGCCTACATGTATACATCATATATCTATAGCCTGTGTGCATTACATCATATATCTATAGCCTGTGTGCATTACATCACATATCTATAGCCTGCGTGCATACATCATATATCTATAGCCTGCATGCATACATCATATATCTATAGCCTGCGTGCATACATCATATGTCTATAGCCTGTGTGCATTACATCACATATCTATAGCCTGCGTGCATACATCATATATCTATAGCCTGCATGCATACATCATATATCTATAGCCTGCATGCATACATCATATATTTATAGCATCCTCATTTGCATAAATGCGCCAGCTTGGCCGAATTGTCGTATTTTAAGGTGCTGGGGCATATGCAGCCATGCCAGTCAGTTTAGTGAGTTTATAGATACTATGTAAAATGTGTATGGTGGAAAGAATGAATGAAATGTCGCATCAAAGCCCATGGAGGCGTAGCCATGGGCGCAATATTGTGTGGCCATGCCCCCTCCAGAGACATGCGACATAGCATCTCCAAGGAGACCTGATGTGCAAATGAGGCATTACCACTCCCACTTTGACATCAGACCTGCGCCAGTCAGTTGCATTTAACACAGTCGTAATTTCTATTAAACACCCTTTTATAATCCAAAAATGTGAATGACAATCAGTCACGTACTGTAGCTTCAAATCAATTGTCTCCAGGTTCCAGTGTCATTAACATACAATGGAGTATTGTGGGAATGCCCAAATACATTGTATGCTGCTTGTACATTATAAGAACATCTATCTATCTATCTATCTATCTATCTATCTATCTATCTATCTATCTATCTATCTATCTATCTATCTATCTATCTATCTATCTATCTATCTATCTATCCCATACAGTATGTATCTATCTATCTATCTATCTATCTATCTATCTATCTATCTATCTATCTATCTATCTATCTATCTATCTATCTATCCCATACAGTATCTATCTATCTATCTATCTATCTATCTATCTATCTATCTATCTATCTATCTATCTATCTATCTATCTATCTATCTATCTAGCTAGCTAATACCATACAGTATCTATCTATCTATCTATCTATCTATCTATCTATCTATCTATCTAATCTATCTATTCCATACAGGGCGGAATTCAATTGATTTCGCGGCCCGCATCTCCCGTCTAAAGTGACAGGAGATCGCGGGCCGCTATTCAATTGTGCCAGCGTTTCACGCTGATCGCACCCAAAGTGGTCGGGTTTAGCTGCGTAAAACGGCTAACCCCGACCAAAGTGCTGGGCGCGATCGCGAAAAGTGCCGTTTGGGTGCCCAAACAGGACACTTTTCGCCGATTTCAGCCCGCACCCCCCTGGGGCTGCGAGCTGAAATTGAGCGCTAGCAGCTGATCGCACCCGACAGGAGCAACAATAGAATAGCTCCGTCGGGTGCGAAGGGGGGAATAATCAATTGAATTCCGCCCATAGTGTCTATCTATCTAGCTCATATCTATCTATCCCATACAGTATCTATCTATCTATCTATCTATCTATCTATCTATCTATCTATCTATCTATCTATCTATCTATCTATCTATCTATCTATCTATCTATCTATCCCATACAGTATCTATCTATCTATCTATCTATCTATCTATCTATCTATCTATCTATCTATCTATCTATCTATCTATCTATCCCATACAGTATGTATCTATCTATCTATCTATCTATCTATCTATCTATCTATCTATCTATCCCATACAGTATCTATCTATCTATCTATCTATCTATCTATCTATCTATCTATCTATCTATCTATCTATCTATCTATCTATCTATCTAGCTAATACCATACAGTATCTATCTATCTATCTATCTATCTATCTATCTATCTATCTATCTATCTATCTATCTATCTATCTATCTATCTATCTATCCCATACAGTATGTATCTATCTATCTATCTATCTATCTATCTATCTATCTATCTATCTATATATCTATCTATCCCATACAGTATCTATCTATCTATCTATCTATCTATCTATCTATCTATCTATCTATCTATCTATCTATCTATCTATCTATCTATCCCATACAGTATCTATCTATCTATCTATCTATCTATCTATCTATCTATCTATCTATCTATCTATCTATCCCATACAGTATGTATCTATCTATCTATCTATCTATCTATCCCATACAGTATCTATCTATCTATCTATCTATCTATCTATCTATCTATCTATCTAGCTAATACCATACAGTATCTATCTATCTATCTATCTATCTATCTATCTATCTATCTATCTATCTAGCTAATACCATACAGTATCTATCTATCTATCTATCTATCTATCTATCTATCTATCTATCTATCTATCTATCTATCCCATACAGTATCTATCTATCTATCTATCTATCTATCTATCTATCTATCTATCTATCTATCTATCTATCTATCTATCTATCTAGCTAATACCATACAGTATCTATCTATCTATCTATCTATCTATCTATCTATCTATCTATCTATCTATCTATCTATCTATCTATCTATCCCATACAGTATCTATCTATCTATCTATCTATCTATCTATCTATCTATCTATCTATCTATCTATCTATCTATCCCATACAGTATCTATCTATCTTACTTTATATAGTTATCAAGGTTACTGGCAGCATGTGACTACAATTAGGAGTTTTCACCTACTGTCCTCCAGGCACTAAATGCATATGAAATACTTTCCAGCAACTGCAGTTGATTTGCATATAGTGCTGGCACGATGATGATGATGATGATGAAGATTCAGGGAACAGCACAATTACAATTTTCTCCCTATAGAGTTGCCAATAAATCTGTCAGCTCTGTGTATAGATCTTAGTTTTCTATCGCTCAAGTTTGTAGCCAAGAATGTTTCGGTCACTGGCTCATAGAGATTCAGAAATAACAAATCCTTTGAGCGAAATTGGAGAGAGATAATAATGATCTGTTCTGGAAATGTGTCATATTTTTACTCGCTTCTCTTTATTTAATATTTATTCTCCGTTTCCTTTTGGCATTAATTGCCTAGTTCCCAAGAACTGTAATATGGAACTGGGAGGCAGGAGACAGATACAGCAGCATTCTAGTAAATGTGCAAAATATACTGTCGAAATATTATTATAAAAGGCTGTACCCCCTGAGAGTCCCGATTTTAGGAATCGGAAAGAGCGTGGATCCATGATTTTGCGTGGATCTGGGTGTGGCTTGGGGAGATGGGGGCGTGGTCTGGATAGATTTTGTGGAAGGTATGAAAACCCATTTTCTGTTTCTTAGCACTTGGGGCGGGATGTACTAAAGCCTGAAATGTGTTCAAAACTCAGAAGACCCCCAAGATGTTGAAGACGTGGAGCCACTGGGTAAAAGAAAAAATAGTTGTTAGCGTGGATTGAGCAGTGAAATTCGCTGTTACACCTGTGACATCCCTACTGGTTGTTCTACCTGATTCAATAAATCTAAGTACTGGTTAAGCTGTACCACGTGTGGACTAACCGCCACCAGCACCAATGGGGTGTTACATATTTAGTACCACATGTACCCTGGCCCAGGGCCGGATTAACAATGGGGCGGGTGGAGCTACAGCTCCAGGCCCACCCATAAAAACAGGCCCACACCGCCAAGGAGGATCCGCTGAAGACAGGAACTATTTTTTTTCCTGTCAGAACAAGCGGCCGTCCGAGGTTCTCCCCTTTCAAACTGCACCCCCAACCACTACCTCCAGGTCACACCCCCCTCCCAATCCCACCCACCCGGGAGAATCTTCTCAGAGTCCTGGCCGCCTGAGCGGCGCAGTGGAAGGCTTCACTTCACAAGCCCTCCCTGCGCCGCGTAGCGTACCTCAGCCCCTCCTCTACACTATGTGATGTCAAGCTGCGTGACATCACATAGATGCGACCGCGCGGCCCGCGCCGGGCTCTCATGGTGGACTAAGGAGGAGACACACCTGACGTCGACAGCTCCGACCTTCCTGTCAGTACCAGTGCCAGTGGGGAGAAGACAATGGAAAGGTAAAGGAAGGTAAGTGAACTACGTAAAGGGGGGAGCGTGTGCAGAGAGGGGGAAGGGGAGGAACACCATAATGTACACTGAGAGGGGAGCATAGTAATGGACACAGAGGGGAGAGGACATAATGATGCACACATATGGAGAGACATAACAATAGACACAGAGGGGAAGCATAATAATGGACATACAGGGGGGGTAATAATGGACACAGAGACAGGGCATAATAAAGAACACAGGGGGGACATAAAAATGTACATAGAGGGGTGGGTAATGTATACAGAGAGGGGGCATAATAAAGAACACAGGGGGGGCATAATAATGGACAGAGGGGGGTATTAATGGACACAGAGGGGGGCCTAATAAAGGACACGGGGTAATATAATAATGGACACAGGGGGGACATAATGGACACAGGGGGGGTACAGAATAATGGACACAGAGGGGAGTACATAATAATGGACAAAGGGTGGGAAGACATAATAATGGACATAAGGGGGGGACATAATAATAGATAGAGAGGGGAGGACATAATAATGGATACAGGGGGGGCATACTAATGGATATAGTGGATGGGGAGAGAACATAATAACGGACACAGAGGAGGCTTTGGGAAAATAATGATGGACACAGGAGGAGGAGGAAGGGGGATACAACACAGAACATACAGATGAGGGGGGTAGTGCAATACAGAACAAACAGATGAGAGGCAATGGCGTATCTATAATGGGTGCAGTGTGTGCGGGGCACACAGGCCCCCGGTTCCAGGGGGCCCCGCACCGCACACACTACACCCATATTTTTTTTAAACTTACCTGTCCCAAGGTCCCATGTCGGGTGTCATTGCTGTTCAGAACACAGGAAAAATGGCCGCCGTGACCATTTTCCAGTGTTCTGCGCATGCGCAGTAGACTAGAGTGTGCCCGGAGTCTAGTGCGCATGCATAGAACGCCGGAAAATGGTCGCAGCGGCCATTTTTCCGGCATTCTGCGCATGCGCAGTAGACTCCGGGGACACTCTAGTGCCCGGAGTCTACTAATGCTCCGGTGGCTGGCCAGCCGATTTAGTCGGCTGCCAGCCACTAGAGAGAGAGGAGGGGGCCTCGCATGAGGAGTGCACACGAGCCCCCTCCTCTCTTAAAACGCCCCTGATGAGGGGGTAGCACAAGACAGAACATACAGGTGAGATGGGAAGCTTAGTGCAACACATATAGTTATGGGGGAGGGGATAAACAATACAGGACATACAGACCAAGAGGGGTACAATCAGACATATCAAATGACGGAGGATAACACAAAGAAATAATGTAAGATGGAAAGAATAATATAAATAAAATGGATATTATGACTGCAATAGTAATATTAGAATAAAGGCTGTCTATCTGAATATATAAACCTTAGAAGGTAAATGGGCTTCGTCAGAATAGATAATTGTCAGTTACTTATTATTACTTTACCCCATTTACCTTCTCTATGAGAATTTTTGAGGTTAATATATTTAGATAGCATTTACACTAACATTATTATTACAAGCATAATATATATTCCATTTACCTGTGTATTTATTTATATACTGTATTTGTGCCATTTTTTCTTTTGGATTTTGTGAACCCCCTTTTAAAAATGGGCTACCCCTGTGTCCCAGGCCGGTGACAGAAAGACAGCAACAGAGAAGCTTCTGCGTAATGCAGCTAGCAGGAGGAGGAGTGAATAACAACGGGCCCAACTGAGAGGTAGGAACATTTAATTTAAGAAATTAAAATGTTATAAATATAATTTGGTGTTTTTCATTTTATGTCAGATTTTAAAAATGGTATGTGGTCAGGGAATGATGTGAGTGAGGGGTATTTGTGTCTGTTATGTGGTCAGGGCATGATGTGAGTGAGGGGTATTTTTGTGTCTGATATGAGGTCAGGGTATGATGTGAGTGAGGGGTATTTTTGTGTCTGATATGAGGTCAGGGTATGATATGAGTGAGGGGTATTTGTGTGTCTGTTATATGGTCAGGGTATGGTATGAGTGAGGGGTATTTGTGTGTCTGTTATATGGTCAGGGTATGGTGTGAGTGAGGGGTATTTGTGTCTGATATGAGGTCAGGGAATGATGTGAGTGAGGGGTATTTGTGTCTGTTATGTGGTCAGGGCATGATGTTAGTGAGGGGTATTTGTGTGTTTGTTATGTGGTCAGGGTATGATGTGAGTGAGGGGTATTTGTGTCTGTTATGTGATATGGGTATGATGTGAGTGAGGGGTATTTGTGTCTATTATGTGGTCAGTGAATGATGTGAGTGAGGGGTATTTGTGTCTGTTATGTGGTCAGGGAATAATGTGAGTGAGGGGTATTTGTGTGTCTGATATGAGGTCAGGGCATGATGTGAGTGAGGGGTATTTGTGTGTCTCTTATATGGTCAGGGTATGGTGTGAGTGAGGGGTATTCGTGTCTTCTGTGGTCAGGGCATGATGTGAGTGAGGGTTATTTGTGTCTGTTATGTGGTCAGGGCATGATGGTGAGTGAGGGGTATTTGTGTCTCTGTTATGTGGTCAGGGCATGATGTGAGTGAGGGGTATTTGTGTCTGTTATGTGGTCAGGGTATTATGTGAGTGAGGGGTATTTGTGTGCCTGTTATGTGGTCAGGGCATGATGTGAGTGAGGGGTATTTGTGTCTGTTATGTGGTCAGGGCATGATGGTGAGTGAGGGGTATTTGTGTCTGTTATGTGGTCAGGGCATGATGTGAGTGAGGGGTATTTGTGTGCCTGTTTTGTGGTCAGGGTATGATGTGAGTGAGGGGTATTTGTGTGCCTGTTATGTGGTCAGGGCATGATGTGAGTGAGGGGTATTTGTGTCTGTTATGTGGTCAGGGCATGATGTGAGTGAGGGGTATTTGTGTCTGTTATGTGGTCAGGGCATTATGTGAGTGAGGGGTATTTGTGTCTGTTATGTGGTCAGGGCATGATGTGAGTGAGGGGTACTTGTGTGTTTGTTATGTGGTCAGGGTATGATGTGAGTGAGGGGTATTTGTGTCTGTTATGTGGTCAGGGTATAATGTGAGTGAGGGGTATTTGTGTCTCTGTTATGTGGTCAGGGCATGATGTGAGTGGGGTATTTGTGTCTGTTATGTGGTAAGGGTATGATGTGAGTGAGGGGTATTTGTGTGTCTGATATGAGGTCAGGGCATGATGTGAGTGAGGGGTATTTGTGTGTCTGTTATGTGGTCAGGGCATGATGAGAGTGAGGGGTATTTGTGTCTGTTATGTGGTCAGGGTATGATGTGAGTGAGGGGTATTTGTGTCTCTGTTATGTGGTCAGGGCATGATGTGAGTGAGGGGTATTTGTGTCTGTTATGTGGTCAGGGTATGATGTGAGTGAGGGGTATTTGTGTGTCTGATATGAGGTCAGGGCATGATGTGAGTGAGGGGTATTTGTGTCTCTGTTATGTGGTCAGGGCATGATGTGAGTGAGGGGTATTTGTGTCTGTTATGTGGTCAGGGTATGATGTGAGTGAGGGGTATTTGTGTGTCTGATATGAGGTCAGGGCATGATGTGAGTGAGGGGTATTTGTGTGTCTGTTATGTGGTCAGGGCATGATGAGAGTGAGGGGTATTTGTGTCTGTTATGTGGTCAGGGCATGATGTGAGTGAGGGGTATTTGTGTGTCTGATATGAGGTCAGGGAATGATGTGAGTGAGGTGTATTTGTGTGTCTCTTATATGGTCAGGGTATGGTGTGAGTGAGGGGTATTTGTGTCTTCTGTGGTCAGGGCATGATGTGAGTGAGGGTTATTTGTGTCTGTTACGTGGTCAGGGCATGATGGTGAGTGAGGGGTATTTGTGTCTGTTATGTGGTCAGGGCATGATGTGAGTGAGGGGTATTTGTGTCTCTGTTATGTGGTCAGGGCATGATGTGAGTGAGGGGTATTTGTGTCTGTTATGTGGTCAGGGCATGATGGGGAGTGAGGGGTATTTGTGTCTGTTATGTGGTCAGGGCATGATGTGAGTGAGGGGTATTTGTGTACCTGTTATGTGGTCAGGGCATGATGTGAGTGAGGGGTATTTGTGTGCCTGTTATGTGGTCAGGGCATGATGTGAGTGAGGGGTATTTGTGTCTGTTATCTGGTCAGGGCATGATGTGAGTGAGGGGTATTTGTGTCTGTTATGTGGTCAGGGCATTATGTGAGTGAGGGGTATTTGTGTATGTTATGTGGTCAGGGCATGATGGTGAGTGAGGGGTATTTGTGTCTGTTATGTGGTCAGGGCATGATGTGAGTGAGGGGTATTTGAGTCTCTGTTATGTGGTCAGGGCATGATGTGAGTGAGGGGTATTTGTGTCTGTTATGTGGTCAGGGCATTATGTGAGTGAGGGGTATTTGTGCCTGTTATGTGGTCAGGGCATGATGTGAGTGAGGGGTATTTGTGCCTGTTATGTGGTCAGGGCATGATGTGAGTGAGGGGTATTTGTGTCTGTTATGTGGTCAGGGTATTATGTGAGTGAGGGGTATATGTGTCTGTTATGTGGTCTAGGTATAATGTGAGTGAGGGGTATATGTGTGTTATGTGGCCAGGGTATTATGAGAGTGAGGGGTATTTGTGTGTCTGTTATGTGGTCAGGGCATGATGTGAGTGAGGGGTATTTGTGTCTGTTATGTGGTCAGGGTATTATGTGAGTGAGGGGTATTTGTGTCTGTTATGTGGTCAGGGCATGATGTGAGTGAGGGGTATTTATGTGTCTGTTATGTGGTCAGGGCATGATGGTGAGTGAGGGGTATTTGTGTCTGTTATGTGGTCAGGGCATGATGTGAGTGAGGGGTATTTGTGTCTGTTATGTGGTCAGGGTATAATGTGAGTGAGGGGTATATGTGTGTTATGTGGTCAATGTATTATGTGAGTGAGGGGTATATGTGTCTGTTATGTGGTCAGGGTATTATGTGAGTGAGGGGTATTTGTGTGTCTGTTATGTGGTCAGGGTATGATGTGAGTGAGGAGTATTTGTGTGTCTGTTATGTGGTCAGGGAATGATGTGAGTGAGGGGTATTTGTATCTGTTATGTGGTCAGGGTATTATGTGAGTGAGGGGTATTTGTGTCTGTTATGTGGTCAGGGCATTATGTGAGTGAGGGGTATTTGTGTATGTTATGTGGTCAGGGCATGATGGTGAGTGAGGGGTATTTGTGTCTGTTATGTGGTCAGGGCATGATGTGAGTGAGGGGTATTTGAGTCTCTGTTATGTGGTCAGGGCATGATGTGAGTGAGGGGTATTTGTGTCTGTTATGTGGTCAGGGCATTATGTGAGTGAGGGGTATATGTGTCTGTTATGTGGTCAGGGTATTATGTGAGTGAGGGGTATTTGTGTGTCTGTTATGTGGTCAGGGCATGATGTGAGTGAGGGGTATTTGTGTCTGTTATGTGGTCAGGGTATTATGTGAGTGAGGGGTATTTGTGTCTGTTATGTGGTCAGGGCATGATGTGAGTGAGGGGTATTTATGTGTCTGTTATGTGGTCAGGGCATGATGGTGAGTGAGGGGTATTTGTGTCTGTTATGTGGTCAGGGCATGATGTGAGTGAGGGGTTTTTGTGTCTGTTATGTGGTCAGGGTATTATGTGAGTGAGGGGTATATGTGTCTGTTATGTGGTCAGGGTATTATGTGAGTGAGGGGTATTTGTGTGTCTGTTATGTGGTCAGGGTATTATGTGAGTGAGGGGTATTTGTGTGTCTGTTATGTGGTCAGGGTATTATGTGTGTGAGGGGTATATGTGTCTGTTATGTGGTCAGGGTATTATGTGTGTGAGGGGTATATGTGTGTTATGTGGTCAATGTATTATGTGAGTGAGGGGTATATGTGTCTGTTATGTGGTCAGGGTATTATGTGAGTGAGGGGTATTTGTGTGTCTGTTATGTGGTCAGGGTATGATGTGAGTGAGGGGTATTTGTGTCTGTTATGTGGTCAGGGTATTATGTGAGTGAGGGGTATTTGTGTCTGTTATGTGGTCAGGGAATGATGTGAGTGAGGGGTATTTGTGTCTGTTATGTGGTCAGGGTATAATGTGAGTGAGGGGTATATGTGTGTTATGTGGTCAATGTATTATGTGAGTGAGGGGTATATGTGTCTGTTATGTGGTCAGGGTATTATGTGAGTGAGGGGTATTTGTGTGTCTGTTATGTGGTCAGGGTATGATGTGAGTGAGGAGTATTTGTGTGTCTGTTATGTGGTCAGGGAATGATGTGAGTGAGGGGTATTTGTGTCTGTTATGTGGTCAGGGAATGATGTGAGTGAGGGGTATTTGTGTCTGTTATGTGGTCAGGGTATTATGTGAGTGAGGGGTATTTGTGTCTGTTATGTGGTCAGGGAATGATGTGAGTGAGGGGTATTTGTGTCTGTTATGTGGTCAGGGAATGATGTGAGTGAGGGGTATTTGTGTCTGTTATGTGGTCAGGGTATTATGTGAGTGAGGGGTATTTGTGTCTGTTATGTGGTCAGGGAATGATGTGAGTGAGGGGTATTTGTGTCTGTTATGTGGTCAGGGAATGATGTGAGTGAGGGGTATTTGTGTCTGTTATGTGGTCAGGGTATTATGTGAGTGAGGGGTATTTGTGTCTGTTATGTGGTCAGGGTATGATGGAGAGTGAGGGGTATTTGTGTCTGTTATGTGGTCAGGGTATGATGGAGAGTGAGGGGTATATCAGTCAGCATTAGGGCCAGGGAGTGGTGGTGAGACGGATTACAGATGGTGAAATATGGGGTCGATGAGCGATTGTGAATGATGTGTACTTAAGTGTTCGAGGGATGGTCTCTATGAGTGGTAGTGGTTAAAAGGTAGTATAGTACAGACAGCAATACTTACACCTGTGCCTGCACAAAGGTGATGCGATAGGTGACTACTATTGGCCTACTAAAATACATGTGTGTGTGTGGGGGGGAGGGGGGCACAAATATATATGCGAAGAGGGGAGGGTCATTGGGGTGGTGGTAGGTTGGTGCTAGCTATGCCCATCATGGTGCTAACCACCCCCCCCTGTACAGACCACTCCCCAACACACACGTCTCGCCCCCCACATCATTAGTCACACCCCTGCGGCAGTATACAATAGGCCCTTCATAAATTTCAGCTCCAGGCCCATTTGGACCTTAATCTGGCACTGCCCTGGCCAAAGTGCATTTATACCCCTGTTTAACTTTCTGTCTGTAAGACTACTGCTCCCAGCACGTCCACTCGCATTTCATATTGATAGCCACATTAGTCCAGACTCCATACAGGTTGTGTAGCCGAGTAGTACGCTATCACTGCTTACGTTGCCACCAAAGGGTGGACCCCCGTCTTGCTGCCAAGAACGTCGATGTTAAGAAGTATATGTATAAGTGAGTCAAATGCACTAAATCAAGATGAAATGCGTTGTGCATGACGATTACATTTTCTATAAACCTGTAGTGTGTTTTAAAACCGCCACATTGGATTCAATGTTACGTATATTAATAAGTAATATTCTTTGTTTAGAAAAATGCATCCGATCGTTGACGAGTTTTAATTAATAATATAATTTAGTTTTATGTCTATAAACCATACTTTCATTCCCCTTGTGTCATTGTTCTTCACCTCTCTGTTCTACACATTCCTGAATTTTTAGTCATCAATAGTCATGATCTTCTCTAAGGCCATAAATCTGTTTAAATGCCCTTTCCTTCCTTACTTGTCTATTTACTAAGATTCAAAACAGTTCCAAACATACATGAGAACCAAGACACAGACCATTAGCATGTGCAGTATATCACTGAGCCTGTATAACTGAGCCTGTATATCACTGAGCCTGTATATCACTGAGCTAGCCGGCTGAATTTTTATGAAATGCTCGGTGCCCTTACAGTTACATTCCATCACCTTGAATCATGATCTAGAATAAAGAAACAGGAATCCTACATTTCAGCCACAACAGGGAGAGTGGATATCACCAGATGCATTCACATAAACTGTGCTGTAATAATAGCCTTGTGCATCCATCTGCTACACAGGTCATTCTGTTAAAAAAAAAAAAACGCAGTAGGACTCCAAACACATGCACAGAAGCAAAAACAACGGCCGTTTGCGTGAATATCGCCATAACGTGCGACTTTGAATCAGGCCTTTAGTTCCTTGCTTGGGTCATTGAGGCTGACTTGCTTCAGCCCCATCGTGTCAGTCTATAAGTGGACTTGTCACTAACATAGTGAAGGCAGCCATTTTGTTTGGTTGAACTGATGTCTCTGAGGAAGCTGAGGCATTTTTGGTGATCCCTTTTTAGAGAGACAAAAAATAAATAAAGTGACCAGAGGATAACTAAAGCAGAAATCAATAATACCATATACTGTATGGCTCAATGGCTTATCAAAATAAGTTTGATGATTCAAATGTTAATGAACGGATGCCACTAAATGCAGGTAACCGCTGCTGGCCTGTGTGTGCTGTCACTGCTGCACTCTAAGATATATTATTTTAAATGGTACAAATAACACATTACAATCTCCTAAAATGGAGTTTCTCCCAGTGTAAATCTTCAGCCGGTCGGTTCCATAATTCTCTGTAAATTCTCTGTAAAAAGGGTTCATGTTAGTACATTTCCATAATTCCCCAACATGATTGTCACTTGCTGACGGATGGAAGATGCATGTCTTTGTTCTTCTTAATTGTTTGTAATTGTAATATCGTCATTTGTTTCTTGAGGAAACATTATCAGTTGCTATGGACAAAATAAATAGAAACTGAGCATTGAGGCAACGTCTCATCGCCGCAGGCTGATTTCAGTCAGTGAGGAAGCAAAGTAGTGTAATGGTATTTATTGTGGGGTGTATTTAGTAAAGAGCGGGTTTTATTCCATTGTAATACTGTCTATACTGTAATATTCCATCCATCATCTGGATGCCTGGTAGAAGAAGCCACATCTGTGCAAATCCAAAATAATCTGCCAAAAGATGAGCATTCTCCATCTAGTAGCGAAACAAATCTTTATTCCAATGTTCAGACATTTTTTTACTGAAGTGTTAGAGCAAAAGATCTGTTCCACTACTAGGGGTAAATTTACTAAAGTGAGAGTTTTTTGAAGTGAGTTTTAGAAGACATGTTGCCCATGGCAACCAATCAGATTCTAGCTGTTATCTTCTAGAAGGTGCTAGTTAAATGTTAAGTAGAATCTGATTGGTTGCTATTAGGGGTGAGCGGGTTCGGATTTCTGAAATCCGAACCCCCCCGAGCCCCCCCGATCCGAGTCCGATCCGAGTCAGGCTCGACTTTTCCCGCCTGACTCGGATCTGAAATCGAGGCAAAACGTCATCATCCCGCCTTCCGAGTCTCGCGGGTTTTGGATCCTATATAAGGTACCCGCGTCGGCGCCATTTTCTCACTCGGCTGTGGACAGTGAAGAGGGAGGGTGGGAGTTAGGGCTGTGTAGTGTAGTGTAGTGTAGTGCTGCTGTTGTCCACTACTTCAAAGTCCATAGGGGCTGGCTGTGTTGTGCTGTGCTGCTGTTGTTAATAGGGGCTGTGTCCACTACTTCAAAGTCCATAGGGGCTGGCTGGACTGTGTTGTGCAGTCAGTTCTCCATAGGGGCTGTGTCCACTCCAAAGTCCTGTGCAGTGTCCCAGTCCTAAAGGAGTGCTGTAGTGTTGTCCAGGGGGTGCTCTGTCCATCAGGGGTGCTCCCCCCAAGTGCTAAAAAAATAATATATTTTCTGTGTTTGTGAATTGTGTGCGCAGTAGCCGCACGTGCATCAACAAAGTAGTGCCAAACGTGCGCCTGTGTCATAAGTAAAGGGCCGGCTGGCTTGACCGTTAAAGGGTGCTGTAACCCCCGAAAGTACACTCCAGTCCAAACCAAAAAAAAATTATTTTCTGTGTTTGTGAATTGTGTGCGCAGTAGCCGCACGTGCATCAACAAAGTAGTGCCAAGCGTGCGCCTGTGTCATAAGTAAAGGGCCGGCTGGCTTGACCGTTAAGGGTGCTGTAACCCCCGAAAGTACACTCCAGTCCAAACCAAAAAAAAAATTATTTTCTGTGTTTGTGAATTGTGTGCGCAGTAGCCGCACGTGCATCAACAAAGTAGTGCCAAGCGTGCGCCTGTGTCATAAGTAAAGGGCCCGCTGGCTTGACCGTTAAGGGTGCTGTAACCCCCGAAAGTACACTCCAGTCCAAACCAAAAAAAAAATTATTTTCTGTGTTTGTGAATTGTGTGCGCAGTAGCCGCACGTGCATCAACAAAGTAGTGCCAAGCGTGCGCCTGTGTCATAAGTAAAGGGCCGGCTGGCTTGACCGTTAAAGGGTGCTGTAACCCCCAAAGTACACTCCAGTCCAAACCAAAAAAAAAATTATTTTCTGTGTTTGTGAATTGTGTGCGCAGTAGCCGCACGTGCATCAACAAAGTAGTGCCAAGCGTGCGCCTGTGTCATAAGTAAAGGGCCGGCTGGCTTGACCGTTAAAGGGTGCTGTAACCCCCAAAGTACACTCCAGTCCAAACCAAAAAAAATATTATTTTCTGTGTTTGTGAATTGTGTGCGCAGTAGCCGCACGTGCATCAACAAAGTAGTGCCAAGCGTGCGCCTGTGTCATAAGTAAAGGGCCGGCTGGCTTGACCGTTAAAGGGTGCTGTAACCCCCAAAGTACACTCCAGTCCAAACCAAAAAAAAAATTATTTTCTGTGTTTGTGAATTGTGTGCGCAGTAGCCGCACGTGCATCAACAAAGTAGTGCCAAGCGTGCGCCTGTGTCATAAGTAAAGGGCCGGCTGGCTTGACCGTTAAAGGGTGCTGTAACCCCCGAAAGTACACTCCAGTCCAAACCAAAAAAAAATTATTTTCTGTGTTTGTGAATTGTGTGCGCAGTAGCCGCACGTGCATCAACAAAGTAGTGCCAAGCGTGCGCCTGTGTCATAAGTAAAGGGCCGGCTGGCTTGACCGTTAAAGGGTGCTGTAACCCCCGAAAGTACACTCCAGTCCAAACCAAAAAAAAATTATTTTCTGTGTTTGTGAATTGTGTGCGCAGTAGCCGCACGTGCATCAACAAAGTAGTGCCAAGAGTGCGCCTGTGTCATAAGTAAAGGGCCGGCTGGCTTGACCGTTAAAGGGTGCTGTAACCCACAAAGTACACTCCAGTCCAAACCAAAAAAAAAATTATTTTCTGTGTTTAGCCGCACGTATATATCAAATCGATATAACATAAATGGAGGACCAAACTTTCTCCGATAAAAATAAAATAGAGAAAGATCAAGAACCACTTCCTCCTAGAGCTGAAGCTGCTGCCACTAGTCATGACATAGACGATAACATGCCATCAACGTCGTCTGCCAAGGCCGATGCCCAATGTCATAGTAGAGGGCACATACAATCCCAAATGGCAAAGTTCAGGAAAATGACCTTGAAAAAGACATTTAAATCAGCTGAAGAGAAACGTAAACTTGCCAATATGCCATTTACGACACGGAGTGGCAAGGAACGGCTAAGGTCGATCCCTAGTATGTTCATGACTAGTGGTTCAGCTTCACATGACGATGGAAGCCCTCCTCCCACTAAAAAAATCAAAAGAGTTAAGCTGGCAAAAGCACAGCGAAGAACTGTGCTTTCTAAGAAGATATCACAAATCCCCAAGGAGAGTCCAAGTGTGGTGGTGGTTGCGATGCCTGACCTTCCCAGCACTGGACGGGAAGAGGTGGCTCTTTCCACCATTTGCACGCCCCCTGCAAGTGCTGAAAGGAGCACCCACAGTCCACTTGCTGATATGCAAATTGAAGATGTCACTGTTGAAGTACAACAGGATGAGGATACTGGTGTAGCTGGCGCTGAGGAGGAAGTTGGCGAGGAGGATTCTGATGGTGATGTGGTTTGTTTAAATCAGGCTCCGGGGGAGACAGTTGTTGTCCGTGGGATGAAAAAGCCCATCACGGTCATGCCTGGGCAGAAGACCAAACATTCCACCTCTTTGGTCTGGCAATATTTCTATCCAAATCCGGACAACAACTGTCTTGCCATATGTACCATATGTAAAGGTGAAATAAGTAGGGGTAGGGACGTCAACCACCTAGGAACATCCTCCCTTATACGGCACCTGCAGCGCGTTCATAAAAAGTTACTGTCAAGTTCAGAAACTTTGGCTAAGACCGTAAGCAGTCCAGGGACACCTAAATCCCGTTGTCCTGTTGTATCCAAGCGCCTGCAAACCACACCGTCAACTCCCTCCTCGTCAATTTCCTCCTTAGTCAGGATCGGAAGTAGTCCTGCAGGCCATGTCACTGGCATGACTGACTCTCCTATCCGGGATTCCTCTGGAGGATCCTGCATTGCTACGCCTACTGCTGCCGCTGCTGCTGTTGCTGCTGCTGGGAGTCGTTCATCATCCCAGAGAGGAAGTAGGAACACCACTACTTTTACTAAACAATTGACCCTCCAACAGTCCTTAGCGAGGAGGATGAAGTACGACAGCAGTCATCCTGAAGCAAAACGTATAACTGAGGCCTTGACTGCTATGTTGGTGTTAGACGTGCATCCGGTATCCGCCATTAGTGCAGTGGGATTTAGACAATTGATGGAGGTAGTGTGTCCCCGGTTCCAAATCCCGTCTAGATTCCACTTCACTAGGCAGGCGATACCGAGACTGTACAGAAACGTCAGAAAAAGTGTACTCAGTGTCCTGAAAAATGCCGTTGTACACAATGTCCACTTAACCACGGACATGTGGACAAGTGGAACAGGGCAGACTAAGGACTATATGACTGTGACAGCCCACTGGGTAGATGTATCACCTTACGCAGCAACAGCAGCAGCGTCACCAGTAGCAGCATCTCAGAAACGCCAGCTCGTTACAAGGCAGGCTACGCTGTGTATCACCGGTTTCAGTAAGAGGCACACCGCCGACAACCTCTTAGAGAAACTGAGGGAAATCATCGCCCAGTGGCTTACCCCACTTAGAGTCTCCTGGGGATTTGTGATATCTGACAACGCCACCAATATTGTGCGGGCATTACATCTGGGCAAATTCCAGCACGTCCCATGTTTTGCTCACACAATAAACTTGGTGGTGCAGAATTTTCTGAAAAGCGACAGGGGCGTGCAGGAGACGCTTTGGGTGGCCCGAAAAATTTCTGGCCACTTTCGCCATTCAGCGACTGCGTGCCGAAGACTGGAGCGCCAGCAAACACTCTTGAACCTGCCCCGCCATCACCTGAAGCAAGAGGTTGTGACGCGGTGGAACTCAACCCTCTATATGCTTCAGAGGATGGAGGAGCAGCAAAAGGCCATACAAGCCTATACATCCACCTATGACATAGGCAAAGGAGGGGGTATGCACCTGACTCAAGCGCAGTGGAGAATGATTTCCGTGTTGTGCAAGGTTCTCCAGCCCTTCGAACTTGCCACACGTGAAGTCAGTTCAGACACAGCCAGCTTGAGTCAGGTCATTCCCCTCATCAGGCTTTTGCAGAAGCAGCTGGAGAAAGTGAAGGAGGAGCTAAGACGGAGCGATTCCGCTCGGCATGTGGGACTTGTGGATGAAGCCCTTCATTCGCTTTGCCAGGATTCCAGGGTGGTCAATCTGTTGAAATCAGACCACTACATTTTGGCCACCGTGCTTGATCCTAGGTTTAAAGCCTATGTGGTGTCTCTTTTTCCGGCTGACACAAGCCTGCAGAGGTGCAAAGACCTGCTGGTGAACACACTGTCAGCTGAAGCGGAACGTGACACGTCAACGGCTCCTTCATTTTCTCCCGCAACTGGGGCTGCCAGGAAAAAACTTAGGTATCCTAAGCAACCCGCTGGCGGTGATGTAGGGCAGGCAGGACCAAGTTTGGACATCTGGTCCGGACTGAAGGACCTGGCAACAATTTCTGACATGTCTACTGTCACTGCATATGATACTGTCACCATTGACAGAATGGTGGAGGATTACATCGGTGACAGCATCCAAGTAGGCATGTCAGACAGTCCATACCTGTACTGGCAGGAAAAAGAGGCAATTTGGAGGCCCCTGTACAAGCTGGCTCTATTTTACCTGAGTTGCCCCCCTCCAGTGTGTACTCCGAAAGAGTGTTTAGTGCAGCCGGGAACCTTGTCAGCGAAAGGCGTAGGAGGTTGCTTCCACAGAATGTGGAGAAGATGATGTTCATCAAAATGAATTATCAGCTCTTCCAGGGAGACCAGCCTCCAGAAGGTACAGAGGGACCTGTGGTGGTGGATTCAAGTGGGGACGAGTTAATACTTTGTGAGGATGAGGATGTACACACTGAAGAGGGTGAGGAATCGGTGGATGAGGAGGATGAGGATGACATCTTGCCTCCGTAGAGCCAGTTTGTGCAGGGACACATTAATTGCCAGCTTGTTTTGTGGGGGCCCAAACGAACCAATCATTTCAGCCACAGTTGTGTGGCAGACCCTGGCGCTGAAATGATTGATTTGTTAAAGTGTGCATGTCCTGTTTATACAACATAAGGGTGGGTGGGAGGGCCCAAGGACAATTCCATCTTGCACTTCTTTTTTTTCTTTGCATTATGTACAGTTTGGGGCCTAGTTTTTCTAACTGCCATCCTGTCTGCCACTGCAGTGTCACTCCTAGATGGGTCACGTGTTTGTGCCGCCCACTCGTGTCGCTTAGCATAGTCATCCAGCTACCTCGGTGCAACCTTTTGGACATGAAAACACTATTGTGAGGTGTGAGGTGTTCAGAATAGACTGGAAATGAGTGGAAATTAAGGTTATTGAGGTTAATAATAGCATAGGAGCAGAGAAACCAACAAATTCTGTGATTTTAGCTGTTTTTATGCTTTTTAAAAAAAAAATACAGATCCAAAACACAAAACCCAGAACCCAAAACACGGAAGGGTGGTTTTGGCAAAACCAATCCAGATCCAAAACACGAAGAAAGATCCAGATCCAAAACCAAAACACAAAACACGAAAAGTGGCCGGTGCACACCCCTAGTTGCTATGGGCAACATCTCTTCTAAAACTCACTTCTAAAAACTCTCACTTTAGTAAATTTATCCCAAAGATGGAGAGTGCTGGTATTTTTTTGGAATATCGTTTGATGGAGAGCGCTGGCTAGCGCAGGGGCCATTATCAAGGCCCGACATTTGTGTCGTAATGCCACAATGACGGAATACTGCCCGAGTGAAGTGGGCGGGATCTGTGAGGGTCGCCCGCTGCACTAAAATGTACATGTCCCTGAATTTTGGGACGTCCCCCCCCCCCTGCATTTCTCAGAGAGTGGATCAGCCTCCCAGGCCCCACCTACTTCCCCACTCCCTAGTGATGTGCGCAGTCTGGAGGCACAGCGATCTGCAGCACCCCACACGCACCACCCCGGTGTCTTCCACTTCCATCACCACCCTGAGTTCTCCTGGAAGGGCAGAGTATTTATATTATATACATTGAATTGCAGACATGAAAGAATTATTCTTAGAGCTGACCGTAGCTTTGCATTAATATCTTGTTACTGCCAATCTGTAATCTGGTTGCACACTCAGAGGATCACCTTCAGCTTGGCTAATCAGACACTCCTGAATAGCTCTGCGATGCTGTGGATTAGAAGATTGGGTTTTTATAAGGTTAGAGAGAAGCGACTCAAAAATCACTGACATAGAGCACAGCGCAGCTGAAGGGTGCTTCCCTGATCCTCTAATATCTCCCAGTTTCTTTGTGGAAAGATATATAATTAAATATGATTTCTCCAACTTGCTATCGGCACTGTTCCGAACTGTCTACATCAGTAATAATTGCCTGGATGGGCAGAAAATGGACAAATTCATCAAGCTCCAAAATTATTAGCTTGTCGCCCCATAGCTAACGCCATGTTTTGTTTGGATTAGCCAACTTCACATTGTTGGGTCAGAGAGGAACCCTTCGCAAAAGGCCTCCCCCAGGTGAAGACATGATGAAGCCATAAACCACTTTTTTGCCATTTCATAAATATACCCCATAAAACTGAATTTCAAGAAACAGACTTTAAGCTGACACTGGGGCAATAATGGGGCTTATTCACACAGCTAAATGCAGAGATTCACTTGTATGCCGAGTATGCAACTGCACCACCTGGCAGAGCTGTAACTTTGGGTTGTACGAGTGGTGCCATCGCTAAGGGGGGTGACATCAACGCTGCCCCACAGCACTTGCATTTGGATGGCAGGGTTCCTGGCATGGCACCCTGCTGGGCATGCAGCCAGTACAGCCATGCACTCTGGGCAGTGCTATATTTCCTGGTGCTGGGGGCTTCGCCCCGTGGTCCTGCTCTGGCAATGCCACACCTATTCATGCGCTTGGTTTCATGGCCGTCATTATTATTGTTGGGCACTTGCACCAGTCCAATGCTTGGTGCAAAATATCTGTCTGAAAACGTACTGAAACAAACAGCCATGGGTGTAACTACCATAGGTGCTAGGGGTGCAGCTGCTATGGTGCCAAGAGCTTAGGGGGGACCATCTTCCTTGTCAAAGTTACATTTGTTATATACATTTTTCACCACTAGGTGGTACATGGAGCCTTCAAATACCTAGTTACGCCCCTGCACACAGCTGTATGTAGCCCAGAGTTAAGTCAACATGCCCTTGACTCCCCCCAGAAAACGTAACCTATGTGCGAATGGAGAAGCTTCTGAGTTGTATATGACACTGAGTTGCCTGTTGTTCTGTGCGCTAAGCTCCGGAGCATGCACAGTGCAAGATATGTTTGCAAAACTATTTGCATTCAACTTTGCATGTGGTGTTTGAGCTGAACAGACAACAGTACCAGAGATTGTGGCTCGTGGTTGGTGCCCTGGTTCACATCCACCTCCACCACCATCATTTACTCACCACCGCCGTTTAATGTTGAAGCTTGCGAGCAGGGCCTTCCTACCTATATATCTGTCTGTTATTACTCAGTTTAGTTCTATTAATGTTTACAATTGTAAAGCGCAACTTAATATGTCGCGCTCTATAAGAAACTGTTAATAAATAAACCAAATTCTGTGCGCAAATCATGGAATGGAGTAGTGGGGGAGGGGCCATAATGATATGAATCGCCAACCTTTACCTCTAAACTGTGACTCCCAAGCTCCTAAATTTTAATGTTACCTTTGGTGGGTATGCCAATACACAGTGGCATCTAGGTCACAAGGGTTTAGAGGTGCCTAACAAGGATGCAGAGAATTGGGGGTGGGTGGGTACTATTTACCCAGGCCTGTCTAAGGAGCTGTGCAAGGGAAATAATGCCCCCTCCTCAGAGCGTGCTGTCGCAGCGCCCATAGTATTTTTTATTGTTTTTTTGTTTTTTTTCAAGCAGGCATGGCCACGCCTTTCCTTTCATCTGGGTCCGCCATTGCTCTCTACAGCCCTGGTGTCAAATACACTGAGATCATGTTACGTTGTACGTAAAGTGAGTTTTGCTGAAAAAACTAAGCATGAACGTACTGCTTGCTTCACCAGAAGCGTAACAACAATGAAGGTTCAGCTGTGCACGTAGAGCAGGGGTTCCCAACCACGGTCCTCAATGCACACTAACAGTCCAGGTTTTAGGGATAGCCATACTTGAGCAGAAGTGACTTAATTAGTGCCTCAGTTATTTTGATTTAACCATCTGTACATAATCATGGATATCACTAAAACCAGGACTGTTAGTGTGCCTTGAGGACCGAGGTTGGGAATCACTGGTATAGAGGATCACAAATACAAAGATTGACTTCTGTAAACAACTAATCTCAGATCAGTGCATGACAAGTACACACACTGGACTGGTCAGTGACCTTCAGTAAATTCATGTACAATTGGCAATGTACTGTATATATTTGTCATCGTCTGTATGGACAATTGAACCTTTATTATTGTTATTGATGAAGCAGGCAATACGTCCATGAAACGCGTGTCCAGCCTTTTTATACTCGAGATCCTGGGGATTATACTGACTTGGTAGCAAAGCAAAAAAAAAAAGTAACTTTGCACCTTGGAAAAACCATGCTGCACTGCAGGAGGGGAAGATGTAAACTGTAGAGATGTGCACCAACCCCCGTGTTTTGACTTGGGATCTGGATTCATCTTAGTGTTTTGGTTTTGCAAAACCACCATCAAGTGTTGTGGATTCCGATAAAAATCGATAAAGTTCAATTAAAAATCGATAAAAACAGCTATAAAATGTCAGAATCCAAAACCCACATTAAATTTTTACATTCGAGTTTTGAACTGGCAACAGATCCCAACCGGGACTCTGGGCCTGATTCAGAGCCGGACGCTCTGAATCAGAGTTTTTTTTTTTTTTTTCAGTGCGGCCTCCGGGCTGCTCGCATAGCTGTGGGTGACCACCCACAGCTATTGCGAGCGGCCAGGTGATGGACGTGATGGTCTTGACCATCGCGACCATCGGGGCTTGCGACGAGACCCTTGCGGTAGGGTCTCGTTCCTGCAAGCCCCAGTGAACTTCTGGCTCTTAATAGAGCCGGAAGCTCACCACTGACATCACTCGTGATGTCAGTGGGGCCGCCTCCAAATGGAAGGCGTTCCATCGGGAACGCCTCCGTTTGGCCAGCCACCCCCCCTACCCGCCTCCGAAACGGTGGGAACTGTCGATCAAGATCGAAAGCCGCCCCCTTTTGGTGCGAGACCCGGAGCGACGGAGCACCCGTCGCTAGCTGGGTCTCGCGCATGCGCAATTCGGAGCCGGCTCCGGCATGCGCAGTGGCCAAACATCGACCCGCTCGCGAGAGCTTAGCACTTGCGAGCAAGTCTGAATCAGGCCCTCTGTTCGAACCAGGTCACAAAAGTGAATCCGAACCATGTCCCAGTTCTAGTCTGAACCCCTAAGTTCGGATTTCAGAAATCCGGACCTACACATCTCTAGTAAAATGTGCCGGGATATAGATTTAGGAGGAACGTCTCCTAACTGTAATCTAAATTGCAGTGTAAAAGTAAAGCTGCCCAGCATTTTTGGGCTAACAAAATGTAATTTCACCCCCTTGCATTGCAGCATGGTTCCTCACGGTGCAAAGTTTTTTGTTGTTGTTTTTCTTTTACTTTTCTTCCAACTTAGGGGTATATTTACTAAAGTGCAAGTTTTTAGAAGTGGAGATGTTGCCCATAGTAACCAATCAGATTCTACTTATCATATATCCAGCACCTTCTAGAAGATAATAGCTAGACTGGTCCCTGACTGCGCTAGCTAGGTGCCTCCCGGTGTGTTGCCCCCGCCCGGTGCCTCACCATGGCGGCCAGCGCCATGCGGAAGCAGGAGGAGAAGCACCTGAAGCTGCTGCAGGAGATGACCAGCCTCCCCCACAACCGCAAGTGCTTCGACTGTGACCAGCGCGGCCCGACCTACGCCAACATGACGGCGGGGGCCTTCGTCTGCACGTCCTGCTCCGGCATCCTGCGCGGTTTGAACCCACCCCACAGAGTGAAGTCAACCTCTATGACCACGTTTACACAGCAAGAAATAGAATTCCTTCAGAAGCACGGCAATGACGTTTGCAAACAGATTTGGCTAGGTTTATTTGATGATAGGTCTTCTGCAATCCCAGACTTTAGAGATCCACAGAAAGTGAAAGAATTCCTTCAAGAAAAATATGAGAAGAAGCGATGGTATGTTCCACCTGAGCAAGCCAGGGTGGTTGCCTCTGTGCACGCCTCTATATCTGGATCCTCTGCAAGTAGTGCTAGCAGTACACCAGAATTCAAACCATTGAAAACTCTTCTGGGGGAATCTGCACCCTCTCTACATCTAAACAAGGGGACCCCTAGCCAGTCTCCTGTTGTGGCTCGCAACCAGGTGCCCCAGCAGCATCATCATCACCAGGAGAAGAAACAGTTTGACCTGCTGAGTGACCTTGGAGCAGACATCTTTGCTACCCCTGCACCCCAGCCAGCTGCCACGGCTAACTTTGCCAATTTTGCAAATTTTAACAGTCATACAGCTCACAATTCTGCCCATGCAGATTTTGCAAACTTTGATGCATTCGGACAGTCTAATAGCACGGGTAGTTTCGGATCATTCCCCCAATCAAGCCAGACACCCATCCAGCCCTTAAATACAGGTACAAACGCTAATGCAAACTTTGCTCAATTTGACAACTTTCCCAAGTCCTCCAGCGCCGACTTTGGAGCCTTCAATTCAACTGGAGCCAGTAAAACTGCTGCTGTTAGTAAACCCAGCCAGACTTTAGCAGATAAATATGCAGCTCTTGCTGACCTAGACAATGTCTTCAGTAGTGCACAATGTGGCAGTGGTCAAGCCAGCAGCTATAACAAAGCATCAGTTTCTGCCACATTAGGCCCAGTTCCAGCCCCAACAGACAACAGTGTTTTTGGAATGCCATCTAATGTGCCGTCAGCGCACACGCATCAGACTGTCTCAGTCGCAGGAACTTTTGGAGGTCCTGCTTCCACAAACCCATTTGTCTCCGCTCCTGTTTTACCTGCTGTTAATCCTTTCCAGACAAATGGACGAGCGCCTCCAGGAATCCAACATGGTCACACCACAGAGATGGAGTATCAGAGTGCCCCATTCCACCCATTCCACCAGGCCAGACTACCGACAGCCGCAGGAGCAATGGATGTCTCGTCTTTTGGCACAGCTTCTCTAAGCATGCCCGCAGGGTTCGGGACATCGGCATCATACAGTCTTCCTACCAGTTTTAGTGGCAGCTTCCATCAGCCTGCATTCCCCCCTCAGACGGCCTTCCCCCAACAGACTGCGTTCTCACAGCAGCCCAATGGTAATATACAAGGAGCTGGTTTTGGTGTGTTTGCTCCTGGGAAGTCAGTGGTTACTCATTTGGGCAGGTTGCAGCTCCTGCCATCTAGCAATCCATTCATGGCCGGGGCACCTTCTGGGTAGTTTCTAGCAGGAAGTTCATCAACGAACCCTTTCTTATAGACTTAGACTAACACAGGAGCTTACCAGGCATCACCGTACATGTACTGCCTCTTGCACTGTTTGTCTTGTTTGTTTAACCAGCGTAAGCTTTAAACACAGGGAGTTCTTTTGGAGCCTGCAATTATATTTTTTTTGTATTTAAACAAAAAAAGGAACAAAAACAAGGTAATATGTGCAATTGGAAGCCTTTTTTTTTTTTTATTTCCTTCAACCCCCTTGGATTCCTAGAGATGTGTTAGCAGAATATTGCAGTGCAGTGTGTTGGCTATCATTTTGGGCACCAAGGGGGAAGTGAAGGTATATTAAATTTGGTAAGTTATTGCAGATTCCATATTCATTTATGCTGCAGTACTGTATATATATATTTTTCTTAGGGACTAGGTAATTCATATCAGTATTTCTAACTCATAACACTTTATGCTATGTGGGAGAGCAGGAACTTAGCGGCTCGAAGTGTCCGCCCTGCTGAAAACATTGTAATCATTTTATCAATTTGGCTTGGAAATTAAGTGTTAAATGAGAAACTATGTATACATTTTATTCATTACAATGAAGAAACCCACAGACTTATTTTGCCCAATAAAGCTAGCCATTTCCATAGGCCTAAAATATCCATCCTGAACACTTATGTCTGCATAATAAATCTAATAATGTTTTGCTACCGTTTGCAGGTGAAAAATATTAAACATATTAAAATATTAGAAGATAATAGATAGAATCTGATTGGTCGCTATGGGCAACATCTCCACTTCTAAAAACTCTGACTTTAGTAAATATACCGCTAAATTACAATCAGCCCACCTGTGTCAAAACCAGATTATGGGGGAGATGTATCAAACCTCCTAAAGGACACAGGTGGAGAAGATGCCTATAGCTAGGGAACTTATGGATCCCACGTTGTTCCTGGGAACCAGCAATTTGTATTCTGAAGCACTACCCAATAGAATGCAGCCTATTAATCCAATAGGATCTAGTGACATCACGGAGGCATGAGGCACTTTGCTCCTTCGTTCTTAGTGAAGTGAATTTGTTTCCTGCCCTATGCTGTCTCCATGGTGCGGTGGTAGCAGATCAGGATGAAGGAGTGATATACATCCACAGCCCACTGACTGCCCAGCTGCTAGGTACCCTGGGTAAGTCTGCTATTCTGAGCATATCTAAACTCTCAAATCCAGGAAGCGTAATATGGTAAATGCTTATTTTCATCTTTACAGTGTATATCCCGGTAAGTGAAGAACCTGGATCGCTCAATAATACGTTTACACACGAGGGAGCTGAGAACTTACAACAGTGTAAAAGCAGTCTATAAATGCCTACTCAGAGCAGGCCCTTCGCACGTACGTCATTCGGCTTTACACGAATGTGTCGGCTTAATAACATCAGCACGGCGCTGTGTGATTGCTACAGTACATCTTTAGAAAGCTTGGGGATAACAGGAGAACTGGGACAGAGCCATCTTATTAGCATGTACTGTACAGGACTCAGACCCACCTGATAGAAGGTATTGTCTGCCTGCGTGTCTCCAAGGGAGACAGGACTGACAAGTGCCGAACCTGGTGTGAAGCCCGAGACAATTTTTTTTCCAATTACCTCTTACATTATTTCTATTCCAGGGAGATGTAATAGTCTGCTGGTAAAAATAGGCATGTCACTCCCACAGTCACACGCCGAGGCAGGAAACATTTTATCCCTATATACAAAAACTGCTGCAAAACCATCCCTAAAATAAACAGGGCAGGAGCAATAAATTGACTCTTAAGCTGCATACACAGGTAAAGATTTTCTGTCCAACCATCCAACTAGTTGATTGGTTGGAATGAAAATCTGGCAACCTATGGGAGTAAAGCTGCATACACACACAACAATATTTTGAGCAATTTTCGTTAAACGATATCGTTTGAAAAAATTTTTCACTTTCTGAGTCAAATGATGAACGATAATCGTTCATGCGCATAGGCAAACGCAGGGGGGGTTTCCGTCTGCCTGGAAACCCCCCTCCCCAGCACACACCTTAACCACAATAGAAATAGTAATATAATAGAAGGTTTCTAGTGCTGCATGTTCTTCTCAGTATCACAAATGAAATGATTAGCACCACCTGTGGATCTTTTAAAATGTGTCAGCCAGTAATAAATACACCTCTGTACCAACTAGGAGATGTGGAAAACATGCACTGTTAGGGGTGCACTGCTATAGACCATCAATAGCGTTAATTATAAAATACTGTATAATAATACACTATCCAGTACATAAGGAGACCAATATGTACATATATGTCCAGGGTAGTGCTAAGTTCTTCTGCTGCTCCCTCAGACTCCCGGACTTGCTCCAATGCTCTAGATTGATGCCCACATCTGACATAAAAACATTTATCTCAGACAGGATTGCCCTACTGCTGCATCTAATGGCTTACTGCGATCACTGGTCCTGTATATGCTGGAATTATGCAAGACAATATATTAAAGCTGGATAAGTGCTAATTAGGCCCTCTTCATTTACTGGCCACACTCACTCTAAAATCAAGCATCTGGAAACCCCCCTCTAGAAATCCTGCGTTTGCCACTGATGCGCGTTCACGTTTGAAGTTTGTAGTTCAGTCACACTTGTCAACTCAACGATTTTCATTAAGGGAATATGCAAAAATCGTTTGTAGTTCAAAAAAATCGTTCATTACACTTTAAAAAGTCTGAAAGATAACCTGACAGAAAATCGTTCATAAAATCGTTCATAAAATCGTTGGTAACAAAATCGTTGTGTGTGTGTATGCAGCTTAACTGCAATTTGCTCCTAAATGCCAGAAAACAGATGAAAATGGTCGTTCAGAAAAGTTTGTTAAATGTTTGATCTAAATAATTTGTTCAAACAACAGTTTTTGTCCATTTTCCGGCGTTTGGGAGCAAATTGCTGATTGTCATTTACTTTCATACCTTACCAGATTATCATTCCAACCAATCAACTAGTTGGATGGTTGGACAGAAAATCTTTACGTGTGTATGCAGCTTTATAGTATCACAGATTCTCAAACTCGGTCCTCAGGACCCGAAACAGTGCATGTTTTCCAGGGCTCCTCACAGAAATACAAGTGTGATAACTAGCTCCACCTGTGGATCTTTTAAAATGTGTCAGTGAGTGATGAATACACCTGTGCACCAGCTGGGTGACCTGGAAAACGTGACCGGTGTGGGGTCCTGAGGACCGTTTTTGAGAACCACTCCTTTATGTATTAAGATAATAGGGCACTTGTTGCATTAAACATGGATTTAAGTAATTTTTTTGGTAAACCCAAGGTCATATTCTTTCTAGATCCATGACAATCTCTAGACATCATTCCAGTGGCATCAGTAGCTGGTAATTCTTTATACTGTGGTACAGAAATACACAAGGCCTGATTCAGACCCATTCGCTATCTGCGTATGCTCGCTAGATGCGTATGCAAATTTTTCAATGTGACGCCACGGGAAGCGTTCACTCGCCAAGGCATAAGCACGCCCACCATGTCTTAGCGAGCGGCCACTTTGTGTATGCGTACGCCCAATCGCACAGGCAAAGCCACCCACCAGCACCACGTCACCTCCAGGAAGTGTATTAAAACATTGGTACATCGAGCACCATCGGATATAAATGCAGTGCTTGAGGTAGCTTTACCCTACCGCAAGCATTGCGAGGAAATCAGTGTGAAAAAATGGCAAGTGACATGTACTATGACGCTGCCTGTTAATTATGCACGCCTCTAAAACGGCGATGAAACACCCAGGCACGCCTGCGTTCGCATCTCCAACCCCCCGTTATTAGTGTCCTGCCCCTGTTACCACCCACAAACGGCCTCTCCTGTCACTCATTACCCTGGGCTGCCTTTGCTGGGTGAGCGAGAGGGTTGCGATCGCAGTGTGTAGTTCGCGCACGAGCCGAATGAAGCTTGCGCATGCGCGTACACAGAACATTGTGCCGCTTGCGAACGCACAGCGCGAGCGAGCTGCTCTGAATCAGGCCCACAGATGTGTCCTCATACAACAATCGTTTTTGCACCATATGGCGAGAGATGCCTGGCGCGACTTCCGATCTGTGCACTTTTTTCTCAGTTTTGCTTCTTTATTTGCTTATAGTGTACTAGGTACTAAGAATTACTGTTTTGGTGTGCCTAAGTCACATGTCCGTGGCGCCCTAATGGGGGGGCTATTTGGCGCAATTGGAGGATAAGTGTATGTGAACACATCTGTAAATTTAGTGATATGACATAACAATATAGATCACCTAGTATCCATCTTCCACAGTTTTGTAGAAGAAGATTATATGAACATATTACTCCAAACCCCTTCTGGTCTAACTAACGGATGCGGGTTGAGCTTCCAACCTTGTCACCCGAGCATGCATCTCACTAACGTGCTCCATTGTACAGCTTAATATGGGTCCTTTATTGGTATGGATATCATGGTGACTCAACAGTCATAATGTTGACGTTGTCCATTTCCACATTGATCATGTAGACGACGATGAAATGTCGACATGTTAGAATATCGGCACATTATCTCTGGTGGCCCAGCAGTCACTTGTCTACTCCTGACAGCTGTAGTGGCTTCTGAGTCCCGATGGACATGTAACCGCCACTTCCGGGTCAGACCGCCGATGCTGCAGCATTTGATTGAGTATTTCTCCCCTGTTCCTACGGGCATGCTGGGATGTGTAGTTCCACAGCAGCTGGAGGGCCAAAAGTTGAAGACCCATGCTCTAGTGCCTATCCCTAACTCCACCCCCTCCCCGCAGCCTAACCTGAACCTCCCCTGCAACCTAATGCTGGCCATACACTAGAACGACCAGCATAAGATGCGATTCAGCATACGATTTCCCTTGAAATCCCCGGCAGCTCCCTGGCAGTCCCGGCCGCATGATTTGGTGCTTTGTGACACTCGATGTACATATGACCTCACGTATGATCATTCGCCCCTAGACGACGGGTCGTGATGATACGATCGATCGTGTGTCTCACTAAAAACATGCGATCATAATAGATTTAAACAGAGGAAAATGTCACTCAAATGACGCCGCTTGGATGGTCGGATGCACGATGCATCAAATGCGCAAATACATGGCACTGATCATAAGATATGATATAAGACCAGCGGATCGTATTCGTATCTAAATACTGCACAATTTGCAAACAATTCATCGTAAGAGGTGTCTAAAATCGTGCAATCGGCACGAAATTGCGCTAGTGTATGGCCAGCATAACTCTTCCACCCGCCGCCTAATATCGACATTCTGACAATGCCAACATTGTGTCGACCGATAAATGTTGATATTGTCAGAATGACGAAATTAGTGATAGGCGGTGGGCGGAAGGGTTAGGGTACGGCTGTGGGGAGGGGGTGGAGTTAGGGATAGGCTGACATCATAACTGTCGACATTGTGGTGTCGACCATAGGCATTGTAAATTTCGACTACATTGACTACATCCCATTCCAAGATGACCTTTAGCAACATGGGGATAGAGTGAAGGGGTATAGTATATTTATGTTTTTCCACATTTTGGCATATATTAGGGGTACTGAGAAGTTTTGTGGGTGAGAGTTGACCTGAGTCGTCAGCAGTTACTTTTGGCCCTGGTTTCTGCACTCCTGAGGAGCTGTGATCTCTGAGGCAGTGATATGATGCATTAGAGCATTTCAGATGTTTTTGTGATAAATCATTGGGATGTATGGTTCTCCTTTCCTTACAGTAGAGCCCCTGTTATCTGAGCTTGGCCCGAGGGCAGTTGTCACAAATTGTTAAATGGACCCAGCTCTGAGAGTCTGTGTACGCTGGGGCACCGAGGTTTACCCCAGGGGAGAGTGTATTAGATGCTGATATATAATGTGTACTGTAAGCCTTTATGTCGGTGTGCTTATGTCACGGTACGGCAGGCTATTGTGGCGGGTTGTGTTGAAACAGATCCCTGCAGAATGAATTTTTCATAGACATTCCGCTTTAAAGGTGCGGCCACGTTTATGTGCAGCTCCCGGCTATTAACCTGTGTTTATATTTGTCTTTGTATATAGGTGGTGAGGCGTCCCTGTGTTTGTGTTCATTAGCTGTCAGCTTTCACTCGTCACATATTGTATAGCAAGAGCACTTTACACAAAGCACAATATCATGTGTACAAACCCAATGTACTGTATGCACAGGTGCGTGCTGATGTGTCCTGCTGATGTACAAACGTCTCAGGTACACACATTGTAGCAAGGCAGGAGCTATGTGATTGGGGAGTTTCTGGTTTTGGTTCATTCCTTTCCCTGCTGTTTATAAACCATTATCGTAAGGAAAGCAGCATAGACGTCCACTTACATTAGTATGCCATAAGGAGTCAGTCATAGTAGCTGGATCATGCATTAAGCAACCTAGGATCCCTTCCAGGATCCAGTAGCCCAGAACCATTTTATGTTTTTGTTTTTTTTAATTTAGGTGGGTAGCGGGCAAAATATACCAGTATGTTGCTTTGGGGTTTTAATCTGGCTCTAGGATCAATGACTGAGCACATATAAAATTATTAATATTATTATTTTTAGACAGTCAAGATGTATTTGCAAATCAGTTGGTAATCAAATGTATCAGTAAACCCCCAATTAATTCATCAGTGGAGCCAGGAAGTGAAGCTGATAGCTGGATCAGTCCAGGTGTATGGCCATGGCATGACTGGACTGTATGGGAGCCCCTGTGTCCGGCACACGTGACTATGGGGTCTATTTACTAAGCAGTGTTAGTGAAAAGTGATAAGAAAGTGATAAGGTGCCAGCCAATCAGCTCCCAACAGTTGGGAGCTGATTGGCTGGCACCTTACCACTTTCTTATCACTTTTCACTCTGTCTCCTGACACTGCTTAGTAAATAGACCCCTATGTTACATAGATATAGTATCACTGTATAGCATACTCGCCTACTCCAGGGTAGCTGATAGGGAGGGGGAGCGGGTACTAATTACCCAGGCCCGGGCTTGTTGGACGTGTCCGGGCTCTAAGCCCCCCTAATCTCATACTGGTTAGCAGCCCACACTGCTGTGTGCTGGGTTGCAGTGGGAGATCAGGGAGACTGCTGGCTTCTCTGTTGGGGAGGGGGAGCGATCACACTGGTTGCACCCACCCCCCTGGATTTGTCCCCGGGCCGAGGCTGAGGGGCCAATCCCACATGTGCAATATCAGGCTGGTCAGAGTAACAATATCTGAAAGTTCCCATTTGCTTATCTCTAATGCTATGTATGTATATAACATTTCATGGCAGTCTTACCATAACAAAACTTTTAGTGAAGTCATCTAAAACCTTTTAAGCGAGTTATCAAGTAATAATAAAATTGGGGAACTAGACGGCTAAACGTGTTGTCCTTGGCTAATGGTATGCTGCATCTTTTATGCAGTGTCTTTAGTACATTTTTAATGCGTCCTTCATCAATATTCATGCTAGAAATGTTGATCAGAGGTGGCTTTGCTGTGCCCTGTCACTGGGAGAACTGTTAGCTTACAGCACGTGTAATACAGGTGTGGGAGAACCCCTTATTCCAATATAAAACAAACAAAAAACTGAAGGAGAAAATGTACAGTATAGTAATTAACGTCAATTATTCCAGCTGTCTGGGGATATTGTTAGATACAAAACAAGGATTCTACAGTCACTGCAAGGAGCACTGCTAATCTGTTTAGGCCCTCATTTAGGGGAAGGTTTTTCAAACCTTTTCAAAACGCGAAGTGGAGCTGATGCGCATATATTAGTAACCAATCAGATCATAGGTGTCGTTTTATAGAATGTACCAGGTAAATGATAGCTGGAATCTGATTGGTTGTCATGGTAACATCTTTACTTGTCTTCTTTAGAGTTCAGAAGTGCATAGCTAGGTTTACGCTTAACTCAAAATGAGGAGGGAAAGGCCAGATGCAGTGGGTGGGAATTGGAAGTGGGTGAGGTATAAATGTAATTAGGCATTCCTCCCAGCTGTCCCGATTCCAACAGCACAGTCCCGTTTTGAGGACCTGTGGAGCTTACACTGAAGTGGGCGGAGCCTCTACCAAAGTGGTATGGTGTGCTTAATGGCATACCCCACTGACAGTATATGATAAAGCCATCTCCCAGTACATGAAAACATTTAGGGGTCTATTTACTAAGCAGTGTTAGGAGACAGAGTGAAAAGTGATAAGAAAGTGATAAGGTGCCAGCCAATCAGCTCCCAACTGTCATTTTTCAAACACAGCCTGTGTTGGGAGCTGATTGGCTGGCATCTTATCACTTTCTTATCACTTATCACTCCTAACACTGCTTAGTAAATAGACCCCTTAGGGGTTTATTCATAAAGCAGTGAAAAGTCCTGTTTAGCTGTACACAGAGCTTTTCACTGACTTCGGCGATTCATAGTTGAGGTTACCATGGAGAAGGGTATTCCTTCTCCATCGGCACCCCCGCTCCGTGTATGAATCGCATCACCATACTTTTGTACGGTGAGTGCAATTCATAAAGGAATGGAAAGTTCAGCTTCCTGTTTCTCTCCTGCGGTCCAGATTCGGCATTTGACGATGGCGTAGGCTGTACCGCAAGCCGAACAGAGCAGGGAAGCTGCATACTTCCTTGCTCTCTGCACGGCACCCGGCGCTGGCTCCACCCCCTTTTCCCAGCATTCTTTGCAGCAGATCTGACCTGACCTGATGCTCTCAGACGCCGGCACATGCGCAGTAAGAATACGGGCATATCGGGCTCCCGATAGGTCCTTCTTCTCACTGCGTACAGGGATCGCAGAGGTGCCGGACAGCTCCCGGAGACGCCGGAAAGGTAAGTGTACATGAATGGCTACTAAACATCACTATATATCGCATCGATGTGATGCGATATATAGTGATGTTTATGGTGAGCCACGTCATGTTCTTTATGAATAGACCCCTAAGACCTTTTATGAAGAGAAAAATGCTTTATGCCTTTTCAGACAACAGTAAATGTCTCAAACACAAAAATAAGAGTTACAGGTGCACAACTCCAACCTTACTAAGTATATATAATATAATACATTATGCAATAGAATTTTGCAATAAATAGAGGTTTTGGCATAATCATGGCCATGGTTATGGGCCTACCCACCGCGCCCAGGTAACCTCTGTCGGGTAGGTCCCTAGCATACTGGGGTTGAAATCCAGAGTGCAGGACACCCCAAACAAGCCCAGCTGAGCCACTCCAGGGCATCACTCTAATGAGGAAAGGTGAAGTGTAAAAAGGTGTTAGATAGATAAAAGCCCTTTTCAACAGTAAATGTCTGCCTAAATGTGTCATTACCATGCATGGGATACGTTCAGTATCTCAAAAATGGAGACGTAGGTGCTTAGAACACCGACGCCGGAATTCCGACACCTGCCAGAATCCCGGCGACGGCATCCCGAAGGTAAGTAGTGGGTTAGGGTTAGGCACTAGGGGGAGGATTAGGGTTAGGCACTAAGGTAGGAGGTTTAGGGTGCGGGGGAAGGAGGTTAGGCTTAGGCACTAGGAGGGGAGGTTAGGTTTAGGCACCGGGGAAGGAGAGCTAGAGGTATGTAGAGGGGGAGGGTTAGGATACCGACTGACAGGTGTCGGTATCCTAACTCTGTCGGGATGCCGACGTCGGGATTTTGTCCAACAGATCCCGAGTGCCAGCATCCCGTACCCATCCCCAATGCATACTTGCCTACTTTTGGTTTCTCCTCTTCGGGACTCTCATGGCACTTTAAGGGGTGGGACTAAAATGATGTGATTCACGCCAATGATCTCACCATCCTGCCCACTTCACTATAACATGGGTGGGATGAGTATATAATGGGTACAGTGCACACGGGCCCCTGAGTCCAGGGAGCCCACGCCACTCACCTTGCAGCCATAGATTATACTTACCTCTCCACCAGTGCTGCAGAAATCACCAGGGAAGCTGGCGCTGGCCAGCACCATGTTCCTGAAGATATATGCAGGTGCAGCAGACCTTAGCACAGTGCTGACTCGAGAGGAGGGGGCCCACACGTAGACCACACACAGGCCCCCCTCCTCTCTTAAAAAAGCCCCTGGTCAATACTCCTATTTGAATCTCATTTAAATAAACCCACAACAAAATCTCAAGTTCATGCACTTAGCCCACGCTCAGCATGGAACATTCCAGTCTGCCAGCTCTTCCCCACAGAAAGTGTGCACCCACACTGGCACACATTTGTCACTCGTAAAAAAAAAAAAAAACGAATCGCTTAATACTGGGCACGTTTGTGCAAAAACAGGCGCATAACGCAATTACACAGCAGGACCTGCACTGATGCAGATGGCAGCAGTTAGTGCCCTACATTCAGAAGAATAACGCACAATAATGTCTCATCTATTAGGCATAAGTCTCTGTTCTGTGCGTCTCGGGGGAGATACAAAAAGTTAAAAGGTATCCTGCATAAGAGAAACCATCTGGCTCTGAATAGTACAGTACATTTATATATCTCGTTATTCCAAATCACATGGACTGATGTAACCATTTCCATCCACTTCTGCTGCAAGACAGCAGTTTTACAGACAGTGCTCAGTAACTTCTATCTAATTATAGCCCCCAGTCCACAGGCTAAATATATCCCAGTCCTTGGCACAATCCTCAGGTGTTATTAACAGGTGTGAGCGGAATAGTTTGTTTGGCAAACACAGATGCTGCTCGTCGGATGAGCAATGTGAGAGCTGCACAAGGAAAGCGGCTCCCAGTGATTGAATGTTCTTACCTATTCTCCTAAACTGCACACACAGATCCTTATCCATCACATGTCAGGAAACGTCTATAAATAGTGAGGCGCACACAATGCCATGCCGTCTTTATACACATGTGTATTGCTGATTTATGGATGCACCGTGTGCCGGAGCAGCTGTCAGCGATACAATCAATGGAGTGATACTATCTTATGGAATAAACGCCTATGATATTGGAAGGGAACAGTCTGAACAATATTCTTTATAATATTGTTGACGGAGATTGCCCGCTCAGTATGGTTTTATTAAAAAAAAAATAAAAAAATTTAATTTAGGTTGCCAATTGCAATGTAACAAAGCGATAATAAAGGCCAGTCAGATGCTTGGTTGCATAGGGAGAGGAATCAGTAGCAGGAATAAAGAAGTAATGATGCCCCTGTGTAGGTCACTGGTACGGCCTCATCTAGATTACTATGTTCAGTTCTGGATCTCCAGAAGGATACAAGTATATTAGCGCATACCTGCCTACTCTCCCGGAAGGTGCGGGAGGTTCCCAACGTTTTGGTTAGCCCCCCCCCCCCGCATCGGCAGAAGAGTGGCTGGAACTCCCCCATCCCGCCCACTTCCTAGTGATTCTTCTTGAGAAAGCCGCCGACGGGTCTAAGAGGTGGAGAAACGCGTTGAATACAATACCCACGTGTAGAGAGGCTCAGGTGACACAGGGGTTCATGCACCATTACAAGATTCCCCTGTTGGAATAGCGCTATTCCCGGCATTGAGGTTACAGCACGCCAGCACACGTGCATGAAAGCCAGGAACCGGATGGACTGGTAATGTGTACAAATATTTTTAAAATACCAGTAGTAAGAGGAAATTATTGAGTACCCTGGTTCCCTGGTCCCTTATAAAGATATTTTGTACAGGGATACATGAAAAAAAAGTCCTCTGTCGTGCCTGCACGCTGTATGGAAAAGATCTTTCACTTATTCACCTGTGCTGAGTGATCCACAATATCTGTTAGTGCTAACAGGATTTTATCATTATCGGCTATATTATTGCCCTCTTGAGAGTACATCACAGCGCTGGAATAACAAGTTGGAATGAAAAACTTTTTGGTCATGTAAATTATTGAGAAATAACTGTTACATTGACTCTTTTGGAACATTCAGAGAGAAAGGGTTTTTGGTTTACTCTTTTCTGATTCTGTCAGACCTATCATGTTATTAGACAGTGGGGTAGATGTATGATAGCGGCACCTAACGTGCCGCTATAACGCTTCCCGCTTCGCCTCTTTACCGAGGCAAAGCAGGAAGCACTAGCGATGAGATGTAAGAACATCTCATCGGCCAGAGAGGCGGAGCGTTAACTCCCCCCTCTGGCTCTACCTGCAAGAGACAGTAGCGCATCAGCCTAGTGCTGACTAGCTGCGTCTCTATCCCGGCCGGCTCCACTGAGCATGTGCGGGATCTCGCAAGCATCGCGAGATCCCTCGTGCGCAGCCTGGAGCCGGCAGCCGCCGCAGCAGGGACAGCCCAGGCTATCGCGCTGCTATCTTGTAGATAGCAGCGCCGATAATGACAGGGGTGCATAGCGCCTCTGTCATTTACTGCCCAGACCCCCGATCATACATCGGGGAGAAGCGGTATCAGCGCACCTAACGTGCGCTGATACCGTTTCTGGGCTTCATACATCTCCCCCAGTATCTGATACCATTGTAGTATCCATGATATATTTGTGTCATTTTACACCGTTTTGCAACTCGTCATTGTTATGTCATATTTTATTTTTCATGTGATTTAGTATTATTTTATTACATTGTGTCTGTCAATAGATATGTTTTTTTTTTTTTATTATATAATAAATTGTCATTTTTTCTTTTTTGACCAGCGCTTCTCATAACTCTTTTGCATGTATTCCTAGTGAAATGGGCAGGATGGGGAGATATTACCCCCCAGGAATCTCGGTCCGTATTGAGGGGTCTGGGTTAAAATTAGGGGTGAGCGGGTTCGGATTTCTGAAATCCGAACCCCCCCGAGCCCCCCCGATCCGAGGCAGATCCGAGCCAGGCTCGACTTTTCCCGCCTGACTCGGATCTGAAATCGAGGCAAAACGTCATCATCCCGCCTTCCGAGTCTCGCGGGTTTTGGATCCTATATAAGGTACCCGCGTCGGCGCCATTTTCTCACTCGGCTGTGGACAGTGAAGAGGGAGGGTGGGAGTTAGGGCTGGCTGGGCTGTGTAGTGTAGTGTAGTGCAGAGTAGTGTTGTGCTGTGCTGTGCTGCGCTGTGCTGCTGTTGTCCACTACTTCAAAGTTCATAGGGGCTGGCTGTGTTGTGCTGTGCTGCTGTTGTTAATAGGGGCTGTGTCCACTACTTCAAAGTCCATAGGGGCTGGCTGGACTGTGTTGTGCAGTCAGTTCTCCATAGGGTCTGTGTCCACTCCAAAGTCCTGTGCAGTGTCCCAGTCCTAAAGGGGTGCTGTAGTGTTGTCCAGGGGGTGCTCTGTCCATCAGGGGTGCTCCCCCCAAGTGCTAAAAAAATATATTTTTTCTGTGTTTGTGAATTGTGTGCGCAGTAGCCGCACGTGCATCAGCAAAGTAGTGCCAAGCGTGCGCCTGTGTCATAAGTAAAGGGCCGGCTGGCTTGACCGTTAAAGGGTGCTGTAACCCCCAAAGTACACTCCAGTCCAAACCAAAAAAAAAATTATTTTCTGTGTTTGTGAATTGTGTGCGCAGTAGCCGCACGTGCATCAACAAAGGAGCAGCGCCAAGCGTGCACCTGTGTCCCATAAGTAAAGAGCCGGCTGGCTCATTTCTTAAAGGGTGGTGTAACCCACAAAGTGCACTACTCTCCAGCAAAAATAAAAAAATACTTTCTGTGTTTGTGTGCCCTTTAGCCGCACGTATATATCAATATAACATAAATGGAGGACCAAACTTTCTCCGATAAAAATAAATAGGGAAAGATCAAGAACCACTTCCTCCTAGTGCTGTTGCTGCTGCTGGGAGTTGTTCATCATCCCAGAGAGGAAGTAGGAACATCACTGCTTTTACTAAACAATTGACCCTCCAACAGTCCCTAGCGATGAGGATGAAGTACGACAGCAGTCATCCTGAAGCAAAACGTATAACTGAGGCCTTGACTGCTATGTTGGTGTTAGACGTGCGTCCGGTATCCGCCATTAGTGCAGTGGGATTTAGACAATTGATGGAGGTAGTGTGTCCCCGGTTCCAAATCCCGTCTAGATTCCACCTGCATCCTCAAAGCAGCAGCGACAAGCGTGCGTCTGTCTGTTAAAGGGTGGTGACACCCTCAAAGTGTGCTACACACACAATAAAAATATTGTTCTTTTTTTTTCTGTCTTTGTGAAATGTGTGGGCTGTAGCCTCACCTGCATCCTTAAAGCAGCAGCGACAAGCGTGCGTCTGTCTGTTAAAGGATTACATCGGTGACAGCATCCAAGTAGGCATGTCAGACAGTCCGTTCCTGTACTGGCAGGAAAAAGAAGCAATTTAGAGGTCCCTGTACAAACTGGCTCTATTTTACCTGAGTTGCCCCCCCTCCAGTGTGTACTCCGAAAGAGTGTTTAGTGCAGCCGGGAACCTTGTCAGCGAAAGGCGTAGGAGATTGCTTCCACAAAATGTGGAGAAGATGATGTTCATAAAATGAATTATCAACTCTTCCAGGGAGACCAGCCTCCAGAACGTACAGAGGGACCTGTGGTTGTGGATTCCAGCGGGGACGAATTAATACTCTGTGAGGATGAGGATGTACACAACACTGAAGAGGGTGAGGAATCGGTGGATGAGGACGACATCTTGCCTCCGTAGAGCCAGTTTGTGCAGGGACAGATTAATTGCCAGCTTGTTTTGTTGGGACCCAAACGAACCAATCATTTCAGCCACAGTCGTGTGGCAGACCCTGGCGCTGAAATGTTTGGTTTGTTAAAGTGTGCATGTCCTGTTTATACAACATAAGGGTGGGTGGGAGGGCCCAAGGACAATTCCATCTTGCACCTCTTTTTTTTCTTTGCATTATGTATAGTTTGGGGCCTAGTTTTTCAAACTGCCATCCTGTCTGCCACTGCAGTGCCACTCCTAGATGGACCACGTGTTTGTGCCGCCCACTCGTATCTCTTAGCATAGTCATCCAGCTACCTCGGTGCTACCTTTTGGACATAAAAACACTATTGTGAGGTGTGAGGTGTTCAGAATAGACTGGAAATGAGTAGAAATTTAGGTTATTGAGGTTAATAATAGCATAGGAGCAGAAAAACCCACAAATTCTGTGATTTTAGCTGTTTTTATGCTTTTTTTCAAAAAAATACAGATCCAAAACACAAAACCCAGAACCCAAAACACGGAAGGGTGGTTTTGGCAAAACCAATCCAGATCCAAAACACGAAGAAAGATCCAGATCCAAAACCAAAACACGAAAAGTGGCCGGTGCACACCCCTAGTTAAAATGATGCAATCTTGTCATTTTAGTCCTGCCCCCTCCTTACAGACCGCAAATTTTGACATTTTGAAGCAACAGGGGAGGGGGCTGATGATGTGAAAGCCAAACCCCACCCACCCTAGTAGCCAGTTGCATCTTCCCCCCCCCCCCCCCGGGCTTCTCCTGGAGAGGAGATTAAAAAAAAGTAGGCAAGTATTAGAGACTGTACAAAGATGGGCAAGTAAAATGGTGCATGGCTTATATCAGAAAACTTTCCCGGAAGTTCTTACCTAGCACTTATCGGGGACATAGTGGCATTAATTGCACTTGTGTGTACTTAGAAATGTGATGAAAAATCACAAAGGATAGCACTCCCGATAAGAGCTGTTCTTTGATATAGATAGATGCAAGAGGGACTTCCGGGATTGTTACCCAGAAGGTTCTCTGCACACAATGGCGTGCGCTGCTGTGGGGGCCACTGAAGAAACACGATAAGAAGCCCGCCGGGTCCAAACATTGCAATGTATCACATTCCCGAGCTTGGTACAAATGAGAAATGCTGTCAAACCTCAAAAACTGCATTTTCGGTGGTTTCCCTGCATTTTTGCCCTTAGTACATCCCGCCCTAAGCAGGGGCGTCTTTAGGGAGGAGGGAGCCCAGTTGCTTCCCCCGTCACAACCCCCCTTCTCTCACCACGGCGGCCGGCAGCTGACTGACGCGGCCTTGCCGGCCACTGCAGAATCAGTAGACTCTGGGCACTAGAGTGTGCCCCAGAGTCTACTGCGCATGTGCAGATCGCTGGGGAAATGGTGCGGCCGCCATTTTCCCCAGCGATTTCCTTACAGCACATGCGCTAAACCTCGGCAAAATGGCTGTGGCAGCCATTTTCTGGCGTTTTTGAGCAGTCCTGAGAGACCATACGCGGGACCTCGTAGAGGTAAGTTTTAGATAATATGGGTGCAGGGTGTGCGGTGTGGGCCCCCCCTGGACCTGGGAGCCCCCTGTGAACCACGCACCCTGCACCCATTATAGATATGCCCCTGGCCCTAAGAGATCTTAATATGTATATTTTGGAGAAAAGAACAGAAAGGGGGGACATGATAGAAGCTTTCAAATAGATCATGGCTTTGACAAGGTGCAGGAGGGGAACGTTCTTCAGAGGAAGAGCAGTACTAAAACGAGGACATGCACTGAGGTTCTGTGGAAATCTGAGGACAAATGACATCACAAAAAGGGTAGTGGGTAAGTGAAAGACCCTCCCATCAGCGGTGGTAGAGAGTGAGACTAATACAGTACAGCAATGTAAACATGCTTGGTATAAACATAAGGATTTCCTTACAAAGAACTAAGGATCACATAGAGTTTGAGGTTACCATTAGGTTACAAAAAAGGGGCAGACTAGATGGGCCAAGTGGTTCTTATCTGCCATAAAATTCTATATTTCACATCTATGGGGTGCAAGGAACAATGAGAGAATATATTGGTGGCAGACGGCCTACCAGCAACCGTCAACATCGCCAATAATTGATTTGTCCCATAAGGTTTACCTGTTGTGCAAGTGCAGCAATATTGTTACAAGAAAGTAAAAACTAATGACGGTCTGGAACACTACAGCTGATAGCGAACAATTCCGCTAGCTCTGTGGTGGTGTGCGGGGAGGAGAGGGAGATGTCAGAATTCAGACCGCTATCTTTTCCAATTTAATTCAGACGCGTCACTTAAACTCTTCAGCTGAAAAGTAGAAACCCTGCATGGCAGATGGGCGCATGGGGCATATGCCATGTGGGGAAGGGGCAGAGGTGGCCGACTGTAACCATTTATAGACGTGCCGTCTATAAATGGTCATAGTCGGTCACCAGGACTGTAGAGAGGTGACCTGCACCTGGCGAAGGGGCGTGGCCTAATAGCAGGAGGTGTAGCCATGCCCCAGTAGGGGAGAACACCTTTCTGCACCACCATGAAGCTGAGGAAGGGGTGTTATGAGCAGCCTGGCACAAATACGGGGGGGCGCGATTAGGCAATGAAGACTGTTGCACAGCAGCCAAAAATGGCCCAGAGTTGCACGTTTTTCCTATGTTTATGCAGTTGAGTGATAATCGTCAATCTGCGCATTCGCCTGAGCCACACGCTGACAGTCCCAATATATCCATACTGAAACCAATTCAGCATCATTTCTACATTCATAAATGCATGGTGATCCAGATTACGTGCAAATTTTGCAGCAATCTTTTTCTGTGCCGTTCCTGTAAGGTGATAGTCATTGTTAAGGAATACTCTCCATTTATCTCCATAGGTTTTATTGTTCCCGATTAGTTCCTAGCTGATAGAGACTCTCACCTCGTTCCTCCGTGGCCCGCTGTAATCTGTCTTCATTCACTGATCATTTGTGACTCTTACCAGTGGCGATGACTTTGCCGAGGCTTTATACCCTGTTTCTCGTTGGGGAGGTGACAGCTGTTGCCCACAGCTGTAAGAGCGGTCAGACGAATCGTCAAAGTGAAGGACAGGTCGTATCCCAATGTGCCAGTAACATCTGGGCTTCTGTGCCAGAGTGACAGCAAATGAATTGTAATTTCAAAGAGGTGACATTGGAAAGATCCTGATGGGTGCAGATCATTGTGTGTGCATTGGAAATCCATACTGCTGCTGTTCCCTGATAAACCCAATCTCTTAAGTACTTGTCTGGCTACCAGGAACCGCGTCAAATGAGTGTCAAAAAGTTTTGTCTTTTCATCATACCTGGCAGCTCGTTTCCATGTGAACAGCTTCCTCTCTATAAGATATAGTCTAAATGTATCTCCTACGCGTTGAAGGCGCAATTTGTCTTTGACAACTCTTCCCTTTGTTAGTTGCTTTCCAGAGAGCTCCTATTGTGCTCACACACAGTTTCCTATAGTTTTGTTTATTGTTGATTTTTATCTAGTTAAGCAGCATTGCCTTTAGTTTGTGCTACTGTGATTGTGTATTATTTATTTCAATGGTTTGGAAAATTGACCACCCCTTTACTATGTGGGGGCTGCCCACCCCTTCTCTATCTGGGGGCTGCCCAACCCCTTTACTATATGGGGCTTCCCACCCCTTCACTATTTGAGGCTGCCCACCCGTTCATTATCTGGGGCTGCCCACCCATTCATTATCTGGGAGCTGCCCACCCCCTTCTCTATCTGGGGCTGCCCAACTCTTCACTATTTGAGGCTGCCCACCCGTTCATTATCTGGGGCTGCCCACCCGTTCATTATCTGGGGCTGCCCACCCCTTTGCTATCTGAGAGCTGCCCACCTCTTCATTATCTAGGAGCTGGCCACCCCCTTGACTATCTGGGGCTGCCCACCTCTTGACTATCTGGGGGCTGCCCACCCCTTCACAGTGCGCAGCCGAAAAGGGTAGTGTTACTTAATTACCATAGACCACACCCCCTAAATGATTTCATTTGGGGCATGTTCGTATGGCACGCCTCCCTTTTAACGTCAGGCTGGGGACGACCCCAGCACTACGTCAGTAGCTGGGCTGCCCCCAGCCTTCTCCCCGCACTGAATGCACGCGGCATCCATTTAGCTTCTCCGGAGTCCGGCACTGCCACACAGCTGCAGCCGTGGGGGTGTCCAACCTCCCAACCACCCGCCGGACACTTCGGCCCATGGGTGGAACAGTGGGCCTGATTCAGAGCCGGACACTATTTGCGCTCGCTCGTTCAGAAAAAGGGGCCGGCTATTTAAATTGAGCGCTCGCTCTTTGCGGTCTGTTGACGCCTCTATGTCTGAGCGAGCGAACGAAACATGCGCTCGCTATTTTGTAAAGACACCCCCTGGCCGCTCGCATCCTACGTCATCTCCGCTATTTATTTGATTAATCGAGTACATCGAAAGGCATCTGAACTGCTCGCAGTGCTTGTGGTAGGTTTATCCCACCGCAAACATGCGAACAGTTCAGGCTAAGAAACAACCAAGTGACGTGGTCGATGACGCTGCTTTGTTAATTATGCACACCCTTAAAATGCCCGTTTTGACCGTTTGGCACGCCTGCGTTCGGATCACCACTCCCCGTTTTCAAGCACCTTCCCCTGTTACCACCCACAAACGCCTCATCCTGTCACTCAAATTAGCAGGCACTCACTATTTTGCGAGCGCTCGATTTCCGACCGCAATGACTGGTTTGCGCATGTGCATTACGACCCATATGCATGCGCAGATGTGCGAACATCGCTTGGAGCGAATGAGCGGCCGCTTACAAGCGGCTCTGAATCAGGCCCAGTGCCCGAAAGTGGGACTGTCCCGCTGAAATCGGGATGGTTAAGAGGTTTTCCCCCTCTATGGGGTGGTGCCCCTGTTCGACCACACTGGTCGAACGTACCTCGAGCCGGCCCTGGTTGGCTCTAATGTAACATAATATGTGGGCACTAAAGGTGGCATAATGTGTGGGCACTACAGTATAGTGTGTAATAATATATGGGGGTCACTATAGTGTGGCATAATGTGTGGGCACTATAGTTGGGCATAAAGTGTGGGCACTACAGCTGGCATAATCTGGGTACTACAGGTGCCATAATGTGTGGATACTACAGTGTGGCTTAATGTGGTGGGCACTACAGTGTGGTATAATGTGGTGGTCACTACAGTGTGGTATAATGTGGGGAGCACTACAGTGTGGCATAATGTGTGGATACTACACGTGGCATAATGTGTGGGCACTACAGGAGGCATAATGTGCGAATACTACAATATGGCATAATGTGTGGGCACTACAGTGTGGAATAAAGTTAGTACATGTGTAGTAGTCTAATTTACCCACAACTGACCAGCACTGCAAGGGTTACTGAGCGGCTCACCACTACCAATCTGCATTACCCTCTGATCCTTCCTTTCCAAACACTCTCACTGCACTACAGGTTCCAGACTATAGATAGATAGTAAAAAGGTCGACAAAGTCTAGATAGACATCAGATGTTAGACAGCCAATAGGTCGACTGAGACAAAAGGTCGACACACTAAAGGTAAACATGTAAGAAGGTCGACAGGTACAAATGATCGATAGGGTCAAAAGGACAACATTAAAATTGTTGACACATTTTTTTTTTTATTATTAAGGGTTAGGTACTTATTGGAGGGTTAGGGGAATGGGTATGAAATACCGCCGGCCACATGCCGGGCGCCGGTCTCCCGGCGTCGGGGAAATGCGGGCGTCTACATCTAGACGCCCAGCATTTCACCCTTGCCGGGATAAGACAGTCGGGAAGCCGGCTGCCGGTATATAGGCAGTCAGCTTCCCGATTGCTTCCCGGGTTAGGCACTCACCCCGATGGTTAGGGTTAGGCACTACAAGGGACGGTTAGGGCCAGGCACCAGGAGGGAAGGTTAGGTTTAGGCACCAAGGGGAGGATTAGGGTGAAGATTAGGGCAAAAAAACAACCTTTTGACCTTTTGACCCTGTCGACCATTTGTTCCTATCGACCTTATTACATGTCAACCTTTAGTGTGTTGAGCTGTTGTCCCAGTCGACCTATTGGCTGTCTAACATCTGGGGCTAAATGTAATAGGGGGAGAGTTTAGAAAATTTGTGAGAAAACTCTCACTTTTTAAACTCGGCCGATGTAATAGAGTCTGAGAACAAAGCAACAGAGCAAACTCGCAGGTGTTTCAGACTCAAAACACTCTCAGGATTTAAAATCTCATCCAGATTTTTTTTCTATTTTGAAGATAAAACTAGACCAATGTGAGAGGTTACTGCTAAACTCTCACCCTATTACATTTAGTAAGCATCCTGGCGTGCGGGATGGCGATGGTCTGAATACCGGAGGCAAAATCCCGACAGGTCAGGATCCCGGCACCAGTATCCTGACCGTCGGCATCCCGAAGGTAAGTATCGTGGTGTTAGGGGGAGGTTAGGGTTAGGTAGCGGGGTTAGGGTTAAGCATTAGGTGGAGGTTAGGGTTAGGTAGCGGGGTTAGGGTTAGGCATTAGGAGGAGGTTAGGGTTAGGCACTAGGGGGAGGGTTAGGGTTAGGCACTGGGTAGGGAGTGTTAGGATTAGGGTACAGGGAGGGGGAGGGTTAAGTTTAGGCACTAGGGGGAGGTTAGGATTAGGGTGCGGGGAGGGGGAGGTTAGATTTAGGCACTAGGGGGGTTTTAGGTTTAGGCACCGGGGAGGGGTTGTTAGGTTTAGGGTGCAGGGAGGGGGAGGTTAGGTTTAGGCACTAGGGGGGGAGATTAAGGGTAGGCACCGGGGAGGGATGGTTAGGGTAGGGGTTAGAAAAATACTTACCTGTCTACCCTATGGGTGTCAGCAGGGACGGACTGGGGCTGTATATCAGTCCTGCACTCGCTTGTGAAGAGAGGCGTGGTTACTTCAAGGGGGCGTGCCGTGAGTCACGGGGGCTGGCCTCACGGCACGCCCCCGGTCTCTTCCCGGCCCAGCACAGCCGTCACTGGCCCATACATGCCTCCACCCATTCCGCCTCTGTGAGATCATAATAATTCTGGAGCCGTGGGGTGGAGGGCGGGAGACTCTTTCTTCCCCCCTCCTCGAGTCGATCCTAAGGCCATCGCCCCTTCTGGCATATGCCAGAAGTGCCCGATGGCCAGTCCAGCCCTGGGTGTCGATATTCTGGCTGTTGGGATGCCGCTGTCAGTATTCTGACCAGCGGCATCCCACCGGGATTTCATACCCAACCCGCATTTGGCCCCTGGTGTCTATCTAGACACTGCCTACCTTTTTACTATCTATCTGTTACTGCACACCCCTGTATCACCTCCCTGACCTCTCCTTACTCACCACTACCTATCTGCACTAGCCTATCTCTTAGTTTCATTTTACGATACCATGAGTGCTGCACCTTTGCACTGTACATTCTTTATGTGAGGGCACCAGCAGCAGTTAAACATTGTTATTGGGAGTTCCAGACCAGGACGTGTATATATATATATATGTGTGTGTGTGTATAGATATATATACTTTTTTCCCATTATAATTAGTCACACTCCCTCCAGTGATTGGCCACATACCTTTGTCGCCTCTATTACTGCGTTCCCCGGTGGGCCCTTCATGCTCCAGTCCGCCACTGGTTCTGCCTCTTGGTTTCTGATACCGTCAGTCCTGTATACAGCAGCCCCTCTGTGAGTACACCCTGTGTAACGGATTCGCCGTAGGGCTTTTCAGGACTTTTCACGCATGTGCAGTAGCAAATAACCGCTTGACTGATTGTTCATCGCCAGTTACCTCAAATTGCATCTTGGTTACTGTCTCTGTAATAGAGCGAGAAAACATTTTTATAGCAGTTTTTAATGACACCTCTGCTATCATCTTTAAGCTTTATTTCATCACCCTGGTTACAGTAACTCATTATATTTCATTATATTTCATGCCATACAGGTAATTTATTATTCTGTGGTTATTATCACAGCAATACTTGTTATCAGGTAAAACACGCTGGCTATATTATGTAACATTGTGATACTGTACAAGTATTTTTTTTTTTTGTTATTTTCAAATGATATTAATTATATAATTGAGAGATTTACAATTTATATCTAATTATATCTGTTTTGTTATTTCCATCAAGTCATATAATAGAGCCATGTGAATTGTCACACAAACACTATAATGGGGAGTACACATAATAGTTAGAATTACTGTCTTAGAAAAGATATTCTGTTTCAGTTTTTTTACATATGTTTGTTAATAAAAGATAATTGTTTTACGCTGCCTTTTTCTGCTTTCGGCAAAACGCCATTTGGTGTATGACATAGGGCCTGATTCAACATCGCAGCAGCGAACAGGCACGCTATCTCCTGCAAAAATATGCCAATGTCTGCAACTGCGCAGCCAGCCTAGAGACGCCCACTACGGCTTTCTCACATCCGTAATACCTCGCAGCCCTGCTTATACATCGGTAACATCGAGGAACATTGGCCCGTCATGCAGAGTTACAGCGGGTCAGACCTTTTGCAGAAATTGCAAGTCTTGTTGCACGCAGTGAGTACACAAGCTGCGTATGCCGTCGCAGTGGCTAATTTATGCAGGCCCATGCGGACAGGCACACCTACGTTTCTCCAACCACACACCTGTCACCACAGCAAATGCTGACGTTTTGTCAATCACTCTGCGATGGCTTTCTTTCTGCGTGCGTGATCGCAATGCTGTCTCACGCATGCGCCATCGTCCGATCTGCGTACGCGGTTTCAATTGCAATCCTTGATGATCAGGCCCATAGAACCAAGGTTCCTTCCACAAATAGGGGCCTATTTGTCAATAAATATATGTAGGATAGCCCCGTTTTTAAGTATTAAGTATCCCCAGGACACATACAGTATATGGGGAACTGAAGCAGATATTAGAAATATCTGACGCGGCCCCCATAGATTTCTACAGGGGCTGTAGTATTGCCAGTTTTACTATTTTGTGGCTTGAGAAGAAGTCCGGAGCTTTGCCCCCGCAGCTTCTGATGGCGTTAGCACAATTTACGGATCCTGCCCCCGGCAATGGCGCCCTCACATGCTGGACCGCCAGACTGCATATGCGCAGTACCGTGCTGGGGCAGGTTCCTTTCGGAGCCCCTGTTCCTGCTTGTGTTTTGATACAACCGGGCAATCCCTAATGTCGTTTTTACTGTAATAAGCGCCGATAAGCAATTATAACTCCCGGGTCTTCAACCTGATAATTAATACATATACCCCTTAATCTTTACAATAAAATGTAGTTAAATCATGGCTACTGTAATAACAAAATCTACAATGGTTTTTGTTTTTAAACAAATATATACGAATCGCAAACGTTTCTATGGGGTCTGCTATATTAAGAAACTTAACAAGCTCTGGAATGCGATCAGCGGGACAGTGGCCATAACGCGGCTTATGGTGCATACACACGGTCAGATGTGTCAGATGAACGATTGATCGATTTCTGACTGCATTACAATGAATGGAATCGTCCAAATCTGACTGCAAACACATCAGATGTCAGATATCGTTCATCGGACAAACATGTCAGATATGTCAGATTTTCCTTCAGATATGAACGATTCAACGATTTTTAAAATCGTTATTGTACAGATCTAAAGGAAAATCTGTCTGTGTGTATGCACCATTAGGGGGGCACTGCGACCGTCGCCGCAGACGCAGATGGGCACATGCGCAGTTTTAGGTCTGCATGCACCGATTGGCAAACATCGGAGTTGTAAACAAACCATCGTGTTTGCGTATAAATCTGAATCAAGCCTTTAATCGGCAATGAACTAAACACTGCGCAAGTTCCAAAAAAAGTAATTTTCCAACAAGCACGTCAATGAATGTCAGATGATAAGTCTGAAATTCCCCATCCCTGCGCCTCGTGCCCTATATCCTGGACACAAGACAATTAAAATCCAGCTCGTGATGGTGCAAAGCGTTACCGGCACACCACGAGCTGACCTCTAAAATGACTGGTAATTAGCAATTAAATTGGTTTAATTAGCACAATGATGTACAGTGTTTCAGCTGTACTTAAAATCTGGAGTATGCCTCCATATTTATTATTTATTAAACATTGGCATTGGCACATGCACCTGTCAGCTGTGACTGGGATAACGAGATGGCACTGGCTGCTCGTTAACTTGTTTGTAACGCAATTAGACAAGTAAATGCTGTTCTATTTGATCCTCTCTCATTTATACCCCTTTTACACCGGAGCTAAAACCCGGGTTTTTGAAGGGTTAACCCGGGCAGCTCCCTGGTGTAAAAGGGCAGAGGGTTGGATCGCCGGGTCGAGTGACTCGGCAATCCAACCCAGGTAACTAGCAGGGTTTAACACGGGCGTAGCCCGTGAAACCCTGCTATGGGAACAGCGCACTCCGGGTCACGAAGACCTGGAGTGCGCTGCTAGCCGGCCGATTGGTCCGGCTTCAGTGGCGCTTGGAGATGACGTCATCTCTAAGCGTCCACTTTCACTCTGCAATAGCCGGGTCTATGCAGACCCGACTGCGGTGTGAGCGGCGCTGACTCGGGAATATCCCGAGTCAGCGCCGGCAAAATTCCGGGTCTGATCCGGATAGGAACTTTGGCCCTCATTCAGACCCGTACGCTCTGAGCAGAGCGCACGCTCTGAATGAGGGCCGGGCTCCATTTTCATGGAGCGTCCTCCTGGACGCTCGTATAGCTGTGGGTCACCACCCACAGGCTATACGAGCGTGCATTGTGATGGTCGCGATGGTCGAGACCATCGCGACCATCGAATTTGCGAGCCGGAGCCTGCGGTTGAGGTTTTCAACCGCAAGCTCCGGAGTGATTTTGGCTCTATCAGAGCCAAAATCACTCCCACTGACATCACTAGTGATGTCAGTGGGCCGGCTTCTGACGGGCGGCGTTCCCGTGGGAACGCCCCCATCAGGGAGGCACGCCCCCGGCACACCCACCAAAGGGGGCGTGCTGTCAATCAACATTGACAGCACGCCCCCTTTGATCGGACACAACGAGGGAAGGACTTTCCTTCGCTCGTCGCGTCTGGCGCATGCGCAAGACGGAGCTCCCTCCGTCGTGTGCATGCTCAGTCCATAACATTGACCCACTTGCGAGCGGACAGCCGCTCGCGAGTGGGTCTGAATCAGGCCCTTTGTTCCAACTCCGGGTCAGACCCGGAATTTAGGTGGAAAGGAGTATTAGTAAATGCTGCTGATCAGTGGTGGGTTTTGCTTTGTGGATAGGGTCCTTTTAAGCCATTTTAATACTGTTTCAGAGGTAGGTGCTAATGGCGGCATGACTGCGTCTTTATGCGAATGCCGCAGCCGGTGGGATTCGTACAGAGATGCCCATCAGCTGCTTCGCTGCTGTGCATAAAAAGTTGCGCCATTGGTCGCACATCTGTCACATCATCGGACAATGGGCCTGATTCAGTAAAGCCGTCCACTAAGTAATAGCGAGCGGCCGCACTATGCGCTCGCACCTGTATAAAGACGCCCCTTTTCCACTCGCAACACACGTCATCTCCGGCAGTTGTAGGATTAATCGGGAACATCGAGAGCCATCGGAGCTGCTCTTATGCGCTTGCGGTAGCCTTTTCCCACCACAACACTGCGAGCAGTTCAGGCTAAAATACAACCCAGTCACGTGTGTAATGATGCGACTTTGCTAATTATACACTCCCATTAAACGCCGTTCTGACGGTCGGGAACGCCTGCGTTCGCACATCCACACCCCCATTTTCAAGCACCTTCCCCTGTTACCACCCACAAACAGCACTATCTGTCACTCAAAATAGCGGCCCGACTGCGGGCTACGGGCGAGCACTGTCCCATCGCAATGACTGGTTCGCGCATGCGCATTGTGACTCATACGCATGCGCAGATTGCAAAAAATCGCTCAATGCGAGTGAGCGCAGCATAGCGTCCGGGTCTGAATCAGGCCCATTGCACCAACGCTATGGACGCACAAAATGTCCGTCTAAGCATGGCCACCAAAATCAGTGCACCTGTGGAAAAACACGCAGTTGCTGACTGCGACGAGCCCACGTCTGGCTAGCCACCCCTCTATTACCTCCCAGGAACACCGATTGAAATTGCTTCTCTCTGCGTCCAAATTGGTTCTGCGTCCCCCGGCGGTAACTATCCTGGCGTAGGTGCAGACTTAAAACATGGGCTGCTTGTGTCTTGAGATGGGCATCGGAATCTGCGGTAAAAGAAAGAAATAGATATATTCCCCCATAGCTCTGCACCCGTCCTTGGTAAATCACCTCTCTGTTTATACTAATATAAAAATCCCATGTGATAGTTTTTGTGGCCAGTGGTTACACTGATCAGAGCTGCTGCATCACAGACGCAGATGAATGATTCCATCAGGCTCTGCCGTTCTCTGCATCTCTGTTTTCTGTTCTCATTTATAATATTAACAAAGCAGTCAGGCGAGAAAGGATTATGGTGGAGGGGGGGATTCAGTTCACACGATATGCCGCTGGACTTAACCGCAATGTCAGGCTGCTCATATCACTGTCTATTACAAAAAACACAATGGTCCCCAATATTCCTGTGCGCCTGAATGGGGTACAAGGAAAAACTGCAAAAATACTGGTCGCAAACTGCCTGCGCCCGACCTTTCCGGAGGCAATGACAGGACCGCGGACATACAGTACAGTGATTGTACCTATTGTGACAATGTAGCAAGGTACATAGGCCCTCATTCAGAGCCGTACGCTCTGAGCAGAGCGCATGCTCTGAATGAGGGCCGGGCTCCATTTTCATGGAGCGTCCTCCTGGACGCTCGTATAGCTGTGGGTCACCACCCACAGGCTATACGAGCGTGCTTTGTGATGGCCGCGATGGTCGAGACCATCGCGACCATCGAATTTGCGAGCCGGAGCCTGCGGTTGAGGTTTTCAACCGCAAGCTCCGGAGTGATTTTGGCTCTATCAGAGCCAAAATCACTCCCACTGACATCACTAGTGATGTCAGTGGGCCGGCTTCTGACGGGAGGCGCTCCCGTGGGAACGCCCCCGTCAGGGAGGCACGCCCCCGGCATGCCCACCAAAGGGGGCGTGCTGTCAATCAACATTGACAGCACGCCCCCTTTGATCGGACACAACGAGCGAAGGACTTTCCTTCGCTCGTCGCGTCTGGCGCATGCGCACGACGGAGCTCCCTCCGTCGTGCGCATGCTCAATGCATAACATCGACCCACTTGCGAGCGGACAGCCGCTCGCGAGTGGGTCTGAATCAGGCCCATAGTACAGTATATAATATGCGTGTGTGTATTACCTCTATACTGCCTAGTTTCTTTCTTGGGGTTTGTATTGCTTATCAGGTACTTACTGCCGTGCAGCCTGCCTGTCATTTATACAAATAATCATATTTTTAGTTACACAATCCACTGGTGATTATATGTTCTCTCTCCCTCATATACCTATATATAAATGGATGCAGTACCTATATGACTTTGTTTACATTCCTGGATCATACAGCCCACCTAAAACCTCTGCAATCTGGCTGTACCAATATGCAATATGTAGCACCGGGTTAATCCCGGCTGTCGGGATACCACGGGTCAGAATACAGACAGCGGCATAACGACAGCTAGAATCCCGACACCCATAGGGAAGACAGGTAAGTGTCATCCTAACCCCTACCCTAACCCTCCCTCCCCGGTGCCTAACCCTAACCTCCCCCTTTAGTGCCTAAGTCTAACCTCCTCCCCGCACCCTAAACCTAACACCCCCTCCCCAGGGGCGTTTCTAGAGAGGAGGGGGCCCATGTGCAGTCTCCGACACGGGCCCCATTCTCTCTGTCCCGCGGCCGGCAGTGCACTGAGATGCGCGCACGGCCAGCGCCGGAGTTATGGATTCTGGGCACTAGAGTGCGCCCAGAGTCTATAGAGTATGCGCAGGTCACCGGGAAACTGGCTGTGGCAGCCATTTTGTAGTCATTTTTAGAGCGTCTGACCCCTGCTCCGCACACCCTGCACCCATTATAGATACTCCTCTGCCCCTCCCCGATGCCTAAATCTATCCTCTCCCCCTAGTGCCTAAACCTAACCTCCCCCTCCCCGCACCCTAAACCTAACAGCCCCTTCCCAGTGTCTAACCTTCGGGATGCCGGTGGTCGGGATACTGGTGCCGGGAACCCGACCTGTCGGGATTTTGGCGCCAATTTTCAGACCATCGGCATCCTGCATGCCGGGATGCCAACTACATCCTATCCTTGTGTATCAATGCCTATTTACCTATAGACTATAAGCTTGCAAGCAGGGTCTTCCTACCTTTATGGGGGCTAGTCAATTCACTGCAATGTAAATAGCGCTGGGATGTAGCTCCAAGAGCTTTTCAATTCACCGTGATGTTAAGCTGACTAAAGGATTTCTTCTTCTGAGGGTGTGAAATCCGACTAAAGTGCCGGCCTTGAGGCACTTTTCCTGCTTAGCGCGGCGCAAACAGCCTCGCGGCCGGCACTTTAGTCGGAGAAGGCCGGTTCACGCATCTAAACACACTGCTCAAGTCACGAGGACTGGCATTCTCTGACAGAGCCGTAACTAGAATTTGTGGTGCCCTGTGCCAGAGAGAGCTTTGTCGCCCCCCCCCATTTTTTTTAAATAGGGATCTGAGAAAGGTCATGGGGAAGGGTCAGGGAAGAGATAAGAGAGGCCAGGAGATGCTGGGGATAAAAGAAGAGGAAACTACAAGTGAGAATGATAATAAACAGGAAAACTGACAGGCCCAAACAGCGTCCCCTGCCCTGCGGTGCCCTGTGCCATGGCACTGGTCGCACTACCCTAGTTACGGCCCTGTTCTCTGACTTACCTGCCTCTAGTCTGACTTAACGTGAGTTGCATAGCCCAGGGACCATCAACCCAGCGCTATTCACATCGCAATGATTAATGTTTTCAGTTGTAAACAGACTATGTTGCGATATATAACAAACGGTTAATAAATAAATATAATTTTGCAGCAGAGTTGCCTGGATTTATGCAATCTGATCATGGATTTATTTGTATGCTCTGAATTAATTGTATTTGTATTCCAATTCCAAGCATTCCCAAACTGATTCCCCTTTGCAGCCCTAGCATGCATCTATTACTAATCCCGTCAGTCAGGCATCATTGGAACCTGCTTTATTTGGTGCATACAAATTGTTTGTCTGCTAGACAGCCAGACATCACGTCACCTGATGTGACAGCCTACTCCCATAGTCACCTGCAGCCCTGAGTGCACAAGATTGTTTGGTTGTCCATTTGGCCAGGTCATGCCAGATTTAGTGTCTCAGATGCACAGGCTGCCCTGTGTCAGTGCGATACTTAAATGTAATACTGACACCCGTGTTAATTGATCAGTGCTGTATCTGGATGAAAAAAAGAGATGATCTCTTTCCGTGAAGCCCCATATACTCTCTGCCATAGCACCCCTAGTGGCAGAACTTGTACTTACTGTATACGGTGCATCTGGAAAGTATTTACAACGCGTCACTTTTTCCACATTTTGTTATGTTACAGCCTTATTCCAAAGTGGAATAAATTCATTTTTGTCATTATAATTATACACACAATACCCCATAATGACAACGTGTAAAAAGGTTTTTTTTTTAAAAGTTTTTGCAAATTTAATTAAAAAAAAACCTAAAAAATCACATGTACATAAGTATTCACGGCCTTTGCCAAGAAGCTCTGAGCTCAGGTGCATCCTGTTTCCACTGATCATCCTTGAGATGTTCCTACAGTTTAATTGGAGTCCACCTGTGGTAAATTCAGTTGATTGGACATGATTTTGAAAGGCATACACCTGCCTATATAAGATCCCACAGTGCATGTCAGAGCACAAACCAAGCATGAAGTCCAAGGAGTTGTCTGTAGACCTCCGAGACAGGATTGTCTCGAGGCACAAATCTGGGGAAGGGTACAAAAAAATATATGCTGCTTTGAAGGTCCCAATGAGCACAGTGGCCTCCATCATCCGTAAATGGAAGAAATTCGGAACCACCAGGATTCTTCCTAGAGTTGGCCGGCCGTCTTAACTGAGTGAACGGGGGAGAAGGGCCCTAGTCAGGGAGGTGACCAAGAACCCGATGGTCACTCTTTCAGAGCTACAGCATTCCTCTGTGGAGAGAGGAGAACCTTCCAGAAGGACAACCATCTCTGCAGAAATCCACCAATCAGGCCTGTATGGTAGAGTGGCCAGACGGAAGCCACTCCTTAGTAAAAAGCACATGGCAGTCCGCCTGGAGTTTGCCAAAATGCACCTGAAGGACTCTCAGACCATGAGAGACAAAGATTGAACTATTTGGCGTGAATGCCAGGCGTTATGTTTGGAGGAAACCAGGCACCGCTCATCACCAGGCCAATACCATCCTTACAGTGAAACATGGTGGTGGCAGCATCATGCTGTGGGGATGTTTTTCAGTGGCAGGAACTGGGAGATTAGTCAGGATAGAGGGAAAGATGAATGCAGCAATGTACAGAGACATCCTGGATGAAAACCTGCTCCAGAGCGCTCTTGACCTCAGACTGGGGCGACGGTTCATCTTTCAGCTGGACAACGACCCTAAGCACAGAGCCAAGATATCAAAGGAGTGGCTTCAGGACAACTTTGTGAATGTCCTTGAGTGGCCCAGCCAGACTCCAGACTTGAATCCGATTGAACATCTCTAGAGAGATCTGAAAATGGCTGTGCACCTACACTTTCCATCCAACCTGATGGAGCTTGATAGGTGCTGCCAAGAAGAATTGGCGAAACTGCCCAAACATAGGTGTGCCAAGCTTGTAGCATCATATTCAAAAAGACTTGAGGCTGTAATTGCTGCCAAAGTTGCATCAACAAAGTATTGAGCAAAGGTTGTGAATACTTATGTACATGTGATGTCTTAGTTTTTTTTTTTTTTAATTAAATATGCAAAAATCTAAAAAAAAAAAAAAAACCTTTTTACACGTTGTCATTATGGGGTATTGTGTATAGAATTTTGAGGAAAAAAATTCATTTATTCCATTATGGACTAAGGCTGTAACATAACAAAATGTGGAAAAAGTGAAGCGTTGTGAATACTTTCCGGATGCACCGTATATGGCACTGTGAAGTGCAACTATGGAAGAGAAGTGACAGGATTAAGGAAAACATAAGCAGTAAATTTAGTACTGTAGCTGCTTTATCTGAAGTATAATGTGGCAAAGCTAAATCAAAGCAGGGTTGCTCCAGTCCATTGCCCCTCACTTTATAGCATGTTATATGTGACTGTCAAAAGGTAATAAGTATTATTGTGTTATGTCAAGGTATGCACACACAAACCACTGTGGTGTAGACATTTAACTTATACTGCTGACTGGTCTGCCAATGTATCATAATTATTAGCCATCTTGTTTAATAAGCTCTGTTACATTGATTTGTTTCTCTCCTGTAAATCACTACTTTTTTTTTGTTAAAATCAATGCATGTACATGATTATCTGCTACAATTAACACTTTCTTAGAATGGTTGTACTGCCCAGGTTTATCCACCAGAGAGCACTATAGCTGCATCAAGTTAAATGCTTGCACAGGAGAAGCATGCAAAGTGTTTAGACAGGGATTAGTATGACTAATAGGGTTTACACTGGCAAACAGAACCTACTGTATGTAATGTATGCAATATGTTTTCATCTAAACAGAAAAATAATATATATATATATATATATATATATATGTTCTCTTCTACCCCACCTGGGTCCTACTACCCCACCGCTAATCCTTCCTCCAAGACTCCTCTCCACGCCATGCCACCCCACCTCCACCCACATCTCATTAAACTCCCTCCCTGCCCACCACCTCCAGGTTCCCTTCCCAACACTGGTGCCCGCACAATCTCTCCACTACATTCATCTCGGTCAGCCAAATTAATCTCACCTTCTCGTCACAGCAACCCTGATAATCTCATTCACATCTCTCCCATAAACACTGTCCCTCTATCTTGTGCCCTCTGGAATGCCAGATCAGTCTGTAATAAACTGGTTCCCACCCATGACCTTATCATTTCCAAAAACTTGCATCTCCTAGCCATTACTGAAACCTGGATTTCACCCTCTGACACCACTTCCCCTGCAGCTTTCTCTTCTGGGGGCCTCACCTTCTCTCACACCCCTCGCCCTGGGGGTCGCCATGCTGGTGGTGTGGGGGTCCTTCTATCCCCAGGTTACTCCTACCAACTCCTACCCTCTGAACCATCCCTTACATTCTCTACATTTGAGGTTCATGCTATACGCCTCTTCCAACCAGTACACCTGCGAGTAGCTGTCATTTACCGTCCCCCTGGCCCTCCCTCTAAGTTCCTTGACAACTTTGCTTCCTGGCTCCCTCACTTTCTCTCCTCTGACCTCCCCTCCATTATCCTTGGTGACTTCAATATTCCAATTGATATCCCCACAGAATCCTCTGCCTCCAAACTCCTTACCCTCACATCTTCATTTGGTCTCTCACAATGGACCTCCTCACCCTCACATGTGAGTGGGCACTCACTTGATTTAGTCTTCACTCACCGCTGTAATATTTCTAATTATTCCAACTCCCCATTCCCCCTCTCTGATCATCACCTTCTTTCTTTTAACCTATCTCTCTCTCCCTCCTCTCCTCTACCTCCGAAGGCCACCATCACTAAACGTAACATTGAGGCTATCAATGCTGTTTCTTTATCTTCCCTGCTTGACTCGCTTCTCTCCCCTATCCTCTCTCTCTCCTGCCCTGAACAAGCTGCTTCCCTATACAATGCCTCCCTTACTTCTGCTCTGGACTCTGTTGCACCGGCAATCACTACTCACCCTCTCAGATCCACACTGCAACCCTGGCATTCCAAATGCACCAGATATCTGCAAAGGTGTTGCCGAGCGACAGTGGAGAAGATCACGCTCTAAGGCAGATTTTCTCCACTTCAAATTTATGCTCTCATCCTGCAGTGTTGCCCTTTCCCTATCTAAACAGTCCTATTTCAAGAACCTCATTTCCTCCCAGTCCTCAAATCCCCAGCGTCTCTTCACCACCTTCAACTCTCTCCTCTGTCCACCCCCTCCCCGTCTCCCCTCCTCACTCACTGCCATTGACTTTGCTACCTACTTTACATCCAAAATCGATTCCATACGTCAGGACATCACATCCCACCAGTCCCACTGCTCTACACCTCCTTCTTTCCCTGATCACCCATCTTCATCCAATTCACCGACTCTGACAGCCTTCTCCCCTGTATCTGGAGAGGAAGTCATGGCTCTCATCCAGTCCTCCCCACTTTCTACCTCCCCCCTTGACCCTATCCCTTCACGTCTCTTCCGCTACCTCTCCCCTTGTGCCTGTTCCCATCTTGCCCACCTCCTCAATCTCTCCCTCTCATCTGGCACTGTCCCTTCTGCATTCAAACATGCAATAGTCTCCCCCATTCTTAAAAAACCTACCCTTGATCCCAACACTCTCTCCAACTACCGTCCCATCTCTCTCCTCCCTTTTGCCTCCAAGCTCTTTGAGCATGTTGTTTACAAATGCCTTACCACCTTTCTTTCCTCCCACTCCCTCCTTGATCCTTTTCAGTCTGGCTTCCATTCTCTCCACTACACTGGAACTGCCCTCACAAAAGTCAGCAATGACCTCCTTGCTGCCAAATCCAAGGGCCACTACTCTCTGCTTATTCTCCTTGACCTCTCTGCTGCATTTGACACTGTTGACCACCCTCTCTTGCTGCAAATCCTTCACTCCCTTGGTTTACGTGACACTGCTCTCTCCTGGCTGTCGTCCTACCTCTCAGACCGGTCCTTCTCTGTCTCTTCTCATGACTCCTTTTCCCCACCACAGCCTCTTACAGTAGGTGTTCCCCAAGGTTCCGTTCTTGAACCTCTACTATTCTCCCTCTATACGTCCTCTCTAGGTGAACTCATCAGCTCTTTTGACCTCCATTATCACCTCTATGCTGATGATACTCAGATCTACCTTTCCTCCCCTGACCTCTCCCCCTCTCTCCTCACTCGTATCTCCAACTGTCTCTCTGCTATTTCTTCCTGGATGTCCCAGCGATTTCTTAAACTTAATATGTCTAAGACTGAGCTGATCATTTTTCCACCCTCCAACATAACCTCACTTCCCACTATTTATTTATCAATTGACAGCACAACTATCTCTTCTAGCCCCAAGGTGTGCTGTCTTGGAGTTATCCTGGACTCCTCCCTCTCCTACAAACCACATATCCAGAGCCTCTCACAGTCCTGTCGCTTCCATCTCAAAAATATTTCCAAGATTAGACCCTTTCTCACCCAGGATGCCACCAAAACCCTCATACACTCACTGGTTATATCCAGATTGGACTACTGTAACCTTCTCCTATCTGGCCTCCCCAACTCCCATCTCTCTCCTCTCCAGTCTGTCCTCAATGCTGCTGCTCGACTCATCTTCCTCTCCAAACGCTCTACATCTGCCTCCCCTCTCCTACAAGTCCTGCACTGGCTCCCCTTCCCTTTTAGAACCCAATTCAAGGTCCTCACACTCGCTTACAAAGCCCTCACCCATTCCTCTCCAATTTACATCTCTGACCTCATCTCCCTCCACTCTCCTGCCCGCCCTCTTCGTTCAACAAATACACGCCACCTCTCATGCCAACTGATTACTTCCTCCCATTCCCACCTCCAAGATTTTGCCCGTGCTGCTCCCGACCTTTGGAACTCTCTCCCTCTCCCTATCAGACTCTCCACCTCTTTACAATCCTTCAAACTGGCTCTCAAGACCCACTACTTCATCAAAGCCTTCCAGCTCCCATCCTAACTTGCTGCAACATGCTCCTTCCTCCGTTTACCCCATCTGTGTCACACCTGTTTGTCTGCCCCTCCCCTTTAGAATGTAAGCTCTTACGAGCAGGGCCTCTACCAGGGGCTGGCTGGCAACTTTTAGCCTGGGGGGCAAATGCATGCAGGCGGCCCTGGCAGAGGAGTAGCATGTAGCCAGGGTGCCCGAAGAACGTGCGTGCTACGGCGCCGCCCCCCTCAAGTGTTTCAGGGAGGAGGCGGGTCCATATGGGATTAATGTAAGGTAAAACTAAAGATTAGGGGCAGCCCCCTGTCGTAGTGCCCATATGCAGTGCCCCCGTGTGCCACAGGAGATAACACCCTTATGCAGGCCTCCAGTAGTGCCCCCAGTAGTGATCCCCCCCTATGCAGTGCCCCTTGTGCCCCCAGTAGTGGTCCCCCCTGTTCAGTGCCCCTTGTGCCCCCAGTAGTAAGCCCCTTATATAGTGCCCCCAATAGTGGTACCCCCTATGCAGTGCCCCCAGTAGCAGTCCACCCCCCCATGCAGTGCCCCCAATAGTGGTAACTCTTATGCAATGTCCCTTAAATAGTGGCCCCAGTTGTAGTCTCCCCCCTATGCAGTACCCCCAGTATTGCACTTTATACAGAGCCCCCAGCAGTGGTCCCTCGCAGTGCCCCCAGTGGTAGTCCCCTCCCCCTATGTAGTGCCCCTAGTAGTAGTCCCCTCCCCTTGTAGTGCCCCCAGTAGTAGTAGTCCCCCCCTATGCAGTGCCCCTTGTAGTGCCCCCAGTAGTAGTAGTAGTCCCCCCCTTATAGTGCCCCCAGTAGTAGTAGTCCCCCCCCTTGTAGTGCCCCCAGTAGTAATCCCCCCCTGGTAGTGCCACCATAGAAATCCCCCCCTGGTAGTGCCCCCATAGTAATCCCCCCCCTGGTAGTGCCCCCATAGTAATCCCCCCCCCTTGGTAGTGCCCCCAGTAGACCCCCCCCAGTAGAGAGAGACTTAATTAAAAAAAAAAAACGCTTACCTGAAACTCCCGCTCCTGGTCTCGACGCTTCCACCGGCTCCTCTGGCCGCTTTGCATTATGGGAGAGATGTCGTCATGACGACGGCTCTCCCATTACCCACTGCGGGAGCCGGAAGATGGCTCCCGCAGTGGGAGCAGCAGCAGCCGATGAGAGTCTGACAGACTCTCAGCGGCTGCTGATTACAGCAAACACAAAGCTGCCGGCTCCGGCGGCTGTGTGTTTGTGCTGTGTAGCGCTGTCCGGACGGAGTCCGGTCAGCGCTACACACGCGGTGCAGCCTGTGTCACAGTGACACAGACTGCACCGGCCCGCGGTCCGCATGACGCTGCGGCCCGGGGGGCACAGCCCGCCACTGGCCTCTACCCTATTGTGCTTCTCCTTTCTTTACATTCACCTACTTCTTACCCCCCACCATGGCACTTAACACTTGGTTGCTTATGCTGTGTTGCATATCAAGGTGTTATGGTCACTTATGTATCAATGTATATTATCCATGTCCTTGTCCTATTTTTTTCTGTAAGTCCGTTGTCAAATTATTTGTTTATGTACTTTGTAAGGCGCTGCGGAACACTTGTGGCGCCATATAAATAATCGATAATAATAATAATAACAGTGTAAAACGTAATATTGTATGTGGTAAATTCTGAAATATGGATTGATACAAAAATCCAAGTGCACCTTCAACAATCCAACATACCATTAACTTTCTTATAAATCGCATTGTTCTGAGTTGGACTAGTTTCTAAAATAACTCATTCAAAAGCATTTTCTCTTTAAATGCTTATATTTTGTCATACTGGAGACAACTAGTACAAATGTGAAAGTGCAGATTATCAATTGAATAGCACAAATAGTGCATGCAGTAAGGGGAGGTGTATCAAATCTTGGAGAGAGATAAGGTAGAGAGAGATAAAGTACCAAGCATTCAGCTCCCAACTGTCACTTTACAGGCTGTGTCTGAAAAATGACAGGAGCTGATTGGTTGGTACTTTATCGCTCTCTACCTTATCTCTCTCCAGGCTTTGATACATCTCCCCCTAGGATAGATAGAAATGAAAACAAAAGTATAAAGAAATAAATACAATCTAAAAAGGATCATAGCCTACATAAAAAGGGAAACGAAACACTACGGTGTAGGCTAATTGAAAATGATTTTAAAGGACAAATAAAGGAGTTTTCTGTAATTCCCTGTAACAACGCATAGTGTATGTATTATCGCCGGCATTCAGCAGCAATTTTTCTTATCATATTCCCAGAGGGAGAATCCTGCACGTGTTCATGATGTCGCTTTCACCAAACTGCTTTCCCTGAAATTGGGGTCAGTCTTCTTTTTCAAAGTCCTATTTAGAACTGCTCCTTCTTACTGTACCTTTCAATGGACTTCACTCTATATCCATTTATATCCTGAGACAAATGAATTGGACGGGATGCATGGCTGCACTTCAATTAGGCCCCATGCATGAGCTTTTTCTATGCTTTTCCCCCTTCCCATAGAACTGATGTTACAGCTATTCAGGTTCCCCAGGTGTATAGTTGCTGACCAGTTATTCTTCAATTATTGTCCAGCATAGGGCGAGATAGGTCAGGTGAGCTGACAAGAAGTGTATTAGCTTATAGCTGCCTCAGTGTCCAAATGGATGAAGATGCCCACCAGCACTCCAATATATAAAGATAGGTATGTGGACACCTTTGGCGCTGTCAGAAATCCTATTGTAGATCTCAGGATGATGAAGGCAAAGGACCTGATTCAGAGTCGCTCGCTAGGATGCGTTCGCTCGTAGCTGTCCGATTTTCACATTGTGCGCATGCGTACGCATTACAGTGCGCATGCACGAGCCAGTGCGAGAGATTGGGAATCGTTCGCTCGCTGAGCATAGACTGCCCAGCAGAGTGAGTGACAGGAGCGGCCGTTGTGGGTGGTGACAGGGGCTGGCCATTGAAAACGGAGGAGTGGAGGTGCATACACTTCCTGGAGATGACTTGCGCAAGTGGGCGTCTTAAGACTGGCTGGTGGGCGTCTGCATTCACAAAGCGATCGCACGCCAGGACATAGTGGGCGTGCTAATGCCTAGCCGTGCAATTGCCTGCCTTCCCAAATTTGCATACGCATCGTGCGAGCGAACGCATCTAGTGAGCGGGACTGAATCAGGTACAAAGGGGGTCATTCAGACCCGCCCATGAGCGGCAGTATGCTCGCAAGCGGGTCGATGTTCCCCCACTGCGCATGCGCACGACGGAGGGAGCTCCGTCGTGCGCATGCGCGAGACCCGGCGAGCGACGGGCTCTCCATCGCTGCGGGTCTCACACCAAAGGGGGCGTGCTGTCGATGTTGATTGACAGCACCGCCCCCTTTGGTGGGCGTGCCTGCCAGACAGAGGCGTTCCCATGGGAACGCCTACCGTCTCAAGCCGGCCCCACTGACATCACTAGTGATGTCAGTGGGAGTGATTTTGGCTCTGATAGAGCCAAAATCACTCCAGGGCTTGCGGCAGCGAGACCCTACCACAGGGTCTCCGTCGCAAGCCCGATGGTCGCGATGGTCAAGACCATCGTGACCATCATCATGGACGCTCGCTATAGCTGTGGGTGGTAACCCACAGCTATGCGAGCGTCCATGAGGACGCTCCAAAAAAAGATAGGAGGGCCCTGATTCAGAGCGAGCGCTCTGGTCAGAGCGTTCAGCTCTGAATCAGGCCCAAAGTTCCCATGTGTTTTTCTCAATTCTGAAGGAGGTGTCCTTGATGTATGTTCCCATAAAGCCAACCTCATAAAAGTATATATAAAATAATATCCAATGGTGAAGTATGTTAACAACAAAATTATTTTTTTATAAAAAGTCTCAAGCATCTAAAAAAATGCTTATTACAGTAAAATCCACAATGAATAAAAAAACAATATAAAATATATAACATGTTATGATCAAATTACTGATAACAAAAAAAGTTCCTGATGTACAAGCGTAACAAAGAAGCTTGACAATATATCATATATAATTATTCCCTTATACAAGCGGAAGGTATAACATGTAAATCCGCAATGGTAGGAGATTTATCCTTAACCTTAAAAGGATGGGACCGTACCGTATTGAGCACCACGATTGGTGTTGTAATGGGGCATAAATGGGGAGACTCCTGATTCTCCTTTTCTCCCTTCCAGCAACCTGGTATCGGGTTTCCTCGGTATTTCATATTAGGGGCCGTATTCAATTAGAAGCGAAAAGTTCAAATCCGTGGTAAAGTATTGCGGATTATGGGCCTGATTCAGACCCACTCGCGAGCGGCTGTCCGCTCGCAAGTGGGTCGATGTTCTGGACTGAGCATGCGCACGACGGAGGGAGTCCTTCGCTCGTTGTGTCTGATCAAAGGGGGCGTGCTGTCGATGTTGATTGACAGCACGCCCCCTTTGGTAGGCGTGCCGGGGGCGTGCCACCCTGACGGGGGCGTTCCCACGGGAACGCCTCCCGTCAGAAGCCGGCCCACTGACATCACTAGTGATGTCAGTGGGAGTGATTTTGGCTCTGATAGAGCCAAAATCACTCCGGAGCTTGCGGTTGAAAACCTCAACCGCAGGCTCCGGCTCGCAGTTTCGATGGTCGCGATGGTCACGACATCGCGGCCATCAAAATGCACGCTCGTATAGGCTGTGGGTGGTGACCCACAGCTATACGAGCGTCCAGGAGGACGCTCCATTTTCATGGAGGCCGGCCCTCATTCAGAGCGTGCGCTCTGCTCAAAGCGTACGGCTCTGAATGAGGGCCTATGTCATTTTGCCAGGCGAAAACTTATCCCCGTATTCAATTCCAAAGACTTTTCGCGTACGCAAAAACTCAATGCAATGTAATCGCCGGGAAAGTTTTGCCTATGAATAGCAGGCGGAAAAAAGTGAAGAATTACGGTTTTGGGGTGCAAACTTTGGAAAATCCCCTGCACTCTTGGGACAGCCCCCCAAAGATAAACTGTGTAAAAAAATTTTTTAAAATACTTTTGAACACCCCAAAAAAGTACTTTCAATTTGGGGTTGAAAAAGTGCAAAGTTGGGGGACAAACTTAAAAACTAGCGAAATAGACTGCAGGGGGGTCCCCAAGTATGCCTCAGGTGTTTTTTTGTTTGCAGGAGTTTGCGGCAAGTGGATTTTTAATGTGTTTTAAAACTTCACTTTAGCAATTTAAAAATATGCTAGCACCCATTTTCATGTCCCCCAAATTTGCTGGGACTATTTATTTCCTCAAAAAAATACTGCTTAATGCTATCCTTCACCACTTGTGTAAATGTTCTAATGGGCACCTATTGTCACAACTTAAGTACCCCAAATACCTTCATTAAGGCTAATTGGGGGCATCTATAGTGACCCCCAATATTAGTGCATCTTTTGGGGGGTGTCAGGCTGAGTTCCCCATTTTTTACAGGACTTTTCGCCTGTTTCAGTTTCGCCGGGTGCCTTTTTCGCGTACTTTCTAATTGAATACGGCGAAAAATGGGAGCGCGCTCGATACTGTTCCGCATGTGAAACATTCGAAGTAGGTGAAAACCTCGCCATGCGCAAAAGTTTCGCTGGTGCGAAACTAATTGAATACGGCCCTAGGTTCTTAATGGTAAAAATCTGCAGGTTTAATCCAAAACAGCTGTCAACATGTTTTGTGTCTGAAGACTCTTCCTCAGGGCTAGAAACAGACAAATCTCAGGTGCACAACTCCAAATTATTAATAATACATATATAAATGCAATAAAATTTTGCAATCAATTGAGGTTTTTAGCATAATCATGGCCAAGGTTATGGGCCTACCCACCATATCCAGGTAACCTCTTTCGGGTAGGTCCCTAACATACTAGGGTTCAATTCCAGAGCGCAGGACCCCCAAAAACTGGCCCAGCCAAGCTGCCCCAGGGCACCGCCATAGTAAGAGAAGTGCAGTGTAAAGAGATAGTTAGGAGCAGCTGCATATAAAGAATGAAAATAAAAAAGTGAAGTACATATATATATATATAAAACACACAGTGAAGGGTTAAAATGTGATATAAAGGAAAATGTGTTATAATGCAGTGCCCTCCCATTGTATATATAGTCAGGTTGTGCAGTCCAGAAATCTTTCCCATATGCTTCCTCAGGGCTGTATGTACTAAACAGATCTGAACCTGCTATTAATAGGCAATTTGACCCGGAAATGAATCTGCCACCTGAAAAAATATCCTCCAAAACAGAGATGTAATTTATACATATGGACCATATAAATATAATTAATTAAATGTAAACTTCACAGTCTATTGGTGCATACACACGGTCAGATTTTTCTTCAGATCTGAACGATAACGATTTAAAAAATCATTCAATCGTTCATATCTGAAGGAAAATCTGACATATCTGACATGCCTGAATGATGGACGATGAACGATGCGCGTTCCCGATGGTCAGATAACGATATCTGACATCTGATGTGTTTGCAGTCAGACTTGGACGATTCCATTCATTTTAATGCAGTCAAAAATCGTTCAATCGTTCAAATTTTTGGTAAAATCGTTCAAATCGTTCATCTGACAGATCTGACAAATCTGACCGTGTGTATGCTCCATAATGGAGCATACACACGGTCAGATTTGTCAGATCTGTCAGATGAACGATTTGAACGATTTGAACAATTGAACGATTTTTGACTGCATTAAAATTAATGGAAATCGGCCAAGTCTGACTGCAAACACATCAGATGTCAGATATCGTTATCTGACCATCGGGAACGCGCATCGTTCAAATCGTTCATCTGACAGATCTGTCACATTTTCCTTCAGATATGAACGACTGAACGATTTTTAAATCGTATTCGTTCAGATCTGAAGGAAAAATCTGACCGTGCGTATGCACCAATAGAGTCATATCCTTTATATGCTTTTTCTTATTAAACCACCAGAAATTGATTTAACTACTAATCTCTTTCTAGAATACTTCCGGGTTAAATCAATATGTATAATACTATATCTGTGTTACTTCCGGTAACTAATCAAATACCGGAGGCATCGAGGTTCTGATGAACCCTGCTGTGGACCAAGAGAACCGCATCACTTCCGGTTGTTTTTATCAAACGGAAGTGTGCGTGGGTCCCGATGTTCGCCGTGGTGAACACCACTTACTTCCAAACTCCGGTGGCTCTACACGCAGTCTATGTTAATCGGGTGTCCGCGTGGCAAGAGTAGATGTCATACACAAACTGATATAAATGGTGCAAGTTTAGGTAGCGACAGAATCTAAGGTCAGGGCAGGCAGCACGTAACAATGGTCACAATCACAGTGAAAGTCAGCAACTGTAATCCGGTAAAGCCAGCAAATCCTGTAACAGGCGTATCAGTGATGCGAGACCTGGACTTGTATCGGCGCATGTCACTTTAAGGTGCGCAGTTTTTGCTATGAAGATACTGGATAGGTAAGTTCCTTACAGTGCATTACCTGTATGCTTAATATGTACAGTATGTGTCCAGATTTATACAGATTTATACAGACAATCTGGGGAAATTATTAATTATATTGCTTCATACTAGATGTTGAAAACGAAAATAACAGCCATTACATGATGTATGCTTATGTTAGCAAGAGGCAGTACTATGAGTAATATGCAATGTAGTCATAAGGTCGACATTCACAATGATGACAATAGCAATGTTGACATCACAATGTTAACAGTTATGATGTCATCAAAATGTCAACATATTCACAATGTAGACACCTGAAATGTCGACATGTAAAATACTGACATTCTTAGAATGTCAAAATAAAGGTTAGGCTGTGGGATAGGAGGGTTAAGGTTAGACTCTAGGTGGAGGGTAGGGTTAGGCTACGATAAGGGGGAGGCTAGGGTTAGGCTATGGTAGGGTGGAGGCTAGAATTAGGCTACATTAGGGGGAGGCTAATGTTTGGCCTATGGTAGGAGCAGGCTAGGGTTGGGCTATGGCAGGGGGGAGGCTACGGTTAGGCTACAGTAGGGGGGAGGCTAGGGTTAGGCTACAGTAGGATGGAGGTTGGGGTTAGGCTACGGTAGGGGGGAGGCTAGAGTTAGGTTACAGTAGGGAGGAGGCTAGGTTAGGCTACAGTAGGGGGAGGCTAGGGTTAGGCTACAGTAGGGGGCTGGCTAGGCTAGGCTATGGTAGAGGGACGCTAGGGTTAGGCTACAGTAGGGGGGAGGCTAGGGTTAGACTATGGTAGGGGTAGACTAGGGTTAGGCTACAGTAGAGGGGAGACTAGGGTTAGGCTACAGTAGGGGGGAGGCTAGGGTTAGTCTATGATAGGGAGAGACTAGGGTTAGGCTACAGTAGAGGGGAGGCTAGGGTTAGGCTACAGTAGAGGGGAGGCTAGGGTTAGGCTACAGTAGAGGGGTGGCTAGGATTAGGCTATGGTAGGGGGGAGGCTGGGGTTAGGGGTAGAATATTCATCGAAATGCAGAAGACGCCGCTGTCATTGGGAACAAATAAGTCACTACTAGACCACCAGGGACGGTTTGGCGACATTCTATCATGTCGACATTTCATCAGTGTGCAGCTGATAAATGCCGACATGGTGAATTTCCATCTAGTAATACTAATAAAAGCTGTTTTCTGTGTTTTGTACTGAATTATTTTGGATAAGAAAATGCTTTTTAATGGGTGTATTTTTAAAATGATCTTTATACTACTACCTGGCCTTTGCCAAGCGCTGGTGCCCTGCCTGGGGCAGGTACCAATTTTATGCTGTACAGTCACTGAGAAGTCTCATCCAAAGCTGTGTTTAAAGGTGCGTACACACGGTACGATATCTATGAATGATAATTATATAGTTCAAAAATAAATCTCTATCAGTGTGTACACCCAATATCTATCATAGATCTCTATCAGTGTGTACACCCAATGTCTATCATAGATCTCTATCAGTGTGTACACCCAATATCTATCATACATCTCTATCAGTGTGTACACCTAATGTCTATCATAGATATCTATCAGTGTGTACAACCAATGTCTATCATAGATCTCTATCAGTGTGTACACCCAATGTCTATCATACATCTCTATCAGTGTGTACACCCAATATCTATCATAGATCTCTATCAGTGTGTACACCCAATGTCTATCATACATCTCTATCAGTGTGTACACCCAATGTCTATCATACATCTCTATCAGTGTGTACACCCAATATCTATCATAGATATCTATCAGTGTGTACACCCAATATCTATCATACATCTCTATCAGTGTGTACACCCAATATCTATCATACATCTCTATCAGTGTGTACACCCAATATCTATCATACATCTCTATCAGTGTGTACACCCAATGTCTATCATAGATATCTATCAGTGTGTACACCTAATGTCTATCATAGATCTCATCAGTGTGTACACCCAATGTCTATCATAGATCTCTATCAGTGTGTACACCCAATGTCTATCATACATCTCTATCAGTGTGTACACCCAATATCTATCATAGATCTCTATCAGTGTGTACACCCAATGTCTATCATACATCTCTATCAGTGTGTACACCCAATGTCTATCATACATCTCTATCAGTGTGTACACCCAATGTCTATCATAGATATCTATCAGTGTGTACACCCAATATGTATCATACATCTCTATCAGTGTGTACACCCAATATCTATCATACATCTCTATCAGTATGTACACCCAATGTCTATCATAGATATCTATCAGTGTGTACACCCAATGTCTATCATAGATCTCTATCAGTGTGTACACCCAATATCTATCATACATCTCTATCAGTGTGTACACCTAATGTCTATCATAGATATCTATCAGTGTGTACAACCAATGTCTATCATAGATCTCTATCAGTGTGTACACCCAATGTCTATCATAGATATCTATCAGTGTGTACACCCAATGTCTATCATAAATCTCTATCAGTGTGTACACCTAATGTCTATCATAGATATCTATCAGTGTGTACAACCAATGTCTATCATAGATCTCTATCAGTGTGTACACCCAATGTCTATCATAGATATCTATCAGTGTGTACACCCAATATCTATCATACATCTCTATCATTGTGTACACCCAATGTCTATCATAGATCTCTATCAGTGTGTACACCTAATGTCTATCATAGATATCTATCAGTGTGCATACCCAATATCTATCATACATCTCTATCAGTGTGCACACCTAATGTCTATCATAGATATCTATCAGTGTGCATACCCAATATCTATCATACATCTCTATCAGTGTGCACACCTAATGTCTATCATAGATCTCTATCAGTGTGTACACCCAATATCTATCATAGATATCTATCAGTGTGTACACCCAATATCTATCATAGATCTCTATCAGTGTGTACACCCAATGTCTATCATACATCTCTATCAGTGTGTACACCCAATATCTATCATAGATCTCTATCAGTGTGTACACCCAATATGTATCATACATCTCTATCAGTGTGTACACCCAAAATCTATCATACATCTCTATCAGTGTGTACACCCAATGTCTATCATAGATAATTATCAGTGTGTACACCCAATGTCAATCATAGATCTCTATCAGTGTGTACACCCAATATCTATCATACATCTCTATCAGTGTGTACACCTAATGTCTATCATAGATCTCTATCAGTGTGTACACCTAATGTCTATCATAGATATCTATCAGTGTGTACACCCAATGTCTATCATACATCTCTATCAGTGTGTACACCAAATGTCTATCATAAATATCTATCAGTGTGTACAACCAATGTCTATCATAGATCTCTATCAGTGTGTACACCCAATGTCTATCATAGATATCTATCAGTGTGTACACCCAATATCTATCATACATCTCTATCAGTGTGTACACCCAATGTCTATCATACATCTCTATAAGTGTGTACACCCAATATCTATCATAGATCTCTATCAGTGTGTACACCTAATGTCTATCATACATATCTATGTGTGTACACCCAATATCTATCATAGATATCTATCAGTGTGTACACCCAATATCTATCATAGATCTCTATCAGTGTGTACACCCAATATCTATCATAGATCTCTATCAGTGTGTACACCCAATATCTATCATATCATAGATCTCTATCAGTGTGTACACCCAATGTCTATCATAGATATCTATCAGTGTGTACACCCAATATCTATCATAGGGCCTGATTCAGAGCCGGACGCTCTGACCAGAGCGCTCGCTCTGAATCAGGGCCCTCCTCCATTAAAATGGAGCGTTCTCCAGGACGCTCGTATAGCTGTGGGTCACCACCCACAGCATATACGAGCGTGCAAAAAGATGGTCGCGATGGTCTTGACCATCGCGACCATTGGACTTGCGAGGGAAACCCTGCGGTCGGGTTTCCCAGCCACAAGCCCTGGAGTGATTTTGGCTCTATCAGAGCCAAAATCACTCCCACTGACATCACTAGTGATGTCAGTGGGGCCGGCTTCAGACTCCATCTGGCAGGCACGCCCCCCAAAGGGGGCGTGCTGTCAATCAACATCGACAGCACGCCCCCTTTGGTGTGAGACCCCGAGCGATGGAAAGCCCGTCGCTCGCCGGGTCTCGCACATGCGCACGACGGTGCTCCCTCCGTCGTGCGCATGCGCAGTGGGGAACATCGACCCACTTGCGAGCGTACTGCCGCTCGCGAGTGGGTCTGAATGACCCCCATAGATCTCTATCAGTGTGTACACCCAATATCGTTTGTCCTGCACTACAGAAAGTTGTAGGGAAATCGTTCAGCGATATCATTGGTTGTGCAGATCGTACCTTGTGTATGCAGCTTTAGACATAAATATTATGTACAACTGTGTTTCCTAAATGCAGTCCACTGGGCACCCTAACAGGGCATGTTTTCCATCTCTCCTTCATGGTGTATTCAGTCCTAACAGACAAATTTGTGATTGTGGGCCTGATTCAGCAAGGATCACATGAAGGCAGCTTTGCAATTGCGATCTTTGCCTTTATGCAAATGCAGCAGGAGGTGTATGACACCCACTGCTGCATTTGCGATCCCAGCACTGCGACGGAGGTCGCAGGCTGGGATCTCCATCGCAACCATCAGTGGTCGATGGTTGCAATGGTGAACAGCGCCGGGCCTCCGGCGAGCTGAGTTAGCCTCAGCTTATTCATGCTAGCTGGCTTGCGAGCCCAGGACACTACATTGATCAATGCAGATCCTGGGCTGGCCACTCCGGGAAAACGGGGCGGACACGCCTCTGTCTCCTGGAACGCCGGCCGTCCCTGCCCCCCGCACCGCCCCTTAAATGCCTCTGCCTGTCAATCAAGCAAAGGCATTCAAGGGTCTGCTTGCGACTACGCAGGACCCATTCTACATACTCTGAGAATGGGTCCTGCGTCTTGCGTGCCCTGTTGAATCAAGCCCTCTGTGAGGAGATCCGGACAGCATGCACTGTGAGGCTTTCCTGGAGGACTGGATTTGGAGGACACTGATATACAATGTTGATAATAGTCATATAAACCCATATATAATACAGTAGAGCTTATAAGGTTAATAGACATACATTTAGCAAATTGGTAAAGAAGAGTAATACTGTAGATTTAAACTAAACGTCCACGCAGTGTGTATCTTATAGAGTTCTGCCCTGTCCATGGTGCTGAAAATCAGTTTCCTAAGAGGCAGAGGGCCTGATTCAGAGCCGGACGCTCTGAACGAGCGCCCGCTCTGAAGCAGGGCGTTTTTTTATTTTTTTTTGGAGCGTCCTCCTGGATGCTCGCATAGCTGTGGGTTACCACCCACAGCTTATGCGAGCGTCCATGATGATGGTCGCGATGGTCAAGACCATCGCGACCATCGGGCTTGCGACGAGACCCTGCGGTAGGGTCTCGGTGACCGCAAGCCCTGGAGTGATTTTGGCTCTATCAGAGCCAAAATCACTCCCACTGACATCACTAGTGATGTCAATGGGGCTGGACCCAGACGATAGGCGTTCCCATGGGAACGCCTCCGTCTGGCAGTCACGCCCCCGGCACGCCCACCAAAGGGGGCGTGCTGTCACTCAACATCGACAGCACGCCCCCTTTGGTGCGAGACCCGGAGTGACAGCTTGGCTGTCGCTATCTGGGTCTCGCGCATGCGCACGACGTAGCTCCCTCCGTCGTGCACATGCGCACTAGGGCACCATCGACCCGCTTGCGAGCGCTCGCGAGCGGGTCTGAATCAGGCCCAGACTTCCAAAGCATAGTGACATTGTTGGCATACATAATGTCAGCAAGGCAATAATGTCAACAGACGACATGTCAGCATTGCAATTGCTGATGAAATGTCGACAGAGGGGGAGATGTACCAAGCCTTGGCGAGAGATAAAGTGCCAACCAATCAGCTCCTAACTGTCATTTTTACAGACTGTGACAGGAGCTGATTGGTTGGTACTTTGGGGGAGACTTATCAAATCTTGGAGAGAGATAAAGCGGAGAAAGATAGAGTGAAAACTGACAGTTATAAGCTGATAGGTTGCTAGTTTATCTCTCTGCAAGATTTTCTAAATCCCCCCCCTTTATCTCTTTCCACTTTATCTCTCACAAAGGATAGATACATACTGTATACCCTTCAGTCAAGTCGACAATCCATTTTGGTTTTGACATTATGAATGTCGACATAGAGATTGTCGACATTCTGACTTCATACCGCATGGGCAGTGCAATGATTTGCTGTAAGATAGAGGCCGATACATCCTTTTTTGCTTCTCAGTCTGACTTGTCTGTGTAATATATACAGTAACTGTAATAAAACAAGGGTTTGGGCCACTATATTTGGCATATGTGTTTATAAGCGGCAGTATTATTTCAGAGGAGGATTCTAGACTTTGATCACTGTTTCGCTGGTCCCATAAGCTGCCCCAAATCATAGAACCTGTGCGGATCCATTCTCCAGGATGCCTCCTGTGCCAGAGATAATTGCCCCAATGGCTGACACCCCATGCGCTCGGGGGATTTATATACTCAGTATGGCTGATTGTATGCTGTGGGGATGCAGCTATTAGATACAAAGCCACAAAAAGAAACAGGCTTATTCTCCCCCTATCCCTAACCTTAAATATCTGCAGCCTGACATCCCCGCTTCTACATCTGGATATCCTCCAGACATAGAAGCCATCAATGGCAAATGTCTCTGGACTGTGATACCGGGAATAAGACCTCTCCTGATTGTACTGCTGTGAAGGCATGAGGCCTCAGAGAAGAACAATCTAATGATATCACTGGCTATAGTGCTGGTCAGGTCTTACAGTACGGTGCAAATTCTAACCAAGGTGTAAAATGTAGCTCTAGGGGGAGTATATTAGGACATGGAATACAGAGTGTCCTCAGTTTAATTATTACCCCCCCCCCCCAAAGAGGTCAATGATCCATAACATCTCCATTCTCTCTGCAGCTTAATTCTACTATTGTAGATGACGATATGAAGATTTTACTTCTAGTGATGTCACATAGGGAAAGCGTGTGCAGACCCTGTATATCTAACCTAGGAAGGAATATATCATACTTTCTAAGGAGTGGTGACGCTGCCTATATTATTATTATCCTTTATTGATACCGCAAGGAGTCCTCAGCACCGTACAAAGGACATAAACAGGAACAGTATGAACAGAACAAAAAAAACCTTACAGTACAAAACATTGCAGGACATGGACAAGGCTTATAAACATTGCTGCAGCCTCAGTCATAATACCCAAATAAGCAGTAGGGCAGCAGAACCAGGGGCGTATTTATAATGAGTGCCAGGGCCCCTGGGTCCAGGGGGGCCCACACCGCACACCCTGCACCTATATGTTTTAATACTTATCCCTCCGAAGTCCTGCGTTGGGCTGTAGCACTGGACAAAACACCTAAAAACTGTGCGTATGCACACTAGGGAAATTGCCGGGAAAATGGCGGTCATGCCCTTTTCCCGGGGACCTGCACATGCACAGTAGACTCTGGGCACAGACTAGTGCCCAGAGTTTGCTGCTGCGGTGAAGCGCCTGCTGCCGGGGAGAGAGGAGGGGGCCCGGGACGGGGAATGCTCATGGAGTCACTGACCCCCTTCTCTATTAAGACGCCTCTGCGCAGGACCCTAGGGATAGGTGCCATTGTATGCCCTGGGGAGGAGATGATGGTATAAATGAGAGAAAGAAGAGCACACGAGGGAAGAGGGCCCTGCTCGTGAGAGATTACACTCATGGAACCATAGCAACCAATCAGCTCTAGCTAGCTTTTATCAAGCGCATTCTATAGAATGATATGTAGAAGCTGATTGGATGGTATGGGCAACACCACCATTTGTTCTCATTTGAGAATTTGATACATCTCACCCTAATGCGTATACAGGTCAGGGAGCAGATATACTAAGCTCTGGAAAGTAATAAATTGGAGAGTGATAAACTACCTGCCAATCAGCTCCTAACTCATTTTTCAAACACTTTGAGCCTCATTTATCAACAAGTTTTATCATTCACAACGAGTGATAAAACTCATTGCATATGATAAATGGTGCTCCAGCCAATCAGCTCCCAACTGTCATCTGTTTGAAAAATGTAAGATGGCATTTAGGAGCTGAGTGGCTGGTACTTATCACTTTCCAGAGCTTAGTACATCTCCCCCCTGGTCTTACCGTTGTGTGCCTGAATGGCAGGGTGGGTGGAGATGAGATGTTGGGTAATATGATATAGGTATTTATGATGAGATAATTAGCTACAGTGTGTAAAATATATATGGCAGTGTGATGAATTCTAGGTATGCAACACATTGCTTGGTGCTCTCCTTGGCGATCCAGCTTTGACTAATGTTAGGTACTCACAACTGTTGGGAGTACTTTTGTTTTAGAAGCTATGAGAAGCGATATTTTATGTACTTTCTTTAAAAAAAAAAATCCACCCAGGCATGTGATACATCCCTTTAATAATTCATGCTGTGAACGTACTTATTTTGACAAAAATAACCTGTTCTCCAAATATAGCAGCTATTTCCCGATGCCGCTTTTGAACTGGGCTGCAGTTAATATTTTATGTTGGACTAATCAATAAAATCAGTGAAGAGATTAAAGTCTTTTGTTTTATTTACTGTGCGAAAACTCGATCTAAAGATTTGAGTGAAATCATTAGAAATTGGATGAGACTAATGTTCCCGCTGGGCGTCTGTGTCAGGAACGAGTTACTGCTGTGTGATTAATAGCTTTCTGAAATAAAACATTTATCATCATAATTCTGCTTTACAGATTCAGAACAACATCTGGGCACCTGGTGGATTAAGAGTAACGATGACTACGGCGCACTGTTCACTATGGGCCTAATACAGACGGCCGCAATGGCGATTACGTACGCAGACCGAGCAATTGTTCGTCGGTGCGCATAGGCCGCACTGTGCGCGTGAGGCGATCGCATTGCCATTAAGGACGCACAGGGGAATCCGTCGCAAAGCGAGTGACAGGCTGTCAGCGTTTGGAGGTGGTAACCGGTGGGTGGTCAGAAAAACGCAGGCGTGTCTGACCGTTTAAACGCTGTTACATGGGCGTGCATAAATTAGCCACTGCGATTGCCTATGCAGCATGAGAGCTCTGCTGGTCAGACCTGCCACAAGAGCAAGATGGCCGCTCGATGTGCGTCGATGTTACCAATATACACGCGGGTAAGCGATGACATACAAAGATGAGATGAGAAGGCAGCAGTGGGCATCCCTATGCTCGGATGAGCTTTGCAACCATTAGCATGTTTTGCAGCTGCATTACGTACGAAATCGCAGGTGCGAATGCATTAGCGTCCATCTCTGAATCAGGTTTATAGCTTTGCTGTATCATCCATTAGGCAATCCAGGCTCTTGCCTAAGGCACAGTGTGGACTGGGGCCTGAATTACCCTATCCTGTATTTATGTGCGTGTGTGTGTGGCAGGGGGGTGGGTGACAAATGGAGTGGGAAAGGGAGCCCAAGACAATGGGGGAGTTATATAAATCATTGGAAATAGATATAATTGTGGCATTTATTTATTAAAAGGCAGGCATTTATTTCAGCATTAGCCCTTAAGATGCTTACACACACAACGATTTTGTTACCAACTATAGCTGTGACCCACAGCTATACGAGCGTCCAGGAGGACGCTCCATATTAATGGAGGTGGGCCCTGATTCAGAGCGAGCGCTCTGGTCAGGGCCTATGGCTCTTAGTGAAAAACAAATGAACATTGATGTGAATGGAACTAGGGATCTTATGGGACAATCTTGGATCATATCTATCACTTCTCCCTTGTGAGTGTTTCAGTCAGGGGCAAAACACAGGACTTCTAGAGGGGGGTTTGCAAATGTTGGAGCTTAGAGTGAGTGTGGCCAGGCCATGCAGGGGGTGTAATAATCATATACATACAGTAACAAGCTTTATTCTACCTCATATTTCCAGATATGGACACCATTCCGCAATACAAGTTCCCTGCTCTAGGGAGGATTGGGGGTATATTTACTTAAGTGAGAGGGGCCTATTCATCATCGAAGGCTGTATGGCCTCCGATGATGAAGTATCCAACTCGCAGTAGAGGAAACTTAGCTCTGAAAAGCAGCTGTCCCCTAGTTCAGTATCGCAGCTACAGATGCAGCTGCGTTACTTACCGCCTTCCCCTTCGGCCCAGTCTCGCATGCGCACAGCCACCGGTGAGGTAGTGAGCTGGTGGTGGAGGGATTTGCTCGGATCCCTCTTCGCATCCCCGGAACTCCTTCCCCTAGGAAGGAGCAGGGCTACGAGAGTTAGCGGCGTCTGAAGATGCCGCTTGTTCTCGCCAGCAAACTCAGAAAACTTTCAGTTTTCGGAGTTCGCTGAATACCAAGGGGGTCCTATCGGACTCCTGATGATGAACGTGGCGGTAACCAAAATATGCGGAAACTAGCGTTTCCGCATGGTTACCGGGCCATTTATCATTTGAGGAATAGGCCCCAGAGTTTTTAGGAGGGGAGATGTTGCCCATAGCAACCAATCAAATTCTACTTAACATTTAACTAGTACCTTCTAGAAGATAATAGCTAGAATCTGATTGGTTGCTATGGGCAACATCTGCACTTCTAAAAACTCTCACTTTAGTAACTATACCCCTTGGAGTCTGGGGAACAGCTAAGGAACCTAGCACCGGCACTGGACATCCAGTATACGTATTTAAACACCCCAAAATGGCATTTTGTAGGGATAAGTCTACTTACAATGTACAGACAATTTTTCATCTGCACTATCTTGTAAAAGAAAATCTTTCATTTAATCAGAAGTTACTGTGTATTACTGTACATGTACAACGTGAAGTGGTGATAAAGGACGCTTGTATGAACTGCTCATGTAAGTGTGGACAGCTCACTTTATGTATTGACTACAGATCAAACACAGATATTGTATTTCCAATGTCAAGTAAATCTGCAAGGTCACGAAGCAGCGTTCTTCCTAATCATAAACAGGAGCTGAATGATAGAGGGAGAACATATTTAATGTGCATTACGCGGCGGTTCTCACAGACCTGTAATGTGATAGCGCCCGTGGTGAAACCGCTGTCACCCACTAGACTAAATCGATTTGATAATAAAAACAGGTACTGTAGTCACATTTATAAATTTCGGGCACCTTAGGCCACTTTCTGGAATTGCCCGACCAATGCCCGCAAAAATGTAAAGATTGTCTCCGCCAAAATTATAAATGATATTCCATCACCTACGCCATTCCACCGCCTGCGCCACGGGATGTCACATGCTTGAATGAGAATAATTAAGCGTAGGGTTTTGGAAGACAGAACCTATAACGTCAACAAGGCTTCCTAAAAATATCCTAAACTTAGCATTCATGGGATATTCATTCCTTTTAATTAAGAGCACTGCAAGACGACCTCACAAATGAGAGCTGACCGAATGTGATCGTTTTACGACATCGTACCGGTGTATGGGGCCTATTTATGTCATGTTGGCACAGCGCCTCCTGGGGGTGACTGGAAACCATTGAGAGTTCTTTCACCTTTTGTTTATTGCAGCAGAGAAAGATTTATTTCAATTTTTTTCAAACCACAAGATTATGCATATTATTTGCTTGGCTTTAAATGAAAAGGAAGAAGAGCTGCCATGTTCTCTGTACAGATTAGAGGGCCTGATTAAAAAATGTGCGCAATGCCAATATTTACGCAGTCTAGCAATTATCTGTTCACTGCGATACACTCCCAACGCGCAGGTGCCATGGTACCTCAGTGATGCCGGCCCGCAGTGAGGATTTCTTTGCAGTGATTGACAGTCAGGGAGCGTTTGGGGGCGGTTATGGGGAGTGGCAGCAAAACTGCAAGCGTGTCGCGACCGTTTTCGGGGGGGTGTCTACAACTGCGATACCATATACAGAAAACATGGCGCCAGTGTTTGCGTTCCTGCGGCCATTATGCATGACCACAGGGTTATTTAGATGGTCGACTATCAAAGGATCTGCCCTGCGTGCTTGGGCACACTTGCTTGGATCTGTGAAGCCACCGGTAGGCGTTCCAATACAATTCCAGCCAGCTACAGCATTAGCCTATTTTCACGCAGCAGTTGCTTGCGGGAATGGCCGCTGCGAATTCATTCGCGTACATCTCCCAATCGGACCCAGGGTCTCAATGGGCAAATTGTAAAGGCAATGCAGACCCACAGAGAAAAATATGTTTTGTGTTATTATTATAAGAGATGTGTGAGAACCCCAGTGTTTGGGTTTTGGATCTGAATTCAGGGCCTGATTCAGAGCTGAACGCTCTGACCAGAGCGCTCGCTCTGAATTTGGATTGAGATTAAAATCTGTAAAAATTTATAAAAACAGCTAAAATGTCCAAATCCAAAACCCGAGTTTGGTTTATAAATCTGTGTTCCAAACCAGTATCAGATCCAAACCGTGGCTCGGTTGGAACCGGGACACAAAAGTTAATCCGAAACCTTGACCCGGTTCTACTCGGAACCCCTAAATTCGGGTGTGTATGGATTTTGGAAATCCAGACCCGCACATCTGTTGTATTATTAAACACCTGTTTTGTACAAATATCCTTTTTTTCTTTAAAGGAAGTGCATGGAGGTTTTATCCAGATTCCACTCTTTGGAATAAATAACTTTTAAAGTATAAAAGCCAAGGTTGGTTACCCTTAGCCGCTTGGCCTCCTAAATAAATATATGGGTCATACTTTTTAGTGCCTGGTAATAGTATTTGGAGCCTTATAGCCCCTGAAATTTGCTCTCTGCTGTAATAGGATGACCCATAGTATAAGACGGTCACGGTGTGATGATTATGAGACGATGGGTTTCATTTTGCGCCACCTCTCTGCTTTGCTAGAGACGAGCGTTTCAGACGGCATCACTGCAGCACCCTGAGCTTTGCCAGTAAGATGCTTTGCTGTTACTAAGCCACTGATGAGCTGCTTTTCTCACATCAATCTTAAGTTACCTCAGGCAAACCAGTAGGCGCCTCAGATCTACAGCAAATGTACTTCTAATGGGCTTGTGGTCTGCAGGCCGCCCAGGCGCTGTGCTGGAGGGTACTGGAAATACATACAATACACTTTGTTTCATCTTCAGTGTGAGATCTGTTTGCAGGCACCATGATAGCTAGGCAATCCTGCTCATAGGCTGCATCGGTAGTATTGCTAATGATTAGACTGTAAAGCACTTTGGGGTCTAGTTACTCAGCAGTGTTAGGAGACAGAGTGAAAAGTGATAAGAAAGTGATAAGGTGCCAGCCAATCAGCTCCCAACTGTCATTTTTCAAACACAGCCTGTGAGATGACAGTTGGGAGCTGATTGGCTGGCACCTTATCACTTTCTTATCACTTTTCACTCTGTCTCCTAACACTGCTTAGTAAATAGACCCCTATGTGTATTAATGCATAGAAATGATAGACATGACACTTCTATTATTATTATCGGACAGGTTCAACGTGGATGGGGTCTTACCTGTAAGTGCTCCTCAACAGAGCCGTGAAACAGACTAGCACTGTAGGTTGTCCACGCATTGCCATCTATTCCTTAAGAAACAGCACTGTAGGCTGCACCTGGACACTTTACTGTGGTAACCTTTATAAAATTTAGCGAGTATATGTGGGCAAGGCAAGTGCTTGGGCCTGGCCCCTCATAAAAGATAATTAAGAATAAAACATGTAGAAAAGCTATACAGTCCTGCCAGTACATTTATTTTTTTTGTTAAATCCAATATAGTTTTCCACGGTAGTAGTCTCCCTATTAAGATTTTTTTTTTCAGAACAGAACCTTTAGAAATGGATTATACAACTCAAACACCATTGCTCAAGTCGCGCTAAATAACCGTTCAGGGCGCGCCATGTACCCGGCGACTCGGCCGAACTGAGCATCTTTCTTGCTCAAATGTGAGTCTTATTCGTATAACTAAAACACCTGTAATGGTATAGAGTACATATACTGTACCTGTGCCGCTCCTACTGTGTCTACAGAGGAAGTGTGATTATACACTAGAATTTACTGGATTCTGGTGCATCAGTTTGTTTAGTGTGTTGGTAGAGGGTTACGCAGTCGATGGGTCATCATCCATATTGCTGTCGGCACCTTTTCATCGATGATAACAACTCATCGGCTAGGAAATATCAATGTTTTCAACCATCACCATTCGATGGTTTGAATTATCAATGGTGTGCTCGTGCACATGTGCAATGGACAGGAATAGTGGAAGGATCCTCTGTACGGACCAGTATATGCAATGACATTACAAAGTATTGGGAACCCCGCTATTGCTTCAAAGTACACAGACTGAGCGCTAATTTGAGTGACAGAGCCATTTGTGGGTGGTGTCAGGGGATGGCCTATGAAAACTGGGGAGTGGATGTGTGAACGCAGGCGTGTCTGTGTGTTCTTCTAACGGCATTTCATGGGCGTGCATAATTAGCATGGAGGCGTCATTGTACACGTCACCTGGTTGTATTTCAGCCTGCAGTGATCGTAGTGCTTGTGGCAGGGTAGGGTCTACCTCAAGGGCTACGAGCAGCTCCGTTACTCTCGATGTTACTGATATTACATACACTTCCTGGAGATGACGTGTGCTGCGAAAGAAAGGGGGCGTCCTTAGACTGGAGAACGCAGAATTTGCATACCCTGACGGCTGCGACAGTGCGCTGCTTCGCTTCCGGGTCTGAATCGCCTCCAGGGTTCCAAACCGGATCATACCCGGAATTTAGCCGGTGCCGACCCAGGATATTCCCGAGTCGGAGCTGTTCACACCGGAGCCGGGTCTGCAGTGACAGCGTTATGCACCTCTTATTAGAAAGTACCAGGAATCCGGTTTCCTGTAGCGGATTATTTATATATTTCTTATCCGCAATCATTGGGTAGGAAAGGAAAATACTGGCAGTGTGCCAGGAGCAGATTAGGTTTAACCCCCTCATCTCTGATCCTATCACACACGTAACCGTCTATGATGCTTCTAACCCTCATTATATATAATTAGCTGGAAATGCCCTGCAAGTGTATTCCATTAATCTTTGCGTGCGCTTTGTAGAAAGTTATGACCTATGTCACCATTATAGCTGAAATTAGCTCAATGGGAACAAAAAAACCCCCCACAAAGGTTATATTGAATTAATGAATGGTTTAAGGGCCTGATTTATTACAGATCGCCATTGTGATCGCAGCAGCGATTACACACGCAGTCTCACTGCAAAAATATGGTAATGATTGTTATCGCAATGCCGTCGCAGCCTAACATAAGGACGCCCAGTTCCCTTTACGCACATCCATAATACTTAGCAAGTCTGCGAAACCATCGGTAACATCGAGTACAGTCGCAGCCTCGCGCACACTTGCACAAGCTCTGACCTTAATCAGGAATTGCTGGTCTGATTACACAGTGAAAGCCCAAGCTGCGTATGGCATCGCAATGCCTAATTTATGCACGCCCCTGTAACAACGTTCAAAAGCACTGTCATGACTGCATTTGTTGTGCTGTACATCAAACCTGACATTATTGCATGCGCCCCCATTTATGCTAATGAAGGATGGAACAAGTGATCGTTCCGTTGTTCATTAGATCGTTCTGATGTGTACCTGCGATACGATGTTTCGGCCAGTGTGTACCCACCTTAAGAATTGCTCCGATGCGAGCGGCTGTGGATTTTGGTTGAGTTTCGTCTCAGACTTTTTACGTGTGTAAAACCAATTCCTGTGCTGTTAAAGTTGCAGCCTCCTGTCTCTGCTGCGCTATGAGTGCGACAGCGATGCGACTAAAACTAAAAAATAATACAGTACACTATTCCTCTCATAGCGCCCCAGTCCTGCCAGGCGTCTCTTACCACATGGCGCACAGACAACCAGTAAGTGAGGACACATCTGTATGGTGTCACTAAGGAGAGTGCGGACCGCACTGGGTGTCAGCCTCCAAGGTGGTGATGCCGAAATGCCGGCTTCTCCTCATTGATCTGTGATGTCATTGCGCAGTGGGGGGCCTGGGTCAGCCGCTGCCACCCCTCCCTCTTACCTGTCAGAAGCAGCAGCACCATACATGCCTACCCTCCCGGTTTTCACGGGAGGCTCTTGATTTTTCGGGTAACCCCCTGCACCCCCGGAAGGGTAGGCATTTCTCCAGCATTCTGCCCACTTCCTAGTGAACTGGGCAGAATGGGGAGAATACCTGCGGCGATTGCGGGTCTCCGTGTAGGGGGCGGGGATTAAAACATGATTCTACATGAATCACGTCATTTGGCCCCGCCCCTATGCGGATTCTAGCCAATCGCAGCAATTTTACCATGAGGGGGCGGGGCTTAATTATGCAAATCATCAGTCCCAGCCCCCATCGCCCCCCTCCTGCTTCTCTTACCCGGGCTTCTCCCGGGAAGAGATCTGCAAAGGTAGGCAACTCTGAGCAGCACACAGTGCTGTGTCCTGGGCTGCAGTGGGGCTAGGGAGGGTGCTGCCACTGAGCTGCCGTCTCCTCTGCCTGTGAGGGGGGAAATGATCACACTGAACGCCCCCTCTCCCCCGATTTGCCCCTGGCTGATGGGCTCACAGCGGCCCCATATTCAGCGCACATTTTTTCTTTAAGGGATTGCGGCCACGCCTCCTTCAGTTAGGCCACAGCCCGTCCAAATCCTGTCTGCGCAAACACCGCCACCGGATACCGCACCCACCCCCCCTCGCAACCACACAGTTGATCACTGGGGCAGGAGTCGGGGAACCAGGGGAAACCCCGGATAACGCCATCGCCAGGTGGCTTTATTATCACAGGGCTTCCCCCGGTATTTTTTCACATTTAGTTTTAGCAAACCTCAGGCAGATCGCATTTCCCATTACAGTTATGGGAAATGTCACCTAATTACTAAAAATATGTGATAATTAGGGCTTGGCGTAGAATTTTGCTAATTCTACTCCAATCGCCCTTTAGTAAATTCATGTGATACTAAAATAATGTGAAAAGGGTGTGAAAACACCCGTTTTCACATTATTTTAGTCAAAAAATAATGTTAATAAATATGCCCTTTAATACCAACCCACTTTCTCCTGGTGCCACCGAAATAGATGAGGACTCCAGCGCTCACTTGACATTTAGTGAAAAAATTTGCACAAAACCATAGCAACCAATCGGACACTTGGTTTCATTGTCACACTGTAGTGCAGTAAGCGGCCCTCCAGCTGTTGTTGAACTACAAATCCCAGCATGCCTTGCAACAGTTTTAGCATGGCCAAATAGCAAAACTGTTGCAGGGCATGCTGGGATGTGTAGTTCTACAACAGCTGGAGGGCCCACCCCTACGTGACTAGACAAATGGGCCCACCCCTACATGACTAGATAAATGGGTCCACCCCTACGTGACTAAATAAATGGGCCCACCCCTACGTGACTAGACAAGTGGGCCCACCCCTACGTGACTAGACAAGTGGGCCCACCCCTACGTGACTAGACAAATGGGCCCACCCCTACGTGACTAGATAAATGGACCCACCCCTACGTGACTAGACAAATGGGCCCACCCCTACGTTACTAGATAAATGGGCCCACCCCTACATGACTAGATAAATGGACCCACCCCTACGTGACTAGACAAATGGGCCCACCCCTACGTTACTAGATAAATGGGCCCACCCCTAAGTGACTAGATAAATGGGCCCACCCCTACGTGACTAGACAAGTGGGCCCACCCCTACGTGACTAGACAAAAGATACCTGTAATTCCAAGTTGGTCACTGAGGTTCAATGCAAGTGCTGCACCTAAATGCAATAAATAATAAAGGAGCCATTTTGTGGTGTAGATGTGTTGTACACTGCAGTTAGCCCCCTTCATTACTTGACCTCCGTACATCACTTCCTCCTGTTCCCATGTAGTTGCAGCAGCCTTCTCGATGTTTTCCCGGAGCCAGCACTCTCTCATTGCACTCTGACACCTGCAGAAGAAGCAGCCTGTCTCTCTCTGTGTACTCCACTCTGCTGGGTGACTTTACGTCCTCACAAGGTTATCTGATGACTGTGAGCGCAGTGATCTTGGCACTGATTGTCTCGCTAGTGATGTCATGTTATTTCTGGAGCTGCAATGTAACAATACATTCACAGAATCTAACGTCTGCTGCTCTCCCGGAGTGAAGATGCGTGTGATTTGTGGTGGGGGTGTACACTTTGTGTATTTAGGCCCCGCCTCCTGCGGCATAGTGCTGTGAATCCCGGGATCATGAAGTAGTGTCGGGGCTGAAGGGACGTGATTCTTTCGTGCCACCTTTCTTACCCATGTTATAAAAAAAATAATGCTGGATGGGTAATTTACTCTCCCCGGACTCCCCAACATTTGTGAGTCCCCCATACGCTCCAGGAGACTATGCAAGTATGGTATACTAGCACAAGTTAAAGTGTGCCTGCCATCTACACGAGGGGAGGGAGTCATTTCCTGGGCAGAAATATTATGGGCGGGATGTACTAAAGGCAAAAATGCGGCAACATTTTTGAAAATTCAGATTTTGGAGTTTTGGCCGCATTTCCATATGTACCAAGCTCCAGTCTGCCATACATTCCGGAGCTTGGATCTTGTGGTAGAAGTCTATGGGATATGGGAGGGATCCAATCGAATCCTTCCCAGTCAGGGACGTATTTATAATGTGTGCAGGGTATGCGGTGCAAACGAGCCCCTGGGTCCAGAGGGGGGCCCGCACCGCACACCCTGCACCCATATTAAACTTACCCCTCTGGAGTCCCACGTCGGCGCCGGAGTCTGCACTGTAAAAACGTCTGGAAAAATGGCCGCCGTGGCCATTTTCCTGTCGTTTTTCGCATGCGCAGTACAGGGAAAATGGCCACCGTGCCCGTTTCCCTGGCGACCTGCACATGTGCTATAGACTCTGTACACACTCTAGTGCCCAGAGTCTATAAGTGCGGCTCAGTGCGCTGCGGGCAGCCGGACATAGAGGAGGGTGCCCGTGACGGAGACTGCACACGGGCCCCCTCCTTTCAAGAAACGCCCTATCTGAAAGAATTCAGCCATTCAGAAGATTTTCGAAGTGGGCTGGCAAGATTAGCAGGAGGGGGAGGTCGGGGGATTTCTCGATCTCTCACTCCCAGGATGTTCTTTTCTCATATCAGGGCTAGCTGGATCACAAAAGTTTCCATGGCCCACCAGAAAGTTTGACTGGTGTGTATAGTAGTTATGGCGGCTTCCTATAGCGATCGGTTTCGTGGTGCTGAGAGTTCCTCACACACTGATTGGTGAATTGTGGCTCTCTCCACCAATCGGAGTGCTGGTAGCTGTTCATGGGCATGATGGCAGAAGTTCATCTCCAGTTCCCCGTGAGACCTCACAGGACCTCAGCAGATGCTAAGTAATTAATTTGTGTCTACGTTGTGTTACCACCACAGATCTCATGTCTGTTATCTAGTCATCAGAAATTGAGAGGCCTGAAGACAGCAGAGATCTGGGTTCTGCATAGTAAATAAAGAAAAAGAAAAGAAAGAGATTTGGTGACCCACATCAGAGCTGCATTAAGGTTTTAGCGGGCATGCAGGGCCAGATTAACAATGGGGCAGATGGAGCTCCAGGATTCCAGATAAAAATAGGCCCATCATCAGCACGATGAAGATCAGCTGCTTAGCTGGGCCAGCAGTCAGCCATAAATTATAAATATTAAAATTGTTTTTCCAATTTTCTCACAAAATTAATACTATTTTTATGTATTTAGGGAGACAATGGGGCTGATAGTGTATGGGGTGTACATACCCACATGGGTCTGGTCACACCCACACAGCACTGGTCACGGCTCCTCTCCTTCTCAGTAAAGGCCCCTGAACATTTTCAGCCCCAGGCCCATGTGACCGTTAATCTGTCACTAAAAATGGTGACCTTTCTACCAAAGCTGAGTGACATCACAAAGGCTATATATGATGTAACAAGTCACATGGTCAGTATACTGAGGTAAAAAATCATCTTCTGCATACATGTAGCCCTTGTTATCTATTTATAATGTATTTAGAATCTATCTATCATTTAGGTTAAAATAAGTTTACATTACAAGGTCAGAAGACATTTACAGATACAGTTGATAACTGACAGTTCTATAGCAAGTCACATGATCAGTCTATTGAGGTTTTTATAAATCACATCATATTTGAACTTCACCATATCTATCTATCTATCTATCTATCTATCTATCTATCTATCTATCTATCTATCTATCTATCTATCTATCTATCTATCTATCTATCTATCTTTCTAGGGTAAAATAAGCATACCTTACAGTGTGACATGTCATATCAGCAGATACATTTGATAACTGACAGTTCTCTACAAAACGGTGACCTTTCTGCCAAAGCTGAGTGACATCACAAAGGCTGTTTATGATGTAACAAGTCACATGGTCAGTATACTGAGGAGAATAATCACATCCTGCATTCAGTTTGCCATTGCTATCTATGTATAATGTATTTATAATCTATCCATAATTTAGGTTAAAATAAGCTTACATTACAAGGTCAATATATATATTAACATATAAAGTTGATAACTAACAGTTTCATAGAAAGTCACATAATCAGCCTATTGAGGTTCAAATCACATCCTAGTGATAAGTTTATATTACAAGGTCAGTAGGCATTTATAGATACAGTTGATAACTGACAGTTCTATAGTAAGCCACATGATCAGCCTTTTACGGTTATAAATCACATCTCTAATTATTTTTCATTATGTAATATTTATGGTAAAATAAGCATACCTTACAGTGTGACATGTCATGTCAGCAGATACAGTTGATAACTGACACTTCTCTACAAAATGGTGACCTTTCTACCAAAGCTGAGTGACATCACAAAGGCTGGTTATGATTAAACTAGTCACATGGTCACTATACTGAGGTGAAAAATCACATCTTGCATTAATTTTGCCATTGCTATCTATGTATAATGTATTTATAATCTATCCATCATTTAGGTTAAAATAAGCTTACATTACAAGGTCAATAACTCAATATATATATATTAACATATAAAGTTTATAACAGTTTCATAGAAAGTCACATAATCAGCCTATTGAGGTTTAAGTCACATCATATCTGCATTTCACCAATTATATCTATCTATCTATCTATCTATCTATCTATCTATCTAACTCATATCTATCTATCTATCTATCTATCTATCTATCTCATATCTATCTATCTATCTATCTATCTATCTATCTATCTATATATCTATCTATCATTATATTTCGTATATATCAATATATATTTTGGTTAAAGGAAGTATGCCTTATATTGTGTTTTGTCATATCAGCAGATACAGTTAATAAATTAAACAAATTGGTGACCTATCTGCCAAAGCTGAGTGACATCACAAAGGCTGTTTATAATGTAACAAGTATCTAAGGGTGTATTAATTAAAGCTTGGAGAGAGATACAATTGTGAGAGATATCAATGGGCTCTATGTACTACTGTAAGTCTTGGAAATAGATAAAGTGGACGGAGATAAAGTACCAACCAGTCAGCTCCTAATTGTCACTTTACAGGCTCTGTTTGAAAAATGACGGGAGCTGATTGGTTGGTACTTTATCTCTATCCAAGGCTTAGTACATAGACCCCAAAGTACCAACCAATGTGCACCTAACTGTCATCGTACAGATTGGGGTAGATGTACTAAGCCTTGGAGAGAGGTAAAGTACCAACCAATCAGCTCTTAACAGCCATTTTTCAAACACAGCCTGTAAACCGACAGTTAGGAGCTGATTGGCTGGTACTTTATCTCTTTGTACTTTATCTCTCTCCAAGGCTTAGTACATCTCCCCCTGTGTTTTAAAAATCACAGTTAGGAGGTTGGTACTTTGAGCTCTATTTACTACAATCCGCATTTTGAATGCAGATTGTAGTGTGATATTACCGACTGAATTCGCAGCCAATATCACAGGAATTCACTAAAAATCCCTTGCAGGGACAGAGCTTGCGATAAAGCTCTGTCCCTGCGAATCCCCTCCGCACGCTTATCACTGTGTTTTAATAAAAAATACCGTGACAAGTGCCTGCGCATGCGTCGACTGGCTGCCGCTAAGCCCCACCCCTGACGATAAGCCCGTCCCCCCGCGATCACGACCCCGTTCTCCCTTAACTACACTTACCTCTGGTGATCGGTGCTCCTGTGATGTCCTCCGTGGCTCCGGTCAGCTGACATCCCATCCTGCACTGGGACCCAGTCAGGTGTCGACCGGGCCCCAGTGCAGGATGGGAGAGCAGCTGACCGGAGGAAGGACATCACGGGAGCCCCGATCTCCCATCTCTGGGCCTGATTCAGACCCGCTCGCAAGCGCATATCGCTCGCAAGCGGGTCGATGGCCGGGCAGTGCGCAAGCGCAAGCCCCAGAGTGAGTGAGAACTTCACTCGCTCGGGGCTCGCAGCAAAACGGGGCGGCTGTCTATGTTGATTGACAGCTCGCCCCGTTTTGTAGGCGGGTCGGGGGGGTGGCTGGCCAAACGGAGGCATTCCCGAAGGAACGCCTGCTGTTTGGGGGCGGCACTACTGACATCACACGTGATGTCATGTCAGTAGTGAACTTCCTGCTCTATTAGAGCAGGAAGTTTACTGGAGCTTGCGGTGGACGAGACCCTACCACAAGGGTTTCGTCGCAATGGTTGCGACCATCGCCTGCCCGCTAAAGCTGTGGGTGGTCACCCACAGCTTAGCGAGCGGCCTGGAGCCCGGTAAAAAAAAAAAAAAGGTCTGCCCTGATTCAGAGTGAGCGCTCACAAAGAGCGTCCAGCTCAGAATCAGGGCCTCTGGTAAGTTTTTTTTTTTTTTTTTTTTTACTATTTTGTTTTCTTTTTTATTTTTTTACAGTGTATCAGCGTGTGGTCTGTTTAGACCACACAGCTGATCACTGGGGCCGGCTCCGGGCTCTGCTCTGCCTTTTAGAGCAGAGCAAGAGTCTGGTAACCGAGGAAGACCCTGGATAAAGTCACCTCCAGGTTTCCCCGGTATTTTTTCACTATTTTTTTTTAGTAACTTTGGCCAGAACACATTTCCCATTACAATTATGGGAAATGCGATCTGCTTACTAAAAATTTGTGATAATTAGTGGTTGGAGTAGAATTTTACAAATTCTACTCCAATTGCCCTTTAGGGCTCTATTTATTAACATTATTTTTACTAAAATAAAGTGAAAAAGGATGTTTTCACACCCTTTTCACATTATTTTAGTATCACATATAGTTACTATAGGGCAATTGGAGTAGAATTCATAAAATTCTACTCCAACCCCTAAGTATCACTTATTTTTAGTAAAGCAGATCGCATTTCCCATAATTGTAATGGGAAAAGTGATCCGACCAGAGTTACTAAAAATAAATGTGAAAAAAATACCGGGGAAAGCCCTGTGATAATAATGCCACCTGGAGGAGGAGAGCAGAGCCGGGAGTCAGTCCCAGTAATCAGCTGTATGGTCTAAACAGACCGCAAGCTGATTACTGTAAAAAAAAAAAAAAGTAAAAAAAAAAATTACTTACCTGACTCCAGGGACCGGTGATCGGGCCTCCGGTGATGACTCCCCTCCGGTCAGCTGGTCTCCCACAGTGCACAGGGCTTAGTGCCGGGGGGTAGCAGCGGCGACCGGTCGGCGCATGCGTGGGCACTTAATCACGGTATTTTTTGCGAAAATACCGTGATAAGGCTCCGAAGGGGATTAGCAGGGACAGAGCTTTATCGCAAGCTCTGTCCCTGCAAGGGATTTGTAGTAAATCCCTGTGATATTGCCTGAATTCGCAATGCGAATTCACTCGGTAATATCACACTACAATCTGCATTACCAATGCGGATTGTAGTAAATAGAGCCCTTTAGTAGCTTTCGGTGATACTAAAATAATGTGAAAAGGGTGTGAAAACACCATTTTTCACTTTATTTTTGTAAAAATACTGTTAATAATAAAGCCCTTATTCGGGCATATTTATCAATCACACCCTTTTCACATTATTTTAGTATCACTCAAATAACCCTGACCCCGGTGGTGCCTAACACTAACCCCCCCTTCCGGTCTCCCAGCATATGTCTAATGACAGGCGTCGGGATTTCAACACCTGTCTTTAGACCCTTGCCGGGATTAGACAGTCGGGAAAGCCGAGGGTCGGGATTAGGTCCGCCGGCTTCCCGACTGCATACCCAATTAGACCACAGGCTAATCACTGTAATTAAAAAAAGATATTTAAAGAAAAATTAAATACTTACATGAACCCAGAGACTGGTGATCGTTGATCTGGTGAGCTCCTCTGGGAATCCGGTTATCTGATCGCCGGGCTCTTGCTCTGTGACCCCGCTCATCTGCGCTGTGCTGCAAACTGACATGCCCTGGTAGCAGGCAGTCACACTCTTAGGGTATTTTTTGTGAAATATACCCTGAGAAGTGCAGGGCAGAGCTTTCTCGCAGGCTCTGTCTCTGCATGCAATATTTGATACATCTGAATCTGAGATGTGATTGTGATAAAATTGCCCCTAAAGACGTCATATCAGCAGATACAGTTGGATACAGTTGATAACTGACATTTTTTTGCTAAATGGTCTGGACCACATTAACAATGGGGCGGGTGGAGCTACAGCTCTAGGCCTCCACATAAATATAGGCCCATCATCAGCATGATGATAAGTATTAAAAAATAGTCTTTCTAGTTTTCTCACAAAATTACGTGTATTTTTCTTCCTATATTTATGTATTATGGGAGACAGAAGGGCTGATAGTGTATGGGGTGTACACACCCATGTGGCTCTGGTCACACCCACACTGCACTGGTCACACCCACACTGCACTGGTCACACCCACATGGCTCTGGTCACACCCACACTGCACTGGTCACGCCCACACAGCATTGGTCACACCCATGTGGCTCTGATTTCACCCACACAGCACTGGTCATACCCATGTGGCTCTGGTAACACCCACACAGCACTGGTCACACCCACACAGCACTGATCACACCCATGTGCCTCTGGTCACACCCACACAGCACTGGTCACACCCATGTGGCTCTGATTTGACCCACACAGCACTGGTCACACCCATGTGGCTCTGGTCACACCCACACAGCACTGGTCACACCCATGTGGCTCTGGTAACACCCACACAGCACTGGTCACACCCATGTGGCTCTGGTCACACCCACACAGCACTGGTCACACCCATGTGGCTCTGGTAACACCCACACAGCGCTGGTCACACCCATGTGGCTATGATCACACCCACACAGCATTGGTCACACCCACTTGGCTGTGGTAACACCCACATTGTAGTTTTCACCAGAGATATGATAATTTTAAAATTGGGTTTATTTATTAAACACCTAGCACTGGAGAAAACTGATTGCTCCTACGTTATATAGTTAACATTGGATAACACCATTCTCCTAGATCTCATTGGTGACAGCATAATTAGCCAATATATTACGCTTGGAAATCCTTGATTAATAATAAATATGTCCCGTAGCCATGATAAGGATAATAATGATAAATAGCTCTCACCCCTGAACTCAGTGAGTTTTAATATTGTTAAACTGACAATAAGGAACTAATATGCACCAGTTATACGTTTCCTTCTTGCTTAGTTTAGTCCATACAGTACTTGCCAACTCTCTCTCTGTCAGCGAGACTCCCTGAAATAGTAGCAATCTCCCTGAACAGTCTGCCAATCTCCCTCATTGCATCTTACCCCCACTATGAAGCTGTTATATAATAAATAAAACAGATATATATATATATATATATATATATATATATATATATATATTTAAATGTGATCATTAGTATAATTTCCCAGCATTGCTTATTATAAGGCACAATGATCCCTATGGCTACATACATTTTCTGAAAAGTATCAGTGTGTTTTCAATCATCAACGAATAGATCACTAACTACTTTGGGGCTCATTTACATTTGGATGTAAGACAACTATATGAAACACCTCTCAGATGTAGCAGGACACGCCCACTTTACCGCCGCGCTCATAGGTGCTGCTTTCACAATCTCCCTGAAATGCTTTTTCAAATGTAGGTAAGTATGGTTTATGGAGCATACACACGGTCAGATTTGTCAGATGAACAATTTTACCAAAGATTTGAACGATTTGAACGATTTTGACTGCATTAAAATGAATGGAATCGTCTAAGTCTGACTGCAAACACATCAGATGTCTGATATCGTTATCTGACCATCGGGAACGTGCATTGTTCAAATCGTTCATCTGACAGATCTGACAGATATGTCAGATTTTCCTTCAGATATGAACGACATTTTAAATTGTTATCGTTCAGATCTGAAGAAAAATCTGACCGTGTATGCACCATTAGCCTTTACAGTGCTTAGTATTGGGTGGAACTCTGTGTGACTTGAGACTTTCATAGGCCTCATTCAGCCGCCCATGTCACCATCCTTTTTAAGTATTTTGTAGAAGCAACTAGAAAACGTTTAGTTATTCTCACGCCATGGGTAATACCAGGATACTTTAACATTCTCTAGAGTACGTCCTATTCATTGTAGCAGAAGTCTGTATTTACTGTATGTTATCAGGGAACTGAAATGAATACTTCATCCTACTCATCCTCCCATCTCCTCCCACACACCAGGAACGAGCAGAGTCAGAATACAGGCCCACAATACTACCACGACACACCTCCCAACATTTTAATTTTAAGATCCTAAGGGGGACAGGTCGGGCGCCGATGGCGCGTGCGGCCGAAAAGGGGGTGTGGCTAGCACAACGTGGGTGGAGCCTATGGAAATCGGGGCAGAGCCTCGCAACTTCCCCCATTTTCGTCACTTTGGGGGCGTGCCCAGCACTCTCCGAGATGCTGGGAAGCCCCCAGGCAGTCCGTACACATGAGAACAGATGCGCACGGCATCTGTTCTCCTCCTGCACACCCGCTGCCAGTGGCGTAACTATGGAGGGTACAGGGGGTGCGGTTGCTATGGGGCCCTTCAGCTTAAGGGGCCCGCCGGCCCAGCGATCGCACCCCCTGCACCCTCCATATGCCGGGCGCCCGCTGAGATTGTGTTACCAGCGGACGCCCGGCTCCTATTCAAACCCCCGACGGCAGCCGGAGGACGGAGCTCACTCCGTCTTCCGGGTCCCGCAGTGCACTATGGAAGTGACATCATGATGTCACTCCCATAGGGCCGAGGAGCGGGCGCCGGGGCAGACGGCGGCTTCACAGGAGCGGGGATAAAGGTAAGTGGTTTTTGTGTGCGTATGCGCGCGCGGGGGTTAAGGGGGGGGAGGGCAGCTACTGAGATATCACTACTGGGGGCAGCTACTGGGATCTCGCTACAGGGGGGTCACTACTGGGGACAGCTACAGGGGGGTCACTACTGGGGGCAGCTACAGGGGGCTCACTACTGTGGGCAGCTACAGGGGACTCACTACTGGGGGCAGCTACAGGGGGCTCACTACTGGGGGCATTACAGATGGCTCACTACTGGGGCATTACAGGGGGCTCACTACTGGGGGGCAACTACAAGGGGCTCACTACTGGGGGCATTACAGGGGGCTCATTACTGGTGGCAACTACAGGGGGCTTACTACTGGGGGCACTGCGTAAGGGGCACCATTACAGTGGGCATTTAATGTTTTAGGGGAAATACTGTGGTTATTGTGTGAGATCTAAGTTAGGGGGGCACCCTAAAAATGTTGCTATGGGACCCAAAAAGTTCTAGTTACGCCCCTGCCCGCTGCTATGCAGAGCGGCGGTTTGTGCTCTCCCCAGCTTCCCCCCCCCGCCGCGGCACACTGCGGCCCGTGGGCGGGACAGTCCCAGAAATTTATTGAAAATAAATACACATAAAGACAGAAAACAAGGCTTGTAAGAAATGAATAGTATCCTCTGAAATTTGGGGAATGCACAGTAACATCAGGAATAAATCTATTCTGTCTCTTACCCCTTATTAACGTAAAACAGTGTACTGTCGTCATCACACAAGACTTATTGTTCTCTAGGTGTAATATAATGTGCTGTGCATGGTAATAGTGCTACCGAGCACACTGGGCGTTACTGGGCGGATGCAGAAGTCATCGCAGGTCAGTTTTGTGAAATTATCTCGCTTGTTTTTCCGCTGTGCTTTCTCCGGATGCAGAGTTGTACACGGTTGCATCGCCACGTAAAACACCCAGAAACAAAAGTGGTGATAGTGCGCGCTGATAGCGATGGCGGTCACGAAGCCAAACGTATAAATAAGGGCAGTGCGGCCGCCAAGAGCTTTGTATACTGGTGAATATATACACATTTAGGTCCTGGTTCTGCGTGAGATGCTGCAACGTCTGTATCTCGTGCCAGTTGTATGTTTGCGCAAATGCCGCTACAAAGTGCTTCCCTGGTGTACAGCCGTGCATATGAGTGTGTAAGGACTGAGATGCCCACTTTGAGCGCCTGCAAACGCTGTAACGCCGCCTACGCCAACATCGGTCGCACCATCTAAACTGGCTCCAGCCCTATAGCAGGTGCAGGTTTTCCGCCTTTGTCCTTGGCAAAAGGAATGCATTCACTAAGCCCTCATTCATAATGGCGACTCCAGACTTTGGAATGTTATTAGGGCAGCATGCTTGCAGTGACCACATCTAACCTGTCAATATCTGGGAAATTTCCACATGGAAAAAATATTGACATATAACATTTTGACATAGTGACATGTCAGCATTAAGGTTAGGGTTAAGGTTGGGGATAGATGTCGACATTGCCAACATGAGGGCAGTGATGACATGTTACAAGTCGACATCATCCATGACGACACGATAAACACGTCGGCAGTCTCTCTTTCGACATAGCGCACATGTCGACATTGTGTAGCTGACATGCTGTATGTCGACAAATCTAACCAACGACAAACATCTAGGTTCACCACATGGTAGCGCTGTCCCTGGAAGTAAGTGCATCACTGTGCCTATCTTACAGATTATAGCCAAAACCAGATTTCATTTTGCAGAGTAACATTATTCTGAGACTAGTGGGGTAGAGATGAAGCCTACTTTTGGGTGTTCCTTGTTGTTGACGTTGATGGAACTTTTAAATTTTTGTAAAGCACGGCTCTGCAAATGTATCCTCCTCCCCAGCGGGATGGGGACGAGATGCCGGCGTTCGGGATCCCAGCACTCAGAATCCTGGCGCCGCCATCCCGACAGGGTTAGAATACCGACACTTTGTTGGTCGGTATCCTAACCCTCCCCATGATCCTAGCCTAACTGTAACCCTCCCCGGTGCCTAACCCTAACCTCCCCCTAGTGCCTAAACCTAACCTCCCTGCACCGTAAACCTAACCCTTTCTTTCCTTAGTGCCTAATCTACCCTCCCCTAGTGCCTAACCCTCCCCTCCCCTAGTGCCTAACCCTAACCTCCCCCTAGTGCCTACACCTAACCTCCCCGCACCCTAGACCTAACCCTCCCTCTCCTAGTGCCTAACCCTACCCTCCCCTAGTGCCTAACCCTCCCTCTCCTAGTGCCTAACCCTACCCTCCCCTAGTGCCTAACCCTAACCTCCCCCTAGTGCCTACACCTAACCTCCCCGCACCCTAGACCTAACCCTCCCTCTCCTAGTGCCTAACCCTACCCTCCCCTAGTGCCTAACCCTAACATCCCCCTAATGCCTAAACCTAACCTCCCCCTCCCTGCACCCTAGACCTAACCCTCCCTCCCCTTAGTGCCTAACCTTAACCCTCCCCCTAGTGCCTAACCCTAAACCCCCCTCCCCAACCACGCTACTTACCTCGGGATGCCTGTGCCGGGATTTGTACATGAGGTCTAATTGTTAATAGGCATTTACTCAGAGAGGAAGTCCAAGTGGTGCATTCACATTCCACACAGGTCATGTCATCATAGCCCCGCCCCCATAGTATAATGCCAGGGTGTGGGAGATTTCCTTGCTCTCTTGGGAGTCAGGGAGAACTTGCGGAATTTCTCCCAAACATTCCGGGAGACAAATAAGTTTTCAGTGCAAATTTTGATAATGTAATTCTGGGACATAGGTGTAGATGTACCAAGCCTTGGAGAGAGATAAAATGGAGAGAGATAAAGTACCAACCAATCAGCTCCTAACTGTAATTCTTCAAACACAGGACCGTATTCTAGCTGGGCTTTTCACCTCCTTCGCAGGCGGAAAAGTATTGCGCGTGTCCCCGCTTATCCCCATATTCAATTTGTAAGGACGCGAAAACGGGACCCAGCAAAACTGGAACAGGCGAAAAGTCCTGTAAATTTTTCCGGAAATCATCCTGGCACCCCCCTAAAGATGTCCGGACATGGGGGATCACTATGGGTACCCCCGATTTGGCCTGCTGAAGGGAAGTCGGGTTTTTAAATAGCCGCGGCAGGTGCATAAATGTGCCTGTGAAGAACAGATGAAGAATAGCATTCAGCTATTTTTTGGGGGAAAAATAACTATGGCCATCAAATTTGGGGTACATGAAAATGGGGGCAAATATTTTTAAGTCCCTAAAATGTTTTTTTAAAAATTCTTCAAAAATGCACCTGCCGCTACCACCCGCAATGAAGAAAATGCCTGCCGCATACATGGGAACACCTCTGGAATCAATTTAGCTATTTTAGAAGTTTGTCCCGTATTTTTTTCTCTCACCCCCAAAATTAAAGTAAATTTTTTGGGGTGTCCTGATTTTTTTTTTTGACACAGATTACTGTTAGGGGACATTCCAAGGGATGCAGGCTATTTTTTTTTAAGCCTGCATCCCTAAAGCCCAATTCTGATCTTTTTTTCGCCATGTATTACATGGAGAAAAGTTATCCCCATTTTTTAACAAAGACTTTTCGTACCGCCGAAAAGTCTTTCAAATTGAATACGGGGATAATTGAAATAGGCGAAAATGACGGACTTTTCGCCTCAAATTGAATATGGCACTTAGCCTGTAAAGTGACAGTTAGGAGCTGATTGGTTGGTACTTTATCTCTGTCCACTTCATGTCTCTCCAAGGCTTAGTACATCTCCCCCCATATCCTGATGAAAGGCAGCATATTATGTGGCCCCTACAACTAAGAGCTGAATTATCACCTTCCAAAGTGACTTAATAACAGTTGCAGGACTTGTTCGCCTGGTGACATTGCGCGCACCATACATACACGCACGCACACATACCTGACTAATGAGAGTCAGCACTTCCACAGTGCAATCTGATTATCACAACGAGGTTTGCCTTGCCAAACGTCCCGAAGCAGATAATGGATTGCTGTTTTGGTTTTTATTCCTGAAAAAAACACAAAAAAACACAAAAACATTTAACCCAGAATGTCACCAAACGTGGAAAGAGGACACCTAATATCTATCATTGGTTTCCATAGTAACTGCATTAAGCAAATCAATGCTGATGATGGTGTCACCGAAATGGGAGGGCATGCTTCCCCTCACTCTATCCCGCTCTCTCGCTCTTTCTGGCTCCTTCTTTCCTTCTAGTTTATTTTCTTTGCTCCTCTCCCTCTTTGTCTTACTTTTTTTTTCCTTCCAATCTCCCTTTCGTTACTTTTTCCTTTCCTTTGTCCCTCTTTTCTTTTCTTTCTACGCTTGCAAACAGCCCTTGACCCACAAGGTGAATAAAGAGGAGTCCTTCCTCGTCTCCATTTACCGTACCTCCGGACCATCAACTCTCGCTGCTAAGTGCGTGGGTTTGGCAAACAACATATTTTTTCCCTTTGCCAAAGTCTTTTTTTTTTTTTTTTATAAACTGATGGAGTGGGTCATAAGATTAAGTGAAGACTTCTGTGACAGCAACACTTTCTTTCCTTCCTCCAGCTCATCCAGTAGTTTCTATTTGTTGGAATAAACAAAAATAAAAAACAGCAAAAGAAAAACCATTTTTAATGGGGACTGTAGAGGACAACATGTGATTGCCTCAGCTGAGATGTCCGGGTGACTCCACCAAGGAGGTTGGCAGAGGTCTAAGGGACAGAGGAGAAAGTCAACTTGAATTTCGGACTCTTAGGTGCCATGCTCCCAGCCCACCATGAATCTCGAAGGACTTGAGATGATAGCAGTCCTGGTGGTCTTAGTTTTGTTTGTTAAAGTTTTGGAACAATTTGGGCTCTTTGAACCTGTGGCCGTGGAAGGTAATGTATACGTATATATAACTATATATTTGTAAAGCCTGTTTCTTGAATATTCCTAATTTGCAAGATAATTGCGTTAATTATAACGAGCTTAGCCACTGTATTTATTAATAGTTTGGCTCGTGCAATTAATTTGACAAGCACTTGATCGCATCACTTGAGTTATTCGGCTGCTGTGGAACCACTTAACTGCTTTTTGATCTTTTCATTATTTTACTGAATGTATTAAAATAGATTTGACCCTTGATAGTGCACAGGAATGCCTTGCTAGGTGTTATTCCAGAGTCACGATTTCATTATAGTGCACGTGATTCTTGGGAAGAATTAGGAAAAGATGTTAAAAATAGTATTAACCCCTTAACATGTTTACAGCTATTGCTTATTCATGGTTAAAGTTGATACAGATAAGTATTTGACTTGTTAACATCAGGATACATCAAACTTACCTTCTCCCGTTGCAAAGACCTAAAATGTTATATTATATATGGTATGTTCTTAGTACATGGAATAATTGCGTAGAAGGCAGCAATAAAGTCTTTATTTTAAAGTGCAAAAATCAATCACAGAGTAACAATTGACATAATGCATTTTGAACCACAGTAATAACAACAAAGCACATTTTACACAATAAGAACAACAAATAAATTCCTTACGGCTGGTTAATCTGAGCATGTGTTGTGGGTGGGAAATCACTAGCAATCTCACGTTACTGATTGCTGAAGAAACAAAATTTTTCATCACTGCTAAACGGTCATTAATTTGCAACAATGCGAGATAATCAATTGGAAATGGGTTGCGTAAAAAAAATTGGGGAAAAAAAAAACCACCGATGAAATATGTAGACTCTGTGACAATACTCACACATTCGAAGTAGTGAGTTGGACGGACTGTACTGAAATGTACAGTTATCACTTATACAGTGTAAAGCACCAAGTACACAGCAGCGCAAGTTATAGCCAAAGCCTGGAAGAAGCACGTTCTCTTCTTCCCTGTGCTTTCTCTCTCTCTCCTCTGTGTTTAAGTATTAATGAAGGTGCTGGTCACAAGCCGAGTGAACTGCAAGAGAGGAATATAGATACATTTCTCCCCAGACAGTAGAGATCAATGCTCTTTTCTTCTATAAAATATATATATCTTTTTTTATGCTTTTAAATATATACGTTCTTTGAACTTTGTTATTTTATTCTGTGGTTTCATCTATACTTGTTGACCTTCGGTTAATTTATTTTAATTTCTTTAAAATCCTTGTGGAATATATACACATACACCAGCAGTCCCTGGATGTACATCCCCCCTGAATTATTGTTAATTTTTGGCTAATATAGAGATCTATATGGATGGATAAACTCCTCTCCTGGCTTCTGGATGAAACATTTGTGTACCTCAAAGTGGTTTTCCATCCTCAGATGACTTTGATTTATTGTCTGGTACACAAGAAAAAAAAAAAAAGTTGGGCCCACTTAGAACTTTGTGGCGTTCAGGTGTAAATCCCAGCGCTATACTCAAAGCAAAGTCTGACTCACTGAAAATTCCAGCATACAAGCCGGCTCCAGGAAACGCAATTCCCAGCCCATACGTTTTATTTACATGAGAGTTGTGTTTCCAGGACTTTGTTTGAATATGTTAGGTTGCTTGTGGCCTCCTGCAACTTTTACTGAATACTTAATCTTTCAATTTTCTTTGCGCTTCCTTGATTTTAAATAAACAATTACGCCTGATAGTATAAATACATCCCTGAAAAGCACAGAACAAAGTCTGAAAAGCTAAAACAATGAACTTAGTAAAAGTGCATACAAAAAGTTAAAGTGGTCTGTAAGTAGAACCTGACTATTCAATCCGACAATGGTGGCAGCATTCACAGTGGGCCTGAATCAGAGCCGCTCGCTCTGAATCAGGGCCAGGCTTTTTTTTTTTTTTTGGAGTGGCCTCTTGGCCAGCGAGCAGCCATGATGATGGTCGCGATGGTCAAGACCATCGCGACCATCGGGCTTGCGACGAGACCCTTGTGGTCTCGTTCATCGCAAGCCCCAGAGAGCTTTCGGCTCTAACAGAGCCGGAATCTCTCCACTGACATCACTTGTGATGTCAGTGGGGCGCCTCCAAACGGCAGGCGTTCTCATGGGAACGCCTCCGTTTGGGCAGCCACCCCCCCAGGCCGGCACACCAAAGGGGGTGAGCTGTCACTCAACATCGACAGCTCGCCCCCTTTGGTGCGAGACCCGGAGTGACGGATTGCCCGTCGCTAGCCGGGTCTCGCGCATGTGCACGACGGAGCCGGCTCCGTCGTGCGCATGTGCTGTGGGCCACCATCGACCCGGTTGCGAGCTCTCAGCGCTTGCGACCGGGTCTGAATCAGGCCCAGTGTGCGGTCAGCAGTTTTAGTTTGTGTTTTATATAAAGTCATACTATAAAATTTATATGTAAATTTGTATCTAAAAGTCTATTCTGATCAGATCCTATGTCTAGGTATTGCAGCAAAAATGCATCTGTTACTTTACATAGGGTCACATGTACTAATTATCAGGTCCTAGACCCAATAATCATAATTTATCGCCGCTATTTGCAGCAAATTAAGATCCCTGGGGACGTACTATTGTACACATGCAGCAGGGACTCCCTGTGAGGACAACGGCTCCCAAGTCCCTGCCATGTGTAAAAGTAAAGTGATCTCATTAGTTAGTCAAAATGACACGATCGCGTGGCTCCACGCCCCGCCCACAAACACTCATCGTCAGGTCGGCCCTGACCCCCGTGTGCTGACACCCCCCCCCAGTCATGCCAATCTGGCTGATCCCTCCCGAAAGGGGCAGCCAAATAGTCGGCAGGTATGACACACACTGACACAGACACACACACACCTATTTTACTTAATAACACAAATGCAGCAGGCAAATAAATAAATATAGCTGGCATCATTTATTAAAGACACCTGCCCCCATTCCACCCACCCTCGCGCAGGCACCCCCCACATAAGATTGTAAGCTTGCGAGCAGGGCCTTCCTACCTATACATCTATCTATTATTACCCAGTTTTGTTCTGTTAATGTTCCAATTAAAGCGCAACGGAATATGCCGCGCTATATAAGAAACTGTTAATAATTAAATAAATAAGAGACACATAACCGCACAGCTCTGGGACAGAGCGCCGGGAATACAGAGCGAGTCACCCGTCGGCAGCTCTCAGCAGCCTCTTGCTCAGTGCCCTCTGGGAAATGCCTGGAAGGGGCTGTGCATTACCGCTGCAGCTCCCCCTACATTCAGCCAGCCCAGCTAATGGATAACAGGCAGCTGCCACGCGGCACAGTTGACTGAGCTCTGGTGTATAAAAAAAAATATCTAGAGATCGCTCAGCTGTGTGGCGATGGATCGGCGGGCAGGGGGGGGTTCTGCGTACTCAGAAACCCCCCCCTGCGTGCGCATATGGGGATCCCTCCCAAAACATAAATTTGTGAGATTTCACAATAAAAATTATTTTAGTAAATATGCCTCTTTTAAAATAGGGACAGTTGGCAAAAATTATTTAAATGTACTTTTTTTTAAATCATTTGTGAAATTCTGGAATCAATGGAAATCACCCAGGTATCGAAGTATCTAATCATTGCATTAATATGGGTAATATATGATGCTGGGGCAAAAATAACCTTTTTACAGAGTACAGATTACATTAATTTATTGCAACATTTACTAAATATATTGCTTTTTTCTCTGGCTTCTCTGCCATGTCTTTGTAGCATCAGGCGGAGTTGTTTATTGCTGTTGCCCTGGATACGGTACAATCTCAGCGCGGGTCCCCCCCCCCCTCTCTCGCCGGCGCAGTTGCGGATTAGACTCTGGTAGTCTAGTGTGCATGCACAGATCTCCGGGAATATAGTGCCTGCGCCGTGTTCCCGATGATTTTCCTACTGCGCAAGCGCAAATCTTTGGGGGAATATCAGCCGTGCCATTTTCCCGGTAATCTCTGCAGCGCCAGTGATGGACTCCAGAGATGTAAGTGTAATGTATCGGTGGTGGGTGTGCGGCGTGGGCCCTCTGGACTCGGTAGCCACCATTATAGTTATGCCCATGGCCTCCAGAGATCGCAGCAGAGCTGTGTTGTATTCCTGGGCAGACAAAATAAATGACTCTGCCAGACATATAAAGACACAACTGAGAAACACAGAAGGGGATCAGTATGATCTACCACAGGCCGCGGCAGCCCGGTAGAGGTGGAAATCCTGATCGTCCATTAAGGTAAGTATAGCTAACCTAATTCCCCCCCTAACCCTCCCTTAGGGGTGCCTAACCCTAACCCCCCTCTAAGTGCCTAAACCTAACCCCCCCTTCCCCGCAGCCTAACCCTAAGTCTCCCTGGGGGGTGCCTAACCTTAACCCCCCTTCCCCTAGCCTAACCCTAACCTCCCGGGGGGGTGCCTAACCCTAAGTCTCCCCCGGAAGCCCCTAACCTAACCTCCCCCCCCCGCGGCTGTCCGCGTCCGGTGCCTGGCTTACCTTCGATCGGTATGCCAGGTGCTGGACTCCCGTCGTAGGTTTAATGACAGGCGTCGGGATCTCAACGCCTGTCATTTGACACTTGCCAGGATTAGACAGGAAGCCGGCGGTCGCAATCTCGACTGCCTCCCCACAGAAGGTAGCTAGAAAGATTTTTTTTTTTTAAAACCACACCAAAATCTAAATGAACTTATTCCAAATGAACACTAAATAAACTAAATTAACTTACTCCAACTCTATGCCCTAATTGTATTGCAGAAGCAAAGTACAAATCAATAGGATTGTGACATCAGAAGATCGAAACCCACCGCTATGCTCTCTGCTTAATATAATATATTGAGGCTGAATGTGATGTAATCACTTGGGGCTTGATTCAGAGTTGGGAATAGAGAGAGAGATAGGACTTAACTGTGTACCTGGACAAACCATGTTGCAATGCAAGGGGTGTAAAATACATAATTTTGTTTTTGCATGTAGGGTAAATACTGGCTGCTTTTACATGTAGCTCACAAATACTGCACAGCTTTATTATTACTCTACAATTTAGATGTCAGTTTGGAAACACTCCTCCCAAATCTAATGGCCTGATTCAGAGCCGGACGCTATTAGCACTCGCTCGTACAGAAAAAGGGGGTGGCTATTCAAATGAACCGTTCGCTCCTTGCGGTCTGTTGACGCCTCCATGTCTGAATGAGCGAACAAAACATGCGGAAGTTTATTTGGCCGCTCGCATCACACGTCATGTCCGCTATTTATTAGATTAATCGAGTACATCGAATAGCGTATGAACTGCTCGCTATTCTTGTGGTTGGTTTTTCCTACCGCAATATTGCGAGCAGTTCTGACTATAAAATAACCCAGTGACGTGGTCAATGACGCTGCTGTATTAATTATGCACACCCATAAAATGCCCGCTTTGACCTTTAAGCACGCCTGCGTTCTGATCTCCACTCCCCGTTTTCAAGCACCTTCCCCTGTTACCACCCACATACGCCTCATTCTGTCACTCAAAATAACAGGCCTTCGCCATATAGCGAACAAACGATTTTCGGCCACACTGACTGGTTCGCACATGCGTATTAAAAACCGTACGCATGCGCAGATGGGCGAACATTGCTCGGAACGAGCGTACTGCCGCTTGCGAGCGGCTCTGAATCAGGCCCTAAATCTCTCTGCACATTTTAAGTTTGCCCCAGTGCAGCATGGCTTCACCAAGATGATCAGTTGAGAGAGAGATCTCTCTCTATTCCCAACTCTGAATCAGACCCTTGATTTTGTGTCTAATACATGAAATCTTCAACCTACACTTACAATAAAAATAGCTACTGTACGGCAATTAACGTGACATGCGATTAAACTTGTGAGAAGCCTGTATACTGTACAAAGTGAAATTATTCTCATAGGATTAGTTCATGTGCAACGTTTATTTCCAAACTACAATGCCATTGGCCTGCATAGAGGCACACTCCAATGTGCTCTGTTTGGGACAGGCTACTGGCAGCACTACTCAGTGGGCATTCTATGGGGCATACAATGGAACAGTACGTGGACCTAATCCACCTGTGTCTCCACCTTCAGATCACTTTGATTTAGGGATGTGCAGGCTCGGATAGGTTCGAGTTTGCACGTGGAGTTCGGATTTTTCCCTCCAAAAAAACGGAACTCAGAACGAGGCAAAACGTCATCTTACATGGACGAACATCATCATTCCTGGTCTTTTGTCCAGGAATGATGATGTTCGTCCATGTAAGATGACGTTTTGCCTCGTTCTGAGTTCCGTTTTTTTGGAGGGAAAAATCCGAACTCCACGTGCAAACTCGAACCTATCCGAGCCTGCACATCCCTACTTTGATTACACGGCTAGTTCAGGCCCTTCTGCAACTTTCATAAAGTTCACTGATTTTGCATTCTAGATAAGATTCTGTGATTATTTTTTGTTGTTGCCATATTTGCATATGATCAGGCAGCGTAGTCTATTTTCTCTGCCCCAGGAAACGACGCCAGGCCCTGTACATTGGGTGCAATAAATGTATGCAATACATGGCTGAAAAGCACAGAAGGAAGTCAGCAAGAATTAGCTATACAGTTAGTAAAAGTTGCAGGAGGACATATACAAGCCGATAAATGAAAGTTAATGTAGGGTGGACAACCCCTTTGTAGTGTTATGTGCAATGGTTACACACTTTGCTGATATGATAATATACTGAGCAGGTGTGTAAGCGATCAGGTTGACGGAATCTGGCAAATGATTATTTCCTATGGACTCTAATGGCCCAAAGGGGGGCAAGCCTCCCCTGCACCCAGATCACAAGTTAACCCACCAGAGCCGTATTAAGGGGAATGCAACCAGGATCAGGTTCTCATCAGCAGGGCGCGTTGTCCAGCTCTCTCCCTGACACAGTAGGGATCACCATCAATAGTTAGTGGTCATCGATGGTTAACTGTCGATTGTTTTGCCATCGATAGCAGATAGCCAATGATTCTCCGACATCGATGAACGAGTGGGAGCCGATGGTTATTGTTTTTTTCTTGATGGGAAGGAGCTTAGCCCAGGCACCCACTAAGCCCCATCCCCATTTTTGATTTGCCCACGGCCCGCCGTGCCCCCAGCAGCAGCGGCCATCAGGGGTGCATACCATCGATGGTTCACCATCTATGGTTTTCGTACCATCGATGGTAATCACTGATGGACCCATCAATGGTGACCATTGATGGATACCTCACTGATGGCCATCCCTACGACACAGTGGAGCCACAGATTATGTGATGCGGCTGATCTCAGTCATCAAGAGGCTGGGTGTGTGCCAAGCGGTAACCTCATCACTGCGCAGCATGCTCCCAGCCTATCAGTGACACTGAGCTGACGCTTTATGTAATCAGTGATCGGATGAGTGATAGATGTAGAAACATATAGAACATTTATATGTCCCTACTACTATAGCATTTGCTGTGTCAGTAGGGGCCACTTCAAAATGTTTGTGTGGGGCCCTTAAAGTTCTAATAACACCCCAGGTTATTATTAATACATAATGACCATGCTCTGCAGGAAAGTGTAATTCTCAGCTTTGTTACGTGCTGAATATATAATCACGGAAATCAGACAATGTTAGTGTTATACATACTTTATATATATATATATATATATATATATATATATTATATATACTTAGATTCAGTCCAACCTTCTAATACAAGAAGCAGGCGGCACTCCATCGGTCTCAATAAAATATGTTAGTTCATGGATACAGCACCCCAGCTATTTACATCGTGTTCCCAGAGTGCCCATCTACATGTGGATTATATATATATATACAGTATATATACTGTGTGTATATATTATATATATATATATCTCCCTCCCTCGCCCATGTTGTAACACATTCAACAGCCCCCTCCCTCACCTGTGTAGAAGTAAAATCCCTCTCACCCGTGTACTAACTTATTCCCCTTCCTCACCTCTGGAGTAGCACATTACCCTCGCTCACCCCTGTAGTAACTTATTCCCCTCCCTCGTTCGTGTTGTAACACGTTCCCTTCCTTAATCCCATAGTAACACATTTGACATTCCCCTCCCTCACCTGTATAGTAACACATTCCCCTCTCTCACCTATGTGTAACACATTCCCCTTTTTCACCTGTATAGTAACACATTCCCTTCCCTCACTATACAAATAGGGGAGCCACACCAACTGCCAGTGACGTTTGGCAGCACTTGGGGTGACAGTTGGTGTATGAATATGAACTATGCTGCAGCCACGATGAGACAGTCAGTCAGGACATTGCACAGGGGGAGGGAACATTTTAGCCCTTTTCACCTCCTTAAGGTGCATACACACTAGAAGATAAGTTGGATGATATAGACGATAACTATATCGTTATCGTTCATATTTGTCCAGATCGTCCAGTGTGTATGCAGGATATAATTAACGATGTGTGCTCCCGCGAATCGTTAATGATATCTTTCATCGCCTGTACTTGCAGGCCAACCTGACAATATCATCAGGTTCTGCATGTACAGGGATGAGGGTGAATGGCATTGCTGAACGATATCGTTCATTGTGTATGAACAAAGTCGTTCACTTGGCAGTAGGGGAAAATACTTAACAATATCGCTCATGGAGCATATCATTAAGTGTGTAATGTGTATGAGCCTTTAGGAGTCGAATTTGGAAAAATAATTTCTTAGTAGGCACCTACATCATGGAAACATATACTCCCCGATTTTCATGTTTCTGAGTCCAGGGGTTTGGGCTGGGCGTTCATCAGTCAATCAGGACGTATATATATCTATATATATATATAGATATAGTATCACGGTTATAGAAATGAGGACTCCAGACAGGCAGGTACATGGTAAAGCAGTGGCTTTTAATGGCAGCAAAAACTGCACCTTAGCATACGTAAGCATAGGCCTGCACACACAGGCACATAACAGAAAATAACCAATCAACCATAAAAGTCCCAGCAGTCCTTGTGCTACAATATCTGTGGACCATCCAGTTCCTGGCACCCTAATAATAACCACCACCCCATGCTTATCGCCTGACCAGCTTGCCCAGCATCAGGAGCAAGGAGCATCAGGTGTGTGAGAGTTCTAAACCCTTCCTGTGCTCCAGTGATTTTTCAGCTGGGTCTGTTTAAATGTGTAAACCTGGAATTCCACACCTTCCCTGCTAATGCAGAACGCACATGTGTCACTCCAGCCTCCCTTGGAGGGAGCTGATCCCACAGAAATGTGGGCAATTCAGGTGAGAGACAACCCCTCTCACCCTCTGAAATGGCCCAATGAACAGCCCACTGTAAATTATAAGGACATCAATATTAAGTCAGTGATGAGACCACATTCCAAGTGTTCTTATACTGGTCATGGATCTCTGAGTTGACTTCTAATATCCATAGGGTTCTATGTACTAAGCCTTGCAGAGAGATAAAGTGGAGAGTGATAAACTACCAACCAATCAGCTCCTAAATGTAATTTTTAAACATAGGCCCGTATTCAATTAGAGGCGAAAAGGCCGAATTCGCTGAAAAGTATCGCGGATGACGTTATTTCGCCAGGCGGAAAGTTTCCGCCGTATTCAATTCCAAAAACTTTTCGTGTTCGCATAAAAGTCAATGCAATGTGATCAGCAGAAAAGTTTTGCCTATGAATAGCAGGCGGAGAAAAATGCAGAATTGCGGTTTTGGGGTGCAAACTTCGGGAAACCCTCCTGCAGCCTTGGGACAGTCCCCCAAAGGAAAACTGCATCAAAAAAAGTTAAAACAAATTTCTTAAGATCACCCCCAAAAAGTACTTTCATTTTGGGGGCGGAAAAAAAAAGTTGGGGGACAAAGTTAAAAACTAGCGAAATAGACTCCAGTGGGTCCCCCAAGTATGCCTAAGCTGTTTTTTTTATTGCAGGTGCGTGCTGAAGGTGCGTTTTTTAAAACCTCACTTTAGCCATTTTTAACCATGCTTGCACCCATTTTCATGTACCCCAAATTTGCTGACTACTTTTTTTGCCAAAAAAAACTTCGAAATGCTATTCTTCACCACTTGTGCAAAGACACTAAATAGCAGCAATTGAAAGCATTTAAACACCCCAAATACCTTCAGCAGGGCTAATCGGGAGTATCCATAGTGATCAGTGCATTTTTTGGGGGGTGTCAGGTTGATTTTCCCAAATCTGACAGCACTTTTCGCCTGTTTGAGATTCGGCGGGACGCGTTTTCGCGTCCTTTGGAATTGAATAGGGCGAAAAGTGGGCGTGCTCTCTAAAAGTGTTTTCGGCAAAAACACTTGATGTAGGTGAAAAGTCCGGGACTTTTCGCCTGCAATTGAATATGGGCCATGGCCTGTAAAGTGACAGTTAGGAGCTGATTGGTTTGACTTTTATCTCTCTCAACTTTCTGTCTCCCCAGGGCTTAGTACTTCTCCCCCATAGTAATTTACACTAGAGTGTGTGTTATTCCGTATAATACATACATTTTCCTAATACACTGTTGTGATGATATCAGATTACATCACTTGTATATTATAAAAATAAAAACAAAAATAAACAACAACAAAAATAAATAAAATAAATAAAAACAGTAAAACGAAAAATAACTTTGCCCAAAAACTCTGGCCCTCATTCAGAGGCGGTCGCAAGAAGCGATCGCTCTCTCTGAATGAGGGCGGCCGCTTCCTTTTTTTTTTAGTGCGGCCTCCTGGTCGCTAGCTAAGCTGCGGGCTACCACCCACAGCTTAGCGACCGACCAGGTTGATGGTCGCGATGGTGAACACGGTAAACGTCGCGACCATCGGGTCTTGCGTCGAGACCCTAAGGTTGGGTTTCAGCAACCGCAAGCCCCAGGGAGCTTCCTGCTCTGATCGAACAGGAAACTCCCTTACTGACGTCACTGATGATGTCAGTGCGGCCGCCCATAAAACAGCAGGCATTCCTTAAGGAACGCCTCCGTTTGGGAAACCACCGCCCCTCCCGCCTACAAAACGGGGCGAGCTGTCAATCAACATCGACAGCCGCCCCTTTTGTAGAGAGCTCCGGAGCGAGAGAGTTTCTCTCTCCCTCGGGGCTTGCGCACGTGCAGTGCGGCCGCTGCACATGCGCAGGGCTAACTATCAACCCGGTTGCGAGTGCATCGGCGCTTGCGACCGGGTCTGAATGAGACCCTCTGTGTGGTAAGTGTAGGATTAATCCAGGAAAAGTTGGTGCAGGTCCTGAATTATTGATTAGAAACCATGCAATCTCTTTGAAGCTTTCAAAGGATAATTTCATAGCACTTTTTGGAAACTTTTCAAAAGTAGATATTTCAAGTCCATTGACTTCATCGATCGATTTCTTGGCAGCCTTAAAGAACTGTAAATCAGAGGATGTGATTATAGTAGCTTCTTGGCTATAATAAGAACGTATTTGAAAATGCTTTTTTATGCTTCAAAGAGGATGATGCTTGCTGCATTAGAAGTCAATAAAACTGATCTATGTACTAAGCCTTGGAGAGAGTTAAAGCGGACGGAGATAAAGTACCAACCAACCAGCTCCTAACTGTCACTTTACAGGCTGTGTTTGAAAAATGACAGGAGCTGATTGGTTGGCACTTTATCCCCCCTCCAAGGCTTAGTACATAGGCCCCTTTCAGAAAATACAAAGGCTCTTGCTGAAATTGCTGTATTTTAAAGCAACATCGCAGTTCTGTTAGTTTCTTACAGAAAATTTGCTGTAGTGTGATAACTGATGCTGGCCGCTTATACTATAAATGGGCAGCCATTTTGTGTGCCGGACCAACGCTGATGGCAACACCGCCTACCACAGGAAATAGGGACCTCCCTTATACATTGGTTCATACCACAAAATGGCTGCATCCACAGGTACAATTTAATAGCAGACAGCGAGAAGAAATGTATTTATGTTGCATGGATTTTATTCTGCTTATTTACTAAAAGGCAGTGGCAAACTTGATATAAGCAGACCTGTCTGTGTTCCTCTCATTTATGTACCTAATATACTCCCAGCCACCTGGAAGAGATTTCAAGTCTCCTGATCTGGAAATGCTGCTGCACGTGTCCTTCTGGCGACACCCTCTTCCCTAGTGAAGCGGGCAGTCTGTGCGGCCAATTACGCGATCCTGCTGAATCGCATCAACGCAGCCACGCCCCCAGCATTACAATGTCGGTAATATCTGCATTTTATAGCAGGGGACAGGTTTATTATACCTGCTATCCCTATCGTGACCTTTTTATCCAGCATCATTATTAGGCAATTTTTCATTTACTGCAGACTTGACGACATTCCGGCAGCTCCATCCTGGAGGGGGCAACCGGGTCAGGCAAGCAGGGGGGCGTGTAACGGTAGAGGGGGCGGCGCGGCCGGGGACACTACCCTGCAATGAGGGCGGAGCGGGGGGCGTGGACAGGGAATTGTGTCATTTTGGCCCCGTCCCCGCTACACAATGCCGAAATTCTCGGCATTGTGAAGCAGGGGGAGGGGCCACGACAACGCAAATCAGCGTGAATCACTTCACCGCCAGGGGGAGCGGAAGGGTCAGCTTGCCTGTATTTCCGCATAGCATGGTTGGTGTAGTGCTTAGCATTATGGCCTTCACAGCAGGGATGTGCAGTGAGGTCAATGGCTGGGGAGGCACTGGCTAGGTACACATCGTGTAGTGTGTACCCAGCTTTGCACATAAGGTGCCAGTCCCTGCGTAGTGACGAGGTGCCAGCTAATGGTGTCTGCAGGGAAACCCCGTATCCTGTTACACAGTGACTTCAAGCCCCCAGACAGTGTCCTGTTGTCCACAGCGGATCCCCCTCACCTTTTTCTAATTTGTGTGTTTCCTCTGTCTGCATATGGACATTTCCTTCCCTCCTCAGCGCTTCTGCAGTGCTGAGCTCAGATTCCTCAGTACTTCCTGGACTGGTCACCTGATCGTCAGAGGTGTCCATCAGAGCTCAAGCACCGCCCCGTTACAGTGAGGCATGCCTCCATTAGCTCTTTTTCTCTGTGTTTTATTGGTTCCTTCATGGTCCAGCCCGTAGCTCCAGGCAGTGTCTGAGCGATCAGAGGTGAGGCTGAACTCTTACTGCCTCATCTCTCCCCGTATTTCCAGGGAGTGCTGCAATTCTGGTGAGTGTGCCTATAAAAATGATCAGAATAATATTTAGAAGTTATAAATATCTTCTTTGTATTATTTGAATCATTTTTATAGTCAAAACTCTGCAGGCTGACAGGGGAGGCTTCACAGTGCTGAAGTTATGGTCTAATTCCTGAGGCACTATCAGACAATAGCGACGTGAAAATAATATGCTAATGCAGCAGGAGGCATCTGAGGAGAGAAGACATCTCCTGACAGCATCGCAGATCTGGGTGCTGCATCCAAAGACACAGCATCGCATCACCCATTGTCACCAACAGTCAATATGGCTGCAAGATCGGCCATCTTACAAAGCCAAAGGCTACTCACAATGGCCGTTTTACCTGCGTAGCCAAGGCCAGGAAATCTGCATCTTCCGACAGGCCCCCATTTCTAGGAACTCGGGCCAGCACCACCCCCAAACACCGCAGCCCACCAATCAGGCTGCAGCTTGGAGACACTGCGAGCAGACTAGCATATGGAGGCCTGCACATGCGCAGTCCTCTCACCATCGCGAATCGGCTCAAGGTGCAAAGTTACTTGCTCTTTTTTTTGCTTTACTCACAACTTAGAATCAACTTAGCCATTTTATAAATAACTCAATAAATAAGGTCAGAATGGTGAAAAAATAGGGATATTTACAGTGTCAAATCTATAATGTGGACATTTTTTGACCCTGGATAGGCTAAAGTAACTCATATGCAAGAAGAGATATCAGTCTTCTACATAAGGGACCTCTACTCTTCCTTATGTCACTGGTGGGCTGAAAACCTCTTTTGGTGATCTTGTACCCAGGATCCATTGCGAGGAAGTCTAATTGAGCGCATGCTAAATACTGACATCCCAGCTCTCTGGACACGTGATGTTTAGTAGATACCTTTGTCCACCTGCTGCCAGCTGGATGTTTTTTTCTGGATGAACCAATCCATGCTACCATCTGACAGTAGGTGACAGGGCACCTAGGCACCAGCATGCAAATCAGCTGCCAAATTTAGCCATAGTAGGGCACAAGGGCACCCCTCGTCATGGCATGTGACATCAAGAAAGGAGCTGTAGGTAGAGGAAGTGTCCGCCCTCTTTCTATGGGTGCCTCTCTTTGCGCCCCTGAAAGGCGCCACCAGTCGCACAGTCCTCGTTACAGCCCTGAGTGCATTTGTAGGAACAAGGAGCTAATCTGCATTCAGGAGGTGGATGTGAATGTTAGCATAGACAAAGTAAAACTTGCTGAGACCCTCCATCTGAGAGGAACCAAGGTATGCAGTGTTGGCATAAAGTGGGCATTCGGTAATTACATAAGTTCATTGCCAGTCGTATGAAATGCTTTTACAGGGACTAATTCACTGTTTCTTCCCCAGGCCCGTGTGGGGTTCTCAGTTTTATCTAATACATAATTAATGTGCTGATAAGCCTGGTCTGACTCAGATCTGCTTACAGCTTGGTCTGAGGGGAGAACATACAAGAAATACAAAACAGCTCAGTGACCCTGCGGTGAAGTCTAAACGTTAGATAGCAAATAACAATTAAGATTCAGAGAAATGTAAAAGAATACGGCAAAGTCCTTGGCGTAAGTTACCAGATAGTAACTCAGAGGCCACACGCACTGTAGCTGCTGTTTTTTTTTAAGAGGGTGGATCCCCCAAATGTTCTTATTGTGGACACGTGTGCCGAGTGGGTTTGGTGCAGTAGGTACAGGTCTGTATTAGGGGTGAGCGGGTTCGGATTTCTGAAATACGAACCCCCCCGAGCCCCCCCGATCCGAGTCCGATCCGAGTCAGGCTCGACTTTTCCCGCCTGACTCGGATCTGAAATCGAGGCAAAACGTCATCATCCCGCCTTCCGAGTCTCGCAGGTTTTGGATCCTATATAAGGTACCCGCGTCGGCACCATTTTCTCACTCGGCTGTGGACAGTGAAGAGGAAGGGTGGGAGTTAGGGCTGGCTGGGCTGTGTAGTGTAGTGTAGTGTAGTGCTGCTGTTGTCCACTACTTCAAAGTCCATAGGGGCTGGCTGTGTTGTGCTGTGCTGCTGTTGTTAATAGGGGCTGTGTCCACTACTTCAAAGTCCATAGGGGCTGGCTGGACTGTGTTGTGCAGTCAGTTCTCCATAGGGGCTGTGTCCACTCCAAAGTCCTGTGCAGTGTCCCAGTCCTAAAGGGGTGCTGTAGTGTTGTCCAGGGGGTGCTCTGTCCATCAGGGGTGCTCCCCCCAAATGCTAAAAAAATAATATATTTTCTGTGTTTGTGAATTGTGTGCGCAGTAGCCGCACGTGCATCAACAAAGTAGTGCCAAGCGTGCGCCTGTGTCATAAGTAAAGGGCCGGCTGGCTTGACCGTTAAAGGGTGCTGTAACCCCCAAAGTACACTCCAGTCCAAACCAAAAAAATATATATTTTCTGTGTTTGTGAATTGTGTGCGCAGTAGCCGCACGTGCATCAACAAAGTAGTGCCAAGCGTGCGCCTGTGTCATAAGTAAAGGGCCGGCTGGCTTGACCGTTAAAGGGTGCTGTAACCCCCAAAGTACACTCCAGTCCAAACCAAAAAAAAATTATTTTCTGTGTTTGTGAATTGTGTGCGCAGTAGCCGCACGTGCATCAACAAAGTAGTGCCAAGCGTGCGCCTGTGTCATAAGTAAAGAGCCGGCTGGCTTGACCGTTAAAGGGTGCTGTAACCCCCAAAGTACACTCCAAACCAAAAAAATATATATTTTCTGTGTTTGTGAATTGTGTGCGCAGTAGCCGCACGTGCATCAACAAAGTAGTGCCAAGCGTGCGCCTGTGTCATAAGTAAAGGGCCGGCTGGCTTGACCGTTAAAGGGTGCTGTAACCCCCAAAGTACACTCCAGTCCAAACCAAAAAAATATATATTTTCTGTGTTTGTGACTTGTGTGCACTGTGGCTGCACGTGCATCAACAAAGGAGCAGCGCGAAGCGTGCGCCTGTGTCCCATAAGTAAAGAGCCGGCTGGCTCATTTCTTAAAGGGTGGTGTCACCCATAAAGTGCACTACTCTCCAGCAAAAATAAAAAAATATTTTCTGTGTTTGTGTGCGCTTTAGCCGCACGTATATATCAATATAATATAAATGGAGGACCAAACTTTCTCCGATAAAAATAAAATAGGGAAAGATCAAGAACCACTTCCTCCTAGTGCTGTTGCTGCTGCTGGGAGTTGTTCATCATCCCAGAGAGGAAGTAGGAACACCACTACTTTTACTAAACAATTGACCCTCCAACAGTCCCTAGCGATGAGGATGAAGTACGACAGCAGTCATCCTGAAGCAAAACGTATAACTGAGGCCTTGACTGCTATGTTGGTGTTAGACGTGCGTCCGGTATCCGCCATTAGTGCAGTGGGATTTAGACAATTGATGGAGGTAGTGTGTCCCCGGTTCCAAATCCCGTCTAGATTCCACCTGCATCCTCAAAGCAGCAGCGACAAGCGTGCGTCTGTCTGTTAAAGGGTGGTGACACCCTCAAAGTGTGCTACACAAACAATAAAAATATTGTTCTTTTTTTTTCGGTCTTTGTGAAATGTGTGGGCTGTAGCCGCACCTGCATCCTTAAAGCAGCAGCGCCAAGCGTGTGTCTGTCTGTTAAAGGGTGGTGACACCCTCAAAGTGTGCTACACAAACAGTAAAAATATTGTTCTTTATTTTTCTGTCTTTGTGAAATGTGTGGGCTGTAGCCTCACCTGCATCCTTAAAGCAGCAGCGACAAGCGTGCGTCTGTCTGTTAAAGGATTACATCGGTGACAGCATCCAAGTAGGCATGTCAGACAGTCCGTTCCTGTACTGGCAGGAAAAAGAAGCAATTTAGAGGTCCCTGTACAAACTGGCTCTATTTTACCTGAGTTGCCCCCCCTCCAGTGTGTACTCCGAAAGAGTGTTTAGTGCAGCCGGGAACCTTGTCAGCGAAAGGCGTAGGAGGTTGCTTCCACAAAATGTGGAGAAGATGATGTTCATAAAATGAATTATCAACTCTTCCAGGGAGACCAGCCTCCAGAACGTACAGAGGGACCTGTGGTTGTGGATTCCAGCGGGGACGAATTAATACTCTGTGAGGATGAGGATGTACACACTGAAGAGGGTGAGGAATCGGTGGATGAGGAGGATGAGGATGACATCTTGCGTCCGTAGAGCCAGTTTGTGCAGGGACAGATTAATTGCCAGCTTGTTTTGTGGGGGCCCAAACGAACCAATCATTTCAGCCACAGTTGTGTGGCAGACCCTGGCGCTGAAATGATTGGTTTGTTAAAGTGTGCATGTCCTGTTTATACAACATAAGGGTGGGTGGGAGGGCCCAAGGACAATTCCATCTTGCGCCTCTTTTTTTTCTTTGCATTATGTACAGTTTGGGGCCTAGTTTTTCAAGCTGCCATCCTGTCTGCCACTGCAGTGTCACTCCTAGATGGGCCACGTGTTTGTGCCGCCCACTCGTGTCGCTTAGCATAGTCATCTAGCTACCTCGGTGCAACCTTTTGGACATAAAAACACTATTGTGAGGTGTGAGGTGTTCAGAATAGACTGGAAATGAGTGGAAATTAAGGTTATTGAGGTTAATAATAGCATAGGAGCAGAAAAACCTACAAATTCTGTGATTTTAGCTGTTTTTATGCTTTTTTTCAAAAAAATACAGATCCAAAACACAAAACCCAGAACCCAAAACACGGAAGGGTGGTTTTGGCAAAACCAATCCAGATCCAAAACACGAAGAAAGATCCAGATCCAAAACCAAAACACGAAAAGTGGCCGGCGCACACCCCTAGTCTGTATGGGAGGCCCAGGTCAGCATGAGAGGTGGAGCAACAGCCCATTTTCAGTGCTGGGAATTCACAGGGAATTGTATGGAAAATAGGGTGAACCCACACCTCCACAATTATCCACGCCCCCCTCTTTAAGTACCCAGGGCCTATCTGATGTCTCGGAGGCCCTGATCGTGGACTTGCTACAATGATGTTTCGCCACGATTCCTGGCATTCATTGCAGGAGTGGGTCTGCAATGTAATCATAGCCAGTTGCATCATCATGAGCTCCCACAAACCTCAAGAAGAAGTTTAAACATGCAGGATGTTTGTTCACTCTCTCAGCAGTCGGGAGACTCTCGTCCAAATTTGTGAGCCTCCTAGAAATTCTGGGAGGGTGGGCAAGTAGGCTACAGAGGCAATTTGGTCCTCAGATGGCTGCACCCAATCGGACTTATTCTCTGCTTTGGTATATACCAGAGAATAAGGGGTCAATCCAATTAGGTGCGAGTAGCGAGTTTGTTTCCCGAAACTTGCAGACCTCCCACCGAAGCACGCTCCGGAGAATTCTCCAATCCAATAAAAAATGCCTTTTCGCACTACTCGCAGCAGAGGGGTGCGAATTGACTGCCCAATGAGATTTGAGAGAAGTGCATGAAAATGTGGGGAGACCGTCCTGTCCCCCCCCAAAATGGATAATTTTGTTAGCAGGACCATACAGAAGGCTGTTTGTGGGCACTAGGAAGGTACTGTAGGTTTTTAAATGGTGTCAAATGGCTGATTTGCCTTTTTTTTTTTTAAATGAAAGTAAATGATAAAAAACAAACTTTTCGTTTAATGTCAAACTAATTAAACAAAAAAATGCATAAAAAAGGTAGGAAAAAGGATAATTTGGCGGTACTTTGAGGACACCTTGAAAAATATAAAAAATGTGAAAAAAATTATTTTTCAACTAAAAAAATTATTGTCATTAAATTTGGGGTGCCTAAACTAACAAAAAAAAAGTTGATTTTGGGGTAATTTGAGGACATTTTTTTTTTTACCCCCAAAAATGACATGTTTTTATTGGACTAATTAAGCTAATTGGAAACTTCAAAATGCCTAATTAGTCACCAAGGGGTTCATCACAGTGTCCCGACATTTTAACCTTGAAATAAAGATTTTCCTTTCCATCTCTCACCCTCAGGGAGGTGCGAATGGAAAGTTTGCGAATTCAGTCTGACTGATCCAGTGCGAGTTGCTAATTGAATTGCATAATGAATTCACTATGCGAATTCAAAGTGAAAATAGCAACTCGCACCTTATTGGATTGACCCCTAAGACTGATTGGGGTCAGCTCACTTCCTCATCACATGACATACTCTGCACAGTGTAGCGAAGTCATTCAAAAGAGCCAATCAGAGGAGGATGTAGTGCACAGAGTCATGCGGCTTCCAGCTGTAACAGTAAGTGGAGCCTAGGAGGGTACAAAGTTATATGGGGGAAATGATTGAGGCATGTGGAGGGTCTGCAGAAGCCTGATGATTGTGTGCGGAGGTCTGGTGGTCTGTGGGAGGTCTCCTGGCATATGGGGAGGTCAGAGGCCATGTTTTTTTGCGGTATCTTTAGATATTATTGGGCAACCCCATGACTAAATAATATAAAAGTTCATATTAACTAATATGTTTACAGGAGAACTGACACCAGTCATTTCATCTTACAGGCATATTGTATACTTTTGTTGGATAAGACGGCGAATATATACCCGCGTGTTACATCCGTCTGTGATGAATATCATGCGCCCGTCTTTGCCATGTAAGAAGCAAGTGCATCTTTAATCAAAAATCGAATTTAGATTAGACTATCTCTTCTGCCGTTAGTCTCCTGGTCAGACGCTTATGCAGCGTAATCACTGGAAGTCACTTTCAGTGACTGTCACACGACTCGAAAGATAAAGAGAAGGTCACCTTGAGAGGTCTTGTGGATCTTGCTCATGGTATGTTGCTAACGGTTCATTGGAACATGCTGTAGTTTGCTGAAGTAAGGAGGATAAATGTATATAAGGCGTCCATAACTTTATTGCAATTAAAAACAATATAACAGCTTACAACTAACTTATACTAAAATAAAGATACGGACACAGACTGCTTTAGTTAAATGGTCATAACTTGCTTTTATTGAAGGTATGACTCTGAGCTTTCAATTTACTTTTGGGAGGCAAAGAAGGATGCTACAAACACTCAACTCCAGCCATATGTTACTTAACCAATATTAGGGGCCGACTGAAATGCCCCCCCCCCCCCGTGGCCATTGTAAGCTGGGCTGTGAAGACTCACAACCCACAATGATACTGCATAGTATGAGCGTGTCCACAGAGACGGACGCCCAAAGTCCTCCCGCAGAGGTAGGCCATACTATGACCCTTGAAAGGATATGTGCTCCACAGCATTTTTTTACACCTTACGTGGCCGCTGGTTTGTAGCACCTTCCCACCCAACATTATAAAATATACTGTAACATAGTGTTAGTGAGAACACAACATACAGTATGAAGAGCATAAGAATAGATAGGGGAGGGAGGGAGGGACAAATACCATCCAGAAAGGAAGTTGCTGGCCGTACACCAGCCTTATAAAGTCCACATATACCACTCCCACAAGCTCACACATGGTCAGAAACAACCAACCAAATAAACCCCTCAAACTACTCTACCTAGCAACAGTTGCCAAAAATTCTAATCAATTACAAAAAACTAAGGACTCTTAAATAGTCTTAAGCTTAGGCAGCTCTCGTCTCATCTTCAATTCCTTCCTGCTTGTATATTCACGGTTTGTAAATGGAGCATGACGCTGAACTGTGGGGGCTAGGATTTGTCATAGTGAGGGCTGAACCTAGGGCCTGATTCAGAGTTGGGAATAGAGAGAGAGATAGCACTTAACTGTGTATGTGGACAAACCATGTTGCAATGCAAGGGGTATAAATAAATAATTTTTTTTTTGCAATTAGGTAAATACTGGCTGCTTTTACATGTAGCCCACAAATATTGCACAGCTTTATTACTCTACAATTTAGATGTCAGTTTGGACACCTCCCTCCCAAATCTAAATCTCTCTGCACATTATAAATCTGCCCCACCTGCAGTGCAGCATGGCTTCACCAAGATGATCAGTTGAGAGAGAGATCTCTCTCTATTCCCAACTCTGCATCAGGCCCCTAGTTCCATGAGAATCCAGATTATCAGTTTACCAGGAAATGGTGACATCACGTTCAAACATATTTCAGCTCAGTGATGTCATCACTTCCTAGTGAATAGATTGATTCGCTAAAACAAAAAAAAAAGTGATTAAAAGGGGGTGTCTAGAAATACATGAAAAATGATGGAACTCAGGGGTTATGCACGTGCAAGCGGAAAACCAGTGCCGCCCATTGATTCTACATCAAACCGTCATCATTAGTATCTGCACTTATTCCAAGACCATGCTAGGTGCAAGTGATCCACCAGAAATAGATGCCCCTTCCCCGTATGGATGGAGCTTTTGATAAATGCCCATGACCCTCCCACAAGACAGGGTGGTGCCGTGAGATCGCTTTGCCACTGCGCAGTACATGCTCTGAAACACCCTGTTTCACGGAAAGACAGGTCCGGTCAATTTGCGCCTGACTGAGAATAGGACGGGCATACGCAGAGATGCATGAAGTCACTTCTGCACATGCGCGGTATGCTAAAAACTCGCCGTTTGCATCCGTGAAGAGAGAACCTTGTGAATCTGATTCAGGCCCTATATCTGTAGTTGAGGAAGGGGAAAAATGGGTATTTTGAATGCTCCGTGTCCTGATTTTATTCTATATATTTAATATTTTGCGGCTGATTCTGAGTTGGGAGAAAAGCAAAAAAATAAGTAACTGTGCACTTTGGTAAAACCACGCTGCACTGCCGAATTAAGCTCTTACCAGGAGCCCGGAGGAGAGACAGTTGTTTGTCACCCTCCTCCGCTAACATTCACTACCACACTTCAGTCCCAGCAGCATTCAGACACACACTCCCCCTAACCCACATTCACTACAAATACCTCAGCAGTACCCAGTCACACACACTCCTCCCTCTACATTCACTTCCAACACCCCAGCAGCACCCAGACATACACCCTTCCCCATGCATTCACTACTAACACCCTAGCAGCATCCAGACAATCTCCCCTCTCCCTCCTCCACATTCACTTCCAACACTCCAGCAGCACCAAGACACACACTCTCCCATCCCTGCATTTACAGCCAACACTACAGAAGCACCCAGACACACACCCTCCCCTTACATTCACTGCTAACACTACAGCAGCACCCAGTCAAACATCCTCCCACCTAAATTGATTAGCACCTTAACAGCACCCAGGAGCGCACTCTTTCACTCCTTGGATTCACTGTCAACCCCCAGCAGCAGAAAGCACCCGGCCACACACTTCTCCCCTAGTTAGCTACTAACAACCCAGCACAAAGACACTACCCGTTGCTGCTCCTGGATCTTACATTCCTCTATTTGCTTACAGCAACAGTAGAGGTAGCAGGTCCCGCGTGTAGGTGGGGGAAGAACCAATAAAGGAGGGAGGGGCCATGCGCTATAGCCCCTGCCAAATCCCTTGTATTTACAGTGGTGCTGTTTCAATCCATCCCTAGAGACCAGATTTCAGAGTGGGGACCCTGGGAGAGAGAGTACCGCGGCACATGCCCCCTTGGCTCCCTACTTATTCCTGCACTGGGGCAAATAAAGCAAAACCTGGTGAAATAGAGGTGGTCGGTGTGCCCCCTACAGGACTGGCGTCTGGAGGAAACTGCCTTCTATTGTAATAAATGTAATTGCACCTCTTCCATTGCAACATAGTTTTGTTCCAGGCGCAAAGTTATTTGCTTTTTGTACCTCACTCCCATCTTAGAATCAGCACCTTTATATCTTTCAATATCAACTTTTGATGAGCATGAGAAACTTTGGCTATTAGAGAACAGAAATATTGTATCTCCTGTACCATAATCAATATAATTAATAGAGCTAGAGAAGGTGATCTGGCCCGGAGGCCGCCAGTAGTACAATCCGATCTTAAAATCAGTATGTTGGGGGAATTCTGTACTCTTCTCCACTTCACCGGGACCAAGCGTCTTGAGTGCCACCCTCCCACCCTTCAGCACTGTACCTCATTCTGCTTCCTCCAGTCCCACAGACGCTCTATGGCCCTGATTCAGAGCCCCTCGCAAAAAGCGAGCGCTCGCTCTGAATCAGGGCAGCCGTTTTTTTTTTTTAAAACCAGCCTCCTGGCTGCTCGCTAAGCTGTGGGTGACCACCCACAGCTTTTGTCAGTGGCCAGGTGATGGTCGCGAAGCGGCTTGCAACAAGACGCTTGTAGTAGGGTCTCGTCTGCTGCAAGCCCAGTGAGCTTCCGGCTCCGGAAGCTCACTACTGACATCACTGGTGATGTCAGTAGGGCCGCCCTCAAACGAGAACGCCTCCGTTTGGCCAGCCACCCCCACCCCGCCGCCTACAAAATGGGGCCAGCTGTTGATCAACATCGACAGCCGCCCCGTTTTGCTGCGAGCCCCGGAGCGAGTGATCTCTCGCTCGCTCCGGGGCTCGCGCACTCCGCGAGTGCGCACTGCCCGACCAAAGACCCGCTTGCGAGCGGGTCTGAATCAGGCCCAATATGTGCATGTACAGACATATAGTTATGGAGGATTATATGGTAGATAGTGACACATAATGCTGATTCTCTTGTCACATAGGAGCAATGTCAAAAGGATACATGGAGGAGATTCAATATAAGCTTATACTGTGCAGGAAGAATCACAGTACTTACCCATTTTGTGTGCAGCCAAATCTCGCTGCTCATTGACTCTCACTCTTGGTGTCCATTTCAGTGTAAGCTCTTGAGTCCAAGCTCCCGGCCAGACAGAGACATCCGCTGTGCAAACTGAGATATTCCTCATGTGGTCGGTCATAGGTAGCCTATGTTAATTCTTTATTTAAACTAAAAATCCTAATATATTTTTGGTTTATGTCGGGACGACTTTTACACCCTTGCCAATGCAAGTTTGAAAGTAAATAACTGACATGCTATGGTTTGCGAATTTAGCTTTTTGACCTACAGTATTACAGTAGCTTTCTGACCAATAGGTAAAAGCTGTTGAATGTGTCCTTTGCAGTTTTGGGATGGAGGGGAGCAATAATGATTTATAGCACTATACTTATCTTTAACAAAGCTCTACCGGAAAGTCAGGGTTTGACCGAACAGTACATATTATCTTCATAGGTTCATAGAAATAAATAAAAAAACAACAACATTTTTTAGTAACTTAATTATTTTTGATAATGACCAAAACAAGAATATAAGCATCCGCGCTATGTAATGTTTGTGTATTATGATCAATGAAGCCAAATGAAGCAAAAAAAACCGTACAGATCCTTTTTCATTTATAGTGACCTATCGACAGAACATTTTCCTTGCTCATGTGAGTGTTTTAGGCAAAAACAAATGTTTACAAGTCCTTGATTTATTTGTTTTCCACCTTTCAAGGCGGCTGCATTCAATAAAACCTAAGATCCGTCGAAAGAACCGAGTAGAGAGAGATGCAAAAATCCATTTACTGGTCAGGAACCGTTGTAATTCCTACAGGAGTGTCGTAGGTCACGTCCAGCACATACGGCATTTCCAGGTTATGATTCTGAATTATATGGTATTGATCTGAGCGGTGGTTTGTATTTCATCGGGAGAGACCTGGAGGTCTCCCTCACTGCAGTAGTTGTAGTGTCAGATTGCACCTGGGGGTTTACAGATCTGCAGTGGAAACTGGAGTCGTGCTGCTGGTCGGCTAGTGGGGGCGGCATATGCGCTCAGGACAAAAGCAAAAATAAAAATATGTTCTGTCGGACATATCTCAAGATGTGTCCATTGGCACCAGACATATTTCAGGCGGAGCAGGTCTGTATATTTACACCCTATGCTAGCTTAGCAATACCATAGACCTGTGCATCAAGAGTATCAGTAGTAAATGTGAAAGTCGCATTAACCTATTTGTGTACAATACAATAATTGAATGAAGGGTCATATCCTTAACTGACAATATATTCCAGAGTTATTGATAAATTCAAAAGTCACATTTTCTGATTAAAATGTCGGCAACTACAAATACAAATTAATTATTAAACTTAAATGATATATTTAAAAAAATTACAAAATTGTTGAAAGATGATATAATGATAGCACAAGTAAGTACTTTACCTGGGTAAAAGTAAGAAATCTGATGGCACAATACATTTGTGTAATGATTGCAACAAAATAAATGATACAGTACATATACGATGCCTAGAGTTAATGAGCTGTGAGATCAGTTAAGGCAGAACCTCAGTAACTTACTGCCCTGGACTAAATGTTCTGCTCCCTGAACAGGCATAAGAAACCACATGTTCATGAGAACGGAAGGCCTGTATCGGTGTTACGTGCTGCACCGTGGCTTCCATGAAGACAAGATACACTCCAAAATACAGTAAGAAAACATAATATTGAAATCCCTTGTTTGTTATGCCCTAGAAAAGTTGGATTATAAGATCTATAATACAAAGTGGAAGTTAGTTCAAACACTAACTCCTCCAAATGTACTATTAACCTGGAACATGTCACTGGTCCACTCACTGGTAATCTTCATTCTGGAGTACTGTAACCTCCACCTATCTAGCCTCCCTGACTCCCACCTCTCTCCACTCTAATCTGTCCTCAGTGCTCATTTTACTCTATAAACGTACCACATCTGCCTACCCCTCCTACAAGCCCTACACTGACTCCCCTTCACAATTCAATTCAAGCTTCTCACAATCACTGACAAAGCCCTCACCAAATCCACTCCAGGATCGGTATGAATCACCGCCGGACCTGAGCCCGGCGGATGAAATACCGACGCCGGAAGGCCGGCAGATGAAGATCTCGATGGTGAAGGTAAGTTGGCTATCCCTAACCCTCTCCCCCTGCTAATCCTCCCTTAGGGGTGTCTAACCCTAAACTCCCCCCTTAGTGCCTAACCTCCCCCCCAGGGGCGCCTAAACCTAACCCCTCCTCCCCACATCCTAAACCTAACCCTCCCGGTGGGGTGCCTAAACCTAACCTCACCCCAGTGGTGTCTGACCCTAACCCCCCTTCCCCTATCCTAAACCTATCCCTCCCGGGGGGTGCCTAACCCTGAGTCCCCCCGGGAGTCCCTAATGCTAACCCTCGCCCCCTGCGGCTAAGCACTCCCGGCGCCCGGCTTACCTACGGTATGCCGGGCGTCTGGATTTCGGCGTAGGGCTGATGATAGGCATCGGTATTTAGATGCCTATCAGTCCCATGCCTGGATTTCACAGTCGGGAAGCCATTTCTACCGCCAGCTTCCTAACTACATCCTGTCCACTCCTATTTACATCTCCGACCTCATCTCCTTCACACTTCTGTCCGCCCACTTTGCTCCACAAATGCATGCTGCCTCTCCTGCCAACTGATTACTCCCTCCCACTCCCGCTCTAAGATTACTGATTACTCCCTCCCACCAGGGCCGGATTGATGGCCACATGGGCCTGGAGCTGAAAATGACCAATGGCCTATTATGAGAAGCAGAGTAGGTGTGACCAGTGCTGTGTGGGTGTGGCCAGTGCCATGTGGGTGTATACCCCCCTATACTCTCTGCTCCAATGTCTCCCTAAATATGTAAAAGGAAAAAAATCCTTAATTTTGTGAGGTAAATAGAAATACAATTTTACTACTTATGATTTATGGCTGACCGTATGGAGAGCAGATGGCCAGTCAGCATCATGTTGTCATGACAATGGGCCTATTTTTATGTGGAGGCCTGGAGCTGTAGCTCCATCCGCCCCATTGTTAATCTGGCCCTGCCTCCCACACCTGTGCTGCTCCTTACCTCTGGAACTCTCTTCCCCTCTTTATCAGGCTCTCCATCTCTCTACTAATCTTCAAATGGGCTCTCAAGACCCACTACTTCACCAAAGCCACCCAGCTCTCATCATTACTCACTGCTTCATGCCCCCTGCTCACTGTCTTACCCCACCTGTGTCATCCCTGTCTGTCTGCCCCTCCATATTATGGTGTAAGCCCTCACAAGCAGAGCCCTCTTCCCTCAGTTATTATGCTAGACTGTTGCGTGCATGGGTGCCATCTGCTGAGTCCTGACTCCTTGCTTTGTAATTGCCGTCTCTGGTTTCCAACCTCTGACCTGTTTGATCACCTACTGGAATTCCTAGAAGCAGGTCAGGCTTCATTACACAAGGGATTGTTGCATTACATACACTGCTTAATGCTAATTGCTTTCTGTGTGCTACATCTGAATCCCGATTCCTAGCTTGTAACTGTGGTTTCTGACCTCGGTGTGTTCGAACACCTGTCTGATCTTCATAGTAACTGGCGAAGATTCATTCCACAATAGAGTGTTGTATCTTTCTGTTTCTGAATGAGAGACTTGTCGATATTCCATGATTTGCCGCTTCCTGCCGGTTTCCCGCAGCGGCTACCGGTATCCCAGAAGACGGGCGTTGCTGGATGCGCCTCCCTGATGCCTGGCGCTGTTTCTTGTCAAGGTTTCCCAACCTGAAAAATGATTCTCTTTCTTCCCTCTCCAGAACTAGATGGTCAATAACATTGCGTAGCCTTTGCTCTTACTAATTATTAGATAAAGAGTCTCTGGGAGTTGCTAAACCTTTGCTAGTACTGCTTATTATTTGCACGTGTGATGCACAGTGCTACTATTGGCCCCTAGAATTGCGTATATGGAGTTACGGATAGGCTAATACTCCTTCATAGGGCTCCAGTCCAGGCTGTCCTTCAGTCTGACGTGGCAGGAATTCCTCAAGTATGATACATGTGATCTCACCTGCTCAATTACATAAGCAGAACTCCTACAGAAACCAGAGACGGGCTTGTTCAGGACCTCGACTATAAAAGTTTGATAGTAAATAATTTCACTTTAAAACAAAGACTAATAATAATAATCAAAATATGGAAATAGAAATAATACCATAATATATGCCATCAATTTTGACCTACATTAAGCTTCACATGTGATGATTTACATAAAAAAGGATATATGCCATCAATTTTGACCTACATTAAGCTTCACATGTGATGATTTACATAAAAAAGGATGCAAACACTTTCATGACACAATCAATCAATTTAAACTTTATGCCTATTTATCAATTAATATTTGTCTACTATCCCCTCCAAAACATCGGTGACATAGGTTCCAAGTCGAACCGATTTCCGTCTCGGGTCTACTCCAAGTCAGATCTCGGATCCAAAAACCGGATCTCGGGTTTGCTTTAGTCTTGTAATCATCTTCTTCTTGTGGCCCGCGCTGAGCCATGTGTCTCAATAAATCAGGCTTGCCTACCCTCCCAATTTGGTCGGGAGCCTCCCGAATATCGGTTGCCGCTTCCGACCCCCCGGAAAGGCAGGCAAGACTCCCAGCTGCCGCCTACCCCCCCTGACTATTAGTAAAAAACCCGCTCCCGGGGGGCCCGATAACGCGATTTGCGCTTAATCGCGTCATCGTGGCTCCGCCCCCTGCTTCACAATGCCTTTTTTCAGGCATTGTGAAGAGGAGGCGGGGCCACGATGATGTGATCGTGTGGCCCCGCCCCAAAACGGCATCATAGCCCGGCCACGCCCCCCACAGAATGCAGGCATTCAGCTCCCTACCGGAAGGAGGGAGCTGAATGTCGGCAAGTATGCAATAAATCCATACCTGCCATTAATATTAGGCCTGGTGAAGGTTTGCCCCTTGAACTGGGAGATGTTGTTTTATTGGATTACTGTTGCTGACCTCAAATTTTTTCTACTTTCCTACTGTCCAGCAACTTTTCAATCTCTATGTCCCTTTTGGGTTATTTCTATAATTATTCAGTAGTATTTGTATTTATTTATTTTATTCAGTAATATTTTGCATTGTTACTTGTTACCTACTTAAACCCTAATCCCTGTGTTTCTCAGTTCCTTGATTCTAAAGCTTACTTGCCTACTCCCCCAGAATGGCCGGGAGGCTCCCAAAAATCGTGTGGCGCTCCCGGCCTCCCAGTAAAGCGGAAAAGTCTATCGGTTGTCCACCTACCCCTGGATCCTCCCACACACACACCCCCAGAAGTGTGTGTGTGTGTGTTGGGGTGGAGCGATGACGCTATACGCACTGAATCATGTCATCATGGCTCCGCCCCCTGTTGCACAGTGCTGGTAATCTCGGTATTGTGTAGCAGGGGAGGGGCCATGATGAGGCAATCATGCAGTCACGCCCCCACTCCGCCCCTAATAACAGGCAATGTCCTGGACCCACCCCCCATGTTGCGCTGCACCCCCCAACTATGCTGCCCTCTCCCGGAGATTCCAGCCAGTTATCCCATATTTTTAAAGCGCAAAAACAATCTTTGCCTTTAAAATGATTGCCGCTTTAAAGAATATGGGCTAATTCACAGGATTTGAGCTCATACCTTCATCTCCCAGGCTATTATACTGTATAAGGCCCCTAATGAGGAGATGTACGGAGAGAGGGAGAGAGAGAGAGGGGCCTATTCATCATACCTAAAAAATTCTCTGGTGGTAATTAGGTTTAGAACTGGCATGGAGTTGTACCTAATTACCGGAGGAATTCATCATTCCTCCTCCCCATAACTATCTATTTTGAAAAGCTGTCATTTTGCGATTACAGTTTTTCGGGAAATAGATACTTTTCCCTCTCTACACTAACTTACAGCAGCTGGAATCCGTTCTGCGCATGCGCTGTTACATCCGTAAAAGCAGCGCATGCGCAGCACTGCCTACAGCGGTGATAATTTTGTGTCCCCCTCCCCCCTCCGCTCACCTCCCCCTGTCCTGCACTTACCTGCCCGCTGCAGCTGCCTCCGGCTCCGGTGGCTGTTCTGACACTGGGAGAACACATGACAGAACAGTCACCGGAGCCAGAGGACGGACCAAAGCGCCGGAGGAAGACACAGGGGGACCTGCACACGCTGACACAGGTAAGTGTCACCCGCTATACGCCACCTCACAGTGGCGAATGGTAACTCCATCAAATTCCGAAAATACATAATTTTCGGAATATGATGAATACCATAGTTTCCATATCCACATACTAATGTACTAATGTATGGGGAGTGTGGAAATTAACGCAGACGGACTTAGCAAGGAGATATCAGTGATCTCTCCTGTGTTAAGTCTCTTCATGAAAACTAAAATAACGGTAATTAAGGAAAATGTCCTTAAAAACGTTATTTTAGTGTTGATGAATAGGCCCCAGAGAGAGATAAAGCTGTGAAGTGGCCCATAGCAGTTAATCAGCTTGTAGCTGTCAATGACCTAGCACAGTCTATAATATGACGGTTGGAAGCTGATTGGTTGCTATGGACGACTACTCCACTTTATCTCTCTCCAAGGTTTGATAAATACCCCTCTAATCTGCAGATTTCCTAAGTTTCTGTATGTGTGTGACGTGGCATGGCTAAATTCTCTCATCCGTTTCAATTTGTATTTGCAGCCATATTGTTCAGTAATTATACAGTAGATACATGTACAAGACCTGGGTGTAACCGTCTACCGGTGAACGCATCAAGCTGGGTACACACTTGTAGATATATCGTTTGTTCTAACGACGTACGATATTTTGGTAGTGCGGCAGCGGGAGTGTACTCCCCGTATGACATCCTCACAGACATATCAGATCGGCCCTGCAGCACAGCCAATGCTGATATACTGATATATCGTGCAGATATATCGGTGCATCTGCCTGTGTGTACGGGTGACCCGCTGACTGACCCATATGCCGGCCGCAGGAACTGATGAAAATGACGTCACTACCAGTTCTTGTGAGCAGACATATTGGCCGGCGATTTGGTAAGTGGATATGTACAAATTGTTTGCGTTGAACACTTACCAAATCGGTGGATCGGTCAGCCCATCAGACGGCCAGCCAATCCATCGCTCAGGTGTGTACCCAGCATTAGGTACAATGTGAACTGGGGCTACTAAAAATTAATATCACAACTAGTCTAGCTGTAGTGACTGATGTACGTTACAAATCACCAGCCAATAGCTGACTGCACATAGAATAATAACTCTGGGATTGGGGAAATGGGGAATGATGTGGGCCATGAACACCTGAGACACGGTGGATGTCAGGGCCTGATTTAGACCCGCTCGCGAGCGCTGAGCGCTCGCAAGCGGGTCGATGGTGCCTAAGTGCACATGCGCGAGACCCGAATAACGACGGCCATGCCGTCGTTATGGGTCTCGCACCGAAGGGACGTGCTGTCGATGGTGATTGACAGCACGCCCCCTTTTGGTGGGCGTGCCGGGGGCGTGGCTTCCCAGACGGAGGCGTTCTCATGGGACGCCTGCTTTTGGCTCTGATAGAGCCAAAAGCACTCCTGGGCTTGCAGCACTCCTGGGCTTGCAGCAGCGAGACCCTACCGCAGGGTCTCATCACAAGCCCGATGGTCGCGATGGTCTTGACCATCGCGACCATCATTTTGGCCGCTCGCTATAGCTGTGGGTGGTAACCCACAGCTATGCGAGCGGCCAGGAGGCTGCTCCAAAAAGGAGCAGGGACGGCCCTGATTCAGAGCGAGCGCTCTGTCAGAGCGTCCAGCTCTGAATCAGGGCCTCAGTCTTTAGACCGAAGAGGAATGCCCAGACTTCTAACTCCAGGCTTCCCGTTTTAGATGGCATTACTCACAGGTGCTGCTGCAACGTTGCAAGTCGGCCACAATTCCATGCGCATTACGTGCATGAAACTAAGGGGCTGATGTGAGTGACTGGATGGATTTAGCAACAATAAAATAGTGATCATTGAACGCCCAGTTACCACCCAGTCCTGCCTCGTTGGTCGTAAGTGTCGATGCGGACAAAATGTGCAACTCTGGGCTAGCATGCGGCCATTTACGTAGCATTCGGAATGAGAGCTCAGGTGAGAAATGCTTCACAAGTAAGCGTACGTTCACCTCTGCATAAGCGCCTTGAAATGTGTACAGATATCACACATTATTAAATGTTTGATATCTGTGTGTTTGAGGCTTTGTTTTACTGTGGACACAAGGCATATAGGGACTAGCTATGAGTAGGATACTAGTGCCAATGCGGACGGATCTTGCCGACTTCAGCAAATTGTGCATGTGACAAATCAGTCTTAAGTGCACAGTCTGAAATCACTAGTGCTTACGGACTGACCCATTCTTTGACAGACCACACTGTCCATAAAAAGGATTCGCAAGGTGGTGACCTTGCGAACGGGAAGATCTGTTCCATCTAGACCGGTAGTTCTCAAACTCGGTCCTCAGGACCACACACTGGCTCTTATTCAGAGGCGGTCGCAAGATGCGATCGCTCTCTCTGAATGAGGGCGGCCACTTATTTTTTTTAGTGCGGCCTCCTAGTCGCGACCATTGGGGCTTGCGACGAGACTCTAAGGTTGGGTCTCGGCAACCGCAAGCCCCAGGGAGCTACCTGCTCTGATCGAGCAGGAAGCTCCCCACTGACATCACTGCTGAGGTCAGAGCGGCCGCCCACAAAACGGCAAGCGTTCCGTAAGGAACGCCTCCGTTTGTGTAGCCACCCCCCTGCCCCACCTACAAAACGGGCCGAGCTGTCAATCAACATCGACAGCTGGCCCTTTTGTAGTGAGCTCCGGAGTGAGAGTTTCTCTCTCACTCCGGGGCTTGCGCACGCGCAGTGCGGCCGCTGCACATGCGCAGAGCCTTAACTTCGACCCGGTTGCGAGCGCTCAGCGCTTGCGACCGGGTCTGAATGAGACCCACAGTTCTCTAGGTCACCCAGCAGGTGCACAGGTGTGTTCATTACTCACTGACACATTTTAAAAGATCCACAGGTGGAGCTACTTATCTCACTTGTGGTTCTGTGAGGAGACCTGGAAACTATGCACTGTTTGGGGTCCTGAGGACCGAGTTTGAGAACCTGTGGTCTAGACAGAGGGGAGACGCCTGTTTCAGGTAGTTCTTTTGCACCTGGTGCAAGTCCACATGGTAATGATGGTGGCTGGTGTTCCACATGCAGTTGCGCTGATTTTCTTCATATTAGGGCGAATTCTCACATTAACATAAGCCAGTAAGCAGGCTTCCGCAGCCATCCAGAAAAGCGTCCGCAGCTGCATCTGGCATAAAATGAGCCCCAAAATTCGTCCAGTAAAAAATAGCAATAAGAACCAAAATTGCTGGTGCAAATATCAGGTTCTTTGTACAGCGTGTCAGACCCTCTTTACAATGAAATCTTATTTGCGCTTGCTCAATGCTCCGTAAAGAACGCCCTCTGCTCCTCCACTACTGCTGCTATCTTGCTTAGGGATGCGACTACCTCATACTTACCGACTTGTCACAAATCCTCTCCGGGAGCAGCGCGCAGAGGAGATGCTGCTCACAGCTTTGTGGGCGGGGGCCAAACTGTAGCCGTCATTAGGCCCTGCCCTTTTACAGGAAAAGCCTGCGATTCGCGGGTCCGTGAGGTGGGGGCGGGGCTACATGACACGATTTACATCATTTAGCCATGTCCCCTCTCTACGGAGTAAAATCTCTCCATCCTGCTCACTTCACTAGGAAGTGGGCAAGATGCAGAAGATCTTCCTACTCTATCAGGGGTGCAGGGGGTGGGGGCTACCTGAAAAATCGGAACCTCCCGCAACTTCCGGGAGTGTGGGCAAGTATGGTCTACCAGGACCTGCGTCTGCCAGGGCGGAGTAACCACACTCCCAAGAGGCTCTGCGTAGTGCCTCAGCCTTCACCACGGGGCGTGGATAAGCTCCCATACACTTGACCTTGCACCTCTCATACCGGAGCCCAGCAGATCTTTGGGAGGCCCTGATCTTGCTGCAAATCTATTCACTTTGGTGGAAATCTAGGCGGATTTGCGCAAAACCGCGGTGCTCTGCACCATCATACATGATCATAAATAAGGCCACACATGCCTATACTGTGACTTTCTTCATTCATAACGTATCAAGAGAAATGACAGGGTATATCCTACATAGAAATCCGTTGGTATTTCTTTTCAAAGTTGCCGGTATGGTTTCCGGCTACCCTCTAAAGCCGCACGAGCCGTACTTATCCACTGAGACGCGTCCTGTTCCCAGCAGCAGCCCCAGCGCCACCCTGCGCCCTTAATCTATCCGTGCTAGGCTGCGCTTTCACTCCACTTCCTCTGTATCAGCCGCGCCAGGGGACAGCGATCAGTGATGACATGGGAAGGTCAGATAAAGGGACAGCAATATCATTCCCTGGTTCTCATGGCAACAGTGTCTGACACGCGCTACGTCACGGCTAACCCCTTCAGCGCCAGGCATGATCTTGACGGAGCCCTGAGCATCTAATTGATTTCATGTTAAATGTATTGACCTGATTAAATACTGTGGCATGTACTGTAGAGGGAGATCTCAGTTGTAGCTGACGTAGTGATCGGGGAGCGATACCAATCCCGGTTTTGGAAGTATAACGGATGCCTGGAATCTGGGCTGGTGGAAAAAATAACATAACAGTTCATTGAATTCCCCAGACAATGCTTCTGCTAGATCTCTCGTCGTTGGTGATGGATTACAATACTTATGAAGGAAATGGTCTTGCTAATAAAGGACAACTCTCCCTGTTACTGCAGGAAATACGATCTATTTTTCTGGATTGAAATGAAGATTTATTATATCATATCTCTCTCGCTCTCAGGGATGAGGAGGGCAGCTAGCACAAAGAGGAGGGGATGGGAGGATTTGATGATGCCTTTAATGGAACTGAGGGCTTGATTCAGTACGGATCACAATTTGCGATCACAGCTGCGAATTCGCACAGAACGCAGCTTAGAAAATAGGCTAATGCTCGCCAAAGCCCAGCCGGCATAAGCCGCCCGCTGCTGCTCTCTCACATCCGTTCACTGGTGCTCTTCTGCGTAAACATCGGTACCATCGGCACACATCGACCACTCGCAGCATTTACAGCGGGTCTGACCAGCCGCACACACCGCAAGTCTCCTCGCACGCAGTGAGCTCTCAGGCTGCGTGTATGCAATCGCAGTGGTTAATTTATGCTCGCCCAAGCAACGGCGTTCAAACGGACAGGCTCGCCTGGGTTTCTCCGACCGTTCCCCCGTCACCACCCCCAAACTCTAATAGCCGTGTCACTCACTCTGCGATGGATTCCTCTGCGCATCCGCAATCGCAGGCGATCACAGCGCACGCGCAGTACGGCTTCTACGCATGCGCAATTGCGATCTCTGCTGAATCGGGCCCTGAATCTGAGTTTGGAGCAAAGCAAAACAAAACAAGTAACTTTGCACCTGGGCAAACCATGTCGCACTGCCGGGGGGTGTGCAAATACATGTATTGTTATTTTTGGGGGGGGGGTTTTGGAAGGAAGGGTAAATACATAATGGATAGCTTTATTTTTATAGTGCAGTTTAGATCTGAGTTTGGACCATACTTACCTATACTTCCTGAACAGCCGGTAGGCTCCCAAAATTCGAGTGGTGCTTCTGGCTACCCAGAAGAGTGGGCAACTCCAGGGACGGGCAGGCTTGTAGCGCGTTTGCAGCGAAGCTGCGTGCCAGCAAATAGGGGCATGACCTCACGGGTAGGGATATGGCCTCGTGGGTAGGGGACGTGGTCTCGCCGTCCAAACCCCTGTTTTAGTCACTCCGGGAAACCAGAGATGCGGTCTGCCCCCAGGGACCAGCCTGTTTGCAGTTCCATCTCCCTCACCGTGTCTGGGGCCGAGAGCTGCACGTAATGCTACAGTGCAGCACCCGGCTTCTGTCGGCACTTTGGCGTCACCCCTCAACAAGTGACACCCGGGTGCAGCCCACATCCCCCTTGTGACGCCACTGGGCAACTCTCCCAAAGAGCCGGAAGCTCCGTGCAGCTGTATACACAGCTGAATGTGCTATGTCTTACCAGGCACCCTGCTAGCCAGAATCAACGGCCATGGGGCAGCGACGATGCCACCCGCAGAGCCCTGGACCCTGTGGAGGTGGCACCGGTTGAGCACCCCTAGTTACGGCCCTGTATCCCATAGTTTACACAGCGGACTTAACGTGCGGCATTAGTGTACTGCTCAAAGCTTGCCTTTTTTGAACTGCGCAAGTTATTACTATTTCTATGGCAAGAATATCCCACCATATGTGCAGAAGATTAGCGCTGGGCTTCACAGACGGCGAATTTAATCTGCTGCAATGTGTGTCTCCTCCCAGCTGTCAGAGCCATCTTGTAGGCAGGATACTGTAGCATCTTTGGAGCAGAATTGCTTGCTGTCTAGAATAAAACCCATAATTTGTGAGCCTCCTGGACATTTGGTCGGCGACCATGGACTCAAAGTAGGTCAGTCTTCACACTGATTTCTGAATCGTGGAGGGGCCATTTATCATGCTGCTTTTACACTAAATTCCCGGGTCTGACCCAATATTTGGAACAAGGTTCCAAACCGATGACCCGGGTTACCCGTTTACACTGCAGGGTTACACGGATTGTTCCCTTGTTAAACCCTGCAAACTACCTGGGTTGAATTGCTGGGTCACCATGCCTCCCAACTGTCCCGCATTCAGCGGGAAGGTCCCGTTTTTTTGGGACTGTCCCGCTGTCCCACCCGCGGGCTGCAGTGCCCCGCGGTGGGGGGGAAGTTGAGGGAAGCAGAGCAGCGGGTATGCAGAGCGAGAATAGATGCTGTGCACATGCCCGGGGCCAATCCAGCATCTCGGAGAAGCTGGGCATGCCCCATTAGTGATGTAAACGGGGGGGGGTGTGTCATCAGACCTCGCCCCCTTTACGAGCAGACCACGCCCCCTTTTCGGGGCGCGTGCCTTAGGCGCGCAGAGGTCCCGACTCTGGGACTCAGAATGTTGGGAGGTATGGGTCACTTGACGGGGTAATCCAAGCCGTCCGCGCCGTTTGGCACCGAGCAGCAACCCGGTTATTAGCTGTGGTGTAAAAGGGGTATCAGGAAACGTCACCGAACAGGTAAGTCCTCTTGAATGGCTACAAAACATTACTATACAGTATATGGCATCGATTTCCACTCTTTAGCTGATACTTATCTCTATCTCTGGATCTGTGTAAAGACCATATAGGTCCAATTCAGGACAAGACGTCTGCATTGGTTACAGAACATTTACCGTTTTGTTATACAGTAATTACTGTTGGACTAATGGCTATATATATGGGCGACCAGTGATGCCACTTTATTATTAAGGTGTGTCATAAAGGCAAACGTTCTGTAGGCCCAGGCTGGTAGGACAGCAGTACACAACATTTACCACTGGGGGCACTATGCTGCACATCTTTCACTTCGTAGCATTTTGTTTTGGGGTTGTGAAGAGCTGGTAGATAAATGAGAGTAAATTACTGGAGAAAAAAAAAGGTCACTTGACGGGGTAATCCAAGCCGTCCGCGCCGTTTGACACCGAGCAGCAACCCGGTTATTAGCTGTGGTGTAAAAGGGGTATCAGGAAACGTCACCGAACAGGTAAGTCCTCTTGAATGGCTACAAAACGTTACTATACAGTATATGGCATCGATTTCCACTCTTTAGCTGATACTTATCTCTATCTCTGGATCTGTGTAAAGACCATATAGGTCCAATTCAGGACAAGACGTCTGCATTGGTTACAGAACATTTACCGTTTTGTTATACAGTAATTACTGTTGGACTAATGGCTATATATATGGGCGACCAGTGATGCCACTTTATTATTAAGGTGTGTCATAAAGGCAAACGTTCTGTAGGCCCAGGCTGGTAGGACAGCAGTACACAACATTTACCACTGGGGGCACTATGCTGCACATCTTTCACTTCGTAGCATTTTGTTTTGGGGTTGTGAAGAGCTGGTAGATAAATGAGAGTAAATTACTGGAGAAAAAAAAAGGTCTCCCCCTATGGCATATTTCTGTTCATATGCAGAGTCGCATACATCTCGGCAGCAATGCCCATGGTTTATGCCAAGTCACCATCACCAGCATGTATTTGCACCTATCCTCTCTAGCTGCTGCAGAAGAGTCATATATACGCACAATGTGCTTGGCCAGCGATTGCACTCTTAGGGCCTCATTCAGACCTGGTTGCAAGCGCTGAGCGCTCGCAACCGGGTCGATGTTTGCCCACTGAGCATTCGCACATCGGAGCTGGCGCTCTGTCAGAGCGTCCGGCTCTGAATCAGGCCCTTATTCCCTTCCCGTTTCCCCCTCTCCAGCAGTCAGGCGGCGCAAGTGCCAGATATGGGCAAGTCTGCATTAGTGCATGTATGTGCATTCCCTTTGTGAGACAGACTGGTAATTGGTCATCTCTACATCAGGCCCTTTATGTTATCACCTGACCTGACCACATTATAATGTCATGTGACCACAGTATAGTGTCACATGACCACAGTCATCAGAATATTGGGCGATGGGGGGTTAAATGCAGGAAAGAACAACTTAATTATGAGACGTCCTCGCTAGCAGAGGGTGACATTGATGTATTGCAATAGAATTACCTTTTATTCAGAATCATGTCTTCTGACACTGGCATTTTAATGCACCGTTTGCAACCAAGTTTTACTTAGCTGCTCTGAGCATTAATAATGCATAAACAGGAGCTTCATTTAACACTTTCATTGCATGTAGCAGCAATACCATCCTAATGCTTGGGCTGCTTGACTCCAATATAAATCAGCTTTAAAGATGTAACGTGACAAGATGCATTTTAAATATACTTAAATGTTATGACTATATATAGATACATGCAGAATAATCAGGCAGCCTGGTCGACGCTGTGGGGGGCGTGTCGCGGTAATTGTGGGTGTTGCCGGAGTGTGGAGGATATACAATGCAGAGATTTCCGGCATTGTAAAGCAGGGGGCATGGCTAAGATGACGCGATTCAGTGCTAATCGCGACATCGGCATCCCGGGCCGCCCACTGTCACTCTTCCGTGGTTGGCCGCCAGGGTGGATGGGAGGGACTTTCCACCGGTGGCCCCTGAAGCGGTAGACTTGCCCTCTCTTGCGGGGGGCCCGAGAGTGCCATCTGATTTTCGGGAGCCTCCTGGCCATTGCGGGAGATTCGGCAGCTCTGTGCATATATAGATCAGTAGATGTGATATCAGGATAAGGAGGGGAAGCAGAGTACATCATGTGATTGGGTGGGAGGCGATTATGTGAAGCTCACATCCAATCACGTCTCATCTTTTTCGGCAAGGCGCACTAACGGCTTCACGACATTGGCTGTTTTACCCAATAATACAGAAGCTTTACAAAGGGATGATTGTGGTAAAGGGATGATCGTGGTAAAGGGATGATCGTGGTAAAGGGATGATCGAGACATTTTACTTTTCTTTGGTCTAATTCCCCAGGTTAAGAAAACCTAGCGGTAAACTAACTAAGCCGCACTTTTTAAGATCTACCGTGTCTTTAGCAGTATCAGCCGCCGGATTTAAAGGGGCAATAATATTAAATGCAAAGCACTGCTGGTTTTGTATTTAATCTTTACCATACACACATTTTCCTAAAAACACACCGATGTGATGACATCATACCTCCCAACATTTCAATGTTGGAAGGAGGGACAGGTCCCGCGTGTGACCCAAAAGGGGTGTGTGGCCTAAGTGAAAAGGGGTGGAGCCTCATGGCTTTCCCCGTTTTTGTCACTTTGGGGGCGTGCCCAGCACTCTCTGAGATGCTGGGCAGCCCCTAGGCAGTCCGTACACATGAGAACAGGTGCGCACAGCATCTGTTCTCCTCCTGCACACCCGCTGCTCTGCTATGTAGAGCAGTGGTATGTATCTCCCCAACTTCCCCCCCGCCGCGGGACACTGCGGCCCGTGGGTGGGACAGCGGGACAGTCTCAGAAAAACGGGACTGTCCCGCTGAATGCAGGAAAGTTGGGAAGTATGTGACATCAGAACTCACCAATAACAAGCAATATTATTCACAGGGATATAGTTACATTACCTACCATCTGGATGCTGGCTAACGAAATCCCGGTGCCGGAATCCCGATCCGTGGACAGAAGACCGGCGCCGGAATCCCGTCATGAGTGGAGATGCCGACGCCGGGATCACGACAGCTGGCATCCCGATCACAAGTATAGCAGGTGCCCTTAGCTGTTAGCCGCGGGGAGGTAAGGGTTAGGTTCAGACACTATGGGGGCAGAGTTATGTTTATGTAGGGTTAGTGTGCGGGGTAGGGAGGGTTAGGGTGCAGAAAAGGAGGTGTGGGGTTAGAGGGTGAAGGGGGGGGTCGGGATTCTCATCTCATTGGGATGCTGCTGTCGGTCTTTTGAAGCCGGCATCCCGAGTGCCGGGCTCCCATACCCAACCCGTTTCCACATACTGTATAATCCATTACATTTTGTATTATACACTAATCACATACTTAGTTACAATCATGTTGCCATGGTTTCTTAGTATCCAGCAGCTTAGCCTCTGCAAAAAGCCAAATATGAAATATGTTATCGCATTATGAATTAAAGTTAATACTAATATTAGTCCTCTCCTCTCAGATGATCTCTTAGAGAATGTGAGAATGCTTTTTTTAACAAATGATTTACCATTAGATTTTTGTGTAAAATCTGCCCCCTTGTGGTCAGAAGCTGAAATGATTTTCATAAAATATAAAAACAATTTTTTTGTACCGACTTAGGGCCTGATTCACTACCGATCGCCACTGCGATTACGCACGCAATCGTCCGATTGTTGCGTTCTGCGCATGCATTGCAGTGCGCGAACCGGCCACTGTGATCGCGGTGACTACGCAGACCTGTTGCAGAGTGATTGACAGGAAGTGCCGTTTGTGGGTGGTGACGGGGGGGGGGGGGTTGTCGGGGAAACGCAGACGAGCCAGTGCGTTTGAACACCGTTGCAGAAACGTGAATAAATTATCCATAGCGATGCCGTACACAGCTTGAGGACTCATAGGGCCTGATTCAGCAAGGATCGTGATTGTAAAGCAAAGCAGATATGGTAACGCACAAGAGGTATCACGCCCCCTGTGCATTACTTAACTGAGCTGCGTTGTTCAACGCAGCATCGGTTAATCTACGTACCATCGGCCGGCTGTGGTGACCCATAGGGTCCTGCAGCCGTTTTCCGCTGTTTACAGGAAGAGGCCATGAAATCTCCGTCACCCGATGGAGATCCTGGCCTCTTCCCTCCCCCTCAACGGCGGCAACACGCTTCCGTTCTGGGTAATGGAGGCTGTCGCTGCCCCCCTCCCCGCCCCCAAGCAGCAGCAGACTGTCAATCACTCACAGTCTGCTGCTAGTTTGCAAGCGTACTCGCAGACCTGTTGTACACATGCGCAGAATGGGTCTGGCGCCTGCGCAGGTTCCCAAACATGACGTGCACTGCTGAATAAGGCCCATAGCGTGCGGTGAAGTTAGCAATTTCTGAGTAAGGTCAGGGCTTGTACAAGTGTGTGTGAGGCTGCGATGGTACTCGATTGTACCGATGGTTTCGCAGTCTTGCTAAACATTACGGATGTGTGTAAGGTAAGGTGGGCGTCCTTATGTAGTGCTGCGAAGGCATAGCGATCACAATGGAATAGCATATCATCGTAGTTGAACTGCGTGCATAATCTCTATTACATTTTGCAGTTGTGATCGGTAGTGAATGACATCACTGACATCACTTGTGATGTCAGTGGGGCCGCCCCCAGACGGTAGGCGTTCTCATGGGAACGCCTCCGTCTGGGCAGCCACCCCCCCGGCCTGCCCACCAAAGGAGGCGTGCTGTCACTCAACAGCGACAGCACGCCCCCTTTGGTGCGAGACCTGGCCGGAGTGACGGATTGCCCGTCGCTATCCGGGTCTCACGCATGCGCATGATGGAGCCGGCTCCGTCGTGCGCATGCGCTCTGGGCCACTATCGACCCGGTTGCGAGCGCTCAGCGCTTGCGACCGGGTCTGAATCAGGCCCTCAGTCCCGTAAACTGTTCCTTCTCTCACTAAACATCTTTTGATGTACTTTATATATTTATCCTCACAGGCTGTCCCCAGTGGCATCACTAGGGTAGAGCTGGATTCATTTACTCCAGGTGCAGACTTTGCATCCGCCCCACTGATTGCACACAACTGCGTTTACTCCGGGTGCAGTACATAGTGATTAGACCTTGTAGCAAAGAATAAACAAATAGAATAATAGAATATAGGGAATAAATAAGGTATGAAGAGCTGCATCTGATCCATTTGTATTCCTCATAGAGAACAATTAGCTCAGTATTAGCGGGGGCAGCCTTAAGCTGTAATCTTGCACGGTCTTCGTGAATGTGTTATGGAGGTGTACTGCCATCAAAAGTGCAATATTTAAATGAGAGTTTTAAAAATAAATGTGAGTATATACTGGGCTAATCATTATCTTCCCTGCACACTCAGCCCTGGGGGTGCCTTATGTGCCTCCTAAGGGTACATTTGTGAGTTCAAAATCACTTAGGCCAACACAACTTAAAACTAGGGATGTGCAGGCTCGGATAGGTTCGAGTTTGCATGTGGAGTTTGGATTTTTCCCTCCAAAAAAACGGAACTCAGAAAGAGGCAAAACGTCATCTTACATGGACGAACATCATCATTCCTGGACTTAGGAATGATGATGTTCGTCCATGTAAGATGACGTTTTGCCTCTTTCTGAGTTCCGTTTTTTTGGAGGGAAAAATCCGAACTCCATGTGCAAACTCGAACCTATCCGAGCCTGCACATCCCTACTTAAAACATGAAAAGGATTCTCTGTTTTACACCAAAAAGTAAATGAGAGCCAGGGGATCCCCGCACAGACTGTCCTACCTTAAAGAGGCTTAAATGCCCCAGTATTGTCCCAGCCACTGAGTCATACTGTTCCATCCTCTGCCAGCAAGGCAGGGACCAAGCGAAATGTCCTCCTGCTCTGCACAAGGTCCGCGGAGACTTGGCAGATCAATTCCTTTAGTACAATCCAAGATGAATCTGACAGGAGCCATAACCTCTAGTAGCCAGTCCAAAGCCAGGTGTAAAGTCCAGTCACTCACTCTTTCAATCCCGGTCCATGGTTTGGCCTCGGTGGTGCCAGTTATTGGGCCATATTCAATTAGAGGCGAAAAGTCCGTCCGATCCTTGCTGAAGTGACGTCATTTTCAATTAACCTCGGATTCAATTTCAAAGACTTTTCACCAGTGCGAAAAGTCTTTGTAAAAAACGGGGATAACTTTTCTCCATGTAATACATGGCGAAAAAAAGTGCAGAATTGGGGTTTAGGGGTGCAGGCTTAAAAAAAAATAGCCTGCAGCCCTGGGAGGGTTCCCTAAAAGTAATTGTGTCAAAAAAAAAAATCCTCAGGACACCCCAAAAAAATTACTTACATTTTTGGGGAAAGAAAAAAAAATATTGGGGGATAAACTTCTAAAGTAGCTAAATCGATCCAGGGGGGGTTCCCATGTATGCAGCAGGTGCATTTTTGAAGAATTTTACAAAATAACTTTAGGAACTTACAAATATGCTTGCACTCATTTACGTGTACTACTTTAGCAAAGCCGCATTTATGCACCTGCTGCGGCTTTTAAAAAAACCTGACTTACCTTCCGCAGGCTAAAATGGGGCTACCCATAGTGATCCCCCATGTCAGGACATCTTGAGGGGGGTGCCTGGATGATTTCCCGAAAAATGACAGGACTATTCCGATACTTACCTTTTCGCCGGGTCCCGGTTTCGCCGGATCCTAATTGAATACTGGGATAAAGCGGGCACGCGCCCGCTACTTTATCCCAGGAAAAGACGGCGATGATTGCGAAAAGTCCGATCTCAGACTTTTCGCCTCAAATTGAAATACAGCACATTACACATCAAAATACATCACTGCAGTCAGTGTTGGACTGGGGCATGAAGGGCCCACCAGGGGAATGCAGTGGTAGGGCCCCATGCTTAAGGGGTGTGGCTAACCACCAGAGGGGGTGTAGCCAGTCACCACAGATGCTTGGTTAACCAATCGGAAAACATCTTTGTGTAGTATCTATAGAAAGGAACCAAGCACCTATGTTGATCAGTGGTACTACCAGGTAATTGACCATCTAATAGAGTAACAATAATGATTTGAGGTCTGGAACCTGACACCTAGAGGAGTGGGTGGGCCCTCAGGCAGTGGGGCACCCCAGGGATTTCCCCTGTACTCCTGTGGGCCAGTCCATCCCTGACTGCAGTTCACAATACACGGTAAATAGTGCATTACTGGATGAGAGGGGATGCTTGGCCAGTTAACCTTTATATGTCCGGTACCCCGGTCTAGACACAATAACCAGGGGTGCCAATATAGGGGAGGGAGCCGGGCATAATGATTTGGTGAACTGTTTCTACTCCAACCCCCTACTGTATTTAATATTTTTTATTGATTTTATGCCTATCTTCTCCCCCATCCTTTATAATGTTGTGCTTGATTGATTGGATGTCCTCTCCCCTTTATACAGATTTGTGCCCCCCCCCCTGAATTACACAAAAGCAAGGAAAATCCGTACATTGCGCCCTGTGCATCCCGTATCTCAGTTTTGGATCGGGCACCACAAAATTAAATCTCATTCTTGCACTGCTCCACAAAACTAGGGGCACCGATATGTCTGTCTATTACTTTGCGCCCTCGGTATGCCCTCGTTCCATGCGCCAATTCCTCGTCCATGGAACAGCCTACAGGACAATGGACATTAAACCCGAATGTAGAGGACAGCTCAATAACGCTGAACCTAATTTAATTGCTGTTTATAGATCTCATTACTTAGAATAAAGAATAAAGGTTTGGCACAGTTGGCTAATCACTATGCCCGATCTCCGCAGCATACCTGATGAGTGTATATTATGTTTAGCGGAGGATATTTTCCTTTATGTAAATCATAGCACAAAGAGGAACATTAATCACTTTGATGTAGCCCATCTGTCCCCATTGTATCATCTGCATTTCATTCTGACAGATCAATAATCTTATTATTTTGATAGACGTTGCCATTGTCCTAAACTGTCTGCTCATTCTACTGCCTAAGATGATCCGGGTTCAGCTTGTGGCGTGATACCGTATATATTATCACGGAAGATGCGAGAATAGCGTTACGGCTAAGTACAACAGTGGCCACTGTGCTGCCTCATCCAACTCCAGGGATACAGCGATGCACTTGCACAAACAGCCATAGATACAAGAAGATGACTGCGTCTGGTAATGAATCGCATGAATACCACGGTGTATTCTATTGAATTTTCACTATCTGCATCTGCTGCATCTTTGTACGCATGGACTGTGCGGAATTATGCTAATGCTGCAGGAGCCGTCTAGTGTAGTCGCCTACTGCCGTCATCGCAGATCGGAGACCTGTGTCCGAAGAAGCAGCATCGAATCTGCATCGCGAGCATCGGCCGCAGCATCGGCCATCTGAGCGAGCCTACCCGTCTCATCTACGCTGCCGAGGGCCAGTAAATCTACGTCAGAAGATCCAGTGACTGTCCTTGGCACTTCCATAAAACAGAGATGACACGCCTCTATTTCGGTAATTGGTCCCCACCTCTACCTGGAAATTCCTGCAGACTGTTAATCAGGCTGCGGCGTCCAGGGCACTGTGAGCGATTTTGCAGGATAAGTTCTGCACCTGTGCAGATCTCAAACCACGAGGCCACACCCCTTCCCCATGAGACCACGCCCTATTTTTTTTAAATGCAAGCGATGAAGTCGTGCACAGGGGATCTATTGTTTGCACTGGGTGTCCACCGACCCCAATTACCCCACTGGGATGGTGATTGCTTTGTTTTCTAATGATCTTAGGGCCTGATTCAGAGCTGAACGCTCTGACCAGAGCGCTCGCTCTGAATCAGGGACCTCCTCCATGAAAATGGAGCGTCCTCCTGGACGCTCGTATAGCTGTGGGTGACCACCCACAGCTATAGCGAGCGTCCATGATGATGGTCGTGATGGTCTTTGACTATCGCGACCATCGGGCTTGCGACGAGACCCTGCGGTAGGGTCTCGCTGCCGCAAGCCCAGGAGTGATTTTGGCTCTGTCTGAGCCAAAATCACTCCCACTGACATCATTACTGATGTCAGTGGGGCCGGCTTCAGACGGTAGGCGTTCCCATGGGAACGCCTCCATCTGGCAGCTATGCCCCCGGCACGCCCACCAAAGGGGGCGTGCTGTCAATCAACATCGACAGCACGCCCCCTTTGGTGCGAGACCCGGAGCGATGGAGAGCCCGTTGCTCGCCAGGTCTCGCGCATGCGCACGACGGAAGCCGACTTCCCTTGAAACTCTCCCCGGCAGCTCTGCACACGATCTGCGCACAATTTGGTGTCCAATCTTCATACGATCTCTCCTGCATCCAGACTTTGTCCAGTGCATCGCCTCCTAGATTGTCAGATCTGCCCTACTGCACGGCAGATCTGACGATGCGATGTGCGACCAGCGACTCACGATTTATTCAGGATCTGGCCATATTTTACACGATCTGTCATTCCAATATGTCAGAATCGGCCAGATTGGGTAAAATATCGCTCGCTATGTGTGTGGCCAGCTTTAGCCTCTGCTTACTCAGCCTTGCTGGCTTGTAAGGCTAGGAAACTGCGAGATCCTGGCCTTTCCACTCCTGGAAAATGGGGACGACACGCTGGCCGCTCCGTAAATGCCTCTGCCTGTCAATCAGGCAGAGGCATACGGGGTCCTGCGTGCGATCACATGTACAGAATGGGTTCTGCGCATGCGCAGATTACAGATAATCAGGAATTTGCGTTCAGCATTGTACATATACGTGCGCTGCTGAATTAGGCCTTTAGTTGAGGAGGTGACTACTTTGTATTTTATAATGAAATTAGGGGGAAGGTGATTGTTTAATATTGCAATGACCTTGGTCGGATGAATAGAACTCTGTATTCTGTCACACCTGAATTACTGTAAGGAGTAATTACGTCTATTGGGTGCACGTATCCTAATGAATGTAATAGAAGGGAACTGTGTATACTTGTGACCCTTAGCTAAGCATCTGATGCGAGAAATTCCTATGCATTCAATGAAGCACAATGTACTACACATTGCGATAACCTGTAGCTGTGGGACATGACTGTACAAGCTATGGGATCAGAGTCATCAGGTTTCTGTATAGACTAATAATTTTGGGTGTAAGATTTTCATGTATTTTATTGAAGATGGCCTGAAGGCAGGGCTGGCCCTAGCTCTGGGCTGGCTCCCCTCCCTCCTCACACATGAAGCCTCCCCATTCTTGGGCCTTGCTCCCCTTCTTACCATACTTACTGTACCTACTCTAGTAGAATTTCCGGGACGGAAATAAGAAAATATTCTATGAGAATACTTCTTATTAAGAATGTTTTTTTTTGCCCATGCAAATGAATCAGCAAACCTGCACTTCATTCCTCTTTCAGGATTTATTTTATGTATTTACTATTTAGTAATGCAGGGACAGAGCTCTGAGTGATGCAGGAACAGACCTGGCAGGAATGTTTGTGAATTGTGTGCGCTGTAGACGCACGTGCATCAACAAAGTAGCGCCAAGCATGCGCCTGTGTCATAAGTAAAGGGCCCGGCTGGCTCGTCTGTTGAAAGGTGGTGTAACCCCCAAAGTGTGCTCCAAAAAAAAATATATATATATTTTTCTGTGTTTGTGTGCGCACGTGCATCAATATAACATAAATGGAGGACAAAAATTTGTCAGATTAAAAATAAGATAGGGAAAGGTCAAGAACCACTTCCTCCTAGTGCTGAAGCTGCTGCCACTAGTCATGACATAGATGATGAAATGCCATCAAAGTAATCTGCCAAGGCCGATGCCCAATGTCATAGCAGAGGGCATATAAAATCCCAAATGGCAAAGTTCAGGAAAATTACCTTAAAAAATTAATTTAAATCGTCTCAGGAGAAACGTAAACTTGCCAATATGCCATTTACGACACAGAGTGGCAAGGAATGGCTAAGGTCCTCCCCTATGTTCATGACTAGTGGTTCAGTTTCACATGACGATGGAAGCCCTCCTCCCGCTACTAAAATGAAACGAGTTAAGCTGGCAAAAGCACAGCAATGAACTGTGCATTCTAATTCTAAGAAGATATCACAAATCCCCAAGGAGAGTCCAAGTGTGGTGGCGGTTGCGATGCCTGACCTTCCCAACACTGGATGGGAAGAAGTGGCTCCTTCCACCATTTGCAGGCCCTCTGCAAGTGCTGGAAGGAGCACCCACAGTCCACTTGCTGATATTCAAATTGAAGATATCGCTGTTAAAGTACAACAGGATGAGGATATTGGTGTAACTGGCGCTGAGGAGGAAGTTGACGAGGAGGATTCTGATGGTGAGGTGGTTTGTTTAAATCAGGCTCCACGGGAGACAGTTATTGTCCGTGGGATGAAAAAGCCCATCACAGTCATGCCTCGGCAGAAGACCAAACATTCCACCTCTTTGGACTGGAAATATTTCTATCCAAATCCGGACAACAACTGTCTTGCCATATGTGCCATATGTAAAGGTGGAATAAGTAGGGGTAGGGACTTTAACCACCTAGGAACATCCTCCCTTATAAGTCACCTGCAACGTGTTCATAAAAAGTTACTGTCAAGTTCAGAAACTTTGGCTAAGACCGTAAGCAGTCCAGGGACACCTAAATCCCTTTGTTCTGTTGTGTCCAAGCGCCTGCAAACCACACCGTCAACTCCTTCCTCGCCAATTTCCTCCTCAGTCAGGATCGGAAGTAGTCCTGCAGGCCATGTCACTGGCATGACTGACTCTCCTATCCAGGATTCCTCGGGAAGATCCTGCATTGCTACGCCTACTGCTGCTGCTGTTGCTGCTGGGAGTCGTTCATCATCCCAGAGAGGAAGTAGGAACACCACAACTTCTTTTACTAAGCAATTGACCTTGCAACAGTCCTTAGCGAGGAGGATGAAGTACGATAGCAGTCATCCTGAAGCAAAGCGGATAACTGAGGCCTTGACTGCTATGTTGGTGTTAGACGAGCATCCAGTATCCGCCATTAGTGCAGTGGGATTTAGACAATTGATGGAGGTAGTGTGTCCCCGGTACCAAATCCCATCTAGATTCCACTTCCCTAGACAGGCGATACCGAGACTGTACAGAAACGTCAGAAAAAGTGTCCTCAGTGACCTAAAAAATGCGGTTGTACCTAATGTCCACTTAACCATGGACATGTGGACAGGTGGAACAGGGCAGACTAAGGACTACATGACTGTGACAGCCCACTGGGTAGATGTATGGCCTTACGCAGCAACAACAGCAGCATCACCAGTAGCAGCATCTCAGAAATGCCAGCTCATTCCAAGGCAGGCTACGCTGTGTATCACCGGTTTCAGTAAGAGGCACAACGCCGACAACTTCTTAGAGAAACTGAGGGCAATCATTGCCTAATGGCTTACCCCACTTAGACTCTCCTGGGGATTTGTGATATCTGACAACACCACCAATATTGTGTGGGCATTACATCTGGGCAAATTCCAGCATGTCCCATGTTTTGCTCACACAATAAATTTGGTGGTGCAGAATTTTCTGAAAAACGACAGGGGCGTGCAGGAGACGCTTTGGGTGGCCCGAAAAATTTCTGGCCACTTTCGCCATTCAGCGACTGCGTGCCGAAGACTGGAGGGCCAGCAAACACTTTTGAACCTGCCCTGCCATCACCTGAAGCAAGAGGTTGTGACGCAGTGGAACTCAACTCTCTATATGCTTCAGAGGATGGAGGAGCAGCAAAAGGCCATTCAAGCCTATACATCCACCTATGACATAGGCAAAGGAGGGGGTATGCACCTGACTCAAGCACAGTGGAGAATGATTTCCGTGTTGTGCACGGTTCTAAAGCCCTCCGAACTTGCTACACGTGAAGTCAGTTCAGACATTGCCAGCTTGAGTCAGGTCATTCCCCTCATCAGGCTTTTGCAGAAGCAGCTGGAGAAAGTGAAGGAGGAGCTAAGACAGAGCGATTCCACTTGGTTTGTGGGACTTTTGGATGAAGCCCTTCATTCGCTTTGCCAGGATTCGAAGGAGGTCAATCTGTTGAAATCAGACCATTACATTTTGGCCACCGTGCTCGATCCCAGGTTTAAAGCCTACGTGGTGTCTCTCTTTCCGGCGGACACAAGCCTGCAGAGGTGCAAAGACCTGCTGGTGAAAACACTGTCAGCTGAAGCGGAACGTGACACGTCAACAGCTGCGTCTTAATTTTCTCCCGCAACTGGGGCTGCCAGGAAACAAATTAGGTATCCTAAGCAACCCGCTGGTGGTGATGCCAGGCAGACAGGAACAAGTTTGGATATCTGGTCCGGACTGAAGGACCTGGCAACAATTTCTGACATGTCTACTGTCACTGCATATGATACTGTCACCATTGACAGAATGGTGGAGGATTACATCGGTGACAGCATCCAAGTAGGCATGTCAGACAGTCCGTACCTGTACTGGCAGGAAAAAGAGGCAATTTGGAGGCCCCTGTACAAACTGGCTCTTTTTTACCTAAGTTGCCCCCCTCCAGTGTGTACTCTGAAAGAGTTTTTAGTGCAGTTGGAAACCTCGTCAGTGAAAGGCGTAGGAGGTTGCGTCCACAAAATGTGGAGAAGATGATGTTCATCAAAATGAATTATAATTTCTTCCAGGGAGACCAGCCTCCAGAAAGTACAGAGGGACCTGTGGTGGTGGATTCTAGCAGGGATGAATTAATACTCTGTGAAAGGGAGGATGTACATAACACTGAAGAGGGTGAGGAATCGGTGGATGAGGACAACATCTTGCCTCTGTAGAGCCAGTTTGTGCAGGGACAGATTAATTGCCAGCTTGTTTTGTGGGGGCCCAAACGAACCAATCATTTCAGCCACAGTCGTGTGTCAGACACTGGCACTGAAATGATTGGTTTGTTAAAGTGTGCATGTCCTGTTTATACAACATAAGGGTGGGTGGGAGGGCCCAAGGACAATTCCATCTTGCACTTCTTTTTTTTCTTTGCAGTATGTACTCTTTGGGTCATAGTTTTCAAACTGCCATCCTGTCTGCCACTGCAGTGTCACTCCTAGATGGGCCATGTGTTTGTGCCGCCCAATTGTGTCGCTTAGCATAGTCATCCAGCTTCCTCGGTGCAACCTTTTTCCCTAAAAACAATATTGTGAGGTGTTCAGAATACACTGGAAATAAGTGGAAATTAATGTTATTGAGGTTAATAGTAGCATAAGAACAAAAAAAAACTAATTTTGTGATTATAGCTGTTTTTATGCTTTTTTCCATAAAAAATACAGATCCAAAACACAAAACCCAGAACCCAAAACTAAACACGGAAGGGTGGTTTTGGCAAAACCAATCCAGATCCAAAACACAAAACACAAAACGTGGCCGGTGCACTCCCTTAGTTTGCTTACACACTGCGTGTAGTCAGTGTACCCATACCCGATCGCACTGGCTAGATTGCGCACATGTGGTGGGTTGCATACGCAGTGCGAAAACATGGGCTGAGTGTGTGCGTTCTCTCACTTGCGTTCCTTGCTGAATCAGGCCCTGAGTGCAGTGCAGTCACTCCTGTCACACGTTTGTGACACGCCCATCAGACGGAATATCTTTGTGCTTCTGTTTATCCATCACCCAGCCACGGATCAGGAACATTCATTTCATTCCAGAGTCAGGGGGTCATTCAGACTCAGTCGTTAGCGCCAATGCACTCGGACCGGGTCGATGGCCCCCCACAGAGCATGCGCACGGCTCTCAGACAGAGCCGAAAGCTCTTTGGGGCTTACGACAAGGGAGACCCTACCCTAGGGTCTCGTCGTAAGCCCCGATGGTCGCGATGGTCTTGACCATCGCAACCATCACCTTAGGCAGTCGTAAGGCAGTGGGTGTTAACCCACAGCCTTACCACCGCAAAGGAGGACGTCTTGAAAATTCAAGACGTCCTCCCCTCATTCAGACCGACCGCACGCTCTGTGCGACCGGCTCTGAATGAGGTCCTCAATGTGGCTCGATCCCTGTTTTATTTTTTAGAGATGTAGATGCATCTGCAGTAGCAAGAAATAAGCATCAGCAATGGGTGCAACCCAGAATCAGCCCCTTATAGTGGAACATGATGGTGCCTGTTTCCGTATGCACATATATGCATTTGCACACTTATGTTTCTGCATCTGTGTATACTGAGTTATACACTTCTTACATCTTACATATACAGTAGAAGCACCTGACAAATATACAACAATCATCATCACTTCAAAAACATCACCAGTGAGTAGACGTAGAATTAGCAGATTACAAATAAATATAAATATATATATATATAGTGATAACTTGGGGTAATTGGCTTGTTAGACTAGTGTCAGAGATGCAGTGATTAGGTGCAGAATCAGACTCCACTCATGGCATTCCAGTAAAACAAATTAACGTGGTGCTTTACTTCCAGCATAATCAGGACACAAATAGAAAATAACAAACGCCTAGCCCTTTATTAGGGCACTAGCTCACTTCTTGAACCATCTCTGCAGAAGCAGCTACTCTGCATGAAAGTCTCTCACAGTCTCTGAGATTGGTGGTCCTTCGTGCCACATGCAGGACTGGACACTGGCCTCCTGGCCTGGTATAGCTTCCTTAGCTTCTTGGCTGCCGCCTCTCACAGTCTGGCCTGCTTCCTTGCAGGTACCATAGCTCAGTCCCAGAGTTGGATAGCCTTCCCTGTATCTCACAGGTCTAGGCTCAGGCCCCCTGGCCCTCACTGGCTTGCTAGCACAGTGAGCTCTGTCTGACTGGTCTGCCTCAGTCCTCCCTGGACTGAGTTCACTCGGCAGCCCTTACACCTCTTCCCAGAATCCTTTTCTTCTCTGTGTGGGCGGATCTCTCCTGCCCCACACAGAATCTGCTGCTCACCAGTGCCATCTCTGGTGATACTGCCACAATATATATATACAGTATATATATATATATATATATATATATTAGGGATGTGCAGGCTCGGTTCTACTCGGTTCCGTTCGGTTTTTTTTCCCGAATCTTATTGGGTTTCAGCTGTCACGAGTTTTGGATAGCCAATAAGATTCGGTAAAAAAAAACGAACGGAACCGAGTAGAACCGAGCCTGCACATCCCTAATATATATATATATATATATTTATATATATATACTGTACTTATGTACTTAACATTGCAGCACACTGTACAACATCCACTACGCGACTCAGTGAGGCAAATAGTTATATATTTAGTATTTTTCCTGTGGCAAAATGCATTAAGGATTTTCACTTCCAAAGCATGTTTTTTTAATCATTCAATTTTAAAACTGAAATCAGCCACCAGGCATCTGTGGGCCCATACAGGGCATCTTATTCTGGGATCGTCTCCAATAATCTCATTTGTTTTAACAGTTTCCTTTGCAGAACAAATAGTATCATACAGTATAGAGTGAATGCGGATCAGGAGTATGTTCTGTTGTCTTTGTTTGTTTATTTCAGCAACTTCTGTAACCACTTAATGACAGGAGAGTTTCCACCGCTTTGTGGTCAGGGCAAACTTTATTTTTCAGGCAGGTGCCACTCTCACTGGGAATAACTTTATATTTTCCGTCTATTGTTTGCTAGTAATTTGTCTTAAATATATTTCTGTTTTATCGGCTTTATAAAGGAAAATTGCGCAAACATTAGGAAATGTTGAAACTATTACCACCGATGTTTACACAATTACCAAATTGGCAAATTGTTTTAAATGGTTTTATATTTCTGAACAGCAATTGAGGGGGGGGGGGGGGATATGTGCAGCCCACTGTTTATTTCAATGATTACAGTTGTTACCTACAGTAAGAAGGTCCGTTATTCGTACTGTACCATTTGGTAGCAACAACAGTATATTACTAAGCTTTCATTTGGGTGTTTTAGGCAGAAGTCCTATTTGAAGTATCAGGAGTAGAGAGCGATGAGCGGTTCGGTTTTACACAGATATGTTCGGTTCTCTAAAATGGCATAATATTGGCTATCTGGCTCTGGATAGCCAATAAGATAAAGCAGAACTAATGCGGAATTGCGATAATTTTTCGAAAAGAATCAAGGAAAAAAACAATTAGGAGTTTATCCAGGGTATTTGGAGAACCCAACTTTTTGATTCTATTTGCCAAAACTAACTTTAAAAGTTTTCTCTTTTCTAATTTTTTTAATTTTTATTTTGAAAGTGCATTAATAAGTAGAGTATAGTTTTTATCTAGTTCTCACCCTAAAAACATTTAGTATTTTGTTGCATATAAACATATTGGGGTATATTCACCAATATCCGGCAATTGATGGCAATAATATAAATCATTTCTTGTTGCCACATATCTTAACAATAAGAAATGAAGCTTTGCTGGAATTGACCAACAATACCAATTGTAAAGAGCAAAAGAATATGCTGGTGCTGTACAAGTAACCGATAATAATAATCACCTGGAGTGCGCATGAGTCCCCATACTAATGACAGCTGTAGATGTACAGTGGTGAATGGTATGACCATCCACATGAAACGGGCGGATAATTGGCATAGGCGGGCAGATACCTGCATTGCATGAGCAGGCTCCCGTGGCCAAATTGAATATCGGCCGCAGATGTGTACTATTCAGAATCAGGCCACTGCCTGTTTTGTTCCCTTCCCTTTAAATACCCACTGTCATTGGTGCCCTGCTAAGGAGAGCACACCTATCTCCCTGCTGGCACAAGTGATGCCACTGCACTCAGGGGGGAATGTACAGCAAGTTACAAACGGCCGGATGTATTAAAGACACAACTTGTCGTAAATCGCCATGCCGACTTTTTTAGCGTTCTGAATACAAATCCACAGTTATAATAAGTTTAGAGTACATAGTCGTGACCGACAGACACACAAAAAAAAAATCGCTAAGCAATAGAGGTACCTTTGCCAGTGAGATTGTCCAGTAAGCATGAACTTAAAAAGGGGGCAAAAATAAACATATGCCCAAAGAATAAATACATAAATTTATTTGGCACATTTATTATTAGGGACAATTTATAATTATTATTATTTAATAAATTAATAATAAAATTGAATTATGCATATCAAATAATATCAATGATTAAGTCAACAATTATACTGCTCATTCACATGCCTCTATCATTAATTAATTAAAATAACCCCTGGAAATTAAGGGCCTGATTGAAACTTGTTCGCTAGGATGCGTTCGCACGCAGCCGTCAGCAGCCAAAGTATGCAAATCCCGCGATCGCTAGCAAGACATTAGCACGCCCACTATGTCTTACCGTGCGATCGCGGTATGTATTTAGACACTCACCAGTCAGACACAAGACGTCATCTCCAGGAAGTGTATTAAACAATCGGTAACATCGAGTAACATCGGACCTATACGCAGCACTTGTGGCTGACCATACCCTACCGCAAGCACTGCGAGTGCTGCTATAGTATGTGTAATTCAGCCATGTGACGTGTATGCTGACGATGCGTCTTAATTATGCATGCCCCTGAAATGGCGTTCAGACGCACAGATACGCCTGTGTTCGCACCACCACACCCCCGTTACCAACGACAACCCGTCACCACCCACAAAATGATAAATCCTGTCATTCGTGCTTGTGGTGCGTCTGTGTACAGGGTGCGAAAGCTTCCAGATCGCATGGACTATTTCACGCACTGCATCTTGTACGCACGTGCAGATTGCAAACATCGTCAGGCTATGTGTGAATGCAGCCTAGCGCCCGGGTCTGATTCGGTCCCTAAATCTGGCCAGATTGAAGGCCAAAACCAATGCTGAAGTGCAGCACGTTACATTTCCCCACAAAGTTTTGTCCCGTTCATAGGCGTTTACATTTTTAATTTAGGTCATTTCAAATTGACTTCTCCTCCATTCAGATGTGGTCCATTCCCACCATTCATTTCATCAGGGCCAAGATGTTTAATTTATTGAGGCCGGGATGTACTACAGGAAAGATGCGGTAAAAACCATGTTTTCTGGGTTTTTACCGCATTTTCATATGTACTAAGCCCCGGCCGCCCGATTTTTGAAGCCTATGGACTTCTTACCGCATCCCGCTCCCTGCCGCTTCGCCGCCACCCCGCAGTCTCCCAGCACCTCTCACTGCCAGCCCCACTCACCTCAGCCTCCTGCGGGCTCCTCCAGGGACCCCCGCCTCCTTCTACTCCTATTCTTCTTCCAAGTGCAGGGAGGAGGAGCCCGGGAGCTTCCTGCAGAGGTCAGCAGCAGGAAGCTCCCAGGGCTAGAAGGGGGAGGAGACCCCCTCACGCGGCGTTGACAGCTTCGCAGAGGGCAGCTCTTATCGTAAGAGCTGTCCTTTGCGATACTAATTACATATGTGACTGGCTGGAAGCACACCGAAAGGTTAGTACATCCCGGCCCTGATGTTTTATGGGATTTTAGTTATTTTTTTCAATACTGTGTTAAATTCCAATAATTACTTTTTTTTTTTGCAGCGAATACCGTATATACTCGAGTATAAGTCGAGGTACCTACTTTTACCCAAAAAAAACTGGGAAAACTTACTGACTCGAGTATAAGCCTAGTGTGGGAAATGGCAGCAGCTGGTAGTGCCCCCTGTAGTAATTCCCCCTGGTTGTGCCCCCAGTAGTAAGCCCTCCTGGTAGTGCCCCCAGTGGTAATACCCCCTTTCAGTGCCTCCAGTAGTAATCTCCCCCTGGTAGTACCCCCAGTAGTAATCCCCCCTTTTAGTGCCCCCTGTAGTAATCCCCCACTGGTAGTGCCCCCTGTAGTAATGCTCCCCTGGTAGTTCCCCCAGTGGTAATCCCCCCTTTTAGTGCCCCCTGTAGTAATCCCCCCTTTTAGTGCCCCCTGTAGTAATCGCCCCCTGATAATGCCCCTTGGTAGTGCCCCCTGATAATGCCCCCTGGTAGTGCCCCCTGTAGTCATCGCCCCCTGGTAGTGCCCCCTGTAGTCCCCCCCCCCCTCTAGTAGAGAGAGACGTGAAAAGAATAAAAAATAAACATTTACCTTAAACTCCCTCTCCTGGTCCCGCCGCTGTCCGCTCCTCCGGCCGCTTTGCATGGGAGAGACGTCGTCATGACGACGTGTCTCCCATCACCCACTGCGGGAGCCGGAAGATGGCTCCCGCAGTGGGAGCAGCAGCAGCCGCTGAGAGTCTGACAGACTCTCAGCGGCTGCTGATTACACCAAACACGCAGCTGCCGGCTCCGGCGGCTGTGTGTTTGGCAGTGTGTAGCGCTGACCGAACTCCGTCCAGTCAGCGCTACACTTGACTCGAGTATAAGCCGAGGGGGTACTTTTTCAGCACATTTTTTGTGCTGAAAAACTCGGCTTATACTCGAGTATATACGGTAAATAGAAAATAAACAGTTTTGTTAAGAATTGCTGACACGTGCGAATATAATTTAAAGCCCAGGTGACAACTACTTGCCCTGAAAGCACAATGTGGATACCCTACAGATTTTAGCTGGAAATAGTGTTTTAAGCAAATCTCTGCGGCCACAGATCTGTTTGCAGCCGCAGTCCACGTCAGACCTCGTTTCTCCACTAATAGCTGTTTTCTGCAGTAATGGCTTTCTGGCCTTTTACTGAACTCATTAATTTAACCCTTTGATGGACAGAGGCACGAGACTCCAGATTTTTCATGTGCCGGAGGCATTTCCTGGTCCGCAGCGGTTATTGGTTTCGCTTTTCTAATGCAATTGAATTCATAATAAACGACTATTCAGATGTCTGCGTCATATTCATAGAAGGAGGACCAAAGAGAATGAATTGTTCTCTTCTCAGATAAAGGGGGAGATGTACTAAGCCTTGGAGAGAGCTAAAGTACCAACCAATCGGCTCCTAAATGTCATTTTTTTTAAACGCAGCCTGTAAAGTGACAGCTAGGAGCTGATTGGTTGGTACTTTCTCTCTCCACTTTATCTCCAAGGAGTGTGATAGTGACCAGAGGGGGCGAGATTACTGTGCATGCGCATTCAAGAGACTGCAGCCTATGGAGTCACTAGGACCTAGGTACCTTATGAAGGTTGGTCATGCAGTTCAGTGATGTCACTGGCTCCTAGGGAAACGATTGGCTGTATTCTCATCTACATTGGTTCAGTCCACATAATGGCCAGCTCCACTGTGCAACAGGTACTTCTTAAAAGCAGAAAGCAAATAAGAAGGAACCTCAACATACGAGCAACAGCAAAGCTCTGGGTGATGTATGTTTACAGGAAATGTTGGCATATTGTAGGTCAGTTTTTTTCATATACTTCACTAATCCAATTATTGTTAAAAAAAAACTAAGTTTAAAGTAGAAATGCAATGAAATTGTTATTAAGATTATTACTATTATTTTGACATAAATCACTGAAGAAACTTGGTAATTAACTTTTTATTTTCCTCGATTTATTTCTTGAGACGGCTACTAATTATTTCCACAGTGTCATGTAACTACCATGGCAACCATAGTCACGTGATTCATGAGCAGAGAGGCTTTGGAATGCTTCTCTGAGCTCTTTTTTTCACTGTCGTCCTCTTTCTCCACCGACACAAGAGTAGCTGATTGTCCGGACCTGTATCTGTGTAGCAGACTGAGTGTGTCGGTGTCTGGCACCCATACTTGTTTTACCTCTAGAGAGATTTTAAAGAAGATAATTTGTAGGAAGATGCCTAAAATAATTGTCAGGTGCATGCTGAAATGGCACTTAATTAACTTGCTATTTAAAAAAAAATAAAGCAAAAGAACTTTAATTTTGGATTGCTGCTTTGAATACATTGCTCCAAAACTGAATTTTGAAGATATTGCAGGTGTCACAAAACATAAATTTCTATTCTAATCACTTAAAATATAGATTTTGCACAAAGCATAAAATGCTCCTGTTGTCTGCGACCTTCATACTGAGTATTAGTTCATACTGCCTATTAGTTCACTATACACTAGGGGGTCTATTTACTAAGCCTAGGATCAGGGGCGTTTCTAGAGAGGAGGGGGCTTGTGTGCAGTCTCTGACACGGGCCCCCTCCTCTCTGTCCGGCGGCTGGCAGCGCACTGAGCTGTGTGCGGCCAGCTCCGGCGTTATAGACTCTGGGCACTAGAGTGCGCCCAGAGTCTATAGAGTATATGCAGGTCAGCGGGAAAATGGCCGCGGCGGCCATTTTCTCTGTACTGCGCATTCGCAAACGACGGGAAAATGGGCACGGAGACCATATTCCAGTCGTTTTTAAAGTGCCGGACACCTGCGCCGACGTGGGACTCCGGAGAGGTAAGTAATACTATGGGTGCAGGGTGTGCGGTGCGGGGCCCCTTTGGACCTAGGGGCCCACGTGCCCTGCACACCCTGCACCCATTATAGATACGCCCCTGCCTTGGATGGAGATAAAGTTAACGGAGATAAAGTACCAGCAAACCAACTCCTAATTGTCATTTTTCAAACACAGCCTGTGACATGGCAGTTAGGAGCTGATTGGCTGTTACTTTATCGCCGTTGACTTTACCTCCACCCAAAGCTTAGTAAATAGATCCCTAAGTGACGTGAAATGGTTAAGTTTCTTTCAGATGCCTCTCACCAATGTATGCCGCTGATGACTATTTTTTATTTAGTTTTATTGAGGTACTTGTGGTCATTTCACACTGCGTCCGATCTACCTGAGACCAATATATCCTCTGCATATCCTTGCAATACTTTTTACCTTTCTTGAGCGCTTACTTAACACGATGACAAACTTTTATACATTTCCACCTTTAGAAATAGGACTGTTTGATCTTTATTTAGCAAAGGCAATTAAACAATAGCAGCACCTCACTTGACGCTTGATAAAAAGCAGGGAACATATGAAGCAGATGTGATTTTCCTCAGATAGTGTGATATGAGATAATGTAACCAGCGTCTGAGATAGCTGCGAGGAACCAGGACTGTAGTTGCAGTCTACTAACTGTGCCTATTAGTGACAGCAGAAAGCCAGTGTTGAGAGGAAGGGGGGTAAGGGAGGGGGGGAGGTTGGTCTCTCACTCCACAGGCAGACTGACTTACATAATGTGATGTGCTGTGAATTACCTGCTTCTCCCTTACTTTAAGTCTCCTCACACTGTCAGCATGGGAGAGAAGGTGGGTTATTTATACATCCAGAAAGGATACCAGGAAAGGTGAAGAGCGACCAATTAGAGAAGTTGTGGGAAGGAGATGCTGGGAATCCCAAATGCCATCAACGTAGAGTAAAATTCATAGCTCGGATCAGAGGAAGAACCTGGAAATAAAAGTGCACACTAAAAAGTTGCTTATGCTGTACAGTTACTGTATCTCCTGTGCAGTGAGGACTACATCACTTCTGTGGCATGAGCAAGTGGACACCAACTGTGCCAAGACAAAGTGGGGGCCACCTCAGGCAGGACAGAAGATAGAAAACACATTGGAGAGCGGGTGCAGGGTTCTAGAAGAGATCGAAGGGGATCCTTCATTATAAGAAGCTTGGGTGAGAATCGCAGATCTCAGGTAGGACTTCGAGCCGATTCGCCGCTTACTCGCAAGATCCCAAGAGCACCTGAAAAAGTTCAGCACCACCAAGCCCTGGACCACACAGGCCAGACTCTGAGCCTTGGGGTTCTATGGAGCAAGAGGCTGTACGGATTCCAGTGGAGGGTGATCAGTTTCCGGCCAGTGACTGCAGAGAGGGAGCCAGCTAGCTGCGTATCTCTAGGAGGGTATCCGTGTCCTCTCTCCACCCTCAGGGCTATGGGGCTGCCCAGCTTGGTCCTTGAGGAGGTGTGGCAGTCAGAGGGAATACAGACGCTGGGTATTGTCTTCTTAATCGTCGGCTCTCTCAAACTTCTTCACATTTTGGGCATCATTGACTTTTCAGAAGAAGGTAAGAATAGCATGGGAAGAGGACCGGAGAACATTGTGGTGATAAGGACAGTTATGTTGTTTATGGAGTTAAAATATAATTTATGAGTATTGTTTACAGTTAGTTAGTCTTTACACATTTAACCACATTTAACTATTTGACTATTCATTGAAACGTATTGCATTCCTTGGTCTTTTCTCACGTGTACAAGTGCTTAACGCAACTTAAGCTGGTGGAATGTTGAAACTTTAGAAGAGACAGATGTCGGCTACAGTTCTGTGTTAAAACTCGTGTAGAGTAATGTTAGACTGTATTATTATCTTTCCATGATTCAGCAGCTGAAGTCAGGCAGTATAAACCTTTATTTACCTCTCCCAAAGAGCAATAGGCATTTTCTGGTGATGCTTTTACCACTGATGCACCACCACACGCAGTAACAGCCAGGTTGGGGCTGATGCAAAGTTATACGTACTCCTGTTTGCGGATTATATCTAGCGTAGACTTTGCAGCTAATATAGAGTAAGGGCAAGTGTACACTGATGATGGTGACCAACAGCAAACCAAGCGTGTACAATGCGGGCAGGTGCACCATAAACAACTTTGTAGATGGACAAATACGTGCGTTTTTTAACCCATGTACGCAATACAGGAGCGCAGACGTCTGATTGCTGCCTAACTCTGCATCAGGCTCATAGTATGCATCATTTAACACCTATCCAAACAATGCTCTTAATTTGCATCAATGTCCTGAGCAGTTACGTGGTGCCAGGGCCATAACTTGGGAACAGCACCCTGCAGCCAGTAGCAAGGGATTCTCTGGAGGAGGCACCCTGCTGCCTGGGAGGTTGCCCGTCTTAGGGCGCGCCAGGGCAGTGCTCCATTTCCTACAGCTGTTGGCCCTGCCCCCTAGGCATGTCATCACACATCACATCACAATGGGTTTAGGGGTCGGGGCTTGCACATGACACATTTTCGCTCTGTTGCAGTGCAGCATGGTGCAAATGCATGCAGTATCAAAGTTTGATCTAATAGAGAATCTAATAGAGGTATATAGGTACAATAGCTGCTGTCCCCGGCGCTGTCTGTGCTCTCTTTATTTCTCTCTCTTCAGTGTATCACTCTTCACCCTCTTTCTTTTGAACTACTCTGTCTCTTCGCCGTTCTCTGTCCTACTCTTTTTGCCCCTTAACTCTCCTGCCCAGGGGAGGACTGCCCATATGGCACTTCTGACAAATGCCAGAAGGGCCGATGACCAGATGGGCCATTCCAGCATCAAACCCCGGCTGAGCAGCTCCACCTCCCTGCGCTCTGCTCAACCGGGGATACTGAAAGTGGGGCATGCTGCGAGGCCAGGCCACTGTGACTCGCGGCATGCCCCCGTTAGGCGGGGCCACGCCCCTTTTGTGACAAGGTCACACCCCTGTCCGTCCCTGCTCCTGCCCCACTGTCTGCTCCTCTTCTCTCCTCTCTCTCTGTTGTAGACTACAGTATCTCCTCCTCTGCAGGCTTGTCTTCAAGTTGTTGTGCTGACCAGACACTGGCTGTGGCATGTACTGTGTATGTCACACCGTTGGTCCACGCGTGTGAGCACGTGGGACCCGTCATGCATATGGGCGTGCCTGGATTGTGTTTATAAACTATACAAAAGGATACCGTAGTAGTTTTGTTATGGGGGGGTGCGGGTCAGTGTGTGCAAATGTTTTCCTCGTAATAAGACTTGGCAGGAGGTCCGATGTGTGTTCCCCAATGTGATGGCATAATTTTTAGCATCACTTGATTTCATTATATAGATTATCATTAGCATTGTAGTGCAGATTGCAAACTATTGCAAAGCTCCAACAGTACCTGTGGGTGGGTTGTGAGGGTAAAGTTTGTTCACAATACACTCAGTTTTGTGATGGTGAGATGGAGAATGTTAGTTTAACCCAGGGATGGGGAACCTCAGGCCTGGGGCCGTATACGGTCCCCGGAATCATTTGGTCTGGCCCTCGGAGCTTTCTTCTGCTAGCCAGAATCTATGCAGCAGTGCTGCCTGGAGCATCCTTAGGATGCTACAAATGGTCACACCGCTGCCCTTATATCCTCAGGACACTCCGGGCATTGTTGGAATCACCAGTGATTGTGGCCCCTCCCCTGTGTGACACAGAGGGGGCGTGGCCTGCACCAGGCCCGCGAATAATGTTATATATATCAAAATGGCGCACAGCAGAGAAAAGGTTCCCCACTCCTGGTTTAAACGATCATAATTGAATAAATTGCACCCAGTGTGTGATATTGAATGTGAATAGTTGGTATGGTACATAGGGGTCAATCCAATTAGGTGGGCCTTACTCATGGTCACTTAGCCAGATGGAATAGCACAAATGATCCAATGCTGCATCCAAGGAAGCAGCGCGGATCAGTAATGCATGCAGGAGGTCTGACGCTTCCTTCTGCATTACCATATTGGATCATACTTGTCAACTCTTCCTGATTGTCAGGGAGAATCCCTGAAATAGTAGCAATCTCCCTGACTCCCTGAAGAGTCCAGCAATCTCCCTGATAGCAAATTACCCCCATTATGAAGCTTATGTACAAAACAAAAACAAACAGACATATAATGTACATTCGAATTGGATTATTAGTATAATTTCCCTGCATTGGTTATAAGGCACAATGATCCCTATGGTTACATGCATGTGACAAAAATCACATGGACCAGAGTAAAATCCAATAGAAGTTTATTTTCTCACCACAGGCAGATATACAGGTCAGTGCAGTGTTCGCAGGCAAGATGTTACAGCAGGTTCAGAGTCTTCCATACAACAGTACAGTTCTTTTAGTGGACTCACAGGTCCAGGATCCCTAACACTAGTCACCCCCGGGCCTATAACCTGGGCGACTAATTCACCGTCAGGATGAGTTCCCAGTGTCTCTGCAGGTCTTTTACTAGCCTCGTCAGGTGTCTGTAATCAGCTGCTTTTCAGACTAAAACTAAAGCTGGGCATACATGTCCAGATAAAATGCCTGCCAGCCCGTAGATGTCCGCGGCATACACTCTAGATATCTCACAGTGTATTAGCCCCAACATCTGCTCTCCGCCCCCGGGGGGAGGAGATATTTCCCTGTTCCTTCCATGGGAAGGAACACAGGAAATGTCTGTCTGTCGGCCGCGGCTGGGCATACACTGCCCGATGCGGCCAACAGTTTAACTCATAAATATCGCATCGGACGGGCATGCTGGATTTAACCCTCGGTGGCCCGCACACACGCTACAATTAGCGGAGCGATCCGCGGATATCGGGCAGAACACCCCGATAATTGTAGCGTGTATGGCCAGCATTGCACACACAAACCCTGGCCTGGATCTGATAACCTGCAGTTTTACAACCCTGTCAGATCTGTGCTGTCTGTCAAGGCTGGCTATGTATTGGCTGACTGGCATGACATAAATAGGCAGATTTTACATGGCAGGGATGCAGATGTAAAACTACATGAGAGGAGACCACACTCATGGAAACTGATAAGCTGCTATTAAAATTACAAATATGACATTACAGCATAAAGGGCCTGCTGTGACCTTTACCAAGCTCTCTGCCCTTTCTCCCTGGCACACGCACGTCATCTGAGCTTACAGCTAGTGTATAGTAATACTGCTGGACCCTTCTGCTGTGCACATCTTGTGTGGCTGCCTTTCGGTTGCAGGTACAGCAGGAAGGACGTATTCTTCTCCAACTCTGGATCATCCTGTCTGGAGGCTCCTCTGGGATTCCTGCACCCCCTGTGTGCAGTGGCGGGCTGGGCCGGGGGGTAGGGTGCCATGTGCCCCCCGGGCCGCAGCATCATGCGGGCTGCGATGCAGACTGTGTCTCTGTGACACAGACTGCACCGCGTGTGTAGCGCTGACCGGACGGAGTTCGGTCAGCGCTACACAAGTGACAAACACACAGCCGCCGGCGCCGGCAGCTGTGTGTTTGTTGTAAGCAGCAGCCGATGAGAGTCTGTCAGACTCTCATTAGCTGCTGCTGCGCCCACTGCAGGAGCTGCTCCATCTTCCGGCTCCCGCAGTGGGCAATGGGAGAGGCGTCATGACGTCATATGACGTCTCTCCCATAATGCCCGGGAAGGACAGACGGAGGTGCGGATGGCGACGGCGGGAGCGGGGATTCAGGCAAGTGTTTTTTGTTTTTTTTTAACTACGTGTGTCTACTGGGGGGGAGGCTGGCACTACAAGGGGGGAACCACTATTGGAGGCACTGCAAGGGGGACTACTACTAATGGGGGCAATACAAGGGGGGGACTACTACTACTGGGGGCACTACAAGGGGGGACTACTGGTGGCACTACAAAGGGGGAACCACTACTGGACTGGGGGCACTACAAGAGGGAGACCACTACTGGGGGTACTACAAGGGGGAGATCACTACTGGGGACACGACAAGGGGGGACCACTACTGGGGATTATAACTGGGGGCACTTCAAGGGGGGGACTACAACTGGGGGGATGACTACTGGGGGCACTACAAGGGGGGGACTACTATTACAAGGGGGGACTACTACTACAAGGGAGGGGACAACTACTAGGGGCACTGCATAGGGGGGAGGGGACTACTACTAGGGGCACTACATAGAGGGGAGGGGACTACCACTGGGGGCACTGCATCGAGGGACCACTGCTGGGGGCTCTATAAAAAGGGCAATACTGGGGGTACTGCATAGGGGGGAGACTACAACTGGGGCCACTATTTAAGGGGCACTGCATAAGGGTTACCACTATTGGGGGCACTGCATGGGGTGTGGACTGCTACTGGGGCCACTATATAAGGAGCACTGCATAGGGGGTACCACTAATGGGGGCACTATATAAGGGGCTTACTACTGGGGGCACAAGGGGCACTGCACAGCGGGGACCACTATTGGGGGCACTGTATAAGGGGCACTGCATAGGGGGATCACTACTGGGGGCACTACTGGAGGCCTGCATAAGGGGATCCTCTCCTGGGGCACAGGGGGGCACTGCATATAGGCACCACGACGGGGCTGTTCCTAATCTTTATTTTTACTTTACATTAATCCCATATGGACCCGCCTCCTCCCTGGAACATTTGAGGGGAAGGCGCCGTAGCACGCATGTTCTTCGGGCACCCTGGCTACACGCTACCCCTCTGCCAGGGCCGCCTGCATGCATTTGCCCCCCAGGCTAAAAGTTGCCAGCCAGCCCCTGCCTGTGTGTACTGTTGCTGTGGGCTCCGCAGGTACCGCGCTTTCTCGGGCTTGTTACATCCAGCTCCTGGTGTTCTTGCTAACCTAACTCAGCAAGCCGGCTACCGGCGGGGACAAAGCAGGAGGGACACAGGGCTGGGGGAGGGACACATGGAGCTGTGCACCAATAAGAGGAGTCAGTGTCCTGGGCGGGTGGGGTGCGTACAAGTGGCTCACTGTCACTGACTGTGGAGGAGTACCATGTCAGGCTGCGGCACCCTCCTCAGTGTGCCTTATGCAGCCGTGTACCCCACTTAATGGGCCGGCCCTACTGCCTCTGCACGCCCAACAGCAACCCTACTGACAGCGTGCCGAGTGCAGAGCCATGGGGAGACGGAGCTATAATTGATGCAGATGAAGGTGCCGGGCGCACCACCACTGATATACACAGCAGCGGGCACCTGGCAAAATAGAGATTGTGGTGGGCAGCCGGTTCTGCCCAAGGGCATGCTGTTCTCTGAGCGGTGGCACCAGCCGAACCACCCTAGTTACGGCCCAAGGTGTTGCTTTCACAATCTCCCTCAAAAGTTTTTTCAAAAGTATGCATATTAGTGCTATCGCAGCTGCTAACTTGGTAGCAGCTACGATAGCCTCTGCGTCTGCAAAGGAAACACCCCCTCTGTGCATGTCTATGTGACACTGTGTGCGCCTCAGTGTGGGTCAGAGTGTCTGTGAGCTATGTGCTAGTCTGTGTGTGACTCCAAATGTCTCTGTGACTATGGCCCTGATACAGACCCGCTCGCTTGCAGCTCGCTGGGTCTGTGGGCGTTTTTTATCTTTTTTTGCTCCGGCCGCTCGCAAAGCTGTGAGCAGCTCTGAATCAGGCCCAATGTCTACGTGACTGTGCGTATGTCTGTATGGCTCTGTCTGTGTGGGACTCTGCTCTGTGTGACTCTATTGGGGGAATCAAATAAACCCCGGGCTAATTACCTGCACCCACCCATGGGAATGCAGTATAATATATATATGTAACATAATGAAGCACAATAGAGTAGCAATGTAAACTATGAGAACACAGGGCCTGATTCAGCAAGGATCGCTATTCTGCTAGAACGCACGCACCGCAGTTGCTAATATTAGCAGTGAAATGTTAATGTTTGCAATCGCATTGTGATCACAGCTTACCATAAGGACGCCCACTTCCCCTTACACACCTCCGTATACTAGGGCAACATAGCAAAATAATCGGTAACATCGAGTAACATCGGACCCATACGCACAGGTAAGGCAGGTCAGACCTCACTCAGGAATTGCTAACTTCAGTGCACGCCATGAGGCCTCAGGCTGTGTATGGTACCGCTGTGGTTCATTTATGCACGCCCCTGAAACGCCATTGCAACGCTCTGGCACGCCTGCATTCGCCCTTCCACCCCCCCTGTCACCAACCACAAATGGCAGTGCCTGTCAATCAATGTGCTCTGGGTCTGCGTAGCCTCTGCAGCCGCAGTTCCCATCGTAATTGCTAGTTTGCGCACTGCAATGCATACGCATGCGCAATGCAAATTAATCGACCAATTGCGTCCGTCTTTGCTACTGCGATCCTTGCTGAATCAGGCCCACAGACTGCACTCTGAGCCTAGAGAAGGGGCTGGGCCATCAGGCAGTGGGGCCCACTGGGGATTTCCCCTGTACCCCTGTGGACCAGTCCAACCCTGTCCGCACCGAGACATTCAATCAGAGTGGTTTACCCCCCCCCCATGGTAATCCACAGAGGTGACAAGGCACCCGCAGGGGGAGTTGAGAAAACCCATTAACCCTGCCCGCTAGTCAGCCCAGGCCGGGAATCCCTGGGGGGTTGGGGACCCCCCCAATAAAGGGGTCCCCCTCTCCAGAGCACCCTAGGCGGATAGCCCGGGTTTATCCCCAGCACCCCTGGAGTGGTGGGTGCCAGGTTAATTATGTAAAGTGTGGTGTGAGTGAAAGAGTTAAAAATATTATCTTTTTCAGTGGAACTGCATGTCCCAGCAAGCATCCCCCGCATGCTGGTACTTGAAAAACCACAAGTACCCAAGGGCCCAGAAGATGAGCCACCCAGATCGGCCGGTGCAGCAAGGACAGAGGTCCTGTCGCCGCATCCTAAAAGAGCCGGCAATTCCTCTGCAAGTGTGGTGGGGACAGGCTGCGACGACGCAAATGGAGCCATGCCCACCTCAGTAAACTCTGAGGGGCTGATGCAGACTTGAATGTACGCCAATTTGCGGAACATGTGTTGCGTGAATTTACACTGTGTGTGCTCAGACAATGGGCGCACCCAAGTGCGAGAACGCAGAGTCAAAGGCATCCTATTTGCGACTAGAGAGGCAGAATTGGGGTGTGAGGGGCATTTACATGTAGGGTTGGTTCAGTAAGGGCGTGCCCTGCCCATCCCATAATGTGTACGCCCTTTAGGAGGCCTAGCTTTTGCATCTACAGTAGTATAGGGCGGCTGCAACTTGTAGAAAGCTTGGCGCACACAGTGGACCTCATTCAGAGTCGGTCGTAAGCGGCCGCTCGGTCGTACGCACCCGATGTTTCCAAACCACGCTTGCGTACGGTTAGTTGTGCGCATGTGTGTACGAGACCTTGCGATCCAAAATGCTGTCGATCGTACGGCTTACGAGCAGGAAGTGGCTTCCGAGAGTTGACTGACATGAAAGGACGTTTGTGGGTGTTGCTGGGGGTGATGGTCTAAAAACGCAGGCGTTCCTCACCGTTTTCAGGGCGTGTCAGGGGTGTACATAAATTTACTGCTACGACCGACATAGAAGGCCGGAAGTAGTAAAACGTCACTCTGCGAGCAGGTTAGAGGCCTGGCTGATCGTACAGCTTGAGGTTGGGTATGTGCTCTCTCACGCCCCAGAGTACAATCGATACTATCGAATGTGACTGATGTTATGTAGAATGTTTCTATTTTGAGCCACACAATGCAAGCAGCTAATAATCGTTTGTTGTTGCTAATAACACTGCTATTTGGCTTGTAATTGATTCAGTTGCGTTTGCATTAGAGAATAATAAGAATAAATACATTTCATGGGGATGGCTTATTCTATGCATTTTTTTGTTAATTTTTGATGTAATTTGCACCCAACACAAGCGGCCGCAACCATCAGAAGAAAATTAACATACAGCGACTGACAACGATTGACTCCCTCGCTAACTGCTATCACTCGCTGGCTAGAGGAGGTGCTTTGTTCATGTATGGGCGTCACTTTGGTTGCGATCGCCCAGCCGTGCGATTGTTTTTTTTCTGATTCTCGATCGTTAGGCGTACGACTGAGCGGCCGCTTACGACCGACTCTGAGGTCGTAAGCGTCCTGTATGCCAACGACTTTTACTTTCCCTTCTGAATGACAGGAATGAAGAGAAAAGCCGCGTATAAGCTAAATGCGCCTAATTTTAGAACCAGCATTTGTTTCTTTTACACAAGTAACAACGTTTTTTTTGTATCCTACTCCATTAAAAGATCCGATTTTTTTTTTTTTTTTATAAATTCCACCATTGTTCGCGCCAGAGAAACGACCGGTATTTAAAACCGAACAGCTTGTATTTCCTCAGTTCTGTGATTCTATGTGAATTCACAGCCTTGGTGGTTCATGAAATATTTAACAGCAACTCAAAATGGCTTTTGTTGCGTCCTGTACTGGTAACTCCATCTGTGAACAGAAGAAGCTGTCAGGAACAAGCCATCTCTTACTGGGGGAGCTAAGAAACATCTTCGGGAGGGGAAGGATGTAGATTTCCTTTATGTGTAGCATTTTCCTTCATACAGGGCCTGATTGACTACCGATCGCAACTGCGATTACGCACGCAGCTGGCCGATTGTTGCGTACTGCATACGCATCGCAGTGTGAGCTTGCGATCCGGCCATTGAGATCGGCACTGCGATTGCGGTGACTATTCAGAGCTATCGCAGAGTGAGTGACAGGAAGTGCCGATTGTGGGAGGTGATGGGGGGGTGGTCGGGGGAAACGCAGGTGTGCCAGGGGGGGGAGGGTTAGGGCTCCTGCGGGGACTTCGGGTTAGGCACCCCCCCCCGGGAGGGTTAGGGTAGGGAAAGGGGGGGTTAGGGTTAGGCACCCCCCTGGGAGTCTTAGGGTGCGGGGAAGGGGGGAGTTAGGTTTAGGCACTTACAGGAGGGGTTAGGGTTAGGCACTAGAGGGGGAGGTTAGGTTAGGCATCCTTAAAGGAGGGTTAGGGTTAAGGGGGGGGAAAGTGTTAGTAATAGTTAAAATACTTACGATCAGGATTTTTTAACGCTGCTGGTGTTCCGCTGTCGGTATTTGAACTGTTGGACATAGGTCCGGCGGTCTTTCATACCGATCCCGTTCAAGTGTCCGTGAGGCTGCGATGGTTTTGCAGTCTTGCTAAACATTACGGATGTGTGTAAGGCAAAGTGGGCATCCTTATGCTATTCCGCGACGGCATAGCGATCGCAATGGATTAGCATACTATGGCAGTTGAACTGCATGCGTAATCGCTATTGCAATTGCAGCTGCGATCAGTAGTTAATCAGGCCCACAGTCAGGGCAACTATTGTGTGGGTTCTGCCAATGCGAAGAATTCTCTATGAATTGGTGACATCACAGGGGCATTCAGCGGTCTGCGTATTATGTGGGGAAATGCCCTAAATCTCCCATCTTATGAAGCCCCCTGCCACCAATAGCTATAGCCATGTATTGATGGCAATAGCCTTCACTGGCTACCTTCATCCATAGCTTTCCCAAGCATCACTTACATGTATTTTTGTAGTTGTTCAAAAAATATGTAAAAATATATTAAAAACTGGTACAGATAAAAGCACAGGTGTAGTCATTTCTCACTGACACATTTCCCAGGTAACCCAGCAGAAGCAAAGGTGTAGTCATTACTCACTGACACATTTCCCAGGTCACCCAGCAGAAGCACAGGTGTAGTCATTACTCACTGACACAGGACCTCATTCAGAGCCGGACGCTATTTGCGCTCGCTCGTTCAGTAAAAAGGGGTGGCTATTCAAATGAACCGTTCGCTCTTTGCGGTCTGTTCACGCCTCTAAGTCTGAACGGGCGAACAAAACTTGCGGTCATTTTTTGGAAAACTACGCCCCCTGGCCGCTCGCATCCTACATCATGTCCGCTGTTTATTAGATTAATCGAGTACATCGACCAGCGTATGAACTGCTCGCTATTCTTGTGGTTGGTTTTTGCTACCACAATCTTGCGAGCAGTTCAGGCTATAAAATAACCCAGTGACGTGGTCAATGACGCTGCTGTATTAATTATGCACACCCGTAAAATGCCCGTTTTGACCTTTAAGCACGCCTGCGTTCGGATCTCCACACCCCGTTTTCAAGGACCTTCCCCTGTTACCACCCACATACGCCTCCTCCTGTCACTCAAAATAGCAGACATTCGCTATTTTCGGCCGCACTGACTCGTTCGCGCATGCGTATTCCGATACGTACGCATGCGCAGTTCGGCAAACATCGCTCGGAACGAACGAGCGGCCGCTTACGAGCGGCTCTGAATCAGGCCCACATTTCCCAGGTTACCCAGCAGAAGCACAGGTGTAGTCATTACTCACTGACACATTTCCCAGGTTACACAGCAGAAGCACAGGTGTAGTCATTACTCACTGACACATTTCCCAGGTTACCCAGCAGAAGCACAGGTGTAGTCATTACTCACTGACACCTTTTTGAAAGATCCACAGGTGGAGCTAATTATTTCACTTGTGATTCTGTGAGGAGACCTAGAAAACATGCAGTGTTTGGGGTCCTGAGGACTGAGTTTGAGAACCAATGCTCTATTGAAAGAATAAACAACAAAGATTAAATTATTTAATAATGTGTTGGTGTGGCAGGGCCATAACTAGGGGTGTGCGAGCGATGCTGTCGCAAAGGGCGCAGGGGTTACCATCACTGCCATGGGTGTGGTCTACAATGAAAAGGTAGACAGTAAATAGGTCGACACCAGAAGGTCATCAGGGACATTAGGTCGACAGGTATAACTGGCCAACCTCACACTGCAGGGGCACTGCAGCAGTCCGCAAATGCACAATCGGCGGGCATTTAGTGGTGCTTGTCTCTCTGTACCACTTCATTGCTTGCCCAGTATTTCTCTTCAGTCTTGCAGAACCTCACCCCGCTTTGCTACTACATTCTTCGGTGGCCCTCCAACTCCACTGCGCATGTGCAACCAGTAACTCCCTGGTCTGTTGATGGCTTGTCTCTTATTGGCACGTTTGTGGATCCACCTATTGGCAGCCACCTAAACTGCAACATCCATTGGATCCTATAGAGCCGTGGGGTATCACATTAAAAGATGTTCAGGTATTGTGGTGGTACTTATAACAGTATTATCGCAGACAGTAACACTTTGAAGTGAAAATGTCGTAACGGTTTATTAAAGGGAACTTGTCCTTTCCTGCCATACTTAAGTTCAATCATTTGGCGTTGAACACCATGGGGCTTCCATCGTCCCAATGTCAGCCTGTCTACCACATTCAGAAAATGGAAGGTATGAAAAGACACACATAGGGAGGCAGGTAGAGATGCACATAGCGTTGGACAAAGGCATACATAGGGAGGTGGGTAGATGCAAACATGGGGACGGGGCAGAAATACACAAGGTGCAGAGGCTCACATGGGAGGGGTCTAAGATACAAGTTGTATACTCATATAAAACCGTAGACACTAGACAGAGAGACAAATACAAAGGGGGAGACAAAGACACAGGGGCAGAGAGTTGCGAACACAATAAGACTTTAGGGTGGAGACAGAAGCGTCTATTCATCATTACTAAAAAAATCGATGGCGGCAATTAGGTTTAGAACTCGTATGGAGTTCTACCTCATTACCGGAGGATTCATCATTCCTCCCTATAACTATCTATTCCGAAAAGCTGTCATTTTTGCGATGATAGCTTTTCGGGAAATAGATACAGTACTTTTCCCTATCTACACTATCTTACCGCAGCTGTAATCAGTGCTGCGCATGCGCCGTTACATCCGTAAAAGCAGCACATGCGCAGCACTACCTACACCTGCGATAATTCTGTGTGTGTCCCCCTCCACCCCTCCGCTCACCTCCCTGTCCCCCACTTACCTGGTCGCTGCAGCCACCTCCAGCTCTGGCTGCTGCTCTGACACTGTGTTCTCCCGGCAGAACACAGTAAAGTTTAGAAAAAAAAACTGTGTTTTTTTTCTTTCTAAACTTTACTGTGTTCTGCCGGGAGAACACAGTGTCAGAGCAGCAGCCAGAGCTGGAGGAGGGACCAGGGAGTAATGGAGGGAGCCGAGGAGGACCTGCCTAGCTGATAGCCTGTAAGTGTAACCCGCTATACGCCACCTCACAGTGGAGCATAGTAACACCGTCAAATACTGAAAATACATAATTTTCGGAATTTGATGAATAGCCGAATTTCCATATCCCCATACTAATGTACTAATGTATGGGGAGGGTGGAAATTAACGCAGGCGGACTTAACCAGGAGACATCAGTGATATCTCCTGTGTTGTGTCCTCATGAATACTAAAATAACGGTAATTAAGGAAAATTTCCTTAAAAACTTTATGTTAGTGTTGATATATAGGCCCCACAGTGTGCTCAAGGAGACCCATGAGATTACTAGAGCCCACTGAGAAAGTTACAGCCCATTACACAATCTGGCTCCCTAGTCATTCCAAGTCCCTTACAAATGTAGCCCCCAAACCCGATACCCCCTAGAAGCTTAGCTTTTAGGAGCATGGTAAATGAACCATTTTTGCAGTCCCCATAGAAAGCTATGGGGACTGCTTCTGTGAACACAAATTATAAAATCATCAAAACATACTTTTGGCTGAATATTGACAGACAGACCCCTCTGATACCTCTTTCAGACATTAGACCCTGAGAATGCACAGGTACTTCCCCTGTCTATCAACCTGGTAAATTCCCAGGTCTCAGTCTGAGACCCCCATTCACACTACACCGAAAACCCAGGAAATATCAGGGTTGTCTATGATCACACTGAACCCGGGTCTGCCCTGGAATTTGGTGTGGATTTAATGGGTAAAATTAGCAGTTTTAGAGTAAAAGCCACACATTTTATTTGTTTCCAATGTGTTTATTGTTTTTTTATTGCAAACCAATACATTTTTACATTATAGTAATACAATTATGAACATAGCCTTTATAAAGTTTTGGTCTATACAAAGACAAAATGTTCACATAAAAAGTTAAACATAAAACAATACACACTTAAATTTGTTTACTTCCCAGTCATGTGGTCCGGGTGACTGCAGGTGATGTCATCTGTAGGTGCACGGAACAGCCAATTAGAAAGTTTTCTTAAACCCTGGGTCTAAAAACCTGGGTTGGATGCGTTCACACTAGAGCCTACCCGGGTTTGAGCTGGGAAAATCCCTGGTACAGAGCAGGGTCATGGACCCAGGACTTCGACCCAGGTTGTTTCTGTTCACACATAGCGAAAACCTGGGTTGATGCACGTTCACAGCCAAAAACCTGGGTTTTTGCTTTATATCTGAGTATGAGAGAGTGATAGGGGAAGAAGCAGGATCCCACTTGCTGCGTTTGTTTGTTACATATACCTCCCACCATTTATCCAGGCACTATCGAGACAAATAATCCCAGCGCCACGATACCCGTTAAAACACAGCCTGCCCTGGGTCCGCTTTCCCGTAAGTTCTACCAGTTTTTGGGGTCTACAAATCGGTCTTTTCCCTCTGCAGCCTGGACAGTTGATACATATATACTGCTGTGTCAGGGAGAAGAAAGGAAAGTTGGCTCTTTTTGTGGGGCACTCTTATGTATAATTAATGCAGTAATTAAAAATTTACTTTTATTGAGATCCGTTAAAATGAATTTCCAAGATGTATATAAAACACAAACAACACAAGTCAAAATTATGATATGTTACAATATAATCGTTCTGTGTGTTCTGGGAACTAAATCAAGTTCTAAGACATGTGGATAGGAGTATAATACACACTAAGAGGGTCAAATAGACCTAAGGTCCTCCTATTAATATTGTAGAATTTGTTTCCAGAGGAACACACTTGTAACACAATATATTTACTGCTGCAGGAAGCATGAGGTGTGCAAACTCTCTACGGAGCCCATTTATCAAAGTGCATTTGAGGTATAATCCCCAAAAACACCCATTTTCGGGGGTTTACCTCAAATACTAAGTATCCCCCGTATGTATTAAGGAGGGACCGCAGCAGGTATCTCTGATACCTGCTGTTATTCCTCCATTACCGCTGGAAGCCGCATCCCCCATTCCTGATTCTGGCCCCCGCAGCTAACGTCATCTGAAGTTGACATTACCTGCTGTAGCCTATGGGCTACACCGCACATAATTAGCCGGCGGAGGGATCCGCCGGAACCCTCCCCGGCTATGGCGGATGTACATGTGCAGTCAGCGTGACCGCACATGTGCACCGCCCCCTGCACTGGCCGGCAGCTCTCCAGAGACATCGTATGTCCCGGATGATACATCTGGCTGCTTTTTGCAATGCGATCATGGGCGTTACTGGCATGCTCTGATCGTGCTGCAAAAGCGATCATTGATAAATGGGCCCCTATATATATGGTACTCCTATACTTCTCCCGAGCTCCGAGGAGAGCAGATCACAGATCCCATTCACTTACCTATACATTGCGCAGCAGGGTGCGGGGCCATGATAAAGCGAATCACGGCGCCATGCTCCTTTCGCTTGACAGAAGTAGGCAGGTATGACTAAGAGGTCTATTTACTAAGCAGTGTTAGGAGATAGAGTGAAAGGAGATAAGGTACCAGCCAATCAGCTCCCAACTGTCATCTTTCAAACACAGCCTGTGAGATGGCAGTTGGGAGCTGATTGGCTGGCACCTTATCACAGACTTATCACTTTTCACTCTAGGGGTCATTCAGACCCGCTCGTGAGCGGCAGTACGCTCGCAAGCGGGTCGATGTTCCCCCACTGCACATGCGCACGATGGAGGGAGCTCCGTCGTGCGCATGCGCGAGACCCGGCGAGCGACGGGCTCTCCATCGCTTCGGGTCTCGCACCAAAGGGGGCGTGCTGTCGATGTTGATTGACAGCACCGCCCCCTTTGGTGGGCGTGCCGGGGGTGTACCTGCCAGACGGAGGCGTTCCCATGGGAACGCCTACCGTCTCAAGCCGGCCCCACTGACATCACTAGTGATGTCAGTGAGGGTGATTTTGGCTCTGATAGAGCCAAAATCACTCCAGGGCTTGCGGCAGCGAGACCCTACCGCAGGCTCTCCGTCGCAAGCCCGATGGTCGCGATGGTCAAGACCATCGCGACCATCATCATGGACGCTCGCTATAGCTGTGGGTAGCAACCCACAGCTATGCGAGCGTCCATGAGGACGCTCCAAAAAAAGGTAGGAGGGCCCTGATTCAGAGCGAGCGCTCTGGTCAGAGCATTCAGCTCTGAATCAGGCCCTCTGTCTTCTAACACTGCTAGATCCCTTAATCCCCAACTTGTTGTTTCAAAAGACGATTACGGCAAATCGTTTTTATTTTTATTGCTCTTTGCTTATGCAGAACAATAGACCCTACTTTGAGAGAATCCATTTGTGGAATTGAGATTATAGAAGTAATATAGAGCGTCCATATATAACTAGGCAGAAATGAATAGAGCAACTAACATAGGGGGTGTTTTCATTTGATATAAATGTTTTGTTTTATCATTTTAATTTGAATGCTGAAGAATCGCCTTGTAATAATGTAAGAGTCAGGGCACTTACCAGCCACCTTTCTATTGTCCTCCTATGTCCTCCTTTAATATTTTAGTGAAACATGCCCAGCAAATTAACCGTAGCTTTTTGATCCTGTCTCTCTAACATGACATTCTATACCAGGGCTTAGGCAACCGTTGCTGCATCTGTTTTGACTACAAGTCCCAGCAAGGGCACTCATTGCGCGTAAGACTTTCTCTAACATTAAACTCCGATTATTATCCGTTACCTATTATTCGCACACAACCCCTCTTAAAACTACCTGTAACTATAACTTTTCTAATCACAGAATAGAAGTACAACAGGATTTGGCATTTTTAAGGTCAAATTTATTTTGTCCAATTGAATTAAACATTTTGATTTAATTTCTGGTAGAATGACGTTAGTATGGTGGCTGACAGAGCCTGATTACGACTCGAAATTTACTCTAATGCAATCGCAACTGCTGTCTCTCACGGATCGCAATTGCTAAAATATGCAAAATTTTCAAGTAGGGGCGGGGCTAAAAAGATGAGAAACGTGGCGTTTAGCCCCGCCCCCTACTCACAGACCAATGAATCGTGGTCTTTTCCTGTGGTGGTGCCTAATGACATATACAGTCCCGCCCTGCCCCTCGAAGATGTCAACAGAATCTCCTTCCCTGTCTTCTCCCGGGGAAGAGATTTATAAAGCCGGCAACTATGGATAAAAACCTCAACCTCAACCTCAAACGTTGGTGTTCAACGCTCCAAAATCTAATAACACACCCGGAACGTCTTGTGTTGTTTTGCATTAGGGACATTTTCTTGGCCATCACAACCACTAATAACTAACAAACAATTCTGAACCATGCAGCCGTTCTAAGCCACCACCAGACACTAAAATAACAGACATCAAACTGGTAATATAACAAGGAAGGAGGGCGGGATTTCCAGGAGAAAAGAGGAGGAGCTACCAACTGACATTACCTTATAAACAATCATAAACACATCCCTCATAACTACCTGGATGAAATATAGAGCAATTAACTGCTTGTAATAAAACTTAAAGCAGCGTCAGACAAAATATCATAAAAGTAGTGATGAGCGGTTCCGATTCCTGTTACGACTCTCAGCCAATCAGCGCTTCCCCATAGACTTCAATGGGGCAAACGGACGCAAGATGGTGGCCCCCCACCGCACCGAGGACACCGCCACTCGCAGTGCCAACACTGCTGCACCTCCGCACTGAGGACTACGTCGGCACACTAAGTGCACCATTGGTGTATCCAACCTGCACTGTATCCAACTTGCACTGTATTTGACCTGCGCTGTAACCTGCAATGTATCCGACCTGTGCTGTATCTGACCCACACTGTGGTGGTCATTCAGACCCGGTCGTTAGTGCCGATGCGCTCGGACAGGGTCAATGGCCCCCCACAGAGCATGCGCACGCCGGTGCTGTCGTGCGCATGCGTGAGACCCGCTACGACCGACAGCGCCGGTCGTAGCGGGTCTCGATCCAAAGGGGGCGAGCTGTCGATGTTGATTGACAGCTCGCCCCGTTTGGAAGGCGGGCCGGTGGGGGTGGCAGCCCAAACGGAGGCGTTCCCATGGGAACGCCTACCGTTTGGGGCCGGCCCCACTGACATCACTAGTGATGTCAGTGGAGAGCTTCCGGCTCAGACAGAGCCAGAAGCTCTCCGGGGCTTACGACAAGGGAGACCCTACCCTAGGGTCTCGTCGTAAGCCCGATGGTCGCGATGGTCTCTGACCATCGTGACCATCACCGGAGCGGTCGTTAGAGCTGTGGGTGTTAACCCACAGCCTAATGACCGCAACAGAGGCAGCCGGTCAGGATGCAAGTGGCCGCCCAGTTTCTGAGCGACCGCTTGCATCCTCCGACCGCCTCTGAATGAGGCCCTGTATACCAAACTGTATGCGACCAGGACTGTATGTGACTCGCACTGTATTCGACTCGCACTGTATCCCGCACTGTGGCCCTGATTCAGAGCCGGACGCTCTGACAGAGCGCTCGCTCTGAATCAGGGCCGTCCTTATCTTTTTTAAGAGCGGCCTCCTGGCCACTCACATAGCTGTGGGTGACCACCCACAGGTATAGCGAGTGGCCAAAATGATGGTCGCGATGGTCAAGACCATCGCGACCATCGGGCTTGCGACGAGACCCTTGGGGTAGGATCTCGTCTGCCGCAAGCCCTGGAGTGCTTTTGGCTCTATCAGAGCCAAAAGCACTCCCACTGACATCACTAGTGATGTCAGTGGGGCCGGCCCCAGATGGTAGGCGTTCCCATGCGCATGCGCACTTGGCCAACATCGACCCGCTTGCGGGCGCTCAGCGCTCGCGAGCGGGTCTGAATCAGGCCCTGTATGCGACCAGGACTGTATGCAACACACGCTGTATCTGACTCGCACTGTATGTGACCAGGACTGTAAGCGACCCACACTGTGGACCTCATTCAGAGTCAGTCGAAGCGAACACACGGTCGTACGCCACCGATGTTCGCTATACTGCGCATGCGTAAAGTTCGCAATGCGCGTGCGCAAACTAGCCGCTATGATCAGAAATTTCTCTCTCCTTGAATACAGCCAGGTCGGTAGTTTGAGTGACAGATGGAGGCATTTGTGGATGGTAACAGGGGAAGGTGCTTGAAAACAGGGGGAGTGGAGATCCGAACGCAGACGTGCCTACTTATGCGAACGGCGTTTTATGGGAGTGCATACGGTTTATGGGAGTGCATAATTAACAAAGTAGCGTCATGGCACATGTGACATGGGAGGTTTTTACACTGACATGATCGTAGAGCTTAAGAGAGGGTATGGTCAACCTTAAGCTCTACGACAAGGTCCGATGGTTCCCGATGGTCTCGATTAATCCTTATATGCCCGGAGATGACGTGTAATGCGTACGAGAAGGGGGCGTATTTTCTTGTCTTCCGGCCGCTTCCTCCCCTCGGTCGGCCAACTACCTATCCGAACTTAGGGACGCAACTTGCGAGGGAATCATTTGCATATCCGGCCCCTTTTCGTACGACCGAGCGGCCGCTTCGACCGACTCTGAATGAGGTCCAGTATCCAACCCACACTGTATCCCGCACTGTATACAACCAACACTATGTCGAACTCGCACTGTATCCAACCCACACTGTACCCTGCACTGTATGCAACCTGAACTGTATCCAACCCACACTGTATCCCGAACCGTATCCAACCCGCACTGTACCCTGCACTGTATTCAACCCGAAGGTATGGAATGCTGTTTTTATGGTTGGGGAGATTTTGCGGAAATGCTCAACAAGACTGTGTGATCCGGTGTAAAAACCAGCAGCAAGAGGTACAAGTGATCAGCTGTCTCTCTGGGAATCTGGACCACCCACAGCTTTTGCAAGTGGTCAGGTGATGGTCGCGACCATTGGACTTGCGACAAAACCCTTGTGGTAGGGTCTCGTCTGCCGCAAGCCCCAGTGAGCTTCTGGCTCTAACAGAGCCTGGAAGCTCACTACTGATATCACTGGTGATGTCAGTAGGGCCGCGCACAAACCGCAGGCGTTCCGACAGGAATGTCTCCGTTTGTCCAGCCACCCCCCCCCACCCCGCCTACAAAACGGGGCAAGCTGTTGATCAACATCGATATCCGCCCCGTTTGTCGCGAGCCCTAGAGCGAGTGAATTTCTTACTCGCTCCGGGGCTTGCGCTCGCCACGCGTGCGCAATGCACAACCATTGACCCGCTTGCGAGCGGGTATGAATCAGGCCCTGTGTCCTTGTACAGCTACCATAAGGAACTTACCAGAAACTGTATGGTATCTGTATGATTAGGTGCAAAGTTACAAAGTAACAATACGTATATTCAACTAACAAGTTGGGAATAGATACTTGTCGGTCAATGGTTACAAAGTGACTGTTTACAAATAAAAAAGGCCTTTTTTCAACATTTATTAGTACCTAATAAGCATGCTTTTCTAAACACCAAATCTGTTTCTGCTTTCTAAACGTATTTACTAACAAGTTGGGAAAAGGAATTAATAATCTACAGGCCGTATTAAAGACTGTTGGAAAGTAATTGTTCATCTCTATGAAGAAAAAGCACTAAATCATTAACATAAAGGAAGGCTTTAAGTATATGTATGGAAAGTACTAAGTTTAAAAATTGTGTATAAATTGAATTCAATGATATTATGAATACGAATTTGTATTTTTATGTATGAAGTAAATTTTTATCTATAATTTTTTAATAAATTGAGAAATTATTATCACTAATTAAATAGTGCTTTCTTTTATGAAGAATTTTCATGAAATTGGCTTATGCTCAACAAAAAGGCTGATTAATCACTAATTTTTGAATTAATTACTAATTTGCAAAACATTTTTAAACAGAAATAACTGCCGTGTGTTTGTGCCACTGCTCTGTTTTGGGATGTAGTTAAAATACCGGCGGATGGGATTCTACCCGCCAATATACCGATGCTGGAATCCTGACCACTGGCAAAATGCTGATGCCGCTATCCGGAATGAGATCAGGATACCGGCATCGGCATCCCGGACAACGGAATCCCGGACACCGGTGAGCATGCTAGATACCCGGGGATGGGGGGGTTAGGATTAGGCACCCTCGGGGGGATTTAGGCTTAGGCACCCCCCAGTTAGGGTGCGGGGAGGGGGGAGGGTTAGGGTACTTACCTCTCCTGTTGGGATCTTCACAGTCCGGGGGTTTCAGCATCTCTATTTGAACCATTCACTTTGTTTCTTAGTTTAGCCAGCCAGCCTTTGACCTATATTGGTGAACACTATTGTGAGCTGAGAGGTGGTCAAAAAATATTGAGTGGAAATAAGTGGAAATTAATGTTATTGGGGTTAATAATACTCTAGGAACAAAAAAGGCCCACATTTTGTGATTTTAGCTTTTTTTTGTAAATTTTTGGAAAAAAAACCCAAAACCCAGTCACGGCAGTTTGGCAAAACCAAAATCGGACGATGAATTAAAACCAAAAACAGCCAAATGGCCCAGCGCACATCTCTACGTAAAGTTGCCCTTGTCCAAACCCACCTAGGGGTTTAATTACTGTATTTCACAGCCAGATTAACTGGATTGCACTTCAGTTCTGTTGGATTTATTTAATAAAACAGTGTTATTGCATGTGCACAAATATGCTGTAGACATTTGCATTGCACTAGATAGAAGGTGTTAAGCTATTACTGGTTACAGCACATCTTTTATTAAATAAGCCCTAAATGCACCTCACAACAACTGTACTTATTAATTCAGGACCATGCGCACACCTTTAGCGTGTGCATCCGAAATGGGGGCGTGACCTTGTGGCACTCCCGTTTTCATCACTCTGGGAGCGTTCCAGTGCTCCCTGAGTGGCTGGGCAGCCCCCATACCCTCCTCCCCGCACTGTTCAGGTGCATGCAGGTAGGACGGCAGGACAGTGTCTGAAAAGTCAGCCTGTGTCGCTGAAATAGGGACGGTTGGGAGGTATGCAAATCATACATGCCTTCGCTCCCGGCCGCCCCGGAAAAGGAGGCAAATCTCTCGGCCAGCCTCCACCCCCTGGCATTCCCATGCATCAACATACACACCCCCCGCAGTGGTGGGGGGTGATTACTTGATTCGTGCTGATTCGCGTCATCATGGCCCCACCCCCTGCTTTACAATGCTATTAATCTCGCCCTTGTGAAGAGAGGGCGGGGCTACAATGTTGTGACCGAGCAGTCATGTCCCCTGCTCCACCCCTAATATTTTGTCATCTCGCCACGCCCCCCCTATTGCCGCTTCACGCCCCCCCTGCAGTACAAGCCTGGCTGCCCCCTCCCGGAAGGAGGGAGATAAATGTTGGCAAGTATGATGCAACTATATTGCATCCTGTTTAACCATACTTACCAACTCTCCCTGATTGTCAGGAGCCTTCCTGAAATAGTAGCAATCTCCCTGTCTCCCTGACTCCCTGAAGAGTCTAATCATCTCCCTGATTGCACCTTACCCCCATTATGTAGCTGTTGTACAATAAGAAAACTGAGATATATACATTCAAATGGGAGCGTTAGTATAATTTCCCTGCATTGGGTATAAGGCACAATGATCCCTATGGCTACAGGCATTTTCTGAAATGTATCTGTGTGTTTTCATCAACACGTAGATCTTACTATACTTTGGGGCTCATTTACATTTGGATATAAATCAATTTTATGACACGCCTCCCTAATGTAGCAGTACACACCCACTCATAGGTGTTGCTTTCATAATCTCCCTGAAATGCTTTTTCAAAAGTAGGCAAGTATGTATTTAGGGCCTGATTCAGAGGCGCTCGCTGTTTGTGTGCGCTCGCTCTGAATCAGGGCGTTTTTTTATTTTTTATTCGGCCTCCAGGCTGCTCGCAAAGCTGTGGGTGACCACCCACAGCTAGTGCGAGCGGCCTGGCGATGGTCGCGATCATCGAGACCCTGGGGGAGGATCTCTGCTCCTGCAAGCCCGAGTGGACTTCCTGCTCTATTAAAGCCATCCCCCTCCCCGCCTACTAAACGGGGCGTGCTGTCAATCAACATCGACAGCCACCCCATCTTGTAGTGAACCCCGGAGTGACAGCGCTGCCGTCGCTCGCTGGGGCTTTCGCATGACGGAGGCGGCGCATGCGCAGTGGGGGAAAATCGACCCGCTTGCGAGTGCTGTGCACTAGTGAGCGGGTCTGAATCAGGCCCTTAATCCATTATTGTACAGAGCTAAGGATTAATAATAGCCCAAGATAATAAAACCCAATTCTGAAATTGTCAGAATTTGGGTGATGAATTTCACCAGTTTTTCCAATGTTATTTGGCCATAGGTCTCCTGCACCGAATCCCTCCTTAATTTACCCCAAACACGCCACAGAGAAGAATGAATGAACAAAGGGCCTTATTTACTACAGATCGCAGTATTACGTACGCACGCAGTTCAACTGCGATAGTATGCTAATAGATTGCGATCGCAATGCAAACTCAGCACTACATAATGACGCCCACTTTACATTGCACACATCCGTAATACTTAGCAGAATAGCGAAACCATCGGTACAATCGAGTACCATCGCAGCCTCACGCACCCTTGCACAAGCCCTGACCTTACTCAGAAATTGCTAACAGCCACACATGCTATGAGACCTCACACTGCATATGGCATTACAGTGGCTAATTTATGCACACCGATCTTCCCGTCACCACCCAGAAACGGTGCTTCCTGTCAATCACTCTGCGAGGGGTCTGCCTAGCCTCTGCCCGATCGCAATAGCTAGTTCGTGGACGCGCATTGCGATGCATATGCATGTGCAGAATGCAACAGTTGGACGATTGCGTGCGTAATCGCAGTTGCGTACGGTAGTGAATCAGGCCCTAATCACATATACAGCAGAATTCCATTGCATGAGATGCTGCAGCAACAGCGAAACTCGAGCATTGCATAGTCTAACTGGTCTGAGCCAACGCAAAATGTGGTCAGCAGCTTTGCCCATCTCTGTACCCAGATACACTGCAAGAACGGAAGGTTCATGTCTGCTGCACAATTGCACGGACCGCTTCTCATTCCTGCATTGTGGGTGATGTTACCATGTTACCGGAACAGTGCGGATGTGTGAACAGTGAAGTATGAAATTGCATTAGCAGGTTTTTTTTTAGTTTATTTTTAGGTGTGACAATCAGCAAAAAGTGTGATGTCTCATGGAAACCATAGAAAGTGTGGCAGACAATTTAAAAAAAAAAGATGATGTACAAGTTAAACAGACTGGTAAGCTATATAATATATATATATTTATAATGTTTTATTATTATTTTATTTTTTATGTTAAGATCTTACCTTGATGAAGAGTTAAAATTTATTTTGAGTATTGTTTTTTAGTCATTCATTCTAAAACCTAAGTCCTACTGTATGCACATGACATAGGGGAGATGCACCCAGAGACACAGTGCTCCATAGAACCAAAATTAAAACGTAATGATCACAACCATTGCAGCACCCTGCATCCCATCTTCCGGTGACCGTAATGTCAGTCGCCCTGCGAGATCTGTTGGTAGTAAGTAATAGGCAGGGGCGTATCTACCCATTGGCCATTATGGCACTCGCCAGGGGCGCCGACCAAAGGCGGGGTGCCGTCTGGCAGTGTCACCAGCAGCCAAGCGGTGGACTACCCCCGCTAGTCCCCCGACCCCACTACTGTAGGGCAGACCGCAGTGAGAACGGTCTGCCCTACACAGTTTACAAATGCACAGCTGAGTGTTTGTTATAGCAGCCAGCTAACAAGAGTCAGACAGACTTTCATTGGCTGCTGCGTCATCTGCAGAGGGAGCCGGCTGGAGCAGGGATCAGGCAAGTTGTATTTTTTTTTCTTCTGTGTGTGTGTGTGTTAGCTTGGCACAGCAGGGGGGGACACTGTATACGGGATGGCCGCTACTGGGGGCACATTAAGGGGGTGGCCGCTACTGGGGGCACTGTATAGGGGGGCCACTACTGGGGGAACTATATAGGGGGGGCCACTACTGGGGGCACTGTATGGGGGGATTACTACTGTGGGCACTGTACAGGGGGCCACTACTGGGGGCACTGTATGGGGGGATTACTACTGGGGGTATTGTATAGGGGAGCCACTACTGGGGGCACTGTATAGGGGGGGCACTACTGGGGGCACTGTATAGGGAGGCCACTACTGGGGGCACTGTATAGGGGGGCCACTACTGGGGGCACTGTATAGGGGGGCCACTACTGGGGGCACTGTATAGGGGGGCCACTACTGGGGGCACTGTATAGGGGATTACTACTGGGGGCACTGTATAGGTGGGACTACTACTGGGGGCACTGTATAGGGGGGACTACTACTGGGTAGGGTTGCCTACCCTCCCGTATCGGCCAGGAGCCTTCCTATAAACGGGTGCAGCTCCTGTCCCACCGGAAAGGCAGGCAAGTCTCCTGACTGCCACTGATCCCCCCTGGCCACCCCCCGCGAATACCAGTTAAACCCCCGCAGCGGGGGGGGGGGGGGGCGGTGATGCGATTCATGCTAAATCTCGTCATTTTGGCCCCACCCCCTGCTTCACAAAGCTTGTTTTATCGCCCCTCGCCACACCCGCAAATGACATCTGCCCGCCCAGCCACGCCTCCTTTTGCCGGCCACGCCCCCTGCCCTGCCGGTCTGGCTGCTCCCTCCCAGAAGGAGCAACCAGATAGTCGGCAAGTATGCTACTGGGGGCAATGCAGCATAGGGGGGATTACTACTGGGGGCACTGCATAGGGGGGGAGAGGGGGGCTCCAGTCCATTACATTGCCAGGGGCGCTTGGATCACTAGATACACCCCTGGTTATAGGTACAATGTGTTGTAATATAAACAGGGCAGTTCCTGTATCCAAACAGAAGCAATAGTTACTTACTGTATGTGGTGCAGGCTTTTAAAGAAATATGGCAATGTGCAGCGAGCAGCTCCTGTTGCTGTGACATCACTAGGAAAAAATAAACTGAATATATTGCACTCTTAAAGGCCGTATGATCAGGACTGTTGTGTTTGCAGCTATTGTTTGAGTTGAATTAAAATGGATGGAGTTATTGGTGGTTGGAGTGTGTTGTTACATTGTTTTTTTTATATATAAGTTTATTCACACTTGCATATAGAGTGATTGTAGACTACTGTATGCTTGGATTGGAATTAGTTTGAGTGTGTACATCAATTCGTCTACACCTATCCTTCACCCTCTTGTTGTGGCGTCTCCAGGTGTCCAGGCGCGTTTAGTGCTATAAAGGATAATGACAGTTCCACTCTCTCACATCAGTGAATCTCCCCGTCCACATTACGTCCCTTGTTTGCGCAGTATACATCTCCCAATGTCTAGGAACAGTCTTAGCGACGCCTGTCTTATGATCACGGGAACGTATTTTCTTCCCTGCTGTATTATTTAGAAAGAATGACCACAGCATCGCCTAGTAATCCAGTTACCTCTAACGTTTCCGGATGTAAATGAAACATTTAACTAGAAAGGCAGTCTGAAAGCGTGAGGCTGAGCTGGCCGGGATGGCTGCATTCTGCATCTGGGCCTCCAGAAAACATTATACTGTATTAGAGGTGTCAGGGTTCACATTGTGCAAGAATATATAACATTCCTTTATATATTTATTATTCATGTGGTCTTGGACATGATTATCATTTTTTATCGCGGCGATAAGCAGCTGAGGAGTCTTTAACCACTGTGACGTGTGACTTTATTTTCTACTGATAAACCTTTTAAACCCTCTGGCCCTGATTCAGAGCCGAATGCTCTGATAGAGTGCTCGCTCTGAGTCAGGGCCGGTCTTTTTTTTTCTTATGGAGCGGCCTCCTGGCCGCTCGCATTGCTGTGGGTTGCCACCCACAGCTAATGCGAGTGGCCAGGATGATGGTCACGATGGTCAAGACCATCGCGACCATCGGGCTTGCGATGAGACCCTTGTGGTAGGGTGGAAAGCTGTCCCACTGAAATCATTTGTGATGTCAGTGGGGCCGCCCCCAGATGGTAGGTGTTCTCATGGGAACGCCTCCGTCTGGGCAGCCACCCCCCCCCGGCCCGCCCACCAAAGGGGGCGTGCTGTCACTCAACATCGACAGCACGCCCCCTTTGGTGCGAGACCTGGAGCGACGGATTGCCCGTCACTATCAGTGTCTCGCGCATGCGCTCGATGGAGCCGGCTCCGTCGTGTGCATGCGCTCTGGGCCACCATCGACCTGGTTGCGAGCGCTCAGCCCTCGCAACCGGGTCTGAATCAGGCCCTCTGTACATTATTTATTATTTATTATTACAGCAGTGGTGTATCTGTAATGGGTGCAGGGTGTGCTATAGGGATGTAGTTTATAGACCGGCGGGCTAAATGCCGCCGGTCTATATCCCGACAGCTGAAGCCCGACAAGGGACTTAATATAGGCGTCGAAATACCGACGCCTATCTTAACCCCCAAAGCCGGAATGCCGAAGGATGCTGGAACAATCGAGGTAAATCCAGCCGTCCTTAGCACTTAGCCACGGGGGAGGGGGGGTTAGGTTTAGGCACTCCCAGGGGGACTTAGGGTTAGGCACCCCCCGAGAAGGGTTAGGGTTAGGCTAGGGGAAGGGGGGGTTAGAGTTAGGCGCCACTGGGGAAGGTTAGGCACCCCCCCCGGAGGGTTAGGTTTAGGGTGCAGGGGATGGTTAGGTTTAGGCACCCCGGGGAAGACTTAGGGTTAGGCACCACCCCAGGAGTTTTAGGGATAGGCACCTCTAAGGAGGGGTTAGGGTTGGGGGGGTTGAAGGATAAGGTTAGGGTACTTACATGCTCCGTCGGGCTTCTGGTGTCGGCATTTCATTCCGGTGGCTATTTCTGAATGTCGACATGTAATTTTACTCGACAGGCAATATGTCGACATTCAAAAAATGGCACCATGCTTCAAATGTTGATATGTTAATAATGTTGACATTGAACATGTCAACACCAGATTGTCAACATGGAGTTTTTTTTTTGCTTATTTCAGCCTCACCCTAAAAACATACATGCCTACTCTCCCGGAAATAGAGAGAGGCTCCCGATATTTCCAACCCCGGAAAAGTAGGCATATCTCCCGCAACCCTTCGAAATCCTAGAGAAGTGGGCAGGACGGGGAGATTTCACAGGGAATTTTCAGGTCCTCAAGTAGGGGGCGGGGCTAAAATGGCACAAATCGCATAATTAGCCCCACCCCCTACCTGCGGACCCACGAATCGCGGCATTTCCTTGTGGTGGGACGTGCCTAATTATGTATACACTCTGGCCCCGCCCCCCAAAGTAATCAACAGAATCTCCTCCCCGGGCTTCTCCCTGGGGAGAAGATATAAAATGTCGCCAAGTATACCTAAAAACAAGCAAAAAACTGGATGTTAACATTTTGGTGGCGACAAGTTAGATGTGGACATGCTGCATTTTAACCACGTCGAAATTTGTGAATGTCGATATATTGTATGCCGACCTAAAGTTCATGTCGACATTTAGAACCTGTCGACACTCTGACTGGATCCCCCGGTCCGGGAGGGCATACAGCGCACACCCTGCACTCATACGCTATACTCCCCTCTCCGGGGTCCCACGATGGCGCTGCAGAAACCACGTGGGAAATGGGGCTGTGGGCATTTTCCCTGAGAGTTACACATGCGCAGTAGAGAAGTCACGGGGAACTTGTCGCGGTCGCTATATACCAGGAGACCTGTGCGTGCGCAGTAGGCAGTACTGCTCAGCCAGAGAGAAGGCTGCACATGAGCCCCCTCCTCTTTTAAACTGCCAGCATGTATTTATCATCTATAAAGTGTGGGTAATATTTATTAGACATTTATTTCTTTTCTTATTCCCTTACTACAATAGTCTGATCATTCCATTTTGTACATTGCAGTCTCAGATGGTAAAACAACTTATACCATTGGTTGTAGTAAAGTGCTGGGTACGTACTTGTTGTGGAGACCCCCAGCCAATGCATGTTGTGTATTGCTATTTCCAAAATCAGCTTTGAAAATGAGTTTACTGAATACTTGCCTAAGGTATAGAAACCTTGCACTCAGGTGGCCCTTAAGGTGCGTACACACCGGTCGATATTTTGGACGACTGAACGATAACAATGTCGTCGTCCAAAAAATCGACCAGTTTCAGCCCCAAAACGATGAACGATAACTACCAATGCGCGCTCCCTCCCGTTTGTAGTTGGTAGTTGTCGTTCATCTCCCGAACCTCCCGTCCAACCTGTCGATAATGTCAGTTTGAACATGTTGGCGAATGAGGGTGGGCGGCCGGCCCTGAACAAAATCATTCTTGATTTCATTCAGTGTTTTGTGCTCAGAGTCGTTAACAACACCGAGCACACCCCTGCCGGGGACACACAGGACGATTTCGTTCGGGGAGCGAATCGTCCCGTGTGTATGCACCTTAAGACTAGCAAGGAAAATAAGTGGGAGGTGCAGCTTAATTACATCACTTTATGCAAACTTGCCGAGTATCTGGCTGCCCCTTCCGGGAGGGAGCAGCCTGATCGGCTTGACTGGGGGTGGCGTGACCAGCAAACGGGGGCGGGGCTGGCCAGACGACAAGAGTTTGCGGGCGGAGCAGGTGGAACGGAACCACGCGATTGCGTCATTTTGGCACCGCCCCCGCTACACACTGCCGATGCTACAGGCAGTGTGAAGCAGGGGGCGGGGCCAAAATGATGCGATTCGGCGTGAATCGCGTCACAGGCCCCCCCGCTGCTGGGGATTTTTTTGGAAAATCCACTGGCCCCTCTAAGGTTAAAATTTGTATGTGTGTGAGCTTGGCAGCATTCCCCCTTCAACCGCTTCCCCTAGCGAGTGCCATCCTGGCAAGTTGCAGCCCTGCTGCTATGTACGGGATAGGCAGTGTCAAGTCTTTGGTGACTAATGCAAAAACAAGATTTAATTTTGTGGTGTAAGATTATAGTAACGAGATAGTAGGGAGTGAGGGGGTATTTTTAGAGGTGCTGTATAAATGAGACTGGAGGCAGCTATTCAGGGCCGGCTCTAGGGGTCTGAGCACCCTCTGCCGGCCCGGTACGCTGCGGCCTCACCAAAATTGGGGGTGTGGACTCATTACCATAGGCCATGCCCTCTATGTCATGTTATTTGGAGGCGTGCCCGCATGGCACGCCTCCAAGTAACGTCAGGCTGGGGGTAAAGCCCAGCACTCAGTCACTGGCTGGGCTTCTACCAGCCCTGTTACGTCTGTGAATGGATGCCGCGCGCATGTGAGCTGCATCCGTTCACACTCCAGGGGTCCGGCACCGCGGCACAGCTGCGGCGGTGGGGGTCCCCAACCTCCTGATTTTACCACCCGCGGGCCACTTCGGCCCACGGGTGGAACAGAGGGACGGTACTGACCCGTTGAAATCGGTATGTTGGGGAGGGGTCCACCCTCTATGGGTGACACCCCTAAACGACCGCACTGGTCGAACACCCCTAGAGCCAGCCCTGCAGCTGTTTAATTGGGCTGAACCAATTTTCTAGAGAATACAACCCATTAGTTCACTAGGAACTAAGGACTCAGAAATATATATAGTGGCATAAACTTCCATGGCTGGCAACAGTCCTGTTTTACCAAAAGACAGTATATAGTTCTTCAGTGATTACTCAGACTCCCCGTTAATGAATTGCCTTAGATTAGGTGGATTACACTGATTAGATTTGTGAGCAGGCAAGAAAGTAGTCAAATTGCTGCTTAACATTCTTCATTTAAACTCCAGCCGATCATCTTATTACCAGGGTCTTGTCTTTCGGTTCTTTTTTCTCACCGCTTAGTTTATTCATGATCTCCATAATGTTTAATTCAAGAGAAGCTTTCCAGGAAATTGGGAGTATTTGCCATCATGCAGAAAACCAATTGTAGAAACTATATGGCTTAAAGCGACATTGCCCAACCAAAGCCTGGTGCTAGCCACGCTCGCTCCCGAAAATGTCAGCATTAACCACGTTACAAAAAAAAATAAAAATGAAAGCATACTGTGATCATTGCGATCGCAGCCTGACATAAGGACGCCCACTTCCCCTTACTCACATCCGTATACTAGGGCAACATAGCAAAACAATCGGTAACATCGAGTAACATCGGACCCATACGCACAGTTAAGGCAGCTCAGACCTCACTCAGGAATTGCTTACTTGAGCGCACGCTTTGAGGCCTCAGGCTGCGTATGGTATTGCAGTGGCTAATTTATGCACGCCCATGCAATGCCGAAGAAATGCACTGGCACGCCTGCATTCGTCCGATAACCCTCCCGTCACTACCCACAAACGGCATTTCCTGTCAATCACTTTGCGGTCACTGCAATCCTGATTGCAGCTTCTGGTTCACAAATGCGCACTGCGATGGGTAACTCCATCTTCACATATTGTTACCCTGTAGAAGCCTATGGGCTTCCCTTGCGAGAGTGCTGTAAGAGGGATCCAATCGGATTCCTCCCAGCACCCCTTGCAGCGCGTGTGCCATTCTGCGCATATGCAGAATGACACCAGACGGTCTTCTGAGTCATAGACCCGGGAGTCCCTCATTCACAAAGGACTGATCTTACAGAGAGACCTGTCCTTTGCAATTTTCTCCATACATACCAGAGATACTGACGCCGGTATGCATGTGAAGGGTGGCGGGATGCGTCATGCATCCCACCCATAAGCTCCTCATACCTCCCAATTTGTCTTCCAGCAACAACAATTTTTGTCACCCAAACTGGCTTCTGGTAAAGGGAGCATACTTAACAGCAATGTGTGTAGTTCGAGTGGGTCTGGGAGTCGTTTGGGGGGATCTTCGAGAAGGTATGGGGTGTGACCTATTGTGTTAAAACTTCTTCATTAAGATTGGCTAACTTGACTTTTTGTTAGGGACATTTTCATAGATTATATCTGTGTGTATTGGTTGTGTCCTGGGTACACATCTAAAAGATATATCTGCAGATGATGTTGTTCATACACGCTTAACAAACATCATCTGTCATATGGCCACGGGTCCTGCTGGCCGGAGGACCCGTCACACCCCCCTCCCCGCGGTCATTGCAGTAAGTGTACAGGCAGTCGGCTGACCACCCGTACAGACAGCAGGATGGACAGATATATCTGCCATTGGCTTTACTCTACAGCTGACGCGATAAGTCTGTGAACGACGTCATTCACAGAGATATTGTCTGTGCACACTGGCCGACGAAACCAGGACCCTTTCAATTGAACGGCCGATATATATCGGCCAATGTGGAATTAGAGTCCATGCTAATTTGAAATTTGATTGACTTTGATGGACTCCAGTTTCTGATGGTTCGCTTGTGGTTTGAGGTAGAGATGTGCAGTTCGGATTTGCTGAAAACTGAACACACCCGAACTTTGGGGTTCCGAGTCGAATCGAGTCCCGGCTCATCTCACTTTTGGGGTTCCGAGTAGAACTGATTCCCGGCTCGGGTCTGCTGTAAGTTCATAACGCGGATTTAAAAACCGAATCTTGGTTTTGGATTGCATGTAAACAGGTCCAGATTACATCATTTTAGCTGTTTTTATCCATTGTAAAGAAATCCAAAAACTAATCCAAACCAAAACACCTGAGGATGGTTTTACCAAAACATGCGCACATCTCTAATTCCACACCCGCAATTTATTCTCCCTGCAAGTTCACATTTCTCCAGGGGAAATACACAGTAATCATCATGTAACTTGTTGCCCATAGACAGACATTGTGGATGACAGCCTTATAGGGCCAGGGGAAGCTGCTGTAGTCTGGTGCAATGGGTACTGGACAAAAATGCACTCAAATCACATGCAGCATGGACAGTTAGGCTAAAGAGGATACAGCTGCACCACATGTAATGATCAGGTGCTGTGTTAGTATCAGCACTGAAATCAAATGTAATTTGATGATCATAGTGCCCACAACAAGCTTCAATACACGCAGGGCCTGATTCAGTAAGGATCACAACTGCGACCGCAGGCTGCAATTGCTCACGCAGTCTCACTGCAATGATATGCTAATCCACTGTGATCGCTATGCCGTTGCAGCACAACATAAGGACACCCACCCCATACCTTACATACATCCGTAATGTTTAGCAAGACTGCAAAACCATCGGTAACATCGCGTACCATCGCAGCCCTGACCTTACTCAGGAATTGATAACCTCATCGCACGCATGTGAAAGCCCAAGCTGCGTATGGCATCGCAGTGGCTAATTTATGCACGCCCCTGTAACAGCGTTCAAACACACTGACACGCCTGCATTTCGCCAACCATCTCCCCGTCCCCACCCCCAAACGGTACTTCCTGTTAATCAAAAGCAAACAAACTGATAGTTCGCGCTACCTCTATATATGAGTTCAATCAGATAATGAGATGTAAATAAATGTGTAAATGGTATGTATAATAAAAAAAATATTTATTAACCATTAAAAAAAAGGACCTAGTTGAAATAAAAAATGTACCATAAGTTATATTGGAAACAATATAAACACCACAAATAAATGTTATATCACACTGCTACACTTTATCATGTAAATATAATGTTGTTGCTAATCACTGTGAGTATAAAAGACTGAGGGGCCTATTCATCATAACTAAACTTTCTCTGGAGGTAATTAGGTTTAGAGCTCGCATGGAGTTCTACCTAATTACCGGAGGAATTCATCATTCCTCCTCCCCATAACTATCTATTCCGAAAAGCTGTGATTTTTGCAATGATAGCTTTTCGGGAAATAGATACTTTTCCCTCTATACACTAACTTACCGCAGCTGTAATCAGTGCTGCGCATGCAACGTTACATCCGTAAAAGCAGCACATGCGCAGCACTGCCTACAGCTGCGGTAATTCTGTCCCCCCCCATCTCTCCCCTCCATCCACCTCCCCCCATCTCTCCCCTCCATCCACCTCCCCCCCATCTCTCCCCTCCATCCACCTCCCCCCCATCTCTCCCCTCCATCCACCTCCCCCCCCCTCCTACCCGACTTACCTGCCCGCTGCAGCCGCCCCCGGCTACGTCTGCTGTTCTGACACGTGTTCTCCAGGCAGAACACAGTACAGTTTAGAAAAAAAAAGTTTTGTTTTTTTTCTAAACTTTACTGTGTTTTGCCTGGAGAACACGTGTCAGAACAGCCACTGGAGCCAGAGGAGTGACCAGGGTGCGGAGGAGGACCTGCCCAGCTGACACAGGTAAGTGTAACCTGCTATACACCACCTCACAGCGGCGGATAGTAACCCCATCAAATTCCCAAAATACATCATTTTCGGAATTTGATGAATAGCATCATTTCCATATCCCCATACTATTGTACTAATGTATGGGGAGTGTGGAAATTAACGCAGACGGACTTAGCAAGGAGATACCAGTGATATCTCCTGTGTTAAGTGTCTTCATAAATACTAAAATAACGGTAATTAAGGAAAATGCCCTTAAAAACTTTATTTTAGTGTTGATGAATAGGCCCCTAAATGTCTTGTCTAAGGGCCTGATTCAGGCCTGATCGCGAGCGCATAGCGCTTACAAGCGCGTTGATGGTCGGCCAGTGCGCACACGCGGCGTGCGCAATGCGCATGCGGGAGCCCCAGGGCAAGTGAGAACTTCACTCGCTCCGGGGCTCGCTACAAAACAGGGCGGCTGTCGATATTGATCAACAGCTCGCCCCGTTTTTTAGGCGGGGAGGTGGGTGGGTTGCTGGACAAACGGGAGCGTTCCCGAAGGAACGCCTGCCGTTTGTGGGCGGCCCTACTGACATCAGCAGTGATGTCAGTGGGGAGCTTCCTGCTCGATCAGACTACAAACTACAACAATATCACTGTAATAATTAAATGCATTGTTGTTTTCTATGAAACATTTTTTTTTTTTTTTTTAAATCTTCATTAAATGACCGTCAATTATTCGGTTATCCAGATTTTCTACAATTTTAGTAGCTCTTCGGGGGGTTCTATGTAACTAAAGTAGCTCACACCTCCATTAAGGTTGGTAACCCGTGGTCTAGTGTGTACCCACCTTAACTGTTTCATTTAAAAATATCTCTAGTTTGCCCTGCAACACAGCCATGAATAAATGTGAAATATACAGTATGTTGTGAAATTAAGTTGATTTTATACTAGAAATAATGTATCGCAGAGAGGGCTCATCTCCTCTTTTAATGATGATTAATAGCGCAGCAGACGCTTGGACATGCTTCATTTGCAGCAAAGGTCTCTGTGCCAGATAAGTACATCTGCAGTGATAAAAAAAACCCTAATCTCGTTCCGTTGCTTCTCAGTCCCAGAGTCAGGAGAGGCAGCTAGCAGTTCTGCAGTCTGTAGTGTGACCTGACTGCAAGATCCAGAGTATTGCTGGACCAAGAGAAAAATACACCCAGATATCATCACACAATAAACCGGGCCAAAGCCGCAATTCAGTTGCGACCACGGGACATTTGAAATCTTTGAAGTGATATTTTTGCCAGGAAAAATATCTTGGAGTATTGAGAATATTCTGCGGCTAGAATGGCGTTTATCCCACAAACTGCCGGCTGCATGATTAAATCTGTTAAAGTCCTGCTTCCGATTAAATTGAAGAAGGCGAAGAGTAAGTTCCAATGTCTGATCCCTCTTTCTGTAAATTAAACTGCTTCATTTCCTACTAACAGGAATATCCATTTAAAGGGATGTATGGAATATAGGATTTAAATGATCAATATGTTTATTACTTGTTATTGCTATAAAAAAATGTGTCCATATAGCCGTAGAATAAATTACCTGTTACAGGGGAGGTATTTGCATGTACCAGACTGATATTATTGGGTAACTGGTTGTATTACAGTGTCCTCCTCAGTAGTTGAATGACTTATTATGTATAGAAGGGGATGAAAGTGTTTCATTTTGTTTTGTTGTTTCGGGATGAATGCAAATACTTGTTTATGACTCAGGGGGGGCAGTTTGCAATTTGTTTAAAAAATGTGTTACGCAAGTTTTGTAACAAATTTTTAAGAGGTGTCTCTTGCTGGGCTCACACTATGCGATATGTCATTCAATCCAGAGACATAACTAGAATTTTTGGTGCCCTGTGCCAGAAAGAGCATTAGCGCCCCTCCCCTATTTTTCAGATAGGGATATAATGCACCCAAAAAAGGGCCATGGCCTCATGGGGAAGGGCCAGGGAAGAGATAGGGGAGGCCAGGAGATGCTGGGGATAAAATAAGAGGAAGCTACAAGTGAGAATGATAATGAACAGAAAATTGACAGGCCCAAACAGCGCCCCCTGACCTGTGGTGCCCTGTGCGATGGCAACAGCCGCACTACCCTAGTTACGGCCCTGATTCAATCAGCCGTCGAGCGACATACCACATAGTGCATCTCTACATGTGTACAGAAGATATGTCTGTGTACGACGTCGTTCATAGACATATCGGGTCGGCCCTGCAGCACATCAGATGCCTATATCTCCAGCAGATATATCGCTGAATCTGGCTGTGTGTACAGCAGGCGGCAGCCAGGTCGGCGTTGCAGGGGGAGCACCGATGGCAATGGTGGGCAGTGCAATCTCACATTGTAAAGAAGGGGGCAGGATTTTGATGATGCAATTCAGTGCGGATCAGGTCATCGGCCCCACCCAGACCGCCCACTATCACTCTTCTGTGGACGACGTTCGTGGTTGGTTGGGAGCTACTTTCTGCTGGTGGCCCCTTACCTGGGAGAATTGCCCTCTCTTGCGGGCGGCCAGGAGCACCACCCAATTTTTGTGATCCTCCTCACCATTGCAGGTACGGGCGACCTGCTGACCGTCGGTACACATGCTGCAGGGACCCGCCGACACCGACATTTCAACTGGGTGGGCAAATTTAAATACCGCCCAGTTGTAATATAAATACAGACATACCGAGCGGCCGATTGGAAAGTGTGTATTGGCTTACCGATCAGACACTCGGATCCCTGGGTCGGTGAACAAGTCGCCCAGGTGTGTACCCAACCTATGATGTAAGAGTCCAGCTTACTGTATATTGGAAATGTGATCAAATGTTTTACATTCAAGTTTTAAGCCCTGTATAACTTGTCTCACATCTATAATACTCTAGGCGTGATTCAGACCCGCTCGCGAGTGCTGAGCGCTCGCAAGCGGGTCGATGGTGCCCAAGTGCGCATGCACACGACGGAGGCGTGTCCATTGTGCGCATGTGCGAGACCCGAATTATGGGTCTCGCACCAAAAGAGGCGTGCTGTCAATGGTAATTGACAGCACGCCCCCTTTGGTGGGCGTGCCGGGGTCGTGGCTGTCCAGACAGAGGCGTTCCCATGGGAACGCCTACCGTCTGGGTCCGGCCCCACTGACATCACTAGTGATGTCAGTGGGAGTGCTTTTGGCTCTGATAGAGCCTAAAGCACTCCTGGGCTTGCGGCAGCGGGACCCTACCGCAGGGTCTCGTCGCAAGCCCGATGGTCGCGATGGTCTTGACCATCGCGACCATCATTTTGGCCGCTCGCTATAGCTGTGGGTGGTCACCCACAGCTATGCGAGCGGCCAGGAAGCTGCTCCAAAAGGTAGGAGGGACGGCCCTGATTCAGAGCGAGCGCTCTGTCAGAGCGTCCGGCTCTGAATCAGGGCCTCTGTACATGGATTGTGGACGAAATACCAAGTCTCCTTGTTCATGAGAATGAGCAAATCATTTGCTTTACAAGCACCATTCTTGCTGGTGATGGATTTGTGAACCTGTAAAACATCCTGTGGTTTACTTTTTACTGCACTCTTACATGGCAAATATACAGTATTTATATGACTATGTTATTTGATATCAATAGACAAAACACAAATTTGCTTGGAATAAAACGTGTTCACACTTTGGCCCTGATTCAGAGCCGGACGCTCTGACAGAGCGCTCGCTCTAAATCAGGGCCGTCCCTGCTCCTTTTTGGAGCGGCCTCTGGGCCGCTCGCATAGCTGTGGGTGACCACCCACAGCTATAGCGAGCGGCGAAAATGATGGTCGCGATGGTCAAGACCATCGCGACCATCGGGGCTTGCGACGAGACCCTGCGGTAGGGTCTCTCTTCCGCAAGCCCAGGAGTGATTTTGGCTTTATCAGAGCCAAAAGCACTCCCACTGGCATCACTAGTGATGTCAGTGGGGCCGGACCCAGACGTTATGAGTTCCCATGGGAACGCCTCCGTCTGGGCAGGCACGCCCACCAAAGGGGGCGTGCTGTCAATCACCATCAACAGACCGCCCCCTTTGGTGCGAGACTCTTAACGATGGCTTGGCCGTCGTTATTCGGGTCTCGCGCATGCGCACGACGGAGGCACCTCCGTCGTGCGCATGCGCACTTGGGCACCATCAACCCGCTTGCGAGCGCTCAGCGCTCGCGAGCGGGTCAGAATCAGGTGCTCAATCTGTTGGGGCTCATATACTGTATAATATGGCTGCCAGTGCAAAAACTGTCTGCATCATACACAGGAGGGTGTATCCAGATCTCTGAGTGTGATCCAGCCAGTGACACAACTGAGGCTATAGGTGGGAGAGACAAGAGAGGTGTTCCCAAACCTCTCTGCATGCTACTTCATGTGCTGTGTAACTGGTTGCCATGGTTATTACAAAGGAAAAAATTAACAAAGCACTCTCTCTTTTTTTTTTTTTCTAACCAGAGTGGTTTACATTAGAGATACTGTACACAACTCATTTTCAGAGGGGCTGCATCTTGATGCAGTTTGCGGAAAAGTAGAAGCTTAAATGGATTAAAAAATTGTCTAAGAAGGGGGTATCCGAATCCACCCGAATTTCCCAGCTGCCTGGAGCTGATTAGCATTATGGGTATCCTGTCCATCTGCAATAACACCTCCAAGCCTGGAGGGGTCAGCAGAAAGCCCTGCCTTATGGGTGTTATATTACTTGCCACCTGGCCCCTCCCCCCAGACCGGGTAGATGGCAGCTGGTTCCTCCCCCTGACCTTAGAAGATGGCTGCTGGCTCCGCCCCCCCACCGTGATGGAATGAGCCGCCACCATGACAGACGCCCGGCTCACTCTGATGTGGCCACTTGCTTGTGCTTTAACCCCGGCCCCTCCCCCTGTGGCCATGAGTCACATGATTGTGACATCAGATGTCCTTTAGCCCACTTGGCTCTAGCATCAACCCTCCCTTTCTCAATGATCTGCATGCTGGCCGAGCAGAACGCCGTGTGGTGCAGCTGCTTGGCCAGGCTTTCAGATCAGACCAGCCCATCAGGCCACCTCGGCCCTTCTGGCAAGTGCCAGATGGCCAGTCTGGCCATGACTGCAACCATGTTCCCCTTTGGTAGTGTGCAGGGGCACTGAGAGCCGCACTGGGGGATGGGGGTGTGGCCTGACCACGGGAGGTGTGGCCACACCCCCTTAGGTAAAAAATATATATTTGTGCGGCACTACGCGCTGGGGAGGGTGCTGTGAGCCCCTCAGCCCAGCGCAACACCAGGGAGGGGGACGCGATCAGTGTGATCGCTCCCCCCCAGACATAGCAGTCTCCAACTGCAGCCCAACACACGGCAGCATGTGCAGGGCTGCTGTGAGGTACCAGGGAGGGGGCGGCACCGGACCCGGGCCCTCACCAAGCCTCTCCAGCAAGCCTGAGCCCGAGTAATTAGTACCGGCTCCCCCCCCCATTCTCGGCGCCCCTAGTAGTGTGCACTTCGATGGTGCATAGCCTCATCCTCTCCAGTGTACAGGCTCCACCCCCTGGACTTGCTCATTGTCTTGGCGGCTCTACCTGTAACTTGTAGTTGAACTGATTTCTGCAAACTACAAGAGATCTGTAAGTGAGGCTAAGAACTAACCAACCATTGCTCCAGCTCAGTATGACAGGTCCTGATCCTTTTTTCTCCATCCCAGATCACTGCAGTGAGCATACAGTATATAAATACTAGCTTCACGTTTTAAAGACCACTTTGACTGTTTTCAGCATATAGGGCATTAACAACTTAAATTAAAGACAAAGTTGTCTATTTATTGGTAACTGAAAGCCACGACAGCAAATATTAAGCACATTTTCCCCTGCATGAAACAAATATCTCCTATGCTTGTGCAATGTTCCAGCTGCATGAAAATGCCTGATCTGATTGTATGACAGTGTTAAGAAACCAAATGTGTATTTGAAGAAAACATGCAATTTATTAATACTTGTATCAAGTCTATTCTCTTGTCATGTGCTCCCTTGTAACCTGCATATTGTGTTTTCAGTTCTTATTTTGTGTGTTTCCACATATCTGTGTCCTAATAGTTCTGTATAAATTTGTTTCAAATCATATTTCATTCTCTTTCCCGGCAGTTATCATGTTAACAATTCAGTATTTTTAGAATGAAGAAAACACAATATTTCCATCATATGTTATTGTTATTCTTTTAATGAAATGCCCCAGGAAGCGCAAAAAAAGCATAAAACAAACATATTTTCTCAACTTCAAAGTGTATTGTTAAATAATTTAAAAGGCGCAATATTGTGGCTGATATACTAGTAAATAAATAATTTTGGTGCCAGCTGCATCAAATTGTCCCAGTACCACATACTTACCTACTCTCCCGGAATGGCCGGGAGCCTCTCGAAAATCAGGTGCCGATTCCGGCCCCCTGCAAAAGTATGCAAGACTCCCGGAATGGCTGCTGCCCCCCGCACCCGGTAGCACCCACTTAGTGAGCGGTCCACTGGGGGGGGGGGGGGGGGGGCGATGACGTGCAAATGAATCAGATGAATAATGTCATTATAGCCCCGTCCCCTGCTTTACAGAGCTGGTAATATCTGCATTGTAAAGCAGGGGGGCGGGGCCGCAATGACGCGATCGCCCCGGCATCCTCCGCACCGCCCACTTCAGCCACCCCCAGGCCCACTGCTACACTGACAGAAGGAGGGGGCAGCCAGAAAGTCGGTAAGTATGCAGTATCACCCATGCTGTAACCCATAGCAACCAATCAGCTATGAACTGATATCTGATTGGCTGCCATCACGGAAACAGTCACCAAACAATGATCTTTGGGCCTAAATCAAAAATGTGCGTAAATGCGATATTTACGTTCATCTCCGATGTTTGCAGATCTGCGCATGCGCTGGAGCCGTAATGTGCCTGTGCAGATCTCTGGTCCTGCCATGCTGGTTGCAGTGCCCCAAAAGCCTGCAGTGCGATCGATATGCTGGTGGTGTTTGGGGGAGGTGAGGGGGGAACGTTAAAGAAAACAGGGGCGTATCAGCCTCTTTTCCTGGGCGTGCCGAAGCCAGTGGCTTCATCTTTGTACCCAGCGGCACTGGCCTCAGCAGCATGATGTACCCGCATATCCTGTCACCTGTTAGGCTACTTAGAAGTCCGATGGTTACATCTTGGGACACAGCAGTGAATCAGAGAAGCCGGCAGTGAGCGCCTTTTTACACAAGACGCCTAATGCGGCCTTTGCCTAATATCGCACAGCTGCTGCGTATAAGGACACAGCTGCTGCGCCTTTAGCGTTCATCTCGGAATCAGGCCCATGGTGGCATAAAACTGATTGCAATCCACCAGATTACACCACATCATTGCTCTTAGTTGTATTTCTTTAAAATGTGATAACTACTTTCGAGCAGAGACTGACTACACCCAGGGGTGTAACCAAAAATTTGTCAGGAACATAGGAAAATTTATATTGTGCCCCCAAAGTTTCTAGGGAAGAACACCCCCATCCCCCTCCCCTCACATACTTTTGCTACTCCACTGCTGCCCCCCTTCCTGTGCTTCCCGCTCTGACAGTAAAGGGGCATACACACGAGACGATATCTTTGAATCTTTGAACGATATCTGTATCGTTCAACGATATATCGGTCATATCGTTCCGTGTATACAATGAATGACCAACGATGCACGCTCCCGCTGGACGATAACAATATATTTGGTCGTCCGTACATGCAGGCCAATTTGGACGATATCGTCAACAGTTGGCCTGTTCAGAGATGTGGCAGGATGACTTCACTGAAAGATATCTGTCAGTGCGTACACCCAATATCGTTTGTCCTGCACTACAGAAAGTTCAAGGGAAATCTTTCACCAATATCGTTCATACAGCACATCGTCCCTTGTGTATGCGGCTTTAAGGACATCAGACTTCTCCTCTCAGCGGGATTTCAGTTTGGAGCCAACTGGCGAGTGCGGCATTCTGAGGATACAAGGGGAGGATTTATCAAGCCTACTAATGAGTTAAAGAGTGATAGTGTTGCCCATAGCAACCAACTGAGACCCTGGATCTGCTACTATATATAAAAAGAATGGTACTAATGAAGCACTACACAATCAATGTTTGTATTAGTGTCTTTTTCAAGATACGCCTTCAAGTTGGACTTCTTCAAATACACTCCCCATATTTCAGGAGGCTGCTGGTATTCTCCTGGGAGCAGGGCCGGATTGATGGCCACATGGGCCTGGAGCTGAAAATGACCAAAGGGCCTATTATGAGAAGCAGAGTAGGTGTGGCCAGTGCTGTGTGGGTGTGGCCAGTGCCATGTGGGCGTGTACCCCCTATACTCTCTGCTCCAATGTCTCCCTAAATATGTAAAAGGAAAAAAATCCTTAATTTTGTGAGGTAAATAGAAATACAATTTTACTACTTATGATCTATGGCTGACCGTATGGAGAGCAGATGGCCAGTCAGCATCATGTTGTCATGACAATGGGCCTATTTTTATGTGGAGGCCTGGAGCTGTAGCTCCATCCGCCCCATTGTTAATCTGGCCCTGCCTGGGAGACAGTTGTTGCGGTGTCTCGAATAGTGATAGATTTCATACTATGGGGTCTATGTACTAAGCCTTGGAGAGAGATACAATGGAGAAAGATAAGTCCTAGCCAATCGGCTCCTAACTGTCAGTTTACAGGCTGTGTTTGACAAAATGACAGTTAGGAGCTGATTGGCTTGGACGTATCTTTCTCCATTGTATCTCTCTCAAAGCTTAGTGAATAGACCCCAAAGGGTGAGAATCAAACGCTCTATAGTCTAATAATTTCAGTAATATAATCAAGTAGGTAAGTATTTATTATGCGTACCGCTATTAGGTGGTTTATGAGCACATCAAAATGGGTCTTTCAGGAACCTACAGGATCTTCCCTCATAGCCTCGTTTTCATTAGTGGCAGGTTAGGATTACCAGGATACACCTGAAGTCTTCACCAGATCCCTTATGTTCCTCCCAGTTTGTAAAAGTAGTCTCTCAGTGCAGATTTTTCATGTGGATATAAGAAATATGCGCTCCCATAGTGTAATAGTCTTCTAGTTTTATTTGAACATACCACAAAAAGTAAAATAATATTACATTCAGTTGAAGCAAATTCCAGGAGCAACACAAAAGCTTCAACACGTTTCGTCACTTATGCCCAATATAATAGGCTGGACTAAATAGTATATATACAGTATGTAATAGGATCGGGGTAGGAGGTCCCTCTCCTGGGGTAGTTGGACACCTCCTAGTCCTAACACACAGCAGCCAGGAAAACAGCACACCAGTCCTGGGTTTTCATGGAAGCTAGCCGGAGCTAGTTTTTATTGTGCAATAATAAAAATGAAAATCATAAACATAAATCCTAGCCCATCTGGGCAATAACTTCCCTTTCTCAAAAAATGGTAGAGCGTATTGCCCTCACCACAAACATAGGCATATGCACAGTACTTACAATAAGTATCATACAGTGGCTCTGAACAAGCCTGCCTGCTTGCTCTCCCCAGATGTGAGACCCTGAGCCAAACTCTGACACAGCTTATATGAGCCTCTTCCAGGTGCTCTCAGGCTGAAAGGCCAACACCTGAAATGGCCCTGTGGATGGATCCCTCCCTTCTCTCTCACATCCATGCCACCAGGACTCATTATCCGGCTTTTTCTTAAAGCCCAAAACTCCAATAAAGCAGATACAGAATTTTCCTGGGGGTTTAAAAGTCAGAAACCTTGAACAAATGTACACTCCATTTAGCACTTCACCAGTGCTTCTATCACAAAATATATATATATATATATATATATGCTGGTCTGGCTGGACCACATTTATGGGAACACACCACATTTATGGGAGCATTGTCTATGTGAGGGTCAGCACAGCCATTTGCAGCTTGCCTTGGAAGGCACCCCACTACATAGAAAGCCTTATGACACATTCATGCTCATAGGTGCCGAGTGGGGGGAGTGGATACTAATTACACAGGCCTGGGCTTGTTGGAGGGGCCGGGCAGTGGCCCCGGTCTGCTCACCCTAACCTGTCTGCGGCAGCAGTCTCTCTTCCCAGTCCAGCAAATGCTGCTATGTGCAGGTCATTGGGTCCAGGGAGGCTGCTGCTGCTGAGCTCAGCAGCTGTCTCCTCTGCATGATGTGTGGAACGAGTGATCACACTGATTGGACATTCTCCCCCTGGATCTGTCTCAGTCTGAGGGGCACACTACGGCCCCCTGTGTGGTGCAAAGGGCCACTTCGCAGCTCCAGAATGACTATTCTGTCATACTATTTAGGGGATATGCCCACGTCTGTGCAATTAGGCCATGCCTCCTACAGTACCCCTGCCCAGCACCGCTTTCTATGGTCCTGCTCCTATGGCTAGCATGTGGCATCAGGAGTGCTGGGGGCGTAGAACGCAGTGCATCGGCATAGGCCACCTTTGAGCTGTGCAATGGCACTATTACCTGTAGAAACAGTCACAATGCTCTGGACTCTGTGTTCTTGTGTGCCCTCATTCAGAGGTGGTTTAAGGGAGGAGGGGGGCCCGTGTGCAGGCTCCGATCGGGCCCCCTTCTCTCCAGCAGTGCAGTAGACTCTGGCATTGTGCCACAGTGGATTGCTTATGCACATGTCTCTGGGAATATGGTGCCCGCCCACATTCCCAGGACATCTCTACTGCCATGCGCGAATCACTGAAAAATGGCCCTGGTGGCCATTTTCCTGTTGGTGATTTCTGCAGCCAGCACCACGCCTCGGAGCGGTAAGTATATTTATTTGGGTGCAGGCGGGGTGTGGGCACACCTTGCACCCATTATAGATACATCAGTACCCTCATTTTCTGAGCATGCACAGTGAAGATTCAGGCAAGATACGCTACACTTCATACCATACTGGCCTACACTCTCGGAAGTCGCGGGAGTCTCACATTTTTCACCCCCCTCACCCCTGGAAGTGTATGCAGATCTCCTGCATCCTACCCACTTCCTAGTGAAGCGGGCAGAATAGGGAGATGTAATTGGGAATTTGTGGGTCCACGAGGAGGGGGTGGGGCTAAATGATGCGATTTGCGTATTTGAGCCCCATACCCTCATCGTGGACTTGCGAATCGCGTACTTTCACGAGAAAGGGGCGGGGCCTAATTATGTCACCAGTCCGTCCCACCCCCCAAACTGGCCTGCAGCAGCAGCTCTCCGGGCTGCTCCCGGTAAAGATGAAAGCAAAGTCGATGAGTATGCTTCATACTTACCTACTCTTTGGAGAGGGGTAGGCATCTATCCCACATCCCACCCACTTATCAGTGGACGGGATGGAGAGCCATAATGCTGCAAATCATGGGTATATGGGGAGGGGGGGTGACGCAATTCCATGAGAATTGTGTCATTTTGGCTCCACCACCTCCACCACCAGACCCATGACTCACCGAATTTTGCTGCTAGGAGCACTTTGTCCAGCCCCCTTCAGCCATCAAAAGGGAGAAATCAACTGTAAACAAGTACTGTGTGTTGTACGTTCCACTCTGCTTCAAGTCTATGTGGGCCTGATTCAAAGGTGTACGTTCCACCAACGATGAACATACATCTCTTTGTGCATGTGCAGAATCGGTCTTGCGATCTCACTCGCAGACCCCCCAAGCCGCAGTGTGACTGACATGCTGCGACAGTTTGGGGGTGGAGTGGGAGCATGCATGGTCACTGTTCCCGGAAACGGGGGCATGTCGACCCCATTTTCTGGGAGGGACGAGGCCAGGGTCTGTTGCAGGGTGTGTTTCAGTGGACGCAGATTGCTGGCCTCTTACGTGGCCGGCACCCAGTTAGGCTGTGGGAAGCTTCAGCTCCCGCAGCCTGACCAAAGAAGTTCCGATGGTGATCCCAGCCTGCGACGTCGGTGGCACTGCTGAGATCGCTAATGCAGCAAGGAACTGTCTGACACTTCCTTCTGCATTTGCATCAGAGATGAAATCTCTTCCATCTCTCAATCAGGCCCTGCGTTATTAATGTGGGCGACCCGTGATAACATGATTTGCTTTGTCATTGCTTGTTAGAGAATACCTGCTTTCGACCCGAGATTTCTCCTATTGATTTGGAAGTCTCCCGGACATTCTGGAAGACTGGGAAATGGTAACCTTCATGCTTTGTTTTTGTTTTGTTTTTAAAATTCTTCTATTCCCACAATTTGAATCTCTGTAATGTAATGTATCTCAGTAATGGCTTTAGCACCAATCAGGCAATCGGGGACAGCAGTGGATGATTTTGTTGTTAGGCAGGACTTTGTCTGAAAACACTTGGTGATGGGTGATGCAATTAATGCTAACAGTCCTCTTTAATGAGGTAATTAGAACCATTTTAAAAGTTCTGCTGTGACATCGGATCATCTTCTGTTATTGTTTGTCTCATTATCAGTTTTGTTCTGCGTAAAGCCAGGAACATTCCATGAATGGAACCAAATTAAGAGGATACTTATACAGCTGTTCTACAGGAAGTGGTGTAGAAAGGGGGCGTTGTCCATACCAACCAATTAACCATTTTCTAGTAAAGCTTACAAAATGAAAACAAAAATCTGATTGGTTCCTTTTGGCATCGCCACTTTGTTTACACACAATTACTGATGGAATAGTTTTATAAATGTTTCCATAATGTGTATATGCAGCATACTCGCCTTCTCTCCCAGAGCATCCGATAGGCTCCAGAAAATTGGATGGTGCTCCTGGACGCTGCGGCCACTCACTTCCCGAATTAAGTTGGCGATTCGGGGAGCCATTGAGGCGGTTTTCATTTGATTCTGATAATAGCGACATTGTGTAGCAGGGGCGGGTCCATGATGACGATGTTTCATTTTTTGTTAACTAAATTGTTTTAGCATTAGATGCACCATAGCCAGGGCCACTTTAAGACAGTAGAGGAAAAGGCGTCACTAGGGTTGGTGTCACCTGGTGTGGTAGCTCATGGTGTCACCCCCCCCCGCAATGACCTCCTCCTGTATCACACCACACGGAATCCTTAATGTTTTGTACTAGTTTCACATGTAAATCATAATTCCTGTATATCAGTAAATGCAATACAATATCATATACACAGGTAGAATTAAACAACATTTACATAAGAGTTATGCAAATTAAAATCAACGCCTAAATTATTTTTGCACACTTGCAAGGTATTACGGATATGAGTAAAGGGAAGTGGGTGTCTTTATATTGTGCTGTGGCAGTATTGCGATCCCACACATTTGCATAATTTTGCAAAACTGTGTGAACGATTGCTACCGCATTCGCATTAGTGATCCGTGCTGAATCAGGCCCCAGGAAGGTTTCCCCACTTTTTAATTCACTTCTTGCAGGTCACATTTTGTATAAAATTCAATGATTGCGCTGAGTGAAATAAAAAGTGGCTCACTTTAAAAAGTTGGGGTCCTACTAGACAGTTTCTGGGTCCCATCACAATTTATGCTTCACTGTCTGTAGCACGTAAAAATGCCCCACAGGGCATATTTTGCACTGAGAATGAAAGGGGAGAAGGGGCACAGGGGTAGGAGAGCAGAGTGCAAAGGAGAGCGGAAAGAGAGAGGAGAACTGGAGGCACAGGGCTGGGAGAGACTACACAGGAGAGCAGAAGGGGTACAGACATGGGGAATGGGGGGTGGGAGGGCAGAGTGTAAAGGGGAGGGGGAACAGGGGGCACAGAGGTGGAAGGGCAGATTACACAGGAGAGCAGAAGGGATATAGACATGGGGAGAGGGGAACAGGGGTATGAGGACAGAATACACAGGAGAGCAGAAGGGGTACAGACATGGGGAATGGGGGTGGGAGGGCAGAGTGTAAAGGGGAGGGGGGAACAGGGGGCACAGAGGTGGAAGGGCAGATTACACAGGAGAGCAGAAGGGGTACAGACATGGGGAATGGGGGTGGGAGGGCAGAGTGTAAAGGGGAGAGGGGAACAAGGGGCACAGAGGTGGAAGGGCAGGGTACACAGGAGAGCAGAAGGGGTACAGACATGGGGAATGGGGGTGGGAGGGCAGAGTGTAAAGGGAAGAGGGGAACAAGGGGCACAGAGGTGGGAGGGCAGAGTACACAGGAGAGTAGAAGGAGTGCAGACATGGGGAATGGGGGGTGGGAGGGCAGAGTGTAAAGGGGAGGGGGGAACAGGGGGCACAGAGGTGGGAGGCAGAGTACACAGGAGAGCAGCAGGGATATAGACATGGGGAGGGGGGAACAGGGGGCACAGAGGTGGGAGGGCAGAGTACATGGGAGAGCAGAAGAGGTACAGACATGGGGAGAAGGGAACAGGGGGCACAGAGATGGGAGGGCAGAGTACATGGGAGAGCAGAAGGGGTACAGACATGGGGAGAGGGGAACAGGGGGCACAGAGGTGGGAGGGCAGAGTACACAGGAGAGCAGAAGGGGTACAGACATGGGGAGAGGGGAACAGGGGGCACAGAGGTGGGAGGGCAGAGTACACGGGAGAGCAGAAGGGGTACAGACATGGGGAGAGGGGAACAGGGGGCACAGAGGTGGGAGGGCAGAGTACACAGGAGAGCAGAAGGGGTACAGACATGGGGAGAGGGGAACAGGGGGCACAGAGGTGGGAGGGCAGAGTACATGGGAGAGCAGAAGGGGTACAGACATGGGGAGAGGGGAACAGGGGGCACAGAGGTGGGAGGGCAGAGTACACGGGAGAGCAGAAGGGGTACAGACATGGGAAGAGGGGAACAGGGGGAACAGAGGTGGGAGGGCAGAGTACACAGGAGAGCAGAAGGGGTACAGACATGGGGAATGGGGGTGGGAGGGCAGAGTATAAAGGGGAGAGGGGAACAGGGGGCACAGAGGTGGGAGGGCAGGGTACACAGGAGAGCAGAAGGGGTATAGACATGGGGAGAGGGGAACAGGGGGCACAGAGATGGGAGGGCAGAGTACACGGGAGAGCAGAAGGGGTACAGACATGGGGAGAGGGGAACAGGGGGCACAGAGGTGGGAGGGCAGAGTACACGGGAGAGCAGAAGGGGTACAGACATGGGAAGAGGGGAACAGGGGGAACAGAGGTGGGAGGGCAGAGTACACAGGAGAGCAGAAGGGGTACAGACATGGGGAATGGGGGTGGGAGGGCAGAGTATAAAGGGGAGAGGGGAACAGGGGGCACAGAGGTGGGAGGGCAGGGTACACAGGAGAGCAGAAGGGGTATAGACATGGGGAGAGGGGAACAGGGGGCACAGAGGTGGGAGGGCAGGGTACACAGGAGAGCAGAAGGGGTATAGACATGGGGAGAGGGGAACGGGGCACAGAGGTGGGAGGGCAGGGTACACAGGAGAGCAGAAGGTATACAGAAATGGGGAGAGGGGAACAGCAAGTACAACATCTGAAATACTATTGGATTAATATTGAAATGAGCTATTTGTTTGTTACAAACAAATGGTAATTTCAATACAATCCACTTTTACTTCAGCAAAAAAAAAAAAAGATTTATATATATATATATACACAACTAAAAGACAGACAGTATAGTATGTGTATATGGCAATTAGTAAATAAACAAGTCTGTAGAATACATACTATTAGTATCTTCAATCCACACTGGCAATGGTAGGCAGCTGAGCCAGCCAGGACTGAGCCTGCACTGGGTGTGCGCGCACTTGAATGCAGGATTGCAAGTCAGGTGACAGGTCCTCCTCCCTCTTGCCAGAGCGCTCAGTCTCCTCTCCTCCTCCTTCTCCCTCCAAGAATGACCAGCGCGGAGCCGGCGTGCCACACCGTGCTTGATGACGTCATCGCGGCGTGACGTCACCGCGGCCGGCGTCCACACACAGAATGTACGGACCCAGCAGCGGTATGCAAAGGCAATGTGGGGTTGTCATTGCAGAGAGAAGAGTCGGCGGTGGTGTTCGATTGCGGCTGCGGCGCTTTGTGGGGGGCCGGAGATTGTGAAAGGGGATGCGGACACGTCTGTGGATGGGGGTGCGGGTGTGAGTGCAGCTCTTTTTAGTGTCACCCCTTGAAGGGTGACACCCAGGTGCGGGCCGCACCCCCCTAGTGACGCCACTGAGTAGAGGACTCAGAGCTAAGATCACATGGCCAAGCCCCTGAATACTCAATCTTGCTACAGTATCGTAAATATAGAGTGCCCCAAGTTTTCTTCAGGCAGCGGTACATTGCCACTCATTCACGTAATGGGCATGATTCAGAGGTGCATGCAATTTGAACGCAATATCGATATTCACGTCATTGAGTGATTATTTGCTACTGCACATGTGCAAAAAGTCCTGAAAACCCCTACGGTGCATGCGTTAAAGTGTATTTGCAAAGATTCTATTGCGATTGGGACAGACGGTATCCGATATGGGGCGGCAGAGTGATGGGCGTTCCTCGATGGTGCTTGGAGGTGACCTGAAGTGAACGCAAAAAAAAATGTTCCATGGGCGTGTTATGGGAGTGTCGCAGGCGTGTCAGTGAAAGCGGCTGCAGGCTCAGGTGCAGAGACGCAACCACAGAGGCCATGTTCAGATGGAGACACTGCATCTGCCATAGCGCTGGTGCAAGCGTCGGTGGTGCAACGATGGTGACACGTCAAGAATCACCGGCGGTGTTACTGTGTGGCGGGTAACTGAAAGCGGGCGTTTTGGGGCTTGCTCAGTCAGACGCAAACTACCGCATTAGGAGAAGGCTGATACTAACATTTGCATATCGCAGCCGTGACTCTGCAAACAGATGCACCAGTGAACGCAGGAGTGTTCACCTCGCAGGACCAATGTGTGAGGGTTCTCTGCCATTTTAGACTTTGGAATAGGGTGAGAATAAGGTACATTATAAATAAACAGGTCTCACAGCAAAATGATGGTGGAGGACCTAACTACCCCTGTTGCCTTTCCCCTTAGTGGTATCCCAGCAAGCCCTCATCTGTTTGAGGACACAGCCTCTTTTGGAAGACATGGGGGACTGTAGCAGAAACATTTGGACTGTCGGCAGTTATGTGCTGGCTGGAAAGGGGGAGGGGGGAGGACTCTATTGCAAAAGAAAAACCTATTTGTTCTTCTACAGAGTTCTAAATAAAAGGAGAGCACAGAGCTACATCATCATTTATATAAACAAGTCTCTCCACGCCCTAATACATACACTAGAATTGTGAGGAGTTTCCCACCACCTCCAGCACCTGTACTCGTTACAGTATATCTGCCATGCTGGGGGCCCCGGAGTCTCATGGGGCAACTTCATGTTGTGAGGCTGACCGTTAGATAATGGAAGGTGGAGGTAGGGCCACTGAGAGGCCCTTAAGCCACTGATTCTGTTGCTGTCCCATTCCAAGCCTAACCCTAACCTTCCCCGGGAGGCTACCTAACCCTAAGTTCCCCCGGGGTCCCTAAACCTAACCCCCCTATCCCCAGCTAAGTGTATACTCACCTCCGGCAGAGGACGATCGGTCCGGCGTCCTCTCAGTGTTCCAGTGTCGGCATTAACATAGGCTTCGGTATTTTGATGCCTATGTTAAATCCCTTGCCGGGATTACAGTGTCAGGATGGAGACCGGCATCCATGCAGCCGCCGGACTCATAACTACAACCTTTGTGCACAGGTGACTTAAATAGTACCTCAGTCTATTGATTTATCCATCTGTGCTCAACCATGGATATCCTTAAAACCTGGGGCCTGATTCAGACCCATTCGCAATCGGCTGTCCGCTCGCAAGTGGGTCGATGGTGTGCACTGCGCATGCGCACGACGGAGGGAGCTCCGTCGTGCGCATGCGCCAGACGCGACGAGCGAAGGACTTTCCTTCGCTCGTTGTGTTTGATCAAAGGGGGCGTGCTGTCGATGTTGATTGACAGCACGCCCCCTTTGGTGGGCGTGCCGGGGGCGTGCCTCCCAGACGGGGGCGTTCCCAAGGGAACGCCTACCGTCAGAAGCCGGCCCACTGACATCACTAGTGATGTCAGTGGGAGTGATTTTGGCTCTGATAGAGCCAAAATCACTCCGGGCCTTGCGGTTGAGAAACTCAACCGCAGGCTCCGGCTCGCAGTAGCGATGGTCAAGACCATCGCGGCCATCAACCTGCACGCTCGTATAGGCTGTGGGTGGTGACCCACAGCTATACGAGCGTCCAGGAGGACGCTCCATAATTATGGAGGACGGCCCTCATTCAGAGCGTGCGCTCTGCTCAGAGCGTCCGGCTCTGAATGAGGGCCCTGGACCATTAGGGTGCCTTGAGGACCGAGATTGTGAATATGTGGCATAGACTGTGGTGGTGGTGGTGATGTGCCTACCTTCCATTGGTGTGTTCATCCTTTCTAGTCTTTTTATTGAGGGAGGGGTGATTAGGGGTGACCTAGGCACTGCCCTGGGTGATATGGCACACCCCATTGTGATGTGGCCACGCCGCCGCCTGGAGTGTATCCTAATCCCAAAGATCTAAATGTTGGGATGAATAATCAATGATGGGTCAAAGTAGGAGCATAAATGAGCTTTTCCCCTCTCATGCAATGATACCAGTCACTAATTACACAACCCGCATTGAGAGCACTTTGCACTTCACATTATCTCCTTGTCTCAAACCATCTCCTGTCTCCGTCTCTGTTCTTGTCCCTGTATTAATAAATTGCATGTTGGATTTGTTTTTGCTTGCTGACCGCTCGCTTGTTTCCCTGTTTTTTGTTTTTATGTTTTTTTTTTAGTAAGCCAACCGATCCGTGCGCTTGGGAGAAACACAGATAAACTTGTCATAAGCGCTAACTTGTCTGTTTACCCAGCATACAGTAAATCCTGTGGTCTCGGAAGTAGTTCTGCGGTGATGCAAACTGAGACATATCTGGGCCACCTACAGTTCTGTCACATGGAACAAAAAGTCAGGTTGAATACAAAAATGTAATTTCTTCTTCGGTATTTGGAATGTAACGAGGCAATAGCAAGGTAGATTTACAAATTCAGAAATCAGGGATCGGGTAGGTCTTTGGAGAGAAGACTCAGAGACTTTATTAGATTCTGACAAAGCGGCTACACATCTGAACTCATTCTGTTCCTCCGCTAGCAATAGTTATTTTGGGGACTCTGTGGGGAAATAATTATTCTCGCCTACCTTTGGGCCATTTGAAAAGTGCAGCACAGAAAACCCCTGTGAAATTTATGTGAAATGTATTTTTCACCAACGTATGACTGTCAATTGCAGAGGAAGCTAGTCTGGCGGCCATCTCGCCGTGCATTTTCTTTTGTTCTCCAAATCAATATAATCTGTATTAATGTGGGACAACCATAGCATCAATAAAGTTATTTTAATTTTACAATTTTTATTTAATTTTTTTTATGAAAAGGACACTGCTTGGATGAGCCTCATTTCAAACACTGGGCCTGATTCAGACCCGGACGCTATTTGCGTCCGCTCACGGGCTAACAGGGGCCGGCTATTTAAATCATGTGCTCGCACTGCGTCGCGTAAAGCCGCCCACTAAGTAATAGCGAGCGGCCGCACTATGCGCTCGCACCTGTATAAAGACGCCCCTTTGCCACTCGCAACACACGTCATCTCCTGCAGTTGTAGGATTAATCGGGAACATCGAGAGCCATCGGAGCTGCTCGCAGCGCTTGCGGGAGCCTTTTCCCACCACAACATTGCGAGCAGTTCAGGCTAAAATACAACCCAGTCACGTGTGTAATGACGCTACTTTGCTAATTATGCACACCCATTAAACGCCGTTCTGATGGTCGGGCACACCTGCGTTCGCACAACCACACCCCCCTTTTCAAGCACCTTCCCCTGTTAACACCCACAAACAGCACTATCTGTCACTCAAAATAGCGGCCCGACTGCGGGCTACGGGCGAGCACTTTCCCATCACAGAGACTCATATGCATGCGCAGATTGCGACAAATCGCTCAATGCGAGCGAGCGCAGCATAGCATCCGGGTCTGAATCAGGCCCACTGTCCTAAGTTCAAGACAAAAAAACTTTATTCATGCTTTGACAGTCTTACATTGATACAGAATGAAATTGCTTTCCAGAACAATAAAGCAGAATTAATTGGATGAGGGGGCTAAAGGGACCTATTTACTAAGCCTTGGATGGAGATAAAGTGAACTGAGATAAAGTACCAACCAACCAGCTCTTATCTGTCATTTTTCAAACAAAGCCTGTGACATGGCAGCTAGGAGCTGATTGATTTATCTCCGTTCACTTTATCTCCATCCAAGGCTTAGTAAATAGACTCCAAAGACAGCCATAGAGGCAAATGGGGCACTTGTCGCTATTAGGCTTTCTAGTGAGTGTAAGGTGTCCTGATTCACCTGGTGCCCTAGAAAGATTAGAAAAATTCATGATAAATAAAAAAAAAACACATGAGAAAGAAGAATACTATATACTAAACTATATATAAAATAAAAATAAAGATAGTGTAAACATTTTTTTATAACTTTCTTTCTCAATTAGTTATTAAAGTACTGTACTGTTAAAATGTCTTACAAGACAGGGAATTAGTGATAAATATGTTTTAATTTAAATTTTTTACATTTTTCATACAGTAGCAACTTCAAAAAGTCCATAAAAATCTTTGTGGGCAAATTTCAGTGTCTGACAATCGTTTTGATAGTTCCCAGATTTTACTTGCTACAATCCGCTCTTATGGTGCGTACACACGGTAAGATTAAAATGCATGATATGAACGATAACAATATCGATCATATCGATATCGATGTCGATCATCCAGCACACCCGGGAGATCGTTCAACGGTATCGTTATCATTGACGATTGTCCCGTGTGTATGATCCATAAGTGAGTGAGACATACTAAATTAGTTTATATCCTAATAACCATTTTCCTGCAAAATTGGACATCACTCAGTAGTCAGTGAAACAAAGCTGGGAGGATTATTTTATTTTGCACATTTTTATTTTTCAGAGTTTACAATTAAACAAAGATAATTATCACAAATTAGGTAGTTTGTTGGCCTCAAGTCTCTATACAGTAGTAAAAGAGGAGGAAATTAGGAAAATAATTTGTATTCGTATAGGCATAATAATGATATTAAGAAGCAGGCTGATGATATACGTCTACATATCTGAATCACGGTAGGTGTAGAGCACCTTAACAATTAATAGTCATAAAATGGAATGAAATCAAATTTATGGCAGAAAAATATATATATATTTTTAAAAAAGTAATGCAGTTGGTTTCAATAATTACTCATTGTAACAGTAATTGTCCATTTGAGAAAAAATAAAAATCAGATTTCTTACTCCAATAATACCAGGCTCCTTATTGACCACTGATAAAACAGTAAATCAGAACCGTCCACAAAATTTGAAATAAATCCCAGTTTATTCATTTCCCGATTTACGACAAGTTGTTCTGTGTTTTCTGTAGGTGAGTTTCTAAATGGTCTCCAGCTGAATATAGAAATTATTTTATCAATGTTCCAAAACTTTTTAGTTTTATTAAATGACTGATGAACGTGATTATCTTATGCCATATCGCTTGGAATGAATAGATGACTTGCAAGCTGCTCCTATTAATAATAGGCAATATGTTTTCTTCATTCATCTTGTACATATTGATTTAACGTCAAATGTCATATTGTGGGATATCAAGCCTTCTAACTAGGTTTATCCTAGCTAAAAGCGACTCGACTTCAAGTTATGATGAATTTAATGTATTTGTTACTACTGTAAATTTAATTAAAAAAAAAAAAAGACGTTGTCGTAGGCTCACTTATGGAAGCAGCTTGTATTTCATCTTTAAATATAATTTTACACACTGAAATATAATTTAATAAAGTGTCTTTAGAGCAAATCTGGGGTTCAACATGTGTTGTGTTCTCACCTTATGGCTTATTCTATACTCTCCCCTAATTAGAAGGTAAGAACTTAACTTTGTGTTTGGGATAATTTTCATCACAGAAATTTTAAAGGGTATCAGGACTATATATCTACAGTAAAAAGGTTGACAATGTCTAGACAGACCCCAGATGTTAGACAGACAATAGGTCAACACGGTGAAGGGGTCAACAGGGACAAAAGGTCGACACACTAAAGGTCAACATGGAATAAGGTCGACAGGCACAAATGGTCATCTGGGTCAAAAGGTCGACCCAAACATGGTCAACACACAAATGGTCAACAAATGAATTTTTTTTTTTTTGTTAGGGTTAGGTACTTACCGGAGGGTTAGGGTTAGGCACTAGAAGGTACAGTTATGGTTAGGGTGAGGTTTAGGGTTGGGCACCAGGAGGGACGGTTAGAGTTAGGCACCAGGAGGGTTAGGATTAGGCACTAGAAGGTAGAGGTAGGGTCAGGCACCTACTCTGATGGTTAGGGTTACGCACCAAGGGGAGGGTTAGGGTGAAGATTTGTGTGTCGGCCATTTGCACCTGTCGACCTTCCCCATAGACCTTTAGTGTGTCAACCTTTTGTCTCTGTCGACATTTTGTCCGTCGACCTATTGTCTGTCTAACATCTGGTGTCGGTCTAGACATTGTCGACCATTTAACTGTCTATTATACCACATCCTTTTAAAGGTGCACTACCACCTAAAATGTTCCATTCCCGCCCCTATCTGGGGCACCAAGGGCTGCTTCGCTTTTCATTTTTCCAAAGGGCTGTTTCTCAAGCAGCCCGGGAAAATTCCTGGAGGAGTGGGGAAGGGCGAGTGAGCTGGAAGACCAAGAAATTTAGAAGTTGGTACTCACCAGAGTTTACTTTAAGTTTCAATGCCCTTGTGGTAATAGTCCTTAAAAGCATATGGGTAACCCCAAAAAACATAAACTAATAAAAAACAAAGGCCCTCATTCAGAGCCGTACGCTCTGAGCAGAGCGCACGCTCTGAATGAGGGCCGGGCTCCATTTTCATGGAGCGTCCTCCTGGACGCTCGTATAGCTGTGGGTCACCACCCACAGGCTATACGAGCGTGCTTTTTGATGGCCGCGATGGTCGAGACCATCGCGACCATCGAAATTGCGAGCCGGAGCCTGCGGTTGAGGTTTTCAACCGCAAGCTCCGGAGTGATTTTGGCTCTATCAGAGCCAAAATCACTCCCACTGACATCACTAGTGATGTCAGTGGGCCGGCTTCTGACGGGAGGCGTTCCTGTGGGAACGCCCCCATCAGGGAGGCACGCCCCCGGCATGCCCACCAAAGGGGGCGTGCTGTCAATCAACATTGACAGCACGCCCCCTTTGATCGGACACAACGAGCGAAGGACTTTCCTTAGCTCGTCGCGTCTGGCGCATGCGCACGACGGAGCTCCCTCCGTCGTGCGCATGCTCAGTGCATAACATCGACCCACTTGCGAGCGGACAGCCGCTCGCGAGTGGGTCTGAATCAGGCCCAAAGTGCAGAGGGACACTTATAAGCCAATAAATTAAAATCCTATAAAAATACTTTAAGGACATTTTATTAAAACAAACAAAAAAAATGTTTGGCCCATTTGTAAAAGCCTGCGAGTTGCAGGAACAGCGTGATTGCAGTGATTTAGCGCGTACATTTAAAGAGCTAATAAAAGTCAAAACAAGGAAGGTTTTGCCTTTGACATTGTTGGCGTTTCTAATCTAGTGGCTAAAACGTCTAAAAACACGCTGGCGCCTGCAACCCAGGTGATATTACATCCGGGCCCCCGTGTGCTTTGCATTTGCATGCTCTGTGACATCCGCTTGCACCCCCCAATATTCGTGAAAGTATCTTTTTTGTGTTGTGTTTCGTTGACCTATTAATTTAATGTTTTGCTTTGTTCTGGTGAATTTCAGGGAATGTACCCAGCCAAAATAAAAAAGCTTTTAAGCAGCGCCTCCTCAAACTGTTACCGTGCTGCGGTGCTAACGTCACGCCCTCAGTCAGTGAAAGCAAGTGAAACCTTTCTCATATTTATTCTGTGTTTGTGTTTTACAGTTATCGCCGTGTGTATTGCATGATATTGAAAGTGTGCTCTATAGCGGAGGCAGACATCTTTTGGGCTGAACCAATATTCCAAAACATACAGCCTATCGGGTCACAATAGTGTAATATCCCTCATTAGCTAGCAATTTGCACTGATTAATGAGAGGCATAGAGGATCACCAGTATTCTCCAGCTACATCCAAAAGGGAGTGATGGACTTTTCTGTGAGGAACCTACAAGACATTACTCCTGGAATGCATTATAGTATATGTTTGGTGCATCCTGGCGCGAGTACAGAGAATGTGTTTATCATAGAGATTAATATTTATTTATATACACTGTTCCTCATTTATGAAATGTACCACAAAATGCCTTAGTGTGGCACGAGCTCCCCCTGGTGGTCTGCTCTGCAAACATCAAGGAGCAGGTCTCTGCTCTCTGACCTGTGTCTGCAAACTAGAAGTGTGCCTAGGTGTTCTGGACCCAAAGGCACAAGATACATCCTATTAAAAGTTTAAGATCAGACTTGAACCTCAAGTCTTTTTACAGAGTGGAAATGGCCCAGCGGCCCTCCACACAGAGGATAATGCCCTAAAAATACGCCGTTCACAGACATATCGCGTCGGCTCTGCAGCACAGCCGATGGCCGATATATCTGCAGATACAGTATATTGGCTCATCATGCAGTGTGAACGGGTGGTCAGCAGACCGCCCTTTTACTTGTTGCAGAGACCGCTGGTGACTGACATCACAACTAGGCGGGCACAAGCAACTGCCCGCCCAGTTGTGACATCAAGCACGACACTTCCGGCCGATTGGTCAGCGATCGAGCTGACGATTGGTAAGTGTGTATGGCCGATCCGTTGTCCTAGTGCAGTGTTGACTAACCTTGACACTCCAGCTGTTATGGAACTACATAACCCAGCATGCACTGCTAGAGTTTTGCTATTAATGCATGCTAACACTGTGGCAGGGCATGCTGGGATATATAGTTCCACAACAGCTGGAGTGTCAAGGTTAGCCAACACTGTCCTAGTGTGTACCCACCTTAAGTCTCCTGGAAATGTTAAGGGGCCTATCCATTACCCGACTTTGTGAATAATCCGACCAAAACCAGGACATTTTGGTCGCATTGCTCGCAAAGTTGGGTAATGGATAGCCGGCAAGGACCAGTGATGCGCGTGCACTCTGGGACCTTGCCGTCCCCGACTATCTACTGAACATGCCCATCAACCTGACGACTCTCGTCAGGTTTGGCATGTTCAAAGATAGGAGATCGGACTCTTGCACTGAATGATGTTCAGTGCGGGCACCGCACCTCGGCGATCTGAAGGTCTGAACGCTAGACGTTCAGTCTTTCAGGTCGCTTAGTGGACAGGCTCCTTTAGAAATGATTACAGTGTAGATATTTGGTCAATGTCGACATACTGAACGGAGACATAATTACTGAATACCTCATTCATGAAGTTCAATGGCTAACACAGAAAATGTAACAATGAGACACAATAAAAAAATAATTACAACACAAAGCTTAGACATTGACACATTCAAATACTATTCATATATCACGAAACTTTAAAATATTACCTTTGGAACCAGTTTTATTTTTATTCCAATTAAAGTTATGTATAAAATATTTTATCACAAAAATAAACTGACAACGTCAATAGTGGAAGTAAGTTAATGAAAAGCTTTTTTTTAGCTCACAGAACTTTTCGTTTTGTTCTATGTCCAAAATTGTCACCTTTTCGTACTGTAAAATGTCAATTTGTTGACTTTATTAAAATGGAATTTGTTAGCTATACTAAGCACACGAGACTACAAATTAGCTAACATGAAATCAGGCTAGGCTTCAATCTCATTTAGTGCTGGATTCATTCCCTGGCACCATGTTTCAGAGGTGTCGTATTCTGGGTCAAACTGGTCATGTTACAATTTACTTGTTTACCGCGTTCGCTGGCACACACACCATGAGGTTTAATCATGGTTAGAATACAAGCCTGCGTAATTCCTCCAGTACAACTACATAATAGTGTACTGTGCGCCGGCACGAAAATTAATACGTAAAACGAACCTGACGTTGATAAAATAGCGTCTTCATAGACATTGATGAACGTGCGTTCTGTGACATCTGAGAGATCTCCATTTAAACCCACTCAGTTCTCTAGTGCCAGAGCAATAGGTCACGTTAGGGTTCGTTGTGGTTGTCCTGTATAACCTTCTGATATTGACCCGACTCGTTCTTGTCACTGGCTATTTGATGATGACCCTGTCTCAGGCTGGTTACGTGTTCATGACTGTTAATGTCGGGCTAGCTGTGGTGGCAGCCACCTGCAGGTTCCTTAAGTCGAAGTCCATCTCTCCCTTATAGGTGTCACTGAATCGGTTATTTGGCCAGTTTGGGTGTGGCTGCCCTCAGGGACTTTGAGGGAGATTTAGCTAACAGTTCTTCTGAGGACAAGTGAAGGTGTCGCCCTTTAGCAAGCAATCAGCTTCTAGCTATCATTTCATAGAATGTACTAGGTATATTATAGGTGGGATCTAATTGGCTACGATTGGCAACGCCTCCACTTGTCATCTCTAGAAGGTTGGATAATTCTTCATCCAAAACTATGTGCTGCCTGCAAGAGTACGAGGTTGTGAAGTCCACTATATCACTATGGGGGAGATGGACTAAGCCTTGGAGAGAGATAAAGTACCAACCAATCAGCTCCTGTCATTTTTCAAACACAGCCTGTAACATGACAGTTAGGAGCTGATTGATTGGTACTTTATCTCTCTCCACTTTCTCTCTCCAAGGCTTAGTACATCTACCACTATGTAATGCAAACTTGCCAACTCTCCCGATTCAGCCGGGAGTCTTCCGGAAATCGAGTGACGCTCCCGCCCCACCGGAAAAGTAGGCAAGTCTCCTGCCGCCCGCCAACCCCCCTGCAATTTGCAGACAGACTCCAGCAGTGGGGTGGGCAATTATAAGATTTGCGCAGCACCCCCTGGACTGGCCGGCAGCTCTCCGGAGACATTGCAATGACGGCCTCCTTTCGGAGCCCGTGACCTTGCATGGTCGGGTGATACATCCAGCCAGTATGATCGCATTTTGTAATGCAATCATGGGCGTTGTTACTGCGCGTTGCAAAAGCGATCATTAATAAATGGGCCCCTTTGTCATTCCAGCTGGGATCCAACGCTCATTCAGCCATTGACTTGGATCCCATAACTGGGAATGAGTTGCAGGTTAGCCAGTGCCTGTAATCTCAGGTTTCCAAATAAATGTAAAAAAAAGAAATTCTAAGGACATTAGCAAATTAGATGTCAATTAGTCATTCCACGACCGTATAAATAGTTACATCGGGCCTCATTCAGAGTAACACACACTGCGGATGGATCTTTAGCGAGGAGCACACGCACCGCGGCCTGCCCACGTAACTTGCCTGCGTCTAAGTTGCTTCTCGGTTACGGATGAATGAGCGTTGCTGGGTGACAGTGGGGGCGTTCGCGCATGGAAGAAGCGTCCCATGGGCATAGCGCTTTGATTGGGTTGCGGGCTAATGAGGGGGTGCACGTATGCAGAGACGCATCTGATTTGAGTCGGATGACATGCCACAGGGATAGGGCTGGTGCAAATGCATACAATAATGATAGCTTTCGTAAGCGGAGGGCTGGGAGGCGGTGTGCGGTCGCATAGTATATACAGGCAGGTGTTGCCGTTGGTTTCCAGAATCGCGGACACTTTAGGTGCGACTCAGAATGAGGCCCAATATCTGTACTGATTTATAGTTGTTGGAAACTGGAACTGTATTCACATTTAAACAAGATCTTTCATGAAGCTTTTATTTTCTCCAAGGCACAGCACAGCAGAGTGTGACAGGTAACTCAATCAGCATGACCTCATCATAGTGAGCTGATGGAATGAACAATGAACTCATAACAGTTTCTATGAACGTCTTATACTATAATAAGCATCCATCTATCTAAACAATTATCATCTGATTGGTTAAGCTAGTACCCCTAAAAGGTCAATTTTACTAGCATTAAGCAATCATATGTACGATTCATGCATGTGCGCTAACCATGGTCACTAAGCTCTGCTAATCTTTACACTCAGTTGATTATTTGTTTCTTTTAATAAACTATCTCAAACAACTTTTGCAGGTGTTTCTTTCTCTAAAAATTCCATACAATTCACATAAGCCTTAGACCTTCTTTTTAAATCCGCGTCAGCTGTCGGAGTGAAATGGTCGACCCAGGTTGTGTGTCCCGGGATCTCGACTCTGGTCGAGACCAGGGTTATTCCTGGGACTGACCCAGATCGGCTGCGGTGTGAAAGGGGCGACCCAGGTTACTCAACCCGGGTTGCAGTAAAAGCAACTCATTGGTGGCTGAGGAGCGCTGGGAAATGATGTCATCTCCCAGCGACAGAGCAGGCAGCCTGTAACCTCCACTTCTGATGAATAACGCCTTTGGCAGGGCAGAAACGAGTGCAGTGTGAAAGGGGACGACCCGGGAATAACTCCGGTGTGAGGCCCGATATGAAAGGAGTGTGAGCAGCCGTAACACGACTTGATTTGGCCTGAAAGTGCTGTAACTGTAATCAAACTTAGAGTAAAATATAAAAATTATGATTTATCATCTGTAACGATCCATTGTTTTTTATTTGTAAGAAAGTGACACACAAACCAAAGTCACGTGCAGTGTGCTCCCCAGAAATTTTTTCCTGCCTGGTGGCATCAAGAAGTAGCCGGGTGGGGGCCTTTACAATTATGCGCGCGCCGGGAAAACGGGTATCTCCCTTACCATTCCAGCCCGACAGGTCTCAGGCTGCTCCCCCACTGGTGCTCAGTCAATAGTACCCATTATGCAGTGCCCCCTGTAGTTATCCCCATATACAGTGCCCCCTGTAGTTTTCCCCTTTATGCATTGCCCCTTGTAGTTTTGCTTTGCCCTTATGCAGTGCCCCCAGGCTGAAGTAGTGCCCCTATGTAATGCCCCCAGACTGGTCCCTTATGTAGTGCCCACAGGCTTAAATAGTGCCCCAGACTGGCCCCTTATGCAGTACCCCCAGGCTTAAATAGTGTCCCTTATGCAGTGCCCCCAGGCTGGCCCCTTATGCAGTGCCCCCAGGCTTAAATAGTGTCCCTTATGCAGTGCCCCCAGACTGGCCCTTTATGCAGTGCATCCAGGCTTAAATAGTGTCCCTTATGCAGTGCCCCCAGGCTGAAGTAGTGCACCTATGTAGTGCCCCCAGACTGGCCCCTTATGCAGTGCCCCCAGGCTTAAATAGTGTCCCTTATGCAGTGCCCCCAGGCTGGCTCCTTATGCAGTGCCCCCAGGCTTAAATAGTGTCCCTTATGCAGTGCCCCCAGGCTGGCCCCTTATGCAGTGCCCCCAGGCTTAAATAGTGCCCCTTATGCAGTGCCCCCAGGCTTAAATAGTGTCCCTTATGCAGTGCCCCCAGGCTAGTCCCTTATGCAGTGCCCCCAGGCTTAGATAGTGTCCCTTATGCAGTGCCCCCAGGCTAGTACCTTAGGCAGTGTCCCCAGACTGGTCCTGGTCCCAGCCCAGAACTTATCTTAACTTGCTCGCCGCTCACGCTCCCACTCCCGCGCTCAGACTGGATCTAACTAGATCCAGCAGGCGCACGGGGCAGGCTCCTCACGTCGTTGGTGACATCATGATGTCACTCGCGCAGTGCATCACTGGGAACGCTTGCCTCTGAAGCGATCGGAGGCCCCCCTAGCCTCCGGTCACTTCAAAGGCCAGCGTTCCACAGTAGGGGTTGGCGGGGAAAGTGCCGGGCGGTAGGCTGTTTCTGCCGGGCGATGCGCCCGCAGAAAACAGCCTGGGGAGAACACTGACGTGTAAAATGCGTGGAAGAAGGATACAGCTTTCCGACACCTTTTATTCACACCTAGGGGTCTGACAGCCAAGAAAATTTAATTTTGTTTATTATACTGGGTATTTTGTAAATCCCATATGTGCAGTATTGTCACAGGATCACCCAAAAAGATAATAAAGTAATGAAAAAAAATATGTTAAAAAAATGTAAATATCATCACCAAGTATTCGTTCCCTTGGTTCAAAAATGAACCACATCAGGAACCTATAACCTATTTATCCTACTAGTTGAGAAGGGGCAATGGGCAGCAGGTTTGAGGTCTTGCCAGATTTTCAATGGGCTTAAGGTCAGGACTCATGACATGTCAGTTTAGACCAGTGGTTCCCAACAGGTCATGCATTCAGGATTTCTATTTGTGGAAACAAGTGGGATAATTAGTGACCAAGCAGAATAGATGAACTCACCTGCGCATGACCTGTTGGGGCACTTGAGGACTAGAGTTAAGAACCACTGGGCTAGACCACTCCATTGTTGCATTTGCTGGCTGCTTTATAGCACACAGTGTGTCAGTGCTGCCTGGAGTCCTCACATCACATAGGTGGTCGGAATGTAAAGCTCTTCAATCAGCTCCCAGTTCCTATCATCCCAGCAGCTTTTCCTTGACATGGTGGGAGGCACCAGTAAACTCATGGCATGGGAGCAGTTCTTTGTCACACACAACATTAAAGTTTTTTCTACGTATTTAACATCAGCAGTTATTCAGGGGTACCGAGACGGGCAGCCTCTCTGGGAGGGGTCAGGTGGGGTTCCAATCACTTTCCCCCCATTCATGGCCCCCTCGGAGATGATTTCTGGGCTGGGGAAAGCAAACGCAGTAGTAGTAGCGTCAAACATTTCGGAAAGGGCAAAAAGGTGGAATATTAGATCGTCAGGGGCTATGAGACGTTAGAAGGGCCCGCGTACTGGGGGGGGGGGCGCTGCTGTGCCCCTTCATGGAGTATTTCCCTATGATTCTCACGGGTGTGGTATGACATGTTGACATGGTTTGAAACCCTGGCTGCTGATGGTCTAAAGCATTCCTGGCTGTAGTGGCCAAGTTGCCGGCCGCCCCACCGATCCCAGTATAATGCGTATAGTGGACGGACCTCTGCCCACTATGCCAAAAGAGTAAAAAAAATAAAACATATATATACTGTACATGATTTTCACATAAACCTGAACTTTTAGCGATTTATCACCGTATTACAAAATGTACCATGTATGGGAAGTGTTTTATCTTTTCCAATGAATAGGTTGGTGCAGATTTCAGGTAATTTTGCACACAGGAATGGCCAGACACGGCAAGGAACGCCCATATAAGAAATGCACCCTCTTCATGCCTTTATCTCATTAAAAAAAATCTTATATTTGCGCTGCTCAACATAACTGTGGTAGGAATTCTTGTACTGTATATACCCATTATCCAGGACAAACTTCTGCTTCTCAAACTGAGGTGCCATGGCAGGGAAATAAGTACATTTGACCCAATTAAGAAGCCTATTGGGTCTGAACTTTATTTGTGCTTTGGAGCAGCCATTTTGTTGATCGTTATTGACCTCCACTGTGTTTCTGTCACCATCTGTTTGTCTTTCTGCCAATAAGTGATTGGTCTTCCCCTGATTGGCATTCATTTGCTGCAGACTGGCATAGGCCCTGCTGCAGGTGGGCAATAATGTTTCCATAGGACAGAAAAATAGCATTTGTACAGAAATAGTCATTTCCGCATGTCTGTACCATCCACCCTCTGTGAGGGAATAATCTCAGTGAGGCGAGGAACATGAGAGCAAGACACAGGAAAACTTCTAAACATAGCCCTTGGCTGTACACAACGCTGATGCCGCCGCAGCTCCGAATTTTTGCGCAGCAGCTGTGCAAAAAATACGCTAATGTCGCAGACGCCGGGATTTGGATGATACACTCACCTGCGGCTTCGCAAATCCAAGCGACGACGTACAAAGTCGCAGCTCGTCCTCGGATGAGTCGATTATCGGACTTCTGAGTAACCCTAAGTTGCCGGAGCCATTTTCCCTGTGAATGGGATCACAGCCGCAGCCAGAGACATGCCCTGAAAATGGTCGCGGCACGTCTGCGTTTCAGTCGCCACCACCTCGTTGCTGCGCCACAAATAAATCTTCAATGTGAGCGACATTGGTAATGACACTTGACGCATGCGCTGTGTGACTCCGCATTGTGGGCCTGATTCAGACCCACTCGCGAGCGGCTGTCCGCTCGCAAGTGGGTCGATGGTCTGCACTGAGCATGCACACGACGGAGGGAGCTCCATCGTGCGCATGCGCCAGACGCGACGAGCGAAGGACTTTCCTTCGCTCGTTGTGTCTGATCAAAGGGGGCGTGCTGTCGATGTTGATTGACAGCACGCCCCCTTTGGTGGGCATGCCGGGGGCGTGCCTCCCTGACGGAGGCGTTCCCAAGGGAACGCCTACCGTCAGAAGCCGGCCCACTGACATCACCATCGCCACTGCGAGCCGGAGCCTGCGGTTGAGGTTTTCACCCGCAGGGCCCGGAGTGATTTTGGCTCTATCAGAGCCAAAATCACTCCCACTGACATGATGTCAGTACGAGTGATTTTGGCTCTGATAGAGCCAAAATCACTCCGGGCCCTGCGGTTGAAAACCTCAACCGCAGGCTCCGGCTCGCAGTGGCGATGGTCGCGATGGTCACGACCATCGCGGCCATCAAACTGCACGCTCGTATAGGCTGTGGGTGGTAACCCACAGCTATACGAGCGTCCAGGAGGACGCTCCATAATTATGGAGGGCGGCCCTCATTCAGAGCGTGCTCTCTGCTCAGAGCGTACGGCTCTGAATGAGGGCCCGTGTCCATCTCTGATTAAGGCCCTGATAGCGAGAGCACCTTGTGTCCAGCTTACAAAAAGACACATGTGCCAACAATTCGGAGATGATTATATATATATATATATATATATATATATATATAGAAATAACGCCGGCACTCCACAGTGTAGTCAGTACCTGCCTGGGTGCCCTCTAATGGTGTGTGAACCAAGTATATAGGGAAAAACAGCGGCACTCTCAGGACTTGAAATATAAATGAGACTCACGACTCCCAGAGATCAGCGTCCAACGTTTCAGTCGGTGTGACTTTTATCAAGAATATATATATATTATACAGAGATGATTAGTAAGACTTGTACCCCTGTCATGTCAGCATAATTCCCAGGCTAAGAATGCATCAAGCCTGCTGTCACCCTCAGGACCTCATTCAGAGCCACTCGCAAGATGTGAGCGCTCGCCACGAATGAGGGCGGCCGCTTCTATGTTTAGAGCCAGCCTCCTAGCTGCTCGCCACAGCTTTAGCGAGTGGCCAGTTTAATGGTCGCGATGGTCAAGACCATCGCGACCATCGGGGGTTGCGACGAGACCCTTGTGGTAGGGTCTCGTTTACCGCAAGCCCCAGTGAGCTTTCGGCTCGATTAGAGCCAGAAGCTCACCACTGACATCACTCGTGATGTCAGTGGGGCCGCCCACAAACGGCAGGCGTTCCGTCATGAACGCCTCCGTTTGTGTAGCCACCCCCCCGCCCCGCCTACAAAACGGGACGAGCTGTCGATCACCATCGACAGCCGCCCCTTTTGTAGTGAGTCCTGGAGCGAGAAAATTTCTCTCTCGCTCCAGGGCTTGCGCACGCGCAGTGCGGCTGCTGCGCCTGCACAGAGCCCGAACATAGACCCGCTTGCGAGCACATAGGCACTTGCGAGTGGGTCTGAATGAGACCCTCAGTCTTCAGAAGGGCCTTGAAGCAACAAGCAATAGTGCAAAAACCTGGAAAGGGTTACTGAGTGACTGCCCCCACCCACCGCACCAAGGGCCTGATTCAGAGCCGGACGCTCTGAACGAGCGCCCGCTCTGAATCAGGGCATTTTTTTTTTGTGGCCTCTTGGCCGCTCGCATAGCTGTGGGTTACCATCGCGACCATCGGGCTTGCGACGAAACCCTTGCGGTAGGGTCTCGTTGCCGCAAGCCCCAGAGTGCTTTTGGCTCTAACAGAGCCAAAAGCACTCCCACTGACATCACTTGTGATGTCAGTGGGGCCGGCCCCAGACGGTAGGCGTTCCCATGGGAACGCCTCCGTCTGGGCAGCCACGCCCCCGGGCCGCCCACCAAAGGGAGCGTGCTGTCACTCAACATCGACAGCACGCCCCCTTTGGTACGAGACCCGGAGCGACGGCTTGCCCGTTGCTATCCGGGTCTTGCGCATGCGCACGATGGAGCCGGCTCCGTCATGCGTATGCGCACTGGGCCACCATTGACCCGCTTGCGAGCGCATAGCGCTCGCGAGCGGGTCTGAATCAGGCCCCAAGGCTCCCTTTCCAGCTACAACAGTAGCCAGAAGAAAACTCCCTTCCAGTGCGGCAGAAAACTTGTATCCTAGGGATAGCCATCAAATGGTTTACCATCGATGGCAGGAAACTATGGAATAAACAAATATTGATGGACGGCACAAGTGGGGATACGTGTCAGCAGTGGGCCATTTAGGGAAGAAGTACAGGGCTAAAGGACGGATGGCGGAGGAAAAGGAAAAACCTATTTTTGCATCTCCATTGGCAGTCAGCCATCGATGGTGGTGAAATGGCAAGCAATCTACCATCGGTAAAAAAAAATGTAATGTTTGATACACAACTATCGTAGATGTCTATACCTAATATGTCCTGGAGTCTAAAACGAGTATTAATACAAAGTGACCAATTAGGATGTGTAGGATGTGTGAAAGGGGTATAACTTGTTCTTTTTTGCTTTGATCCAACTCATATTCAGCCACATTTTGAGCTCTATTTATTAACATTATTTTTACTAAAATAAAGTGAAAAAGGATGTTTTCACACCCTTTTTATTTACATTATTTTAGTATCACCTATATTTACTAAAGCACAATTGGAGTAGAAGCCCTAATTATCACATTTTTAGTAGTCAGATCACATTTCCCATAATTGTAATGGGAAATGTGATCTGGTTACTAAAAATAAATTGTGAAAAAATACCGGGGAAAGCCCTGTGATAATAATGCCACCTGGAGGTGACGTTATCCAGGGTCTTCCCCGGTTACCGGACTCCTGCTCCGCTCTAACGCGCAGAGCAGAGCCCGGAGCCGGCCCCAGTGATCAGCTGTGTGGTGTAATCAGACCACACGCTGATATATAAGGCTGCGGAGGGGATTCGCAGGGACAGAGCTTTATTGCAAGCTCTGTCCCTGCAAGGGATTTTTAATAAATCCCTGTGATATTGCCTGAATTCGCAATGTGAATTCAGTCGGTAATATCACACTACAATCTGCATTTTAATGCGGATTCTAGTAAATAGGGCCCTTTGTGCATAAGCTGTATATGAAAATTTCATGTATGTATACTGGGCCTGATTCAGAGCCGGACGCAATTAGCGCTCGCTCGTCCTGAAAATAGGGGTGGCTATTCAAATGAACCGTTCGCTGTTTGCGGTCTGTTCACGCCTCTAGGTCTGAACGAGCGAACAAAACTTGCGGTCGTTTTTTGGGAAACTACGCCCCCTGGCCGCTCGCATCCTACGTCATGTCCGCTATTTATTAGATTAATCGAGTACATCGAACAGGGTATGAGCTGCTCGCTATTCTTGTGGTTGGTTTTTGCTACCACAATTTTGCGAGCAGTTCTGGCTTAAAAATAACCCAGTGACGTGGTCAATGACGCTGCTGTATTAATTATGCACACCCATAAAACGCCCGCTTTGACCTTTAAGCACGCCTGCGTTCTGATCTCCACTCCCCGTTTTCAAGCACCTTCCCCTGTTACCACCCACATACGCCTCTTTCTGTCACTCAAAATAGCAGGCATTCGCTATTTTGCGAGCACATGAATTTCGGCCGCACTGACTGGTTCGCGCATGCGTATAACGATCCGTGCGCATGCGCAGTTGGGCAAACATCGCTTGGAGCGAACGAGCTGCCGCTTACGAGTGGCTCTGAATCAGGCCCACAATCTTTGTTTGAGCCACAAAATTATTGAAAATATTGTATAAAATGACCTTGCTGGCTGTGTGTATAAGGTGTATATAACACATAGATACATTTAGATTTGGGTCCCATTCCCAGGATATCTCATTATGGTATGCACATATTCCAAACAACTGAATATTCCGATATCCAAAATACCCCTGGTCCCAAGAATTTTGGGTATGGGAGACTCAACCTGTAGAGTAATGCATTTTGCTATATTTTGCTACATCTATTAAAGGTTGAATTGTAACCCATACACCCACATAAAATGTGTTTTTGTACATTAACTTGAATAAGAACCCAATAAGGAGCATACACACTACACGATATGCTCCCTGAGCGATATCGTCTAGTGTGTCCCTGGCAGGGTGTGCTCAATGTCGTTCATGACATTGGGCACACCCGCTGAACGATATCATTAACGATATCGTTCAGCGCCGGGCTCTCTTCCCCATTCCCCAACATGCAGCAACCTGAGGTTGGCCTGTATGTTTACACGATGAACGATAATGATGAACGACCCGCGGGAACGCGCATCGTCGTTATCGTTCATCGTTTTGGTGTTAAAAATGGACGATAAAGTGGACGACTGAACGATAACAATATCATTATCGTTCAGTCGTCCACTTTAATCGCCCAGTGTGTACGCACCTAAAATCTTGTATTTATTTTAGGCTCATTTGGAAACATAGGCCCTCATTCAGACCCACTCGCGAGCGGCTGTCCGCTCGCAAGTGGGTCGATGGTCTGCACTGCGCATGCACACGACGGAGGGAGCTCCGTCGTGCGCATGCGCGAGACGCGACGAGCGAAGGACTTTCCTTTGCTCGTAGTGTCTCATCAAAGGGGGCGTGCTGTCGATGTTGACTGACAGCACGCCCCCTTTGGTGGGCGTGCCGGGGGCGTGCCTGCCAGACGGAGGCGTTCCCAAGGGAACGCCTACCGTCTGAAGCCGGCCCCACTGACATCACTAGTGATGTCAGTGGGAGTGATTTTGGCTCTGATAGAGCCAAAATCACTCCTGGCCTTGCGGTTGAAAAACTCAACCGCAGGCTTTTGCTCGCAGTGGCGATGGTCGCGATGGTCAAGACCATCGCGACCATAAGCCTGCACGCTCGTATATGCTGTGGGTGGTGACCCACAGCTATACGAGCGTCCAGGAGGACGCTCCATATTAATGGAGGTGGGCCCTGATTCAGAGCGAGCGCTCTGGTCAGAGCGTCCGGCTCTGAATCAGGGCCATAACTCATTGGAAAATGATTGGGGGTGGGACACATGACACATCGCATTTTGCATCCCGCCACTCATCGCAAGCATAACTGCGTTCACTAAAGCCCTATGCTTGAAGAAAGTCACAAAGGACAGCGCCTTCCAGTAAAAGCTGTCCTTTGTGATAGAAGCATTTTACAGGTTTAGGACCTGGGAGTCCTTCTGTGTATGCGTCAAGTGACGCATGCTCCCTGGGGGGGAGCTGGGACGGATCTAATTGGATCTCTCTCAGGGGGAATTGCAAATAGAAACCCATTGGCTTCTATTGGGTAACGGCATCTAAAGATGGCGTTGCCCATCGCATCCAAGCCCCAGAATGTATCGCATTCCGGAACTTGGTGCATATGCGGTAAGCGGCCAAACCTCCGAAAATGAAGTTTGATCGCAAAATCTGATGCATCCCACCCTGGGTATGTGTGTTGTAGTGGATGGTGAACTCTACCGTTTTAATTTTACATGAAATAATAAAAGATGTGTGGGTAGAATTTTAAACTTCTTCTGACTCAGAGATGTGCGCTCGATGGTTTACGTGCATCTCCGATGGTGTGTGATTAGCGTATGCGCAGAGACTGCAGATCTCGTCCTGTGAGACGACACGCAGTGCCCACAGCCGTCTGGGGGCAAGGAAGGGGTGGCGATGGCCAGCGTTCTTGAAAACGGGGGGGGTGTTAACCCCGTTTTTAAAGCGTGCCGCGGCCACTGTCTGCCTCTCCTGATGCAGTCTCACTGGCTCCAGCTGCTTGAAAACACTGATGCAGTGGCATAACAAGGGGGGTCGGCCGGGGCCACAGTCCAAGTCCGTTAAACTTAGTAACAGAAGTTTCAGCAGCCAATGAGAGTCAGACAGACTCTCATTGGCTGCTGCGCCCACGGCCGGACTCAGGCTGGAGCTCACTCATGAGCTCCTCCTTCCGCTCCCGCAGTAGGTGATGGGAGAGACGTCATGACGTCTCTCCCATAGTGCTGTGCAGGAGGATGGAGGAGCGGACGGCGGCGGGCGCAGAAGCGGGGATTCAGGTGTTTTGTGCATGTGTATGTCTGTGTATATAATATATTATGTAGTGGGCACTACTGGCTGGGAGCATGTATCACTAATGGGGGGACTCCATAGGGGGGACCACTACTGGGGGCACTTTATAAGGGGGACCACTACTGGGGGCACTGTATAAGGGTGCACTACTGGGGGCACTGTATAAAGGGGCACTACCAGGGGTGACTTAAGAGAGGAGGGGGCCCATGTGCATTCCCCGTGCAGAGCCCCCTTCTCTCTCCCCAGCAGCCGACTGATGCGGCCACCACAGGCAGTAGACTCTGGGCACTAGAGTGTGCCCAGCGACTACTGCGCGATTGCGCAGAACGCCGGAAACATGGCCGCAGTTGCCATTTTCCGGTGTTCTGTGCAGCGCTGACACCCGATGCAGGACCATGGACTGGTCAGTTTTAGATAATATGGGTGCAGGGTGTGCGATGCGAGGCCCCCCTGTACCCAGGGGCCCATGTTCCCCGCACACCTTGCACCCATTATAGATACGCCACTGGGCACTACTGGGGGCACTGTATAAGGGGCACTACTGGGGGCACTGTATAAGGGGGATCACTACAGGGGGCACTGTATAAGGGGCACTACTGGGGGCACTGAATAATGGTGCACTACTGGGGGCACTGTATAAGGGCCACTACTGGGTGCACTGTATAAGGGGCACTACTGGGGGCACTGTATAATGGTGCACTACTGGGGGCACTGTATAAGGGGCACTACTGGGGGCATTGTATAATGGTGCACTACTGGGGCACTGTATAAAGGGCACTACTGGGACACTACTACATGGGGCACTGCTACTGGGGACATTGCATAAAGGGCACTACTACACTGGGCATTGCAAGAGGAGCACTACTACTGGGGGCATGAAGGTGCATATGGATTGGAAAGGAATGTTCCAAGAGTGACGAGAAACGGTGGTGTCATGTTGACACGCCCCCATTTTTCAGTGGCCACGCCCCTTGTGACAAGTGGCCACGCCAGGGGAGACATTTTTCATTTTGCCCCTGGGCTCCAAATACCCTAGTTACGCCAATGCTCAGATGGCCGATGTTCACGCAGATAGTCCGATGCAGCACCTTAGGACGCATTAGTGGATCATAGAAGGCTATTTACACAAGATGCCTCCTGCTGCATTAGCATATTACTGCTCAGTCACTGCGTACAAAGGGCCTGATTCACTACTGATTGCAATAGCGTACGCAGGCAGCCAGTTGTTGTGTACTGCGCATGTGTATGCTTCGCAATGCGCGTGCGTGGTGGCTGTGCTGCGATCGGATTGCGATCGTGCTGAGCGCAGTCAGTCATCGCAGAGTGTGACAGGAAGTGAGCGTTTTGGGGTTGTGACGGGGGAGTGGTTGGAGAAACGCAGGCATGCCTGTCCGATTGAACGCCATTACATGGGCGTGCATAAATTAGCCACTGCGACAGCATACGCAGCTTGAATACTTACTGCGTGCAATGAGGTTAGCAACTTCTGAGCCAAGTCAGACCTGCTGTAATTGTGCGTGAGGGGCCGATGTTACTTGATGTTCCCGATGTGTACGCAGCACAAGGTATTACGGATATGAGATGAGATAGCGGTATTGAGCATCTTTATGCTGGCCGTGCAACGGCTTTGTGATTGCATTCATTAGCATATTATTGCAGCAGGCCTCCGTGCGTAATCGCATCACATTTCACAAAGAGAGCTCCAATTCCTTTCCTACACTACTGATCCCAGTAAGGGGGGAACAGTCTGTGGGACATCTGTCTCAGCACTGATCTCTGTCACACTCTGAACGCGCAGTGGGTGAAGAGAATTGATGAAGTGTTGCCATTTTCATGGAATTTCTCAGGAAATAATAAATAACTTACTGCATACTGCCATATTTTTCGGGAATGCTCATAAATCACCTTCTCATTGCATTCACAGATTTAAATGGAGATGTCTAGAGGTGGAATTTTAATACAAGTATTTTATGTTGTGCATTTAATATCATATATAGGGCCGAGTTCAATTAGCCGCGAAAAGCCGAGGTTGGCAAAAAGCGCAATGTTTTCGCCTCATTCGTCTGTTTGGACGCGATATTTTCTCCATGTGCGTCCCCGCTTATTCATTTCCAAAGCAGGCGTAAACGCAGATAGGCTAATGTAGTTAATAGTGGAACTAGCAAAAGGATAGGATATTTTGGGGAAATCAGTCTGTATCCCATAAAAACTCTCACTGACCCTGGGAATCAATATTAGCCCTAATAAAAGTATTTAGTGATCTTATATTGAGTCAAAGGGCTGTTATATGCATATTTGCATAAGTGTGGGAAAATGATATAAAGCAATGTATTTTGAGAAAAATAAGCACAGTAGTTAAATTTGGGGTACATGTAAATGGGTAATAGTATATTTTGGTGTCTCTAAAGGGAAGATTTAAAAAAGATCTAAAAAACACACCTGCTGCAGCCTGGTGCAATCCTAAACACACCTGGTGCAATCCTAAACACACCTGCTGCAGCCTGGTGCAATCCTAAACACACCTGCTGCAGCCTGGTGCAATCCTAAAAACACCGGCTGCAGCCTCGTGCAATCCTAAACACACCTGCTGCAGCCTCGTGCAATCCTAAACACACCTGTCTCTACCTTATAGCCCCCAAAATAACAGGCCCAATACTTTTTACCCATTTTCCAACACTTTTTACATTTTTGCCCCAAAGATGATGTTTTTTTTTAAGTGAATTAAGATATTTTTTTTTTTGTCTAATTAGTCATTAGGGGAGGCGGTGTCCATAGGGTTTTGAACCAATTCCCCACATTTATACCCCAAAATCTGGATTTTGCTCTCTTTTCTCCTGCCTTTTGCTGGGGAAACTTTTTCGCCTGGTTTTGCCTATGGAGTTTTGGCCTAGGCGAAAACGTCCTGGAATTGAAAACGGCGATACTTTGAAAACAGGCGAAAACCACGCATCGGCAGATCTTGGCTTTTCGCAGCTAATTGAATTTGGCCCTAAGTCCATTTTAGATTCTTACCTCGGCTTTCTATAGAATTATCAGACTAAATGCATGTATCAACGTAAATGTGCCTGATTGGCCATAGCATTTTTATTTTTAATGTCCTGTTTCCTTTCCATGTTCTTCCAGACAGTATAGAGGATGACTTTGAGTTGTCTACAGTTTGCCATCGTCCAGAAGGACTGGAACAACTACAAGAACAAACCAAATTTACGAAAAGAGAACTTCAGGTACTCTATCGAGGCTTTAAGAATGTAAGTATACGGACTGTACCATCCATGCAACCTGTCATCACGTATACTAATTCTTTCCAAAAAATATATTACAGTGCTACAGGTTTGGACCTATAGGGGCCTATTCATCATCACCTAATTTTTACAAAAGCAGGTGAAAATGCACATTTTCACCTGCAATGGTAAAAATTAAGTTTCGGGCCATTCATCAAGAAGGTAAACAGGAGTTGTCACAGATATCTCCTGCTTACCTTCCTCTTGCGGAATGTCCCGCTGTCACCATACACTAGTATCACAGATATCTCCTACTTACCTTCCTCTGGCGGAATGTCCCACTGTCCCAATACACTAGTATCACAGATATCTCCTACTTACCTTCCTCTTGCGGAATGGCCCGCTGTCCCCATACACTAGTATCACAGATATCTCCGACTTACCTTCCTCTTGCGGAATGTCCCGCTGTCCCCATACACTAGTATCACAGTTATCTCATACTTACCTTCCTCTTGCGGAATGTCCCGCTGTCCCCAATTCACTAGTATCACAGATATCTCCTACTTACCTTCCTCTTGCGGAATGGCCGCTGTCTCCATACACTACTATAACCGATATCTCTTACTTACCTTCCTCTTGCAGAATGGCCCGCTGTCCCTATACACTAGTATCAGATATCTCCTATTTACCTTCCTCTCCTGGAATGTCCTGCTGTCCCCATACACTAGTATCACAGATAACTCCTACTTACCTTCCTCTTGCGGAATGTCCCGCTGTCCCCATACACTAGTATCACAGATATCTCCTACTTACCTTCCTCTTGCGGAATGGCCCGCTGTCCCCATACACTAGTATCACAGATATCTCCAACTTACCTTCCTCTTGCGGAATGTCCCGCTGTCCCCATACACTAGTATCACAGTTATCTCTTACTTACCTTCCTCTTGCGGAATGTCCCGCTGTCCCCAATTCACTAGTATCACAGATATCTCCTACTTACCTTCCTCTTGCGGAATGGCCGCTGTCTCCATACACTACTATCACCGATATCTCTTACTTACCTTCCTCTTGCAGAATGGCCCGCTGTCCCTATACACTAGTATCAGATATCTCCTATTTACCTTCCTCTCCTGGAATGTCCTGCTGTCCCCATACACTAGTATCACAGATAACTCCTACTTACCTTCCTCTTGCGGAATGTCCCGCTGTCCCCATACACTAGTATCACAGATATCTCCTACTTACCTTCCTCTTGCGGAATGGCCGCTGTCCCCATACACTAGTATCACAGATATATCCTACTTACCTTCCTCTGGCGGAATGGCCCGCTATCCCCAAACACTAGTACACAGATATCTCGTGCTTACCTTCCTCTTGCGGAATGGCCCGCTGTCCCCATACACTAGTATCACAGATATCTCCTACTTACCTTCCTCTGGCGGAATGGCCCGCTGTCCCCATACACTAGTATCACAGATATCTCCTGCTTACCTTCCTCTTGCGGAATGGCCCGCTGTCCCCATACACTAGTATCACAGATATCTCCTGCTTACCTTCCTCTTGCGGAATGGCCCACTGTCCCCATACACTAGTATCACAGATATCTCCTACTTACCTTCCTCTTGCGGTATGTCCCGCTGTACCCATACACTAGTATCACAGATATCTCCTACTTACCGTCCTCTTGCGGAATGTCCCGCTGTCCCCATACACTAGTATCACAGATATCTCCTACTTACCTTCCTCTTGCGGAATGGCCGCTGTCTCCATACACTACTATCACCGATATCTCCTACTTACCTTCCTCTTGCGGAATGTCCCGCTATCCCCATACACCAGTATCACAGATATCTCCTACATCCCTTTCTCTTGGGAATGTCCCGCTGTCCCCATACACTAGTATCACAGATATCTCCTACTCTACTTACCTTCCTCTTGCGGAATGTCCCGCTGTCCCCGGACACTAGTATCACAGATATCTCCTACTTACCTTCCTCTTGCGGAATGTCCCGCTGTCCCCATACACTAGTGTCACAGATATCTCCTTCTTACCTTCCTCTTGCAGAATGTCCCGCTGTCCCCATACACTAGTATCACAGATATCTCCTACTTACCTTCATCTTGCGGAATGGCCGCTGTCTCCATACACTAGTATCACAGATATCTCCTACTTACCTTCCTCTTGCGGAATGGCCGCTGTCTCAATACACTACTATCACCGATATCTCCTACTTACCTTCCTCTTGCAGAATGGCCTGCTGTCCTCATACACTAGTATCACAGATATCTCCTACTTACCTTCCTCTCCTGGAATGTCCCGCTGTACCCAAACACTAGTATCACAGATATCTCCTACTTACCTTCCTCTTGCGGAATGGCCTGCTGTCCCCATACACTAGTATCACAGATATCTCCTACTTACCTTCCTCTTGCGGAATGTCCCGCTGTCCCCATACATTAGTATCACAGATATCTCCTACTTACCTTCCTCTGGCGGAATGTCCCGCTGTCCCCATACACTAGTATCACAGGTATCTCCTACTTACCTTTCTTTCCCGGAATGGCCCACTGTCCCCATACACTAGTATCACAGATATCGCCTACTTACCTTCCTCTTGCGGAATGTCCCGCTGTCCCCATACACTAGTATCACAGATATCTCCTACTTACCTTCCTCTTGCGGAATGTCCTGCTGTCCCCATACACTAGTATCACAGATATCTCCTACTTACCTTCCTCTGGCGGAATGTTCCGCTGTCCCCAAACACTAGTATCACAGATATCTCCTACATACCTTCCTCTTGCGGAATGTCCCGCTGTCCCCAAACACTAGTATCACCGATATCTCCTACTTACCTTCCTCTTGCAGAATGGCCTGCTGTCCTCATACACTAGTATCACAGATATCTCCTACTTACCTTCCTCTCCTGGAATGTCCCGCTGTACCCAAACACTAGTATCACAGATATCTCCTACTTACCTTCCTCTTGCGGAATGGCCTGCTGTCCCCATACACTAGTATCACAGATATCTCCTACTTACCTTCCTCTTGCGGAATGTCCCGCTGTCCCCATACATTAGTATCACAGATATCTCCTACTTACCTTTCTTTCCCGGAATGGCCCACTGTCCCCATACACTAGTATCACAGATATCGCCTACTTACCTTCCTCTTGCGGAATGTCCCGCTGTCCCCATACACTAGTATCACAGATATCTCCTACTTACCTTCCTCTGGCGGAATGGCCCGCTGTCCCCATACACTAGTATCACAGATATCTCCTGCTTACCTTCCACTTGCGGAATGGCCCGCTGTCCCCATACACTAGTATCACAGATATCTCCTGCTTACCTTCCTCTTGCGGAATGGCCCACTGTCCCCATACACTAGTATCACAGATATCTCCTACTTACCTTCCTCTTGCGGTATGTCCCGCTGTACCCATACACTAGTATCACAGATATCTCCTACTTACCGTCCTCTTGCGGAATGTCCCGCTGTCCCCATACACTAGTATCACAGATATCTCCTACTTACCTTCCTCTTGCGGAATGGCCGCTGTCTCCATACACTACTATCACCGATATCTCCTACTTACCTTCCTCTTGCGGAATGTCCCGCTATCCCCATACACCAGTATCACAGATATCTCCTACATACCTTTCTCTTGCGAATGTCCCGCTGTCCCCATACACTAGTATCACAGATATCTCCTACTCTACTTACCTTCCTCTTGCGGAATGTCCCGCTGTCCCCGTACACTAGTATCACAGATATCTCCTACTTACCTTCCTCTTGCGGAATGTCCCGCTGTCCCCATACACTAGTGTCACAGATATCTCCTTCTTACCTTCCTCTTGCAGAATGTCCCGCTGTCCCCATACACTAGTATCACATATATCTCCTACTTACCTTCATCTTGCGGAATGGCCGCTGTCTCCATACACTAGTATCACAGATATCTCCTACTTACCTTCCTCTTGCGGAATGGCCGCTGTCTCAATACACTACTATCACCGATATCTCCTACTTACCTTCCTCTTGCAGAATGGCCTGCTGTCCTCATACACTAGTATCACAGATATCTCCTACTTACCTTCCTCTCCTGGAATGTCCCGCTGTACCCAAACACTAGTATCACAGATATCTCCTACTTACCTTCCTCTTGCGGAATGGCCTGCTGTCCCCATACACTAGTATCACAGATATCTCCTACTTACCTTCCTCTTGCGGAATGTCCCGCTGTCCCCATACATTAGTATCACAGATATCTCCTACTTACCTTCCTCTGGCGGAATGTCCCGCTGTCCCCATACACTAGTATCACAGGTATCTCCTACTTACCTTTCTTTCCCGGAATGGCCCACTGTCCCCATACACTAGTATCACAGATATCGCCTACTTACCTTCCTCTTGCGGAATGTCCCGCTGTCCCCATACACTAGTATCACAGATATCTCCTACTTACCTTCCTCTTGCGGAATGTCCTGCTGTCCCCATACACTAATATCACAGATATCTCCTACTTACCTTCCTCTGGCGGAATGTTCCGCTGTCCCCAAACACTAGTATCACAGATATCTCCTACATACCTTCCTCTTGCGGAATGTCCCGCTGTCCCCAAACACTAGTATCACCGATATCTCCTGCTTACCTTCCTCTTGCAGAATGGCCTGCTGTCCTCATACACTAGTATCACAGATATCTCCTACTTACCTTCCTCTCCTGGAATGTCCCGCTGTACCCAAACACTAGTATCACAGATATCTCCTACTTACCTTCCTCTTGCGGAATGGCCTGCTGTCCCCATACACTAGTATCACAGATATCTCCTACTTACCTTCCTCTTGCGGAATGTCCCGCTGTCCCCATACATTAGTATCACAGATATCTCCTACTTACCTTTCTTTCCCGGAATGGCCCACTGTCCCCATACACTAGTATCACAGATATCGCCTACTTACCTTCCTCTTGCGGAATGTCCCGCTGTCCCCATACACTAGTATCACAGATATCTCCTACTTACCTTCCTCTTGCGGAATGTCCCACTGTACCCATACACTAGTATCACAGATATCTCTTACTTACCTTCCTCTTGCGGAATGTCCCGCTGTTCCCATACACTAGTATCACAGATATCTCCTACTTACCTTCCTCTTGCGGAATGGCCGCTGTCTCCATACACTACTATCACCGATATCTCCTACTTACCTTCCTCTTGCGGAATGTCCCGCTATCCCCATACACCAGTATCACAGATATCTCCTACATACCTTCCTCTTGCGAATGTCCCGCTGTCCCCATACACTAGTATCACAGATATCTCCTACTCTACTTACCTTCCTCTTGCGGAATGTCCCGCTGTCCCCATACACTAGTATCACAGATATCTCCTACTTACCTTCCTCTTGCGGAATGTCCCGCTGTCCCCATACACTAGTGTCACAGATATCTCCTGCTTACCTTTCTTTCCCGGAATGGTCCACTGTCCCCATACACTAGTATCACAGATATCGCCTACTTACCTTCCTCTTGCGGAATGTCCCGCTGTCCCCATACACTAGTATCACAGATATCTCCTACTTACCTTCCTCTTGCGGAATGTCCCACTGTACCCATACACTAGTATCACAGATATCTCCTACTTACCTTCCTCTTGCGGAATGTCCCGCTGTTCCCATACACTAGTATCACAGATATCTCCTACTTACCTTCCTCTTGCGGAATGGCCGCTGTCTCCATACACTACTATCACCGATATCTCCTACTTACCTTCCTCTTGCGGAATGTCCCGCTATCCCCATACACCAGTATCACAGATATCTCCTACATACCTTCCTCTTGCGAATGTCCCGCTGTCCCCATACACTAGTATCACAGATATCTCCTACTCTACTTACCTTCCTCTTGCGGAATGTCCCGCTGTCCCCGTACACTAGTATCACAGATATCTCCTACTTACCTTCCTCTTGCGGAATGTCCCGCTGTCCCCATACACTAGTGTCACAGATATCTCCTGCTTACCTTCCTCTTGCAGAATGTCCCGCTGTCCCCATACACTAGTATCACAGATATCTCCTACTTACCTTCCTCTTGCGGAATGGCCGCTGTCTCCATACACTAGTATCACAGATATCTCCTACTTACCTTCCTCTTGCGGAATGGCCGCTGTCTCAATACACTACTATCACCGATATCTCCTACTTACCTTCCTCTTGCAGAATGGCCTGCTGTCGTCATACACTAGTATCACAGATATCTCCTACTTACCTTCCTCTCCTGGAATGTCCCGCTGTCCCCAAACACTAGTATCACAGATATCTCCTACTTACCTTCCTCTTGCGGAATGGCCTGCTGTCCCCATACACTAGTATCACAGATATCTCCTACTTACCTTCCTCTTGCGGAATGTCCCGCTGTCCCCATACATTAGTATCACAGATATCTCCTACTTACCTTCCTCTGGCGGAATGTCCCGCTGTCCCCATACACTAGTATCACAGGTATCTCCTACTTACCTTTCTTTCCCGGAATGGCCCGCTGTCCCCATATACTAGTATCACAGATATCGCCTACTTACCTTCCTCTTGCGCAATGTCCCGCTGTCCCCATACACTAGTATCACAAATATCTCCTACTTGCCTTCCTCTTGCGGAATGTCCTGCTGTCCCCATACACTAGTATCACAGATATCTCCTACTTACCTTCCTCTGGCGGAATGTTCCGCTGTCCCCAAACACTAGTATCACAGATATCTCCTACATACCTTCCTCTTGCGGAATGTCCCGCTGTCCCCAAACACTAGTATCACAGATATCTCCTACTTTCCTTCCTCTTGCGGAATGGCCGCTGTCCCCATACACTAGTATCACAGATATCTCCTACTTACCTTCCTCTGGCGGAATGTCCCGCTTCTCCTACATACCTTCCTCTTGCGGAATGTCCCGCTGTCCCCAAACACTAGTATCACAGATATCTCCTACTTACCTTCCTTTCCCGGAATGGCCCGCTGTCCCCATACACTAGTATCACAGATATCTCCTACTTATCTTCCTCTTGCGGAATGTCCCGCTGTCCCCATACACTAGTATCACAGATATCTCCTACTTACCTTCCTCTGGCGGAATGTCCCGCTGTCCCCATACACTAGTATCACAGATATCTCCTACTTACCTTCCTCTGGCGGAATGTCCCGCTGTCCCCAAACACTCATATCACAGATATCTCCTACATACCTTCCTCTTGCGGAATGTCACGCTGTCCCCAAACACTAGTATCACAGATATCTCCTACTTACCTTCCTCTTGCGGAATGGCCGCTGTCCCCATACACTAGTATCACAGATATCTCCTACTTACCTTCCTCTTGCGGAATGGCCCGCTGTCCCCATACACTAGTATCACAGATATCTCCTACTTACCTTCCTCTTGCGGAATGGCCCGCTGTCCCCATACACTAGTATCACAGATATCTCCTACTTACCTTCCTCTTGCGGAATGTCCCGCTGTCCCCATACACTAGTATCACAGATATCTCCTACTTACCTTCCTCTTGCGGAATGTCCCGCTGTCCCCATACAATAGTATCACAGATATCTCCTACTTACCTTCCTCTGGCGGAATGTCCCGCTGTCCCCAAACACTAGTATCACAGATATCTCCTACATACCTTCCTCTTGCGGAATGTCCCGCTGTCCCCAAACACTAGTATCACAGATATCTCCTACTTACCTTCCTCTTGCGGAATGGCCCGCTGTCCCCATACACTAGTATCACAGATATCTCCTACATACCTTCCTCTTGCGGAATGTCCTGCTGTCCCCATACACTAGTATCACAGATATCTCCTACTTACCTTCCTCTGGCGGAATGTCCCGCTGTCCCCAAACACTAGTATCACAGATATCTCCTACATACCTTCCTCTTGCGGAATGTCCCGCTGTCCCCAAACACTAGTATCACAGATATCTCCTACTTACCTTCCTCTTGCGGAATGGCCGCTGTCCCAATACACTAGTATCACAGATATCTCCTACTTACCTTCCTCTGGCGGAATGTCCCGCTGTCCCCAAACACTAGTATCAAAGATATCTCCTACTTACCTTCCTCTTGCGGAATGTCCCGCTGTCCCCATACACTAGTATCAAAGATATCTCCTACTTACCTTCCTCTTGCGGAATGTCCCGCTGTCCCCATATACTAGTATCACAGATATCTCCTACTTACCTTCCTCTGGCGGAATGTCCCGCTGTCCCCATACACTAGTATCACAGGTATCTCCTACTTACCTTCCTTTCCCGGAATGGCCCGCTGTCCCCATACACTAGTATCACAGATATCTCCTACTTACCTTCCTCTGGCGGAATGTCCCACTGTCCCCAAACACTAGTATCACAGATATCTCCTACATACCTTCCTCTTGCGGAATGTCCCGCTGTCCCCAAACACTAGTATCACAGATATCTCCTACTTACCTTCCTCTTGCGGAATGGCCCGCTGTCCCCATACACTAGTATCACAGATATCTCCTACTTACCTTCCTCTTGCGGAATGTCCCGCTGTCCCCATACACTAGTATCACAGATATCTCCTACTTACCTTCCTCTTGCGTAATGTCCCGCTGTCCCCATACACTAGTATCACAGATATCTCCTACTTACCTTCCTCTTGCGGAATGTCCTGCTGTCCCCATACACTAGTATCACAGATATCTCCTACTTACCTTCCTCTGGCGGAATGTCCCGCTGTCCCCAAACACTAGTATCACAGATATCTCCTACTTATCTTCCTCTTGCGGAATGGCCGCTGTCCCCATACACTAGTATCACAGATATCTCCTACTTACCTTCCTTTTGCGGAATGGCCCGCTGTCCCCATACACTAGTATCACAGATATCTCCTATTTACCTTCCTGTCCCGGAATGGCCCGCTGTCCCCATACACTAGTATCACAGATATCACCTACTTACCTTCCTCTCCCGGAATGGCCCGCTGTCCCCATACACTAATATCACAGACTGGAGGAAATAGGAAACCGTCAGTTAGTAAAACAATGTTTATTTATTTATTTATTTGTATACGCAGGATAAGTCAGTGGTAGAACATGAGGTTTAATGTACAGATTTGTCCTTATTTACCCATCGTTTTTGTGCCATAAGTAGCGAGATGCATGTGCCACGGGTAGGAATTTTCAGACTATACTATAGATGTGCGGATTGGTTCTCCAGGAATCCGAATCCACCTGAGTTTTGTGAATCCGCACAGAGACGAGTCGCGGTTTTGATCTTCCAGCGGTTCAGAATTCGGATTTTGAATTTCGGGATTTGGATTGCATAAATTTCATGATTTTAGCCGTTTGTTAAAACTTTTTATCAGTTTTTTAAAAAAAGAAAACCCCAGAACCAAAACAAGAAGATGAATCTGGATCCAAAATGAAAACACGGGGATCAGCGCTTGTCTCTACCTAAATTTTTACCTCCTAAATTTGGCACCGCAGCTGCGTATAAGCAAGATTGTAGTGTACTGGGCGCTTAGGCTGTGTACTCCCCTTGTCGCACACTGCTGTGTCACGCAAAGACGCCAGTTGTGTGCCCGGTGCTCGTAATTTTGTCGCATTTGAATTGCGAAACAGATGCAAATTCTGAAAAATACTGAGCATCTGGACGCATGGCGCGGCTTAGTTGCATATATTTTGTGATGCTATTTAGTGAAATTTGATGATAGGTCAGTGAGGACACATTTATATCTTGTTTGTTGATTATAAGGATATTAATGGGCTGATTCGCACGCTGAGTCGCACGCAGTGTAAATGTAGTCACAGGCAGCTGCAGAAGCCTGATTTACTACCTTATGCTAATGCCAGTATCTGTTCAACTAATGTGGGGCATCCTCCATGTGCAAGCAGAAACCAGTGCCGCCAATTAATTATACATAGTACGCCGTAACCTTTATCATTAGCATCTGCATTTGCGCCAGACCCATGCTAGGAGCAAGAGATCCGAAACAGGTTTCCCGTCCGTACGAAGGACTACCAATCGTATAGAGCTTTAGATAAATGACAATGACACTCCTCCAAGTCAGGGTGGTTACATGCGATCGTATGGTCACCACCCAGGTCGTCACGGCCTGAAACGCCCTATTTCATGGAAAGAAAAACCAAGCTCCATCCGACTCAGAATAGGGCATACGCAAGATGCGTAAATTCACTTCTGCGCCATTTTTCATCCATGAACAGAGATCCGCGTGACTAAGACGCAGCCCCTATATGTGACTTTACCAGATGGGTGACATTTCCTACCTTAGTGATGACCCCCAATTATTAGTGAGGTCATACAGTAAGATGCATTCTCATCAAATCTTGTTCATACATTGCCTACCCTCCCGAAATGGCCGGGAGTCTCCCGAAAATCAGGTGGCGCTCCTGGCTAACTGGAAAGGTGGACATGTCTCCTGGGTTTGGGGCCACCCAACTGCATACAGGCAGCCGATTACGTGATTCATGTTAAATTGCATCATGGTAGCCACGCCCCCCCTCCCACTCCACACTGCTGGTAATCTCAGCATTGCACAACTAGGGCGGGGCTATGATGATGCAATTTCATCATCATGCCCCCAGGCCTGCCCACCTCTGCCGAGTCCCACCCCCGCCCACCTCCGCCGAGTCCCACCCCTGCAGTGCCAGCAAGTATGATCTTGTTCAGTCTACAAAACATCTGCCATGTATGTTGTGCAGACCACAGATACATTTGTGTGTCAGGGCCATAAGTATCCTGTATCTGTGAAGGCTCTTTTCCTCTTTCCTTGACGCCACGGATCTGCGAGAAGACGGTTAAACTTCTTGAAAGTCAGATCATAACTTATTAAAGAGTCTGCGATGACCCTGCTGTAAACTTCTCAGGTTCTCAGCTTGGATTTTCTTCCATATACACCACTAGTATTTTAACAGCGGGTGCTGAAGCTCAGTTTTCAGGCTAAATAATACAAAATGGGGGGAGAGAGAAGTCCCTGAACCTTAACAAAATGGTCTTAATTTTAATGATGAAGGATCTCAATCTCCAATCCATTATGTAGAGCAATAGAAGGTCAGACTGTGATTTTATTTTTATTTTTTTAAATACGATCTTGGGAAACAGATGGCTGTCACTGTCTTTTGCTGAATCAGACCTGGAATTGTAATACTTAATTATTAATCCAGTAAATGGAAAGGCGTAAGTGCGGCCTAAGGGTGCCCTCTAGTGATGAGGATGAGATTTAAGAAAAGAAATGGATCATGGGAAAAATAAATCTATGTAGTCCTACAGTATATGCAACGTGAAATACTTATTTATTGCATGCATGCTTTTCATTTACAATCTAATGATTTTATTCATTGTAACAGGAATGTCCTAGCGGCATTGTCAATGAAGATAATTTCAAACAGATTTATTCCCAGTTTTTTCCGCAAGGAGGTAAGGTTTACTTCATATTGTGTACGTGTACAATGTAACATTACTGAGATACTTCATATTGTGTACGTGTACAATGTAACATTACTGAGATACTTCATATTGTGTACGTGTACAATGTAACATTACTGACATACTTCATATTGTGTACGTGTATAATGTAACATTACTGAAATACTTCATATTGTGTATGTGTACAATGTAACATTACTGACATATTTCATATTGTGTACGTGTACAATGTAACATTACTGACATACTTCATATTGTGTACGTGTACAATGTAATATTACTGACATACTTCATATTGTGTACACGTACAATGTAACATTACTGAGATACTTCATATTGTGTACGCGTACAATGTAACATTACTGACATACTTCATATTGTGTACGTGTACAATGTAACATTACTGACAAACTTCATATTGTGTACGCGTACAATGTAACATTACTGAGATACTTCATATTGTGTACGTGTACAATGTAACATTACTAACATACTTCATATTGTGTACGCGTACAATGTAACATTACTGAGATACTTCATATTGTGTACGTGTACAATGTAACATTACTGACATACTTCATATTGTGTACGTGTACAATGTAACATTACTGAGATACTTCATATTGTGTACGTGTACAATGTAACATTACTGACATACTTCATATTGTGTACGTGTACAATGTAACATTACTGAGATACTTCATATTGTGTACGCGTACAATGTAACATTACTGACATACTTCATATTGTGTACGTGTACAATGTAACATTACTGACATACTTCATATTGTGTACGTGTACAATGTAACATTACTGAGATACTTCATATTGTGTACGCGTACAATGTAACATTACTGACAAACTTCATATTGTGTACCCGTGCAATGTAACATTACTGACATACTTCATATTGTGTACGCGTACAATGTAACATTACTGAGATACTTCATATTGTGTACCCGTACAATGTAACATTACTGACATACTTCATATTGTGTACGTGTACAATGTAACCTTACTGAGATACTTCATATTGTGTACGTGTACAATGTAACATTACTGACATACTTCATATTCTGTACGTGTACAATGTAACATTACTGACATACTTCATATTCTGTACGCGTACAATGTAACATTACTGAAATACTTCATATTGTGTACGCGTACAATGTAACATTACTGAGATACTTCATATTGTGTACGCGTACAATGTAACATTACTGACATACTTCATATTGTGTACGTGTACAATGTAACATTACTGACATACTTCATATTGTGTACGTGTACAATGTAACATTACTGAGATACTTCATATTGTGTACGCGTACAATGTAACATTACTGACATACTTCATATTGTGTACCCGTACAATGTAACATTACTGACATACTTCATATTGTGTACGCGTACAATGTAACATTACTGAGATACTTCATATTGTGTACCCGTACAATGTAACATTACTGACATACTTCATATTGTGTACGTGTACAATGTAACCTTACTGAGATACTTCATATTGTGTACGTGTACAATGTAACATTACTGACATACTTCATATTCTGTACGCGTACAATGTAACATTACTGAAATACTTCATATTGTGTACGTGTACAATGTAACATTACTGACATACTTCATATTGTGTACGCGTACAATGTAACATTACTGAGATACTTCATATTGTGTACGTGTACAATGTAACATTACTGACATACTTCATATTGTGTACGCGTACAATGTAACATTACTGAGATACTTCATATTGTGTACGCGTACAATGTAACATTACTGACATACTTCATATTGTGTACGTGTACAATGTAACATTACTGACATACTTCATATTGTGTTAGTGTATAATATAACATTACTGAGATACTTCATATTGTGTACGCGTACAATGTAACATTACTGACATACTTCATATTGTGTACGTGTACAATGTAACATTACTGAGATACTTCATATTGTGTACATGTACAATGTAACATTACTGACATACTTCATATTGTGTACGCGTACAATGTAACATTACTGACATACTTCATATTGTGTACGTATACAATGTATCATTACTGAGATACTTCATATTGTGTACGCGTACAATGTAACATTACTGAGATACTTCATATTGTGTACAATGTAACATTACTGACATACTTCATATTGTGTACGTGTACAATGTAACATTACTGACATACTTCATATTGTGTACGTGTACAATGTAATATTACTGACATACTTCATATTGTGTACATGTACAATGTAACATTACTGACATACTTCATATTGTGTACGTGTACAATGTAACATTACTGAGATACTTCATATTGTGTACGTATACAATGTAACATTACTGACATACTTCATATTGTGTACGTGTACAATGTAATATTACTGAGATACTTCATATTGTGTACGCGTACAATGTAACATTACTGAGATACTTCATATTGTGTACGTGTACAATGTAACATTACTGACATACTTCATATTGTGTACGTGTATAATGTAACATTACTGACATACTTCATATTGTGTACGCGTACAATGTAACATTACTGAGATACTTCATATTGTGTACGTGTACAATGTATCATTACTGACATACTTCATATTGTGTACGTGTTCAATGTAACATTACTGACATACTTCATATTGTGTACGCGTACAATGTAACATTACTGACATACTTCATATTGTGTACGTGTACAATGTAACATTACTGACATACTTCATATTGTGTACGTGTACAATGTAACATTACTGACATAGGATATAAGGGTCTATCGGGTCTATATACTAAGCCTTGGAGATAAAGTGGATGGAGATAAAGTACCAACCAATCAGCTCCTAACTATAATTTTTCAAACACAGACTGTTAGGAGCTGATTGGTTGGTACATTATCTCTCTCCAGTTTAGCTCTCTCCAAGCTTTCATGAATACCCCCTTTATCTCCATCTACTTTATTTCTCTCTAAGGCTTAGTACATAAGGGGGGTCTATGCACTAAACCTTGAAGAGAGATAAAGTGGATGGAGATAAACTATCAACCAATCAGCTCCTAACTGTCATTTTTCAAAGACAGCCTGTAAAGTAACAGGAGGTAACCAGTTTCACTTTATCTCCGTCAACTTTATCTCTCTCCAAGGTTTAGTACATAGACCCCATAGACCCCTACGGTGTAAAATGTCTCAACGCTTGGAGAGAGATAAAGTGGATCGAGATAAAGTACCAACCAATCAGCTCCTAACTGTCACTTTACAGACTGTGCTTGAAAAATGATAGTTAGAAGCTGTACTTTGGGGGAAATGCATCTACTCTTTGAGAGAGATAAAGTGCCATCCAATCAGCTCCTGACTGTAATTTTCTCAAACACAGACAGTTAAATGACAGTTAGAAGCTGATCGATTGGTACTTTACCTATCTCCAAGCTTTGATGCATCTCCCCCTATGTATCAATATTTGCGGTACAGCCACAATTTTTTTTCTATCGATATTGCTTTGTTTACTTAGTGTTTATTACTTACATTACTTTACTTAGTGTTTATTACTTACTTTACTTAGTGTTTATTACTTACATTACTTTACTTAGTTTTAATTACTTACTTTACTTAGTGTGTATTACTTACATTACTTAGTGTTTATTACTTACATTACTTTACTTAGTGTTTATTACTTACTTTACTTAGTGTTTATTACTTACATTACTTAGTGTGTATTACTTACTTTACTTAGTGTTTATTACATACATTACTTAGTGTTTATTACATACATTACTTAGTGTTTATTACTTACATTACTTAGTGTTTATTACTTACATTACTTAGTGTGTATTACTTACATTACTTAGTGTGTATTACTTACATTACTTAGTGTTTATTACTTACATTACTTAGTGTTTATTACTTACATTACTTAGTGTTTATTACTTACATTACTTAGTGTGTATTACTTACATTACTTAGTGTTTATTACTTACATTACTTAGTGTGTATTACTTACATTACTTAGTGTTTATTACTTACATTACTTAGTGTTTATTACTTACATTACTTAGTGTTTATTACTTACTTTACTTAGTGTTTATTACTTACATTACTTAGTGTTTATTACTTACATTACTTAGTGTTTATTACTTACTTTACTTAGTGTTTATTACTTACATTACTTAGTGTTTATTACATACATTACTTAGTGTTTATTACTTACATTACTTAGTGTTTATTACTTACATTACTTAGTGTGTATTACTTACATTACTTAGTGTTTATTACTTACATTACTTAGTGTTTATTACTTACATTACTTAGTGTTTATTACTTACATTACTTAGTGTGTATTACTTACATTACTTAGTGTTTATTACTTACATTACTTAGTGTGTATTACTTACATTACTTAGTGTGTATTACTTACATTACTTAGTGTTTATTACTTACATTACTTAGTGTTTATTACTTACATTACTTAGTGTGTATTACTTACATTACTTAGTGTTTATTACTTACATTACTTAGTGTTTATTACTTACATTACTTAGTGTGTATTACTTACATTACTTAGTGTTTATTACTTACATTACTTAGTGTGTATTACTTACATTACTTAGTGTGTATTACTTACATTACTTAGTGTTTATTACTTACTTTACTTAGTGTTTATTACTTACTTTACTTAGTGTTTATTACTTACATTACTTTACTTAGTGTTTATTACTTACATTACTTTACTTAGTGTGTATTACTTACATTACTTAGTGTTTATTACTTACGTTACTTTACTTAGTGTTTATTACTTACATTACTTAGTGTGTATTACATACATTACTTAGTGTTTATTACATACATTACTTAGTGTGTATTACTTACATTACTTAGTGTGTATTACTTACATTACTTAGTGTTTATTACTTACTTTACTTAGTGTTTATTACTTACATTACTTAGTGTTTATTACTTACATTACTTAGTGTTTATTACTTACGTTACATTACTTAGTGTGTATTACTTACATTACTTAGTGTGTATTACATACATTACTTAGTGTTTATTACTTACATTACTTAGTGTGTATTACTTACATTACTTAGTGTTTATTACTTACATTACTTAGTGTGTATTACTTACATTACTTAGTGTTTATTACTTACTTTACTTAGTGTGTATTACTTACATTACTTAGTGTGTATTACTTACATTACTTAGTGTTTATTACTTACATTACTTAGTGTTTATTACTTACATTACTTAGTGTTTATTACTTACGTTACATTACTTAGTGTGTATTACTTACATTACTTAGTGTGTATTACATACATTACTTAGTGTTTATTACATACATTACTTAGTGTGTATTACTTACATTACTTAGTGTGTATTACATACATTACTTAGTGTTTATTACATACATTACTTAGTGTGTATTACTTACATTACTTAGTGTGTATTACTTACATTACTTAGTGTTTATTACTTACATTACTTAGTGTTTATTACTTACATTACTTAGTGTTTATTACTTACTTTACTTAGTGTGTATTACTTACATTACTTAGTGTGTATTACTTACATTACTTAGTGTGTATTACTTACATTACTTAGTGTTTATTACATACATTACTTAGTGTTTATTACTTACATTACTTAGTGTTTATTACTTACATTACTTAGTGTTTATTACTTACATTACTTAGTGTGTATTACTTACATTACTTAGTGTGTATTACTTACATTACTTAGTGTGTATTACTTACATTACTTAGTGTTTATTACTTACATTACTTAGTGTGTATTACTTACATTACTTAGTGTGTATTACTTACATTACTTAGTGTTTATTACTTACATTACTTAGTGTGTATTACTTACATTACTTAGTGTTTATTACTTACATTACTTAGTGTTTATTACTTACATTACATTACTTAGTGTTTATTACTTACTTTACTTAGTGTTTATTACTTACATTACTTAGTGTTTATTACTTACATTACTTAGTGTGTATTACTTACATTACTTAGTGTGTATTACTTACATTACTTAGTGTTTATTACTTACATTACTTTACTTAGTGTGTATTACTTACATTACTTAGTGTGTATTACTTACATTACTTAGTGTTTATTACTTACTTTACTTAGTGTTTATTACTTACTTTACTTAGTGTTTATTACTTACATTACTTTACTTAGTGTTTATTACTTACATTACTTTACTTAGTGTGTATTACTTACATTACTTAGTGTTTATTACTTACGTTACTTTACTTAGTGTTTATTACTTACATTACTTAGTGTGTATTACATACATTACTTAGTGTTTATTACATACATTACTTAGTGTGTATTACTTACATTACTTAGTGTGTATTACTTACATTACTTAGTGTGTATTACTTACATTACTTAGTGTTTATTACTTACTTTACTTAGTGTTTATTACTTACATTACTTAGTGTTTATTACTTACATTACTTAGTGTTTATTACTTACGTTACATTACTTAGTGTGTATTACTTACATTACTTAGTGTGTATTACATACATTACTTAGTGTTTATTACTTACATTACTTAGTGTGTATTACTTACATTACTTAGTGTTTATTACTTACATTACTTAGTGTGTATTACTTACATTACTTAGTGTTTATTACTTACTTTACTTAGTGTGTATTACTTACATTACTTAGTGTGTATTACTTACATTACTTAGTGTTTATTACTTACATTACTTAGTGTTTATTACTTACATTACTTAGTGTTTATTACTTACGTTACATTACTTAGTGTGTATTACTTACATTACTTAGTGTGTATTACATACATTACTTAGTGTTTATTACATACATTACTTAGTGTGTATTACTTACATTACTTAGTGTGTATTACATACATTACTTAGTGTTTATTACATACATTACTTAGTGTGTATTACTTACATTACTTAGTGTGTATTACTTACATTACTTAGTGTTTATTACTTACATTACTTAGTGTTTATTACTTACATTACTTAGTGTTTATTACTTACTTTACTTAGTGTGTATTACTTACATTACTTAGTGTGTATTACTTACATTACTTAGTGTGTATTACTTACATTACTTAGTGTTTATTACATACATTACTTAGTGTTTATTACTTACATTACTTAGTGTTTATTACTTACATTACTTAGTGTTTATTACTTACATTACTTAGTGTGTATTACTTACATTACTTAGTGTGTATTACTTACATTACTTAGTGTGTATTACTTACATTACTTAGTGTTTATTACTTACATTACTTAGTGTGTATTACTTACATTACTTAGTGTGTATTACTTACATTACTTAGTGTTTATTACTTACATTACTTAGTGTGTATTACTTACATTACTTAGTGTTTATTACTTACATTACTTAGTGTTTATTACTTACATTACATTACTTAGTGTTTATTACTTACTTTACTTAGTGTTTATTACTTACATTACTTAGTGTTTATTACTTACATTACTTAGTGTGTATTACTTACATTACTTAGTGTGTATTACTTACATTACTTAGTGTTTATTACTTACATTACTTTACTTAGTGTGTATTACTTACATTACTTAGTGTTTATTACTTACATTACTTAGTGTTTATTACTTACATTACTTTACTTAGTGTGTATTACTTACTTTACTTAGTGTTTATTACTTACATTACTTAGTGTGTATTACTTACTTTACTTAGTGTTTATTACTTACATTACTTAGTGTTTATTACTTACATTACTTAGTGTGTATTACTTACATTACTTAGTGTGTATTACTTACATTACTTAGTGTTTATTACTTACATTACTTAGTGTTTATTACTTACATTACATTAGTGTTTATTACTTACATTACTTAGTGTGTATTACTTACATTACTTAGTGTTTATTACTTACATTACATTAGTGTTTATTACTTACATTACTTAGTGTGTATTACTTACATTACTTAGTGTTTATTACTTACATTACTTAGTGTTTATTAGTTACATTACTTAGTGTGTATTACTTACATTACTTAGTGTTTATTACTTACATTACTTAGTGTTTATTACTTACATTACTTAGTGTTTATTACTTACATTACTTAGTGTGTATTACTTACATTACTTAGTGTTTATTACATACATTACTGAGTGTTTATTACTTACATTACTTAGTGTGTATTACTTACATTACTTAGTGTGTATTACTTACATTACTTAGTGTTTATTACTTACATTACTTAGTGTTTATTACTTACATTACTTAGTGTGTATTACTTACATTACTTAGTGTTTATTACTTACATTACTTAGTGTTTATTACTTACATTACTTAGTGTGTATTACTTACATTACTTAGTGTGTATTACTTACATTACTTAGTGTTTATTACTTACATTACTTAGTGTTTATTACTTACATTACTTAGTGTGTATTACTTACATTACTTAGTGTTTATTACATACATTACTGAGTGTTTATTACTTACATTACTTAGTGTTTATTACTTACATTACTTAGTGTTTATTACTTACATTACTTAGTGTTTATTACTTACATTACTTAGTGTGTATTACTTACATTACTTAGTGTTTATTACTTACATTACTTAGTGTGTATTACTTACATTACTTAGTGTTTATTACTTACATTACTTAGTGTGTATTACTTACATTACTTAGTGTTTATTACTTACATTACTTAGTGTTTATTACTTACATTACTTAGTGTTTATTACTTACATTACTTAGTGTGTATTACTTACATTACTTAGTGTTTATTACTTACATTACTTAGTGTTTATTACTTACATTACTTAGTGTGTATTACTTACATTACTTAGTGTTTATTACTTACATTACTTAGTGTGTATTACTTACATTACTTAGTGTTTATTACTTACATTACTTAGTGTGTATTACTTACATTACTTAGTGTTTATTACTTACATTACTTAGTGTTTATTACTTACATTACTTAGTGTTTATTACTTACATTACTTAGTGTTTATTACATACATTACTTAGTGTTTATTACTTACATTACTTAGTGTTTATTACTTACATTACTTAGTGTGTATTACTTACATTACTTAGTGTTTATTACTTACATTACTTAGTGTTTATTACATACATTACTTAGTGTGTATTACTTACATTACTTAGTGTTTATTACTTACATTACTTAGTGTTTATTACTTGCATTACTTAGTGTTTATTACATACATTACTTAGTGTTTATTACTTACATTACTTAGTGTTTATTACTTACATTACTTAGTGTTTATTACTTACATTACTTAGTGTTTATTACTTACATTACTTAGAGTGTATTACTTACATTACTTAGTGTTTATTACTTACATTACTTAGTGTTTATTACATACATTACTTAGTGTGTATTACTTACTTTACTTAGTGTTTATTACTTACATTACTTAGTGTTTATTACTTACATTACTTAGAGTGTATTACTTACATTACTTAGTGTTTATTACTTACATTACTTAGTGTTTATTACATACATTACTTAGTGTTTATTACTTACATTACTTAGTGTTTATTACTTACATTACTTAGTGTTTATTACTTACATTACTTAGTGTTTATTACATACATTACTTAGTGTGTATTACTTACATTACTTAGTGTGTATTACTTACATTACTTAGTGTGTATTACTTACATTACTTAGTGTGTATTACTTACATTACTTAGTGTTTATTACTTACATTACTTTACTTAGTGTGTATTACTTACATTACTTAGTGTTTATTACTTACATTACTTAGTGTTTATTACTTACATTACTTTACTTAGTGTGTATTACTTACTTTACTTAGTGTTTATTACTTACATTACTTAGTGTGTATTACTTACTTTACTTAGTGTTTATTACTTACATTACTTAGTGTTTATTACTTACATTACTTAGTGTGTATTACTTACATTACTTAGTGTGTATTACTTACATTACTTAGTGTTTATTACTTACATTACTTAGTGTTTATTACTTACATTACATTAGTGTTTATTACTTACATTACTTAGTGTGTATTACTTACATTACTTAGTGTTTATTACTTACATTACATTAGTGTTTATTACTTACATTACTTAGTGTGTATTACTTACATTACTTAGTGTTTATTACTTACATTACTTAGTGTTTATTAGTTACATTACTTAGTGTGTATTACTTACATTACTTAGTGTTTATTACTTACATTACTTAGTGTTTATTACTTACATTACTTAGTGTGTATTACTTACATTACTTAGTGTTTATTACATACATTACTGAGTGTTTATTACTTACATTACTTAGTGTGTATTACTTACATTACTTAGTGTGTATTACTTACATTACTTAGTGTTTATTACTTACATTACTTAGTGTTTATTACTTACATTACTTAGTGTGTATTACTTACATTACTTAGTGTTTATTACTTACATTACTTAGTGTTTATTACTTACATTACTTAGTGTGTATTACTTACATTACTTAGTGTGTATTACTTACATTACTTAGTGTTTATTACTTACATTACTTAGTGTTTATTACTTACATTACTTAGTGTGTATTACTTACATTACTTAGTGTTTATTACATACATTACTGAGTGTTTATTACTTACATTACTTAGTGTTTATTACTTACATTACTTAGTGTTTATTACTTACATTACTTAGTGTGTATTACTTACATTACTTAGTGTTTATTACTTACATTACTTAGTGTGTATTACTTACATTACTTAGTGTTTATTACTTACATTACTTAGTGTGTATTACTTACATTACTTAGTGTTTATTACTTACATTACTTAGTGTTTATTACTTACATTACTTAGTGTTTATTACTTACATTACTTAGTGTGTATTACTTACATTACTTAGTGTTTATTACTTACATTACTTAGTGTTTATTACTTACATTACTTAGTGTGTATTACTTACATTACTTAGTGTTTATTACTTACATTACTTAGTGTGTATTACTTACATTACTTAGTGTTTATTACTTACATTACTTAGTGTGTATTACTTACATTACTTAGTGTTTATTACTTACATTACTTAGTGTTTATTACTTACATTACTTAGTGTTTATTACTTACATTACTTAGTGTTTATTACTTACATTACTTAGTGTTTATTACATACATTACTTAGTGTTTATTACTTACATTACTTAGTGTTTATTACTTACATTACTTAGTGTGTATTACTTACATTACTTAGTGTTTATTACTTACATTACTTAGTGTTTATTACATACATTACTTAGTGTGTATTACTTACATTACTTAGTGTTTATTACTTACATTACTTAGTGTTTATTACTTGCATTACTTAGTGTTTATTACATACATTACTTAGTGTTTATTACTTACATTACTTAGTGTTTATTACTTACATTACTTAGTGTTTATTACTTACATTACTTAGTGTTTATTACTTACATTACTTAGAGTGTATTACTTACATTACTTAGTGTTTATTACTTACATTACTTAGTGTTTATTACATACATTACTTAGTGTGTATTACTTACTTTACTTAGTGTTTATTACTTACATTACTTAGTGTTTATTACTTACATTACTTAGAGTGTATTACTTACATTACTTAGTGTTTATTACTTACATTACTTAGTGTTTATTACATACATTACTTAGTGTTTATTACTTACATTACTTAGTGTTTATTACTTACATTACTTAGTGTTTATTACTTACATTACTTAGTGTTTATTACATACATTACTTAGTGTGTATTACTTACATTACTTAGTGTGTATTACTTACATTACTTAGTGTGTATTACTTACATTACTTAGTGTGTATTACTTGCATTACTTAGTGTTTATTACTTGCATTACTTAGTGTTTATTACTTACATTACTTAGTGTTTATTACATACATTACTTAGTGTTTATTACTTACATTACTTAGTGTTTATTACTTACATTACTTAGTGTTTATTACTTGCATTACTTAGTGTTTATTACATACATTACTTAGTGTTTATTACTTACATTACTTAGTGTTTATTACTTACATTACTTAGTGTTTATTACTTACATTACTTAGTGTTTATTACTTACATTACTTAGTGTGTATTACTTACATTACTTAGTGTTTATTACTTACATTACTTAGTGTTTATTACTTACATTACTTAGTGTGTATTACTTACATTACTTAGTGTTTATTACTTACATTACTTAGTCTGTATTACTTACATTACTTAGTGTGTATTACTTACATTACTTAGTGTTTATTACTTACATTACTTAGTGTTTATTACATACATTACTTAGTGTGTATTACTTACATTACTTAGTGTTTATTACTTACATTACTTAGTGTTTATTACTTACATTACATTAGTGTTTATTACTTACATTACTTAGTGTGTATTACTTACATTACTTAGTGTTTATTACTTACATTACTTAGTGTTTATTACTTACATTACTTAGTGTGTATTACTTACATTATTTAGTGTTTATTACTTACATTACTTAGTGTGTATTACTTACATTACTTAGTGTTTATTACTTACATTACTTAGTGTGTATTACTTACATTACTTAGTGTTTATTACTTACATTACTTAGTGTTTATTACTTACATTACTTAGTGTTTATTACTTACATTACTTAGTGTGTATTACTTACATTACTTAGTGTGTATTACTTACATTACTTAGTGTTTATTACTTACATTACTTAGTGTGTATTACTTACATTACTTAGTGTGTATTACTTACATTACTTAGTGTTTATTACTTACATTACTTAGTGTGTATTACTTACATTACTTAGTGTTTATTACTTACATTACTTAGTGTGTATTACTTACATTACATTAGTGTTTATTACTTACATTACTTAGTGTTTATTACTTACATTACTTAGTGTTTATTACTTACATTACTTAGTGTGTATTACTTACATTACTTAGTGTGTATTACTTACATTACTTAGTGTGTATTACTTACATTACTTAGTGTGTATTACTTACATTACTTAGTGTTTATTACTTACATTACTTAGTGTTTATTACTTACATTACTTAGTGTGTATTACTTACATTACTTAGTGTTTATTGTTGCGTTCTGCGTATGCATCGCAGTGACTACGCAGACCCATCGCAGAGTGATTGACAGGAAGTAACATTTGTGGGAGGTGACGGGGTGGGGGGTGGTCGAAGAAATGCAGGTGAGCCAGTGCGATTGAATGACGTTGCAGGGGCGTGCATAATTTATGCGATGGCATACGCAGGTTGAGCACTCACTGCGTACCGGAAGGTTAGCAATTCCTAAGTAAGGTCTGCCCTTGTGCAAGTGTGCGTGAGGCTGCGATGGTACTCGATGTTAGCGATGGTTTCGCAGTCTTGCTAAGTATTTAGGATGTGTGTAAGGTAAGGGGGCGTCCTTATGTAGTGCTGCGACGGCATAGCGATCGCAGAGGATTAGCATACTTTCGCAGTGAGACTGAGTGTGTAATCACAGCCGCGGTCCAACCTGAATGAGGCCCACAGTCTGTAAAGCGTCAGTTAGAAGCTGATTGGTTGGTTCTTTATCTCTCTCCAAGACTTGGTACATCTATCCCAAAAGCGTACAGTTTTTAGAGCTTGATACATAGCACTTGTACATAGACATCTATTCAGGTACCTTGGGATGATGGTGGAGCACGATGAGGGCATTGGTGCAGAAGATATTTGTATATCTTCCACGTTGTCCCATTTATACATGAGGAGAAAACTTAAATATGAGGAAAACGTGCAGATACCCTTATTTCTGCATCTTTAACAGATGTGGTGGTTAGACCCGTACGCCCTGCTCTGCCCTGGGGTAAGTATTGTAGTGTGGTCAGACCCGTACGCCCTCCTCTGCACTGGGGTAAATATTGTAGTGTGGTCAGACCCGTACGCCCTGCTCTGCCCTGGGGTAAGTATTGTAGTGTGGTCAGACCCGTACGCCCTGCTCTGCCCTGGGGTAAGTATTGTAGTGTGGTCAGGCCCGTACGCCCTCCTCTGCCCTGGGGTACATATTGTAGTGTGGTCAGACCCGTACGCCCTGCTCTGCCCTGGGGTAAGTATTGTAGTGTGGTCAGGCCCGTACACGCCCTCCTCTGCCCTGGGGTACATATTGTAGTGTGGTCAGACCCGTACGCCCTGCTCTGCCCTGGGGTAAGTATTGTAGTGTGGTCAGACCCGTACGCCCTCCTCTGCCCTGGGGTAAGTATTGTAGTGTGGTCAGGTCACACTTACACTGAGCACGGTCATTGGTAGTTGTTGCTACATAATGATAATAGAGCATTATCTGGGTAACTCACAGAACACTTCCTTCTTTTGTTGGATAATAATGGTCACGCAGCAGGATCACTGTCTGATTTGGCAACACACGTAGAAGGTCCCATTGAATGTGATATGGACTTCAGAACCTGGGCCAATCATATATATAAATGCGCGTATGTACACACACACCGCTCATTTTTTAATTTCACACCAAGATAGAGACTTATTGGAAATGTTATGGGTTATCTAGGGCATAATAGCTTCAAAATGTACAGTATATCTGTTTTAATAGATACGCTTACAATAATAAGAAGCCTCATCTAAGTGCATGGCAGCAGGTTACTTGCTAACTCTCCCTCATTGTTAGTGAGACTCCCTGAAATAGCAGCAATCTCCCTGTCTCCCTGAAGAGTCTAATAATCTCCCTGATTGCACCTTACCCCCCATTATGTAGCTGTTATATAAGAAATATATATATATATATATTTATATATATATATATATATATATATATATACACATTCAAATGGGATTATTAGTACAATTTCCCAGCATTGGTTATAAATGACAGACGCTGATAGGTCGCTTTGAGCTACTTCACTGTATCTATCTCTAAGATTTGATAAATCTCCCCCTTAGTTAAGTATAAACAACTAATGCAGGTAAAGTAATAAATACTGTAGAACTGCTTTCATACATATATTAATTCATTTCACGTATGAATATCTGATAAGGGCTTACTTGCTCTTTAATGTTCCTCTGTTCTGTTTGTGTCCTAGACTCCAGCATGTATGCGCATTTTCTATTTAACGCGTTTGACACCGACCACAGTGGTTCCGTCAGTTTTGAGGTGAGAATTTATAATCAGCTTTATACAGAGCAGGAGATATAAATTGTCACCTGTCATAATTATGTTAGCTGCCCCTGTTATACTGAACGTTGCTTTACCCAGCACAATGTTTGAATTAGGCCAAATGTTATTTAAACAGTTTTTTGATTTTTCATTTCATTTGATGGGGAGTAGTTATTGTAAAGGGTCATGTTTAAAGTTATAACATAGACACTGTTACAATGCTTTAAATGACATAGGTGTCCGCATTGTCCAGTTGATATAATGCTGTTGACATTCTGACTGCGACACCATGGACAGTACGTATCCCGTTGGATGCTTATTTTAAACACACAACTGCTGGGTCCGGCTGCTGTAGATGCCTGATCTGTTACCCTGAGACTTGTTTTCTTACCTGTCTTGTTATCTTGCAGGATTTTGTAGCAGGATTGTCTGTGATCCTCCGAGGAAGCATAGATGACAAACTCAACTGGGCCTTCAACTTGTACGATTTAAACAAAGATGGCTGCATCACTAAAGAGGTACGGTTCACACAAGTGCCATTTTGTCTGCCACCCTCCCCCCCCAAGGAGAAAAAAATTGGCCCAATGCCGACATTTTCACAAACACACAAAGGACCTCATTCAGACCCGGTCGCAAGCGCTGAGCACTCGCAACCGGGTCGATGTTTAGGCCCTGCGCACGCGCAGCGGCCGCACTGCGCGTGCGCAAGCCCCGGACGAAGAAAGAGATATTCTCTTGCTCCGGAGCTCACTACAAAAGGGGCGGCTGTCGATGGTGATCGACAGCTCGCCCCATTTTGTAGGCGTGGCGTGCGGGTGGTTTCACAAACGGAGGTGTTCCTTAAGGAACGCCTGCCGTTTTGTGGGCGGCCGCACTGACATCAGCAGTGATGTCAGTGGGGAGCTTCCTGCTCGATCAGAGCAGGATGCTCCCTGGGGCTTGCGGTTGCCGAGACCCAACCTTAGGGTCTCGTCGCAAGCCCCGATGGTCGCGATGGTCTTATCCATCGCGACCATCAACCTGGTCGGTCGCTAAAGCTGTGGGTGGTAACCCACAGCTTAGCTAGCGACCAGGAGGTCGCACTTTAATAGACAAGTGCCCGCCCTCATTCAGAGCGAGCGCTCGCTTCTTGCGACCGCCCCTGAATGAGGGCCAAAATGCTTTGTGAATTTGTCTCTTACTGAACCTGTCAAAAGAAAAGTAGTAAAATGAAAAGTAGTAAAATGTAATGCTAATAAAAGAAAAGAATTCTGAAGACTTGTCTAGGATAAGGTTAGTCGGTTTCACTGTACAGAGGTCATGGACTGACTACAGCATCTCTCCATAAATGCTGCACAGACTCAACACCCGTTCTTCTACAGTAAGGCCGGAGGTTCCCAAACGCGGTCCTCAAGGCACCCCAACAGTTCATTTTGTAGAGATATCCATGGTTGAGCACAGGTGGTTAAATCAAATTGACTGAGGTACTAATTAAGTCATCTGTGGTCAAACATAGATAGCCATAAAAACCTGGACTGCCTTGAGGACCCCGTTTAGGAACCTCTGTTTAGGCAATAGGCACCCAAGGTGATGACATACTGGTGGAAGATCTGACGCTCTCCCTGGAGCTCACCCGGTTGGCTGCAATGGCGTGAGCATAGACTTTCCTATAAGTCTCGTCATAACTGCTGTAATATGCTGTAACCAAGTACTGCTACAAGTCTCTACTTCCTTCTCGTATATCTGGTTTTCTGAGTGGTGATTGGAGGAAGTATAATAAATAACTCTGGTTATTACAGGCCACTAGTATGATTCTTCCTTACATCTCCGTTGTAACATTAATAGGTGTTGAGAGAATAAATAAAGATTTAGGTGGGGGGGGGAGCCAATTATCCCCAATATATTTTGGGGGGGCGGGCGAAAAACAGGGATATTTCACCGATAATCCCCGTTTTTCATCAATGGTTTTTTTCTCCATATCCTATTATTTCAGACGCAATAATAGGATATTTTGGCTAAAAAAACACACAGGTCCATGAACTTGTTACAGATCCTTTGCGGCAGTGAAAAAAATGCACTTTTTGTGGATATTTTATCGGGACACATGAGGTCCCGGAAAAAAAAAAAACGATAAGTGCCGGCATCAGGCTCTTCGAGGCTAATTGAATAGCCCCGGGGGATCCATTATCGCCTGAACAATGTTCGGGGATAATTTGATACCACCGTTACTCTCCTCTGTCACTAACTATCGAGCTGCTTCCCTGGTGCATAACCAAATTCTGGTGTACCTTACGCCTTCACTGCTTTACCTAGCAGAGGGGGAGATGTATCAAGCCTTCTAAAGAGTGGAGAAGTGGAGAAGTTACTCATAGTAACCAATCAGCTTCTACCTATTATTTTAAAGGATGTACCCTATAAATGCTAGCAAGAAGCTTATTGGTTGCTATGGGTAACTTCTTCCCTTCTCCGCTCTGTAGGAAACTTGATGCATCTCCCCCAGAATCCTGAACCTTCTTTCAACATTCTTTACCCCATCACCTTTTTCCTGGAGTTTTCAACTCTTTGAAAGGTGCCCGTTCCTATTCTTACCTTAGAACCCACCATTAGAGCCTTGATCCAGAGCCATACGAGATGCCGATGTTCACATAGATGAGCGATTTTTAAGGCAAATGCGCACGTGCGGATATTCCTACAGCCGCAACCATAGGAGGCCGTGGTCAGACCGAGAGACACTGCACTTGCCCATAGGGTTTGTGCAGGTTTTAAAGATGCGACCGATGGTGGTTTAGACGCAACAATCGGTATTAAACCGCGCACGGGCACTAAGAGTGGGCGTCTCAGACCTTGCACAATCGGCCGCATGGAAGTACTTTAGGGAAGGAGTTTGTAGCGGCATTTGCAGAAACTCGCAGATGGGGGCGAGCGCCAATAGACACAGCTGCCTTTTACTCAGAATGACCCCCCTTAATATCGTACAAATTAGTGCTACACTATATGCTGTATAAATACGGTTTATTACCGCATATCCTCAAGGACCTGTATTACTCTATATAATAATGTTAGAATGATTACCAATGGCATTAGGCGCGCCTCCAGCGTAATTTCACATATAGATTGTTCTCATCCTACTGTGCCAACAGCCTCACATCCAGCCCTCAGCCGGCCAATGACCCCCGCGCAAATCTACTCTTCCCTTCCGATCTTCCATCCCAAGCCTAAGAGAACCAAGCCATAATATCTACCTTGCTGTTCTGGCAGCCACATGTATTACAGAAGTGACCTCTTGTAATGTTGTATAATAACTGTTTATCTGTGTGTATCCTCTGTACAGGAGATGATGGACATTATGAAATCTATATATGACATGATGGGGAAGTATACTTACCCGAACATGCGAGAGGAGGCTCCCAGGGAGCACGTGGAGAACTTCTTTCAGGTGAATGGCTGACCGACCTCTTTGCTGAGATGTGTATATTATGATCGGATATCAGTGTGCACTTCTCAGTATGTCTGTAACAGATATTATTGGTTCTATGGGCTTCAGAGATAGACGTACGCAGCAGCTGTGCCATAATAGTCTGCTAATGCCGCAGGGGGCTGCGTTGTGCAAATAGACACCCCTGCAGGCCTGTCTGACCCGCTGCTGCATCAGATTCGAATCATCTGCGTCAACATCGCCCATCTGGTTACTCAGGATGACTGGGAAAATCACGTTGCTGAAGACAGTGGAACTGCATCCAAAAACGCAGCCACTGGCTTCAGCACGCCCAGAAAACGGGAACGACATACCGCCATTTTCTGTGAGGCTGCCCGTCACCCCACCCCCACCCCATTGCCACCCAGAAACGCCAGCAGTATCTCAATCATGCTGCAACTTTTGGGGCGCTGCGAGCGACGTTGCATCCCTGAATGTCCACATGCGCAGTGCAACTTTTGCACATGCACAGACCTAAAAACATTGGTGATGTATGTAAACATTGGTATTAATATCCTTCTGGAGATATTGCCTCCAGAACTGAACACAGTATTCGAGATGAGGATGTACCAATGACCTATATAGTCTTTCTTTCTACTACTGATTCCTCTCCCTATGCAACCAAGAATCTGACTTGCCTTCCTCATTGCTTTGTTACAATGTTTGCCTGCCTTTAAGTCACCTGAAATAGTGACTCCTAGATCCCTTTCCTCTTCAGTAGTTTCAGGTATAGTGTACATTGGTGATGTACAGCCATGGCCAAAAGTATTGAGAATGACACAAGTATTGGTTTTCACACAGTTTGCTGCTTCAGTGTTTTTAGACCTTTTTGTCAGATGTTACTATGGTATACTGAAGTAAAATTACCAGCATTTCATAAGTGTCAAAGGCTTTTATTGACAATTACATTACGTTTATGCAAAGAGTCAATATTTGCAGTGTTGACCCTTCTTTTTCAACACCTCTGCAATTCTCCCTGGCATGCCAGTCAACTTCTGGGCCACATACTGACTGATGGGCGTCCATTCTTGCCTAATCAATGCTTGGCGTGTCTCTGAATTTGTAGGTGTTTGTTTGTGCACCCGCCTCTTGAGGATTGACCACAAGTTCTCAGTGGGATTAAGGTCTGGGTAGTTTCCTGGCCATGGACTCAAAATTTCAATGCTTTGTTCCCCGAGCCACTTAGTTATCACTTTTGCCTTATGGCAAGGTGCTCCATCATGCTGGAAAAGGGGTCTCCTCAGTTTCGATCTGTGTCTCTCCCTCTCAGTAAAGCTCCACACTAATATGATCCATCTCCCACACTCTTGTATCACACTTACAGACACAGCTGAGCTAGTCAGTAAGCCCGGCCTTTGTGAAACTGGGGGCAGGAAAGGAGCTCTGAGATTAGGGCTGTCCCAGAAAGGGACAATATGCCTAAATTAAGAGGATCTCCACTCAAAATGGAATTTCCTGCATTAGGAAGTATCCACTCAGGTGGGAGCTGGTTGGGCCCTGCCCCCTGTGTGGCAGAATGTGAACTGGCAACACCACAATAGCATATTGGGGACTGGGGGGGGAATACAATATGGCATAATATGAACTGGTGCCAGTATGTGGTATGATGTAAACAAAGGCACTATTATGGGGTATAAAAAGAACCACTGCAGAGAAAGGAGTTTCTCTAGAAGCACTGGTGAGGGGCCCCCTTCAAAAAGGTTGCTATGGGGCCTACAATGTTCTGGCTACCCCTCTGTGTTGTTTAAAACTTGTTTTAATGCATTAAACCTGAAAATGTTAATTCTCTGGCAATGTTCATTCACCCTAAATTGTAATCTTGAGGATTGACCACAACTTGTCAATGGCATTAAAGGTCTGGGGAGTTTCCTGGCCATGGACCCACAATTTCTATGTTTTGTTCCCTGATCCACTTAGTTATCACTTTTGCCTTATGGCTAGGTGCTCCATCATGCTGGAAAAGGCATTGTTCCTCCCCAAACTGTTCTTGGATGGTTGGGAGAAGTTGCTCTTGGAGGAAGTTTTGGTACCATTCATTTTTCATGGCTGTGTTCTTGAGAGTAATCCCACTCCCTTGGCTGAGACGCAGCCCCACACATGAATGGTCTCAGGATGCTTTACTGTTGGCATGATACAGGACAAAGGCCCTCATTCAGAGCCGTTCGCTATTTGCGTTCGTTCGTTCAAAAACAAGGGGTGGCTATGCAAATGATCCATTCGCACATTGCAGTCTGTTCACACCTCTAAGTCTGAACGAGCGAGCAAAACATACGCTCGTTTATTTGATAAAAACGCCCCCTGGCCGCTCGCACCATACGTCATGTCCGCTATTTATTAGATTAATCGAGTACATCGAACAGGATATGAACTGCTCGCTATTCTTGTGGTTGGTTTTTTCAACCGCTATTTTGCGAGCAGTTCTGAGTTAAAAAAAAACAAGTGACGTGGTCATTGACGCTGCTGTATTAATTATGCACACCCATAAAACGCCCGTTTTGACCTTTAAGCACGCCTGCGATCGGATCTCCACTCCCCGTTTTCAAGCACCTTCCCCTGTTACCACCCACATACGCCTCATTCTGTCACTCAAAATAGCAGGCACTCGCTATATTGCGTACAAATGATTTTCGGCCGCACTGACTGGTTCGCGCATGCGTACTAAAAACCATACGCATGCGCAGATGTGCGAATATCGCTCGGAACGAGCGTACTGCCGCTAGCGAGTGGCTCTGAATGAGGGCCAAAGACTTTTGGAGGATGGCCTGGTGTCAAGAAGGGCAGCAAAGAAGCCACTTCTCTCCAAGAAAAACATCAGGGACAGACTGATATTCTGAAAAAGGTACAGGGATTGGACTGCTGAGGACTGGGGTAAAGTTATTTTCTCTGATGAATCCCCTTTCAGATTGTTTGGGGCATCTGGAAAAACGCTTGTCCGGAGAAGAAAAGGTGAGCGCTACCATCAGTCCTGTGTCATGCCAACAGTAAAGCATCCTGAGACCATTCATGTGTGGGGTTGCTTCTCAGCTAAGGGAGTGGGCTGCGGGATTTTGTTCCTCCCGCATCTCGTTGCCCCCCCCATTCCTGTTACCACCCAGAATCTTGCAATGACATTGCATGGCTCGTCATGCAATTTCGATCTGCCTCTCTGTGCGGTAACCATTGGGACACAAGCTCAGTGCGGCTCGGACGCATGCGCAGAGGGAAACCATCGGCCACTTGCGCCCAATGGCTTCCCTGCGTCCACCTCTAAATCATCCCGTCAGCTGGGATGTTGCATTCCGGAATGGCACAAATCATCCAGCAACATCGCTAATTATTCCTCACACCCAACTGAGGTGCTCAGGAAAAGTAGCAATGTTAAACCTACCATAACTGGCGGAAATCTGTGCAGCCGAATGTTCAGCGGCACATCACCGCTAAGTGAATAGCCCCCAATGTGTAGACCATTTTGGAACAGAGAACATTTTGGGCGCTATTTAAGATCCACGTTAGCTCAATATAACAATGGATAACATACTGTGCTTTTTCTAAAGATGGCGTTACCCTATAGTTGTCACTGGAGGACCTCCGGGTTTATGCGCAAAGCATAAGTGCGGCCACTGGCTGCGCCTGCACGTATGGGTTACATACATTGCTGGGAGCATTCGCAGCCAGTTAAGTGGAGAAAACTAGAATGCATTCTGTATCGCGGCAATATGCAGTAACACAGAAGGAACAACGACGAGCCACTAATGATAAATAGACCCCTCCTCATTTCTCATTCACCAAACCATACTCAATACTTATATTTGACATATGTTTTATGTTTTTTAGAAAATGGATAAAAATAAGGATGGTGTAGTCACAATTGAAGAATTCATTGAATCGTGTCAGAAGGTAAATATTTATGGCCGACGGATGAAAGTCATTATATCTCCAACCCTTCACATGAAATTGCGCTGATCCTGTCTGTATCATATATATCAGTGTATCCTCTGCTCTCGCAACAAGAGATTCTTAATGCTATATTCTCTATTAGAACCAGTGAATGTTAGCTACACATACTGCAATACAGGTTAAGCTGACCATGATCATTGATATACTTTGTAACAGGAATTAATCTGCATGCAGCTTGTTGCAGGCAAGTACTCCCAAGCGATAGCAGCTATTAGACACCTGAAGAATCACATGACAGCAGTTAGGCAGCTACGGTAAGGGCTTGCTCAGGAAAGCCTATTATTAATCTTAAGGTGCGTATCCACTTGCCGATAGAGGAACATTGTAATTGTAATTGTACAGTCGTTCCTGTGGGTGCCTATACTGAACGATATGTCGTTCAGTGCAGGCACCCTCCCTCATCCCCGAACATGCACAATCTGTCCTTATCGGCAGATTGACCGGCATGTTCAGGCGATGATTGATGCTGAAAACGACCAGTGGGAGCGCGTATCGCTGGTCGTTTTCGACATTAAACTGCACAACTACTGAACGATTAGTGAGTGATAGAACAATTACGATGTCGTAATCGTTCAATCGCTCACTTTACTCATCTAGTGGATACGCACCTTAACCCAATGTGGACAAGCCCCTCTTGTACCCAAGTTTTCATTTAGCTTCACTACATACTGTACATGAGATCACTGTACCTGTGCACAGTATTTAATAGTCGTTTTAGTTACAAATGGGTTACATGACCAAACCCTTCTCATCTGCAGTTTGGGGGTAACAGGGACATAGAAAAATTACACAAGACTGAGGTTCTATTCAGGACTTGTTATCAGGTTCTAAGCTGACGTTTGGATGGCGCCGTGATCCTGACAAGTGCCGGGAATCCGAGGCCGGTTTTCTGACCGCCGGAATCCCATGTGTCAGGATGTTGAACGTATCCCGCGAGGGGGTAATATTGCACCCTAAACCGATACCTCTACTCACAAGCTAAGTCGGACTGACTGACAGCATACTCTACAGATATTGTTATAGCTCTGTATTACTGTAGCTGTACTGAATTCTCCCAATGTGATGGGGTCATGGAAGAACCCCCTTTCTATCAGTGCTTCCTGCACGGGTCACACAACACAAAATGACGGCGGTACAGAACTATGTGACAGGACCTCCTCAGAATGTCCTTTTACTGGTGTGAAAGTAGTCGGGGCTGGAGCTACTATTAAGCGTACCTAGGTGGTTTTTTAGGACACCAATAGTTAGGGCATACTTTCCAATATCTCGGCTGCCCGATCTGGGAAGGAGCAGTCAGGTGGGAGGTCCTGTGGGAGGCATGGGGCAGGCAGGTGAGTGGTAGGGAGGCATGGTGCCATGATGGCGCCATTGTGGCCCTGCCCCCAGCAATGAAAAGCTAGGATTCTGGTCATTGTGAAGTCTATGATAACGCAATACAGAACAAATCGCATCATCAAGCCACTTGGGTCCTCACACTTCACTCACTAGCGGGCAGCAGTGGCGGGTGGCCTCTGGGAGACTTGGCTACTTTTCAAGGCGTCCGGAAGATCCACTTGAGATTCGGTAGTCACCCCTGAGAGTAGGAGGCGAGTATGAGTTAGGGGGGCACCTGTAACACTGAATCAGGGACAATATGCCACTCAACCTTATAAAGCACCTCGTGGCTCCCTTACATGTAGTGTAGGCCGCTGACATGAAGGCGGAGCAACTGGCAGCCTATTACATGTGAACCTGCTAGCTGCTGCCCTATTACAGGGTCACCAAAGGGGTGTGGCTATGATGTTACAGCGAAGCTCCACAGAGCATGCCACTACCACATACCCCCTGCTACAATAACAACCCGCAGGGTTTGCCCCAGCCCTGACACTATTTAGATGCAGAGAACGGGCGCTCTCTCTCTTAATGAAAGTATTTTGTACTTGCCACTAACATCCCTGCAAACTCTGGAAATATGCTGACTACAGATGTAATTCTAAAGGTGCATACACACACACCGATTTTTTGAACGATTATCATTAACGATATCGTTTATCATTCAATCGTTGTAAAAATCGTTCACTTTCTGAGTTAAAACGATAAACGATTATTGTTCATGCGCGTTCACGTTTGTAGCTTGTAGTTCAGTCAGACTGACCAACTGAACGATTTTCATTACGGGAATATGCAAAAATCGATTGTAGTTCAAAAATATCGTTCATTACACTCTAAAAAATCTGACAGATAAGAGCGTACACACTAGACGATATGCTCCCTGAGCGATATCGTCTAGTGTGTCCCCGGCAGGCTGTGCTCAATGTCGTTCATGAAATTGAGCACACCCGCTGAACGATATCATTAAAGATATCGTTCAGCGCCGGGCTCTCTTCCCCATTCCCCAACATGCAGCAACCTGACGACATCGTCAGGTTGGCCTGCATGTTTACTCTATGAACGATAATGGCGAACGACCCGCGGGAACGAGCGTCATCGTTATCGTTCATCGTTTTCATGTAAAAAATGGACGATAAAGTGGACGACTGAACGATATCGTTATCGTTTTATCGTCCACTTTAATCGCCCAGTGTGTACGCACCTATAATCTGACAGATAATCTGACAGAAAATCGTTCATAAAATCGTTGGTAACAAAATCGTTGTGTGTGTATGCAGCTTTAGCATCAATGGACAAGATGATCCTATTTAAATATTAGCTTTAATCAATCATAAAAGTGCACACACTACCCAGTAATCTGAGGAACCAACACCAGCAGCAGGGGGAACATTAGGCACTAAGGGCCTGATTCTGACCCGCTCGCGAGCGCTGGACGCTCGCAAGCGGGTCGATGGTGCCTAAGTGCGCATGCGCACGACGGAGGGAGCTCCGTCGTGCGCATGCGTGAGACCCGGCGAGCGACGGGGAATCCGTCGCTCCGGGTCTCGCACCAAAGGGGGCATGCTGTCGATGGTGAGTGACAGCACGCCCCCTTTGGTGGGCGTGCCGGGGGCGTGGCTGCCAGACGGAGGCGTTCCCATGGGAACGCCTACTATCTGAATCCGGCCCCACTGACATCAGTAGTGATGTCAGTGGGAGTGATTTTGGCTCTGATGGAGCCAAAATCACTCCAGGGCTTGCGGCAGCGAGACCCTACCGCAGGGTCTCGTCGCAAGCCCGATGGTCACGATGGTCTTGACCATCGCGACCATCATCATGGACGCTCGCTATAGCTGTGGGTGGTAACCCACAGCTATGCGAGCGTCCATGAGGCCGCTCCAAGTTGAGGTAGGAGGGCCCTGATTCAGAGCGAGCGCTCTGGTCAGAGCGTCCGGCTCTGAATCAGGCCCTAAATACAGCCAACAGTTCCACCCAAGTAAAATGATACAATTTAACACGTTCACAGGAAGCCTTTCATCGTCAAAGCACTACAGGAAATATATCCTTATTGCTAGATGAAAAATTGCTTTCCTGGGTCCTGTTTTAATAATCTATTAATTCTCCTGCAGGATGAAAATATCATGCGATCCATGCAGCTATTCGACAATGTAATTTAATGGCGGCTGTGATGAAAAGATTTCTTGAGATCCCACTTTTGAATGGACATACTTCTGACTGCACAATTACAGAACAGCGTGTCTAAAGCAAACGAAAATGCAAACATATTCTCTGTATGATTTCCCGGTCGTTGTAAAAGAAAAAAGAAAAAAAAAAGATATATAAATAAACTAAAAAGCGTAAAGAGGAGAATACCCCTCGATTGAAGATCCCAAAGCTATTGTCTGATGACGCTACTATGCCGCCATCTAGAGTATCTAACCGGAACTTCGCCACATCTGTGCGGCTAACTTGGATAGCAGTTTTTAGAGGTTGGGACCTGTGTTTGAACATATTACAGAGGGGAACTGACTTTCTGCTGACGTCCAAAAACCAGGGAGACTTTACATAAATCTTGTTTTACTTCTTTTTCAGAAAACAATGAAAGTATTACTGCATTGCCATTGAGTTATTATTATATCACGCATGATTGACCTCTGTACTTTTTAATCTGTGTAATTGTTGATCATCACGACCTTAAAAATATACCTCAGCTACATGGCTAGATACGCTCTCAGATTACCACGAACCAATGAGAAAGGATGGTTTTTGGCCAATCTTACTGTTTACCGTTTGATATATGTTACTAGTAATATTATTTAAAGCATAATGATTTTCCATTGGGTTTTTTGCTTTGGAAATGTTCCCTTAGAGCAGAATTATGCAAACAGTGGATCCAAAAAGGTCTTGTGGGGCCAAGTACCAGCTCGCCCCTACCAGCTTTTGGCTGGCAGGCTGACTATACTGAGACTTGTAGTCCCACATCAGCTGAAGAGCCACGGGTTACCATTGCTGTACAGGAAAAGTGAGTCTGCAGTGAGGAGCAGATAATGTGGGTTCCAGTGGCGGCTCGAGAGGTGGGTCTGCAGCGCGGTCCAAAATTCAAATAGGGGAGCTACACCAACTGCCAGTGATGTTTGGCAGCATTTGAGGGTCTATTTACTAAGCAGTGTTAGGAGACACAGTGAAAAGTGATAAGAAAGTGATAAGGTGCCAGCCAATCAGCTCCCAACTGTCATCTCACAGGCTGTGTTTGAAAAATGACAGTTGGGAGGCTGGTACCTTATCACTTTTCACTCTGTCTCCTAACACTGCTTAGTAAATAGACCCCTTGGAGTGGCAGTTGGTGTCGCTTCCCTATTTAAATTTTGGACTGCACTGGAGCTGACAATTGAAATTATATATATATATATATATATATATCTCTTTGATGATAATGTCCATTTCATTGTGAAATTAAGTGTCCACCTTTAGACATCTGGTTCTCCTTTACGTGGTGGCCCTCCCACAGATAATAGCGAGATGTGGTCTCCTCACTATTTATCATTAGATATGTACTTACTGACAGTATCAAACCTAGGGTTCATTTACTCAGAGCCGTGCGGTGAGGTAAATGGCTGGGGAGGCACTGGCTAGTATCAAAGCCAGAGTTACACATACGTATATGAACCCTGGGCATTATACAGTACAAAGGTGCAGCTGTATATAGTGCTGGAAATGTGGTGAGTTTTGATCAGGGATGTGTGGAAAAGGTAGACAGGGGAGGCAGTGCCTCACCTACCATACACTTTTTACTCCACTGTTTTGACTATAAAAATGATTAGAATAATACAAAGAAGATATTTATAATATTTTCTTTACATTTTTCTTATAATTTTTTTATAGTCAAAACTCTGGAGTATACCTAATGCTGCATACACACGGTCAGATTTTCGTAAAGATATGAACGATAAAGATTGTAAAGATCGTTAAATCGTTCATATCTTTGACATGTTGGGCATGCATCGACCAGCGATGTGCGTTCCCACATGCCAGATAGCGATCTCTGACATCGACTGTATTTGCAGTAAGATTTGGACGATTTCATTCATTTTAATTAATGTCAGAAATCGTTCATCGATCATCGTTGATAAAATCGTTAAAATCGTTCAATCGTTCATCGTTATCGTTCAACGATAATGATAATCTAGCAAATCTGACCGTGTGTATGCACCATTAGTATGACAGGAAAGGCTCTGCCTCACCTGCCCGCACATCCCTGCATTTACTCTAATGTGCACTAAGACATAGCAGCCAATCAGATACTTGCTTTCATTGCCTTACCTGCACCAGGAGATAAAAGCTAATTCCTACTTGGGTGTTGTGCAATTGCAATGTTTATAAATGAGCCCTAATGACAGCTGAGACCCACAAAAGGCACAGTGGTCACACGCGTGGGGTACACTGGAATGATTTATATTAAAGTAAACTCACTTTTATGGTTTGAATTTTATATGTTTTCATTTTTATTGACCCTGAATTCATTTTATGACAGTGCAGCAACACACCGGAGAAGCCGTCACTGTCATTACGCCAACGCCACGTGTTGCTTTAGTTTGTCCTCTGCTTTGTCAGTGCTGCACGGTGATAATGAGCGCGGAGTACCGAGTGTGAAATTATTACTACTTATAAATCATACATACTGAAAATACTCTTTTTTTATCAATCATTTTGTTAGTTGTACGGATTTGGAACTTTAGTTAAATGTTAGCGAGTTTCTCATGGAGATCTTTACTGGTGTGTTTATAATTAGTTCCCTAGGCCATTGTCTTTAGGCTCCTGCAAGACGGAAGCGTCCAAGCTTGGTAACCACATTCATTCATTCCATTTTAAGTACATTGTGCACTTAGTGGGTCCCATTTATTTAGACATAACCCAATTTCATGGCAAGTTCTGACCGACCCTTATAGCTTGCACTAGATTATGTTCTATCTTTGGAAACTCACCAGCTCATATTAATAGAAAAATGATGAAAGTTTATTTAAGAGGAATCATCAGAAGGGTCTCAGTCTCTATACTTAGTTGTTATTACCTTGTTACATTGGAACTTTAGCACTACATAATAAGCAAAAGTTCTGCCATAACCCATTCAGCCGAGAGAGAGCCTTCAATAACCCATTCTCTCCTAGGGCGGGATGTACTAAGAGGAAAATCAGAAAACTGCCATTCTCGGAATTTGGCCGCATTTTCTATATGTACCAAGCTCAGGAAAGCGATACATTCTGGAGCTTTGACGCGGTGGGCAAGGCCATCTTTAGATGGCCTTGCCCAATAGAAGCTTATGGGCTTCTTTTTGCGTGCGTTCTGTGCTGAAAGGGATCCAATCAGATCCCTCCCAGTGTCCCCTGCGGCATGCGCATCCTATCGCGCATTTGCAGAGGGACTTCTGGGGCATAAATCCATCTAGTCCATCTATTGCAAAGGGCGGCTGTTATCGGAAGCATTTCTGGGTACATACCGGCGTTGTTAACGCCGGTCTGTACCCAATAAGTGGTGGGATGTACAGCAACGGCAATGCGATGCTTAGTATATTACACCCCAGGGTTAGACTGGCTCACAGGGGGTACAGGGGACGCTCACCCTCTCCTCTAGGTATCAGGTCCCAGACCTCCAATTATTATTATTAGATTGTTATTCTATTAGACAGTCAGTTACTTGGTGGAGCAGGACCAATGATCAACATGGGGGCTTGGTTCCCTTCTACAGTATAGACTCTAAACCAAGATATGCCTGATGGTTAGCCAAGCATCTGTGGTGGCTGGCCACACCCTCTCTGGTGAATGACCACACCCCTTAAGCATGAGCCCCTAACACTGTGGGGTACATATACTAAAGAGCGGGTTTTTAGAAGTGGAGATGTTGCCCATAGCAACCAATCAGATTCTGCTTAACATTTATCTAGCACCTTCTAGAAGATAATAGCTAGAATCTGATTGGTTGCTATGGGCAACAACTCAGCTTCTAAAAACCCTAACTTTAGTAAATATACCCCTGTATCTCCCCGGTGGGCCCTTCATGCCCCAGACCAACACTGCCTACCCCTAAAGAAGAGTGGGATATAAAGTATAATAAGTAATAAAGCGAGACTGAGAATTAGCAGACAGAGCTGGGCTTACCATGTAGTAGTAGGTAATACATACATACATACATACATACATACATACATACATTCCCCTGCAGTCAAGTTTTCCTTTGTTGCAAAAAACCACACATTGCTGATGTGATCACTACAACAACAAAAAAGCAACTTGGTTGTATCTGCAACTGAAATATATATTCATAATTGTTAGAGATTAAACTCCCTGGGTCTGATTCAGAGGTGAAGGCTATCGCAGACGAGGCAGTGACTTTTCTACGCAGCCGTGACTGAATCTTTATGCTTCCTACTGAGGCGCCCACCGGCTGCAGCGCTAAATTAAGACGCATCGGACACACTGCTGGAGCGTCTGATGCGTTAGTGCTGTAGATGATATGTCCGCAGCGATCAGACATACCTATAACTTCTCTACACAAGAGTCGTGTCACGTGATTTGCGTTTGACCTACCTATCGCCAGAGAATGTACCATAAAGCGACCTGCATTTGGGCCTTAGGGCCACGATAGGGCAGCGTAGACTAAGTGGTATAGAATTCCTATGCACATTGTTTGTTTTTTTTGCAAAGTGCAATAATCTTCCAAAACGTAGAAATTTTAAGGGAGACCCTTTGTGTTGTTTTTATATGCGGTGGAAAAATGGTGAAAAAAAAATAAAAATCTAAAAAAAAATAGTAGCATGCATTAGAAAAACAGAGATTATGTATGGCTGCTTGTACCTCAGCCTCACTGTATATGACAGCTGAAAACCACAATTAGCAATATCCCAGTGCTGGAACTGAAAAGAATACCTACAGCTCTCCAGCTGGCTTCCACGACTGACATTGGGATGAGTCTCTGGTGAATGACAAGTCCTCCAGCACGACATGTCCTTGAGTGAAAGTTTGCATTAACCTCATATGTCACCTGACTTGGAGGAATGTTCCATCAAACTTTTCTTCATCGTGTTGCGCTGACTGAACGACTGTTTCATCTTCATTATGGAAGCGAAACCGTACTGATCTAAAAATAGGAATAATAAAAAAAAAAAACACGTATTATCGCATGAGCTGTATATATAGAGGATAAACTCACTGTACTCTAATATGTCTGGTTTGTAAGCCGATAATAGCTGCTTTGCATTTCAGATATGTATATTTTGTACAAAAACAAAAATAAAAAACAAGATTGCTATGCACAAGATATGCCCTTCGTGTCATTATTGTTAATAAAGTCTAATTTTTAGGGAGGTATTCAATTTTGGATAATGTCTGCCAGGCATGACCATCGACCATCGATGGTTAGCAACTATTAAAGGTTTGCCAGCGATGGTCGATGGTTTTGCCATTGGTGGTAGAGATCCAATGGTTCTCCACCGGGTATCCAGTCAGAATGTTTCCACTCACAATTTTGACAGCAGAAGATCGACTTTGATGATGTTGACATGGTTGAAATGTCAACATCATTAATGTGATCACCTGCAAAATGTCGCCATTGTCATTATATTGACATTTCCATTAGGCTTAGCGTTAAGGTCACCGTTAGGGTTAGCGTTAAGGTCACCGTTAGGGTTAGCATTAAAGTCACCATTAGGGTTAGCATTAAGGTTACCGTTAGGGTTAGCATTAAGGTCACCGTTAGGGTTAGCATTAAGGTTACCGTTAGGGTTAGCATTAAGGTTACCGTTAGGGTTAGCATTATGGTTACCGTTAGGGTTAGCATTAGGGTTACCGTTAGGGTTAGCATTAAGGTCACCGTTAGGGTTAGCATTAAGGTCACCGTTAGGGTTAGCGTTAAGGTTACCGTTTAGGGTTAGCGTTAAGGTTACCGTTAGGGTTAGCGATAAGGTCACCGTTAGGGTTAGCGTTAAGGTCACCGTTAGGGTTAGCATTAAGGTCACCGTTGGGGTTAGCATTAAGGTCACCGTTAGGGTTAGCGTTAAGGTCACCGTTAGGGTTAGCATTAAGGTTACCGTTAGGGTTAGCATTAAGGTTACCGTTGGGGTTAGCAATAAGTTTACCGTTAGGCTTAGCGTTAAGGTCACCGTTAGGGTTAGCATTATGGCTACCATTAGGGTTAGCATTAAGGTCACCATTAGGGTTAGCATTAAGGTCACCGTTAGGGTTAGCATTAAAGTCACCGTTAGGGTTAGCATTAAGGTTACCGTTGGGGTTAGCATTAAGGTTACCGTTAGGGTTAGCATTAAGGTTACCGTTAGGGTTAGCATTATGGCTACTGTTAGGGTTAGCATTAAGGTCACCGTTAGGGTTAGCATTAAGGTCACCGTTAGGGTTAGCATTAAGGTCACCGTTAGGGTTAGCATTATGGCTACCGTTAGGGTTAGCATTAAGGTCACCGTTAGGCTTAGCGTTAAGGTCACCGTTAGGGTTAGCATTATGGCTACCGTTAGGGTTAGCATTAAGGTCACCGTTAGGGTTAGCATTAAGTTCACCGTTAGGGTTAGCATTAAGGTCACCGTTAGGGTTAGCGTTAAGGTTACCGTTAGGGTTAGCATTAAGGTTACCGTTAGGGTTAGCATTAGGGTCACCGTTAGGGTTAGCATTAAGGTCACCGTTAGGGTTAGCATTAAGGTTACCGCTAGGGTTAGCATTAAGGTTACCGTCAGGCTTAGCATTAAGGTTACCGTCAGGGTTAGCGTTAGGGTCAACGTCAGGGTTAGCGTTAAGGTCACCGTTAGGGTTAGCATTAAGGTTACCGTTAGGGTTAGCATTAAGGTTACCGTTGGGGTTAGCATTAAGGTTACCGTTAGGGTTAGCATTATGGCTACCGTTAGGGTTAGCATTAAGGTTACCGTTAGGGTTAGCATTAAAGTTACCGTTAGGGTTAGCATTAAGGTCACCGTTAGGGTTAGCATTAAGGTCACCGTTAGGGTTAGCATTAAGGTTACCGCTAGGGTTAGCATTAGGGTTACCGCTAGGGTTAGCATTAAGGTTACCGTTAGGCTTAGCATTAAGGTCACCGTGAGGGTTAGCGTTAAGGTCACCGTTAGGGTTAGCGTTAAGGTCACCGTTAGGGTTAGCGTTAAGGTTACCGTTGGGGTTAGCGTTAAGGTTACCGTTAGGGTTAGCATTATGGCTACCGTTAGGGTTAGCATTAAGGTTACCGTTAGGGTTAGCATTAAAGTTACCGTTAGGGTTAGCATTAAGGTTACCGTTATGGTTAGCATTAAGGTTACCGTTAGGGTTAGCATTAAGGTTACCGTTAGGGTTAGCATTAAGGTTAACGTTAGGGTTAGCATTAAAGTTACCGTTAGGGTTAGCATTAAGGTTACCGTTTAGGGTTAGCGTTAAGGTCACCGTTAGGGTTAGCGTTAAGGTCACCGTTAGGGTTAGCGTTAAGGTTACCGTTAGGGTTACCGTTAGGGTTAGCGTTAAGGTCACCGTTAGGGTTAGCGTTAAGGTCACCGTTAGGGTTAGCGTTAAGGTCACCGTTAGGGTTAGAGTTAAGGTCACCGTTAGGGTTAGCATTAAGGTTACCATTAGGGTTAGTATTAAGGTCACCGTTAGGGTTAGCATTAAGGTTACCGTTGGGGTTAGCAGTAAGGTTACCGCTAGGCTTAGCGTTAAGGTCACCGTTAGGGTTAGCATTATGGCTACCATTAGGGTTAGCATTAAGGTCGCCGTTAGGGTTAGCATTAAGGTCACCGTTAGGGTTAGCATTAAGGTCACCGTTAGGGTTAGCATTAAGGTTACCGTTAGGGTTAGCATTAAGGTTACCGTTAGGGTTAGCATTATGGCTACCGTTAGGCTTAGGGTTAAGGTCACCGTTAGGGTTAGCGTTATGGCTACCATTAGGGTTAGCATTAAGGTCATCGTTAGGTTTAGCATTAAGGTCAGCGTTAGGGTTAGCATTAAGGTCACCGTTAGGGTTAGTATTAAGGTTACCGTCAGGGTTAGCGTTAGGGTCAACGTCAGGGTTAGCGTTAAGGTCACCGTTAGGGTTAGCGTTAAGGTCACCGTTAGGGTTAGCGTTAAGGTCACCGTTAGGGTTAGCGTTAAGGTTACCGTTAGGCTTAGCGTTAAGGTCACCGTTAGGGTTAGCGTTAAGGTTACCGTTAGGGTTAGCGTTAAGGTCACCGTTAGGGTTAGCGTTAAGGTCACCGTTAGGGTTAGCGTTAAGGTTACCGTTAGGGTTAGCATTATGGCTACCGTTAGGGTTTGCATTAAGGTTACCGTTAGGGTTAGCATTAAAGTTACCGTTAGGGTTAGCATTAAGGTTACCGTTAAGGTTAGCATTAAGGTTACCGTTAGGGTTAGCATTAAGGTTACCGTTAGGGTTAGCATTATGGCTACCGTTAGGTTTAGCATTAAGGTTAACGTTAGGGTTAGCATTAAAGTTACCGTTAGGGTTAGCATTAAGGTTACCGTTAGGGTTAGCATTAAGGTTACCGCTAGGGTTAGCATTAGGGTTACCGCTAGGGTTAGCATTAAGGTTGCCGTTAGGGTTAGCATTATGGCTACCGTTAGGGTTAGCATTAAGGTCACCGTTAGGGTTAGCATTAAAGTTACCGTTAGGGTTAGCATTAAGGTTACCGTTAAGGTTAGCATTAAGGTTACCGTTGGGTTTAGCATTAAGGTTACCGTTGGGGTTAGCATTAAGGTTACCGTTAGGGTTAGCATTATGGCTACCGTTAGGGTTAGCATTAAGGTTACCGTTAGGGTTAGCATTAAGGTTACCGTTAGGGTTAGCATTAAGGTTACCGTTAGGGTTAGCATTAAGGTTACCGTTAGGGTTAGCATTAGGGTTAACGTTAGGCTTAGCGTTAGGGTTAACGTCAGGGTTAGCATTAAGGTTACCGTTAGGGTTAGCATTAAGGTTACCGTTAGGGTTAGCGTTAACGTCAGGGTTAGCAATGGGATTACATTGGGGTTAGCATTAGGATTACAGTTAGGGTTAGCTTTAGGGTTAGCATTAGGATTACCGTTAGGGTTAGCGTTACCGTTAGGGTTACTGTTAGGGACAGAATGACAGTAATGTTGACATTTCAACCATATCAACGTAACATCATGAACATGTTGACATTTTCTTGTGAATGTCGACAAAATACACCACACCCCTCCTCCATTGATGGCAAAGCAGACTGCAGTGGGGCTGATTGAGGGTTGTACGCAAACCCGATGGTTTGCGTACAACTCAAATGTTGTTTGAAAAACCGTGTGTGTGCAGATCTTCTGCGAGCTTGCTGGTAGTGCCGGACATCGCAGCCAGATTGACAGGCTGCGGCTATTTGAGGACAGAGCAGGGGCGGCGTCAGGCAGCGTTCGAGAAAACGGGGGCGTGTCAGCATTGTTTTTCTGGATATCCTGAAACCAGTGGCTGCGTCCTTGTACATAGCTTCACTGGCTTCAGCTGCGCTAAGACACCGGCCATCCTGGGTAACCTAAGGTCACTCAGGTGGGCGATGGTAAATTAGAGTGATTCGATGCTGCATCCTCAGACGCGGCAGCGGAATCACAGAAGCCGGCAGGAGGCGTCTATTTGAACAAGACGCCTCCTGCAGCATTAGCATATTTATGCACAGCAGCTGCGTCCAAAGACACTGCTGCTGCCGTGCTAATAGCGTACAACTCTGCATCAGGCCAAACAATTTTTCCTTTTCCATGGTGCAGGGGGATTGGCGCATAGCTCCACTCCTTATGTACCAATTAGCCCAAATCTCTCTTCCGTGATTGGCCCCTGATGCACCACTTGACCATTGCCCCCTTTTCCCTGATTGGCCTGTCGAAGCAGAGTCTCACAAGCAGGGATGTTCACCGATATTATAAACTATTGATGGTTTACCATTGACGATTTCTCACCGTCGATATGTAAATCGCCGATGGTACCGTTGATGGCCAGGATGTAGTTTATATCCCGGCTGTCAGGATGCCAGCGCTCAGAATGCCAGTAACAGAATCTGACACTATTCAGAATCCCGACTGCCGGCAACCTGACTGTATGTATTAGGGTTAGGGGGAGAGTTAGGCACTAGGGGGAGGGTTAGGGTTAGGCTGCTGGGAGGTAGGGCTAGGTTTAGGCTGTGGAGCAGTGGCGTAACTAGGGTATTTGGAGCCCAGGGCAAATTTGAAGAGGGAGCCCCCCTCTCCCCGATGTGCGTGGTCCCTTAAAAATGGGGCGTGTCAACATGACACACCCCTTTATTTTCACTCTGAACATTCCTATCCATATGCACCTTAACCCCAGTAGTACCCCTTATACAGTACCCCCAGTATGCAGTTGTGGTCCCTCTTATGCAGGCCCATAGTAGTGCCCCTTATACAGTATCCCCAGTAGTGGTCCCCCTTATATAGCCCCCAATTAGTTCCCCTTACTCAGTACCCCCAGTAGTGGCCCCCCCCAAATGCAGTGCCCCACGTAGTGTTCCCCCTTATGCAGTGCCCCCAGTAGCAGTCCCCACAATGCAGTGCGCCCAGTAGCAGTATCCCCTTATGCAGTGCCCTTTATATAGTGCCCCCAGTAGTAGTCCTCCCCCCCATGCAGTGCCCTTTATATAGTGCCCCCAGCAGTAGTCCCCCCCATACAGTTTCCCCAGTAGTGGTCCCCCTTATGCAGGCACCCAGTAGTGATCCCCACTATCCAGTGCCCCCTGTAGTGGCCCTTCCTATTATTGCTCCCAGTAATGGTCCCCCCAGTGCAGTGCCTCTAGTAGTAGGCCCCTTTTATAATGCCCCCAGTGGTAGTTCCCCCCCTCCCCCAAGTAGTAGTCCCCAGTAGAGGTTCCCCCTCCCAAGTGCCCAGTAGTAGCCCCCCCAGTAGAGGTCCTCCCAATGATGGTGCCCCCAGTAGTAGCCACCCCTCCCCCGTTGTGCCCCCACCCCCAGTAGAGGTCCCCCCAGTTGTAGCCACCCCCTCCCCCGTTGTGCCCCCAGTAGTGCAGACAGGTTTAAAAAATATATATATAAAAATTAGGGGTTAGGGATTAGGGATTTCTGAAATCCGAACCCCCCCGAGCCCCCCCGATCCGAGGCCGATCCGAGTCAGGCTCGACTTTTCCCGCCTGACTCAGATCTGAAATCGAGGCAAAACGTCATCATCCCGCCTTCCGGGTCTCGCGGGTTTTGGATCCTATATAAGGTACCCGCGTCGGCGCCATTTTCTCACTCGGCTGTGGACAGTGAAGAGGGAGGGTGGGAGTTAGGGCTGGCTGGGCTGTGTAGTGTAGTGTAGTGTAGTGTAGTGTAGTGCAGAGTAGTGTTGTGCTGTGCTGTGCTGCGCTGTGCTGCTGTTGTCCACTACTTCAAAGTCCATAGGGGCTGGCTGTGTTGTGCTGTGCTGCTGTTGTTAATAGGGGCTGTGTCCACTACTTCAAAGTCCATAGGGGCTGGCTGGACTGTGTTGTGCAGTCAGTTCTCCATAGGGGCTGTGTCCACTCCAAAGTCCTGTGCAGTGTCCCAGTCCTAAAGGGGTGCTGTAGTGTTTTCCAGGGGGTGCTCTGTCCATCAGGGGTGCTCCCCCCAAGTGCTAAAAAAATAAAAAAATTTCTGTGTTTGTGAATTGTGTGCGCAGTAGCCGCACGTGCATCAACAAAGTAGTGCCAAGCGTGCGCCTGTGTCATAAGTAAAGGGCCGGCTGGCTTGACCGTTAAAGGGTGCTGTAACCCCCAAAGTACACTCCAGTCCAAACCAAAAAAAAAATTATTTTCTGTGTTTGTGAATTGTGTGCGCAGTAGCCGCACGTGCATCAACAAAGTAGTGCCAAGCGTGCGCCTGTGTCATAAGTAAAGGGCCGGCTGGCTTGACCGTTAAAGGGTGCTGTAACCCCCAAAGTACACTCCAGTCCAAACCAAAAAAATATATATTTTCTGTGTTTGTGAATTGTGTGCGCAGTAGCCGCACGTGCATCAACAAAGTAGTGCCAAGCGTGCGCCTGTGTCATAAGTAAAGGGCCGGCTGGCTTGACCGTTAAAGGGTGCTGTAACCCCAAAAGTACACTCCAGTCCAAACCAAAAAAAAAATTATTTTCTGTGTTTGTGAATTGTGTGCGCAATAGCCGCACGTGCATCAACAAAGTAGTGCCAAGCGTGCGCCTGTGTCATAAGTAAAGGGCCGGCTGGCTTGACCGTTAAAGGGTGCTGTAACCCCCAAAGTACACTCCAGCCCAAACCAAAAAAAATAATATTTTCTGTGTTTGTGAATTGTGTGCGCAGTAGCCGCACGTGCATCAACAAAGCAGTGCCAAGCGTGCGCCTGTGTCATAAGTAAAGGGCCGGCTGGCTTGACCGTTAAAGGGTGCTGTAACCCCCAAAGTACACTCCAGTCCAAACCAAAAAAAAAATTATTTTCTGTGTTTGTGAATTGTGTGCGCAGTAGCCGCATGTGCATCAACAAAGTAGTGCCAAGCGTGCGCCTGTGTCATAAGTAAAGGGCCGGCTGGCTTGACCGTTAAAGGGTGCTGTAACCCCCAAAGTACACTCCAGTCCAAACCAAAAAAAAAATTATTTTCTGTGTTTGTGAATTGTGTGCGCAGTAGCCGCACGTGCATCAACAAAGCAGTGCCAAGCGTGCGCCTGTGTCATAAGTAAAGGGCCGGCTGGCTTGACCGTTAAAGGGTGCTGTAACCCCCAAAGTACACTCCAGTCCAAACCAAAAAAATATATATTTTCTGTGTTTGTGAATTGTGTGCGCAGTAGCCGCACGTGCATCAACAAAGTAGTGCCAAGCGTGCGCCTGTGTCATAAGTAAAGGGCCGGTTGGCTTGACCGTTAAAGGGTGCTGTAACCCCCAAAGTACACTCCAGTCCAAACCAAAAAAAAAATAATTTTCTGTGTTTGTGAATTGTGTGCGCAGTAGCCACACATGCATCAACAAAGTAGTGCCAAGCGTGCGCCTGTGTCATAAGTAAAGGGCCGGCTGGCTTGACCGTTAAAGGGTGCTGTAACCCCCAAAGTACACTCCAGCCCAAACCAAAAAAAATAATATTTTCTGTGTTTGTGAATTGTGTGCGCAGTAGCCGCACGTGCATCAACAAAGCAGTGCCAAGCGTGCGCCTGTGTCATAAGTAAAGGGCCGGCTGGCTTGACCGTTAAAGGGTGCTGTAACCCCCAAAGTACACTCCAGTCCAAACCAAAAAAAAAATTATTTTCTGTGTTTGTGAATTGTGTGCGCAGTAGCCGCATGTGCATCAACAAAGTAGTGCCAAGCGTGCGCCTGTGTCATAAGTAAAGGGCCGGCTGGCTTGACCGTTAAAGGGTGCTGTAACCCCCAAAGTACACTCCAGTCCAAACCAAAAAAAAAATTATTTTCTGTGTTTGTGAATTGTGTGCGCAGTAGCCGCACGTGCATCAACAAAGCAGTGCCAAGCGTGCGCCTGTGTCATAAGTAAAGGGCCGGCTGGCTTGACCGTTAAAGGGTGCTGTAACCCCCAAAGTACACTCCAGTCCAAACCAAAAAAATATATATTTTCTGTGTTTGTGAATTGTGTGCGCAGTAGCCGCACGTGCATCAACAAAGTAGTGCCAAGCGTGCGCCTGTGTCATAAGTAAAGGGCCGGTTGGCTTGACCGTTAAAGGGTGCTGTAACCCCCAAAGTACACTCCAGTCCAAACCAAAAAAATATATATTTTCTGTGTTTGTGAATTGTGTGCGCAGTAGCCGCACGTGCATCAACAAAGCAGTGCCAAGCGTGCGCCTGTGTCATAAGTAAAGGGCCGGCTGGCTTGACCGTTAAAGGGTGCTGTAACCCCCAAAGTACACTCCAGTCCAAACCAAAAAAATATATATTTTCTGTGTTTGTGAATTGTGTGCGCAGTAGCTGCACGTGCATCAACAAAGAAGCAGCGCCAAGCGTGCGCCTGTGTCCCATAAGTAAAGAGCCGGCTGGCTCATTTCTTAAAGGCTGGTGTAACCCACAAAGTGCACTACTCTCCAGCAAAAAAAAAAAATATATTTTCTGTGTTTAGCAGCACGTATATATCAAATCGATATAACATAAATGGAGGACCAAACTTTCTCCGATAAAAATAAAATAGAGAAAGATCAAGAACCACTTCCTCCTAGTGCTGAAGCTGCTGCCACTAGTCATGACATAGACGATAACATGTCATCAACGTCGTCTGCCAAGGCCGATGCCCAATGTCATAATAGAGGGCACATACAATCCCAAATGACAAAGTTCAGGAAAATGACCTTGAAAAAAACATTTAAATCAGCTGAAGAGAAACGTAAACTTGCCAATATGCCATTTATGACACGGAGTGGCAAGGAACGGCTAAGGTCGATCCCTAGTATGTTCATGACTAGTGGTTCAGCTTCACATGACGATGGAAGCCCTCCTCCCACTAAAAAAATCAAAAGAGTTAAGCTGGCAAAAGCACAGCGAAGAACTGTGCTTTCTAAGAAGATATCACAAATCCCCAAGGAGAGTCCAAGTGTGGTGGTGGTTGCGATGCCTGACCTTCCCAGCACTGGACGGGAAGAGGTGGCTCTTTCCACCATTTGCACGCCCCCTGCAAGTGCTGAAAGAAGCACCCACAGTCCACTTGCTGATATGCAAATTGAAGATGTCACTGTTGAAGTACAACAGGATGAGGATACTGGTGTAGCTGGCGCTGAGGAGGAAGTTGGCGAGGAGGATTCTGATGGTGATGTGGTTTGTTTAAATCAGGCTCCGGGGGAGACAGTTGTTGTCCGTGGGATGAAAAAGCCCATCACGGTCATGCCTGGGCAGAAGACCAAACATTCCACCTCTTTGGTCTGGCAATATTTCTATCCAAATCCGGACAACAACTGTCTTGCCATATGTACCATATGTAAAGGTGAAATAAGTAGGGGTAGGGACGTCAACCACCTAGGAACATCCTCCCTTATACGGCACCTGCAGCACGTTCATAAAAAGTTACTGTCAAGTTCAGAAACTTTGGCTAAGACCGTAAGCAGTCCAGGGACACCTAAATCCCGTTGTCCTGTTGTATCCAAGCGCCTGCAAACCACACCGTCAACTCCCTCCTCGTCAATTTCCTCCTTAGTCAGGATCGGAAGTAGTCCTGCAGGCCATGTCACTGGCATGACTGACTCTCCTATCCGGGATTCCTCCGGAGGATCCTGCATTGCTACGCCTACTGCTGCCGCTGCTGCTGTTGCTGCTGCTGGGAGTCGTTCATCATCCCAGAGAGGAAGTAGGAACACCACTACTTTTACTAAACAATTGACCCTCCAACAGTCCTTAGCGAGGAGGATGAAGTACGACAGCAGTCATCCTGAAGCAAAACGTATAACTGAGGCCTTGACTGCTATGTTGGTGTTAGACGTGCGTCCGGTATCCGCCATTAGTGCAGTGGGATTTAGACAATTGATGGAGGTAGTGTGTCCCCGGTTCCAAATCCCGTCTAGATTCCACTTCACTAGGCAGGCGATACCGAGACTGTACAGAAACGTCAGAAAAAGTGTCCTCAGTGTCCTGAAAAATGCCGTTGTACCCAATGTCCACTTAACCAAGGACATGTGGACAAGTGGAACAGGGCAGACTAAGGACTGTATGACTGTGACAGCCCACTGGGTAGATGTATCACCTTACTCAGCAACAGCAGCAGCGTCACCAGTCGCAGCATCTCAGAAACGCCAGCTCGTTCCAAGGCAGGCTACGCTGTGTATCACCGGTTTCAGTAAGAGGCACACCGCCGACAACCTCTTAGAGAAACTGAGGGAAATCATCGCCCAGTGGCTCACCCCACTTAAACTCTCCTGGGGATTTGTGATATCTGACAACGCAACCAATATTGTGCGGGCATTACATCTGGGCAAATTCCAGCACGTCCCATGTTTTGCTCACACAATAAACTTTGTGGTGCAGAATTTTCTGAAAAGCGACAGGGGCGTGCAGGAGACGCTTTGGGTGGCCCGAAAAATTTCTGGCCACTTTCACCATTCAGCGACTGCGTGCCGAAGACTGGAGCGCCAGCAAACACTCTTGAACCTGCCCCGCCATCACCTGAAGCAAGAGGTTGTGACGCGGTGGAACTCAACCCTCTATATGCTTCAGAGGATGGAGGAGCAGCAAAAGGCCATTCAAGCCTATACATCCACCTATGACATAGGCAAAGAAGGGGGTATGCACCTGACTCAAGCACAGTGGAGAATGATTTCCGTGTTGTGCAAGGTTCTCCAGCCCTTCGAACTTGCCACACGTGAACTCAGTTCAGACACTGCCAGCTTGAGTCAGGTCATTCCCCTCATCAGGCTTTTGCAGAAGCAGCTGGAGAAAGTGAAGGAGGAGCTAAGACGGAGCGATTCCGCTCGGCATGTGGGACTTGTGGATGAAGCCCTTCATTCGCTTTGCCAGGATTCCAGGGTGGTCAATCTGTTGAAATCAGACCACTACATTTTGGCCACCGTGCTCGATCCTAGGTTTAAAGTAGGGGTGAGCGGGTTCGGTTTTACTCGGTTTACTCGGTTCTTATCGCCACTTTACCGCAATTTCGGCTCGATTTCATTCGCTACCCAAAACACGTGTTCGGCGATAGCCAATAAAAAGATCCGAGTAAAACCGAGTAAAACCGAACCCGCTCACCCCTAGTTTAAAGCCTATGTGGTGTCTCTCTTTCCGGCCGACACAAGCCTGCAGAGGTGCAAAGACCTGCTGGTGAACACACTGTCAGCTGAAGCGGAACGTGACATGTCAACAGCTCCTTCTTCATTTTCTCCTGCAACTGGGGCTGCCAGGAAAAAACTTAGGTATCCTAAGCAACCCGCTGGCGGTGATGCAGGGCAGGCAGGACCAAGTTTGGACATCTGGTCCGGACTGAAGGACCTGGCAACAATTTCTGACATGTCTACTGTCACTGCACATTATACTGTCACCATTGACAGAATGGTGGAGGATTACATCGGTGACAGCATCCAAGTAGGCATGTCAGACAGTCCATACCTGTACTGGCAGGAAAAAGAGGCAATTTGGAGGCCCCTGTACAAACTGGCTCTATTTTACCTGAGTTGCCCCCCCTCCAGTGTGCACTCCGAAAGAGTGTTTAGTGCAGCCGGGAACCTTGTCAGCGAAAGGTGTAGGAGGTTGCTTCCACAGAATGTGGAGAAGATGAGGTTCATCAAAATGAATTATCAGCTCTTCCAGGGAGACCAGCCTCCAGAACGTACAGAGGGACCTGTGGTGGTGGATTCAAGTGGGGACGAGTTAATACTTTGTGAGGATGAGGATGTACACACTGAAGAGGGTGAGGAATCGGTGGATGAGGAGGATGAGGATGACATCTTGCCTCCGTAGAGCCAGTTTGTGCAGGGACAGATTAATTGCCAGCTTGTTTTGTGGGGGCCCAAACGAACCAATCATTTCAGCCACAGTTGTGTGGCAGACCCTGGCGCTGAAATGATTGGTTTGTTAAAGTGTGAATGTCCTGTTTATACAACATAAGGGTGGGTGGGAGGGCCCAAGGACAATTCCATCTTGCACCTCTTTTTTTTCTTTGCATTATGTACAGTTTGGGGCCTAGTTTTTCAAACTGCCATCCTGTCTGCCACTGCAGTATCACGCCTAGATGGGTCGCGTGTTTGTGCCGCCCACTCGTGTCGCTTAGCATAGTCATCCAGCTACCTCGGTGCAACCTTTTGGACATAAAAACACTATTGTGAGGTGTGAGGTGTGAGGTGTTCAGAATAGACTGGAAATGAGTGGAAATTAAGGTTATTGAGGTTAATAATAGCATAGGAGCAGAAAAACCTACAAATTCTGTGATTTTAGCTGTTTTTATGCTTTTTTCAAAAAAATACAGATCCAAAACACAAAACCCAGAACCCAAAACACGGAAGGGTGGTTTTGGCAAAACCAATCCAGATCCAAAACACGAAGAAAGATCCAGATCCAAAACCAAAACACAAAACACGAAAAGTGGCCGGTGCACACCCCTAATAAAAATATACTCACCTGAATCCATGCTGCTGCTTCTTTGGTCCGCGACACCACTCCCGCCGCCGCCCGTCAGTCCTCCCGGGCTGGCGCGCTCAGCATTATGGGAGAGACATCATGATGTCATGACGTCTGTCCCATTACCCACTGCAGGAGCCAGACGGAAGCCCGGCTCTTGCAGTGGGTGCTGCAGCAGTCAATGAGAGTCTATCTGACTCTCATTGGCTGCTGTTTAACACACGCATCGCTGGCAGCGCTGGCGGCAATGCGTGTGTTATGCACAGCCTGAGCCCACCTCCTAGCGCTATTGGGCAAGCGCTCAGGGGGAGGGAACGGGCTCAGGTGTGCAGCACAGGACCGGTGCTGGAAGCCTAGCGCCGGTCCTATGTAAATGTGTAGCGCTGACCGCACTCACTGCGGTCAGCGCTACACTGGTGGCTATCTAGGGCGGGCCGAACCGTGGTCCCACGGCGCCCAGGGCACGCAACCCGCTCGCCCTGCCCTAGTTATGCCACTGCTGTGGAGGGAGGGTAGCTTGCGGTGGGGGAAGGTTAGGTTTAGGTTGCAGGGAGGCAGAGTTAGGTTTAGGCTGCGGGGGAAGGTTAGGTTGCAGTGGAGGAAGGTTAGGTTTAGGTTGCAGGGAGGCAGAGTTAGGTTTAGGCTGTGGGGAGGCAGGGTTAGGTTTAGGCTGTGGGGGGAGGTTAGGTTGCAGTGGGGGAAGGTTAGGTTTAGGCTGTGGGTGAGGTTAGGTTGCGGTGGGGGAAGGTTAGGTTTAGGTTGCAGGGAGGGAGGGTTAGGTTTAGGCTGTGGAGAGGAAGGGTTAGGTTTAGGGGGAGGGTTAGGATTCTTACCTGCAGGTGTCGGTATCCTAACCCTGTCGGGATCCTGAACACCGGCATTCTGTACCAAACCCTGATGGCCATCCCTAATGTCTGCATAGTGCTTTCTGAATGTGGTTGGGGCAACAATGACACTTCCCAACCACACATCACATGACAGAGGAGAAGATAAGATTGGTGATGTTAGAGTACCGTATATTACCGAGAACTTCATCATAGCAGAAAACTGAATACGGGCCCGATGGTTAGCGTACATCTCCAATGTTTCCAGGTCTGCGCATGTGCATGACTGACATGCTGCGGCATTTAGGGGACAGAGCGTGGAGCGAGGCTGGTCACCATTTCAGGAAACGGGGATGTCGCCCCTGATTTCCGGAAGAGGGACGAGGCAAGGGCTCTGCATTGACGGAAGCAGATTTCTGGCCTCTCCAGTGACCAGGACCCAGCCAGGCTTTCAGCGCCCGCAGCCTGACCAAACGAGCAACCATCGGTGGCTACGGTGACCCCAGGCTGCGACTGCAGCAAGGAGTTGTCTGGCATTAGCATTTTAGATGGACGGAATCGCACGGCCGCTCTGTAATCCCGTCGCTGAATCAGCCCCTCAGCTGGAAGTGATTCTTTGGCTTAAATTGTTTTTGATTGATGAGGAATCAAAGATTTGACAAAAAAACGAATGGATTCTCGCTGTGGTTCCTTTATTGGAATGAGCGGGACGTATGGGATGAAACAATATGTAGCTTGGTGGAACGATCTGAATTGGTAAGTTAGATACATAGATGCCGATCATCATGAGAATTATGCCAATACCATGCGCTCCCCATCATGCCTTCTGTGTGATGATTGTATCTTGAAAAAGGGCCAATAACGGCTCCACAAAATGGAACCAGTATATATTCATAAGTCTATTACTGCTGCGAGTGGCAAGGGCCCTCTCTCTATATTATACGCTGAATGAATAGACTTAGAGCGTTATGTATCACTAATGCTATTACGGGCAGCATCCCATTGGGCCTGATTGAGAGCCGCACGCAATACCCATGTTCACGTCCTAGAGCGATTATTGGCAATTGCGCATGCGAGTTTCTGAAAATCGCAATGGCACATGTGTTACACAGAGTACGCACAAAAGTGATGTTGCAATTGGGTCAGAAATGTGGCGGAAAATGTGGCTGACATAGTTCCTGGGCTTGCGCAAAGGACGCCATCTAAGGACGCCCCAATCGGTATTACATTGTGCATGCTGCTGGCTGTGGGCGTCTCAGTCCTTGCACAGTCAGATGTACACAGAGGGAGGAGTTTGCAGCCCCATTTGCATAAGCTCGCAAACGGGCGACCGCCAATAGGCGCTGCTGCCTGTGATTTTGTGTGTGACTTAGACACATGCGCAGCGCAAAACACATTGCACAACTGCGCAAACATTGGCATAGCGCCCATCTCCAAATCAGACCCTGTAATACCGCCTGGTGCGTTTTTAGACGCCTCCATCGAAACTTGCACCGGCCCCTGGCAGGTGCGGATATTCCATCTGAGTATGGTCTCAATTGGGAATAATTGAGCGTCTATGAGCCTTGATTAGAGCTGCATGATGGCAGCAATGCTGCTGCGTCTCTGGACGCAGCGTTGCTAACATAGGCTAATGTAGCTGGAGGCATCGGAGGACAAAAGACACCTCCTGCCGGCATTGCAGATCCAAGTGCTGCATCGGATCACCACTGTGACCATCTGTCGTGATAGCCACAGTCATCGCCCATCTGAGTAACCTAAAACTTATTCAGAATGGGCAACAGAACTGTTCAGCCTAGGCCAGGAAATCTGCGTCAGAGGACTCAGACCATGGCCTGGTCCCTCCCACAAAATGGAGGCGACCAGAGCATCCAGAGCACTACGAACAGAGGGCTTGATTCAAACCTGCTCACAATCGCATAGCGCTCGCAAGTGGGTCAATGGTCGTGCAGTGCGCACGAGAAATCACTCGCTCCAGGGGTAGCTTCAAGACGGGGCGGCTGTCGATGTTGATCGACAGCTCGCCCCGTTTTATAGGCGGGTCGGGGGTGGTGGCTCCACTCGAGGCATTCCTGCCGTTTGTGGGCGGCCCTATTGACATCACACGTGATGCCAGTAGTGAACTTCCTGCTCTATTAGAGCAGGAAGTTCACTGGGGTTTGTGGTAGGGTCTCGTCCACCGCAAGGGTCTCGTCGCAAGCCCGATGGTCGCGATAATCACGACCATCGCCAGGCCGCCCGCACAAGCTGTGGATGGTCACCCACAGCTATACGAGCGGCCTGGAGGCGGATTTTTTTTTAATTTTTAAATCCGCCCTGATTCAGAGCGCAAATCAGGACCAGAGTCCCAGTGGCATTGCAGCATACGCACACTGCAGTCCGGCACAGGTGCATTGCGCGCACCATCGGACCTGTAAGTGCAGGAGACTCATTATTTTTCTGGTAGTCTCCCGGGAAAGTGGCAGGATGGGGAGATAAAACCGGAAATTGTGGGTCCGTATATAGAGGAGATGGGGCTAAATGGCGCGATTCTTATTTTGCTGCAATGGGGTTGGGACCTAATGACATGAGAGCCCATCCCTGGAGTGTTCAGCTGCATCTCCTCTCCGGGCTTCTCCCAGAGAGGAGAAACAGAAAGGACCTGACCCAGAAGTGCACGCAATCCCAACGCACTGCCGATGGTCCTGGGCATGCGCCAAAAGCCCTGAAAACCCCTACAGAGCATGCGTCACATAGAGTGTACGCTCAAAGATGCTATACCACAAGGGACAAGGGGAAAGCCAGGCTGGCACAGCAGGGGGGGGTGCACCATAACAGAGGTGTGGCAGGGACTTGACGCACCATTGAGGGAGGAATGAGGGAATGATTGCGTGATTGCGTCATTGTTGCCCCTCCCCCACAACACAATGCAGGGGATTACCGCCATTGTGAAGCAGGGGGCAGGACCATGATGACGCGATTCAGCGCAAATCGTGTTATCAGGCTACCCGCTGCGGGTGGGGGGGGTTTGTGTGATGGTGCGGGGGGGGTGGAGTGGTCCGGGGATAGGCGGCCAGGGTACTTGCCCACTTTTCCGCGAGGCCAGGAGCACCACCTGATTTTCGGGAGCCTCCCAGCCGTTCCGGGATAGTATACAAGTATGGACAAGTGTGGTCTTGGTATTTTGGGAGATAACAAGTTTACAATATCAATGGATGCCAATGTTATTGTACAATGAAAATTACATATGGATTGAATAATGTACTTAATAATGCAGGTCAAAGAAACAGTTACAAATGACATACATTCATGTGTACGTTATTATTTTTAATCACATTTACATTTCTAGTGATATCCAGGACCAAAGGCTAAAGGAAGACACCAGACCGACCGCTTCTGCCAATTCCAAGACCAACACCAAAACACACTGATGTCCCTGGCTCATCTCTACGTATTATAACTAGGGGTGAGCGGGTTCGGATTTCTGAAATCCGAACCCCCCCGAGCCCCCCCGATCCGAGTCCGATCCGAGTCAGGCTCGACTTTTCCCGCCTGACTCGGATCTGACATCGAGGCAAAACGTCATCATCCCGCCTTCCGAGTCTCGCGGGTTTTGGATCCTATATAAGGTACCCGCGTCGGCGCCATTTTCTCACTCGGCTGTGGACAGTGAAGAGGGAGGGTGGGAGTTAGTGCTGTGTAGTGTAGTGTAGTGTAGTGCTGCTGTTGTCCACTACTTCAAAGTCCATAGGGGCTGGCTGTGTTGTGCTGTGCTGCTGTTGTTAATAGGGGCTGTGTCCACTACTTCAAAGTCCATAGGGGCTGGCTGGACTGTGTTGTGCAGTCAGTTCTCCATAGGGGCTGTGTCCACTCCAAAGTCCTGTGCAGTGTCCCAGTCCTAAAGGGGTGCTGTAGTGTTGTCCAGGGGGTGCTCTGTCCATCAGGGGTGCTCCCCCCAAGTGCTAAAAAAATAATATATTTTCTGTGTTTGTGAATTGTGTGCGCAGTAGCCGCACGTGCATCAACAAAGTAGTGCCAAGCGTGCGCCTGTGTCATAAGTAAAGGGCCGGCTGGCTTGATCGTTAAGGGTGCTGTAACCCCCGAAAGTACACTCCAGTCCAAACCAAAAAAAAAATTATTTTCTGTGTTTGTGAATTGTGTGCGCAGTAGCCGCACGTGCATCAACAAAGTAGTGCCAAACGTGCGCCTGTGTCATAAGTAAAGGGCCGGCTGGCTTGACCGTTAAGGGTGCTGTAACCCCCGAAAGTACACTCCAGTCCAAACCAAAAAAAAAATTATTTTCTGTGTTTGTGAATTGTGTGCGCAGTAGCCGCACGTGCATCAACAAAGTAGTGCCAAACGTGCGCCTGTGTCATAAGTAAAGGGCCGGCTGGCTTGACCGTTAAGGGTGCTGTAACCCCCGAAAGTACACTCCAGTCCAAACCCAAAAAAAAATTATTTTCTGTGTTTGTGAATTGTGTGCGCAGTAGCCGCACGTGCATCAACAAAGTAGTGCCAAGCGTGCGCCTGTGTCATAAGTAAAGGGCCGGCTGGCTTGACCGTTAAGGGTGCTGTAACCCCCGAAAGTACACTCCAGTCCAAACCAAAAAAAAAATTATTTTCTGTGTTTGTGAATTGTGTGCGCAGTAGCCGCACGTGCATCAACAAAGTAGTGCCAAGCGTGCGCCTGTGTCATAAGTAAAGGGCCGGCTGGCTTGACCGTTAAGGGTGCTGTAACCCCCGAAAGTACACTCCAGTCCAAACCTAAAAAAAAATTATTTTCTGTGTTTGTGAATTGTGTGCGCAGTAGCCGCACGTGCATCAACAAAGTAGTGCCAAGCGTGCGCCTGTGTCATAAGTAAAGGGCCAGCTGGCTTGACCGTTAAAGGGTGCTGTAACCCCCGAAAGTACACTCCAGTCCAAACCAAAAAAAAATTATTTTCTGTGTTTGTGAATTGTGTGCGCAGTAGCCGCACGTGCATCAACAAAGTAGTGCCAAGCGTGCGCCTGTGTCATAAGTAAAGGGCCGGCTGGCTTGACCGTTAAGGGTGCTGTAACCCCTGAAAGTACACTCCAGTCCAAACCTAAAAAAAAATTATTTTCTGTGTTTGTGAATTGTGTGCGCAGTAGCCGCACGTGCATCAACAAAGTAGTGCCAAGCGTGCGCCTGTGTCATAAGTAAAGGGCCGGCTGGCTTGACCGTTAAGGGTGCTGTAACCCCCGAAAGTACACTCCAGTCCAAACCAAAAAAAAATTATTTTCTGTGTTTGTGAATTGTGTGCGCAGTAGCCGCACGTGCATCAACAAAGTAGTGCCAAGCGTGCGCCTGTGTCATAAGTAAAGGGCCGGCTGGCTTGACCGTTAAAGGGTGCTGTAACCCCCGAAAGTACACTCCAGTCCAAACCAAAAAAAAATTATTTTCTGTGTTTGTGAATTGTGTGCGCAGTAGCCGCACGTGCATCAACAAAGTAGTGCCAAGCGTGCGCCTGTGTCATAAGTAAAGGGCCGGCTGGCTTGACCGTTAAAGGGTGCTGTAACCCCCAAAGTACACTCCAGTCCAAACCAAAAAAAAATTATTTTCTGTGTTTGTGAATTGTGTGCGCAGTAGCCGCACGTGCATCAACAAAGTAGTGCCAAGAGTGCGCCTGTGTCATAAGTAAAGGGCCGGCTGGCTTGACCGTTAAAGGGTGCTGTAACCCACAAAGTACACTCCAGTCCGAACCAAAAAAAAAATTATTTTCTGTGTTTAGCCGCACGTATATATCAAATCGATATAACATAAATGGAGGACCAAACTTTCTCCGATAAAAATAAAATAGAGAAAGATCAAGAACCACTTCCTCCTAGTGCTGAAGCTGCTGCCACTAGTCATGACATAGACGATAACATGCCATCAACGTCGTCTGCCAAGGCCGATGCCCAATGTCATAGTAGAGGGCACATACAATCCCAAATGGCAAAGTTCAGGAAAATGACCTTGAAAAAGACATTTAAATCAGCTGAAGAGAAACGTAAACTTGCCAATATGCCATTTACGACACGGAGTGGCAAGGAACGGCTAAGGTCGATCCCTAGTATGTTCATGACTAGTGGTTCAGCTTCACATGACGATGGAAGCACTCCTCCCACTAAAAAAATCAAAAGAGTTAAGCTGGCAAAAGCACAGCGAAGAACTGTGCTTTCTAAGAAGATATCACAAATCCCCAAGGAGAGTCCAAGTGTGGTGGTGGTTGCGATGCCTGACCTTCCCAGCACTGGACGGGAAGAGGTGGCTCTTTCCACCATTTGCACGCCCCCTGCAAGTGCTGAAAGGAGCACCCACAGTCCACTTGCTGATATGCAAATTGAAGATGTCACTGTTGAAGTACAACAGGATGAGGATACTGGTGTAGCTGGCGCTGAGGAGGAAGTTGGCGAGGAGGATTCTGATGGTGATGTGGTTTGTTTAAATCAGGCTCCGGGGGAGACAGTTGTTGTCCGTGGGATGAAAAAGCCCATCACGGTCATGCCTGGGCAGAAGACCAAACATTCCACCTCTTTGGTCTGGCAATATTTCTATCCAAATCCGGACAACAACTGTCTTGCCATATGTACCATATGTAAAGGTGAAATAAGTAGGGGTAGGGACGTCAACCACCTAGGAACATCCTCCCTTATACGGCACCTGCAGCGCGTTCATAAAAAGTTACTGTCAAGTTCAGAAACTTTGGCTCAGACCGTAAGCAGTCCAGGGACACCTAAATCCCGTTGTCCTGTTGTATCCAAGCGCCTGCAAACCACACCGTCAACTCCCTCCTCGTCAATTTCCTCCTTAGTCAGGATCGGAAGTAGTCCTGCAGGCCATATCACTGGCATGACTGACTCTCCTATCCGGGATTCCTCCGGAGGATCCTGCATTGCTACGCCTACTGCTGCCGCTGCTGCTGTTGCTGCTGCTGCTGGGAGTCGTTCATCATCCCAGAGAGGAAGTAGGAACACCACTACTTTTACTAAACAATTGACCCTCCAACAGTCCTTAGCGAGGAGGATGAAGTACGACAGCAGTCATCCTGAAGCAAAACGTATAACTGAGGCCTTGACTGCTATGTTGGTGTTAGACGTGCGTCCGGTATCCGCCATTAGTGCAGTGGGATTTAGACAATTGATGGAGGTAGTGTGTCCCCGGTTCCAAATCCCGTCTAGATTCCACTTCACTAGGCAGGCGATACCGAGACTGTACAGAAACGTCAGAAAAAGTGTCCTCAGTGTCCTGAAAAATGCCGTTGTACACAATGTCCACTTAACCACGGACATGTGGACAAGTGGAACAGGGCAGACTAAGGACTATATGACTGTGACAGCCCACTGGGTAGATGTATCACCTTACGCAGCAACAGCAGCAGCGTCACCAGTAGCAGCATCTCAGAAACGCCAGCTCGTTACAAGGCAGGCTACGCTGTGTATCACCGGTTTCAGTAAGAGGCACACCGCCGACAACCTCTTAGAGAAACTGAGGGAAATCATCGCCCAGTGGCTTACCCCACTTAGACTCTCCTGGGGATTTGTGATATCTGACAACGCCACCAATATTGTGCGGGCATTACATCTGGGCAAATTCCAGCACGTCCCATGTTTTGCTCACACAATAAACTTGGTGGTGCAGAATTTTCTGAAAAGCGACAGGGGCGTGCAGGAGACGCTTTGGGTGGCCCGAAAAATTTCTGGCCACTTTCGCCATTCAGCGACTGCGTGCCGAAGACTGGAGCGCCAGCAAACACTCTTGAACCTGCCCCGCCATCACCTGAAGCAAGAGGTTGTGACGCGGTGGAACTCAACCCTCTATATGCTTCAGAGGATGGAGGAGCAGCAAAAGGCCATACAAGCCTATACATCCACCTATGACATAGGCAAAGGAGGGGGTATGCACCTGACTCAAGCGCAGTGGAGAATGATTTCCGTGTTGTGCAAGGTTCTTCAGCCCTTCGAACTTGCCACACGTGAAGTCAGTTCAGACACTGCCAGCTTGAGTCAGGTCATTCCCCTCATCAGGCTTTTGCAGAAGCAGCTGGAGAAAGTGAAGGAGGAGCTAAGACGGAGCGATTCCGCTCGGCATGTGGGACTTGTGGATGAAGCCCTTCATTCGCTTTGCCAGGATTCCAGGGTGGTCAATCTGTTGAAATCAGACCACTACATTTTGGCCACCGTGCTCGATCCTAGGTTTAAAGCCTATGTGGTGTCTCTCTTTCCGGCCGACACAAGCCTGCAGAGGTGCAAAGACCTGCTGGTGAACACACTGTCAGCTGAAGCGGAACGTGACACGTCAACGGCTCCTTCTTCATTTTCTCCCGCAACTGGGGCTGCCAGGAAAAAACTTAGGTATCCTAAGCAACCCGCTGGCGGTGATGCAGGGCAGGCAGGACCAAGTTTGGACATCTGGTCCGGACTGAAGGACCTGGCAACAATTTCTGACATGTCTACTGTCACTGCATATGATACTGTCACCATTGACAGAATGGTGGAGGATTACATCGGTGACAGCATCCAAGTAGGCATGTCAGACAGTCCATACCTGTACTGGCAGGAAAAAGAGGCAATTTGGAGGCCCCTGTACAAACTGGCTCTATTTTACCTGAGTTGCCCCCCCTCCAGTGTGTACTCCGAAAGAGTGTTTAGTGCAGCCGGGAACCTTGTCAGCGAAAGGCGTAGGAGGTTGCTTCCACAGAATGTGGAGAAGATGATGTTCATCAAAATGAATTATCAGCTCTTCCAGGGAGACCAGCCTCCAGAACGTACAGAGGGACCTGTGGTGGTGGATTCAAGTGGGGACGAGTTAATACTTTGTGAGGATGAGGATGTACACACTGAAGAGGGTGAGGAATCGGTGGATGAGGAGGATGAGGATGACATCTTGCCTCCGTAGAGCCAGTTTGTGCAGGGACACATTAATTGCCAGCTTGTTTTGTGGGGGCCCAAACGAACCAATCATTTCAGCCACAGTTGTGTGGCAGACCCTGGCGCTGAAATGATTGATTTGTTAAAGTGTGCATGTCCTGTTTATACAACATAAGGGTGGGTGGGAGGGCCCAAGGACAATTCCATCTTGCACCTCTTTTTTTCTTTGCATTATGTACAGTTTGGGGCCTAGTTTTTCTAACTGCCATCCTGTCTGCCACTGCAGTGTCACTCCTAGATGGGTCACGTGTTTGTGCCGCCCACTCGTGTCGCTTAGCATAGTCATCCAGCTACCTCGGTGCAACCTTTTGGACATAAAAACACTATTGTGAGGTGTGAGGTGTTCAGAATAGACTGGAAATGAGTGGAAATTAAGGTTATTGAGGTTAATAATAGCATAGGAGCAGAAAAACCTACAAATTCTGTGATTTTAGCTGTTTTTATGCTTTTTTTCAAAAAAATACAGATCCAAAACACAAAACCCAGAACCCAAAACACGGAAGGGTGGTTTTGGCAAAACCAATCCAGATCCAAAACACGAAGAAAGATCCAGATCCAAAACCAAAACACAAAACACGAAAAGTGGCCGGTGCACACCCCTAATTATAACATTGTCTCACTCCATCCAAAGCAGTGGAAACGCTTCTCACCTTTCTACTGATAGTGTTAATAAGCCTCCCAGTGCCTTTATTTTTACTCTACTGCCCTCTTGTGGCTGTGACAGAATTTATATATGGTTTCTGGGCCTGATTCAGAGCCGCTCGTTCGCTCTGAGCGATGTTCGCACAACTGCACATGCGTATGGGTTGTAATAATGCGCATGCGCAAACCAGTCATTGCGATCGGAAATCGTGCGCTCGTAAAACAGCGAGGGCCTGCTAATTTGATTGACAGAATGTACCGTTTGTGGGTGGTAACGGGAAGGTGCTTGAAAACGGGGGAGTGGAGATCCGAACGCAGGCGTGCCTAACGGTCAAAAGGGCGCTTAATGGGAGTGCATAATTAGTAAAGGAGCGTCATCGACCACGTCACTTGGCTGTCTTTTAGCCTGAACTGCTCGCAGTGATTGCGGGAAGAAAATCCTACCACAAGCACTGCGAGCAGTTCAGATGCCTTTCGATGTTCCCGATTAATCTAATAAATACCGGAGATGACGTGTGATGCAAACGGCAAAGGGGCGTCTTTACAAAATAGTGAGCGCATTTTTCGGACGTAGAGGCGTCAACACACCGCAAAGAGCGAGCGCTCAATTTAAATATCCGGCCCCTTTTTTAGAACGAGCGTCTGCAAATAACGTCCGGCTCTGAATCAGGCCCTCTGTTTTAACCAGGAATCAAACTGCTTTACAGCACAGATGACCGGGATTGACCTTGTGCCAGACATGCCGCCTGGATTGTGACTTTTGGGGGTGTAACTGCATGCAACTGGTTTGGATCATCCATCACCTGTTCCATGTGTGCCACTTTTCAATTCATCCAGATTCTGCAGTCCACCATCCCTGGTAGATAGGCTGTGGGGGTGGAGCTGATTCACCTTACTAATGGTATTGGAGTGGCCATTTAGTATACTATCGGTGGTTTACATCAATGACAGGATACTATCAACATTTACACCATCAGTGGCCAAAACTGCAGCAGCTCTGAATGAGAGGTGGGACTTGCTGGGTGGCAGACTAATGAGGGGAGGAGGGTGGGGCTGGGGGCTATGAGGGGAGGAGGGTGGGGCTGGGGGCTATGAGGGGAGGAGGGTGGGGCTGGGGGCTATGCACTGTGCATGCTGCATCGGGAAAAAAAACATTGCCTCTCTGCCATCGATGGCAAAGTATCAGGAGACCTCCACCATCGCTGGCAAAACCATCAACCATCAGTGGCAAAACATGACTATCCATCGACAGTCAAAGGCCATCCCTTGTATATGCCAATAGTTAAATGGCCTTCTGCCATTTAACTATCGGTGGTAGCAGCACTCGTAGTTTGTGAAAATAATAATAATAGTCCTCTTTCATCCACCATAACAGTAACCCCCTCCCCAAATGAGAGAGGAGACAGATTCAATAAACATTAAAGTACTTTCTAAAGATTCCATTGCAGTTGGAAGAATATTTTAAAGTTATTTCACAATTTTCACAGCACAGTCCACTTGATAAATCCATATTTCATCTTTTACAGAAGAAATATGTCTGCTATGTGCCGATATGTGTTTGTTTCTTTATGTTGCACTGCCTGCTCGTTGTTTATCAGACTGTAGCGTTGCGATTGATCCTGGCGCTGCCTCTTTACCAAATAAAACAATAATCGGTTCTTCCCCCTGTGTTTGTTTCTTTGATTTAGAGCTGCTGGATATCAGCAAAAGCCTCTGATAGAGCGACCGTATCTCTTATGTTCTCGGTAACCAGGCGCTTCTGTCACTTTCATCTACTGTTTCAGAACTAAGAATGATTCATCCATTGATCGAATCAACAGTTGCTAAATCTGAGGACAGCTGCCGCCTCGGCTCATATCGATGTGTGTTTAGTGGTGAATTTCGCATTCTTTTGTATTTCTAGTTTAAAACATACTTACCTACTTTCTTATTGCGGGTAGGTGGCAATTGGGGGAGGGGGGACTGACATTCAAAATTTACTCATTTAGTGCACATCACGCTAATCTGTTGCAGTGTGCACCATTGCACGCACTATTGCACACACAATTGCACGCACTATTGCACACACCATTGCACGCACCATTGCACGCACTATTGCACACACAATTGCACGCACTATTGCACACACCATTGCACGCACCATTGCACACACCATTGCATGCACTATTGCACACACAACTGCACGCACTATTGCACACACCATTGCACGCACCATTGCACACACAATTGCACGCACCATTGCACGCACCATTGCACACACCATTGCACGCACTATTGCACGCACAATTGCACGCACTATTGCACACACCATTGCACACACAATTGCACGCACTATTGCACACACAATTGCACGCACTATTGCAGGCACCATTGCACACACAATTGCACGCACTATTGCACACACAATTGCACGCACTATTGCACGCACTATTGAAACTCGCACTAGCCCTATGGGAGGAGCAATTTCTCCATCTGATCATGGCGTGCCATGTGGGCGCTATTGCGACTTTAGACACCCGTGACATGCCCTCGTCTAGCTAGCCTCCCCAGTGTGACCTCCCAGGACTGCTCACTGAAAACCTCAGCTCTCGTGTCCAAAATCTTTCCCATCGGAATGCACGCGCAGCGCAATTCTGACACATACGCAGACTGACATCGGCCAACTGCGTGCAGCATCGACACTGTGTCTAGCTCTGAACCAGGCCGACTGTGGGGTCAATCCCAGGATGGCGAAGAGAATGATGCAGCTAAAAGCTTTTTAACAACGTCGGCTTTACAACTTCAAACACGGTGGTTAATGATCATGTTTGTAAAGCCGGCACTATTAAAATGCTTTAACTCGCATTAGCAAGTCAGTATCCCACACTGGGCCTGATTCAGACCCGGTCGCAAGTGCTGAGCACTCGCAACCGGATCGATGGTGGTCCACAGTGCATGCGCATGACAGAGCTGGCTCCGTCGTGCGCATGCGTGAGACCAGGCTAGCGACGGGCAATTCGTCACTCCGGGTCTCGCACCAAAGGGGGCGAGCTGTCGATGTTGAGTGACAGCTCGCCCCCTTTGGTGGGCAGGCCGGGGGGATGGCTGCCCAAACAGAGGCGTTCCCATGTGAATGAGTGATTTCAGTGGAGAGATTCCGGCTCTGTTAGAGCAGAAATATCTCTGGGGCTTGCGGGTACACGAGACCCTACCACAAAGGTCTCGTCGCAAGCCCGATGGTCGCGATGGTCTTGACCATCAACCTGGCCGCTCGCTATAGCTGTGGGTGGTCACCCACAGCTATGCGAGCGGCCAGGAGGTCGCACAAAAAAAAAAAAAAAACGCCCTGATTCAGAGCGAGCGCTCTTTCAGAGCGTCCAGCTCTGAATCAGGGCCATTCTCCACATTCTGAATGTTGAACTGGCCACTATGGGCTCAATTCAGACCCGCTCACTAGATGTATTCGCACGCGGCCAAAGTATACAAATCCTGCGATCTCACGGCAAAGCATTAGCACGCTCACTATGTTTTGACGTGTGATCGCGGTGTGTATTTAGACACCCACCAGCCTGACATAAGATGCCCACTGTCCCACGTCATCTCCAGGATGTGTATGCAACATTCGGTAACATCGAGTACCATCGGAAACGAATGCAGCACTTGTGGTCGACCATACCCTACCGCAAGCACTGCAAGTATATTCAGTGTGTATATATTCAGTGTGTAAAACAACCATGTGACGTGTACTGTGATGCTGCGTATTAATTATGCACGGCTCTCTGAAATGGCGTTAAGACGCCCAGGCACGACTGCGTTCGCACCACCATACCGTTTTCATGGACCATCCCGTCACCTCCCATAAACGGCTTGTCCTGTCACTCATTCTAGTGAGCTGGCTATGTGCAGAGAGCAAACGCTTCCCGATCGCATGGATGAGTTCGCGCACGCACACTGCAATATATACGCATGCGCACATTGTGAAACATCGGCAACTACATTAGAATGCAGCCTAGCGAGCGGGTCTGAATCCGCCCCTATGTCCTTACACTAAATATTTAGGGCTTGATACTGATGTAACACATACTGGCTGTATGTGCTCTCACATTGCGCACGTGGAAATAAAAGCGTATAATCACCCGTAGGCACTTGCGGTGAGCCTGCCCACTATCTATACGATGGTTTGCTACTCGTCATCATCAATGCAGACTTGCATCTACCCTACACTATCGGCAATAGATATGCTTCCATCCCTAATTGAACTCTGCGTATGGAGCATGCACAGCCAGAAAGCACGGTACATACACTCAGCAAACATGTGTACATTCACTTATACTGCGCATGTTTGAAAAGTCTTGAAAAATCTTACTGCGCACTCACGGATCAATGTGTGCCATGGCGTATGCATTTGCGTATAACATTGCAATGACTTGAGATGGCATCTGCGATCCATGGGCATTTCAGGGTGGGGATTGGGATGCGATCGCAAATCGTAAAAGAGCTGGCATGTGCGTGGTAAGGGAGAGCCATGGGTGTGGTAAAGGAGAGCCATGAGTGTGGTAAAGGAGAGCCATGGGCGTGGTAAGGGAGAGCCATGGGCGTGGTAAGGGAGAGCCATGGGTGTGGTAAGGGAGAGCCATGGATGTGGTAAGGGAGAGCCATGGGTGTGGTAAGGGAGAGCCATGGATGTGGTAAGGGAGAGCCATGGGTGTGGTGAGGGAGTGCCATGGGTGTGGTGAGGGAGAGCCATGGGTGTGGTGAGGGAGTGCCATGGGCGTGGTGAGGGAGAGCCATGGGCGTGGTAAGGGAGAGCCATGGGTGTGGTAAGGGAGAGCCATGGGTGTGGTAAGGGAGAGCCATGGGCGTGGTAAGGTAGAGCCATGGGTGTGGTAAGGGAGAGCCATGGGAGTGGCTTGCCATGCGGCTACAGCTCTTTCACAGCACCACAGACATGGTGGCCATATTTTGTGTGTTCAGGAGAAAGTGTGGACTAGAATATACTGTATTTAAAATTTTGATGTTTCACTATTTATTGAATAACCCCAAATGCATTTGGTCACAGGAGGACTTTGCTGAGATATTCAAGTGAAGTGTAATATATTTATGTAACACTAGACAGCCCTGAGTGAGGGTCTTAAGGATACTGCCTTTGAACCTCTATATACCCCTGCCTATACCTTCTAATATCCTTCCTATAAACCTCTAAGGATGATGCTAATTTGCGTACGCAGTCATCCAGTAAATAAAGACTATTATTAAGTATTATTCAAGTAAAAGTACAGCAGTTACACGCTATGATCCTCATATAATCTTAGCGCAAAGAGATTATACAGACCCAAGTACAATTATACATACGCAGCGCTCTCTGGTCCAGATGTTAGGCATCAGCAAGAAACCCCTCATCAATCAGCATTCAGCACAAAGACTAGGAACCCAGGGTCAGAGCACACATATTTATACCCCCCAGAAATAAACAACACAATAGAGAAGTTTTTTGGCTAATACCATTGGTCCTAAAGGAGAGGGCATATGTTACAAGGCATTTAACAGGTTGATTCAAATAGACACAAGACAGCCTCTAACAACTGGGGGTCTCTGGTTTCCTGCCTCTTGCAACATCCTGACAGTTGTTCGTATATTGTACATTATATTGCTTGAAGTCTCTGCGGTCCTTAAGTTGAGAATGCATGATGCGATCTCCACACCGATGGTACCGGAATACTGTTGAAAGAGTACGCATCAGTACAATACCAATCACGGCTTACTTATCATGTATAAAACCTTAGTTACCAAATAATCTTTATTTCACAGAATGAACAAACTTAAATCTTATACTTTAAAGCTTATTAAACCTTTTATGTGAATATGTAATGTGTAAGTATGTGGGGTGTGATGTAAAGACGCTAGTTAACTTGGGGCAGATGCGTGCGCATGAAGCTAATAAACAGAGTTTTCAAACAGGATCTTATGCATTCGCTAATATGCGATTAGTTAACAGTTGTGCGTATTAATGTATGTATGAGAAATGGTGCACTTAAATCTCACTTAAACTAAGTGAACACTTGGCAGTGTGGAATGCTGAGCCTTATAGTTCCACACGCACCCCTCTCTCAGCAGCCCCCACCCTTCCCAGGCTCAAAAGTACAGTCCTTTGTTCTCCCAGGTTCTTATGTAAATGCAAATTAGCACAGCCACAAGACCCAAACCTCAGATAACACTCTTGGCTTTGAAGGTATTTTATTGTAGGAAGCCTGCTAATGTAAGGTGCTACAAACGACCCTCTTGCTGTATTCGAGCAGGGCCACCTGGAGTGAGAGCAGACGTTATGTCCAGGAAGCTTGTCTACACAGGCTAGTTGTCACGTGGCCATTTGCTCTGTTTAGCTAATGCAATCCAATTTTGACATACTGTACAGCCATTTCTGAAATATATCCTTTAGGGGAATTATAATAATATACACTTTATCCAGAGCACCCAAACTACGTAAAGTCATGAAATGGGCTTTTGATGAATCGCCGTAACTTATGACGATGGTCACAGATGCAATCGCATGATGCTAATAGTAATATCGCCACATGTACTAAAGTGTGAGTTTATCTAAAATGGCGCTTAGGCGGCCATTCGCAAAATGACATCTTGCGATCTCATTTCCAAGATGGCGTCTTGCGGCCAATCGCAAGATGGTGTCGCTGCAATTCAATTTTAAACTGATCTTGTCTCAGCCAATAATCCAGCTTCGACAGTCCACCTTTTGATAGCGAACAACATGCTATCACAATTTGATTTTAAAATATAATTTAGGCTTACATTTATATACTATTTAGTGTTATTATGGGATGGCACAAGGTGGTTCTTAATCCATCAATAATGTGTCTCTGAGTGGGGACATAAAACTACTATTATACGCACACCGCAGATCTTGGAAGATCATGTGAAAGGTGTGGGGATACACCAGTCCTATAAAGGCAGCCTTGAAGGGGAATTGAGACTTCACAATATCTGAGGTGTTTTTAAAAATAACATTTCAATAATACATTCTATGCATGTATAAATATAATACATTAAATGATGGCATTTCCTAGTTCAGGGTTGTAATGCAGTTATGTATTTACCTCGGTATTCATACTGACCACCGTCAGAATTTCATTCTTTTGTTTTACTCTATTTTTACTTTTTCCACACTTCAACACAATAGGAACACACGGGACACATATGCCAATTATTATGATGACAATCAGTATAAGGATTAAGAATTTGCCTATACTGGTGATCATTTCCTGGACCCATTCCCCTAGACCTGAGAACCATTTCACTGGGTTCAGCCATGAAACCCATCCTTCTATCTTCTCCCTTACTTCAGCCACTGAAGTGTTATGGTTCTTACGAAACTTCCATTTTAGCTGCAGAATTTCATCCATCTTCTGGTCTATCACCTCTTTGGGGTCGCTGGTATCATTGGTGACATAGGTGCAACATTTTACTCCAAATTGGGTGGCCAACATTACGCAATACCCTCCAGTAACAACAGTTAAATAATTTAACACTAGCCTGTGTTGCACCAGTTCTTTCTTGTATGCTTGCAATTCTCTCCCTGTATACCTGAATGTGTCATCGTACATCTCGGTGATATTATCTATCAATTTAGCAAGTACCTGAATATATCTAAAGTTTAATGTACCCCGAGCGATCCTGGTGGGATCCAATGCGACTAAAACTTGAAAGCCAGTTGTCTCACTAATTAACTGAGTGGCTTTGTGCACATCACCAGGTATTATATTTAGTTTGCCTCTGTGTTCATATTGTGTGTGAAGATATGGTGACGGTGTATTTTTATAAATACCAAGCATTTCAACATGTGTGAGGGTCATAACTTCTGGGACTACTCTTCCCAGGTAACACAAACCTTCGGAACTCGGGAAGAGCCACTTATACGCTTTTCTTCCACATATAAAATATACATTATCAGGGAGAACATAAGGAATGGTATGCATCATTATCATTAAGCACATTTCCCTTGCAAACAATCCTATTTCTAGGTCTTCCATCTGGTACATGCAAGTTTCTGGCTGTATTATTTTAGCACAATAACCATCTGGCACCTTACCAATAATTTCTTTGGTGGAACTCAATGTATACCGATACCTAAAATGTTTCCCACTATATTTAATTGAGCGCAACAGATCATGGTTTATGGGCTTATTATCAGCTCTTTGTGAGAAGGTCATCGTCTGATTATTCCCCGTCACTTCCCAACTCCTGGGTTTATTAAAGTTGGTTATGTTTAAACACAAAAGTGATCTATCTACTTGGAATTGATATAGTTTGAAATGAGGTGGTTTGGATGAGAGAAATTTTCCATCCAATGTTTTCCCTTTTTGTAATTCTAAAATTTCCATGATATTCAGCGGAAATGGCACCAACCCTACATTATGCTGTCCCTGTGGCACATGTGAACACACCCAGCAATCAGTTTGATTTAACACTTTGCCTACCATCCTATGATAATCCTCTAAAGAATACCCACCCCAGTACGGGTTATATTTAGGTTGGCACCGTTGGATACAGTTCTCATCAACTAGGGACCCACAAAGCTCACAAATACAGGAATCTTCAGACGATAAACCTCCACACCATCCCCGAGTATCCGGAATGACAGCTCTCTTAACAATAACAGTACTAAGATTGGTCAGACACTCCCCTGATTAGCATTGCACTCCTCCTGACTCCACTCCATCAGCACTGCCATCAGCTCCCATTTCCTCAATCGGTCTCCCATCACAAAAACTGGATAGTCCCGAACCGACCAGGATGGTGAACACTCTAAAAGAGAATATGAAAATTAACACAGCAGGTCCGTCCATTGTCACAACAAGACCTGCAAATTTCTATTAGTTCAGGTATCTCACTATGACCTTTTCAATCCTCCCGGAACAAGCTCACGAGCGACAGGTCCACGCTATCAGCCTTGTCTCTGACTTGTTTCTCCACCGGTTGATTGACCTTTTTGCAGTGAGTGGAATGGACCCAGGTATCTCTCTCAGCCACCTTCAAAGATGTAGTACTTGTCAGCAGCACCTGGTATGGAACTTCCCACCGATCAGTCAAACAACCTAAACGCAAGAAATTTCTGATCATAACATATTCTCCTGGTTCAACATCATGACAGTTAGTTTCAGGCATATCATGGGACAACAATTTCAGTTTCTGCTGCTGTTGCTTTAACTGCTTACTCATTGATATAAGATACTTTACAGTTACCTCGTTGTTACCCTTCAAGTCTTCCTGTGGACTTATAATCAAATGAGGTTGTCTACCGAACAGTATTTCAAATGGGGACAGATTTAGAGGGGGTCTAGGAGTGGTCCTTATGCTATGTAGGACCAAAGGTAACGCTTCTGGCCATCCTAGTCCAGTCTCCAGTGCCATGATTTTACTTAACTTATTTTTAATAGTCCCGTTCATCCTCTCTACCTTGGCACTGGCTTGCGGTCGGTAGGGGGTGTGAAGTCGGCTATTAATACCCATCAGCTTACACATATTTTGAAAAACATCACCTGTGAAATGAGTACCCCTGTCACTCTCAATGATTTTAGGGATACCGTACCTGTATACAAATTCCTGAACTATTTTCTTGGCAGTAAATGCAGCAGTATTAGTGGCCGCTGGGTAGGCCTCAACCCAATTAGAAAATATATCAGTGCACACTAATACATACTTAAGATTCCTGCAGGGTGGTAATTGGATGAAATCAATTTATATCACCTAGAAAGGTCCATCAGTCGGTGAAATGTGGGACAGTTCGGTAGGGATCGCTTTCCCTATGTTCTTCCTCAAGCAGGTCAGACAGGACATTACTATCTTTTCTGCTTGTGAAGAAAAACTTTGTGCGCACCAGTATGCTCTCACCAACTTGCACATACCTTGTTTTCCCAGATGAGTCAGACCGTGTGCTGCCTCAGCCAGGCTGGGGTAATATGCCTTGGGGGCTACTGGTTTACCTTGTCCGTCCCTCCAGAGCCCGGAGGACTCTTGCCCACATCCCTTGGACTTCCAAATGGACTTTTCCTGAATTGAACACAAATTTTGCATCTCAATTAATTTCAACATATCAATTGTTTGGAAAGACATAATTTTTTCAGTGGGAGAAAACATTTTTAACCCTGCTGCCCATTTTGCAGCTTCTTCGGCTCTGTTGTTGCCCAGTGACACCGGATCATCCTCATATGTATGGGCTTTTACATTTAAATACATTTAATTACTGCCACCGCTTTGGGCAGTTGGATTGCTTCTAATAGATGTTTTATGTGTCGGGAATGTGCAACTGGTGTGCCTGCTGCTGTCATAAAATTTCTCAGACGCCATAGAGCCCCAAAATCGTGCACCACCCCGAACGCGTACCTCGAGTCAGTGTAAATGTTAGCAGATTTGCCTGCTGCCAGTTCACACGCTCCAGTTAGTGCTACTAACTCTGCCACCTGGGCTTAGTGAGGAGGACCAAGAGGTTTAGCTTCTATGATGTCTGTGTCATTTACAACAGCATAACCTGTACATAATTCACCTGTGTTTGTTTGTCTGTGACAACTCCCATCCATATAAAAAGTCACATCCACATTCTCTAAAGTTGTGTCAGGTATGTCAGGTCTAGCAGTAAAGGTCTGATTCAGATAATCCATACAATCGTGCATATCATTATGTCGGCTGAACTCACCTCCCTCCAGCAACTCGCCTCCTTCCACCCATTGTACATCATGTTGTACATATGGTAAATACGTTGCTGGATTCAGCGTGCTGCAACGTTTAACAGTGATGTTTGCGGGTGCGATTAGAGCTAGTTCCCATTTGGTAAACCTAGCCGAAGAGACGTGTCTGGTTTGAGCTGAGTTCAGTTGAGCATATACAGCATGGGGAGTGTAGACAATCATATCATGACCCAATACTACGTCCTCACTTTTACTCACCAATAAAGCGGTAGCTGCTACACTTCTCAAACAAGTGGGGAGTGATCTTGCCACAGTGTCCAATTGGGCACTGTAGTATGCTACGGGCCTACTGGCATCACCATGTTTTTGTGTAAGGACACCTGCAGCACAACCATCGGCTTCCGTATAATACAAATCAAAAGGTTTTTCGTAATCAGGTATTCCCAATGCAGGAGCTTTTGTCAGACTATCCTTAAGATTAAGAAAAGCCTGCTCTGTTTCCTCTGTGTGTATGACACGATCGGGCTTTGAGGAAGAGACTAATTCCTGTAAAGGCAAGGCCAAAATAGAAAAACCTGGGATCCACACTCTACAGTATCCACACATTCCCAAGAAGGTACGAATTTGCTTTTGATTCTGCGGCAGTGTCATGTTCTGTATGGCCTGGATTCAATCCGTTGTAAGATGTCGTAACCCCTGGGTTAGGCAGTGTCCCAAATATTTTACTCTGGATTGGCACGGCTGTATTTTGTCATTAGCCACCTTGTGTCCTGTATGTGAGAGATGAAGCAACAAAAGTTTAGTATCATTCAAACATGACATAAACGAGTCAGAACATAGCAATAAATCGTCCACATATTGAATTAGAACAGATCCATTGGCAGGTGAAAAGATTGTAAACAGTCGTGCAATAGCTGGGAGAAGATACTGAGATGTCTATGAAACCTTGGGGTAACCGTGTCCATGTGTATTGTACACCTCTGTATGTAAATGCGAATAGATACTGACAGTCAGGGTGGAGAGGCACAGAGAAGAAAGCAGATTGTGAGGTCTGAACCCGAGTATTTAAATTCTCTTTCAGACCATCCATGAGTACCGTGACTATCATTCCCCTGTGGTGAGTGCTATCTTTAATATCTTCTAACCCAGTGTACTGGGTGATAGCCTGCAGAGCCCAGTCGCAATAATCTTCTGCAGATTCACTCTCCTTTTGCTTAATGGTGAAAATTTTGTTCCAGTTAACTACTACCGGAAAATATATACCCAATTGAGTTACAATGCGGGAAATGTTACCTTGGTTTACTTGGTCTGTTAAGGGAACGTCACCATCCAATACACAATCCGTGATAAATTTTGTCACGTCTATATTGCGTGGTAGACAGGCCCTTAACACCACACACCAATCTTTATTAGTTGGCTCATGAGAACTACCCAAATTTCTCAAAAATCTTTGACATTTGGTTAGTTCCTTTTTGGGATCGGGGAAATCATTTAAGATGGAATTTAGATCTGCTCTTGTCCAGGGACAATGTATTACTACTTCCCTCGTGGGCACTACACCGTTCGCATCTGCATTTCCATTCAGAACGGTTATTTTCCGAATGGGATGCAGACCGGCAGCGCTGCTACCTTTGACCTTGTTACCTGGCTGTGGGTTTAATCTGTTGCTGCTACGTATGGTATTAACAACTTCCTCTATGGGTGCAGAGGGTGTTAGCACTTCCCTTACTGTTACTGATGGAGATGGCGGCACCACCCGTGATTGTGGTGATGCCGCATCTATCATTTGTACAGCATGGGAAATGGCAGACATTACAATAGGTTCATCATCCACATCATGAACATTTTCTTTATAGTTGCTTAACAGAGGGTACAAATTGCTTGTTACATTTTTATGGGTATTTTTGGTAACTGTACTTGCACCTCCAACCACATAAGGTGGGGGTGGTGAGCGTGAACTGCTGGTAATACTCTCCACAATGCTACCTTGCTGCATGTGCGCGCCATTTTGCGGCTCGCCCGTATTGCAATTCAGCATCGCGGATGTATTCTCTGGCAATGCGCTCGCAGCGCTAGTTTGCATTGCTTGCACATTTTTAAGCCACGCATCCCCTTCATGCTGCCACAACTTTAAACATTCATAATATTTGACCTTTTTCTCTCAGGAGCGCATCAGACTGATCTGATCCCGGACATTCGAGTTCCCCCAACAAGAGAGTTTTCTTCTTCTTCCCCATACTACGCTGATCCCGGACATTATCTAGTACATTTTTATCAAAACTACCAATTCTGGGAAAAGGTCTAGCACTCTTCATCATCATTTTAAACCATACATCACAATACCTTATCGCATAAGTACCGTACTTAGTATGCATAATACGACGGGCCGATTCAAACGGTGCTTCCATTAGCAGCACATCATTGTCTAACATCTCTATTGTTTGCATGGCCCCCATTCTGAGACAACTCCTATGCTTTTCAATAAAGATTTAAACTGGTGAAAGACAATCAAGATACTTTCACTTACCTGTGGCCGATTTAAACGGCAGCGCCCACACACCTGGATAAGATTTAGTAAGGCAACTTCCACACCTATGGAAGTTTAAGTCGGCTACTTCCACGCACCTCTCTACAACAAAGACAACATGTACACTTGCTACTGTGTATAGAATAGTAAGCTGCTTACCGAGCGACTAGCACTTAGCCCTTAAAGGTCATACGGTACCTCTAACTGTAGGGAACAAGTTACCCCTACCAACAAATACTCATTGTTACACACTTTTTCCTGCGCAGAAAAATACACGTTAACCCAGATATTGATAACAATTGAAAAATGTAAACCTCAATGGCTTTTTTTAAACATGTGGCAGCACAACCAGAAGTACGTATACGCTATTGTGCGACCAGTCACATACACAATAATGCGATTACCACACAGCCGTATGACAAATTTTTAGCTGCGTACGCAAAAGTGTGTCTTTACTGTACGCAAAACTGTGACTCAGCCGCGTGCTCAATACTGCGGCACCCCTTTAAACGTTAGGTTCTATCAACAAAGGAAAACAAACTTTTTCCTCTCTTGTCCCTGGATTCTAGTCAGCTTCCTTGGCTCACATGAAAACGGATAGCGATCTTTCAGCACAAAGCTGTTGCAGGTAAACCCTGCATGTGGCCACTCCACCCTTTGCTGAGATATCGATAACCGTATGTGCCGTGTGAGTAGGTAAGTGACTTCACTATGAGCCCCCAACTAAGGATACTGCCTTTGAACCTCTATATACCCCTGCCTATACCTTCTAATATCCTTCCTATAAACCTCTAAGGATGATGCTAATTTGCATACGCAGTCATCCAGTAAAGATTCCAGACCTAGAACATGTGGTTCCAAAGCACAAAGTATTATTCAAGTAAAAGTACAGCAGTTACACGCTATGATCCTCATATAATATATAGGGATTATACAGACCCAAGTACAATTATACATACGCAGCGCTCTCTGGTCCAGATGTTAGGCATCAGCAAGAAACCCCTCATCAATCAGCATTCAGCACAAAGACTAAGAACCCAGGGTCAGAGCACACATATTTATACCCCCCAGAAATAAACAACACAATAGAGAAGTTTGTTGCTAATACTATTGGTCCTAAAGGAGAGGGCATATGTTACAAGGCATTTAACAGGTTGATTCAAATAGACACAAGACAGCCTCTAACAACTGGGGGTCTCTGGTTTCCTGCCTCATGCAACATCCTGACAGTTGTTCGTATAATGTACATTATGTTGCTTGAAGTCTCTGCGGTCCTTAAGTTGAGAATGCATGATGCGATCTCCACACCGATGGTACCGGAATACTGTTGAAAGAGTACGCATCAGTACAATACCAATCACGGCTTACTTATCATGTGTAAAACCTTAGTTACCAAATAATCTTTATTTCACAGAATGAACAAACTTAAATCTTATACTTTAAAGCTTATTAAACTTTTTATGTGAATATGTAATGTGTAAGTATGCGGGGTGTGATGTAAAGACGCTAGTTAACTTGGGGCAGATGCGTGCGCATGAAGCTAATAAACAGCGTTTTCATACAGGATCTTATGCATTCGCTAATATGCGATTAGTTAACAGTTGTGCGTATTAATGTGTATATGAGAAATGGTGCACTTAAATCTCACTTAAACTAAGTGAACACCTAGCAGTGTGGAATGCTGAGCCTTATAGCTCCACACGCCCCCCTCTCTCAGCAGCCCCACCCTTTCCAGGCTCAAAAGTACAGTCCTTTGTTCTCCAAGGTTCTTGTGTAAATGCAAATTAGCACAGCTACAAGACCCAAACCTCAGATAACACTCTTGGCTTTGAAGGTATTTTATTGTAGAAAGCCTGCTAATGTAAGGTGCTACAAAAGGACCCTCTTGCTGTATTCGAGCAGGGCCACCTGGAGTGAGAGCAGATGTTATATCCAGGAAGCTTGTCTACACAGGCTAGTTGTCACGTGGCCATTTGCTCTGTTTAGCTAATGCAATCCAATTTTGACATACTGTACAGCCATTTCTGAAATATATCCTTTAGGGGAATTATAATAACATACACTTTATCCAGAGCACCCAAACTATGTAAAGTCATGAAACGGGCTTTTGATGAATCACCGTAACTTATGGCGATGGTCACAGATGCAATCGCATGATGCTAATAGTAATATCACCACATGTACTAAAGTGTGAGTTTATCTAAAATGGCACTTAGGCGGCCATTCGCAAAATGGCGTCTTACGGTCTCATTTCCAAGATGGCGTCTTGCGGCCAGTCGCAAGATGGTGTTGCTGCGATTCAATTTTAAACTGATCTTGTCTCAGCCAATAATCCAGCTTCGACAGTCTTACAGAGGAGGACGCTCCTACGCTGTCACCTCCTGTGTACAGTGAGCCTTCGGCGGGAAAAGGTCACTGTGCTGTGCACGGACATGTAATACTTAGATCCTTTCTGAGACCTATTACTGCTTCCACAGCTATTATCTACCTTACAGCTGTTAACGCTGAGCCTACCACTGTTAGTAAACCTCTGTTTCTCCAAATAAGCCATTACTCCTGGTTAAGGACATCTGTGTGGACTAAGGAGCTCATTCAGAGCCTCTCGCTAGATGCAATCGCTCGCACCCAAAAAGGGGCTGGGCATGCAAAAACCACGAACACAAGGCAAGGCTAAAGAACGCCCTGTATGTGTTAGCGAGCGGCGCCTAAGTGGTCGCAAGCTCGTGAGATACCGCCCCCTCTACTCTCACAGCACACGTCATCTCTAGGAAGTGAATAAGACCATCGGTAACATTGAGAGCCATCGGAAGCACTCGCAATGCTTAGGGTAGGCCTTGACGCCCGCAAGTACTACAAGAGCTTCAGTCAAAAAAAGATGCCAGGTGACGTGTACAATGACGCCGCTTTGAAATTATGCACACCCATAAAACGCCATTATGACGGCCAGACACGCCTTCGTCGCACTGCCACTCCCCCGTTTACAAGCACCTTCCCTTGTTACCACCCACAAACGGCACTGTCTGTCACTCAAAGGAGCGATCTGCCTTTGTGCTATGAGCGCTCTATTCTTGATCACAGTGAGTGGTTTATACACGCGCACTGCCACTAATATGCATGCACAGTTTGCAACAATCGGCTGCCTGCGTGTGATCACACCTTAGCGATCGGGTCTGACTTAGGCCCTAACTTCCATTTCACATTCTGCTGACACCTATTAAAATAAAACCAAACAGGGTCCACCAAAAGGTTGTACCAATACCCAACACTTTATGTGACGACCAGGGACATTAGAAAGGCCCCTCATGTGTATGTGTCCCCCAGCACTGTTACCCCCACGGACAGCAGACAGGCCCCTCCTGTGTATGTGTCCCCCAGCACTTTGTTACCCCCACGGACAGCAGATAGGCCTATCCTGTGTATGTGACTCCCAGCACTTTATGTTACCCCCAGGGATAGCAGACAGGGCCCTCGTGTGTATGTGTTCCCCAGCACTTTGTTACCCCCAGGGATAGCAGACAGGCCCATCCTATGTATGGTGTCTCCCAGCACTTTTTGTTACTCCGAGTGACAGCAGACAGGTCCCTCCTGTGTATGTGTCTCCCAGTACTTTATGTTACCCCCAGTGACAGCAGACAGGTCAGTCCCGTATATGTGTCTCCCAGCACTTTATGTGACCCCCAGGGACGGCAGACAGACCCTTCCTGTGTATGTGTCTCCCAGCACTTTGTGACCCTGTCACGACTCTAGGAAAATTGGCCTCCTGTGATGGACCAGACTCTGCGGGCTGGGACACTGGCAGCAGAAACTGAGCAGGTGTCAGATAGCTCTTCCTCAAAGAAGAATAAAATTATACCCAAACTTGATGATAAAGAATACGAGGCTTTACTGAGTAACACAGAACTGATTGGAGCGAGGAGTAGTAGAAGCAGAACTAAAGTCCAGAATGAAAGAATGACTACAGCACAAAAATCTTGAGAATATGTAACTAGAAGGTAACACCGTAATTGGAGTAGGACGACTGGTACCGATGCACGAACACAGCGACAAGCAGAACACTAGTCAGATTACACTGAATTAACCTCAGCTCGACGTGAGAAGGAATCTTAGGTCATATTCACCGGGGTATACCCAGCTAGTCGAGACGGAGATCCTTGGTCAAAGATACTGAGGTGTATCCAGATAGATGGTGCGGTAATGCTGGCTTGAAGTGATTGTCAGATCTTGAGTACACAAAGGTGCGTCGTAACTCCTAGTTCAGTACACCGAGATGCGTCCCTGGATATTGATAGAGTACACAGGTGTGCGTCTTAGGTGCTTCGGCATAATACACAAAGTAGCAACTTTGGTGCTCCGGGATAATACACAAAGTAGCATCTTTGGTGCTCAGGGATAATACACAAAGTAGCGTCTTTGGTGCTCCAGGATAATACACAAAGTAGCGTCTTCGGACAAAGGAGAATACACGGAGATGCATAGGAAGTCTAAGACTTGAAGGTAACAGGAGCCAAATACTATGACTTGAAGAGATGTTATACAGGCACTGAATGAACGTCCAGGAAGAGTTTATATAGACAGTGCCTGTCGCTGATTGGCGACTGATTCCCAGCAGACCTGAGAGCCTGTTTGTGCTGGAAGATCCAGAATCACATGATTGAAGGAAGATGGCCACGCCCATGAACCGGAGTCCTCGCTGATAACGTTCAGCGCCCGTGAACCACAACCGGAGGTAAGTAACGCAGCTGAGTGGGCTTTGCATCGGGACCTGGTGGTCAGATTCCTGACAGTACCCCCCCCCCCCTTTTACGGGTGGCCTCCAGATGCCCCTTAGGTTTCTGTAGAAATTTCAAATTAAAGTTGTGCACCAACCTAGGGGTATGAATGTCTGCAGCCTTGATCCAGGACCTTTCTTCAGGACCATACCCTTTCCAATCCATGAGATACTGTAATTGACCTTGGTACCAACGAGAATCTAAAATCTTCACAACCTCAAACTCCTCGGGCCATCGGCACAGGTGGGGTCATGGGAATCTTTGCATGGAAACAATTAAGTATTAGTGGCTTGAGTAGAGAGACTCCTAATGAAATAGAATTCCATTAGTAGAATTCCTAATGAAAAGCATTAGGAATTCGGAGAATTGGAGGAAGGTGTAGTTTACATGCCACAGGATTAATGACCTGTTTGATCCAGAATGGCCCAATGAACCGAGGAGCGAATTTCATGGTAGGCACCCTGAGTCTCAAATTCCTAGTAGAAAGCCACACATGATCACCAGGGGAAAACTTGGGCAAAGCGGAGCGTTTCCTGTCTGCAAAGACTTTGTAGTTATGCAATGCCTTTTTAAGGGACAAATTAATTTGTCTCCAAATCTGCGTGAAATGTTGTAAAGCAGAACTGGCAGCGGGAACTTCCATGGTGGGTAAAGACTGGAACTCAGGGATGCGTGGATGTAATCCGTAGTTGTCGAAGAAAGGACTCACTTCCGTAAAGATGAATAGTAATGGAAGTTGTGAGCGAACTCCGCCCATGGTATCAAGTCTGCCCAGTCATCTTGAGAGGAGGACAAATATATCCTGAGGAAAGTTTCCGGGTCTTGATTTATCCTCTCAGTTTGACCATTTGACTGCGGATGGTAGGCAGAGGAAAACTGTAATTTAATTTGCATATCTGAATACAGAGCTCTCCAGAAACGGGCCATGAACTGATCTCCACGATCCGATACAATCTCCTGAGGCAGAGGAATATGTGGTACACGTGGGGTTGATACACGGTCCTTGAAGAAGGCACCAGTGCCAAAACATGTTGGTGAATCAGCACCCCCCATCAACCACCAGAACTCTGACCATTGTACTCATTACCACACCACAAAGAAAGGCTGCAGAGGATCCAGCACCGCGCTGCAAGGCAGACCCTGGGTCCCCCCCACCAGCCTCATCACTGTGCCCAATACCACCTATTGACTCCACAGGACCATGGATCAACCCCACCACGCAGCTCTCTGCATTGCATCACACCACCAAAGAACATCGACAGGCGCACAGCTGCCAGACACCCGGCGGGCTCGCGGAGGTGTCACGTAACTTCTGGCTAACACCTGGGATCACAGCCAAAGCTGCAAAGAACCACAGGACAATCCACACCTACCGGTAAGTACAAAGATCCCAGAGACAGAGCGGGACGCCGCTACTGCACTAAGTACTAGACTTTATTCACACCCCACATCCCGGTTCAGTAAGACTGTAGACCAAAGGTCCAGCAGGGGAACGTGCAGGAGTAAGGACTGCATGGAAAGGAGCCCCCTGAAAGGGTACACCCACTCCCCAACCGAGGATCACAATACTTATCTGCTAGTCCCCACACCATATAACGGAACAACCTAGGGAAGCATTGTGCCTTACCCAATAAAAGGTTGGATCCTACACTCTTTTTCTGCCTCATTTGTATTCACCCACAAACATTATCTATACAGCAGCCACATACCCACACTTCCATTTCCCCAACAGCCCCACATTTACACTCCCTTCCTATCCCCAAACCCCCCCTTTTTTTCACCTTCCCTTTCTCCCACACACACCCTTAGGAGCGCACGTGTACCACATATTCCTCCGTTTGAACCAACAGGCACAGGTACTCCTGTTTGTACACTGGTGCACCTACCATTTCATCCCACCTCCCTCCCAGTCCTCCCACCCTAACCCCACCACACCACAATTGTGAAGCGCAGACCGTCCACCTCATTAATCTCCTGAGGCAGCCCGTGCAAATGAAAGATTTCTTGAATGAATAGTCGTGCTAATGTGGCAGCAGTAGGTAGATGTGGCAGAGGGACGAAGTGGGCCATTTTAAAGAAATGATCCACTATCATCCAGATGACCATAAATCCTTTGGACTCCGGTAAATCAGTAATAAAGTCCATCGACAGATGTGACCATGGTTTGACTGGAATCGATAGGGGATGGAGTAACCCTGCAGGAGATCGTTGGGAACTTTTATGCTGAACACAACAGGATCGTATAAATTCTTGTACATCAACTTTCATGGAAGGCCACCAGTATTTCCATTAAAGAAAGGAGTATGTTTTATGAACACCAAAGTGACCCGAAAAAAGAGAATCATGAGCCCAGGATAGTAACTTGCACCGTAATTCTGGAGCAACAAAAGCTTCCCCGAGGAGGGGTAGGAGAGACATCAGTGGTCTCAAAGGCCAGAGGATTGATGATGGGATACCCTTGCATAGAGGTTTGCTCATCTTCTTCCAACATGGACCTGGAAAGGGCATCGTCTTTAACGGGAAGAAAAAGAGCGCCCAGCGAGCTTGGTGAGGATCAAGTAATGGACCGACTTCAAGTATAGGAGATTTTTGTGGTCAGTATAGATGATTATAGCATGTTTTGCTTTTTCCAATAAATATCTCCATTCTTCTAGAGCCAACTTGATGGCCAGCAGTTCCTGATGCCCGATGGAATAGTTTTTCTCGGCTGGGGAGGATCTATAGGAAAAGAATCCACAGAATACGAGTTTCCCATCCGGAGACGTCTGAGACAAGACTGCTCCCACTCCGTAAACTAATGCATATGCCTCCAGGACAAAGGGTTTCTCAAGGTCGGGTTGTAGAAGAATTGGTGCAGAGGAAAAGGCTTGCTTGAGGTTATGAAACGCTGAAAGAGCTTCTGGAGACCAATCTGCTGGGTTGGCTCCCTTTCGGGTCTGTTAGAGTGTGTATATTAATATAACCAGTTGTACAATATTATTAATCAATCGATATATATAAAGAGATATTAAATCCCTATACAGTATAGGTACATATAAATATTAGTTATTCCATGGTCAGAGCTCAGAACTGTTTTTTCCAGTTCACTGATGGAGCTAGATCTCACACAGCAATCTAATTAGCATTCCAATGCTGTGGGCAGAAGGCCTTGACTTTTGTTGTAGCACAGGAAGGCTTAGAACAATAGCCCACTAGTATCAACTGACCAAAAGTAACAAGACCTGGGACATGAGCTTCAAAGTAAAGGTTTAGAAACACCCCTTTTATGAACACACCTATCAGGTGCGGGCAAGGAGGGGTCTGGTTCACAAAGAGAGCCCAGAGCTCAAAGACACTAACACAAGGATAGATTCATTCATGCTTCTGCAGCCATAGAAGAGAGATGGAACATCAACACTACTCAACGGGGAAGCTGGCTCCTTTCCTTCCCGATGGTTTAGTATATCTGCCCCTCAAACCACACATGGCTTACACGGTGATGGTTAATGATATTGTGTAATAATGTTTGTACAGTAGTTAGCCTATATGGGTATTTGTAGTGATTTGTGTTGTGTTAACATGTAGTATATTGTATGTAGCAAGTCTATAGTAATTTGGTAAATCATATCATAGTGGAGTCTTTGGGCCTGATTCAGACCCACTCGCGAGCGGCTGTCCGCTCGCAAGTGGGTCGATGTTCTGCACTGAGCATGCGCAAGACGGAGGGTGCTCCATCGTGCGCATGCACCAGACGCGACGAGCGAAGGACTTTCCTTCGCTCGTTGTGTCTGATCAAAGGGGGCGTGCTGTCGATGTTGATTGACAGCACGCCCCCTTTGGTGGGCGTGCCGGGGGCGTGCCTCCCTGACGGGGGCGTTCCTAAGGGAACGCCTACCGTCAGAAGCTGGCCCCACTGACATCACTAGTGATGTCAGTGGGAGTGATTTTGGCTCTGATAGAGCCAAAATCACTCCGGGCCTTGCGGTTGAAAACCTCAACCGCAGGCTCCGGCTCGCAGTTTCGATGGTCGCGATGGTCAAGACCATCGCGGCCATCAAACTGCACGCTCGTATAGGCTGTGGGTGGTGACCCACAGCTATACGAGCGTCCAGGAGGACGCTCCATAGTTATGGAGGACGGCCCTCATTCAGAGCGTGCGCTCTGCTCAGAGCGTACGGCTCTGAATGAGGGCCTTTGTCTATACATATATATATTGTTGATGGTAGATGATATAATTATCTTCTTTCCCCCCTCCTTCTTCCCATGAGCTTAATGGAGGCTGCAGTTTATTAATATGGTTCACACAATATCATGGCCTGAGATGCTTAGGTGTTATATTCTTGTGCTTTAGATGTAATATGGTGCAGTTAGAGTTGGGGTAGAGCTGTTTGCTGTAGTATATTTCAGTTTGATGTCAGCTGGTGATAAAGGAGATGTTGTATTATTCTGTGATAGGGCCTTGAAACATGTCCTCCATGTGCTCCCCCTCCCCCCATTGAACCATGTGCTAAACAATAGCCCTGCTGGCTGTAATAGATATCGGAATACTATATAATGCAATGTTTGCCTGATGAGATCACAGTTATGGTGTGTAAGAATGTACCAAAAATAGTTTTCAAGGTGAAATGAGTTCCACATCTCACTAATAAGAAATCGTATCTGCGAAAGAGCATTGAAAAGTCTATTTACGTTATCAATCGGTATACAATATTCAGCTCACATATTTATAATAGTAGTCGGAATATCTGATGAAGTTGTTGTGAGGAAGGAGATGTAAGGAGTTTTCAATGGGAGTTTCAAAATGGAGTTTATCTTGGTACCATGAGCTTAGGACAAAGGAACATGCAATCTAACATCCCCCACACAGAACATACAAACCCATCTCCCACCATGCTTTCTTACAATCATATCTCTCTCTCTGTTATCTTTCTCCATCTCTCGCTCTCATAATCTCTGTATATTGACTAATATTGTGAAGTTTAAATACTGTTTTATGATATACTTTATGTATGTGAACTATATAAGCATTGTTTGATTATATAAATACACTTCACCTAACCACATCTGGTGTGCAATGTCCTTATTCAAATTAAATGATCCAAACGTATATAATTCTGGTTAACACTTTGCGAGTTTATATATATTAATAATGGGAAGCAATTGGCATAAATACCGGCAGCCAGCTTCCCGACTGTCATTTCCCCGACGCTGGGAGACCGGTGCCCGGCATCCCGATCGTAGTGATGCCGGGCGCCGCGAGCGGACAGACGCGCGGTGGAGGGTTAGGTTTAGGGCTCCCGGGGGGGACTTAGGGTTAGGCACCCCCCCGGGAGGGTTAGGGTTAGGCTAGGGGAAGGGAGGGTTAGGATTAGGCACCCCCAGGGGGGACTTAGGGTTAGGCACCCCCCCGGGGGACTTAGGTTTAGGCAGCGGGGAAGGGGGTGGTTAGGGTTAGGCACTTAGAGGGGGATTAGGGTTAGGCACTTGGGGGGAAAGTTAGGGTTAGGCACCCCTAAGGAGGGTTAGGGGGGTTAGGTTAGTATATAACCCACGATCAGGTTTCCAGCGCTGTCGGGCTTGCGCTGCTTCTAACTCTGCTTTTCTTGGGCTGCCGCTGACAGGAATCGAACTTCATACCCATTCCATTAATAATAACCTGATGTTAGGATAAAAATAGAATATTTGCTTCAAATTTATGAGATTAAAGCAGGCAATTGCCTGCATGAACAGACAAACAGAGCACGCAAGGGAGAAGGAAAATAACCACCCCTTATCAGGGTCATTGTCGTGATGGGCGCTACAATGGCGGAAAAAGACCGGATAAACTTCCTGTAATAGTTTGTGAAGCCCAGGAGTCTCTGAATTGCTTTCAACGAGGTGGGCAACACCCAATCCTGGATAGCCTTGAGTTTCTTGGGGTCCATGCATAATTCTGAACCAGAGATCACATATCCAAGAAATGCTATGGTAGGGACTTCGAAAACACATTTTGATAATTTCCCAAAGAGATGATTGGCACGCAATCAGAGCAAAACTTCTTTAACATGTTGTCGGTGGTTTCTGAGATCACTTGAAAAGACAATATCGTCCAAGTAGACAACAACAAATTGATACAGAACACCCCAGAAAATCTCATTGACGAACTCTTGAAACACCGCTGGAGCATTACAGAGACCGAAGGGAATCACTAGATATTCGTAATGCCCATCCCGGGTGTTGAACGCGTTTTTCCATTCATCTCCTTCTCGAATTCTTATCAAGTTATAAACTCCTCTGAGATCTAATTTAGAAAAAATGCAGGTGCCTTTAACCCGGTCAAAGAGTTTGGTGATGAGGGGCAAGGGGTACTTATTCTTGATGGTTATGTCATTAAGACCTCGATAGTCAATGCATGGTCGTAATCCATCATCTTTTTTCATGACGAAAAAAAATCCAGCACCGGCGGTAGACGAGGAAGGCCGGATAAATCCTTTCTGTAAGTTTTCTTGGATATATTTGGACATGAATTGGGTATGTACGGCCCCGGGGAGGCACTTTTCCAGGCATCAGGTCAATTGGGCAATCCCAAGGCCAATGGGGTGGCAGCTTATCAGCCGCATGCTCCGAGAACATATGGGCGAATTCCAGATACTGGTGAGGGATAGCATCAGGAAGATGAGCCTTGGTGTCCGCAACTCAAATCACTTGACCCAGGCAGTGCTGATGACAATGTGGACTCCAAGATAGAATCTGAGCAGTAGACCAGTTAATGTGAGGACTGTGACAACGTAGCCACGGCAGTCCAAGGACTACTTCATGGGTAGTGGCTGGGATGACCAAAAACTCCAGTTGTAACATGTGTAGTGCTCCGATTTTCATTCTGAGGGATTTGGTTGTATGGGTAATGGTTCCGTTATCGTTTTGTGTCCCATTGACAGCGATGAGGGTAATAGGACGAGACAGGAGACAAACTGGGACAGCTAGTTGCTGAACTATAGATGAGGAGATGAAATTATCGGCAGTGCCGGAATCAATTAAGGTGGAAAACTCTAGAAATTGGAACTTGATATCCTCATTGAAAACAGGAATGGAACAATCTTAATTAGGGAAGGATGCAGCAAGAACCCCTAGCCTGACTTCCCCCTCACAGACTAGGTTCGTCCATTTCCTGGCCTCAAAGGACACTTATTCAGAAAGTGTTCCAAGGATGCACAATAGTGGCATAAATTCTGTCCCTCCCGCCCACCAGGACATGCCCCCGACACGTCCGCCTGGTCGCTGGGACCCACAGCAAGACACAGATTATGGCCGTTCAGTGTGTATGAACGACCATCATCTGCAGATATATCTGTCAGGTGTGTACCCACCTTTAGTTGTCCAGCAGATCCTGTGAGACCAATGCGTCCTTGAGCCTATCTGAGACCATTCCAGCAGGCAGCTTTCAAAGCTTTGTTATTCCACTGTAGCTCGGCTACTAGTGTTTGGAACTGGACAACATATTGCCCAACAAGACGAGACCCTTGTTTTAATCTAAGAATGTCGACAGACCAAATGAGATCTTGGTAGTTCAAAACCACAGTGGAGCTACCCAATCCAACGCTGTTTCAGTCGAGAAATAATATATGCTACTTTAGCTCTGGGAGAAGGAAAGTTCTGTGGGAGGAGTTCAATGTGCACTTCGCACTGGTTAAGAAACCCAAGGCAATACTTTGGGTTACCATCGAAGCGACTTGGGGTCAGTAGACATAACCGAGACTCAGTGGACCTTGTAGCACCTGCTGGGGTGACTGATGAAACGGTCGCTGTAGACGGTGAGGCGACTTGGAGCTGATCTAGATGAACTGAAAGTTCCTGTAAGCATTGGAGCACTCGTGCTTGTGTATTCTCCTGTGTCTCCAGTCGAGTCGCAAGGTTATGCAAGGCTTGAGCCCCAGAAGCCTGATCCTGTTCGGGATTCATCAGGCCTGTACAAACTGTCACGACTCTAAGAAAATTGGCCTCCTGTGATGGACCAGGCTCTGCAGGCTGGGACACTGGCAGCAGAAACTGAGCAGGTTTCAGATAGCTCTTCCTCATAGAAGAATAAAATGATAGCCAAACTTGATGATAAAGAATACGAGGCTTTACTGAGTAACACAGAACTGATTGGAGCGAGGAGTAGTAGAAGCAGAACTAAAGTCCAGAATGAAAGAATGACTACAGCACAAAAATCTTGAGAATATGTAACTAGAAGGTAACACCGTAATTGGAGTAGGACGACTGGTACCGATGCACGAACACAGCGACAAGCAGAACACTAGTCAGATGACACTGAATTAACCTCAGCTAGACACGTGAAGGAATCCTAGGTCACATTCACCGGGGTATACCCAGCTAGATGAGACGGAGATCCTTGGTCAAAGATACTGAGGTGTATCCAGATAGACGGTGCAGTAATGCTGGCTTGAAGTGAGTGTCACATCTTGAGTACACAAAGGTGCGTCGTAACTCCTAGTGCAGTACACCGAGATGCGTCCCTGGATATTGATAGAGTACACAGGTGTGCGTCTTAGGTGCTCCGGGATAATACACAAAGTAGCGTCTTTGGTGCTCCAAGATAATACACAAAGTAGCGTATTTGGTGCTCCGGGATAATACACAAAGTAGCGTCTTTGGTGCTCTGGGATAACACACAAAGTAGATTCTTTGGTGCTCCGGGATAATACACAAAGTAGCGTATTTGGTGCTCCGGGATAATACAAAAAGTAGCGTCTTTGGTGCTCCAGGATAATGCACAAAGTAGTGTCTTCGAACAAAGGACAATACAGGGAGATGCGTAGGAAATCCAAGACTTGAAGATAACAGGAGCCAAATAGTAAAGAGACGTTGTACAGGCACTGAATGAACGTCCAGGAAGAGTTTATATAGGCAGTGCCTGTTGCTGATTGACGACTGATTCCCAGCAGACCTGAGAGCCTGATTAGGCTGGAAGATCCAGAATCACATGACTAAAGCAAGAATGCCGCGCCCATGAACCGGAGTCCTCGCTGATAATATATGAGAATGACGCATCACTGCACGAGAAACATCAGTCAACACAGAAGAGTAGCTCTGAGATGAAGGGACCCATGTTCAGCGCCCGTGAACCACAGACCGGAGGTACGTAACGCAGTTGAGCAGGCTATGAATTGGGACTTGGTGGTCACATTCCTGACAGAACCCAAGGGACAGCAGACAGACCCTTTCTGTGTATGTGTCTCCCGGCACTTTATATTACCCCCCCAGGGACAGCAGACAGGCCCCTTCTGTGTATGTCTCCCAGCACTTTATATTACCCCTAGTGACAGCAGACAGGTCCATCCTGTGTATGTCTCCCAGCACTTTGTGACCCCCAGTGACAGCAGACAGGCCCCTCCTGTGTATGTGTTTCCCAGCACTTTATATTACCCCCAGTGACAGCAGACAGGCCCCTCCTGTGTATGTGTCTCCCAGCACTTTATATTACCCCTAGTGACAGCAGACAGGTCCATCCTGTGTATGTCTCCCAGCACTTTGTGACCCCCAGTGACAGCAGACAGGCCCCTCCTGTGTATGTGTCTCCCAGCACTTTATATTACCCCCCAGTGACAGCAGACAGGCCCCTCCTGTGTATGTGTCTCCCAGCACTTTATATTACACCCAGTGACAGCAGACAGGCCCCTCCTGTGTATGTCTCCCAGCACTTTGTGACCCCCAGTAACAGCAGACAGGCCCCTCCTGTGTATGTGTCTCCCAGCACTTTATATTACCCCCAGTGACAGCAGACAGGCCCCTCCTGTGTATGTGTCTCCCAGCACTTTATATTACCCCCCCCCAGGGACAGCAGACAGGTCCATCCTGTGTATGTCTCCCAGCACTTTATATTACCCCTAGTGACAGCAGACAGGTCCATCCTGTGTATGTCTCCCAGCACTTTGTGACCCCCAGTGACAGCAGACAGGCCCCTCCTGTGTATGTGTCTCCCAGCACTTTATATTACCCCCCAGTGACAGCAGACAGGCCCCTCCTGTGTATGTGTCTCCCAGCACTTTATATTACACCCAGTGACAGCAGACAGGCCCCTCCTGTGTATGTCTCCCAGCACTTTGTGACCCCCAGTAACAGCAGACAGGCCCCTCCTGTGTATGTGTCTCCCAGCACTTTATATTACCCCCAGTGACAGCAGACAGGCCCCTCCTGTGTATGTGTCTCCCAGCACTTTATATTACCCCCCCTAGGGACAGCAGACAGGTCCATCCTGTGTATGTCTCCCAGCACTTTATATTACCCCTAGTGACAGCAGACAGGTCCATCCTGTGTATGTGTCTCCCAGCACTTTATATTACCCCCCAGTGACAGCAGACAGGCCCCTCCTGTGCATGTGTCTCCCAGCACTTTATATTACCCCCCAGTGACAGCAGACAGGCCCCTCCTGTGTATATGTCTCCCAGCACTTTATATTACCCCGCAGGGACAGCAGACAGGCCTCTCCTGTGTATGTCTTCCAGCACTTTATATTAACCCCCAAGGACAGAAGACAGGTCCATCCTGTGTATGTCTCCCAGCACTTTGTGACACCCCAGGGACAGCGGACAGGTCCATCCTGTGTATGTGTCTCCCAGCACTTTATATTACACCCCACTGACAGCAGACAGGCCCCTCCAGTGTACGTGTTACCCAGCACTTTATGTTACCCCCCAGGGACAGCACACAGGTCCATCCTGTGTATGTCTCCCAGCACTTTGGGACCCCCAGTGACAGCAGACAGGACCCTCCTGTGTATGTGTCTCCCAGCACTTTATATTACCCCCCAGGGACAGCAGAAAGGTCCATCCTGTGTATGTCTCCCAGCACTTTATATTACCCCCAGTGACAGCAGACAGGCCCCTCCTGTGTACATGTCTCCCAGCACTTTATATTACCCCACCCCAATGACAGCAGACAGGCGCCTCCTGTGTATGTGTCTCCCAGCACTTTATATTACCCCCCAGGGACAGCAGACACGTCCATCCTGTGTATATGTCTCCCAGTACTTTGTTACCCCCCAGGGATAGCAGACAGGCCCCTCCAGTGTATGTGTCTCCGAGCACTTTATATTACCCCAGGGACAGCAGACAGGCCCCTCCTGTGTATGTGTCTCCCAGCACTTTATGTTACCCCCCAGTGACAGCAGACAGGCCCCACCTGTGTATGTGTCTCCCAGCACTTTATATTACCCCCCCAGTGACAGCAGACAGGCCCCTCCTGTGTATGTGTCTCCCAGCACTTTATATTACCCCCCAGTGACAGCAGACAGGCCCCTCCTGTGTATGTGTCTCCCAGCACTTTATATTACCCCCCAGTGACAGCAGACAGGCCCCTCCTGTGTATGTGTCTCCCAGCACTTTATATTACCTCCGGTGACAGCAGACAGGCCCCTCCTGTGTATGTGTCTCCCAGCACTTTATATTACCCCCCAGGGACAGCAGAAAGGTCCATCCTGTGTATGTCTCCCAGCACTTTATATTACCCCCAGTGACAGCAGACAGGCCCCTCCTGTGTATGTGTCTCCCAGCACTTTATATTACCCCCCCAGGGACAGCAGACAGGCCCATCCTGTGTATGTGTCTCCCAGCACTTTATATTACCCCAGGTGACAACAGACAGGCTCCTCCTGTGTATGTGTCTCCCAGCACTTGATGTTATCCCCCAGGGACAGCAGACAGGCCCCTCCTGTATATGTGTCTCCCAGCACTTTATATTACCCACAGTGACAGTAGACAGGCCCCTCCTGTGTATGTGTCTCCCAGCACTTGATGTTACCCCCAAGGGACAGCAGACAGGCCCCTCCTTTGTATGTCTCCCAGCACTTTATATTACCCCCCACAGACAGCAGACAGGCCCCTCCTGTGTATGTGTCTCCCAGCACTTAATATTACCCCCAGTGACAGCAGACAGGCCCCTCCTGTGTATGTGTCTCCGAGCACTTTATATTACCCCCAGTGACAGCAGACAGGCCCCTCCTGTGTATGTGTCTCCCAGCACTTTATATTACCCCCAGTGACAGCAGACAGGCCCCTCCTGTGTATGTGTCTCCCAGCACTTTATATTACCCCCAGTGACAGCAGACAGGCCCCTCCTGTGTATGGGTCTCCCAGCACTTTATATTACCCCCCCAGGGACAGCAGACAGGTCATCCTGTGTATGTCTCCCAGCACTTTATATTACCCCTAGTGACAGCAGACAGGTCCATCCTGTGTATGTCTCCCAGCACTTTGTGACCCCCAGTGACAGCAGACAGGCCCCTCCTGTGTATGTGTCTCCCAGCACTTTATATTACCCCCCAGTGACAGCAGACAGGCCCCTCCTGTGTATGTGTCTCCCAGCACTTTATATTACACCCAGTGACAGCAGACAGGCCCCTCCTGTGTATGTCTCCCAGCACTTTGTGACCCCCAGTAACAGCAGACAGGCCCCTCCTGTGTATGTGTCTCCCAGCACTTTATATTACCCCCAGTGACAGCAGACAGGCCCCTCCTGTGTATGTGTCTCCCAGCACTTTATATTACCCCCCCCTAGGGACAGCAGACAGGTCCATCCTGTGTATGTCTCCCAGCACTTTATATTACCCCTAGTGACAGCAGACAGGTCCATCCTGTGTATGTGTCTCCCAGCACTTTATATTACCCCCCAGTGACAGCAGACAGGCCCCTCCTGTGCATGTGTCTCCCAGCACTTTATATTACCCCCCAGTGACAGCAGACAGGCCCCTCCTGTGTATATGTCTCCCAGCACTTTATATTACCCCGCAGGGACAGCAGACAGGCCTCTCCTGTGTATGTCTTCCAGCACTTTATATTAACCCCCAAGGACAGAAGACAGGTCCATCCTGTGTATGTCTCCCAGCACTTTGTGACACCCCAGGGACAGCGGACAGGTCCATCCTGTGTATGTGTCTCCCAGCACTTTATATTACACCCCACTGACAGCAGACAGGCCCCTCCTGTGTATGTGTTACCCAGCACTTTATGTTATCCCCCAGGGACAGCACACAGGTCCATCCTGTGTATGTCTCCCAGCACTTTGGGACCCCCAGTGACAGCAGACAGGACCCTCCTGTGTATGTGTCTCCCAGCACTTTATATTACCCCCCAGGGACAGCAGAAAGGTCCATCCTGTGTATGTCTCCCAGCACTTTATATTACCCCCAGTGACAGCAGACAGGCCCCTCCTGTGTACGTGTCTCCCAGCACTTTATATTACCCCACCCCAATGACAGCAGACAGGCGCCTCCTGTGTATGTGTCTCCCAGCACTTTATATTACCCCCCAGGGACAGCAGACACGTCCATCCTGTGTATATGTCTCCCAGTACTTTGTTACCCCCCAGGGATAGCAGACAGGCCCCTCCAGTGTATGTGTCTCCGAGCACTTTATATTACCCCCAGGGACAGCAGACAGGCCACTCCTGTGTATGTGTCTCCCAGCACTTTATGTTACCCCCCAGTGACAGCAGACAGGCCCCACCTGTGTATGTGTCTCCCAGCACTTTATATTACCCCCCCACTGACAGCAGACAGGCCCCTCCTGTGTATGTGTCTCCCAGCACTTTATATTACCCCCCCAGTGACAGCAGACAGGCCGCTCCTGTGTATGTGTCTCCCAGCACTTTATATTACACCCAGGGACAGCAGACAGGCCCCTCCTGTGTATGTGTCTTCCAGCACTTTATATTACCCCCCAGGGACAGCAGACAGGCCCCTCCTGTGTATGTGTCTCCCAGCACTTTATATTACCCCCAGGGACAGCAGAAAGGCCCCTCCTGTGTATGTGTCTCCCAGCAATTTATATTACCCCCCAGTGACAGCAGACAGGCCCCTCCTGTGTATGTGTCTCCCAGCACTTTATATTACCTCCGGTGACAGCAGACAGGCCCCTCCTGTGTATGTGTCTCCCAGCACTTTATATTACCCCCCAGGGACAGCAGAAAGGTCCATCCTGTGTATGTCTCCCAGCACTTTATATTACCCCCAGTGACAGCAGACAGGCCCCTCCTGTGTATGTGTCTCCCAGCACTTTATATTACCCCCCCAGGGACAGCAGACAGGCCCATCCTGTGTATGTGTCTCCCAGCACTTTATATTACCCCAGGTGACAACAGACAGGCTCCTCCTGTGTATGTGTCTCCCAGCACTTGATGTTATCCCCCAGGGACAGCAGACAGGCCCCTCCTGTATATGTGTCTCCCAGCACTTTATATTACCCACAGTGACAGTAGACAGGCCCCTCCTGTGTATGTGTCTCCCAGCACTTGATGTTACCCCCAAGGGACAGCAGACAGGCCCCTCCTTTGTATGTCTCCCAGCACTTTATATTACCCCCCACAGACAGCAGACAGGCCCCTCCTGTGTATGTGTCTCCCAGCACTTAATATTACCCCCAGTGACAGCAGACAGGCCCCTCCTGTGTATGTGTCTCCGAGCACTTTATATTACCCCCAGTGACAGCAGACAGGCCCCTCCTGTGTATGTGTCTCCCAGCACTTTATATTACCCCCAGTGACAGCAGACAGGCCCCTCCTGTGTATGTGTCTCCCAGCACTTTATATTACCCCCCCCAGGGACAGCAGACAGGTCATCCTGTGTATGTCTCCCAGCACTTTATATTACCCCTAGTGACAGCAGACAGGTCCATCCTGTGTATGTCTCCGAGCACTTTGTGACCCCCAGTGACAGCAGACAGGCCCCTCCTGTGTATGTGTCTCCCAGCACTTTATATTACCCCCCAGTGACAGCAGACAGGCCCCTCCTGTGTATGTGTCTCCCAGCACTTTATATTACCCCCAGTGACAGCAGACAGGCCCCTCCTGTGTATGTCTCCCAGCACTTTGTGACCCCCAGTGACAGCAGACAGGCCCCTCCTGTGTATGTGTCTCCCAGCACTTTATATTACCCCCAGTGACAGCAGACAGGCCCCTCCTGTGTATGTGTCTCCCAGCACTTTATATTACCCCCCCCCCAGGGACAGCAGACAGGTCCATCCTGTGTATGTCTCCCAGCACTTTATATTACCCCTAGTGACAGCAGACAGGTCCATTCTGTGTATGTCTCCCAGCACTTTGTGACCGTCAGTGACAGCAGACAGCCCCTCCTGTGTATGTGTCTCCCAGCACTTTATATTACCCCCAGTGACAGCAGACAGGCCCCTCCTGTGTATGTGTATCCCAGCACTTTATATTACCCCCCAGTGACAGCAGACAGGCCCCTCCTGTGTATGTCTCCCAGCGCTTTGTGACCCCCAGTGACAGCAGACAGGCCCCTCCTGTGTATGTGTCTCCCAGCACTTTATATTACCCCCAGTGACAGCAGACAGGCCCCTCCTGTGTATATGTCTCCCAGCACTTTATATTACCCCGCAGGGACAGCAGACAGGCCTATCCTGTGTATGTCTTCCAGCACTTTATATTAACCCCCAAGGACAGAAGACAGGTCCATCCTGTGTATGTCTCCCAGCACTTTGTGACACCCCAGGGACAGCGGACAGGTCCATCCTGTGTATGTGTCTCCCAGCACTTTATATTACCCCCCACTGACAGCAGACAGGCCCCTCCAGTGTATGTTTTACCCAGCACTTTATGTTACCCCCCAGGGACAGCACACAGGTCCATCCTGTGTATGTCTCCCAGCACTTTGTGACCCCCAGTGACAGCAGACAGGACCCTCCTGTGTATGTGTCTCCCAGCACTTTATATTACCCCCCAGGGACAGCAGAAAGGTCCATCCTGTGTATGTCTCCCAGCACTTTATATTACCCCCAGTGACAGCAGACAGGCCCCTCCTGTGTACGTGTCTCCCAGCACTTTATATTACCCCCCCCCAATGACAGCAGACAGGCGCCTCCTGTGTATGTGTCTCCCAGCACTTTATATTACCCCCCAGGGACAGCAGACACGTCCATCCTGTGTATATGTCTCCCAGTACTTTGTTACCCCCCAGGGATAGCAGACAGGCCCCTCCTGTGTATGTGTCTCCGAGCACTTTATATTACCCCCAGGGACAACAGACAGGCCCCTCCTGTGTATGTGTCTCCCAGCACTTTATGTTACCCCCCAGTGACAGCAGACAGGCTCCTCCTGTGTATGTGTCTCCCAGCACTTTATATTACCCCCCCAGGGACAGTAGACAGGCCCCTCCTGTGTATGTGTCTCCCAGCACTTTATATTACCCCCAGGGACAGCAGACAGGCCCCTCCTGTGTATGTGTCTCCCAGCACTTTATATTACCCCCCAGGGACAGCAGACAGGCCACTCCTGTGTATGTGTCTCCCAGCACTTTATATTACCCCCAGGGACAGCCGACAGGCCCCTCCTGTGTATGTGTCTCCCAGCACTTTATATTACCCCCCAGTGACAGCAGACAGGCCCCTCCTGTGTATGTGTCTCCCAGCACTTTATATTACCTCCAGTGACAGCAGACAGGCCCCTCCTGTGTATGTGTCTCCCAGCACTTTATATTACCCCCCAGGGACAGCAGAAAGGTCGATCCTGTGTATGTCTCCCAGCACTTTATATTACCCCCAGTGACAGCAGACAGGCCCCTCCTGTGTATGTGTCTCCCAGCACTTTATATTACCCCCCAGGGACAGCAGAAAGGTCCATCCTGTGTATGTCCCCCAGCACTTTATATTACCCCCAGTGACAGCAGACAGTCCCCTCCTGTGTACGTGTCACCCAGCACTTTATATAACCCCCCGCCCAATGACAGCAGACAGGCGCCTCCTGTGTATGTGTCTCCCAGCACTTTATATTACCCCCCAGGGACAGCAGACACGTCCATCCTGTGTATATGTCTCCCAGTACTTTGTTACCCCCCAAGGATAGCAGACAGGCCCTTCCTGTGTATGTGTCTCCGAGCACTTTATATTACCCCCAGGGACAGCAGACAAGCCCCTCCTGTGTATGTGTCTCCCAGCACTTTATGTTACCCCCCAGTGACAGCAGACAGGCCCCTCCTGTGTATGTGTCTCCCAGCACTTTACAATACACCCCCAGTGACAGCAGACAGGCCCCTCCTGTGTATGTGTCTCCCAGCACTTTATATTACCCCCCCAGTGACAGCAGACAGGCCCCTCCTGTGTATGTGTCTCCCAGCACTTTATATTACCCCCAGGGACAGCAGACAGGCCCCTCCTGTGTATGTGTCTCCCAGCACTTTATATTACACCCCACTGACAGCAGACAGGCCCCTCCTGTGTATGTGTTACCCAGCACTTTATGTTACCCCCCAGGGACAGCACACAGGTCCATCCTGTGTATGTCTCCCAGCACTTTGGGACCCCCAGTGACAGCAGACAGGACCCTCCTGTGTATGTGTCTCCCAGCACTTTATATTACGCCCCAGGGACAGCAGAAAGGTCCATCCTGTGTATGTCTCCCAGCACTTTATATTACCCCCAGTGACAGCAGACAGACCCCTCCTGTGTACGTGTCTCCCAGCACTTTATATTACCCCCCCCAATGACAGCAGACAGGCGCCTCCTGTGTATGTGTCTCCCAGCACTTTATATTACCCCCAAGGGACAGCAGACACGTCCATCCTGTGTATATGTCTCCCAGTACTTTGTTACCCCCCAGGGATAGCAGACAGGCCCCTCCAGTGTATGTGTCTCCGAGCACTTTATATTACCCCCAGGGACAGCAGACAGGCCCCTCCTGTGTATGTGTCTCCCAGCACTTTATGTTACCCCCCAGTGACAGCAGACAGGCCCCACCTGTGTATGTGTCTCCCAGCACTTTATATTACCCCCCCAGTGACAGCAGACAGGCCCCTCCTGTGTATGTGTCTCCCAGCACTTTATATTACCCCCCCAGTGACAGCAGACAGGCCGCTCCTGTGTATTTGTCTCCCAGCACTTTATATTACACCCAGGGACAGCAGACAGGCCCCTCCTGTGTATGTGTCTTCCAGCACTTTATATTACCCCCCAGGGACAGCAGACAGGCCCCTCCTGTGTATGTGTCTCCCAGCACTTTATATTACCCCCAGGGACAGCAGAAAGGCCCCTCCTGTGTATGTGTCTCCCAGCACTTTATATTACCCCCAGTGACAGCAGACAGGCCCCTCCTGTGTATGTGTCTCCCAGCACTTTATATTACCCCCCAGTGACAGCAGACAGGCCCCTCCTGTGTATGTGTCTCCCAGTACTTTATATTACCTCCGGTGACAGCAGACAGGCCCCTCCTGTGTATGTGTCTCCCAGCACTTAATATTACCCCCCAGGGACAGCAGAAAGGTCCATCCTGTGTATGTTTCCCAGCACTTTATATTACCCCCAGTGACAGCAGACAGGCCCCTCCTGTGTATGTGTCTCCCAGCACTTTATATTACCCCCTCAGGGACAGCAGACAGGCCCATCCTGTGTATGTGTCTCCCAGCACTTTATATTACCCCAGGTGACAACAGACAGGCTCCTCCTGTGTATGTGTCTCCCAGCACTTGATGTTATCCCCCAGGGACAGGAGACAGGCCCCTCCTGTATATGTTTCTCCCTGCACTTTATATTACCCACAGTGACAGTAGACAGGCCCCTCCTGTGTATGTGTCTCCCAGCACTTGATGTTACCCCCAAGGGACAGCAGACAGGCCCCTCCTTTGTATGTCTCCCAGCACTTTATATTACCCCCCACTGACAGCAGACAGGCCCCTCCTGTGTATGTGTCTCCCAGCACTTAATATTACCCCCAGTGACAGCAGACAGGCCCCTCCTGTGTATGTGTCTCCGAGCACTTTATATTACCCCCAGTGACAGCAGACAGGCCCCTCCTGTGTATGTGTCTCCCAGCACTTTATATTACCCCCAGTGACAGCAGACAGGCCCCTCCTGTGTATGTGTCTCCCAGCACTTTATATTACCCCCCCCAGGGACAGCAGACAGGTCATCCTGTGTATGTCTCCCAGCACTTTATATTACCCCTAGTGACAGCAGACAGGTCCATCCTGTGTATGTCTCCCAGCACTTTGTGACCCCCAGTGACAGCAGACAGGCCCCTTCTGTGTATGTGTCTCCCAGCACTTTATATTACCCCCAGTGACAGCAGACAGGCCCCTCCTGTGTATGTGTCTCCCAGCACTTTATATTACCCCCCAGTGACAGCAGACAGGCCCCTCCTGTGTATGTCTCCCAGCACTTTGTGACCCCCAGTGACAGCAGACAGGCCCCTCCTGTGTATGTGTCTCCCAGCACTTTATATTACCCCCAGTGACAGCAGACAGGCCCCTCCTGTGTATATGTCTCCCAGCACTTTATATTACCCCGCAGGGACAGCAGACAGGCCTATCCTGTGTATGTCTTCCAGCACTTTATATTAACCCCCAAGGACAGAAGACAGGTCCATCCTGTGTATGTCTCCCAGCACTTTGTGACACCCCAGGGACAGCGGACAGGTCCATCCTGTGTATGTGTCTCCCAGCACTTTATATTACCCCCCACTGACAGCAGACAGGCCCCTCCTGTGTATGTGTTACCCAGCACTTTATGTTACCCCCCAGGGACAGCACACAGGTCCATCCTGTGTATGTCTCCCAGCACTTTGTGACCCCCAGTGACAGCAGACAGGACCCTCCTGTGTATGTGTCTCCCAGCACTTTATATTACCCCCCAGGGACAGCAGAAAGGTCCTTCCTGTGTATGTCTCCCAGCACTTTATATTACCCCCAGTGACAGCAGACAGGCCCCTCCTGTGTACGTGTCTCCCAGCACTTTATATTACCCCCCCCCAATGACAGCAGACAGGCGCCTCCTGTGTATGTGTCTCCAGGCACTTTATATTACCCACCAGGGACAGCAGACACGTCCATCCTGTGTATATGTCTCCCAGTACTTTGTTACCCCCCAGGGATAGCAGACAGGCCCCTCCTGTGTATGTGTCTCCGAGCACTTTATATTAACCCCAGGGACAACAGACAGGCCCCTCCTGTGTATGTGTCTCCCAGCACTTTATGTTACCCCCCAGTGACAGCAGACAGGCTCCTCCTGTGTATGTGTCTCCCAGCACTTTATATTACCCCCCCAGGGACATTAGACAGGCCCCTCCTGTGTATGTGTCTCCCAGCACTTTATATTACCCCCAGGGACAGCAGACAGGCCCCTCCTGTGTATGTGTCTCCCAGCACTTTATATTACCCCCCATGGACAGCCGACAGGCCCCTCCTGTGTATGTGTCTCCCAGCACTTTATATTACCCCCCAGTGACAGCAGACAGGCCTCTCCTGTGTATGTGTCTCCCAGCACTTTATATTACCTCCAGTGACAGCAGACAGGCCCCTCCTGTGTATGTGTCTCCCAGCACTTTATATTACCCCCCAGGGACAGCAGAAAGGTCCATCCTGTGTATGTCTCCCAGCACTTTATATTACCCCCAGTGACAGCAGACAGGCCCCTCCTGTGTATGTGTCTCCCAGCACTTTATATTACCCCCCAGGGACAGCAGAAAGGTCCATCCTGTGTATGTCCCCCAGCACTTTATATTACCCCCCCTAGGGACAGCAGACAGGCCCCTCCTGTGTATGTCTCCCAGCACTTTGTGACCCCCAGTAACAGCAGACAGGCCCCTCCTGTGTATGTGTCTCCCAGCACTTTATATTACCCCCAGTGACAGCAGACAGGCCCCTCCTGTGTATGTGTCTCCCAGCACTTTATATTACCCCCCCTAGGGACAGCAGACAGGTCCATCCTGTGTATGTCTCCCAGCACTTTATATTACCCCTAGTGACAGCAGACAGGTCCATCCTGTGTATGTGTCTCCCAGCACTTTATATTACCCCCCAGTGACAGCAGACAGGCCCCTCCTGTGCATGTGTCTCCCAGCACTTTATATTACCCCCCAGTGACAGCAGACAGGCCCCTCCTGTGTATATGTCTCCCAGCACTTTATATTACCCCGCAGGGACAGCAGACAGGCCTCTCCTGTGTATGTCTTCCAGCACTTTATATTAACCCCCAAGGACAGAAGACAGGTCCATCCTGTGTATGTCTCCCAGCACTTTGTGACACCCCAGGGACAGCGGACAGGTCCATCCTGTGTATGTGTCTCCCAGCACTTTATATTACACCCCACTGACAGCAGACAGGCCCCTCCTGTGTATGTGTTACCCAGCACTTTATGTTACCCCCCAGGGACAGCACACAGGTCCATCCTGTGTATGTCTCCCAGCACTTTGGGACCCCCAGTGACAGCAGACAGGACCCTCCTGTGTATGTGTCTCCCAGCACTTTATATTACCCCCCAGGGACAGCAGAAAGGTCCATCCTGTGTATGTCTCCCAGCACTTTATATTACCCCCAGTGACAGCAGACAGGCCCCTCCTGTGTACGTGTCTCCCAGCACTTTATATTACCCCACCCCAATGACAGCAGACAGGCGCCTCCTGTGTATGTGTCTCCCAGCACTTTATATTACCCCCCAGGGACAGCAGACACGTCCATCCTGTGTATATGTCTCCCAGTACTTTGTTACCCCCCAGGGATAGCAGACAGGCCCCTCCAGTGTATGTGTCTCCGAGCACTTTATATTACCCCCAGGGACAGCAGACAGGCCCCTCCTGTGTATGTGTCTCCCAGCACTTTATGTTACCCCCCAGTGACAGCAGACAGGCCCCACCTGTGTATGTGTCTCCCAGCACTTTATATTACCCCCCCAGTGACAGCAGACAGGCCCCTCCTGTGTATGTGTCTCCCAGCACTTTATATTACCCCCCCAGTGACAGCAGACAGGCCGCTCCTGTGTATGTGTCTCCCAGCACTTTATATTACACCCAGGGACAGCAGACAGGCCCCTCCTGTGTATGTGTCTTCCAGCACTTTATATTACCCCCCAGGGACAGCAGACAGGCCCCTCCTGTGTATGTGTCTCCCAGCACTTTATATTACCCCCAGGGACAGCAGAAAGGCCCCTGCTGTGTATGTGTCTCCCAGCACTTTATATTACCCCCCAGTGACAGCAGACAGGCCCCTCCTGTGTATGTGTCTCCCAGCACTTTATATTACCCCCCAGTGACAGCAGACAGGCCCCTCCTGTGTATGTGTCTCCCAGCACTTTATATTACCTCCGGTGACAGCAGACAGGCCCCTCCTGTGTATGTGTCTCCCAGCACTTTATATTACCCCCCAGGGACAGCAGAAAGGTCCATCCTGTGTATGTCTCCCAGCACTTTATATTACCCTCAGTGACAGCAGACAGGCCCCTCCTGTGTATGTGTCTCCCAGCACTTTATATTACCCCCCCAGGGACAGCAGACAGGCCCATCCTGTGTATGTGTCTCCCAGCACTTTATATTACCCCAGGTGACAACAGACAGGCTCCTCCTGTGTATGTGTCTCCCAGCACTTGATGTTATCCCCCAGGGACAGCAGACAGGCCCCTCCTGTATATGTGTCTCCCAGCACTTTATATTACCCACAGTGACAGTAGACAGGCCCCTCCTGTGTATGTGTCTCCCAGCACTTGATGTTACCCCCAAGGGACAGCAGACAGGCCCCTCCTTTGTATGTCTCCCAGCACTTTATATTACCCCCCAAAGACAGCAGACAGGCCCCTCCTGTGTATGTGTCTCCCAGCACTTAATATTACCCCCAGTGACAGCAGACAGGCCCCTCCTGTGTATGTGTCTCCGAGCACTTTATATTACCCCCAGTGACAGCAGACAGGCCCCTCCTGTGTATGTGTCTCCCAGCACTTTATATTACCCCCAGTGACAGCAGACAGGCCCCTCCTGTGTATGTGTCTCCCAGCACTTTATATTACCCCCAGTGACAGCAGACAGGCCCCTCCTGTGTATGGGTCTCCCAGCACTTTATATTACCCCCCCCCAGGGACAGCAGACTGGTCATCCTGTGTATGTCTCCCAGCACTTTATATTACCCCTAGTGACAGCAGACAGGTCCATCCTGTGTATGTCTCCCAGCACTTTGTGACCCCCAGTGACAGCAGACAGGCCCCTCCTGTGTATGTGTCTCCCAGCACTTTATATTACCCCCCAGTGACAGCAGACAGGCCCCTCCTGTGTATGTGTCTCCCAGCACTTTATATTACACCCAGTGACAGCAGACAGGCCCCTCCTGTGTATATCTCCCAGCACTTTGTGACCCCCAGTAACAGCAGACAGGCCCCTCCTGTGTATGTGTCTCCCAAGCACTTTATATTACCCCCAGTGACAGCAGACAGGCTCCTCCTGTGTATGTGTCTCCCAGCACTTTATATTACCCCCCCCTAGGGACAGCAGACAGGTCCATCCTGTGTATGTCTCCCAGCACTTTATATTACCCCTAGTGACAGCAGACAGGTCCATCCTGTGTATGTGTCTCCCAGCACTTTATATTACCCCCCAGTGACAGCAGACAGGCCCCTCCTGTGCATGTGTCTCCCAGCACTTTATATTACCCCCCAGTGACAGCAGACAGGCCCCTCCTGTGTATATGTCTCCCAGCACTTTATATTACCCCGCAGGGACAGCAGACAGGCCTCTCCTGTGTATGTCTTCCAGCACTTTATATTAACCCCCAAGGACAGAAGACAGGTCCATCCTGTGTATGTCTCCCAGCACTTTGTGACACCCCAGGGACAGCGGACAGGTCCATCCTGTGTATGTGTCTCCCAGCACTTTATATTACACCCCACTGACAGCAGACAGGCCCCTCCTGTGTATGTGTTACCCAGCACTTTATGTTACCCCCCAGGGACAGCACACAGGTCCATCCTGTGTATGTCTCCCAGCACTTTGGGACCCCCAGTGACAGCAGACAGGACCCTCCTGTGTATGTGTCTCCCAGCACTTTATATTACCCCCCAGGGACAGCAGAAAGGTCCATCCTGTGTATGTCTCCCAGCACTTTATATTACCCCCAGTGACAGCAGACAGGCCCCTCCTGTGTACGTGTCTCCCAGCACTTTATATTACCCCACCCCAATGACAGCAGACAGGCGCCTCCTGTGTATGTGTCTCCCAGCACTTTATATTACCCCCCAGGGACAGCAGACACGTCCATCCTGTGTATATGTCTCCCAGTACTTTGTTACCCCCCAGGGATAGCAGACAGGCCCCTCCAGTGTATGTGTCTCCGAGCACTTTATATTACCCCCAGGGACAGCAGACAGGCCCCTCCTGTGTATGTGTCTCCCAGCACTTTATATTACCCCCCAGTGACAGCAGACAGGCCCCACCTGTGTATGTGTCTCCCAGCACTTTATATTACCCCCCCAGTGACAGCAGATAGGCCGCTCCTGTGTATGTGTCTCCCAGCACTTTATATTACACCCAGGGACAGCAGACAGGCCCCTCCTGTGTATGTGTCTCCCAGCACTTTATATTACCCCCCCAGTGACAGCAGACAGGCCCCTCCTGTGTATGTGTCTCCCAGCACTTTATATTACCCCCCCAGTGACAGCAGATAGGCCGCTCCTGTGTATGTGTCTCCCAGCACTTTATATTACACCCAGGGACAGCAGACAGGCCCCTCCTGTGTATGTGTCTTCCAGCACTTTATATTACCCCCCAGGGACAGCAGACAGGCCCCTCCTGTGTATGTGTCTCCCAGCACTTTATATTACCCCCAGGGACAGCAGAAAGGCCCCTCCTGTGTATGTGTCTCCCAGCACTTTATATTACCCCCCAGTGACAGCAGACAGGCCCCTCCTGTGTATGTGTCTCCCAGCACTTTATATTACCCCCCAGTGACAGCAGACAGGCCCCTCCTGTGTATGTGTCTCCCAGCACTTTATATTACCTCCGGTGACAGCAGACAGGCCCCTCCTGTGTATGTGTCTCCCAGCACTTTATATTACCCCCCAGGGACAGCAGAAAGGTCCATCCTGTGTATGTCTCCCAGCACTTTATATTACCCCCAGTGACAGCAGACAGGCCCCTCCTGTGTATGTGTCTCCCAGCACTTTATGTTACCCCCCAGTGACAGCAGACAGGCCCCACCTGTGTATGTGTCTCCCAGCACTTTATATTACCCCCCCAGTGACAGCAGACAGGCCCCTCCTGTGTATGTGTCTCCCAGCACTTTATATTACCCCCCCAGTGACAGCAGACAGGCCGCTCCTGTGTATGTGTCTCCCAGCACTTTATATTACACCCAGGGACAGCAGACAGGCCCCTCCTGTGTATGTGTCTTCCAGCACTTTATATTACCCCCCAGGGACAGCAGACAGGCCCCTCCTGTGTATGTGTCTCCCAGCACTTTATATTACCCCCAGGGACAGCAGAAAGGCCCCTGCTGTGTATGTGTCTCCCAGCACTTTATATTACCCCCCAGTGACAGCAGACAGGCCCCTCCTGTGTATGTGTCTCCCAGCACTTTATATTACCCCCCAGTGACAGCAGACAGGCCCCTCCTGTGTATGTGTCTCCCAGCACTTTATATTACCTCCGGTGACAGCAGACAGGCCCCTCCTGTGTATGTGTCTCCCAGCACTTTATATTACCCCCCAGGGACAGCAGAAAGGTCCATCCTGTGTATGTCTCCCAGCACTTTATATTACCCTCAGTGACAGCAGACAGGCCCCTCCTGTGTATGTGTCTCCCAGCACTTTATATTACCCCCCCAGGGACAGCAGACAGGCCCATCCTGTGTATGTGTCTCCCAGCACTTTATATTACCCCAGGTGACAACAGACAGGCTCCTCCTGTGTATGTGTCTCCCAGCACTTGATGTTATCCCCCAGGGACAGCAGACAGGCCCCTCCTGTATATGTGTCTCCCAGCACTTTATATTACCCACAGTGACAGTAGACAGGCCCCTCCTGTGTATGTGTCTCCCAGCACTTGATGTTACCCCCAAGGGACAGCAGACAGGCCCCTCCTTTGTATGTCTCCCAGCACTTTATATTACCCCCCAAAGACAGCAGACAGGCCCCTCCTGTGTATGTGTCTCCCAGCACTTAATATTACCCCCAGTGACAGCAGACAGGCCCCTCCTGTGTATGTGTCTCCGAGCACTTTATATTACCCCCAGTGACAGCAGACAGGCCCCTCCTGTGTATGTGTCTCCCAGCACTTTATATTACCCCCAGTGACAGCAGACAGGCCCCTCCTGTGTATGTGTCTCCCAGCACTTTATATTACCCCCAGTGACAGCAGACAGGCCCCTCCTGTGTATGGGTCTCCCAGCACTTTATATTACCCCCCCCCAGGGACAGCAGACTGGTCATCCTGTGTATGTCTCCCAGCACTTTATATTACCCCTAGTGACAGCAGACAGGTCCATCCTGTGTATGTCTCCCAGCACTTTGTGACCCCCAGTGACAGCAGACAGGCCCCTCCTGTGTATGTGTCTCCCAGCACTTTATATTACCCCCCAGTGACAGCAGACAGGCCCCTCCTGTGTATGTGTCTCCCAGCACTTTATATTACACCCAGTGACAGCAGACAGGCCCCTCCTGTGTATATCTCCCAGCACTTTGTGACCCCCAGTAACAGCAGACAGGCCCCTCCTGTGTATGTGTCTCCCAAGCACTTTATATTACCCCCAGTGACAGCAGACAGGCTCCTCCTGTGTATGTGTCTCCCAGCACTTTATATTACCCCCCCCTAGGGACAGCAGACAGGTCCATCCTGTGTATGTCTCCCAGCACTTTATATTACCCCTAGTGACAGCAGACAGGTCCATCCTGTGTATGTGTCTCCCAGCACTTTATATTACCCCCCAGTGACAGCAGACAGGCCCCTCCTGTGCATGTGTCTCCCAGCACTTTATATTACCCCCCAGTGACAGCAGACAGGCCCCTCCTGTGTATATGTCTCCCAGCACTTTATATTACCCCGCAGGGACAGCAGACAGGCCTCTCCTGTGTATGTCTTCCAGCACTTTATATTAACCCCCAAGGACAGAAGACAGGTCCATCCTGTGTATGTCTCCCAGCACTTTGTGACACCCCAGGGACAGCGGACAGGTCCATCCTGTGTATGTGTCTCCCAGCACTTTATATTACACCCCACTGACAGCAGACAGGCCCCTCCTGTGTATGTGTTACCCAGCACTTTATGTTACCCCCCAGGGACAGCACACAGGTCCATCCTGTGTATGTCTCCCAGCACTTTGGGACCCCCAGTGACAGCAGACAGGACCCTCCTGTGTATGTGTCTCCCAGCACTTTATATTACCCCCCAGGGACAGCAGAAAGGTCCATCCTGTGTATGTCTCCCAGCACTTTATATTACCCCCAGTGACAGCAGACAGGCCCCTCCTGTGTACGTGTCTCCCAGCACTTTATATTACCCCACCCCAATGACAGCAGACAGGCGCCTCCTGTGTATGTGTCTCCCAGCACTTTATATTACCCCCCAGGGACAGCAGACACGTCCATCCTGTGTATATGTCTCCCAGTACTTTGTTACCCCCCAGGGATAGCAGACAGGCCCCTCCAGTGTATGTGTCTCCGAGCACTTTATATTACCCCCAGGGACAGCAGACAGGCCCCTCCTGTGTATGTGTCTCCCAGCACTTTATATTACCCCCCAGTGACAGCAGACAGGCCCCACCTGTGTATGTGTCTCCCAGCACTTTATATTACCCCCCCAGTGACAGCAGATAGGCCGCTCCTGTGTATGTGTCTCCCAGCACTTTATATTACACCCAGGGACAGCAGACAGGCCCCTCCTGTGTATGTGTCTCCCAGCACTTTATATTACCCCCCCAGTGACAGCAGACAGGCCCCTCCTGTGTATGTGTCTCCCAGCACTTTATATTACCCCCCCAGTGACAGCAGATAGGCCGCTCCTGTGTATGTGTCTCCCAGCACTTTATATTACACCCAGGGACAGCAGACAGGCCCCTCCTGTGTATGTGTCTTCCAGCACTTTATATTACCCCCCAGGGACAGCAGACAGGCCCCTCCTGTGTATGTGTCTCCCAGCACTTTATATTACCCCCAGGGACAGCAGAAAGGCCCCTCCTGTGTATGTGTCTCCCAGCACTTTATATTACCCCCCAGTGACAGCAGACAGGCCCCTCCTGTGTATGTGTCTCCCAGCACTTTATATTACCCCCCAGTGACAGCAGACAGGCCCCTCCTGTGTATGTGTCTCCCAGCACTTTATATTACCTCCGGTGACAGCAGACAGGCCCCTCCTGTGTATGTGTCTCCCAGCACTTTATATTACCCCCCAGGGACAGCAGAAAGGTCCATCCTGTGTATGTCTCCCAGCACTTTATATTACCCCCAGTGACAGCAGACAGGCCCCTCCTGTGTATGTGTCTCCCAGAACTTTATATTACCCCCCCAGGGACAGCAGACAGGCCCATCCTGTGTATGTGTCTCCCAGCACTTTATATTACCCCAGGTGACAACAGACAGGCTCCTCCTGTGTATGTGTCTCCCAGCACTTGATGTTATCCCCCAGGGACAGCAGACAGGCCCCTCCTGTATATGTGTCTCCCAGCACTTTATATTACCCACAGTGACAGTAGACAGGCCCCTCCTGTGTATGTGTCTCCCAGCACTTGATGTTACCCCCAAGGGACAGCAGACAGGCCCCTCCTTTGTATGTCTCCCAGCACTTTATATTACCCCCCACAGACAGCAGACAGGCCCCTCCTGTGTATGTGTCTCCCAGCACTTAATATTACCCCCAGTGACAGCAGACAGGCCCCTCCTGTGTATGTGTCTCCGAGCACTTTATATTACCCCCAGTGACAGCAGACAGGCCCCTCCTGTGTATGTGTCTCCCAGCACTTTATATTACCCCCAGTGACAGCAGACAGGCCCCTCCTGTGTATGTGTCTCCCAGCACTTTATATTACCCCCCCCAGGGACAGCAGACAGGTCATCCTGTGTATGTCTCCCAGCACTTTATATTACCCACAGTGACAGCAGACAGGTCCATCCTGTGTATGTCTCCGAGCACTTTGTGACCCCCAGTGACAGCAGACAGGCCCCTCCTGTGTATGTGTCTTCCAGCACTTTATATTACCCCCCAGTGACAGCAGACAGGCCCCTCCTGTGTATGTGTCTCCCAGCACTTTATATTACCCCCAGTAACAGCAGACAGGCCCCTCCTGTGTATGTCTCCCAGCACTTTGTGACCCCCAGTGACAGCAGACAGGCCCCTCCTGTGTATGTGTCTCCCAGCACTTTATATTACCCCCAGTGACAGCAGACAGGCCCCTCCTGTGTATGTGTCTCCCAGCACTTTATATTACCCCCCCCCAGGGACAGCAGACAGGTCCATCCTGTGTATGTCTCCCAGCACTTTATATTACCCCTAGTGACAGCAGACAGGTCCATTCTGTGTATGTCTCCCAGCACTTTGTGACCGTCAGTGACAGCAGACAGGCCCCTCCTGTGTATGTGTCTCCCAGCACTTTATATTACCCCCAGTGACAGCAGACAGGCCCCTCCTGTGTATGTGTCTCCCAGCACTTTATATTACCCCCCAGTGACAGCAGACAGGCCCCTCCTGTGTATGTCTCCCAGCGCTTTGTGACCCCCAGTGACAGCAGACAGGCCCCTCCTGTGTATGTGTCTCCCAGCACTTTATATTACCCCCAGTGACAGCAGACAGGCCCCTCCTGTGTATATGTCTCCCAGCACTTTATATTACCCCGCAGGGACAGCAGACAGGCCTATCCTGTGTATGTCTTCCAGCACTTTATATTAACCCCCAAGGACAGAAGACAGGTCCATCCTGTGTATGTCTCCCAGCACTTTGTGACACCCCAGGGACAGCGGACAGGTCCATCCTGTGTATGTGTCTCCTAGCACTTTATATTACCCCCCACTGACAGCAGACAGGCCCCTCCAGTGTATGTGTTACCCAGCACTTTATGTTACCCCCCAGGGACAGCACACAGGTCCATCCTGTGTATGTCTCCCAGCACTTTGTGACCCCCAGTGACAGCAGACAGGACCCTCCTGTGTATGTGTCTCCCAGCACTTTATATTACCCCCCAGGGACAGCAGAAAGGTCCATCCTGTGTATGTCTCCCAGCACTTTATATTACCCCCAGTGACAGCAGACAGGCCCCTCCTGTGTACGTGTCTCCCAGCACTTTATATTACCCCCCCCCAATGACAGCAGACAGGCGCCTCCTGTGTATGTGTCTCCCAGCACTTTATATTACCCCCCAGGGACAGCAGACACGTCCATCCTGTGTATATGTTTCCCAGTACTTTGTTACCCCCCAGGGATAGCAGACAGGCCCCTCCTGTGTATGTGTCTCCGAGCACTTTATATTACCCCCAGGGACAACAGACAGGCCCCTCCTGTGTATGTGTCTCCCAGCACTTTATGTTACCCCCCAGTGACAGCAGACAGGCTCCTCCTGTGTATGTGTCTCCCAGCACTTTATATTACCCCCCCAGGGACATTAGACAGGCCCCTCCTGTGTATGTCTCCCAGCACTTTATATTACCCCCAGGGACAGCAGACAGGCCCCTCCTGTGTATGTGTCTCCCAGCACTTTATATTACCCCCCAGGGACAGCAGACAGGCCACTCCTGTGTATGTGTCTCCCAGCACTTTATATTACCCCCAGGGACAGCCGACAGGCCCCTCCTGTGTATGTGTCTCCCAGCACTTTATATTACCCCCCAGTGACAGCAGACAGGCCCCTCCTGTGTATGTGTCTCCCAGCACTTTATATTACCTCCAGTGACAGCAGACAGGCCCCTCCTGTGTATGTGTCTCCCAGCACTTTATATTACCCCCCAGGGACAGCAGAAAGGTCCATCCTGTGTATGTCTCCCAGCACTTTATATTACCCCCAGTGACAGCAGACAGGCCCCTCCTGTGTATGTGTCTCCCAGCACTTTATATTACCCCCCAGGGACAGCAGAAAGGTCCATCCTGTGTATGTCCCCCAGCACTTTATATTACCCCCAGTGACAGCAGACAGTCCCCTCCTGTGTACGTGTCACCCAGCACTTTATATAACCCCCCCCCCAATGACAGCAGACAGGCGCCTCCTGTGTATGTGTCTCCCAGCACTTTATATTACCCCCCAGGGACAGCAGACACGTCCATCCTGTGTATATGTCTCCCAGTACTTTGTTACCCCCCAAGGATAGCAGACAGGCCCTTCCTGTGTATGTGTCTCCGAGCACTTTATATTACCCCCAGGGACAGCAGACAAGCCCCTCCTGTGTATGTGTCTCCCAGCACTTTATGTTACCCCCCAGTGACAGCAGACAGGCCCCTCCTGTGTATGTGTCTCCCAGCACTTTACATTACACCCCCAGTGACAGCAGACAGGCCCCTCCTGTGTATGTGTCTCCCAGCACTTTATATTGCCCCCCCAGTGACAGCAGACAGGCCCCTCCTGTGTATGTGTCTCCCAGCACTTTATATTACCCCCAGGGACAGCAGACAGGCCCCTCCTGTGTATGTGTCTCCCAGCACTTTATATTACACCCCACTGACAGCAGACAGGCCCCTCCTGTGTATGTGTTACCCAGCACTTTATGTTACCCCCCAGGGACAGCACACAGGTCCATCCTGTGTATGTCTCCCAGCACTTTGGGACCCCCAGTGACAGCAGACAGGACCCTCCTGTGTATGTGTCTCCCAGCACTTTATATTACCCCCCAGGGACAGCAGAAAGGTCCATCCTGTGTATGTCTCCCAGCACTTTATATTACCCCCAGTGACAGCAGACAGGCCCCTCCTGTGTACGTGTCTCCCAGCACTTTATATTACCCCCCCCAAAGACAGCAGACAGGCGCCTCCTGTGTATGTGTCTCCCAGCACTTTATATTACCCCCAAGGGACAGCAGACACGTCCATCCTGTGTATATGTCTCCCAGTACTTTGTTACCCCCCAGGGATAGCAGACAGGCCCCTCCAGTGTATGTGTCTCCGAGCACTTTATATTACCCCCAGGGACAGCAGACAGGCCCCTCCTGTGTATGTGTCTCCCAGCACTTTATGTTACCCACCAGTGACAGCAGACAGGCCCCACCTGTGTATGTGTCTCCCAGCACTTTATATTACCCCCCCAGTGACAGCAGACAGGCCCCTCCTGTGTATGTGTCTCCCAGCACTTTATATTACCCCCCCAGTGACAGCAGACAGGCCGCTCCTGTGTATGTGTCTCCCAGCACTTTATATTACAACCAGGGACAGCAGACAGGCCCCTCCTGTGTATGTGTCTTCCAGCACTTTATATTACCCCCCAGGGACAGCAGACAGGCCCCTCCTGTGTATGTGTCTCCCAGCACTTTATATTACCCCCAGGGACAGCAGAAAGGCCCCTCCTGTGTATGTGTCTCCCAGCACTTTATATTACCCCCCAGTGACAGCAGACAGGCCCCTCCTGTGTATGTGTCTCCCAGCACTTTATATTACCCCCCAGTGACAGCAGACAGGCCCCTCCTGTGTATGTGTCTCCCAGTACTTTATATTACCTCCGGTGACAGCAGACAGGCCCCTCCTGTGTGTGTGTCTCCCAGCACTTAATATTACCCCCCAGGGACAGCAGAAAGGTCCATCCTGTGTATGTTTCCCAGCACTTTATATTACCCCCAGTGACAGCAGACAGGCCCCTCCTGTGTATGTGTCTCCCAGCACTTTATATTACCCCCCCAGGGACAGCAGACAGGCCCATCCTGTGTATGTGTCTCCCAGCACTTTATATTACTCCAGGTGACAACAGACAGGCTCCTCCTGTGTATGTGTCTCCGAGCACTTGATGTTATCCCACAGGGACAGCAGACAGGCCCCTCCTGTATATGTGTCTCCCAGCACTTTATATTACCCACAGTGACAGTAGACAGGCCCCTCCTGTGTATGTGTCTCCCAGCACTTGAAGTTACCCCCAAGGGACAGCAGACAGGCCCCTCCTTTGTATGTCTCCCAGCACTTTATATTACCCCCCACTGACAGCAGACAGGCCCCTCCTGTGTATGTGTATCCCAGCACTTAATATTACCCCCAGTGACAGCAGACAGGCCCCTCCTGTGTATGTGTCTCCGAGCACTTTATATTACCCCCAGTGACAGCAGACAGGCCCCTCCTGTGTATGTGTCTCCCAGCACTTTATATTACCCCCAGTGACAGCAGACAGGCCCCTCCTGTGTATGTGTCTCCCAGCACTTTATATTACCCCCCCCAGGGACAGCAGACAGGTCATCCTGTGTATGTCTCCCAGCACTTTATATTAACCCTAGTGACAGCAGACAGGTCCATCCTGTGTATGTCTCCCAGCACTTTGTGACCCCCAGTGACAGCAGACAGGCCCCTCCTGTGTATGTGTCTCCCAGCACTTTATATTACCCCCAGTGACAGCAGACAGGCCCCTCCTGTGTATGTGTCTCCCAGCACTTTATATTACCCCCCAGTGACAGCAGACAGGCCCCATCTGTGTATGTCTCCCAGCGCTTTGTGACCCCCAGTGACAGCAGACAGGCCCCTCCTGTGTATGTGTCTCCCAGCACTTTATATTACCCCCAGTGACAGCAGACAGGCCCCTCCTGTGTATATGTCTCCCAGCACTTTATATTACCCCGCAGGGACAGCAGACAGGCCTATCCTGTGTATGTCTTCCAGCACTTTATATTAAACCCCAAGGACAGAAGACAGGTCCATCCTGTGTATGTCTCCCAGCACTTTGTGACACCCCAGGGACAGCGGACAGGTCCATCCTGTGTATGTGTCTCCCAGCACTTTATATTACCCCCCACTGACAGCAGACAGGCCCCTCCTGTGTATGTGTTACCCAGCACTTTATGTTACCCCCCAGGGACAGCACACAGGTCCATCCTGTGTATGTCTCCCAGCACTTTGTGACCCCCAGTGACAGCAGACAGGACCCTCCTGTGTATGTGTCTCCCAGCACTTTATATTACCCCCCAGGGACAGCAGAAAGGTCCATCCTGTGTATGTCTCCCAGCACTTTATATTACCCCCAGTGACAGCAGACAGGCCCCTCCTGTGTACGTGTCTCCCAGCACTTTATATTACCCCCCCCAATGACAGCAGACAGGCGCCTCCTGTGTATGTGTCTCCAGGCACTTTATATTACCCACCAGGGACAGCAGACACGTCCATCCTGTGTATATGTCTCCCAGTACTTTGTTACCCCCCAGGGATAGCAGACAGGCCCCTCCTGTGTATGTGTCTCCGAGCACTTTATATTAACCCCAGGGACAACAGACAGGCCCCTCCTGTGTATGTGTCTCCCAGCACTTTATGTTACCCCCCAGTGACAGCAGACAGGCTCCTCCTGTGTATGTGTCTCCCAGCACTTTATATTACCCCCCCAGGGACATTAGACAGGCCCCTCCTGTGTATGTGTCTCCCAGCACTTTATATTACCCCCAGGGACAGCAGACAGGCCCCTCCTGTGTATTTGTCTCCCAGCACTTTATATTACCCCCCATGGACAGCCGACAGGCCCCTCCTGTGTATGTGTCTCCCAGCACTTTATATTACCCCCCAGTGACAGCAGACAGGCCCCTCCTGTGTATGTGTCTCCCAGCACTTTATATTACCTCCAGTGACAGCGGACAGGCCCCTCCTGTGTATGTGTCTCCCAGCACTTTATATTACCCCCCAGGGACAGCAGAAAGGTCCATCCTGTGTATGTCTCCCAGCACTTTATATTACCCCCAGTGACAGCAGACAGGCCCCTCCTGTGTATGTGTCTCCCAGCACTTTATATTACCCCCCAGGGACAGCAGAAAGGTCCATCCTGTGTATGTCCCCCAGCACTTTATATTACCCCAGTGACAGCAGACAGTCCCCTCCTGTGTACGTGTCTCCCAGTACTTTATATTACCCCCCCCAATGACAGCAGACAGGCGCCTCCTGTGTATGTGTCTCCCAGCACTTTATATTACCCCCCAGGGACAGCAGACACGTCCATCCTGTGTATATGTCTCCCAGTACTTTGTTACCCCCCAAGGATAGCAGACAGGCCCTTCCTGTGTATGTGTCTCCGAGCACTTTATATTACCCCCAGGGACAGCAGACAAGCCCCTCCTGTGTATGTGTCTCCCAGCACTTTATGTTACCCCCCAGTGACAGCAGACAGGCCCCTCCTGTGTATGTGTCTCCCAGCACTTTATATTACACCCCCAGTGACAGCAGACAGGCCCCTCCTGTGTATGTGTCTCCCAGCACTTTATATTACCTCCAGTGACAGCAGACAGGCCCCTCCTGTGTATGTGTCTCCCAGCACTTTATATTACCCCCCAGGGACAGCAGAAAGGTCCATCCTGTGTATGTCTCCCAGCACTTTATATTACCCCCAGTGACAGCAGACAGTCCCCTCCTGTGTATGTGTCTCCCAGCACTTTATATTACCCCCCCAGGGACAGCAGACAGGCCCCTCCTGTGTATGTGTCTCCCAGCACTTTATATTACCCACAGTGACAGTAGACAGGCCTCTCCTGTGTATGTGTCTCCCAGCACTTGATGTTACCCCCAAGGGACAGCAGACAGGCCCCTCCTTTGTATGTCTCCCAGCACTTTATATTACCCCCCACTGACAGCAGACAGGCCCCTCCTGTGTATGTGTCTCCCAGCACTTAATATTACCCCCAGTGACAGCAGACAGGCCCCTCCTGTGTATGTGTCTACGAGCACTTTATATTACCCCCAGTGACAGCAGACAGGCCCCTCCTGTGTATGTGTCTCCCAGCACTTTATATTACCCCCCCAGGGACAGCAGACAGGCCCCATCTGTGTATCTCCCAGCGCTTTGTGACCCCCAGTGACAGCAGACAGGCCCCTCCTGTGTATGTGTCTCCCAGCACTTTATATTACCCCCAGTGACAGCAGACAGGCCCCTCCTGTGTATATGTCTCCCAGCACTTTATATTACCCCGCAGGGACAGCAGACAGGCCTATCCTGTGTATGTCTTCCAGCACTTTATATTAACCCCCAAGGACAGAAGACAGGTCCATCCTGTGTATGTCTCCCAGCACTTTGTGACACCCCAGGGACAGCGGACAGGTCCATCCTGTGTATGTGTCTCCCAGCACTTTATATTACCCCCCACTGACAGCAGACAGGCCCCTCCTGTGTATGTGTTACCCAGCACTTTATGTTACCCCCCAGGGACAGCACACAGGTCCATCCTGTGTATGTCTCCCAGCACTTTGTGACCCCCAGTGACAGCAGACAGGACCCTCCTGTGTATGTGTCTCCCAGCACTTTATATTACCCCCCAGGGACAGCAGAAAGGTCCATCCTGTGTATGTCTCCCAGCACTTTATATTACCCCCAGTGACAGCAGACAGGCCCCTCCTGTGTACGTGTCTCCCAGCACTTTATATTACCCCCCCCAATGACAGCAGACAGGCGCCTCCTGTGTATGTGTCTCCAGGCACTTTATATTACCCACCAGGGACAGCAGACACGTCCATCCTGTGTATATGTCTCCCAGTACTTTGTTACCCCCCAGGGATAGCAGACAGGCCCCTCCTGTGTATGTGTCTCCGAGCACTTTATATTAACCCCAGGGACAACAGACAGGCCCCTCCTGTGTATGTGTCTCCCAGCACTTTATGTTACCCCCCAGTGACAGCAGACAGGCTCCTCCTGTGTATGTGTCTCCCAGCACTTTATATTACCCCCCCAGGGACATTAGACAGGCCCCTCCTGTGTATGTGTCTCCCAGCACTTTATATTACCCCCAGGGACAGCAGACAGGCCCCTCCTGTGTATTTGTCTCCCAGCACTTTATATTACCCCCCATGGACAGCCGACAGGCCCCTCCTGTGTATGTGTCTCCCAGCACTTTATATTACCCCCCAGTGACAGCAGACAGGCCCCTCCTGTGTATGTGTCTCCCAGCACTTTATATTACCTCCAGTGACAGCGGACAGGCCCCTCCTGTGTATGTGTCTCCCAGCACTTTATATTACCCCCCAGGGACAGCAGAAAGGTCCATCCTGTGTATGTCTCCCAGCACTTTATATTACCCCCAGTGACAGCAGACAGGCCCCTCCTGTGTATGTGTCTCCCAGCACTTTATATTACCCCCCAGGGACAGCAGAAAGGTCCATCCTGTGTATGTCCCCCAGCACTTTATATTACCCCAGTGACAGCAGACAGTCCCCTCCTGTGTACGTGTCTCCCAGTACTTTATATTACCCCCCCAATGACAGCAGACAGGCGCCTCCTGTGTATGTGTCTCCCAGCACTTTATATTACCCCCCAGGGACAGCAGACACGTCCATCCTGTGTATATGTCTCCCAGTACTTTGTTACCCCCCAAGGATAGCAGACAGGCCCTTCCTGTGTATGTGTCTCCGAGCACTTTATATTACCCCCAGGGACAGCAGACAAGCCCCTCCTGTGTATGTGTATCCCAGCACTTTATGTTACCCCCCAGTGACAGCAGACAGGCCCCTCCTGTGTATGTGTCTCCCAGCACTTTATATTACACCCCCAGTGACAGCAGACAGGCCCCTCCTGTGTATGTGTCTCCCAGCACTTTATATTACCTCCAGTGACAGCAGACAGGCCCCTCCTGTGTATGTGTCTCCCAGCACTTTATATTACCCCCCAGGGACAGCAGAAAGGTCCATCCTGTGTATGTCTCCCAGCACTTTATATTACCCCCAGTGACAGCAGACAGTCCCCTCCTGTGTATGTGTCTCCCAGCACTTTATATTACCCCCCCAGGGACAGCAGACAGGCCCCTCCTGTGTATGTGTCTCCCAGCACTTTATATTACCCACAGTGACAGTAGACAGGCCTCTCCTGTGTATGTGTCTCCCAGCACTTGATGTTACCCCCAAGGGACAGCAGACAGGCCCCTCCTTTGTATGTCTCCCAGCACTTTATATTACCCCCCACTGACAGCAGACAGGCCCCTCCTGTGTATGTGTCTCCCAGCACTTAATATTACCCCCAGTGACAGCAGACAGGCCCCTCCTGTGTATGTGTCTACGAGCACTTTATATTACCCCCAGTGACAGCAGACAGGCCCCTCCTGTGTATGTGTCTCCCAGCACTTTATATTACCCCCCCAGGGACAGCAGACAGGCCCCTCCTGTGTATGTGTCTCCCAGCACTTTTTATTACCCCCGAGGGACAGCAGACAGGCCCCTCCTGTGTATGTGTCTCCCAGCACTTGATATTACCCCCCAGGGACAGCAGACAGGCCCCTCCTGTGTATGTCTCCCAGCTCTTTATATTACCCCCCACTGACAGCAGACAGGCCCCTCCTGTGTATGTGTCTCCCAGCACTTTATATTACCCCCCAGGGACAGCAGACAGGCCCCTCCTGTGTATGTGTCTCCCAGCACTTTATATTACCTACAGGGACAGCAGACAGGCCCCTCCTGTGTATGTGTCTCCCAGCACTTTATATTACCCCCCAGTGACAGCAGACAGGCCCATCCTGTGTATGTGTCTCCCAGCATTTTATATTAACCCCCAGTGACAGCAGACAGGCCCCTCCTGTGTATTTGTCTCCCAGCACTTTATATTACCTCCAGTGACAGCAGACAGGCCCCTCCTGTGTATGTGTCTCCCAGCACTTTATAATACCCCCCAGGGACAGCAGAAAGGTCCATCCTGTGTATGTCTCCCAGCAGTTTATATTACCCCCAGTGACAGCAGACAGGCCCCTCCTGTGTATGTGTCTCCCAGCACTTCATATTACCCCAGGTGACAACAGACAGGCCCCTCCTGTGTATGTGTCTCCCAGCACTTGATGTTATCCCCCAGGGACAGCAGACAGGCCCCTCCAGTGTATGTGTCTCCCACCACTTTATATTACCCCCCCCAGGGACAGCGGACAGGTCCATCCTGTGTATGTCTCCCAGCACTTTATATTACCCCTAGTGACAGCAGACAGGTCCACCCTGTGTATGTTTCCCAGCTCTTTGTGACCCCCAGTGACAGCAGACAGGCCCCTCCTGTGTATGTGTCTCCAAGCACTTTATATTACCCCCAGTGACAGCAGACAGGCCCCTCCTGTGTAAGTGTCTCCCAGCACTTTATATAACTCCCAGTGACAGCAGACAGTCCCCTCCTGTGTATGTCTCCCAGCTTTTTATATTACCCCCCACTGACAGCAGACAGGCCCCTCCTGTGTATGTGTCTCCCAGCACTTTATATTACCCCCAGGGACAGCAGAGAGGCCCCTCCTGTGTATGTGTCACCCAGCACTTTATATTACCTACAGGGACTGCAGACAGGCCCCTCCTGTGTATGTGTCTCCCAGCACTTTATATTACCCCCCAGTGAAAGCAGACAGGCCCCTCCTGTGTATGTGTCTCCCAGCACTTTATATTAACCCCCAGTGACAGCAGACAGGCCCCTCCTGTGTATTTGTCTCCCAGCACTTTATATTACCTCCAGTGACAGCAGACAAGCCCCTCCTGTGTATGTGTCTCCCAGCACTTTATATTACCCCCCAGGTACAGCAGAAAGGTCCATCCTGTGTATGTCTCCCAGCACTTTATATTACCCCCAGTGACAGCAGACAGGCCCCTCCTGTGTATGTGTCTCCCAGCACTTCATATTACTCCAGGTGACAACAGACAGGCCCCTCCTGTGTATATGTCTCCCAGCACTTGATGTTATCCCCCAGGGACAGCAGACAGGCCCCTCCAGTGTATGTGTCTCCCAGCACTTTATATTACCCCTCCACCCAGGGACAGCAGACAGGTCCATCCTGTGTATGTCTCCCAGCACTTTATATTACCCCTAGTGACAGCAGACAAGTCCACCCTGTGTATGTCTCCCAGCACTTTGTGACCCCCAGTGACAGCAGACAGGCCCCTCCTGTGTATGTGTCTCCCGGCACTTTATATTACCCCCAGTGACAGCAAACAGGCCCCTCCTGTGTAAGTGTCTCCCAGCACTTTATATAACCCCCAGTGACAGCAGACAGGCCCCTCCTGTGTATGTCTCCCAGCACTTTGTGACCCCCCTGTGACAGCAGACAGGTCCATCCTGTGTATGTCTCCCAGCACGTTATATTACCCCTAGTGACAGCAGACAGGTCCATCCTGTGTATGTCTCCCAGCTCTTTATATTACCCCCCACTGACAGCAAACAGGCTCCTACTGTGTATGTCTTCCAGCACTTTATATTACCCTCCAGGGACAGCAGACAGGCCCCTCCTGTGTATGTGTCTCCCAGCACTTTATATTACCGCCCCCCCCTCCCCAGGGACAGCAGACAGGTCCATCCTGTGTATGTCTCCCAGCACTTTATATTACCCCTAGTGACAGCAGACAGGTCCATCCTGTGTATGTCTCCCAGCTCTTTATATTACCCCCCACTGACAGCAAACAGGCTCCTCCTGTGTATGTCTTCCAGCACTTTATATTACCCTCCAGGGACAGCAGACAGGCCCCTCCTGTGTAGGTGTCTCCCAGCACTTTATATTACCCCACCAGTGAAAGCAGACAGGCTTCTCCTGTGTACGTGTCTCCCAGCACTTGATGTTACCCCCCAGGGACAGCAGACAGGCCCCTCCTGTGTATGTGTCTCCCAGCACTTGATGTTACCCCCCAGGGACAGCAGACAGGCCCCTCTTGTGTATGTCTCCCAGCACTTTATATTACCCCCCACTGACAGCAGACAGGCCCCTCCTGTGTATGTGTCTATCAGCACTTTATATTATCCCCCACTGACAGCAGACAGGCCCCTCCTGTGTATGCGTCTCCCAGAACTTTATATTACCCCCCAGTGACAGCAGACAGGCCCCTCCTGTGTAAGAGTCTCCCAGCACTTTATATTACCCCCCCAGGGACAGCAGACAGGCCCCTCCTGTGTATGTGTCTCCCAGCACTTTATATTCCCCCCAGTGACAGCAGACAGGCCCCTCCTGTGTATGTGTCTCCCAGCACTTGATGTTACCCCCCAGGGACAGCAGACTGGCCCCTCCTGTGTATGTCTCCCAGCACTTTATATTACCCCCCACTGACAGCAAACAGGCTCCTACTGTGTATGTCTTCCAGCACTTTATATTACCCTCCAGGGACAGCAGACAGGCCCCTCCTGTGTATGTGTCTCCCAGCACTTTATATTACCGCCCCCCCCTCCCCAGGGACAGCAGACAGGTCCATCCTGTGTATGTCTCCCAGCACTTTATATTACCCCTAGTGACAGCAGACAGGTCCATCCTGTGTATGTCTCCCAGCTCTTTATATTACCCCCCACTGACAGCAAACAGGCTCCTCCTGTGTATGTCTTCCAGCACTTTATATTACCCTCCAGGGACAGCAGACAGGCCCCTCCTGTGTAGGTGTCTCCCAGCACTTTATATTACCCCACCAGTGAAAGCAGACAGGCTTCTCCTGTGTACGTGTCTCCCAGCACTTGATGTTACCCCCCAGGGACAGCAGACAGGCCCCTCCTGTGTATGTGTCTCCCAGCACTTGATGTTACCCCCCAGGGACAGCAGACAGGCCCCTCCTGTGTATGTCTCCCAGCACTTTATATTACCCCCCACTGACAGCAGACAGGCCCCTCCTGTGTATGTGTCTATCAGCACTTTATATTATCCCCCACTGACAGCAGACAGGCCCCTCCTGTGTATGCGTCTCCCAGAACTTTATATTACCCCCCAGTGACAGCAGACAGGCCCCTCCTGTGTAAGAGTCTCCCAGCACTTTATATTACCCCCCCAGGGACAGCAGACAGGCCCCTCCTGTGTATGTGTCTCCCAGCACTTTATATTCCCCCCAGTGACAGCAGACAGGCCCCTCCTGTGTATGTGTCTCCCAGCACTTGATGTTACCCCCCAGGGACAGCAGACTGGCCCCTCCTGTGTATGTCTCCCAGCACTTTATATTACCCCCCACTGACAGCAGACAGGCCCCTCCTGTGTATGTGTCTCTCAGCACTTTATATTACCCTCCAGGGACAGCAGACAGGCCCCTCCTGTGTATGTGTCTCCCAGCACTTTATATTATCCCCAGGGACAGCACACAGGCCCCTCCTCTGTGTATGTGTCTCCCAGCACTTTATATTACCCCAAGGGACAGCAGACAGGCCCCTCCTGTGTATGTGTCTCCCAGCACTTTATATTACCCCTCCACCCAGGGACAGCAGACAGGTCCATCCTGTGTATGTCTCCCAGCACTTTATATTACCCCTAGTGACAGCAGACAAGTCCACCCTGTGTATGTCTCCCAGCACTTTGTGACCCCCAGTGACAGCAGACAGGCCCCTCCTGTGTATGTGTCTCCCAGCACTTTATATTACCCCCCAGGGGCAGCAGACAGGCCCCTCCTGTGTATATGTCTCCCAGCACTTTATATTACCCCCCAGGGACAGCAGACAGGCCCCTCCTGTGTATGTCTTCCAGCACTTTATATTACCCCCCAGGGACAGAAGACAGGTCCATCCTGTGTATGTCTCCCAGCACTTTGTGACACCCCAGGGACAGCGGACAGGTCCATCCTGTGTATGTGTCTCCCAGCACTTTATATTACCCCCAACTGACAGCAGACAGGCCTCTCCTGTGTATGTGTCTCCCAGCACTTTATGTTACCACCCAGGGACAGCAAACAGGTCCAACCTGTGTATGTCTCCCAGCACTTTGTGACCCCCAGTGACAGCAGACAGGCCCCTCCTGTGTATGTTTCTCCCAGCACTTTATATTACCCCCCAGTGACAGCAGAAAGTCCCCTCCTGTGTATGTGTCTCCCAGCACTTTATATTACCCCCCCAGTGACAGCAGACAGGCCCCTCCTGTGTATGTGACTCCCAGCACTTTATATTACCTACAGTGACAGCAGACAGGTCCATCCTGTGTATGTCTCCCAGCACTTTGTGACCCCCAGTGACAGCAGACAGGCCCCTCCTGTGTATGTGTCTCCCAGCACTTTATATTACCCCCCAGTGACAGCAGACAGGCCCCTCCTGTGTATGTGTCTCCCAGCACTTTATATTACCCCCCAGGTACAGCAGAAAGGTCCATCCTGTGTATGTCTCCCAGCACTTTATATTACCCCCAGTGACAGCAGACAGGCCCCTCCTGTGTATGTGTCTCCCAGCACTTCATATTACCCCAGGTGACAACAGACAGGCCCCTCCTGTGTATATGTCTCCCAGCACTTGATGTTATCCCCCAGGGACAGCAGACAGGCCCCTCCAGTGTATGTGTCTCCCAGCACTTTATATTACCCCTCCACCCAGGGACAGCAGACAGGTCCATCCTGTGTATGTCTCCCAGCACTTTATATTACCCCTAGTGACAGCAGACAAGTCCACCCTGTGTATGTCTCCCAGCACTTTGTGACCCCCAGTGACAGCAGACAGGCCCCTCCTGTGTATGTGTCTCCCGGCACTTTATATTACCCCCAGTGACAGCAAACAGGCCCCTCCTGTGTAAGTGTCTCCCAGCACTTTATATAACCCCCAGTGACAGCAGACAGGCCCCTCCTGTGTATGTCTCCCAGCACTTTGTGACCCCCCTATGACAGCAGACAGGTCCATCCTGTGTATGTCTCCCAGCACGTTATATTACCCCTAGTGACAGCAGACAGGTCCATCCTGTGTATGTCTCCCAGCTCTTTATATTACCCCCCACTGACAGCAAACAGGCTCCTACTGTGTATGTCTTCCAGCACTTTATATTACCCTCCAGGGACAGCAGACAGGCCCCTCCTGTGTATGTGTCTCCCAGCACTTTATATTACCGCCCCCCCCTCCCCAGGGACAGCAGACAGGTCCATCCTGTGTATGTCTCCCAGCACTTTATATTACCCCTAGTGACAGCAGACAGGTCCATCCTGTGTATGTCTCCCAGCTCTTTATATTACCCCCCACTGACAGCAAACAGGCTCCTCCTGTGTATGTCTTCCAGCACTTTATATTACCCTCCAGGGACAGCAGACAGGCCCCTCCTGTGTAGGTGTCTCCCAGCACTTTATATTACCCCACCAGTGAAAGCAGACAGGCTTCTCCTGTGTACGTGTCTCCCAGCACTTGATGTTACCCCCCAGGGACAGCAGACAGGCCCCTCCTGTGTATGTGTCTCCCAGCACTTGATGTTACCCCCCAGGGACAGCAGACAGGCCCCTCCTGTGTATGTCTCCCAGCACTTTATATTACCCCCCACTGACAGCAGACAGGCCCCTCCTGTGTATGTGTCTATCAGCACTTTATATTATCCCCCACTGACAGCAGACAGGCCCCTCCTGTGTATGCGTCTCCCAGAACTTTATATTACCCCCCAGTGACAGCAGACAGGCCCCTCCTGTGTAAGAGTCTCCCAGCACTTTATATTACCCCCCCAGGGACAGCAGACAGGCCCCTCCTGTGTATGTGTCTCCCAGCACTTTATATTCCCCCCAGTGACAGCAGACAGGCCCCTCCTGTGTATGTGTCTCCCAGCACTTGATGTTACCCCCCAGGGACAGCAGACTGGCCCCTCCTGTGTATGTCTCCCAGCACTTTATATTACCCCCCACTGACAGCAGACAGGCCCCTCCTGTGTATGTGTCTCTCAGCACTTTATATTACCCTCCAGGGACAGCAGACAGGCCCCTCCTGTGTATGTGTCTCCCAGCACTTTATATTATCCCCAGGGACAGCACACAGGCCCCTCCTCTGTGTATGTGTCTCCCAGCACTTTATATTACCCCAAGGGACAGCAGACAGGCCCCTCCTGTGTATGTGTCTCCCAGCACTTTATATTACCCCCCCCCAGGGACAGCAGACAGGTCTATCCTGTGTATGTCTCCCAGCACTTTGTGACCCCCAGTGACAGCAGACAGGCCCCTCCTGTGTATGTGTCTCCCAGCACTTTATATTACCCCCCAGGGGCAGCAGACAGGCCCCTCCTGTGTATATGTCTCCCAGCACTTTAAATTACCCCCCAGGGACAGCAGACAGGCCCCTCCTGTGTATGTCTTCCAGCACTTTATATTACCCCCCAGGGACAGAAGACAGGTCCATCCTGTGTATGTCTCCCAGCACTTTGTGACACCCCAGGGACAGCGGACAGGTCCATCCTGTGTATGTGTCTCCCAGCACTTTATATTACCCCCAACTGACAGCAGACAGGCCTCTCCTGTGTATGTGTCTCCCAGCACTTTATGTTACCACCCAGGGACAGCAAACAGGTCCAACCTGTGTATGTCTCCCAGCACTTTGTGACCCCCAGTGACAGCAGACAGGCCCCTCCTGTGTATGTTTCTCCCAGCACTTTATATTACCCCCCAGTGACAGCAGAAAGTCCCCTCCTGTGTATGTGTCTCCCAGCACTTTATATTACCCCCCCAGTGACAGCAGACAGGCCCCTCCTGTGTATGTGACTCCCAGCACTTTATATTACCTACAGTGACAGCAGACAGGTCCATCCTGTGTATGTCTCCCAGCACTTTGTGACCCCCAGTGACAGCAGACAGGCCCCTCCTGTGTATGTGTCTCCCAGCACTTTATATTACCCCCCTGTGACAGCAGACAGGCCCCTCCTGTGTATGTGTCTCCCAGCACTTTATATTACCCCCAGTGACAGCAGACAGGCCCCTCCTGTGTATGTCTCCCAGCACTTTGTGACCCCCATTGACAGCAGACAGGCCCCTCCTGTGTATGTGTCTCCCAGCACTTTATATTACCCCCAGGGACAGCAGACAGGCCCCTCCTGTGTATGTGTCTCCCAGCACTTTATATAACCCCCCAGGGACAGCAGACAGGCCCCTCCTGTGTATGTGTCTCCCAGCACTTAATATTACCCCCAGGGACAGCAGACAGGCCCCTCCTGTGTATGTGTCTCCCAGCACTTTATATTACCCCCCAGTGACAGCAGACAGGCCCCTTCTGTGTATGTGTCTCCCAGCACTTTATATTACCCCCCAGTGACAGCAGACAGGCCCCTCCTGTGTATGTGTCTCCCAGCACTTTATATTACCTCCAGTGACAGCAGACAGGCCCCTCCTGTGTATGTGTCTCCCAGCACTTTATATTACCCCCCAGGGACAGCAGAAAGGTCCATCCTGTGTATGTCTCCCAGCACTTTATATTACCCCCAGTGACAGCAGAGAGGCCCCTCCTGTGTATGTGTCTCCCAGCACTTTATATTACCCCCCCAGGGACATCAGACAGGCCCCTCCTGTGTATGTGTCTCCCAGCACTTTATATTACCCACAGTGACAGTAGACAGGCCTCTCCTGTGTATGTGTCTCCCAGCACTTGATGTTACCCCCAAGGGACAGCAGACAGGCCCCTCCTTTGTATGTCTCCCAGCACTTTATATTACCCCCCACTGACAGCAGACAGGCCCCTCCTGTGTATGTGTCTCCCAGCACTTAATATTACCCCCAGTGACAGCAGACAGGCCCCTCCTGTGTATGTGTCTCCGAGCACTTTATATTACCCCCAGTGACAGCAGACAGGCCCCTCCTGTGTATGTGTCTCCCAGCACTTTATATTACCCCCCCAGGGACAGCAGACAGGCCCCTCCTGTGTATGTGTCTCCCAGCACTTTTTATTACCCCCGAGGGACAGCAGACAGGCCCCTCCTGTGTATGTGTCTCCCAGCACTTGATATTACCCCCCAGGGACAGCAGACAGGCCCCTCCTGTGTATGTCTCCCAGCTCTTTATATTACCCCCCACTGACAGCAGACAGGCCCCTCCTGTGTATGTGTCTCCCAGCACTTTATATTACCCCCCAGGGACAGCAGACAGGCCCCTCCTGTGTATGTGTCTCCCAGCACTTTATATTACCTACAGGGACAGCAGACAGGCCCCTCCTGTGTATGTGTCTCCCAGCACTTTATATTACCCCCCAGTGACAGCAGACAGGCCCATCCTGTGTATGTGTCTCCCAGCATTTTATATTAACCCCCAGTGACAGCAGACAGGCCCCTCCTGTGTATTTGTCTCCCAGCACTTTATATTACCTCCAGTGACAGCAGACAGGCCCCTCCTGTGTATGTGTCTCCCAGCACTTTATATTACCCCCCAGGGACAGCAGAAAGGTCCATCCTGTGTATGTCTCCCAGCAGTTTATATTACCCCCAGTGACAGCAGACAGGCCCCTCCTGTGTATGTGTCTCCCAGCACTTCATATTACCCCAGGTGACAACAGACAGGCCCCTCCTGTGTATGTGTCTCCCAGCACTTGATGTTATCCCCCAGGGACAGCAGACAGGCCCCTCCAGTGTATGTGTCTCCCAGCACTTTATATTACCCCCCCCAGGGACAGCGGACAGGTCCATCCTGTGTATGTCTCCCAGCACTTTATATTACCCCTAGTGACAGCAGACAAGTCCACCCTGTGTATGTCTCCCAGCACTTTGAGACCCCCAGTGACAGCAGACAGGCCCCTCCTGTGTATGTGTCTCCCGGCACTTTATATTACCCCCAGTGACAGCAAACAGGCCCCTCCTGTGTAAGTGTCTCCCAGCACTTTATATAACCCCCAGTGACAGCAGACAGGCCCCTCCTGTGTATGTCTCCCAGCACTTTGTGACCCCCCTGTGACAGCAGACAGGTCCATCCTGTGTATGTCTCCCAGCACGTTATATTACCCCTAGTGACAGCAGACAGGTCCATCCTGTGTATGTCTCCCAGCTCTTTATATTACCCCCCACTGACAGCAAACAGGCTCCTACTGTGTATGTCTTCCAGCACTTTATATTACCCTCCAGGGACAGCAGACAGGCCCCTCCTGTGTATGTGTCTCCCAGCACTTTATATTACCGCCCCCCCCTCCCCAGGGACAGCAGACAGGTCCATCCTGTGTATGTCTCCCAGCACTTTATATTACCCCTAGTGACAGCAGACAGGTCCATCCTGTGTATGTCTCCCAGCTCTTTATATTACCCCCCACTGACAGCAAACAGGCTCCTCCTGTGTATGTCTTCCAGCACTTTATATTACCCTCCAGGGACAGCAGACAGGCCCCTCCTGTGTAGGTGTCTCCCAGCACTTTATATTACCCCACCAGTGAAAGCAGACAGGCTTCTCCTGTGTACGTGTCTCCCAGCACTTGATGTTACCCCCCAGGGACAGCAGACAGGCCCCTCCTGTGTATGTGTCTCCCAGCACTTGATGTTACCACCCAGGGACAGCAGACAGGCCCCTCCTGTGTATGTCTCCCAGCACTTTATATTACCCCCCACTGACAGCAGACAGGCCCCTCCTGTGTATGTGTCTATCAGCACTTTATATTATCCCCCACTGACAGCAGACAGGCCCCTCCTGTGTATGCGTCTCCCAGAACTTTATATTACCGCCCAGTGACAGCAGACAGGCCCCTCCTGTGTAAGAGTCTCCCAGCACTTTATATTACCCCCCCAGGGACAGCAGACAGGCCCCTCCTGTGTATGTGTCTCCCAGCACTTGATGTTACCCCCCAGGGACAGCAGACTGGCCCCTCCTGTGTATGTCTCCCAGCACTTTATATTACCCCCCACTGACAGCAGACAGGCCCCTCCTGTGTATGTGTCTCTCAGCACTTTATATTACCCTCCAGGGACAGCAGACAGGCCCCTCCTGTGTATGTGTCTCCCAGCACTTTATATTATCCCCAGGGACAGCACACAGGCCCCTCCTCTGTGTATGTGTCTCCCAGCACTTTATATTACCCCAAGGGACAGCAGACAGGCCCCTCCTGTGTATGTGTCTCCCAGCACTTTATATTACCCCCCCCAGGGACAGCAGACAGGTCTATCCTGTGTATGTCTCCCAGCACTTTGTGACCCCCAGTGACAGCAGACAGGCCCCTCCTGTGTATGTGTCTCCCAGCACTTTATATTACCCCCCAGGGGCAGCAGACAGGCCCCTCCTGTGTATATGTCTCCCAGCACTTTATATTACCCCCCAGGGACAGCAGACACGCCCCTCCTGTGTATGTCTTCCAGCACTTTATATTACCCCCCAGGGACAGAAGACAGGTCCATCCTGTGTATGTCTCCCAGCACTTTGTGACACCCCAGGGACAGCGGACAGGTCCATCCTGTGTATGTGTCTCCCAGCACTTTATATTACCCCCAACTGACAGCAGACAGGCCTCTCCTGTGTATGTGTCCCCCAGCACTTTATGTTACCACCCAGGGACAGCAAACAGGTCCAACCTGTGTATGTCTCCCAGCACTTTGTGACCCCCAGTGACAGCAGACAGGCCCCTCCTGCGTATGTTTCTCCCAGCACTTTATATTACCCCCCAGTGACAGCAGAAAGTCCCCTCCTGTGTATGTGTCTCCCAGCACTTTATATTACCCCCCCAGTGACAGCAGACAGGCCCCTCCTGTGTATGTGTCTCCCAGCACTTTATATTACCTACAGTGACAGCAGACAGGTCCATCCTGTGTATGTCTCCCAGCACTTTGTGACCCCCAGTGACAGCAGACAGGCCCCTCCTGTGTATGTGTCTCCCAGCACTTTATATTACCCCCCAGTGACAGCAGACAGGCCCCTCCTGTGTATGTGTCTCCCAGCACTTTATATTACCCCCAGTGACAGCAGACAGGCCCCTCCTGTGTATGTCTCCCAGCACTTTGTGACCCCCATTGACAGCAGACAGGCCCCTCCTGTGTATGTGTCTCCCAGCACTTTATATTACCCCCAGTGACAGCAGACAGGCCCCTCCTGTGTATGTGTCTCCCAGCACTTTATATTACCCCCCCAAGGGACAGCAGACAGGTCCATCCTGTGTATGTGTCTCCCAGCACTTTATATTACCCCCCAGGGACAGCAGACAGGCCCCTCCTGTGTATGTGTCTCCCAGCACTTTATATTACCCCCCAGTGACAGCAGACAGGCCCATCCTGTGTATGTGTCTCCCAGCACTTGATGTTATCCCCCAGGGACAGCAGACAGGCCCCTCCAGTGTATGTGTCTCCCAGCACTTTATATTACCCCCCCCAGGGACAGCAGACAGGTCCATCCTGTGTATGTCTCCCAGCACTTTATATTACCCCTAGTGACAGCAGACAGGTCCACCCTGTGTATGTCTCCCAGCACTTTGTGACCCCCAGTGACAGCAGACAGGCCCCTCCTGTGTATGTGTCTCCAAGCACTTTATATTACCCCCAGTGACAGCAGACAGGCCCCTCCTGTGTAAGTGTCTCCCAGCACTTTATATAACTCCCAGTGACAGCATACAGGCCCCTCCTGTGTATGTCTCCCAGCTCTTTATATTACCCCCCACTGACAGCAGACAGGCCCCTCCTGTGTATGTGTCTCCCAGCACTTTATATTACCCCCCAGGGACAGCAGAGAGGCCCCTCCTGTGTATGTGTCACCCAGCACTTTATATTACCTACAGGGACAGCAGACAGGCCCCTCCTGTGTATGTGTCTCCCAGCACTTTATATTACCCCCCAGTGAAAGCAGACAGGCCCCTCCTGTGTATGTGTCTCCCAGCACTTTATATTAACCCCCAGTGACAGCAGACAGGCCCCTCCTGTGTATTTGTCTCCCAGCACTTTATATTACCTCCAGTGACAGCAGACAAGCCCCTCCTGTGTATGTGTCTCCCAGCACTTTATATTACCCCCCAGGGACAGCAGAAAGGTCCATCCTGTGTATGTCTCCCAGCACTTTATATTACCCCCAGTGACAGCAGACAGGACCCTCCTGTGTATGTGTCTCCCAGCACTTCATATTACCCCAGGTGACAACAGACAGGCCCCTCCTGTGTATGTGTCTCCCAGCACTTGATGTTATCCCCCAGGGCCAGCAGACAGGCCCCTCCAGTGTATGTGTCTCCCAGCACTTTATATTACCCCCCCCCAGGGACAGCAGACAGGTCCATCCTGTGTATGTCTCCCAGCACTTTATATTACCCCTAGTGACAGCAGACAAGTCCACCCTGTGTATGTCTCCCAGCACTTTGTGACCCCCAGTGACAGCAGACAGGCCCCTCCTGTGTATGTGTCTCCCAGCACTTTATATTACCCCAAGTGACAGCAGACAGGCCCCTCCTGTGTAAGTGTCTCCCAGCACTTTATATAACCCCCAGTGACAGCAGACAGGCCCCTCCTGTGTATGTCTCCCAGCACTTTGTGACCCCCCTGTGACAGCAGACAGGTCCATCCTGTGTATGTCTCCCAGCACGTTATATTACCCCTAGTGACAGCAAACAGGCTCCTCCTGTGTATGTCTTCCAGCACTTCATATTACCCTCCAGGGACAGCAGACAGGCCCCTCCTGTGTATGTGTCTCCCAGCATTTTATATTACCGCCCCCCCCCCCCAGGGACAGCAGACAGGTCCATCCTGTGTATGTCTCCCAGCACTTTATATTACCCCTAGTGACAGCAGACAGGTCCATCCTGTGTATGTCTCCCAGCTCTTTATATTACCCCCCACTGACAGCAAACAGTCTCCTCCTGTGTATGTCTTCCAGCACTTTATATTACCCTCCAGGGACAGCAGACAGGCCCCTCCTGTGTAGGTGTCTCCCAGAACTTTATATTACCCCAACAGTGAAAGCAGACAGGCTTCTCCTGTATATATGTCTCCCAGCACTTGATGTTACCCCCCAGGGACAGCAGACAGGCCCCTCCTGTGTATGTGTCTCCCAGCACTTGATGTTACCCCCCAGGGACAGCAGAAAGGCCCCTCCTGTGTATGTCTCCCAGCACTTTATATTACCCCCCACTGACAGCAGACAGGCCCCTCCTGTGTATGTGTCTCTCAGCACTTTATATTATCCCCCACTGACAGCAGACAGGCCCCTCCTGTGTATGCATCTCCCAGAACTTTATATTACCCCCCAGTGACAGCAGACAGGCCCCTCCTGTGTAAGAGTCTCCCAGCACTTTATATTACCCCCCCAGGGACAGCAGACAGGCCCCTCCTGTGTATGTGTCTCCCAGCACTTTATATTACCCCCAGTGACAGCAGACAGGCCCCTCCTGTGTATGTGTCTCCCAGCACTTGATGTTACACCCAAGGGACAGCAGACTGGCCCCTCCTGTGTATGTCTCCCAGCACTTAATATTACCCCCCACTGACAGCAGACAGGCCCCTCCTGTGTATGTGTCTCTCAGCACTTTATATTACCCCAAGGGACAGCAGACAGGCCCCTCCTGTGTATGTGTCTCCTAGCACTTTATATTACCCCCCCCCCAGGGGCAGCAGACAGGTCTATCCTGTGTATGTCTCCCAGCACTTTTTGACCCCCAGTGACAGCAGACAGGCCCCTCCTGTGTATGTGTCTCCCAGCACTTTATATTACCCCCCAGGGGCAGCAGACAGGCCCCTCCTGTGTATATGTCTCCCAGCACTTTATATTACGCCCCAGGGACAGCAGACAGGCCCCTCTTGTGTATGTCTTCCAGCACTTTATATTACCCCCCAGGGACAGAAGACAGGTCTATCCTGTGTATGTCTCCCTGCACTTTGTGACCCCCCAGGGACAGCGGACAGGTCCATCCTGTGTATGTGTCTCCCAGCACTTTATATTACCCCCAACTGACAGCAGACAGGTCCCTCCTGTGTATGTGTCTCCCAGCACTTTATGTTACCCCCCAGGGACAGCACACAGGTCCAACCTGTGTATGTCTCCCAGCACTTTGTGACCCCCAGTGACAGCAGACAGGCCCCTCCTGTGTATGTGTCTCCCAGCACTTTATATTACCCCCCAGTGACAGCAGAAAGTCCCCTCCTGTGTATGTGTCTCCCAGCACGTTATATTATCCCCAGGGACAGCACACAGGCCCCTCCTCTGTGTATGTGTCTCCCAGCACTTTATATTACCCCAAGGGACAGCAGACAGGCCCCTCCTGTGTATGTGTCTCCCAGCACTCTATATGACCCCCCCCCAGGGACAGCAGACAGGTCTATCCTGTGTATGTCTCCAAGCACTTTGTGACCCCCAGTGACAGCAGACAGGCCCCTCCTGTGTATGTGTCCCCCAGCACTTTATATTACCCCCCAGGGGCAGCAGACAGGCCCCTCCTGTGTATATGTCTCCCAGCACTTTATATTACCCCCCAGGGACAGCAGACAGGCCCATCCTGTGTATGTCTTCCAGCACTTTATATTACCCCCCAGGGACAGAAGACAGGTCCATCCTGTGTATGTCTCCCAGCACTTTGTGACACCCCAGGGACAGCGGACAGGTCCATCCTGTGTATGTGTCTCCCAGCACTTTATATTACCCCCAACTGACAGCAGACAGGCCCCTCCTGTGTATGTGTCTCCCAGCACTTTATGTTACCCCCCAGGGACAGCACACAGGTCCAACCTGTGTATGTCTCCCAGCACTTTGTGACCCCCAGTGACAGCAGACAGGCCCCTCCTGTGTATGTGTCTCCCAGCACTTTATATTTCCCCCCAGTGACAGCAGAAAGTCCCCTCCTGTGTAGGTGTCTCCCAGCACTTTATATTACCCCCCAGTGACAGTAGACAGGCCCCTCCTGTGTATGTGTCTCCCAGCACTTTATATTACCTCCAGTGACAGCAGACAGGCCCCTCCTGTGTATGTGTCTCCCAGCACTTTATATTACCCCCCAGGGACAGCAGAAAGGTCCATCCTGTGTATGTCTCCCAGCACTTTATATTACCCCCAGTGACAGCAGACAGGCCCCTCCTGTGTATGTGTCTCCCAGCACTTTATATTACCCACAGTGACAGTAGACAGGCCCCTCCTGTGTATGTGTCTCCCAGCACTTGAAGTTACCCCCAAGGGACAGCAGACAGGCCCCTCCTTTGTATGTCTCCCAGCACTTTATATTACCCCCCACTGACAGCAGACAGGCCCCTCCTGTGTATGTGTCTCCCAGCACTTAATATTACCCCCAGTGACAGCAGACAGGCCCCTCCTGTGTATGTGTCTCTGAGCACTTTATATTACCCCCAGTGACAGCAGACAGGCCCCTCCTGTGTATGTGTCTCCCAGCACTTTATATTACCCCCAGTGACAGCAGACAGGCCCCTCCTGTGTATGTGTCTCCCAGCACTTTATATTACCCCCCCCAGGGACAGCAGACAGGTCATCCTGTGTATGTCTCCCAGCACTTTATATTACCCCTAGTGACAGCAGACAGGTCCATCCTGTGTATGTCTCCCAGCACTTTGTGACCCCCAGTGACAGCAGACAGGCCCCTCCTGTGTATGTGTCTCCTAGCACTTTATATTACCCCCCAGTGACAGCAGACAGGCCCCTCCTGTGTATGTGTCTCCCAGCACTTCATATTACCCCCCCCCCAGGGACAGCAGACAGGTCATCCTGTGTATGTCTCCCAGCACTTTATATTACCCCTAGTGACAGCAGACAGGTCCATCCTGTGTATGTCTCCCAGCACTTTGTGACCATCAGTGACAGCAGAGAGGCCCCTCCTGTGTATGTGTCTCCCAGCACTTTATATTACCCCCAGTGACAGCAGACAGGCCCCTCCTGTGTATATGTCTCCCAGCACTTTATATTACCTCGCAGGGACAGCAGACAGGCCTCTCCTGTGTATGTCTTCCAGCACTTTATATTAACCCCCAAGGACAGAAGACTGGTCCATTCTGTGTATGTCTCCCAGCACTTTGTGACACCCCAGGGACAGCGGACAGGTCCATCCTGTGTATGTGTCTCCCAGCACTTTATATTACCCCCCACTGACAGCAGACAGGCCCCTCCTGTGTATGTGTTACCCAGCACTTTATGTTACCCCCCAGGGACAGCACACAGGTCCATCCTGTGTATGTCTCCCAGCACTTTATATTACCCCCAGTGACAGCAGACAGGCCCCTCCTGTGTACGTGTCTCCCAGCACTTTATATTACCCCCCCCAATGACAGCAGACACGTCCATCCTGTGTATATGTCTCCCAGTACTTTGTTACCCCACAGGGATAGCAGACAGGCCCCTCCTGTGTATGTGTCTCCGAGCACTTTATATTACCCCCCAGGGACAGCAGACAGGCCCCTCCTGTGTATGTGTCTCCCAGCACTTTATATTACCCCTAGGGACAGCAGACAGGCCCCTCCTGTGTATGTGTCTCCCAGCACTTTATATTACCCCTAGGGACAGCAGACAGGCCCCTCCTGTGTATGTGTCTCCCAGCACTTTATATTACCCCCAGTGACAGCAGACAGGCCTCTCCTGTGTATGTGTCTCCCAGCACTTTATATTACCCCCCAGTGACAGCAGACAGGCCCCTCCTGTGTATGTGTCTCCCAGCACTTGATGTTATCCCCCAGGGACAGCAGACAGACCCCTCCAGTGTATGTGTCTCCCAGCACTTTATATTACCCCCCCCAGGGACAGCAGACAGGTCCATCCTGTGTATGTCTCCCAGCACTTTATATTACCCCTAGTGACAGCAGACAGGTCCACCCTGTGTATGTCTCCCAGCACTTTGTGACCCCCAGTGACAGCAGACAAGCCCCTCCTGTGTATGTGTCTCCAAGCACTTTATATTACACCCAGTGACAGCAGACAGGCCCCTCCTGTGTAAGTGTCTCCCAGCACTTTATATAACTCCCAGTGACAGCAGACAGGCCCCTCCTGTGTATGTCTCCCAGCTCTTTATATTACCCCCCACTGACAGCAGACAGGCCCCTCCTGTGTATGTGTCTCCCAGCACTTTATATTACCCCCCAGGGACAGGAGAGAGGCCCCTCCTGTGTATGTGTCACCCAGCACTTTATATTACCTACAGGGACAGCAGACAGGCCCCTCCTGTGTATGTGTCTCCCAGCACTTTATATTACCCCCCAGTGAAAGCAGACAGGCCCCTCCTGTGTATGTGTCTCCCAGCACTTTATATTAACCCCCAGTGACAGCAGACAGGCCCCTCCTGTGTATTTGTCTCCCAGCACTTTATATTACCTCCAGTGACAGCAGACAAGCCCCTCCTGTGTATGTGTCTCCCAGCACTTTATATTACCCCCCAGGGACAGCAGAAAGGTCCATCCTGTGTATGTCTCCCAGCACTTTATATTACCCCCAGTGACAGCAGACAGGACCCTCCTGTGTATGTGTCTCCCAGCACTTCATATTACCCCAGGTGACAACAGACAGGCCCCTCCTGTGTATGTGTCTCCCAGCACTTGATGTTATCCCCCAGGGCCAGCAGACAGGCCCCTCCAGTGTATGTGTCTCCCAGCACTTTATATTACCCCCCCCCCAGGGACAGCAGACAGGTCCATCCTGTGTATGTCTCCCAGCACTTTATATTACCCCTAGTGACAGCAGACAAGTCCACCCTGTGTATGTCTCCCAGCACTTTGTGACCCCCAGTGACAGCAGACAGGCCCCTCCTGTGTATGTGTCTCCCAGCACTTTATATTACCCCAAGTGACAGCAGACAGGCCCCTCCTGTGTAAGTGTCTCCCAGCACTTTATATAACCCCCAGTGACAGCAGACAGGCCCCTCCTGTGTATGTCTCCCAGCACTTTGTGACCCCCCTGTGACAGCAGACAGGTCCATCCTGTGTATGTCTCCCAGCACGTTATATTACCCCTAGTGACAGCAAACAGGCTCCTCCTGTGTATGTCTTCCAGCACTTCATATTACCCTCCAGGGACAGCAGACAGGCCCCTCCTGTGTATGTGTCTCCCAGCACTTTATATTACCGCCCCCCCCCCCAGGGACAGCAGACAGGTCCATCCTGTGTATGTCTCCCAGCACTTTATATTACCCCTAGTGACAGCAGACAGGTCCATCCTGTGTATGTCTCCCAGCTCTTTATATTACCCCCCACTGACAGCAAACAGTCTCCTCCTGTGTATGTCTTCCAGCACTTTATATTACCCTCCAGGGACAGCAGACAGGCCCCTCCTGTGTAGGTGTCTCCCAGCACTTTATATTACCCCACCAGTGAAAGCAGACAGGCTTCTCCTGTATATATGTCTCCCAGCACTTGATGTTACCCCCCAGGGACAGCAGACAGGCCCCTCCTGTGTATGTGTCTCCCAGCACTTGATGTTACCCCCCAGGGACAGCAGAAAGGCCCCTCCTGTGTATGTCTCCCAGCACTTTATATTACCCCCCACTGACAGCAGACAGGCCCCTCCTGTGTATGTGTCTCTCAGCACTTTATATTATCCCCCACTGACAGCAGACAGGCCCCTCCTGTGTATGCATCTCCCAGAACTTTATATTACCCCCCAGTGACAGCAGACAGGCCCCTCCTGTGTAAGAGTCTCCCAGCACTTTATATTACCCCCCCAGGGACAGCAGACAGGCCCCTCCTGTGTATGTGTCTCCCAGCACTTTATATTACCCCCAGTGACAGCAGACAGGCCCCTCCTGTGTATGTGTCTCCCAGCACTTGATGTTACACCCCAGAGACAGCAGACTGGCCCCTCCTGTGTATGTCTCCCAGCACTTAATATTACCCCCCACTGACAGCAGACAGGCCCCTCCTGTGTATGTGTCTCTCAGCACTTTATATTACCCCAAGGGACAGCAGACAGGCCCCTCCTGTGTATGTGTCTCCTAGCACTTTATATTACCCCCCCCAGGGGCAGCAGACAGTTCTATCCTGTGTATGTCTCCCAGCACTTTTTGACCCCCAGTGACAGCAGACAGGCCCCTCTTGTGTATGTGTCTCCCAGCACTTTATATTACCCCCCAGGGGCAGCAGACAGGCCCCTCCTGTGTATATGTCTCCCAGAACTTTATATTACCCCCCAGGGACAGCAGACAGGCCCCTCCTGTGTATGTCTTCCAGCACTTTATATAACCCCCCAGGGACAGAAGACAGGTCCATCCTGTGTATGTCTCCCAGCACTTTGTGACCCCCCAGGGACAGCGGACAGGTCCATCCTGTGTATGTGTCTCCCAGCACTTTATATTACCCCCAACTGACAGCAGACAGGCCCCTCCTGTGTATGTGTCTCCCAGCACTTTATGTTACCCCCCAGGGACAGCACACAGGTCCAAACTGTGTATGTCTCCCAGCACTTTGTGACCCCCAGTGACAGCAGACAGGCCCCTCCTGTGTATGTGTCTCCCAGCACTTTATATTACCCCCCAGTGACAGCAGAAAGTCCCCTCCTGTGTATGTGTCTCCCAGCACTTTATATTACCCCCCAGTGACAGCAGACAGGCCCCTCCTGTGTATGTGTCTCCCAGCACTTTATATTACCCCACAGGGACAGCAGAAAGGTCCATCCTGTGTATGTCTCCCAGCTCTTTATATTACCCCCCACTGACAGCAATCAGGCTCCTCCTGTGTATGTCTTCCAGCACTTTATATTACCCTCCAGGGACAGCAGACAGGCACCTCCTGTGTATGTGTCTGACAGCACTTTATATTACCGCCCCCCCCAGGGACAGCAGACAGGTCCATCCTGTGTATGTCTCCCAGCACTTTATATTACCCCTAGTGACAGCAGACAGGTCCATCCTGTGTATGTCTCCCAGCTCTTTATATTACCCCCCACTGACAGCAAACCGGCTCCTCCTGTGTATGTCTTCCAGCACTTTATATTACCCTCCAGGGACAGCAGACAGGCCCCTCCTGTGTAGGTGTCTCCCAGCACTTTATATTACCCCACCAGTGAAAGCAGACAGGCTTCTCCTGTGTATGTGTCTCCCAGCACTTGATGTTACCCCCCAGGGACAGCAGACAGGCCCCTCCTGTGTATGTGTCTCCCAGCACTTGATGTTACCGCCCAGGGACAGCAGACAGGCCCCTCCTGTGTATGTCTCCCAGCACTTTATATTACCCCCCACTGACAGCAGACAGGCCCCTACTGTGTATGTGTCTCTCAGCACTTTATATTATCCCCCACTGACAGCAGACAGGCCCCTCCTGTGTATGCGTCTCCCAGAACTTTATATTACCCCCCAGTGACAGCAGACAGGCCCCTCCTGTGTAAGAGTCTCCCAGCACTTTATATTACCCCCCCAGGGACAGCAGACAGGCCCCTCCTGTGTATGTGTCTCCCAGCACTTTATATTACCCCCAGTGACAGCAGACAGGCCCCTCCTGTGTATGTGTCTCCCAGCACTTGATGTTACCCCCCAAAGACAGCAGACTGGCCCCTCCTGTGTATATCTCCCAGGACTTAATATTACCCCCCACTGACAGCAGACAGGCCCCTCCTGTGTATGTGTCTCTCAGCACTTTATATTACCCTCCAGGGACAGCAGACAGGCCCCTCCTGTGTATGTGTCTCCCAGCACTTTATATTATCCCCAGGGACAGCACACAGGCCCCTCCTCTGTGTATGTGTCTCCCAGCACTTTATATTACCCCAAGGGACAGCAGACAGGCCCCTCCTGTGTATGTGTCTCCCAGCACTCTATATTACCCCCCCCAGGGACAGCAGACAGGTCTATCCTGTGTATGTCTCCAAGCACTTTGTGACCCCCAGTGACAGCAGACAGGCCCCTCCTGTGTATGTGTCTCCCAGCACTTTATATTACCCCCCAGGGGCAGCAGACAGGCCCCTCCTGTGTATATGTCTCCCAGCACTTTATATTACCCCCCAGGGACAGCAGACAGGCCCATCCTGTGTATGTCTTCCAGCACTTTATATTACCCCCCAGGGACAGAAGACAGGTCCAACCTGTGTATGTCTCCCAGCACTTTGTGACACCCCAGGGACAGCGGACAGGTCCATCCTGTGTATGTGTCTCCCAGCACTTTATATTACCCCCAACTGACAGCAGACAGGCCACTCCTGTGTATGTGTCTCCCAGCACTTTATATTACCCCCCAGGGACAGCACACAGGACCAACCTGTGTATGTCTCCCAGCACTTTGTGACCCCCAGTGACAGCAGACAGGCCCCTCCTGTGTATGTGTCTCCCAGCACTTTATATTTCCCCCCAGTGACAGCAGACAGGCCCCTCCTGTGTATGTGTCTCCCAGCACTTTATATTACCTCCAGTGACAGCAGACAGGCCCCTCCTGTGTATGTGTCTCCCAGCACTTTATATTACCCCCCAGGGACAGCAGAAAGGTCCATCCTGTGTATGTCTCCCAGCACTTTATATTACCCCCAGTGATAGCAGACAGGCCCCTCCTGTGTATGTGTCTCCCAGCACTTTATATTACCCACAGTGACAGTAGACAGGCCCCTCCTGTGTATGTGTCTCCCAGCACTTGAAGTTACCCCCAAGGGACAGCAGACAAGCCCCTCCTTTGTATGTCTCCCAGCACTTTATATTACCCCCCACTGACAGCAGACAGGCCCCTCCTGTGTATGTGTCTCCCAGCACTTAATATTACCCCCAGTGACAGCAGACAGGCCCCTCCTGTGTATGTGTCTCCGAGCACTTTATATTACCCCCAGTGACAGCAGACAGGCCCCTCCTGTGTATGTGTCTCCCAGCACTTTATATTACCCCCAGTGACAGCAGACAGGCCCCTCCTGTGTATGTGTCTCCCAGCACTTTAAATTACCCCCCCAGGGACAGCAGACAGGTCATCCTGTGTATGTCTCCCAGCACTTTATATTACCCCTAGTGACAGCAGACAGGTCCATCCTGTGTATGTCTCCCAGCACTTTGTGACCCCCAGTGACAGCAGACAGGCCCCTCCTGTGTATGTGTCTCCTAGCACTTTATATTACCCCCCAGTGACAGCAGACAGGCCCCTCCTGTGTATGTGTCTCCCAGCACTTCATATTACCCCCCCCCCAGGGACAGCAGACAAGTCATCCTGTGTATGTCTCCCAGCACTTTATATTACACCTAGTGACAGCAGACAGGTCCATCCTGTGTATGTCTCCCAGCACTTTGTGACCGTCAGTGACAGCAGAGAGGCCCCTCCTGTGTATGTGTCTCCCAGCACTTTATATTACCCCCAGTGACAGCAGACAGGCCCCTCCTGTGTATATGTCTCCGAGCACTTTATATTACCCCGCAGGGACAGCAGACAGGCCTCTCCTGTGTATGTCTTCCAGCACTTTATATTAACCCCCAAGGACAGAAGACAGGTCCATTCTGTGTATGTCTCCCAGCACTTTGTGACACCCCAGGGACAGCGGACAGGTCCATCCTGTGTATGTGTCTCCCAGCACTTTATATTACCCCCCACTGACAGCAGACAGGCCCCTCCTGTGTATGTGTTACCCAGCACTTTATGTTACCCCCCAGGGACAGCACACAGGTCCATCCTGTGTATGTCTCCCAGCACTTTATATTACCCCCAGTGACAGCAGACAGGCCCCTCCTGTGTACGTGTCTCCCAGCACTTTATATTACCCCCCCCCAATGACAGCAGACACGTCCATCCTGTGTATATGTCTCCCAGTACTTTGTTACCCCCCAGGGATAGCAGACAGGCCCCTCCTGTGTATGTGTCTCCGAGCACTTTATATTACCCCCTAGGGACAGCAGACAGGCCCCTCCTGTGTATGTGTCTCCCAGCACTTTATATTACCCCTAGGGACAGCAGACAGGCCCCTCCTGTGTATGTGTCTCCCAGCACTTTATATTACCCCTAGGGACAGCAGACAGGCCCCTCCTGTGTATGTGTCTCCCAGCACTTTATATTACCCCCAGTGACAGCAGACAGTCCTCTCCTGTGTATGTGTCTCCCAGCACTTTATATTACCCCCCAGTGACAGCAGACAGGCCCCTCCTGTGTATGTGTCTCCCAGCACTTTATATTACCTCCAGTGACAGCAGACAGACCCCTCCTGTGTATGTGTCTCCCAGCACTTTATATTACCCCCCCAGGGACAGCAGAAAGGTCCATCCTGTGTATGTCTCCCAGCACTTTATATTACCCCCAGTGACAGCAGACAGGCCCCTCCTGTGTATGTGTCTCCCAGCACTTTATATTACCCCCCCAGGGACAGCAGACAGGCCCCTCCTGTGTATGTGTCTCCCAGCACTTTATATTACCCCAGGTGACAACAGACAGGCTCCTCCTGTGTATGTGTCTCCCAGCACTTGATGTTATCCCCCAGGGACAGCAGACAGGCCCCTCCTGTGTATGTGTCTCCCAGCACTTTATATTACCCACAGTGACAGTAGACAGGCCCCTCCTGTGTATGTGTCTCCCAGCACTTGATGTTACCCCCAAGGGACAGCAGACAGGCCCCTCCTTTGTATGTCTCCCAGCACTTTATATTACCCCCCACTGACAGCAGACAGGCCCCTCCTGTGTATGTGTCTCCCAGCACTTAATATTACCCCCAGTGACAGCAGACAGGCCCCTCCTGTGTATGTGTCTCCGAGCACTTTATATTACCCCCAGTGACAGCAGACAGGCCCCTCCTGTGTATGTGTCTCACAGCACTTTATATTACACCCCCAGGGACAGCAGACAGGCCCCTCCTGTGTATGTGTCTCCCAGCACTTTATATTACCCCCAGTGACAGCAGACAGGCCCCTCCTGTGCATGTGTCTCCCAGCACTTGATATTACCTCCCAGGGACAGCAGACAGGCCCCTCCTGTGTATGTCTCCCAGCTCTTTATATTACCCCCCACTGACAGCAGACAGGCCCCTCCTGTGTATGTGTCTCGCAGCACTTTATATTACCCCCCAGGGACAGCAGACAGGCCCCTCCTGTGTATGTGTCTCCCAGCAATTTATATTACCTACAGGGACAGCAGACAGGCCCCTCCTGTGTATGTGTCTCCCAGCACTTTATATTACCCCCCAGTGACAGCAGACAGGCCCATCCTGTGTATGTGTCTCCCAGCACTTTATATTACCTACAGGGACAGCAGACAGGCCCCTCCTGCGTATGTGTCTCCCAGCACTTTATATTACCCCCCAGTGAAAGCAGACAGGCCCCTCCTGCGTATGTGTCTCCCAGCACTTTATATTAACCCCCAGTGACAGCAGACAGGCCCCTCCTGTGTATTTGTCTCCCAGCACTTTATATTACCTCCAGTGACAGCAGACAAGCCCCTCCTGTGTATGTGTCTCCAAGCACTTTATATTACCCACCAGGGACAGCAGAAAGCTCCATCCTGTGTATGACTCCCAGCACTTTATATTACCCCCAGTGACAGCAGTCAGGCCCCTCCTGTGTATGTGTCTCCCAGCACTTCATATTACCCCAGGTGACAACAGACAGGCTCCTCCTGTGTATGTGTCTCCCAGCACTTGATGTTATCCCCCAGGGACAGCAGACAGGCCCCTCCAGTGTATGTGTCTCCCAGCACTTTATATTACCCCCCCCCAGGGACAGCAGACAGGTCCATCCTGTGTATGTCTCCCAGCACTTTATACTACCCCTAGTGACAGCAGACAGGTCCACCCTGTGTATGTCTCCCAGCACTTTGTGACCCCCAGTGACAGCAGACAGGCCCCTCCTGTGTATGTGTCTCCCAGCACTTTATATTACCCCCAGTGACAGCAGACAGGCCCCTCCTGTGTAAGTGTCTCCCAGCACTTCATATTACCCCAGGTGACAACAGACAGGCCCCTCCTGTGTATGTGTCTCCCAGCACTTGATGTTATCCCCCTGGGACAGCAGACAGGCCCCTCCAGTGTATGTGTCTCCCAGCACTTTATATTACCCCCCCCCAGGGACAGCAGACAGGTCCATCCTGTGTATGTCTCCCAGCTCTTTATATTACCCCTAGTGACAGCAGACAGGTCCACCCTGTGTATGTCTCCCTGCACTTTGTGACCCCCAGTGACAGCAGACAGGCCCCTCCTCTGTATGTGTCTCCCAGCACTTTATATTACCCCCAGTGACAGCAGACAGGCCCCACCTGTGTAAGTGTCTCCCAGCACTTTATATAACCCCCAGTGACAGCAGACAGGCCCCTCCTGTGTATGTCTCCCAGCACTTTGTGACCCCCAGTGACAGCAGACAGGTCCATCCTGTGTATGTCTCCCAGCACTTTATATTACCCCTAGTGACAGCAGACAGGTCCATCCTGTGTATGTCTCCCAGCTCTTTATATTACCCCCCACTAACAGCAAACTGGCTCCTCCTGTGTATGTCTTCCAGCACTTTATATTACCCTCCAGGGACAGCAGACAGGCCCCTCCTGTGTATGTGTCTCCCAGCACTTTATATTACCGCCCCCCCCCCAGGGACAGCAGACAGGTCCATCCTGTGTATGTCTCCCTGCACTTTATATTACCCCTAGTGACAGCAGACAGGTCCATCCTGTGTATGTGTCTCCCATCTCTTTATATTACCCCCCACTGACAGCAAACAGGCTCCTCCTGTGTATGTCTTCCAGCACTTTATATTACCCTCCCGGGACAGCAGACAGGCCCCTCCTGTGCAGGTGTCTCCCAGCACTTTATATTACCCAACCAGTGAAAGCAGACAGGCTTCTCCTGTGTATGTGTCTCCCAGCACTTGATGTTACCCCCCAGGGACAGCAGACAGGCCCCTCCTGTGTATGTCTCCCAGCACTTTATATTACCCCCCACTGACAGCAGACAGGCCCCTCCTGTGTATTTGTCTCTCAGCACTTTATATTATCCCCCACTGACAGCAGACAGGCCCCTCCTGTGTATGCGTCTCCCAGCACTTTATATTACCCCCCAGTGACAGCAGACAGGCCCCTCCTGTGTAAGAGTCTCCCAGAACTTTATATTACCCCCCCAGGGACAGCAGACAGGCCCCTCCTGTGTATGTGTCTCCCAGCACTTTATATTACCCCCAGTGACAGCAGACAGGCCCCTCCTGTGTATGTGTCTCCCAGCACTTGATGTTACCCCCCAGGGACAGCAGACTGGCCCCTCCTGTGTATGTCTCCCAGCACTTTATATTACCCCCCACTGACAGCAGACAGGCCCCTCCTGTGTATGTGTCTCTCAGAACTTTATATTACCCTCCAGGGATAGCAGACAGTCCCCTCATGTGTATGTGTCTCCCAGCACTTTATATTATCCCCAGTGACAGCACACAGGCCCCTCCTCTGTGTATGTGTTTCCCAGCACTTTATATTACCCCAAGGGACAGCAGACAGGCCCCTCCTGTGTATGTGTCGCCCAGCACTTTATATTACCCCTCCCCCCAGGGACAGCAGACAGGTCTATCTTGTGTATGTCTCCCAGCACTTTGTGACCCCCAGTGACAGCAGACAGGCCCCTCCTGTGTATGTGTCTCCCAGCACTTTATATTACCCTCAGTGGCAGCAGACAGGCCCCTCCTGTGTATATGTCTCCCAGCACTTTATATTACCCCCCAGGGACAGCAGACAGGCCCCTCCTGTGTATGTCTTCCAGCACTTTATATTACCCCCCAGGGACAGAAGACAGGTCCTTCCTGTGTATGTCTTCCAGCACTTTGTGACACCCCAGGGACAGCGGACAGGTCCATCCTGTGTATGTGTCTCCCAGCACTTTATATTACCCCCAACTGACAGCAGACAGGCCCCTCCTGTGTATGTGTCTCCCAGCACTTTATGTTACCCCCCAGGGACAGCACACAGGTCCAACCTGTGTATGTCTCCCAGCACTTTGTGACCCCCAGTGACAGCAGACAGGCCCCTCCTGTGTATGTGTCTCCCAGCAATTTATATTACCCGCCAGGGACAGCAGAAAGGTCCATCCTGTGTATGTCTCCCAGCACTTTATATTTCCCCCAGTGACAGCAGACAGGCCCCTCCTGTGTACATGTCTCCCAGCACTTTATATTACCCCCCCCAGTGACAGCAGACAGGCGCCTCCTGTGTATGTGTCTCCCAGCACTTTATATTACCCCCCAGGGACAGCAGACAGGTCCATCCTGTGTTTATGTCTCCCAGTACTTTGTTACCCCCCAGGGACAGCAGACAGGCCCCTCCTGTGTATGTGTCTCCCAGCACTTTATATTACCCCCCCAGGGACAGCACACAGGCCCCTCCTGTGTATGTGTCTCCCAGCACTTTATATTACCACCAGTGACAGCAGACAGGCCCCTCCTGTGTATGTGTCTCCCAGCACTTGATGTTACCCCCCAGGGACAGCAGACTGGCCCCTCCTGTGTATGTCTCCCAGCACTTTATATTACCCCCCACTGACAGCAGACAGGCCCCTCCTGTGTATGTGTCTCTCAGAACTTTATATTACCCTCCAGGGACAGCAGACAGTCCCCTCCTGTGTATGTGTCTCCCAGCACTTTATATTATCCCCAGTGACAGCACACAGGCCCCTCCTCTGTGTATGTGTCTCCCAGCACTTTATATTACCCCCCCCCCAGGGACAGCAGACAGGTCTATCCTGTGTATGTCTCCCAGCACTTTGTGACCCCCAGTGACAGCAGACAGGCCCCTCCTGTGTATGTGTCTCCCAGCACTTTATATTACCCCCAGTGGCAGCAGACAGGCCCCTCCTGTGTATATGTCTCCCAGCACTTTATATTACCCCCCAGGGACAGCAGACAGGCCCCTCCTGTGTATGTCTTCCAGCACTTATATTACCCCCCAGGGACAGAAGACAGTTCCTTCCTGTGTATGTCTCCCAGCACTTTGTGACACCCCAGGGACAGCGGACAGGTCCATCCTGTGTATGTGTCTCCCAGCACTTTATATTACCCCCAACTGACAGCAGACAGGCCCCTCCTGTGTATGTGTCTCAGCACTTTATGTTACCCCCCAGGGACAGCACACAGGTCCAACCTGTGTATGTCTCCCAGCACTTTATATTTCCCCCAGTGACAGCAGACAGGCCCCTCCTGTGTACATGTCTCCCAGCACTTTATATTACCCCCCCCAGTGACAGCAGACAGGCGCCTCCTGTGTATGTGTCTCCCAGCACTTTATATTACCCCCCAGAGGGACAGCAGACAGGTCCATCCTGTGTTTATGTCTCCCAGTACTTTGTTACCCCCCAGGACAGCAGACAGGCCCCTCCTGTGTATGTGTCTCCCAGCACTTTATATTACGCCCCAGGGACAGCAGACAGGCCCCTCCTGTGTATGTGTCTCCCAGCACTTTATGTTACCCCCCAGGGACAGCAGACAGGCCCCTCCTGTGTATGTGTCTCCCAGTACTTTATATTACCCCCCAGTGACAGCAGACAGGCCCCTCCTGTGTATGTGTCTCCCAGCACTTTATATTACCCCCAGTGACAGCAGACAGGCCCCTCCTGTGTATGTGTCTCCCAGCACTTTATATTACCCGCAGGGACAGCAGACAGGCCTCTCCTGTGTATGTGTCTCCCAGCACTTTATATTACACCCCAGGGACAGCAGACAGGCCCCTCTTGTGTATGTCTCCCAGCACTTTATTATACCCCCCAGTGACAGCAGACAGGCCCCTCCGGTTTATGTGTCTCCCAGCACTTTATATTACCCCCCAGTGACAGCAGACAGGCCCCTCCTGTGTATGTGTCTCCCAGCACTTTATATTACCTCCAGTGACAGCAGACAGGCCCCTCCTGTGTATGTGTCTCCCAGCACTTTATATTACCTCCCCAGGGATAGCAGACAGGCCCATCCTGTGTATGTGTCTCCCAGCACTTTATATTAACCCAGGTGACAACAGACAGGCCCCTCCTGTGTATGTGTCTCCCAGCACTAGATGTTACCACCCTGGGACAGCAGACAGGCCCCTCCTGTGTATGTGTCTCCCAGCACTTTATATTACCCCCATTGACAGTAGACAGGCCCCTCCTGTGTATGTGTCTCCCAGCACTTGATGTTACCCCCCCAGGGACAGCAGACAGGCCCCTCCTGTGTATGTCTCCCAGCACTTTATATTACTTCCAGTGAGAGCAGACAGGCCCCTCCTGTGTATGTGTCTCCTAGCACTTTATATTACCCCCAGTGACAGCAGACAGGCCCCTCCTGTGTACGTGTCTCCCAGCACTTTATATTACCCCCCCCACGGACAGCAGACAGGCCTCTCCAGTGTATGTGTCTCCCAGCACTTTATATTACCCCCAGTGACAGCAGACAGGCCTCTCCTGTGTATGTTTCTCCCCGCACTTGATGTTACCCCCCAGGGACAGCAGACAGTCCCCTCCTGTGTATGTCTCCCAGCTCTTTATATTACCCCCCACTGACAGCAGACAGGCCCCTCCTGTGTATGTCTCCCAGCACTTTATATTACCCTCCAGGGACAGCAGACAGGCCCCTCCTGTGTAGGTGTCTACCAGCACTTTATATTACCCCCAGGGACAACAGACAGGCCCCTCCTGTGTATGTGTCTTCCAGCACATTATATTACCCCACCAGTGAAAGCAGACAGGCCTCTCCTGTGTATGTGTCTCCCAGCACTTGATGTTACCCCCCAGGGACAGCAGACAGGCCCCTCCTGTGTATGTGTCTCCCAGCACTTGATGTTACCCCCCGGGACAGCAGACAGACCCCTCCTGTGTATGTGTCTCTCAGCACTTTATATTACCCTCCAGGGACAGCAGACAGGCCCCTCCTGTGTATGTGTCTCCCAGCACTTTATATTACCCCCAGGGACAGCACACAGGCCACTCTGCTGTTGTTTGTGTCTCCCAGCACTTTATATTACCCCCAGGGACAGCAGACAGGCCCCTCCTGTGTATGTGTCTCCCAGCACTTTATATTACCCCCCAGGGACAGCAGAAAGGTCCATCCTGTCTATGTCTCCCAGCACTTTATATTACCCCCAGTGACAGCAGACAGGCCCCTCCTGTGTACGTGTCTCCCAGCACTTTATATTACCCCCCCAGTGACAGCAGACAGGCGCCTCCTGTGTATGTGTCTCCCAGCACTTTATATTACCCCCCATGGACAGCAGACAGGTCCATCCTGTGTATATGTCTCCCAGTACTTTGTTACCCCCCCAGGGACAGCAGACAGGCCCCTCCTGTGTATGTGTCTCCAAGCACTTTATATTACAGCCAGGGACAGCAGACAGGCCCCTCCTGTGTGTCTCCCAGCACTTTATGTTACCCCCCAGTGACAGCAGACAGGCCCCTCCTGTGTATGTGTCTCCCAGCACTTTATATTACCCCCCCAGTGACAGCAGACAGGCCCCTCCTGTGTATGTGTCTCTCAGCACTTTATATTACCCCCAGGGACAGCAGACAGGCCCCTCCTGTGTATGTGTCTCCCAGCACTTTATATTACCCCCCAGTGACAGCAGACAGGCCCCTCCTGTGTATGTGTCTCCCAGCACTTTATATTACCCCCCAGTGACAGCAGACAGGCCCCTCCTGTGTATTTGTCTCCCAGCACTTTATATTACCTCCAGTGACAGCAGACAGGCCCCTCCTGTGTATGTGTCTCCCAGCACTTTATATTACCCCCCAGGGACAGCAGAAAGGTCCATCCTGTGTATATCTCCCAGCACTTTATATTACCCCCAGTGACAGAAGACAGGCCCCTCCTGTGTATGTGTCTCCCAGCACTTTATATTACCCCCCCAGGGACAGCAGACAGGCCCATCCTGTGTATGTGTCACCCAGCACTTTATATTACCCCAGGTGACAACAGACAGGCCACTCCTGTGTATGTGTCTCCCAGCACTTGATGTTATCCCCCAGGGACAGCAGCAGGCCCCTCCTGTGTATGTGTCTCCCAGCACTTTATATTACCCCCCCCCAGGGACTGCAGACAGGTCCATCCTGTGTATGTCTCCCAGCACTTTATATTACCCCTAGTGACAGCATACAGGTCCATCCTGTGTATGTCTCCCAGCACTTTGTGACCCCCAGTGACAGCAGACAGGCCCCTCCTGTGTATGTGTCTCCCAGCACTTTATATTACCCCCAATGACAGCAGACAGGCCCCTCCTGTGTATGTGTCTCCCAGCACTTTATATTACCCCCAGTGACAGCAGACAGGCCCCTCCTGTGTATGTCTCCCAGCACTTTCTGACCCCCAGTGACAGCAGACAGGCCCCTCCTGTGTACGTTTCTCCCATCACTTTATATTACCCCCAGTGACAGTAGACAGGCCCCTCCTGTGTATGTGTCTCCCAGCACTTTATATTACCCCCCCCACAGGGACAGCAGACAGGTCCATCCTGTGTATGTCTCCCAGCACTTTATATTAGCCCTAGTGACAGCAGACAGGCTCCTCCTGTGTATGTCTCCCAGCACTTTATATTACCCTCCAGGGACAGCAGACAGGCCCCTCCTGTGTATGTGTCTCCCAGCACTTTATATTACCCCCAGTGACAGCAGACAGGCCCCTCCTGTGTATGTGTCTCCCAGCACTTTATATTACCCCACCAGTGAAAGCAGACAGGCCTCTCCTGTGTATGTGTCTCCCAGTACTTGATGTTACCCCCAGGGACAGCAGACAGGCCCCTCCTGTGTATGTCTCCCAGCACTTTATATTACCACCCACTGACAGCAGACAGGCCCCTCCTGTGTATGTGTCTCTCAGCACTTCATATTACCCCCCACTGACAGCAGACAGGCCCCTCCTGTGTATGCGTCTCCCAGCACTTTATATTACCCCCCCAGGGACAGCAGACAGGCCCTTCCTGTGTATGTGTCTCCCAGCACTTTATATTACCCTCCAGGGACAGCAGACAGGCCCCTCCTGTGTAGGTGTCTCCCAGCACTTTATATTACCCCCAGGGACAGCAGACAGGCCCCTCCTGTGTATGTGTCTTCCAGCGCTTTATATTACCCCACCAGTGAAAGCAGACAGGCCTCTCCTGTGTATGTGTCTCCCAGCACTTGATGTTACCCCCCAGGGACAGCAGACAGGCCCCTCCTGTGTATGTCTCCCAGCACTTTTTATTACCCCCCACTGACAGCAGACAGGCCCCTCCTGTGTATTTGTCTCCCAGCACTTTATATTACCTCCAGTGACAGCAGACAAGCCCCTCCTGTGTATGTGTCTCCAAGCACTTTATATTACCCACCAGGGACAGCAGAAAGGTCCATCCTGTGTATGACTCCCAGCACTTTATATTACCCCCAGTGACAGCAGTCAGGCCCCTCCTGTGTATGTGTCTCCCAGCACTTCATATTACCCCAGGTGACAACAGACAGGCTCCTCCTGTGTATGTGTCTCCCAGCACTTGATGTTATCCCCCAGGGACAGCAGACAGGCCCCTCCAGTGTATGTGTCTCCCAGCACTTTATATTACCCCCCCCCAGGGACAGCAGACAGGTCCATCCTGTGTATGTCTCCCAGCACTTTATACTACCCCTAGTGACAGCAGACAGGTCCACCCTGTGTATGTCTCCCAGCACTTTGTGACCCCCAGTGACAGCAGACAGGCCCCTCCTGTGTATGTGTCTCCCAGCACTTTATATTACCCCCAGTGACAGCAGACAGGCCCCTCCTGTGTATGTGTCTCCCAGCACTTCATATTACCCCAGGTGACAACAGACAGGCCCCTCCTGTGTATGTGTCTCCCAGCACTTGATGTTATCCCCCTGGGACAGCAGACAGGCCCCTCCAGTGTATGTGTCTCCCAGCACTTTATATTACCCCCCCCCAGGGACAGCAGACAGGTCCATCCTGTGTATGTCTCCCAGCTCTTTATATTACCCCTAGTGACAGCAGACAGGTCCACCCTGTGTATGTCTCCCTGCACTTTGTGACCCCCAGTGACAGCAGACAGGCCCCTCCTCTGTATGTGTCTCCCAGCACTTTATATTACCCCCAGTGACAGCAGACAGGCCCCACCTGTGTAAGTGTCTCCCAGCACTTTATATAACCCCCAGTGACAGCAGACAGGCCCCTCCTGTGTATGTCTCCCAGCACTTTGTGACCCCCAGTGACAGCAGACAGGTCCATCCTGTGTATGTCTCCCAGCACTTTATATTACCCCTAGTGACAGCAGACAGGTCCATCCTGTGTATGTCTCCCAGCTCTTTATATTACCCCCCACTAACAGCAAACTGGCTCCTCCTGTGTATGTCTTCCAGCACTTTATATTACCCTCCAGGGACAGCAGACAGGCCCCTCCTGTGTATGTGTCTCCCAGCACTTTATATTACCGCCCCCCCCCAGGGACAGCAGACAGGTCCATCCTGTGTATGTCTCCCTGCACTTTATATTACCCCTAGTGACAGCAGACAGGTCCATCCTGTGTATGTGTCTCCCATCTCTTTATATTACCCCCCACTGACAGCAAACAGGCTCCTCCTGTGTATGTCTTCCAGCACTTTATATTACCCTCCCGGGACAGCAGACAGGCCCCTCCTGTGCAGGTGTCTCCCAGCACTTTATATTACCCAACCAGTGAAAGCAGACAGGCTTCTCCTGTGTATGTGTCTCCCAGCACTTGATGTTACCCCCCAGGGACAGCAGACAGGCCCCTCCTGTGTATGTCTCCCAGCACTTTATATTACCCCCCACTGACAGCAGACAGGCCCCTCCTGTGTATTTGTCTCTCAGCACTTTATATTATCCCCCACTGACAGCAGACAGGCCCCTCCTGTGTATGCGTCTCCCAGCACTTTATATTACCCCCCAGTGACAGCAGACAGGCCCCTCCTGTGTAAGAGTCTCCCAGAACTTTATATTACCCCCCCAGGGACAGCAGACAGGCCCCTCCTGTGTATGTGTCTCCCAGCACTTTATATTACCCCCAGTGACAGCAGACAGGCCCCTCCTGTGTATGTGTCTCCCAGCACTTGATGTTACCCCCCAGGGACAGCAGACTGGCCCCTCCTGTGTATGTCTCCCAGCACTTTATATTACCCCCCACTGACAGCAGACAGGCCCCTCCTGTGTATGTGTCTCTCAGAACTTTATATTACCCTCCAGGGATAGCAGACAGTCCCCTCATGTGTATGTGTCTCCCAGCACTTTATATTATCCCCAGTGACAGCACACAGGCCCCTCCTCTGTGTATGTGTTTCCCAGCACTTTATATTACCCCAAGGGACAGCAGACAGGCCCCTCCTGTGTATGTGTCGCCCAGCACTTTATATTACCCCTCCCCCCAGGGACAGCAGACAGGTCTATCTTGTGTATGTCTCCCAGCACTTTGTGACCCCCAGTGACAGCAGACAGGCCCCTCCTGTGTATGTGTCTCCCAGCACTTTATATTACCCTCAGTGGCAGCAGACAGGCCCCTCCTGTGTATATGTCTCCCAGCACTTTATATTACCCCCCAGGGACAGCAGACAGGCCCCTCCTGTGTATGTCTTCCAGCACTTTATATTACCCCCCAGGGACAGAAGACAGGTCCTTCCTGTGTATGTCTTCCAGCACTTTGTGACACCCCAGGGACAGCGGACAGGTCCATCCTGTGTATGTGTCTCCCAGCACTTTATATTACCCCCAACTGACAGCAGACAGGCCCCTCCTGTGTATGTGTCTCCCAGCACTTTATGTTACCCCCCAGGGACAGCATACAGGTCCAACCTGTGTATGTCTCCCAGCACTTTGTGACCCCCAGTGACAGCAGACAGGCCCCTCCTGTGTATGTGTCTCCCAGCAATTTATATTACCCGCCAGGGACAGCAGAAAGGTCCATCCTGTGTATGTCTCCCAGCACTTTATATTTCCCCCAGTGACAGCAGACAGGCCCCTCCTGTGTACATGTCTCCCAGCACTTTATATTACCCCCCCCAGTGACAGCAGACAGGCGCCTCCTGTGTATGTGTCTCCCAGCACTTTATATTACCCCCCAGGGACAGCAGACAGGTCCATCCTGTGTTTATGTCTCCCAGTACTTTGTTACCCCCCAGGGACAGCAGACAGGCCCCTCCTGTGTATGTGTCTCCCAGCACTTTATATTACCCCCCCAGGGACAGCACACAGGCCCCTCCTGTGTATGTGTCTCCCAGCACTTTATATTACCACCAGTGACAGCAGACAGGCCCCTCCTGTGTATGTGTCTCCCAGCACTTGATGTTACCCCCCAGGGACAGCAGACTGGCCCCTCCTGTGTATGTCTCCCAGCACTTTATATTACCCCCCACTGACAGCAGACAGGCCCCTCCTGTGTATGTGTCTCTCAGAACTTTATATTACCCTCCAGGGACAGCAGACAGTCCCCTCCTGTGTATGTGTCTCCCAGCACTTTATATTATCCCCAGTGACAGCACACAGGCCCCTCCTCTGTGTATGTGTCTCCCAGCACTTTATATTACCCCCCCCCCCAGGGACAGCAGACAGGTCTATCCTGTGTATGTCTCCCAGCACTTTGTGACCCCCAGTGACAGCAGACAGGCCCCTCCTGTGTATGTGTCTCCCAGCACTTTATATTACCCCCAGTGGCAGCAGACAGGCCCCTCCTGTGTATATGTCTCCCAGCACTTTATATTACCCCCCAGGGACAGCAGACAGGCCCCTCCTGTGTATGTCTTCCAGCACTTATATTACCCCCCAGGGACAGAAGACAGTTCCTTCCTGTGTATGTCTCCCAGCACTTTGTGACACCCCAGGGACAGCGGACAGGTCCATCCTGTGTATGTGTCTCCCAGCACTTTATATTACCCCCAACTGACAGCAGACAGGCCCCTCCTGTGTATGTGTCTCCCAGCACTTTATGTTACCCCCCAGGGACAGCACACAGGTCCAACCTGTGTATGTCTCCCAGCACTTTATATTTCCCCCAGTGACAGCAGACAGGCCCCTCCTGTGTACATGTCTCCCAGCACTTTATATTACCCCCCCCCCAGTGACAGCAGACAGGCGCCTCCTGTGTATGTGTCTCCCAGCACTTTATATTACCCCCCAGGGACAGCAGACAGGTCCATCCTGTGTTTATGTCTCCCAGTACTTTGTTACCCCCCAGGGACAGCAGACAGGCCCCTCCTGTGTATGTGTCTCCCAGCACTTTATATTACCCCCAGGGACAGCAGACAGGCCCCTCCTGTGTATGTGTCTCCCAGCACTTTATGTTACCCCCCAGGGACAGCAGACAGGCCCCTCCTGTGTATGTGTCTCCCAGTACTTTATATTACCCCCCAGTGACAGCAGACAGGCCCCTCCTGTGTATGTGTCTCCCAGCACTTTATATTACCCCCAGTGACAGCAGACAGGCCCCTCCTGTGTATGTGTCTCCCAGCACTTTATATTACCCGCAGGGACAGCAGACAGGCCTCTCCTGTGTATGTGTCTCCCAGCACTTTATATTACACCCCAGGGACAGCAGATGCCCCTCCTGTGTATGTGTTTCCCAGCACTTTATATTACCCCCAGGGACAGCAGACAGGCCCCTCTTGTGTATGTCTCCCAGCACTTTATTATACCCCCCAGTGACAGCAGACAGGCCCCTCCGGTTTATGTGTCTCCCAGCACTTTATATTACCCCCCAGTGACAGCAGACAGGCCCCTCCTGTGTATGTGTCTCCCAGCACTTTATATTACCTCCAGTGACAGCAGACAGGCCCCTCCTGTGTATGTGTCTCCCAGCACTTTATATTACCTCCCCAGGGATAGCAGACAGGCCCATCCTGTGTATGTGTCTCCCAGCACTTTATATTAACCCAGGTGACAACAGACAGGCCCCTCCTGTGTATGTGTCTCCCAGCACTAGATGTTACCACCCTGGGACAGCAGACAGGCCCCTCCTGTGTATGTGTCTCCCAGCACTTTATATTACCCCCATTGACAGTAGACAGGCCCCTCCTGTGTATGTGTCTCCCAGCACTTGATGTTACCCCCCCAGGGACAGCAGACAGGCCCCTCCTGTGTATGTCTCCCAGCACTTTATATTACTTCCAGTGAGAGCAGACAGGCCCCTCCTGTGTATGTGTCTCCTAGCACTTTATATTACCCCCAGTGACAGCAGACAGGCCCCTCCTGTGTACGTGTCTCCCAGCACTTTATATTACCCCCCCCACGGACAGCAGACAGACCTCTCCAGTGTATGTGTCTCCCAGCACTTTATATTACCCCCAGTGACAGCAGACAGGCCTCTCCTGTGTATGTTTCTCCCCGCACTTGATGTTACCCCCCAGGGACAGCAGACAGTCCCCTCCTGTGTATGTCTCCCAGCTCTTTATATTACCCCCCACTGACAGCAGACAGGCCCCTCCTGTGTATGTCTCCCAGCACTTTATATTACCCTCCAGGGACAGCAGACAGGCCCCTCCTGTGTAGGTGTCTACCAGCACTTTATATTACCCCCAGGGACAACAGACAGGCCCCTCCTGTGTATGTGTCTTCCAGCACATTATATTACCCCACCAGTGAAAGCAGACAGGCCTCTCCTGTGTATGTGTCTCCCAGCACTTGATGTTACCCCCCAGGGACAGCAGACAGGCCCCTCCTGTGTATGTGTCTCCCAGCACTTGATGTTACCCCCCGGGACAGCAGACAGACCCCTCCTGTGTATGTGTCTCTCAGCACTTTATATTACCCTCCAGGGACAGCAGACAGGCCCCTCCTGTGTATGTGTCTCCCAGCACTTTATATTACCCCCAGGGACAGCACACAGGCCACTCTGCTGTTGTTTGTGTCTCCCAGCACTTTATATTACCCCCAGGGACAGCAGACAGGCCCCTCCTGTGTATGTGTCTCCCAGCACTTTATATTACCCCCCAGGGACAGCAGAAAGGTCCATCCTGTCTATGTCTCCCAGCACTTTATATTACCCCCAGTGACAGCAGACAGGCCCCTCCTGTGTACGTGTCTCCCAGCACTTTATATTACCCCCCCAGTGACAGCAGACAGGCGCCTCCTGTGTATGTGTCTCCCAGCACTTTATATTACCCCCCATGGACAGCAGACAGGTCCATCCTGTGTATATGTCTCCCAGTACTTTGTTACCCCCCCAGGGACAGCAGACAGGCCCCTCCTGTGTATGTGTCTCCAAGCACTTTATATTACAGCCAGGGACAGCAGACAGGCCCCTCCTGTGTGTCTCCCAGCACTTTATGTTACCCCCCAGTGACAGCAGACAGGCCCCTCCTGTGTATGTGTCTCCCAGCACTTTATATTACCCCCCCAGTGACAGCAGACAGGCCCCTCCTGTGTATGTGTCTCTCAGCACTTTATATTACCCCCAGGGACAGCAGACAGGCCCCTCCTGTGTATGTGTCTCCCAGCACTTTATATTACCCCCCAGTGACAGCAGACAGGCCCCTCCTGTGTATGTGTCTCCCAGCACTTTATATTACCCCCCAGTGACAGCAGACAGGCCCCTCCTGTGTATTTGTCTCCCAGCACTTTATATTACCTCCAGTGACAGCAGACAGGCCCCTCCTGTGTATGTGTCTCCCAGCACTTTATATTACCCCCCAGGGACAGCAGAAAGGTCCATCCTGTGTATATCTCCCAGCACTTTATATTACCCCCAGTGACAGAAGACAGGCCCCTCCTGTGTATGTGTCTCCCAGCACTTTATATTACCCCCCCAGGGACAGCAGACAGGCCCATCCTGTGTATGTGTCACCCAGCACTTTATATTACCCCAGGTGACAACAGACAGGCCACTCCTGTGTATGTGTCTCCCAGCACTTGATGTTATCCCTCAGGGACAGCAGCAGGCCCCTCCTGTGTATGTGTCTCCCAGCACTTTATATTACCCCCCCCCAGGGACAGCAGACAGGTCCATCCTGTGTATGTCTCCCAGCACTTTATATTACCCCTAGTGACAGCATACAGGTCCATCCTGTGTATGTCTCCCAGCACTTTGTGACCCCCAGTGACAGCAGACAGGCCCCTCCTGTGTATGTGTCTCCCAGCACTTTATATTACCCCCAATGACAGCAGACAGGCCCCTCCTGTGTATGTGTCTCCCAGCACTTTATATTACCCCCAGTGACAGCAGACAGGCCCCTCCTGTGTATGTCTCCCAGCACTTTCTGACCCCCAGTGACAGCAGACAGGCCCCTCCTGTGTACGTTTCTCCCATCACTTTATATTACCCCCAGTGACAGTAGACAGGCCCCTCCTGTGTATGTGTCTCCCAGCACTTTATATTACCCCCCCCACAGGGACAGCAGACAGGTCCATCCTGTGTATGTCTCCCAGCACTTTATATTAGCCCTAGTGACAGCAGACAGGCTCCTCCTGTGTATGTCTCCCAGCACTTTATATTACCCTCCAGGGACAGCAGACAGGCCCCTCCTGTGTATGTGTCTCCCAGCACTTTATATTACCCCCAGTGACAGCAGACAGGCCCCTCCTGTGTATGTGTCTCCCAGCACTTTATATTACCCCACCAGTGAAAGCAGACAGGCCTCTCCTGTGTATGTGTCTCCCAGTACTTGATGTTACCCCCAGGGACAGCAGACAGGCCCCTCCTGTGTATGTCTCCCAGCACTTTATATTACCACCCACTGACAGCAGACAGGCCCCTCCTGTGTATGTGTCTCTCAGCACTTCATATTACCCCCCACTGACAGCAGACAGGCCCCTCCTGTGTATGCGTCTCCCAGCACTTTATATTACCCCCCCAGGGACAGCAGACAGGCCCTTCCTGTGTATGTGTCTCCCAGCACTTTATATTACCCTCCAGGGACAGCAGACAGGCCCCTCCTGTGTAGGTGTCTCCCAGCACTTTATATTACCCCCAGGGACAGCAGACAGGCCCCTCCTGTGTATGTGTCTTCCAGCGCTTTATATTACCCCACCAGTGAAAGCAGACAGGCCTCTCTTGTGTATGTGTCTCCCAGCACTTGATGTTACCCCCCAGGGACAGCAGACAGGCCCCTCCTGTGTATGTCTCCCAGCACTTTTTATTACCCCCACTGACAGCAGACAGGCCCCTCCTGTGTATGTGTCTCTCAGCACTTTATATTACCCCCCACTGACAGCAGACAGGCCCCTCCTGTGTATGCGTCTCCCAGCACTTTATATTACCCCCCCCAGGGACAGCAGACAGGCCCCTCCTGTGTATGTGTCTCCCAGCACTTTATATAACCCCCAGTGACAGCAGACAGGCCCCTCCTGTGTATGTTTCTCCCAGCACTTTATATTACCCCCCACTGACAGCAGACAGGCCCCTTCTGTGTATGTGTCTCTCAGCACTTTATATTACCCTCCAGGGACAGCAGACAGACCCCTCCTGTGTAGGTGTCTCCCAGCACATTATATTATCCCCAGGGACAGCACACAGGCTCCTCCTCTGTGTATGTGTCTCCCAGCACTTTATATTACCCCCAGGGACAGCAGACAGGCACCTCCTGTGTTTGTGTCTCCCAGCACTTTATATTACCCCCCCCCCAGGGACAGCAGACAGGTCTATCCTCTGTATGTCTCCCAGCACTTTGTGACCCCCAGTGACAGCAGACAGGTCCATCCTGTGTATGTATCTCCAAGCACTTTATATTACCCCCAACTGACAGCAGACAGGCCCCTCCTGTGTATGTGTCTCCCAGCACTTTATGTTACCCCCCAGGGACAGCACACAGGTCCAACCTGTGTATGTCTCCCAGCACTTTGTGACCCCCAGTGACAGCAGACAGGCCCTTCCTGTGTATGTGTCTCCCAGCACTTTATATTACCCACCAGGGACAGCAGAAAGGTCCATCCTGTGTATGTCTCCCAGCACTTTATATTACCCCCAGTGACAGCAGACAGGCCCCTCCTGTGTACATGTCTCCCAGCACTTTATATTACCCCCCCAGTGACAGCAGACAGGTGCCTCCTGTGTATGTGTCTCCCAGCACTTTATATTACCCCCCAGGGACAGCAGACAGGTCAATCCTGTGTATATGTCTCCCAGTACTTTGTTACCCCCCAGGGACAGCAGACAGGCCCCTCCTGTGTATGTGTCTCCCAGCACTTTATATTACCCCCAGGGACAGCAGACAGGCCCCTCCTGTGTATGTGTCTCCCAGCACTTATGTTACCCCCCAGTGACAGCAGACAGGCCCCTCCTGTGTATGTGTCTCCCAGTACTTTATATTACCCCCCCAGTGACAGCAGACAGGCCCCTCCTGTGTATGTGTCTGCCAGCACTTTATATTACCCCCCCAGTGACAGCAGACAGGCCCCTCCTGTGTATGTGTCTCCCAGCACTTTATATTACCCCCAGGGACAGCAGACAGGCCCCTCCTGTGTATGTGTCTCCCAGCACTTTATATTACCCCCAGGGACAGCAGACAGGCCCCTCTTGTGTATGTGTCTCCCAGCACTATATATTACCCCCCAGTGACATCAGACAGGCCCCTCCTGTGTATGTGTCTCCCAGCACTTTATATTACCCCCCAGTGACAGCAGACAGGCCCCTCCTGTGTATGTGTCTCCAGCACTTTATATTACACCCCCAGGGACAGCAGAAAGGTCCATCCTGTGTATGTCTCCCAGCACTTTATATTACCCCCAGTGACAGCAGACAGGCCCCTCCTGTGTATGTGTCTTCCAGCACTTTATATTACCCCCCCAGGGACAGCAGACAGGCCCATCCTGTGTATGTGTCTCCCAGCACTTTATATTACCCCAGGTGACAACAGACAGGCCCCTCCTGTGTATGTGTCTCCCAGCACTTGATGTTACCCCCCAGGGACAGCAGACAGGCCCCTCCTGTGTATGTGTCTCCCAGCACTTTATATTACCCCCAGTGACAGTAGACAGGCCCCTCCTGTGTATGTGTCTCCCAGCACTTGATGTTACCCCCCCAGGGACAGCAGACAGGCCCCTCCTGTGTATGTCTCCCAGCACTTTATATTACACCCCACTGACAGCAGACAGGCCCCTCCTGTGTATGTGTCTCCCACCACTTTATATTACCCCCAGTGACAGCAGACAGGCCCCTCCTGTGTATGTGTCTCCCAGCACTTTATATTACCCCCAGTGACAGCAGACAGGCCCCTCCTGTGTACGTGTCTCCCAGCACTTTATATTACCCCCCCCCCCAGGGACAGCAGACAGGCCTCTCCAGTGTATGTGTCTCCCAGCACTTTATATAACCCCCAGTGACAGCAGACAGGCCCCTCCTGTGTATGTGTCTCCCAGCACTTGATGTTACCCCCAGGGACAGCAGACAGGCCCCCCCTGTGTATGTGTCTCCCAGCACTTTATATTACCCTCCAGGGACAGCAGACAGGCCCCTCCTGTGCAGGTGTCTACCAGCACTTTATATTACCCCCAGGGACAACAGACAGGCCCCTCCTGTGTATGTGTCTTCCAGCACTTTATATTACAACACCAGTGAAAGCAGACAGGCCTCTCCTGTGTATGTGTCTCCCAGCACTTGACGTTACCCCCCAAGGACAGCAGACAGGCCCCTCCTGTGTATGTGTCTCCCAGCACTTGATGTTATCCCCCAGGGACAGCAGACAGACCCCTCCTGTGTATGTGTCTCTCAGCACTTTATATTACCCTCCAGGGACAGCAGACAGGCCCCTCCTGTGTATGTATCTCCCTGCACTTTATATTACCCCCAGGTACAGCACACAGGCCCCTCCTCTGTGTATGTGTCTCCCAGCACTTTATATTACACCCAGGGACAGCAGACAGGCCCCTCCTGTGTATGTGTCTCCCAGCACTTTATATTACCCCCCAGGGACAGCAGAAAGGTCCATCCTGTCTATGTCTCCCAGCACTTTATATTACCCCCAGTGACAGCAGACAGGCCCCTCCTGTGTACGTTTCTCCCAGCACTTTATATTACCCCCCATGGACAGCAGACAGGTCCATCCTGTGTATTTGTCTCCCAGTACTTTGTTACCCCCCCAGGGACAGCAGACAGGCCCCTCCTGTGTATGTGTCTCCCAGCACTTTATATTACCCCCAGGGACAGCAGACAGGCCCCTCCTGTGTGTCTCCCAGCACTTTATGTTACCCCCCAGTGACAGCAGACAGGCCCCTCCTGTGTATGTGTCTCCCAGCACTTTATATTACCCCCCCAGTGACAGCAGACAGGCCCCTCCTGTGTATGTGTCTCCCAGCACTTTATATTACCCCCCCAGTGACAGCAGACAGGCCCCTCCTGTGTATGTGTCTCTCAGCACTTTATATTACCCCCAGGGACAGCAGACAGGCCCCTCCTGGGTATGTGTCTCCCAGCACTTTATATTACCCCCCAGTGACAGCAGACAGGCCCCTCCTGTGTATGTGTCTCCCAGCACTTTATATTACCCACCAGTGACAGCAGACAGGCCCCTCCTGTGTATTTGTCTCCCAGCACTTTATATTACCTCCAGTGACAGCAGAGAGGCCCCTCCTGTGTATGTGTCTCCCAGCACTTTATATTACCCCCCAGGGACAGCAGAAAGGTCCATCCTGTGTATATCTCCCAGCACTTTATATTACCCCAGTGACAGAAGACAGGCCCCTCCTGTGTATGTGTCTCCCAGCACTTTATATTACCCCCCCAGGGACAGCAGACAGGCCCATCCTGTGTATGTGTCACCCAGCACTTTATATTACCCCAGGTGACAACAGACAGGCCCCTCCTGTGTATGTGTCTCCCAGCACTTGATGTTATCTCCCAGGGACAGCAGCAGGCCCCTCCTGTGTATGTGTCTCCCAGCACGTTATATTACCCCCCCCCAGGGACAGCAGACAGGTCCATCCTGTGTATGTCTCCCAGCACTTTATATTACCCCTAGTGACAGCATACAGGTCCATCCTGTGTATGTCTTCCAGCACTTTGTGACCCCCAGTGACAGCAGACAGGCCCATCCTGTGTATGTGTCTCCCAGCACTTTATATTACCCCCAATGACAGCAGACAGGCCCCTCCTGTGTATGTGTCTCCCAGCACTTTATATTACCCCCAGTGACAGCAGACTGGCCCCTCCTGTGTATGTCTCCCAGCACTTTCTGACCCCCAGTGACAGCAGACAGGCCCCTCCTGTGTACGTGTCTCCCATCACTTTATATTACCCCCAGTGACAGTAGACAGGCCCCTCCTGTGTATGTGTCTCCCAGCACTTTATATTACCCCCCCCAGGGACAGCAGACAGGTCCATCCTGTGTATGTCTCCCAGCACTTTATATTAGCCCTAGTGACAGCAGACAGGTCCATCCTGTGTATGTCTCCCAGCTCTTTATATTACCCCCCCCCCCGACAGCAGATAGGCCCCTCCTGTGTATGTCTCCCAGCACTTTATATTACCCTCCAGGGACAGCAGACAGGCCCCTCCTGTGTAGTTGTCTCCCAGCACTTTATATTACCCCCAGGGACAGCAGACAGGCCCCTCCTGTGTATGTGTCTTCCAGCACTTTATATTACCCCACCAGTGAAAGCAGACAGGCCTCTCCTGTGTATGTGTCTCCCAGCACTTGATGTTACCCCCCAGGGACAGCAGACAGGCCGCTCCTTTGTATGTCTCCCAGTACTTTATTTTACCCCCCACTGACAGCAGACAGGCCCCTCCTGTGTATGTGTCTCTCAGCACTTTATATTACACCCCACTGACAGCAGACAGGCCCCTCCTGTGTTTGCGTCTCCCAGCTCTTTATATTACCCCCCCCAGGGACAGCAGACAGGCCCCTCCTGTGTATGTGTCTCCCAGCACTTTATATTACCCTCCAGGGACAGCAGACAAGCCCCTCCTGTGTAGGTGTCTCCCAGCACTTTATATTACCCCCAGGGACAGCAGACAGGCCCCTCCTGTGTATGTGTCTTCCAGCGCTTTATATTACCCCACCAGTGAAAGCAGACAGGCTTCTCCTGTGTATGTGTCTCCCAGCACTTGATGTTACCCCCCAGGGACAGCAGACAGGCCCCTCCTGTGTATGTCTCCCAGCACTTTATATTACCCCCCACTGACAGCAGACAGGCCCCTCCTGTGTATGTGTCTCTCAGCACTTTATATTACCCCCCCCAGGGACAGCAGACAGGCCCCTCCTGTGTATGTGTCTCCCAGCACTTTATATTACCCCCAGTGACAGCAGACAGGCCCCTCCTGTGTATGTTTCTCCCAGCACTTGATGTTACCCCCCAGGGACAGCAGACTGGCCCCTCCTGTGTATGTCTCCCAGCACTTTATATTACCCCCCACTGACAGCAGACAGGCCCCTCCTGTGTATGTGTCTCTCAGCACTTTATATTACCCTCCAGGGACAGCAGACAGGCCCCTCCTGTGTATGTGTCTCCCAGCACATTATATTACCCCCAGGGACAGCACACAAGCTCCTCCTCTGTGTATGTGTCTCCCAGCACTTTATATTACCCCCAGGGACAGCAGACAGGCACCTCCTGTGTTTGTGTCTCCCAGCACTTTATATTACCCCCCCCCCAGGGACAGCAGACAGGTCTATCCTGTGTATGTCTCCCAGCACTTTGTGACCCCCAGTGACAGCAGACAGGCCCCTCCTGTGTATGTGTCTCCCAGCACTTTATATTACCCCCCAGGGGCAGCAGACAGGCCCCTCCTGTGTATATGTCTCCCAGCACTTTATATTACCCCCCAGGGACAGCAGACAGGCCCCTCCTGTGTATATGTCTTCAGCACTTTATATTACCCCCCAGGGACAGAAGACAGGTCCATCCTGTGTATATCTCCCAGCACTTTGTGACACCCCAGGGACAGCGGACAGATCCATCCTGTGTATGTGTCTCCCAGCACTTTATATTACCCCCCACTGACAGCAGACAGGCCCCTCCTGTGTATGTGTCTCCCAGCACTTTATATTACCCCCCAGGGACAGCAGAAAGGTCCATCCTGTGTATGTCTCCCAGCACTTTATATTACCCCCAGTGACAGCAGACAGGCCCCTCCTGTGTACGTGTCTCCCAGCACTTTATATTACCCCTCCCCCCTGTGTCATCAGACAGGAGCCTCCTGTGTATGTGTCTCCCAGCACTTTATATTACCCCCAGGAATAGCAGATAGGCCCCTCCTGTGTATGTGTCTCCCAGCACTTTATGTTACCCCCAGTGACTGCAGACAGGCCCCTCCTGTGTATGTGTCTCCCAGCACTTTATATTACCCCCCCAGTGACAGCAGACAGGCCCCTCCTGTGTATGTCTCCCAGCACTTTATATTACCACCCCAGTGACAGCAGACAGGCCTCTCCTGTGTATGTGTCTCCCAGCACTTTATATTACTCCCATGGACAGCAGACAGGCCCCTCCTGTGTATGTCTCCAGCACTGTATATTACCCCCCAGGGACAGCAGACAGGCCCCTCCTGTGTATGTGTCTCCCAGCACTTTTTATTACCCCCAGGGACAGCAGACAGGCCCCTCCTGTGTATGTGTCTCCCAGCACTTTATAATACCCCCCACTGACAGCAGACAGGCCCCTCCTGTGTATGTGTCTCCCAGCACTTTATATTACCCCCCAGTGACAGCAGACAGGCCCCTCCTGTGTATGTGTCTCACAGCACTTTTTATTACCTCCAGTGACAGCAGAAAGGCCCCTCCTGTGTATGTGTCTCCCAGCACTTTATATTACCCCACAGGGACAGCAGAAAGGTCCATCCTGTGTATGTCTCCCAGCACTTTATATTACCCCCAGTGAAAGCAGACAGGCCCCTCCTGTGTATGTGTCTCCCAGCACTTTATATTACCCCCCCAGGGACAGCAGACAGGCCCATACTGTGTATGTGTCTCCCAGCACTTTATATTACCCCAGGTGACAACAGACAGGCCCCTCCTGTGTATGTGTCTCCCAGCACTTGATGTTATCCCCCAGGGACAGCAGACAGGCCCCTCCTGTGTATGTGTCTCCCAGCACTTTATATTAACCCCAGTGACAGTAGACAGGCCCCTCCTGTGTAGGTGTCCCCCAGCACTTGATGTTACCCCCCAGGGACAGCAGACAGGCCCCTCCTGTGTATGTCTCCCAGCACTTTATATTACCGCCCACTGACAGCATTCAGGCCCCTCCTGTGTATGTGTCTCCCAGCACTTTATATTACCCCCAGTGACAGCAGACAGGCCCCTCCTGTGTATGTGTCTCCCAGCACTTGATGTTATCCCCCAAGGACAGCAGCAGGCCCCTCCTGTGTATGTGTCTCCCAGCACTTTATATTACCCCCCCAGGGACAACAGATAGATCCATCCTGTGTATGTCTCCCAGCACTTTATATTACCCCTAGTGACAGCAGACAGGTCCATCCTGTGTATGTCTCCCAGCTCTTTATATTACCCCCCACTGACAGCAGACAGGCCCCTCCTGTGTATGTGTCTCCCAGCACTTTATATTACCCCCAATGACAGCAGACAGGCCCCTCCTGTGTATGTGGCTCCCAGCACTTTATATTACCCCCAGTCACAGCAGACAGGCCCCTCCTGTGTATGTCTCCCAGCACTTTCTGACCCCCAGTGACAGCAGACAGGCCCCTCCTGTGTATGTGTCTCCCAGCACTTTATATTACCCCCAGTGACAGTAGACACGCCCCTCCTGTGTATGTGTCTCCCAGCACTTTATATTACTCCCCCCCAGGGACAGCAGAAAGGTCCATCCTGTGTATGTCTCCCAGCACTTTATATTAGCCCTAGTGACAGCAGACAGGTCCATCCTGTGTATGTCTCCCAGCTCTTTATATTACCCCCCACTGACAGCAGACAGGCCCCTCCTGTGTATGTCTCCCAGCACTTTATATTACCCTCCAGGGACAGCAGACAGGCCCCTCCTGTGTAGGTGTCTCCCAGCACTTTATATTACCCCCAGGGACAGCAGACAGGCCCCTCCTGTGTATGTGTCTTCCAGCACTTTATATTACCCCACAAGTGAAAGCAGACAGGCTTCTCCTGTGTATGTGTCTCCCAGCACTTGATGTTACCCCCCAGGGACAGCAGACAGGCCCCTCCTGTGTATGTCTCCCAGCACTTTATATTACCCCCCCCCCCCCAGGGACAGCAGACAGGTCCATCCTGTGTATGTCTCCCAGCACTTTATATTACAACTAGTGACAGCAGACAGGTCCATCCTGTGTATGTCTCCCAGCTCTTTATATTACCCCCAACTGACAGCAGACAGGCCCCTCCTGTGTATGTCTCCCAGCACTTTATATTACCCTCCAGGGACAGCAGACAGGCCCCTCCTGTGTATGTGTCTCCCAGCACTTTATATTACCCCCAGGGACAGCAGACAGGCCCCTCCTGTGTATGTGTCTTCCAGCACTTTATATTACCCCCCAGTGAAAGCAGACAGGCCTCTCCTGTGTATGTGTCTCCCAGCACTTGATGTTACCCCCCAGGGACAGCAGACAGGCCCCTCCTGTGTATGTCTCCCAGCACTTTATATTACCCCCCACTGACAGCAGACAGGCCCCTCCTGTGTATGTGTCTCTCAGCACTTTATATTACCCCCCCAGGGACAGCAGACAGGCCCCTCCTGTGTATGCGTCTCCCAGCACTTTATATTACCCCCCCCCAGGGACAGCAGACAGGACCCTCCTGTGTATGTGTCTCCCAGCACTTTATATTACCACCAGTGACAGCAGACAGGCCCCTCCTGTGTATGTGTCTCCCAGCACTTGATGTTACCCCCCAGGGACAGCAGACTGGCCCCTCCTGTGTATGTCTCCCAGCACTTTATATTACCCCCCACTGACAGCAGACAGGCCCCTCCTGTGTATGTGTCTCTCAGCACTTTATATTACCCCCCCAGGGACAGCAGACAGGACCCTCCTGTGTATGTGTCTCCCAGCACTTTATATTACCCCCAGGGACAGCACACAGGCTCCTCCTCTGTGTATGTGTCTCCCAGCACTTTATATTACCCCCAGAGACAGCAGACAGGCACCTCCTGTGTATGTGTCTGCCAGCACTTTATATTACCCCCCCCCCCAGGGACAGCAGACAGGTCTATCCTGTGTATGTCTCCCAGCACTTTGTGACCCCCAGTGACAGCAGACAGGCCCCTCCTGTGTATGTGTCTCCCAGCACTTTATATTACCCCCTAGGGGCAGCAGACAGGCCCCTACTGTTTATGTGTCTTCCAGCACTTTATATTACCCCCCAGTGAAAGCAGGCAGGCCTCTCCTGTGTATGTGTCTCCCAGCACTTGATGTTACCCCCCAGGGACAGCAGACAGGCCCCTCCTGTGTATGTCTCCCAGCACTTTATATTACCCCCCACTGACAATAGACAGGCCCCTCCTGTGTATGTGTCTCTCAGCATTTTATGTTACCCCCCCAGGGACAGCAGACAGGCCGCTCCTGTGTATGCGTCTCCCAGCACTTTATATTATCCCCCCCAGGGACAGCAGACAGGACCCTCCTGTGTATGTGTCTCCCAGCACTTTATATTACCACCAGTGACAGCAGACAGGCCCCTCCTGTGTATGTGTCTCCCAGCACTTGATGTTACCCCCCAGGGACAGCAGACTGGCCCCTCCTGTGTATGTCTCCCAGCACTTTATATTACCCCCCACTGACAGCAGACAGGCCCCTCCTGTGTATGTGTCTCTCAGCACTTTATATTACCCCCCCAGGGACAGCAGACAGGCCCCTCTTGTGTATGTGTCTCCCAGCACTTTATATTACCCCAAGGGACAGCACACAGGCTCCTCCTCTGTGTATGTGTCTCCCAGCACTTTATATTACCCCCAGAGACAGCAGACAGGCACCTCCTGTGTATGTGTCTGCCAGCACTTTATATTACCCCCCCCCCCAGGGACAGCAGACAGGTCTATCCTGTGTATGTCTCCCAGCACTTTGTGACCCCCAGTGACAGCAGACAGGCCCCTCCTGTGTATGTGTCTCCCAGCACTTTATATTACCCCCTAGGGGCAGCAGACAGGCCCCTCCTGTGTTTATGTCTCCCAGCACTTTATATTACCCCCCAGGGACAGCAGACAGGCCCCTCCTGTGTATGTCTTCCAGCACTTTATATTACCCCCCAGGGACAGAAGACAGGTCCATCCTGTGTATGTCTCCCAGCACTTTGTGACACCCCAGGGACAGCGGACAGGTCCATCCTGTGAATGTGTCTCCCAGCACTTTATATTACCCCCCACTGACAGCAGACAGGCCCCTCCTGTGTTTGTGTCTCCCAGCACTTTATGTTACCCCCCAGGGACAGCACACAGGTCCATCCTGTGTATGTCTCACAGCACTTTGTGACCCCCAGTGACAGCAGACAGGCCCCTTCTGTGTATGTGTCTCCCAGCACTTTATATTACCCCCTAGGGGCAGCAGACAGGCCCCTCCTGTGTATGTGTCTTCCAGCACTTTATATTACCCCCCAGTGAAAGCAGGCAGGCCTCTCCTGTGTATGTGTCTCCCAGCACTTGATGTTACCCCCCAGGGACAGCAGACAGGCCCCTCCTGTGTATGTCTCCCAGCACTTTATATTACCCCCCACTGACAATAGACAGGCCCCTCCTGTGTATGTGTCTCTCAGCACTTTATGTTACCCCCCCAGGGACAGCAGACAGGCCCCTCCTGTGTATGCGTCTCCCAGCACTTTATATTACCCCCCCCAGGGACAGCAGACAGGACCCTCCTGTGTATGTGTCTCCCAGCACTTTATATTACCACCAGTGACAGCAGACAGGCCCCTCCTGTGTATGTGTCTCCCAGCACTTGATGTTACCCCCCAGGGACAGCAGACTGGCCCCTCCTGTGTATGTCTCCCAGCACTTTATATTACCCCCCACTGACAGCAGACAGGCCCCTCCTGTGTATGTGTCTCTCAGCACTTTATATTACCCCCCCAGGGACAGCAGACAGGCCCCTCTTGTGTATGTGTCTCCCAGCACTTTATATTACCCCAAGGGACAGCACACAGGCTCCTCCTCTGTGTATGTGTCTCCCAGCACTTTATATTACCCCCAGAGACAGCAGACAGGCACCTCCTGTGTATGTGTCTGCCTGCACTTTATATTACCCCCCCCCCCAGGGACAGCAGACAGGTCTATCCTGTGTATGTCTCCCAGCACTTTGTGACCCCCAGTGACAGCAGACAGGCCCCTCCTGTGTATGTGTCTCCCAGCACTTTATATTACCCCCTAGGGGCAGCAGACCGGCCCCTCCTGTGTTTATGTCTCCCAGCACTTTATATTACCCCCCAGGGACAGCAGACAGGCCCCTCCTGTGTATGTCTTCCAGCACTTTATATTACCCCCCAGGGACAGAAGACAGGTCCATCCTGTGTATGTCTCCCAGCACTTTGTGACACCCCAGGGACAGCGGACAGGTCCATCCTGTGAATGTGTCTCCCAGCACTTTATATTACCCCCCACTGACAGCAGACAGGCCCCTCCTGTGTATGTGTCTCCCAGCACTTTATGTTATCCCCCAGGGACAGCACACAGGTCCATCCTGTGTATGTCTCACAGCACTTTGTGACCCCCAGTGACAGCAGACAGGCCCCTTCTGTGTATGTGTCTCCCAGCACTTTATATTACCACCCAGGGACAGCAGAAAGGTCCATCCTGTGTATGTCTCCCAGCACTTTATATTACGCCCAGTGACAGCAGACAGGCCCCTCCTGTGTACGTGTCTCTCAGCACTTTATATTACCCCTCCCCCCAGTGACAGCAGACAGGCGCCTCCTGTGTATGTGTCTCCCAGCACTTTATATTACCCCCCAGGGACAGCAGACAGGTCCATCCTGTGTATATGTCTCCCAGTACTTTGTTACCCCCCAGGGACAGCAGACAGGCCCCTCCTGTGTATGTGTCTCCCAGCACTTTATATTACCCCCAGGGACAGCAGACAGGCCCCTCCTGTGTATGTGTCTCCCAGCACTTTGTTACCCCCCAGTGACAGCAGACAGGCCCCTCCTGTGTATGTGTCTCCCAGCACTTTATATTACCCCCCAGTGACAGCAGACAGGCCCCTCCTGTGTATGTGTCTCCCAGCACTTTATATTACCACCCCAGTGACAGCAGACAGGCCCCTCCTGTGTATGTGTCTCCCAGCACTTTATATTACCCCCAGGGACAGCAGACAGGCCCCTCCTGTGTATGTGTCTCCAGCACTTTATATTACCCCCCAGGGACAGCAGACAGGCCCCTCCTGTGTATGTGTCTCCCAGCACTTTATATTATCCCCAGGGACAGCAGACAGGCCCCACCTGTGTATGTGTCTCCCAGCACTTTATATTACCCCCCAGTGACAGCAGACAGGCCCCTCCTGTGTATGTGTCTCCCAGCACTTTATATTACCCCCAGTGACAGCAGACAGGCCCCTCCTGTGTATGTGTCTCACAGCACTTTATATTACCTCCAGTGACAGCAGACAGGCCCCTCCTGTGTATGTGTCTCCCAGCACTTTATATTACCCACCAGGGACAGCAGAAAGGTCCATCCTGTGTATGTCTCCCAGAACTTTATATTACCCCCAGTGACAGCAGACAGGCCCCTCCTGTGTATGTCTCCCAGCACTTTATATTACCCCCCCAGGGACAGCAGACAGGCCCATACTGTGTATGTGTCTCCCAGCACTTTATATTACCCCAAGTGACAACAGACAGGCCCCTCCTGTGTATGTGTCTCCCAGCACTTGATGTTATCCCCCAGGGACAGCAGACAGGCCCCTCCTGTGTATGTGTCTCCCAGCACTTTATATTACTCCCAGTGACAGTAGACAGGCCCCTCCTGTGTAAGTGTCTCCCAGCACTTGATGTTACCCCCCAGGGACAGCAGACAGGCCCCTCCTGTGTATGTCTCCCAGCACTTTATATTACCCCCCACTGACAGCAGACAGGGCCCTCCTGTGTATGTGTCTCCCAGCACTTTATATTACCCCCAGTGACAGCAGACAGGCCCCTCCTGTGTATGTGTCTCCCAGCACTTTATATTACCCCCAGTGACAGCAGACAGGCCCTTCCTGTGTACGTGTCTCCCAGCACTTTATATTACCCCCCCAGGGACAGCAGACAGGCCCCTCCTGTGTATGTGTCTCCCAGCACTTTATATTACCCCCCACTGACAGCAGACAGGCCCCTCCTGTGTATGTGTCTAACAGCACTTGATGTTACCCCCCAGGGACAGCAGACAGGCCCCTCTTGTGTATGTCTCCCAGCTCTTTATATTACCCCCCACTGAGAGCAGACAAGCCCCTCCTGTGTTTGTCTCCCAGCACTTTATATTACCCTCCAGGGACAGCAGACAGGCCCCTCCTGTGTAGGTGTCTCCCAGCACTTTATATTACCCCCAGGGACAGCAGACAGGCCCCTCCTGTGTATGTGTCTTCCAGCACTTTATATTACCCCACCAGTGAAAGCAGACAGGCCTCTCCTGTGTATGTGTCTCCCAGCACTTGATGTTACCCCCCAGGGACAGCAGACAGGCCCCTCCTGTCCTCCTGTGTATGTCTCCCAGCACTTTATATTACCCCCCACTGACAGCAGACAGGCCCCTCCTGTGTATGTGTCTCTCAGCACTTTATATTACCCCCCACTGACAGCAGACAGGCCCCTCCTGTGTATGTGTCTCTCAGCACTTTATATTACCCCCCACTGACAGCAGACAGGCCCCTCCTGTGTATGTGTCTCCCAGCACTTTATATTACCCCCAGTGACAGCAGACAGGCCCCTCCTGTGTATTTGTCTCCCAGCACTTGATGTTACCCCCCAGGGACAGCAGACTGGCCCCTCCTGTGTATGTGTCTCCCAGCACTTTATATTACCACCAGTGACAGCAGACAGGCCCCTCCTGTGTATGTGTCTCCCAGCACTTGATGTTACCCCCCAGGGACAGCAGACTGGCCCCTCCTGTGTATGTCTCCCAGCACTTTATATTACCCCCCACTGACAGCAGACAGGCCCCTCCTGTGTATGTGTCTCTCAGCACTTTATATTACCCCCCCAGGGACAGCAGACAGGCCCCTCTTGTGTATGTGTCTCCCAGCACTTTATATTACCCCAAGGGACAGCACACAGGCTCCTCCTCCGTGTATGTGTCTCCCAGCACTTTATATTACCCCCAGAGACAGCAGACAGGCACCTCCTGTGTATGTGTCTGCCAGCACTTTATATTACCCCCCCCCCCCAGGGACAGCAGACAGGTCTATCCTGTGTATGTCTCCCAGCACTTTGTGACCCCCAGTGACAGCAGACAGGCCCCTCCTGTGTATGTGTCTCCCAGCACTTTATATTACCCCCTAGGGGCAGCAGACCGGCCCCTCCTGTGTTTATATCTCCCAGCACTTTATATTACCCCCCAGGGACAGCAGACAGGCCCCTCCTGTGTATGTCTTCCAGCACTTTATATTACCCCCCAGGGACAGAAGACAGGTCCATCCTGTGTATGTCTCCCAGCACTTTGTGACACCCCAGGGACAGCGGACAGGTCCATCCTGTGTATGTGTCTCCCAGCACTTTATATTACCCCCCACTGACAGCAGACAGGCCCCTCCTGTGTATGTGTCTCCCAGCACTTTATGTTACCCCCCAGGGACAGCACACAGGTCCATCCTGTGTATGTCTCACAGCACTTTGTGACCCCCAGTGACAGCAGACAGGCCCCTTCTGTGTATCTGTCTCCCAGCACTTTATATTACCCCCCAGGGACAGCAGAAAGGTCCATCCTGTGTATGTCTCCCAGCACTTTATATTACCCCCAGTGACAGCAGACAGGCCCCTCCTGTGTACGTGTCTCCCAGCACTTTATATTACCCCTCCCCCCAGTGACAGCAGACAGGCGCCTCCTGTGTATGTGTCTCCCAGCACTTTATATTACCCCCCAGGGACAGCAGACAGGTCCATCCTGTGTATATGTCTCCCAGTACTTTGTTACACCGCAGGGACAGCAGACAGGCCCCTCCTGTGTATGTGTCTCCCAGCACTTTATATTACCCCCAGGGACAGCAGACAGGCCCCTCCTGTGTATGTGTCTCCCAGCACTTTGTTACCCCCCAGTGACAGCAGACAGGCCCCTCCTATGTATGTGTCTCCCAGCACTTTATATTACCCCCCCAGTGACAGCAGACAGGCCACTCCTGTGTATGTGTCTCCCAGCACTTTATATTACCACCCCAGTGACAGCAGACAGGCCCCTCCTGTGTATGTGTCTCCCAGCACTTTATATTACCCCCAGGGACAGCAGACAGGCCCCTCCTGTGTATGTGTCTCCAGCACTTTATATTACCCCCCAGGGACAGCAGACAGGCCCCTCCTGTGTATGTGTCTCCCAGCACTTTATATTATCCCCAGGGACAGCAGACAGGCCCCAGCTGTGTATGTGTCTCCCAGCACTTTATATTACCCCCCAGTGACAGCAGACAGGCCCCTCCTGTGTATGTGTCTCCCAGCACTTTATATTACCCCCCAGTGACAGCAGACAGGCCCCTCCTGTGTATGTGTCTCACAGCACTTTATATTACCTCCAGTGACAGCAGACAGGCCCCTCCTGTGTATGTGTCTCCCAGCACTTTATATTACCCACCAGGGACAGCAGAAAGGTCCATCCTGTGTATGTCTCCCAGAACTTTATATTACCCCCAGTGACAGCAGACAGGCCCCTCCTGTGTATGTGTCTCCCAGCACTTTATATTACCCCCCCAGGGACAGCAGACAGGCCCATACTGTGTATGTGTCTCCCAGCACTTTATATTACCCCAGGTGACAACAGACAGGCCCCTCCTGTGTATGTGTCTCCCAGCACTTGATGTTATCCCCCAGGGACAGCAGACAGGCCCCTCCTGTGTATGTGTCTCCCAGCACTTTATATTACTCCCAGTGACAGTAGACAGTGTGTCTCCCAGCACTTGATGTTACCCCCCAGGGACAGCAGACAGGCCCCTCCTGTGTATGTCTCCCAGCACTTTATATTACCCCCCACTGACAGCAGACAGGCCCCTCCTGTGTATGTGTCTCCCAGCACTTTATATTACCCCCAGTGACAGCAGACAGGCCCCTCCTGTGTATGTGTCTCCCAGCACTTTATATTACCCCCAGTGACAGCAGACAGGCCCCTCCTGTGTATGTGTCTCCCAGCACTTTCTATTACCCCCCACTGACAGCAGACAGGCCCCTCCTGTGTATGTGTCTCCCAGCACTTGATGTTACCCCCCAGGGACAGCAGACAGGCCCCTCTTGTGTATGTCTCCCAGCTCTTTATATTACCCCCCACTGAGAGCAGACAGGCCCCTCCTGTGTTTGTCTCCCAGCACTTTATATTACCCTCCAGGGACAGCAGACATGCCCCTCCTGTGTAGGTGTCTCCCAGCACTTTATATTACCCCCAGGGACAGCAGACAGGCCCCTCCTGTGTATGTGTCTTCCAGCACTTTATATTACCCCACCAGTGAAAGCAGACAGGCCTCTCCTGTGTATGTGTCTCCCAGCACTTGATGTTACCCCCCAGGGACAGCAGACAGGCCCCTCCTGTCCTCCTGTGTATGTCTCCCAGCACTTTATATTACCCCCCACTGACAGCAGACAGGCCCCTCCTGTGTATGTGTCTCTCAGCACTTTATATTACCCCCCACTGACAGCAGACAGGCCCCTCCTGTGTATGCGTCTCCCAGCACTTTATATTACCCCCCAGTGACAGCAGACCGGCCCCTCCTGTGTACTTGTCTCCCAGCACTTTATATTACCCCCCCAGGGACAGCAGACAGGCCCCTCCTGTGTATGTGTCTCCCAGCACTTTATATTACCACCAGTGACAGCAGACAGGCCCCTCCTGTGTATTTGTCTCCCAGCACTTGATGTTACCCCCCAGGGACAGCAGACTGGCCCCTCCTGTGTATGTCTCCCAGCACTTTATATTACCCCCCACTGACAGCAGACAGGCCCCTCCTGTGTATGTGTCTCTCAGCACTTTATATTACCCTCCAGGGACAGCAGACAGGCCCTTCCCGTGTATGTGTCTCCCAGCACTTTATATTACCCCCAGGGTCAGCAGACAGGCCCCTCCTCTGTGTATGTGTCTCCCAGCACTTTATATTACCCCCAGGGACAGCAGACAGGCCCCTCCTGTGTATGCGTCTCCCAGCACTTTATATTACCCCCACTGACAGCAGACAGACCCCTCCTGTGTATGCGTCTCCCAGCACTTTATATTACCCCCACTGACAGCAGACAGGCCCCTCTTGTGTATGTCTCCCAGCACTTTGTGACCCCCAGTGACAGCAGACAGGTCCCTCCTGTGTATGTGTCTCCCAGCAGCTCCCAGTCCTGCTGTGAGCCGGTATAAATGGGAGAACCCCCCCATGTGTCGTTGCTATGGGGCCACTGTCACTGTGTGTGGACCGCAGCAGATGACATCTCTACAAAGCTCCAGCCGGCAGCTGCGGGGTTAACATGGAGTCTCCGCCCCCTCACGTGGTGCTGCAGCCTGCCAGTCGCCGCGGCGCTCGGCAGTCCACGCCCCCTGACGTCACGCCGCAGGGCCGGGCGCAGGCGCAGTGCGAGGTAAACAGACTCCAGAGGGAAGAAGCCGACGCCGCTGTGTCTGCCGCCCGGAGCTCCGCCGCCGCCGGTCACCACACAGCCGGGAGACGCCAGCCATCCCCCTTTCTCCGGTGCCCACCAGCCGCGCTCTCCGACCCCCCTCAGCCCGCCGCCTTGTTGTTCTCCTCCTCGCCGAGGCGACTGGTTCCATCCGGTTCCTGCGCCTGCGCACTGAGCTGTGGGCAGGAGGCTGACAGGATGGTGCAGAAGGACGGGCAAGCGGCGGCCGTCACCCCGGAGCCCGACACCGAGGCCGGCCCCAACCCCCTGGTCCCTGAGCTGGCGGCCAACGTCCCTGCCGGGGAGGACACGGACACTGAGACGGAGACCGCAATCTCCCGGAGGTTCCTGTGCGGCGTGGTGGAGGGTAGGTGCCCCTGCGTGTGTGTCAGTCTCCGGGGAGTCCCAGTATGAGGGCCACAGGGGCCCGGTGACATGGCTCTGCACTAAACACTGTTACATGCACATACGCAGTGCTGAGGCTGCCGCACAGGCTCCTGGGAAGGATAGGAAAAGTAGGTCGTGACGTCACGCCAGGGAGATTGACATTTACGTCACTACAGCCGGGCCCCATGAGTGATGAGAGCCCCCTCAACTCACCCACTCCATAGCATCCCACATTCAGACACTAGCCTGCTCTGCACCCAGGGGTAAGCAACCTCCAGCTGCTGTGGAACTACACGTGCCAGCATCCTTTACAGCAAGACTATGGCAGGTCATGCTGGTATTTGTAGTTCCACAGCAGTTGCAGCGCCACAAGTTACGTACACTTGTGTAATAGTCAACCCCTTTACTGCCACTAACCTGCATTAATATGTGTTATAGCAGGCATGCAGTGCCAGGTAACTAACGTGTGCCCCTCACCCTCTCTGTGCATCCCCCTGCACTGCCACTAACCTGCATTAATATGTGTTATAGCAGGCATGTGGTACGGGCTAAGTATCATCTGCTTGTTTCTATGGCAGGTAATATGGGTCATACACATATTTACTGCATTGCTTACGGCCCATTGCCCTCTCTGTAGCATAGTGTTGGGATACCGGCTGACAAAATACCGACATCGGCATCGCAATGCTCAGAATCCAGACAGGGGTATAGGTAAGTATCCTAACCCTTATATCTATTATAGTAAGTATTTAATAAGGCCCAGGTGAGTAGTGCAGTGTTATACCGCCCCTCACCCTCTCCATAGTGTCACCCCCTTTTCTGACACTTTCATGGGTCATATAAGTAATTTGTGCCCCTTTCCATAGTATCACCCTCTTTTCTGACACTTTAATGGGCCATATAAGTAATGTGTGCCTCTCTCCATGCTACCACCCCCTGTTCTGACACTAATCTGCTTGTATAATTTTATAGCAGGCATGTAATATGGGCCAGATAATTAGCTATATCTGTTTTAGTAGTGATGTAATACAGGCCATAAAAGTCATTTATGCCACTCACCCTCTCTATAGCATCGCCCCTTTAATGACACTATTGTGTATGTATATCTGTTAGAGTAGACATAATAAGTGCCATATAAGTAAATACGACTGTATTACATTTCCCTGTCACCCTCTTTATAGCAACTCACTTACTGCAACTAACCTGCATGTATGTCATTTAAATCTGATATATGTCAGGGGGATATCATGTCATTGAATGCATGTTCTCTTTTGTACAGTGAATCTACCCGGGCTATGGGATAGTGGTGATATAATGAGGGAGCGCTGAAACAACAGTTATATCAGTGAGGAGTTTTTTTTCTGTGCATATTCCATAGGTTGCTCTATCCAGGTTTACATTAGTGTTGACACTGATACACAGTAAGAGGGAAATTAATCTGCCACATAACAAGTAGCTGTGCCATGGATATATGGAAAGTGACCTGCTCTTGAGGATTAAATGTATTCAGGATTACAGTTTACTACCTACGATATTAACTTTCCTTGAAATCTGCTGCAGAGATATATATATATATATATATATATATATATATATATATATGTATGTATGTGTATATATGTATGGACATGCTACCAGATTTGTCTAACTCTTATGGGAGTGGCTGCTGCTCGAGAGCGATCTATCCAGCAGATCTCTGGGTTTATACTGATTTGGGCAGATACCGCTCCCTCCCGCAGCTTGAGGAGACGCAGAGCTCTCCGAGAACTTAAATGACCTCTGTTGTATAAATTGTACTTCATACAAAAGGGGGCCGGTGTTCTGAATGTGTTACAGCAGCGAGCAGCACACAAATAATGTAAAATGATTCATTGCCGGTCGCTGTATTTGCCAGAGGAGTGAGAGGAAGCACAGATGGGAGGAAAATACATGGTGCATCCACTCACTGCACCTCTTACAGCTGTCGTCATAGGGTTAATATTTAAAGAGCAACTAAAGCTGCTAGTGAAAAAAAATTATATATTTAAGACTGTGAATGCCTACGCCGAGCAATATGCATGAGACAACTAAAAGGGTTTATACCTTTCTTAGCTCTCTGATGTGCACCAGACCATATGAAGAGCCTAAATATGACTCCTAATTAGGGGGTAGGTACTGCTCTGCTGTTTATAATAAGTGCAGTGCAATGTCACAGTAACACCTTCATGGTTCGTTTGTAAACATTGAGGTTTATTACAGGGGAAGGCAACCTGTGGAACTACACCTCCCAGCATGCCCTGCCACAGTTGTGCTGTTAGGTAGTTTTAAAACTGACAGGGCTGGAGTGCCACAGGGTTGCCTACCCCTGGTTTGTTAAATGGACTATATTCAGCTCTTGGTGAGGAGGAGCCACCTACAGTCAGGTGCATAAATATTGGGACATTGACCGAATTTTCATATTTTGGCCTCTATTCACCACCACAATGGCTTTGAAATGAAACAAACAAGATGTGCTTTAACTGCAGACTTTCAGATTTAATTTGAGGGTAATTACATCCAAATCAGGTGAACGGTGTAGGAATTACAGCAGTTTCTATATGTGCCTCCCACTTTTTAAGGGGCCAAAAGTAATGGGACAAACTACACAATCCTAAATCTAACTTTCACTTTTTAATACTTTGTTGTAAATCCTTTGCAGGTAATTACAGCCTGAAGTCTGGAACGCATAGACATCACCAGACACTGGGTTTCATCCCTGGTGATCTCTGCCAGGCCTCTACTGCAAATGTCTTCAGTTCCTGCTTGTTCTTGGGGCATTTTCCCTTCAGTCTTGTCTTCATTAAGTGAAATGCATGCTCAATCGGATTCAGGTCAGGGGATTGACTTGGCCATTGCATAACATTCCACTTTTTTGCCTTAAAAAACTCTTTGGTTGCTTTTGCAGTATGCTTCGGGTCATTGCCCATCTGCACTGTGAAGCGCTGTCCAATGAGTTCTGAAGCATTTGACTGAATATGAGCATATAATATTGCCTGAAACACTTCAGAATTCATTCTGCTGCTTTTGTCAGCAGTCACATCATCAATAAATACAAGGGAAGCAGTTCCATTGGCAGCCATACATGCCCACGCCATGACACTACCACCACCATGCTTCACTGATGAGGTGGTATGTTTTGGATCATGAGCAGTTCCTTTCCTTCTCCATACTCTTCTCTTCCCATCACTCTGGTACAAGTTGATCTTTGTCTCATCTGTCCATAGGATGTTGTTCCAGAACTGTAATGGCTTTTTTAGATGTTGTTTGGCAAACTCTAATCTGGTCTTCCTGTTTTTGTGGCTCACCAATGTTTTACATCTTGTGGTGAACCCTCTATATTCACTCTTGTGAAGTCTTCTCTTGATTGTTGACTTTGACACACATACACCTACCTCCTGGAGAGTGTTCTTGATTTGGCCAACTGTTGTGAAGGGGTTTTTCTTCACCAGGGAAATTATTATTATCATTTATTTATATGGCGCCACAAGTGTTCCGCAGCGCCTTACAAAGTACAAAAACAAATTGTATACAAGTGACTTACAGAACAATTCAATACAGGACATGGATAATATATATTGCTACATTAGCGACCATATCACCCAGATAAGCAACAGAGCATAAGCAACCAAGTGTTAGGTGCCCTAGTGGTGAGTAAGAAGTAAATTACACTATAGTAAGGAGAAGCACAAGAGGGTAGCTGGCCCTGCTCGTGAGAGCTTACAATCTAAAAAGGTGGGGGAAGACAAACTGGGTTGACACAGATGGGGACGAAGGAGCACGTAGCAAGGAGTTAGAATGATAGCTGGAAGGCTTTGATGAAGTAGTGGGTCTTGAGAGCCCTTTTGAAGGATTGCAAACAGGTGGAGAGTCTGATGGGGAGTGGGAGAGAGTTCCAGAGGTGGGGAGCAGTGCGGGCAAAATCTTGGAGGCGGGAGTGGGAGGAAGTAATCAGCTGGCATGAAAGGCGGCGTGCATTAGTTGAGCAAAGAGGGCGGAGAGGAGCGTGAAGGGAGATGAGATCAGAGATGTATATGGGAGAAGATTGGGTGAGGGTTTTGTGAGCGAGCGTGAGAACCTTAAATCGGGTTCTAAAAGGGAAGGGGAACCAGTGGAGAGCTTGTAGGAGAGGGGAGGCAGATGTAGAGCGTTTGGAGAGGAAGATAAGCCGTGCAGCAGCATTAAGGATAGACTGGAGAGGAGAGAGATGGAATTTGGGGAGGCCAGATAGGAGGAGGTTACAATAGTCCAATCTGGAGATGACCAGTGAGTGTATGAGATAATTCTTCTGTCATCCACCACAGTTGTTTTCCGTGGTCTTCCGGGTCTTTTGGTGTTGCTGAGCTCTCCGGTGCGTTCTTTCTTTTTAAGAATGTTCCAAACAGTTGATTTGGCCACACCTAATGTTTTTGCTATCTCTCTGATGGGTTTGTTTTGATTTTTCAGCCTAATGATGGCTTGCTTCACTGATAGTGACAGCTCTTTGGATCTCATATTGAGAGTCGACAGCAACTGATGCCAAATGCAAATGTCACACCTAGAATCAACTCCAGACCTTTTTACCTGCTTAATTGATAATGAAATAACGAGGGAAAAGCCCACACCTGTCAATGAATAGCTTTTGAGTTGATAGTCCCATTACTTTTGGCCCCTTAAAAAGTGGGAGGCACATATAGAAACCGTTGTAATTACTACACTGTTCACCTGATTTGGATGTAATTACCCTCAAATTAAATCTGAAAGTCTGCAGTTAAAGCACATCTTGTTTGTTTCATTTCAAAGCCATTGCGGCGGTGAATAGAGGCCAAAATATGAAAAATCTGTCAATGTCCCAATATTTATGGACCTGACTGTATATACACTCCTATTGTAGGGAATAACTGACTACAGACAAGAGTTTTTGGTGAAAAATCAAAATATGTTTAGAAATTGGCCCATGTTACTCCTTAAAAGTGTCCCTGAATGATTGTCGGTGGAAGATATTTCCCTATGAGCATCAGACTTCCTGCTCATTGATCCAATTGAGGGTCATAGCCCCAGGTGGCTGATAAGGTAGACAAAACGCTATGCATCAAATGTTAATCAAGCCATGTCGGTCTGTAGGAAATGTTTTAAACATCTCTGCAAATGTGATCACTTCTTAATATATTGTAACTTTTGTTTTGCATTAGTGGCCTTTTAGAGGGTAGAAAACTTACACATTTTTCCCTTTTACTTAAATTGTGGATGACCCTTCTTGGGATCCTCTCTTTTGCTGTTTTGGTGTACACCCCTCATAATAGGACCAGACCATATGTCAGCCCTGTCCTTCTACTCTCCTTACTATGCTCCTTCAGGTGACTTGTTTTGAGTCTCCAGTCCCGGTAGCTATTACATGGGACCATTGCATCGGAGAGCTGAAGAAGCATTATTACAAGAGCGGAACCCATTCTATTTGTGAATACGCCATATAATTCCATCCTGTGTATGGGGAATGTAGCAATGTTTTTTTGGTTTAATAATATCTTCACAGGAAGCACGTACACGTCCACCTTGCCAAACATTCCATTTAGAATACTTGAATGAGCATAAAATATATGTTCCTACTTGCAGATCGAAGTCTCAGCAGCTGATATTGCTAAATTGTGAAGCGTAGCCGATACCTATAATTGATCTTCATCCATCTGGGCAATTGGCAGTACTGTGATATTGGCAATGTTGTGCAGCAATAGATTCCAGCAGCACAGTACAGCCGCGTACACACCAGCTAATCTTTTGAACGATATCGTAATCGTTCTTAATATCGGCTAGCGTGTATGTGAAAAACGACCAGCGATGCGCGCTCCCGCTGGTCGCTTAGGATAACCCCAGGCGGCTGTTCATGCAGCTCAAGCTGGGGTTATCGTGAGCGGTGCCATACTGCTGAATGCAGCATGGCCCCCCTCCCCAGTCCGTTGTCCGTCGCTCATCGGCAAGTGTGTGTACACTTGCTGATGCTGGGCCCACCCATGATGATATCGCCGCATACACACATCGTGTAGTGTGTATGGGGCTTAAGGAGAAAAGTGACTTGGAAATAGTGTGAAGGAACAATGAGTAGCAGCATTGTGCAAAAGATTTTTCCCCGTGGGCTTCAGGACAGGAAGAGTTCAGACTTCAGTTATCTTCTTATTCAGTCATGTTCCTATAATGGATTCTGGTAAGAAATGTGCTATGTTCTTCCTCCATTTTGACAGACAGGCAGCTAAACTGACCCACACATGAAGCGGACGTTGAGTAATCTGGTAGTTGTATTTCCAGTTCTTGTCTTTGTGCTGAAACACTGATCATTGTGTTTGCATTTCACCAGTTAACGTCTCCATTACGTGTGAGACTTTAAGTGAATATGTAATTAAAAAGCTTTTAAATCTGGGTTCCTTATTTGTAGGGCGTTCGTCTCCTGCACAAACATTCTGGGTTAATAAATCAATATTCATTATCATGCTGCCTATCCATTCTCGCATACCTTACTGAGGCCCGATTATAGCACTAACACCACCTGAAGCAATAGGCTAAGTATTTATTCAGCCCATATAATGGCCGCTTCCGCTATGTATGTTCAACAAGTTTCCATGGTGCATATAGCTCCGCGACAACCAATAGCATATCACCCTTAAGGTGCGTATCCACTAGCAGACTGAAACGATTACCACATTGTAATCGTGCAGTCGTTTCACAGGCTGTGCTGTGCCTACACTGAATGATCAGTAGTTCAGTGCAGGTACCCTCCCTCATCCCTGAGCATGCCCAATCTGTCGTTATCGGCAGATTGACCAGCATGTTCGGTCGAGGATAGATGTCAAAAACGACCAGCGGGAGCGCGCATTGCTGGTCATTTTCGACATTAAACTGCCCGATTTGTGCCCGATTAAACGATAACGTTGTTATCGTTCAATCGCTTTGTTTAATCGGGTAGTGGATACGTGCCTTTATAGTCTAAATGTACAAGTTATATAGGCAAATGCCACACTGGCTGCAGAACATATGCCATCTGAAAACATATTAAATCATTTTCATATTGTCCTGTATGTTGTAATGTAACATGTGCTCTTTGAAACTAATAAACAGTTTAGGGAAAAAAAGCTAATTACACATCACCGGCCAAGACTCTTCATTTTGTCTGTATCTAAAGATCACTATGGCGGATTAATGGAATTTGGTGGAAACGGTAATTGGAAATAATGATTTTTGCTGAATGTTGCAGGTTTTCACTTTCCTGTGAGCTTGTTGGTGTCAAGGCTCATTAATAGCGCTTTGCACTTTGGATCTCCAAGCTGCCATGTATAGAGCCTCGTTCTCACAGTAAGGACACAGTATCAGTAAAATGACAATCTATGTGTGATATAAATGAAGAGCTCTATAGTAGTGTGGCTCGACAGCCGAATCCTTCTCTACATCGGTGCACGTTGTAAGACAGTGTTCTGGGAGATGCTTCATTACCTGCCAGACCTTTCTGCGGCAGTATGAAGTGACCTGTAGCTGGCAGAATCTCAAAAATAGCTCCCTTATTTGCAGCCACTAGAGAAAAAATTCAAGTTGAAGATGATCCGCAGGTGTGGCTCAGTGGCTAAGTGCTCACAAATGGATAGATTCAGAGTTGCATGCAAGTCCGTTTGAAGGATGGATGTTGCCATTTTTAATTATTTATTTATTTGCACTGTAAAAGCATCCATGGAGCGATTATTGAGTCGGTTGCTTTTCCCACCCAACTCCGCTTGAAGGTGAATGAACTGGCGTAGTGTAAGTGGAATGAGAGTGTACGGACAGATGCAGGTTATGCACGCTTATTTTTCACACCATGTATAGGGCTGGTAATGAGTATTTGCACAAGTGGATTCACAGGGGTGGTCGCATAGATGAGTTCAATACAGCAAATGGAAGGAAATCCATATCTGTTTCCGTGCACACCGCGCGGGTACAATTGTGGCCGACTTGCACGCAATTAATTCTTTATTGGCTGCCAAGAAAAACCCAATCACTTTCATGTTTATACTTTGTACAGTTCCATGGTATCTGCAAGGGAGCACTTACAGGCTTCATGGTAATACACTATAGGCGTCAAGGCCATACATAAAGATTGCAACTGGCACTGGTGATTTATAACTGATGCTCTAGCTGGCTACTTTTATGGAGTAGATATGTTTACTTGACTGATGATTCCCTGTACCTACATGTGTTTTCCCTCTCGTTTCTATGTAAAACACTTTGAAATTCATTAATACTAAAGTTTAAGGCGAATTCCATCCAAAACTAAGATATTTTAGGTGGAACTAAGCATGATCGTTTTAATATTAAGGTCCCCATTCTCGCCGGGTCCCTTGATAGAGCTCACAATCAAGTCTGTAATACTCCCTCCTGCTAGATTTCTCCCTCAACTAAAAATATAATGAATGGATATATTTGTAGGTATATTTAGCTTCATGCAAACTATGTCTAGGTATATTCATGGGATATAGGAGCTCATTCAGAGCCGCTCGCAAGCGGGCCGATGTTGCGGTGCTGCGCATGCGCCGCGTCCGGCGTGCGCGAGCCCCGCTGAGCTACTGAAGTTCAGTTGCTACAGGACTTGCAACAAGACGGGGTGGCTGTCGATGGTGAGTGACAGCTCGCCCCGTTTTGTGGGCGGGTAGGGGGGGTGGCTGGACAAACGCAAGCTTTCCCTAGGGAACGAATGACGTTTGTTGGGAGGTCTAACTGACATCACTACTGATGTCCGTAGTGGACTTCCTGCTCTTAGTGCAGGGAGTCCACTCGGCCTTGCGGCAGCTAGACCCTGCCGCAGGGTCTCGTTGCAAGGCCGATGGTCGCGATTATCGCCATGGTCTCCTGGCCGCTCACACAAGGTGTGGGTGGTCTCCCACAGCTTTGCGAGTGGCCGGAGAAAATAAAAAATAAAAAAACGCCCACAGACCCAGCGAGCGGCCAGTGGCTGCGAGTGGGTCTGAATCAGGGCCATAATATGATATAATAATTTAATGTTGCCAAGCAATGTATATAAGCGGTGTTGCACTAGGCTTGTTGGAGAGTCTGGCTATGCTCTTGGCCACGCTTGTTTCACTATAAGTGACATCTGCATAGAGACAAATGTTAGTCACTTTGGGGGTGGTTCAACTCAGCGCAATGTCTAAGTGCCCCGGAAAACAGTTTCCTCCTTCTCCCCGTATTGAACCCCACTGCAAGCAGCAAGAAGGTGATTTGCAGCCCCCTGGTTCACATATCAGAAAGAAGATACAACTGCTCAAGAATCAACAGATGATGTCCGGATCCACGTAATGAGTTGTTCCTGTGCGTCCTTTCCATCCAAATCTGCCGGCCATTCTGGTAGTGCCTGTATCACGTAACGCATGTCACTCTTGCTGTCTTCCTGCTAGGCATGCTGGGACTTTTATTTAAGCATTTTCATTTAATGTTTTTTTATTGGAAATGTACATCTGGATGTGTGTAATACATTGTGAGTTCAGAAGGTTTTTTTTTTGACCTTGAGAACGAATTTATAAAAGGATGGAATTTGGGGTGAAACATGCTTATAGAAACCTACATGTACTATATTGCATTTTTGTTTCTGTGCGGACAATACCGCTAGGAGGAATGCTTTTCACTTTATTCTCATAGACTTGGGGTAAAGGAATTTGTGGGATAAGGATCATCTGCTATGATCTACTTATTTGTGTAATCCACATAATGTGAATACTGCACTATGGATGTAAGGACACACGGATGGAGGAAAACTAAGCAATAATTTAATACCGTTTCTTTATATATTTGCTCTTTCATATTCACACCTGGGGCTATATTTACTAAAGTGAAAGTTTTTAGAAGAGAAGATTCCCATAGCAACCAATCAGATTCTACTTATTTAACTAGCACCTTCTAGAAGATAATAGCTAGAATCTGATTGGTTGCTATAGGTGACATCTACACTTCTAAAAATCTGCACTTTGGTAAATCTACCCCCCTGGCCTTTTGGAAGGAAAAAAAGATACTAGACACACATTTCTGGGAATAAATGACTGTACATGGTAGTTTTGCAGTTTGTCTACCTCCATCTCCATGGTCTGACACTTCTCATTGTGCGATTAAAAAAGATGGTTGGCTTATATTACCAATAATTTACTTTTATAGGGTTATCTGCGAGCAAAACATTCACTTACAGCAAACACTTTACTGGTGAGACCTGAATGCTGTACGAGAGTCTAATTACAGAGATTTAAAGTAAATCAAGCCGACAAGAACATTAACCTGACATTACCTTTTAGAAATAATTCTAGTGGGTATGATTACTACATACTGTATAATACTGTCATGGCACATACAGACATTTCAGCAACAGGTTCAGTACATTGTCTCCATGGGGCTACAAGGTCATGCAGGGTTCTTGCAGACCTGGCAGACATTACTAGCCAACAGTAAATGGGTTTTCTTTTTTTGAGCTACTATAATCAAACCCACTGATTTGGTTTGTGACCCGTCGGTGGCATAGACAGACGATATGTCTGCTCCCCTACATAGTAAGGCAGAGTGCAGCTAATCAATGGGAATAAGTAAATAAGGGGTTATGTTTGTAAAATAGATGCAAAATGGAAACCACAGACACAGAATTCAATAGTGAAAGAAGTGCTATTACTGGAGGCTCAGTGGAGGCAGCACTCTTACCAAACTGATGGAAAGTTGCATTATATGTAACACCGTTCTCATACATCTTATCTGTCTTTCTGCCCAGGGTTCTATGGACGGCCATGGACTATGGAGCAAAGGAAAGAACTTTTTAGAAGGTCAGTAGTGTTTCGGGCGAACTGTGTCATGTATCATTCTGCTGTACAGTGTTCTACTGTAAGTGTTGTGTTTAGATCGAATGACGTTTAGAATGTTACCAACCTAACGATCATGGGCTTAAAGTCCTTTCTCCTTCTCGAGTGCACATTTATTGTTTTGGGGGCTGTCAAAGACCCTCTCATATTAACTTATAATTTAATCAATGGGAAATTCATGTGATGGATCTTAGCAGCCCATGGATTAGTGTGAAGATAGGCCCATCTAAGCAGCAGGGATGACTGGAAGAGCTATACTGTAATGCTGGGCATACACTGCCAGATAAAATGTCTGTCAGACCCACAGACATTTTACCTGGCCGGTTGCCAGCCGCAGATGTCCGTGGCATACACTGTGAGAGAAATCTGTGTATAGCCCGACATCTGCGCTCCGCCCCCGGGGGAGGAGACATTTCCCTGTTCCTTCCTTAGGAAGGAACACAGGAAATGTCTGTCGGCTGCGCTGGGCATACACTGCCCAATGCGGCCGACAGTTTCCCGGGAAATATCGCATCGGACGGGCATGCTGGACAATCCGGCATGCCCGACCGAGGGTTAAATATTTAACCCTCGGTCGCCCCCCCCCCCCCATGCTACAATTATCGCGGCGATCCGCCGATATCGGGCGGATCGTCCCGATAATTGCAGCGTGTATGGCCAGCATAAGTGACATTTCATGTTTTGTTTTTCCTTTCCTTTGTTTGCTTTAAATTGACCAAACATGTCTGAGACCAAGGCCCATCTTTATCAGCCAGTGATATTCTTGTGATCACTCGTTACTAATCTTAAACTGTGCTCCAACCAATCAGCTCCTGTCATGTGTTTGAAAAGTGACAGGAGCGATTAGGATAAGATTAGTAACGAGTGGTAACAAGAATATCGCTATGATAAATTTGGGTCTAAGTTAGTCATCTCTGCTCTTCAGTTCTCTGGACAGACCCAACGATGCACCTTGTGGTGCTTGGACTATAGCTCCATAGAATGCTGTGTTTCACATTTACTAGTTTACAGCTGAATGATCTTGTTCTACAGTTTCTTGGAATTGTTTATTAAATGTGAAACATCCCTTTATTATCAGCCAGTTAGGTCTAAAACAGCCTTATTGAGTGCCAAAAGTGTGGTGGATGTAAAGGGCAGCATAGTTGGTGTAATGGTTAGCATTGCATCCTCACAGCTCCAAAGTTTTGGGTTTGATTCCCTTCCCACAGTCCCTAACTGTGTGGAGTTTGTACATTCTCTGTTTAAATGGGGTATTTTCAGGATACACTGGTTTTCTCCCACAATCTAAAACATACTGGTAGAGTAATTGGATTCTGACAATAATGAACCATAGTGTACGTGTGATAGGGAATATAGATTGTGAGCTCTACTGGGACAGGGACTGATGTGAATGGCCAAATATTCTTTATAAACTGCTGGATAATAGTGTATAAATATCTGGTAATAAAAGCACAGCATACATGGGGCACCTATGAACATGGTTCTGCTGTATAGATAGTTCTATCTAGTGCACTTCTGTTGTTTGGAAGATAAAGTTGTCTGAATTAAAGTTCTTATTGAAGCATTTTAGTTTTGTCAAGTCATGATCCTATTTGTTCCTGCTTTAATGGTTGAAACTTTCCTGTCTTCTACCATAGACTACAGAAGTGGGGACTTAACACATACCTGTATGCACCAAAAGATGACTACAAGCACAGAATGTTTTGGAGAGAAATGTACTCTGTGGAAGAAGCTGGTAATTACTCCTCTTTATCCATTGTGGGTTTCTTCAGTCCCCCTCTAAGCTTTGTATGTGGGTGTCTAATCATGGTATTCACATGCAGTTTGCCTGCTCATAATGATCCTGTGAGCACTGGATACTGTAGAAGCTGCAGTTGTCAGCACTGTAGATTTTCTCCCTCAAATCAACTGACTCCAGATTAGAGTGTCTCAAAAGGGACAACCACAGACCCAAATATCTTGATGGGGGATATTTTATCAAAGACAGTCCCTCTTCAGTACCTGGTCCCTCCTCTGACACTTTCATGAGGCGGACTACCAGGGTATACAGTTGCTGTTGATATATGAATAAAAGCACTTGATGGGATAGCCACATTTCTGCCTTCACTACACCACTTCTATCCGCCCCCATCCATAGAAAATTGTAATCTTTGGGAAGTGATTGTCGAGGGGTGGACGTCCCGGGATGCAGTCAGAATGCCGACCGCCGGCTTCCCGACTGTCAATTCCCGGCAGGGTAGTAATGACAGGCGTTGAAATCCCGCCGCCTGTCATTTAGACCTACGCCGGGAGCTCGACGCACGGCATACCGAACGAAGGTAAGCCGGGTGCGTGGAGCCGCGGGTTGGGGGGAGGATTAGGTTTTAGGGCTCCCGGGGGGGACTTTGCTTTAGGCACCCCCCCCCCCCCAGGATAGTTTAGGTTTAGGCTAGGGGAAGGGGGGGTAGGGATAGGCATCCCCGGGGGGAGGTTAGAGTTAGGCACCCCCACGGGGGACTTAGGTTTAGGGTACGGGGGGGGGTTTATGGTTAGGCACTAGGGGGGAGGTTAGGGTTATGCACCCCTAAGGGAGGGTTAGTGTGGGTAGAATTAGGGTTACTTACCTTAATCCGCTGTCGAGATCTTCACCCCTGCTGGGCTTCCACTGTCGGTACTGATTCTGGATGTCCCAGATGTTCCAAGGTAATGTTGAGTTGCCTGGGTGCTGGGGTTTCAGAAACTCTGCTATATGCAGTACTGAGCCATGCTGACCGCCAATCCCTCAGAGCAAGACCTCATGCCAAGTGAGAGCAGCCGCTGTACAAGGCTGTTGTAGAGGCACAGGAACAATAGGGGAAAGCAGTGACGTGACATATTATTTCTATGACCCTGATTACTGGACACAATCTTGTATATTCCCAATATTGGCCAATGTAAGGCACTAATCACCTGTACTATCTCTGTGCTTCAGATCAGCTAATGATCTTGATCTCTGCTGCTAAAGAATTTGGAATTGAGTTTGTCTATGCCATATCTCCGGGGCTTGATATCACCTTCTCCAACCAGAAGGAGGTGTCCACATTGAAACGCAAATTAGACCAGGTATGTAGGTAAAGCAGTACTAGCCATAATCACTGGCACATTCTACCTTTCTCTTGTCCAAATTACTTATTTATACATCGTGGGGATAATGACTAGAATAAAATGTTATCATTTTATCTTGTAATATTTACTTCAGACATTTCGGGTTAGTGTGCCTTTAAAGCAAGGATGGGGGACCTCAGGCCCAGGGGCCGTATAAGGCCCCCGGAGTCATTTGGTCTGGCCCTCCTGAGCTTTTTTTCTGCTAGCCTAATGCGGATGATAGGGTGCCTATAATGGTACCCTGCAGCCAGAATCTATGCAGCAGTGCCGCCTAGCGCATCCTTACTGCACTACAGACGGTCACACCGCTGCCCATACTGCTCCCCGGAGCATCCTCCGGATGCGCCGGGCATTGCTGTTATCACTGGCGATTGTTGACCCGTCCCCGTGTGACATCACACGGAGGGGGCGTAGCCAGCATCGGGCCCGCGAGTAATGTTTTATATGTATCAAAATGGCCCTCGGCAGAAAGAAGGTTCCCCACTCCTGCTTTAAAGGATACAGAACATCAGTTGTGTACTTTTTAGAGGTTTTGAGAGAATTGCTATCCACGGGTGAAAGCTTGTTATTAGCGATTAATATTAGCCATCGAATAATCAGAAATGTGCTTTTATTAGTATAACTTGGACGAGATTGACCTAAAGTGCTATTTTTACTTGCTGTGGCTTACAGCAGATATTACCTGTTGACCTTCTGTCCAAACAGAACTGCTGGCTTGTGGCACAACTCTAATATTAGTTTAATTTACTCACTGTGCCATGAGGTGCAGCAAGCAATCGGCAATAGTTAGTGCAGTGAAGTGTCTGGTTGCTTTGGTTCAATGGCTATAAATTAAAATTTTCTTATTCATCCCATCTGGTGGACACAGAGAGATACCTAGGACTGTAGAGGCTTCCGTCTGCTTAGTACTGATTATTTTAAATGTGTGACTTGTATGTGGGTGCTCCCCATATAATGAATTCTGTAGCTTTTGTCTTCTTGGGACCTATTATTCCTGGGGATCTGTATCAGCCAGAACTGCATGAGGCTGGGGTGGTGTCTGGTTGCCTCTATAGCTTTGTAAAGGTTATGCTTCCTGCATGTATATGTTTTGTTGTCATTTTCTGCAATTATATTATACGTTTCCCTAATTTCCAGGTAACGCAGTTTGGGTGCAAGTCGTTTGCCCTTCTGTTTGATGACATTGATCACAATATGTGCCCGGCGGACAAGGAGGCGTTCAGCTCTTTCGCTCATGCACAAGTGTCGATAACGAATGAAATTTATCAGTACTTAAATGAACCAGAAACATTTCTATTTTGTCCTACAGGTAACTTCCCGCTACCATTATCTATTCTATTTTACAATAAGGAGGGGTTGGCATGTAGTATTAGATTTCACATCCAGTCAAACCCATGCCAGGCCTGGATGCTGTATACACATAGTCAGGCTAAGCAGACCGACCTTCTGCTCGCAGGTCAGCGGTGGGAACGGTTATTTTCCAGGTTACCCAAGGTCAGGGGTACATATGACTTGCTTCCTGCTCTACACATATTTGACACACTTGTACTTGCATAACAATAGGTTGGTAAAGGGTTATTAGTCTATTTATCTCACCATGGATATTCACTATGTAAATTAAAGGGTGTCCTAATCTCTGAGTGGTTAATCTCTTAAAAATTCAAAGTTGCATGGCAATACCAAACAGAAATCTATGGCAGCTTCCGCGTATTTAAAATATGCAGAGAACCAGAGGTTTTTTTTTTATAGTGACCTATACGCATATGATTTACTGTAACGCTACATTTTTCTTTTTTAAAAAGTTTACTTTTTAACAAGTAAAATCGATATAACTGCGTTAAGTGTGGTTAACAAAAATACATCTATATGAAAACTGTATGCATCTTAACAAGCAAAAACAAGGAGGCTTATATAAATGTCACCATATCTAATTAAGAAGAACAAATATCACAATTTAATATCAATATAAAAATAAGCATAATAGAATCATATACATTGGCACAATTGGGATCCTGTTAGCACCAGTAGACAGTTATAAATTAAGATGTTACATACAGTCAGTAAATGCAAGCATATTATGCAGTTGTAGCAAATTAATTGTAGTAATTTTGTAATTGTTAGCAGTATTGTCTTTTACTGTAGCAAAATTTTGTTAAAAGCACAAATGCACTGTTCAGTTATGAGGCAGCATACAATCGAATAGTTGGAACTTCTTGTCAAATTAGGAAGTCACAATTTCTCCTTTTAGCCACTGGAGGACACTGGAGAACAAGAGCCCCACTCCAAAAGGGCCCGCTAAGCATGCTGGGGTATAGAGGGGGAGGAGACTTGTTCAATTCTTAAAGTGCCAGGCTCCTCCAACGCTGCCTATATCCCAGCATAATGCTCTAGTGTCCCCATTGGAATCAGCAAAATGGATTTACTGGTAAGCACAAAAAGCCTGCAGATGTTCCTGTGAAGACTCCCAAGGGGTCAATCCTATTCCAAAACACCGGCAATGAAACCCTATGCGGCTGCGGGCAGTATTCAGCGATTCTGGGGTGCTATAAAATGCGTCTATTGCCACGATGACACACCGGCGAGATCACGGCGGCTAATTGGATCGAGCCCCAAGTGGGGCTCGCTGGATTCCTCTGTGTTGGCCACAGTGGACAGCCAGTGTCTGCGTGGTGGAAACGATAGCCTGCAACTGTTTGCTGAGAATAAGGGCCAATAAGCACGCACTGTGGAGGCAGCCATTATGTGTGCAGAAATCCTATTTATTTCAATGCAGCTAAAGACCTAGAAACAAGTTAACCTCTCCCTGTAGGTTTTATATATGGGTTTACTCACCAAATGGCTGCTTTCAGGTTGTATAAGCGGGTGCATTGTAACATCAAGTCATTATGTGTAACGTTCTAATGGTTAATTTTCTTTTAGAATATTGTGGAACATTTTGTTATCCTAATGTTGCTCAATCCCCATACCTGCGAACAGTCGGTGAGAAGCTGCTACCGAACATAGATGTTCTTTGGACAGGTAAGAATTTTATTAGGTTAGTACTGTCCATCTGACATACCACGGGTGTAACAGCCTGGTTCCCTTTCACCTCTGCAGTATTGTGTAGAGTTTTGGTTAAAGATCTATAAAAAAAAATATAATTGGTGACAATTGTAACTTAGCTAGTCTTTATGGCTTGTTCATACTGGTGTTACTGTGAGATAATTAGGTTGTCTTATGGTTTCATGCTTAACCCTGTCCCTTCACCCCAAAGTTTTTCAGGACCTGATGGAGATTTAAATCACAAATATTACTTTTACAGTGTCGCGGCCTGTTGAATGGGTTACGTGATTCATTACTCTACTGGGGGCTCATTGACCATTCTAGTTCATCGTCTTCCTCTAGTTTTCATATTAACCAGAATTTTGTGGTACAGTCTTTGGAAGGTCAAGACAGCAGCACTCTCCTCTTTATATGTGGCTGGTTGTCCTATATACCTGTCCAGGACTCATTTCTGATATTCAGATGCCCTTCTTATCCCTGCTTCAATGTCTATAGGGTGGCATTCTGGCAGGCAATGAATGGTTTGCTCAGTAACTATGGTTTCTAGTCAAAAAATCCCAAGCTGCCATTAAATGGTTCAACATTCAGAAGGGTTAACAAGTTCCCAAGCTGCCATTAAATGGTTCAACATTCAGAAGGGTTAACAAGTTCCCAAGCTGCCATTAAATGGTTCAACATTCAGAAGGGTTAACAGTATTTTTCCTGGTACTGTGTCACACGGCAGCACTGTAATGGAATACATAGGCTCTTCCCCTGTCACACAAGAATGATTCAGATAGTTAAATCATAGAGGGTATATTCACTAAGCCGCGCCTGTTTTGGTTGCTGGATTTAAAAGGGCAATAATATTAAAAGTAAATCACTCCTGGCTTTGCAGTTAATGCTTTTTTATATCCTGTGGCCAGAAGCGCTGACAATCAAAGCTGCCGCTTAGTAAATCATCCCCTTAGTTTTGAACTCTGTTGCTGGGCTCATACTAGTAGTATACATAATATTCTAAAATACAAAAAACTTTGGCTTGTTGCAGATTTTCCTACTTTGAAATCCTAGCACTGATCAGTCAGAGTAAATATTGTCTCTTTGAATTTTTGCAGGTCCAAAGGTTGTTTCTAAAGACATTCCCGTGGAATCTATCGAAGAGATTTCCAAAATTCTCAAGAGGTCCCCCGTGATCTGGGACAATATCCATGCAAACGATTACGATCAGAAGAGACTCTTTCTTGGACCCTACAAAGGACGTTCTACTGAGCTCATTCCGCGGCTCCAAGGGGTCTTAACCAATCCGAACTGTGAATTTGAGTCAAATTATGTTGCAATTCACACTCTTGCCACCTGGTACAAATCCAATATGAACGGCGTGAGGAAGGATGTTGTAATGAGTAAGTGTAGGATGTGTGCAGGGAACTTCCTGCTATTAAATTATCAATGTTAGCGGTATACTGTAGGAAACTATTAGGCAAAACAAGACTGTGCTGTACATTTTATATTTAGTTCCTCTGTTTTGTGGGTGGGAGAAAGGTGTATGGGAGGTGCAGGTAGGTTTTTTTTTTTTTTATTGAGAAATTGCTTTAGTATTTGATAGTGCTGATAGTATTTAATTAAGCGCTTCTAAGATGTGAACTGAAATATAATTGTCGTGCAATAGTGTGTTAAAGTTAAAAAAACACTGTTTACTCAAAAGGTGGTGACCTTTGAAAGGGATATGGGTTTTCTGGTGTGGAATGGCAGCATGGGATTAATTCTGGCTAACTCATGTGCAGCCATCTGCTGATGTCCAATCACTAGCCCCCTCTTCAGCCTGGAGGGGGTCACCACACCACTTGCACGCGTCTCCTTTTGAGTCTTGTTGTCAATCCCAGTGATTATGCTAATTTGCGCCAACATCAGCTGTAATTGTAGTGGCCGTAAGCAGACAGGCTATATTATAGTTAGAGCAATGCAACTGATTGCAGTAAAATTGACTGTGTTAGGAAAGACTGCCCTTCACCAGGTCTTATTTTCAAATGTTAATTTTTTGTTTTCTTCCTTTGCAGCTGACAGTGAAGACAGCACTGTATCCATACAGATTAAATTAGAGAATGAAGGCAGTGATGAAGATATTGAAACCGACGTTCTTTATAGTCCCCAAATGGCTCTCAAATTGGCGCTGACAGACTGGCTGCAAGAATTTGGAATGCCTCTTCAGTATAGCAGTAAGCTTATTCCTGTGTATTCCTAAACCCGCTGGAGTTGCTTTTCTGCAAATAATACGGGGACATTAAATACTTCATTTCATTTAAAGAGCAAATCTGTTCTGGCTGTAATACTGTAATTTATACTCTCAGAAGTTTGTATCAGATGTTCTGACTGTTTGGGTGCACCGCAACTCCCCTCCCCCTCCCTTTCCACAAAACTTGTTAGTGGTGGTTGGGGGCATATTACCATTGCATATGATGCCCACATTAACACCTTCTGTGTTTTGTGGGGAGAGTTCTGGAATTGAGGTGCAATCTTAACCTGACCACACACTGAACCAACTTTCATCCAACTAGTTGATTGGTTGGAATGAAAATCTGGTAACGTATGGGAGTAACTGACAATCATCAATTTGCTACTAAATGCCAGAAAACAGATGAAAATGTTCGTCAGATAAGTTTGTTAAATGTTTGATCTAACCAATTTGTTCAAACAAGTTTTTGTTCATTTTCTGGCGTTTGGGAGCAAATTGCTGATTGTCATTTACTGTGATACCTTACCAGATTTTCATTCCAACCAATCCACTAGTTGGCTGATTAGTTGTAAGTTGGTCTATTGTGTGGCCAGCTTTAGAGGGCCGTATGTAATGATGCGGAGCCTCCTGTCTGTCGGATGTCTTCTGGATCAGGATAGTAATCTGGCAGGTAGATGGTGGCACATTGGACTATGGCAGTTGGCCAATTGTTCGTTTAGGCAGGACAGGTTTACATAGTTACCATTTCTTAAAAGAAAAATAGGCCACCTTTTGGTTTATTCTTAGGCATTCCTCATCACCTGTTGTGGGTGACTTTGGGGCACCCCGCAGTTAGTCTTCCCTGACAGCAGGTGGTGAGGAGTTAATATTTTTTCACCTATAAAGTGCGAATCATAACCCACAATCAGTGACTCCTTCTCTCCATCTCCTAGTTTTTCATGAAGGGATTTAACAGAAAAAATAAAAATGTTCCTGTTTTTATATTTTTCTTAAATCACTGTGTGAAATATAGGCAGGCACCAGGCAACACCCCACAAGACCTGCTGTTTCGTAAACGCTCCGTTCCTTACGCTTACCCATTTGTATTGCTTCCAACGCCTCAACTGGACCTGATTCGGAGCGGTCTGCGTCTTTTGCCAGTCGCACGTCTAAGAGACCCACTGTAGTCGCAACCATCGGTTGCACCATCAAATCTTTGCATCTGCCCCATGCCAGGTGCAGATTGTCAATGTGAGCGATTTTTGCGTCTGAGTTCGCAACCACTTAAGTGACACACCCATAACATGTCCATAAGATGGACCCATCTCCGCACGTCTCCAAAGTCACCTGCCAGAAGAGCCCAGCACATTTCCAATACATTTCTGACACCGCGTGCCTCAGTCGCAGCTGCGACTCTGTGTGCACGGATTCGCGAATTGTGCAGTAGAAAAAAAAAAAACGGCGTCCGCCATCGGCAGTGCGTCCAAATCCGATTTGGGCCAAAATGTTAGTATATCCAATTCAATGAGTAAAGACTGCATGGTGAGCATTACAGGGGCTAATGCGATCATTGCCTGTGGGTTATTTTAGTATGTGGTTAAGATGCTTCGTGGTGTGGAGCAAGTCTTATGTAAAAGTGTTGATGCAAATCTGTAATTCAGACTCTAGTTAATTTTTTTTTTTTTTTTTTTTTCAATTTTCCAGACCGTCAAGTAGCGCACAGTGGCGCAAAATCTGGTGTTATTGGAATGGCGCCATTAATTTCCACCCCATCGCTCAGTGCAGCAACCACCGTTACCACCGTTTACCAACAGCCCATTATGAGCCAGGGAACGGCGTTAAGCCCGGACCCCCCCATGTTGGCAAAAGAGGAGGAGAAAAAGCAGCTCGAGGAAGAGCCCATGGACATGGTGGTGGAAAAAATAGAGGACGTCAATAAAAATGTGAACCAAATCTTAACCGACATCGCCGAAGCCAAAATGTCGGAGGAGCTAAAGCCGATGGACACCGATAAAGAGAGCGTAGGCGAGAGCAAGTCCTTGGAGTCCTGTATGCAGGAGGACGCTTGTAATGACATAGCCCCAATGCAGACTGATGAACAGATCAACAAGGACGTGTTTGTCCCCGGGCCCAACGAGAAGCCCCTCTACACCGCCGAAGCCGTGACCTTGGAGGATTTACAATTACTGGTAGACTTGTTTTACTTGCCTTATGAGCATGGACCAAAAGGTGCTCAGGTGCTAAAGGAGTTTCAGTGGCTTCGCGCTAATAGCAGCGTCGTCAGCGTCAACTGTGTCGGCAAAGACTCAGAGAAAGTGAGTACATCCCGATGATTGCCTATATCGGTGATTCCCAACCTCGGTCCTCAAGGCGCACTAACAATCCTGGTTTTAGTGATATCCATGATTGTGCACAGATGGTTAAATCAATATAACTGAGGCTCTAATTAAGTCCCTTGTGCTCAAGTATGGCAATCCCTAAAACCAGGACTCTTATGGTGCGTACACACTAGACTATATGCTCCCTGAGCGATATTGTCTAGTGTGTCCCCGGCAGGGTGTGCTCAATGTCGTTCATGACATTGAGGACACCTGTTGAACGATTACATTAACGATATCGTTCAGCACCGGGTTCTCTTCCCCCCCCCCCCCCCCCATTCCCCAACATGCAGCAACCTGACGACATCGTCAGGTTGGCCTGCATGTTAACCCGATGAACGATGATGAACGACCCGCGGGAACGCGCGTCGTCTTTATCGTTCGTTTTTGTGATAAAAATGGACGATAAAGTGGACGACTTAACGATATAGCTATTGTTCAGTCGTCCACTTTAATCGCCCAGTGTGTACCCACCATTAGTGTGCTTTGAGGACCGTGGTTGGGAATCCCTGGCCTATATGATTTCTCATCCGTACACTTTTTTTGACACAAGGTTAACTATTTTGTATTATAGCCCATCCTGATTGTTTTGTTTCTTTTGTAATATTGTAGCCAGGCTACCGTTGGGACAGTTATTATAGGGGCAGTCATTATAAACATTTTGTTATTTCTTCTAGTCTGCCATATGTTGAAGGAAAGGGATTTTTTTTATAGTTAAATTAATTTCCCTGAGTTCATTGGGGGCACACTGGAACCATGAGGTATAGAAGGATTTAATTAGGAGTACAACAATCCCTTTGAAGGAATGTCTGGAGCGTTTCCATAACAAGTGTCTTTTGGATGCAAAATCCTTTACATAACAAAAACCTCAATAGAGGACCAAGTGGCTGCTTGGCACAGCTACTCCACCGCCCAAGGGGCACTTGCCAGCCTGGCGGTACATGCTCTCAAATTTGAACAAGTTTATCTGCTGCAGCACAAGCCAGCTAAACTACAGAGGTAATCCGTCATGTAATCGCCTGCTTTGTTAAAGGCCGAGCGCGTTTCTCTATCCTAGAGGACCTACTAGGCCGTCTGACTAGGAAATGTGTTATCACGACAGTTTATATAGAGCTCAGACAACCTGTAAAAGAATCGTCCATATCAAAAGATTGTGCTTTAAATAATAATGTGCTTTAAATAATATAGGAGTGCCTGATTTAGGATGAATTTAAATACACCTTCTGGTGGAAAGGAGGGCTTTGGTTGTATGCAGCCCTATCTCTATATGATAAAAATAAAATTTCATCTGCCAAATAGCCCCTAATTCAGAGACTCTTCTTGCTGCAGATGTTGCTGTCTTCCACATTAGAAACTTGATTTCTACACCAGCCATATACGTTTATTTAAGAACCCACAGAGTGATATGAGGAGCTTGGACACGCAGCGCTCTTTGGTATTGGTATTCTCTGAACAAAGACCTGAAATGTGAATTTTCTACTTCAGGGTCCATAGGGGGTCCACAGGGTTGACCTTGGGGTTATAGCTGGAACAGGATCCATGGGCACCACACAGTTAAGCTTTTAGCTCCCAGGATGCACTTGGGTCCTCCTCTATACCCCGTCCCCGAGCCACAGGCACCTCAGTGTAAGCTGGTGCCCGGCCGGAGTCGGTCACCGCGCAGGGGGGCTGCTGGAACAGCCCCCAGAAGCTTTTTATTTTAAGTTAGATTTTATTTATTTTAATCTTTTTACTACAGACGGCAGCGAAGGGCTGTCTGTACAGACGCCCACGCTGCCGCTCTGATCCCCGACTGGCGCCGCGACGCCAGTACTGATCTGGGGATCGCGGCGGGAGGGCAGAGTCCGTACTAGCCGGACTCTGTCTACCTCCCAGGACTGCTGCCGGAGTCGCCGGGGATTCAGGTAAGCCGCGCGTCGCTGGCTAGCGGCGGCGCGCGGAATGCCTTAAATGCAGTCCTTTAGCCTCCGGTCCTGGGGACAGACCGGAGGCTGCTGGCAGTGGCGGCGGGCCCCCCCATAACCCGTGGGACCACTAGACCACCAGGGATAAAGGGGCAAGCGGGAAGCCAGCATCCCTGGGGTTATGGCCAGCCAGGGGAGGAAGCCTTCCCTGTCAGCGGCTCCTCCCCTCAGCTCAGCGCGCCTTTCAGCACGCAGTCTGGCGTCGCTGAGCTGCAGTTACACGGCCACTCCTCCTCTGAGGTCTCCAGCGGCCATTTTCCCAGTGGCAGCGCAGATCTCAGGGAGCACGCGGACCGGTCCCCCTGTGTACCTCTCCCCTGATTAAGGACAGCGTACACAGCACTATAGCCCTCCCAGACACTGAATCTGGGCAGGTTGATTGTAGCGTAAAGGTGCAGTGAGTATATCTTCCTGCATGGTATGTGACTATTGCTAGTGCTGCCGTCTGTGCTTATTTTCTACTTACTGTCAGCTTATACCTATCCCTTTACTTCTCCTACAAGCCCTACAGGTGTGTGGGGGAGGGGCGTTTCTACTGACCTCACTTATATAGATCACGTATTTGTGAGGTCCGTCACATACAGTTGTGTGCTACTCAGTGCCATATTGTGGGCTGTTGTTCAGCACACCGGTGAGTGCGTTTTACTTCTACCCTGGTGCCAGATATATAATATATTCTGTCATGTCAGACGAGGAGGTTGAGCGCTCAGTGGCTCCGGTGTTGGCCTCCTGCGGACGCTGTTCTGCAGGAGTAGATAGGGAGGATTTCTACTTCAGGGTCCATAGGGGGTCCACAGGGTTGACCTTGGGGTATAGCTGGATCTGGATCCATGGGCACCACGCAGTTAAAGCTTTAGCTGCTCCCAGGATGCACTTGGGTCCGTCCTCCTCTATACCCCGCCCCCGGCCACAGCACCTCAGTTTGAGTTGGTGCCCGGCCGGAGTCGGGTCACCTGCGCAGGGGGGCTGCAGGAGCAGCCCCCAAAAGCTTTCTATTTTTTGAAGAAAAAAAAAAGAGCCTGTTAGATTTTTATTTTAAAACAGAGGCTCTAGTGTGGCAGCGACGGGCTGTCTATGCAGACGCCCACGCTGCCGCTCTCCTTCCCCGCTGGCGCCGCGACGCCAGTACTGCACTGGGGATCGCGGCGGGAGGCCAGAGTCCGTACTAGCCGGACTCTGGGTCCCTCCCTGGACTGCTGCCGGAGTCGCCGGGGACAAGGTAAGCCGCGAGTCGCCGATTAGCGGCGGCTCGCGGGTTTTGCCTGCAGATGCAGTCCTTTGCCCCCGGTCCTAGGGGACAGACCGGGGGCAGCTAGCGGTGTCGGCGGGCTCCCCCTCTGAGGAGGAATAACCCGTGGGACCACTAGACCACCAGGGATATATGGCAAGCGGGATGCCGGCAAGCCCTGGGGTTAATATGCTAGCCAGGGGAGGAAGCCTTCCCTGTCAGCGGCTCCTCCCCTCAGCTCAGCGCGCCTTTCAGCACGGAGTCTGGCGTCGCTGAGCTGCAGCTACTCGGCCACTCCTCCTCTGAGGTCTCCAGCGGCCATTTTCTCAGTGGCAGCGCAGATCATCAGGGAGCACGCGGACCGGTCCCCCTGTGTACCTCTCCCCTGATTAAGGACAGCGTACACAGCACTATAGCCCTCCCAGACACTGAATCTGGGCAGGTTGATTGTAGTGGAAAGGTGCAGTGAGTATATCTTCCTGCATGGTATGTGACTTTTGCTAGTGCTGCCTGTCTGTGCTTATTTTCTACTTACTGTCAGCTTATACCTATCCCTTTACTTCTCCTACAAGCCCTACAGGTGTGTGGGGGAGGGGCGTTTCTACTGACCTCACTTATATAGATCACGTATTTGTGAGGTCCGTCACATACAGTTGTGTGCTACTCAGTGCCATATTGTGGGCTGTTGTTCAGCACACCGGTGAGTGCGTTTTACTTCTACCCTGGTGCCAGATATATAATATATTCTGTCATGTCAGACGAGGAGGTTGAGCGCTCAGTGGCTCCGGTGTTGGCCTCCTGCGGACGCTGTTCTGCAGGAATAGATAGGGAGGATTTGTCACAGGATGGCCTGTGTAGTCGATGCCAGGTGGCTCCTGGCCCATCCAGACCTTCTCTGGCGCAGGAACCACCGTGGGCGATGTTTTCTCAAGTGCTGGTGTCTATTGCGGACCGTCTGTCGGTCCCGACTGCTCTCCCTACTAGGTCGTTGTCCCAGCCGACCATCCCCCATTCCCCGGGTGTCCCGCAGTTATTGCGGAGTCCTCCTGGGTCTCAGTCGGTGGGTCCCTATGCAGGGTTGCCTATGTATATGCAGGCTTCCCCTGTGCCGCAGCAGCCTGTGGTACCTTTTCAGGCCCCTATGGTGACTCCTCCACCCTGGGTGGATGTGCTCTCCAACTCCGTGCAAAATTTGGCGGCCGCTTCCTCGGCTTTTCAGTCAATGTTGCAGACTGACATGCCTTCTAGGATTTCAAAACGCCCACTCATGACACGGGCTGCTCAGGTATCGGACTCAGAGGGTTCCTCAGATGATGGGGAGGTCCCTGATGACACTGACTCGGACGCCTCGGTCCAGGAAATGGATACCAAGTCGTCCATTAATGTGCGAGCACTAGTTAGGGCGGTGCGAGCTATTCTTCTTATAGAGGATGAGGCACCGGTTCCTAAATCGAAGTTTCCTAGTTTCAAAAAAACTAAGGTGGCTTCTGCGGTGTTTCCCCTGTCGGATCAGTTGACGGATCATATGGCGGTAGCTTGGCAGGCGCCCAGTAAGAGATTCCTTCCTCAGAAGCGGTTGGCTTCTAATTACCCCTTCCCTGAGGCACATTGTAAAAAATGGGAAACTCCACCGGCGGTGGATTCCCATGTCACCCGTTTAACTCGGGGCGCCACCTTACCATTACCGTCGATATCCTCGCTGAAGGATCCCACGGACAGGAAAGTTGAGACTTGCTTAAAGTCTATTTACTCCCTCTCCGGGGCGGTGGCCCGACCGTCCATGGCCATCTCCTGGGTGGCCAAGGCCATTGAGGGGTGGGCCAATGCATTGGAAGATACCTTCCCGGACGACGCTCCGGATGTCCAGCGGGCGTTGTTGGGACAAATGAGGGACGCTGCTTCTTACATTGGAGAAGCTTCTTTAGATGTTAGTCTGCTGACCTCGCGGGTATCGGCTGCAGCGGTGTCTGCCCGCCGATCCTTATGGTTGCGGTCCTGGAGAGCGGACTCTGATTCAAAGAAAGGTCTGGAGGCCTTACCTTTCAATGGGGAATTGCTATTTGGTCCGGACTTGGACAAAATAGTGGACACCCTGGCTAAATCCAAGTCGGCCTTCCTCCCTTCGGCGGCACTGCCTGCTAAGGTTCGGAGTTCGGCTTTTCGTTCCTTTCGGGTTCAGGGTAAGGCGAAAGGTCAGTCCTTCCCGAGACAGTCTGCGAGTAAGACTGCCTCTAAACCCAAGAAGCAAGTCTGGAGTGCTCGGCGCCCTTCTTCCAAGCAGGAAGATAAACCTGCGGCCTGATGGGACGGGCCTCCCTCTGGGGGACCTCAGAGTGGGAGGCCGACTTCTTCTATTTGCCCAGTGCTGGCACAATACCACCACGGATGCCTGGGTTCGAGAAGTGGTCTCCCAGGGGTACGCCCTGTCTTTTCGGCACAGACCACCCCACCAGTTTTTCTGCACAAGTCCTTCTCAGGACAAGACCAAGGCGTTACAGGTTCAGGAGGCTATAGAGTCCTTGCTGAAAGCAGGGGTCATTGTTCCCGTTCCTCTATCACAACGAGGGACGGTGTATTATTCGTCTCTGTTTCTGGTGCAGAAACCCAATGGTTCTCATCGCCCTATCCTCAACTTGAAGTCTCTGAACAAATTCCTCAGAGTTCCCAAGTTCAGGATGGAAACGTTACGTTCCATCATTCTGGCGATGGAACCGGGGGATTACATGGTGTCCCTGGACATCCAGGACGCCTACCTCCATGTTCCGATAGCATTTTCACACCAGCGGTATCTGAGGTTCGCTATCCTTCAACACCACTATCAGTTCCGGGCGCTACCCTTTGGTCTCTCCACGGCACCAAGGGTGTTCACGAAGATTATGGCGGTCATGGCCGCACATCTTCGGAACCAGAATGTACGGCTGCTGCCGTACCTGGACGACCTCCTGTTGCTGGCGAGCTCCCCGGAGGTACTGCTTCAACATCTCCACCTGACGATCGCTTGCCTGCAAGCACACGGGTGGTTGATAGATTGGAAAAAGTCCTCCCTGATTCCATCACAGCGGATGGTTCATTTGGGAGCCCTGCTGGATTCGCGTCAGCAAAGGATCTTCCTGACTCCGGAGAAGGTCGCCTCCCTACAGCTGCGGATACACAGTTGCCTGAGCCGTTGCCGTCTGTCGGTCCATTCGGCTATGAGAGTTCTGGGGTCCATGGTGTCGACATTCGACATGGTGGAATTTGCCCAGTTCCATTCCCGGCCCCTGCAGGGGCTGATTCTATCAGAATGGAACGGGTTACCTCACCGGATCCGCTCTCAGGTGCTGGTGTTGTCTCCGGACGTTCGGCAATCTTTGGCTTGGTGGCTTCAGACAACTCATCTGGTCGAGGGGCGCCCATTTTGGATCCCGGACTGGGTCCTGCTCACGACGGATGCCAGTCTCCGGGGTTGGGGGGCAGTGACCGGCTCTTTGTCGCTTCAGGGTCGTTGGTCAGCGGAAGAAGCACTTCTCCCCATCAACATCCTGGAACTGCGGGCAGTATACAGGGCCCTGCAGTCGTCCGGCCCCGCTCTTCACGGAAGGGCGGTACAGGTGCAGTCCGACAACGCCACCACGGTGGCGTATATCAACCACCAAGGCAGAACTCGCAGTCAGGCAGCGATGTCGGAGGTGTCTCGTATCCTGACTTGGGCGGAGGGTCACATTCCGGCGATCTCGGCGGTCTTCATCCCCGGAGTCCTCAATTGGGAGGCGGACTTCCTCAGCCGTCACGACGTACATCCCGGGGAATGGTCGCTTCACCCAGAGGTGTTTCAGCTACTCGTGGACAGGTGGGGACTGCCGGAGCTGGACTTGATGGCCTCCCGTCACAATCACAAGTTGCCCGTTTACGGGTCAAGGACAAGAGACGCAGGCGCAAGTCTGGTGGACGCGCTGTCGGTGAAATGGACGTTTCACCTGGCGTATCTGTTTCCTCCGCTATCCCTGCTTCCTCGGGTTCTGCGGAAATTCAAGCAGGACGGCGGCATGCTCGTGCTGGTAGCTCCGGCGTGGCCCAGACGTCCTTGGTACTCCGATCTCAGGAGCCTCTCCATCGACGCTCCGTACCTTCTTCCTCAGCGTCGGGACCTGTTGTCTCAGGGGCCCTGCCTTTACCCGGATCTGGGTCGGCTGTCTTTGACGGCGTGGCTCTTGAGACAGCCGTCTTGAGGTCTCGGGGCTTCTCCAGTTCGGTTATTGGTACCATGCTCAGGGCACGCAAGCCTGCTTCAGCACGGATTTATCACAGAGTGTGGCACACTTACTTTCAGTGGTGTGAGTCCAGACATTATGATCCTCAGGTGTTCCGAGTTTCTAGGATCTTGGAATTTCTTCAGTCAGGATTGGATCTCGGCTTACGCCTTGCATCTCTGAAGGTTCATGTGTCCGCCTTGTCCGTGTGGTTTCAACGGCGGATTGCAATACTACCAGACGTTCACACCTTTTTCCAAGGTGTTCTCAGGATCCAGCCTCCCTTTGTGCCTCCTGTGGCTCCTTGGGACTTGGCGGTGGTGCTACGGGTCCTGCAGGGTCCTCCGTTTGAGCCTCTTGAGGCGGTGGAGCTCAAGTGGCTGACATTTAAGACTGTTTTTCTCCTGGCAATTGCTTCGGCCAGGAGGGTGTCTGAATTGGGGGCGCTTTCCTGTCTCCCTCCTTTCCTGATTTTTCACCAGGACAGAGCGGTGCTCCGCACTCGTCCTGAGTTTTTGCCCAAAGTGGTCTCGAAGTTCCATATTAATCAGGAACTTGTTGTGCCAGCTTTTCAGTCCCCGGATCTTTCAGCTGGTGAGACTTCCTTAGATGTGGTCCGGGCGCTTAGAATTTATGTAGACCGGACGGCTTCAGTTAGGAAGTCTGATTCCTTGTTTATCCTCTTTGGTTTTCACAAGAGGGGTTGGCCTGCCAACAAACAAACGTTAGCCCGTTGGCTTCGTTCCGTTATTTGTGAGGCTTATGCACAGGAGGGCTTACCTGTGCCAGCCTCTGTTAAGGCTCATTCCACTCGTTCTGTGGGTCCCTCTTGGGCTGCTAGACGTGGCGCTTCTGCTGTTCAGCTGTGTAAGGCGGCCACTTGGTCTTCAATTCAAACGTTTTTGAGGTTCTATGCGTTTGACACCTTTGCCTCTCAGGATGCATCCTTTGGGCGCCGGGTACTCCTTTCAGCACAGGAGCGTCCCCGCCCTTAGTTGTACTGCTTTGGGACATCCCCAAGGTCAACCCTGTGGACCCCCTATGGACCCTGAAGTAGAAAACAAGAGATATGGTAAGAACTTACCTTTGTTATCTCTGTTTCTACGAAGTCCATAGGGTCCACAGGGCGCCCGCCCTGACGCACCTGGCTTCAAATGGGCTGTGTGGCTGGTCACCGGTTTTCCGTCTCCCATTTCTGTGAGTATGGTTTCTTGTGTGTTCCAGTCTTCCTTCTCTCTGTTCCATATTCTCCTCCGGCCTAGGCTGCTTACCAACTGAGGTGCCTGTGGCTCGGGGGCGGGGTATAGAGGAGGACCCAAGTGCATCCTGGGAGCTAAAAGCTTAACTGTGTGGTGCCCATGGATCCTGTTCCAGCTATAACCCCAAGGTCAACCCTGTGGACCCTATGGACTTCGTAGAAACAGAGATAACAAAGGTAAGTTCTTACCATATCTCTTGTTTTTAATGACCGAATACTCAAACTGCTGTTCTTACCCTCCTGAAAGAGTTAACCTAGAAAATATGTATACGAAATTGGGAAAAATCTTCTGTCTACAGAGTTGTACAGTATTGCACAGCCAAAGGGGAAGCAGCTGTGCAAAACCGTACAACGCCTCCTATGTAAATGCAGCAGGAAGCATATGGTGTAAATAGACTCCCCTTGATTGCATCGTGGTTCTAAGCGCTGAGCTCTAAGAAGTAGCATCTGATCTTCTGCGCGACCATTGGCAATCTGAGTAACCCTGGAGTTACCCAGATTGCCCCTAACAGCTCCATAGCCAAGAGCAGGATGTCTGCGCTGGAAGACACACACCCAGGCCTGCGCGTTCACAGGTCTCACAATTGGAGTATTACTAACACCATCGGGTCTGAATCATGCCCATTCGTCTATCTCTGTAGCCGTTTTCAAGCTGGAATCCTCTCCTTTGTTTGTTTGGCCATGTAAGTAGCATCAGAATAAAAGTCATTGGACAATTGAATAATAGTTTTAGACCATTAATGGTCTATCTATTTACTCAGCAAAGGAAAATGTAATATTATTTGTTCTGAAGACACAATAGTTTTTTACTGACACAATTAAAGAATAGTATTAGTATATAAAATATGAATGCGACCCAAGATCTCACATCTATATACTAAAAGTATATTTAAAAAAAATCACATATGTGCTTATTAGCTATATCCAAATATGGTTATCCTGATGTCCCAGCAACAAAATGACAGAATTATATATAACAGTTTAATAGTAATTTATATTAACCGATTAAATCTATAAACAGTATAGCTAGGATAATGTATCCAATTATAAATTCATATTTTGAGCACCATCTACTATATAGAAGTGAAAATTTGTCCTTCTGTCTTTCTATACAAATCCACAGTTTACAAGCGAAAATCGTGAAATTTTACATACAAGCGTATTAAAACACGGTGGCGGCAACAAAAAAAAATTTGACATTAATTACTGTTCATTTTTAATTAATTAAAAACCACAATTTTTGCTGGACGCTCATTGTGGGGCCTCACGGCATATGGGTAGGGCCTCAGAGCAAGCATTTTGTGTTGTCATGTTTTGTCATGATCTTCATGTTTATTATCGAAGAGCGCTTTAGCAGGCTTTGCCAGCATTCTCCGCTCTCTGACTATACCAAATTACACAACAACATTGACTTCCAACTGTGTCAAAATTATGACTCTGTAAGGACTCTGCTGTGCTGTGAGCTGCAAAATATTACACCTGGAATGCTTCTCCAAATGTTTTTATACGCAGAAAACGGAGTCGCTGTAGATGTTTATCCTGGTATCAGAGCAACAGAAGCTCTTGGCCAAGTTTACACTGTACATCCGACAAATTTTGAATGCTTCTATCTCCAAAGTTTGCTTAACACCGTTACAGGTCCTACTTCCTTCGAAGACCTTAGGACTGTTGATGTTGACTTTTCGTGAGGCCTGCCTAAGGAGAGGTGTGTTGGAGGCTGATGTGTAAACAAACATTCTTAAAATCCCGGGCAACGCCGTGTACTCCAGCTAGTATAATATAAATGTATTGCTCCAAAGATCAACTGCAGTTGGTCAGTCAGACTTTAGTTAAGGAGAGGAGAAGAAAAGAAAAAATGTTTAAGAGCTAACAGGTTTCATAGTTTTTAGAATATTAGTATATATCATTATTAGTTTTCTATTAATCTATTGCTCTTCATATTTATTTATTTATAACTGCAATCAAGTTATGTATACACACCAGCTCTTCTCTTGATATTACATCAGTAGCCATAGTAAGAGCAATTCACAAATGTGCACATAGATTTTTACACTGATATACACATTAAGACAATATTGACAAAGGAGTGCTACATTGTAATAACATAATCCATCTCATTGTTTTGTGGAGATGTCTATATTTTACCCCCCATAGCGGTCCTTAGGGGTCCAAGGACTTGCAGCATAAAGAGGAGGAATAATATTGATGTTATTGCCATTAACATCGATTAGATCCCCATATAAATTGAGGCTAAAAAGCCATAGATGAAAACTATACAACGAAATACACAAAATCAGAGCTATAGCAATTTATTTGGTATTAAACCCAATCTATATTATAACTACCGAGAAAGATATATTGTTTAATACTATAATAACTTAGGTTGAAAAAGAGAGAGAGAGCCAGCATATCAGGGAAATGAAGTATAGGTGAACAGAAAGAATTAAGAGGGGGAGAGAGAAAGGGAGAGATTGAATGGAATCTCAGGAGATGAGGTGTCCTATGGTATGAGAGCAGGAATATTAAACGGGGGCTGGGTCATGACCAGTCCCTTGATTTACACACTGGACGAACTCTGCAATGGACTAGGCTATTCATTTATCTTGGCAGTAGGGCCAGCAGGTGAACGTCTTATTAATCCTTAAGTCGCCCCCTAGAGGAGGCAATGGCACTGCTCCCTTTTGTCTGGCGTGACAGAAAAAGTAAAAAAAAAAAAAAAAAGGGAACAGGTATTTAGCGTACAGTCCCTCAAAGGGGAATGAACGACAACACTGGCACCACAGAAGTAAATGAGAAATGAGGAATGACACCAAACTACACTCTATAATGTGTAGAAGACCTAAAAGGAGTCCTCACTATTCAGATGACCGCTAAAGGCAGCTTTCCCGTGAGAGAAGGAATCGCACCCCTTTTTTTTTTTTTCCCTTTATGGAGGAGATTCAAACTGTGGACAGGAATTGGGCTCTTCCTCAGTCCCAGATATGATTACACTACAAACTATGGCAGTCGTTAAGCTGTCCCATACTAAATAACACCACCATAAGCCGCATAATACAGAGAAGTGCCTGGCTCCTATGGGTACTTTAAAAAGAACTGACTGATCCCAGCCTAGAGATGGCCATTGATCATCGATGGCCAGCAACCATCGATCACTGATATACTGAAGGCCATGAATGGATGTTTACCACATCTGCAGGAAAAAGGTCCAATGGGCAGATGGTGTCTGTGCATAAGTAACTGCAGACCATCGATGGCTTCCCCCTCTTGCTTAGAAACCATTGATGGGTGAACCGTCGATGGACAATCGTTTTTCAAACTAGATGAAATGGGTGGAAGAGAGATGATTTTTGTTCTATACATGCCGCTACTTTAGCTATGCCAGAAATCTTGTATAAGAAAATAAAGGCTGTATAGTAAAATACATTTTCTAGTCTATGCACCCCTCCTCCACCTGTCCCTAAAAAGGTTTCCATTAAACAGTGCATTTGTCCTATACAGTTAAGGCAGCCATTGTTTGGGTTTCACCTGTAGTTGTGATAGTTGCAGTGGTTGTCTTTGGCCGGTTCCTGTTATGGTTTATGTATTGTCAGCATATGTGCATTGTGAGCATCCTAATACAAATAGGTACCATACAGAAACGTGAAGCAAGATGAAGATGGCCCTGCCCAAATAAGCTTACACTCTGAGAGGTGCGGCGATACATGATACATAAGATAGTGGAATAACAAAATTGTAGCCATTGGTGACTTGCCTTTCTGAGCAGCTACCCGTGGATTAGTTCCTAGCCAATGGACAGGCTGCATTCCTGGCTAAGGTCCGTACTTAATTAGTTTCGCCTATGCGATAAAGTTTTGCATGCTGGACTTTTCGCCTACATCGTGTATTTTAGTCGCGGAAACTTATCGTGCGCGTACCTGCGATTCGCTGTATTCCATTCCCAAAGACGCGAAAATGGAGACGCAAATTCAGAACAGGCGAAAAGTGGTGTCAGAATCGGGGAAATCAGCCAGAACCTCCTAAAAAGATGCAGAAACATTGGGGAACAATGTAGTAGTGCCAGATTAGCCCTAATAAAACTATTACTATTTGGGGTACTTAAGTTCGCACAATTGCCACTAATTAGTGTCTTTGCACAAGTGTTGAAGAATAGCATAAAGCAGTATTTTTTGGTGAAAATAAGTAGTGCTGGCAAATTTGGGGTACCTAAAAATGGGTGCAAGCATGTTTTAATGTCTCTAAAGTGAAGTTTTAATAATTGTCAATTTCCACCATCAGAAAAGCACCTGCAATCCCAAAAACACATGACCCCTTCTTAGAGCACCCCCAGAACCTTATTTAGCTAGTTTGCGAACTTGCCCCCGCAATTTGTGCTTTTTCGCTCCCAAATTCAAAGTACTTTTTTTTGGGGTGTTCCTCACTTTTTTTTTTTTTACGCAGTTAACCTTTGGGGGGCTGTCCCAAGGGTGCTGGTTTCCCCATCTTTGCACCCCAAAATAAAAATGTTGCACTTTTTTTCGCCTGTTACATTGCATTGACTTTCCGTATATGCGAAAAGCGGATGGAATGGAATATGGAGATAAGTTTCCGCCTGGCGAAAAGTCGCAATCGGCGATACTTTTTTCGCGGATCTCGGCTTTTCTCTTCTAATTGAATACGGCCCTAAGACTAATCCATTCATGGTGAATATTTAGGAGTTCCAGGTTCTTAGGCCCAGATCTATCAACAAGTGATATTCTTGTTATCACTCGTTATTAATCTTAAATGATGCTCCAACCAATCAGCTCTTGTCATGTGTTTGAAAAATGACAGGAGCTGATTAGTAACGAGTGATAACCGGAATATCACTCGTTGTTACATCTGGGTGTGTGTGTGTGTGTGTGTGTGTGTGTGTGTGTTATATTGAAAATAGAAAAAGAAACAAAGTATTCCTATTGAGGGGCACTCATGGACTAATATCAATCACCATCTCACCTAGTGACCCTCACGGATTGTTAAAACATAACTTTTAATGATTCCTAAAATAACGTCAGCGAAATATTTATTTTTTTATAATTTTATATAAAAAATGTGTGTAAGTGATCTAAAAATCAGTGCGTAATCACATTAATAATGTTAGATTTGTAACAGTATGTCTAAATAAAATACATCACTCATGTAGCAATACAATATACTAGCAGTTACAACCTAATCATATGAAGCTGAGGTTTTTTGGCCACGTGAGAAGACTCTCAGATTTTAATGATATATGTAGATAAATATTGCAACATTAGGGAATATGATTAAAAGATATATTTTACCCCTACAATTGAGTGGTTAGCTGTACTAATTGAGGTATCTTGCATTATCTCACATTATCCATGGTGTATAATCAATATTGGATATTTGATAATAACATTATACATATATAGCTTCATCTGTGGGTTACATTACAAGAGGGATGGCACTTTATTAATGTGGTTACGCATAAACAATTATGATCTAATAATAATAAATTGAGACATACAACTGAAGTGTATATGTGTTGAACACTGATTTTTATATCACTTACACATTTTTTTTTATATATATATATATATATATATATATATATATATATATATATATATATAATGATAAATATTTTGCTGACGTTATTTTAGGAATCATTAAAAGTTATGTTTTAACAATCAGTGCGGGTCACTAGGTGATGTGATTGATTTTAGTCCATGAGTGCCTTCAATAGGAGTACTTTGTTTCTTTTTCTATTTTCATTGTACTTGCGTTATTCCTGGGTGCACCCCTCTTCTGTATTTGAAATTAGTAATTCAGACAAATTGAAATCTTGGGGAAGGATGATATTTATTCAAGATATGTGCGGACATTTTTTTGTCTTATGTGTGTATTATATGCAGCGTTAGTTCTGTCTGTACTGTAGGTGCAGGTTTAATATAAGAACATGTTTGCTCATTACACGCTAGGTTGCTCCTTGCCTTTGTGAAGTAATTCTGGGAAGCTTTTCCCACACGTTCTGTCAGTAAAGTTGCATCAGATGTCTTAAATCTGTGGAGGTAGCCATTGGAAGCTGAAAGTCTGACATGACCAAACTACAACTCACGGGTACCCTGTTTTTAAGGCTCGACTTTTGTCCAAGTACAGATTTTTATTTTAATTACATGTCTCCTTGTGTCATTTTATCTATTGAAATAATGTCCCTGAATTACAGCAGTATCTTTTTGTTTTAATGCAGATAAGTGAATGGAGGGAGAAAGCAGTAAAGTTTGAAGAAATGTGCGGCATCGTGATGACCATGTTTACCCGGCTCTCCAACTGTCCAAACCGGACCATCCTTTATGACCTGTACCCCTACGTCTGGGATATCAAGAGCATCATTTCTATGGTGAAGTCATTTGTGCAGTGGCTAGGTAAGTGATCTATGAATACCTGCAGCTGCTCCTAAACCCACCGTCACTTGCTCCAGGGGGGAACAAAACTAACTCCCAGTATCGGTCCAAAGCTTTATAATGAATTTTGACCGCTTAGGACTGGATCTTAAGGAGTCCTAAATATTACAGCAAGTTGAAATGTTTTGTTCCCCCCCCCCCCACCTTCCTTGGGCTTATTCTGTGATGATATGAAATGTGATCTTTAATACTTGTGTTACTGTGGACTGGACTGAAGGTAACTGGGCTCTGTAATAAAGCAATATTAAGCCGGTGGCATTGACTTGATACACGATGAACCCGGCAGCCTGCTGCTTGCTGTGTGGTGATAACATTATTGCTATTTTAACAGAAAATTTCAAGAACTACAATTGACCTCCTGGAAAACAGAAGGGTTGATTTCCCCCCCCCCTCTCGCCAGCGCACGCGAACTTTGCGCAAGGCTATTCTGGTGCTAAAGGCATTTACAGCAGCCAAATTGGGGGGCGGGGGTGGGCATTTAGCGTTGGCTTCAATTGCCTTTTGGAAGTCAAGCAAACTCAAGATGTGTATCTTTGACTTTAGATGCGCTGGTTTTTGTTTGCAGGTGAATCCTAAATGCTAAATTATCTGGGAATTCTACCTAAGCACCAGCATGGTCTCGGCTACTTGCGTAGCCTCCATTTTTATTTTCAGGTTTCAAAGCCGTTTAAAGGAGCAGTGTGGAGAGATTTGCTTTTCCAGAACACAGCAGGCAGCGATGCTGGCGTACCATCGAGAACAATTCGAACCAATAACGCTCAATCTGATTCCTAATTTCCCCACGAGACCCCAAATTGATGCTCCTGTCAACAAAAATGTTGATCTCAATTTTGGTCTATCAGAACCTTTTTTGCTTCAATATAAAGTTCATGGGTGCAATGAAATCTGATCACTTGATTGGTGCACAAACCAATGTGTGCGGTGCGATGCACAAGTAAAATATACTGAAGCTCTATAGCGCTTGTGCCCTTGTTTTATCAATATCCATTTGCTTAAGAGCCCTAGTTGCTTTCAGGCCTTATGACAGGAAGTGTGTCCTTTTTCTTCTGCTTACTAATGATTGTATTGTGTCTTCCTCATTGTGCACAGATGGGAGAAACCTGAGCACAAGTGTCTGCCACTATTGGACGGAGGGAGCAAGATGCATACCGCGCTCTGCAGCGATTATAATGACCACCTTAGATAGGCAGTGTAGAGTATCCTGCACTATTTATTCACACTGAAGTCACATTTTCCAGCTCTTGCCACTTCTTTCACTGTGTGTAGCTGTTAGACCTGCCTAATGGCTTGTTTGACTCCTAATCCTGAAGTATGTATTTTGCGGGCAGGTCGGATCACAGTCCCAACGATTAAACTACCCGTGAGCCCTTTGTGCCTCATGCCTCAGTTATAGCTTCGGTTCCTAGTAAATGAACGGACTGCATTCTCATAGGTCGGTTTAGCCTACAGCAGTGCAACGGTGTAATGGTGCCTACACACATGGCGATATTTTACCCGATCTGGTCCGATTTCCGACGCATCGGATCGACAGATCGTGTAAAATATGCCCAAATCGTGAGTCCCCACTCACGATCACGATGCGATGCGCGTCCCCGCAGGTCGCACATCGCATCTTCAGATCTGCCGGTCTGTAGGGCTGATCTGACAATCTCAAGTCACGATGCACTGGATAGTTTAGGGGGCACGATAGATCGTGTGTCAAATTGGCAGCTCATTCAGACCAAATCGCGCCCACCACTGCCGGGGAGAGTTCAGGGGGAAATCTTTCACATCGTGGGATTGTGAGCACATCGCTATGTGTGTAGGCACCTTAAGTCTTCTTCTTTTTATTATTACCATGCAGCATCATGCATTGCCACCCTAGAGTAAAGGAAGCTATTGCATAGCTGTATACCTTGTTTTAATGAAGCTCCTGAAGGCCTACGAGTGCCTGTTTTGTTATATATAAACACTGGTTCATAAAGGAAGAGGTCCCCGTTTCATGGACTAATGTGCACTTGCAGGCCTTGTAGTGTACGTTCCATAGGAAGATGTCCGATCGTGTACCCTGAAAAGTTATTCTTCTGTTTAGCTGTATTCTACATACCCGCTTCTTAACAACCACAGCGCATTAGTGTCCACATGTTAATGAATTCTTCCGGCCATGTACTTGGTATAGAAAGGGCCTTACTGTATGTGAGAGACTCCTCACTGCAGCCATTGTTATGAGAACATCACACCTGAAGTGTAAAGGGAAAAAACCACAACCTGATGTTTGTCCGTGTTCTGTAAGGAATTACATTTCAGCTAGGTTATTGTTTTGTTTGGAGCAGTACGGACTGTGGAAATGAAAGAAAAACAAAACTAAGATTGCATACAAACGTGTATGTGTGTGTTTATATATTATATTCTATTTAAAAAGTTTAAGTTGTTCATCACCCAGTTGCCATAAACCTTTGGTACAGTGACATTCTTCAGCACTGCAGGCAGCCCAGCTAATATATTTGCTTTGAGGCACAATAAATTAAAATTGAATATGCAAAGAGGGGACTTGGGGCCTGATTCAGAGCCGGACGCTATTTGCGCTGGCTCGTTCAGAAAAAAGGGGCCGGATATTTAAATAGAGCGCTCGCTCTTTGCGGTCTGTTTACTCCTCTATGTCTGAACAAGCGAACGAAACATGCGCTCGCTATTTTTTAAAAAACGCCCCCTGGCCGCTCGCATCCTACGTCATCTCCGCTATTTATTAGATTATTCGAGTACATCGAAAGGCGTATGAACTGCATGCAGTGCTTGTGGTATAATTTTCCTACCACAATCATGCGAGCAGTTCAGGCTAAAAGACAACCAAGTGACGTGGTCGATGATGCTGCTTTGTTAATTATGCACACCCTTAAAACGCCCGTTTTGACCGTTTGGCACGCCTGCGTTCGGATCTCCACTCCCCGTTTTCAAGCACCTTCCCCTGTTACCACCCACATACGCCTCATTCTGTCACTCAAATTAGCAGGCATTCGCTATTTTGCGAGCACACAATTCCCGACCACAATGACTGGTTCGCGCATGCGTATTACAACCCATACGCATGCGCAGTTGTGCGAACATCGCTCGGAGCGAACGAGTGGCCGCTTACGAGCGGCTCTGAATCAGGCCCTTAATTCTGTGCCAGCACTGTAGATCATTGACAAGGAGTCTGCATTATTTGACTGACTGGTGACCACGATATAATGCAGAGTCTGTTGCTAACGACCAGCATGCAGTGAGGAGCCCCACACACAACGCAGAGTCTCTGTGATATTAAATCATCCCTTCTTTCTGCATTATCCTCACTCTCCTGCTCACCATTGATTGGGTCACAACTATAATCTACGTTGTAATTGGCTGTATAGGTTCTATTTCCAACAGTGAACTGAAGTAGCCGTGTTCACCTACTGTTTACAGTATTATGGGGTTTGTGTGCATTCCATCTGGGGCAACTACTCTAGCGATCAGTTTTGAACAGTGTGAAAATACGCTATTGGAGTGCTTGGTCTATTAAAGTACGCTTTCACATATATCTCTGATAATATACTGCTCCATACCCATTTTTTGTTGAGTGTTTGACGAAAGCGTTTTTACATGCAGTGTTAGCTAGGATTAAATATTTCAAACCCCCTGATGACGACACAAGCCTTTCATACAGTGGTTTCCAACAGGTGTGAGGCTCAGCTGTGTTATCATTTAGGGAGGCCGAAATACAACTTGGAATACAGCATAGTATATCAGTGGCCAGGCATATATATTGTTTGCCCCACTGATGACCAGCATATAATTCAATCGGTGCAAGTTCTGGTGACAATCCTACCATCCCATTCTAGCCACAGGGCATATCCTGTTTTATACATACAATATATGTTTCCCTTCATTTCCCAGATTCATGGAGTATTTTACCCATCACGTAACTTTTTTTACATTTTTTTTTTTTTTTTGGCAAACCAAAAACTGGGAATGTGACTTCAGAATAATAATATTAGGGCTGTAATAATGCTGTCTTACTAAATCCAGTAGCTGTATGCGCGCCAGGCTCTAGGCAATGTTTTTCTGACCCGATGGCTTGTTGAAATGAGCTGCATTTGCAAGGGGGGGGTATAACAGTTTAGTTTTTACAGGCACAGAATTATTACAGCCTTGAAGCAGTGGAAACTAGCAAAGTTAGAGAGCCTTTTCCACCTCTCAGCATTTTGCTGGAAATGTAGACTCTCAAAACCCCCTTCGTGTAACGTTCTCCGCTTGGATCTGATTTCAACAGGGTGTCGTAGTCAATCTTCAGCACAGTTCTTAAGTGGAGACCAAGAGCCCTGGGCCTTTAGAGGAGGTCTAGCAGGAGAGTTCCAGGTATCAATATGAATTCAAAACTGAATGACTTTTTATTTTTACTTTATTTTCAACGTTTCTGTGCATCTGAGGAAATGAAAGGCTTGGTCTGCTGAAGGCTTTGACTGATGGTTCTCTCTTCTTTCTTTAGCTACTTAACAAGTCCTGTTTTTCAGGTGGAGGAGACCCTGTTCATCCAAGCGCCAGCGTTGCGCAGCAAGCAGAGTTGCGATTCACATTGGTTTTTTTTGCAGGTTGCGCAGCGCCTGTCCTGTGCGCTGGCGAGCACGTCGCATGCGCAGGCTTGGCTATAACCCGAAATTCCATGACCAAAGGGGAAGTGGTGGATGCCAAAGATCTATGGCTATGATATTGGTAAATAGCTGATTTAATAACAGTGACTGGGGGGGTTGGATAAAAAAAAATTTGCTCATGGACTTTCATGCGCCGCCTTGTTTTCCCCCTTCACTGGTGCTCCGTCGCGCTCCGCGTCTTACCACATTGCTGTGTCGGATGACACGCGCCTCCTCTTGTCACAGCTAATCCCTCTTCAGACCAAACCTCTCCATGTGTCAGAGTATCTTTCCTCAACCTGTAAAAGGTGCCCAGTAAAGGTCACATTGGTTGTACCGCTATTATGATGCCGGGTACTAAAGTGATGCAATACTCTGCATACTATAAGAATGAAACCACTTCAATGTGCCCATTTTTTTTGCTGAAAAATGCCTGCAAGTGGAAGATTCTATTTATTATTTACTATTTTACATTGTTCATCAAGCCTCCTTTAGGTTTCCAGGTCTGATTTATTTATTTTTTTTATCCCTTTTATTTTTCACAGCGTTTGCTTCCAATTGAGGGAGCAAATGACCTGTTTTTTCAGCCTCCGCCCCTGACGCCTACCTCCAAAGTCTACACAATCCGACCTTATTATCCAAAGGATGAGGTGGGTCTAAATGAGTCCGTAGCACTAAATAACATGACTGTTGTGTGCGCTGGTGTACAATAATGGGATACATGGAGTTCTACTCGTAAACCGAGCACGATGGAAAATTAGCACAGAAGCTTACAATCTAGGAATAGTCACATAACTGTTTCTTTAGGAGTTCAGTGACAAAGGACTTGATGTCAGAAGGCAGTAACTCTCAGCCTTGTTAGGAGGGGGTGCTGTTAAACTGGATCCATGTTATGGAATCCCCGTGGCTCTATCTCATGGGGTGTGAGGGTATGAAATTGGAGATTTTCTCAAAAGTCAGGTTTTTTTATAACTTTATATATTTATAACATACCCAAATTGTCCATAATGTGTATAGATATGTCAAATGCAGCAATATTGCTTATTGCATGTAGAATATTGGGTGGACTATATGCAGACAGAATTTCCTTATTCCATGCTATGCATAGGTCAGACATATGGAATAGAGACCAGGAAATTCTAATATATTTTTTCCTTTTTGCTCTTACGCTGAAGCCCTGTGCTTGATGCAGGGGATGGGCATAGACTGCAAAGTAGAGGCTCAGATAATGGGGGTTGCATGGAATGAAAGATCTATGATTTTATTTATAAAACAACATGTGACCCAGTGCTGTACATTGAGGGGATCCCTGGCCCATACAATGACATGAAGCAGATTGTAAGGATGACCTCACTCACGAACGTCTTTATTTTCATAGGCTTCGGTGTACAAGATATGCAGAGAAATGTATGATGACGCAATGGATGATTTGCCATTTGAAAGTCAGCCAGACTTAATAGGAGACAAGTAAGTAAACGACCAGCACGATTTCCCTTCAGTGAACCTAGAAATCTCCATGCCTGATAGCATGGGTCAAGTTCTGTTCTAAAACTGTTTCTCCTTCAGTAGTTGGGCATCTTATAAGGTGGGTTATGGTTCTGCTCAGCACAGCACAAACTATATGGGCATATCAGGATTTCAGGGGCCAGACATACAATGGGCCTTATGTCATAGCCTACGAGATGGATGCCACGGTTTTTTTTTTTTGGGGGGGGTTTTTTTTTTTTTGAAGCGTCAATAATTTAAACCATTTTCTGTTTTTCAAAATTATTACGAAATCCAGTTCTCTGAAGCTAAAATGATTGTTTGTATTTCTTACCATATTACATTTTATTTATAGGGCGCCACGAGTAGTCCGCAGCGCCGTACATACAGTAAAGGGTACACAGAACATTACATTACAATACAGTAACTAAATTATAAACAGAGCACCATACATGAGCTATTCCAGTTGGTCGTACTATCTGGCCTAAAGAACTACTGAAACTAATGAAAATGTAAAAGGAAAATGGGGTTAAGCTGGGTACACACGTAAAGATTCTATGTCCAACTAGTTGATTGGTTGGAATGAAAATCTGGTAAGGTATGAAAGCAAATGACAATCAGCAATTTGCTCCCAAACACCGGAAAATGGACAAAAACTGTTGTTTGTTAAATGTTTGATCTAAACAATTTGTTTAAACTTGTCTGAATGACCATTTTCATCTGTTTTCTGGCATTTAGGAGCAATTTGCTGATAATCAGTTACTCCCATACGTTACCAGATTTTCATTCCAACCAATCAACTAGTTGGATGGTTGGACAGAAAATCTTTACATGTGTACCCAGCCTTGGTGAATTTTGTTTAGAGAAGAATACACAGTTCTAAGTTTGGTGCGTCATCCTGTGATGCAGATAGGTTTTCCCAAGGCTCCAGTGCCGCACACTTCTCTCTGACAAAGCTTGGCTTTCAATGGTGGCAATGTCTCACATACATGCCAACAGGATGTTTACAGATTGGAACTGTGACTCCCGCTCAGCCTTCATGTAATTGGGCTGCTTAGTAGGAGTGGCCGGATTGAAGGACGAGCACGTCATGGTTATCCAAAAATGATGGGCTTGATTCATCTCGGATGGCAATTGCAACCGCGTACGCAGATTGGTCGATACTGCGTATGCATAGCGATCGCTCTGCGATCACCTACGCAGATACAAAGCCATCGAAGGGTGAGTGACGTCAGGTCAATGTTCGGGGGTGGTGACGTGGAGTGGTCATAGAAACGCAGGCCTGCTTGTCAGTTTGATTGCCGTTCCATGGGCGTGCATAAATTAGCCACTGCGACGCCATACGCAGCTTGAGTGCTCACTGCATGCGATGAGGTTAGCAGTTTCTGAGTAAGGTCAGACCTGTTGTAATTATGCATGAGGGGCCGATGTTACTGTATGTTCCCGATGTGTACGCAGTACTGCAAGGTATTACGGATGTGCAAAAGCGGTAGTGGGCGTCTCTATGCTGGCTCTTGATGTCTATCTAGCTTTGCGATTTCAGTCATTGGCACATTACGCAGACCAGCGTGCGCAATCACAGCTGCGATTCGTAGTGAATCGGGCCCTATGTCTTAATGATCTGTTCCCAAACTTTATTTTTTAACCTTTAGTCCAACATCATTTTATTTCCTTATCTAGGCTCGTTGGTGGGCTTCTATCTCACAGTCTTGACTACTGTTTTGTATTGGAAGACGAGGATGGGATTTGTGGCTACGCTGTGGGCACCGCAGACGTCACACCGTATATCAATGAATGCAAACATTCCTGGATTCCTTTCATGCAGGAGAAATACACCAAACCAAAAGCGGACAAAGAGCTTTCTGCAGCAGAGGTACTGATCCCATTGTCCTTCGCGTTAGTCATGTGAAATCCAGCAACAAGGTCACATGCTAAGCATATTGACTTGAGAACTGTCGACTTAACGTACCACAGCTGCCCAAATGTAATAGCCTGCGAGGTGCAGGCACTGCTGAGATTTTGGCTGTTTGATTTGCAGGCACTGCTGAGATTTCAACGTTTGTTTTGCCAAAATCACGCCGGTGCCCGCAAGTCGCAAACTTATTACATTTGGGCCATAGTGTCAAATTTAACACTATGCTTAGCGATCGCAGGGTCAAGAATGAACAATAAGGTTCCTGTTTTTTCTGCTGGTCACTGACCGTGGGACTCCAGCTATGTTGGGCATAGCTGATATCTTTTAATAGCCATTTATAAACTGGCCTTAGTATAAATGGCCATTTATTAACAGCCACATAATAAAAAGGATTAAACCTGAATCTTACAGGCACATTTACCCAGTTTTCCCCCACATAATGTTTTATGTCTGTACCGTTCAGCTTCTGACTTTCTTTTTTCTTTTTTTTTTCTCCTTAGAAAATAATGCTCAGTTTCCACGAAGAGCAAGAAATATTACCCGATACATTCCTTGCTAATTTCCCTTCTTTAATAAAAGTGGACATTCACAAGAAAGTCACTGATCCAAGTGTTGCCAAAGGGATGATGGCATGTCTCCTGTCTTCTCTGAAAGCCAATGGTAAGTACTACAGGGAACATTTTGTGTCATCGGCTAATCGGATTTCTTACACGGTGCTACTTAACCTGTCCTTCTCCCACATTAACTAGTACATTTCTTCTTAGTTTCTTTCCTTTAAGGCAGGGGTTCTTAACTTTGGTCCCCAAGTACCCCCAGCAGGTCATGTGTTCTGGATTTCTTTAATCATACTCAGGTGAGTTGATCTGTTTTGCTGGGCCAGTAATTATCCCACCTCTTTCTACAGGCAGAAATTCTGAAAACATGACCTGGACTGGAGTAGAGAACCACTGCTTTAATGTTAATGGGTGTCATCTGTTACCTTTGGGATAATGAAATATATTTAAAAATATATTTCAACGAAGTGGGGAAGGGTGGGGTCTATTATTGCTGTATGTGCAGGGCTTAATTCAGTGTTTCCCAACTCCAGTCCTCCAGGACCCCTAACAGTGCATGTCTTACAGATCTCCGAATCACAATTGAAATAATTGGCTCCCATCTGTGGCTCTTTTAAATTGGATCAGCCAGCAATGAATACACAGGTGCACCAACTAGGAGATCTGGAAACATGCACCCTTAGGAATGCTTGAGGACTGGATTTGGGAAACAACGGCTTAATTATTAAGAGGAGCATTATGTATTGCCCTGTCAGCCTTGATCTCCCACAGTACGTACATGACTTTTTCCTTTGCTCCCATGTCTCAGGTTCACGTGGTGCATTCTGTGAAGTGAGACCAGACGATAAGAGGATCCTGGATTTTTACAGCAAGCTGGGCTGCTTCGAAATAGCCAAAATGGAAGGATTTCCTAAGGATATTGTTATTCTCGGAAGAACCCTTTGAAGATATTTTCTACAAGACGAAAAAAAAAAAAAAGCTGTTAAAAACTGTTTCTAAGATTTCTAATGGCGTAAGGCCGCAGGTTTACCAACATGTTGTCCGGACCCTTCCTATGCATACTGTCCTACAACTTTAAGATCAGTCGGGGGGGAAAAAAAACCTAGACAAAAAAACCAAACAAGTTTTTAAGGCAACTGTTTAGGCCTATTTACGATGTGATTGGTCGTTTGCATGGGCTCTTACCGCAGAGAAACGCGCTCCAAGCTATAATATAGAAGGACATGCGCCTGATTTTGATATTTTTATGATGTAGATTTGGTTCAAGTAACTGATGTTTCATCGCCTTCTCATGCACTAAGCATACAGTAGTGTTTTCAGATCTGAAACAAAAGGAAAGGGGATTTTTTTTCCCCCTTTACGGGGGGAGGGTCGGGCACTCCACATGGCCAATTATTTTTCTGTGAGCCAGAGAAGGTGATTCCGCGTAGCACTTCTTAAGCGTGGTTAAGGCTCATTCATATAATAAGGTAGATCACCTCCCTCACCAAGGAGGACTGCCACTCGACAAGATGAGTCAACCTTTTTGTAAATGTTACTATATGTACAGTCCATGTTTTACCATGTGTATTTTTTTTTTTTTTCCTTTTTTGTATATTATTATGTCCAGTTTCTTCACACAAGCTTTCATCAAGCATGCGAAGCTTAAAATAATGGGTTTGAAAAAAATATTAATTTGATAAAAAAAAAAAAAACAATGCTTTAACTCCTGTCTTATACTTCTCATCACGATCGGGTAACAGCTGACGGTCTGCATATTTCAATTTGGGTATTGGAGTCGTCCCGTCCCCCCTACCCTCGTGCAGCCTGGTAATTTCTTCCCTAAAGTCCTATATTTTTTGCATGTGCCAAAGAATTTTGGTTGTAACTGTGAATTTCTGATGCCAGCAAGAAAACTATTTCTGTACATTTGAAGTACGCACTACCATACGCAGTGGAAGTATGCATCCTGTGGCTTTCCAGCCGATGCTGAATCACAAGGTCCACAGTGCCCAGCTGGGACTTGTAGTTAAACAATAGCTGGAAAGCGACAGATGGGTCCCCCTTAGCCTTATCTGGAGTACTCGGCCAGTCTCCTACCTAGGATGCGCACTGGCTAATTGGAAATGATTCTCTAAAGCCTATCCCTATAACAAAAAAACAAAGCACAATATATTACTGTCAACCATATATTTGTTCAATTTATTTTTGGCCTTTCTGTGTTTTTCAACCCATAGGAGAACATCCGTTCTGGGCTACAGAAATCGGTGCTTATATTTTTATCTCCTCCTTTTTGACTAAATACTTATTTTGGCAGATGAACTAGATTTAAAGTGTATACTGTAGGCCTGACTTTGTGCTGTTCTTACTGCCGTTGCACTGGGTTTATTCCGTATATTTTGCATGTAGCGGGCTGTTGGCTATTTGTGCATTGTTTTGGTATATAACCCTTGCCATCTCTGATTCCAAGGGCTATTATGCTGCTGTTGTACCCATTTAGGAATGCAGTGTCATTCATCCAAGTTTATGGATCATATCCTTTAACATGAAACAAATCTCTTGCAAATTAAGAATTTTAAAACATTGCAGTTACACCTTACATAACCTGGCTATACGATTGAGTACGACGGTGCTTTCCCCACCCCCAGAACCCTCCTCTAACAGGCGTAGCTCAACTTCCTTAAAGGACTACTACACTTGAATTACAGAGCTTACTAACCACATTCACAATAGTGTATGTAAACCTTCCCCTGACAGAACTTGTATTTGCTATGTAGCTGTTGTAATATTCAGTCAGAGACTCGCTTATCACTGTGATTGCAGAAAGGAAGTCTGTCGCATGTACTAGACTAGTCCCCTTCGTAATCACAGCCCAAACTTCTGCCATTCTAGAGATTAACTATTGTTTACAACCAGTGACCATTTTTATTTTAGCGTGGTAACAAACACACTGTAGTGTGACATGTGGGCATATTACATTGAAATAGACAGGTTGGAAAGACCTGTGACATTGTCCTCCTAATTCAGTATACAGTTTTACCCAGTCCTGTAGTAAGATGGAGCAGGGTTCCCTTCCCTCCAGTAACTGTCAAGTGTAACTGGTTACTACTAGTGCATATCGCTGCATTGCAGTGAATTAAATGGCCTCTATAAAAAATAATTACCTTCTATAATGAGCTATTGGGAATATTCCAAACTATATGCAATAATATATGTAAACATTTCATTAGATTATGTATATCCTGATTGAGGACACTTTTTTTTTTTTTTTGTTCTGTTTTTCTTTTTATTATTTTTAAGTTGTGTGTTTTTTTTTTTTTTTTTTAATTGACGGTTAAGAAAACCTCCCAATTCCTACTCCTGGAACCATTTGTGAATGTCATTAGATCAGGTTTTAGTGGTCCTTTACAGTGACGTTAATGGCAGCCACAGGTTCTGATTATTTGGCAATATATGATTTGAGAGGAGCAGGACTGTGGGTAAATACTGCTAGCGGCCATTAGGCTTTGGGTACAAACAGTGAAATCTCTCTCTTGCAAAAAAAAAAATAAATATCCTTTGAAAGCTGTACTAAAGTAAGAGTTATATTGATGGCTCTCGACAAAGTTTACTAGTTATAACTGTCACATGCTTTCCTTGTCCGACCACTGGTATTGCACTTAAGTTTGGAGTGAGAGGTTAACAGAACAGTTTCTTCTTTCTTTGCCATTTTGAGTTGAACCCCTTTTTTGAAGTTTTCAATCTGGAGCGCGTCAGACCTCTAACCAATCAGCCGACCCACAGGCTGCGTTCTAGATGCATTTCTCTGTCTCGCTAGGTTCCACTATACAAAATTTATTCTGATGTTGAAATAAGTTGCACACTTTTTGTAGAAACTACGTTTTTTTTTTTGTTTGTTTTTTTAATAAAACTAGTAAAAAAAAAAAAAAAATCATGGTCTTTTTATCTTCATCTATTAATATATATATTTTATTTTATTATCTTATTTTATCTTATTTTATTTATTTTTTTTATAGCCCATAACTTGTAAACTCTGGCGTTAGTGTTTCAAAACCTTCTTCGCAAGGTGAATTGCACCAATCCTCATGTTCAGCGCGTTTGCCTCTGAGCAAATGGGCATCTACTAGTGCTGAAAATATTGCAAAAAAACACCAATGTGAACCAAGTGAAATATATGATATTTGTGGCCCTGTACCAAAAATTATAGATCCCATGGCTGATCTCAAAGATATGGGAACCAGGAAATCCTAGCGTAACAAATACTGTATCATTTATTACTAGCCAGTTACGCAAAGGTACAATAGTCAATATCAAATGTTTCTCATCTGAACAGATTAAGAGGCACTTGGGGGTAAATTTACTAAAGTGAGAGTTTTTAGAAGTGAGTTTTAAAAGTGATGTTGCCCATAGCAACCAATCAGATTCTAGCTATTATCTTCTAGAAGGTGCTAGTTAAATGTTAAGTAGAATCTGATTGGTTGCTATGGGCAACATCACTTTTAAAGCTCACTTCTAAAAACTCTCACTTTCGCAGATGACTCCAAGGGGTAAATTTACTAATCTCAATACACTGAGTGCATCTTGATTTGATACATCTACAACGTGCACTTGACCAGTATTTTACTAGGTGCAAAATATATGCCTGGAAACTGGTGTATAAACACTTGCGTCCAACTTTACACAACCCCAGTTCTGTTGACACCCTCACTGAAGTCTGCTTGCGTGAGAAGCACCCATTACCGTCCAGTTACGACTCTTCAGCTGGAAGTATGACCGTAATGTATACGCCAGTAGCCGATATTATGCACTCTGCAAACGTGCAACTCTTCATGAGACCCTATAGGTGCTCTGCTGCCATAGGTGAAATGCAGCAATGGTCCAAGTCCCATGATGCCACAGTCTTACACCACACTGTATAAAGACTTGTGGACTATGGAAGTCTTGAGATGGTACCTGGTATCCATATAGAATTCCATAGAATGTGTTTCAATAAAAATAAAACCCCAAAAGAATGGATGTGAGGAAGAGGCGCACTAACTTGTACACCAGGCATGTCAAACGTGGCCCAAATAAACATTTTATGCAGCCCAACCGTGTGGGCCCAAATACATATATTATGCTGCCCAGCCTGTCCTAGTGTGGCCTCCCTTCATTCCCTCCCTTGTTCTCATCACCCAGCCTGGATGCCGCGATCAGAGCTCAGCTTTGACCGAGCCATCACTCGCCACTAACGGTTCCGCCTCCTTCCTGTCAGCAGCGCAGCCTGGCCCTTCCCTGCACACACAGTCGCACGCAGCAGCGTGCACACCAACAGAAGTCAAGAAGTGGAGCCAGCGCCGGCCCACCAATTCTGATACTGTCGCAGTAATGTGACAGTAAGTAGTGGTGGGTGGGGTTTGTAGCTGAAGACACGGCTGGGGAATAGTGAGGCTGGGAGACGGGCTTCCAGTGCGAGCAATTAACCTCATTAATGAAAGGAACTAGTCTCCTGCTAGGTCCGGATTGACAGACTTTCATCTTGGTTCAGCAAAAAAGATGTCAAATATCAGGAAGAAAACATTAAAGTTAATGTTTTCTTCCCGATACTTGACGCCTCTTTGCTTAAACTTTATTGTTGGTTTTCTTCTTCAGGGTCAATAGGCTCCACAGGGAGACCTTGGGGTGTAGGTGGTGGATCTGGAAACCGGGCACCACGCAGTTAAAAGCTTTCAGCTCCCAGGATGCACTGGTCCACTCTCCCTGCACCCTGCCCCCGAGGCACCTCTGTTTTGTTGGTGCCCGGCCGGAGTAGGTCACAATTACACGGGGGGCTGCTTAGGCAGCCCTAAAGCTTTTTATTTTATGATTTCTTTATTTTGTCTTTTACTACTTGGAGTGCGCAGCAGCAGACTGTCCATAGGATGTCTGAGCTGGTTCAGGCTGGGCAGCCCCGGGGTCAGAGCTAGCCAGGCCTCGTGGGAGGACCCAGACTTCAGCCGGACGTGAAGGGGACAGGTAAGCGGGTCATCGCTTGCGGTGACCCGTGTGTTAGTAGTCATACCTAGGGTCTCAGGGGAAAGATGGAGGTGCTGAGTGTGAATGCAGGCTCTAGCCACCGCGCTTCACTATACAACCAGGGACAACTGGTGCGGGAACCAGCGTCCCGGAGGTTAAACAATCAGCTTGCCCATTAAAGCTGCGCCTCCCCTCAGCTCAGGGCACCTTTCCTCTGAGGTCTGGCTTCTCTGAGCTGTTCTCCTACGACCACGCCCCCTCTGAGGTCTCTGGACATTTTCTTTCAGTGGCACAGTTGCAGCTCAGGATAACGCAGCTCCGGTCCCCCTACATACCTCCCCCCGTACATAGCGCTATAGCTCACCAGACACTGAGTCGCTGTGGTTGATTGTAGTGCCAAATTGCAGTATTATTTCTGCATTGTGTATGACTATGCTAGCGCTGCCTGTCTGTGTCTCTTTTTCTTAACTGTCAGCATATATCTACAGGTTGAGTCTCCCATATCCAAATATTCCGAAATACAGAATATTTTTAGCATGACTGAGAAAGTGACACCTTTGTTTTTGGATGGTTCAATGTACACAAACTTAAAAATATTGTATAAAATAACTTTCAGGCTGTGTGTATAAGATGTATATGAAACATAAATGAATTTCATGTAAGTACACAAACTTTTTTTGATGCACAAAATTATTAAAAATATAATATAAAATGATCTTCAGGCTATGTGTATAAGGTGTATATTAAACTTAAATGCATCCTATGTTTAGATTTGGGTCCGATTACCAAGATATTTCATTATTTTATGCAAATATTCCAAAATATGGAATATTCCGATATCCAAAATACCCCTGGTCCCAAGCATTTTGGATATGGGAGACTCAACCTGTATAACTTTTCTCTAATCCTGCCCTAATACAGGTGTAGTTAGGGTGGTTCCTATACCTCACATCTATAGAAATATTTGTGAGGTTTGTCACATACGGTTGTGTGCTGCACTGCGCCATATTAGGCAGTGGGCTCCTGCAGCTTACCCAAGCATTAGACAGGACCAGTGTGTTGCTCTCCTACTTGTAGCCTATATACTCGTGGTTACATTATACCCAGTGCCATATTGTGTGTTATATTACTCTGCAGATATGTCTGACATGGGAAACTAGCACATTTCTGCACCCATTCTGCTATCTTGCAGATTATGTGCTGCAAGTTTAAGTGAGGATTTGGTTCGGGATGGGTTATGTGTGAGGTGTTAAAATCCCCCATGCACCTCAAACCCCCCAGCACCGGTACAGGAGCCCCCTTGGGCTGCCTTTTCTCAGGTTCTGGCCTCCATTGCGGGCCACTTAGCGGTCCCGGCTGTTTTTCCCCCTATGGGGTTACCACAGCAGACTGTTGGGGACTATCACAAGTTATGCAGACCCCTCCTGTGCCTCCACCATGGGTAGATGTTTTCTCTACTTCAGTGCAGAGCCTGGCGGCTTTCTCTACTGCCCTTCAGACCATGTTGCAGGGTGAGAAACTCCTAAACCTGGCTAGAGATGTCATCTGACGTTGGAGAGGTAGCTCTGCAGGAGGTGGAGTCTAGGTCAAAAATTAATATTCCTGCTTTGGTGAGAGCTGTCAGATCTGTATCGGTAATAGAGGATGATGAGCCAGCCCCTCAATCCAAACACCCTCTGTTTAAACGGGTTAAGGTGACTTCTGCAGAATTTCCTTTGTCAGATCAGCTAGTAGAACACATAGCTGCTGCCTGGTAAGAGCTATCAACCTTACAGGCGTTTGGCCTCATGTTATCCATTTCCTGAGGCTCATTGTAAAAAATGGGAATCACCCCCTGCGGTGGTTTCCCACATTACACGTTTAATTAAAAGTACTACATTACCTATGCCTTCAATTTCTTCCTTTCAAAGATCCTAAAGATAGGAAAGTGGAAACTTGCCTGAAATCTATATACTCTTTCAGGGGCTGTTGCCCGTCCATCCATGGCTATTTCATGGGTAGCTAAAGCTATAGAGAGCTGGGCCGATGCACTCCTCCCTCAGATGGACCTCCAGAATTTGGACTGTGTCTGCCCGCCGTTCCCTATAGCTGTGCTCTTGGAGGGCGGATGCTGATTCTAAAAAAGGCCTGGAAGCCTTACCCTACAGTGGGGAGATCTTGTTTGGGCCAGACCTGGACAAGATTGTTGACACATTGACCGCATCTAAATCTGCGTTTCTGCCTTCAGCATCTGCTTCTTCAAAGCCTCGAACCTCTTCCTTTGGGTCCTTTTGCCCCCAAGGAAAGCCCAAAGGACAGTCCTTTCCTAGACAGTCAGCTTCCAAGAAGGACTCCAAGCCTAAGAAACAGGCCTGGAGCACAAGATGCCCTGCTTCCAAATCAGAGGATAAACCCTCAGCCTGACAGGGCCGGCCTCCCTCTGGGGGATCCCAGAGTGGGTCAGACTTCTTCAATTTGGCCAGTGCTGGTTCAAACCACAAAGGACGTTTGGGTAAGAAGTGGTCTCTCATGGGTATGCCCTCTCATTCCTTTAAAGACCTTCCCACCAGTTTTTCTGCACAGGCCCTCCTTCACATGAGGGACTGGTTATTATTCCACTCTCTGGTTCAGAAGTCAAATGTCTCATTGGCTTATCCTCAACCTCAAATCCCTGAACAAATTCCTCAGAGTGCCCAGGTTCAGGATGGAAACCCTACGCTCCATCATACTGGCGCCCTCTTACCAGCGTTCTCTCCGGTTTGCTATTCTACAGCAACACTTCCAGTTTTGGGCTTCACCCTTTGGCCTGTCCACAGCTTTAAGGGTGTTTACCAAAGTTATGGCTATCATGGTGGCCCATCTGAGGAGTCGGGGTACCCGGCTGCTACCATACCTGGAAGACCTCCTCCTGTTAGCGGGTTCTCCATAAGTGCTTCGCTACAACCTGCAACTGACAATTGCTTTTCTACAGGCGCACGGGTGGTTAATCAATTTGGAAAAAGTCCTCCCTGAACCCCTCACAGAGCCATTCTGGATTCTCAACAGCAGAGAATCTTTCTGACTTCAGAAAAAAAACTCCACTTTACAACTGCGTGTTCGCAGATGCCTCCACAGTCGCTGGGTATCTGTCTACTCGGCGATGCAGGTTTTGGGATCCATGCTGTCCACCTTCGACATGGTGGAATATGCTCAGTTTCATTCCAGGCCTCTGCAGTGGCTGATTCTCACCAGGTGGAACGGATTACCCCACCGAATCAAAGCTCAGACAATGGTACTCTCTCCGGAGGTGCATCTATCCCTCTCTTGGTGGCTACAGACATCTCATCAAACCAAGGGTCGCTGCTTTTGTATCCTGGACTGGGTACTCCTAACAACGGACGCCAGTCTCGGGGGCTGGGGTGCAGTGACCGCTTCACACTCCTTTCAGGGCAGTTGGACAGCGGGCGATGCAACCCTACCAATCAACATATTGGAACTTTGGGCTGTTTTACAGGGCCATCAAGCTGGCCAAATACATACTTTAGGGGAAACCCATGCAAGTTCAGTGCGACAACTCCACAATGGTGGCTTACATCATCCATCAAGGAGGCACTCGAAGTCGGGCAGCAATGACAGAAGTGTCACGCATTCTGACATGGTCAGAGTGTCATCTCCCGGCCACTTCGGCAGTGTTCATACCGTGAATTCTCAATTGGGAAGCAGAAGTCCTCAGCTATCAGGTGCATCGCAGGGAATGGTCTCTTCACCAAGAGGTGTTTCAACTCCTAGTGGATATATGGGGCCTCCCAGAGGTGGACCTCATGGCCTCCCGACACACTCACAAACTGCCAGTGTATGGGTCCAGAACAAGAGATGCCGAGGCAACCTTGGTGGACACACTCAGTAAAGTGGGCCTTCCAGTTTGTGTATCTGTTTCCTCCAGTCTCCCTGCTTCCTTGAGTTCTTCAGAAGTCCAAACAAGACTGAGGCACTGTCCTGCTGGTGGCTCCAGCTTGGCCCAGACATCATTGATACTCAAATCTTCAGAGTCTCTCCATCGACGCTCCGTTCCTGTTGCCTCAACGTCTGGACCTATTGTCTCAGGGTCCTAGCCTTTACCCGGATCTGGATCGTCTGTCTTTGACAGCATGGCTCTTAAGACATCCCTCCTAAGGCCCAAAGGATTCTCTAGCTCTGTCATCAACACGATGCTTAGAGGGCGTAAGCCAGCTTCTGCTAGGATCTACCACAGAGTGTGGCATACATATTTTCAATGGTATTTTCCCAGAGATTACTACCCCCAGGTATTTCGGATTTCCAGAGTCCTGGCCTTCCTCCAAGCTGGATTGGACCTTGGCCTCCACCTGGCCTCTGAAAGTGCATGTCTCTCTGCTCTGTCGGTATGGTTCCAATGTAGAATTGCTCAGTTACCGGATATCCGCACCTTCCTCCAGGGTGTCCTCCGGATTCAGCCTCCCTTCGTCCCACCAGTGGTTCTTCAGGCCCTCCAGGGTCCTCCATTTGAACCCCTAGATTCGGTGGAACTCAAGTGGTTAACTGCAAAGACTCTTTCTTCTGGCTATTGCCTCCGCTAGGAGGGTGTCAGAGTTAGGGGCACACTCCTGTTGCTCCCCTTTTCTGGTATTTCACCAGGACAGGGCTGTGCTTCGGACTCGCCCTGCATTCCTTCCTAAAGTTGTTTCTAGTTTCCACATTAATGAGGAAATTGTAGTCCCGGCCTTTAATCACCAGACCTCTTGGCAGATGAGGTCTCTTTGGATTTATGTGGACTGTACCAGTTCCCTTCGGAAATCAGACTCCTTATTTGTACTCTATGGATTTCACAAGAAGGGATGGCCAGCCAATAAACAAACATTGGCTAGATGGCTTTGTATGACTATCTTACAGGCTTACTCGCAGGTGGGCGTTCCTGTTCCGGCTTCTGTTACTGCTCATTCTACTCATTCTGTAGGTCCCTTGTGGGCAGCTTGCCGTGGCGCCTCGGCTCTTCAGCTTTGTAAGGCGGCCACGTGGTCTTCTGTCCAGACCTTTCTGAGGTTCTATGCTTTTGATACCTTCACCTCACAGGATGCTTCCTTTGGGCACTGGATTCTCCTCTCAGTGCAAGAGCGTCCCCACTCTTAAAAGGACTGCTTTGGAACATCCCCAAGGTCTCCCTGTGGAGCCTATGGACCCTGAAAAAAAAATGAGTTATACTAAGAACTTACCTTTTGTTAACACTTTCTTCGCAGCCCATAGGGTCCACAGGGCACCTGCCCTGATGCACCTGGCTTCATATGGGCTATGTTTCTGGTCACTGGTTTCCCGTCTCCTCTGTGAGAGTGTGATTCTTGTGTGTACCAGTCTTCCTTCTCTCTTATCCTCCTCCGGCCTTTGGCTTATTATGAACTGAGGAACCTCTGGCTTAGGGGCAGGGTATAGGGAGTGTGGACCAGTGCATCCTGGGAGCTGAAAGCTTTTAACTGTGTGGTGCCTGGATTGCAAATCCACCACCTACACCCCAAGGTCTCCCTGTGGAGCCTGAGGACTTTGAAGAAAGAGAGTTAACAAAAATAAGTTATTACCATAACTCTCATTTTTAAAAATAATAAACCTTTCAAAATTGCATATAAGACTTATTTTTTTCTCGCGGCTCACATACGGGCATAGACGTTGAATATTCAGCGTGGTTGGAATTTTGAGTTTGACATGCCTGATGTACACCCTCAACCCACAATAAATATATCCCCCTGTGTCTTCTGATATTTATGTGAGCTCACTGGCCTATTCCAGAGTGATTGCTCGTGGCACAGTGATCGAGCCCTGGCACAGTAATGGCACCTACCATAAATGGGGAGTTATGTAAGCTAGATGTTTGGATAGCAAAATCAATTTAATTTATAAAGATATTTACAATAATGAAAAAAAATCAATGTAAGAAGGCTCATACAATGTGTGCCTCATTCACAGTATGAGCAGCAATCTGTTCAATGTCATAAAAACTGGTGCGCCCCCCTCCTCACGTGAATATTAAAAGGCTCTGATGCATTCTATGACTTTTACAACAGCACAATGAGGCAGCCGTTCACACACACCCATAACATTAACACCTGTAACCGGTGGGATATATTATATGTTGGAAGCACAAAAATGGGCAAATGTAAGGATCTGAGTGACTTTGACAAGGGCCACATTGTGATGGCTAGACAACTGGGTCAGAGCATCTCCAACGTGGCAGGTCTTTGGTGTTCCCCATATGCAGTGATTAATACCTACCAATAGTGGTCCAAGGAAGGACATCCAGTGAACTAGCGACACAGTCATGGGTGCCCAGGGCTCATTGATGCTCGTGGGTCGTGAAGGCTAGCCCCTCTTGTTCTGTTCCACAGAAGAGCTACAGATGTGCCCAGTTACATATTTGCCGCTTGTGCGGCAAATTGCACCACGCATGCCATGAATCACGCACCCGCGAACGATCATGTGCACTACGTTTGCACCTGCGGCCCCATAGGATTGCATGGTGTGATCGCAGTGTGTGCCATAGCGTAGCGTATGCACCCGTGGGTAATCGCATGGTGCGATGCATGCGCATGTTTGTTGCGCGATCAGCAACAATGTAACGGCACATCTGTACTGTAGCACAAATTGCTAAATAACTTCATGCTGGCTATAACAGAAAGGTGTCAGAACACACTGCATCACAGCTTTCTGTGTAGCCACAGACTGGTCAGAATGCCCATGCTGGCCTCTCTCCACTGCCAAATCACCTACACGTGAGCATCACAACTGGACCATGGAAGAAGGTGGCCTGGTCCGATGAACAGGGTTCCAATCCGGAATTTAGCCTGCGCCAACCCAGGACATTCCCCAGTCGGCGCCGTTCACACCGGAGTCGGGTCTGCATAGACCCGGCTTTTCCGGCGTTGAAGTGGATGACATCGTTTCCAAATGCCACTGAAGCCGGACCAATTGGCTGGCATGCGGCGCACTCCAGTAACCCGTGCAGGGTTTCACGGGTTACTCCCGTGTTAAACCCTGCAAGTTACCAGGGTTGGATAGCCGGGTCACTCCAGTGTTTTAGCTCCGGTGTAAAAGGGGTATTATTATTCCCAAGCGTGTGTTCTTCTAGCACAATGGAGGCACCATGTAAGTCAACTTTTATAAATTATTATGTTGAGGGGTGTCTAATTAAATCCATGACCACCACCCACCATCCTCCCCAGTGTAACTGAAACATGCCTGGCATAGCAATGTTGGATGGCAGTGAGAGCACATATATTGGTGGGGTTGGGTATGAAATACTGGCAGTCGGGATGCCAGCTGTCAAAATACCAACAGCGCATCCCAATGCTCAGTATCTCCCGACTGGTCCATAAGTATGCTAACCCACCCCCTTCTCCTAACCCTCTGTTCCTGCATCCTAACCCTCCCCCTCTCCCCCCCCCCCCCCCAACCCCCTGACCATAACTCTCCCTCTTCAGTGGCAAACGCAGGATTTCTAGAGGGGGGTTTCCAAATGCTTGATTTTAGAGTGAGTGTGGCCAGTCCATGAAGAGGGCATAATTAGCACTTATCCAGCTGTAATATGTTACATACAAAGTATATTGTGTTGCATAATTCCAGCATATACAGGACCAGTGATCACAGTTTGCCATTAGATGCGGCAGTAGGGCAATCCTGTCTGAGCAGAATGGTTTTTTTTTCAGATGTGGCACCATTCCCGAGCACTGGAGCAAATCCGGGAGTCTGAGGGAGCAGCAGAAGAACCTAGCACTACCCTGGACATATATGTACATATCGGTCTCCTTATGTACTGGATAGTGTATTATTATACAGTATTAATTATTAACCCTATTGATGGTCTATAGCAGTGCACCCCTAACAGTGCATGTTTTCCACATCTCCTAGTTGGTGCACAGGTATATTTATTACTGGCTGACACATTTTAAAAGATCCACAGGTGGTGCTAATTATTTAATTTGTGATACTGAGAAGAACATGCAGCACTAGTAACATTCTATTATATTACTATTTGTATTGTGGTCATGGTGTGTGCTGGGGAGGGGGGTTTCCAGGCAGACGGAAACCCCCCCTGCGTTTGCTTATGCTCTTAGTGCTTGAACCTAACCTACCCCCAGTGGTGCCTAAACCAAACCCTCTGGTCCGTAGCCTAACGCTAACCTCCCCCCACCCGCCTCCCTAGCCTTACCCTAATCCCCCCGTGGTGCCTAAATCTAACCCTTCCCCCGGACGGCTAACACCTAACCCTATAACGCTATACTTACGTTTGCTGGCTGTTGGGATTCCGGCATTGGCATCTGAACTGGCCTCAGGATTTTGGTGTCTGTGTTCTGTCCCAGGCCGGGATTCTGGCAGCCAGCATCCTGTACGTAGGTATCGTAATTACATCCCATACTCGGCATGGAAATATAAACAAATGTCTGCAAAACAAATTAAATTGCAACAAAGAAATTACACCAGAGCTCATAATGGAACATTGTGGTAAATGTTTTGCAGAGTAACAACAGAAATATATATTGAAACACTACGGCCCAAACAGAACCCCATACTAATACTGTGTTATCATCACACACTGCTGATTTAACCAGTGAATGTCCTTAATTAATTAATGTAGAATAATAAAGCCTAGTTTCTTTAACATGTCCCTATTCTTACCAATGATTCATTAACCCAGAGGCTCCCAAACTGTGCAGGTTTTAAGGATAGCCATACTTAAGCACAGGTGACTTAATTTGTACCTCAACTTGATTTAACCATTTGGACTCGCGCATTGATATTCTTAAAACCTGTACTGTAATGGCAGACTTTAGGAAACTGCATTAATAAATGGATTAGCTCTTTAGTGTCCTCTGGTACCTGAGACTTGTAGTTCCACAAAAGTTGGATAGCCACAGGCTGCATATTTGCAGTATAATTAGACCTGTAACCCTGTCTGAGGTCCTTATTGTCACACTGTAGATGTCAGTCACTATGTCACACAGACTCGCTGTCACACTAGATGTGAATCACAGTATATATCACACTGTAAATGTCAGTCACTGTATATGTCACACTAGATGTCAGACACTGTATATGTCACACTGTAGATGTCAGTCACACTGTATATGTCACACTAGATGTCAGACACTGTATATGTCACACTGTAAATGTCACACTGTAGATGTCAGTTACACTGTATATATCACACTGTAGATGTCAGACACACTGTATATGCCACACTGTAGATGTCAGTTACACTGTATATATCACACTGTAGATGTCAGACACACTGTATATGTCACACTGTAGATGTCAGACACTGTATATGCCACACTGTAGATGTCAGACACTGTATATGTCACACTGTAAATGTCACACTGTAGATGTCAGTTACACTGTATATATCACACTGTAGATGTCAGACACACTGTATATGCCACACTGTAGATGTCAGTTACACTGTATATATCACACTGTAGATGTCAGACACACTGTATATGTCACACTGTAGATGTCAGACACTGTATATGCCACACTGTAGATGTCAGTTACACTGTATATGTCACACTGTAGATGTCAGACACACTGTAGATGTCACACTGTAGATGTCAGTTACACTGTAGATGTCACACTGTAGATGTCAGTCACACTGTAGATGTCAGTTACACTGTATATGTCACACTGTAAATGTCAAACACCGTATATGTCACACTGTAGATGTCAGACACACTGTATATGTCACACTGTAGATGTCAGTCACACTGTATATGTCACACTGTAGATGTCAGACATACTGTATATGTCACACTGTATATGTCACACTGTAGATGTCAGACACACTGTATATGCCACACTGTAGATGTCAGTTACACTGTATATGTCACACTGTAGATGTCAGACACTGTATATGTCACACTGTAGATGTCAGACACACTGTATATGTCACACTGTAGATGTCACACTGTATATGTCAGTTACACTGTATATGTCACACTGTAAATGTCAAACACCGTATATGTCATACTGTAGATGTCAGACACACTGTATATGTGACACTGTAGATGTCAGTCACACTGTAAATGTCACACTGTAGATGTCAGACATACTGTATATGTCACACTGTAGATGTCAGACACTGTATATGTCACACTGTAGATGTCACACTGTAGATGTCAGTCACACTGTAGATGTCAGTTACACTGTAGATGTCACACTGTAAATGTCAAACACCGTATATTTCATACTGTAGATGTCAGACACACTGTATATGTCACACTGTAGATGTCAGACACACTGTATATGTCACACTGTAGATGTCAGACACACTGTATATGTCACACTGTAGATGTCAGTTACACTGTAGATGTCAGTCACACTGTAGATGTCACACTGTAGATGTCAGTCACACTGTATATGTCACACTGTAGATGTCAGACACTGTATATGTCACAGTATAGATATCAGTCTCAGTATGTATGGTACACTATAGCCGTCACGGTATAGATGTCAGTCTCAGTATGTATGTTACACTATAGCCGTCACGGTATAGATGTCAGTCTCAGTGTGTAAGTTACACTATAGCCGTCACGGTATAGATGTCAGTCTCAGTGTGTATGTTACACTATAGCCGTCACGGTATAGATGTCAGTCTCAGTGTGTATGTTACACTATAGCCGTCACGGTATAGATCTCAGTCTCAGTATGTATATTACACTATAGCCGTCACAGTATAGATATCAGTCTCCGTATGTATGTTACACTATAGCCGTCACGGTATAGATATCAGTCTCAGTATGTATGTTAATACACTATAGCCGTCACAGTATAGATATCAGTCTCAGTATGTATATTACACTATAGCCGTCACAGTATAGATATCTGTCTCAGTATGTATGTTACACTATAGCCGTCACAGTATAGATCTCAGTCTCCGTATGTATGTTACACTATAGCCGTCACAGTATAGATATCAGTCTCAGTATGTATGTTACACTATAGCCGTCACAGTATAGATATCAGTCTCGTATGTATGTTACACTATAGCCGTCACAGTATAGATATCAGTCTCCGTATGTATGTTACACTATAGCCGTCACGGTATAGATATCAGTCTCAGTATGTATGTTAATACACTATAGCCGTCACAGTATAGATATCAGTCTCAGTATGTATATTACACTATAGCCGTCACAGTATAGATATCTGTCTCAGTATGTATGTTACACTATAGCCATCACAGTATAGATATCAGTCTCCGTATGTATGTTACACTATAGCCGTCACAGTATAGATATCAGACTCAGTATGTATATTACACTATAGCCGTCACAGTATAGATCTCAGTCTCCGTATGTATGTTACACTATAGCCGTCACAGTATAGATATCAGTCTCAGTATGTATATTACACTATAGCCGTCACAGTATAGATATCAGTCTCAGTATGTATATTACACTATAGCCATCACAGTATAGATCTCAGTCTCCGTATGTATGTTACACTATAGCCGTCACAGTAGAGATATCTGTCTCAGTATGTATGTTACACTATAGCCGTCACAGTATAGATATCAGTCTCGTATGTATGTTACACTATAGCCGTCACAGTATAGATATCTGTCTCAGTATGTATGTTACACTATAGCCGTCACAGTATAGATCTCAGTCTCCGTATGTATGTTAATACACTATAGCCGTCACAGTATAGATATCAGTCTCAGTATGTATATTACACTATAGCCGTCACAGTATAGATATCTGTCTCAGTATGTATGTTACACTATAGCCGTCACAGTATAGATATCAGTCTCAGTATGTATGTTAATACACTATAGCCGTCACAGTATAGACATCAGACTCAGTATGTATATTACACTATAGCCGTCACAGTATAGATCTCAGTCTCCGCATGTATGTTACACTATAGCCGTCACAGTATAGATATCTGTCTCAGTATGTATGTTACACTATAGCCGTCACAGTATAGATATCAGTCTCGTATGTATGTTACACTATAGCCGTCACAGTATAGATATCTGTCTCAGTATGTATGTTACACTATAGCCGTCACAGTATAGATCTCAGTCTCCGTATGTATGTTACACTATAGCCGTCACAGTATAGATATCAGTCTCGTATGTATGTTACACTATAGCCGTCACAGTATAGATATCAGTCTCAGTATGTATATTACACTATAGCCGTCACAGTATAGATATCAGTCTCCGTATGTATGTTACACTATAGCCGTCACGGTATAGATCTCAGTCTCAGTATGTATGTTACACTATAGCCGTCACGGTATAGATATCAGTCTCAGTATGTATGTTAATACACTATAGCCGTCACAGTATAGATATCAGACTCAGTATGTATATTACACTATAGCCGTCACAGTATAGATCTCAGTCTCAGTATGTATGTTACACTATAGCCGTCACAGTATAGATCTCAGTCTCAGTATGTATATTACACTATAGCCATCACAGTATAGATATCTGTCTCAGTATGTATGTTACACTATAGCCGTCACAGTATAGATCTCAGTCTCCGTATGTATGTTACACTATAGCCGTCACAGTATAGATATCAGTCTCCGTATGTATGTTACACTATAGCCGTCACGGTATAGATATCAGTCTCCGTATGTATGTTACACTATAGCCGTCACAGTATAGATCTCAGTCTCAGTATGTATATTACACTATAGCCATCACAGTATAGATATCTGTCTCAGTATGTATGTTACACTATAGCCGTCACAGTATAGATCTCAGTCTCCGTATGTATGTTACACTATAGCCGTCACAGTATAGATATCAGTCTCCGTATGTATGTTACACTATAGCCGTCACGGTATAGATATCAGTCTCAGTATGTATGTTAATACACTATAGCCGTCACAGTAAAGATATCAGACTCAGTATGTATATTACACTATAGCCGTCACAGTATAGATCTCAGTCTCCGTATGTATGTTACACTATAGCCGTCACAGTATAGATCTCAGTCTCAGTATGTATATTACACTATAGCCATCACAGTATAGATATCTGTCTCAGTATGTATGTTACACTATAGCCGTCACAGTATAGATCTCAGTATCCGTATGTATGTTACACTATAGCCGTCACAGTATAGATCTCAGTCTCAGTATGTATATTACACTATAGCCATCACAGTATAGATATCTGTCTCAGTATGTATGTTACACTATAGCCGTCACAGTATAGATATCAGTCTCCGTATGTATGTTACACTATAGCCGTCACAGTATAGATCTCAGTCTCAGTATGTATGTTACTACACTATAGCCGTCACAGTATAGATATCAGTCTCAGTATGTATATTACACTATAGCCGTCACAGTATAGATATCAGTCTCCGTATGTATGTTACACTATAGCCGACACAGTATAGATCTCAGTCTCAGTATGTATATTACACTATAGCCGTCACAGTATAGATATCAGTCTCCGTATGTATGTTACACTATAGCTGTCACGGTATAGATATCAGTCTCAGTATGTATGTTACTACACTATAGCCGTCACAGTATAGATATCAGTCTCAGTATGTATATTACACTATAGCCGTCACAGTGTAGATATCTGTCTCAGTATGTATGTTACACTATAGCCGTCACAGTATAGATCTCAGTCTCCGTATGTATGTTACACTATAGCCGTCACGGTATAGATATCAGTCTCCGTATGTATGTTACACTATAGCCGTCACAGTATAGATCTCAGTCTCAGTATGTATATTACACTATAGCCATCACAGTATAGATATCTGTCTCCGTATGTATGTTACACTATAGCCGTCACAGTATAGATATCAGTCTCAGTATGTATGTTACACTATAGCCGTCACAGTATAGATATCAGTCTCAGTATGTATGTTACACTATAGCCGTCACGGTATAGATATCAGTCTCCGTATGTATGTTACACTATAGCCGTCACGGTATAGATATCAGTCTCCGTATGTATGTTACACTATTGCCGTCACGGTATAGATATCAGTCTCCGTATGTATGTTACACTATAGCCGTCACGGTATAGATCTCAGTCTCAGTATGTATGTTACACTATAGCCGTCACAGTATAGATATCAGTCTCAGTATGTATGTTACACTATAGCCGTCACAGTATATATATCAGTCTCAGTATGTATGTTACACTATAGCCGTCACAGTATAGATATCAGTCTCGTATGTATGTTACACTATAGCCGTCACAGTATAGATATCAGTCTCCGTATGTATGTTACACTATAGCCGTCACGGTATAGATCTCAGTCTCAGTATGTATATTACACTATAGCCGTCACAGTATAGATATCTGTCTCAGTATGTATGTTACACTATAGCCGTCACAGTATAAATATCAGTCTCCGTATGTATGTTACACTATAGCCGTCACAGTATAGATCTCAGTCTCCGTATGTATGTTACACTATAGCCGTCACAGTATAGATCTCAGTCTCCGTATGTATGTTACACTATAGCCGTCACAGTATAGATCTCAGTCTCCGTATGTATGTTACACTATAGCCGTCACAGTATAGATCTCAGTCTCAGTATGTATGTTACTACACTATAGCCGTCACAGTATAGATATCAGTCTCAGTATGTATGTTACTACACTATAGCCGTCACAGTATAGATATCAGTCTCAGTATGTATATTACACTATAGCCGTCACAGTATAGATATCAGTCTCCGTATGTATGTTACACTATAGCCGTCACAGTATAGATCTCAGTCTCAGTATGTATATTACACTATAGCCGTCACAGTATAGATATCAGTCTCCGTATGTATGTTACACTATAGCTGTCACGGTATAGATATCAGTCTCAGTATGTATATTACACTATAGTTGTCACAGTATAGATATCAGTCTCGGTATGTATATTACACTATAGCCGTCACAGTATAGATATCTGTCTCAGTATGTATGTTACACTATAGCCGTCACAGTATAGATCTCAGTCTCCGTATGTATGTTACACTATAGCCGTCACAGTATAGATATCAGTCTCCGTATGTATGTTACACTATAGCCGTCACGGTATAGATATCAGTCTCAGTATGTATGTTACACTATAGCCGTCACAGTATAGATATCAGTCTCCGTATGTATGTTACACTATAGCCGTCACAGTATAGATATCAGTCTCCGTATGTATGTTACACTATAGCCGTCACAGTATAGATATCAGTCTCAGTATGTATGTTACACTATAGCCGTCACAGTATAGAGGTCAGTCTCAGTATGTATGTTACACTATAGCCGTCACAGTATAGAGGTCAGTCTCAGTATGTATGTTACACTATAGCCGTCACAGTATAGATATCAGTCTCCGTATGTATGTTACACTATAGCCGTCACGGTATAGATATCAGTCTCCGTATGTATGTTACACTATAGCCGTCACGGTATAGATATCAGTCTCCGTATGTATGTTACACTATAGCCGTCACGGTATAGATCTCAGTCTCCGTATGTATGTTACACTATAGCCGTCACAGTATAGATATCAGTCTCCGTATGTATGTTACACTATAGCCGTCACGGTATAGATCTCAGTCTCAGTATGTATGTTACACTATAGCCGTCACGGTATAGATATCAGTCTCAGTATGTATGTTAATACACTATAGCCGTCACAGTATAGATATCAGACTCAGTATGTATATTACACTATAGCCGTCACAGTATAGATCTCAGTCTCAGTATGCATGTTACACTATAGCCGTCACAGTATAGATCTCAGTCTCAGTATGTATATTACACTATAGCCATCACAGTATAGATATCTGTCTCAGTATGTATGTTACACTATAGCCGTCACAGTATAGATCTCAGTCTCCGTATGTATGTTACACTATAGCCGTCACAGTATAGATATCAGTCTCCGTATGTATGTTACACTATAGCCGTCACGGTATAGATATCAGTCTCAGTATGTATGTTACACTATAGCCGTCACAGTATAGATATCAGTCTCCGTATGTATGTTACACTATAGCCGTCACAGTATAGATATCAGTCTCCGTATGTATGTTACACTATAGCCGTCACAGTATAGATATCAGTCTCAGTATGTATGTTACACTATAGCCGTCACAGTATAGAGGTCAGTCTCAGTATGTATGTTACACTATAGCCGTCACAGTATAGAGGTCAGTCTCAGTATGTATGTTACACTATAGCCGTCACAGTATAGATATCAGTCTCCGTATGTATGTTACACTATAGCCGTCACGGTATAGATATCAGTCTCCGTATGTATGTTACACTATAGCCGTCACGGTATAGATATCAGTCTCCGTATGTATGTTACACTATAGCCGTCACGGTATAGATCTCAGTCTCCGTATGTATGTTACACTATAGCCGTCACAGTATAGATATCAGTCTCCGTATGTATGTTACACTATAGCCGTCACGGTATAGATCTCAGTCTCAGTATGTATGTTACACTATAGCCGTCACGGTATAGATATCAGTCTCCGTATGTATGTTACACTATAGCCGTCACGGTATAGATATCAGTCTCCGTATGTATGTTACACTATAGCCGTCACGGTATAGATCTTAGTCTCTGTATGTATGTTACACTATAGCCGTCACAGTATAGATATCAGTCTCCGTATGTATGTTACACTATAGCCGTCACAGTATAGATCTCAGTCTCCGTATGTATGTTACACTATAGCCGTCACAGTATAGATCTCAGTCTCCGTATGTATGTTACACTATAGCCGTCACAGTATAGATCTCAGTCTCAGTATGTATGTTACACTATAGCCGTCACAGTATAGATCTCAGTCTCAGTATGTATATTACACTATAGCCATCACAGTATAGATATCTGTCTCAGTATGTATGTTACACTATAGCCGTCACAGTATAGATCTCAGTCTCCGTATGTATGTTACACTATAGCCGTCACAGTATAGATATCAGTCTCCGTATGTATGTTACACTATAGCCGTCACGGTATAGATATCAGTCTCCGTATGTATGTTACACTATAGCCGTCACAGTATAGATCTCAGTCTCAGTATGTATATTACACTATAGCCATCACAGTATAGATATCTGTCTCAGTATGTATGTTACACTATAGCCGTCACAGTATAGATCTCAGTCTCCGTATGTATGTTACACTATAGCCGTCACAGTATAGATATCAGTCTCCGTATGTATGTTACACTATAGCCGTCACGGTATAGATATCAGTCTCAGTATGTATGTTACTACACTATAGCCGTCACAGTATAGATATCAGTCTCAGTATGTATATTACACTATAGCCGTCACAGTATAGATATCAGTCTCCGTATGTATGTTACACTATAGCCGTCACAGTATAGATCTCAGTCTCAGTATGTATATTACACTATAGCCGTCACAGTATAGATATCAGTCTCCGTATGTATGTTACACTATAGCTGTCACGGTATAGATATCAGTCTCAGTATGTATGTTACTACACTATAGCCGTCACAGTATAGATATCAGTCTCGGTATGTATATTACACTATAGCCGTCACAGTATAGATATCTGTCTCAGTATGTATGTTACACTATAGCCGTCACAGTATAGATCTCAGTCTCCGTATGTATGTTACACTATAGCCGTCACAGTATAGATATCAGTCTCCGTATGTATGTTACACTATAGCCGTCACGGTATAGATATCAGTCTCAGTATGTATGTTACACTATAGCCGTCACAGTATAGATATCAGTCTCCGTATGTATGTTACACTATAGCCGTCACAGTATAGATATCAGTCTCCGTATGTATGTTACACTATAGCCGTCACAGTATAGATATCAGTCTCAGTATGTATGTTACACTATAGCCGTCACAGTATAGAGGTCAGTCTCAGTATGTATGTTACACTATAGCCGTCACAGTATAGAGGTCAGTCTCAGTATGTATGTTACACTATAGCCGTCACAGTATAGATATCAGTCTCCGTATGTATGTTACACTATAGCCGTCACGGTATAGATATCAGTCTCCGTATGTATGTTACACTATAGCCGTCACGGTATAGATATCAGTCTCCGTATGTATGTTACATTATAGCCGTCACGGTATAGATCTTAGTCTCCGTATGTATGTTACACTATAGCCGTCACAGTATAGATATCAGTCTCCGTATGTATGTTACACTATAGCCGTCACAGTATAGATCTCAGTCTCAGTATGTATGTTACACTATAGCCGTCACAGTATAGATCTCAGTCTCAGTATGTATGTTACACTATAGCCGTCACAGTATAGATATCAGTCTCAGTATGTATGTTACACTATAGCCGTCACAGTATAGATCTCAGTCTCAGTATGTATGTTACACTATAGCCGTCACAGTATAGATATCAGTCTCAGTATGTATGTTACACTATAGCCGTCACAGTATAGATCTCAGTCTCAGTATGTATGTTACACTATAGCCGTCACAGTATAGATCTCAGTCTCAGTATGTATATTACACTATAGTCGTCACAGTATAGATATCAGTCTCAGTATGTATATTACACTATAGCCATCACAGTATAGATATCTGTCTCAGTATGTATGTTACACTATAGCCGTCACAGTATAGATCTCAGTCTCCGTATGTATGTTACACTATAGCCGTCACAGTATAGATATCAGTCTCAGTATGTATGTTACACTATAGCCGTCACAGTATAGATATCAGTCTCGTATGTATGTTACACTATAGCCGTCACAGTATAGATATCAGTCTCCGTATGTATGTTACACTATAGCCGTCACGGTATAGATATCAGTCTCAGTATGTATTTTACACTATAGCCGTCACAGTATAGATATCTGTCTCAGTATGTATGTTACACTATAGCCGTCACAGTATAGATCTCAGTCTCCGTATGTATGTTACACTATAGCCGTCACAGTATAGATATCAGTCTCAGTATGTATGTTACACTATAGCCGTCACAGTATAGATATCAGTCTCGTATGTATGTTACACTATAGCCGTCACAGTATAGATATCAGTCTCCGTATGTATGTTACACTATAGCCGTCACGGTATAGATATCAGTCTCAGTATGTATGTTAATACACTATAGCCGTCACAGTATAGATATCAGTCTCAGTATGTATGTTACACTATAGCCGTCACAGTATAGATATCTGTCTCAGTATGTATGTTACACTATAGCCGTCACAGTATAGATATCAGTCTCCGTATGTATGTTACACTATAGCCTTCACAGTATAGATCTCAGTCTCAGTATGTATGTTACTACACTATAGCCGTCACAGTATAGATATCAGTCTCAGTATGTATGTTACTACACTATAGCCGTCACAGTATAGATATCAGTCTCCGTATGTATGTTACACTATAGCCGTCACGGTATAGATCTCAGTCTCAGTATGTATGTTACACTATAGCCGTCACGGTATAGATATCAGTCTCAGTATGTATGCTAATACACTATAGCCGTCACAGTATAGATATCAGACTCAGTATGTATATTACACTATAGCCGTCACAGTATAGATCTCAGTCTCCGTATGTATGTTACACTATAGCCGTCACAGTATAGATATCAGTCTCAGTACGTATATTACACTATAGCCGTCACAGTATAGATATCAGTCTCAGTATGTATATTACACTATAGCCATCACAGTATAGATCTCAGTCTCCGTATGTATGTTACACTATAGCCGTCACAGTATAGATATCTGTCTCAGTATGTATGTTACACTATAGCCGTCACAGTATAGATATCAGTCTCGTATGTATGTTACACTATAGCCGTCACAGTATAGATATCAGTCTCAGTCTGTATATTACACTATAGCCGTCACAGTATAGATATCTGTCTCAGTATGTATGTTACACTATAGCCGTCACAGTATAGATATCAGTCTCAGTATGTATGTTAATACACTATAGCCGTCACAGTATAGACATCAGACTCAGTATGTATATTACACTATAGCTGTCACAGTATAGATCTCAGTCTCCGTATGTATGTTACACTATAGCCGTCACAGTATAGATATCTGTCTCAGTATGTATGTTACACTATAGCCGTCACAGTATAGATATCAGTCTCGTATGTATGTTACACTATAGCCGTCACAGTATAGATATCTGTCTCAGTATGTATGTTACACTATAGCCGTCACAGTATAGATCTCAGTCTCCGTATGTATGTTACACTATAGCCGTCACAGTATAGATATCAGTCTCGTATGTATGTTACACTATAGCCATCACAGTATAGATATCAGTCTCAGTATGTATATTACACTATAGCCGTCACAGTATAGATATCAGTCTCAGTATGTATATTACACTATAGCCGTCACAGTATAGATATCAGTCTCGTATGTATGTTACACTATAGCCGTCACAGTATAGATATCAGTCTACGTATGTATGTTACACTATAGCCGTCACAGTATAGATATCAGTCTCAGTATGTATGTTAATACACTATAGCCGTCACAGTATAGATCTCAGTCTCAGTATGTATATTACACTATAGCCGTCACAGTATAGATATCTGTCTCAGTATGTTTGTTACACTATAGCCGTCACAGTATAGATATCAGTCTCAGTATGTATGTTACACTATAGCCGTCACAGTATAGATCTCAATCTCAGTATGTATGTTACACTATAGCCGTCACAGTATAGATCTCAGTCTCAGTATGTATGTTACACTATAGCCGTCACAGTATAGAGGTCAGTCTCAGTATGTATGTTACACTATAGCCGTCACAGTATAGAGGTCAGTCTCCGTATGTATGTTACACTATAGCCGTCACAGTATAGATCTCAGTCTCAGTATGTATGTTACACTATAGCCGTCACGGTATAGATATCAGTCTCAGTATGTATATTACACTATAGCCGTCACAGTATAGATATCAGTCTCAGTATGTAGGTTACACTATAGCCGTCACAGTATAGATATCAGTCTCAGTATGTATGTTACACTATAGCCGTCACGGTATAGATATCAGTCTCAGTATGTATATTACACTATAGCCGTCACAGTATAGATATCAGTTTCAGTATGTATATTACACTATAGCCGTCACGGTATAGATATCAGTCTCAGTATGTATGTTACACTATAGCCGTCACGGTATAGATATCAGTCTCCGTATGTATGTTACACTATAGCCGTCACGGTGTAGATATCGGTCTCCGTATGTATGTTACACTATAGCCGTCACGGTATAGATATCAGTCTCCGTATGTATGTTACACTATAGCCGTCACGGTATAGATATCAGTCTCAGTATGTATGTTACACTATAGCCGTCACGGTATAGATATCAGTCTCAGTATGTATGTTACACTATAGCCGTCACGGTATAGATATCAGTCTCCTTATGTATGTTACACTATAGCCGTCACGGTATAGATCTCAGTCTCCGTATGTATGTTACACTATAGCCGTCACGGTATAGATCTCAGTCTCCGTATGTATGTTACACTATAGCCGTCACGGTATAGATCTCAGTCTCCGTATGTATGTTACACTATAGCCGTCACGGTATAGATCTCAGTCTCAGTATGTATGTTACACTATAGCCGTCACAGTATAGATCTCAGTCTCAGTATGTATGTTACACTATAGCCGTCACAGTATAGATCTCAGTCTCAGAATGTATGTTACACTATAGCCGTCACAGTATAGATCTCAGTCTCAGTATGTATGTTACACTATAGCCGTCACAGTATAGATATCAGTCTCAGTATGTATATTACACTATAGCCGTCACAGTATAGATATCAGTCTCCGTATGTATGTTACACTATAGCCGTCACAGTATAGAGGTCAGTCTCTGTATGTATGTTACACTATAGCCGTCACAGTATAGATCTCAGTCTCTGTATGTATGTTACACTATAGCCGTCACAGTATAGATCTCAGTCTCTGTATGTATGTTACACTATAGCCGTCACAGTATAGATCTCAGTCTCAGTATGTATGTTACACTATAGCCGTCACAGTATAGATATCAGTCTCAGTATGTATGTTACACTATAGCCGTCACAGTATAGAGGTCAGTCTCAGTATGTATGTTACACTATAGCCGTCACAGTATAGATGTCAGTCTCAGTATGTATGTTACACTATAGCCGTCACAGTATAAATCTCAGTCTCCGTATGTATGTTACACTATAGCCGTCACAGTATAGATCTCAGTCTCCGTATGTATGTTACACTATAGCCGTCACAGTATAGATCTCAGTCTCCGTATGTATGTTACACTATAGCCGTCACAGTATAGAGGTCAGTCTCAGTATGTATGTTACACTTTAGCCGTCACAGTATAGATATCAGTCTCAGTATGTATGTTACACTATAGCCGTCACAGTATAGATATCAGTCTCCGTATGTATGTTACACTATAGCCGTCACGGTATAGATCTCAGTCTCAGTATGTATGTTACACTATAGCCGTCACGGTATAGATATCAGTCTCAGTATGTATCTTACTCTATAGCCGTCACAGTATAGATATCTGTCTCAGTATGTATGTTACACTATAGCCGTCACAGTATAGATCTCAGTCTCCGTATGTATGTTACACTATAGCCGTCACAGTATAGATATCAGTCTCGTATGTATGTTACACTATAGCCGTCACGGTATAGATATCAGTCTCAGTATGTATGTTAATACACTATAGCCGTCACAGTATAGATATCAGTCTCAGTATGTATATTACACTATAGCCGTCACAGTATAGATATCAGTCTCAGTATGTATATTACACTATAGCCGTCACGGTATAGATATCAGTCTCCGTATGTATATTACACTATAGCCGTCACGGTATAGATATCAGTCTCCGTATGTATGTTACACTATAGCCGTCACAGTATAGATCTCAGTCTCCGTATGTATGTTACACTATAGCCGTCACAGTATAGATCTCAGTCTCCGTATGTATGTTACACTATAGCCGTCACAGTATAGATCTCAGTCTCCGTATGTATGTTACACTATAGCCGTCACAGTATAGATATCAGTCTCCGTATGTATGTTACACTATAGCCGTCACAGTATAGATATCAGTCTCAGTATGTATGTTACACTATAGCCGTCACAGTATAGATATCAGTCTCAGTGTGTATGTTACACTATAGCCGTCACAGTATAGATATCAGTCTCAGTATGTATGTTACACTATAGCCGTCACAGTATAGATCTCAGTCTCCATATGTATGTTACACTATAGCCGTCACAGTATAGATCTCAGTCTCAGTATGTATGTTACACTATAGCCGTCACAGTATAGAGGTCAGTCTCAGTATGTATGTTACACTATAGCCGTCACGGTATAGATATCAGTCTCAGTATGTATGTTACACTATAGCCGTCACGGTATAGATATCAGTCTCAGTATGTAGGTTACACTATAGCCGTCACAGTATAGATATCAGTCTCAGTATGTAGGTTACACTATAGCCGTCACAGTATAGATATCAGTCTCAGTATGTAGGTTACACTATAGCCGTCACGGTATAGATATCAGTCTCAGTATGTATGTTATACTATAGCCGTCACGGTATAGATATCAGTCTCAGTATGTATATTACACTATAGCCGTCACAGTATAGATATCAGTCTCAGTATGTATATTACACTATAGCCGTCACAGTATAGATATCAGTCTCAGTATGTATGTTACACTATAGCCGTCACAGTATAGATATCAGTCTCAGTATGTATGTTACACTATAGCCGTCACAGTATAGATATCAGTCTCAGTATGTATGTTACACTATAGCCGTCACGGTATAGATATCAGTCTCAGTATGTATATTACACTATAGCCATCACAGTATAGATATCAGTCTCAGTATGTATGTTACACTATAGCCATCACAGTATAGATATCAGTCTCAGTATGTATGTTACACTATAGCCGTCACGGTATAGATATCAGTCTCAGTATGTATGTTACACTATAGCCGTCACAGTATAAATATCAGTCTCAGTATGTATGTTACACTATAGCCGTCACGGTATAGATATCAGTCTCAGTATGTATGTTAATACACTATAGCCGTCACAGTATAGATATCAGTCTCAGTATGTATGTTACACTATAGCCGTCACAGTATAGATATCAGTCTCGTATGTATGTTACACTATAGCCGTCACAGTATAGATATCAGTCTCGTATGTATGTTACACTATAGCCGTCACAGTATAGATCTCAGTCTCAGTATGTATGTTACACTATAGCCGTCACAGTATAGATATCAGTCTCGTATGTATGTTACACTATAGCCGTCACAGTATAGATCTCAGTCTCAGTATGTATGTTAATACACTATAGCCGTCACAGTATAGATCTCAGTCTCAGTATGTATGTTACACTATAGCCGTCACGGTATAGATATCAGTCTCAGTATGTATGTTACACTATAGCCGTCACAGTATAGATATCAGTCTCGTATGTATGTTACACTATAGCCGTCACTGTATAGATATCAGTCTCCGTATGTATGTTACACTATAGCCGTCACAGTATAGATATCAGTCTCAGTGTGTATGTTACACTATAGCCGTCACAGTATAGATATCAGTCTCAGTGTGTATGTTACACTATAGCCGTCACAGTATAGATATCAGTCTCAGTATGTATATTACACTATAGCCGTCACAGTATAGATATCAGTCTCCATATGTATGTTACACTTTAGCCGTCACAGTATAGATCTCAGTCTCAGTATGTATGTTACACTATAGCCGTCACAGTATAGAGGTCAGTCTCAGTATGTATGTTACACTATAGCCGTCACAGTATAGATATCAGTCTCAGTATGTATGTTACACTATAGCCGTCACGGTATAGATATCAGTCTCAGTATGTATGTTACACTATAGCCGTCACAGTATAGATATCAGTCTCAGTATGTAGGTTACACTATAGCCGTCACAGTATAGATATCAGTCTCAGTATGTAGGTTACACTATAGCCGTCACAGTATAGATATCAGTCTCAGTATGTATGTTACACTATAGCCGTCACGGTATAGATATCAGTCTCAGTATGTATATTACACTATAGCCGTCACAGTATAGATATCAGTCTCAGTATGTATGTTACACTATAGCCGTCACAGTATAGATATCAGTCTCAGTATGTATGTTACACTATAGCCGTCACAGTATAGATATCAGTCTCAGTATGTAGGTTACACTATAGCCGTCACAGTATAGATATCAGTCTCAGTATGTAGGTTACACTATAGCCGTCACAGTATAGATATCAGTCTCAGTATGTATGTTACACTATAGCCGTCACGGTATAGATATCAGTCTCAGTATGTATATTACACTATAGCCGTCACAGTATAGATATCAGTCTCAGTATGTATGTTACACTATAGCCGTCACAGTATAGATATCAGTCTCAGTATGTATGTTACACTATAGCCGTCACAGTATAGATATCAGTCTCAGTATGTATGTTACACTATAGCCATCACAGTATAGATATCAGTCTCGTATGTATGTTACACTATAGCCGTCACAGTATAGATCTCAGTCTCAGTATGTATGTTACACTATAGCCGTCACGGTATAGATATCAGTCTCAGTATGTATGTTACACTATAGCCGTCACGGTATAGATATCAGTCTCAGTATGTATGTTAATACACTATAGCCGTCACAGTATAGATATCAGTCTCAGTATGTATGTTACACTATAGCCGTCACAGTATAGATATCAGTCTCGTATGTATGTTACACTATAGCCGTCACAGTATAGATATCAGTCTCGTATGTATGTTACACTATAGCCGTCACAGTATAGATCTCAGTCTCAGTATGTATGTTACACTATAGCCGTCACAGTATAGATATCAGTCTCGTATGTATGTTACACTATAGCCGTCACAGTATAGATCTCAGTCTCAGTATGTATGTTAATACACTATAGCCGTCACAGTATAGATCTCAGTCTCAGTATGTATGTTACACTATAGCCGTCACGGTATAGATATCAGTCTCAGTATGTATGTTACACTATAGCCGTCACAGTATAGATATCAGTCTCGTATGTATGTTACACTATAGCCGTCACAGTATAGATCTCAGTCTCAGTATGTATGTTACACTATAGCCGTCACAGTATAGATATCAGTCTCGTATGTATGTTACACTATAGCCGTCACAGTATAGATCTCAGTCTCAGTATGTATGTTAATACACTATAGCCGTCACAGTATAGATCTCAGTCTCAGTATGTATGTTAATACACTATAGCCGTCACAGTATAGATATCAGTCTCAGTATGTATGTTACACTATAGCCGTCACAGTATAGATATCAGTCTCAGTATGTATGTTACACTATAGCCGTCACGGTATAGATATCAGTCTCAGTATGTATGTTACACTATAGCCGTCACGGTATAGATATCAGTCTCAGTATGTATGTTAATACACTATAGCCGTCACAGTATAGATATCAGTCTCAGTATGTATGTTACACTATAGCCGTCACAGTATAGATATCAGTCTCGTATGTATGTTACACTATAGCCGTCACAGTATAGATATCAGTCTCGTATGTATGTTACACTATAGCCGTCACAGTATAGATCTCAGTCTCAGTATGTATGTTACACTATAGCCGTCACAGTATAGATATCAGTCTCGTATGTATGTTACACTATAGCCGTCACAGTATAGATCTCAGTCTCAGTATGTATGTTAATACACTATAGCCGTCACAGTATAGATCTCAGTCTCAGTATGTATGTTACACTATAGCCGTCACGGTATAGATATCAGTCTCAGTATGTATGTTACACTATAACCGTCACAGTATAGATATCAGTCTCGTATGTATGTTACACTATAGCCGTCACAGTATAGATCTCAGTCTCAGTATGTATGTTACACTATAGCCGTCACAGTATAGATATCAGTCTCGTATGTATGTTACACTATAGCCGTCACAGTATAGATCTCAGTCTCAGTATGTGTTAATACACTATAGCCGTCACAGTATAGATCTCAGTCTCAGTATGTATGTTAATACACTATAGCCGTCACAGTATAGATATCAGTCTCAGTATGTGTTAATACACTATAGCCGTCACAGTATAGATCTCAGTCTCAGTATGTATGTTACACTATAGCCGTCACAGTATAGATATCAGTCTCAGTATGTATGTTACTACACTATAGCCAGTACTGCTGACTGACTGTAGCTGCTACACTGTATCACTATAGCACATTGTTGTGAGATAAGCTGCCGGCGGCGGGTAGTATCCCTTGGCACAGGCAGGGGGCACTGTGGGTGGGGTCATCCCGGGTGTCCTCCGTCTCCTCCTCTTCCTCCCCGCCCGGAGCCGGTAGAGGCAGCAGCGCTGTACCCACGTGTGTCACTGCTGATCCCTCATATCCACCATGAGTTCCTATCTCTCAAACCAGGCGGAGGACGGGCAGAGCGGGCAGGTGGAGAGCTATGTGTTCGGTAAGGCAGGGGGAGTACACATGGGGAGAGAGGGGGTGTATGCGTAGGGTGTCGGGGAGTACACATGGTGAAGTGGGAAGACGAAGGAGTACACATGGGGGGGGGGGTTTGGTGGCAAGAGAGGAGGTGAATGCATTGGGAGGTGGGGAAACGGGGGAGTACACATGGTGGGGACAGGTGTAGGCATATGGTGTGAGAAAACGGGAGTGCGTGTGGGGAGACAGGGTGTATGCATGGGGTTGTGGGGAGACAGGAGAGTACACATAGGGTGGTGGTGTATGCATGGGGTGGTGGGGGGAGTGAGGTGGTGTATGCATGGGGTGGTGGGGGGAGTGAGGTATATGCATGGGGTGGTGGGGAGATGGGGGAGTATGCTTAAGTTGGTGTGGCAAGGAGAGAATGTATACATGGGATGGTGGGGAGATGTGGGTGTATGTATGCGGTTGGGTGGCGGAGAGAGAGGGGTGTATGCATGGGGTGTTGGGGAGACAGCGAGTACACATGTTGATCTGGGGAAACGGAGAGAACACATAGGGAGGTTTGGTGAGAAGAGGAGGTGTATGCATAGGGTGCTGGGGAAAAGGGGGAGTATGCATGAGGCGGTGTGGTAAGGAGAGAGGCTGTATGCATGGGGCGGTGTGGTAAGGAGAGAGGCTGTATGCATGGGGCGGGGTGGTAAGGAGAGAGGCTGTATGCATGGGGCGGTGTGGTAAGGAGAGAGGCTGTATGCATGAGGCGGTGTGGTAAGGAGAGAGGCTGTATGCATGAGGCGGTGTGGTAAGGAGAGAGGCTGTATGCATGAGGCGGTGTGGTAAGGAGAGAGGCTGTATGCATGGGGCGGTGTGGTAAGGAGAGAGGCTGTATGCATGGGGCGGGGTGGTAAGGAGAGAGGCTGTATGCATGGGGCGGGGTGGTAAGGAGAGAGGCTGTATGCATGGGGCGGGGTGGTAAGGAGAGAGGCTGTATGCATGGGGCGGGGTGGTAAGGAGAGAGGCTGTATGCATGGGGCGGGGTGGTAAGGAGAGAGGCTGTATGCATGGGGCGGGGTGGTAAGGAGAGAGGCTGTATGCATGGGGCGGGGTGGTAAGGAGAGAGGCTGTATGCATGGGGCGGGGTGGTAAGGAGAGAGGCTGTATGCATGGGGCGGGGTGGTAAGGAGAGAGGCTGTATGCATGGGGCGGGGTGGTAAGGAGGCTGTATGCATGGGGCATTGTGGTAGGGAGAGAGGCTGTATGCATGAGGCGTGTGGGTAAGGAGAGAGGCTGTATGCATGGGGCGGTGTGGTAAGGAGAGAGGCTGTATGCATGGGGCGGTGTGGTAAGGAGAGAGGCTGTATGCGTGGGGCGGTGCGTCATATTTAGATAATGACATTTACTCATCTTTACTCGCAGCTCATAGGTGTCCGAGCAATAAATAAGTAGGTTTTCGGTTATGTGCACAAGGCGACTACTGCCGCTTACAGCTTACTTCAATTGAGCCCCATCAGTTGGGGGTGGGGGGGATTCTTTCTGTGGCATAACATTGGATGCTTAGGAGGAATTCAATTACTGTCAATGTGCCGTTAGGCATCGCCTACCTGCGCGTATGTCAGACAGTTAAGGGCACAGCCCCCTACGCCGCAAGTTTTTCTATGCACCACAATGAGGTAGGAGGCAAAACTTGCAACGTAGAAGGGGGCGACTTGCTGTTCCAGAATTTGTTGGCCAGAAGTCATCAGTCCCTTTAAATGCGAACACAGAGGTGATGTCATAAATGCCCAAAAGGTTTTAGAATATAGATACTCTTGTTGGAAGGGAGCAGTGAGTTCTTAAGTTATGATGCTTGATTTATTTGGGTCCCTTCTCTCTAGGGTAAGAATGTGAAATATACACTGTGTAACATGCTGTTTTCCCCGCGGTGATTTGTAATTTTCTGGCCCTTACATGTTTTACTTCAGGGTGTGAACTGTCATCGAAGACCACCTATTATACGTTTAAGGTAGATGAGGAGGATGAATACGATCACAGTTTATCCTTGTGCACGGTGAGTTTATTTTTTTTTTTGCCCTTACAATCAGTAATGTATGAAGGTCCGAGCGATTAATTCGGTATTGGGGCCAAATTCGGTTAATCCTGAGCTGCCCCCCTTAGCTCGCACTGTGCATTTATCAGCCCTTTACGGTAACTGATTCCTGCTCGTACCTCCATTGGCTGAAAGCAGAAATCAGCTAGTGACGACGGCAGCCGTTTCTGGCGCCACTTACGCTTAAATTAATCTGCCGCTCAGTTTTGTTAACAGAAAACCCCGTAATTTATAGGGTCACAAATGGTCAGCAGCACCTTACAAAATGCACGCACAGAAATAGTGTAAACCTAACATAAAAGGATATAAATTGCATAGCATTACAATACAAACAGAACAGTTTGCAAAAAAATAAAAATACTATAAATCACAACAAAGTTTAACGCTGGTTGAAACCTGCCCCCTAGTTGATGAGAAAGGAAGAGCACTTGAAGGAAGAGGGAACTGTTAAGACCCCCATACATCAGCAATCGGGAAATTTGCAATCGATTTTTGTATAAAAATCTTTCCCTTTTTCAGTCGATTGTGGCAATTCTGCAATCGATTGAAAAAGGGAAAGATTTTTATAAACGATTGCAAATTGCGTGATTGCTGCAATCAATTGCTGATGTATGGGGGCCTTAAGTTAGAGCCTACACTCTGTAGGGGAGGGGCGGACAGAGTGGGGAAATAGTGAGCGAGGAGCATAGTGCGGTGGGTTAGGATGAAAGCTGGTAAGCTTCGGTATAGAAGTGTGTTTTGAGAGCCTGTTTGAAGCTTTGGAGAGAGCGTGGTGAGATGAGGTAATTGGGAAGAGAGGGCGCAGTCATTGACAGAGCAAAGTGGGTGGGAGTGTGGAAGATGAAGCTAGGGATGTAGAGGGGACAGAGGGCCTGATTCAGAGCTGCTCGTAAGCGGCTGCTCGTTCGTTCCGAGCAATGTTTGCCCAACTGCGCATGCGTACGGATCGTAATACGCATGCGCGAACCAGTCAGTGCAGCCGAAAATCGTTTGTTCGCTAAATAGCGAATGCCTGCTATTTTGAGTGACAGGAGGAGGCGTATGTGGGTGGTAACAGGGTAAGGTGCTTGAAAACGGGGAGTGGAGATCCGAACGCAGGCGTGCTTAAAGGTCAAAACGGGCGTTTTATGGGTGTGCATAATTAATACAGCAGCGTCATTGACCACGTCACTGGGTTATTTTATAGTCAGAACTGCTCGCAAGATTGCGGTAGGAAAAACCAACCACAAGAAAAGCGAGCAGTTTATACGCTGGTCGATGTTCTCGAATTAATCTAATAAATAGCGGACATGACGTAGGATGCGAGCGGGGGCGTAGTTTTCCAAAAAACGACCGCATGTTTTGTTCGCTCGTTCAGACCTAGAGGCGTGAACAGACCGCAAAGAGCGAACGGTTCATTTGAATAGCCACCCCTTTTTTCTGAACGAGCGACCGCATATAGCGTCCGGCTCTGAATGAGGTCCAGAGAGTTATATGGACGAGGGAGGCGTTAGAATTTTACTCTGTAGGGGAAGAGGGGTGTGGTATAACTGGTCGACATGGACGTTAGGGTGACAACTAATATGTGCATCTACAATTAGGTTGACACATTCAGAATGTTGAAATGTTTGGTTTTTTTTTTTTGCTTATTTTAGCCTAAACCTAACAAAAAAAAAAAAGAATAAATCAACCTAGTGATGTCGACATGTTAAGTGACGAAGTTCTGAACGTGGAGCCTTTTAACTGTCGACATATTGGTTGTCAGCCTACTGAATGATGACTACCTGACCGGTTACCGGGAAACAGCCAGTATAGGCCCTTGCATAGAGGGGAGGCAGATGCAGGCGGCTGAAATGAATAATGAACTTAGCAGAAACGTTAAGGTTGGATCACGGTGGAGAGAGACTCTGCAGTCGGGAAGGTCTATGGCCTATTTCACACTTGCCAGTTTTGCCCGGCCGGCAAAAAACCAGGCAGAAGCTGGCCGTGTTTTTTCAGGCAGTCATGGTCTTTCCCATGCAGCAGCTTTGAGCTGTTTTTTAATGTTTTTTTTTTTCCATGCGCAGCAGCAGGAAACTGAGAAAAGCCGGCCGGCGAGTGTGAAAGGAAACCTTGTTTCCTATACACCACTGGCTTGCGGGCACGGCAGCCGTCCTTCTCAGTGGATATTCCCAGCTGTAACACGGCGACCATGCCGTGCCTGGGCTGTCTGCAAGGAGCCACCCGCTTCCATGATTAATTAAATTTAACACCTGGCAAAAAGACGGGTGTTTTTTTGCCTGCCAAAACCGGCAAGTGTGAAGTGGCCCTATAGGAGGAGGTTGCAATAGTCTTCTCGGCAGATGACCACTGAGTGAATTTATAATTGGTTGAAATACTTACTCTGGCTGGGCAGCATTACTGTACTTCTGACATTTCCTAAACCCGTGTACCAGTCTTTGGGCGGTATTCAATTGTTTCGCCCCCCTTACGCGCCCGACGGGAGCTATTCAATTGTTGCTCCTGTCGGGCGCGATCAGCTGCCGGTGCATCAATTCAGCTCGCAGCCCCATGGGGGTTGCGAGCTGAAATGGGCGAAAAGTGCCCTTTTTGGGCGCCAAAACAGCACTTTTTGCAATCACGCCCAGCACTTTGGTCGGAGGTAGCCGTTTTACGCGGCTAAACCCAACCACTATGGGCGCAATCAGCGTGAAAATCGGCAGCAATTGAATAGCGCCCCGTGATCTCCCGTCAAGGGAGATCCGGACCGCGAAAAAATTGAATACCGCCCTTTGTGTTCATTACACCTCATATGACCCCTTTGGGCTATTCCAGAGAGCATTACTTAGTGGCGCTTACATTTATTTATTCTATTTACATTTCTTAGTTTTCTTTTATAGTTTTTCCAAACCGCCTCTTACCTTTGTGATTGCATTACCTGTAATACAGAGGCACCTGTAACCTGTTGTCTTTCATCCTTCTATTCCAGTTTATTTAGCCCATATTGCAGTAAGGCGCTGCCCACATACATTACAGTTCAGTCCTAGTATTTGCTTGGATTATACAAAAGCATCAAGCCGAGTACACACTTAGCAGATCAGATAAAGCTCTGAACGATTATCTGATAGTGTGCACTCTGATCTTTATTCAAAGGGGATCGGGGACATAAAATCTGACTTCCCGATCCGACCGTTGCAGGAGCGTTTGAAGCCATTAATCGGCTAATGCTCATGCATACACCCTTACGCAGTTATTGGGCTGATAGCTGATATCGGGTGGTCGGCCCGATAATTGCATAGTTTGTACCCAGCGTTACTGTATAGTAGATAAGCAATCGGGTCTAAATAAAAATACGCGGTGGTCATAATTAAACCTCCCCTATTCAGAGCCAACTGTAGCTCGATCTAACAACCGCCAAATTTTGTAGGAAGATGGTGAATTTGCTATCGTCATTGACGTTTGCTCCTTGACTGTGATCGCAGAAATGTCAGCCGCAGACTATAGTATTATGTTATGCCCATAATCCCTCCGAACTGTAAACAAAAAAAATATCAGCATTTAGTTTATTTTAACAAAAAATATTGAAATGTTTTGTTTTGTTGTAACGTTATACAAATACTAAATGTGGTGTTTTTTTTTTATTTTATTTATTTTTTTGGGTTTCCCACAGATTAGTCTCGGGGAAGGCGCCAAAGACGAGTATAATGTTGTGGAAGTCACTGCCCGCAATCACACAGATGAGGATACCACTGTTCCCATTGCTACCCTGAAGCTTTCCTGTCAGACCATGGTAATTGCATTGCAGCAAAAAACATTCTAGAGCGGCTTACTACTGTATATCTGATGTGTGAAATGTGAACATTACTGTAACCTTTTTTGATAACAATTTAGTGATATACGTTCCAGAAACATGGAAACCAAAAGCTGTATTGTGTCCTCTGTGTCCGGTCTGCTGCTGCTCCAGATCAGAACCGAAACATAATCTGATGTAAACTGAGCCGCGGAAATAGATTTTCGCGTTGCTCTGATTGAAACCGTTAATGTTGATTGCTGCTGTTGGCCCACCAACACATGGCGGCAGTCTAGGGAGACCATAATGGTTATATTAGTAAAATAGACCCCTTTAGTGTTTTATGATATGGAAATATCTATATATGGGAAAGTTACCAGATGCCTTTTAAACTAGATCTAATCTGGAGGTCTCCTACAACTCCCGACATGCTACAAATTCTGGTAACACCACAACAGGAGAGTATTAGGGTTGTCCATGTCTGGTATTGGGGATTAATATTTTTAAGACCACTGTATTCACAAATCTAAGTGTGTGTAGGTGTGTGTGGTGTCTCTGTGCCATACGGAGATTATGCAAATGCAAAACTCCACCCACTTGTGTCCCATGACTGAGCGTTACATTGTAATTTGTGTCACAATATGGGCAATCTATAATGAGTGCAGGGTGTGCTGGTTCCAGGGAGGCCCACACTGCCCACCATACTTGCCTACTTTTTAAAAAGCATTTCAGGGAGATTGTGAAAGCTGCACCTATAAGCACGGAGGTAAAGTGGACTGTACTGTTACATCTGAGGGGCGTGTCATAAACCTGACTTACATCGAAATGTAAATGAGCCCCAAAGCAGTCAGTAAGAGCTACTTGTTGATGACAACACACTGATACTTTTCAAAAAATGCATGTAGCCATAGGGATCATTGTGCCTTATACCCAATGCAGGGAAATAATACTAAAGATCCCATTTGAATGTATATATCTCTGTTTTTCATATATATAACAGCTACATAATAGGGGTAATGTGCAATCAGGGAGATTGCTGGACTCTTCAGGGAGACAGGGAGATTGCTGCTATATCATGGAGTCTCCCTGACAATCGGGGAGAGTTGGCAAGTATGCCCTACACCCATAGACTGTACTTTCCTTCACGCCAGTGCACACCCTCTGCGCATGTGCAATAAACTTTGGGACTATGCCAGAATCTACCGTGACTCCTCCCTCTCCTTCACACCGTACATCCAGTACCTCTCGCAGTGCTGCCCTCTCCATCTCAGGAATATCCCTAGGATTAGACCCTTTCTCACCCTGGAGACAACCAAGGTCCTCATCTCCAAATTGGACTACTGTGAACCCCTTCTATCTGGCTGCCCTGACTCCCTCCTCTCTCCACTCCAATCTGTCCTTGCCCACCTCATCTTCCTCTCCAAAAGTACTATTTCTGCTGGTTTGGATACAGGATCTTGGCACACTTGTAGGTAAGTACATACTAATAAACTTCAAATGGGCTCTCAAGACCCCACTACTTCATCAAACCAACCAGCTCTCATCCTAACCCAATGCTAGTTGTCTCTCCTCTGTGCGTCACCCCTGTCCGTCTGCTACTCCCATTTAACTTGTAAACTCTCACGAGCAGGTCCCTCTTTTCTCATGTGCTTTCCCTTCCCTCACTTATACCTTCATCTACAGCTTACAGCAGCACCAAACCTTTGGGGTTCTGTCGCCCCCTGCTGCTTATTTGGGTACTGTGACGGCTGATGCTTTTGATGTTTATAAACCTTGTCCATGTTTTGTACTGTAAGTCACATTTTATTGTTTTGTTCATACTGTATTAAATACTTTGTAAGTCGCTGCGAACCCCTTGTGGTGCCATATAAAGGATAATTATACTCGACAACTGCGCCACTGTGAGAAGAGGGGACCCACACAGAAACAGTACATTGGCCCCCTCCTCTCATAAACCGACCCTGCACCACAGGCACTGAGCGCACACTGCCTAGGTTACAATGATCAGCTCATGTATATAGATGTAGCTGGCCAGTGCTCCAATTTAGATGATGGTCTCCGGCTAATGTCTGCCTTTATCCTATTTCCATCTTTGGCCGTGGCGTACATATAATGCACGCATTCTTATATACAATGGTATGCAGTTACCTTTTTCATGAGTGATTTAAGCCGTCTAAAATAGTGTAATAACTGTTGTGCTTTGGCTTAGAGGAATAACATGTCTTACTAAGTTATTCGTGTTTATTGTTCTTTAGGTTAGTGTGGATAACTTTGAGATCCGGCCTCCAGTTACATTTCGCCTGAAGTTTGGTTCTGGACCTGTTCTTCTGTCCGGACAAGTAATAGTCGGTAAGACTTACTATCTGAGTGATGTGTAAGGGTTCCTAATCTCCATAAATGTTGTGGCCTCATTAAGATCATTATGCTGATTACTGCAACTAAATGCTGGGCATACGCTGTGAGATGCAATGTCAGACTGATAGGACCTTTAGCTGACAGCCTCAAACCCAGCAGATATGGTGTGAGATATGTCACAGGGTATGGCCACAATATCTGCGTTTTCTCTGGGGAGGAAACATTTCCGCGTTCCTCCCCTGTACAGGAACAGGTGACATGTCGGACGGCCAATTATCGGATCTCGCGAACATGCTGGACGATTTTGCATGTCCGACAGGCCGATAATTACTGACCAATAAATAATAATCGGATGATTATCTGCCGATCGGGCCGATAATTGGACAATGTATGCCCAGCATTACTCTTTCAACTTGCAACATGTCTTCTGCGTGAATGTACCTGTTAGACTAATATCCACTGTCCAGTCAGTTTCCATGGTTATCATATTTTGCTGTAGAACAGTGTTTCCCAGCCTCGTTCCTCAAGGCCCACGAACAGTCCAGGTTTTAAGGATATCCATGCCTGAGCACAGATGGTTAAATCCAAATAACTCGGGCACTAATTAAGTCCACCTGTGCTCAAATATGGCTATTCTTAAAACCTGGACTGTTAATGTGCCTTGAGGACCGAGGTGGGGAAACACTGCTGTAGATGACCGGTTCTAGAGCCACTTCTGGAGTAAGTGCCAGCAGCAGTGCAGTTCTGAGTGTTTAACAGGAAATTTCAGATGCAAGTCCATTTAACCCGGACAGAGTCATTGCAGTAAGGTATAGTACTTACCATAATGATTTTAAATTTTAAGCAGTTTCTCATGTATGTATAAGCCTGATACAGTATTGGATTGAAAACATCTGTATGTGCTCCTGCTTTGTGTATATACCCCTATATGCAGAGTTGTGCTCTATCTGTACGATTGGTTTATTACAAGGCCTCGTCATCAGTGCACACTTACACTAGCCTATACTTGGTGCAATAATACGTCTGACAACAGGCATACTGTAGCTTATGTCCAAATCTGCATAGCCCGTGGTAGAATCGCCCCACCAGCATGAGAGTGCGCCATTGCAACCAAGTTACACCTTCTCAGTCATACGTGCAGATGCTGTATGATTACATGTGACCCTGCATTGTGCGTATTTGTGTACGCCGTATCCGGGACTGCATGCAGTGCGAGAACGTGCACGTATGCTCCGCTAATCGGCGTTCAACTCCCCACCAGACCCAGTATGTGAGAGTGTGCAGACCTTTCGGGTTATTGAGCGCATCTCGTGTCGGAGTGACAGTATCCGGGTTGGTATGTGGAAGTATCTGGGATAAATTCATAAAGTTTTATCCTCTCAAATTCCTGTTTATTTCTCATTAAACAATGAAACCACTTCTGGCCAATGACCACACAGCTGGGCTCAATAATATATACCGTACAATAATATGTACATGAAATTAAGTTGATGCTTAATGTGTCAAGTGCGTTTTCGGTTTCCTTAGAGAAAACAGAACACTGTAAAGCATAAGCAGTTGGCCTGGTTGCCTCCTAGGTAACAACAATGTTCTGTACATGACGCATATTGGTGAGTCCTGCACAAGAACATCACCAGGGACCTCACAATAAACAGAAAAGACCTACCATGTTGTATTGCTTGAGCTTTTTGTCCTGTCAGATCTGATTGCCATACTTAAAGCTGAACTACCAACTAAAGTTGTGAACATTTGCATTTGCTGTTGTAAAATGGCTGCAGAACAAGCGTGAGAGCGGAGAGGCCAATGAGAAGCTATGGGATCCGTGGTTGTGACCCCTCTGTGGTCCTCCTGCTCCCACTCAAACATCGCACTACCCTGGTTTTCAGCCAGGGCTGTGACACTGCGATTGGGCCGGACCGCCTGGTTCCCAGCAGTGGACGTGGCTAGAATGCGCCCTTTTCTTTCCTCGGCGTGACGTTCAGTGCTGTGGGGCTTGCTCTTACTGGTTTATATTTAAGAGCGGAAAAAATAAGTCTGTTGAACAGTGTATTTTTGCCTAATGACGACTTAAATACACTTTAAATTTTAATAAGTGATCTCGCTTTAGATATCGGGCAACACGGTTCCCTTTGTTTACTTGATCAGACGCTACTTTTATTTGCTGGTTTCCTTCTCTGATTTGTGTTGGAGTCCTTCACTTTACTACGCACAACATTACCGCTGCGCCCGTTTTACTGCTCTCACAGCTGTGCAGCGGACATGAAAGATTTTGTTGCGTTTATTTGGATCTCCCCTCTCTGATTGTGGTGGAGTCGCTCAGATTACTGTGCACATCATTATTATTAATCACCATTCTACTGCTGACATGTAATTGAACTTACTCACATCTCTGACCTTCCCGGGTCTCTCCGCCTTATGGAATGGCCATACTAGGGCAGTGGCAGGCGGGTTCCATGATTGTACCAGATATTGGGTAAAATGCACCGTTTTGGTGTCGCTTTATTCTGGTCCTAGTTGACAATGTTCTGGTGTAACTCATTTATTGTTAAAATTTAGATTATTTTTTATTATTATTATTCTCCTTTCCTTTCTATTTGTCCCCTATGTAATGAATAAAGTAATATAAAAATCTGACATTTGTGTTGGTAGACTAAAATAAATGATATTTTTGGTAAAAATTTTTATTTTTGGTGAAACGCATCCGTTGTTTAGAGATGAATATTGGACTGGTCGGGGAGAAAGCACACCAGTAAATTTTGGTTGGATTTTGTTTACGTTTTCAGCACCCCCAGACTTGGATTCTGACATTGAGGAGGAGGAGGAAGATGATGATTTGGATGAAGAGGAGGATGATGAAGATTTACTTCCCATTAAACCAGTCAACAAACAAATGAGAAAATGATCTAGCAGTTTTACTGCTCTGAAACAGTGAGCTTTGGGCGTACATGTAATGTACAATGCGTATATCTCCTGCGTATTCTATGTACATAGAATGTTTGCAACGTGTGCCATCCTGAAAATAATGATCTATATATTGTTTATGTATAGATACACGGGAAGGCACACTTGTGCCTTTTTGTATTGATGAACCTATTTTTGTACTTGAAATTTGAAGTGACTGATATACTTTTTGTATATTAGAAATTTTATGAGGTGATTTTGTATTTTGTACAGAGGACTAGCTATGGTTTGTTTTTCATGTAGCTGTGGGAAAATACCAGATACACACTTAGTGGAGGATGCTTGTTGTTTTTTCCTCTGCTTTGTTATTTTGCAAGCTGTAGAGAATGGACCCATAATCTATATAATAAAACTAATTGCTGCTAAAAAAAAATATCACGTTGGCTTGTAATGTCAGTTTTGAGCTCTGATACCCCCTCCACCTGTGTCAGTGATGTCACTTACTGAGCGTTCAGGCATAACACACATCCACAGTCTCCAAGCATATCTGTTATTTCCATCACTCATGACCTACACCCTGTGATGAAAGACACACACCTGAAAATCATCCAATAACATTATCACAACTAAAAATGTATAACAATATAGAAGAAAGGGAAAAAAAAGCAGGCAAAGAAGCACAGGCACATACAGCGAAGAAAAAGTGAGGACGTCCCAAAAAGTACTATAGTAAAGATGGTAATGCAAAGGATAATCTACAATAGCTGTCCTGTCTTCGTCATGCTCGTGTGGAGTGATCTCCCTCTGCTGTGATGGAGAAGAGAGACAGCGGGAGAAGCCAGATGTCAGAGTTTGCTACCGTTGGTAAGTGTCGCACAGAGGAAGGAAAGAGGGAATGGGTGGGATAGATGGGAGAAAGAAAACCCCAAAAAATCCTCGAACCAGCGACTGACTGGTCCAACATACTAGTATCTAATAATTCTTAAGCAATCCCAAGATGCCCCCCTACATGTACCTCAAGTGGCATTGCACCTTTTACATCCACACGGATTGGATGTAAACCATGGTGGTCAATCCTTTGGAACAATTACCTGATGAACAATAATAGCATTTTGAGAGGTAACCCTTTGGCTGGCATCCACTTCTTCCATCTCCAAGTTCATATTACTAAAAGATGAAAAAAAAAATATGAACATGATCAGACCAGTAACTAGACTTTTTGGTGCCCTGGGCCAGGAAGAGCAAGTACGCACTTGCCGATGCCAGCACCCCCGCCGTGAATGGCATTGTGCTGGGGACACAGCGTTAGTGTGTACCCAGCTTAAGATGTGTGCCAGAAAAAGGGCCACGGCCTCTCATGGGGATCGGGAATGACCAATCTGATTTGTCCCATACGATGATGAAGGTACCGATCCCTTTCTATCACTGTCCAGGTGTCAGCGCCGAATACAGTGTGAATCCAATGGCTGCAGTGATGATACAAAGTAATGATGCTGTATAACTCACCAGCTCTAGATGTAGGAGAGCACTGGTGATGCTGCACCTGCTGCAGGATTTGTCCATCGGAACAGCCGTGCACAAGCCTGGAGCCGGCAGTGTAGATCGCAGACTGAAGGTATAGAAAGAGCGCTGCTTGTAGTGTATATGCAGCAAAGAGCGGCGGGTAGATCTGTGTATGTACTATGCACTGGCAGCTGGTAACACCTGGATCGGTAATCAGTGGCTGTATGCAGATAAAGGGGGAGGATGTGACTGGTGGTGGAGGTGGCCAGATGGAGGGGGAGTTAGCCAGGAAGCAGATAGGGGCGGCCAGGAGAAGCGGAAGCACAACTTAACAGCGCCCCCTGCTATACTGTGCCATGGCGCACCACCTTAGTTATGGCCCTGAACATAATATATTGTGCAGTAATTACACTAGAGTTTGGAACACTCCACAGTAAAGTGATTCATCCCTTACCTAAACGTTCGTGTAAGAGTTAAAGTGAAAAATAATAAATTTATATAGACTCCAGGTATGAAACGGACAGAGAACAATTAATTAGTTTAATAAACAGTCTATGTTACAGTAAAAATGCACTTGTATGGTAAAGGAAAAAAACTTCTAACTCCTAAACAGGACGGTTCAACAGCAACAAAAAAATGGTCCGGTTTAGAAGATTTATGCGAGCAGAACCTCTCGCGCTTTGGAAGTTCTGCTTGGTGAGCTATACACTATGTATATAAAAGCGATTGGACACCCCCGGGTTTCAGTTGGTTTGGCATTGGTGCAATAGTTGTAATGCGTGGTCCCATTAGCTCTGAGAAGTATAGAGATGTTCTCGATAACTCTGTGCCCCATACTTTGTGACAGTTCTACGGAAGCAACAAATGTTTTTATCAGGAAGACAATGCCACCTGTCATGTTTCCAGGGCCACGCAGGACTGGTATACAGAAAATTCGGTAACCCGGATTGACTGGACAGCTCAGAGTCCAGATCCTAATCCCATTGAGAATTTCTGGGATGAATTGGAGCGACGGGTGCGTTCTAGGCCGATTCGACCTTCAGTGTCCCAGTTGGTCACTGTACATAAGGCAGAATGGCAAAACATACCGCCAGCTGCTGTCCAGGAACTTGTGGTCAGTTTGCCATGAAGGGTGTCTGCAGTAATCACAGCACGTGGTGTACCTACAAAGTTGCTCTATTTGCTGTCCGTGTCCAATCACTTTTGTCTAGTGTAGTAAGTCATTCTATAAATGGTCTGAGATACAGTATCCCTTACACCACTGGTTCTCTGCTATAGTCATCAAGTACCACCAACAGGTTATGTTTTCTGGATTTCTTTAATTTTGCACTGGTGAGTCAATCTAATTTTGCTGGGTGACAGAAATCCTCAAAACATCGCCTGTTGAGAAAACTTGGGGGCTAAGGTTGAGAACCACACTGCTTTACACTTTTGTGGTATAAATGTTCCTATCAAAGAAGGCTTCCATTATTGTTTAGGAATTCATTGAAATCACACAAGTGGTAAACTGATAAGACAATTAGCATATATTATTATTTGTTGTTCACTTAGGTGGGAGCGCCATTGTTTACATCAGTGGTTCCCATACTCGATCCTCAAGGCCTCATAACGACCCAGGTTTATAACCATGCTTGGGCATAGGTGACTTAATTAGTACCATCTCTGCTCAACTATGGATATCCTTAAAATCTGGAATGTTTTGGTGCCTTAAGGACCGCGTTTGGCAACCACTACACTAGAGAAAAGGTCACGCTTCGTGTTTTGTCCCTAAAGAGATTAATAAACGCAATGGGGGGACCTTATCACTGTTTGTGTCGGGGCTTGGAGGTGAAGAACATCTAAAGAAACTGCCTGAACAGGGACTGATACATCTGTCATGTCTGAAGGGATCTACCATGCACCTGGAAAGAATCTGCTGCTCAATGTGGGTAAGAAAACACAAATGAACTCCCGCAATGATGCCCTGCAAGTCAAGGAGGCTGATGCAGAGAAGAGCGTACTTTATTGCGGGGTGTATCTTGTTTGTTTTCGCACTAAACATGCTCCAAAAATGGTTGCAGGCAATGTATAGTAAGGGCTTCCTCACATATATGCACCCTGTTAAGAGCTGCGGATTTGTGGCATTATGCCCAATAGGAGGCGTACAATTTGCGCCAGCTAAAGCGTACGGTAGTTGCAGATCCAGGATGATGATGACGACGAATGGTGACACGACATGGTGAATCTCCCATTGGGTGATTGCTGGAACCTCACCACAGCTGACAGCCCTTCTTAGCCCTCACTTATGCCAACAATCTGAATTATTGAGACAATGCAAATCGTTACCAATCTTAAAATAATGATCAATAAAATATATATTTTTTTTTTCTTTATAAATTTTGCCCCACAGCTAATGTTTCCTTTGTACTTGTCTCTGAGTGTTCTGAGCACCGGGGGGTGCAAAGTGTGAGGGATCTGCTCCCTCAAACTTACAGTAGGCTCCCCAGGGACAGGTGGGGAATAATTGTCCAGAAATACTTGAATCCTTGGCCTGTGGTCCCGGTGGTAAAAGGTGCTGGTGCTCCTTTGATAAAGCTGCATGGCGGCAGCGAAATGCATTAGGTGGCTACTTCTGGGCACTAGGTTACTTTACAGGGAGCTTCCCTCTTTTCATTTGGGACATTATCCGGATTGGAAACCCCAGCACCTTTTACCACTGGGGACCACAGGCCAAAGATTCAAGTATTTGCGTTGGCCTCCCAAGCAGACTGGAACCATCGCTAATTAGGATCCTCACCATCGCTGCCTAAAGCGGGTAATAATATAATTTGCTGGACAATTATTCCTCACCGGACCCTACTGATATATCAGAACTGTACAAAATTATCCAGTACCCAGGTGTACGATCTTAGCATAACCAAATCAACTACATATACGTACATACAGTATATGTATGTTTATTATTGCTAGTTTTGCACGTCAGCTGTCTTTTTATATATTTTTTAATGTACTCAATTTTGTGTGTTTTCAATTTGATATTAAATGTTTATTATGAATTTTTACTATTAGCATTTTTTCTAGCGCTGTTTTGACCATTGCTTGATTATCTATATCCAGGAGACTGACTGCAGCAGCTTGGAGTAATAGCTTTTTAGCAGCCCCCTATTTACTTTTATAGTAATTCTCTCCTCCCCAGGGACAGGCTCTGCATGGGGTGTAGGCTAGGGTTAAGCTGCGTGGGGGAGGTTAGGGATAAGGGAGAAATACCAAAACACCGGAGGACCAGAGGCCTGACCTGGAGGTCACATGACCACCAGGACCGGAAGACACCTCTGCAGCCAGAGGGAGCAGGTAACGCTAGGTCACCAGGGACGATGTGTTGACATTCTAACATGTCGACATGGTCAACATTATGACCTTCTCGACATTCTCATGTCAACATATCCCCAACTCTCTCTGCATAAGATGGCTGTACATACATGATCTCTGTACTGTTACAATGGATGGGGGTCATTGCTCCGACCTGTTGGGTCCCTGTTTAGCCCCAGCACATGTGCACCGCAGCTTTTTTATTTTTGTATATTAAATATAACATTTAATAAAGTGTTAGCCAGCGTGGTGTAATGGTTAGCATTGCTGCCTCACAGCACTGAGGTCTTGGGTTCACACCACAGTCCTAACTGTGTGGAGTTTGCATATTCTCCCTGTGCTTGCGTGGGTTTCCTCCAGTTACTCCGGTTTCCTTGAGCAATCAAAAATATATTGGTAGGTTAATTGGCTCACAAAAATGAACCCTAGTGTGTATGTGTGTACATGTAAGAACCACTGGGACAGGAACTGATATGTCTGGCCACATATTCTCCGTAAAGTGCTGCAGAGTTTGTGTGCACTATCATGTCCGGTGGTGCCACTTCAGGGTCATTCATGTTTCATCTGGTCATCCGCCGCATCCCTGAAACACTGCTTCTCCATTTTAAAATAACAGTCTGGCTACATGGGCGTGGCCATGTTGGATTCTGTCCAACCAGACAACGCAGTGCTCACATGATCTGATTATCCAATTGACACTGAGAGTGCCCTATTTAAACTAGCTCCAGAGACCAGCTCATTGTTAGAAAAACTAACTTCATTCCCATGAGGACAGTTCCCTGGCTCAGGGCTTTGTCTGCTTCCAGCTCTGTTCCTGGTTTCTCAGCCAGTGTTCTGCTTTCACTTAGTGCCTGTTTTCTCAACAAGATCTCTGCACTCACCAAGTTCCTGTGCTCTCAGCAAGTGCTCCGTTTACACTAAGGGGTAAATTTACTAAGATTCGAGATGGTCCCGATTTTCAAAGTGATTTATCTCGCTGGTACTCGCCAAAACTCTGGTGATTTAATCCCTTTTTTTATTCCAAATTTACCAACAGGCGATTTGAGGCCAAACGAGTTGGCCGATGGTGAAGCAGAACGAGATATCTCTCCCGACTAACTCGTTTTGCAGGAGATTACTCACCCGAGATTGCAGTGTTTTCGCTCTGCAAATCTCTCCCGAGCTAGCAGCCAGCACATATCAGTGAGATATGTGCTTGCTGCTTTTGTGTTAAGACTTGTAAAAAATAGATGTTTTAAAAAAAAATGACATGAGGTCCTCCCCAAACACTAACTAGCCCCGGACATGCCAGCTAGTCCTGGTTCTTCACATTACGAGGAAAAAAATGTGTAGGGTTCCACTGTAATTTAAGAACCAGTGCCAGGCAGCAGGGACAGAGCTGGTTTTAACTATACGGAGAAAAAAATTGACATGAGGTACCCCGTATATTTAAAACCAGCCCTGGAGCCTTTCTAACGGCGGACTGATGCCACAGCCAGGGGTGACCTTTCACCGGGCCCCCCAGCCGCAGCATCATCCCTGACCGTTAGTCAGCCTAGGCCAGGGATCCATGGGGGTTTGAGGATGCCCCCCCCAATAAAGGGGTCACCCTCTCCAGGGCACCCCTGGCCTAGGCTGATAGCCCGGGGCTATCCCTGCCAGCCCTGGGCGGTGGGTGGCGGGTTGATTGTGTTAGGTGTAGTGTAAAAATTAGAATTTTCAACATTGTCTTTACAGTGGAACTACAGGTCCCAGCAAGCCTCCCCCGCATGCTGGTATTTGGAGAACCACAAGTACCAGCATGCGGGGCATTAAGGGTCCACTGGTACCTGTAGTTCACCTGTAAAGACATGGTTAATAAAACACACAACACTTTAATGCATCCATAAACACACTTGCACATACTCACCTGTTGACCTTTTGACCCTGCCGACCTATTGACTGTCTAACATCTGGTGTTTATCTAGACATTGTCAATCTAATTACTGTCTATTATAGTCCGGAAGACGTTCCTTACCATTAGTTCACTGTGGTGAAGTATTTTATGTTCTTAGCAGGGTATATATTACCTGTCAGGGGCCCTGATTCAGAGTCGGACGCTCTGACAGAGCGCTCGCTCTGAATCAGGGCCGTCCTCTTTTTTTTTTTAGAGCGGCCTCCTGGTCGCTAGCATAGCTGTGGGTGACCACCCACAGCTATAGCGAGCGGCCAGGAAGATGGTCGCGAAGGTCAAGACCATCGCGACCATCGGGCTTGTGACGAGACTCTTGTGGTAGGGTCTCGTTGCCGCAAGCCCTGGAGTGCTATTGTGATGTCAGTGGGGCCGGCCCCAGACGATAGACGTTCCCATGGGAACGCATCCGTCTGGCCAGGTACGCCCACCAAAGGGGGTGTGCTGTCACTCACCATCGACAGCACGCCCCCTTTGTAGCGAGACCCATAACGACGGCTTGCCCGTCGCTATCCGGGTCTTGTGCATGCGCACGACGGAGCCAGGTCCGTCGTGCGCATGCGCACTGGGCCAACATCGACCCGCTTGCGAGCGGGTCTGAATCAGGCCCCGGGTTCAGTTGTTGGGAGTATAGTTAGAAACTGGAGATTGTTCTAATCCCCATTAGAACCCTGCCCTGACAAACTGATTGGCAGACAGAGGGACAAGGTTGTAGTGCGCCTGACAGCCATGTTAATAATTGCACTTTTCTTTAATAGGGGTCAATTCAATTAGGAACAATGCGCCGGCGATACGACAGTGTTTAAATGCCGGTAATATCACCCTCCATTACCCCTAAATCAGCTGAACATCATCCCTACCGCAGCCTCACTGAAGTGCATCCATGAGTTGAGTCTGCCATATGCACAGGATTTGTGCTCACTGTACAACCCCAGGCATCGCGCTGGAATGGAGCAATTTTCTATTCATCGTTCCTACAATTAATTAATGGACCCCATAATGTGCAGTCTACAGTTACAGACTATTAAGAATATTCATGATACTAGTTCTAGTGTGAGCTTGGCACAGCAGAGGCTTTTTGGCACCCAATGCAGGACTTTAGACGGGTTTAGCCATTTTACACGGCTAAACCCTGTCTATTTGGCCGCGATATGCATGGACGCCCAAAAACAATTGCATATTGCGCCCCGATCTCCCGTCACTTTACAGATCTGGTGCGATAAAACAATTGAATTGCCCCCTAAGAAAGTGTCCACCATTCTATGGGATATTACTTGTGTAACATTGAGTATAGCCAACTTCTGTATTCTTTAGCATCATAATCAGCAGAGCAGCCGAATAGGGGCATCACTCCATAAGGGGTCCCTGACTGATCAAAACAGGTGGGCCTGGCGGCAACTGCAGCGCTAGCATCCGCCAGTGCTAACCTCAGGCCGCTCAGATGCATCCAGGACCGTGACCTACTTCCACCCATACAGTGAAGTGCTTTCCCTGCAACCATCACTCGTCCCCTGGCTTTGTATCCCCAGACTACTGTGTGTGCAGGTATGAGCGCCCTCTGCCCTATCCATAGCCTTTTTACTCACAGCATCTATGTCCAGGCCCCTCTACTACCTAATCATGTCGCAGTGGTTGAAGAGCCCAAGGTGTGTGTGTACTGCAGCGTGCATCATTGGAAATCGTCACTGTGTGTGGGCACATCATGCTGAGTGACCCCGCTCACCTGGGCTGGCTGCTCTAAGGGTGGAGTCACCCTTGTACACTGGACATGTACCCATCTCCCTATTAGTGACATCAAGCACTGGTCTGCTCATGTACATGTTATATAACAATGCTCTGCAGTGACTAGCAGTCTATGTACAAAACCTTGGAGAGAGATAAAGTGCCAACCAATTAGCTCCTAACTGCCATGTTACAGGCTGTGTTTGAAAAATGACAGTTGGGAACTGATTGGGTGGTGGTTTATCTCCATCCGCTTTATCTTTTTTTGTGGGGTCTATTTACAAAGCAGTGTTAGGAGACAGAGTGAAAAGTGATAAGAAAGTGATAAGGTGCCAGCCAATCAGCTACCAACTGTCATCTGAAAAATGACAGTTGGGAGCTGATTGGCTGGCACCTTATCACTTTTCACTCTGTCTCCTAACACTGCTTAGTAAATAGACCCCTTAGTCACTGAGGCTGCAACTGCTGCTGGTGCTGGTAGCGCTCACAGGTTAGGGTGAGGGAGAGACTGGGAGCTTCTTTATCTTTACCAACAGGTCAGGTCGAACACTGTGTGTTTTATTTTTTCATGTGGAGGCCAATGTGTGTGTGTGTTTTTATTAATAAATATAATAATAATAAAATAGTTATGTATATGGTGCTCCAGAATTTCTTGCTCAGGTGCTACTAGACCTGGGGCCAGCCCTGATCACAATGTTAGGTCAGGTACGTTACAAGGTGCTGACATCCACTATGTGAGGGGTGTATGAAACCTTTGTTAGCTTGAGGCACTATAACATACCTCCCAACATTAGAGGTTAAGCTGATTGGGACCAGGGGGGTGTGGCCACATCAAGGGGGGTTTTGTCCGCATCACGGAGTGGGAGGGGGCGATGTCTGGATCATGGGTGTGTCGTGTCCACATTCCAGGGGCTTGCCTGGTGCTGATCAGAGCTAGGCTGCCCCTAATCCCTCTCTTGTCCTGCTCCCACCACACTCTATAGGTCACACACAACAGTGGCAGGCGCGTGCTATGCAGAGCAGAATAAATGTATTGTACCTGCCAACTCTCGGGCAGTTAGGGACAATGGGACAGAGCCCTCAGATAGGGACTGTACCGCTAAAATAGGGACATATGGGAGGTTGGCTATAATTGATAAACCTCTGCATTAAGGATCCTGTGACCTCATTTGACATTGTGGATGTGTCTCTACTTACTCCCCAGTATTGAGATCCTACAATTACTTTCTTGTTTCTGTTTCACAGGAAACCAACGTGCTCGGGAAGAGCAGGGGCCACAGGAGCTCACAGCTCTGCAGGCCTATTTGCAGGCGTCACGGAAAGAGATCAGCAGCATCCATCGAAGCCTGGACAGCATGGTCCACCTTCTAGAAGAATCGCTGTAATATTTTTTTTGATTGTTGATTGTTTTTGTTACTTTTTGTAAAAAAAAAAAAATATATATATATATAAATAAGTTGATTTGTTCACAAGTGGCTTTTTCTTTGTCATGAAGAGAAGAGAATATATATATATATATATATATATATATATATATATTTTTTTTTTTAAACGTGTTCTAATATTGCAGCATCACTGCCACATACATATACCTCTATATAATAAGCAATAAAGTGTTTTTGTCTGTCTATTTGTCCTTCATGCATGGCCAGAGTTTTGGACCTAGCTTCACCATATTTGGCATGGTGGTGTAGTTTGACCAGGATTAGGTTTTTGCCTAGGTTTGAACTTTGTCAGGGACACACATTCTCACGCAAACCCTAAAAATGGGGACACTTAAGTTACACAGGTTCCAGGGCTGGCTCCAGAGGAAATTGGCAGTCTGCCAAAAACCTGTGAGAAAGCTACAAAAGTGTCCTTTAAACCTAACAGTCTGACACTGAGCAAACTTGATGACTCATGCAAGTTCATATTAAATCCAGAGCCTCTGTGTTTGCATGTAAGGGTGTACCCAGAACTTTTTGGGCCACATATTGTAGCAAGATTTTAAAAGCCCCCTACCCCCCCAGAGGTAAAAAAAAACATTAATTTTCCCCCACACAGAGCCCATTTATGCTATGCCAGACAGATCCCATTCGGGTTATGCCATACAAAGCCCATTCAGGTTATGCCACACAGTAGTACCCCTTATACACATTATGCCACGCAGTAGTAGTGCACTTTATACCAGAAAGTAGGCAGACTTGGACAGACATCACCAGCGCAATTTGAATCTGGTGCTGGTCTGCGAGCTCTGATTGCCTCGCGACTGGCGGCGCTGTCCCTCCAGTGTGCCAGCTGTAATCAGCTAGCGGGCCGGCACCAAATCAACATCTCTGACACTCAGGACCCCTTAGACAGCCCTGACTGGACCGGCCCACCTTGTGTGCGTGACTGGGTGCAGGGGCAGCGGCGGGCCACAGAGGCAGCTCGAGCACCATTGCAGCCGCACCCCTTGCACCCACGGTAGTTACGCCACTGTTTGGATGCATGTTAGCAAACAGTGGCGTCCTTTTCAGGACCAATGGAATGTGGTTATAGACGAGGATAATGTAAACAAATAAAGGCTGCAGGTGTACTTCAGGGTCCATTCTTCAATCCGGACAACGCCGGGTATCCCAGCTAGTAATATAATATATGTAAACAATACCAGAGACATATGGTAAGGGGATGCGCTTTGTATAAATTAGAAATGCAGAAATTTAGTGTTAGGTGTTGTAAATGGTGACTAGTACATACTGTATTTATATATGGGAATAATGAGTGTTGGTGTGTGTGTATGAACCTGAGATCACTTAGAGTAATGGTATTTAAACAATTATACGAAGAGGTCCCAGTAAGTGTATAAATGGAATTAAAATAGCGGGTGCAAAAACGAATAGAACTGGTAAGAAATGGCAATATGAATAAATTATGAAAAAAGAAAAGAATGAGAATGTGAAATAAAGTAAAACAAAAAAGGAAAAGAAATGGCAAAACAAATAAATAAAAATATGAAAATAAAATAAGAGTTTAGGAAATACTATGCTTTTGACTACCACTACGCGCCCTAACAATGGAAGCTTCAGATCTTTCCAGCACAATAGTTGGGATCGTATTTTGTCTATAACTTGCAGGAAGTTGTAGTTATATAGTGATGAGAGATACAATGGGCTAATTAAGCTTTTGTGATGTAACAGTAAATAAAGAAGCTATAGATGGGAGCTAGGATAAAGGTGATGAAGTAGTTATAGGGAGTATCTCTGATTTATCCATGTTAATGCGATATCCCGTGAAATAACTAAAATGGCTTATGATTTTCAGGATCACTGGTATAAATTTTATTGGGTCTGAAATAAAGATCAGCATATCATCTGCAAATAATGATAATTTGCATTCTTGGTGTCTAATTTTAATCCCCCCGAAAGTAGGACATTTCCGCAAGGCTATTGCTAATGGTTCAAGAGCGGCTGCAAACAAAAGTGGGGATAGGGGGCATCCTTGTCTTGTACCCCTCTGGATATAGAAAGGTGGTGAAAGATATCTATTAGTTAATAGCTGAGTAGTAGGAGAGAAATAAATAGAATTCAACAAATTGATAAGAAGAGTGGGGAATCCAAAGCAACGACGTGTCTTGAACAGCGCCTAAAGACAAAAGGAACCGGGATCACCGTCTGGAGAGTCATGTAGGGACTGTAGAATAGTAAGAACCTTTCTAGAGACCAAGTTTCGGCCTGATATGAAGCCAGTTTGGTCGAGGTGGACAATGGATGGAAGAATCGTTTTGAGTCTTTCTGCTAATAATTTTGTGAATATTTTATAATCTACAGGTTGATTAATGTGCTAATGTATATTGATGATGGTATTTAAGGGAGCCTGGGTGGTCTGTTTAGTATGCTCTTGGTTAACGTGCTGAACGGATGACACACGGCAACTCGTCTTGATAAAGACCCGGATGGGTCGAAACGTCGATGATTATGATGACCGTATTGCTTTACTAAGATGAAGTAACTATTAAAAGTTATACCTTTTTTCACTATACTATGGTGAGTGCCCTCTTTTTGACTGAAAAGTCACCAATGGATTTATCTATGGAGCATGCTCAGTGTTCTCTTTAGTGGTGCACCCCATTGACTTTGCTGAAGTGGTTGTGAGTGCAGTATTTACTAAGACTTATATTTGGATTCTGATTTATTGAATTCTATACAGCACCCATCGCCAATTGTTGTGGATTAAGACTAAAAGACTGACTGATTTTGCATACTAAACCAACTACAATATGAAGATGTGTAATATACTACTTTTTTAATTTTTTTTGGATTTTTTTCTTCTAGTGTCGGATTCCATATATCTGCAGTTTTGTGCCGGATTGCTAAATGGTTATTTACCTTTGCTTGTTTTGTGTATAAGCTCTTATTAGATTATGACTCAGGAATAATCAGGAATAAGTATTGTGGATGATGATCTACTTGCGTTGGCTCAGAATACATTGATCTCATTAACTGATGATGATGCTGATAAAATTTATTTTGAACAGATTGAGTTCACTGAGCTTCCTGCGGAGAGTGTATCTGATTTATATAAAAAATTATTGAAATTGAGGAGACGTGAGACCGATCTCCTACTCCATGGCCAGTTCTTGAGTGAGTATCATAGAACGAAAAAGATCCCGCGGGGGTTTAGGATCGCCACTGTTCCCACACTAGGCAGAACTAACCCGGCTTTCTGTGCCAAATGGTGCGGGGTACTGAACAAATGCTCAGCAGATTTGATTTTGTTAGTAATAGAGGAAGTAAGTGGTGAACGTAAAAAGGTGAGATTGGATATTGAAAATTTTAAGGGGTTGAACCTTAAAAAACTCACGACTGATAAAACTGAGCCATGGCTTGAGAAGATTCGGAATCAGGTTGAATCTTATCATCAGGAACTTTTACAATTTAAAAGGAAGAAGCTGGAAACAGTCATTTCTGATTATAAAACACATATGGTATATAGGTGGCTTGTCGATGATAGTGTAGGTACCTGTGGACGTAGACCTCCTAGAACATGGAGATATAGACCAGCATATCATACTGACAGGTCAACAGCTCCATCATCATCAGAAGGTGAGATATCTGATGGTACTGACAACTTAAGAGACCACTCTGATTTTTTAGAACAATTAGGAATAACCAGAGGAGAGGGGGGTGGCACAAGAAAATGAGGCAGGAAGCCGAGGACTCTTAACTTAGTTTTCAATCTCATTGTATAATAAGTGATGTAGAGAGATCAGTACTAGCGTTAGGTTTAGCATTCATCCCTACTACCTATCATGACCCATTTGATAGGGTTGTGGATAATTATCGCTTTAATAGGAAACTACGTCTACGTGAATACTTCTCAGAACCTAATCAGTGTGTCGAACAGGGTAACAAGTTTAGCAGGGCAAGTTCCTTTGACCCAGTATATAATCCGAGTATAAAAACATTCGGTAGGATGATCGAGGCAGAGATGCAACAGGTGGTTGATATTAAGCCTAGATATTTCAATATGACTTTGGAGCAAAGAAAAGCCCTTAACTCATTGAGAAAGAATGAGATGATTACTATATGCCCTGCAGACAAAGACGAGGCGGTGATTATACAGGATTGGCCTAGATATAATGATGAGATGCAGTGCCAGCTTGCAGATAGTAATACCTATGTGAAATTGACGTGTAATCCTTCTATGTTGATCAAACATTCTATTGATGATACTATCAACATGGCTGTAGTAGCTGGTTGGATAGATCAAAAAACGGCTGATTATTTGATGGTAGAGTATCCTATCACGCCTATCCTGTATGCTCTGCCCAAGATTCACACGAGGTTGGAGGATCCCCCTGGCCACCCTATAATCTCTGCGAGGGGCTCGCTGTTACAACCATTGGCGATCTATGTGGATTAATTCCTCAAACCTCTTGTGAAAAATGTCACTAGTTATGTGAGGGATACCTCTGATTTTCTTCAGGTCAGACTGGTGACATCTATCTCTCCTGAAATGTGGCTTGCTACGATAGACGTACAGTCTTTATATACGATTATACCACATGCTGATGGCATACATACTGTTCGGAATTTTTTGACTCAGGCGATGTGTAGTGGTATATGTATAACCAGGAGTTTTATGCTCAGATATCAGGAACAGCAATGGGTTCCAACATCGCACCGTCATACGCAAATCTATATATGGCGGCATATGAGGAGAAGCATATCTACAGTAGATATAGGAGTAATCTTGTGACCTGTTTGCGTTTTATCGATGATGTGTTTATTATCTGGTCTGGCACAAAGGCAGAATTTATCAATATGGTTGAGCAACTTCATATGCTCCCTGAACCTGTAAAATTTACATTTCAGATTAATCAAAATTCCATTGATTTTTTGGATGTCTCGCTCTTCAAAGAGGGAGATAGACTTGGTTCCACACTTTTTCGGAAGTTCACTGATCGGAACACTATATTAAGAGCGAATAGCCAACATCCTGCTATCTTAAAAGAGAGTTTACCCATATCTCAATTTTTGAGGGTATTACAGATTAATTCATCAGAAGAGAAAGCTCAAGCCCAGATGGATGAGATGGAGCATCGTGTTTTGGCTAGGGGGTACTCACCTGCAGTCATCGATCGATATATCATGAAGGCATACCAGAGGGCATCTGGATCTTGTCAGGCTGATAAACCAGAGAAAGAAGCTGAGCGTATGACATATGTGTCTACTTTTGATCACACCTCAGCGGTATTGACACGTACCCTCAAAAAATATTGGCCACTGATTAATACAGATTCTACTCTAAAGCTAAGGAAATGTCCACCTCCGATGAATGTATTCAGGAGAGCGCCTAATTTAAGGCAACTATTGATGCATCCAACTTTACAACCAACCACTGCCAAATCCATGTGGCTTAATGTTGCTAAGAAAGGCTGCTTTAAATGCAATTCCTGTGGCACATGCAGATCCATATTGAGTGGAGATTCATTCCCACATCCACAGAGTGGAAGAAAGATTAAAATCAAACATAAACTACTATGTACAATGAAGTTTTTGATTTACTTTGTGACATGCCCTTGTGGCCTTTATTACATAGGCATAACGACAAGGACATTTAGAGAATGGATGGCTAACCATCGGGCATCCATTCGCGCAGCAATAGAGACTGGCAGTTCGGATAAGCATGTCGCGAAACATTTTGTCAGCTGTGGTCATCAAGTGTCTAGCATGCGGTGTATGATGATTGACCATATCCCACCTCTAATCAGAGGAGGGAACCGTGAATTGCTTCTGAGAAAGAAAGAGGCACGGTGGATCTATTCGCTTGGCACTATTACTCCAGGTGGTTTAAATGAAAATAATCTTTTTAAGATATTTCTACAGTAATGGTCTTGAGTGAAATCTGGAATGTGACTAATCTATAGATTTATAATATATGGAATACAACCTCGAGTTTTTTCAATTTTCTCAAATGTTTTCAATATTTTAAGCTGGGACAAATATGTCCAATTTATGTGTTATGTTGTGATATTTTGATGTTTGTCTAATGTTTGTTTTTGTGATTGTTTTTACTTGGTAAGGTGTTGATCGAGACATATGATGGTCTGGTTTCTTTAATTTAGATTTATTTGGAGAGGGTATGGTGTTTAACCAATTTTCTCTAGGTGAATATAGCTTTGGGGTCTTTTTTTCTAGTTAGGGTTGATGCTTGTTCATATGTAAAGATCCGGAGAGAACTCTTTCCTTAAAAACTACTCTGAGAGTTTTTCACATCTTCTATAGAGCTCCTTTTGAGATTTTATAAATATTGGGTTTTCATATAGCTACCTATTGTGTGTTCAGATACATGGGTGTTATCATCCTCCGATAATCCTGTGCTGTCAGATGTCCATGACAACCGTGCCCCTGCATATGTGTAGTGTTAATTATACTGTATTGATTGGTATCCATGGCAATCTTACTCCTGACTTCCGGAGTGCTTAAATTGCATGGGGAAGTGAGAGTCATGGATTATAAGGAGTTTGCTGTGGAGTTTGATTAGCGATGATCCCGGGGATGCCCTGATGATCTGAGGTGCTGGGTTAAAGTATACTTGTTTTCCTGTATCACCCTAGTAGCCGATAATGTGTGGTATACATATCACGGTACTTCCGGGTTGGTGACACGCATGGTTGCTGGCTGGTGACACTACTACAATGCACTGACGGGTTTCCATGGTTACCTGACTACTAGCTTCCGGAGAGCTGACACGCATGGGGTAGTGAGAGCTATGGATCATGGGGAGTCTTGCTGTGGGATTCAACTCGCGGTGATCCCGGGTGTGACCAGATGGCCTGAGGTGCTGGGATTGAGTGCGTCTATTCCCCTGTTACACGCCCCATCAGTAGATGGCGTGTGCTATGCTTACCACTGTACTTCCGGGTTGGTGACACGCATGGTTGCTGGTTGTTGATGCATAGCTATTGAACCAATATGGACCTTTTTGCTTGGTGGGAGTTCTCTCCCCTTGGCCAGATGCACAGCAGGGATGATCGGGCGCAGGTAGATATACCTGTGTATGTGACATCAGTGGGTAGTGATAAGTTGATTAATGTGCTAATGTATATTGATGATGGTATTTAAGGGAGCCTGGGTGGTCTGTTTAGTATGCTCTTGGTTAGCGTGCTGAACTTGATAAAGACCCGGATGGGTCGAAATGTCGATGATTATGATGACCGTATTGCTTTACTAAGATGAACTATATTAAAAGTTATACCTTTTTTCACTATATTATGGTGAGTGCCCTCTTTTTGACTGAAAAGTCACCAATGGATTTATCTATGGAGCATGCTCAGTGTTCTCTTTAGTGGTGCACCCCATTGACTTTGCTGAAGTGAATGTGAGTGCAGTATTTACTAAGACTTATATTTGGATTCTGATTTATTGAATTCTATACAGCACCCATCGCCAATTGTGGATTAAGACTAAAAGACTGACTGATTTTGCATACTAAACCAACTACAATATGAAGATCTGTAATATACTACTTTATTAACTTTGCTGAAGTGGATGTGAGTGCAGTATTTACTAAGACTTATATACTGTTTATATATATATATATATATATATATACTGTGTATATATATATATATATATATAGTGAAAAATTTGTGTAGGGACAGTGCACAAATAAAGGATTCTCTCAGGTTGAGTTAAATGACAGATAACATGCAACTAGTGCAATGTGGTGATTAAATAATATGATAAAGTCAAATAAAAGTCACTGATCCTTGAAATAAAAGTCACTGATCCTTGTAATAAGAGTCACTGATCCTTGTAATAAAAGTCACTGATCCTTGTAATAAGAGTCACTGATCCTTGTAATAAGAGTCACTGATCCTTGAAATAAAAGGCGGCAGCAGTCTTCTTGGGGTCCCGTTTGGCCAACGGTTGGAGTGGTTCTGAAAAGAGGGTTAAGAAGACATGCGCCTGATAGTGTAATAATGTTGATTAAAGTGAAATTCGGTGCTCGAAATAATTGTGCGTACCAAAAAGAAAATCTTTAAAGTTTATCTGAATTCCAAAGGTACAGGGCTCACACTTGATGGGGTGGACAAGATGTCATCTGCTGGATCACCTTAGAAAGAATAAGAAATAAAGGGCACTGTGGTGAAATAAAAATCTAATTCTAAATGCAGCTCACCAAAAAGGGGTGGCAACCCCTAATGGAGCATAAAAGATACAAAAGATCGGAGTGCAAAGAAACATTTAATGAAACACTGAGTTCAATTGAATTGTTTAAAAGCTATGTAATAATTGACAACAAATGTAATTAGTAGAGATTAAATTATCACATGAATCTCACAAATAAGAGATCTTAGACCAACATGATATACATCATATGCATATTGATTAAAAATGAATCAGTGTTGCCACTGTCCCAAGGAATGAGTGTATAGTGATCGATCACTGCAAAAAAATTTTTTAGGGAGATACTGCAGTTTCATATAGCATGAGACAAGCTGGACCCGATATAAAAAAGGTCAGTCCACAGCAAATGCGTGACTTGATAATTTTGTACTTATAGAATGGAGTTCAGAGTGGTGATTGTATAAATTAAAGTCAGTACCAGGGTGGTAACCAGAATTTAATTGGTGGTTTTCGCTTATCTGGTTTGTAGCAGGACGCACCCGTCTGTGGGTGTTCTTGTAATGTTCCTCCCGATCACATCTCAGTACATGCAGAGAGCAGTGTCTGGATTGCCGCTCTGAAGGATGGCCGTGTGGAGGGAGGCTGTTACCCGGTATGTACTGACAGGCTCTCCTCTGTCTCCAGTGAGTAATGATGAGACAGACTGGGGAGACCGATCCACTGTCTCTGAATCCCGCTCGCCGGGGTGAGTAGAAGCCGGCACTATGACAGCTGTTAAGCAGTATGTGCTGTCTTGTGTAGCAGGGAGTTCGTAGTGTGTGTTGAAGAAGGCTAACTAACGCGTTTTGCTGCCTTCAATCGTCTGGCAGTTTCCTCAGAGGTGATATGCCTTACTTCTCAAGGAGATCCAGATATACCTGCACCAATCAGTATAATTAGATTGAAGGTGTAGTCCCTGCTGAGGTTAATGAGTGTAATTGTTAGTTAAAAAGTGGTGGTTAATATTGGCTTGGTATATCACTAGGTGACACTATGTACACACATACATACATATATACATAAACCCACACACACACACACATATATATATATACACATATACATACACATGTGCAGAGCAATCACCTGCATATATTAAAAACACATTATACACAATGAACACTATTTATGAGATGCGCCAAATAAAATGACATATTAAAAAACAGACAAAAAAACACTAATTAAACAATGGATAGTATAATTAAATCAGAATATAACATAATCCAATATATTTAAAAAAATGGGTTAAATAACCAAATATATAGATAGTTAGAGGGGCTAAATATTGACATAACAATAAGTAAATAAGGATTCAGAGACAATACTAGATCTTGTCAAAACCTGATGTATAAATTTATTCTAAATCACAGTGGTATTGATTTTGTTATATCAGAATGTGGGTCAGACCAAAAACAGATGTGTGATACAAAGTGCAGCATCGGCATGTCCATAACCCTGAGATATATTTAGACAGAGCAGTGGGCATGGAGGTCGGTGCACCAAGTCCACCTCTAATCTTGGTGGTTTTAGTGTGAAGATCATCCTAAATTGACCCCCTAATGACCCACAGGGAACTATGGTGGCACTAAGGGAAAATAAAACGAAGTATCTTTCAGATGTTATTTAACTCAACCGTGTCATTGAAGCCTAGTGGAGTCATGGTGTTTAGTTTGAAAATCCAGTAGGCTTCACGTCTACATAAGATGTTAAATCTATCGCCACCTCTTTGTGTAAAATTTATTTTTTCGATGGCCATTATTGTCATATTTTTCTTAACATTTCTGGAGCAACTGTTGACAAGCTGTGAGAGGCTGTGTAATTTACAGCCCCTTAAAACATTCCGTCTGTGCTCCAAAAATCTAATATGTAGACTACGTCTAGTCCTGCCTACATACTGAACTCCACATTGGCACTGAATGACATAAATTACAAATTGTGACCTACAATTTAGAAAACTGGTGACGTCAAACTTTTCTTTTGTTGTGAAAGAAGTGAAAGTAGTACTGTTTTTATCTACATGCTGACACGTGATGCATCTATCTCGTCCACACTTAAAGTAACCTTTGGGTTTAGGTGGTAGTCAATCTGTGAGTGTAACAGTGTTTCTGCTGGAAAACATACTGGGGGCTAGTTTTTGTTTGACAGTCATAGCTCTTCTAAAAACAACTTTTCTTCTTTTAGGGATGGATGAAGCTAGATATTTGTCATGTTGTAAAATTATTGCGTTTTCATTTATAATCTCAGTGATTTTACTGGCTGATGAATTATATTGCGTGATGAATGACAAAGGTTTGTCTGTCATTAGTGTTTGCGAAAGTGTATCTTTCTCTCTGTCTTTACAACTTTTGTTTTGTAATAGGATCTCTCTTGAACAAAGTTGAGCTTCTTTCAGGGCTTTATCTAATATGTCTTGGGGATAGACCTTGTACCTGAAAGCTTCATACATATCTTTGTTTTGTTTATTAAAGGATAATTCGGTAGAACAGTTCTTCCTCAAATGAAGGAACTGGCCTTTGGGTATATTGTCTTTCCATGGTCTGTGATGGCTACTTGTGTAGTGAAGATAATTTTGACAGTCTACTTCTTTTATATATGTGGCTGATTTACATTTTCCAGCAGAAACACATACTGTGATGTCAAGAAAATTGATTTTCTCAAAATCAAAGGTGTGAGTGAACTTGAGCCCCAAAGTGTTCAAACGTGCAACAAAATTCTGTAGTGCTTCTAATATGCCATCCCAAACTATAAAAATATCGTCAATATATCGTGCATACAGGACCAAGTTCGCCCCGGCGTCACCCACCCACACATGGTGCTCCTCAAAGAAGTCCATGTATAGATTGGCGTAGCTCGGGGCGAACTTGGTCCCCATCGCAGTGCCTCACATTTGTAAATAAACTTGTGTATCAAAAGAAAAGAAATTGTGTTCTAAAATGAATCTTATTGATGATAACAAAATGTCATCTTTCAATCCTATGTCAGAACTCAAATAGTGATTGGCTGCAATCAGCCCAAATTCATGTGGAATGTGCGTATATGATTCTACATCACATGTCAATAGGATATAAGTATCTTTCCACGTGATGGTGTCCAAAATTTGTAAAAAGTTAGTAGTGTCTCTGATGAAGGATGGAAGTGCAGTGACATATTACTGCAAATGTGCATCTACATATGCTGACAAATTCGCTGTGAGAGATCTGATCCCCGAGATGATTGGACGTCCGGGTGGTGATACAAGGGACTTATGTACTTTAGGTAAATGATAATAAATTGGAAAAATAGGATGTTCTATAGTTAGAAATTGAAAAACTTCCTTGGAAACAACCTCCTTGTGAAAAGCTATATCTAAAATGGATTTTAATTCTTTGTAGCTAGTTATAGGATTCGATGTTAGCTTTTTTTGATGACCAAACTACCGCCTTTATCGGCTTGTTTAATGATAATATCTTTGTTTTTCATTAAATTAGATAGAGCTAGTCTGTCAGCTTTGGCCAGGTTGTCCCCATAGGAATGTTTTTCTTGTTTGTTACATAAATCTCATAAAATCTTTCATGGTGCTGGTATAAAAGCTTTCTATAAATGGTCCTCTGTATTGTAGCGGATAAAATTCCTATGCTCTTTTGAAAGCTCTGACGTCACCTGATTGTTGGGTGTCATACAACAAAATTTAATTATTAGTCTCATCAGTAATATTTTCCTTCAAGAGGGATTCTAATGTTGTTAACGCTAAAGTGTCTTCATTAAGCACAATAGGGGCTCCTTCGATATGTCACAATATATATACTGTATAAGCAGCAGAACTGGGAGGACATGCTTGTGTGTATTCACCACACACATTTCCAAGAAATACTGAGGAAAAAGGGATACTAGGAGATACTTTGGAATTACATACTACAGGCTTTTAATACAGCATTATCTGGTACGCAGTTTTTTGTAGTCCTGTCCAGCTACTCATGTAAAAAATACTACACTGTATCATCCCTTTCCCTTGGGCTGGAATGAGCTCTTTCTAAGGTGATCCAGCAGATGACATCTTGTCCACCCCATCCAGTGTGAGCCCTGTACCTTTGGAATTCAGATAAGCTTTAAAGATTTTCTTTTTGGTACGCACAATTACTTGTAGCACCAAATTTCACTTTAATCAACATTATTACACTATCAGGCGCATGTCTTTTTAACCCTCTTTTCATATATATATATATATATATACATTGTTTTACACATTGTTGCACTCAAATTATACCTTCAGAAGGGGTTGTTTTAACATTTGCACTTTATATTATCTACCACTTTCTATTGTAGATGGTACTCATCACTTATATTTTATAAATAATATTTATTTATTTAAAAAAATAAATTATTACAAGACACACTCACTTTTTTTTTACCAACTAGCTAGTCGCTCCAAGGTCAAATTCATGTGCAAATATATATATATATATATATGTATATGTTTATAAATATATATACCTAATGCATTTCATCACATTGTTGATTTTTCTTTTTTTAAATGATCAAATTATGCCAGGGCATTTTGCCATATTTTATCATGGAGATAAGACAACCAGGGCCTCCCTTGCTCCTGTGGGGTCTGATTCTCATTTGGGCATGGTAGAGACATTTCTGGGATTCCTACAAAATATACTTACAAATTGAGAATTGTGTAATATTTACCGTAGAAACCGATAATGCTTCCCTCCACGGTGCTGTATTTAAGTAGAAATATGAATTATTCAAAATTGCAATGACCTTTTGCAATGCCTAATATTTATCTTCCAATCTAAGTGAGTGTTTATAAAAATAAATTTAAATGCTCTGAGGATTTTTTTTGACAGATAATCGACAGTACCATCAGATTTACATTTTACAGAATTTTAGTTCCTCGGTAGTCAATTACTTGGACATGACAATACAGATCAAAGATGGACAATTGTTGACCACGGTATTCAATAAAGAAACAGATAAGAATACGCTTCTTGCGGCGGATAGTTTTCACCCCCTCCCTTTGAAAAAGGGTCTTCCTTATTCACAGTTAATAAGAGTGACAAGGATAACATCGGATAGCACTAAATTACCATGAGCCCTGAAAGAGATGGGTGATAAATTTATTCAGCAAGGATACCCGGAATGGGAAGTCCAGGATGCGATTGATAAATGCAAGTGCCTTGAGAGATCAGAGTTACTTAAAACTAAAACTAAGGATAAGGTTGATCGGATAATTTTTTCAACCACTTACTCGATTAATTAAAATATCCTTAAACGTTCTATACTACGTCATTGGTATGTGCTACAAACAGATCCGGTGTTGGGGAAGATGTGCCAGGAGCCCCCCATGTTTTGCTACAAGCGTAGTAGCAATTTAAAGGACATTGTTACTTTTTCAGACGTGGGGACGAAAAACGTCAAGCGAGCTGGCTGTCTTTAAAAAATTGTGTTTTCCGATGCTCTGGCTACATTAATTGCAGATTTTTAATAACAGGTGAACATTTTATAGATCCAAGGACCAATAGGTAATTTAAAATTAAACATCGTTTAACCTGTGAGAGCAAATACGTGGTGTACATGATTAAGTGCCCATGTGATCGGCTTTATAGCGGGAAAACTATCCGCATGCTAAAGGAAAGGATGGCACTTCACTGTTCCTCGATAAAGAAAGCGTTTGCAAAAATTGATGGTAACACTCCACCTGTGGCAAAGCATTTCGTTGAAATGGGACATAACCCTCTTGATTTTAAAGTCATGCCCATTGACTACATTCTGCCGTTTAAACGAGGAGGTGATCGCAATAAGACTTTTGCAACGTGAAAGTAGATGGATCTATGATCTTCAATCTGTTTCCCCTACTGGTCTAAATGAGGAATTAAGTTTGACATGTTTTCTGTAGTCGAATGATCTTACAGCGAATTGATACAATCTGAGTTAATGTATCAACATGTATTATGTATATACAAGAGGATTTATGTTTGTCTGTCTGTTTGTTTTTTCACACTCACTGGTTCCCCGGCACCCTGATGTTGTGGGGTTGCAGCATCGGTCTCCTCAACTAATGGTTATTTGGACAAGTTATGCAATATGATCTAATTGTCATTAGTTTTGATTTATGCATTCCAGAGATAACCTTTTTTCTATGTGTGGAACGCACTGGATACGGATGTGCGCTCCACCGTGGGAGGATGTTCCCTATGTGGAGCGCACACGTAGTCTGTGTGAGACGCACATGTAATAGATGCGCGGACTGCTTCCGGTTTCACTTAGTGGTGAGCTGGAACAGCTGCCGAGGGTTGGTAACGATGCTGCACCTTAGGTTACAGGTGAGTGCAGAGTGGGGATTGGTGGTCAGTGATTGTAGGAGTGTTGACAGGTGACAGAACAGGTACTTGAATCCTGTTGGGATTCAGTATTATTGCGCTGCCCTTGGAAGAAGGTGCTTGCTAGCACCAAAACGGCTGTCGGGCGTACTGCTGCCGGTCCTCTGCCACAAATCCTCACATGTGACTTGATAAGTACTCTGTCTCTCTTTCAAATAGCACTTTTTGCACTATGGCACTTTATTCAATGTGATTTGTTGGCATATATGTACTGGATCATTTAAATATGAATACAATTATTTGAATTTGGAAAAGGTGTGCGGATTGTCTTTTCTTGGACTTTGGATTTTTTAAACAAATTGGATCCAGCACCCGATTGTTTTTTGGTACATGTATGAGTGTGCATATTTGAGACATTACATATATATATGTTTATATATACCCAACGCATTTCATCACATTGTTGATTTTTCTTTTTTTAAATGATCAAATTATGCCAGGGCATTTTGCCATATTTTATCATGGAGATAAGACAACCAGGGCCTCCCTTGCTCCTGTGGGGTCTGATTCTGATTTGGGCATGGTAGAGACATTTCTGGGATTCCTGCAATATATACTTACAAATTGAGAATTGTGTAATATTTACCGTAGAAACCGATAATGCTTCCCTCCACGATGCTGTATTTAAGTAGAAATATGAATTATTCAAAATTGCAATGACCTTTTGCAATGCCTAATATTTATCTTCCAATCTAAGTGAGTGTTTATAAAAATAAATTTTAATGCTCTGAGGATTTTTTTTGACAGATAATGGACTGACCAAAAGGAAACAAGGAAGGGGAATATAAAGACTCTCTGGTGATTATCTCAACATGCTCCTGATGAAGTTGGAAAACGAAACGCATTGGTTAATAACCAGGAAGTCACTAGGTCTAATCGGGTGGAGGAGAAATCAGCGGTCAGGAGGAATCAATATTTTTCTGGATCATATGTGTATTGACCATTTGAAACTGTTGACTTTTTGTACCTGTCGACAATTTGTCCATTTTGACCTATTGCATGTTGACCGACTGTTGTTGACCTATTGGCTGTCGACCTTCTTATTGTCGATCCATTATACCAAATCCCTTTTTATTTACTGTATAAAACAATTTTTTCAAAAATGTCCCCAAAATTTATAATTTTTTAAATTATCAAGTTATTACAGGCAGTCAATCAACCCCTTTGTCTTATCTCCAGGATAAGCTATAGCCAATCAATGCCTCCCTTGCTCCTGTGGAATCTGATTCTGATTGGGCGTGATAGGGAATTGATTTGGGATTCCAACAATATAAATTTACAAATTGAGAATTAGCTGCAGAAACAGATAACGCTTCCCTCAATAATACCATATTTAAGTGCAAATATAAATAATACAGAACTGTAACAACATTTTGCAGTGCCTCATATTTATCTTCCAATCTAAACATTTAGCTTGATTGCCTTATTAATTCCTGTGTTCATTATCTCCCGACAAATTAACTCAAAATTAATTCTCACTGTGATATAAGTCCCATATGGGATTCGTGATCAGGTTCAGACAGGAGGTTGCAGTGGGAGTTCTAGTGGCAATTATTTGCATTTCTCTAAAGAAAAAAAGTTTGTTATTTAAAAAAAATAAAAAATAATAAGCCCCAAAGGTCTAATTTAATTGAACACACAAATGTCACAATTAATATGTGACCTTGTGATTATTCCCTGTGGTGCAAATGAACAGAAAACAAAAATTGTGTTGTCTTGGAGAGAGAGAAATTAGACGGCGATAAAGTACCAACCAATCAGCTCCTAACTGGCATTTTTCAAACATAGCCTGTAAAGTGACAGTTAGGAGCTAATTGGTTGGTACTTTATCTCTGTCCACTTTATCTCTCTCCAAGGCTTAATACATAGACCCCAAAGTCAGTTGTAAAATTAACATCCCACACTACAGCAATAAGTGTGTTTAGATGAAACAGTTTCCTAAAGCTACAGAAAATACGCTATAATACAGTTTAATTAGCTGCCATAATCATCAGTCAATGGTAATGTAAATGATCAGCAAGGAGAGAGTATTTTGGAGGGTGTTTCTCAAATAATTACAGCAGCAATTTCCAATCTATGTGCTGTGAATGGTCATCATTGTGAAACTGAACATAAACATTTTACACTAGCCATGTAGACATACTTGCCTACTGTCCCGGAGGTTGTGAGAGTCTCTTGATTTTTTGGTTATTGCCCCCCCCCCCCCCCCCACTCTCGGAACAGTAGGTGGATCTCCCACATCCAGCTCACTTCCTATTGAAGTAGGCAGGGTGGTGGAAACTTGTGGGTAGCATAATGTAGCCCCGCCCCTCCTCTCAAACCCACGAATTTCGACATTACGCTGTGGGGCCTAAGGACGTGGAGAGCCCAACCCTGTTGCATCTCATCTCCCAGCTTCTCCCGGAGAGGAGGTGCTGACATCATGTCTGTCAGCATGTTTGCCATGTCATTCAGCATGGTGATTGCCGAAAAGATATACCGAATCCAAAATGTCAATTGTCTTTCATCTTTAATCTAATAGCCAAACAGAACACACCAACCAGACATTAGAACAATATTTATAATGTTATGCTTCCCATTTTCTAGAGGACTAGATGAAGGCCCTTCTGATAGCAGATGTTCCATACAATAATTCCCATCTTTATAAGGAAAGTTCTTTTTTCTGCCAATTTGGGGTATCATTCAAGTCTGCAAGACTTGCTGTATTAAACATTCAACCATGCATAGGACAGGGAGTTGCGGCCAGGCACTATAAAGCCGACCAATTTGAAAGATTGGTGGCTAATTTTGAGTCTCTACCAGTATAACCCTTCTAATTTTGAAGGTTTACGTGATTGTAAGAAGATTACAAACTGGACACAAAATATTTTTTTTAAACAATTTGTGGGTACAAAAAATAACCCACACGTTTGCGGTCTGTCAGTAACCAGGCTCCTACTCCCTGTTACTTACCTCTTGAGAAGATCAGGAGGTCTCGCTACCTCCGCTGTTAACATGTCTCACCTGGTACCGACGTCTTACGCCGGTGCTTCGTCTCCCATCATCTCCATCTCCTGGGTGCTGCTATCTTGGACAAAATCACCTGACCGCTGAGTAACCAATGGTGAATCAGCCCTGAGGCACATGACTCCAAGCACCAATCAGAGCCCGCAAGCCCTATAAAAGTGCTGCCTGTAGCGCTGGCTGGTTGCCAGTGTAATATTGTATGTTTCCAGCATCTTTTGGCTCCAGGGTTTCTGTTTCAGCGTTCAGACTCTGTATTGTTGATACCAGTTCTGCCCCTATCTGTGGCATAGCTGGTCCCAGCCTCCAACCTAGCCGGTCCCCAGCCCAGTTCTCAGTATAGCCAGTCCAAGCCTAATGACGTGGAGCCTAATGACCCCAAGATGTAGCTACCCCCGAAGCGGTTAGCTGCATATTGTTGCCGGGCTTCTCCCGGAGAGTAGTTAAGTCAGGAGTTAAGACATTAGAAAAATATTTATAATGTTATTGTTTCTATTTTCTAGAGGACTAGCTGAAGGCCCTTCTGATGGCAGAGGTTTCATACAATAACTTCCAACACCCATCTTATAAGCACAGTTCTTTCAACAGCTAGTAAATAATTAAAAACAATATAAAACATCTATGACTTTAGCCATTAGATGGCAGTAGAGTCACATTTAACACAAGTAATTTTAGAAACCTAATATATATTGTATTTGAAACAATGAGGCGGGCCGTAACTAAGGTGGCACAGGGCACCACAGGGCAAGGGGCGCTGTACGGGCCTGTCAATTTTCCTGTTTATTATCATTCTCACTTGTAGCTTCCTCTTCTTTTATCCCCAGCATCTCCTGGCCTCCCCCATCTCTCCCCTGGCCCTTCCCCATGAGGCCATGGCCCTTTTTCAGGTGCACTATCTTATGTCCCTATTTAAAAAAAATAGGGGGAGGAGGACGCCAATGCTCTCTCTGGCACAGGGCACCAACATGTCTAGTCACGGCTTTGCAAGGTGGTAATCATGATATCAATTATTAGAATATGAAACAGTTGTAACAGTAAATTCAAATAAGCCACCTGCAGTTAAATTGCTGATAGTGAAACTCTTATGTTATGGTTCCAGAATCAGACAATGGGATGTTGTGGTGCATTGAAGAGCACAGCCATCTGCCAGCAATTTTAAGTTGTACATATCTCATCTACAAATCCACACGCAGACGAATGAATGAACTGGGCAGTGGCGGGGAGTACAAACAGGGGCTCAGTATAGCGAGGACGTGCCAAGGGCGTGTAGCAGGAATTGCGGGATATACTGAATATTGCACATGTATTCATTAATCTCATCTCAGAGGGATCTCTTACACCAATGATGATGGCTATTTGTACAAGCGAATGGATAAAGGCGGTGGAGTAGCATAGATGCATATGGACAAATACCTAAACGTAGTTGTGCGCGCGCGGAGCACCTATAACCTTGGCCAGATTTACGTGCAGCTCTTAATCAGCCCCAATGTGATTAAAAGAAACAGAAGCATTGTTTTCAAATTCTTAAAGAAAAAAAGTCCGAAATACATACAGATGTGCTAAATACATACATACATACAGATATGCTAAATACATACATACATACAGATGTGCTAAATACATACATACATATGACTCTAAAATAATACAGTGTGAAAATGGGATTCGGTATATTGTTACTGGTTAGATTGTTGACATTTATCATGTCGACATGAGAATATCATTATTATTATTTATTACCAGTTATTTATATAGCGCACACATATTCCGCATCGCTTTACAGAGAATATCTTACCATTCACATCAGTCCCTGCCCCAGTGGAACTTACAATCTATATTCCCTACCACATGCTCACACACACTATGGTCAATTTTGAGGGGAGCCAATAAACCCACCAGTATATTTTTGGAGTGTGGGAGGAAACCGGAGTACCCGGAGGAAACCCACGCAAGCACAGGGAGAATATACAAACTCCACACAGGGCCATAGTGGGAATCGAACCCATGACCTCAGTGCTGTGAGGCAGTAACGCTAACCCTTACACCGTCTGTGCATCATGTAACCTGCCGATATGTTCATCACTGAGGAAATGTCGACATGCTAACAATGTCGACAATTGGCGCTACGGCTGTTCCAGCGCTTGCAGAGATTTGCAACCTAAATGTAACCGTAACTCGGCGGCTGGGGCTAATGTTCCGGCAGTTGTGTCTAATTTCGCAAAACTGTGGTTGCCGTGTCCCTACATACTTGGTCGACATGTTAAGTATATCCCTACATATATGGTCGACGTGTTAGCGGTTGACATTTTAACAATGTCTGTACTGTATACATTATGAATGGCGACTTTGTGACCATCAACATGTTCACCGTAACTTGTAAAAGTATAAAGTTGCCAATACCTTAAATCTAAAAGTCAGTGGGGGCTCATTCTGAGCTGGGTGCAAATAAAAAAAGCAAGTAACTTTGTATCTGGAACAGATCATGTTGAACAGCAAGGGTACACATACATATATTTATTTATTTCTGCATGCATGGTAAGTACTGGCTGCTTTTGCATGTAGCCCACAAATGCTGGACAGCTTTATTGTTACACTGCAATTTAGATTTAAGTTTAGACACACCCCTCCCAAATCTAAAGAGGCCCATATATTTTCTAGTGACTTATTGTGCGATCCTGCGAACGGATTCGAAATGGCAATCCGCCAGTCGGAAATGCCGACCGGCGGCCATCGATGTTTTCCTATCCATCGGAGGATCGTTGAAACCATACAGGTTACATTTCACTAATTTGCAAATCACGGTCATATTTTGATCATGATTGGTAATCAGTGAAATCCAACATTTTGGATTTCATCAGTCCTCCAACACGGGATCTCCGGATCGCAGGATTGCGACAATCAGTCGTTGGTGTATGGCGGCCTTAACGCTGTCTGGGCCTGATTCAGACCCACAGCGCTCGCAAGTGGGTCGATGGTCCCCCACTGCGCATGTGCCACCTCCGGATGCGCGAGACCCGTCCTGCAACTGCAGCTCAGTCGCTATGGGTCTCGCTACAAGACGGGGCGGCTGTCAATGGTGAGTGTCGATGGTGAGTGACAGCTCGCCCTGTTTTGTAGGCGGGGAGAGCGGGGTGACTGCACAAACTAGTGATGTCAGTAGTGGACTTCCTGCTCTATTAGAGCAGGAAGTCCACTCGGGCTTGCAGGAGCCGAGACCATGCCACAGGGTCTCGTCGCAAGCCCGATGGTCACGATAATCGCGACGGACTCCAGGCTGCTCGCACAAGCTGTGGGTGGTCACCAACGGCTTTGCGAGCTGGCTGGAGAAAAAAAAAAAAAAACATACGCCTTGATTCAGAGTGAGCAGCTCTGAATCAGGCCCTCTGTGCCTTTTAAATTTGCAACTTGCTTTTTTTTGCTTTGTTCCTAATTCAGAATCTGCCCCAACATTTCGGGCAAATTAACTGTGGTCAAAATTCATAGGTCCCTTTAAGATAATGGACTAGGTCAGTCCAGTGACTTTATGACTCGAGCACCCTGATTTCATAAAGGTTCACCCAATTTTTCATGTTTATTTATTCTAACCAGTGATTGCAAATCCATTTTCTGATGGTATCTTGCCTCCTCCTGTCCTGCTGCAAGTGGATGAACTCAATTAAGTTATATCAGTATTTTATAAAATGCCTGAGCTACGTTCCTGAAGACAACTTGTGGGAACCAGAAGGTAATGTCAATTGCTTCCTGAATACCCAGCAATACACTGTCCAGAGAGTATTGCTGAAAGGTTTGAATACTGGGGGTCATTCAGACCCGCTCGCGAGCGGCAGTACGCTCGCAAGCGGGTCGATGTTCCCCACTGCGCATGCGCACGACGGAGGGAGCTCCGTCGTGCGCATGCGCGAGACCCGGGGAGCGACGGGCTTTCCACCAAAGGGGGCGTGCTGTCGATGTTGATTGACAGCACGCCCCGTTTGGTGGGCGTGCCTGCCAGACGGAGGCGTTCCCATGGGAACGCCTACCATCTGAAGCCGGCCCCACTGACATCACTAGTCACCCACAGCTATGCGAGCGGCCAGGAGGCCGCTCCATTTTCATGGAGGAGGGCTCTGATTCAGAGCGAGCGCTCTGGTCAGAGCGTTCAGCTCTGAATCAGGCCCACTGTTTGGAATGATCCTTTATACTTCACCTCCGGTGACCAGAGTTTATGGTTTGTGATGAAACTCTCCAGTGTCTGTGCTCCCAACTGAACCTCCTGCCAGACCTTTGCAGCACCCAGTTCAGACCTCTGATGGCACCTTTGCCTAGCTGCAGTGCTGCTTTGTAGTCCTTGCATCCACGGAGCAGAGTGGACTGCCATCTGCTCAGCCCCAGACAGTGGTGTTTGTTTCCTAGCGACTTAAACAGCTAAGGACAGTTTTCCAAAAGCCTTATGAAATAAGCCACAGCAAGGTGAGCACTCCTCTGGTGTCATTCACACCTGCTCCTGCTCTAGTCCAGCGGATCTCTCTCCAACAGCGGACCCTCTACAATGGATCCCTGCCTTCTGAAGAAAGGAGCCTATTCTGGCTGCTCTCAAGCTGTTCCCGGCTTCAATGCTCAGCAAGGGATTGCTCCAGCTCAGGTGTGAGTAGCCTGTCCTCTTAGCAGCTGCAATTGCATTGTAACTTCATCCTGCTTACCCCTATAAGGTCACTATAATATACGGAAAATTGTAGTCCCTCGGATGTCCGCAAATACTGAAGCCTTGTGAATCGAGGACTACTGTAGTGTCAATGCTATTCTGCTGAAGTCTCGGTTCTACCTTGCACTCTGAGCTCTGATTCTATTTCATCAACTCTCTAAAAATGAAGAAAGTGTCTTTTCTAGCAAGCTTGCTCTGAAATCTACACAAAACTCCCCCAATGCATCCTTTAAATCCTTATTTGGTACATCCTCTAATGCTATCTCACCTGATAGACCCTTACAGGTACCACTAATAGCCTCTGATTTACCCGAGGGACAGCTTCTGCCTCGTTTTCCCACACGATCCTCTCCCTTTAGGGATGGTGGGGACTTTTGAGCAATCATGCGCCACCTCTGCTTTCTACCAACCAGGACCTCCAGTCCTTAGAGAAATGTATCCAGGAGGAGGTACAGACCCATATTTTACTGCAAAATGATCTCTTCCAAATTGCTGAACGAGTGTTATCATTAGAGGACTCTAGGGAACAAGTGGATGTGCGCCTCGATGAATTGCACGCTATACTTAATCTGTAGACACAGCAAATTATTGAGACCCATCGGCATCTAGGTGATTTGGGAAATCCAGGTTGCAGGTACAACCTTAGAGTTAAGGGCATTCCGGAAGACATTTAATCAGAAGGCCTTGTCCACACTCTCACAAAGATATTCAACAAGCTCTTGACACTGACCCGGGCTCTCAAATATACCCTGACAGGGCGCATTGGCGACCGACCTCGGGCCTCACCTCCGAATAGACGTGATGCCATTTGTAGACTTCATTACTACAGAACCAAAGAAGCAATCTTTACCAGGCCAGATCTGCTGGGTATTTGGAATTCAACTGTCATCTCATCCAAGTCTTCCATTACCTTTCTTGGAACACCTTGCAGCAGAGATGGGTCCTTCGCCTCCTTGCAGATGAGCTAAAACGTAAAGACAAAGTTCAGATGGGTGCTTGCATGCTACTTACAATGGGAAGCGCCACAGTTTGTCAGCTTCCGTGACCTGATTTTTTTATATTGTTCCCTGTGTTAACCTTTGCAGATCAGGATGGCAGGTTAAGTTCTCTCTGTTTCAGACAAGCCTTAAATTGTACACATTTTGTTTTTGGCTTATTTGCCTGCTCCTTAGTTTTGGCCACCATACTTTTATGTAATCTTTCAGGTTTTTTCTACCAGTTCTGCCTGACCTGCTCTAACTCCATGTACTGAATCCATGGTCTCAGAGAGCTACTCTATTTATTCTAATGATTTCAAAGGTTTCAATGTCCCTGAGAAAAGGTCTAGGCTCTTGCACATTCCTTTAGTGCTGACAAAGTCGATGTGGCCTTCTTTGGGAAGATGCATTTTACAAAAGGTGCTTCTCCTGGCCTAAAAAACCCCCCCATTTTCTTCTTGTATTTTTCAATGATTTTTACGTAGCCAAAGCTAAAGGGGTTGCTACAATGTTCTGCAAAAAATTTAGTCATACGAATGTCTCTGAGTATCCCATTGGTGAAGGTTGGGAGCTGCTAGTAAAAGATATTATTGTCAGACTGTTACTCTATATGATCCCAGTATGGGTCAGGCAACCTTTCTAGAAATGCGCTTGAATCCATTGATGATAAAATTGAAGGGACGCTGATAGTGGCTGGATACCTGAACTTGACTTTTGAGTCACATATTGATACGTGCTTCATGGCCCCCTTAAGCTAGGAACGTTATGACAATTCTTCATGATTTCCAACTAATTGACACCTGTAGGCTACTTCATCCAAGACAGAGGGGTTATATATTTTACTACTATAATTCATATTCCTGCATATATTATTTCTTTAATAAACATAGTTACCTGGATATCCTCCTAGATTCCTCCATTGGTCAGATTGCAGATTCTGACCATGCACCGATCTCATTACAATTACTACTGCATGAGCCAACTCCCAACACTGGTGTTGGACATTCATTGGATAACTGACCCAAGATTGCTACTGTAAGGCGCAGCTGGAAACAACCATCTCTGATTACATTTCCATCGTTAATAGTGCCGCTGTCCCTCACATTACAGTTTGGGAATCTGACAAATGCGTTACTAGGGGGAAATGTATCCAACTGGGATCATTCTTAGGAAAAACAAAGAACTGACATGCTACTATCTAAGATGCGGGACGTAGAATTTCCACAATCACTTGCTGGCATCTGATAACCCTGGTGCAGATTAAAAATGCCAAAGCATCCTCAAATTAACTTCTCAAAGAGAGTGTCAAACGGGCTTTCCGAAAGTATAAAAAATACTTTGAAGGGCTCTTTGATCCCGCCTCTGACCTTTATTCATTGTGTTCAGCATAACACAGCCTTTAAAGCATCGTACGCCATTCTCTATAGTCTATCCCCACCATGCACGCCTCAGGAAGTTTTGCCTGTAGAGGAAGAGATTCTGACTTACCTGGAAGGCATTGGTTTTCCCCTGCTTCATGGAGCTGTGATACAGGCTCTAGACTCCACCTTTACAAAAACAAAGTTGTTGGAAACCATTAAATCGAGTCCAGGCACAGGTGACTTTTCCATTACCTATTATTAAACATTTCAAACTCAACTCCTCCGTATGGGCCTGATTAAGAGGTGGATGCAAATCCCGTTGCGGTTACGACTGTGTACACTGTGTACTGCGAAAATATTCCAACGCGCCACAGTCTCTGGGATTTGTACAGAGATGCCCACCAGTGGTATCTTAAATCCACTGTTTGCATACCAAGGTGCACCATTAGTCCCACCATTGGTCATCGTTGCCTTCACATCTGAGTTTCACCCGACACCCCACATTACCTCCCATAAACGGCCACTGACTTGTCAATTACTCTGCATCCTAGTTCTCACTGCGAACTCTACCAGAATTCAATCATGGTGCATGCACAGTGCGAATCATACACATGCGTGCAAAAAAATGGATCAACTCCAAAAACAGCACCATTGCGCCCATCTCTGAATCAGGCCTCATGCTCCCACATACCTTAAACGCGGTCGCTGAGGGGGAAAACCTTTCAAACCAATCTCTAGAAGCCCATATTCTGGTGATTCCAAAAGAGAGCGAGGACCCAGCCAGGTAGTCCAGTTACCACCCAATCTCTCTGCTAAATATTGATGTCAAATTGTTTGCAAAACATATTGCCAACCATCTCTCACCTTATCTCTCAACATTAGTCAATTCCGATCAGGTGGGCTTTGTGCCAGCAGGTGAGGCTAGAGATAACACCACTAAGGTTATTGACTTAATTTGCCATGTCTCTTCATCCTCCACTCCCATGATACAACATTCTACTCATGCTGAAAAGGCATTTGACTGTGTTGATTGAAATTTCATGCAAGGGGTGCTGGAGCGCTTGGACCTGGGGAACAACTGTTTCCACAGGATGCTGGCTTTATATGGAGAACCATCTGTTTCTGTGAGAGTTAATGAAGTTCACTTAGGTAAAATATGTACCTTGAATGAGGCTCGTCAGGGGTGGCCCCACATTGGAGGTATGGAAAAAATTTGATTTGGGAGTGGGTTCTCCTTGGTGGTCTCCTCTCTCACTCCACTCCTGTATAATCTCTACAATTTCCTTTTGCCAATGAGCAGGGGACAGGATGGGTCTTATGGTCTTGATAGGCAGGTACAAGACTTTCCCTGAACTACAAGCTTCCCATCCTCTACTGGACTATTGGTGCTTTAAGTAAATTTGTTTCTTCCTGTCCTCCCTCGGGAACCTATCAGTGACGGGCAGTGGCTCTGAACCCTTTGGAGGCTCCGTGCTCTCATACCAATACAGTCTCTGGCATTTATGAAATCCTCCTACAAGATCAATACTCTGCGACCCCACTCTTTACTGAGGCATGGGTACTGAGCTGGCATTTAAAGAGGATCAAGTGGTTTGGAATAAGGTGTTCCAGGTTATCAATTCGTTTTCCTCCAATCTTGAAACCCAATATAATGTGCTCACCATGTGGTATCGGTGTCCAGTCACAATCCATAAATTCATTACAACTGTATCCCCTCCCTGCTGGAGATGTACAAGATACATGTGTGCTTTATTTTACATTTGTGTGATTGGTCACTTATTACCCCTTTCTGCAATACAATATTGTATTTGGCTATGAAAATTTTGGGGTGCCCTGTTCCTTTGGGTTCTGATGGTCAACCTACTCCACTGATTACATATAAAAAAAATCCCTGATTAAACATATGAATAATGCGGCTAGGATGTTTCTTACTGTTCATTGGTGTTCATATGTTCACCCATCAGCACAAGACTGATGCCAGAGACTAAACTTCTACTGTACATAATGATGGATGATATCTACCTCTCAGCCTGTACACCGACTTCTCAGCCACCTGGATGCATTGGATTGACTTTAAGGAGCTCTCCCATACATCTAGCTTAAGTCTGCATCTCCAGACTAAATGCGGGGCATGATGGGGACAATTGAATAGCTCCGGCGCTATTCACATTACTCTGAATGGAATCGCCACCTTTGTCCTCTTGGAACGGGTATCTTTAGTTTTAGTTGTTTCTATTTACGTAATTGATTTTTTTTTTTTCAATGATTTTTACATTGTATTTAAGTTTACTGATGCTATTGTTTCTCTTGCCCCTTATTTATATTTTGTTCTGTTTACATTTTGTTCATTGTGGGTGCTACGGAATAGGTGGTGCTTTATAAATGAACTGCGATTGTGAGAATGATGATGGTTATGGATGCAATTATACTGCCATGATGTTTGTCTTACATCAAACTAAACACTTCTTTACATATAATATGTAAACCTAATTAACTTCTTGATTTTTAAAAGGTAAAAAGTGCTATTATGCCTAACAAGTCTCATGAGTTTTATGTATGAGAGCTAACGTCAACCCTCTTGAGTGCCTGGGCATAGAAAAGATGCTATATAAGCGCACAGTACATTTCTCTATTCCCAATAAGTCAACAAAACATTTGCAGGGTCATGAGTTCTAAGCTCATCAATGAAATTATCATTTCATCTCAATGTGAATGGAGGCGATGAATTTCACGGTCTCTGGATTTGTTCTCCTCGGGTTCTACGAGCTTCCAAATTTACAGCTAATGTTGTTTGCGATGTTTTTGGTCATCTATGTAGCCGCGATGGTGGGAAATATTTTAGCCATTGGCCTGTTTTGCTTGGACATTAATCTTCATAGCCCCATGTACATGTTCTTGTGCAATATGTCTGTCTTGGATATTTCTTTCACCACGATGATTCTGCCCAAGTTGTTGGACATCTGCCTGACTGGCAATAAAGCCATATCCTACAAGGGCTGCATCGCCCAAGTATTCTTTTTCGTGGTCCTGATAGTGACAGAGTACTTTATTTTGGCTTCTATGGCTTACGATCGCTATGTGGCAATTTGTCTTCCTTTACGCTATTCGTATTTTATGAGCCTCAGAGTTTGCGTCTGGATGGTGTGCTCATCGTGGAGTGTAGGCGTCTTGGAAGGAGTTCTCTACGTTGCCTTAATATCGTCTTGTCAATTCTGTGGGTCAAATGAAATTAATCATTTATTCTGTGATCTGAAACCCCTCATTAAGCTCTCTTGCAGTGATACACACACCATAGAGACGGTGATACTTGGCCTGGGGTCTATTGTTGGTTTTGTACCCTCGGTATTGACACTTTTGTCCTATGTGTTTATTATCTCGGCTATTCTGAATATTCCCTCTAAAGAAGGAAGAAACAAAGCCTTCTCCACCTGCTCATCACATCTCACAGTGATCATTTTGTTTTACGGGACAATTCTCGGCATGTACATGAGGACGAAGTCCAGCTATGCCATGGACCAGGACAAGATCTTTGCTGTTCTGTATGCAGCAGTCATCCCAATGCTCAACCCACTCATTTACAGCTTGAAAAATCAAGAGATGAAGACTGCGCTATGCAAAATAAGAAACAGATACTTTTCTAATAAATGCTTCATTTTAGTCTAATTAATTTGATATTATCGTATTGTATACAGGAGCTCTAACCAACCAAACAGTCTTGATTCGGGGGGGGGGTAGGGGGAAAGTCCACTAGAATTGAAAATACTTTTTCAAATTTGGTGAATCTGTGGTTACAGACAGTGCAGTAAGTTATCTCCAGGTATGCCAAAAATAAATGAGCTTAGACGTATAAGGGCTGATGCAGTGTGAGTGCTAAGCTAGTTAGTGTGGAATATCTTGCATTAACTTTGCACAGTGCATGCCCATGTGCACTCCCGTGTAGATTAGCAGGATCCTGCGACTTATGCCCACTCGTGTCAGGAGTTCTAACGTTGGCCATGTACAGTAGGGGCTTATTTGCACAGCTGCATACAGATACAGACCAATAGAAAGATGCATATAGATCTGGGGAAACCAAATTGTTTGCAGATGTCAGTTGTCGGCACTAGGGAACAATTTGTGAATGCTCCGCCGACAGTGATTGGAGCTTTCCCTTCCCATTATTATTGTGAGTGTGCCTAAGACGAGCTTTCACTGTGCTAGACACACACTGATTTGTGGTGGTCACTAGCGTTAAGAACAATTGTCTTTCTGTATGTTGTTTCCATTTGCAGCCTATACACAAGGTATGAAATACATTTCAGACAGTAACAGTAATATATGCGCCTGGTTTACGCCACGAACACATCGCAGACATTTATGCCCCACTTGTGTCCATTTATTTTATGTGCATCAAACGTATTCACCAGTAGGCATCAATGAAAACAACCTCTCTAACACTGCAGAAATGAAATTGGTATGAAATACCGCCGGACTTAAGCCCGGCGGATGTAATACCGACGCCGGGAGGCAGAAAGCTGAAAACCCAAATACCCTATATATGCATGCAACTCTAATTTTGCAGGCAAGTCTACATCATCCCCATAGCCCTAGTTATCCCAAACTGGATTCACAGGCGTTACAGAATACTTGTTCCTTGGAAACCATTTGCTATGCTATTTTCCAAGTGTAAATGAACATAATTGAGGATTTTGTAGGACAGGCAATGCTCCATCTGTTCAGTATGTTGCGAATGTATATTGAAAAATGACTTTATCACTCCAACAATAGTCATTCCCTGTAAATAAAGTTCTGAATTTTCCTCTTCGAACTGACCAAAACTTTGGATGATTGGCCCCAAGAATGCCTTAAATAGCTGGAAGTGAACTGCAGCTCTGTTACAGGTATTCTCACCTCAAAAAAGAAAATTAATTTGTAGAATTGTCTCCAGGGTCCCTCCTATTCCTTTCTCTGTCATATAACTTTTGTGGGGTTATTTATTACATCATATAAGAAAAGTGTAAAAATGTACTTAGAGTGCCCTGGTGTTTCATCTTTATGATAGTAATTTTTATGTAGAATGGTTTGATATCCTCTTATCTTTAACTAGATGTGATACCCGGCGTTGCTCAGGTTGAAGAATCAACCTTAAAGTTCCATCTGCAGCAGTCAATTTTTACATTGCAGACCAACAATGGAGGAAGTGAGTAACTGTCAGTGCAGGTGCAGTTTGACAGTTGGAGGAAATGAGTAACTGTCAGTGCAGGTGCAGTGTGACAGTTGGAGGAAATGAGTAACTGTCAGTGCAGGTGCAGTGTGACAGTTGGAGTAAATGAGTAACTGTCAGTGCAGGTGCAGTGTGACAGTTGGAGGAAATGAGTAACTGTCAGTGCAGGTGCAGTTTGACAGTTGGAGGAAATGATTAACTGTCAGTGCAGGTGCAGTCTGACAGTTGGAGGAAATGAGTAACTGTCAGTGCAGGTGCAGTGTGACAGTTGGAGGAAATGAGTAACTGTCAGTGCAGGTGCAGTTTGACAGTTGGAGGAAATGATTAACTGTCAGTGCAGGTGCAGTTTGACAGTTGGAGGAAATGATTAACTGTCAGTGCAGGTGCAGTGTGACAGTTGGAGGAAATGAGTAACTGTCAGTGCAGGTGCAGTGTGACAGTTGGAGGAAATGAGTAACTGTCAGTGCAGGTGCAGTGTGACAGTTGGAGGAAATGAGTAACTGTCAGTGCTTTTCTGTTGAAGCTCTGCCTGCCCCCCACTGGTACATATCAGTCTGTGCCTTCAGATCAGTGCAGTTTTAGGCACTGAAAGACATCCTAAGTGAACGAACTTGCTCAAACCAATATTTCAAATCAGAGACTCTACGGCCTAAATGGTAAACCACGTAAACCTCCCTGATGAACTTCCAACATAGCCAAAAACTGAATCATGGTCAAACTACACCACCATGGCAAATTTGGTGGAGTTAGGTACAAAATTCTGGTCGTGCATAAAGAACAAACACAGACACACACTTTCTCGCTTTTTATCTTGGAGATGATCTCATCTCCAAGTGCCGGCTTTTGTACATGGGATTGACCCATGTACAAAAGCCTGGGTGAGACCCGGCAATGCGGTGTGAAAGGGGTATTTCACAAAATCACAGCGGCCAGGCAGCATTTCCTACCTGCCTCCCTGCCTGCAGCTGTCAGCATGCTGATTTGTAGATGGTTGGAGCTATCGTGCAGCATTCTCTACCTGCCTCCCAGCCTGCAGCAAGATAGTGAATGGCTGTCAGCATGCTGATTGGTGGATGGCTGTAGCTATCCACCAATCAGAGGGCTGACAGCCATTCACTGTATGAAAGCACATGGAGAGACAGCATGTTATCACAGGAGGAATATGTTTTTTTTTTAAACGTAGGGTCTGATTTAATTTAATTTGTGTGGGGGAGGGATTGTCAGATCTGGGGTCTGCTTTTATTAATGGGGGGTGGCATTGGAGTGTCCGTTGTAAGGTCTTATTTTATTAGATGGGGAGAGGGGATAGTGGGCGTCCGATGTGGGGTCTTATTTTATTAATGGGGGGTCACTAGGTGACTGAATTGGGCTGATTTTATTAATTGGGGGAGGGGGCACTGGGTGTCTGATCATAGGGGCACTGCATTGCTTTGCCCTGGGCCTACAGTGCTTTTAAAATGTCCCTGCCACAAATACAACCCTAACACTAACCCAACTCTGAGTCCTGATACAGTATACATATATTTAGATGTAAAGTGCTTTATCTGCCCAGGAGCAGACACTAAAACTGATTTCTGAAATGGTTTGGCAAAGGGAGCGGTGAGGGAGCCATTATATAGGGTAAGTAGTCTGTTGGCAAATAAAACCCAGTGAGGCTTCCTGAGGACATGGGCTCAAACCCCAGTGTCAGCTGCTCATGGCATTGGACAAGTCATGCAATCCCCACTGTGTCCCAGCTTTTCAGGCTACTCATGAGTGTTCTTGCCAACATGTATAATTAATTTTTACCTCAGAGATGCCAACTCAATGAGGCAGCTGTTGCATAAAATAATTTCCATCTTTAATGTTGTTTACAATATTCCTACTTATACTTATTTTACAGATAGAACAAGGTCGGGTTAATTGGATTTGCCCAAATTACAGCATTCGGACCACCAGATTTGATCCCAGGTCAAACAAGTAGCTCGATGGATTTCACATCAACTATAGCTGAGGAGCCAACATGGCAGCCATTTGGTATAGGCCTGTCTCAAGTTCTTTCTCTGTGATGCCCCAGAGATGATCACTTTCCACCTGGCTGTCAATGAGGGAACCAGCATACAGACTACTCTAATGATAAATAAATGATAAGACAGACTTCAGTCTTGGCTCAGTGTGACCTTCGATAAGTAACTTAAGTACCGCTATGTCCCATCTTTTCACATTAATGGGAGGTCCACACTGCACAAATAGATCTGCAGATGATGGTCGTTCATACACACAGAACGACCATCATCTTCTTCTGGCCGTGGGTCCCGCTGGCCGGGGGGCTTTACCTGCACCCCTCCACATGGCCTCTGCTGCATGTGTACGGGAGGACAGCAGAACGCCCATACACACTGCCCAATGGACAGATATATCTGCAGACATGTCTGCCATCGGCTGTGCAGCACAGCCGATGCGATATGTCTGTGATCTGTGTCTTTCACAGACATATCGTTGGTACCCACTGGCTGACGGGCACCAGATTTATTGATTGGTGAATATATCTGTCAGTATGTATGTACCCAGCTTTATTGGCTGCATGTGTACGAATCTCATACATAATAGAACATGTCAACAAAGTGCGTAATTTTGATGATCGTAGTGACATAGGGCCTGATTCAGCAGTGAACGCAAGTGCACGGCTGATCGCAGATTCACGATTATCAGAAATCTGCGCAGGACCCACTATGTCTCTGTCTGATTGACAGGTAGAGGCGTTTGTGGAGCAGCGCAGGGCGGGGACAGCCTGCATTCATGGAAACGGGGCGTGTCCTCCCATTTTCCAGGAGTGGCGAGGCCAATGTCTGCTACCGCAGCCTGACCAATAGGTCAACCATCGCGACCGATCAGACACCTCCTGATGCATTTGCATTTTTAGCAAGGGCGGAATTGCAGAGCTGCTTGTGTGCGGCTTGTGTGCTGCTTGTGTGCGGCTTGTGTGCTGCTTATGTGCGGCTTGTGTGCGGCTTGTGTGCTGCATTGCTATTCCGTCCTCTGCTGAATCAGGCCCATAATTAGAACTGTCTTTTTGTGAAATTTTGTGTTTCGAGGCAGAACAGGGCGGCAACAAGGCGAGAGCACGGAACCGCCCTGTCTGTTGGGAGTGATGTGGAAGTGTCGTAAGCGTGTATCGAGAGCTCCTTTCTGTTCTGAGACGTGAATATGGGGAAGGGAGGCCTGTTTCTGACGGTTCTTTTGTACCCCGCATGCACGCGGCATCCATTCACTGGTGGGAGAGGGCTGGGGGAAGCTTTACCCACAGCCTGACATTATTTGGAGGCATGCCATGAGGGCACACCTCCAAATAACATCACATAGGGGGCATGGCCTATGGTAATTAGGCCACACCCCCAAATTTTGCGCGCATTATTAAGGGCCGGCACAGGGTGCTTCAACCCCTGGAGCCGGCCCTGCATTCACCTTCCGTTCGCAGTGGGTGCCTGGAGCTGCATTCCCATTATGTACAAACAACTCAGATTCATGCCCAAAGGGGCAGATGACAGTAAATAGGATGATTACATTGAACATACATAAAGTGCCCTGTACACACTATTGGGCAGATTTTAAGTAAAGTACTGGGTTTAGCACCCAGAGCTATTCCATTATTAGTCCATTACCCTGTGTGACATACCTGCGGGTTAAGCCCTAGAGGCTGCGAGGAAAGATCTGTGCTAAGTGCACTCTCTGGGGCTTAGCGTGCGGGGACGCGGCTTATACTTGAGCAGTGCAGGTCTGACAATTAGCCACAGGGTAAACCTCACAAATAATTGAATCTACCCCTATGAACTAAATCATAAATGCCTGGAAATGTGTGGTTGAGGTTTTTCGTGAACAATGGTGTAGAGTGGAGCCATACCGTCCAGAATGATGGTCTCCCCCGCCCCTATAATGAATTTTGGTAAAGTGAGCATTCACATTCAGACCATTAGGAGTGACCTGGTATATTAGGGAGTGACCCTGTCCAGCCTGTGCGGCCCTCACCTCTCTGTGCCGCCTGTTGCCCACCCCTCTCTGGCCAGGGCACACTGGGTGGCCCTGGTATTGGATAATATAGATTGCATTGCATCATCTTAGTCCTGCCTCCCGGTGGCAAAATGTAGCGAATCATGGTTAGAAACAGCGGGGGTTGCGGTCACAATGATGCGTTGTATCGCCACCTACTGTAAAGTGACATGAATCACAGCTTTGAAAAGTGGGTGTGGGGCAATGACGGCACATTCTGGCCGTGGATGCATTGCAGCGCTATTTCACTAGACTCCTGTTTCCCACTGACTGGATCGCTGCCATGTGATGCGTGACATAATGACGTCACATGGGGAAAAAGCAGAGAGCTGGGCACCATCGATGGTCGCTGTGATGGAGTGGCTCCAGATTTATGTGGGATTGGGTTGCCGCCAGGTGACCCGAGGGGACATCGGCAAGGAGATGTCACGTTGGAAGCTGACAGGATATAAAATTAGCTTGCAATAGCAAAATAACATAGGGTTTCTGCTTCCTGATCGTGTGGAGCCCCCCTGCTGCTGTCTATTAAACCCACCTCTAACTCCAGCTCTGGAGCCGATTAGAATGTTGAGACTATGGGGCAGATATAATAAGCCATGGGGAGAGATAAAGTACCAACCAATCAGCTCCTAACTGCAACACTAATAATTGGAGTACAGTATTATCAGCTGGATGGGTCAAGAGACAATCAGCCAATCAGAAGTGGCTAAATAGTGCTGCTGATCACTATAATCATTGCCTAGGATTACACCAGCCCTCTAGCACCAGCATGAGCTACGCCTCTTAAAATTTGTGCAGTACAGTATATATTGCACCTACATGAACACACCCTAACTGTATTCAACTTACATTTACTCGCCCCTGCCCACACTAAGGGCTCCTTAAGGGGTATATATACTAAAGCAGAGTTGGCTAACCTTGACACTCCAGCTGTTGTGGAACTATATATCCCAGCATGCCCTGCCACAGTTTTAGCATGCCCTAATAGCAAAACTGTAGCAGTGCATGCTGGGTTATGTAGTTCCATAACAGCTGGAGTGTCAAGGTTAGCCAACACTGTACTAAAGGTCAATTTTGATCAACATCGATGTTGTGTTTCTGGGGCTAAATCGTACATTTACTAATACTTAGAAACAAAAAAAACTAATCAAAAATTGTCTGTGAGTAAATGTTTGATTTTATCTCCAGAAACACAGGGCCTGATTCAGCAAGGATCGCAAGTGCTAAGACGCACGCAGTCGGGCAATTTTTCGCGATCTGCGTATGCATCACTGTGCGCGAACTAGCCACTGCGATCGCTAATTAGATTACAGTGTGTACGCAGACCCATGGCAGAGTGATTGACACAGGAAGTGCCATTTGGGCATGGTGACAAGGGGGGGTGGTAGGGCGAACGCAGGCGTGCCAGTGCGTTGGGACAGCATTGCAGGGGCGTGCATAAATTAGCCACTGCAATACCAGACGCAGCCTGAGGCCTCATAGCGTGCGCTGAAGTTAGCAATTCCTGAGTGATGTCTGACCTGCCTTACCTGTGTGTATGGGTCCGATACTTGGAGGCTTGCCTACCCTCCCGATTTGGCGTTTGGCCGGGAGCCTCCCGAATATCGGGTGCCGCTCCCGGCCCCCCGGAAAGGCAGGCAAGCCTCCAGGCAGCCGCCATCCCTCCCTACCCCCCGGTAGAGTTAAAATCAAAACCCCGCAGTGGGGGGGGCAGTGACGCGATGTCATCGTGGCCCCGCCCCCCCGGTATTGTGAAGAGGGGGCGGGGCGAGATGATGCGATCTTGCAGCCACGGCCCCACAATGGCATTATTCTACTGCCACACCCCCCACTGTAAACTGACATTCAGCTGAATGTTGGGAAGTACTATGGCCCTCATTCAGAGGCGGTCGCAAGAAGCGATCGCTCTTTCTGAATGAGGGCGGCCGCTTCTTTCTCTTAGTGCGGCCTCCTGGTCGCTAGCTAAGCTGTGGGTTACCACCCACAGCTTAGCAACCGACCAGAGTGATGGTCGCGATGGTCAAGACCATCGCGACCATCGGGCTTGCAACGAGACCCTAAGGTTGGGTCTCGGCAACCGCAAGCCCCAGGGAGCTTCCTGCTCTGATCGAGCAGGAAGCTCCCCACTGACATCACTGATGATGTCAGTGCGGCCGCCCACAAAACGGCAGGCATTCGCTTGGGAACGCCTCCGTTTGTGTAGCCACCCCCCCACCTACAAAATGGGTCGAGCTGTCGATCACCATCGACAGCCGCCCCTTTTATAGTGAGCTCCGGAGTGCGGCCGCTGCACGTGCGCAGGGCCTTAACATTGACCTGGTAGCGAGTGCTCAGCGCTTGCGACCGGGTCTGAATGAGGTCCTATATGTGTTACTTGATGTTACCGATTGTTTTGCTATGTTTCCCAAGTATATGGATGTGAGTAAGGGGAAGTTGGCGTCCTCATTATAGGCTGAGATTGCATTGCAAATGCAAACATTTACATATCCCCACTGATATTAGCAACTGCATTGCGTGCAGAATTACGATCCTTGCTGAATCAGGCCCATTCTTTCTGGGGCTGAAAATGTTGATCGATTTTCATCAATTTGAAATCGCTCACAATTGTTTCTGCCTTCTTTCGTACTATTGCTAATGCCTATGGGAAGAAGGACCAGGTTGCAAAAAAAGAGTTAATTTAGATAAACACTTTCTATTTAAAAAGAGTATTTGCATAACCTAGCGGTCTCCTCTTTGAACATATAGACAATATTCAGTTAGGGCACTAAACCTACAAAGAGCAGAAATACAATTTGTATGAACCTCCCTAAAAGTCATTAGCCTGAGAGATTAACCTTTAAACCAACACTTTGGACACCAGCCAGCTAACTTGTTTGGTTTACGTAGATTAAAGTGATTTCTCTATTTAGTGCCAGGAACACGCACTCATGACTCTAAACACATCAGTTGATCATTAAAATTGTCTTTAAGATAGACATTAGCAAAGCTTTTTCTGTGGCAGTTTGCAATATAAACCATCACATTGTGACACATTGATTCAGTCAATTAATCTATCCAAGTAGAGTTGACTCTGGATTTGAATTAATGTGCTAAAAATATCTGCTCACTCTTCCTCTACCAGAAGCCATATCAGTGATATGAGGACTTTGGGCCTGATTCAGACCCGCTCGCGAGCAAATAGCGCTCGCAAGCGGGTCCATGTTTGGCCCCTGCACATGCGTCGCCTCCGGCGTACGCATGTGCGAGCCCCAGCGAGCGACAGCAGCTCCGTCGCTCCAGGGCTCGCTACAAGACAGGGCGGCTGTCGATGTTGTTTGACAGCTCGCCCCGTTTTGTAGGCGGGGAGGGGGGTGGCTGCACAGACGCCTGCCGTTTGTGGGCGGCCCTACTGACATCACTTGTGATGTCAGTAGTGGACTTCCTGCTCTATTAGATCAGGAAGTCCACTCGGGCTTGCGGGAGCCGAGACCCTCCTGCAGGGTTTCGACGCAAGCCCGATGGTCGAGATTATCGCGACCATCGCCAGGCCGCTCGCACAAGCCGTGGTTGGTCACCCACGGCTGTGCGAGCGGTCTGGAGGCCAGAAAAAATAAAAGGAACGCCCTGATTCAGAGCGAACGCACGCAAACTGCAATCAGGCCCTTTATTGGAAGCAGGTAAGTGTAAGGATGGACCTGACTTCCAATGGTTATTACTAGAATTATAGGGAAGTTTGGAGTTTACAATTTTAGGTTCATATATTAAGCATTACCGGTATCTACTTAGTTTTGATTTCAAACAGGGCTTTCCCTTTATTTATTCTGCAGTATGAATAAATCTGAGGTTGCTGAGTCTATGATCATTTTCTACATTATTAAGGGCCTGATTCTGAACGAGAGGCAGCTACGTCCGATTTTGTCCCCGGCTGTGGTAGAGTACGGATTTAAATATGCTAATTACGCTATCTGTCTGTCTATGTGTATTTGTTAGACTTCATGCGTCCCGATCACTCTGGCCACTATTTATTTTTCTATCGTCCCAACTATGTCCGAACTCCTAAGTTGAACACATGCTATTCAGATACATAATACTCACCGCCTAGATGACGCCCAGAAATGGTTACTTGCCTCATACTTGCCAGGGGCAAATGCAGGATTTTTACAGGGGTTTTACACACACATACTGTGTATATATATATATATATATATATGTACACACACATACATACATACATATGTCACACATACATTACACACACTTACCTTGCAGCAGCTGCGGGTTGTAGACTCGATAAGGATGGGACCTGGCGGGCAGGCACCATGTCATTCATGGTGTCCAATCAGGAAGGGAAGGAGCCAAATGATGCGATTCTAATGGAATCACTTCATATTGGCTCTGCCTCCGACCGCTCGACCTGCGAATTGCGACATTTTGCCGCGAGGGGAGGGGGCTTAAGAAGATGGTGCCTGCTCTCCAGTCTTTCAGGGGTGGTTTCTGGGTTTCTAGGAGTTTCACGAATCTCGGTTGTTGTTTCATAAGTCTCCCACAGCTCAGGGCCGTAGCTAGGGTAGTGCGGCCGGTGCCATGGCACAGCATGGGCAGGGGGCGCTGTTTGGGCCTGTCAATTTTCTGTTTATTATCTTTCTCACGTGTAGCTTCCTCTTATTTCATCCCCAGCATCTCCTGACCTCCCCTATCTTTTCCCTGGCCCTTCCCCATGAGGCCATTCCCCTTTTTTGGGTGTGTTATGTCCCTATTTCAAAAATGGGGGGGCGCCAATGCTCATTCTGGTACAGGGCACCAAAAAGCCTAGTTACGGCTCTGCCATAGCTGCCCTGTTTCTATTGCAGCCGCGCCGGGTTGGGATGACTCCAGCTACCCGATCACTGCCGGCAGCACCCCCACCTTCTACTTCGGCTTCTGTGCAGCTGAGCCTGCACTAGAAGCAGCAGCTCCAGCTCTGCCCCACCAAGTGCCCCTATAGCTGCTGGCGACAGTGATCGGTGTGTGTATGTGTGTATGTGTATATATATATATATATATATATATATATATATATATATAAATAAATAATCTGCCCCTTGCTCCTTACTGCCCATCAGCCCCCGTTTTTTTTTTTTAATTATAGAGTAATTATTTTCAAAAACTTCACCAAAATGATCATATTTGTTATTACACTATGTAATTTATGGCTATTAAAATGTGATTTTACATTTTTGTTAAAAAAAATATTTTGAATCAGGTATAAATAGCTCTTATTTACATCATTTACCAATAAAAAAAATCAGCAATTTTGGGGTCATTTTTAAAAAAAATATTAGCCAGGTAAACGGTAAAGAGATGAATCCAACTTAGAAGCAGGCTCTAAATATTAAATATACAGACAAAAGGTTGTATAGTTTATTTCCTTTGTTGTGACTACAACTTCTGTATCAATTATGTGCTGTTCTGAAGTGGTTATTCTATGCAATCTAAAGGGAGAAGCTTGTATGTGGTGTTCTAAGGAATTTCTGGGAGTATTACTTTTTATTCTTAAGTATACTTTAATATTATTTTGGACTTGTCATTCGCCAGTTGCTAGCTATTATGCTCAGCATTGCAGTTTTTTACTCTCCTTTTTTACCTTTCACACTTTTTCCTTTATTCCTCTTTTCTCGCTCCCTCTTTTTGTCTGACCCCTTTTCTCATTTATCACTTACTCTCTTTTCTCCCTTTGCCTTTTTACACTCTCTTATCTATTATTTTATCTCTCCCACCTTTTTTTTTATCTTTTATTTTAAAGACACTACATAACAATAAAAGATTCAGCAAACAGCAAATTTCAAAAAAGTGGGAGACAAAAATATATTAAAAGATAACACTCAGAGGATCCCACCAATCTTACTTTCAAATATAGAAATAATATGTAGTAATTTTTAAATTTTCTTACAGGACCTCTCCCACCTTTTTTAATGTATTGCCTGCAACTGTCTGTTTTGTTCTATTTCTTTGTCTCTTGTACAATTTGTTTACTCTGTTTAGGCTTTATTTTTATTTTTTTACCTCCACCCCCACCTTGCTCCTTCACCCCCCTCCTTTTTTTCTTCCACCTTAAGTGTGTTGTTTACTTTTTTTATATATATTTTTATTTTTATTTAAGGACGTACATATCGAAAAAAACATTCACAAATATGTCAAATGTAGACAAATATTCAGCCACAATACATCCAGATTTTCATTATAGTATTAAAATAAACCAATCATATACAAAATACAGAAGAAAACAAAGAAAAATTACAAAAGGGAAAAGAAAGAAAGAATGGAATAGAGAGGGGAAGAAGGGAAGAGGGACAAAGATGGGGGGTCCCAGGTCTCCAACGTCTCCAACAGATAACAATTAACTAACAGAGAGGCACACTATAGTTGTTTATTTTTATTTGACTTTTCTTTTTTATATCTGTACTAACAGGGATTTTAATTTGCTCATTTTCTTTTTCCCCTTGATCTTCTGTTCTCGTCTTACCTGTAGCAAATGAAAGGTCACTCGGGGACACTCTCCATACATCATTTTGTTCTTTCAAATTAACCGCTTTAAACCTTATTAATATAATAGTGACTAAAATCCACCACAGACTGACAGTGGATTGCCGTTGACTTTGCTATGGAACAGGGGGTTGAAATCCAATGGATATCGACAGCGGGTGACAAATGACAGTCTTAACCGCTGCATAGTAATACGGGTTACTGCCATCCGCCATTGATGCCCGTCGGTTTTAATTAGACAGCAAATTATGACGCTTAGTAAATATACCAATGTGTTTTTTTTTTAGTTGCCCTCATTTTGCGCAATGGCCACAAGATGGCTGTAGTGTGTCATTTGTATTACGTGACTAAGAAATCTTATATATAAATGTAATTGGTTTTATGCATTCGGACATCCCTGCACCGATTGGGATGAAATCAAAGTGAGTTGGTCAGTTGGATCCTGGCCAGGTTTTAGGGTAGTTAGGGCCCAGTCAGACCTCCCATTGGTGTACACTGGGCAGAACTTTGACCCGAGGAGCCTGTTCTGAGCCTTCCACTGGATGGATTTGGATGAAAACTTCACAGAGTGGTAACATTGGATCCCTGAGCAGAACTTTGACCCAGGATGCTGGCCAGAACTTTGACATAGGGATCCTGTTCTGGGCCTTCCACTGGATGGAGTTTAATGAAAATGAAATAGAGGGGTGGTAATTGGTCTGGGATGCCTAATGGAGTGGTTGGGGTCCCGGTTGGACATCACGGAGGAGTGCGATGTGAAGAACTTTGACCCAGGGAGCCTGTCCTGGGCCTTCCACTGGATGGATTTGGACGACATGATGTGAAACTTCACACAATGGTAACACTGGATCCCAGAAGACATACTAGGAGGTTGAGGTCCTGGTTGGACCTTCCGCTGGTGTACACTGGGCAGAACTTTGACCCGGGGAGCCTATTCTGAGCCTTCCACTGGATGGATTTGGATGAAAACTTCACAGAGAGGTGGCAATTGGTCTGGGATGCCTAATGGAGTGGTTGGGGTCCCGGGCGGACATCACAGAGGAAAGTGCTGGGCAGAACTTTCACCCAGGGAGCCTGTTCTGGGCCTTCCACTGGTTGGATATGGATGACTTTACATAATAAACTTAATAACTTGAAGATTTAAACTAGTAGAATATAATACTATATAGGGCTTGCTCAGGAAGAAAAAGTGATACATACTATATACAGTATATCACATAAATCCTGGCCTTCCAAGTTGGTCAGCTTAGTTATGTATATTATAAAAAGAAAATCAAGAGTAGAAGAGAAAACACATTTCAATAAAAGTTTTGTCTAGTGCAGAGGATTCCAAATGCCACCATTACAGTCCAGGTTTTAAGAATATCCATGCTTGAACACAGGTGACTTAATTAGTACCTCAGTCAATTGATTTAACCATCTGGACTCAAGCATGGATATCCTTAAAACCTGGACTGTAATGGCGGAGTTTGGGAAACTCTGATCTAGTGCATCTAGTGAATTAAAAGAGATTATTTTCTGTGTCTGGGAACTGGAAATATGGGATGAGTAAGGGGATGTTTACTAGCATTAGTTTAGTATGTGGTATACAAATACTATAGACTGACTCTTAGTGATTGGCTAAGCAGTGTGTTCCCGGTTGACTGCCCAGCAGGGGTATTTTAAGAGAGGAGGGGGCCCATGTGCAGCCTCCGTGTGGGCCCCCTCCTCTCTGGCAGCACAGTAGATTCTCTGGAGACTGGCAAAAGGTAAGTATAACTATATATGGGTGCAGGATGTGCATTGTGGGCCCCCCTGGACCCAGAGACCCGTACGCACAGCACACCCTGCACGCATTATACGGCATTGCTGCCCGGCTATTGACAAGCCATACTCACCAGAGATTAAATAAGTGTGCATCCTCAGGGGCTGTCTCTCCCAGAGCAGGGGAACAGTGGGACTCATGCAGGCATCTGCAGAATGGACTAATCATGTGCTGAGTGTCCCTTCTATGTTATCATTATCATCATGTGCATATAGCGAGTAAATTCAGATGACCAATGGGAGTTGAAAAGGCATAGCCAGTGTAATGGCTTCTCACCAGGGATGTATCTATAATGGGTGCAGGGTGTGTGGGCCACCTGTCTGTGGTCCCAAGTCGGGTGTCAGCGCTGCACAGAACACCGGAAAATGGCCACCGCGGCCATTTTTTCTGGCGTTCTGTACATGCGCAGTAGACTCTGGGCACACTCTAGGGCCCAGAGCCTACTACTTCTGCAGTGGCTGGCCAGCTGCGGCAGTCGGCTACCTGCCAAAGGGGAGAGAGGAGGGGGCCCTGTACGGGGAATGCACAAGGGCCACCTCCTCTCTTAAGATGCCCCTGCTTCTTACATAAGGCAAACACATTTCAGGAACAATAAATCAGCTTACATAAGGCAGCAGTTCAAAAGGGGATGCAGTCAGGAAGCCGAAGGTCGAAATGGCGACCACCGGCTTCCCGACTGTCAAATCCCGACAAGGTACTAATCACAGGTGTCGAAATCCCGATGCCTGTCATTAGACCTACACCGGGAGCCCAACGCCCGGCATACCGGCGTACGAAGTGGGGGAGGGCTAGGTTTTAGGGCTCCCGGGTGGACTCAGGGTTATGCACCCCCCCGGCAGGGTTAGGTTTAGGCTAGGGGAATGAGGGTTAGGGTTAGGCACCCCTGGGGGAGGTTAGGGTTAGGCACCCCCCCGGGAGACTTAGGGTTAGGCACCCACCCCCGGCAGGGTTAGGTTTAGGCTAGGGGAATGAGGGTTAGGCATCCCTGGGGGAGGTTAGGGTTAGGCACCCCCCTGGGAGACTTAGGGTTAGGCTGCAGGGACGGGGGTTTAGGTTTAGGTACATAGAGGGGGTTAGGGTTAGGAACTAGGGGGGAAGGTTAGAGTTAGGCACCCCTAAAGGAGGCTTAGGGGGGAGAATAAGGTTAGTTATACTTACCTTTTTAGCTGTCGGGATATTCATCCCTGCTGGACTTCCGCGGTCAGGATTTGGATTAGGGGTGTGCACCGGCCACTTTTCGTGTTTTGTGTTTTGGTTTTGGATCTGGATCTTTCTTCGTGTTTTGGATCTGGATTGGTTTTGCCAAAACCACCCTTCCGTGTTTTGGGTTCTGGGTTTTGTGTTTTGGATCTGGATTTTTTCTTAAAAAATAAAAAAACCCGCTAAAATCACATAAAATGGGCCTTTTTTTGTTCCTACGCTATTAATAACCCCAATAACATTAATTTCCACTCATTTCCACTCTATTCTGAACACCTCACACCTCACAATATTGTTTTTAGGCCAAAAGGTTGCACCGAGGTAGCTGGATGACTATGCTAAGCGACACAAGTGGGCGGCACAAACACGTGGACCATCTAGGAGTGGCACTGCAGTGGCAGACAGGAAGCCAATCAGCGTTATGGTGCCCATTTGCATGTAGCACGAACCCGGGAGATCCGTGCTACATGCATCTGTGTGATTGGCACAGAGCAATGACAGGTCCGTGAGACCCGTCTGTGCTGCTGTGGTAAAAAAAAAAAAAAAAAAACCTGTGTAAAAAAAGATTAAAATGGCGTGCACCCCCCCAAAAAAGAGCAACCAGCCCCCGGGCATTAGTAACCCAGTGCTGGGTGTGCTTAAATACAGGGGACAAACGACGTAGGGGTCCCCTGTACTTAAGCACAACCAGCACCGGGCTAGTCAGAACCAGCGCTGGTTGCCAAAATACGGGGGACAAACGACGTAGGGGTCCCCCGTATTCTGCGCAACCAGCTCTGGGCTCTGATCCGGTCCTGGTTCTGGAAATACAGGGGAAAAAAATTAGTAGGGTTCCCCTGTATGTTCCAGAGCCAGCACTGGACTTTTTCTAGCGGGGGGCTGATGCCACAGCCAGGGGAGCCCTTTCACCGGGCCCCCCAGCCGCAGCATCAGCCCTGACCGCTAGTCAGCCCAGGCCGGGGATCCCTGGAGAGCTGGGGACCCCCCCAATAAAGGGGTCACCCTCTCCAGGGCACCCCAGGCCCAGGCTGATAGCCCGGGGCTATCCCCGCCACCCCTGGTGGCGGTGGGTGGCGGGTTGATTGTGTGGTGTGGTGTAAATAAAGAATATCAAACATTGTCTTTACAAGTAGAACTGCAAGTCCCAGCTAGCCTGCCCCGCATGCTGGTACTTGGAGAACCACAAGTACCAGCATGCAGGGCATTAAGGGCCCACTAGTACCTGTAGTTCACCTGTAAAAAAAATGTTTAAAAAAACACAGGACACACACCGTGACAGTATAAGTTTATTAAACATACATACACACATGTACACATACTCACCTATGTAACATCGTCCACTTGTCCGGTAAAGTATCCATAGGGGACCTGTGAAAAAAAACATACTCACCATCTCCTATGCGAGGTTCTGTCCTCTTCGTTCCAAAGTAGGCATCCCCGGACTTGGCAAAAAAACAAAACGAAAACGCGATCCACGAACTTAGTACCGTTCTATAGAACAGTACTTCCCGAATGAGAGCTTAGCGGCGGGGTATCACCATGGAAACCCCGCTGCTAAGCGTTCATTGGCTGAGAGAGGTCATCTCCCGTCTCTCAGTCAATGAACGGCTCCCTCCATTGTAGTCAACGGTGGGAGCCGCAAGGTTATTAAAGTCAATGGAGGGAGCCGTTCATTGGCTGAGAGACAGGAGATGACCTCTCTCAGCCAATGAACGCTTAGCAGCGGGGTTTCCATGGTGATACCCCGCCGCTAAGCTCTCATTCGGGAAGTACCGTTCTATAGAACGGTACTAAGTTCGTGGATCGCGTTTTCATTTTGTTTTTTTGCCAAGTCCGGGGATGCCTACTTTGGAACGAAGAGGACAGAACCTCGCATAGGAGATGGTGAGTATGTTTTTTTTCACAGGTCCCCTATGGATACTTTACCGGACAAGTGGACGATGTTACATAGGTGAGTATGTGTACATGTGTGTGTGTGTGTGTATGTATGTTTAATAAACTTATACTGTCACGGTGTGTGTGTTTTTTTAAACATTTTTTTTACAGGTGAACTACAGGTACTAGTGGGCCCTTAATGCCCTGCATGCTGGTACTTGTGGTTCTCCAAGTACCAGCATGCGGGGCAGGCTAGCTGGGACTTGCAGTTCTACTTGTAAAGACAATGTTTGATATTCTTTATTTACACCACACCACACAATCAACCCGCCACCCACCGCCACCAGGGGTGGCGGGGATAGCCCCGGGCTATCAGCCTGGGCCTGGGGTGCCCTGGAGAGGGTGACCCCTTTATTGGGGGGGTCCCCAGCTCTCCAGGGATCCCCGGCCTGGGCTGACTAGCGGTCAGGGCTGATGCTGCGGCTGGGGGGCCCGGTGAAAGGGCTCCCCTGGCTGTGGCATCAGCCTCCCGCTAGAAAAAGTCCAGTGCTGGTTCTGGAACATACAGGGGAACCCTACTAATTTTTTTCCCCTGTATTTCCAGAACCAGGACCGGATCAGAGCCCAGAGCTGGTTGCGCAGAATACGGGGGACCCCTACGTCGTTTGTCCCCCGTATTTTGGCAACCAGCGCTGGTTCTGACTAGCCCGGTGCTGGTTGTGCTTAAGTACAGGGGACCCCTACGTCATTTGTCCCCTGTATTTAAGCACACCCAGCACTGGGTTACTAATGCCCGGGTCTGGTTGCTCTTTTTTGGGGGGGGGGGCACGCCATTTTTTTCTTTTTTTACACAGGTTTTTTTTTTTTTTTTTTTTACCACAGCAGCACAGAAAGGGTTTACGGACCCGTCAGTGCTCTGTGTCAATGACACAGATGCAAGTAGCACGGATCTCCTGGTCCGTGCGTGCATCTGTATCATTGAAATACACAGCAGCACAGATGGGTCTCACTGACCCATCTGTGCTCTGTGTCACTGTCAATCACACAGATGCATGTAGCACGGATCTCACGAGTCCGTGCTACATGCAAATGAGCACCATAATGCTGATTGGCTGAGACCCATGACAGACGGCTCTGTCAGCCAATCAGCACTTTGCCCATTAAAGGCAAAGGCATTTTTTTTAAAATGGCCGCTCGAGGCAAAACCTCGAGATCTGACAGCAGATCTCGAGGTTTTGCCTCGGGAGAGGGATCCGGGGCAGACAGGGAGATCCGAGCTTGGGCTCGGATCGCCCCGGATCCCCGAAGTTCGGGTGGGTTCGGTTCTCAGGGAACCGAACCCGCTCATCCCTAATTTGAATGCGGCGGCAGTATTACATACTGATTCCGTTCAAAAGAGCAGACTATTCCCAGCACAGTCATGGTTCAGATTGTCCAGCACAGAGAGAGCTGCTGAAGGTGCGACCTCTCCTTCACATTTCCACTGACTAACTAAACTTACCATGTTTTTATACCTTAGCTGGTCTTAATTGAGGTACGGGTGTGGTTCATCCCTGGCTACAGGAGGTTGACTCTTTCCTTAGAGTGTGGGAGAGACCCACTCTTTCACATACCTCCTCCGTTAAAGAGTGAACCTAAACCGCCCGCAATGGAAGCCGACTTTCCAGCTCAGGACAAAAAAAAATCTGCATTCATATGTAGACGTCCCAGTCTGTGCCGGACTTCAAAAGAAAAGGGCTGGAGAGCCAGGTACCACCTTGTCAGTCTTGTGAGTTAGAATTTTTCAAGGACTGTAACCATTTTAACTGTGCATCAGTAACCACAGTAACAGTGCATGATCAGTAACCACAGTAACTGTGCATAATCAGTAACCACAGTAACGGTGCATGATCAGTAACCACACTAACGGTGCATGATCAGTAACCACAGTAACGGTGCATGATCAGTAACCACAGTAACGGTGCACAGTCAGTAACCACAGTAACGGTGCATGATCAGTAACCACAGTAACGGTGCATAATCAGTAACCACAGTAACGGTGCATGATCAGTAACCATAGTAACGGTGCATAGTCAGTAACCACAGTAACGGTGCATGATCAGTAACCACAGTAACTGTGCATGATCAGTAACCACAGTAACTGTGCATGATCAGTAACCACAGTAACGGTGCATGATCAGTAACCACAGTAACGGTGCATGACCAGTAACCACAGTAACGGTGCATGATCAGTAACCACAGTAACTGTGCATAATCAGTAACCACAGTAACGGTGCATGATCAGTAACCACAGTAACGGTGCATGATCAGTAACCACAGTAACGGTGCATGATCAGTAACCACAGTAACGGTGCATGATCAGTAACCACAGTAACACGCATAGTCAGTAACCACAGTAACGGTGCATGATCAGTAACCACAGTAACGGTGCATGATCAGTAACCACAGTAACGGTGCATGATCAGTAACCACAGTAACGGTGCATGATCAGTAACCACAGTAACGGTGCATGATCAGTAACCACAGTAACGGTGCATGATCAGTAACCACAGTAACGGTGCATGATCAGTAACCACAGTAACGGTGCATAGTCAGTAACCACAGTAACGGTGCATGATCAGTAACCACAGTAACGGTGCATGATCAGTAACCGCAGTAACACGCATAGTCAGTAACCGCAGTAACGGTGCATGATCAGTAACCACAGTAACGGTGCATGATCAGTAACCACAGTAACGGTGCATGATCAGTAACCACAGGAACGGTGCATGATCAGTAACCACAGGAACGGTGCATGATCAGTAACCACAGGAACGGTGCATGATCAGTAACCACAGGAACGGTGCATGATCAGTAACCACAGTAACGGTGCATGATCAGTAACCACAGTAACGGTGCATATTCAGTAACCACAGTAACGGTGCATAGTCAGTAACCACAGTAACGGTGCATGATCAGTAACCACAGTAACGGTGCATGATCAGTAACCACAGTAACGGTGCATGATCAGTAACCACAGTAACGGTGCATAGTCAGTAAATAGTCAGTAACCACAGTAACGGTGCATGGTCAGTAATCACAGTAACGGTGCATGATCAGTAATCACAGTAACGGTGCATAGTCAGTAACCACAGTAACGGTGCATGGTCAGTAACCACAGTAACGGTGCATGGTCAGTAACCACAGTAACGGTGCATGGTCAGTAACCACAGTAACGGTGCATGATCAGTAACCACAGTAACGGTGCATGATCAGTAACCACAGTAACGGTGCATGATCAGTAACCACAGTAACGGTGCATAGTCAGTAACCACAGTAACGGTGCATGATCAGTGACCACAGTAACGGTGCATGATCAGTGACCACAGTAACGGTGCATGATCAGTAACCACAGTAACGGTGCATGATCAGTAACCACAGGAACGGTGCATGATCAGTAACCACAGTAACGGTGCATGATCAGTAACCACAGTAACGGTGCATAGTCAGTAACCACAGTAACGGTGCATGATCAGTAACCACAGTAACGGTGCATAGTCAGTAACCACAGTAACGGTGCATAGTCAGTAACCACAGTAACGGTGCATGATCAGTAACCACAGTAACGGTGCATGATCAGTAACCACAGTAACGGTGCATAGTCAGTAACCACAGTAACGGTGCATGATCAGTAACCACAGTAACGGTGCATGATCAGTAACCACAGTAACGGTGCATGATCAGTAACCACAGTAACGGTGCATAGTCAGTAACCACAGTAACGGTGCATGGTCAGTAATCACAGTAACGGTGCATGATCAGTAATCACAGTAACGGTGCATAGTCAGTAACCACAGTAACGGTGCATGATCAGTAACCACAGTAACGGTGCATAGTCAGTAACCACAGTAACGGTGCATGATCAGTAACCACAGTAACGGTGCATGATCAGTAACCACAGTAACGGTGCATGATCAGTAACCACAGTGACGGTGCATAATCAGTAATCACAGTGACGGTGCATGACTAGTAACCACAGTAACGGTGCATGATCAGTAATCACAGTAACGGTGCATAGTCAGTAACCACAGTAACGGTGCATAGTCAGTAACCACAGTAACGGTGCATGATCAGTAACCACAGTAACGGTGCATGATCAGTAACCACAGTAACGGTGCATGATCAGTAACCACAGTAACGGTGCATGATCAGTAACCATAGTAACGGTGCATGATCAGTAACCACAGTAACGGTGCATGATCAGTAACCACAGTAACGGTGCATAGTCAGTAACCACAGTAACGGTGCATATTCAGTAACCACAGTAACGGTGCATAGTCAGTAACCACAGTAACGGTGCATATTCAGTAACCACAGTAACGGTGCATGATCAGTAACCACAGTAACGGTGCATGATCAGTAACCACAGTAACGGTGCATGATCAGTAACCACACCAACGGTGCATAGTCAGTAACCACAGTAACGGTGCATGATCAGTAACCACAGTAACGGTGCATGATCAGTAACCACAGTAACGGTGCATAGTCAGTAACCATAGTAACGGTGCATGATCAATAACCACAGTAACGGTGCATGATCAGTAACCACAGTAACGGTGCATGATCAGTAACCATAGTAACGGTGCATGATCAGTAACCATAGTAACGGTGCATGATCAGTAACAACAGTAACGGTGCATGATCAGTAACCACAGTAAACCTGGCCACAGAAAGATAATATCTCAATGACTCAAGAGCCCATTTTATAGCGAGGCATTCTTTTCTATTACAGAATACCTAGTCTCTCATGGGACCAACTTTCTACTAAGATATAGAATCGGATGTTCAATGCCATCAAACTCCTGACACAAAACTGCCCCCAAGCCCACATCTGAGGCATCTGTTTGTACGACAAAAGGCTTAATAAACCTGGGGACTTTAACACAGGGCCCAGGGCCGGTGCTCGGGTGTTCGGCGCCCCCCTGCAGACTATAAATTTGTGCCCTCCCTCCCAGCTTTTATAAAGGGATAGCGCGCGCCTTCGATGAGCACCACAAAAAATGTGTGTGGGCTCACAAGGAAGGGGCTTAGTCACACAATAGTACCCCCAATTCAAATTATTCCACACAGTAGCACAAACTTATTAACATTACACCACACATTGAAACACAATTTAGTACCAAGAGGACTAAGACCTAGAATCCTCCCTGCATTTGAAATAGATGAAGATCTGCAAAAGGAATGGGAAACATCTTTATTAAAATGTTCAAAAGATCTGATAAAAATTCTGATTAAACATAATTAAACATGATGTAAGAAAATTGGATGACATCTCTAATGATATTAAAAAAACGAGTGAAAAACTAAAAGAATATGAGAGTCAGGACAATTTTAGGAAGATGTATGAGAAATATAAAAAAGATATAGATAAATTTGAAAAATTAATAACAGATAGAAAACAACAAAAATTTGTCAGAGATAGAAATGACTTCATTAACAACAAAATATTCAAATGGAATAATAGAACAATGAGACAAGAACGACGAGAATCATCCAATTACACAACATCAGAAATGGAATCATCTGAAGGAGAAACAATAGAAGCCTCTGGTAGTAAACAATGGGACAAATGTTTTTTAGGGGGGCTACAACGCAACAGACGGTCCTGGCAAAAAACAAGAAGGGGGATCAAGAAACCTAAGAAAGAGAAACGAAAGAGAGTGGGAAGAGAAATTGATGAAGAAGAAATACAAAACACAGAAAAAATATTAGAGACCTATCAGATAAGGTTCTATCTCCAACCCAGATTAATGTATTAAAAAAGGGCCTTACTTTCTGTCCATCAAGGGATTTCAATAGATTTGAGATTGAGAAAGATCTACACCTGTTTACGAGGAAACTGCTTTTGAAAAAATTCTTTAGTAAAAAAACAGAGGAATACGTAAGCAGTAGTGAAATCATAAACAGAGAATTAGTTGATTTGGAACAAGAAGCTTTAAGAGCTCTGGAAGAACTGGGAGAAGAATCAGGTAGATCAGCCATCACAGATAGCAAAAAATGCAAATTGAGAAAGAAATCTAAATTTGTACCGCCCCAAAACATCTGTCCACAAGTACAAATATATCATAATTTAGTATCCAAAGATTTGGATAAAATTATGGAAAACAAAAAGTATTGTCAAAAGCAAAATAATTTAAATCAAGAAGAACGGAAGGCCCTTAAAGAAATTGAGACCTGGGATGAAATAGTAATTAAACCATCAGACAAGGGGGGGAATATAGTCCTTTGGTCCCGGGAAGAATATCTTAAGGAGATGTATAGACAGTTAAATGATAGGAAATGTTATGAAAAATGTATTTTCAATCCCACATCAAATTATCAAAAACAATTCCACAAGATCATAAAAGACGCAAGAGACAGAAACATCATTGATAAAGTGGAGTATGATTTCCTTTGGGTAGAAAACCCCAAAATCCTGACCATCTATGCTCTCCCCAAAATTCATAAAAACGACAAACAACCACCAGGTAGGCCAATAGTGTCTGGAATGGGATGTTTAACGGAAAATACCAGCATATATGTGGACACCTATTTACGTAAATTTGTCATTGAGTTACCATCGTACATAAGAGATACCTTGGATGTCTTGAAGAAAATTGAAGATCTAAATGTAACCAATGAGACCTGGATATGCACATGCAACGTAGAATCACTATATACGAGCATAAACCATGATATAGGAATATGTGCTATTGAATACTTTCTCAAAATGGAAAGAGAATGATCACAATGCATTTATATGTGAACTACTGGAATTTATCCTAACAAAAAATTATTTTGTGTTCAATGACCAATTTTTCCTACAGACCCGAGGTGCAGCGATGGGCACTACGTGTGCACCGACGTATGCCAATCTGTACCTCAGGTGGTGGGAGAAAGAGTGTGTATTCAATGAAGAGTTGGAATTTTATACCAAGCATATCAATGCTTGTTATAGATATATAGATGACCTCCTCATTTTTTGGGATGGGCCACAACATCTATTCCTAGAATTAATTGAAAGACTAAATAACAACTCTTTGAACTTGAAACTAGCAATTGAAATGAGTCAAAATCAAATAACATTTCTGGATTTGACCATTAAAACTACAGAACTAGGGGGAATCTCTACAGACATTTTCCGAAAATCTACGGCAACAAACAGTACTCTACATTATGAAAGCTCTCACCTTCCGGCAATCCGGGAAAACATTCCAAAAGGAGAAATGCTTAGGACAAGGAGGAACTGTTCGGATATACAAACCTTCAATGTGAGATCCAAAGAAATAGAGGAACGTCTTTTGAAAAGAGGATATAGTAAGAGGAACATCAGAAAATCATATAAGTTTGCAAAAGAAAAAGAGAGAAGATTTGTTAACACCTAAAATCAAACAGAATACTGACAATAAAGTCAGATTCATAGGAACATACTGTAATCAATGGAAAGAAATTCGTACACTTCTGGAAAGACACTGGCATGTCCTATTGACAGATGAAATATTGGCAAAAGAAATAGGAAATCAAGTTAATATTAGCTGGAGAAAATTACCCAGCTTGAAAGATAAATTGGTACAAAGTCATTTTCAGAGAGATAAAAGGAGAAAAGAGAAAATTAATGGGAGCTATTCATGTGGACGATGTAAAGCGTGCAGTTACATGAGGAATACCACCAGTTTCACGGACAAATTCCATCAACTGAATAAAATTCAGGGATATATAAACTGTGATACACAAGGAGTTATATACTGCCTGGAATGTGACTGCAAGAAAAAATACATAGGAATGACCAGTAGAAAACTGAAACAGAGAATATTAGAACATGTGGGCAACATTAGAAATGCTGGAAAAGATCAAGCTAAATTTAAACAACTAACTAGTGTTGCCCGGCATTTCCTGGCAAAACATGGTAGCAATCCCAAACATCTTAAGGTCTATGGGTTGGAGAAGATACATTTGGGCATAAGAGGGGGTGACTTAATGAAGGAATTAGCACAGAGGGAGACAAAGATGATCTTTATGATGGACATAATTATTCCAAAAGGACTAAATGAAAACAATAATTATATGGTCTTTTTGAATTAGGTAGAAATACCAAAATAAGGATCAGAGAACACCTCCAAGATCTAGAGATTGTCAATCAAATAAGATCTAACTAGATCCCTAACCTAAAACTATCATTACCCAACATATCATCTAAGATGCCATTTAACAATAATATGTTAGGATTTATGATCTCTAAATATGTATATAAAGAGGATAGTTGTACAATAAGAATAGAAGTATGATTGACAACAACATTTGATAAATACCCACTAACATAAAGGATTGGGATGGAGTGAGGACTCATGTACTAAGAGTAAATTTGGAAACCAATATAGAATCAATATTCCCATTTTAAGATGTATGCAAACATTTGTATAGATTAATTTAGTGTACATATTCATAAAATTATATTATTTTGCACCAGATACAGAGGATTATTATTCACCATAATAGGCTGAGGACATGTAACATAGGTGTGCATGTATGTATATGTGTATGCATGTATATACATACATATGTGTGCATGTTTACATGAATACATCCATTTAATATGCAGTTTTTCTCACACTTCAGTAATTAAACATATGAATTAACGTTTTGATTTTGACCACATTAATATTCTCTTTTTCACATTAATGTTCTTTATGCACAATTTTACTTTTATAAATGATAATTTGTTCACTTATTATGTTTAATATTAATATTATTCATATTTTATTAATATTTTAAATATTTTTAAATATTTTATGTAAGAAATTATTATTAATATAAATAATTTTTCACCCTATAATGCACATTGTTAGGACTCTATTGAATATGTATTTCTTTTCTATTTCTGCACTATTATATCACTTTATCAATTCTCAATATTAGTTTTAAATATTAGTAAAACATTAATAGTGGGAAATTTTCCAAGTATTATCTTTCCTATATATGTTACAATTTATTCACTTTTGTTGTCATATGAAACAGTTTATAACTCCTAATAATTAACATATATATATTTTTCATATAGTCTACATTTATTTTATACTAGAGAACATGATTTTCCCATTCATTTTTTTTCTTTGCCTTAGGGCTAAACAGTATATCTTCTGGAGTACTAATTTTAACATATTTTTAGATTTCCTTTTATTCTAGACACAATAGGGAATATTATTTCCCAATATATATAATGTGGATTTGTAAAAGAATCACGTACACTGAAATTAAAAATGTAAAAGAAAATAATTCTCCTAAGAAACCTTCTAGATCCAATTAAATCTCAGACACACCCCTTGACAATGGTAACTAGGGAATAGGGTATTTAAACCCAGTAACATGTGTGGCTCTGTTTGCCCTGATGAAGCCGGACATCCGGTGAAATGTGCATAGGCAGTTGCACTTACTGTGTCTCCTTATGTGAAAATTGAAAAACAAATGTGTCAGTTTAAATATGTCAATATTTGTGCAAAATAACAGAGTGAATGCAATGTATTGGCAGAGTGTGTAGTGCTAATTGAATTGAGACTGCAGGCGCGTGTCAGCCCCACGTGAGCATCGGCTAGCTGACCGCAAGGTAACTCTCACTGCAATAACAGCAGAGTGTAATTGTGGAGGGACACACTATATCAGCAGGAGTCCTGAATGTGAACCATGCTGAAAGCCTGACAAAGCTGTTAGACACAAAAGAGGCTGTCACAATCGTGGGATTTAGGAGCTGTGTTCCCGGACTGGGCCTTGAATCTGTATTACTTGGCGCAGACGCTCGCTGGAGGAGACTTGGCTTAATGAAGTTTCTCCGCATGAGAGGGTGCAACGAACTGACAGGAGTTTGAGGAATGCGGCAGTAGCGTGGTAGCTAGGAAGCTACGTGGAGTGGCTGGATAGCCGTGGGTAGACGTTGGTAGCTGAGTGGCTACGTGGAGCGGCTGGATAGCCGTGGGTAGACGTTGGTAGCTGAGTGACTACGTGGAGCGGCTGGATAGCCATGGGTAGACGTTGGTAGCTGAGTGGCTACGTGGAGCGGCTGGATAGCCGTGGGTAGATGTTGGTAGCTGAGTGGCTACGTGGAGCAGCTGGAGCGCAGTGGGAAGGCTTGCTTAGTTAAACTAAGAAACTAGTTGCACTGGCAACTTGTGTGAGCATTGGGGATCCTTTTGTAGTGGACACTGGGAGCTGACAGGCTGAGAGAGAAGGAGAAGGCTCCTCATTGGTGGTAGTGGGGTCACATGGGCAATCCAAGATGGCCGCGCCCATGGACCGGAGGACAGCGCTTCCTGGAGGTAGTCAGCGGGGACCAGCGGTCAGCAGGAGCCGGCATGGGAGCAGCACAGCAGCGGGACCCTCCAGAGGACAACAGCGGAGACTGCCTTGAGAGATGAGGAAGGAGCGTACAGTGCGGGAGCCAGAAGACAGCGCGGGTCAGCGCCCACACAGGTAAGTCACGGGGTCTGATTATGGGGTCTCCAGGCCGGCGTGTGACAGTACCCCCTTCTTCAAGAGTGGCCCCTGGACACTTCCTTGGTTTATGAGGAAATTTCATATGGAACGCTTTGACCAGACGGGGTGCATGGACATCGGAGGCATTTATCCAGATTCGTTCCTCCGGACCATAATTCTTCCAGTCGATGAGGTATTGAAGACGGTTGTATCGACAATGGGAATCTAAGATTCTGTCAACTTCGAACTCCTCTCCCTGCTGTGTTTGAACACTAAAAGCTTTAGGCAGGACCTTCTGAAATCGGTTTAAGACTAGTGGTTTTAAAAGAGAAATATGGAAAGAACTTGGAATGCGACGAAATGGAGGAAGCTTTAACTTGTAAGCCACAGGATTCAAGACTTTGATGATTGGGAATGGACCAATGAATTCCGGAGCAAATTTCATCGAGGTTACTCGGAGTCTTAGGTTTCGGGTAGAGAGCCAGACCATATCCCCAGGTTGGAAATTTGGAACCGCTCGTCTTTGGCGGTCAGCAAATCTCTTGTACCGGTCTGACGTTTTAGTCAGAGAGGAACGAACCTTTTCCCAGATGTTGGAGAACCGTTGATGGGACATTTTGGCCGCAGGCACATCTAATGTTGGAAATAGAGGGAAATCTGGCACTCGAGGATGATGACCAAAAACTGTAAAAAAAGGAGTTGAGCTGGTGGATGTGTGATAATGATTATTGTGAGCAAATTCGGCCCAAGGAAGAAGTTCAATCCAGTCATCTTGGGAGGATGAGACAAAAGAGCGCAGGAACTGTTCCAGGTCTTGATTGACCCTTTCAGTCTGACCGTTGGTCTGGGGATGATATGCGGTAGAAAATTTGAGTTTTACTTAAAGGGCTGAGCAGAGTGACCTCCAGAACTTCGCTACGAACTGTACTCCGCTGTCGGAGATGATCTCTTGAGGAAGGCCGTGGAGCTTGAAGATCTCTTTTATAAAGCTCTGGGCGAGTAGAGGTGCAGACGGAAGCCCAGTAAGTGGTACGAAATGAGCCATTTTAGAAAAACGATCCACGATAACCCAAATTGTGTTGTGGCCCCGAGATGGAGGAAGATCAGAGATGAAATCCATAGATAGGTGAGTCCATGGCTTAAATGGAATTGCAAGAGGCTGGAGTTGACCGTGTGGAACCCGCCGAGGTATCTTGTGTTGGGCACATTTGATGCATGAAGACACATAAGACCTGATGTCCTTTTTCATCGAAGACCACCAATAGGACCGCTGGATGAATTCTAGGGTTTTATCCATACCCAAGTGACCAGAGAACCGGGAAGCATGAGCCCAATGCAGTAACCTCTTGCGGAGTTCCAGAGCGACGAAAGTCTTCCCAACCGGGGGTATAGAAGATAATTTGGTAGAGGCGAAGAAAGCTGAATTCAAGATTGGTTGGGGCTGTTCCATGGATAGATCAGGGTCGCTCGTCATGGAACGGGAGAGTGCGTCGGCTTTGAGGTTTTGTGATCCGGGATGATAGGAGACTTTGAAGTTAAATCTGGAGAAAAACATTGCCCACCGGGCTTGACGAGGGTTCAAGCAATTTGCAGATTTAAGATAAAGGAGGTTCTTATGGTCTGTAAAAATGGTAATGGGGTAATGAGCTCCTTCTAGAAGATATCGCCATTCTTCGAGGGCTAGTTTCATGGCGAGTAACTCTTGATCTCCGATGGTGTAGTTCTTTTCTGCAGGCAAAAACCTCCGGGAAAAGAAACCACAGGGATGAAGTTTTTCATCTTTAAATCGCTGGGAGAGCACTGCACCGACACCTTCAGAGGATGCGTCCACCTCCAGGATAAATGGCCGGGTGGAGTCTGGTTGCTTTAAGATGGGAGCGGAGATGAAGGCTTGCTTAAGAAGTTGAAATGCAGAGGTAGCTTCGACGGGCCATTTAGTTGGATCTGCTCCCTTGCGGGTGAGGGCTGTAATCGGAGCTACCAGAGTCGAGAAACCTTTTACAAACTTGCGATAATAGTTGGCAAATCCTAGGAATCTTTGTATGGATTTTAAGGAAGAAGGAAGAGACCAATCAAGAATGGCTTGTAGTTTTGACGAATCCATTTGAAGGCCTGTTCCGGAGATGATGTATCCCAGGAATGGTACACTTGAGACCTCAAACAGACACTTCTCTAATTTGCAAAAAAGTTGATTGGACCGCAACCCCAGAAGGACTTGTTTGACCTGGTCTCGATGAGTTTGGAGGTCTTGAGAAAAAATCAAAATGTCGTCCAAGTAAACAACCACACACTTGTACAAAAGGTCCCGGAAGATTTAATTGCCGAAAAACTGGAAGACGGTCGGAGCATTACAGAGGCCGAAGGGCATAACGAGATACTTGTAGTGCCCATCCCTGGTGTTGAAGGCCGTTTTCCATTCATCGCCTGGACGGATACGAATTAAATTATAGGCTCCTCTCAGGTCGAGTTTGGTAAAAACTGTGGCTCCCTTGACTCTATCAAATAACTCTGTTATGAGAGGAAGAGGGTAGCGATTCTTAATAGTTATTTCATTAAGACCCCGGTAGTCAATACACACCTCCATCTTTCTTTTTTACGAAGAATAATCCAGCCCCTGCTGGAGACGTGGAAGGTCGAATGAAGCCTTTACTTAAGTTTTCCTTAATGTACTCCGACATGGCCTGAGTCTCAGGGAAAGATAGAGGGTAGGTTCGGCCTCTAGGAGGATTCTTCCCGGGAATCAGATCTATGGGGCAGTCCCAATCACAATGGGGAGGTAACAGGTCTGCGCTCTGTTTGCTAAAGATGTCCTGAAACCCATCGTAGGCTTTGGGCAGGTCTGTAGAATCCCGTACGACGGAAGATCTGACAGGTATTACCGGCTGAAGGCAGCCTTTGAAGCAATTGGAACCCCAGGAGGTTATTTGCATGGTGGTCCAATCGATTCGTGGTGACTGTCTCTGTAGCCAGGGTAATCCGATGACTAAAGAATGAGAGGCTTTGGGAATCACTAGGAAGGATAGTTGTTCGGAATGGAGCACCCCAATGGTAAGTTTAAGTGGTGTTGTACGATGGGTGATGGCTCCACTAGAAATGCGACTACCATCGATGTCGGTTAAAGTGATGACTCGAGGCAACGCTTCCATGGGGATTTGATGTTTCTGGACAAAGTCAGTAGTGACAAAGTTCTCTGCCGCTCCGGAATCCAGGAGAGCTAATACAGCTTTGGAACCTCGAGGAAACTTTAAATGAGCCTGGATGGTGGAATCAGACTTCCTTTGTGATTCAATGGCAACTCCTAACTTAACCTCTCTTACATAAGTTAGGAGGAGGCGTTTCGCGGACGAATGGGACAAGTTTTAACTAAATGTTGAGGAGATCCACAGTACATACAGAGGTTCTGCCTCTGCCTTTTCTGCCGTTCCTCAGCCGATAAATGAGAGCGGTTGACCTGCATGGGTTCTTCACCCAGAGGAGGAGAGGGTAAGCGGGAAACTGGACATGGCCTTCCACGATCAAATCTGCCTCTTTCCAAGGCACGCTCCCTGTGACGGAGATCCACCTTGTTTCAGAGAGAGATTAACCCATCCAAACTGGTTGGAAGGTCACGGGAAGCTAGGTCGTCTTTGAGCCTTTCAGAAAGGCCACTCCAGAAGGCAGCGATGAGGGCATCCTCGTTCCAATTGAGTTCTGAAGCCAGAGTCTGGAACTGGACTACGTATTGGCCGACGGTCCTGCTGCTCTGACGGAGGCGTAGAATATCAGCTGATGCGGAAGTGATTCCTCCGGGTTCATCAAAGATTTTGTGAAATGTGGCAACAAATTCAGGGTAGTTGGAGAGCAGGGGATCCGACTTCTCCCAAAGGGGCGAGACCCAATCGAGTGCTTGGCCAGAGAGTAGAGAGATTATATATGCCACCCTGGTTCTGGCCGTCGGAAAGTTGGCGGATTGTAGCTCGAATTGGATTTCGCATTGGTTTAAAAAACCCCTGCATAATTTGGGGTTGCCATCGAACTTGCTCGGAGGGGAAAACTGAAGACGAGCAAGAGGTAGAACCGGAGGAGCAGGTGACACCACAGGAGGAGAGGCGGCTTGGGTGCCAGCGGGAGCGGGATGAGCCAGTAAGGACTGAATGTTGTCCAGGCGTGACGACATATCTTGGATGAATTGGATCAACTGGGCCTGAGAGGTCTCCTATCTTTCCAGATGGGATAGTACATCCTGCGAGGGCTCTACTCCAGATCCTTGACCACTTGCCGAGTCCATCCAGCCAGTGCAAACTGTCACAATCATGGGATTTAGGAGCTGTGTTCCCAGACTGGGCCTTGGATCTGTATTACTTGGAGCAGACGCTCGCTGGAGGAGACTTGGCTTAATGAAGTTTCTCTGCATGAGAGGGTGCAGCGAACTGACAGGAGTTTGAGGAATGCGGCAGTAGCGTGGTAGCTAGGAAGCTACGTGGAGCGGCTGGATAGCCGTGGGAAGACGTTGGTAGCTGAGTGGCTACGTGGAGCGGCTGGATAGCAGTGGGTAGACGTTGGTAGCTGAGTGGCTACGTGGAGCGGCTGGATAGCCGAGGGTAGACGTTGGTAGCTGAGTGGCTACGTGGAGCGGCTGGATAGCCGAGGGTAGACGTTGGTAGCTGAGTGGCTACGTGGAGCGGCTGGATAGCCGTGGGTAGACGTTGGTAGCTGAGTGACTACGTGGAGCGGCTGGATAGCCGTAGGTAGACGTTGGTAGCTGAGTGGCTACGTGGAGCGGCTGGATAGCCATGGGTAGACGTTGGTAGCTGAGTGGCTACGTGGAGCGGCTGGAGCGCAGTGGGAAGGCTTGCTTAGTTAAACTAAGAAACTAGTTGCACTGGCAACTTGTGTGAGCATTGGGGATCCTTTTGTAGTGGACACTGGGAGCTGACAGGCTGAGAGAGAAGGAGAAGGCTCCTCATTGGTGGTAGTGGGGTCACATGGGCAATCCAAGATGGCCGCGCCCATGGACCGGAGGACAGCGCTTCCTGGAGGTAGTCAGCGGGGACCAGCGGTCAGCAGGAGCCGGCGTGGGAGCAGCACAGCAGCGGGACACTCCAGAGGACAACAGCGGAGACTGCCTTGAGAGATGAGGAAGGAGCGTACAGCGCGGGAGCCGGAAGACAGCGCGGGTCAGCGCCCGACCAGGTAAGTGACGGGGTCTGATTCTGGGGTCTCCAGGCCGGCGCGTGACAGAGGTAGGAGAAACTGTCATGCTAAATAGGGATTCTGAAATGTGCAGGAATTTAACAGCAGCTGGAAATCCACACACTGTGACTTATGGTAGCCATCCATTCAGAACAGGAGGCTATACATGATATTTTAGCTATATGAGCAATGATATATCTCCACAATACTAGAAGATCAGTAAAGAAATTTGCTTGAAGAATCAGTATATATCTCAATAAAAAGAGAAGATTGCAACAGTGTTGCCTGAGACAGCTGAGATTTCACAAGCAATATAACACATTTTGACATCTGTCTCTGCTCCCTGATTACATCACTCTCCCCCCAATCTGTCCCTGCTCCCTGATGACATCACTCTCCCCCCAATCTGTCCCTGCTCCCTGATGACATCATTCTCTCCCCCCAATCTGTCCCTGCTCCATGATGACATCTCTCTCCCCCAATCTGTCCCTGCTCCCTGATGACATCACTCTCTCCTTCAATCTGTCCCTGCTCCCTGATGACATCACTCTCTCCCCCCAATCTGTCCCTGCTCCCTGATGACATCTCTCTCCTCCCAATCTGTCCCTGCTCCCTGATGACATCACTCTCTCCCCCCAATCTGACCCTGCTCCCTGATGACATCACTTTCACCCCCAATCTGACCCTGCTCCCTGATGACATCACTCTCTCCCCCCAATCTGTCCCTGCTCCCTGATGGCATCACTCTCTCCCCCCAATCTGTCCCTGCTCCCTGATGACATCACCCTCTCCCCCCAATCTGTCCCTGCTCCCTGATGACATCACTCTCTCCCCCCAATCTGTCCCTGCTCCCTGATGACAACCCTCTCTCCCCCCAATCTGTCCCTGCTCCCTGATGATATCACTTTCTCCCCCCAATCTCTCCCTGCTCCCTGATGACATCACTCTCTGCCCCCAATCTGACCCTGCTCCCTGATGACATCACTCTCTCCCCCCAATCTGTCCCTGCTCCCTGATGACATCACTCTCTCCCCCAATCTGTCCCTGCTCTCTGATGACATCACTCCCACCCCTCAATCTGACCCTGCTCCCTGATGACTACTTTCTCCCTCCAATCTGACCCTGCTCCCTGATGACATCACTCTCTCCCCAAAATCTGTCCCTGCTCCCTTATGACATCATTCTCTGCCCCCAATCTGACCCTGCTCCCTGATGACATCACTCTCTCCCCCCAATCTGTCCCTGCTCCCTGATGACATCACTCTCTCCCCCCAATCTGACCCTGCTCCCTGATGACATCACTCTCTCCCCTCAATATGTCCCTGCTCCCTGATGACATCTCCCTCCCCCCAATCTGTCCCTTATCCCAGGGCCATCTCTTCCATTGGGCTTGTTGGGCAGTTGTCCAAGGTCCCGAAGCTTGTAGGGGCCCACCAACCCGCCCCCCCACAGCCGCGAGTACTCACCTCAGTCCCAGTTTCACTTCATCCGCCGGCTTCAGAGGTCTGATGGGCATGCAGGAGGGTTTAATTTTATTGACCATTTACATTTTTTTCCCGTGAATGGGTGGGTAGGGGCCCCAGTGCATTCCTTTGCCCAGGGCCCACACTGCTGTTAAGACAACCCTGCCTGCTCCCTGATGACATCACTCTCTCCCCCAATCTGTCCCTGCTCTCTGATGACATCACTCTCTCCCCCCAATCTGTCCCTGCTCCCTGATGACATCACCCTCTCCCCCCAGTCTGTCCCTGCTCCCTGATGACATCACCCTCTCCCCCCAATCTGTCCCTGCTCCCTGATGACACCACTCTCTCCTTCCAATCTGTCCCTGCTCCCTGATTACATCACTCTCCCCCAATCTGTCCCTGCTCCCTGATGACATCACTCTACCCCCCAATCTGTCCCTGCTCCCTGATGACATCTCTCTCCCACCAATCTGTCCCTGCTCCCTGATTACTTCAATCTCCTATTCTGACCTCCCCTTCTTGTCATCTACTTTTATCCCTTCTCCGAGTCTTTTGAGACTTTTCTCTCCATTTGTCCCATCATGCTCCCCCTTCCTATTTACCTGTTACTTTCCTCAACTTTTCCTAACTACGTCTTGCTCTGTTCATCCCTTCTATCTCCTCCGAATATATCTTCTCCCTGTCTTCCCCATACTGCACCCTCTTCCTGACTCCACCTTTACTAACCTCCCTTCTAGGTGTCTGCCAGATAGTTCCCTCTTCATGACAACATCTCTAAGGTGCCCCTCCTGATTATCCCGTTGTTCATGCCCCTTAAGAGGAGGAGGCACTGAGACGAGGAGACGGGACGGAGCATGGGAGCCGGACAGAGCTGGATTGAGACTTTGGGGAGCTCGGGGCACTTAAGACTAGGGGGCCCTAAAGAGCAAAATTTGAGACATGGGGATAGTGTAGGAGGGATCCTGGTAGGGATCCTAATGGATCCCTTTTGGAAAGTTATGTGGAAAGAAGCCCATAAGCTTCTATAAGCAATGCCATCTATAGAAGGTGTTGCCTATTGGGTACAAGCTCAAGCTTGATACATGGGGAATGTGACTAAACAATCGAAAACAACAGTTTTCAGAGTTCTGACACATATATACAGTTACATGCAAACATACAGTCACACTTATTCACACACAGTCACACACTATTATACACATTCATACAGTCCCCCACTAATACACACACATTCATAGACACCCACTAATATACACACAATCATACAGTCACCCACTAATATACACACATTCATACAGTCACCCACTAATACACACACATTCATACAGTGACACACTAATATACACACATTCATAGTCACCCACTAATACACACACATTCATACAGTCACCCACTAATACCCACACATTCATAGTCACCCACTAATACATATTATACAGTCACACATTAATACACACACAGTCCACGCTTATACATACACACTTATAAACACAGTTACACACACTTGTACAGACACACATATAAATTAGGGATGTGCGCCGGACCATTTTTGCCGGATTTGGATTTGGTTCTAATTTGTTGTCCGGCTTTGGATTTGGATTTGCCAAACTGTGGTGACTGGCTTTGGATTTGGATTTTTTTACAAAAATAGACAAAAAAAGCTAAATTCACATAAATTGGTACTTTTTTTCTTCTTAGAGTATCATTGACTTCAATAACATTAATTTGCAGTCATTTATAGTCAATTTAGACCACCTCATGTTTTCAACATTATTGGCCAAAGGTTGCAGTGAGCTGACTGGTTACTAAGCGACAAAGCAGCGGGGCAGACACCACAATTTAAAGCACATCTATGACACATTGCCACACAGCAGTGGCAGAAATGAAAAGTAGTGCACCCACCCAGTGGGGTACGGCCAGCAAAATCACAGTACTTGTTTACATAGTGGGCTACGGCCCTAAGAGTCACAGTGTACAATCTTATTCACATTACACCACACAGAGGGCCTGATTCAGAGCTGAACGCTCTGACCAGAGCACTCGCTCTGAATCAGGGCCCTCCTACCTTTTTTTGGAGCGTCCTCATGGACGCTCGCATAGCTGTTACCACCCACAGCTATAGCGAGCGTCCATGATGATGGTCGCGATGGTCTTGACCATCGTGACCATCGGGCTTGCGACGGAGACCCTGCGGTAGGGTCTCGCTGCCGCAAGCCCTGGAGTGATTTTGCTGCCCTGGAGTGATTTTATCAGAGCCAAAATCACTCCCACTGACATCACTAGTGATGTCAGTGGGGCCGGCTTGAGACGGTAGGCATTCCCATGGGAACGCCTCCGTCTGGCAGGCACACCCACCAAAGGGGGCGTGCTGTCAATCAACATCGACAGCACGCCCCTTTTGGTGCGAGACCCGGAGTGATGGAGAGCCCGTCGCTCGCCAGGTCTCGCGCTTGCGCACGACGGAGCTCCCTCCGTCATGCGCATGCGCAGTGGGGGAACATCGACCCGCTTGCGAGCGTACTGCCGCTCACGAGCGGGTCTGAATGACCCCCATAGTGCCCCTGATTCACATTACACCATAAAGTAGTGTCTCTTATTTATGTTATGACACACAGTAGTGCCCCTTTTACACAATGCCCACAGTAGTGCCCCTTTTACACAATGCCCACGGTAGTGGCCCTTTTACACAATGCCCACAGTAGTGACTCTTTTACACAATGCCCACAGTAGTGACCCTTATACACAAAGGCCACAGTAGTAATGCCCCTAATACAATGCCCACAGTAGTAGTGCCACTTATACAATGCCCCCAGCAGTGGTGTCCCTTACACAATGGCCCCAGTAGTGGTGCCCCCTATGCAGTCCCCTTAGTAGTAGGGCCCCCTATGCAGTGCCCCCAGTAGTAGTATGCCCCCCATTAGCATGCCCCCAGTAGTATGCCCCCCCAGTAGTATGCCCCCAGTAGCAGTGCCCCCATTAGCAGGCCCCCAGTAGTAGTAGTGCCCCCCCTTAGCAGGCCCCCAGTAGTAGTAGTGCCCCCATTAGCAGGCCCCCAGTGGTAGTATGCCCCCCTTAGCAGGCCCCCAGTAGTAGTAGTGCCCCCCCTTAGCAGGCCCCCAGTAGTAGTAGTGCCCCCATTAGCAGGCCCCCAGTAGTAGTATTCCCCCCCTTAGCAGGCCCCCAGTAGTAGTATGCCCCCCACTAGCAGGCCCCCAGTAGTAGTAGTGCCCCCCCTTAGCAGGCCCCCAGTAGTAGTATGCCCCCCTTTAGCAGGCCCCCAGCAGCAGTATGCCCCCCTTTAGCAGGCCCCCAGTAGTAGTATGACCCCCTTTAGCAGTCCCCCAGTAGTAGTATGCCCCCCTTTAGCAGTCCCCAGTAGTAGTATGCCCCCCTTTAGCAGGCCCCCAGTAGTAGTATGCCCCCCACTAGCAGGCCCCCAGTAGTAGTATGCCCACCAGTAATGCCCCCTTACACACCCATATACATTAAAAAAAAAACTTACCTGAATCCCCGCTCCTGCCGCCGTCCGCTCTGCTGTATAAAGAGTGGAGGGAGCCGGTTGGAGCTCATGAGTGAGCTCCAGCCGGCTCCCTCCGTACAGCACCCAATGAGAGTCTGCCTGACTCTCATTGGCTGCTATTACAGACACACAGCTGCCGCTGGCGAGAATCCGACATCAGGAGGCTGCGGCTCGGCCCCGAACGGGGATCAGAGTCAGGCAGGGAACACCTGAACAGCATTCGGGTGGACACGGATCCCCAATGTTCGGAGCTGTTCGGATTCCACAGAATCCGAACCGCTCACCTCTAATATAAATACACACACATATTCCAACACACTTATATATACACACATGCACAAACATACATACACAGTCACACACACATGCACATAGTTACAGACACATACATACATACATACATACAGTCACAGAACCCCTCCCCCCTTCTTCCTCTATCACCTTACAGCCAGGCAGGGTACAGTGCACTCACTGTCTATACTCTGTCTTGAGCAAAGTAGCTCCTCCACCCCCTCGCTCTTTCATGCTGCTGCTGCCCTGGCACTAACTGCCCCGACTTCACCTCTCTGTTAGCCTCCCTTGACACGAACTGCGGTCTGACTCCTGATGCACTGTGAATGGCTACAACTGTAATCATCAATGGCTGGGGGGCCCCCTGATAGAAGGGTGACGTGCCCCCCCCCCACCCCCCTTAATCCATCTCTGGAGTCGAGGCCAGGGAAGAAAGCAGCAGGGAAAAATATTAGGCGGGGCAAAAGAGTTAGGACTAGGCATAGGACTGGAGCCAGGAATGAATCAGAACATCAACACTCAGTACAGAGAGTAGGAGACAGAGCAAGAGGTAGGATGTCTCATGGAGCAGAGAGGACCAGCCCTAGCCGACGGCCTGGACAGGGCCTTCCACAGCAGGGCTGCCATCAGAAATTATAGAGCCCAGTACAAACTAACAAGCAGGGCCCTCAACCTACTCAACCCACGAGCCGGACCCACCAAGGGAGGCTCCGGATTGCAGTGCTGCAACAATACTGGCTGCATGGTGCCAGTCCAGGCAGTGTATACAAGAAAAGAAGGTTACTGCACTAGTTCATTATAATGTTGTACAAATAAATAATGTAAGAAACCCCATATGATCCTATATAATGGTATAGTATACTATAATTACAATACGGTATTAATATTGGGGGTGCAGCCAGAAGGACAACAAATAAGTACATTGGATTATAATAGAGCAGAGAAAGAGTTGTCTTATTCCAGGCGCACAAAAACTAATTAAAACATAACTTTTGTTATTAGATCAATCCACAATAAACATATATGACACATAATAGACAGCGAAATATTGAAAAGAAACAAGATGTTTCTAAACTATAAACAAACATATAGGGCCAAATGTAATAGGGTGTCAGTTTTAGTAACAGTACAAACTCGCACTTTTAAAAAGTGCGAGTTTGTACTGAAACTCGCAAATTCAATAGCCTGCGAACTTTTCAGCTCGAGGCTACTGCATTTGCGAGTGCAGGCGAGTTTAGGACAATGTAAACTGACACCTTTTAATGCGAGTAGCATTAAAAGGTGCGAGTTTTAGAGAAGCCATCACAGATCAGTGAGATCCGTGATGGCTTCTGTGTGTGTTAAAAAAAAAAAAACGTGCACCCCCTCCCCAAAAGCATAACCAGCACCGGGCTTTATAAAGCCTGTTCTGGTTCTAAAAATACAGGGGCCAAAATGCGTAGGGGGGCCCTGTATATTAAGAACCAGCACAGGGCTTTGTTGCGCTGGTCCTGGTTCTGGAAAATCAGGGGACAAAACGAGTAGGGGTCCCCTGAAAATTCCAGAACCAGCACCGAACTCTTTCTAGCAGGGGGATAATGCCACAGCCAGGGAAAACCTTTCACCGGTTTCCCCGGCCAAAACATTATCCCTGACTGCTAGTCAGTCCAGGCCGGGGATCCCTGGGGAGTTGGGTACCCCCCCAATAAAGGGGTACCCCTCTCCAGGGCACCCCAGGCCTAGACTGATAGCCCGGGGCTATCCCCGGCACCCTAGGGCGGTGGGTGCCGGGTTGATAGTGAAAAGTAAAAGTGTAAAATTAAATTTACCATATTGTCTTTATTTGTAGAACCACAAGTACCAGCAAGCCTCCCCTGCATGCTAGTATTTGGAGAACCACAAATACCAGCATGCGGGGCATTACGGGCCCGCTGGCACTTGTAGTTCCACAACTAAAGAAATACGTAAATAAACAAACTTACACCGTGAAAGTATAATTTTAATCAAACATACATGCACACTCACACTCATGTATGTATGTTTTATTAAAATTATACTTTCACGGTGTAAGTTTGTTTATTTACGTATTTCTTTAGTTGTGGAACTACAAGTGCCAGCGGGCCCGTAATGCCCCGCATGCTGGTTTTTTGTGGTTCTCCAAATACCAGCATGCAGGGGAGGCTTGCTGGTACTTGTGGTTCTACAAATAAAGACAATATGGTAAATTTAATTTTACACTTTCACTTTACACTATCAACCCGGCACCCACCGCCCTAGGGTGTCGGGGATAGCCCCGGGCTATCAGTCTAGGCCTGGGGTGCCCTGGAGAGGGGTACACCATTATTGGGGAGGTACCCAACTCCCCAGGGATCCCCGGCCTGGACTGACTAGCAGTCAGGGATAATGCTTTGGCCGGGGAAACCGGTGAAAGGTGTTCCCTGGCTGTGGCATTATCCCCCTGCTAGAAAGAGTTCGGTGCTGGTTCAGGAATTTTCAGGGGACCCCTACTCGTTTTGTCCCCTGATTTTCCAGAACCAGCTCAACAAAGCCCTGTGCTGGTTCTTAATATACAGGGCCCCCTATGCATTTTGGCCCCTGTATTTTTAGAACCAGAACAGGCTTTATAAAGCCCGGGGCTGGTTATGCTTTTGGGGAGGGGGTGCAAGTCATTTTTTTTTATTTTATAACATTTACCATAAGTACACACAGAAACATGTACATATCTCATGGATATGTGCATGTTTCTGTGTTAATCTGACCTGCTCAGGATGTACTCGCTAGCCTGAAGCAGGTCTATTATTTGGGGACTTTTGGTAATCTTTTTTTTGCGAGTCTGAAACAGACACTCTATTACATTGGGTGACTTGATTGTTTTCAATGTGAAAACATCTGGATGCGAGTTTGAGAATGGAGAGTTTTAGTAACTCTGAAAAATGAGAGTTTTAGTGAACAGACACCCTATTACATTGGAGAGTTGTGAAAAATTGCGAGTTTAGCACCAAACTCGCAATTTACCAAAACAGACTACCTATTACATTTGGCCCATAATGTGTTAGACATGACATATAGTAAGTGTTAAATAATATTAAAACAGAAAGTCCTGCTGTGTGTTTGATATAATAATAATTAAACTATTCACAGTGGATTATGAAAAGCAGTATGGGGTTAATTCTATGTATCGCTCAAAAATTACAACAATTGTATTATTCATCAGTGACCCAATAGTATCCACTTATAGTAACAAAAGTTGCACAATAGGTTATATGAATAGACTGACTGTATGGGTGATTGCACTAGTTCTAAGGAAGAATAACTGTTAGGTTGTTTAGATTTTAACAGTGGTATCTCTATTATTGATTAGAGGACACGGAGATTATGATATCCTTATTCTCTCTAATAAAGTCATTCATAGGATAATGGTTTGTTAATTCCACAATAGTGATTATACAAGAGATATTCAAATTGATTGGAAACCTGTTATCATCTTATCACAGCCCAGCTGGTAAGAACTCGGCAAGTGTAGAGCTTTAATAGCTAGCTATGGCTTCATTACCAAGGTGACCAAGTTACCAAATGATAGGAATGCAGGAGAAGAATGGATAATGTCTATATATCCCACAAAAATAAATGTAATACAGTGATTCCATTTTAATATTATACAACATAGGGAAAATGGACAATTATTCAGATCCTAATAATGTGTCATTCTCCAAAATATGTTAATATAATCGCGACCATCGGGCTTGCGTCGAGACCCTGCGGAAAGGTCTTCGGTCCCGCATGCCCGAGTGGCCTTCCTGCTATAATAGAGCAGGAAGTCCACTACTGACATCATGGGTGATGAAGTGGCGTAACTATTGCCCCCGCAGCCCCCGCTGCAACTGTGAGTGCTGGCCTCTGAGGTGATCAGAGGCTAAGGAAGTCTCCAATCACTTCAGAGGCCAGCGTTCCCAGTAATGCATTGTGCGGGTGTCGTCATGACGTCACCCGCACAGTGTGGAACCTGAGCGTCCGAGTCTGCTGGATCAATTGATCCAGTCAGCGTGGGAGTCGGGAGAGACAGCCCGGATGACAGCTGCAGCCTGCACGGAGTCAGGTAAGTAGGGGGGGAACAACTACAGGGCGCACTAATTGAAGGGGCACAACTACAGGGGGCAGTGGGCACTACTTGAAAGGGCACAACTACCAAGGCACTACTTGAAGGGGCACTAATCGAAGGGGCACAACTACAAGGGGCAATACTTTAAGGGACACAGCTACAGGGAGCACTATTTGAAGGGGCACAACTACAGGGGCACTACTTGAAGGGGCACAACTACAGGGGAAATACTTTAAGGGGCACATCTACAGGGGCACAGCTACAGAGGGCACTGCCTATGGGCACAACTACAGGGGGCCCTGGATAATGGGTACTACTACAGGGGGTATTGCATAAGGGGCACTATTACAGGGGGCATTGCATACGAGGCACAACTACAGGGGGCACTGTATAAGGGGCACAATTACAAGGGGCACTACTTGAAGGGGCACAACTACAGGGGCAATACTTTAAGGGGCACAGTTACGGGGGCACTGCATATGGGCACAGCTACAGGGGGCACTACTTTAAGGGGCACAACTAGAGGGGGCACTGGATAATGGGTACTATTACAGGGGGCATTGCATATGGGGCACAATTACAGGGGGCACTGTATAAGGGGCACTAATTTGATAGGTTATAAACTATGTTCCCAATAATCTGGTTCTACATGGACATAAAAACTGTGCAACCTGTCTTGAGCTGAGGTGACAGACTGGCAGGAGCGGAGAGGAGGGTTGATGAAGTAGATCTGTCAGGGGAGGATGTAATGGGCATTATTGTGTGGCATAAAGTGTAATGGGCATTACTGTGTGCACAATGTGATATTAGGGGCATTACTGTGTGGCATTATGTGTTATAAGGGGAGTAATGTATAAGGGGCATTACTGTGTGGCATAATGTGTTATGTGGCATAATGTGAAATAGAGGCATTACAGCATGGCATAATTTGTTATAAGGGCATTACTGTGTGGCATGTATAAGGTGTGGCATAATGTGTTGTAAGGGGTATTACGGTGTGGCATAATGTGTTATTGGGGCATTCCGGTGTGGCATAATGTGCTATAAGTGGCATTACTTGGTGTGTCATAATGTGTAAGGCACATAACTGTATCACGAACATGAAACCGCACACCTTAAACATCGTCTTTGGGTGTGTTTGTTTTTTGGGCGGGGGGGCGCCTGAAACTTTTTTGGCATGGGGGAGCAAAATATATAGTTATGCCACTGGGGTGATGTCAGTAGGCCCTCCCACAAATGGCAGGCGTTCCTAAGGGAATGCCTGCGTTTGTGCAGCCACCTCCCCTCCTACAAAACGGGGCAGCTGTCAATCAACATCGACAGCTGCCCCGTGTTGTAGTGAACCCCGGAGTGTCGGAGCTGCCGTCGCTCGCTGGGGCTCACGCATGCGCACGCCGAAGGCGGCGCATGCGCAGCGAGGGAAAATCGACCTGCTTGCAAGCTCAGTGTCAGTGGTGCCTGGAGAAGATAGATTGCTTTTATTATGATGCAGAGATGCAGTATACCACCTGGATATGTGTAAATTGTATTTAGTAACTTATACTGACTGTGTTTGTAAGTTTTCTTTTATTATTTGTTCTAAAGACTCAAACGCACCATGAAAATATAAATCTTGCAGACCGCAATCTCAGTCTTAGGGCCTGATTCAGCAAGGAACAAAGTTGTGAATACGCACGCAATCGGCCGACTGTTGTGTACTGTGCATGTGTATACATTGCAGTGCGCGTGCACGAACTAGCCATTGCCATCGGGACCCCTTGCACACAGCTACGTATGCCCCAGTGGGCGTCTCAATACAAGTTTTGTATTATATGTTCACACATCCACAGCTGCGAAAATCATACCTGCGGCAGCAATAGCGCACAACTCTGCCCAGGCCCTACATGCAACACACAAATGTATGTCTATGGGCCGGATTCAGAGGCACACCCACAGCTTTTGCAAGCGGCCTGGTGATGGTCGCGATAATCGGGCTTGCGAGGAGACCCTGTGGTAGGGTCACAGGTCTCGCAATCCCGAGTGGACCTCCTGCTCTAATAGAGCAGGAGGTCCACTACTGACATCATGTTTGTGCAGCCACCCCCCCTCCACGCCTACAAAACGGGGCGAGCTGTCAATCAACATCGACAGCCGCCCCATCTTGTAGTGAGCCCCGGAGCGACAGAGCTGCCGTCGCTCGCTGGGACTCGCACATGCGTACGCCGGAGGTGGCGCATGCGCAGGGGCCAAACATCGACTCACTATGCGCTCGCGAGCGGGTCTGAATCAAGCCCTATGTACAAAGGGGATTCTTAGAAGAGATTTATTTTGAATATGACTGCACTAGAGTGGGATTTGTTTTATGATTATATTTGACACATTTATGTATTAGTGTAAGCGGGAAGTTTGTGAAAGAAAATCTGGAAACTCTTTTTTAGAAGACTGAAGTGCGCACATCCCTGAACGTGATCACGTTTCTTAGTAACTCAGAATGTTTATCATGCAAGGCGGCGACGCTCTTTGTATCCTTGTATTACGTTTAGCTGCTGTTGTTTTTGAGCTGTCTCTATTTCTCCATTTTACCAAGTAAATATAGCTAAAATCAATGAAACGCTTGCAAAACAAGCAGTTACTTCATTATTTACAGTAAACATACATCCCACATGTTGGGACCTTGAACATATCGGTGTCAAAAAGTTACATTGTGTATTTTAGGTGCACGAGGTTCCTTTTGCAAAATCACATTTGATTTGGCAGTGGTATCAAATTATAATGTCGCCTCTACTCCAATGCAAATATTGGGAGCACATCTGTGTGGGTTGGTTATTACAGGTACATCAATAGTAAGTGTACTAAATGTGAATGAAACACACTGCCTGCAATCTGCTCCTACAGTAAACAAATCCAATTTAGGACTAAAGCAACTCACATAGTAGTGTTCATTCTAGCTCTGGCGGCAGCCAGGGTGCCGGAGCTAGAGAGGGCACTTCCGTGCGCGTGAAAAGGGGCATGTCTATAAGATGCGTCCCCTTTTCGTCACTCTTGGGGGCGTGCCTGGCACTTACGGACATGCCGGGCAGCCCCCAAGCACTGCAGACAGGGAGAATAGATGCCAGGCACATGCGCCCGGCATCTATTCTCCGCCAGTGACCGGGTCACCGCACATTCCCCACCCGCGGGATGCTGCAACCCGCACGTGAAGATGGCACCCGCAGGCTGTGAGGGCAGAGCGATTTTTGCCCTCCTTCTGGAGGGCAGGGTGCTTTTTGCCCTCCAGAAGGAGGGCAGGGCGCCGCGCCCACCTAAAACAGCCTAGTGGGAATGCTAACATTGGCAACTGCATGCCAAGTGAAATAATAAATAGGTAGGATTTATATGTTAAATTATCTACCGGTCCTCCAGACTCCTCTATGTTGTATGATGCATAAGAGCAATCAGATATATCTTAAACTAGCGACCTGTCCAGCCTTCGCACGGGAGCAATTCTGAACTGTGTAGCACTGATACAGACATCAGCTGGGGGTGGTGGAAGTAGTGGCAGAAGCTGGGACTGGGTGGGGGGAATCGGTAGCGATACAGATGTCAGCTGGCTGTAGTGCAATTAGTAGGGTCACACAGATGACAGTACAGCCATGGCCAAAAGTTTTGAGAATGACACAAGTATTGGTTTTCAAAGTTTACTGCTTCAGTGTTTTTAGACCTCATTGTCAGATGTTACTATGGTATACTGAAGTAGAATTACAAGCATTTCATAAGTGTCAAAGGCTTTTATTGACAACTACATTAAGTTTATGCATAGAGTCAATATTTGCAGTGTTGACCCTTCTTTTTCGAGACCTCTGCAATTCACCCTGGCATGCTGTCAATCAACTTCTGGGCCACAAACTGACTGATGGCCGCCCATTCTTGCCTAATCAATGTTCGGAGTTTCTCCAAATTTGTGGGTTTTTGTTTGTCCACCCGCTTCTTGAGGATTGACCACAAGTTCTCAATGAGATTAAGGTCTGGGGAGTTTCCTGGCCATGGACCCAAAATTTTGATGTTTTGTTCCCCGAGCCACTTAGTTATCACTTTTGCCGTATGGCAAGGTGCTCCATCATGCTGGAAAAGGCATTGTTTGTCACCAAACTGTTCTTGGATGGTTGTGAGAAGTTGCTCTTGGAGGATGTTTTGGTACCATTTGGTGTCATGCCAACAGTAAAGCATCCTGAGCCAATTAATGTGTGGGGTTGCTTTTCAGCCAAGAGAGTGGGATCACTCACAATTTTGCCTAAGAACACAGCCATGAATAAAGAATGGTACAAAAACATCCTCCAAGAGCAACTTCTCCCAACCATCCAAGAACAGTTTGGTGACAAACAATGCCTTTTCCAGCATGATAGAGCACCTTGCCATAAGGCAAAAGTGATAACTAAGTGGCTCGGGGAACAAAACATCGAAATTTTGGGTCCATGGCCAGGAAACTCCCCAGACCTTCATCCCATTGAGAACTTGTGGTCAATCCTCAAGAGGCGAGGACCCCGATAATTAACATCATGAATAGGCCCCTATAGGTATTCAAACCTATCCAGGTTTAATGACAATAATGTTTAAAAAAATAGTTTGAATAACTTTAGAAGGTTATGTTTTTTGTCAACCACATTTGCTATAGCAAGTCCCCAAGGGGCCTATTCATCATCGGGGGCCGTACTTAAGTATCCACCTGGCTGCGGGGGCTCCGAAAAGCAGCTGTCCCTGCGCTTAGTATTGCTGCTATAGAAGTAGCTGCGTGCAGGGTTGTAACTAGATAATTGAAGGCCCCATAGGAAAAGTTTGTAAGGGCCCCTATGCAGGGCCGAAACTAGGATTTTTGTCACCAGGGGCAAGACAGTAATTTGGCGCCCCCCATGTAATTCCCCCTGCAGTAGTGCCCATATTGTAATGCCCCCATAGTAATGCCCATATGTTAATACCCCCATAGTAATGCCCCTGTAGTGCCCACCATACAGTAATGCCCCTGTAGTGCCCATGCTCCCATATTAATGCCCCTGTAGTGCCCATGCTTTCATAGTAATGCCCCTGTAGTGCCCATGCTCTCATAGTAATGCCCCTGTATTGTCCATGCCCCCATAGTAATATCCCTGTAGTGCCCTTACAGTAATGCCCCTGTAGTGCTCATGCCCCCACAGTAATGCCCCTGTGGTAATGCCCCTGTAGTGCCCATGCCCCAATAGTAATGCCCCTGTAGTGCTCATGCCCCATTAGTAATGCCCCTTATTGCCTATGCCCCATAGTAATGCCCCTGTGGTAATGCCCCTGCCCCCATAATAATGCCCCTGTAGTGCAGCTTATTAAAAAAAAAATACTTACCTTGAACCCCGCTCCTGCATCCAGCGTCGCGTCCGGTCCGCCGGCTGCTCCTTGGAACTATGGGGGAGATGTCATGACGTCTCCCCCATAGTGCCCGTGGGGAGAGCCGGAAGCTGGAGTTCGGGAGAGAACTCCAGCCTCCGGCTCCGGCTACACCGCGTCGCTGCAGAGAAGGAGCCGGGCGCCCGCTGGTAATAAATATTACCAGCGGACGTCCGGCTTGGAGCCTCTCTGCAGCGCCGGGCTGGAGGTCACTGGCACCAGGTACAGCGGCTCACCCGGTGCACGTGCACCTCCAGCCCCCCCCTAGTTGCGGCCCTGCCCTATGTACCACCCAAAGGTAGAAAATGGATATAACACATGTAACATTGACAAGGAAGGTGGATCCCCCTCAGCTCTGGGCCCCATAGCAGCTACACCTCTTGCACCTATGGTAGTTATGCCCATGGATGCGTTACTTACCTGTTCCCACCGCCGGCTTCTGCGCATGTGTGACCTGAGTCAGGGAGTAGGTGGCGGAGGCTCAGGTCCCTCTTCGCTTCCCTGTTTCCGCATGGTTAACGGGCCATTTTAGTAATTACAAATAGCCCCCAAGTAACTAAAGCTAACACCAATGAGACATAATACGAGTAGTAATTTCAGTATATAGACAACACACATGTTGGGATTTTGAATGAGCAAATTACAGGTAAAACAAAGATGCAATGTGTATTTAGGTACAACAGGTTCCTTTTGCAAAATCACATTTGATTTGGCAATGATATAAATTTATAATGTAATTACTAATCCTATGCAAATATTGGCAAGTCATCTGTGTGTGTTGGTTATTGCAGGTACATTGGGATTACAGAATTACTCTAATGTGCTGCTTGCTTAATCTATTTTGTAAAGCAGCTTTGTAGAGTTTATGTATACAGCTAGGTTATTTAGATGGATGTTATAAATACTATATACACACATATCACATATAACTCTAATTATATGTACATACAAATATTAAGTGTCCCAGATGTGAGTGAAACACTACTACTATTCAACCGAGTTGGCATCAATTTCCTACTGCACTAAATAAATCCAATTTAGGACTAAAGTGCATAGATATCTATGTACCGTGTACAATTACAAAGTACTGTGACATCTGTTTAAGTACCTTTAGGTCTTCCATACTTCTCCTTGTTGAATAAAGCTCTTTCAAATTAAGGAACAATACCAAACGAAAGAGAAACTGTAGTGTAGTATATATATATATATGTATATATATATATATATATATATATATATATATATATACAATCAGGTCCATAAATATTGGGACATTGACAGAATTTTCATATTTTGTCCTCTATTCACCACCACAATGGCTTTGAAATGAAACAAACAAGATGTGCTTTAACTGCAGACTTTCAGATTTAATTTGAGGGTAATTAAATCCAAATCAGGTGAACGGTGTAGGAATTACAACAGTTGCTATATGTGCCTCCCACTTTTTAAGGGGCCAAAAGTAATGGGACAAACTAAAAAATCCTAAATCTAACTTTCACTTTTTAATACTTTGTTGCAAATCCTTTGCAGGCAATTACAGCCTGAAGTCTGGAACGCATAGACATCACCAGACGCTGGGTTTCATCCCTGGTGATGCTCTGCCAGGCCTCTACTGCAAATGTCTTCAGTTCCTGCTTGTTCTTGGGGCATTTTCCCTTCAGTTTTGTCTTCATCAAGTGAAATGCATGCTCAATTGGATTCAGGTCAGGGAATTGACTTGGCCATTGCATAACATTCCACTTTTTAGCCTTAAAAAACTCTTTGGTTGCTTTTGCAGTATGCTTCGGGTCATTGTCCATCTGCACTGTGAAGCGCTGTCCAATGAGTTCTGAAGCATTTGACTGAATATGAGCATATAATATTGCCCGAAATACTTCAGAATTCATTCTGCTGCTTTTGTCAGCAGTCACATCATCAATAAATACAAGGGAACCAGTTCCATTGGCAGCCATACATGCCCACACCATGACACTACCACCACCATGCTTCACTGATGAGGTGGTATGTTTTGGATCATGAGCAGTTTCTTTCCTTCTCTTCCCATCACTCTGGTACAAGTTGATCTTTGTCTCATCTGTCAATAGGATGTTGTTCCAGAACTGTAATGGCTTTTTTAGATGTTGTTTGGCAAACTCTAATCTGGTCTTCCTGTTTTTGTGGCTCACCAATGGTTTGCATCTTGTGCTGAACCCTCTATATTCACTCTTGTGAAGTCTTCTCTTGATTGTTGACTTTGACACATATACATCTACCTCCTGGAGAGTGTTCTTAATTTGGCCAACTGTTGTGAAGAAGTTTTTCTTCACCAGGAAAATAATTCTTTTGTCATCCACCACAGTTGTTTTCCGTGGTCTTCCGGGTCTTTTGGTGTTGCTGAGCTCTCCAGTGCGTTCTTTCTTTTTAAGAATGTTCCAAACAGTTGATTTGGCCACACCTAATATTTTTGCTATCTCTCTGATGGGTTTGTTTTGATTTTTCAGCCTAATGATGGCTTGCTTCACTGATAGTGACAGCTCTTTGGATCTCATATTGAGAGTTGACAGCAACTGATTCCAAATGCAAATGTCACACCTAGAATCAACTCCAGTCCTTTTACCTGCTTAATTGATAATGAAATAACAAGGGAATAGCCCACACCTGTCCATGAAATAGCTTTTGAGTTGATAGTCCCATTACTTTTGGCCCCTTAAAAAGTGGGAGGCACATATTGAAACTGTTGTAATTCCTACACCATTCACCCGATTTGGATGTAATTACCCTCAAATTAAATCTGAAAGTCTGCAGTTAAAGCACATCTTGTTTGTTTCATTTCAAAACCATTGTGGTGGTGAATAGAGGCCAAAATCTGAAAATTCTGTCAATGTCCCAATATTTATGGACCTGACTGTATATATGGTGAACGGAACCGGACCAGCACACCATTGATATCCAATCAAAAATGTTTAATGAAACATCACAAAAATAGCCATAAGAAGGTACAAAAACCAGCTAGATACAGTAGTTTATGGGTGATACTTAGCAGTTCAGATGCACTTAGGTAACCAGGGAGTCATGCTCATAACCCGTGAAGCCCCGACGGTCGTTTCGTCTACTATCATCCCTTGATGAAGGGTATACGATGGGTACAGGATTCCGGCGCTGATAATGGTCAGAATCCTGGCACCGTAATCCTGACGGTGGAAATCCTGACCCATAAAGGTACGAATTCTAACCCTTCTCCTAACCATCCTTTTACCGCAGCCTAAACCTAATCCTCTCCTCCTGCAGCCTAACCCTAACCCTCCCTGAGGCACAACCCTAACCCTCTCCACCTGCAGCCTAACTCTAACCCAATCTGCAGAATAACCCTAACCCTCCCTTCAGCATAACCCTTAACCCTTTCCACCTGCAGCCTAACTCTAGCCCTCTCTGCAGCATAACCATAACCCACCCCTGCAGCATAACCCTAACCCTCTCCACCTGCAGCCTAACTCTAACCCAATTTGCAGAATAACCCTAACCCTCCCTTCAGCATAACCCTTAACCCTTTCCACCTGCAGCCTAACTCTAACCCTCTCTGCAGCATAACCCTAACCCACCCCTGCAGCATAACCCTAACCCTCTCCACCTGCAGCCTAACTCTAACCCTCTCTGCAGCATAACCCTAACCCACCCCTGCAGCATAACCCTAACCCTCTCCACCTGCAGCCTAACTCTAACCCTCTCTGCAGCATAACCCTAACCCTCCCTGCAGCATATCCCTAACCCTCCCTGCAGCATAACCCTAACCCTCTCCACCTGCAGCCTAATTCTAATCCTCTCTGCAGCATAACCCTAACCTTCCCTGCAGCATAACCCTAACCCTTTCCACCTGCAGCCTAACTCTAACCCTCTCTGCAGCATAACCCTATCCACTCCTGCAGCATAACCCTAACCATCTCCTCCTACAGCCTAACTCTAAACCCCCCGGGGTCTACTCTTCTTTAATGCACAGGTATCACCACTGGCAACCTCTAAGGATTTGGGAATTGCATCCTGTGATGGCTGCAGCTCCTGTATCTGACCTGCTGCACGGATCACAGTGCATGGTATCACATTATTATATCATGTACTGCTCAGTTACACTGATAATCAGACCCAAGCAAGTTACTGTAGGAGTTTAGGGAGAATGTAATAAGGCTCTAACAAGAAAGTATTAAACACGATCCACATCAGCTCTTACCATGTTAGGTGCATATTAAAGTGTCATATCTGTGACAGTATAAAATATTCAATGTTTGTTGATGAGCAAAATAATATTTGAGCTTGCCTTGCTCCTCTGTGCACATGATTGGCTTAGTAGGAGAGCCAATGGGGATTGCTCTCTAGGGGTCAGCTGCATCTCTAGGCTGTTACCAGTATGAAGTGTGTCCCCGGCAGGCTGTGCTCAATGTCGTTCATGACATTGAGCACAGCCGCTGAACGATATCATTCCCCAACATGCAGCAACCTGACGAGATCGTCAGGTTGGCCTGCATGTCAGCCCGATGAACGATGATGACGAACGACCCGCGGGAACGCGCATCGTCGTTATCGCTCATCATTTTGGGGTTAAAAATGGACGATAAAGTGAACGACTGAACAATAACGATATCGTTCAGTCGTCCACTTTATCGCCCAGTGTGTACGCACCTTCAGTGTATAGATCCTGGGGAAAAATAAAATCAGATATGTGCCACAGCCAAAGAGTGGGGCCATGAGGAGCTCATGTGCAGTGTAAGAGGTTGTGTCATTTATGTAAGCTGTGTGGCCACACATTGCTTCTATGTGGCAACAGGCGACATGTAACCAATTGTGCAGGTGGATGAAGCTATATTGTTGGTTCCCCCATCATAATAGGCTCTCTGGCAGCTGCTAGGTCATACTATGCCTTGGTGCGGGATGCATGACGCATGGCATTCGGGAGGAGATGCATCCCGCCACTCTTCACATGCATGTCGGCATTAGTTACGCCGGTATGCTTGAAGAAAATCATAATAGACGGCTCTACCAGTAAGAGATGTATTGCTGAATCCCGCCCTTGATCAGTAGTGGATACTGTACTATAAAATGTATAAAATAGTGTGAACGGACATATGAGCACAGCAGAACAAATTATGGGGGAGATGTACTAAGCATCACTATCGCGATGCAGTACTTCCCCACTGACTTCGCATACATACCGCGGTTAATGACCGCGGTATGTACAAAGGACTTTGCAAAGGACAGCTCTCCCAATAAGAGCTGTCCTTTACGATGTTGCCGGGCAGAGGGGCTTCCGGGTTGAACACCCAGAAGTCCTTCTGTGCATGCGCAGAAGGCCGTGGGGGCTCATGGGAGGGATCCGCGACGCGTCGCGTTAAGAAGCCCATAGGCTTCTATTGGATAGCACCACCTGAAGGTGGCATTACCTAGCGATGTGAAGCAGCAGAATGCATCGCATTGCTTGTACATACGGGAAATGCGGTAAAACCCCCGAAAACTGCATTTTCAGGGGTTTTACCGCATTTTCGCTGTTAGTACATTTCCCCCTATGTGAGTCTACTAATAGGGAGGTTACATGTTAGAGTGACTAAATGCTACATGTATATGGGTACGAATATGTAATGGTGGATAGTGTATGAGCGTTTTATTCCCTTAATATTAAGAGACTGAGGGTAAATACAGTACATTTGGCAGTAATTAATCTAAAATGCATAAAATTTAGATTGGATAAAATAACTTTGCTTATCTCTATTGACACGCAGATATAAGAGGTGCAGAGAGACTTATGCCGGGTATCCACAACGCAACATTACTGAGCGATTACATGAATATGACATCGCAATCGCTCAGTAATCGGGCACAAATCGCGCACATTAATGTCAGAAACGACCAGCGATGCGCGCTCCCGCCGGTCGTTCCGACATCAATCATCGCCGAACATGCTGGCCATTCTCTCGATAACGGCAGATAGACCATGTTCAGGGATGATTGATGTGCCTGCACTGAACGACTGAATGAGGTGTAACCTCCATCAACAGCAAAGCAAGAAGACTGAGATCCAGTTTCAGAGAGCTCACATACAGTATATGCCCTTACAGAGATAGGCAATACAATAGAACAGGTTGGCATGATTCCATTGGTTCTTCTTCTTGGTTCTTCTGTTACAGTACAGTTCATAGGTCAGTTCGTATGGTCACAATCCAGCCTCCAACAGCTCTTTGTATCCATTTTCCTGCTGCATAATAAATCTAAGCTGGCTACATTACAGAGTACATTTCAATGTTTAACTCTCTATGTTCCATAGTTTGCAGACACATGTTGCCATCTCCTCACCGATGGTACCGGGAATGGTTTAGAATGACACCAAACACGGTCTGCTTACCATGTACTAAACCTTAGATATCAAACAGCATTTATTTCACAACATTACTAATACTGAATAAACCTTGAATATTATACTTTAATGCTAGGGAACCACCTTTATGTAAGTGTGCAGTGTGTAAGTATTGAGGTATTGAGAAAAGACGCTAGTTAGTGTTGTGCGACTACGTGTTTTGTGGAGTACACCATGGTACGTATTTTGCAGGGTTGATCATTTTATATGTTTTAGTGACTGTCTGTATTTATTTAATGAGGACTTTTAACATCTTTCTATTGCATGGGAATCGCACGAGGCTAAATAATAGCATCGCCGTATGTACTTATAATGGGCGAGATTCACTAAAATGGCGCTGGGTGGACAGTCGCAAAATGGCGTCTCATTGCCATTCACAAAATGGCATCGTGCTAATTTAATTTGAAACCGATTCTGTCTCAGCCAATTATCCGGGTTCGACAATGGTATATATGTATTTACACCCCTTGCATTGCTGCATGGTTTGCTCCAGGTGCAAATATGGAGTACTTGCTCTTTTTTGATTTGCTCCCAACTCATAATCAGCCCTAAGACCAATTATAGGGAAAATCTAAAGACCAAAAGATGGCACTGGATTATTGAAGTAAATAGAGGACCCATCCATCATGTAATTTGCTAATTAACTCCACACCCTCAATATGTTAGTAATACTGCATAACTGGTTATTGCCCAAGTGCACCCAGCCCAGATAATGTCCAATCCATGCGCTGCTGGGGGGCACAAGTGCCCGTGTGACTTCCCTGTACCTGTAGGATTGTCTGATGTATGAGAATTAGCAGTAGACAAGGAAGATGATGTAAGTGCCAACACACAATGAACACCAGCAAGACAGCACAGGCACGGAGTATGCACAATAACAATCCACATTAATCAGTGTTATTGTGACAGTTACAGTTTCATTGTGTAACAGTGTCAGCTGGAAAGGAAGGGTGATGCAATCTTTTTATATGATGATTATAGAAATCATATTGTAAATATGTGGTGGTTATCCCACACCTGAGACATTTGTTTTACCAGTTTATGTGACCCATCCTTCTGCAATCACCAAACTTCAGAGGCACTCAGCATGTGCCCGGTAATGTTCACGGGCAGATATCAAGGTGCTGTCACTATGCTGTAACTCATTAATAAAGTCTACACAAATCAAAGACAACAGTTATTAATGTGTGATGCCCTCAGGCCCAAGGAAATTCTTTATTCTGTTTTTTTTTCAATTTATTCATATTTATTTTAAACAAACTTTATAGATTTGGTTTTTGCCTAATGCTAGCTCTCCCCTAGTGCCTAACCCTAGCCAGGGCCGGATTAAGGCTTGTGGGGGCCCCGGGGCAACTAAGTTGTGGGGGCCCTATCAATAAAATTACCATGGCCCAATGCAGCAACTACTATGCCCCTTACCTTGTCTCCCTACTCTCCACTGACCGGCAAGGTGGTAGCATACTACATCATGTCCGTGACACTGCTGGGAACCGACTCCTGGCAGAATAGCGGACATGATCTAGTACACTGCCGGGGCAAATGCAGAATTTTGAGTGGGGCATTAGAGAGAGAGAAAGAGAGAGGGTAAAAAGGGAGAGGGTGGGAGTGAGACAGAGAGGGAGAGAAAGAGAAACAGAGAGTGAGGGGACGGAGGGAGAGAGGCAGGGATGGAGGGAGGGGTGAGAAATGGAGAGAGAGAAAGAGAGGGAAGGTGAGAGAGATAAAGCATAAAGTTACTTAGTAGACAGGAGGAGTGTGGATATAGTTCAGGTAATGGAAGTAGATATCAGTGTCCCACGTTGCAGAGATGTTATGGCAGAATATAATTACAGGACTGTGCACCGTAAGGTGTGCTCAGTGCCCATCACTAGCTCACAGTCCCCCAGAACATAACATTTCCTCTGCATCGGGCTTTATGCATATCATTTCCTCAGGGGTATGATGCTAAGATTCTGTGGATCCGAAAACCATTGTGTCATTGACTAGCGCCGACTGGTCCCCCCCCCCTCCCCTCCTTTTTTCCTCCTCTCTACTTCTCATTTCTTTCTTTTATCTTTTCTCACTTCTACCAGTTGTTTTCATCTTCTCTACGTTCCTATACTACTATTTTAATTTTAATAAGGGAAAACATGCCCAGTTAATTACCTTTGTCATGTTGAAGTTTTTATTATAAAGCTTTGTATTGATTTTTCTGTAACTACTATATGCAGGGGCGTCTTAAGAGAGGAGGGAGCCCGTTTGCACTCCCTGTGCGGGGCCCCCTCCCCTCTCCAAGGTGGCTGGCAGCCAACTGACACAGCTGGCCAGCCACCGGAGCATTAGTAGACTCCGGGCACTAGAGTGTGCCCGGAGTCTACTGCGCAGAACACCGGAGAAATGGCCGCAGCGACCATTTTCCAGTGTTCTGTGCATGCACAGTAGACTCCGGGCACACTCTAGTGCCCTGAGTCTACTGTGCATGCGCAGAACACTGGAAAATGGCCACGGCGGCCATTTTTCTGGTGTTCTGAGCAGCGGTGACACCCCACGTGGGACCACGGACAGGTAAGTTTAAAAAAATATGGGTGCAGTGTGTGCGGTGCGGGGCCCCCCTGGACCTGGGGGCCCGTGTGCCCCACACACACTGCACCCATTATAGATACGCCAGTGACTATATGACATTTTCTGTAAATTTCAATAAAAAAAAAAAAAGAAAATGATAGTGTCCATCTTAGAGAGAGAAAGGGAGGGAGACAGAGAGATAGAAGTCATGAAGGACATATAGAGGAAGAGAGGGAGGGAAGGGAGAAATGGACAGGGAGGGAGAGAGATGGAGCTAGGGACAGAGAGCGCGCACTGACACACACACACTACCTGTTGACAGGGCCGGCAACAGAAAATTTGGGGCTCGGTACACTGATATCTCTGGGGGCCCCCCCACCCTTGGGAATCTGGCGGTCAGAGTCCTTACGCCGGTACCCCGACAAAATTAGGATACCGTAACACTCTCCCTTCTCCCTACCTCTAACCCTCCCTCCCCGATGCCTAAACCCAATCTCCCCCCTTAGTGTCTAAACCTAACCCTCCCCTAGCTAGTGCCTAACCCTAACCCTCCCCTTAACCTCATTACTTACATTCGGAAACCCAGCTGCCATGATGCCGGCACCGGTATTCTGACAAGTGTCGGGATTCCGGTGTCGGCATTCTGAATGCCGGAATCCCCGCGGTCGGGATTATGACTGCTTCCCTCCTATTCACACACACGTATATATATATATATATATATATATATATATATAGATACACCATTCCAACTAACAGTGGCACTCAGGGATTTTTAAAAAAGAGATGACACAGCCATCATTTGGTCGACGTTTCAATGCAACCGCCAATTGATGGCTGTGTCGTCTCCTTTTTAAAAATCTCTGAGTGCCGCCGTTAATTGGAATGGTATGTGCGGTATATGCTTACACTAATTGCGGAAGGGCAACGGGGTCCTTTCAGTGCTTTTGAGTGCCGGATATTTTTTTCTTTATATATATATATATATATATATATATATATATATATATATACCCACACATATACATATAATTTACATTGCTGTCTTATAAAAAAAAATACATAAAAAATAAGAAATAACAATAAGTAGTTACTTACCTGGCCTGAGAGACCCTTTCTACACGCCTTTATCAGCTGGACCACCTAAAGAGGAAGACTTGGAGTGTGGGGGGGAGGCGCGAGAGGGGGGTCGGGTGTGCCATGAGATGGGAGGTCGGGTGTGCCACGAGAGGGGGGGGGTTGAGGGTGCCGCGAAAGGGTGGGGGGGCCCGCAAGGAGGGGTGTCGGGTGTGCCGCAAGAGGGGGGGTCGAGGGTGCCGCGAGAGGGGGTGGTACGAAGGGGGGGTCGGGTGTGCCACGAGAGGGGGGGGGGTCGGGGGTGCCGCAGGAGGGGGATGACAGACTGTTAGACACTGCAGGGCGGAGTTGAACAACAGGCCGATGGTGAGGAACAGGAAGCAACAGTTTGCTGGATCAGTGCGGGGTAAGTGTGGATGAGGGCCCAGGAGGGAGGAATTCCGGCCCCTGCGTGTCACTCACAGTGTGACTTTGGGGAAGGAAGGGTGACGGTGGGAGGAGCTTCTGCGGGACTGCTGCTGCAGCTACTTGTCTACAACAGCACAGCACACACACTCGTTTAAAATGTACGAGGTGACCATGTTGCTGATACATTTTATTTCTTTCCCTGCATCATTGGGGGCCCCCTGACCCGTGGGGCCCGATACTGGTGTCCCCTTAGTCCCCCCTGTCGCCAGGCCTGCCTGTTGAAGACTGCTGCAGCAAGATTCGGCTTCTGAAGGGGGTGGGCAATTCACGACATTAGGCTCTGCCCCCTGATACACCCGCGAATCGTGTCTTTATGTCAGTGAGGGGGTGGGGCTTCATCATCAGCCACGGACCGGCCCATCAGTGACTGCTCAGTGTGCTGTCTGTCACTGCTGTTGGGAGTGGCCAGAGAAGGTATAAGTGGCCGGTAATGTTTGTGGCGATGTGGAGGCCCCTAATGTGTGGGGCCCCTGGACGACCGCCCCGCCTATAATCCGGCCCTGACCCTAGCTTTCCCCTAGAGCCTAACCCTAGCTCTCCCCTAGTGCCTAACCCTAGCTCTCCCCTAGTGCCTAGCCCTAGCTCTCCCCTAGTGCCTAACCCTAGCTCTCCCCTAGTGCCTAACCCTAGCTCTCCACCTAGTGCCTAATTCTACCTCTCCCCTAGTGCCTAACCCTAGCATTCCACCTAGTGCCTAACCCTAGCATTCCACCTAGTGCCTAACCCTAGCTCTCCCCTAGTGCCTAACCCTAGCTCTCCACCTAGTGCCTAACCCTAGCTCTCCACCTAGTGCCTAACCCTAGCTCTCCCCTAGTGCCTAACCCTAGCTCTCCACCTAGTGCCTAACCCTAGCTCTCCACCTAGTGCCTAACCCTAGCTCTCCACCTAGTGCCTAACCCTAGCTCTCCACCTAGTGCCTAACCCTCCCTCTAGTGCCAATCCTAACCCGGCCTTCCTGTAGACTAACTCTAACCCTCCACCTAGTGCCTAACCCTCCCATCCCATAGCCTAGGCCTCCCCCTAATAACTAACACTAACCCTCCTAGTGCCTAACCCTCCCCCTAGTGCCTATCCTAACCCGCCCTTCCCTTAGCCTAACTATAACCCTCCATCTAGTGCCTAACCCTCCCATCCCATAGCCTAGGACTCCCTAGTAACTAACACTGACCCTCCACCTAGTGCCTAACCCTCCCATCCCATAGCCTAGAACTCCCCCTAGTAACTAACACTAACCCTCCACCTAGTGCCTAAACCTCCCCCTAGTAACTAACACTAACCCTCCACCTAGTGCCTAACCCTCCCATCCCATAGCCTAGGCCTCCCCCTAGTAACTAACACTAACCCTCCACCTAGTGCCTAACCCTCCCATCCCATAGCCTAGCCCTCCCCCTAGTAACTAACACTAACCCTCCACCTAGTGCCTAACCATACCTCTCCACCTTGTGCCTAACCCTCCCCCTAGTGCCTATCCTAACCTGCCCTTCCCTTAGCTTAACTATAACCCTCCACCTAGTGCCTAACCCTCCCATCCCATAGCCTAGCCCTCCCCCTAATAACTAACACTAACCCTCCACCTAGTGCCTAACCCTCCCATCCCATAGCCTAGGACTCCCCTAGTAACTAACACTAACCCTCCACCTAGTGCCTAACCCTCCCATCCCATAGCCTAGGACTCCCCCTAGTAACTAACTCTAACCCTCCACCTAGTGCCTAACCCTCCCCCTAGTAACTAACACTAACCCTCCACCTAGTGCCTAACCCTCCCATCCCATAGCCTAGGCCTCCCCCTAGTAACTAACACTAACCCTCCACCTAGTGCCTAACCCTCCCATCCCATAGCCTAGCCCTCCCCCTAGTAACTAACACTAACCCTCCACCTAGTGCCTAACCATACCTCTCCACCTTGTGCCTAACCCTCCCCCTAGTGCCTATCCTAACCCGCCCTTCCCTTAGCTTAACTATAACCCTCCACCTAGTGCCTAACCCTCCCATCCCATAGCCTAGCCCTCCCCCTAATAACTAACACTAACCCTCCACCTAGTGCCTAACCCTCCCATCCCATAACCTAGGACTCCCCTAGTAACTAACACTAACCCTCCACCTAGTGCCTAACCCTCCCATCCCATAGCCTAGGACTCCCCCTAGTAACTAACTCTAACCCTCCACCTAGTGCCTAACCCTCCCATCCCATAGCCTAGCCCTCCCCCTAATAACTAACACTAACCCTCCTCCTAGTGCCTAACCCTCCCCCTAGTGCCTATCCTAACCCGCCCTTCCCTTAGCCTAACTATAACCCTCCATCTAGTGCCTAACCCTCCCATCCCATAGCCTAGGACTCCCTAGTAACTAACACTGACCCTCCACCTAGTGCCTAACCCTCCCATCCCATAGCCTAGAACTCCCCCTAGTAACTAACACTAACCCTCCACCTAGTGCCTAAACCTCCCCCTAGTAACTAACACTAACCCTCCACCTAGTGCCTAACCCTCCCATCCCATAGCCTAGGCCTCCCCCTAGTAACTAACACTAACCCTCCACCTAGTGCCTAACCCTCCCATCCCATAGCCTAGCCCTCCCCCTAGTAACTAACACTAACCCTCCACCTAGTGCCTAACCATACCTCTCCACCTTGTGCCTAACCCTCCCCCTAGTGCCTATCCTAACCTGCCCTTCCCTTAGCTTAACTATAACCCTCCACCTAGTGCCTAACCCTCCCATCCCATAGCCTAGCCCTCCCCCTAATAACTAACACTAACCCTCCACCTAGTGCCTAACCCTCCCATCCCATAGCCTAGGACTCCCCTAGTAACTAACACTAACCCTCCACCTAGTGCCTAACCCTCCCATCCCATAGCCTAGGACTCCCCCTAGTAACTAACTCTAACCCTCCACCTAGTGCCTAACCCTCCCCCTAGTAACTAACACTAACCCTCCACCTAGTGCCTAACCCTCCCATCCCATAGCCTAGGCCTCCCCCTAGTAACTAACACTAACCCTCCACCTAGTGCCTAACCCTCCCATCCCATAGCCTAGCCCTCCCCCTAGTAACTAACACTAACCCTCCACCTAGTGCCTAACCATACCTCTCCACCTTGTGCCTAACCCTCCCCCTAGTGCCTATCCTAACCCGCCCTTCCCTTAGCTTAACTATAACCCTCCACCTAGTGCCTAACCCTCCCATCCCATAGCCTAGCCCTCCCCCTAATAACTAACACTAACCCTCCACCTAGTGCCTAACCCTCCCATCCCATAACCTAGGACTCCCCTAGTAACTAACACTAACCCTCCACCTAGTGCCTAACCCTCCCATCCCATAGCCTAGGACTCCCCCTAGTAACTAACTCTAACCCTCCACCTAGTGCCTAACCCTCCCATCCCATAGCCTAGCCCTCCCCCTAATAACTAACACTAACCCTCCTCCTAGTGCCTAACCCTCCCCCTAGTGCCTATCCTAACCCGCCCTTCCCTTAGCCTAACTATAACCCTCCATCTAGTGCCTAACCCTCCCATCCCATAGCCTAGGACTCCCTAGTAACTAACACTGACCCTCCACCTAGTGCCTAACCCTCCCATCCCATAGCCTAGAACTCCCCCTAGTAACTAACACTAACCCTCCACCTAGTGCCTAAACCTCCCCCTAGTAACTAACACTAACCCTCCACCTAGTGCCTAACCCTCCCATCCCATAGCCTAGGCCTCCCCCTAGTAACTAACACTAACCCTCCACCTAGTGCCTAACCCTCCCATCCCATAGCCTAGCCCTCCCCCTAGTAACTAACACTAACCCTCCACCTAGTGCCTAACCATACCTCTCCACCTTGTGCCTAACCCTCCCCCTAGTGCCTATCCTAACCTGCCCTTCCCTTAGCTTAACTATAACCCTCCACCTAGTGCCTAACCCTCCCATCCCATAGCCTAGCCCTCCCCCTAATAACTAACACTAACCCTCCACCTAGTGCCTAACCCTCCCATCCCATAGCCTAGGACTCCCCTAGTAACTAACACTAACCCTCCACCTAGTGCCTAACCCTCCCATCCCATAGCCTAGGACTCCCCCTAGTAACTAACTCTAACCCTCCACCTAGTGCCTAACCCTCCCCCTAGTAACTAACACTAACCCTCCACCTAGTGCCTAACCCTCCCATCCCATAGCCTAGAACTCCCCCTAGTAACTAACACTAACCCTCCACCTAGTGCCTAAACCTCCCCCTAGTAACTAACACTAACCCTCCACCTAGTGCCTAACCCTCCCATCCCATAGCCTAGGCCTCCCCCTAGTAACTAACACTAACCCTCCACCTAGTGCCTAACCCTCCCATCCCATAGCCTAGCCCTCCCCCTAGTAACTAACACTAACCCTCCACCTAGTGCCTAACCATACCTCTCCACCTTGTGCCTAACCCTCCCCCTAGTGCCTATCCTAACCTGCCCTTCCCTTAGCTTAACTATAACCCTCCACCTAGTGCCTAACCCTCCCATCCCATAGCCTAGCCCTCCCCCTAATAACTAACACTAACCCTCCACCTAGTGCCTAACCCTCCCATCCCATAGCCTAGGACTCCCCTAGTAACTAACACTAACCCTCCCCCTAGTGCCTAACCCTAGCTCTCCACCTTGTACCTAACCCTACCCCTAGAGCCTAGCCCTCCTATCCCATAGCCTAACCCTCTCCCTAGTGCCTAACCCTAACCCTCCCATCCCATAAAATACAATACAAATGTCCAAACAACCTGCGCCCAGGACTACAGCCCAGTCCTCACCCAGGAGCACCACCTCTTGATATACATATCTGGAAAAATTGAGTGGTCCAAAAGGAGCTGTCCTTAAATGTAGTGTAGTGGTCTTCTCTAGATCACAGATGTAATGGAATACACCACTCTGAGAGAAAGAAGAAAAACACAATATGTCCATTAGTCAATAATGTGTGTCATTTCTCTAGTGAGGGACCAAGGATCCTTTTTCAACTCACCTAAAATAGGTGAGATGCATTCATCAAAAGGTATCTTTGTTTTTCTTACTCCTCATTCCTTAGTTTGTGAAGCAGGTAATGGCATGTATACGTGTCTCCCTTAGGGGAATAGACTCACCTGAGTACAGGTATAGAAGTTCCACAAAAGGTTTCTTTATATACACCAACACTACAGTTGTCTCCGTCATATGCCTGAATGGATTCAAAGGATCATGGTAGTTTCCATATAGGTAATTTATTCCACAAAAAGAACAGAATCACTTTTACAGGTTAAGTTGGCTTCACAAGATGTTTCATATTATGGAAAAGGGGAACATCAATTGGATCCTGGAATATGTCCAAAGAATATTTTATTCCATACAAGACATCATTGCACAACAAAAATACAGCTCACAAAATACAAATAAAAAATTAGTCCCCGGATTGGGTCCACCAATAGGTATGGTCACATAGGTCTAACCCAGTGGTCGGGGAACAGGGGTAAATTACCCCACATGGGGTCAAACTGAAATTCCTGGGGGTAATGAATGCAGGGCTGGAGGTGTACGTGAACCGGGTGCGCCGCTGCACCCGGTGCCAGTGACCTCCAGCCTGGCGCCGCAGGGAGGCCCTAAGCCGGATGCCCGCTGAGATGTTATTACCAGCAGGTGCCCGGCTCCTTCCCAGCAGCATCGCGTTAGCCAGAGGCTGGAGTTCTCTTCTGAACTCCAGCTACCAGCTCTGTGCATCCGCACTATCGTAGAGACGTCATGACGTCTCTCCCATTAGTTCCGAGGAGCAGCCGGGCAGACAGGACAGCCGCGGATGCAGGAATGGGGATTAACGTAAGTGTTTTTTTTTGTACAAGCGGCACTACAGGGGCATAACTATGGGGGCACTGCTACAGGGGCATAACTATGGGGCACTGCTACAGGGGCATAACTATGGGGGCACTGCTACAGGGGCATAACTATGGGGGCACTGCTACAGGGGCATAACTATGGGGGCACTGCTACAGGGGCATAACTATGGGGGCACTACTACAGGGGCATTATATGGGGGCAGTACTATAGGATTTCCTTCCCTTCAAATCAAGGGGGTAACGTCTGCGTATCTAAATATATTTTGGGGTAAAAGGGTAAAAAAGTTCCCTGACCCCTGGTCTAACCTATCCTTCTCGCGCTGAATGAGTTGGAATTAGAAAGTCCTACCAGATGTAAATAGTAACCAGTCCATACAGATGGAGGGTCACTTTCCACCACCAACGCGTTTCTGGCCAATGGGGTCCTTCCTCAGGGTGTACTGGGACCATCCAAATGCTAATTTATATACCCCCTCTCTGTGCAATTGGTAGATGTTGGGAGGGGATAGGTAATGATGTCAGGAAAATCTGGGTCATATACACAAACATATTGCCACATTTCTGCATCATCGTATACATATAATACACCCTAAAATACTAATACAGTGTTATTCTGCACACTAGACATCTCAATGTACCAAAATAACAGATACAGCATACACCATGAAAGAACCAGTACAATATTCCAGTCCATATTATGCCACAAGACGGGTGCTAAATTTAGTGATACATGGAAGCAGGTGCGTCCTTTCAGAGGGCACGGGCACAGCACGGTTGCTGTGTTACAGCTGGGAATATCCACTGAGAAGGACAGCTGCCGTGCCATGCCCGTGCCGTCCCTGCAAGTCAGTGTAGTATAGGAAACCATGTTTCCTTACACACACACCGGCCGGCTTGTAGCGCAGTAGCTGCTGCTGTGCATGCTCACTAGATGAAGGGGAAAACCCCCCTATTAAAAACGGCACAAAGACGTTCCATGTGTAAAGCACTGAGTGCCTGGAAAAAAAACGGGCGGCTTGTGTCTGTTTTTTTTTTGCCGGCAGGTGAAAACCGGCTAGTGTTAAATAGCCCATACTCTGCTTGTACCGCCGGTCGGAAGTTCCGACATATACTTCCGGCTAACGAAACGCATACGTCATGACCGCGGCACCTCTAGTCATGAGCAGTCGCCATTTTGTGTAAGTCCACAGCGTCCATAGGTTAACTCAGGTCACCAGCCACACGGCCTTCATTCTCCGCAACTCCATATATTGTAATAGCAAATATAAAGAAAAAACAATTCATCAGTTTAATTTAAAGTAAAAAAAAAACATAAAAAATATATATATATATATATATATATATATAAATAAAAAAACACATCTAAAAACCAGATATAAAATGCAGATATAAATACAGTGAAGGAACTATAAAAACCACTTCATTTCGAAGTCTGCATTTAACCCTGTTTGCACTAAGGGCCTGGTTCAGCATGGATCGTAAGTCTGCAATTGCACGCATCCACACGTACCAAAAAATATGCAAAAAAAATGCGATCGCAGCACTATATCAAGACGCCCCCAGCTCATAAAGCTGGCCACTTCCCATTGCATACATCCGCAAGTCAGCGAAAAACATCGGTGACATCGAGTAACATCAGACCCATACGCACAGTTGTGGTTGAGCTTGACCTGACTCACAACCTGCGATGATTCCTCTCGCCATGCAGAGCTCTGGCTGCGTATGCCGTCGCTGGGCTTAATTATGCATGCCTCTGTAACAGCATTCAAACACACAGGCATGCCTGCATTCCTTTGACCACCCCCCCTCTCCATCCCCAAACGGCACTTCCGGTCAAACATTTCTTTGTGCCGCTGCGTGACTACTGCATACGCATACCCGATCGCAGTGGACGGCTTGCATATGCGCACTGCGATGCATACGCATGAGCAGAACATAAACATCGACCGGTTGTGTGCGTCCGCAGCCTTGCGATCCGACCTGTATCAGGCACTAAAGACTTCAATAAAGAAATCATTTTCATTTCTGTTCTGGCAAGTTTATTGTCCCTATCGTTGATTCTCCAATTAGATTTAATAGCTTTAATGCCACAGAAGAAAACTAAGTGGTTAATGTCACACTGATGGACTTGCTTGAAAGGTGAAGAAACATTATGTGTTACCAATGCTTTTTTTAATATTTCTCACATGTTCTGCAAGTCTCTCTTTCAAGTTAACATTACCGACATACTGGCTTCTGTAGGAGCATTCCAGTGAATATATACAGTACTTTGTATTACAGGTAATAAAATGATCAATCTCAAAAGGTCTACTAGTTTGAGTAGACTTGAATTGTATGACTTTAGCTTCCTTATTTTACACACTTTGCAAATGCTGCAAGTGCCACAGCGATAGAAGCCTTTATATTTTATATTGCCCACTATCGCCTAAGTATTAATAGCACTCCTCACTATGCTGTCACTGATACTCCATGCTTTACGGCAGGGGTCTTCAAACCGTGGCCCGCTGCGGAGTCATTCCCCGTGGCCCACAGATGGTTACTGTAGTGCAGACCGCAGCAGTCTGCACTACTAGACAGAAACAAAAACACTGTCTGTAGTGCAGACGCCAGCGCCGGCAGCAGTATGTTTTTTTTCACAGCCAGCCAATGAGAGTCAGACAGACTCTCATTGGCTACTGCGCCCACTGCAGGAGCCGGGCTAGAGCTCACTCATGAGCTCCATCTTTCGGCTCCAGCAGTGGGTAATGGGAGAGACTTCATGACGTCTCTCCCATAATCCAGAGCGGGTCGGCCTGGGAGGATGGAGGAGCGGACGGTGGCAGGAGCGGGAGTGGGGTTTCAGGTAAGTGCTTTTTTTTTCTTTACGTGTGTGTTTGTCTGCACTGCTGAGAGGGGATTGACTACTGCTGGGGGCACTGCATCGGGAGACCACTACAGGGGGCACTGCATCAAGGGGACCACTACTGGGGGCACTGTATATGGGGGGGACTACTACTGAGGGCACTATATAAATGGCACTACTGGGGGCACTGCATAGGGGGGACTACTACTGAAGGCACTGCATAGGGGGGACCTCTACTGGGAGCACTGTATAAGGGGCACTGCATAGGGGGGACCACTACTGAGGGCACTGAATAAGGAGGATCACTACAGGAGGCACTGTATAAGGGGCACTGCATAGGGGGCACCACTACTGGGGGCCTGCATAAGGGGGGACCACTACAGGGGGCACTGTATAAGGGGCACTGCATAGGGGCATCACTACTGGGGGCTTGCATAAGGGGGACCACTACTGGGAGCACTGTGTAAGGGGCACTACTGGGGGCCTTCGTAAGGGGGACCACTACTGGGGGCACTGCATAGGGAGGACTACTACTGGGGGCACTGCTTAGGGGGGACTACTACTGGGGGCATTATATAAGGGGCACTACTGGGGGCATTATATAGGGGCACTACTGGGGGCACTGCGTAGGGGGGCTACTACTGGGGGCACAGCAGGGGGGGACTACTACTGGGGGCACTGCACAATGGGGACCACTAATGGGGCCACTGCATAGGGGGGACCACTACTGGGGGCACTGTATAAGGGGCACTGCAGAGGGGGGCAGTTATGGGACATAATTAAAATTGTAGGAGGGGGCAGTTATGGGTCATAATTGTGTGAGAAGGGGGCAGAGTTTAAATACCACAGTATAGCTTAGTGGCCCTCGACTTCGTTGAATTTTTTAATGTGGCCCACACTGCCTTAAAGGTTGAAGACCCCTGCTTTTTGGTATACAAAATTAGGACGTATATCTATATGTTTACGTAAAAGGGGATCTTTAGTGAGTATACTCCAATGCTTCATGATGACCTTCTCCAATTGCCTGTATTGGCTATTAAATTGGGTCACGTAATTGATTTTCCGTACATTTAGATTTAATGACATCTATCTTGGTTTTAGAAAGGACTTGTAATGTAATTGATTTTCCAATAAAACTGCTTGTTCTTCATATGTTTCTATGTCTGTGCGGTTACATCTAATACACTGAAACTGACTATTTGGAATGCTTTTCAGCCAGTTAAAATGGTGGTTACTATAGTATTCTATAAATGAATTGCAATCTGTCGACTTTACAGTTTTTTAATCTGGTGCCCCTCAGCATATACAGTTAAATCTAAAAAATCCACCATATTAATATTACTATTAAAAGTTAAAACAATGTTAAAATTATTAAGGTGCTGACAGAGGAGCAATTTCTGAGTAAGGTCAGAGCTTGTGCAAGTGTGCGTGAGGCTGCGATGGTACTCGATTGTACCAATGGTTTCACAGTCTTGCTAAAACTTACAGATGTGTGTAAGGTAAGGTGGGCGTCCCTGTGTAGGTAAGGTGGGCATCCCTGCAATCCTAGCAATCACAATTAATTAGCATACTAAAAGATATATATTTCTGAAAGAGAGTGCTTAATTGTAATATTTAAAAATATCACATAATAAAAATACCATGATTGGAAAATATCAAATGTTAAAACAATTTTCAATACATAAGACAGACTCCCTTAGTAGCGTTTTTAGGAGTATAGAGAAATATTATATCAGTATTGTATTAATTTGTCACATCACTTGCGGCGACTGTAATCTGCAGCTGAAAAAAACAGGAAAATTCCAATATAGTTGAAAAAAGAAGAATCCGTACTTCTGATAATATTATAATGCGATTAGTAAAGTTGCTCCTTGGGTAACTTTACTAATCGCTTAACTTTATAATTAAGATGTCTGCACTTAATTATAATTAATTATAATTAACTTTATAATTAAGATACCTGCACAGACTCAGTACTTATATTAGTGGCCTCCCCCACCCTGTGCTGCTGTTCTTTCATCAAGCCGATTCCAGATGGTAGGCACAGTGCCAAGATATAATGCCAGACAGGGACCAACAGTCACAAAGTGTTCCTTTATATTCAGCAGTGTGGGAGGGAGTGACCCGCCATTTGAGATGAGTATGAAGAGCAGGATTATCAGTAAATAAATGAACTCCAAGGGCTTTCAAATGAATCAGAGAGTGTCCAAACACTGAGCCCTAATGCATTTCTCCTTACTTTTCTCTTCAGACGGGTGTCGCAGTTGAACTGCGTGTGTAATTGCAGCTGTGATTGCAATAGTGATCCACGCTGAGTCAGGCCCAAAGTGTGCCTCCCACCACTCCATAAAAAAATTGGCTTAGCTTGGTGCCAGTCTGGTGCCCATGGCGGTGCTGGTCAGCTGTAAATAGAATGTAATGTCAAACCACAAGAAGTTATTTTGTAAAATCATCATAATTCCTTCCAAGACAAACTTCTTGTAATCTTCAGACATGCCCTTATCTAAAAATAATTGAATGGTATCTACTCCCAATTGGTGGCAAATTATTGTGTACAGGGATGTGACGTCCACTGTCACCAACCTGTATCCCTCTTTCCATTCTATTTCAGAAAGGACTTTAATGGTTGAGATAGTGTCCTTTAAATCGAATGGGATCTCACTAAGGGTTGTAATTGATGGTCCAAGTAGTGGGACAGGTTTGATAACATCGAATTTGTCCCAGTTTTTCCTTATTCTTATGTATTTTCTGTAATACATAAATTACCAGAATCAAAGGCTAGTCTATTTTCTTTGAAGTATATAATGCTAAAAATTATGCTAATTTCTTTCTATAATTGAATACAAGGGGTTACCCCTTAATTTTCTATATGTTGATCTACCTGGTAATTGACAAATGATCTCTGTGTTATAGTCATCCGTATTTAAAATACCTACACTGCCTCCCTTTTCTTCCGGCTTGATTACTATTTGTTTATTATCTCTGAGAGTCTTAATTGCCAACCTTTCATCCCTGGACACATTCATACTGTTAATGGATTTGAAATTAATCTTTTCCAGATCGTCCTTAACAAGCAGTTCAAAAGTTTCAATAAAACAACCCTTCTAATGGGTTGGGTAAAAATTAGATTTCTTCTTAATAACTGAAAAAAAAAATTCCTTCTTTCTCTAATATGCTGAATGTATTTCCTTCTCTCCAACTCTGATTGTCAGTCCCTCTATTTCTCCAACTTTCTCCTGGTTTCCGAGGGCGATTATGGGGATTATCAATAGATCCCCTCCATATCCCTTTTTCTCTATGGGTAGTTCCTCTATCAAATATAGGTGTTCTCCATGTTCCCCTCTCTTTATAAGTAATTCTTCTCTCAGGTGAGGGTAGGAACTGCCTAAAAGGTCTCCTATCTCTAGCCTCCCGGTTTCGTTGTCCCTCTCTGTATCTTGGGGGTTACCAACTCAGTGTTTCTGTTTGCACCATATTTTGGTTGAGCAGTCTCTCTAATCAAGTTTTTCTGATCTTTCCATAAATCGCTTCTCTTTTTTGGTGATCATATGTTGTTTGCCAGATTTATAATAATTTTTGTCCCTGCAGTATTTTTTCTTTGTTTTTAGTTCTCTTTCATTCTTTTCTATTCTCCATATACTTTTTTCTTTTAACTCTTTAAAATCTTTTAATTCTGCAAAGGGGTTTTACTAGGGTTTTATACGTTTCTATTTCCTCTTCTAATTTGTGGAGCTCATTTTTCTTTTGTTTAATAATTAGTTCCTTAATCAAAAAAGAGCAAGAGTTTAGAATCTGAAACCATTCTTTTATAAAATCCTGAGATTCATTCTCAAAAGATGGAACGTTATCTATTCTTAGACCCCTCTGTATTAGTTCTCAGCTCAATATTTTTCTAGAGTAACTAACTCCCACCAGAGCTTTCCTGCTTTTGACAAGACTTTTTCTAGTTTAGAAATAGCTGTCGTCATCCATCATATTCTCAGAATTTTCAACTCTAAACACTTCATTAACATCCTATGTCCTCGAAAACATTTTAGAGCTGCTGGAAGTAAGGAACTAGTGCATACAAACCAGTTAGAATACAATACAAATGCCCAAACAACCTGCGCTACAGGACAACAGCCCAGTCCTCACCCAGGAGCACCACCCCTGGATATACATACAGTATATAGAAAAAATGAGTGGTCCATAATATGCTGTCCTTAAATGTAGTGTAGTGGTCTTCTCTAGATCACAGATGTAATGGAATACAGAAGAAAAACACAATATGTCCATTAGTCAATAATGTGTGTCATTTCTCTAGTAAGGGACCAAGGATCCTTTTCAACGCACCTAAAATAGGTGAGTTGCATTCATCAAAACGTATCTTTGTTATTCTTACTCCTAACCCTCCCCCTAGTGCCTATCCCTAACCATCCCTTCCCGTAACCTAACCCTAACCCTCCGCCTCCAGTCCTTGCAGAATGTCGACATTTCACATGCCGACATGTCTGCATATGATGTCGACATTATGACTTCATTAAGAGCAGAAGGGTTGGCTGTTGTCCCCATTACATGTAGTCAGTGGCAACACAAGGGGGGAGCGGGACGCACCTGGGTGTCAACTGACGAGGGGTGACACCAAGGTGCTGGCTTCCCCTCAGTGACAGGAGCCGGTCACAGTGAGAGCCAGCACTCCGCGCCTTCAGCACCCCCACCACCCCAGTGATGATAACCACGGGCCGAGGACAGGGTTCGGGACACAATGCCACGTCCCCTGCCCGCGAAGCCATGCCTCCTGCCCACGAAGCCATGCCGCCTTTTCATTGCCGTCCCTCCCCACACCGGGTGTCACCACGGGGAGAGATGCCACTGCATGCAGTAGCATCATACAATGAAAGTTATTGCATTTACTATCAATAGGGCATTAGGAGGTCTCACCATGTACTTCCTGCTTTCACTTTGCATACGCTGATAGTATACACATACTGCATATCTCCTTTTCCTTTAACGCATTGATACTTTGGGTGAAGATATTATTACTGTTCACGATCTGTACGACAGGAAGATATAGGAGATGATGAATCAAGAAGTTAAACAGTGGAGAAGTCACCCTTAGCAGCCAATTAGCTTCTACCTATCATTTTATAGAATACACTTGATGAATGATAGGTAGAAACTGACTGGATGCTATGGGCAAATTCTCCACTCTTTTCATTGCTTGATACATTAGCCCATAATCATATACCCCTTTGTCACATAGTGCACGGATCAGCTGTATTTACAAGCCATACTTACAGACATTCTGGCAGGGGGTATGGCGCCGCATAGGTAGGTTGCATGCGGGTTTGGTGTCGCGATCGAGTCATCGTGGCCCCACCGCTATTATACAATGCCAAGAATACCGGAATTGTAAAGTAGGGGTTGGGGTGGGGGGGGGTCTGCGATGATGCAATTCAGTAAGAGTCGTGCCATCAGCCATCCGGACACCCAACCGAGTGACGCAGGCAGCACCAGCACCACCCACACATAACAATTATTAAAATGTACCATGAATCAAAAATATATGATTACACTCAATGTAAGATATTATAACAAATGACACTGTAAGGGGCTGGTGTTGGTAGAATAATGGGTATAAATGGCTAAAATGAAATTACACAGAAAAATAGTATATTTCTGCTCGTATGACAAGCTGTATACAGATGCGTACGCCTCCATATCATTCACCTATGTGCCTAATTTATCATATTTAAATCATCATTGTCAACGATAATATCCTGAGAACCGAGATGCCGGCTGCCGAAATCCCAGCACCGGGATGCCGATCACCGAGACAAGACTGGCGCTGGATTCCTGACATGACTGGGGATGCCGATGCCAAAATCCTGATCGTAAGGACACCGAGGCAATGTAAGTATCAGCCACTTGGGGGAGGGTTTGGTTTACGCTCCCCCTGGGGGGACTTAGGTTTAGGCACCCCCCAGGAAGGGTAAGGGTTAGGCTGCGGGGAGGGGGGGTTATGGTTAGGCACCACCGAGGGGAGCTTAGGGTTAGGAACCCCCGGGGAGCAGAGAAGGGGGGGTTAGGGTTAGGAACCACATGGGGGAGGTTAGGCACCCCCTAGGGAGGTTAGGGTTAGGCACCACCAAGGGAGGGTTAGGGGGGGCAGAGGAGTAGGGTTACTATACTTACCTGCCCCTGTCAGGAGCTCTCATCTTCTGGTTTCCAACATCGGTATTTCACCCGGCAGCTATATTGCTGGGATATCATACCCATCCCTTATCAACATATACATGCACCTGCCTTGTAACAGGTGCATGGACAGCGATTGTGATGCTCCTACTATGTCTGCGTCAAACGGCTCCTTCACACCTGCGTTCTGCCAAACAGGTCTTACATTTTTTATATGTGCAAAATGCGTGGGTGTCTGCATACGCACATACACTATGCATGCATTCACTTTCTGAGCACGGGCAGACCCATATCGAGCAATACAAACTATGCAGCTGGTGTGCTCGTCTCTCTGCCTCAGCCCCTATGTGTAAAAAATACAGCAATTATTTAGTTAAAAAATATATAAAATAATTACAAAATAAAATGAACCTGCAAATGTCCCACCCAATACATTATAAACAAAAACATAGTCGTCCAAAATCTATAAGACTCGTCTAATTTGTTATATAAGCTATAAATGTCCCACTTCAATAAGGAATGTAGTGGGTATGCCGGGGAACGGGATGCTGGCCGTCGATATACCGATGCCAGAATCCCACCGCCTGGCAAAATGCTGACGCCACTATTCCGAAGTTCGCCGCCGCCCAGCACTTTTCCGGAACATACTGTATGTGATTCTGTGCATCTCAATCGCAGCAGCAGCTTTGTGCGTGGACCATGTACAACACATGTGCAGTACACATTTTTAGGTATTTTTGCGCATATGCAGTAGCAGAAACTACACGGACGATGGCATTGCCAGCAGCTCTGAATCAGGCCCAAATTGTGCCCAATGATTAAGTCATGATCCAAGATACAAATACTGTCACTCAACGTGAAGAGTGTGCTTACAGGGGGCGTGGTATGTTAGCTCAACATCATGCATGAGCAGGTGAACATGGTTGAAATGTTGACATGGAGCTTGTTGACATGCTTAGCATGTCGACAGTGACCACCTTGACAGTAATCATGTCTACATGGATGACATGTCACCATAGTAGAATGTGACCTAACATCCCTGGTGGTCCAGTGGTCACTTACCTGATCCCGGCATCTACAGCGGTTCCAGCGCGACTTCCGGGTCACTGCAGTCATGTGACTGTCACCTCTGTTGGAGACCTTCTGAGAGATCCACGGTTTTGGTAAGTATTTTAACCCTATCCCTACCCATAAACCCTTCCCCTAACCATCTTCCTAGTGTCTAACCCTTACCTCCTGCCACTCCCCACAGCCTAACCCTATGTCTCCCAGGAGCACCTAATTCTAACCGTCAGGAGGGTCGGCCCGACCTATACGCCAGGTACATGGCCATGTAGAGCACCTGACTGAGGAGGGTGCCACGGCAGTCACGTACAGCGAGTTACTCACTGGTCCCCATGGGTGCCCTGAGGGCAAGTATTCTACGCATGGAGCTGCGCTGTCTAGCGAGTCAAAGCACTAGGCAGCGGGCCGTGGCTGGGACTGATCCCCTCCTTCTTCAGGTCCTCCCACAGTGCACAGATATGCGCCTGCCGGGCACTACCCAGGCAACAGCGCTGAGTCAAGTGATGACATTGTGATGCTGCCGCGGCTCTTCAGTGCCGGTACCTTAAAAATCATCAGGAGAGACAGAGCGGCATGAGAGGACTGACGGCAGTGGTAAATTATCTGGAATGAGGGAGAGAGGAAAAGACATTAGGAGAGGACAATACAAGGGATGAAAGGGCATGGGGGGTACAATACAAGGCATGGTGGGGAGAAGACAATTTGAGACACAGGGAGGACAATATAAGACATTTGTGTAGATTTGTAGTTGCATATTTATGTACATATGTGAACATGCTTTAGGTATGTGTACTACTTTTCCCATGAAACCACGCCCCCTTATCCTTTTCAGCCCCTGGGGGCCTAAAAAATTGGGCTCGGCCCAGCCCTAACCTCCCCCCCAGGTGCCTAACCCTAACCCCCCTCTAAGTTCCCAAGCCTAACCCCCCCTAACATCCCGGGGGGGTGCCTAACCCTAAGTCCCCCCCGGGAGCCCCTAACCTAACCCTCCCCCCTGTGGCTGTCCGCGCCCGGCTTACCTTCGATCGGTAAGCCGAGTGTCGGACTCTCGGCGTAGGTCTAATGATGTCGGGATTTCGACGCCTGTCATTAGTACCTTGCCGGGATTAGAAAGTCAGGAATCGGCAGTCGGGATTTAGACCATCGGCTTCCTGACTACATCCCAGAATTTTCATCCTCTGACAGAACAACATGGAGCTGAGGTCAATATTTGTGAGTTACCAAGAAATGTAACCACTCTAAGGTCAATATAAAATACACAGGGGCAAATTTACGAAAGTGAGAGTTTTTAGAAGTGGAGTTGTTGCCCATAGCAACCAATCGGATTCTACTTGACATTTAACTAGCATCTTCTAGAAGATAATAGCTAGAATCTGACTGGTTGCTATGGGCAACATCTCCACTTCTAAAAATTCTAACTTTAGTAAATTTACCCCACAATATCTAATCACTAAGGCTGGTTTTGTTCCACTCTGCTCCGAGATACTGGATTGATTCTGTGAGTTACAGGACTTTCCTTTCTATAATTAGCAGTTATCGTGGGATTAATTGTTTCTACTGTAAATCATCAACTTGCTAAATACAGTTCCTGAAATGAAACAGTAATTGGCTTTACTTCCAGCTTTTATGAATGGGATTTCATTGTATTATGATTAAGCCCACAATGACTTTCTGATAAAATGTAAATCTTGACGGGAACTTTCGACAGGCCATTTATATAATGATCATGAGGAAAATCTATAACACTTACCACCGTATATGTGATTATGTAACAGTGTTGTATCCTTATGAAAGATTTTAAAGGACAATATTGATTTGAACAACTATATCAACAGATGGTAAATTATTTGGTGTAATTAGACTCCACACCTAAAATGATAAGACATCCTGTAAAGCTGGCTATACAACGTACGACAGTGCGATCCAGCACTGCAACGATGCGATGTAACGATACACCTTGCGTGCCTTACACACTGCACAATCCGGTGTATGATGGTGTAGTTCATTGTATCATTCCACCTTCCGTGCAGAACGTACAACCTATACGATGTGTACAAAATATGGGCCCTCATTCAGACCCACTCGCAAGCGGGCGCACGTACGTTAGGCGTACGTACAAAAATATTTAAATTCAATGGCTCGCTCGTATTTTCGTTCGCATCTAAAATTCCTCCCAAAACTCTGACGACCCCTCCTCTAACTAACGAGCGTACAAAATAGCGAGCGTACATCCCCGAAATGGCTTGAAAGGAACGCACGCACAAGTATAAACAGGAAGTGGCCTTGTCAGATGTCGATTACCTGCTCCTTTATTCTGCCTACCTCCATCAATCGTATCATGCCAATCAATGTATCAATTAGCTTAATTGTTTGTTTTTTTCAACACAATGCAAGAAACTTTACTCTTGTCCGTGTTTGTGTTTACCCGCAGAATACGTACGGATGAAACATTCGCTTTTATTGTTCAAAAAACATGTGAACCACAATTAAACAATTGTACTATTGCTGTGGATCCCCGCATATTTCCCTGGGTTCATTTCTTTATTTAAATTTGCTTACGCATGTCACTGCATCAAGCCTATCCTAACTCTCCAGAGATTTCTGGCCCTGTCGAACACATGACTCATACACTAACCAATAAAATTGCTCCTGTTAATTTCCAAAATACATTAGCCAATCAGAAAATTTTTACACACTTTATCAAAAATGATTTTTAAGAAAAACACCATTGCCATCATGAGAGCCTCCGCATTCACCAGGCGCGAGCTGCTGGTGCTTACGGAGGTCATGGATCGCCGGATCACCAGCCAGCCTCAACCCATGACCAACCGGCAGAAGCGCTCCGCGTATGCGGAGGTACGGTCCCGCCTGCGGTCCTTCGGCTCACGCCGCAACATCGGGCAGCTGGAGCGCAGGTGGTCCGACCTGCAACGGCGAACGCCCCGCTTGCTGGCATGCTTTCGCGTGCAGATCCTGGCAAGTAAGTGTTATGTATTGTGGTTTTAATGTTTGTGTTTGTGGGGCAAACTGCGTGTGCATGTTTTCCTGTCTCTTCTATTTATTATTTGTACTCATATCTGCGTGTGCATGTTTTCCTGTCTGTTCTATTTATTATTTGTACTCATATCTGCGTGTGCATGTTTTCCTGTCTGTTCTATTTATTATTTGTACTCATATCTGCGTCTGCATGTTTTCCTGTCTGTTCTATTTATTATTTGTACTCATATCTGCGTCTGCATGTTTTCCTGTCTGTTCTATTTATTATTTGTACTCATATCTGCGTCTGCATGTTTCCCCTCTATTTCTGATTTTTTAATTCTGCTATTTTTTTTTTTTTTTTTTTTTTTAGTTTGGTTGCCCGGATTTGTCCATAAACTAAACGCAATTTCTTTGACATATTTTAGGGGGACAGCCAAGACTCCGCCGTCACCGTCCATCCAGACGGCGTTCCCGCCCACTATCCCCAACCCCCAGCCAACACTCCACCCCAAATCTTTCCCCTATTCCCCACTCCTCCCCATCCTTCCCAGACCCTCTCCCGGAAATGTCGGGCCTCCTTCCCCTCCGTCCCACTTCCCCCTCTCCTCCACCCACCCCTCTTCCAATTACCCCCTCCCCGGAGTCCAGCATAACTCCGCCCCATTCTTTGGGGAATGACGGATCCTCCGAGGAGGATCATGGAGGTTTGGCCGGAGCTCCCGTTTTGTCTCCCGGTATGTTTTTTTTTATTTTTTTTTAAAGCACAAACTGTTTGTATGTAATCATGTGTCGTGCCTTTCTTCGTGTTTTTGTGGCTTGACTTTTGTTGATTGTGAAGGTTTGCCTTTACCTCTTCCTGGTGATTTAAACATACACATATCATACCTGTGGGAATTTGTACCTAGGCCTTGTATTTTTGCCAGCCCACCCTTTTTATTTTTGTTTTTGGGTTTAGGAGTGATTTGGTTTTTTTTTTTAATTTTTCTGTGGATTCCCTATTGTTGTATTAACCCACACACTTTTCTCACCCACAGAGGAACAGAGGCGTCGGCAAGAGGTGGCGGATGTTGTGGGGCAGATGCGCCAACATGTCATCGGCATTCTGGTGGCCCTCGACCGGCTGTCTGGCCTCCTTCGGCATTAGTTTTTTTATTTTGGTTATATTTTCCAATTAAATTTATTAAGACAAATATACGTTGTGGCTCATTTTTAAAAACCAAAACCAAGATAGTTTAGCCTGACATAAGTAGACTGTTCCTGCAAGGATTTCCCTTTTTTAAAAGTTAGATTGTGTTTTGTCTTTGTATGTCAAACAGACACAAGAAACACATAACAGTAACAATGTCATTTCCCTTTTTGGGTGTAGTGTCAATTACATATTTCTACATTTTCCAGGTTCCTACTTGGTGCGCAAGCTGCTTAGGCCAATCTTACAAATCCCAAGGTTGGGCCAGGCTTCCTTTTGGTGTGGATTGGGAAGCTGAAAACATATTTCAGTTTAGCTCAACTGGCGTCAGTACTGGTTTACCCCTTAGTCAAATGTAACTTGTGTTAACCTGGTTACACTTGCTGTTAACGTTCCAAAAAAGGAAGACCATTTCACTCTTCAAACATTTATTCACAACATAACAGAGAAAACAAAGTGGTCACTCCCAAAAAAAATACACAGTGATAAATTCAAATACAACACATACCAAGAAATAATTAAATAAAAACACAAAATCAAGAACTGGTTGACGAAGGACCATGCCAACATGATTCCACAAACATGGCGTTGCGATATGGGTTCCAGAATATATGCCCAAAAGGACCAGATCCAGGTTTGGTAAGGGTAGCAGGAAGTAGTGAGCGTTGGAGTGCCAAAGATTATGTGAACAAACAGAAGATGGTGAGAAAAATAAATTAGATGTTCGCCAAAAAACACAAACACATTAGGTATAAACACTGGAGTTTTGTTCAAACTTACCTAAAAAATCTGGCCACCACATCATCGCGTATGGCCCCCCCACATACTGACCTTCGACCAACCTCGGGGGGGCCATCCTCAGGTAAGGCATCCTCTGGCTGCATTGGGACACCACTCCTTATGGCAATGTTGTGAAATATCCCACACAGGACCACAATTTTAGACACCATATCCGGCACATACATGAGCTCGCCACCAGAGCGGTGGAGGCATCTGAATCGGCCTTTTAAAAGGCCGATACAGCGCTCCAACACTTGCCTGGTGGCTGTAAGTGCGGAATTATACGCACTTTGTGGCCCTGGTGTGGGAGCCAAATAAGGAGTGAGCAGCCAGGACATGCAAGGGTATCCACTGTCTCCTGTGAACAAAAATAGACCACATCAGGAACACTGTGTATCAAGCTTAACATTGTTATGTACTAAAGGTCTCCACTTACCCAGAAGCCACGCATCACCAGCTTGTAGGTTGGTTAATTTCTGCCATATCCCTGATTGCCGGATGACGAAGGAGTCATGAGCACTTCCGGGTAATTTAGCATTCAGGGACAGGATCTGGAGAGAGGCATCACATACCACCATTACATTCAGGGAGTGATAGTGTTTCCTGTTTCTAAATATTGCCTCCAGCCGTGCTGGAGGCTGAAGTGGTATGTGAGTACCATCCACAACCCCTATGATGTGTGGGAAGCCAGCTATTTGGTAAAAATTGGCCTTGGCCACACTAAGGGCACCCATATCCAAAGGCATTTTAATAAAATGATGGAGGTGCTTGAAAAGTGCCTCCATCACTGCCCTCAGGATCCTGGAAAAGGAGGATTGGGAGATGCCCGCCACTATTCCCACCGTTGTTTGAAACGATCCTGAGGCACAGAAATGTAACACCGCCATAAATTGCGTCAGTGGTGGTATTGCTGTTGGACTGTCAATTTGCCGCTCAAGATCACTTTCTATTAATGAGAGAGTGTCTATGATGATTTTGGGAGGTAGACGGTAGCATCTTAAAACCTCATCATCGGGCATTCCAAAAAGGGTGACACGTGTTCGAAATATCTGGGGCCTTGCATGCCTACGATGCCTACGCCTGGGACGAGTTTGAGGTTGGTCGTCTTCCGGGAGCAGGGCCAGAACAATTCGCCCCAGATCTACCTGAAATTCAAAGTTTACAATGTAAGGCTTTTGACCCACCCCAAAAGTAACAAAAAACAACTTAGCTTTCTGATACCATCCATAGCTGCTTACATGCCGGGGTATTGTCATGATACGTATAAACTGTAAAAAAGCCAACAATGAGACTTCAAAAATTTAGAGGGTGTTTTTTTTTTATTCAAATTGTTGCAAGCCAACACAGAAAACAGCGGAAACACACATTTGGCCATCGATGAAAACGACATTGCACACCGTCCGTCAAATAGGGTTCAAATGGACCCAAAAAATGGAAAAGGGAAAAGCAAAACTGGATTACATGATGAATAAGCCACCAAAAATGCGTTAATTATTACGCAAATGCAAGTCACTACACCAACAGTCAAAAATGCGGTAATTAATTCGCAAATGCAAGTCACTACACCAACAGTCAAAAATGCGGTAATTAATTCGCAAATGCAAGTCACTACACCAACAGTCAAAAATGCGGTAATTAATTCGCAAATGCAAGTCACTACACCAACAGTCAAAAATGCGGTAATTAATTCGCAAATGCAAGTCACTACACCAACAGTCAAAAATGCGGTAATTAATTCGCAAATGCAAGTCACTACACCAACAGTCAAAAATGCGGTAATTAATTCGCAAATGCAAGTCACTACACCAACAGTCAAAAATGCGGTAATTAATTCGCAAATGCAAGTCACTACACCAACAGTCAAAAATGCGGTAATTAATTCGCAAATGCAAGTCACTACACCAACAGTCAAAAATGCGTAAATTATTTCGCAAATGCAAGTCACTACACCAACAGTCAAAAATGCGGTAATTAATTCGCAAATGCAAGTCACTACACCAACAGTCAAAAATGCGGTAATTAATTCGCAAATGCAAGTCACTACACCAACAGTCAAAAATGCGTAAATTATTTCGCAAATGCAAGTCACTACACCAACAGTCAAAAATGCGGTAATTAATTTGCAAATGCAAGACAAAAAATGGACTTACCCAACTCGAATATATAAGATTTCCCAAAAACACTTCTTTGGGTCCGAAAACAAAAAAAAACTAAAAAAGATGAAATGAGTGTTAAAAAAATTAACTAACCACAAAACAGAAGAAGACACCAATTGGCCACAAATTTGACTGCACAAAACTTACCAAATCAGGAAAGGATGTGGAAAAAATGAAAAAAATGCGAACGGAAAAACAAAAGAAATGTAGCAAAAACAAACAAAAAACCAACTCTGCCAAATCCTCCGACCGCAAACAACCAAATCCAAACAACTTAACCGACAACACTCCAACAACCCCACCTCGACTCCACACACACCAAGCCATAAATAGTGTTTATTTTCCCGCACAAATTAAGGATGAATCATAGGGACGCACAATCAATGATGCGGCCGCAAACAAAGGACGCATGTATAAATACGTCACGAAATCACATTGAATTTCTGGTTGTTTTCATTCTGGAAGCAGAAACATGGCTTCAGACCAGGGAAACAATGGCCAAAAATCCGGCGGTAAGGCCTTCATGCATTTTGTCTCCATGATTATTTTCAAACAAATATATTGGTCAAGTTGTGAAGTGGCTAAATCGGAATATTTACCCAAATAGGTGAGGAGGATGACATGGATGAGACTGCTGGCCCCAGTCAACCCGCCAAAGCTGCCAAAAAAAAAAGGCAGCCACATTTCACAAGCAAGGAGATGGAGGTTTTGATCCAGAAGTGCGTTGACATCCTGCCCCAGGCAGCCAGGAATATGAGCCAAAGCCAGAAGTGGAGAATGTGGGAGGAGGTCGCCGTTGCTGTCAATAGGGTGGGTGATTATGTCCGTCTAGCCAGGGATGTCAAACGGCGGTAAGTAAACACTTTCCCATCCTATAAACAAACCCCATTGTAAAAAAAAGGATAATGGTTCCAAATTCATTCCACAGATGGGCAGACTTCAAATATCGTCTCAAACAAAAACTTGCCGACAGGGCTAGGCATGCAAGGGGGACAGGTGGGGGTCCCACCCCTGTGTCATTGGAGTTGACAGACTTAGAAGAGATGGCACAGGGGTGTGTGCAGGCTGTGGAGGTGTTTGGCGTGTCCAACATGGATACGGACATGCCAGACTTTGCGGCTCCTCATGTTGGCCAAGGTAAGTCTTGTGATGTCACCAACTCTGAAATGCTATTGTGCCAATATGTAGATTCTAATGTGAGTCTTTTCTCCAATTTCCTAACAGAGACAGAGGCGGATGAGTCTGCTCCAGAGGGGAGCCTTGGCCGCAGAATTTCTGCTGGCTCTGCAGGGGAGGAACCAGTACATCCGGCTGAGGACCCTGCAGAAGCCAGTCCAGGGCGTGCCCTCTCGCAGGCAGTGGGCCTCCTCACAGAACTCAATTTTAAATCGGATTGCCATACGGAGATTCTGCAGAGGATGGACGCCAGTCTGATACGGGTGGCTGAGGCCCTGGAGCAAAATGCTGCGGCCAACGTGACCATTGCTCAGGCCCTGGCGGAAAATACCAGGGCCAACATCCGCATCGCCGATGCCCTGGAGCAGCTCGTTCGCCAGCACATGGTGGAGCCGACCTCCCTTCCTGCCGGAACATCCGGATCCTCCACCTCTGGCACAACATCAGGCAATCCTCCAAATGTGCCTAGCCCTGTGCCTAGTCCAGAGGCCACAACATCTGCCTCTGGACAGGCCAGCCCGATGGCATCCCGGACCCGGTCTGGCGCCCACCCTCACCCAGCCAAACGGGCGAGAAAACGGTGACAGCAATGGCGACTTTTCCCACACTCCTTCTGTGCTTGGCTCATATTCCTTTCTGGTCAAAACTTCCCTCTCCTTTCTTGTGAAATGTTTTTAAATTTTGTATTTACGCTTATGTTAGCAGTTATGGTTTTTTTTTTTTTGGATCAAATATCTTGGCCACAAAAAAAGGCAACAAAATATTAGGCCAATTTGTTTGTGTTTAAACAATAAATTAAAAACAAAAAACTGACATTGTATTGTGACATTATTGTACAAATGGGTTACATTTAATCCTGGCCCTAAAGGCAAAAACTGACCCTCTTAAAAAAAAAAAAAGGCCTCTTTAAGGAACGTTTCAAAAATCACATAGCGATGCAAATTCCACAGTAAACCAAAAAAAAGGGGAGCTAATTAAAAGATGATGACATTATTGTTACAATAGGCCATAACCAACAAATTGTGGCCAAAATAAAACCCCAAAAATGTACGCTAATTGATTGTGTAATCATGACATTAGCAGCTCTGATTTCCACCTGCGTACGCTTTTGTGCTATCCCAATAAACTGCTTTCCAAACACATACCAAGCCGGATTTCAATCCAACACTAATTACTTTACTGACCAGCCGCGATTAATCGCTGCACCATCGTGGAGTCCCGGGACGGAGGAGAAGGCCATCGCCAATGTGGTCGAGTAATCCTGACCCTAAGCTGTGCAAGCATTTTGAAGGGAAAGCGGATGTTTCAGTGACGTATGAGACGGTCCGAACACATTTGACGTTCGCATCTGCTAATGTATGTACGCCCCAAAAACGCCTCGCCACGCCTGCGTTTTTTCATCTCCACCCCCGTCAACACCCAAAAACGCCCTGTTCTGTCAATCACATTTGACATGTCACTTCCTGTACGCTATTTTAGGAACGAGAGAAAAAAAGCTCGCAATCTGCCGTACGCACATGCGCAGTGTAACACCGACGCATGCGCGGTTAGTCAACATCGGAACGCAACGAGCGTACTGTTGTTAACGTGCGGCTCTGAATGAGGGCCATGGTTCTGATCTGCGTCGGAATGATAGATCGTAAGATACATCAGTCACTCAGTGTAGGCACCCTCCCTCATCCCCAACATGGGAAATCTGTCGTTATCGGTAGATTGGCCAGCATGTTCAGGCGATGATAGATGTCAAAAACGACCAGCGGGAGCGTGCATCACTGGTCGTTTTCGATATTTTCATGGCCGATTTGTGAACAATTAATCAACGATTGAACGATAATGATATCGTTATCGTTCAATCGATAATTTTAATCGGGTAGTGGATGTCTGCCTTAAAAAGCTGGTTTTATCTTTAGAGGTGTATTTCAGCTGTCTCCCATTAGTGTATCACTACTCCGAAAGGGGGATGAAATCGGGAAACCGGCTGTCTTAATCCCGACAGCCAGCTTCCCGACTGCTTTATCCCAGCGAGGGTTAAATGACAGGCGTCTATATCTAGACGCCTGTCATTTTCCCGATGCCAGGAGACAAGCGCCCGGCATCCCGATCGAAGGGATGCCGGGCGCCGCGAGTGGACAGCCGCAGGGGGGGAGGGTTAGGTTTAGGGCACCCGGGGGGGACTTAGGGTTAGGCACCCCCCACGGGAGGGTTAGGCTTAGGCTAGGGGCAGGGAGGGTTAGGGTTAGGTACCCCTGCGGTGGACTTACGGTTATGCACCCCCCCGGGGACTTAGGTTTAGGCAGCGGGGAAGGGGGGGTTAGGGTTAGGCATTTACAGGGGGGATTAGGGTTAGGCACTTGTGGGGGAGGTTAGGGTTAGAGGATTAGGTTAGGTTAGTTTTTACTTACCTACGGACGATCGGGATTTTCAGCGCTGTCGGGTTTCCGCTGCCGGGATCTCTGCTTCTGTCAGCCTGCCGCGGACGGGATTCGAACTGCCGGCCAGAGGGACGGCGGTATTTCATACCGATTCCCCGAACGGAGTAGTGAACCTTTTCACTGCTCCTTTTGGATCAGTGACGCTAGTGCGCATGTGTGACCTACAGGTAACGCATACGCACAAGAGCCCCAACGTCCAGCGGAAGGAGTCGGACAGGGTCGGAGGGATCTGAAAGGATCCCTCTTCGCAACCCGGACCTGGGGTGCGATCCACAAGCGGAAGCAAACACCATCTGAAGATGGCAAATGCTCCCGCACTCAATCTCCGAAAATATTATATTTTCTATGCTTGATTAATTTTATTCATTTTTTTTTTTTTTTATAAAATACTTATTTCATTAATTAAGCATTTTTTTAAATCATCGCTCCTCTCTATTGCAATACTTCGATGATAATAGTGAATGGAGGACAGCACCACTGGCCTTGTTATAATATATTATATTATATACTTAAGTACTTGTGTTTGTAATAAACTAATAAAGTGTATGTTTTACCGCAAGAGAGAGTGTAATATGCAGTACATAGTGCATAACAGATGTATAGACGTTTGCATTCTTTTTACAGAATTAGTGCCACTTTGTAGTCATTACTTAGTGGAACTTACCTTAAACACTTTAAAATACCAACAAAACGAATATAACAAAGAGCCACTGCTGATTGGCTGGCGGTCTGCAAGCTCTGATTGCCTTGCGACCAGTGGCACTTTCTCTTCACTTCTGCCTGCTGGTGCGCCAGCCGTAATCAGCTGGCGGGCCGGCACCAAATGAACACCGCTGACACCCGGGCCCCCTTCTGTGGCCCTGACTGGATTGGCCCATCTAGTGTGCGTAATTGGGTGCAGGGGGAGCGGCGGGCCACAGAGGCAGCTCGGGCACCATAGCAGCCACACCCCTCGCACCCACGGTAGTTACGCCACTGTTTGGATGCATGTTAGCAAGCAGTGGGGTCCTTTTCAGGATTAATGGAATGGGGTTATAGACAAGGGCAATGTAAACAAATAAAGGCTGCAGGTGTACTTCAGGGTCCAGTCTACAACCCAGGCAACAACAGGTATCCCAGCTAGTGATAAATATGCCCCTTATAAAGCTTCTATTATAGCCCCATACCCATGTTTAGATCCTTCAGTATTCCAGTTTCTCCCACAAAGTACTCAGAATGCCCAGACCTGTCACTTCTGTATTATGCAGGACAATCAGAATCCCAGTTGCCATTTTTCTTTTTTAGGTCCTGTTACACAAAATGTGACTTAATCTAAATTTCCTTATACAGGATATTAAGATCAACAAATAAACAGAAAAGGATGGCATCAGAGTAAGCAGTAGCCATTTTGTCGAAGTCATTTCTCTACAATAACTGTCAAACAAGAGGACACATTTAAAAATGAAGGTACTTATGCCTCTTTTATTTCTCTATATGTAGCTCCCAAATACTTTTCTGTGGATCAGTCTGTAGGAGGATACCTGACTCTTGATAAAAAAAAAAGAAGTTGGGCCAATAAACATTTGTCTCAGGACTTTCAAAGCCAGATTATTTACCAATGGATTTCCTGCATAATCCATTATTTCAGAGAGTCTATTTCGAATAGGAAGTTTAGGTTCAATCTCTCATCATATCTATTGTTTTCATTATCCTTCGGTGTTTAAAAGATAAATCTCTATTTGACTTAATTTCCCCAAAACCATTACAGGTTGAGTCTCCCATATCCAAATATTCCAAAATACAGAATATTCTGAAATACGGAATATTTTCAGCATGACTGAGATAATGAAACCTTTGCTTTTCGATGGTTCAATGTACACAAACTTTGTTTAAGGCACAAAATTTTAAAAAATAAAGTATAAAATGACCTTCAGGCTGTGTGTATAAGGTGTATATAATGACCTGTAGGCTGTGTGTATAAGGTGTATAGAATGACCTGCAGGCTGTGTGTATAAGGTGTATATAATGACCTGCAGGCTGTGTGTATAAGGTGTATAGAATGACCTGCAGGCTGTGTGTATATAATGACCTGCAGGCTGTGTGTATAAGGTGTATATAACACATAAATGCATTCTGTGTTTAGATTTGGGCCCTATTCCCAAAATATTTCATTACAATATGCAATTGGATATGGGAGACTCAACCATTTATTAGGACTTTGAGGAGAGAAGCTACGTTGTCTGGAAACATAACCAGTATAACTGGATTGGACATTACGTATCATCCCCAACATTTTAATATTTCATCTGTCACTTCTCTCAGACTATTAGAATCTTTTTTTTTTTATTCCTTTTTCAATCAAAATGAGTTTCCTTTCTCAAATTCCCTGACTCTTTCTGGTTAGAGTGGAAGGGTGGACTTTGGGCAGTGGGTCGGAGCGATGGGGTATAGGTGTGCCAGTTAGGATGGAGCGTTGGGTATCAGAACAACAGAGAGGAGGTACTGTAGGGTCTGACAGAGTAGAGGGAGAGACAGGGCGGAGTGGGGGGACAGAGGCTGAGGGGATCTGGCATATGCCGAGCCCAATATCCTAGTTTTAGATATTTTTGAGCTAAATAAATGCTGAGTTTCTTGCACATATAAAGAACCTTGTCATAATATATTGCATTCAATCAGAAATGTAATTATATATGTATGATTTATTGATAATTTGTTATTATTGGTGACCTACACCCACTTATATTTTGCTGTATACTATTTCAGGACTGATCTCTTCGTGTAGTTTAATGACTTGCACCAGGATGGCATCTGGAGAACCTGTGAATGTCTGTACCTTGGTGCTGGCTCCGTAGTGTATGAACATCACACAAAACAGTTAAATGGACTCTGAATTGCAGAATGAGGATAGAGTGGCATTCATTTACCAGACAGAGGGCCTGATTCAAAGACGGACGCAATGCTTATATATACGCAGAACAAGCTATTGTTTACTAATGCGCATGTGCGAACGCCACACTGCAGGCGCACATCAATTGTTTTGCAAATTATTTCGGATAGAGAAACCATTCACAAATTGAGTGACAGGTAGTCAGCGTTTGGGGGTGGCAACGGGGGTTTGGTTATAAGAGCGCAGGCGCTTCTGTCCATTTAAACGCTGTGGCCGTGCATGAATTAGTCATTGTGATCTCCTGTGCAGCATGAGAGCTGCAGTGTTTGTGGATGGTCAGACCTGCTGCATAGGTAGTATGGCGGCCTTTGTGCGTCGATGTTACCAATGTTTACGCTGTTACACATCATCGCATGGATATGAGAAGGCAGCAGTGGGGGTCCCTATGCTCGGCTCTGCTTTGAAGAGTATTAGCATATTTTAGCCACAGAGATCCGGGAGAGAATGCAGTTGCTATAGCGATACTGTCCGTCTCTGAATCCCACAACTCTAGGAACTTCTGTTAATTCAGACCTGCTGTCTGAGTATGGTAAGTTTCATGCTGGTAAGTTTCATGCTGGTTCAAAAGTAGGTTCTTGCAGTGCTGAGTATCCCTCAGTAATTAGAAGGTCTTTGCAAACATAAATATGCTATGTTCAGGGGCGTTCCTAGAGAGGAGGGGGGCCCATGTGCAGTCTCTGTCACTCTCCGTCCGGTGGCAGTGGCAGGGCACACTCATTGTACGGCGCATGTGCAAACGTCGGGAAAATGGCCACGGCGGCCATTTTCCAGCTGTTTTTTACAGCACAGACACTAGCACCGATGTGGAACTCCGGAGACCCTGCACCCATTATAACTATGCCCCTGTTATGTTTATCAGGTTCAAACCAGAGTCACTGCAACTAGAGATAGTTCAAGAGACAGAGGGGGTGAGGGCCTGATTCAGCAAAGAACGCACCCAGCCTCTGCGAGAATATGCTAATCAATGCATACGTACGGAGACTGCAGCACAAGTTGCAGATGCCCAGCCCCATATTAAAAAGCCCATCTCCCTTTACTCAAAGCCCGATCAGTATGCAAGATAGCGTAAACATCGGTAACATCGAGAACCATCAACCACATTTGCATAACAGTGGTTGACCAGACCTCACGCAGGATCTTCCTGTTTGCACGTAGTCTCATCACTGTGTCAGTCGTCGCACTGGCTTAATTATGGATGCCCCTAAAACGGCATCCCAATGCACAGGCACGCCTGTGGTCGCCCAACCCCGTCACCACCCACAAACAGTACTTCCTGTCAATCAATATCGGAAAGGGGTCTGCGTACACACTGCGTGTGGTCTGCATACGCTCACCAGATCGCACCGGGTAGTTCGCGCACGCGCAGTTTGATGCGCACGCATGCGCAGTACGGAAACATCGGCCAAGTGCGTGCGTTCTCTCCTGTGCGTTCCTTGCTGAATCAGGCCCTGAGTCACCTGGGCATATGGATGCAGCCTGCCAGGAACAGTCATCTACATCACGTATTCGCAAAACAATTGCTGCGCGTCCGCAGTGCGCCCTTTCGCACATGCGCATTAGCAAACAATCACTTGTTCTGCGTAAATATCAGCATCGCATCTGTCTGTGATTAAGGCACTCTGGACCTCATTTAGAGCCGGACGCTATTTGCGGACGCTCGTTCAGAAAAAGGGGCCGGATATTTAAATAGAACGCTCGCTCTTTGCGATCTGTTGACGCCTCTATGTCTGAACGAGTGAACTAAACATGCGCTCGCTATTTTTTTAAAAACGCCCCCTGGCCGCTCGCATCCTACGTCATCTCCGCTATTTATTAGATTAATCGAGTACATCGAAAGGCATATCAACTGCTCGCAGTGCTTGTGGTAGCATTTTCCTACCGCAATCATGCGAGCAGTTCAGGCTAAAAGACAACCAAGTGACGTGGTCGATGACGCTGCTTTGTTAATTATGCACACCCTTAAAACGCCCATTTTGACTGTTTGGCACGCCTGCGTTCGGATCTCCACTCCCCGTTTTCAAGCACCTTCCTCTGTTACCACCCACAAACGCCTCATCCTGTCACTCAAATTAGCAGGCATTCGCTATTTTGCGAGCACACAATTTCCGACCGCAATGACTGGTTCGCGCATGCGTATTACAACCCATATGCATGCGCAGTTGTGCGAACATCGCTCGGTGCGAACGAGTGGCCGCTTACGAGCGGCTCTGAATCAGGCCCTCTGTCTGGTAAATGAAAGCCACTCTATCCTCATTCTTCAATTCAGAGTTAATTAAATAGCTTTTAACTTGAAATAATTTGCAGCTCTTTGGAAAAGGGGAGATTGAAGAAAAATAGAAAAAGTGGAAGTATATTTACATGTAGCTGGATAGAAGTATACATACAAATGCAATATAAGGGAAGTTGGGGCACATGAATAATGACAGATAAAGGCAAAGTAATGGGTGACTGGGAGATATAAATGATAAACGGAAGAGGAACATTTACATGAGGACTATAAAACAATAACACAGAAAGAAAAGGGCTTAAGGGCAATTATCAGACATAACATTGAAATTAAAAAGGGACTTGGAAAGACTTTTGTCTCCATGTGCTCCGTCAGTGGTGGACCAAACTCCTTGTCTTATTCCCACATCACACTATTACACATCACAGATTTCTCTCATGCTGCCCCACACCTATAGAACACACTCCCAGCCTCACCATGATCCTCTACCAGCCTACAGTGCCTCAAACATTTCTTAAAAACTCACCTATTCATGAAAGCCTACCAGACCTCTACCTAACGTTCCTACACTGATATCCTCACTACAGTATTTGTCATTCTCTCTTAGGATATAAGCTCTTTTGAGCAGGGCCCTCCTGCCAACTCTCCCACCTGTGTGTACTGATGTGTCCTCATACACCTAGCCATACTACGTCATACGGCACACGCAGGGGCTGGCTGGCAACTTTTAGCCTGGGGGCAAATGCATTCAGGCGGCCCTGGCAGAGGAGTAGTGTGTAGCCAGGGTGCCCGAAGAACGTGCGTGCTACGGCGCCCCCCCCTCAAATGTTCCAGGGAGGAGGCTGGCCATATGGGATTAATGTAAAGTAAAAATAAAGATTAGGGACAGCCCCGTCTTGGTGCCCATATGCAGTGCCCCCCTGTGCCCCAAGAGAGGACCCCCTTATGCAGGCCTACAGTAGTGCCCCCAGTAGTGATCCCCCCTATGCAGTGCCCCTTATACAGTGCCCCCAGTAGTGGTCCCCCCTGTGCAGTGACCCTTGTGCCCCCAGTAGTAATCCCCTTATATAGTGCCCCCAGTAGGGGTACCCCTTATGCAGTGCTCCTTATATAGTGCCCCCAGTAGCAGTCCACACCCCATGCAGTGCCCCCAATAGTGCTAACCCTTATGCAGTGCCCCTTAAATAGTGGCCCCAGTTGTAATCTCCCCCCTATGCAGTACCCCCAGTATTGCCCTTTTTATAGAGCCCCCAGCAGTGGTCCCTCGATGCAGTTCCCCCAGTGGTAGTCCCCTCCCCCCTATGTAGTGCCCCTAGTAGTAGTACCCTACCCCCTATGCAGTGCCCCTAGTAGTTGTCCCCTCCCCTTGTAGTGCCCATAGTAGTAGTAGTCCCTCCCTCTTGTAGTGCCCCCAGTAGTGATTCCCCCTTTGTAGTGCCCCCAGTAGTCCCCCCCTTGTAGTGCCCCCAGTAGTAGTAGTCCCCCCCTTGTATTGCCCCCATTAGTAGTAGTCCCCCCCTTGCAGTGCCTCCAGTAGTGGTTCCCCCCTTGTGGTGCCCCCAGTAGTGGTCTCCCCCCTTGTAGTGCCAGCCCCCCCCCTAGTAGACACCCATAGTGAAAAAAAAAAACCACTTACCTGAATCCCCGCTCCCGCCATCGCCATCCACTCCTCTGTCTGTCCTTCCTGCGCCGCGCCACTGTGCATTATGGGAGAGACGTCATATGACGTTATGACGCCTCTCCCATTGCCCACTGCAGGAGCCGGAAGATGGAGCGGCTCCTGCAGTGGGCGCAGCAGCAGCTAATGAGAGTCTGACAGACTCTCATTGGCTGCTGCTTACAACAAACACACAGCTGCCGGTGCCGGCGGCTGTGTGTTTGTCACTTGTGTAGCACTGGCCGAACTCCGTCCGGTAAGCGCTACACACACGGTGCAGTCTGTGTCACAGTGACACAGTCTGCACCGCGGCCCGTGGCCCGCATGACGCTGCGGCCTGGGGGACACATGGCACCCTGCCCCAGGGCCCAGCCCGCCACTGGGCGCAAGACACTCAGTGCGACTGAGCCGCTCAGAGAGGTGTAGCGTTCCATCGTTTTCTTTACATTTTGCATCTTACTTTCCTCGCAGATGCAGCAAAACACCACTCACAGTGTACTAGAGATGCTGGGCTGCGGCTTTAAACACGTAGAAAGTCGCAGACGAAGCACAACAGAACTTAACGTATGAAAAAGCCACAGCCGCCGCATCGTAACACCTCGTATACAGATTCAGATTAATTTGCACACAGATATACAAATGTCACACATTAAATTGATCACTGCAATCTAGCAAAGTAGTTTTGTCGCCTCCAGTTGTTTTGTGTGGATTGAGGCGCACATTACAAGCGATAAAAACGCTCGGTGTGGCCGAGCTGCCCAGGACCTGACGTTCCGGGAGGGGCTATTTGGTGCGACTGAAGCCACAGTAGGAAATAGCTGTATTTGTTTTTTTTGCTTTTATGCTTCCAATTTACACAGTATGCTGTATTTTGGTGCTATACATCTAGTATGTCTTTCTTCTTGCTTTCTGTTTTTTATTTTATTTATTATTGTAGATTATTAAGATTCCATATCAACAGTAGTGAAAAACAGGAAATACATAAAACAGGGACAAACAAGGTAGACCAATAAAATGCAGGCATGAAAATAAAAAGTTTAAACAAAATAGTGACTGGCGCTGTACAAAGTCACAATAGGATTCATTCACGCAGCTGTCCAATATGGTAGCAAGCCCGAGAAAAACTGATAGCGCTTTCCAACAACTTCATTGACAAGTACATTAAACGCCTTTTTTAATAACAAGGGCTGGAACACCGTAACTATTATAGCAACAATCTTGCTTTTATTGATAATTGCTACATTTACATGGAACAATTTGTTTCTAAGTTCTAAACGGAGGCATTTATATTGTAATCAGGCTCATAACAGTGGTCCTGATTCAGAGCCGGACACTCTTTTAGAGCGCTCGCTCTGAATCAGGGCGTTTTTTTTTTAATTGGAGCCGGCTTCCTGGCTGCTCGCTAAGCTGTGGGTGACCACCCACAGCTTTTGCGAGTGGGCAGGTGATGGTCGCGATGGTCTCGACCATCGCGACCATTGGGCTTGCGACGAGACCCTTGTGGTAGGGTCTCGTCTGCTGCAAGCCCCAGTGAGCTTCCGGGTCTAATAGAGCCGGAAGCTCACTACTGACATCACTGGTGATGTCAGTGGGGCCGCCCCCAAATGCCTCCGTTTGGACAGCCACCCCCCCCTCCACGCCTACAAAACGGGGTGAGCTGTCAATCAATATTGACAGCCGTCCCAACTTGTAGTGAACCCAGGAGCGACAGAGCTGCCGTTGCTCACTGAGGCTCTTGCATGCACACGCCGGAGCCGCAGTGGCGGACCATCGACCCGCTTGCAAGCGCTGTGCGCTAGCGAGCGGGTCTGAATCAGGCCCTGCGTTCTCATCTATTTTACACTATGAGATTGATCATCACAATTGACATTGGCTGCTGGAGCAAGAATGTAGCTCATTGTGCATACATCCATACTAAACAATTTTTTAGAACCATAAAATCCTTCTCACACTGCTGCTGTGGATATCCTATCTCAATTTATATACATACATTTTTTTTTTACCATATATTGGCATATTATATGTATATTTGTATTAAGATCGTGTTCATTTTATAAATGTGATGTTTATTTACATATATTTTAGGACCACAAATGTTAGAATGCAATTCAATGTTTAATAAATATAATTTATTTTTATTATATATATGGGCATATGTTTTTTATTATTTATGATAATCGTTTACCACATCAGCGCTGTTTCTGTATTTCGTTTATTAGGCATGAAAACAAAGCCTAGGAAGGACCCTGATTTTGATTCTAATTAGAAGAGGACACAGCTGAAACAAAAGGGGGAAGTATAGGTTGAAGAAGGGAAAGATAGATGGGACTGCAGAGTGTTTAGAGAATTATTATTATTATTATTATTATTATCCTTTATTTATATGGCGCCACAAAGGTTCCGCAGCGCCTTACACAGTACATAAATGAGCACACAAGAAAAACAGTTAATAGTAATACAAAACAATGCAGGACAAGGACAAGGTTATAAACTCAGCTGCAAAACACAAGCAGCAGGACATGAGCAACCAGGTGGTAGGTGCCATTGTAGGGAGTTAGGAGTAAATTATACTATAAGTAGGGGGAGGAGAAGCACGTGAGGATGAGGGCCCTGCTCGTGAGAGCTTACATTCTAAAGGGGAAGGGCAGACAGACAGGGGCGACACAGAGGGGTAGATAGTGAAGAAGGAGCATGGAGCAGTGGGTTAGGATATGTGCTGCGGAATGTGTGTGTATAAGACGACCTGATGTTATGTAAAAATTAAGTCCTTCATACATCTATCTCTATGATAGAAAATAGATTGTTTGTGTTATTTACATGAGAGATGTACAAAGTAAAGTAGAAGCACTTTAATTTGTGTGTTACATTTTAGCATCTATATACAGCCTGACAAGAAATGCAGCTATTATGGGACTGTCCCGCCATCCTAATACAGTAGTGACTACTTTAGTTCCAGCTGCTGGGTGCTATGCCATGCTCCTGTGAGTGGGTGCATCTCACATGCTAGACCCACTCACAAATGGGTGCAGCCATACATGATGTGGTCCCACAGGATGTTGCAGTACCCGGGCCCAGAATTTCTCTTGGCAGCCCTGGAGGTGACAGACAGAACGAGGAGGGAATGGGGCTTAGTAGTGGGGTAACAAGACCATGGAGGGAGGTGGTTGAGAGTGGAGGTATAGGAGAAGTGGGGGAAAGAAGCAGAGGGTTGGAAGCAGACTGATGAGAGAAAAAAAGGAAGAACAGCAAGTGGAGGAAACAGGAGGGGGAAGAGAGGGACGGATAAAGTAGAGGATTATGTGGACATAGAATATGGGGGTTGTGTGAAGTAAGGGTGTTCATGCTGTGGACAAGGTAATAATTGAGATGTAAACTGGAGTGGAGGCTGTGAGATATAGAGTCAGTGTGATATAGAGACAGTGTAATGTGGAGGCTGTGTGATGTAGAGACAGTGAGATATAGAGTCAGTGTGGATTAAAGTTGTTAAATGTTCAAAAATACATGTAAAGAACAGTGCTGCTAATGTATGAGCGCAGCTCCAAAAGTGATATATAAAGGAGAGGTATGTGAGTAGTGGGTGCAGGAATTAGTTTATAAACAAATGATTAATGTGGATAGATGTGACACAATTGGAAAAGGCAATACAAAATGAATGAGGACAAAATTACAATGTACCCGAGCTGATCCAGTCCAAAGTGTTCTGATCAACAAAGATCAATCAACAAGAGCAGCACACAGACAGGGGAGCACTTGCAGTGTCCAAGCAGTGAGTGCAGTAAGTAGTTGCCTGGATACAGCAGAAGATGTTGATTTTGTTCATTCACATAAGTATGTTGCTTCTTGTTGTTCAGAAAGTGTTCTGGTTTTGAGTTTCGTTTTCCTCCAGTTTAACTCCAGCGTAACTCCGACTTAGTTATCAAATTGTATTTACACTTATAATTAGAACACTTTGAATCTTAACACAGACTATGGCAGCCTCCGGCTATGCAGCCTGTGGGAGCAGTAATATCTAAAGTTACAAACATGTGTCTCTGTGCTCACTGATTGGGACCCCACCCCAAAAGCGCTAACACACACTAAATTGGGATGCAATAAAGTCTAAGATAAACAATTTGTGAGAAGGGGGAGGCCAACACAGATTCACAATACATTCCTAACTTCCTTTAGATAAATTGCTCTTAGTATAGCAGGCTGATTGGGTGAATTCCATAAGTGGGTGGCATCACAAGAGATGTTGGTGATGTAGAAAAATCAGTTTTGCAGCAGCATTTACTGTAAGATGTATTGGAACAGGGATAGATGGGTGCCGGGGAATGACAGATAGCAGAAAGCTGCAGTAGCCAGGGTGGGAAAGGATGACATAGTGGATAAGAGTTTTGGTAGCATCATGTGACTAAGGTGGTCATTCAGACCCGTTCGCGAGCGCAGGACGCTCGCAAGCGGGTCGATGTTCCCCCACTGCGCATGCGCACGACGGAGGGAGCTCCATCGTGCGCATGTGCGAGACCCGGCGAGCGACGGGCTCTCCATCGCTCCGGGTTTCACACCAAAGGGGGAGTGCTGTTGATGTTGATTGACAGCACGCCCCCTTTGGTGGGCGTGCCGGGGGCGTGCCTGCCAGACGGAGGCGTTCCCATGGGAACACCTACCGTCTGAAGCCGGCCCCACCTACATCACTAGTGATGTCAGTGGGAGTGATTTTGGTTCTGATAGAGCCAAAATCACTCCAGGGCTTGTGGCAGGGAGACCCTACCGCAGAGTCTCCGTCGCAAGCCCGATGGTCGCAATGGTCAAGACCATCGCGACCATCATCATGGACGCTCGCATATGCTGTGGGTGGTCACCCACAGCTATGCGAGCCGCCAGGAGGCCGCTCCATTTTCATGGAGGAGGGCCCTGATTCAGAGCGAGCGCTTTGGTCAGAGCATTCGGCTCTGAATCAGGCCCTAAGAGCATAATCTTGCAATATTGGACTGGATGTCAGGTCTTTCTGCCGAGCTTGGGTCCTAAAAGGAGGCAAAACATCATCGTCCTGGAACCAAATCTCGCGTGTTTTGGATTCAATATAAACGTTCCTCTCTTGTGTTCGGGCACCATTTCACACAGGAGATCGGAGGGAGGCTGTGGGCGTTGTGTTGGAACTTAGGAGGAAGAAGTTTAACTTGTGTTGTACTAACTTAGGGGCACTGTGTCATTTTGGGACTGTGGGCTGCAGCACCCAGAGGCACTAAATGCCAGAGGAATGGACTAGTCAGACTGGTGCTGGAGCACTGTGTTGTTGTTATGTGTTTGTGTAACTTAAAGCCAGCAAAGGCAGGGGCACTGTGTGGGCATTGGGCACTGTGTGGGCATTGGGCACTGTGTCATTTAAAAAACGCCATTAGGAGCATTGTGTTCTTCTTAAAGGGGCACTGTGTGGGCAATGGGCACTGTGTCATTTTAAATAACACCATTAGGAGCTTTCTGTTCTTCTTAAAGGGGCACTGTGTGGGCAATGGGCACTGTGTCATTTAAAAAATGCCATTAGGAACATTGGGCCTGATTCAGTGGTGCACGCTGTTTGTGTGAGCTCGCTCTGAATCAGGGCGTTCCTTTTTTTTTTTTCCGGGCTCCAAGCCGCTCGCACAGCTGTGGGTGACCACCCACAGCTTGTGCGAGCGGCCTAGTGATGGTCGCAATTACCACCGGGCTTGCGGTGAGACCCTGTGGGAGGGTCTCGGCTCCCGCAAGCCCGAGTGGACTTCCTGCTCTGATGATGTCAGTAGGGCCGCCCACAAACGGCAGGTGTTCCTAAGGGAACGCCTGCGTTTGTGCAGCCACCCCCCCCTCCCCGTCTACAAAACGGGGTGAGCTGTCAATCAACATCGAGAGCTGCCCCGTCTTGCAGTGAGCCCAGGAGCGACGGAGCTGCCGTCGCTCGCTGGGGCTCGCGGATGCGCAGGGGCCAAACATCGACCCTCTTGCGAGCGCTATACGCTCGCGAGCGGGTCTGAATCAGGCCCATTGTGTTCTTAAACGGGCACTGTCATTTAAAAAAAAAAAAAACAAACACCAATTTAGGGTCAGTCAGTGTCTTGTTGAAAAAAATAAATAAAAAAGAACTTGTGTGTGTTCAGGTTCAGGCACTATGTTAAAAGAGAATGTTCAGTAGGTGCCACACATGATAAACTAAAGGTAACCTGTTCCAGCTCTCAAAGAAACAAACACAAGGGTTGCAAGTTTCCCAGACGCCCATAGTCATTCTAGCTTGCAGCAATCATTTATAAATTACCATACAATAAACTACCCACCTACCAAGAGACTAGTCATACAGCACACACGGTTGTGAAATATACAGAGATACTGAATAGGGAACATCTCGCAACTCTGTCTACACTGCCAGACTTTCTGTAACTGTGGGAGGGAGAACAGAACAGACAGCTATGTGCTTACACATGAACAATGGGGTGGATCATGGGACTGACATGCCAAGCCCCCACATTAACAATAGGCCCATCGTCATGACCGTATGATGATGATAAGCTGCCCAGCTGACCACACATTTGGACATAAATCAGATATATTAATATTGTATTTCTATTTTCCTCACACAATTATGTAATTCTTCTACTTTTACATATTTAGGGCAGGATGTACTAAATGGAAAATGCGATAAAACCCCGTTTTCGGGGTTTTACCGCGTTTTTCATATGCACTTTTGGGTGGCCGCCGGGGCTCCGACGTGGAGGGTAATGCCTGCTTTTGCTGGCGTTACCCTATAAAAGCCTATGGCCTTCTGCTGCATTGCGGCCACCGCATCACTCTGCGCATGAGCAGATGGACTTCCAGGTCATAAACCCAGAAGTCCAGGGCGCAGCGCTGATCGCATAGGACAGCTCTTATCGGAAGAGCTGTCCTTTGCGAAACTGATTGCATATGTTAGCACAGTACATATGCAATCAGTAATGACGCAGTGACTTGTGGGATGTACTCTGCAAGGTTAAATACATCCCGCCCTTAGGGAGAAATTGGGGCTGATAGTGTAGGAGGCACTGGTCACTCCCACACATAACTGGCCACACCCACATGGCACTGGTCACTCCCACACAGCACTGGTCACACCCACATGGCACTGGTCACTCCCACACAGCACTGGTCACACCCACATGGCACTGGCCACACCCACACAGCACTGGTCACTCCTCCTCTGCTTGTCACATTAGGACCTTGATCATTTTCAGCCCCAGGAACACAATCCTGGTGGATGAACATTTGAGGGCAAATACTATATGTCTCTAGTAGTCCAGCACCTTCTGGCACTGCTACCCGTACAGCACCAATGCCTGGCACATCTCACAGTACACTGGCTCACTGCCAAGCAAGCGGTCATGTAGTGGCACCCTGACTGGCACCTCTAGAGTGAGTGCCAAAATGTTTTAAACGTGGGCTCTGCACAATTCATCGTTTTGGGAGTCGGGGGGGGGGGGACAGGTGTTGGGGGGCAGATACTCTTATGTATGTAGAGTAGACCAGTAACTTTACTCCTTCAGTTTAAAATCTATTGCCCCCTTTTATCCTTATTTACAGTGATTAGTTATTGTCAGCCATTGGTGAGGAATGACATCTGTACACAAAGATAAGGAGCGCCCCATGATGAAAGCCAGTGTGACAATGCATTGTGTTTAAAATACAAATATTTGTGATCGTACCAGATACAATAGATTTAAGATCTTATCTGTAATTATGGTGGTTTCCTCATGTTCCTTATATGACCACAGAATCTTAGACATCTCATCTATAACTCCAAATAACATGCATATAGTATAAGAAACTTTAAAATGTTGTTAATAATGTTTAAAATGCACATACATTAGCAATAAATAAATATATGTATCTTATAGAGCCCATACAGGCTCCACACAAATAAATCATGGCAATAGCTGGTATCCTATCACTATGATATCACCTTGTTCTGTGCTCTGGGCCAGATTCAGAGCCGCTCGTAAGCGGCCGCTCGTTCGCTCCGAGCGATGTTCGAACATCTGCGCATGCGTATGGGTTGTAATGCGCATGCGCCAACCAGTCAGTGCGGTCGGAAATTGTGTGCTCGCAAAATTGCGAATGCCTGCTAATTTGAGTGACAGGATGAGGCGTATGTGGGTGGTAACAGGAGAAGGTGCTTGAAAACGGGGAGTGGAGATCCGAACGCAGGTGTGCCAAACAGTCAAAACGGGCATTTTAAGGTTGTGCATAATTAACAAAGCAGCGTCATCGACCACGTCACTTGGTTGTCTTTTAGCCTGAACTGCTCGCATGATTGCTGTAGGAAAATGCTACCACAAGAATAGCGAGCAGTTCATACGCCTTTCGATGTACTCGATTAATCAAATAAATAGCGGAGATGACGTATGATGCGAGCAGCCAAGGGGCATCTTTACAAAATAGCGAGCGCATGTTTCAGACATAGAGGCGTCAACAGACCGCAAAGAGCGAGCGCTTAATTTAAATATCCGGCCCCTTATTCAGAATGACCGTCCGCAAATAGCGTCCGGCTCTGAATCAGGCCCTCAGTGCTGATCATGAATAATGATATCACAATCTATTAAGGCAGTAATGGGCAAAAGGTGACCCTCCAAGCCCTCTCTTGCCGTCCCAATTTCTACTTGCTTTGTATCATATTTGTTTGTTTAAAGCAGGGGTGGGGAACCTTTTATCTGCCGAGGGCCATTTTGATATATATACAGTAACATTATTTGTGGGCTTGTGCAGGCCACGCCCCTTCTGTATGATGTCACACCGAGGCGGGGCCACAATAGCTGGTGATTACAGCAATGCCCGTAGTATCCTGAGGATGCTCTGGGGAGCTGTAAGGGCAGCGGTGTGAACAACTGAAGCATCCTAAGGATGCTCCAGGCGGCACTGCTGCATAGATTCTGGCTGCAGTGTGCCATTCTAGGCACCCTGCTAGCCAGATGAGGCTAGCAGAAAAAAATCTCAGAGGGCCAGACCAAATGATTCCGAGGGCCTTATACGGCCCCCGGGCCTGAGGTTCCCCATCAATGGTTTAAAGCTTATAGGGGAAATATAATAACATGTGAGTGTCTATTTTACTGATTTATTTTATAGTTCTAATTTATTATTGAGCTTTAGAGTAATGTGCAGCTCTTTTGACAGCTAGAGGGCTGCCCAATGAGGCTCCCGAAGCTTATCAAGTTGCCTAAAACTGGTTTAAGGGAACATTAAGTGTTTACTCCTGATATGTATGTTATACTGTAAAGGTAAGTCACACATACCCAGCCTGATTTAAGGAGGGTACACACCAGCCTGCCGATCCGCTGTGCTATCTGACGATTGGTAAGTGCATACACACTTACCAATCGTCGGCCCGATGTGTCGTGACTGATGTCACAACTGGGCGGCCATTTACATGTGCCCGTCCAGTTGTGATGTCAGTCACCGACGGCCTCTGCAGCAAGTGTACGTGTGGTTGTCTGGCCGCCCGTACACACAGCACAATGTCCCGATATAGCTGCAGATATATTGGGCATCGGCTGTGCTGCATGGGGTGCCGGGGTGGTTTTTAGCCATGTCTCCCAGAGCGGTTTGATACATCACCCCCTTAGTAATTTTGTGGTGAGTGCACCGGCTCCTGAATATCTCTCAGTTCATTTTTCTTCATAAGGGAAAACAAACAATTATTGAGCAGAGAAGCATTTGCCGGCTGGCTATGGTTTTCATTGCCGGTTTTTGGTTTGCTTGAGATTCACCAAATTACCATGTAATGTCTATTCAATACAGAGCAGGAAAAAAACAAAAAACAAATCTGCCATCATACAGAGATTAAGTAACCGATTATCTGTGACTCACAGCACCTGATATACCAGTGACTCACAGCACCTGTATATACCAGTGACTCACAGCACCTGTATATACCAGTGACTCACAGCACCTGTATATACCGGGGACTCACAGCACCTGTATATACCAGGGACTCACAGCACCTGATATACCAGTGACTCACAGCACCTGTATATACCAGTGACTCACAGCACCTGTATATACCAGTGACTCACAGCACCTGTATATACCAGTGACTCACAGCACCTGTATATACCGGGGACTCACAGCACCTGTATTTACCGGGGACTCACAGCACCTGTATATACCGGGGACTCACAGCACCTGTATATACCAGTGACTCACAGCACTTGTATATACCAGTGACTCACAGCACCTTTATAAATCGGGGACTCACAGCACCTGTATATACCAGTGACTCACAGTACTTGTATATACCAGTGACTCACAGGACCTGTATATACGGTGGACTCACAGCACCTGTATATACCAGTGACTCACAGCACCTGTATATACCAGTGACTCACAGCACTTTGTATATACCAGTGAGTAATCTAGATTCTGACAATATTATTTCTACATAGTATTCTATATTTATAATCTGCACATATTGTGTTGCTATGCTTTTTAAAATATATTGGGAGTAAGGGGGATGCAGCCACTATGTCGACAATCACAATGTTGTCAGTCGACATTCAATGTCGACACCACAATGTTGATAATAATGACGTAAGCATTGTTGATCTGTCGACATGGAGCATGTTCAAAATGTCAACATGTGAAATGTTGACGTGTGAATTGTAGACATTCTGCAGAATGCTGATATTAGGGTTAGGCTTCGGGAGGGGATGGTTGGGATTAGGCTTCGGGAGGGGATGGTTGGGATTAGGCTGCGGGAGGGGATGGTTGGGATTAGGCTGCGGGAGGGGATGGTTGGGATTAGGCTGCTGGAGGGGATGATTGGGATTAGGCTGCGGGAGGGGATGGTTGGGATTAGGCTGCGGGAGGGGATGGTTGGGATAAGGCTGCGGGAGGGGATGGTTGGGATTAGGCTTCGGGAGGGGATGGTTGGGATTAGGCTGCTGGAGGGGATGATTGCGATTAGACTGCGGGACGGGATGGTTGGGATTAGACTGCTGGACGAGATGGTTGGGATTAGGCTGCTGGAGGGGATGGTTGGGATTAGGCTGCTGGAGGGGATGGTTGCGATTAGACTGCTGGACGGGATGGTTGGAATTAGACTGCGGGAGGGGATGGTTGGAATTAGACTGCGGGAGGGGATGGTTGGGATTAGGCTGCTGGAGGGGATGGTTGGAATTAGGCTGCTGGACGAGATGGTTGGGATTAGGCTGCTGGACGAGATGGTTAAGGGTTAGGCTGCTGGAGGGGATGATTGGGATTAGACTGCTGGACGGGATGGTTGGAATTAGACTGCGAGAGGGGATGGTTGGAATTAGGCTGCTGGAGGGGATGGTTGGGATTAGGCTGCAGGACGAGATGGTTAAGGGTTAGGCTGCGGGAGGGGATGGTTGGGATTAGGCTGCTGGACGAGATGGTTGGGATTAGGTTGTGGGAGGGGATGATTAGGCTGCGGGAGGGGATGGTTAAGGGTTAAACTGCAGGAGGGGAGGGTTAGAGTTAGGCAGCGGGAGGGGAGGCTGGAGGAGGGTTAGGCTGCGGAATGGGTTTGGGTTAGGCTGCGGGAGGGGTTACGGCTACAGTCAGGCTGAGGGGGAGAGGGTTTGGGTTAAATTGTGGGGGGAGGGTTAGGCTGTAGGAGTGGTTAGGATTAGGCTGCTGGAGCGGAGGGTTAAGGTTAGGCTGTGGGAGGGTTAGGGTGCGGGAGCGGAGCGTTACGGTTAGGCTGTGGGGGGAGGGTTAGGATTAGGCTGCGGGAGTGGAGGGTCAGGGTTAGGCTTTGGGAGGGAATGGTTAGGCTGGAGTAGTGGAGGGTTAGGCTGCGGGAGAGAATGGTTAGGGTAATGCTGGGTATACAACAGACATTTTATCTGGCAGCCTGAAACTCTGCAGATATCGCGGGCATACACTTTGAGATGTCTCACAGTGTATTGGCCCCAATATCTGCACTCCGCCCCCGGGGAGGAGACATTTTCCGTTCCTTCCCTGGGAAGGAACAGGGGATATGTCTGTCTGTCAGCCGTGGCTGGGCATACACTGCCCAAGGCGACCACATTTAATTTACAAATTATCGCATCAGACGGGCATGCTGGACGATCCGGAATGACCGTCCAATCGATATTTAACCCTCAGTCGCCCGCATACACACAACAATTATCGGGGCAATCTGCGGATATAGGGCGGATCGCATCAATAAGTGTATAGTGATGCCCAGCATTAGGCTGCGGGAGGGGAGGGTTAGGGTTAGGCTATGGGAGGGGAGGCTTAGACTGCGGTAGGGGAATGTTTAGCTATAGGCTGTGGGAGGGGAGTGTTAGCTATAGGCTGCAGGCAGACCCTCCAAGAGCCATGCCGGGCCCTGGTAAAAAAGGGGGCGTGGTCTAATCATGGGAGGCGTGGCCATGTCCCCTTAGGTTTAAAAAAGGTTTTGCAGTGCCACTAAGCCCCGCTGCACGCTAGCGAGGGGGGTGCAGTAAGCCCCCTCAGACCGGCGCGTAACCATTGGGGGGCACGATCAGCTCCGCCCACAGGCATAGGAGACTGCTGTGTCTGCTTCTTAGCAGCCTCGAGCAGTCTCCCAGTGCAGCCCAGCACACAGCAGCGTGTGCTAGGCTGCAGTGATGTAAGAGGGGGGTGGAGCGGTGCCAGACCCAGGCCCCAGCCGGGCCCCTCTAGCAAGCCCGGGCCCGGGTAATAAGTATCCGCTCCCCCCCCCTCTCTGTGCGCTATATAAACAACTGGCAATATATAAATAATAAATAATGCAGGCCATACACGGTGCGATAAAAAGACGTACAATATGTCTTAATAGATTTCCCTTGAAATTTTCCATACGATGTGTTCCAAAGGTGTACGATTTCATACGATCATACGATCCGATGCTTCGTTTCACAACGCCGGCTAGGGATTTTTATACACTTCGTAATCCGACATTGGAGCATCTGCTAAAAGTGATACGATGTGTGTCACATCATGGTAAGATAGGTCGCCCTGGTACGGTTTTCCAGTAAGAGAGGCGATCCAATTATACGACTGCGGGGACGCGCATCCCCATTGTATGTACATCAAAATAACATACGATGTGTACAATTGCTCATTACTATCGATCGAAATCGTACACATCGTATCAAAAATTCTTACCAGGTATGGCCGCCCTTAGGGATCCCAATCATACATAGAAATCATGAGATCTATAGTGAGATAAATCTGCTGCCACTGCATGAGAAACACTGGTCCCCACCCAGCATACACCGTGAGCCGACAGCTTGTTGCACCACTTGTCCTGACACGCACCGAAGCAAATTACTTGCTGTAGCAGAAATGTTACATAATTTGCAGCCTATCATCATATGCCAACTTAACTCCTATTTCCCCGAACAGGAGCAGCTAATTAGGCTTAATACCATTAGAAGTCAAAATTAACTAGTGTCACATTTTTTTGTCTGCTACCACAAAATGAAAAAAAAAAATAAATAAAATTTTTATTTTTTTATTAACCTAACCCCCCTTTCCCGCAGCTGCCGTGCCTGACGCCCGGCTTACCTTCGATCGGGATACCGGTCGCCGAGCTCCCGGTGTAGGTTAAATGACAGGCGTCGGGTCGGGATTTCAACGCCTGTCATTAGACCCCTGCCGGGATTAGACAGTCGGGATGCCGACGGTCGGCATTAAGACCGTCGGCATCCCGACTGCATACCATGCAGAGAGATTCGCTAACCTAAAGTATGTAACCTATGACTACAGTATACTAGAGTGGCTGACCTGCCAAAATTAATTAATTTAGAACATGCTAGTGCAAGACGCATCTCCCCTAACCCTACAACGTGATACCCAGTAATGAATGTTGTGCTACTGATGGTCCCATAGATTTTTCCTGTACAAAAAAAGTGGGATGTTTGGAAGCAGAGCATTTCGTGCTGGGCATCATGGATCACGCTGGAGGGGCTCGTTTAGTTTCCAAAATATTAATAGTGGCACCTAAGAATAGATGACTTGCCAAAACAAACCTGTCTTATAATTAATTATGGAAAAAGTATATCCCTTTAAATCCATGCATGATAAAATAACCTGTGTGAAAGACAGCCACAGTAGCCCAATTCACCCACCCTCCCAGCTGAGTAAGGGCTTGCTCACCTCTCTGGAACTAGGCTGCTGTGTGTTGCAATGTTTGTGAGAAGCAGATAAACTAGTTACACTCGACTATTTTTCATTCAAGGACTAGAAACACATGTAGGCCCCAGGGTTAGCACAGTGCTGACTCAATGGGTTCACAAAACACTGTAGTGGTTATGTAATAGTTCTAAAAACATATGTATATCAGATCTAAGACAACAGTAAGAACGCGGTCTGTAATTCTTCCAGCTTTCCTTATACATTGCAGGTCCATTCTCCATAGGGGTCTCCGTAGACCCAGGTGCTTTAAAACCTCTCACCGAACTTAAGGAGACCATAGGAGATCATTAATGCCTTTAAGCCTCCTTAATACTAAGAGGATATGCTCTAAGATAATTACAGTCCGGTTACCTCCTGTTTCCATAGTGATTCAGAATGACTTAAGAGACTTTAAGAACAAGAGGATGCAAATGATATGCAAATATAAATTAAAACAACTTAGTAGCTATTCTCTAAACTCCTATACTAAATGCAAGGTTCCAAAGGTCAAAAACTTAAGAATCACCTGTTTAATAAGGCCACGTTATTGCATCCTATTTCTCTGCTACATGTAAAATATATATCTACATATAATGGGATGCGGAGTTCAATCCACTTTGGTTTGGCGAACGTACTGTATACTGTGTGTTTCGCACTGCGTGTGCGCCAGAGCCAAGCGTAGGCAAGTACGGGCAATGCAAAGTCTTATGCAACTCCAGGGACATGGTCAGAAACACAGGTAAATGAGAGCGGGAGTGCAGGTCAGACAAAGCCATGGGTCAGAGGGTCTGATTCAGAGCCGGACGCTCTGACAGAGCACTCGCTCTGAATCAGGGCCGGCCTTCTGTGTTTTTAGAGCGGCCTCCTGGCCGCTCGCATAGCTGTTAGTGACCACCCACAGCTATAGATGGTCAAGACCATCGTGACCATCGGGCTTGCGACGAGACCCTTGTGGTAGGGTCTCGTTGCCGCAAGCCCTAGAGTGCTTTCGGCTCTCACAAGTGATGTCAGTGGGGCCGGCCCCAGACAGTGGGCGTTCCCATGGGAACGCCTCCGTCTGGGCAGCCACGCTCCCGGCCCACCCACCAAAGGGGGCGTGCTGTCACTCAACATCGACAGCACGCCCCCTTTGGTACGAGACCTGGAGCGACGGTTTGTATACTGCCCGTCGCTATTCGGGTCTCGCGCATGCGCATGAGGGAGCCGGCACCGTTGCGTGCATGTGCACTGGGCCACCATCGACCTGCTTGCGAGCGCATAGCGCTCGCGAGCGGGTCTGAATCAGGCCCAGAGTCCAGAGATTCACACAGGAAAGCTAGGAACAGGCATACTTCTATAGTACACACACACGGATCAGGCAATGGTGTTGTTGCGTGTTCAGCCTTATATACTGACCAGGTTACAGGGGATTAGCTGCAACCAGGAACAGCCAGACTACAGTGCAGGCACAGGGATCAGGCACTGGTGCTGCTGTTTATTCATCTTTATATACCCCCAGGTTATAAGGGATTAACTGTAGCCAGGAACAGGCAGAATACAGTGCAGGCACAATGATCAGACACTGGTGCTGTTGTTACTTCAGCCTTATATACTGACCAGGTTATAAGGCATTAGTTGTAGCCAGGTACAGCCAGACTACAGTGCAGGCACAATGATCAGACACTGGTGCTGCTGTTTATTCAGTTTTATATTCCCCCAGGTTATAGGGGATTATCTGTAGCCACAGGGCCGGATTAAGGTCTGTGGGGGCCCCTGGGCAACAAACATGTGGGGGCCCCTATTAAATGTGACAAACTGGGGGTGTGCGCAATGGGGACCTTATGCAGAGCCCCCAGCAGTGTCCGTGCCCACAGTGGTGGTGCCCTGTATGCAGTGCACCCAGTAGTAGTGCCACTTATGCAGTGCCCCCTATGCAATTCTCCCGTTAGTAGTGCCCCCTGTAGTAATGCCCTCTGTATAAATGCCCCCAGTAGTAATACCCCTATAGTTGTGCCCCAAATAGTAATGCCCCCCAGTAGTAATTGGACGTGTGCCCAATAGTAATGCCCTAGTAGTAATGCCCCCTGTATAAATCCCCCAGTAGTAATACCCATGTAGTTGTGCCCCCAATAGTAATGCCCCCAGTAGTCATTCCCCCTCTGTAGAAATGCCCCCAGTAGTAATGCCCCTCTATTAGTGCACCCAATATTAATGCTCCCTCTCTAGTAGAGCCCCCAATAGTAATGCCCCCTGATTAATGCCCCCAGTAGTAATGCCTCCCCCTCCAAGTAATGCCTCCCCCCGAGTAATGCCCCCAGTAGTAATTCCCCCCCCCAGAAATGCCCCCAGTAGTAATGCACCCCCAGTAATGCCTCCAGTAGTAATGCCTCCCACCTCCCTGAGTAATGCCCCCAGTAGTAATGCTCCCCCCTGAGTAATGCCCCCAGTAGTAATGCCCCCCCGCCAGTAATGCCCCCAGTAGTAATGCCTCCCCCCCTCCCCGAGTAATGCCCCAGGTGTAATGCTCCCCCCGAGTAATGTCTCCTGTAGTAATGCCCCCCGCCAGTAATGCCCCCCGCTAGTAATGCCCCCAGTAGGCCGCTTGCACTAAAATAAAAAAAAAAAAAAAAACCTCATACTTACCTTAAGCTAAGCCCCGCGTCTGCTGCAGTCCACCCGGCTGCTCCTCTGCACTGTGGCAGAGACATCATGACATAGTGCTCTGCGTGAGCCGGAAGCTGGAGCTCACGTGAGCTCAAGCCTCCGACTCCAGCTGCCGCTGCGGGCGCCTGGTAAATGGAGCCTCCCTGCTGCGCCGGGGATAGGTTGGCCGGAGGAACTGGTTGCGTCTCTTCCGGTCCACTTTAACCCCGATGGGTGTGGGGACCCTTAACGTGTGGGGGCCCTTAACGTGTGGGGGCCCAGGGACGATCGCCCCTGTCGCCCCCCCGTTAATCCGGCCCTGTGTAGCCAGGAACAGCCAGAGAACAGTGCAGGCACTGGCAGGGCCTTTGAGAGCTGGCCCAGGGGAAGGGGCGTTGTGTAATCGCGGCCCCCTTCAACAAGCCTAGGCAATTAGTACCTGCTCCCCCCCTCTTGGCACCCCTGGGCACTGGTGCTGTTGTTTGTTCAGCCTTATATACCCCCAGGATACAGTGGACTATCTGTAGCCAAGAACAGTCAGACTACAGTGCAGGCACAAGGATCAGGCACTTGGGCTGTTGTTACTTCAGCCTTATATACCCCCTAGGGTACAGGGGATTAGCTGCTGTAGCCAAGTACTGGGCAGAGAGCAGGCAGATATATGCAGTAGTGTGTAAATCCACAGCATCAGTTTGTCCTTGTCCTGAGTACACAAAACCTGGTATCAAGTCCCACAGAGAGGATTAGTATTTTCTAGGGGTGTGCACCGGCCACTTTTCGTGTTTTGTGTTTTGGTTTTGGATCTGGATCTTTCTTCGTGTTTTGGATCTGGATTGGTTTTGCCAAAACCACCCTTCCGTGTTTTGGGTTCTGGGTTTTGTGTTTTGGATCTGTATTTTTTTTTAAAAAAGCATAAAAACAGCTAAAATCACAGAATTTGTAGGTTTTTCTGCTCCTATGCTATTATTAACCTCAATAACCTTAATTTCCACTCATTTCCAGTCTATTCTGAACACCTCACACCTCACAATAGTGTTTTTATGTCCAAAACGTTGCACCGAGGTAGCTGGATGACTATGCTAAGCGACACGAGTGGGCGGCACAAACACGTGACCCATCTAGGCGTGAAACTGCAGTGGCAGACAGGATGGCAGTTTGAAAAACTAGGCCCCAAACTGTACATAATGCAAAGAAAAAAAAGAGGTGCAAGATGGAATTGTCCTTGGGCCCTCCCACCCACCCTTATGTTGTATAAACAGGACATGCACACTTTAACAAACCAATCATTTCAGCGCCAGGGTCTGCCACACAACTGTGGCTGAAATGATTGGTTCGTTTGGGCCCCCACAAAACAAGCTGGCAATTAATGTGTCCCTGCACAAACTGGCTCTATGGAGGCAAGATGTCATCCTCATCCTCCTCATCCACCGATTCCTCACCCTCTTCAGTGTGTACATCCTCATCCTCACAAAGTATTAACTCGTCCCCACTTGAATCCACCACCACAGGTCCCTCTGTACCTTCTGGAGGCTGGTCTCCCTGGAAGAGGTGATAATTCATTTTGATGAACATCATCTTCTCCACATTCTGTGGAAGCAACCTCCTACGCCTTTTGCTGACAAGGTTCCCGGCTGCACTAAACACTCTTTCGGAGTACACACTGGAGGGGGGGCAACTCAGGTAAAATAGAGCCAGTTTGTACAGGGGCCTCCAAATTGCCTCTTTTTCCTGCCAGTACAGGTATGGACTGTCTGCCATGCCTACTTGGATGCTGTCACCGATGTAATCCTCCACCATTCTGTCAATGGTGACAGTATCATATGCAGTGACAGTAGACATGTCAGAAATTGTTGCCAGGTCCTTCAGTCCGGACCAGATGTCCAAACTTGGTCCTGCCTGCCCTGCATCACCGCCAGCGGGTTGCTTAGGATACCTAAGTTTTTTCCTGGCAGCCCCAGTTGCAGGAGAAAATGAAGAAGGAGCCGTTGACGTGTCACGTTCCGCTTCAGCTGACAGTGTGTTCACCAGCAGGTCTTTGCACCTCTGCAGGCTTGTGTCGGCCGGAAAGAGAGACACCACATAGGCTTTAAACCTAGGATCGAGCACGGTGGCCAAAACGTAGTGGTCTGATTTCAACAGATTGACCACCCTGGAATCCTGGCAAAGCGAATGAAGGGCTTCATCCACAAGTCCCACATGCCGAGCGGAATCGCTCCGTCTTAGCTCCTCCTTCACTTTCTCCAGCTGCTTCTGCAAAAGCCTGATGAGGGGAATGACCTGACTCAAGCTGGCAGTGTCTGAACTGACTTCACGTGTGGCAAGTTCGAAGGGCTGGAGAACCTTGCACAACACGGAAATCATTCTCCACTGCGCTTGAGTCAGGTGCATACCCCCTCCTTTGCCTATGTCATAGGTGGATGTATAGGCTTGTATGGCCTTTTGCTGCTCCTCCATCCTCTGAAGCATATAGAGGGTTGAGTTCCACCGCGTCACAACCTCTTGCTTCAGGTGATGGCGGGGCAGGTTCAAGAGTGTTTGCTGGCGCTCCAGTCTTCGGCACGCAGTCGCTGAATGGCGAAAGTGGCCAGAAATTTTTCGGGCCACCCAAAGCGTCTCCTGCACGCCCCTGTCGCTTTTCAGAAAATTCTGCACCACCAAGTTTATTGTGTGAGCAAAACATGGGACGTGCTGGAATTTGCCCAGATGTAATGCCCGCACAATATTGGTGGCGTTGTCAGATATCACAAATCCCCAGGAGAGTCTAAGTGGGGTAAGCCACTGGGCGATGATTTCCCTCAGTTTCTCTAAGAGGTTGTCGGCGGTGTGCCTCTTACTGAAACCGGTGATACACCGCGTAGCCTGCCTTGTAACGAGCTGGCATTTCTGAGATGCTGCTACTGGTGACGCTGCTGCTGTTGCTGCGTAAGGTGATACATCTACCCAGTGGGCTGTCACAGTCATATAGTCCTTAGTCTGCCCTGTTCCACTTGTCCACATGTCCGTGGTTAAGTGGACATTGTGTACAACGGCATTTTTCAGGACACTGAGGACACTTTTTCTGACGTTTCTGTACAGTCTCGGTATCGCCTGTCTAGTGAAGTGGAATCTAGACGGGATTTGGAACCGGGGACACACTACCTCCATCAATTGTCTAAATCCCACTGCACTAATGGCGGATACCGGACGCACGTCTAACACCAACATAGCAGTCAAGGCCTCAGTTATACGTTTTGCTTCAGGATGACTGCTGTCGTACTTCATCCTCCTCGCTAAGGACTGTTGGAGGGTCAATTGTTTAGTAAAAGTAGTGGTGTTCCTACTTCCTCTCTGGGATGATGAACGACTCCCAGCAGCAGCAACAGCAGCAGCGGCAGCAGTAGGCGTAGCAATGCAGGATCCTCCGGAGGAATCCCGGATAGGAGAGTCAGTCATGCCAGTGACATGGCCTGCAGGACTACTTCCGATCCTAACTAAGGAGGAAATTGACGAGGAGGGAGTTGACGGTGTGGTTTGCAGGCGCTTGGATACAACAGGACAACGGGATTTAGGTGTCCCTGGACTGCTTACGGTCTTAGCCAAAGTTTCTGAACTTGACAGTAACTTTTTATGAACGCGCTGCAGGTGCCGTATAAGGGAGGATGTTCCTAGGTGGTTGACGTCCCTACCCCTACTTATTTCACCTTTACATATGGTACATATGGCAAGACAGTTGTTGTCCGGATTTGGATAGAAATATTGCCAGACCAAAGAGGTGGAATGTTTGGTCTTCTGCCCAGGCATGACCGTGATGGGCTTTTTCATCCCACGGACAACAACTGTCTCCCCCGGAGCCTGATTTAAACAAACCACATCACCATCAGAATCCTCCTCGCCAACTTCCTCCTCAGCGCCAGCTACACCAGTATCCTCATCCTGTTGTACTTCAACAGTGACATCTTCAATTTGCATATCAGCAAGTGGACTGTGGGTGCTCCTTTCAGCACTTGCAGGGGGCGTGCAAATGGTGGAAAGAGCCACCTCTTCCCATCCAGTGCTGGGAAGGTCAGGCATCGCAACCACCACCACACTTGGACTCTCCTTGGGGATTTGTGATATCTTCTTAGAAAGCACAGTTCTTCGCTGTGCTTTTGCCAGCTTAACTCTTTTGATTTTTTTAGTGGGAGGAGGGCTTCCATCGTCATGTGAAGCTGAACCACTAGTCATGAACATACTAGGGATCGACCTTAGCCGTTCCTTGCCACTCCGTGTCGTAAATGGCATATTGGCAAGTTTACGTTTCTCTTCAGCTGATTTAAATGTCTTTTTCAAGGTCATTTTCCTGAACTTTGCCATTTGGGATTGTATGTGCCCTCTACTATGACATTGGGCATCGGCCTTGGCAGACGACGTTGATGGCATGTTATCGTCTATGTCATGACTAGTGGCAGCAGCTTCAGCACTAGGAGGAAGTGGTTCTTGATCTTTCTCTATTTTATTTTTATCGGAGAAAGTTTGGTCCTCCATTTATGTTATATCGATTTGATATATACGTGCGGCTAAACACAGAAAATAATTTTTTTTGGGGTTTGGACTGGAGTGTACTTTGTGGGTTACAGCACCCTTTAACGGTCAAGCCAGCCGGCCCTTTACTTATGACACAGGCGCACGCTTGGCACTACTTTGTTGATGCACGTGCGGCTACTGCGCACACAATTCACAAACACAGAAAATAATTTTTTTTTGGTTTGGACTGGAGTGTACTTTCGGGGGTTACAGCACCCTTTAACGGTCAAGCCAGCCGGCCCTTTACTTATGACACAGGCGCACGCTTGGCACTACTTTGTTGATGCACGTGCGGCTACTGCGCACACAATTCACAAACACAGAAAATATTTTTTTTTTGGTTTGGACTGGAGTGTACTTTCGGGGGTTACAGCACCCTTTAACGGTCAAGCCAGCCGGCCCTTTACTTATGACACAGGCGCACGCTTGGCACTACTTTGTTGATGCACGTGCGGCTACTGCGCACACAATTCACAAACACAGAAAAAAATTTTTTTTTTGGTTTGGACTGGAGTGTACTTTCGGGGGTTACAGCACCCTTAACGGTCAAGCCAGCCGGCCCTTTACTTATGACACAGGCGCACGCTTGGCACTACTTTGTTGATGCACGTGCGGCTACTGCGCACACAATTCACAAACACAGAAAATAATTTTTTTTTGGTTTGGACTGGAGTGTACTTTCGGGGGTTACAGCACCCTTTAACGGTCAAGCCAGCCGGCCCTTTACTTATGACACAGGCGCACGCTTGGCACTACTTTGTTGATGCACGTGCGGCTACTGCGCACACAATTCACAAACACAGAAAATAATTTTTTTTTTGGTTTGGACTGGAGTGTACTTTGGGGGTTACAGCACCCTTTAACGGTCAAGCCAGCCGGCCCTTTACTTATGACACAGGCGCACGCTTGGCACTACTTTGTTGATGCACGTGCGGCTACTGCGCACACAATTCACAAACACAGAAAATAATTTTTTTTTGGTTTGGACTGGAGTGTACTTTCGGGGGTTACAGCACCCTTTAATGGTCAAGCCAGCCGGCCCTTTACTTATGACACAGGCGCACGCTTGGCACTACTTTGTTGATGCACGTGCGGCTACTGCGCACACAATTCACAAACACAGAAAATAATTTTTTTTTTGGTTTGGACTGGAGTGTACTTTCGGGGGTTACAGCACCCTTTAACGGTCAAGCCAGCCGGCCCTTTACTTATGACACAGGCGCACGCTTGGCACTACTTTGTTGATGCACGTGCGGCTACTGCGCACACAATTCACAAACACAGAAAATAATTTTTTTTTGGTTTGGACTGGAGTGTACTTTCGGGGGTTACAGCACCCTTTAACGGTCAAGCCAGCCGGCCCTTTACTTATGACACAGGCGCACGCTTGGCACTACTTTGTTGATGCACGTGCGGCTACTGCGCACACAATTCACAAACACAGAAAATAATTTTTTTTTTGGTTTGGACTGGAGTGTACTTTGGGGGTTACAGCACCCTTTAACGGTCAAGCCAGCCGGCCCTTTACTTATGACACAGGCGCACACTTGGCACTACTTTGTTGATGCACGTGCGGCTACTGCGCACACAATTCACAAACACAGAAAATAATTTTTTTTTTGGTTTGGACTGGAGTGTACTTTCGGGGGTTACAGCACCCTTAACGGTCAAGCCAGCCGGCCCTTTACTTATGACACAGGCGCACGCTTGGCACTACTTTGTTGATGCACGTGCGGCTACTGCGCACACAATTCACAAACACAGAAAATAATTTTTTTTTGGTTTGGACTGGAGTGTACTTTCGGGGGTTACAGCACCCTTTAACGGTCAAGCCAGCCGGCCCTTTACTTATGACACAGGCGCACGCTTGGCACTACTTTGTTGATGCACGTGCGGCTACTGCGCACACAATTCACAAACACAGAAAATAATTTTTTTTTTGGTTTGGACTGGAGTGTACTTTCGGGGGTTACAGCACCCTTAACGGTCAAGCCAGCCGGCCCTTTACTTATGACACAGGCGCACGCTTGGCACTACTTTGTTGATGCACGTGCGGCTACTGCGCACACAATTCACAAACACAGAAAATAATTTTTTTTTGGTTTGGACTGGAGTGTACTTTCGGGGGTTACAGCACCCTTTAACGGTCAAGCCAGCCGGCCCTTTACTTATGACACAGGCGCACGCTTGGCACTACTTTGTTGATGCACGTGCGGCTACTGCGCACACAATTCACAAACACAGAAAATAATTTTTTTTTTGGTTTGGACTGGAGTGTACTTTCGGGGGTTACAGCACCCTTAATGGTCAAGCCAGCCGGCCCTTTACTTATGACACAGGCGCACGCTTGGCACTACTTTGTTGATGCACGTGCGGCTACTGCGCACACAATTCACAAACACAGAAAATAATTTTTTTTTGGTTTGGACTGGAGTGTACTTTCGGGGGTTACAGCACCCTTAACGGTCAAGCCAGCCGGCCCTTTACTTATGACACAGGCGCACGCTTGGCACTACTTTGTTGATGCACGTGCGGCTACTGCGCACACAATTCACAAACACAGAAAATAATTTTTTTTTTGGTTTGGACTGGAGTGTACTTTCGGGGGTTACAGCACCCTTAACGGTCAAGCCAGCCGGCCCTTTACTTATGACACAGGCGCACGCTTGGCACTACTTTGTTGATGCACGTGCGGCTACTGCGCACACAATTCACAAACACAGAAAATAATTTTTTTTTGGTTTGGACTGGAGTGTACTTTCGGGGGTTACAGCACCCTTTAACGGTCAAGCCAGCCGGCCCTTTACTTATGACACAGGCGCACGCTTGGCACTACTTTGTTGATGCACGTGCGGCTACTGCGCACACAATTCACAAACACAGAAAATAATTTTTTTTTTGGTTTGGACTGGAGTGTACTTTCGGGGGTTACAGCACCCTTAACGGTCAAGCCAGCCGGCCCTTTACTTATGACACAGGCGCACGCTTGGCACTACTGTGTTGATGCACGTGCGGCTACTGCGCACACAATTCACAAACACAGAAAATAATTTTTTTTTTGGTTTGGACTGGAGTGTACTTTCGGGGGTTACAGCACCCTTAACGGTCAAGCCAGCCGGCCCTTTACTTATGACACAGGCGCACGCTTGGCACTACTTTGTTGATGCACGTGCGGCTAGTGCGCACACAATTCACAAACACAGAAAATAATTTTTTTTTTGGTTTGGACTGGAGTGTACTTTCGGGGGTTACAGCACCCTTAACGGTCAAGCCAGCCGGCCCTTTACTTATGACACAGGCGCACGCTTGGCACTACTTTGTTGATGCACGTGCGGCTACTGCGCACACAATTCACAAACACAGAAAATAATTTTTTTTTGGTTTGGACTGGAGTGTACTTTCGGGGGTTACAGCACCCTTTAACGGTCAAGCCAGCCGGCCCTTTACTTATGACACAGGCGCACGCTTGGCACTACTTTGTTGATGCACGTGCGGCTACTGCGCACACAATTCACAAACACAGAAAATATATTATATTTTTAGCACTTGGGGGGAGCACCCCTGATGGACAGAGCACCCCCTGGACAACACTACAGCACCTCTTTAGGACTGGGACACTGCACAGGACTTTGGAGTGGACACAGCCCCTATGGAGAACTGACTGCACAACACAGTCCAGCCAGCCCCTATGGACTTTGAAGTAGTGGACACAGCCCCTATTAACAACAGCAGCACAGCACAACACAGCCAGCCCCTATGGACTTTGAAGTAGTGGACAACAGCAGCACTACACTACACTACACAGCCCTAACTCCCACCCTCCATCTTCACTGTCCACAGCCGAGTGAGAAAATGGCGCCGACGTGGGTACCTTATATAGGATCCAAAACCCGCGAGACTCGGAAGGCGGGAAGATGACGTTTTGCCTCGATTTCAGAATCCGAGTCAGGCGGGAAAAGTCGAGCCTGACTCGGATCGGACTCGGATCGGGGGGGCTCGGGGGGGTTCGGATTTCAGAAATCCGAACCCGCTCACCCCTAGTATTTTCCTTACAAGATATTGATATTCTGCATTGGTCACAGTTTAATCATCACAACCTCGCTGAACTGTGTCTCTGTTACAGCCCAGTTACTCCTCGTCAGTCAGACCATGTGCTCCAAATACACATGACTCTGCATCACCTTGTGCACACTACATTTGTGAACATTCAGAGGCGTCATCGGGGGTGGTGACACCTGGTGCAGCACTTGTCTACCTCTCTGCGGGCGTGTGCAAGGAGGCGTGAACTTGTGGCAGTGTGGCCACGCCCCTGATGTGTGCTGTTTTGGTGGCATGACCACATGTCACACTCCCGTCCTTGGCATGCTGGTGGCTTGCCCAATGCTTCGGGAGCCCCCAGCCTCTCCCAGCACAGAGTGGAGGACATGCGAATGGCGCGCTGCAATGGTGAGGAATGAGCACGTCATTCAACATTGTTGCAGCGTTGATCGGTGACACCATCCGAGGGGGTAACACCAAAATACTGTAGCAGAGAAGCTCTGCTATTTTGGTGTCACTCCCTCGGATGGTGTCACACGTTACGGCCCACCCCCCTAGTGTTGCCACTGAAAACATGAGCAGTGTGAAAACAGACTCAGTGAAAAGAAATCGATTACTGCACAAGTCCTATAATTTTTCGTATAAATAATTGAAAAACACCATGTCATCCTACGGGTGAATATGAAATAGTATTTATGTATACACTTCATTTTGAGATGTATTATTTTACCCATATAATTTTTTATATCAAATTAGAGGGAATGTGTAACTCCCAAGGTAATGGAATTCATAAACGTAATAAATAAAATTCCTATGTATACTGATCTTATATGGAACTTTTGAAGATCAGAGAATATAAAAGGTACTATGAGGTTATTTATGTTGGATGAATATTTATATTTTATATATGTTTTATTTTTCTATACGACTATGCACCCCTTTTTTTGCACTATTACACATAATTTGTTCTTCTTGCAGTGATTCTCTTTTTTTGTGTGTAGATACCACACACACTTAATTTCATTTTGGAAACGTTACTAACATAATATTTTTTCACTATAAATATGACACTATTATAATTCAGTAAGATATATGTCAAAACATACACTAATATTAATAATCCTAATACAGGTTGAGTCTCCCATATCCAAATATTCCGAAATACGGAATATTCCGAAATACGGAATATTTTCAGCATGACTGAGATAATGAAACCTTTGATTTTTGATGGTTTAATGTACATAAACTTTGTCTAAGGCACAAATTATTAAAAAGATTGTATAAAATAACCTTCAGGCTGTGTGTATAAGGTGTATATGAAACATAAATGAATTTCATGTATGTACACAAACTTTTTTTGATGGATAAAATTATAAAAAATATTGTCTAAGATGACCTGCAGGCTGTATGTATAAGGTGTATATAACACATAAATGCATTCTGTGTGTATATTTGTGTCCCATGTCCAAGACATTTCATTATAATATGCAATTATTCCAAAATACGGAATATTACGGTATCCAAAATACCCCTGGTCCCAAGCATTTTGGATATGGGAGACTCAACCTGTATGTATTTATTATATATATTAGAAAACACACATGGAACCAATGAACTCTAATGGTACTACAGGAATGGGATACTATTTTAAGCAGTTGTATATATTTAATTAACATTCACTCTACTAAGATTCACATTTTGTATTGTCACCAAATTATCAATTTATATTATCATATAACACGGATTCAGAATGTTTTTGCACTCTTAAATTAGGTTTTTTCACAGTGATTCACTATTTATATTTTACATGTTATTATTATTATTATTATTATTATTATTATCATTTATTTATATGGCGCCACAAGTGTTCTGCAGTGCCTTACAAAGTACATAGACAAATAAGTAACCATTGACTTACAATACAATACAATACAGGACATGGATAAACATTGCTATATTAGTGACCCGAATGCCCACATAAGTAGTCGAGTGTTAGTTGCCCTAGTGGGGAGTAAGAGATAAATTAAATTACAGTAGGGAGAAGCACAAGAGGGTAGAGGGCCCTGCTCGAAAGAGCTTACATTCTTTAAGGGAGGGGAAGACAAACAGGAGTGACACAGAATGGGGTAGGTGGGGAGAAAGGAAGATGTAGCAGCAAGTTATGATGAGAGCTGGTAGGTTATAATGAAGTAGTGGGTCTTAAGAGCTCATTATAAAGATGGTAGAGAAGTGCAGAGTCTGATAGGGAGAGGGAGGGAGTTCCAAAGGTGAGGAGCAGCATGGGCGAAATCTTGGAGGCGGGAGTGGGAGGAAGTAATCAATTGGCATGAAAGGCGGCGTGTATTAAGTGAATGAAGAGGGCGGACAGAAGAGTGAAGGGAGATGAGATCAGAGATGTAAATGGGAGAGGAATGGGTGAGGGTTTTGTAAGTGAGTGTGAGAGCCTTGAATTGGGTTCTGAAAGGGAATGGGAGCCAGTGGATGGCTTGCAAAAGAGGGGAGGCAGATGTAGAGCATTTGGAGAGGAAGATGAGCCAAGCAGCAGCATTGAGCACAGACTAGAGAGGAGAGATATGGGATTTGGGAAGGCCAGCAAGGAGAAGGTTACAGTAGTCCAATATGGACATGACCGGTGAATGTACAAGGGTTTTGGTAGCATCCTGGGTGAGAAAGGGTCTGATCTTGGAAATATTCTTGAGATGGAAACAACAGTACTGCGAGAGGTTCTGAATGTGTGGTTTGAAGGAGAGGGAAGAGTCCAGGATGACTCCAAGACAACGCACTTTGGTACTAGATGATATAGTAATGCCATCTATTAATAAAGAAATAGTGGGACATGATGTTATGTGGGAGGGTGGGCTCAGTCTTAGACATATTAAGTTTGAGAAATCGCTGAGACATCCAGGAAGAGATAGCAGAGAGACAGTTAGAGATACGAGTCAGTAGAGAGGGGGAAAGATCAGGTGAGGAAAGGTAGATCTGAGTATCATCAGTATAGAGATGATAATGGAGATCAAAAGAGCTGATGAGTTTACCTAGAGAAGACATATAGAGAGAGAATAGGAGAGGTCCAAGAACAGAACCTTGGGGAACACCTACTGTAAGAGGCTGTGGGGGGGAGGAGTCGCCATGAGAGGAAACAGAGAAGGAACGGTCAAAGAGGTAGAAGGACAGCCAGGAGAGAGCAGTGTCACGTAGACCAAGGGAGTGAAGGATATTCAGCAGTAGAGGGTGGTCCACAGTGTCAAAAGCAGCAGAGAGGTCAAGGAGAATGAGCAGGGAGTAGTGGCCCTTGGATTTGGCAGCAAGGAGGTTGTTGCTGACTTTTGTGAGGGCAATTTCAGTGGAGAGGAGAGAACAGAAGCCAGACTGAAAAGGGTCAAGGAGGGAGTGGGAGGAAAGAACTGTGGTGAGGCGGTTTTAAACAATACGCTCAAGGAGTTTGGAGGCAAAAGGGAGGAGAGATATTGGTCGGTAGTTAGAGAGAATGTTAGGATCAAGGTTAGGTTTTTTAAGAATGGGGGAGACATGGGCATGCTTGAATGCAGAAGGAGCAGTGCCAGAAGAGAGGGAGTGATTAAGGAGGTGGACAAGATGGGAGCAGGCAGAAGGAGAGAGGTAGCGGAGGAGGTGGGAGGGGATAGGGTCGAGGGGAGAGGTGGAAGGGGGGGAGGACTGAATAAGGGCCTTAACTTCCTCTCCAGTCACAGGGGAGAAGGATGTCAGAGTCGGTAAAATGGATGGGGAGGGGTGATCCGGGAAAGGAGGATATGGAGGACTGGCTGGATATGATGTCCTGAAATATGGAATCAATTATAGATGTGGAATAGGTAGCAAAGTCAGTGGCAGAGAGCAAGGATGGGAGACGAGGAGGGGGTGGACAGAGGAGGGAGTTGAAGGTGGAAAAGAGACGCTGGGGATTTGAGGACAGGGAGGAGATGAGATTCTTGAAATATGACTGTTTAGAGAGGGAAAGGGCAGCACTGTAGGATGACAGCAATAATTTGAAATGGAGAAAATCTGCCTGAGAGCATGATTTTCTCCACTGTCACTTGGCGGTTCGTGAACATTTTTGCAGGTATCTGGTGCATTTGGAATGCCAGGGTTGAGGTGTGGATTTGCGAGGGTGAGTAGTGATCGCCAGAGCAACAGAGTCAAGAGCAGAAGTAAGGGAGGCATTGTATAGGGAAGCAGCTTGTTCAGCGAAAGAGAAAGAGAGGATAGGGGAGAGAAGTGAGTCAAGTAGAGAAGAAAAGAAAGCAGTGTCGATAGCTTCAATGTTACGCTTAGTGATGGTGGCTTTCGGAGGTAGAGGAGGGGAAGGAGAGAGGGATAGGTTAAAAGAGAGGAGGTGATGGTCAGAGAGGGGGAGGGGGAATGGGGAATTGGAGTAGGCAGAAATATCACAACGGTGAGTGAATACCAGATCAAGCAAATGCCCACTCACATGGGAGGGTGAGGAGGTCCATTGGGAGAGTCCAAATGAGGAAGTGAGGGTGAGTAGTTTGGAGGCAGCAGATTCTGTGGGGATATCAATAGGAATATTGAAGTCACCGAGGATAATAGAGGGAAGGTCTGAGGAGAGAAAGTGAGTGAGCCAGGAAGCAAAGTTGTCAAGGAACTTGGAAGGAGGGCCAGGGGGACAGTAGATGACAGCCACTCTGAGAGGTACTGGTTGAAAGAGGCGTATAGCATGAACTTCAAATGTGGAGAATGTAAGGGATGGTTCTGATGGTATACTGTACATGCTAGACTCTTCGTTGGATGTTTCTGGCGGCCCTAGACATGAGGGACGGGCTCGTTCTGCTCCTTCTACCATGGCATTGTTACTAGATTCTCTGGAGCTAATTGATCCCTGGCGATTCCTTCACCCGATCTCTAGGGAATATACCTTTTTCTCCCACCCCGATAAAAGCTTTTCTAGATTAGATTATTGGCTGACATCTAATTCCTTACTACACAGAATATTGGATGCTTCAGTTGAGGACATACTCATCCCAGACCATGCCCTTGTTAAATTAAAGATACAGTTGGAATCGCCTATACTTCGTTCCCCAAATTGGCGTTTTCCTGATTATCTAGCCTCCTCTGAGGATTTTCAACAATATTTACAACAAACTTTCTTAAATTATGCGTCTGATAACTCATGTTGAAAATATTAATCTTTTTTGGTAGGCATCGAAACCGGTTATGCGAGGTTATTTGATTTCCTATGTAGCATCAAAAAAAAAGAGATATACAACAGAAACTTTCCAAGCTGTCAATATGGTGTCTTCTAAATACTCCGCCCTATTATCAAACCCAATGGAAGCCAATAGAATATCATATAGAGACGCTAAAATGGTTTACGATTCTCTTTGTGAGGAGCAAGCTCGTATGAATATCACTTATCATTGTAACAGATATTTTCGTTGGGCTAATCGCCCGGGTAAATTATTAGCGCATTTGGTGAAATCTGCAACTGCACCTAAGCATATTTCATCCATTCAATTTGATTCGGGTTCAATGGGTTCCACTCCAAACCAGAGTAGTGAGGCTTTCCTTAGGTACTTTGAATCTTTCTATTTGGAATCTCCTGACCACCCCACACAAGGTATGGAAATTCTACATAAGGCCGATCTTCCAACCCTTACGGAGGAAGACAGAAACATTTTAACGGCCCCAATTACTGATTTAGAACTTATATCACTTATAAAAGGTTTGCCTACAGGTAAAATGCCGGGTCCAGATGGTCTGTCAGCGGCTTATTATAAATTACTATCCCCACATCTTGTTCCTCATCTCTCTAATCTATTTAATTCTATTTTACAAGGTAAACCAGCCCTGAAAGATTTTAATATCGCCCGGGTCATCCTATTACCAAAACCAGACAAGGATCCTACGCTAGTTACCTCGTACAGGCCGATTTCTCTTTTGAACCAGGATATTAAACTTTTTACAAAACTATTATCAATAAGACTACCATTGATATTACCTAAAATTCTTCACTCGACTCAAGCCGGTTTTCTTAAAAATCGTCATTCAATACATAACATAAGAACACTCCTTGCAGTTATGATTAAAACCCACCAGATTCCGGGAAAAGATAGTATAGTTGTCAGCTGTGACGCAGATAAAGCTTTTGATCGAGTATCATGGGCACATTTGAATTAGGGATGTGCAGGCTCGGATAGGTTCGAGTTTGCACGCTGAGTTCGGATTTTTCCCTCCAAAAAAACGGAACTCAGAAAGAGGCAAAACGTCATCTTGCATGGACAAACGTCATCATTCCTGGACTTCGTGGAACAAGACAGGGTTGCCCGCTCTTATTTAACTTGGCTCTGGATCCCCTTATCAGGCTTTTTTTTTAAAGAAACTAGATGGCAAAGCATTATGTTGGCGCAAACCGAAATAAAATGTTCTGTATTTGCGGATGATTTGTTATTATATTTTGCTGACCCAAAATTAGCAATGCCTGACATGCTAGACTTGTTTGACACCTTTGAATTAGTATCGGGATTCAAAATTAACTACACCGAAACTGTGGCCTTAATCTTTTTTACTGAGGCCAAATTGGGTTGGCAGGATTCATTTATGTTTAGATGGGCTAACGAGGTTGGCATTACTTATCTGGGTATTAAAATTCCGTCTCATCCAGCTAATCTATGTGATATTAACTATTTCCCTCTCCTGTCAAAGACCATTTCAGATTTTAATAGATGGTCTCATCTTCCCCTATCATATCTGGGTAGATGTCACCTATATAAGATGATATGTTTCCCCAGATTTCTTTACATTGCGCAGATGCTTCAAATAATTCCGCCTAAAAGATTTCTGGCAAATTTGAACAAAGCACTGACAAAATTTATATGGGCAGGTAAACGTCCGAGAATATCCCTATTTAAATTGCAGCAAAAAAAGGAGTTAGGAGGTCTTAATTTACCTTGTCTTCGTAATTATACCCTGGCTGCAAATTACAGAGTGGCGCTGGATTGAATCGGGGGATCTAATGTTTATACGCAACGACATATCGAACAATCCTTTACTCTGGACTGGAGTCTGGTTTCCCTATTACACACTGCTCAAGCATCTCTCCCTGCTTAATTTAAAGACAATATCCTGCTATATTCCACATGTATGGCATGGAGACTGATTAGATCTAGTCTAAAAGTGCCCAAAAATAAATCTATCTTTCTACTTCAGGGTCCATAGGGTATCCACAGGATACCTTGGGGTATAGGTGTGACGTCAGTCGCCGGGCACCATAGAGTTAAGCTTTTCAGCCTCCAAGGATGCACTAGGGTCCCCCTCCTATACCCCGCCCCGAGCCAAGGCGCCTCAGTTTAGTTTGGTGCCCGGCCGGAGTCGGGTGCACCTGTCGGAGTGGGGGCTAGAAGAGCCCCTGAAGCTTTCTCCTATGCAGCTGTGGCTGCACATCTGGATGTACAGCATGGACAGTCAGTCCTGACGTCCATGCTGTCTTCCCTACACCCCCGCCGGTACCAGAACGCCGGTACCGATCCGGGGATGCTGGTGTGCATCTGGGGTCACATCTAGCGGTGACCCCAGATGTTCCGGACCATGGCCGGATTTAAGGGGGACAAAGGTAAGCAGCGGGGTCCTGCGGTGGGTCCCCGCTGATCACATGGTCCTGAGTCCCCAGGCAGGGGGCTCCCTGGGGACTGGCTGCAGCGTGGAGCCAGGTGACCAACCCCCTGTGACAGCGGACCGCAGCAGAGCGGTAGCGCTGCGGCGTCCCAGGGGTTAAATGCATGCCAGGGGAGCACGCCTTCCCTGTCTCACAGCCGGCGCCTCCCCCACTGCACACAGCCCTCTCTGCACGCTGCCGACTGGTCCTGTGGCAGCGCTCCTCCCCCAGGCCAGCCTCCTTTCTGCTCCTCGGCGGCCATCTTCTTCTGGACGCATGGTGAACGCTGCTGGAAGCGCTGGACGGAAGCATCGTGGTCTGGGTCCCCCCACATACCTCTCCTCCGCTGTGGTCAGGTCTGTGTATGCAGCGCTGTGTCCTACCAGGCCCTGTGTCTGCGTAGTTGAGTGATCAGCGCTGTTAGTGCAGGAATTGATTTTCTTTGCATTGTATGTGACTGTGCTAGCGCTGCTGCCTGTAACTTTTCTTCTAAACTGTCAGCTTTATTCTGTCCCTGTTCTTTCTGCTAAGCCCTTGCGGTGCGGTGCTGCAGGGTGGTCTCTCGCCTATTTACTATATAATTGGTGAGAGGGGTCACATACTTGGTGCCATCATGTCTGAAAGTGATTTTCCTCTCCAGCTACAATGTACTACATGTAAAGTACCGTTAGCGGAGGGGGAGGGTAGCGTGGAGGGCCTTTGCCGGCAGTGTTTGTCCATGGCATGGCCGCTTACGGTTACAGCATCGGTACAGGAGCCGCCCTGGGCTTGTTTCGCTCAGGCGCTTACAGCCTTAGTGGGCCAGTTAGCTCCGCAGCCCGCGTTTACACCGATGGGTTTGTCCCAGCAGTCAGTGGTGTCGTCACCCATGCAGGATTTCCCACGACAATTGGTGGTACCCCACAGTCTCCCTATTTCCCCGCTCCCGGTTTCTCAGGAGCCAGCGTGGGTTAACTCCCTGAAGAGTTCTGTACAGCACATGTCGGATGTGTTGCAAGGGGAGTCTGTCATGCAGCCGCATAAACGGCCGGTGGCGTCTCTGTTGGCTCCTTATGAGGATGACGAGGGGACGTCTGATGATGGGGAGATTCTGGATCCTTACGATCAGGAACCTCTCCACAGTAAGGACGCTGATGCAAAGTCCAAGGTATATATTCCTGGACTTATTCGGGCGGTCCGCACAGCCTTGGTGATTGAGGACGAAGTTCCCCCAGCGGCTAAATCTAAGTATGCCTTTTTCAAAGATGTGAAGGGCGATGCCACAGTCTTTCCTCTTTCGGGTCAGTTAGTGGACCATTTAGAGGAGGCGTGGAAACAGCCTGGCAAAAGATACCAGCTGCAGAGACGCCTGGCGGTGGCTTATCCGTTCGCGGATAATTATTTTGCAAAGTGGGAATCCCCTCCACAGGTGGATTCTCACGTGACCCGTCTTGTCCGTAGTGCCACATTGCCGATGCCATCCATGTCCTCCCTTAAGGATGCTACGGACCGCCAGGTGGAGATCTGCCTAAAGTCCGCTTATTCCCTTGCGGGGGGGGCAGCACGGCCGGCTATGGCCATTTGCTGGGTTGCCAGAGCGATGGAGCGGTGGGCGGATTCATTAGAGGCTTCTTTTGATTCCGACTGTCCGGCCGAACAGGCGGAGTTGATTGGCAATCTCCGTGATTCGGCCACTTATATCAACGAGGCGGCCCTAGACATTAGTACTCTGGTGTCTAGAATTTCTTCAGCAGCGGTGGCTGCTCATCGCACCTTGTGGCTGCGATCCTGGAAGGCGGTCGCAGATTCCAAAAAGGGTCTGGAGGCGTTGCCGTTTACCGGAGAAGTTCTCTTCGGTCCGGATCTGGATAAGATTGTGGCCACGCTGGCGGCAGCCAAATCGGCTTGTCTCCCGTCGGTCGCTGCTCCTTCTGGTTCTGGACCATCGTCCTTTCGGTCAAATTGACAGCTGCTGCCAAAAAGACTAACATGTCACACTGGATCTCGTCAGAACCTATCCCCATACATTTATTTCACACTAAATTCTTCTTTTTATTTTTTATGGACTGGACCGAGACTTCTTTACACAAAGAGAAAATGACAGAAAGATTTTTTGATGTTTGGCTCCCTTATGTCCTCACACTTTCTGATGTTATAAAGGAAGCACTACGAAAATGTTTCGGCTTAACAACATGGTACAATTTGGAAGTTTTGTCCACAGGTGTGCCATTCTAATAGAGATGGATGGTTATTATATGTTTTGCTCTGTATTTGATGGGGTATAATACGGATATATTTTTGTCAATGTCTTATGGTTCTAAAATATGTATCTTCTAATCTATTTACCATGTTTATTTTACCCGATATTGCAATATTTATGTATTTTGTCATTTTTGCCAATCTGTCAATAAAAAAAATAAAAATAAATACTATATGTTAGTATGAGTAACCAGGGGATAGAAGGACCCCAACACCACTGCCATGGCGACCAGCAGGCCTGGGGGTGTGGGAGAAGGTGAGGCCCAAATAAGAGAGAGCTGCAGGAGAAGTGGTGTCAGAGGGTGAAATCCAGGTTTCAGTAATGGAAAGGAGATTCAGGGAGTTGGAGATGAAAAGGTCATGGGTGGGGTCCAGTTTGTACAGACTGATCTGGCATTCCAGAGGGCACAGGATAGAGTGACAGAGTTGATAGGAGAGATGTGAATGAGATTATCAGAGTTGCAATAGCGTGGAGATGTGAATACTTTGGGAGAACAAGATGAATAGAGTGTAGGGAACATGCGTGCTCCTGTGCTAGGAGGGGACCCTGTAGGAAGTGGGCAGGGAGGCAAGTTAAGGAGACGTGGATGAAAGTGGGGCGAAGTGACAGGGAGATAAGTACGGGAGGAAAGATTACCAGTGGGGTAGTAGGATTCTTGGGGGTATAAGAGAAAGAAAATGGAGTAATGGGAGAAGAGGGGGAGGAAGGTAGAGAGAGAAGGGGAGATAGGAGGAGGTGGAGGAGACCAGGGGAAAAGGGATAGAGGTGGAATTAGAGGGCAGAACAAAAGATTAGTTAGAAACTGAGTGAAGGGAGGAGTTGAAGACAACATGGTCATGGTAAGGATGAGGTAAAGTGTCAGCACAACAAAAATATATTATAGAGTTTTGAAAAAGTGGAGATAAGATGGGAGCAGAAATTGAATATTAGAGTAAAGAGTAGTAGTAGCTAGATGATGTAAGACTAGGCCAGAGTTAAGGTAAAAAGACATTATTAGAGAGTTAAGCTGACATTAACAGTATTCAGTAAGATTATCTGTTAAGCACAGAGGCAGCACAAATAGTAGCAAGTGATGGCCAGAGTTTCTGTAACAACCAGAGTTCAGTGTTGAAAGTCCAGGTTATGCAGTCAGCAGGAATTTGTAGCAGTGAGATTTAGAAATCACCTTTGTTGATGGTGTTTCTCCAAATATAGATCAAGTTTTTAGAAGTGCAGATCAGTTGTTTCCCTTCTGTTCCACTTCCGTTTAACGCCGGTCTAACGCCAGTATTAATCTTAAAATGCACTTTTGAATAGTGCACTTCTGAATGGGGCAATTCCAGCCAGGCTATGCCAGCCTACTAATGACCAATATGTAGGAGACCTGGCATGTTAAATTACTGATTGCTTACAAACCCAGCACCCTCCCACTAATATGGCTAGCAATAAATTTAGTAAAACAAACACACAGCACATACCTCAATCTCTCCCTATCATCTGGCACTGTCCCTTCTGCATTCAAACATGACCTTGTTTCCCCCATTCTTAAAAAACCTACCCTGGATCCTAACATACTCTCCAACTACTGACCCATCTCTCTCCTCCCTTTTGCTTCCAAACTCCTTGAGCATATTGTTTACAACCACCTTACCACCTTTCTTTCTTCCCACTCCCTCCTTGGCTCAATTCAATCTGGCTTTCATTCTCTTCACTCCACTGAAACTGCTCTCACGAAAGTCAGCAATGACCTCCTTGCTGCCAAATCCAAGGGCCACTACTCTCTGTTCATTCTCCTTGACCTCTCTGCTGCATTTGACACTGTAGACCACCCTATCCTCTATGCAAATCCTTCACTCTCTTGGTTTCCATGGCATTGCCCTCTCCTGGCTGTCCTCCTACCTCTCTGATTGTTCCTTCTCTGTCTCCTCTCAGGACTCCTCTTCCCTCCCACTTCCACTAACAGTACGAGTTCCCCAAGGTTCTGTTCTTTGACCTCTCCTTTTCTCCCTATATACGTCCTCTCTAGGTAACTCTTTTGACCTCCAATATCATCTCTATGTTGATGATACTCAAATTTACCTTTCCACCCCTGACCTTTCCCCCTTGCTTCTTACCCATATCTCCAACTGTCTCTCTGCTATCTCTTCATGGATGTCCCAGTGCTTTCTTAAACTTAACATGTCTAAGACTGAGCTGATCTTCTTCCCACCCTCTTCCTTTACCTCACTTCCCACAATTTCATTATCTATTGATGGCACAAATATCTCTTCTATCCCCAAAGTGCGCTGTCTTGGAGTTATTCTTGACTCCTTCCTCTCCTTTAACCACACATTCAGCACCTCTCACAGTCCTGCCGCTTCCACCTAAAAAATATTTCCAGGATTAGACCCTTCCTCACCCAGGATGCCACTAAAACCCTCATCCACTCACTGGTCATCTCCAGATTGGACTACTGTAACCTTCTCCTAGCTGGCCTCCCAGCCTCCCACCTCTCTCCACTACAATCGGTCCTCAATGTGATATCCTATTAAAATAAGATTATTCTACAAAAGGGCATAGAGGCCAATGCCATTTTGAATAAAGTTTATTTAAATAAAAAAACAAAACAGCAGTTTGAGGAGTGACAGTTGGAGCGGTTGTGAGGGGAGAGCTGATGTCGCCATGGAGCAGAGATGAGCAGCTTCCAGAGACTAAGCAGAAGGGAGCGACACAGCAGTGGGAGAGCAACATAAGTAAAATAGAGTCAAATTAAGAACTGTAAGGTGTCAAATCGTGATCCTGCTGATACCCTCAGTTAAGAGAGCGCACAACATGTGTCAGAGAAAAGACTTTATACATTTGTCTGATTCACCTTCATCTGAGGGGACACTGGCTCAGCAACGTTCATTGGACTGGGTGAGATAAATCCTTTAAATACATATATTTAGAAATCTGCTCCACTGCACAGGTCTTTATCCTATAGAGGCTATACGTACACAGCAGATTCCACAGGAAGCAGTCCCAGTTTGTTTGATACAACCATCTTTAATACATGTGCTGCAATATTTTGCTCAATGCTACAAGGAGTTTTACATCCTGAAGCCTACAGCATAACAAGATAATTGGGCCCCAACGTGCACATAAAGACCCCTGTAGTATCCTTGGCCACACCAAACTTATCTTGGACTTTACTAATGTCTATGCATAGATTGATTATATTGGTTTATTTTAGTAATGTAGTATTAAGCTAAAATGTTGTTATATATTTTCCATATGTGTGATGACCTTAATATGTATAAACTGTCTGTGATTTCATTAGATTGTGTGAGTTAAATAAGCTGAATCCATTCTCTCTCCTTTTCACCATAACCAATTCCTATTCCTAGTTATGGAATAAACTGTTTTATTCTTTTATGCAAAGCTCTGTCTACCCTTCTTTGTGTCTGCCTGGGGAATGCTTGCCTCTCTACCGGGATAGTGTTTAGGGAAAAGCTGCTGTCAAAGGAAGAATACCCTACCAAGGTAACTCTGACCTGTACCTACACCACATCATTTGCACCCTTTTCACACTAGGGTATTACATTTGGCGTCCTCGAACAGGATTTTCAGAGTCAAAAGCAAGCCATACCCTCAGCACAAAGGAAATGTCACAAGACAGGCAACCCACATGAGGGGGACCAGCACCCAATGGTGAAGATCCAGTAAGAGCAGCCCCAGTTATGACTCTTGCCACCCCAATTACCATGCCATACTACTTTGGGGCCCCTTAGCTCCCAACCTACACAGGTATTGCCCACAGCACTGAAACGAGCATCTTAGGAGAATTCAAGAGAAAAATGCAGTCCATGTTTCGGCTGTTCCCATTGAATATGCAACAACAGGTGGAGATCTTGATGGGACAGTTGAAAGGACCTGCACTAAAAGAGGTAACTTCCTGGCCTACTGAGGAGAAGAAGAAGAAGACTGTGGGCCAGATCCTCCAAAGACTTGCTACCATCTTTGACACAAGGACGGTGTCAGAACTTAAAATGCACTTCTATGCTCGAAAGCAACTACTGGGAGAATCTCTCCGGGATTATGCCCTAAGCCTGCAGGAAGCACTCAGAGATGTTCAGTATGCAGACCCTGAAGAAGTGCATGGCAAAGACAAAATGTTGTTGGACCAGTTTATTGAAGGTGCAAGGGACGAATTTGTAAAAACTCAGCTGCGATTACTAAGATTGCAAAAACCTGACAGCACATTCCTGGATTTTAAAGAGGCCGCGATTAAAGTTCTAGGCTCCAGCCTTTCCTCCGAAGTTGCTCCTCAAGTGTCTTTTCCAGAGTTGCTGCTGTATCGAGAGAATTCTGATTCCCAGGAGTCCAGTTTTAAAGGAGCTACTTACCCACTTGCGGTGAGAGGAGTGACAGTGCATCATACGCAGGCATGCATACCTGACTCCACTAGTGAATTACAATCTCAGCTGGCTGAACTGACACACAGTGTGACAGAAATGTGTAGAGAGCTGCAGAGTATGAAAAGACAGCAGGCACAGCTCCAGGAAGAAATTGAATGGTGCCAAGAGAGACAACAGAACAGTGCCCAAAGGGACATCCATAGCAGCATGGCAAGACTTTCTTCCAACCGCTTTGCCTCTCAAGGACAACCTATTTTCCAAAGTGATGACCGAAGCAGACATATTAAGAGAGAATGTGAGCAGCCAGGCCGTTTAAACCCCAAAACCTTGTGGCCACCCCGTTATGTTGGCCAATGCCCAGTGGTTCCAGTTTACATCAATGGAGTATCAATGCATGCTCTCCTAGACACTGGCTCACAAGTGACCACAATACAAGCAAACCAGTTTGAGCAGCACTGGGGGGAGGAACAGATGTTTCCATCAACTTCCACATTAATAAATCCGATTTCCAGTAATGGGCATTGCATCCCTTGCAAAGGATACTGGGAAGCTGAAGTTCGAATTGGACGAACAGTGCTACCCCAGCAAGGCTTCATAATCACCACTGTCCAAGATGATGGATTGCCTCCAGTGATAGTTTGCATGAATGTGCTGCGCAACTGTTGTGAGAAACTTGTAGCGGCACTCAGAGGAGAGAAGCATACTGTCCGGCTTTCAGAGAAGCAAAGCTTTTCACCTGGGAAAGACAAAAGGAAAGGAGGCATGATGCCCAGACTACCTGCAAGAGAGAAAGATGGACAAGATGAAGCTTGTCAAAAAGAGGCAGAAATCCCCATTTCCAGTCTCCAGATTGTCCAGCAGAATGCTTCACTATTGGACATAAATCATTTAGCATCCAGTTCTAGAAGCCTTAAGCAACCCAAACAAGTTACCAGGTGTGAAAATTTGCAAGGCAACAGTCAGTTGATAAGACACCTCAAAGCCTTACTGAGGAATGGGAAATACTTGACGAAGCGACAAAGGCAAGAATCCGATCCAGAACTTGTGAAGCTGTTGAGACAGCGAGAAAGGCTGTTTGAAGAGAAGGGACAGTTGTTTCGATGCAGTGTGGATCCCAAAACTAACTACAGGAATATTCAACTTGTGGTTCCTAAGAAAAGAGCCCATTTTGTGTTACAAAAATATCATGACCAGTCCGGGCACCCTGGGCGCAGAAGGATGGAAGTAGGCATCTGGAAAAAGTTATTTTGGGTTGGCATGAGAGAAGACATTAAGAGATGGTGCCGGAACTGTCCGACCTGCACTGTAAGAAGGACATCACACCCTCCATTTGTCCAGAATACATGGTCCCATATTGACTGTGTTGCTGAATTCCAAGGTGAAATGGAAGAGGTACATAAAGTCAATGTACAGCAGATGAGAGTGTTGTGTCACCGACAAGCAGAGAAGAACGACAGAGCTTGGAGAACATAAAACCACCATAATCAGTTTAAGGTCTGTACAGCCTGTCCCAGAGAAAGTACAGAAAGAGTCCAAGACTCATCCATAGCGGAGAGGTTGGGGTTTCCTAGACAAAATTTTATGACCTCACAATTTACCAGGGTTTGATCTGTTGCTTTAGGGAGCATCTGTCAATGTAGCAGAGGAGCCTCAAATAGAATTACCTGATAGATGTATGCAGTGATGTGAATATTATGTAATTTATATGCAATTCCCATAACTGTGTATTTTACAGTGATATGACCAAAGTCCTAATGCTTATTTTAATATATCCGGTTGATGGCAACTTCTTTTGCGTGAGGACACGCATATTTTCAGCAGGGAAGTATGTGATATCCTATTAAAATAAGATTATTCTACAAAAGGGCATAGAGGCCAATGCCATTTTGAATAAAGTTTATTTAAATAAAAAAACAAAACAGCAGTTTGAGGAGTGACAGTTGGAGCGGTTGTGAGGGGAGAGCTGATGTCGCCATGGAGCAGAGATGAGCAGCTGCCAGAGACTAAGCAGAAGGGAGCGACACAGCAGTGGGAGAGCAACATAAGTAAAATAGAGTCAAATTAAGAACTGTAAGGTGTCAAATCGTGATCCTGCTGATACCCTCAGTTAAGAGAGCGCACAACATGTGTCAGAGAATAGACTTTATACATTTGTCTGATTCACCTTCATCTGAGGGGACACTGGCTCAGCAACGTTCATTGGACTGGGTGAGATAAATCCTTTAAATACATATATTTAGAAATCTGCTCCACTGCACAGGTCTTTATCCTATAGAGGCTATACGTACACAGCAGATTCCACAGGAAGCAGTCCCAGTTTGTTTGATACAACCATCTTTAATACATGTGCTGCAATATTTTGCTCAATGCTACAAGGAGTTTTACATCCTGAAGCCTACAGCATAACAAGATAATTGGGCCCCAACGTGCACATAAAGACCCCTGTAGTATCCTTGGCCACACCAAAGTAATCTCGGACTTTACTAATGTCTATGCATAGATTGATTATATTGGTTTATTTTAGTAATGTAGTATTTAGCTAAAATGTTGTTATATATTTTCCATATGTGTGATGACCTTAATATGTATAAACTGTCTGTGATTTCATTAGATTGTGTGAGTTAAATAAGCTGAATCCATTCTCTCTCCTTTTCACCATAACCAATTCCTATTCCTAGTTATGGAATAAACTGTTTTATTGTTTTATGCAAAGCTCTGTCTACCCTTCTTTGTGTCTGCCTGGGGAATGCTTGCCTCTCTACCGGGATAGTGTTTAGGGAAAAGCTGCTGTCAAAGGAAGAATACCCTACCAAGGTAACTCTGACCTGTACCTACACCACATCATTTGCACCCTTTTCACACTAGGGTATTACATCAATGCTGCTGCTCGGCTCATCTTTCTCTCCAAATGTTCTACATCTGCTTCCCCTCTCCTTCAAGCCCTACACTGGCTCCCCTTCAGATGCCAATTCAAGGTTCTTACACTCGCCTACAAAGCCCTCACTAAATCCTTCCCCACATACATTTCTGACCTTCTCTCCCTTCACACTCCCACCCATCCACTTCGCTCAACAAATGCGTGCCGCCTCTCTTGCCAACTGATTACTTCCTCCCACTCCCGCATCCAAGATTTTGCCCGTGCTGCTCCCTACCTTTGGAACTTTCTCCCTCTCCCTATCAGACTCTCCACCTCACTGCATATCTTCAAACGGGCTCTCAAGACCCACTACTTCATCAAGGCCTTCCAGCTCTCACCCTAACCAACATAATACCCTCTCCTCCCTATCTTCCCCTTCTGTGTCACGCCTGTCTGTCCCTCCCCTTTAGTATGTAAGCTCTCACGAGCAGGGACCTCTTCCCTCATGTGCTTCTCCTTACACTTTCTTCTACTCCTTACTCCTCGTAAGGGCACCTAACACGTCTCTGCCAACTCCCTGCTGCTTATTGTGAGTGTTTTAATCACTATTGCAGCAATGTATATAATGTCCTTCACTGTACTGTATTTACTTGTTTTATTTTTTGTTCACATTAGTTTTATGTACTATGTAAGGCGCTGCGGAACACTTGTGGTGCCATATAAATAAAGGATAATAATAATAATACCACTAGGCTAATAACAGGCTCAATGAGCTAACTAACAAAGAAACTAAAAACATCAAACTAATATACTATGCAGTGATATGCTAAATAACATTGCTTATCAGCAAAAGTCTGAGACTTGTAGTCCATTACCTAAGTTCTTAGGCTGGCCAATATATATTCAGTATAGCAAACGTCTGAGACTTGTAGTCAGTTACCTAAGTTCTCAGGCTGGCCAATATATATTCAGTATAGCAAAAGTCTGAGACTTGTAGTCAGTTACCTAAGTTCTCAGGCTGGCCAATATATATTCAGTATAGCAAAAGTCTGAGACTTGTAGTCCGTTACCTAAGTTCTCAATTCACCAATTAAATGAGGAGTTTTTAATTTAGATATATTTAATTATTTATATCATCTAGATGTACAGTATATATATATATATATATATATATATTAGGGGTGAGCGGGTTCGGATTTCTGAAATCCGAACCCCCCCGAGCCCCCCCGATCCGAGTCCGATCCGAGTCAGGCTCGACTTTTCCCGCCTGACTCGGATCTGAAATCGAGGCAAAACGTCATCTTCCCGCCTTCCGAGTCTCGCGGGTTTTGGATCCTATATAAGGTACACACGTCGGCGCCATTTTCTCACTCGGCTGTGGACAGTGAAGAGGGAGGGTGGGAGTTAGGGCTGTGTAGTGTAGTGTAGTGTAGTGCTGCTGTTGTCCACTACTTCAAAGTCCATAGGGGCTGGCTGTGTTGTGCTGTGCTGCTGTTGTTAATAGGGGCTGTGTCCACTACTTCAAAGTCCATAGGGGCTGGCTGGACTGTGTTGTGCAGTCAGTTCTCCATAGGGGCTGTGTCCACTCCAAAGTCCTGTGCAGTGTCCCAGTCCTAAAGGAGTGCTGTAGTGTTGTCCAGGGGGTGCTCTGTCCATCAGGGGTGCTCCCCCCAAGTGCTAAAAAAATAATATATTTTCTGTGTTTGTGAATTGTGTGCGCAGTAGCCGCACGTGCATCAACAAAGTAGTGCCAAGCGTGCGCCTGTGTCATAAGTAAAGGGCCGGCTGGCTTGACCGTTAAGGGTGCTGTAACCCCCGAAAGTACACTCCAGTCCAAACCAAAAAAAAAATTATTTTCTGTGTTTGTGAATTGTGTGCGCAGTAGCCGCACGTGCATCAACAAAGTAGTGCCAAGCGTGCGCCTGTGTCATAAGTAAAGGGCCGGCTGGCTTGACCGTTAAGGGTGCTGTAACCCCCGAAAGTACACTCCAGTCCAAACCAAAAAAAAAATTATTTTCTGTGTTTGTGAATTGTGTGCGCAGTAGCCGCACGTGCATCAACAAAGTAGTGCCAAGCGTGCGCCTGTGTCATAAGTAAAGGGCCGGCTGGCTTGACCGTTAAGGGTGCTGTAACCCCCGAAAGTACACTCCAGTCCAAACCAAAAAAAATATTATTTTCTGTGTTTGTGAATTGTGTGCGCAGTAGTCGCACGTGCATCAACAAAGTAGTGCCAAGCGTGCGCCTGTGTCATAAGTAAAGGGCCGGCTGGCTTGACCGTTAAAGGGTGCTGTAACCCCCAAAGTACACTCCAGTCCAAACCAAAAAAAAAATTATTTTCTGTGTTTGTGAATTGTGTGCGCAGTAGCCGCACGTGCATCAACAAAGTAGTGCCAAGCGTGCGCCTGTGTCATAAGTAAAGGGCCGGCTGGCTTGACCGTTAAGGGTGCTGTAACCCCCGAAAGTACACTCCAGTCCAAACCAAAAAAAAAATTATTTTCTGTGTTTGTGAATTGTGTGCGCAGTAGCCGCACGTGCATCAACAAAGTAGTGCCAAGCGTGCGCCTGTGTCATAAGTAAAGGGCCGGCTGGCTTGACCGTTAAAGGGTGCTGTAACCCCCGAAAGTACACTCCAGTCCTAACCAAAAAAAAATTATTTTCTGTGTTTGTGAATTGTGTGCGCAGTAGCCGCACGTGCATCAACAAAGTAGTGCCAAGAGTGCGCCTGTGTCATAAGTAAAGGGCCGGCTGGCTTGACCGTTAAGGGTGCTGTAACCCCCGAAAGTACACTCCAGTCCAAACCAAAAAAAAATTATTTTCTGTGTTTGTGAATTGTGTGCGCAGTAGCCGCACGTGCATCAACAAAGTAGTGCCAAGCGTGCGCCTGTGTCATAAGTAAAGGGCCGGCTGGCTTGACCGTTAAGGGTGCTGTAACCCCCGAAAGTACACTCCAGTCCAAACCAAAAAAAAAATTATTTTCTGTGTTTGTGAATTGTGTGCGCAGTAGCCACACGTGCATCAACAAAGTAGTGCCAAGCGTGCGCCTGTGTCATAAGTAAAGGGCCGGCTGGCTTGACCGTTAAGGGTGCTGTAACCCCCGAAAGTACACTCCAGTCCAAACCAAAAAAAAAATTATTTTCTGTGTTTGTGAATTGTGTGCGCAGTAGCCGCACGTGCATCAACAAAGTAGTGCCAAGCGTGCGCCTGTGTCATAAGTAAAGGGCCGGCTGGCTTGACCGTTAAGGGTGCTGTAACCCCCGAAAGTACACTCCAGTCCAAACCAAAAAAAAAATTATTTTCTGTGTTTGTGAATTGTGTGCGCAGTAGCCACACGTGCATCAACAAAGTAGTGCCAAGCGTGCGCCTGTGTCATAAGTAAAGGGCCGGCTGGCTTGACCGTTAAGGGTGCTGTAACCCCCGAAAGTACACTCCAGTCCAAACCAAAAAAAAAATTATTTTCTGTGTTTGTGAATTGTGTGCGCAGTAGCCGCACGTGCATCAACAAAGTAGTGCCAAGCGTGCGCCTGTGTCATAAGTAAAGGGCCGGCTGGCTTGACCGTTAAGGGTGCTGTAACCCCCGAAAGTACACTCCAGTCCAAACCAAAAAAAAAATGATTTTCTGTGTTTGTGAATTGTGTGCGCAGTAGCCACACGTGCATCAACAAAGTAGTGCCAAGCGTGCGCCTGTGTCATAAGTAAAGGGCCGGCTGGCTTGACCGTTAAAGGGTGCTGTAACCCCCGAAAGTACACTCCAGTCCAAACCAAAAAAAAATTATTTTCTGTGTTTGTGAATTGTGTGCGCAGTAGCCGCACGTGCATCAACAAAGTAGTGCCAAGAGTGCGCCTGTGTCATAAGTAAAGGGCCGGCTGGCTTGACCGTTAAAGGGTGCTGTAACCCCCGAAAGTACACTCCAGGCCAAACCAAAAAAAAATTATTTTCTGTGTTTGTGAATTGTGTGCGCAGTAGCCGCACGTGCATCAACAAAGTAGTGCCAAGAGTGCGCCTGTGTCATAAGTAAAGGGCCGGCTGGCTTGACCGTTAAAGGGTGCTGTAACCCACAAAGTACACTCCAGTCCAAACCAAAAAAAAAATTATTTTCTGTGTTTAGCCGCACGTATATATCAAATCGATATAACATAAATGGAGGACCAAACTTTCTCCGATAAAAATAAAATAGAGAAAGATCAAGAACCACTTCCTCCTAGTGCTGAAGCTGCTGCCACTAGTCATGACATAGACGATAACATGCCATCAACGTCGTCTGCCAAGGCCGATGCCCAATGTCATAGTAGAGGGCACATACAATCCCAAATGGCAAAGTTCAGGAAAATGACCTTGAAAAAGACATTTAAATCAGCTGAAGAGAAACGTAAACTTGCCAATATGCCATTTACGACACGGAGTGGCAAGGAACGGCTAAGGTCGATCCCTAGTATGTTCATGACTAGTGGTTCAGCTTCACATGACGATGGAAGCCCTCCTCCCACTAAAAAAATCAAAAGAGTTAAGCTGGCAAAAGCACAGCGAAGAACTGTGCTTTCTAAGAAGATATCACAAATCCCCAAGGAGAGTCCAAGTGTGGTGGTGGTTGCGATGCCTGACCTTCCCAGCACTGGACGGGAAGAGGTGGCTCTTTCCACCATTTGCATGCCCCCTGCAAGTGCTGAAAGGAGCACCCACAGTCCACTTGCTGATATGCAAATTGAAGATGTCACTGTTGAAGTACAACAGGATGAGGATACTGGTGTAGCTGGCGCTGAGGAGGAAGTTGGCGAGGAGGATTCTGATGGTGATGTGGTTTGTTTAAATCAGGCTCCGGGGGAGACAGTTGTTGTCCGTGGGATGAAAAAGCCCATCACGGTCATGCCTGGGCAGAAGACCAAACATTCCACCTCTTTGGTCTGGCAATATTTCTATCCAAATCCGGACAACAACTGTCTTGCCATATGTACCATATGTAAAGGTGAAATAAGTAGGGGTAGGGACGTCAACCACCTAGGAACATCCTCCCTTATACGGCACCTGCAGCGCGTTCATAAAAAGTTACTGTCAAGTTCAGAAACTTTGGCTAAGACCGTAAGCAGTCCAGGGACACCTAAATCCCGTTGTCCTGTTGTATCCAAGCGCCTGCAAACCACACCGTCAACTCCCTCCTCGTCAATTTCCTCCTTAGTCAGGATCGGAAGTAGTCCTGCAGGCCATGTCACTGGCATGACTGACTCTCCTATCCGGGATTCCTCTGGAGGATCCTGCATTGCTACGCCTACTGCTGCCGCTGCTGCTGTTGCTGCTGCTGGGAGTCGTTCATCATCCCAGAGAGGAAGTAGGAACACCACTACTTTTACTAAACAATTGACCCTCCAACAGTCCTTAGCGAGGAGGATGAAGTACGACAGCAGTCATCCTGAAGCAAAACGTATAACTGAGGCCTTGACTGCTATGTTGGTGTTAGACGTGCGTCCGGTATCCGCCATTAGTGCAGTGGGATTTAGACAATTGATGGAGGTAGTGTGTCCCCGGTTCCAAATCCCGTCTAGATTCCACTTCACTAGGCAGGCGATACCGAGACTGTACAGAAACGTCAGAAAAAGTGTCCTCAGTGTCCTGAAAAATGCCGTTGTACACAATGTCCACTTAACCACGGACATGTGGACAAGTGGAACAGGGCAGACTAAGGACTATATGACTGTGACAGCCCACTGGGTAGATGTATCACCTTACGCAGCAACAGCAGCAGCGTCACCAGTAGCAGCATCTCAGAAACGCCAGCTCGTTACAAGGCAGGCTACGCTGTGTATCACCGGTTTCAGTAAGAGGCACACCGCCGACAACCTCTTAGAGAAACTGAGGGAAATCATCGCCCAGTGGCTTACCCCACTTAGACTCTCCTGGGGATTTGTGATATCTGACAACGCCACCAATATTGTGCGGGCATTACATCTGGGCAAATTCCAGCACGTCCCATGTTTTGCTCACACAATAAACTTGGTGGTGCAGAATTTTCTGAAAAGCGACAGGGGCGTGCAGGAGACGCTTTGGGTGGCCCGAAAAATTTCTGGCCACTTTCGCCATTCAGCGACTGCGTGCCGAAGACTGGAGCGCCAGCAAACACTCTTGAACCTGCCCCGCCATCACCTGAAGCAAGAGGTTGTGACACGGTGGAACTCAACCCTCTATATGCTTCAGAGGATGGAGGAGCAGCAAAAGGCCATACAAGCCTATACATCCACCTATGACATAGGCAAAGGAGGGGGTATGCACCTGACTCAAGCGCAGTGGAGAATGATTTCCGTGTTGTGCAAGGTTCTCCAGCCCTTCGAACTTGCCACACGTGAAGTCAGTTCAGACACTGCCAGCTTGAGTCAGGTCATTCCCCTCATCAGGCTTTTGCAGAAGCAGCTGGAGAAAGTGAAGGAGGAGCTAAGACGGAGCGATTCCGCTCGGCATGTGGGACTTGTGGATGAAGCCCTTCATTCGCTTTGCCAGGATTCCAGGGTGGTCAATCTGTTGAAATCAGACCACTACATTTTGGCCACCGTGCTCGATCCTAGGTTTAAAGCCTATGTGGTGTCTCTCTTTCCGGCCGACACAAGCCTGCAGAGGTGCAAAGACCTGCTGGTGAACACACTGTCAGCTGAAGCGGAACGTGACACGTCAACAGCTCCTTCTTCATTTTCTCCTGCAACTGGGGCTGCCAGGAAAAAACTTAGGTATCCTAAGCAACCCGCTGGCGGTGATGCAGGACAGGCAGGACCAAGTTTGGACATCTGGTCCGGACTGAAGGACCTGGCAACAATTTCTGACATGTCTACTGTCACTGCATATGATACTGTCACCATTGACAGAATGGTGGAGGATTACATCGGTGACAGCATCCAAGTAGGCATGGCAGACAGTCCATACCTGTACTGGCAGGAAAAAGAGGCAATTTGGAGGCCCCTGTACAAACTGGCTCTATTTTACCTGAGTTGCCCCCCCTCCAGTGTGTACTCCGAAAGAGTGTTTAGTGCAGCCGGGAACCTTGTCAGCGAAAGGCGTAGGAGGTTGCTTCCACAGAATGTGGAGAAGATGATGTTCATCAAAATGAATTATCAGCTCTTCCAGGGAGACCAGCCTCCAGAAGGTACAGAGGGACCTGTGGTGGTGGATTCAAGTGGGGACGAGTTAATACTTTGTGAGGATGAGGATGTACACACTGAAGAGGGTGAGGAATCGGTGGATGAGGAGGATGAGGATGACATCTTGCCTCCATAGAGCCAGTTTGTGCAGGGACACATTAATTGCCAGCTTGTTTTGTGGGGGCCCAAACGAACCAATCATTTCAGCCACAGTTGTGTGGCAGACCCTGGCGCTGAAATGATTGGTTTGTTAAAGTGTGCATGTCCTGTTTATACAACATAAGGGTGGGTGGGAGGGCCCAAGGACAATTCCATCTTGCACCTCTTTTTTTTCTTTGCATTATGTACAGTTTGGGGCCTAGTTTTTCAAACTGCCATCCTGTCTGCCACTGCAGTTTCACGCCTAGATGGGTCACGTGTTTGTGCCGCCCACTCGTGTCGCTTAGCATAGTCATCCAGCTACCTCGGTGCAACGTTTTGGACATAAAAACACTATTGTGAGGTGTGAGGTGTTCAGAATAGACTGGAAATGAGTGGAAATTAAGGTTATTGAGGTTAATAATAGCATAGGAGCAGAAAAACCTACAAATTCTGTGATTTTAGCTGTTTTTATGCTTTTTTAAAAAAAAATACAGATCCAAAACACAAAACCCAGAACCCAAAACACGGAAGGGTGGTTTTGGCAAAACCAATCCAGATCCAAAACACGAAGAAAGATCCAGATCCAAAACCAAAACACAAAACACGAAAAGTGGCCGGTGCACACCCCTAATATATATATATATATATATATATTAATTATTATCACATAATGCATAGCACACAGGCGGCACTCATTGCTAATTACGACAGGAGACCAGCGCTCACTGACGTTTCAATGTTTATAAGTACATCATAACAGTTCTTAAGTTCTGTGATATATCTCTTTGTGACTATGAGTGCTGCTAAGGAAGATTTGTTTTTGTTAATTATTACGAATAATATTTGTTTTGTCCATTTATTTATTTGTTACCTTGTATAATATATTTAAAGTTAGTTATCAAGGGGTTAAAATGTATTTGAGTATTAGATAATTTATTTTATTAATAATCTACTATTTATGAATATCTTTCCTTATATGAGAACTTTCTTTTATATGGAAGTATGTAAACTTTCACTCCTAAATATGAGACCATCGTTATATACATATTGAGAACCTATTGCGTCACCCAGACAACGGAGGATATACAATTCTATTAAATAGAGAATTAAACTATGTGCCTATACACTACCTAGGATTGCTCTGATTGGTTCAATTTGAATTCACTAGCTCTATGGTGTCACCGAGGACGGAAATTAAAACTGATGTGAAGGAATCTAATGAGATTGGTCATGATTAACACATGACCAACACTACTATCGTGTATTGGTTACATGAATGAATATCAGGCAACCAAACAGGGCAATCTGGTTAGCCTTGAAAAAGCTAATACCAGCGAAATGTGCTTAAAAACAGGTATAATCCTGGGATATACTGTACCTACATAATAACTCTCCCATACTAATTTTACACAGTGAATACTGAGTACTAAGGCTCTGATTCAGAGCCGGATGCTCTGACCAGAGCGCTCGCTCTGAATCAGGGTCCACCTCCATAATTATGGAGCGTCCTCCTGGACGCTCGTATAGCTGTGGGTCACCACCCACAGCCTATACGAGCGTGCAGGTTGATGGTCACGATGGTCTTGACCATCGCGACCATCGCCACTGCGAGCCGAAGCCTGCGGTTGAGTTTCTCAACCGCAAGGCCCGGAGTGATTTTGGCTCTATCAGAGCCAAAATGACTCCCACTGACATCACTAGTGATGTCAGTGGGCCGGCTTCTGACGGTAGGCGTTCCCTTGGGAACGCCCCCGTCTGGGAGTCACGCCCCGGCACGCCCACCAAAGGGGGCGTGCTGTCAATCAACATCGACAGCACGCCCCCTTTGATCAGACACAACGAGCGAAGGAAAGTCCTTCGCTCGTCGCGTCTCGCGCATGCGCATGACGGAGATCCCTCCGTCGTGCGCATGCGCAGTGCACACCATCGACCCACTTGCGAGGGGACAGCCGCTTGCGAGTGGGTCTGAATCAGGCCCTAAGATCAATGTACTTAATAGGAAATACACAAATACAGGAACACTTGATCCTCAGCCATTTCATAAAACTAATATTTATTATTGATCTATCCTATATTTTTCAGTGGACAATGATCTTGGATAATTGAGAAGTATCCCATTCTCTATTCTAAACAATAATAGACCATAGCATACTTCATGGTGGAACACACATGGATATACAAGTAAAGTACACTTACTAACTATGGGCCTGATTCAGACCCACTCGCAAGCGGCTGTCCACTCGCAAGTGGGTCGATGTTGTGCTCTGCGCATGCGCACGACGGCGGGAGCTCCGTCGTGCGCATGCGCCAGACGCGACGAGCGAAGGACTTTCCTTCGCTCGTTGTGTCTGATCAAAGGGGGCGTGCTGTCGATGTTGATTGACAGCACGCCCCCTTTGGTGGGCGTGCCAGGGGCGTGTCTCCCTGACGGGGGCGTTCCCACGGGATAGAGCGAAAATCACTCCGGAGCTTGCGGTTGAAAACCTCAACCGCAGGCTCTGGCTCGCAGTTTCGATGGTCGCGATGGTCAAGACCATCGAGGCCATCAAACTGCACGCTCATATAGGCTGTGGGTGGTGACCCACAGCTATACGAGCGTCCAGGAGGACGCTCCATTTTTATGGAGGGCGGCCCTCATTCAGAGCGTGCGCTCTGCTCAGAGCGTACAGCTCTGAATGAGGGCCTATATTCATATAAACACACAGCGGGACAATTTGTTTTACATACACTCTTTATTTGTTATGTCAACACAATATTTGTTTGTCTAGAAACATCTTATTTCTTTTAAATATTTTGCTGCTTATTATGTAAAAGAAAACTGAAATCTAGTTGGTAAAAAAACTACAACTAGCTCCTTGCGCTAATAAAACAGGTGTGTAAATAAAACAATTCAAGCTGCTAATCCAAATAGACCAGTACCACCTGGTCTCAATAAAGTCACCCACAAAAAACTACAAATTAGGACTGCGCTATAAAATATAGTATCTCAAGACAGCCTTGAAAAAGCTCCCTGGTGGAGCGAAACATGTCAACATTCATGGGGTTTTAAAAGCCACTTGTGACCCTGCCTATGATTCGTGTACTTACCTGTTCACCCACTTGTGCTACTATCCAGTGCGGTTAGAAAAAGATTGCATTAACCTATCAGGAGTCTCCTGTACACAAATGGAAACATCCAGTGTGAGAGCGGCCACTTTTCATTCACCACACCGTGGTCTACCAGGACGGCTTTTCAACACAGGCAGACGGCATTGCTCCGCTAATCCTACAATTTGAATTTATGTGGTGAGAGCATACTTTAGCTACTAAAGGCATTCACAGTGCATAAAATACTTTCTTTAACCGTTAATATGAAGTTGGATAAGAGCTTATACAGACAGATATATATCAACTAAAGGAGAGATAGCTCCCTCTTTTCCATCAGGACATATGCTGATGCACTAAGCTTTATGTGGAATGATTATGTGCCTGTCACAAGTGATTTAAATTTAATTGCTACCAGTGCTATTTTATGTAATTACTGTGTGTTTAAGATAAGTGTTTTTTGTTTTATTATTTATTATGCCTATTTTTTACTACTATCTATTGTAGGTTGTGAATACATTTTCTTATATTTAGAGGAGCCTTGATCGTTGATTCATTTCAAACAAGCGATATATATGAGATACTATATTTTATAGCATAGTCCTAATTTGTAGTTTTTTTGTGGCTGCTTGTTATGTGTTATATATATAAATATTTATTACGAATTAAGAAATAAAAGTTACATTTTAGTTTAATTCAGTGCGACTTAACAAGAGGACAACTCCTTTCTGTGTGAAAACATGCAAGATACAAACGTGCGTGCGCTCATCTTTGCTTCAGCCCCAATGTACGGTATTTCTGATTATTTACTCTTTATCCTTCTCTGCTTGTATATTGTTTTCTTAGGGTTGGCTCTCTCCTTTTTGGAAAAGGTTTTATCGGAGCAGAAAAACAAAAACAACCTAAAGGAGTAGAAATAAAGAAACAATTAAAATCGATAATGACGAAAGAAATATCATAAAGGAGCTATATATAAACACTGTACCCCAGATATGGGAGCGCCAAAGGAGAAGGTAAAACTACCGGAATCCATCAGGCATTCTAGAAATCGATAAAACTCTGCTTTCATACCAAGCATTCTTCCAAAAGTATTTGTGTTTTAAGGGCAACCCACAACGTATCAACAAAGCTTTTGTCAAATTGTAAAAATAAAACAATAAAAACCATGCAGCGCGAGTATCTTTGTGCAAATGGGATTCTATCCAAGACAATATTTATTTATTAGCATTTACTTATATAAGCCTGAAGTGGAATATTAGAGGGTTTTAAAATTTGATCAAGCTAATCATGATAGTCCCAATTCAGTTCTCATGTGATCAGTATGTACAGTATATGTAATAATGGGGTGGCCAGGTCTTCCCAGCCAAGCTCTGCCTCATCTGTCTTACAGGTTAAGGATATCCAGATTTGCCTGAGAGATCTGTTCAGCTGCAACATGTGTCTGTGTTGCTGGATTCCCTTCCAGGCTGGTTATGCACCAGAGAGTCTCTCTGTCTGTGGGATCAGCAGATTCTGGATGACAGCAGAGTTTGCAGTCCAGCTGGTAGTGCCGGACCTGAACTGCAGAGTTCATGTGGAACTATTGTTTTCAGTACTTAGTGCTTGCCATTCTCTCTGCATGTCCACAGTCTGCTCCATGCCAGAGTTCCCTCCAGAATCAGAGATGGGCGCAGCCATGACAGTCAGGATCAGTTGATTAGCCAAAAGCCAACCAGAAGCCAGTCTGTAATCACATGATACTCTCAGCCAATCCCTGGACAGCCTGGGGTATATAGGGAGCTTCCTGAACACTCCCAAGCTCCCAGTGCTTTGTTGTTATATCCTGCTGCAAGCTGCTAGAGCATTATCTCCAATTCCTCCAGCATTGTGACTGCCAGCGCAGTTTCCATCACCAGCGCTCCTGGCTCCAGCTGTTCTGATTCAATCCCAGTGTCCAGCATTCTGGTTCAATCCCGGTGTTTAGTTTTTCCGGTTCAATCCAGGTATCCAGTACCAGACTTTACCACGCCACTCTACACCTCTTGACTGCGTGAGTTATATCAGACCCCCCAGCTACTGCCCAGACCTCACTGACTAGAGCCAGAACCACCAGTCCGAGTTCACAGCCAAACACATCCATGACAATGAGTTCCTTTGCAATTACTTCCCAGTCGTTATCCCAAAGACTCACATCCAACACCAGCATGCAACGTATCTGAATGACTCCCCAATACATTACGGTTTGATAGGATGATGATTTTATTATCTTGCATTATCGACCACTGGTGATGATGACTCAGGTCATATGGCCTCCGATGATGAATAGGCCCCTTTATCTTTTGAGGTTCTTGGGCTCGTCTAATAGGGCCCTTTTGCTAAATCGGAAAACCGGTAAATTGCAGAATAGAATAAAAAAAGCAACTGCCCCTGCAAATTCTAACACTGCCGATTCTGACGTTAATTACTAATGGCGGAACTTTACATGGCAGAGTTAGTACGCATGCACAATGCTGGAGGGCACGCATCCCAGACCTCCTTCCAATAGGGAGGTGTGGGGCTGTCACGGCTGCTGACACTTGAGACTCCTGGGAGGAGGCAGGCCTACTAGGCACAATAAACTGGGGTGGCTTTAGGAATTACCTTTTCATGAAATCTTGATAGCACGGAATTAAAGTAAATAGAATTTAATCACAGGAGAAATATAATAGCAACGTCTCACATAAAGTCTCAACAACACTGAGGTTCACATAAGCAATAATGAGTATAGAAGAAACCCCCCCATATAGTCTTTAACACAGAAAAGTTAATATGGTAGGGAACTCCGAGTCCAGTATGGTATGAGGCTAACACCTCAGGATGGTATAGAGGAGCTTCACCTGGGTGGAACCCTGTAGTGATGGAGATCCAGAGCAATGTGAGCCCTGTGATGCAGTGAAAGATGGAGCAGGGTTGAGCCCTGTGATGTGGTGAAAGATGGGGCAGGGTTGAGCCCTGTGAGGTCGGAGCAGGGTTTAGCCCTGTGATGCGATGAGGTTGGAGCAGGGTTGAGCCCTGTGATGCAATGATGTCGGAGCAGGGTTGAGCCCTGTGATGCGATGAGGTCGGAGCAGGGTTGAGCCCTGTGATGCAATGAGGTCGGAGCAGGGTTGAGCCCTGTGATGCAGTGAGGTCGGAGCAGGGTTGAGCCCTGTAATGCGGAGGTTGAAGCAGGGTTGAGCCCTGTGAAGCGGTGTCGTTCCAGAACAGGGTTGAGCCCTGCGGTGTAACTAGTATCTGGAGCGGGGTTGAGCCCCACAATGCAATGAAGGTTGAAGCAGGGTTGAGCCCTGTGAAGCAGTGTGGTTCTGGAACAGGGTTGAGCCCTGCGGTGTGACTAGAATCCGGAATGGGGTTGAGCCCTGCGATGCGGTGATGATATCTGTAATGGTGCAGTTGACAACTGTAGCGAAGCTGGGTTCGATGTCCACAGGAGTGAGAGGCAACAGGCAAAGTAAATAGTGTTACAAAAGGTGAAACCACAGCAGTGGAGCAAAAGCAATACTTAGGCAATGGCTATGCTGAGCTCTGTAGTGCGGCTGGTAACTGGCATCAGAAGTTTAGCTTGAACATGAGCGGAGATATAGCAAAGTCCACAGCAACCCACAGGCACAGCAGGGATCTGGCAGGAGTCCAAGAAAGACCTAAAAGTAACGTTGCACAGACATTGAGACACAGTTACTAACAGGCTTTATACTAGAGGTCTGTGATCCATAGGAAGTTCAGAACATGTGACCCAAATGGAATCAGGTTTGAAATAATGAGCAATCTAGGAATCCCACAACCTGACAACACCTTGTAAACAGATGATCACTTGAACTCTCTATTCCCTGTATGTGAAGAACGCCAGCAAGCAGGATAGCTTCTCCAATGACGACAAAGGAACTTTGGAAAAAGTAATCTATCTCTATGTACTGAAATAGTCGCAGTCTGGACAGTACCCCCCCCTTTTGGGTGGTCTCTGAACACCCACCAGGTTTTAAAGGGAATTTAGCATAAAAATGACGTATCAATTTAGGAGCATGGACATCAGAGTCTTTAATCCAAGATCTCTCCTCCGGGCAATAACCCTTCCAGTCTACAAGATATTGAAATTGATTTTGATGCTTACGTGAATCCAGAATCTTATCGATCTCAAACTTTACACCTTGAGCAGTTGTTATGGGAAGTACTTTAGGCAAGCTGTCATGAAATTGATTAAGAATCAATGGTCTAAGCAAGGAGACATGAAAGGAGTTAGGTACATGCATAGTTGGAGGTAACTGTAACTTACATGCCACTGGGTTGATAATTTTTATAATACGAAAAGGACCAATATACCGGGGAACAAACTTCATAGTAGGTACTTTAACTCGAAGATTTCTAGTAGACAACCAGACACGATCCCAACAGAGTATTTAGGAACAGCCAAATGTTTTCTATCAGCAAAGACCTTATAATTATGAGAGGCTTTCCTAAGATACTTATGTACCTGTCTCCAAATTCCAGAAAAATGTTGGAGGGTAGCTTTGGCTGCTGGAACGTCCACTGTAGGAATTGATTGAAGCTCAGGAACTTGAGGATGCTAACCAGAATTGGCGAAAAAAGTACTTACACCTGTAGCAGATGAATAATGAAAGTTATGAGCAAACTCAGCCCAAGGCAAGAAATCCATCCAATCATCTTGAGAAGAAGAAATATACATTCTCAAGAAGGTTTCCAACTCCTAGTTCACTCTTTCAGTTTGTCCATTTGACTGAGGGTGATATGCAGAAGAAAACTGTAATTTAATTTGCAATGATGAACATAAAGCCCTCCAAAACCGAGCAACAAACTGGACACCCCAATCAGACACTATCTCAGAAGAAAGTCCATGAAGACGAAATATCTCTTTGATAAATATTTGTGCTAATTTGGGGGCTGATGGAATTCGAGTCAAAGGACAAAAATTAGCCATCTTGGTAAAACGATCCACTACTACCCAAATAACTGTACACCCCCTAGACTCAGGAAGATCTGTAATAAAATCCATGGAAAGATGGGTCCATGGTTGGGTGGGAATGGGTAGTGGATGGAGAGGACCAACTGGAGACTGCTGGGAGGACTTATGTTGTACACACTTAGAACAAGAACGTTTAAACTCTTGGACATCTTTTTTCATGGAAGACCACCAATAGGAACGTTGCAAAAATGATTAAATTTTACGAACCCCTGGCTGTCCAGAGAAACGAGAATTATGAGCCCAGGAAAGAAGTTTACCTCGTAACTCTGGTGCCACAAATATCTTCCCAGGAGGAGGATCAGGAGAGATGGAAATTGAAGAAAAAGCCAGAGGGTTTATTATAGGGTACCTGTGATCCTCATTTTGTTCTTTCTCTTCCAACATTGAGTGTGAAAGTGCATCTGCCTTTTTATTCAATGAACCTGGATGATACCTAAGGACAAAATCAAAACGAGAAAAAAAGAGTGCCCAACGAGCTTGTTGTGGGTTCAGACAATGGGCAGTTTTCAAATACAACAAACTTTTATGGTCTCTAAAAATAGTAACAGGGTGCTTTGCGCCTTCTAATAAATATCTCCATTCCTCCAAAGCTAACTTAATAGCTAACAACTCTTGGTCCCCGATGGAGTAATTACTCTCAGCACTAGAAAACTTTCGTGAAAAAAATCCACAAGATACTGTTCTACCATCTGCAGCCACTTGAGACAAAATAGCCCCAACTCCATAAGTGGAGGCATCCACTTATAGCTTAAATGGATTCTCAACAACAGGTTGACCTAGAATGGGGGACGCGGAAAATGCATCTTTGAGAGTCTGAAAGGCATCCAATGCCTCTGGGGACCACACTTTGGGATTAATCCCTTTTTTTGTCATAGCAGTAATTGGAGCTACAATCGTTGAAAACGCTTTGATAAACTTTCTGTAATAATTGGCAAAGCCTAAAAATCTATGAATAGACCTTAATGAAGTGGGCAAAACCCAATCTTGAATAGCCTTTAACTTCTCAGGATCCATCTGAAGTTCAGAACCGGAAATGATATACCCCAAAAAGGGTATCACTGGGACTTCAAAAACACACTTGGAGATCTTACCATAAATATTAGCTCGAAGACGACTTAATACATGGGTACGATGATCAGAAAGATTCCTGGAAAAAATCTAAATATTATCAAGATAAACAATAACAAACAGGTAAAGTATATCTCGGAAAATTTCATTCACAAACTCCTGGAACACTGCAGAAGCATTACATAAACCAAAAGGCATGACGAGGTTCTCATAATGGCCATCTCGCGTATTAAACGCAGTTTTCCACTCATCACCCTCTTTAACTCTGATCAATTTATAAGCTCCCTTTAGATCAAGTTTAGTAAACAGTCGAGACCCCTTAACTCTGTCAAACAATTCTGTAATGAGAGGCAAAGGATATTTATTTTTTACCGTGATCTCAGTTAGACCTCTAAAGTCGATACATGGACGAAGACCACCATATTTTTTCTTTACAAAAAAGTAGCCAGCTCCAGCGGGAGATGAAGAAGGCCTGATAAACCCCTTTCGTAGGTTATCTTGCACATATTCCGACATGGCTTGAGTCTCAGGAACAGAGAGAGGGTATACTCGACCTTTGGATGACATTTTACCAGGAATGAGTTCATTAGGACAATCACAGGGATGATGCGGTGGAAGTTTGTCTGCTGCCTGCTCAGAAAAGACATCAGCAAATTCATGATAAGGCTGTGGGAGAGAAGGTGGAACATCTACTTTCGCTTCAGCCTATCGTACCACAGGAATCAAACAATTTAATTTGCATTTAGGACTCTAAGAAATAAAATGAGAACAAGTCCAATCAATATGAGGGTTATGAAGCGTTAACCATGGTAAACCAAGAACTATATCATACATAGAAATAGGTAATACCAAAAACTCTAAACTTTCTTCATGCAAAGCTCCTACCCTCAACTTCATAGACTTTGTTTGATGCATAACATATCCACTAGAAATTCTAGTCCCATTAACTGCAGAAAGGGAACAAGAACGGGTTAATTTGACAACAGGAATTCTTAATTTCTGAACCAAAGACAATGAAATAAAATTGAAAGCTGCTCCAGAATCTAGCAATGCAGAAAACTCTTGACACGAAGAACCAAAATCAGGAATGCTCACGGAAATTAAACAATCCTTTTTGGGGGAAACTTTAGAAAGTACCCCTAGTTTAACTTCCCCTCCATCAACTAGGGACGATCGTTTTCCCGGCCTTATTGGACATTTAGCCAAGAAATGTTCTGAGGATGCACAATACAAGCACAAATTAGAACGCCTCCTACGTTGCTTCTCAACTTCAGACAATTTAGCTTTATTAATTTGCATAGGCTCATCAGATGTACTATGAAAAGAGTGAGACTGGGGAAGAGAACTTTTAGAACACTCAGAGCGACTCCTCTGAACCCCTCGTTCTCGCATACGCAGATCAATTTTAATAGTCAATGAAATTAACTCATCCAAATTCTCAGGAAGATCCCAAGTCACCAACTCATCTTTAAGTCTCTCAGGGAGATCATTCCAATATGCTGCTTTTAATGCCTCATTATTCCATTTAAGTTCTGCGGCTATTCATTTGAAAACGAACCACATACCGACCAACTGGAGCTGTTCCTTGCTTTACTCGCAAAATATCCACAGACGCGGCCACTGATCTTCCAGGTTCATCAAATATCCTTTTGAAAGTAAAAACAAAAGCTTGGTAATTAGACATTAAGGCATCATTTCTCTCCCATAAAGGAGAGGCCCACTCAAGATCAGACAATAATGACATAATATAAGCCACTTTAACACGAGAGGTGGTAAAACTTTGAGGTAACAATTCAAAATGAATCTCACATTGGTTGAGAAATCCTCTACATGTTTTTGGATTACCATCATAAGAGGTAGGAGTCAGAAAATGTAAATGAGAAGCAGAAACCCCTGATGTACTTGCAACAGGAATCTTAAGTTTATCAAGATGTGTAGAAAGATCCTGTAGACATTGCAAAACTTGAACTTGAGTGTTTTCCTGTACTTCCAAACGAGCGGTCAAACCCTGAAGCACCTGTACCCCAGTAGCCTGTTCCAGGTCCGGATTCATTTTTAAATCTGTGCAAACTGTTACGGCTGCCGACACTTGAGACTCCTGGGAGGAGGCAGGCCTACTAAGCACAATAAACTGGGGTGGCTTTAGGAATGACCTTTTCATGAAATCTCGATGGCACAGAATTAAAGTAAATAGAATTTATTCACAGGAGAAATATCATAGCAACGTCTCACATAAAGTCTCAACAACACTGAGGCTCACATAAGCAATAATGAGTATAGAAGAAACCCCCCCTAATATAGTCTTTAACACAGAAAAGATAATATGGTAGGGAACCCCAAGTCCAGTATGAGGCTAATACCTCAGGATGGTATAGAGGAGCTTCACCTGGGTGGAACCCTGTAGTGATGGAGATCCAGAGCAATGTGAGCCCTGTGATGCGGTGAAAGATGGAGCAGGGTTGAGCCCTGTGAAGCGGTGAAAGATGGAGCAGGGTTGAGCCCTATGATGCGATGAGGTCGGAGCAGGGTTTAGCCCTGTGATGCGATGAGGTTGGAGCAGGGTTGAGCCCTGTGATGCGATGAGGTCGGAGCAGGGTTGAGCCCTGTGATGCAGTGAGGTCGGAGCAGGGTTGAGCCCTGTAATGCGGAGGTTGAAGCAGGGTTGAGCCATTTGAAGCGGTGTGGTTCTGGAACAGGTTTGAGCCCTGCAGTGTAACTAGTATCTGGAGCGGGTTGAGCCCCGCAATGCAATGAAGGTTGAAGCAGGGTTGAGCCCTGTGAAGCGGTGTGGTTTCGGAACAGGGTTGAACCCTGCGGTGTGACTAGAATCCAGAATGGGGTTGAGCCCCGCGATGCGGTGATGATATCTGTAACGGTGCAGTTGACAACTGTAACGAAGATGGGTTCGATGTGCACAGGAGTGAGAGGCAACAGGCAAAGTAAATAGTGCAGCAAAAGGTGAAACAACATCAGTGGAGCAAAAGCAATACTTAGGCAATGGCTATGCTGAGCTCTGTAGTGCGGCTGGTAACTGGCATCAGAAGTTTAGCTGGAACATGAGCGGTGATATAGCAAAGTCCACAGCAACCCACAGGCACAGCAGGGATCTGGCAGGAGTCCAAGAAAGACCTGAAAGTAACGTTGCACAGACACTGAGACACAGTTAGTAACAGGCTTTATACTAGAGGTCTGTGATCCATAGGAAGTTCAGAACATGTGACCCAAATGGAATCAGGTTTGAAATAATGAGCAATTTAGGAATCCCACAACCTGACAACACCTTGTAAACAGATGATCACTTGAACTCTCTATTCCCTGTATGTGAAGAATGCCAGCAAGCAGGATAGCTCCTCCAACAACCACAAAGGAACTTTGGAAAAAGTAATCTATCTTTATTTACTGAAATAGTCACAGTCCTGACAGGGGCGCTCAGAACCCATCTGAAGATGGTGTGATTCCTGCAGGCAGACTTTGAAAACTTTTCATTTTCGGAGTTTGCTCAATATTAGGTAGTCCCATTAGGCCCCTACTAATGAATTGACCTGTTACTAAAAACATGAGGAAACTTACGTTTCTGCATGTGTAACGGGCCCATTAGTAATGATAAATAGGCTCCAGGGCACTACACTTTGGTTATTTAGCAGCAGGCAACTGGACATTGTGGCTGCCTGGTGTAAGGATCAATGCTCCCATCCTCCCTCCTGTCCTATATTATCTCAAGATATGCAAAACATTTTGTTGCTGTCATGTAACATCTTTTCTCACTTTCATTGATCTTACACAACCAAACAATACAGCCATGGCCAAAACTTTTGCGAATTACACAAGTATTGGTTTTCACAAAGTCTGCTGCTTCAGTTTTTATGATGTATGATGGCATTTTGCATATACTTCAGAATGTCATGAAGAGTGATCAGATGAATTGCAATAAATTGCAAAGTCCCTCTGTGCCTTGACAATGAACTTAGGACCTCATTCAGAGCCGGACGCTATTTGCGGATGCTCGTTCAGAAAATGGGCCTGGCTATTTAAATTGAGCACTCACTCTTTGCGGTCTGTTGACGCCTATATGTCTGACTGAGCGAACGAAACATGCGCTCGCTATTTTGAAAAAAACGCCCCCTGGCCGCTCGCATCATACGTCATCTCCGCTATTTATTAGATTAATCGAGTACATCGAACGGCGTATGAACTGCTCGCTATTCTTGTGGTAGCATTTTTCTAACGCAATCATGCGAGCAGTGCAGGCTAAAAGACAACCAAGTGACGTGGTCGATGACGCTGCTTTGTTAATTATGCACACCCTTAAAACGCCCGTTTTGACCGTTTGGCACGCCTGCGTTCGGATCTCCACTCCCCGTTTTCAAGCACCTTCCCCTGTTACCACCCACAAACGCCTCACTCTGTCACTCAAATTACCAGGCATTCGCTATTTTGCGAGCACAAGAATTCCGACTGCACTGACTGGTTCGCGCATGCGTATTACAACCCATACGCATGCGCAGATGTGTGAACATCGCTCGGAATGAACGAGCGGCCGCTTACAAGCGGCTCTGAATCAGGGCCTTAGGCCCTGTTTCAGAGCCGGACGCTCGCTCGCTCTGAATCAGGGCCGTCCTTCGTAATTTTTAGAGTGGCCTCCTGGCCGCTCATATAGCTGTGGGTAACCACCCACAGCTACAGCGAGTGGCCAGGAAGATGGTCGCGATGGTCAAGACCATCGCGACCATCGGGCTTGCGACTAGACCGTTGTGGCAGGGTCTCATTGCCGCAAGTCCTGGAGTGCTTTTGGCTGTATCAGAGCCGAGAGCACTTGTGATGTCAGTGGGGCCGGCCCCAGACGGTAGGCGTTCCCATGGAAACACCTCAGTCTGGGCAGTCACGCCCCCGGCACGTCCACCAAAGGGGGCGTGCTGTCACTCACCATCGACAGCACGCCCCCTTTGGTACGAGACCCGGAGCGACGGCTTGCCCATCGCTATCCGGGTCTCGCGCATGCACACGATGGAGCCGGCTCCGTCGTGCACATGCGCACTGGGCCAACATCGACCCGCTTGCGAGCGCTCAGCGCTCGCGAGCGGGTCTGAATCAGGCCCTGATTCAGAGTCGGACGCTCTTTAGGAGCGCTTGCTCTGAATCAGGGCGTTTTTTCTTTTTTATTGGAGCCAGCCTCCTGGCCGCTCGCTAAGCTGTGGGTGACCACCCACAGCTTTTACAAGTGGCTAGGTGATGGTTGCGATGGTCTCAACCATTGCAATCATCGGGCTTGCGATGAGAGCTGGAAGCTCACTACTGACATCACTAGTGATGTCAGTAGGGCCGCTCCCAAACGGGAACGCCTCCGTTTACACAGCCACCCCCCCTCCCCGCCTACAAAACTGGGCGAGCTGTCAATATCAACAGCCGCGCCGTCTTGTAGTGAGCCCAGGAGCGACAAAGCTGCCGTCGCTCGCTGGGGCTCGCGCATGTGCACGCTCCGGCTCCGGCATGCGCAGTGGGGGACATCGACCCGCTTGCGAGCGCTGTGTGCTCGTGAGCGGGTCTGAATCAGGCCCTTAATCCCCAAAACAACATTTCCACTGCATTTCAGCCCTGCCACAAAAGGAACAGCTGACATGTTAGTGATTCTCTCGTTAACACAGGTGAGAGTGTTGACGAGGACCAAGCTGGAGATCACTCTGTCATGCTGATTAATTTAGAATAACAGACTGGAAGCATTAAAAGGAGGGTGGAGCTTGAAATCATTGTTCTTAATCTGTTAACCCTTGTTACCTGCAAGGAAACATGTGCAGTCAACATTGCTTTGCACAAAAAAGGGCTTCACAGGCAAGGATATTGCTGCTAGTAAGATTGCACCTAAATCAACCATTTATCGGATCATCAAGAACTTCAAGGAGAGAGGTTAAATAGTTGTGAAGAAGGCTTCAGGGCGCACATGAACATCCAGCAAGTGCCAGGACCGTCTCCTAAAGTTGATTCAGCTGCGAGATCGGGGCACCACCAGTGCAGAGCTTGGTCAGGAATGGCAGCAGACAGATGTGAGTGCATCTTCATGCACAGTGAGGCAAAGACTTTTGGAGGATGGCCTGGTGTCAAGAAGGGCAGTAAAGAAGCCACTTCTCTCCAGGAAAAACATCAGGGACAGACTGATATTCTGAAATAGGTACAGGGATTGGATTGCTGAGGACTGGGGTAAAGTTATTTTCTCTGATTAATCCCCTTTCAGATATTTTGGGGCATCTGGAAAAACACTTGTCCGGAGAAGGAAAGGTGAGCGCTACCATCAGTTCTGTGTCATGGCAACAGTAAAGCATCCTAAGACCACTCATGTGTGGAGTTGCTTCTCAGTCAAGGGAGTGGGCTCACAATTTTGCCTAAGAACACAGCCATGAATAAAGAATGGCACCAAAACATTCACCAAGAGTAACTTCTCCCAAGCATCAAAGAACAGTTTGGTGATGAACAATGCCTTTTCCAGCATGATGGCAATGCCTTTTCCAGCCACAAGGCAAAAGTGATAACTAAGTGGCTCGGGGAACAAAACATCTAAATTTTGGGTCCATGGCCAGGAAACTCCTCAGACCTTAATCAATTGAAAACTTGTGGTCAGTCCTCAAGAGGCGGGTGGACAAACAAAAACCCACAAATTCTGACAAACTCCGAGCATTAATTAGGCAAGAATGGGCGGCCATCAGTCAGTATGTGGCCCAGAAGTTGATTGACAGCATGCCAGGGCGAATTGCAGAGGTCTACACTGCAAAAATTGACTCTTTGCATAAGTTTAATGTAATTGTCAATAAAAGCCTATGACACTTATGAAATGCTTGTAATGTTACTTCAGTATACCATAGTAACATCTGACAAAAAGGTCTAAAAACACTGAAGCAGCAAACTTTGTGAAAACCAATACTTGTGTCATTCTCAAAACTTTTGTCCATGGCTGTACATATATATAAACTTCAGGTCAGTAGTAACATGTTACCACCACTCAACAAGCCTAAAAAGGAAGAATGCCTTCATTACACTTATCCAGCTTCATGAACTAAAGAAAGCAATGACTACTGGATTGGGCCTATTTACATGGAAGGCAATGGTAAAACATTTTTGTGAGTGATTCTGCTGCTTTGAAGGAAACAAGACAATCCCTCTCATATTCCTCCTTAAGATATCTTTAATCGCTATACCAGACATAAATGTCAGTAGGGATAATGAAGATGGCGAGGCTGCTCTTGGTAGTGATAGAATAGTGGCAGTGGCTGACATTATATTGTTGGTGGAACTAAGTTACATTGTAGTGTGAATCAATGTACCCGTGTGAGGATTGCAGGTGTTCTGTGCCTTGTATCCAGGGCCGGCGCTAGGCTGTGCCGCGCCCAGCGCCGTCCTGTGTTGCCGCCTCTTCCCTCCTCCGCTCCCTCCCCCCTGAGCTTAAATATATCCTATAGCGCTGGGTGGGAGGTGGGCGTTTCCTGCGCCCTCCGGAAACAGTAGCGCTCCGGGCGACGGACCGGTTTGCCCGTGCCTGGAGCCGCTACTGCTTGTATCTATAATATATAACTAGCTGATATGTCAGTCTGGCAGTTGCACAGTAGAGTAGAGGGGAGCACCCGCTCCCGTCAGGACTCTTGTCCTATGGAAACAAATTAAGAAACAACTGGGGTACAATTGTTCCCACCTCTAACTGATAAAGGAAACAAAGTACAGAGAGTCTTCAGGGGTGTCCTCCTTTGGATATGTGCGTACTTCAAATAAGCTGATATTGGTGTGCGCCATAAATCCTTAATAAGTTCCAAGATCTTTATTTATGGTAGATGGTTCTTGTACCAAAACTTAAATATGTAGGAGAAATATTCACTGGATAGTGTATTAACCTAATAAGCAGTCAATTTATTCCAGTAAAAAAAATTTAAAATACAAGCATCACAACAGAATCCTAAAAACCAAGGGATTGGAACCATACCAGCTAGAAGTAGTGATAAGCATTGTTAACCTATGGTTTGGGAGGTTCCGAGACTCCACAAGTAAGTCAAACATATTTGCGCAATTGCGATCTGTAAGAGATCGCAGCAGCAATGGAATTTGCGTCCATCTCTGATTCAGGCCCATAGACAACTGAGAACGACTGGCGAGAATATAAGTAAAATATATGCTATTAATCGGTAGGATGGAGGCTCTGCCACGTGTCAGTCAACAAAGATTTTTTGAGCTGCAGACGCTAGGATTTAGCAGTTGCTAAAAAAGTTTCAGGTGCAGCAGAGCAAGATGGAATCTGAGAGCTCTCCAAATGGATAAGAAATGGTATTAAAGTTCCCCTAATTGTCCTCTCTAACTGGAATTTGAAAAGGTAACTGTAAGCTGGGTACACACTGTTTGGCCGACCCGCCAACCTATCCGACGATTGCTAAGTGTATACACACCTCCAATTCATCTCCCTGATGTGCCAGGTTTGACAGCTCAAATGGGCGGGCATTTAAATCACCCGCCCAGTTGAGCTGTCAATCACCACCGGGTCCCCGCAGCATGTGTACGGGCGATCGGCCGGTCGTCCATACACACCAGCAGATAACCGATATATGTTTCAAATCTATTAGTCATCTGCTGTGCTGCAGAGCAGACAGGATATGTCTGTGTATAACGTCGATCACAGACATATCCGCTGTACTCATCCGGCGATGCACTATAGATATATCACCCATTCAAATGAATGGGCGATATATCTATTAGTGTTTACCCAGCTTTAGAGGTATTTAGGACACCTACTGAAGCCAACGTAACATGTTGACCACCTGCAAATCCACATAATGCTATAATTACAATTACATAACAGCCGAGTCAGTGAGCTTAGATTGCAAAGTGAATTGTAAGTGCTTATGTAAGAAAATCACGTCACCTTTCAACTTTAAATCAGAATTAGGAAAAGAAGTGTGAGGATAGTATTTGGGACGTATGTTTCACTGAAATAAGCTTCCTGTAGGGTCAAAAAAGTGTGGTACAAACTGAGCTGCTTAATCTATGTACATTAGGGGATGTACGCCGGGATCTCATACCCAACCCCATTAGGGGATGCAGTCAGCATCCCGCCGTGCGAAACCCCAGCGCCGAAATCCAGACAGAGTCGGGATCCCGGCACCAGAATCCCGACCGCCACAATCCCGATGATAGGTATAGGGCGTTAGGGGGAGGGATAGGGTTAGGCACTACGGGGAAGGGGATAGGTTTAGGGTGTGGGGAGTGGGAGGTTAGTGTTAGGCACCGGGGAGGAAGGGGTAGGGGTAAGGGTTAGTCTTACCGTCTGTCCCTATGGGTGACGGGACTCTGACTGTCGGGATGCTGCTGTCGGTATTCTGACCAGCGGCATCCGTTTGCCGGGATCTCATACCCAATCCGTACATTAAGAGTAAGAGCAAAAACAGAAGTACTGTAATTTGCTCCTGGGCTAAACCATGTTGCAATGCAAGTCTTTGCTTAAATAGTACCATTGCAGCACTGATAGATATTGCAGAAACAATGTTTGTCTCTCACAAATGATTAATGCTTGTGTATAAAGAAATAATTTAATCTGACCAACTTGTTGTCTGTGACAGGGTAAATCTTCCCATCCCATAGCTTGGTACAATTTACTGTACATTGGAACAGCGGAACTAACTGTGGTCTTGCAAGTACCAACTGCTCTCTTGCTCACCTCAGTTTGGTTCTCTGGATGTCTCTGCAGTTAAGACTCACTGGGGGGAATTCAATTGTTCTGCCGGCGGCTTTTTTTTTACAACGCCCGACAGAGCAATTGTTGCTCTGTCAGGGCGCGATAGCCGCCGGCGTCGGCATTTCTGTACACACTCAGGAGTGCGCGAGCAGAAATGTGTCTGAACACCCTGGTTAGGGCGCACTAACCGCAGGTAGCGCGCCCTAACCAGGAATTAAGATGGGTTTAGCCGTTTTAGATGGCTAAACCTCGTCTTTTAAGCGGCGAATAGGGCGATAATTAATGAGTGCCCAGAACAATTGAATATCAAACTGGGCACTCATTAATTATCACGCCCAAAAAAACAATTGAATCGCCCCCTCTGGATCTCTCTGCAGTGTGGCTCTCTGGATCTCTCTGCAGTGTGGCTCTCTGGATCTCTCTGCAGTGTGGCTCTCTGGATCTCTCTGCAGTGTGGCTCTCTGGATCTCTCTGCAGTGTGGCTCTCTGGATCTCTCTGCAGTGTGGCTCTCTGGATCTCTCTGCAGTTTGGCTCTCTGAATCTCTCTGCAGTTTGACTCTCTGGATTTTTCTGTAACTCTGTAGTTTGTCTCTTTTGGATCTCTATGTAGTTTGGCTCTCTGCATCCCTCTCTGGCTTGTAAATGTCTTTCTCTCAGCAGCTCAACCCCTACCCTAACTCTCACCCCCTACTGCCTAAACCTAACCTCCCCCTCCCCGCACCCTAAACCTAATACCCCTTCTCCGGTGCCTAAACCTAACCTCCCCCCCAGTGCCTAAACCTAGCCTCCCCGTCCCACACCCTAATACTAACCCTCCCTCCCGGTGCCTAATCCTAACACTCCCCTAGTGCCTAACCCTAACCCTGCTAGCTAATGCTACCCTCCCCCTAACACCCCGATACTTACCTTCGGGATGCCGACGACGGTCGGGATACTGGTGCCGGGATCTCGACCTGTCGGGATTTCGGCGCCGGTATTAAGACCGTCAGTATCCCGACTACATCCCCAACCTTTGTATATATCAGCTTCCATTAGCAGCTTTCTTTTATTTCCTCTGCAGGATCCCTAACTCTCCTCCATCCAAAAGCAATCAAGTCTTTATTTGCACATGTGGCTTTGTTTCTTTATATTACCAGAATGCTGCTGCTGTTTGGCTCACAGATAGGGATTACTTGGCAGCCTGGACCCTTGGCTTAATTGAAAGTGAAATTTATGTGCCTAATTAGGCATTAGACAGATATCGGGCGGATGTTGCTCCCGAACTGTGTGCATGAGAAAAATGCGCACACTCACATGTATGTACTTGCCCCCTATGTGGATGTCTGATCCGCTCCTAGTTATCATCACTGTATACTTGCAACGGTCCTTTATTAGATGCAAAAACTACCTCTTCAAACAGGTGCATTCACACTTACATCCAGGACTGCCTAGTCCGCAGTTCCGTCTGTACGCCCTCTCTTAACTTTGACAATGCAGGCTCATGGACGCCCCATTACAATCCAGCATTGCAACTACAGTCATAAGGGATAGATGCGCTGGAAATGCATATGACTCTTCATCTCTTGTACTAGCACAAGCTTATCTCAGGGACATAAGCAATGCGGAAAACATGCTACGCTTTAACAATATAAATACCTTCAGCTCTGCATAGGCTTCTATGTTATCATACCCCAATACATAAAGGTCCTGATTCAGAGTAGTACGCAATCACCATGGTTTGTGTATTACCCCGATGGTAGATTGACGCCTGCGCAGGGTCGGTACTGAGCATGCGCTTATGTGCTACTGCGAGATCTCTCACAGTTCCCCAAAGCTGCAGCCTGATTGACAGGCTGCGGCCATTTGGGGGTCAGGGAATGGACGGGACCAGCCTCCATTCTAGAATTCCTGGCCTCGGCTACGGAGCTGCAAGGGGCACTGTGACTAACCTCAAAGGTTCTCTCGCAAGAGATCTGATGCGGCATCTTAGGACGCAGCATTCAGGCCTCTACTTACACCAGGCGCCTCCTGCTGCATTAGCAGATTAGTTGTACAGTATTGCAGAGACAGCCACTTCCCCGAGACTGTGCATTACCGCACAACTCTGATTCAGGCGAAGAGTTCAGAGTGCGGGGTACATGGGTGGACAGGACATGCAAGAAGTCATCATGCCACAAATGGATGCTTGGATTTACCGTTAATCTTCAGATGGATCCCGTGACCAGAGACGCTCCAACGAATGAAGATAGATAGTCAAAATGGTGAAGGATGGCAATATATGACATCATCAGTGATCAAGCAGTTTAGAGGTGGATGATTACTGTATGATATACAGCCCATGTGACAAAAAGTGATATACTTTGGATCTTACCACAACCAGGGCTACAATGAAGTGTGTGACCAGCATAGGTCCATTATTCATATGAGAAAGAGCCACCGTGGTAAGACATATCTTTTATTACCACCCCTAGATACCAGGATATCCTAAAAGGTAACCAGCAACAGTAATTTATACCATCACGGTGGAGAGCCTCTGTTGTTGGACATCGAGATCTGTAAGCAATAGTAGCGTGCCACCCTCAGACAGTATAAGGTTTCCACGGCAGCATCTTCTCCATTACACTAAAATAGTTCAAACGCAGTCACATCACGGATCTTCTCACTGCTACTAGTCTATCCCAAGTCACCAGACACTATGTGCCCTGCCCTATAACAACTCATCAGCGTCTCTGGAACGCCATAGGGCTTGGAAACAGTGGAGCATATAATACTCAATAGGTAAGTTTTCAGGTATATAGTGGTATCAAAAGGTATTTAGCTGATGGTGATTCTGCAAGCCCTCATGGCTATAATTTCCACTGGAAAAGTCATCACAGTAGTTTGTAAAGTACAAATATGTATAGTATGGGAGTTTCCTACTGTCTGTCACTATAATTTTACTGGGCAAAGCTGCAGTGTTAGCTTTGCATTCAGTTATGATCCCCATCTCCTCCCCACCTTAGGCTTAAATTACTGCACAACCTATATGAAATAGGGAATACAGCAGAAGTACATGCATACACACAACACAATATTTCCCCATTATCTTCTGTTACATCAATAGAGATGCTGTGTGCAACAGATAGTGTTGGACCCCAGTGGCTGGAGACTAATGTGCTATGTAGCTCAAAGGCCCTAAGGATAGATAACGTCCTACAGGCAGTCTAGCTCCACAGTTCTAAATAATGATCCGTGGAGCCCCTTAAGAAAGGGGAGCCCAGGGCATATGCCCCACCCCCTCTTCATCTGCCTCTGTTTGTATGCTCTGTATGAGGAGATCAATAAGTATATACTGTATCTGTCTCTTATATATATACTGACCTATTCATGCAGTGCACAGTACTGTAATTCAGCAGCAATAAATGACTAATCAAAAGAGCATAATTGTCACGCCCAGGGCTGAGAGGCTACCTGGATCGCAGTCTCACCTCTCCTGGTGCTGTGGTGTGGGGCTTCCGGCGGCAGTGCTGGGTCTTGGAGAGCGGCGCTGGGCATGGTGAGTCATTGCAGACTGGGAACATCCAGCTGGAGGCAGGTGAGAGGGGGTGACACTGACAGCGCTGCCGCGCTATAGACTGATAGAGCCAAAAGCACTCCAGGGCTTGTGGCAGATGAGACCCTACCACAAGGGTCTTGTCGCAAGCCCGATAGTCGCAATGGTCTTGACCATCGTGACCATCTTTTTGGCTGCTCGCTATAACTGTGGGTGGTCACCCACAGCTATGCGAGCGGCCAGGAGGCCACTCTAAAAAAAGAGAGGGAGGGCACTGATTCAGAGCGAGCGCTCTGAAAAAGCGTCCAGCTCTGAATCAGGCCCTCTGTTCCATTTTTCAAATGAAACTAAAATTCTCCATGGCCTATCACCCTCAATCCAATGGTTCTACAGAAAGGGTCAATCAGGATCTAGAAACCTTTTTACGGATCCATATGTCCGCATCCCAAGACAACTGGGCAGACACTCTAACCTGGGCAGAGTTTGCTCACAACAGTTCCTACAATTCATCTACAGGTCAAACCCCATTGTTCATAGTCTTTGGTCGGCATCCCAGAGTACCAGATTTCAAAGAATTGCCAGTCTTCAATGTACCAGCAGTAACCGCTACACTACAGAAATTTTCGCAAATCTGGACTCAAGTTCATTCTGCCCTACGGAAAGCCTCTGACCATTACAAAATTGGGGATGACAAGAAGAGAAGAGCGGTGCCCAATCTGAAGGAGGGCAATCTGGTGTGGCTGCCAACTCGTAACCTTTGCCTCAAAGTTCCATCCAAGAAGTTTGCTCCCAGGTTCATCGGTCCTTTTCCCATTATCCAAGTAATTAATCCGGTGGCCTACAGACTGAAACTTCCACCCTATCTCAAAATTCCACATCTCTATTAAAACCTCTCATCCTGAATCACTTTCGCAAAGTCCTGCCACGCTCTCCCAAAGTTCTCACTGAGAGGGGCATAGAATTTGAGGTTAAACAAATCCTGGACTCTCATTTTCATTACGGTCAGCTTCAGTACTTATTGGATTGGAGAGGTTATGGGCCCAAAGAGCGTTGCTGGGTACTCAAGTTTCACTCATAGAATCCTGGTAAACCCAAGAAGTGTCCAGAGGCCACCCTTAAAGGAGGGGGTACTGTCACGTCCAGTGCTGAGAGGCTACCTGGATCGCGGGTCCCACCTCTCCGGGCGCAGTGGTGTGGGGCTTTCGGAGGCGGTGCGGGGTCTTGGAGAGCGGCGCTGGGCACAGTGAGTCATCACAGACTGGGAACCTCCAGCTGGAGGGAGGAGAGAGGGGGTGATACTGACACCGCTGCCGCGCTGTAGACTGCTGGGCGCGGCCATGTTGGATTTTGGTCAGGTGTCTGTTTGGGCCAATCAGCTTACAGCATGGTCAGGGAGGGCTAGTAACCAATCCTGCACTACCTGAGGGTACTAAAGGGCTGTCCAGAAGTCCTTTGGTTGCCAGTGCAACGTCTATCACAGCGTATGCTGTGAGCTAGTTCCCTGTGCTCCCTTGCTCCTTTGTGCCGCAGTTCCAGTGTGTTTCAGTGCATTCCCTTCATAACCTGTATCAGTCCAGCTCCAGAGCATCTAATCGCCTCCAGAGACCCGCCACCTGCCGGTCGCCCGGCCGACCCCGGTCTGCTGAGTTTTTTCCTGCCTTACCTCGGCCACATCTCGCCCTACGTGCTTCCTGACACCTCATCCTATTAATGAGTCATACCCTGCTACGACCGGCTGCCTTCCAGTATCAGACAACACCACCTCCTTCTCCATCCTACTCCACTCCGGGTCCAGCTCCACACCAACCCGTGACAATAATGGTATTATTTACCAACACTGCACAAAGCACGGGCTGAGAGGACCACTGCCCATAGCGCCATAGCCTGCAAGGACACAGCCCTGCACCCCCAGTCCTGGCAGTGGTACCAGCAGCCTATAGGGGGATAAAGCATTTGCAGACAGGCCATGGCCATCATTCCTCTGCATGCTAATTGGTCCAGCAAAGATGAGTCTGTTTTACTAACGCCTTTACTCTCCAAAAAATCAGTGAGTGTTTGCGGAACTACAGAGGTTCAGGTGATTGGAGGTCAAGTAACGAACCTGGACAACTGACCCCCCCCCCCCCCCAAGTGCCCAATTGTCCATGATGGATTCATAGTTACTATCAGAGATTAATATGTGTCGGTTACAAGTCACACTGGTTTATCCAAGTTTCTTGAAATCGCCGTGTTGCAATATAAGAAATTTGACACTTCCGTGTTAATCACGTAAGAAAAGCTGGAGTTGTTAAGTTAGCTTACTATAACGAACAAACATATGTGCCAATTACTATGATTACAGTCATTTTTTATTAGCCAACAACACAAGTCATAACTTTAATTAGTTCCATGAAACACAGACAAGTTTTTTTTTAAATAGGTCAACAGCAGAGTCCTTATTTACATGCTTTTTAATAAACGTGTTCTTATATGAAGAAACACAAATGTTTTAAAGTTTCCCAAAATGAGACATCTAATGTGATCTATAACTTGGCCTCATGTCAACGAACAATACTAATACATAATAATGTACAATAACTAGGAAAAGTTGTTGCATTGACAACTCATAGTGTATATATATATATATATATATATATATATATACACAACAATGGGTCCGGCTCTTCTAGGGAGCAATTAATATGTCTCGGTATCCGCATGTAAAAATTCGATACTTATCGGTAAGATGCAGCACTCATAGGACTTGTGAGAAGTATTTTTTCCAAAAAGTTAGATAATCAGCAACGATTCAGTGCCTTTATCATGGCAACATTGTCTTCAGGCTAACATACAAACATACCTTAAATACAGACACCATGTTACAAGTGAACACCTTCCGGGGCGGGGCTAACCACCAAACCAGGGGGTGCAAACTAAGGGCCTGATTCAGAGCTGAACGCTCTGGCCATCGCGACCATCGGGCTTGCGACGGAGACCCTGCAGTAGGGTCTCGCTGCCGCAAGCCCAGGAGTGATTTTGGCTCTTTCAGAGCCAAAATCACTCCCACTGACATCACTAGTGATGTCAGTGGGGTCGGCTTCAGACGGTAGGCGTTCCCATGGGAACGCCTCCGTCTGGCAGGCACGCCCCTGGCACGCCCACCAAAGGGGGCGTGCTGTCAATCAACATCGACAGCACGCCCCCTTTGGTGCGAGACCCGGAGCGATGGAGAGCCGGTCGCTCGCCGGGTCTCGCGCATGCGCACGACGGAGCTCCCTCCGTCGCGCGCATGTGCAGTGGGGGAACATCGACTCGCTTGCGAGCGTCCTGACGCTCACGAGCGGGTCTGAATGACCCCCTAAATTACATCATCACTGCCATACAATATTGCTCCCATCACCAAGGGGATAATGATACAACAAAAACATACACATATATAAAAGATCATATGGAAACACATTACTGGCTCAAAGGTTGATCTTGGCTGTAATTTGGCCAATGGCGGTGGTAAGGCAGGTCTTTTTGCCGGGGTAGGAGGATTTTTTGCAAAATTTTCTTTCATTTTGAGCTGACGGTTAAGACGATATTTTTCAATTAACCATTCAAATTTATCTGGTGAATTAGTCGGCAACAAAAGAAAGGCCTCTGGATAGAATGTTAGCTTCTCCAGATGTGAGCTCATAATCACTACATCCTGCGCCACCTGGGTGGTCTTCCTCCACGCGATCTGCCTCTGCCTATGCCACCGGTGGCCTCTTCTGGTGTATTTACGCCTGACGACAGTGTCGTCATGATATAGGCACTGAAACGTTGCACTGATTGTCTAACGTTTGGAATAAATACTATGCTGCAACTTACCGATAAGTGTATATATATATATGTATGTATATATACTTATATATATATATATATATATATAAATAGCATCGCCCGGGAGGGATGCTATATAAATATACTGGCCCTGATTATGAAGGCTTAACATATACAGTATATTAATTGGTAGAATATATACACATATATTTCCTGCATAAAACCTTTATTAATAAAGATGAATAATTCAAAGTTATAATTAGATGTATCGAGCCGTGGAGAGAGATAAGGTGGAGAAGTTGCACAAAAATTATGAAATATCAGTTAGAAGCTGATTGGTTTCTTGGGGCAACTTCTATAATTTCTCTCTCTCCAATGAGCCGATCCATCTTTAAATATTTGCAGTATTTTCCTCGAAAGCACACGCTTTCGGAGAATACCAACAAATAATAATTACCACCCCAATGTATGAAGGAGGGACCGCAGCAGATTTTGAGTTATACCTAATTACAGGAGGAATTCATTATTCCTCCTCTCCATAAGTATCTATTCCCAAAAGCTGTCATTTTTACATTGACAACTTTACGGGAAATAGATAGTTTTCCCTCCCTGCTCTACCTTACCGCAGCTGTAATCAGTGCTGTGCGTGCGCTCTTACATCCGTAAAAGCAGCGCATGTGCACCACTACTTACAGCGGTGGTAATTGTGTGTCCCCCACAGACAGACATATCGCATTGGCTGTGCTGCACAGCCGATGGACAGATATATCTGCAGACATATCTGTCCATTATCAAGTGTGTACGGGCGGTCTGCAGACCGCCCATACACATACAGTGCAGCTGCAGGAAGGGGGGTGGCGGGACACGCCCCTGACACGTCCCCGGCTGAAAACATGTTTACAAAAAATAAAAAATTCAGGATTCCTACTCATATTTGCCAACTTCTTTTCAAGCCCCTACTGGAGAATCCTGGCAGGTGCACAGTAGACTCTGGCACAAGCCCCAGCCTACTGCGCTGGAGGGAGCCCAGCACGGAGGCTGCACATCTCAGGCCCTCTCCTCTCTTAAACTGTTGCTGGGATGGGACGAGGTTGACGCACATCGTGTCATCAATATCCGTTTGGGTGCCAATGGGAAACTAGCCAAGTCTGTCAGGAGACCGGACGAGTCCCCCTAAAATCGGGAAAAGCATGTTTGTACTCTGGGCCTGATTCAGACCCGCTCGCTAGATGCGGCCGCTTGCTCCCAGCATATGGAAATTCAGCTAAGTGACGTCAAGGCAGCACTTGCACGGCAAGGCATAAGCACGCCCACTATGTTTTGGCGAGCGATCACTTTGTGCTTCTAGACACCCACAAGCCTGTCTTTAGCCGCCCACTAGCGTACGTCATCTCCAGGACGTGTATTTAACCATCGGTACATCGGGTTACATCGGATCTGACTGCAGCGCTTGCGGTTGACTGTACCCTACCACAAGCACTGCGAGCAGTTCAGTGTATTTTTCAACCAGGTGACATGTACTATGACGCTGCCTGTTAATTATGCACGCCCCAGAAACGGCGTTGAAATGCTCGTCCGCAACTCCACTCCCCCCGTTACTACTGCCCTGCCCCTGTTACCACCCACAAACGGCCTCTCCTGTCACTCATTCCACTGGGCTGTCTTTGCAGGGTGAGCGGGCAAAATCCGAATACTCGTACTAGTTTGCGCACGTGCACTGCGAACTACACGCATGCGCACATTAGCGAACATCGTCTGTAGCGAGCGGCCGCTTGCTAGCGAGCGGGTCTGAATCAGGCCCTCTGTGTGGGAAGGGGAAGGCGGCTGATATTTATTAGTGTAGACTTTTAAAAACTTTACATTTTATGTTTTGTTCTTCAATTTGTGTTTCACAGGCTCCAAGCGACTTTTGTTTCTAACTATCTACGCTTCCGGGTACTTACTGAAACTAGGATGAATTATGTACTGTGTGCATGTGAGCATCTATAGTGTGCACGGTGAAGCCACAACTAGTGCCATATTCCTGGAGCATCTGTTACTATTACTTATATGGGACTTCAGGCGCATTTCTCGTGTCTGTGGGCATCTCTGCATAGGTAGAAGAAATATGCGTCTTGTTTTGTTCCCACCGCTTGCAATTGTGGGCCTGATTCAGAGTTGCACGATGGTTATACTATGCGCAGTCGGCGGCCCGCACATACACACAGCAGGGCCGCCAGTCACCAATTTTTTCTTTTGCATTTGGTGGCCTACCATCGATGGCGAAAACCTTCACCATTGCCATCAGACCATCGATGATTGCTAACCATTGATGGTCGATGGCCACCAACATTGAAAACATGAATTGGCTTCCACACTTCCCAAGAAAGAGAAGTGGGAGGGCAGCAGGGTGGTCTGGGAGTACAAGTATGCATATAATTAACATTTCCATAACATGTTTAATTTACCTTTAGTAACTCTGACCCTTTAAACAGCCATAATAACTTCTGGCTTTCCCAGGACTTCCCATGTGTGCACCAATCCCTCTCCTGTCTGCTGTTTGTACTTAGTGAAATGAGGAAACAATGCAAATAGGAGGTAACTCCTGCAGGGTGTCAGCTGTATAAAGTCAGTGCTCAGCAGCTGTAGAGGCTGTCAGGACTCTGCAACCATGGGCCTGAGGAGACTGCTGCTGAGTGTTACCACCCTGCTGTCCCTCATCACTGAGGGTAGCTCAGAGCCGTAAGTCATGGTAGTTCTGTTCTACCCTCAGTGTTCTACATTCTGCTGTCTCTGCTGTACACTGTGTCCTGCATTCAAGGCTGTGCAGCTTCACATTAACCAGTCTGATTATTCAGCCTGTGTCCTTCCAGGGACACCCATAATATAAAGAGCCCCAGTCCCCACAGCAGTAATCAATCATTTTGATAGATACTGTGTGTCAAATTTCATTATTGTACATGGAATTCTATAAATATGCTGTGAGTGTAGTAGTTAAATATTTTTTGGGAGTTCTTGATTTTTAATAGTTTATTGCAGCTTATATAACTGTATGCTTAATGCTGGATTTGGATCATGCCTGAACAAAAAAATTGTTAATTAGATCACGGTGTAAAGGGGTCTGTTATTTAGAAACATTGAAGGCTACATCCACGTTCAAGATATTATTTATTATTAGGCTAAGCAAGCAGTCTGTCACACAGTAACTAGGTCTGCACATGCCCATTAGATTGTCTCACAAGGTAACTGTTTTGATATTACTAGAGTGACAGCACTGGAGGCACGCAAAGTGCTGGCCTCAGGCTGAGTGTTCGTTACCAGAGGTGGAAGTGCCAACCTTGTACATGCAGAATGGGTCCTCAGTGTCAGCGGTAGCTGTGGTTGGGGGCAATGTAATGGCCAAGCTCCTCCACACTCCCAGTGATGTGTGGAAATCAGCCAAGCACTCCCATTACTTGTGATAAGAGGCGAGTCGGGTGGTCTGACTACTGCCGGTATGGCCCAGGCTACCGTGATGGTGATCAGGTTAAGTGTAAAGGGGATGGAGCAGGCAGAGCTGAGGCATACGAGCTTCTCCCCAGCAGTCTGTTATGGGGTCAGTCGCTATGTGCTTTATTTCATGGTGTGTATAGGATATTGCCCAGACTGTGCCCAACAAAATTTTAAACATTCCCTTAATAGCTGCAGTCTGCTCACCGGAGTGGGGGGTGGGGAACTAGCGCTATCATTGCACAACATAAGCCTGATATGGAGAAACTGTTTTGTCCAGAGAGATATACTGGCTCACTTGTAGCTTGATAAATTGTATTAGGCAGCTCTACCCAACCCCCCCCCCCACTTCACAGCTCAGTGGTACTTTCCCATCGTACCAAACAGGTCTCCGGGTAGAGGACTGATTTCTCCAGTGAGAACCACTTATGAAGTTGGCGAAAATGTTTTGTTTTATTTTTTTTCTCTCCAGTGAATTGGATCTTCTCTCTTTGGTAATAAATTGAATCTGTGCTCTCTAGTGATCCAATCACAGCACATGGCAGAATTCCTTTTTTTTTTTTTTTTTACTTTAATGGAAATCACTTTACTGGGTGATATACTTACACATTAGATGGGAAAGACAATGGAATAGATGTACAAAGCCTTGGAGAGGGTAAAAGTGGACAGATAAAGTACTACCAACCAATCAGCTCCTAACTTCTTTCAAACACAACCTGTGACATGAGTTAGTAGCTGATTGGTTGGTAATTTATCCCCCTCCAAGGCTTGGAACACTTATAGATCCTAATTTCTCTAATGAACTATGTAAGAAGAGCATGTGCAATAAGATGTAGAAAATGTGGAGCATTAGTGTACATTGTGTGTATTTGTACTTGTTGCTGATCTGTGTATATTATGCTAATAGTGAGGATATTTAGTAGTTGTTGCTGTTGCTATCCCCTGTCCCTGCCCAATGTTTTTTTGCTGTGTTCCCTTCCTTCCCGAGTCTCCACCCAATGTTCCAGCTTTTCAGTTTGTCTTACTGTGGATGATGGGGTGTGTGTTCCCTGGTTCAGTATAGAACCCTATTTACTGGCTTATTGCAACCTCTCAACTCTCCTGATGTAAGTGGGACAGTCCTGGGGATCAGGATTTATTTCCCAGTACCAGCACTGTTGGGATGTCTGCTCCAGTGACTGCTGCCCCCTCAGAGCCGGGCTACCAGCCATCCATTTATAGGAGATGTGACAGGCTGGGGGCAGCCAAACGCTTGAGCAGTGCTGAATAGACCATGTGACATGGCTCCATTTAACATGACTACACCCCCTTCATGTGCACACGCCACTGCTTCATTGCTACCCCCATTCAGCTAGGCAGCTGTGTGTACAATGTGCTTGATTCACCGGATTGGCAGCACTGTACCTGGATACGATTAGTTGGTAACTATGCTACTGGTGATTAATGGGGAATTCCACTATTTCTGGTAATTAACACTACTACCCCCCACTCTCCTTCCATTGCACTTTTGAGGCTCCTCCTGACATTGGGCACCAAATACTGGGCAACAACTTCTATTACATATGCCCAGCAGTCTCTTCTAATAAGACTGCCAGCAGAGGGCATTTAATAATTATAACACACTAGTCTACTCAAACTGATTGGCAGTTTCATTGATAATTTATGTGGGGGGGGCCTATTGGGCTCTTTGGGCATAAATTAAGTGTAGCGCCCCCCCCCCCCCAACAAAATAAAGTATTAAGAGGCTACCGTAACAAACGCAGTCAACGTAGTCCATTGTGACTGTGGTCTGGGCAAATTTATCAAGCTCCAAGAAGTGTAGCTTCTCAGAGCTAGCATTCCAGTAGTTAATGCAATCTTTTGCTGGTGTTGGTTTGGATGCAGATGAGTGAGGTCTAAATTCTACCTTACAGCTGAGATGTTAGTTGCTGCTTTGGCAAGGACTCCACAAGCTCTATCAACCTCATGCTGTAGCAGAGAGGCCAGTCTTGTACACACAGTACAGTAAAATGACATAATATATATAATAATAAAGTAGACTTATTAAAGGGGTGTAAGAAGTCCAGAGCAGATCACTGTATGAAGAAATAATAATCTCCATGCAAATGACAGGCAATTCAGCAAATATGGAATATGGCAAATCTAAAACAGTAGTTTGCAATAAGCTAGTTAATGAGTAATAACCCTCAAACCGTGAAATAGGTCTGCTGCAGCACCCTTTTGGCTATTACTAGGGGAAACTTAGTTTCTCAATTGCTTCAATGCACTAGATTCTAAAGACACAATAACCCAATAACCATACTCTGATGGGGAAACTGAACCTGCCATGGAGCTGATGCAGGTTTCGAAGGTGCGACTGATGTGTACGGCGATGCACTTCAGCTTCTATGTATGCCAGGGCGTCTTGGCCCTTGTCCATTTGGATGCATGGGTGTACACCAGGGAAGGGCTCTGCAGCAACATTAGCAATAAAGTCGCAGATGCGACAAGTGGCAATAGAATCAGGGATTGCTGTGACTGCATCCGACTAGGAATCTGTCCCTACAGGTTATCCCATGGACCTCTTATCTCAACTCACTTGCCTGTCTAGGTCGAGTCTAATATTGGCGCTCAATCCCCACCAACAGCTCACTTCACAAAGGGCGGAATTTAATTGTTGCACCCAACAGGAGCTATTCAATTGTTCCTCCTGTCGGGCACGATCAGCTGCCGGCACACTATCGGCTCGCAGCCCCAGCAGGGTGTGAACTGAAACGGGCGAAAAGTAACTTGTTTGGGCGCCCAAACGCCACTTCGCAGCACTTTGGTCGGGGGTAGCCGCTTTACTCAGCTAAACCTGACCACTTTGGGCGCGATCAGCACGAAGAACTGCGATAATTGAATAGCTCCCCGTGATCTACCGTCACTTTAGACGGGAGATCGGGCGCGTTATAACAATTGAATACAGCCCAAAGACTGTAATCCAGGGGTAGCCTACTCTCAGATGGTGCCGGGCTCACTGATTAGCTCAACTGGCGCACAAGAAATGGATCAAATCAGTGTGGAACTTTTACTGAGAGGGAGAGACCGCACCTATCTGAGTATCAACAAGTCCACTGTTATAATCACCTTCATACTGCATTGGTTACGTACAATAAATTAAACTATCAAAGACTGACTTTCTCAGTAACTACCGTATATAAATTATTCTACAGACTTATTCAATGTTCCTATAGAATTGTCCTGCAATCCCACTTGCTATACACCAGGGGTATTCAGCTATACATTAAAGTACCTATGTATACCGTACTGCAAAAAACTATCATTCAGGATTGTGTCTCGAATTGAAGGTTTCCACCATCAATGTCCAGGACACTTATGGTAATTTCTTGAACGGTGGTAACATTCGAGTCTGTGTGCACAAAATTAGAGTACACCTAGAATGGAAGACTTTCCTTAAACAATACAGTTGCAGTGCTGACCTGTGTAATTAAAGCAGTCAAAAGGATACTTGTGTATGACCAAATGTATTCTGCAAGTTGGCGAGCACAAACCAGTTTCCCTTCTGAAAGGTGGGTACTGCAGACACTGGAATTCTTAATGTCCTAGCAGTCTCTCTTGCTCTCTGGATTTCTCTTGGGCAGCTTCCTCTGCTTCTGTAGACTCTCTAAAACTATGGAGGGACTGTCTCTCTATACAGGCATCATATCTCTAACCAGGATGTTTCCCACTCTAAGAAACTCCAGTAAACTGACAAGTTAAACAAACAACTTCTATTCTCTGCTATTTCTCGGCTCAACTCCCAACAACAAAACTTTCGTGTTCACTGGTTCCTCCAAACTCTCATACAGTAATCATTCTACATTATTTGAGGTTCTCCAACCACATGCACTCCCTTTAATTAAGCCCCCTGTGTGTGTTTTTTTTTTTTTTTTGTGTGGGTTGTAGTTCTTTTTAGGGACTGCCATTGGTGGATCAACCATCAATGGCACCAATAGTGATTAACTTTGATGGTAAGAAACTGTTGACATGTGGTGGTTTCACCCACTGATGATCAGCCCTGGTCTACAACTAACCAGATAGAAGGCCAATCAGAGGTGGGGGTGGGGCTTTATGGGTCACATTAGGGAGTGGAGTTAATTCTGCGTCAAGTAAATGGGAGAAAAAACACCTTCAAGAAGCTCTGTACCACCAATGACAAAACTATCTACAGCCGATGGCCATCCCTAGGTCTTTGCAGTATCTGGGCCTGATTCACAGCCGGACGCTATTTGCCCTCGCTCATTCAGAAAAAGGGGCCGGATATTTAAATAGAGCGCTCGCTCTTTGCGGTCTGTTGACTCCTCTATGTCTGAGCGAGCGAACGAAATATGCGCTTGCTATTTTGTAAAAACGCCCCCTGGCCGGTCGCATCATACGTCATCTCTGCTATTAGATTAATCGAGTACATCGAACTGCTCGCAGTACTTGTGGTTGGAACTGCTCGCAGTGCTTGTGGTTGGAACTGCTCGCAGTGCTTGTGGTTGGATTTTCCTACCGCAATCATGCGAACAGTTCAGGCTAAGACAACTAAGTGACGTGGCCGATGACGCTGCTTTGTTAATTATGCACACCCTTACAACTCCCGTTTTGACCATTTGGCGCGCCTGCGTTCGGATCTCCACTCCCCGTTTTCAAGCACCTTCCCCTGTTACCACCCACAAACGCCTCAACCTGTCACTCAAATTAGCAGGCACTCGCTATTTTGCGAGCGCTCGATTTCCGACCGCAATGACTGGTTGGTGCATGCGCATTATGACCCATACGCATGCGCAGATGTGCGAACATCACTCGGAGCGAATGAGCGGCTGCTTACGAGCGGCTCTGAATCGGGCCCTCAGTTCCTTGCAGTTAGTGGGACACAGTTAAAACTCATTCTGCAAGGTATCACTTTATCACACATTAATGGCAGCATGTTAGTGGTTTAGGTAATGTATTTGTTTTTTGATGTGTTAATGAGATGTCAGAACTGAAACATCCATGGCCGCTTGAATTCATATCACTTGGTGAACATCTGTACTGTAACAATGAGCGACTTTCATAAACTTTGAATTCCTTATCATGTAGCTTGCATTGCTTCCCTTTATGCACAAACTTTGCAGACTCTGCTTGGAGTTGGCTACGTCGCATATTGCTTGAATATCTTATGTTTTAAAGTCCGTAATCTGGAAAATGATCTTTAACTAATCCTGTAAACTGCAAGTATTTGATCACCTGGATTAAGCAAACTAATGCTGCTGACTGTGGTGTGACAATGACCCCCCCCATTTACAGTAACTGTGCTGTAGCAATCATAAAGCCTCCCATATCCACATATCTTTCTCACCCAGTTGCTCTGGGTGACAGAAGGTTTTGCTACTAACTAATGGGTGGGGGGGGGGGGTCTTGTCTATGGAAGACTGTGGTACGCAATAGCATGTCCACACCAGAATGTCAAGTTAGGATGTCAACCTGATTAAAATATAAACAAATTAAAATTTTGACATTACCGTTGGCATCATGGATACCTTTTAGAAATGCATTGACACAATGACAATGTCAATATTTCATCAGTATAGACCTGAGGATTGCTGACATGTCTGACTTAGGGGTCTATTTACTAAGCGGTATTAGACAGTGGAAAGTGATAAGGTGCCAGCCAATCGGCTCTCAACTGTCATTTTTCTAACACAGCCTGTTAGATAACAGTTGGGAGATGATTGGTTGGCACTTTATCACTTTTCACTCTCTCCTAACACTGCTTAGTAAATAGACCCCTTAATCTACCGGACCGACTCCAAATATCTCACTGAAAGGGCAAGTTGCTTTTTTGGGGCACATATCTCTATCGCTCCTGTGTCACTATGTGGAGTCCCATGTATATATTAACACTATGTTGTGTCTCAAATGTCTCTTATCCTAAGTGGATTCCTGAATCTAAACTACCTTTTGTAGTTATGTACACTGGTGGCTGCTGCCCAAATATACTGGAGGGGGAGGTGTTGTCTCTTCCTGGAACTGCCGGTCCAAATTGCAGTTAACAAAAAAAAGCTTCCGATGTGAAGCCACTTATTCTGTTGGCCACACCTTGATTCAAGAGGCCCCTGTTTCTCCTCGCACTGGGTGATACCCAGCCCCTCTAGTCTTTGAATGCTATACTCTCCACTGGAAATCAGGACTATACCACCACAATTGGGATGGATGGGAGGCACGAAACTGTTTTTATGCTTGTCTATCCAAAGGTGGGTACACACCTGTGCTCATGATGCAAAAATGTGAATGGTTTCCCTTGAACTCTCCCCAGCACTCCAGGACACGATATGGTGCTTAAGTGTCCGATCTGACAGACTATCTATCGTGCGTGTGCTGTGTACGAGATTAGCACATCTTGCCTACAGTAGGCAAGATCTGAAGATATGACTGACAACCCACGGGTACGCTCATTGTGATTGGATACATTTTAAACTATTTGTTCTGATGTGTCAAAATCTGGGAGGGAGCGATCTCTTTCACAGCGGGGGGTGTGTTGCTGCAAATGGGCTTAGGGTGTGGCTGTGTCATTGTGGACCCACCCCTTTTCACAATGCCAAGATTAACGGCCATGTGAAGAGGAGGGTAGGCACATGTCACGGAGGCCGGGAGACTTGCCTGCCTTTCTGGGGGGCAGGGAGCAGCACACGATCTTCTGGAGGCTCCCGGCTGGGAGGGTAGGCAAGTATTCCTTAAGTCTGACCTTTTGTGAATGTAGAAATTCTTGTCTATTTTAGCTCCTTATGGGAACAAACTGGAATATAATGAGCCCCAGAAAATGTCACAAAGGACTGTAGTAAAAGATTCATAAACACCTGTATTTAATACTGGAGCAATCGCAGCAGTGGGAATACTGTGGGAAAGTGGCATTGGGTGTGGCTGTGATAAATGGAGAAATGTTTAATTGTGGGTGAGGCTAGTATGATGGATAATGAAAATGTTCATTGTTTTTACTGTACATAAAATGAACTTTTTTTTTTTTTATAATGTAGTGTCCTATATCCAGCATAGGGTGCAGGATAGGCACTGCGCCATTGTTAATTCTTGAAGATCTAGGTGTGGTGTTCCCACAGCTAGAGAAATATTTCTAATTTGTGTATGTATATTTTATTTTTTTGGTCTTTCCTTCTAGAGATGCACTGATGGCTTTTAATATGCTACAGGAAAATGCAACATTATGGACATATAAAGGGGCCTATTCATGATTATCAGACCCAGATGATTAACATTCTAACTCTCCACGGCTACTAGAGCAATTCATTATTGGTGCGGTGACAGCTGATGTGAATTCAGCTGTCTCAGTGAGCTGCTTCACTGCACCTTTTCGGAGCAGTGATACTTTTCGGGACTGCGCATGCGCGACTTACAGGTCACACATGTGCATAAGAGCCCAGACGTCCAATGGAAGAAGTCAGACAGGGGCGGAGGGATCCCTCATCGCAACCCAGACTGCCTTCCCATAGAGGAGGAGCGGGTTGCTATACACAAGCGGGAGCATTTGCTATCTGAAGATGGCGAATGCTCCCGGAGTCTAGCTCCAAAAATTTAAATTTTTGAGCTTGATTAATTCTGTCCCCGTACTAGTGTATGGGGACAGCGGGCCATTCCGCAAAGGGAAGGTAAGCAGGAGATTTTTGGAAAACACCCAGAATCCAGCCATAAAAGTTAAAGGCCCAATTTAACAACTATGCATAACCCCCTTCGCACTCACCAAAGGGGGTTATATCATCCTTTCTGTATTTAACAAACCTCTAAGATTACCACTTTCTCACTGCATTGCTCGTGCCATCTTTGGATGTCGCGAGTGAGGCGGCCCCCATTGCCGGCAATGGGGACCCGGCAGCAGCCTTTCTGGCTTTAGCAAAGCCTTCCAGGTTAAGCAGTCATGCGCAGACTGACCGTCGCACATGACTGAGTAGCCCATCGCTGGCAGTGATGGGCTGCCAGCAGCTGAGCAAAAAACCCCGCCAAACAAGGACATCGCTGGTCCTCGTCGGAGGGCTAAGGATAAATACCGGTGGCATATTCGTTTGTATCACTGTGATGCTAAACAAAATATGACCCTAGTGTTTAAGTTCCTTGTTAAATGGGGCCCTGTGTACGAGCCCCTGGATCTCAATGTAGTGCTAGAATACAATGTGTACATATGTAGGGGAGTCCACACATCAGAGGGGCTTAACTAGGGTGTTTACTTATTAACCACAGAGTCTACAGCCACCTGGTTATCTGGTTAACACAATACTAGATGCAAAATAAATAAAGTGCTGTCAAGCGTGGTTTAACCAAGCGGCTGCTAAAGAGATAGTAAGACTCCTTGATAATGAATGGAAAGATAAAAAGAAAGCAGCTCTTCAATTAGAATATTAAACAATTTAATTTGACCAAATACATCAAAAAAATCATAAACCAACTGAATGCTGGACAACAAACATTCTAATGACTGGCAATGACCCACTGGCATTGCAACTACCTTCCTCCCTCACTGGGGATGACGGCAGTGGAATTGGCATAAGAGACCTACACGTCCCTGCAGGATACCAGTATTTCTTCACAGGCCCAAAGAAGACTCCAGTGTATGGGTCATTGCCAGTCATTAGACCTACAGACTTTCATTTTACATTGCAAACTGGTAATATCTATTCACTCTCAATTGCCATTCTAATCCATTATTGAACTTCATCCAGTATATTTATATTGTGCCACAAAAGGGTTTTTCCATTATCGGGAGTTTGAACTTTGACATGCATGTCTGAAATCGTTATTTGTGTTTTTCATCGCATCTAAATGTTTGTTGCCCAGCATTCAGTTTTTGTTTATGGGCTTTTTTTTTTTGTTTTTTTTATGTATTTGATAGAAATTGGTCAAATTAAATTGTTTAATATTCTAATTGAAGCGCTGCTTTTTTTTTTTTTTTTTTTTTTATCCGTTCACGATGCTAGATGCAGCCTGGAACAATTTGGTATGCTGGGTGTTGTGGTGCACCAGGTGGTAATGAGACACACACACTCACTCACGTCAGCTAAGTAGTGGTACTGTGTGTTCCTCTATGTAAGTGGAGATCGTGCAGTGTAACAGGGAACCTTTGGGGGCTTTGTATGGCTCTGTAGCAATGGGAAGTCTGGGGGTGCTTCGCAGCGTTCCACTGGAGAAAGGCCCGTGGAGGTCAGACCTCCACAGAGCCGCAACGGATTTTAGTGCCTGTCGGCTCTAGGACTAGGATTTGAGGCAGTGCAGAGGCTCCTCTAATATTTTCTGCAGAGGTGTATTGAAGCAATAGAAAACCACAAGTTTGAGTTTTATATAATTGAAGGTGCAAGGTCCCCCAGCAGCACAGTAATGCTGTCTGGCTCCTGTCTTATTGATAGCAGATTAATGCATATACAGGTGTCGGACGCTACAAAATTCATACATTCATCATGTATGTTTGTTTGTTTTTGTTTTTTTCTTATCCTCTTAGGCAATATGTCCTGAGCACACCCGCAAAGCTAAACAGTGGAGAAACCGGAAAGCTCTGTGTAAACCTTGTGGAGTGCAGCGAGCACCTAGATCTCAATGTAGTGCTAGAATACAATGGAAAGAATACCACCATCATTGCAGTAGATGTCGCTACTCCTACATACTTTGCATGTAATGATTACCAGGTAAGGACCAGACTTGAGAGTGAGCAATCCACATAACATGTTATACACTGACAGTCATATTTTATTAGTGTTGTTGGGACAGAAAGGGGCGTGGCTGAGACTGGTACCGTATAACAATACATTTTTCCAAGAACCACAGTATTTCTCAGCCAACGTGCAGTTACCTGGCTCTAAGTTCTGTTTGCCAAATGGCAGTTTATAGCTAGTCATGCACATAAGCTGTGTCGGCATACAATGCTTAGGGGTATATTTACTAAAATGCGGGCTTTTAGAAATGGAGTGGTTGCCTGTAGCAACCAATCATATATTCTACTTATTTACCCTAGCAAGCACCTTCTAGACCAGTGGCTCTCAGACCTGGTCCTCGGGATCCCACTCATGTCATGTTTTCCAGATCACCCAGCAGGTGTATTCACTACTCACTGGCACATTTTAAAAGATCCACAGGTGGAGGTGATTTCATTTGTGATTCTGTGAGGAGACCTGGAAAACATGCACTGTTTGGGGTCCTGAGGGCAGAGTTTGAGAACCTGTGTTCTAATGCAATAACATTTTGGTTAAGTAATTGAGCGTCTGTGAGAAGTGAAGTATCCTCAGTTGAACTTTGTCTCCTCCTCAGATTCCAACTGTCCCCAGTTCCGTGCCTGTGGCCATCATCTTTTCTGCAATTGGGAAGACCACCGACATGCGGGAGAGGAAGACAGTGGTGATTAAGCCCACTTCAAATAACTGTCTGTTTCAGATGGACAAACCCATTTACAAAGCTGGCCAAAAAGGTGAGCCGACCAAAGACAGACATTAACTTCTCTAACCACGTGCCATACAAATATGAAAATATGGAGAAGTGGGATAAACTTAATCCCAGCCCAGATCCTCCCTGTCCCCATACAGTTTGTGCAAGCCTCGTGTATGTATCCTTCAACACAAGATGACTTTATTTTTCTTTTCCTGTTGCAGTACTGTTCCGTGTAGTCTGTCTAAACCCCCAGCTGAAGGCGGTAAATGAGAAGGTGGGTGACTAATTTGGGGATAAAAGAACCCTCTCCATTTGTTTTGACAGCCTAGAACACTGCTCTTACGGAATTTGACACCATACACTACTCAAGGAGAACTTGTACTATATGGAGACTTTCAGGAGAACTTTGTAGACTTCTAAAGGGGCCTATCAATTAGACGACTTTTTGAACAAACCGACCAAAGCCAGGACGTTTTGTTCAGAAAGTCTTCTAATGCATAGCCGGCAAGGACCTGCGATGCGTGTGCAAGCTGGGTCCTTGCTGACCAAGACTATCTGTGGAACATGCTCGTCAACCTGACAACGAGCGTCAGGTTCCACATGTTCACATATAGGTCTGTCTCCTGCACTGAATGACGTTCAGTGAACACCATTCAGTGGACACCTGAAGGTCTAAACGCTAGATGTTCAGTTTTTCAGGTCACCTAATGGATAGGTCCTTTTTTAATCTAGGTACACTAAGATTATGTCCAATATGGCTGGTTGGAGCAAAAGTCTGGTATTGTATGGGAGCATATGACCATTGCTCAAACACCAGAAAACTGACAAAATGTGTTGGTCAGACAAACTGGTTAAATCCAAACTGACTTTTTTTTTTATTTTAAATTATCTCTGCCATAAATTGGTATGAGATGGTTGGATTTATATTGCTCCTGTGGAGCCACAATTTTAGAAGCAGTCGTGTATAATAGGTCCTCAATGACCTCTACCCGATACCAGTCAAGAATGTCCTGGAAATACTCAGTGGAATACTACATAAACATGTTTGGGGGGGAGGAGAATTAGGAAGATGATTAATGAGGTAGGAGTTCGCAAAGGTGCACTTTTGGGGGTTTATTAAAGCAAAACCATGTTTCTGCCCTTTAAAAAAAAAAAAAAAAAAAAGTTGCTGAATAACCTGCCATTTTTTTTTTACCAACTCTTACCTTCTATGGTGTAAAGAGAGGGGTTAAATGTCAGGGATGAGGAGGGTCAGTTGGTCATTTTTCAGTTTAAAGGAAAATATTCAGTGGCAGTAAGTTGTGCTGAAGGAACAACTTAAAAACCTTCTGAAACAGTCTTCATAAACTGGGCCCTGGGAGGTACCTGAACAAGGCTCATGTTGGCGGTACAGTAACATTAATTGCCGACATGCTGGCTGAGCCTGATACTGTACAGTATAATGGCCACCTAGCAGAACAGTGACCTGCGTACATAATTAGCCTTTCCCTCCTTATACCAAGTAAATGTACCAGAGAGACCATTATTTTATTTAAAGACTAATATTTTATTTTTTATTTTTTTCAGTTCCCAGCTATATCCTTGCAGGTAAGACAATTAGTACTTTAATTTCACACTTATTAGGCTGTGCTTATGAATGCTGTATTCCAGCCATTGACACATGGGGGGCCTGATTCTAATGCAATGCTGAGATTTATGCAAATGGTCAATGGGTTTTCAGCAGTGCACTCGGCCCACAGCTTATGCAGAAAGTTGCAGTAGCGACGCTGTCCCTAAAATGTACTGGGAGAAGACTATTCAGGTGCACGGAGGTGTACAGTCTTATAGGTGTTGCTGAACTGGTTGCGAGCTCTGATGCTTAACTGCCTACACTAGTGGCCATACTGACGTTGAATCTGCACCCAGCATGGACAGGTGCCTGTCCAGTGTAAAGATACAGGATATGAGCATCTCAGTTCTTGCACATTTAGAAGCACCGATGTACCCCAGGCAAAGGGTTTCTACTACTATTTGGTATAAAGTCGCACACTTGACTGCGGCAAGACACAACGACATGGCTGTGTCTAACTCTGAACTGGGCCTCATGGCATAATGAAGCTTCTATCCATCCATGCTATGCTCTACATCATATCCTGTGGTGGTCTCCTAAGTGTGAATTGCTATTACATGCAATAAAACCATTCCGCCCTTTCTATTATGCAAATACAGCAGTAAGTGTATGACTCCCCCCTGCTGCATTTGCAATCCCAGCACTGCAACAGACGTTGCAGTGCTGGGACCATCGTGACCATCGCAACAATATGTGGTCAACGGTGAATGCTGCTGGCCAGCTGAGTAAGCCTCTGCTTTCTCAGGCTGGCTGGTTTGCAAGCCCAGGAGACTGCATTTGTCCACGCAGTCCATGGGCTGGCCACTTCCGGAAAACTGGGTAGACACGCCCCATTTCCGGGAACGCCGGCCAACCAGCCCTCCACCACCTCCTTAAATGCCTCCTGCCTGTCAATCAGACAGGCATTCAATGGGCTCTGCATTCTTCACACTCGGAATGGGTCCTGCACAGGCACAGATTCCCGATAATTGTGAATCTGCGTTGAGCAATGCACTGCTGAATTCGGCCCTATGTCATAAAAGCAGTGGCATCACTAGGGTTGGTGTTGCCCAGTGGGATCCACAGCCCCCTAGTGATGGCGCTGATTTGTGATCAGTAGAAATCGATAGCCTGCATTGCAGAGCCACACACGATTGTTGGCCATTGCTCACGCTTGTAAACAGAACTACGCATGCGCAGCAATTGTATTGTGATTATGTTTGCACAGAGGAATTAATGCAAAGTGAGTGCCAGTGATTGGGGAGATAAAGGGGGTGGCAGAGAAACGCAGGTGTCGGGACTGCCTGTGACAACTTAGACTTGCTCAGGATAGCCGCCTGATCTGTGTTTGATGCTTCCATATAGTCAAACACGAAGTTGAATTCTCCGACCTACATATTATGCATCAAAAATGCTCTGCAGCAAGGCTTTGGGGGGGGGAAATGCCGTGAGGACACCATGAAGTAGTGCAGAGTTCTGCTTATAAGTGGCCAATCCTAGAGCAACTCACAATTGAAGTGAAACTGTTTGATCTCCTCTTTCCATATACTGCACAAGCAGTGATGTACAGCTGCTGCCTGGGGTCTCTTGGCAGCAGGGCTGTTCATGCACTGATTCAGGATCTTGTGCAGTCTTGGTCAGCACTTGATACATCCAGACTGTGGAAGACCTGCTAGCAAAGCTGTAACTTACTGCATTACCAGGAGAATTTTAGATTGATTGTAAAGTCTGCCACAGTCTGGATGTGCTTGTGGGGGAGGAGTGATTGATGCAGGCACACGGCTTCTCTGGATCCACAACTGGGTCTAAAGGACAGTGGCACAGACAGGGGTGTATCTAGGGGTCAGGGCACCCCTGGCAAAGTACAGAACCCCTGCGCACCCCCCCCCCCCACACACACACACAGGAACTCCTGCACTGCTACTGATAAGCACTGATTCTGGCAGGGACTGATTACAGAAAACAGGGTCTGACAGGCCGTAAGACATTGACATCAAATGAAATATTCTGGGTCTCTCCAACTCCCCTGGCGAGTGCCATCCTGGCCAATAGGAAGATATGCCCCTGGGCACAGACAGTGTAGAGACTGATCCAGGAGCATGAAGCTGTGGGTTAGGAATTTAGGATCAAAGCTGGAAGGCTTTGATGAGGTGAATCTTAAGAGCCCGTTTGACATTTTCTGGAAAGGCAAAGTTCCAGTGGTAGAGAGCAGCACAGGCAAAATCTTGGTGACAAAGGTGAGAGGAAGTAATTAGAGACTTCAATCATTTTGTGAAACAAAGCTGACAGAAGTGGGAAGGGAGATAAGGTCAGAGATGTAAATTGAAGGTCTGGTATCAGAGAGGGGAGGCAGATGTAGTATGTTTGGAGAAGATAAGCTTGGCAGCAGCATTGAGGACAGATTAGGGTGGGAGGCCAGGTAAGAGGAGGTTACAGTAGTCCCGTTTGAAGAAGGGTCTGGTCCTGGAAATATTTCTGAGATGGAAACTGGAGGACTGCAGAAGGTTTTGAATATGTGGCTTGAGGGAGGTGTCAAGGATGACTCCAACACAGTGCACTTGCAGGCTAGCAGATATTGTGGTGCTGTCAATAGACAAATTGAATGTGGGAAGAATATCCAGGAGGAAATCCGACAGCTGGAGATAAAAAGTGAGGAGCGGGGAAAAGGTCAGGGGTAGAGAGGCAGATCTAAGTGTCATCAGCATAGAGACCATATTGGAGGCCAAAGCGACTGAGCTCACCTAAAAAGGGAGAATAGAAGTGGTTAAAAAAGACCCTTTGGGTACACCTACTGGTAGTGTAAGTGTGGGTAAAGTGGAATCGAGAAGAGGCGAAGAACGATCAGAGCTAGGGGGACAGCCAGGAGAGGGCAGTATTATATCAACCAAGGGAGTGAAGGATTTGCAGGAGGAAATGGTGTTTCACTGGCAAAGGCAGCCGTGTTCAAGGAGAGTAGAGGAGTAGTGGTCCTTGGAACTGGTAGTAAGGGCAGCTTCTGTGGAGAGTATGAAAGCCAGACTAAAATGGGCAAAATAGGGAGCAAGAAAGGCTGTAGACAATTGCTAAAGGAGTTTGGAGGCAAAGGGAGATTCGGTGGTGGTTAGTGTCAGGATTAAGGGTAGGTTTGAATAGGTGATACAAGGGCATGGTGGGAGGTTGTAAGGAGTGAGGACTGGATTGGTCCTGACTTCATCTTATACTGAGAGAAGGAAGTAAGTTTGCAAAATGGATGGGAAGGGGCAGGACATTGTGACAAGGGTCTGGTGGGTTGTGATGTCCTGATGAAGGGATTCCATTTTAGATGTAAAGTGGGTGATGTCAAGGGCAAAGAGTGAAGGCGGGGGAGGGGTGGTAGTGGAGAAAGTTGAAAGTGAAGAGAAGACAGGGGTTGAAGTACAGGGAGTTTATAATGGTCTTGAACGAAGACTGTTTAGAGAGGGAAAGAGCAGTGTAGGTTAAGAGCATGAATTTAAAATCTAAGTCTGCAATGTGAATGCCTCCACTGTCGCTCAGTGGTCCGTCAGCACTTTTGCAAGTATCTGGAATGACCAAGTTCAGGCGTAGCCTCATGAAGGTAGGTAGTGACCACCGGAGCTACAACTATAATGGGGAAGCTGCTTGATCAGGGCAGAAGAGAAAAGGAAGTTGAGTAGGGAGGCTAAGGGCATAGGGTCTGGTTAAGAGTTGTAAGCCATGCACACACAGCTACAGAATCTTTGAGCACAGATGCTGTGTGCATATACGATAGTGCAGGGAGCATCTGAAGGGGGAAAAAAGCCTCCAGGCAGCATCTGACTGATGTTTTCTAACTCCGAATGGCCACCACCTGCCTGCTTGGTAGATCAGTAAATCTGCATCAGCAGACACTGGCCTAGACACTCCTAGAAAATGGACTAAGCCCTAGTGTTTTGGGGATTGCAGGCAGCTCTGCCTCACCCACAAATGGCTGTACATGTCAGTCATGCTGCGGCTTATGGACACTGCAAGCGTATTTGCAGATAGAAGCCTGCAGATATCTAACAATCAAGCTTATACGCAAACCTTTAGGTTGGTCAACAAGTCTGAATTTGGTCCCTATCATCAATATCCTCAAGCTTGATTATGGTAGCATTGGGAGGCTGAGGTGAAAGACTGATAGGGTATGAGTTGGGTGGGGGGAGGTGGGGGTTGTGTGTGAACACGAGGCCACCAGAGAAGTGTGCAGCGGGTGATGCAGTGTCTTAATGGCACAAGGATGATATCAACAAGTGACTTAATTAGTACCTCAGTTATTTTGATTTAACAATCTGTGCTCAAGCATGGATATCTCTAAAACCAGGATTATTGGCGTGCCTTGAGGACCAAGGTTGGGAATCGCTGGTCTATGTACTAAGCCTAATTTCTCTCCAAGACTTGGTACATAGACTGCTTAATGTGTTTAAAACGGACATTAAACTTCTCAACCAATCATTAAAAGTGCCTCATTTTAGGGTTAGGGTCACATTGCTCATTTGACGGAATGCAAAGTCAATGCCGGTAATTTCTGCGCCTCTTGGGTTTGCTTTTTGGAATCTAATTTTTTATTTTATATATATATATATTTTTTTTTTTGTATTTTCTACATAGACCATCCTCTGAGATGATAGAATCCCCTTACCCATTTATTAATTGAATGATTCCCCCCGATCTCTCCTCCAGGATCCTTCAAACACCAAAATTGCGCAGTGGTTGCATCAAGAATCTGACCATGGGGTGGTCTCCATGGAATTCCAGCTGATTAGCGACGCTGTTCCTGGGTCCTACCTGATTTCAGCGGAAAGAGAAAAGGGTTATGCTATACAAGAGTGGTTTACCGTGAAAGAATATGGTAATTATTCAAATATTGTACAATCTGGTTGGACCCAATGTTTTGATCACAAAACTGCTCATACAGATGTGTCCTGATACTGTGGCTTCCGTCAAGACAAACGCTGACTCCTCAGTGAGCCAGGACCCTGGCGGCTCGGACTTCATCATTTTTATTCATGCAAAAAAATGCCAGTGACTATACTATAGATTACACAGATATACAAATATTGCACATCAGATTAATCAATGTGCGAATTATTCTGAATACAAAGGGCTACAATGCTGCGTCTTTTTCTAGCGCCCAGTTCGTTGTGCTTAATCTGCGACTTTGTGTTTAAAACTAATTTCTGAGCAGTTAAAGTTGCAGCCCAGTGTCTTTGCTGCGTCTGCGATGCAAATGAGACACCATTGAAAGAAAAGTAAAAAAAAGTATGCTGACTTAGACGCTGGTTGTATGAAGATACTTGTGGAGGTGGTCATCAACTGAATTGGTCATGGAGAGCTTATGTTCATAAATGTATACATTTTGCATACACATCTCTTTGGAAGCTGACCAAGAAACAAGCATTTACTATAATGTGTTTTTAATCTGGTGGCAGCCATTATGGGTCATTACATGGTCACAATGAGTGGCGATTTAATTTTTAAACCAAAACATTGAAAGTTTCTTCAGCATGCCTGAGAATATATATGCCATCATAGATTACATTGACAAAATTGAAATTATAGAGACCCTTACACCCTGCCCCTTCCCTCAGTAATAGCACCCCTGTGTATACAGCTGGGGGCTTTTCTTTTTATACAAAGCATAACTGGGTGGCTTTGATGGGTTAGAGAACCCTGCAGGGGACTGTGAAATTACTTATGCTGGGGTAGGAAACTACTAAGGTTGCTTAATTCCATGGTGGTCCTCAGGCTACCCTGTCTTATACACAAGCTTTTGAGCTGCATTATATAAAGTGTTACCACTTGTTCCTGCTTCCTTGCAGTGCTGCCCAGATTTGAAGTTAAGGTGGAATCTCCGAGCAGTTTATCGGTGACGTCTGAAAAGCTGAAATTCAATGCATCTGCCATGTATGTAAAGTGACTCCAATTCGATAGGGGCTTGGGGGTAATGGCAAAATATAAGCAAATATAAAGTTTCTGTTTTTTTTTTTTTTTTTTTTTTTTAAATATAGATTTTATTTTTGTGTAATTTTATGTCTGAAGATGTGGCTAGTATTGATGAGCGAGTAGAACTGATCTCTGCCTCTCCCACAGTTACACGTTTGGCGAGCCGGTGGCCGGCTCCATGACTGTTCGGTATTGCAAACAGCCGGAATTTTACGGCAGACGTCAAAACTGCTTCAAAGACAAAGGTGGCTTCTGTTCTAATATGACCGGAGAGGTGAGTGCAGAGGCCCTATGAGAGTCACTGCAGCCTATTCTGGTTATAGATTGCAGGTCCAAATTGCATGATTTATATTTAATTAAAAATGCAGATACAAAACAAGAGTAGTTTTGCAAAACCAGAAGATGACTAGATCCAAAATACGGGGGCCCGTGCACATCTCTATTATAGCTAGGAGGCAAAGGCTGGTCTTCTACATGGTGAGCAATGATGCTGACACTATATCGAAAGCTCTTTGGGCCAGATGTACTAAACTCTGGAGAGTGATAAATCACCAGCCAATCTGCTCCGAACTGTCATTTTTCAAACACAGCCTGTGACATGACAGTTGGGAGCTGAGTAGCTGCTCGTTTATCACTTTTTTAGAGCTTAGTACATCTGCCCCAATATGTTCTGAATCCTCTGCTCCATCATGTCCCTCTGTTATCCTGCCAGATCACTTGCCCAATTAGTGCCATCTCTAAACTGTCACTTCTCATCGACGGGCCTGATTCAGACATGTACGCTAATGTTGCAGCTGCTGCCTATTTGTAAGCAGATGCCATGCGATAAAAATGCAATTGGCACAGCAACCGAGTGATTGATTTCGCAAATCATGCGATTTTGTTGCAGACCAGAGTGCGTCTATGGCCGCTGTGCAGAATGGCCGGGGGAATTGAGATGCCGGCTCTAGATCTCTTATGGGATGGCAGACTTGGGATGTCTAGTTGGCTGGTTGGAATGATGATCAAGTGTGTGGGAGCAAACGATAGTCGGTCAACCATTTGCTCCCATACTCTGAAAAATGTCCAAAAACTGTTGTTCCAGCTAGTTGGGGAAAATCAAACATGTTTGATTTTCCCCAACGATCATTCTAGTGTAGGGGGAAAGTTCCCTTCAACTGAACGATAAGTAGGCAGACACTGGCCAGGAGTGTCCACCTACTGCTGTCACTCACCTCTGATGACTGCCCCTCAGATCTGTCACTGCTGTCTCTCTGCTGGGGGGAGACATATCCTTTCCCCCCCCCTTCTGGTACAAGCGGTCTCTCTCTCTCTCTCGCTCTCCCTTGTTGCATTGGTGGGAACAGTAGTGCAATTCTGTAGCAAAATCTTTGCCTCTACACATTCACCTAAGGAACCTGGTTTTGTTGAACAGCGTTGAAAATATTTATAAATAAATATTGATCATGTCGTAAATTGAGGGGGGGGAAAAAAATCTTGGTTAATTGCTGCAGCTAATAATTATATTGGCTTCCTCTAGCTTGGTCCGGATGGTACTTATACTGGTGTCATTGACATGTTCTCGCCCTCCATGAGGTCAATGGGAAGAGGAACATCCATTACATTGGACATAACAGTGACTGAAGCAGGAACAGGTAAGAACGACGTTCATGCTTACTATGGAGCTCTGCAGATCTTTGTTAAGAAGCAGGACCTTTTAATATTTGTAATGTGCAAATCTGAGATTGTAAGTAAATCACCTCGTTAAGCAATGTCAGGCTTTTTTCTATGTGAACTGGAACACCTTACGGTACTGTTAGGGTTTTTTTTTTTTTTTTAACGTGTTGGCCTTGATCCCTGCACCAATCTTGCTAGATTACATTTCTGCAAATCATTGCTAATGTCTTGTATTTTTGCAATAGGCATTCAAGTCACCGAAACAAAATACGTCTACGTCACCTCTCAGCCAGCCTCACTTCAGCTTGAATATGGAAGATTAAACCAGCATTATAAGCGTGGACTGGCTTACCCTGTTCAGGTGAGGGGTGTTCTGTTGAGCCACAGAAGTCTGTTATATGGGAACAATCCTAGTGCGACCCCCATTTATAAGGGGGGGGGGGGGGTGTAACATTTCCTGTGTGGGGTGTTTTTTTTTTTTTTTTGAGCCCACTGCAAGGACACCTTTCTCTCATTTTTAATAACCTCCTCTGGTTCAGTTCTCCTGAAGATACCCACGCATTTCCCTCTGTGCCCCATGTAACAATGATCTCTAATGCCTGAACAGCAGCTTTAAGTTAGTTTTTATTTCAATAAACTTTAAGCAGCGCCTTGATCACAAGCCGGTTTCAGTAAACTTCTGCTGAAATGTTAGCACCTACAGCCAGATCTGGAGTCCAGCTCAATAGAGCACCATAATCTGGTGTAGAGCATAATATGCTGATCCATATATGCAGCAAAGTATACACTACACAACCTTTCCTGATGTCTGGTGCCAAGGCTATATGCAAAGATTAGCTATCTTCTGTACCAACTATGGCCCGTACTCAATTGCTGGCGAAAAAGTCCAGGACTTTACGCATGCCGGAGATTTCGCTGTCATCACTAGTTTTGCCTCCCCCTTTCCAATTGCAAAGGACTTGAGAACTCTTCCCGGCGAAACTGAAATCGGTGAACTCCTGTCTGATGTGGGGAAATCAGCCTGAGACCCCCCCCCCCCCCCCCCCCAAAAAAAAGGTCTGACATGGGGATCATTATGGATACCCCCGAATAGCCCTGCTGAAGGTATTTGGGGTACTTAAATGATCTGAATATTTAGCATATTTGCATATGGGGTGAAGAATGGCATTTAGCAATGGTGTTTTTTTTTTTTTTTTTTTTTTTCAAAATAACTAGTCACAGCAAATTTGGGGTACCTGAAAATGAGGGCTAGCATATTTAAAAGTTGCTTAAGTGAAGTTTTAAAAAAACATGGAAAAACCACCTACTGCAAATGCCTGCAAAGAGGGAAAAAAAACACTCACCTGGGGCATACTTGGGGACCCCCTGGGGACTATTTCCACCCCCCCAAAAAAAATACTTTTTGGGGGTGTTCTATTTTTTTTTTTCTTTTTTTAATGCAGTTTACCTTCGGGGGGGGGGGGGGGGGGACTATCCTAACACTGCACAGGGGTTCCCACAACTTTGCACCCCAAAACTGCACTTTTTTCCACCTCCATTCAGAGGCAAATCTCTTCTGCCTATATGAATGCATTGACTTTCCGCTTAGGTGAAAAGTCATTGCAATTGAATTAGTTGGAAAGTTTCAAACAGGCGAAATGACTTAATTGGTGAAAACGTTTCAATGGGAACGGCTGTAAAACTGAAGTCACCAAGAAAAATAAGCCTGTATCACTACTGCTTCCTGGTGCTACTCTGTGCAGTGATCAGGCTGTTCCAATTCTGTGAGCTGCCCCAATGGGTGTTCATAGTTCAGTATCAATCAAAGTGCAATAGGGATTAAAAAGCCCGCTACAGCTGCAATGGAAATGATGCTGGCAGTGGGTGATTATTTTTGGAAGATATTTCTTGTTTGATCTGTTTAGTCTGAACAATTTTTTTCTATTACAGGCAAAATTAAATGATGAAAATGGCCACCCTATGCCTCACCAAGAGATTGACTTGGACGTTGATGGTCAGGATACTCAGACTTCCATCACGGACTCTGATGGGCGAGTGGTGTTCCAAATAGACACATCCAATATGTTACAGCCAAACTTTACTTTCAAGGTAAGTAACCAAGCATTCCTTCTATGGAAGTGACCTGATGCTTAGCCATACCAGAGCCATGTTCCTCTTATGTCCATATCTGGGGGAGACTTTTTTTAGAGCAGAGAGCAAGGAGTAGGCACTAAATCTATTGGAGCTGATGCCCCTGCCAACAAAGCAAAGAGGAAAATTGGGGTGCAGGAATGGGCCTCGACATAGATTGTCCTGCTACGATGGGTCAACCAGAAGGTCTGCGTGCCATGCCCTCCACATGAAGGCCAGAGATTTTAGGATAGTGTGGGCCTTCCTATAGATGGACCAGATCACAAGCAGCTGCAGGGCGATGGGTGGGAACAGGTTACCCAGATGAAAGGTCACCTTGGGATCACTGGACTGCAAAATGACCGTGTCCCTTAGCACAAGCTGGTGCCTGGGGACCCTCATTAGGGAGCTGGATGAGGCTGAGGACACGTGGCAGCCGCTGGAGCTGACTAACATCGCTCCCCAAAAGCATGAATTCTTTAAGGGGATCTGACAGCCTAATATCAGAGAACCAACTTTTTAAGAAACTCCAACTTTTGTTCCTCAGTCAGGCACTAAATAAATTGCCTTGCCAGAGGTGGTGGTGGGGGGGCATACAATAGGGTGGTGGTGCAGTTTTAGCTCCAATAGCTTAAGTATGTGGTGTCTATACCCCCCCCAGATGGACTTGGAGGAATTGATTTATGGTGACTACAAACATCTATCTTTGCCAGTGTTTAGAACACAATGCATACATACCAAGCACAGGCTGTTTCTTTTAGTAACTTCATTGTAAAGTATCACGAGTCAAAAAATAACATTGCTATTAAAAGATCACTCTCTAATTGCCCAGCATGTCTGAAATGCATAACCAGACAGACCAATGAATTTTACATATAACATTATACAAGTCTCTGGGATACTCCCATTTTCTTGAAAAGGTTTGAGGTTGTGATGGGTTTTCTAAACAAATTCCTATTACTAATTGGCTCTCACTCATGTAAGGCATTAAGTCACATCCTATAGTCGTGGATGGATTACAAGGGGGAGCCCCATGTGCTGGCTCTGTGGCGCAGTTGGAGTAGACTCTGGCACTGACTGCACATTGCGCGCGTCTCTGGAACATGGCACTCGCACCATGGTTCCGGAGATCTGTACTGCTCATGCAGAGTCATTGACACACATTTACAGTATTATCACTATCCTCTCGGTGCCGGAGATGCCTTCGATTTGCTTAATTTATTTAGACCTATATAATATCAGGATGCTCTATTAAAGTATGGAAGAGTGCATCTCTGGGCCCAATAGTGGGTGGTTTCCTTACAGGGGGACCCTTCTGTTCTGCTGTAAAATATACGGTACAAACGCTGTTCCTGATCTTCAGCATGTAAGACTTGCTCTTGTAGATGCAGTAACATCTACTGTATGGACAGCTGCACAGAACCACTGTAGCTAAGGGTTTTCTTTAAATTAGTTTTATTTTTTTGGGGGGAATGATCTTGAGTGCGACTGGGGCTTCCTGATGCAGCTTCTCCTGGGGGGGGGGGCTTAACTTTGTCACAGTGGATGATCTCCTCTCCTGCTTGGTTAGGGCCTAGTCAGACTACCAGTTGTTGTCATGAAGGTTCCTCCTCATCTGTTTTCCCCTTCTGTTTGAATTGGAGACTCACAGATAAGGAGCCCCGAGACTTCCAGTAGAAGCATTGAAAAACAAATATGCTCAGAGCAGGAGAGATCAGGGGGGGTGTAGGTCCATTTATCCACTGTAGCATTGGATACAACTGAGTTAAATAGTGTAATCCTTCAAACAATGACACCAGGCGGTCAAAAGGCTGACATTTGCGTTAGGTTAAAGCAAAAACAGTTGACTAACGCAGAAAACCGTGTCGTCCTCTTTTGACCCGGTCAACCTTTTTGATACCATATGGAAGGTGACTACTGGAAATTATTGGATATATCATGTTGGACTCTTAGTAGTGGCCTAGAATGCATGATTATTTCCATGGATGGATCTTCAAATGTTGTTGCCTTGTACCTAATGAATGTCCTGTCTGGCTTTCACAGGTCAGCTACAAGAACCCAGATCAGTGTTACTATTCAGAGTGGCAAGATGCAGATTATCCCACTGCTGAATACACAGTTTATCGCTTTTACTCACAATCTGGGAGCTTCCTGCAGATGAAACACCCTGAAGGAGAACTGAGTTGTGATCAAAACCATAATATTGATTTGCAGTACATCTTCTCAGGAGTTTATGATGGAGCAACCAAGGCCACAATCTACTTCATGGTGAGTAGTGCAATGGGTAACCGAACAAGACTGAAACTGTGATTGCTGGAAACTTGGCCATCTTGTATGAAGTGTCCAGAAAACCTAAGCTACGCCCAGTTTATATACATGCAGACTAGAACGTCCATGGAAAGTGAAATGTGTTTCTACTAGGTCAAGCACCTTCAACTTGTAGAGTGTAATACTGGGTGCTGATTTTCCAACTGGCACAAGTATTTTGCCCAGATTTCTCAAATTTTAGATCCCATTAAAATATTAAATTTTAAGCCAAGTTGAGAAAATAAGGTTTATTTTTGGCTGCCCTTGAGCACAGTTTCCTACTCCTGATGTCAGATTATAGCTGATGTGATCATATAAATGTGACTGCATGACTCCCCACGATTTCAAATCCTATAACTAATAGAGCCCTTTAGTCCCATAACTGTAACTGCACCGTACTAAAAATGGCACTTTGTGATTTTTGCTGCAGGTGTTTTACTTACTCACCATTTACAACATTTTTTTTTTTTACATTTTCTTTAGCTATTATCAAAGTCAAAGATAATGAAGGACGGTCAGAAAGATGTTGACCTGACAAGCTGTAAGTATGTTCTTAGCCAAATAAGAATTCCAAATGTTAAAATTGAAGATATTTTAATGAGTATGTACAGTGTATTTATGGATGTATAGATTATAAATTTCGTATAATGGTGGTGAGGCACTTTACTAGCCATGTGGCTTCTTTATAACCTGCTTTAATACATCTGGCTGACCAGCTCCCAATCTCCTTGCAGCTATGAATGGGACCCTCTCCTTGGATGTCTTGGTGTGCGCTGAACTGGCCCCCAGTGCGGATTTGGTTGTATACTCCATCCTGAAGAAAGAAATCATCGCTGACTCTCTTAGGCTCAGTGTTGAGAAATGCTTTAAAAATGAGGTAAGTGTGGTAATGTGACCACATAATCACCACAGGCTGATACCACTAAAGATATTTTGCATATCTGCTCGCCTTTTATTAATAATCAACCACTAGCTGTTAAAACAAAAAAAAAAATGTAATAAGTTTAAAAGTTCTTTTTTTGGGTGACTAAACGGTTGCAGACTCAAAGTTTCCTCAACTTTAAGAGCCAGTGGTGGTCTTCTGCGTGAATTGAAAAGAGTGCAATTAGAGCTGTCCTGTCAGTCTGTATAATTGGGCAATGGTCGTGTTTTTTTTTTTTTTTTTTTTTCTTGTGTTTTTTTGCATTGTGCATGTAAAAGTAGCAGTGTATGGCAATGCAGCCTCACAACCCTGTGTTTTTTGTGCTCTGGTCATTATGGAGGCAGTTTGCCACTGTATTTTCTCCGTGTGAGTGAATCTCCTTTTTAGAGTGCTCAGATTCCTCCCACACTCCTGAAACTCTGGACTGTGCTTCAGTGTATCACGAGGTGGGGAGTCTAGGCTGAATGATTTACACTATTTTGTAGAGACTGCTTCATGTTGGCTTTATATCAGTAACTGATCCATGAGTGTATTTATCTGCATTTGCTGGGCTTTATTCTATAGGTCATCATATTTATCATTGGGGCCCATTTATCATTGAATATTTGAGGTAAAAATCCCCCAAAACACTGATGTATTAAGGAGGGACCACAGCAGGTATCGAAGATGCCTGCTGCGATCTCTCCAGTCCCGCAGGCAGCTGCATCCCCCATAGGTTTCTATGGGGATGCGATGCTGCCAGATGTACTAATATCTGTAATGTGATGCATTCCCGATATTGGTCCCCTCAGCTAACTCCATTTGAAGATGTTAGCTGCTGTAGCCTATGGCTATATATCGCATAATTAGCCGGCGGAGGGATCTCCTGGAACCCTCCGCTGGCAATGGGGACCACTCAAGCGCAGACCGCAGGACTGCACATGCGCAGCAGCCCAGAGTGCACTTCGGCCACATCGCAGGGACTGGCTCCTTTCGGATTTGCCGGTTAATACATTCGGCCGTTATGATTGCATTTTGGAATGTGATCAATGGGTGATACTGGTACGCCATGATTGCATTGCAAAAGCGACCACTAATGGGGCCCATAGGGTTGGATGGAGATAGAAGGGGAGTGTCTCAGTACTTCACTACATCGTAGTGTGATATATGCTAAGTGTTATAAACTACAGTAGCTCTATGAATGTAGATGGCTGCTGCTACTTATATTTTATAGTGCAGTGTTCTTTGGCGTTTTCTAAAAGTTTTTTTTACCTTTTTAAATGTTTAATATTGCTCTCCTTGCTTGTAACCCTACGGACCTGGGTCAGCCGGCAGCAGTTACTTCCCCTGTAAAGATCACTGATTCTATGTTCTTACCTCCTGTCATTTTTAGGTTTCTATGACTTTCTCGGCAGAAAATGGGGTTCCAGGATCCAACGTTGACGTCCAGGTTTCTGCAGATCCCAATTCCATCTGTGGGCTTCGAGTATTTGATTCCGCCCTCCTGCTCCTCAACGCCTATGAGCGTTTCACGGCTGACACAGTAAGTCATGGAGACCCTATAATGAACTATGATTCATTACCTGAGCCAAAGGATTAAATGGACCCTAACTACTTCTGAGCTCCTGACTTCTGGCTCTCCATGATTACGGTCTAATGGCACAAATGACTCACACTGTGGAAGAAGGCTTTGAACCCCCCTCCACCTGTCCTTCAAATGGCTAAACCTTTGTAGAACACTAGCTGAGCTGTGACTCTGCGGTTTATTCATTCTAATTTGCAGTGGTCCCACAGAAATTGCTTCTAATTCGTAGCAACAGCAGCCACCAACTGCTCAGGTATTGAGACAGTTGCTCCAAAAAGGTGCCATCCTGTAACACCTAATACTGCAACACTCGCTGCTAACTACTAGCAGCGTGGAAAGTTTACAGTACACTGCTGTGCAGTATTGCCGCACACGTGGGGTCCCAATAGCTCCCTCTTCGTACTCCAGAGCTCTGAGACTCGAGTGGCTGATGCCAATTGAAGATGGCATTCTTTCAGTTTTCAGAGCTTGATGAATGGATTGCAGCCACATTGGAACTCCAATGATGAATAAGGCTGTTGTATAACTGAGCTGTTCCCCTTGATGAACTAGCCTCATAGTGTTCACAAACTGATTCTTGAGTGGAGGGAAAGTTGTCCATTTATGGATTGGATATCCTGGGTGGGGTAAGGGGGAGCTCTTCTAAAGAGTGGAGAAGTTGGTTGCTATGGGTAATTTGTTTTCAAACAAATCTTTTTAAAGTACAGTATATAAAAATGAAAGCTAGAAGACTGGAGCCCATAGCAACAACTCTTTAGAATGTTTGATTCATCCACCCCTGCCCCCGGTTTACTTGTGTAGTTGTACCAGGTAGCGTTCCAGCAAAGACAATAAGCTAACATGGCTGCAATGCTCTCTTAATTTATTGTTGCGTAGGACCGTCATTTTGCTTTACTAGTCCAGAATGAGTGGTTGGTTATTAAAATGCTACTTTTCCATATAACAAACACATCTGTCTACTACATTTATGATCGTGGGCTCTGTGGCTAAACTGGTTAAATGATGGTTATGGTGATCCATTTATTATCTGAACACTTTTTTTTTTTTTTTTTTTTTTTTTTTTTTTTTTAAAAAGCTTGAGACCCATTCTTAATGCAGCCTGGTTCACACTGCTCCCAAGCTACATTATTCCTGTGTTGTGGAGCTATCTTTGTGCCAGGCTGAAGTAGTCAATGCTGAGCTTCTGTGACTTCACTCAAAAGCATTTTATTTATTTTTTAACACTTTTGGGAAGAAGAAACAAACCTGCTGGCATTGCTACAATTTACACTTTTATTGCACCACAGTGGTTCAGTGCAATCTGCAAAATGAGTATATATAAAACATGGTGGACAAAAAAATCCTCTTGAGCACATGAGCCTAGATAGAGCTGAAACCAGAGAAGGATTTGTGTAGTGACTGAGTAGTACTTTGGACAATAGCAAGTGTGCCAAGCAGGCTTTTAAGGTGGGTTCTCTGAACATCTGTAGATTAGGGAAAGCTGTAGCAGGGAATTCCACCTACAAGACTTCTCCTGTAGCCATTTATGGAAGTGTCATACCCTGGGGCGGTGAGCGTGTAGCGACTGCAGTGCATAGAACTTTGCAGTTCTTGGTCAGCTTCTCATCTGTAATACTCTTGCCTTACCACACCCTTACAGAGAGGCAAGGCTGCAACACAGAACAGACGCAAAGAGTGATTTGGGTGTAAAAACTGATATTTATTCTGCAACCAGTACGGTGTTCCTATAAAACCAGTGCAGCTCAATTACTCATAAATAAAGATACTATGAGGGGTATTCAATATGAAACGTTAATTTCACTGTCGAAGTTGACGTTTCATATCGGAGTTTTTTTCCTGCGTTAAAGTCTGGTGCACGCTCCTGCTTATCCCCCTATTCAATATAAAATTAACGAAAACGGGAAACTCCGAAGTTGGATTTGCGTAAAGTTACGAATTTTCCTTTAAAATACTTGTAAGACCCCCTAAAGTTGTAAAAACATGGGGGAACACTATGGGTACCCCCGTTTTAGCCTTTATTTGAAAGTCAGATTTAAATAGCCGCAGCAGGTGTTTTTTTTCCGACATTGAAGAACTGATGCAGAAGAGCACTTAGGTTATTTTTTTTCATTTTTTTTTAAGTGGTCCCATCAAATTTGGGGTACATGAAAATGGGTACTAGCATATTTTGATGTCCCTAAAGTAAGTTTTTAAAAATTCTGCATTTGTGCACCTGCCGCTATAATTCTATTCTTCAAAACACCTGCCGCATACTTGCAGAATAGCCCTGAACCTATTTCCCTATTTAATAATTTTTTTTTTTTCCCTTTTTTTTTTTGCACCCCAATTTTTACATTTTTTTTTTATGGTGTCCCTATTTTTTTTTTTTTTAAGCCTGCACCCCTAAACCCCAATTCTGCACTTTTTTTCGACACCTATTCAATGGTGAAAAGTTAGCCGTTTTTTTTATCAGACAACTGCAATAAGTCTTTGAAATTGAATTGGGTGTAAAAGTAAAACCTGCGATAATGATGTCATAATTGCGATATTGACGCAAAAACGATGTTGTCGCACCCATATTGAATACCCCTGTATAACTATATACATTCCAAAACTCAAACGGATGAGTCTTAAAAATTAAAATAACCTTTCAATCTTAACTTTTGGAATGTTGGCATATACTGTTATAGTTTCGCAGTGAGGCTCACAGCACACACTAACTCTGACGGGTCTTTAGGTAAGACTAAAGTCCGATATGCAACAGCAAACCAGGTCCATTCAAGGTAACAAGGTTATTGCTTAGTTCTTTATAAACTGGTGTGGCCAGTCTGTAACATGACCGTTAGGGGCTGGTTATTTATCACCCTCCACTTTATCAATTTCCAGAGCTTGGTACATCTCCCCCACTTGTATTTAACAGTTGGAATGTTCTCATCCAAAAGATCTGTTCCTCTGAGTCACTCTTCCTTGATGTGCAGTGACTGAGTGGAAGCCCTGATCTCTGAACCTTGTTCATTTGTAATCACTCAGCTCTGCTTCGCACAGTTACCCCAGTGGCTTTGCTGAGTCTGTCACTCTGAAAAGGTTTTCTGCACACCCCTGTATTAATCTCTCTGACTTTACTCCTGATATCTCCACCTCACAAGATGGCCACCACAAGTTCTCCTCATGCTTTACACAGACCAACTGTTGCTCCTCTAACTGTCCCCAGCATTCCTGCTGACCAATCACTTGTGCCCCTCTGCTTGTGCCCCATGCTGCTTCTGTGTGCAAAAGGGCAATGTTCCTCAGAAGTTAGACCTCAAATATTGGGGGTATTACTGAAGGAAGGTGGTCATCAGTTGAGGTCAGAGGTAGATCCAAGAAGCTTGTTTGAGAATTTTGACTGGTTTGGCAAGAGCTTTTTAGTTGAGGGTGGTGAACAATTTTGAAATGGATTCTGGAGGACCTGGAGATTCAGTTTGGGGATAATTATATGATCAATCTACAATTCCTCAGTTTTCTGAGTGAAGTTGGTATAGATGGAGGGGAATGGGAGGTTACAGTAGTTGAGTTGGGAGATGCATTGGCTGGTAGAGAATCCTGGCTATGAGCAATAAAGCATAAGTGTGGCCCCATGGCCGTGGGCTTGAGAGACTGAGGAAACTGGTGCTGATGGTGACTTGAGATAAGAGGAGGGAAGACTGTGCTCCACGGGGAGATTTTAGGGGATGTGAGGTAGGTTATGGTGGAATTGGCGTGAGTGAATTGGCTTTCCATGATAAATGATGTACAGTGAGAGGGCTGAAAACTGGGCCTTGTGGGGTGTCCATCATATAGTGGGAATGGTGTGAAAAATCCAGTAGTAGAGAAACTGAAGGGTGATCAATGCAGAGGAGGATGGGGAAGTGACTCAAACTTTTAATCATTGACTTTTGTGAGGGTAGTCTCTGCAGCATATTGGGGAAAGTAATCCATGCCTTTCATCACACCACACCCACTACTCTTCCCTCTACATCTCAACTCGAGAGCTTAAAACTAATGCTAATGGCACAACCTGAAAGTCCACCCCTTTTAAAGGCGAGTGCCTAAAACTTAGAATATAATTTCTGTAGTAGAACCATCCTATGAGCACAGAACTGATTGGTGTTCTTGCAACAGGTCATCAGCTCCCTGCGGTCCTGGACCTACGGTTACAACATTGATGGCTTTGATGTGGAGGACCCAGCACCCCAATGTGAGGATCCAAACAAACTTGTCTTCTGCAATGGACAATACTATCTCCCTGTAAGCAGTGAATCTGAAGGGGACAGCTATAAGCTGCTTAGGGTGAGTATGAAGGCTGACATGCTAACCGGTCATCAGCAAGCTTGCTCTAGTGTCTCAAAAATCCTAATGCCATTGTTTTATGAAATTCTTGGCCCTTGAATACACACTGACAAGCCCAAACTTCCTCATTCTATTATGGTGTGTATAAAAAAAAAAATGTTTCTCCTCCTGTATTACGGTGTATATAATACTTAGAGGGTGTCTGGCTGCAGGTAGGCCCCACCTGGCCTCTCCCTCCCATCACAGCTCTCACTTGCTAGCAGACTTCCAGACACACAGCCTCACATCTGTTGGGGTGAGGGATCTGCCACACCATGCATGAGAACTAGTGAGCTGGCATATGCTGGTTTTAAAATACTAAAAGGGTATCATTAACACAATTACCTTACCAGTGTCCAACAAACTACTGAATGTATGACGTTTGGTAACTTTTTTATATTTTATTTTTTTAAATGGGTTTCTGTTGTGCTTCTTGCAGGAGGTGGGGCTACACTTGGCAACACGTCTCTCAACAAGAAAACCAGATGTCTGTGACAATAATCCACCCTTTCCAATCATACATCCAATGGAAATCTCTCTTAAAGGTGAGTCGTCTTCCGGTGGTTACGGTATGTAGCAGGTACAACATATAACTGCTATATTTATACATTTTTTTTTTTTTTTTTCATTAAATGAAGGACACAAAGGATTAGAGCAGTCTGTAGCCAATATTAACATGAGAATGTCAACCTTGGTTTGAATGCAACTACTTTACTAGTTCTACATTTACAGTAACTATTTGTTTCCTCATTTTGAAATGAAGTCTATGTATAATCCTTCCCACTGTTTATGCCATGCCAAGTCTCCACAGAATCGTGTTTAGTGTGCAGTATGTATGGAGACTGTGATATTGTATGCTGTGAAGAATAACCTATTTAAATTCTGTCTTCTCTTATCTTTCATATGTATTGTCACAAGAGAGCGATAGTGCGCCCGCAAGATTTTCTGTAGGATCCGGTGGTGGTGGTGCTGGTGCAGTTGAGACTGTTCGAACAAACTTTGCCGAGGCTTTCATGTGGCTTATGCTAAATCTTAAGTAAGTATGAACATTCCTGCACTCCTATTCTAGGATTTCTATAGGACTGGAAGGTGTGCTCACTCAGCTTCTCCAGGTTCTGTGTATATATTCCCATATTGGTCGCACATGGTGACCAAACTAAAGTTGGTTGCTGTCAAGACTGTCCATATCGCATTGACCTATTGGTACCATTTGAGAGATCACTGTCTAAAAGGCAACTGCGCCTCTTCTGGGATGATACTGGCATCCATATTTGGCTCATTTTGCTGACATTACTAGCCTGACCATTCTGTACAGGTGACCGGCATCACTGACCCTAGTCCATGTCCCTGACCACCTCAGTTGTTGGCTCCCATAGGGCACAAGCAGGCAACCAGTCTCTCCAGCTGCAGTGGAACTACACCTTGACTGCCAGCTGTACCAATCATGACAAAAGTCCACAATTTAGAGCCTCTGCATCTTCTGGGGCAGCACTTCTACAACAATGGGTTCATGTAAGGCCCAGCAGGTAGAGCTACTTCTGCTGTATGGGGTGTATGTGTGGAACGCCAATAACATCACTTGCTCCTGAATTAATGTAAACCTGATTAAATATTGGATTTGAACAGATACAGAGGTGGCCACTGATTGTCTTATTTGGTAAATGCCACAAAGACCTTCCCTGGTGCACATGCATGTTTATTACTATGCAAGGACTGGGACGCCCGCTTTGTGCAACTGTAGATTCTGTAATACCACCTGGTGCAGCTTTAGAAGCCACCATCGTCCGCTCCTTCTAAACTTGCACCAGTCCTATGGCAGGTGGCGATTTTCAGTCCTATTATGGTCTCCAAGTGAATGAACATCTTTAAATGCATACACTTCAATGGCGCACCCAGGGGATGGACCATCTCTGCATGTGTTTAGTCGCAGACCAGGAACGCCTAACTAGTTTCCAAGACCGTTCTGATAACTTCATCTCCATTACAACAGCGCCCTTGTGAGTACACACCATGTAACGCATGCACAGTAGGCATTTTTAGGGATTTCTGTGCACGCGCAGTAGCTAAATGCTCAACGCTGAATATCGGCACTGCATGCAGGTCTGAATCTGGCCTGAATTCCACATGTGTCTTCCGATGTGGGAGATGGAAAAGAGAACATCCTCGAACTCCTAGCAACAGATTAAGGCCCTCATTCAGAGCCGTACGTTCTGAGCAGAGCGCACGCTCTGAATGAGGGCCGGGCTCCATTTTCATGGAGTGTCCTCCTGGACGCTCGTATAGCTGTGGGTCACCACCCACAGGCTATACGAGCGTGCATTTTGATGGCCGCGATGGTCGAGACCATCGAAATTGCGAGCCGGAGCCTGCGGTTGAGGTTTTCAACCGCAAGCTCCGGAGTGATTTTGGCTCTATCACTAGTGATGTCAGTGGGCCGGCTTCTGATGGGAGGCGTTCCCGTGGGAACGCCCCTGTCAGGGAGGCACGCCCCTGGCACGCCCACCAAAGGGGGCGTGCTGTCAATCAACATTGACAGCACGCCCCCTTTGATCGGACACAACGAGCGAAGGACTTTCCTTCGCTCGTCGCGTCTGGCGCATGCGCACGACGGAGCTCCCTCCGTCGTGCGCATGCTCAGTGCATAACATCGACCCACTTGCGAGCGGACAGCCGCTCGCGAGTGGGTCTGAATCAGGCCTAAATTCTGTATGCCGTGGACTGTAATATTTAATGTGGTTTTTTTTTTTTTTTAGTGCCGAGGGCCGTGGTACTGTATCAGAGAAGGTGCCGGACACAATCACTAAATGGCAAGGATCTGCGTTCTGTCTGTCGGATGAGGGAGGCTTCGGCATGACCAAATACCCAGCTAACTACACAACGTTCCTGCCCTTCTTCATCGAGCTGACTCTGCCATATTCCTGCGTCAGAGGAGAAACCTTAGTAGTTGTTGCCATTGTGCGCAACTACTTGGAGCAATGCGTCAAGGTGAGTAATGAGTTTCCGACGCCCTGTTTGTGTGTTGTGATGGAGCAATTTACAGTTTCCCAGGCAGTTTGGGTGGCTCTGGCTTTGCAGCAGGCAGCAATTTATAGGTCTAGTCGGTGCTCCAAAATAAATAATTGTAGATTGCTGTAGGTATGCATGGATACAGGTTTCAAGTGACATCTGGGTACATTTGAAGGGTAAGACACACGTTGTTTTTTTTTTTTTTTTTTTTTAAAGCTGACAAAACTTTACACCAATCCAGCCAGGTATTAATGACTTGTCTCCGAATACAGACCAGCTGTCATAATGCAGTGGCATCAATAGAGGCGTGCAAACTGTACCGGGTGCCCCCATCCTAGGGGTAAGTCCAAAAGAGCATAGCTGTCCTGCCTTTTTGGCATCAACCCCCCTGGATGGTGTCACCGAGCAGCATTGAATGTATGATGTTCCAGTCTCCTACTCTGGGCTGGGAGAGGCTGGGGGCTGCCCAGCAGCTCCCAGTGTGCTTGCAAGGCCCCAATGTGATGAGAACTTGGGCATTGCAGGCATGCCTTTTGTCTTTACGCACAAGGGTTCCACAGTGGCAACCAACCCTAGTGACCCCACTGCACAATGAATCTGAGAAAAATTTAATTTTTTTTAGCTGGATGATATCTTGAAAGATGATCAACGTTTCTGTATATGGGATCAAATGTCTGCCATACCTTGCCAGGGACTACTTTTGTACACACACATGCACTTAATTTCCCCCTGAATCATGCAGAGCCCAATGAAATGTGATGCATATAAAACCTGTGGCCTGCCAAAATATCCCTGCACACTTGTCTAGCAGGAAAATGGGCAAGTACTTAAAGTGGAAATTGGTCTAAGATGAATCGGTAGTGCCAGTAGACTATACAGTTATTCGCTGCTATTAGATAGGACTATTGTTGCCAATCCAGAGCTGATCTTGTGTATTGTATTCAAGAGCAGTAAAAATAAACCTGTCAAGACCAGTGGTTTTCAACCCTCCAAGTTTTCCCAACAGGCAATGTTTTCAGGATTTCTGTCTGTGGATGAGCTAATTACTGACTAAGGTCTAGACCAGGGGCTCTTAACTCTAAAGTGCTCTTTTGTTAAATTGGACTTGCCCAAGTGTAACCGGCAGGGATTTTGATGTAATATTACCGCTTCTGCATTGCAGTCCTCTTGTGGGTCACAACCCTACATATGGTTTGGCTGTCACAGCCCCTGCATGTGGCTTGTAGGGTGTCAGGAACTGCAGCCAGTGCTATGTCCCAGTGCTTTGCATGCAGCCTGTTCTTCCTGGTGCTGGTGGCCCTGCCCCCTCGCTGTGATGTTACATGTTTGGGGCCCATAGAGCGCAGTGCCGCCCCGCTCAGACACTGGGTCTGACAGTGTACTCACAAATCACATTCTCATTATATAGTGTGAATCTAAGGCACTCTGGTGCATGTGGGGAGATGGGGAAACTTGGGCAGTATAATCAAAGAATGAAATCAAAATTAAAAGTTTTAACACCTTATACAACAAACGCCATATTGTAACAGAAATCAAAAATTGTTAGTGGCTTCAATAATGTTCCCATATGAGAACTACTTGCACGAGATGGTCAGTAACTCATCCCACTGGTGTACTGTACCTGTCTGTCTCATCAGTAGTTTAAAAGTTTGAGCAATTAGGGATCTATACAGTGTACATAATGGGGGTGAAGGTGTGTTTTATTTTATAAATCTGGAACTGTTGGGATTTCAGAGCATTTGGCTTTGCTTTATAACCAATTGCTTAAATTTTGTGACCGCTTTGTAACTGCTGCTTTGAAGTTGGTGGCAGACTGAAATCTTGCTGGTTCTGTAATATTTGAAACCTATTACTTAACCCCCTAGATCAGAGGTTCCCAAACACTGTCCTCAAGGCTCCCCAACAGTTTTTAGGCTTTAGAGAGATCCATGGCTGAGCACAGGTGGTTAAGTCAACTTGACTGAGGTACTACTTAAGTCACCTGTGCTCAACCATGGATATCTCTAAAACCGGAACTGTTGGAGCCTTGAAGACCATGTATGGGAACCTCTACCCTATGTTTGCTGAATGTGGGCTGAGCAAGTAGTCTTCCATCGCATGCCCTTTCTGAAGTGACTGGAATCCCTTTCTCTTAAAAAGCTGCCCTCAACAGTTTACAGACAGTTAAGTAACCTTTGAAAGCTCGGAGTGGTGCTGGTCCCTACCCTCTGCATTTGCAGTGGGAATGTGTGCCCTGTGTGTGACCATGCTGGGAGAAAAGTGCACTTGTAGGCCAGTGTATGCAGGAGCTTGCTTAGCATGGACTCCATAGCACTCATCGAAGCGTCTCCTAGAAGTCTTGGAAGTATTTTCAGAATGTTGCTATCTGTATGTTCTGCCCAGTATTGCCCTAATTCACATTATACAGAGCTGTGCCTCCAGTTCACATTGTAGTAAACGGAGATCACATTATGCCACACACTAACATCTGTTTACATACTGCCAATTGTATTGGTCCCAGACCAGTGTCACCAACTCCTATCCACTTCAGGGCTGGTAGTAAGTGACATGCAGTCTACAGACTTCTCCCCATGAGCTAATGTACTCCATACACTCTATTGAGCACACCAGTGTCATGGCAAGTAGTTTGTAGACTGGTAGAAGCTCTGCGTCACTGTATTTAACACATTACATTAATGGACAAATGCAAACAGCGTCCAGTGAGGTGCAGGGGAGGCAGGCCGCCTATTACTCTGGGCACTATAGTAACAGCACCCACTAGCTCATGAGTGAATGGTACATTCATGTTCTGTTGGTTTGACAATAACCAAGCGATTTTGTATTGCGGTCTCTATTTTTTGTTTTGCTGTCTTGATTAGGTCCAAGTGAACATGGAAACCTCCAACGCATATAATGCGGTGCAGACGAGGGGAGAGCAGAATGCCTGTATTTGCTCCAATGACAGAGCCACTTACACCTGGGAAGTTCAAGCCAGCAAAATTGGTATGATTAAAAGTGACATAACTCTTTATATTTACTGTAAAAATGTTTGTCACTGCCTGCCTCATTCTGCCTCCAAACCCCCCCCCCCCCCCCCTTCCCCCTGTCCTCACAGGAGAGATCGATTTTACAGTGTCTGCCCAGACAACGCACATCAGTCAGACTTGCGATGGCCCTAATGACTCCTCCCAGCCTACCCGCAAGGACACCGTTGTGCAAAGCATTCTTGTGGAGGTGAGATCCTGTTGGTGGGAGTGTGAAGTAGAATAAATGATTTGGGGTCCTTAGCACTGACTGTAGTAGATTAGATCTGTCTTTATTGTAACAATTTAGATGTGACCTAGGAAAGTTGGGTTTTTTTTTTGGGGGGGGGGGGGGAAGAGAGTCTTAAATGATTAGTACTAGATCTCTCTCCACTTGATCTCTCTCTGAGCTTTGATAAATCTCCCCCTGTGTGCGGATAGAGATCATAATGGCAAATTAATTATCCACTTGACTAAAGACTTCCAAACACTAACTGACAAAAGGAATATCCGATTTTTAATGCTTCTGGGGCAGTTTAAGGCATATGCACGAAAGCCGGATCATTTGTAATACACCTGACTGAACCACTCCAGCACGCAGAGTCCAGATGTCTCTACTTTTTGGCTAGTAGTAACGAAACTCCATAGACAAAGGGGAAAATTAAATTCAACACAATGTTGAATAGTCGCAGGAGGGAGCTCCCGAAGCTATTCAATATGCTGCGCTGTTTGGGTGGGCTAAAGATTTCTTCTCACACCCCCCTGGGGATGCGAGGAGAAATCCGACCAAAGTGCCAGGCGCGCAGCTGGTTTTCTGCATAGCGTGGCGCGAACAGCCACGCGCCCGGCACTTTGGTCAGAGAATGCCGGTGACCGCGCCTTAACACCCTTAATGTGCAAGAACCGGCATTCTCCGACCACAGCGCACTGAATTGAAACGCCAGGAGCTCGCTCCCGGCGCTATTCAATTCAAGTTGAATTGAATTTCCCCCAAAGTTTATTCCCCTCAAATCACCCGTTCATTTCAATAGTGTTCTATATGTAATATAGTACAATTGCTGGAAACTAATTTGAAATAAATGGGAAAGGAAAGGGTTCAAAATTTGTCATCACTGGTATAATCAAAGGTTACTTATAGATCTGGGCTCTATTTTAATAAGCTCCAGTCTGTATGTAAAGTGACTCCTAATCTTGTATCTGGCTGATGCATTGTATGTGACGTGTCCTTGCTATCTGCGGGAAGGATAAGTGATCTTTCTCTCTCTCTCCTTTACTAGCCTGAAGGAATCCGGAGAGAACTGACTCTAAGCCATCTAGTACACGTAGAAAGTAAGTAAAATTTTTTTGATATTATCCTTTCTCAATAGATGAAAGTAATGTCTTTTAATATGGTACATCATGGTGGTCTGCTAAACGATTTCGCGGGGGTGTGGCAGACGCACACTTCCACTAAACTAATTTTAATTTTAGTCCTCAAGTTTCTGATTGTCAGTAAATCTGCTGTATAACCAGTGACTGTGCATTCCCTATCCACTGGTATGGGATATTTTTATTTTTTATTCTCTGCTTGTGTTTACAGACAATAACGTTCAGCTGCCGCTCAGTATAACTCTGCCAGATAACGTGGTACCAGACTCTCCGTCCGCTTATGTTACTGCTGTTGGTGAGTGACACGAATACAGACATTCACTTGTAAAACCCAATTCTCTACGCCCAGAATATACACTGCTGTTTTGTATGGTGATGTACATGACTGACTTCTACAGGCAATCCTTTGCTTACAACATTTATTTTTGGGGCATATAGTACATGAAGGAAAACCTTGTTTGCATCAGCAGTTCTCGGAGCATGCAAACGTTATCCCGCCCTTCAGGCTCATTGGGAGACCAAACTTTTCTCAAAAGCCAACACTTCTTGTGCTCACATTTGTGCTCAGTGTTTTACTTATGTTCTGCTCTGTGCTAGGTTTATCTCCTTGTTGGCAACAGTTTGTGCCTTTTCCTTAGGGCCATAAGAAGGCACAAAAGCTCCTTGAACACAATGTCGCACAAAAGTGGGGATGGCAATCAGTGTGGTTACCATAGATGGTGAAATGGCAAGTTACCATTGATGGTAACCAACTATGCAATTGTTGCTTTTACCAACCGATGGTCATCCCTGTTCTTTGACTGGCTCGTGGGCCAACCAACCAGAGGTGGGGCCTTGTGACTGTTGGGAGGAGCTATGCTATCTGGTTCTCCACACCCCATCAATGGTAAAAACATCTGACATTGGCCGTAAACCATTGATCATTATGAATGGTCTATGGCAGGGGTCTTCAACCTTGGCCCTCCAGCTGCTGTGGAACTACACATCCCAGCATGCACTACCTTTTTGATATAACAGCATGCTAAAACTATGGCAGTGCATGCTGGGATGTGTACATCCGCAGCAGCTGGAGGGCCAAGGTTGAAGACCCCTGGTCTATGGCCATCCCTACACAAAAGGGGCAGGGACTGCAGCGCTGATCGTGAGTTCTAAATTAGAGGGGGGGTGGGCAATAAGATGTCCCCAGATTCTTTAAAACTACACATCCCAGCATGCCCTGCAACAGTTTTGCTATTTGGCCATGCTAAAATGTTCCAATGCATGCTTGGATTTGTAGTTAAACAGCTGGAGGGGTGCTTATTGCCCACCTCTATGCTAAATTAAACTCTCGGTTGTATCTCTTCGACTGCCAAACTTCACAAACCCTCCCACCTCTAGCGTCTCACACTTACACCTCTAAGATACATTGGTACTGTTGGAGATGGCTTCCTGAGACACGGACGATTTGGGATCTTTCCCCAGATAAAACGTCTACCAATAGCCGGTCATAGGATTCACTTCTGAAACAGTTTATAGCACTTTGCTGTGGGATTATTCTGGTGGTTCTATACTGGATGCTATAAGAACCACTGTAGCTCCTGTGCTCTGAGTAATGTACATACATGATAGATCACATATCTAGGAACCTGACTACAATGTTTCCCGATTCTCCTCTTCACCCTCCCTACAATCTCCATTGACGTCTTGTGTTTTATTTTTCTTTCTCCTTACAGGTGATATTTTTGGTCTCCCATTACGAAACCTCCAGGATCTGGTCCAGAAGCCGTATGGTTGTGCTGAACAGAATCTTGCCCGGGTGGCTCCCATTCCTCACGTGCTGGAGTACCTTAATGTCACGGGGCAGCTAACAGACGAGATTCTCCAGAAGGCAAAGGGTTACATGTCTGAGGGTGAGCTGCACGCACATGTCTCTGTATAGAAGAGACTAGTTTACCCATAGGAATATTTACATTTACGGTTATGCTGGGTGCACACTAAACAATGTCGCCTGGGGGTATCGGATGGCACATCGGCCAGTGTACCTGCTATGTCGCTGACTATGCGCGCTCTCGCACATCAGTGACGTCGCCAGTCAGACCTGCATGCAGGTCCAATAGGCGGTATCTTCAGCGGGGGCCATGCTGCCGAATGCAGCATGCCCCCACCATCACTCAGTCGTTGCCGGCAAGTGTGTATGCGCTTGCTGATGACTGGTCCTGCCACTAGAGATCTCGCTGGGTACCAGGGCTGTAACTAGGGTAGTGTGACCAGTACCATGGCAGGGGGTGCTGTTTGGGTCTGTCAATTTCCTGTTCTCATTCTCACTTACAGCTTGCTCTTTTATCCCCAGCATCTCCTGGCCTCCCCTATCTATTCCCTGGCCCTTCCCTATGAGGCCATGGCACTTTTTCAGGTGCATTATCTTATGTCACTATTTGCAAAATGGATGGCAATGCTCTCTGGCACAGGGCACCAAAATGTCTAGTTACGGCTCTGCTGGGTACACATAGTTTAGGGTGTATACTCATTTAAAATAGGCTTGCTACTGAATACAGCAACACGGGATGGTGCTACTGTAGCTTCTAGTTGAAGCTAAAGTGATATTTGGACAATGTGTGACTTTAGGATTTGGACATTTGCAGTGATCAGATATATTAGATTAAATTTCAGGATCGGTTGGAGACAAACTTGTCAGGTCACTGGTGTGGCCACGTTTAAACTCTCTATACAAACCACCTGTTATCAATTATAGCAATCAGTAAAATATTCACTCATTAGTGCCTTTTTTACTTCATCAGGACAAGAGCAACAGCTCACCTTAGATGTCCGCATGTAAGGGAAGGTGTGAATAAGAGCAAAATATTTCTCAATTGAACGCAGTGTAAGGTCCACGTAATACACACATTGCAGAGACCTATAACAGTTTGTGTAGCTTTCTATAGGAAGCACATCTTGCACAATTAGTCAATCATGATGCATTCCCATGGAATATCCTTGCTAGAAAATGAATAATATTACTTTTGTGGTGGTCTCATCCCTAGGGTATTATCGCCAGCTGTCCTTTACCTATGGTGGAGGTTATAATCTATTCAGGCAATCAAAGGAACAAGGGAACTCATGGTAAGAGCAAAAATTCCACTTGCAGTTGTGTAATAAAGAAGGTGATGGGGTGTCTGTGTAGGGGTAATGGTGTGTGAGGGGGTGTAACAGCATGTGTGGGGCATTGCTTGTCAGGGTAGCTTATAGGTCACACTCTGGGAGTAGTAAAGTTCTAATGAAAAAAAGGCTGTATCACTATGCAGTATATTACGCGGGGGCATATTTAAGTAATTCTGCCCTTAACACATGTGGAAACTGCAGATATATATAGATTTTTTTTTTTTTTTTTAGGGCAGAATTAATTATCCCTCAAATCAAAGATCTGGGGGGGGGGGGGGTTGGTAGGGGTGCTGGTACTTACCACTCTTTGCAGATCTTGCCTGCATGGACTAATGACTTCAGCCCATAGAGGCAAGGGCCTAATCTTGGGCTCATTACTTGCAATGGGGCTGTAGGAGGTCCCGCTCTGTGCGATGGTGTTGCCGCACTAAACGGCTTGAAAGCTGGGCAGTGGGTTTGAACGTGACCATAGGCAAAAGTAAAGTGACTGTGAATGCTATCACTTTGTCCTGATTGCTGGGACGAGTTTTTTTTTTTATCAGGGCCAGTGTCCAGGTATTCAAATTGGTACATTCCAGCAAACTAAGAATCCTTATTGGCGTGATATGGATTTTTACTACTCGAGGGACACAATGCATTTTCTGTTATAGTCCCAGGCTGAAAAGAGGGAATATACTGGTGTGTACTAACTGTTCATCACCCTTGGATGTAGTGGTTTCCAATTTAAATGTTGGAAACCATATTGAGGCAAACCTGTTCTACATAAAAGTGCTGCGAGCAATTTTCTCCAATCTATAGGTGTATACTGTGCATGGGGTCTGCACACAGCTCTTTACCCCCCTCCTTTAAATATGCTTCTTCCTTGTTGCACAGCTGCCACTGCTGCGCTCCTCTTGGCCGAGCTCACAACAGTCCTGGAATTGGGACACAAGTCCTGAGCTGTGGTCAGAGGCATACTGCCCTCTAATAGGGACTGTACTAGTGTACTGCATAAATGTGCTACTGTAGTATGAGAGGTGTGATATATATAATATCTAATGTCTCTCATCCAGCAGAGTGCAAACTAGTACAGAATCCATTGCATGGACTTGCAATGAGCACGCCCATACTGAGACTTTCAATCGGCAAAACTAGGCTTCCTCCATCTGCTAGCACACCACAATTTCAACCACTCCCCTGATCCTGCTGTCCATGGCAGGAGGCTTGGGAGAGAAGTTTAGCGTTCCTTATGTATAATGTGCTTCTCACACCAAAGGCTGTATGCTCACGGCTCTTGCTCCTCCTGCAGGCTGACTGCCTACACTTTCAAGACCCTTGAACAATGCAAACCATACATCTTTATTGATGAGACGAGACAACAGCAATCGCTCATCTGGATGGAGAACTCTCAGCGTCTGGACAACGGCTGCTTTAAAGCCCGTGGGAATCTCTTTGTGATGGAGGTGAGTGGCCATAATAGAAAGTGCCCTAAGGAATACACAGAATAAACCCCATCTACGTTCTAGCACCTGGTTTGATTATTTTATCTTTTTCCTTTCATCTTATAAGGTTCCTTGTAGTGGCCATTTAAATGGCTCTGTAAAAGTCCTGATTTCACGGAAACAGCAGGATTTCAGTGAGGTTGGCACTTTACATTTAGCGGCAATCTCGACGAAATTCCGCCAGTTGTGTGAAATCGGAACCTATTGTAATAGGCAATATACAGCATAAACCTAGAGCACAGTACAAATGCAAGAGGGATAATATAAGGATGGAATTGGACAGAACGAGAGGAGTGGGCCCAGCTCATGAGAGCTTGCACTCTAATATAATTGTTCCTTGTCCTCTGCTTTGGATAAAGTTACACTGCCTTGTTTTGGTTTTTTGTTTTTGCAGAGGGAGGTAGGGAGGAGGTTCTATAACTGGGCTGAGCCTTATACGAAGTACATATTTGGTCCCTTTAATAAACACACTATTTATGATTACATGTTAAATAGGTGCATAGGTGCATGCTGAAAAATAAGTGTATGTATATATATATATATATATAATTTTATTTTTTTCTTTTCATATTCTCAATTATGTCTTAACAGTGGACAATACATCACTGGAGGGCCCTGTATGACTTCATTTTTTTTTTTTTTTTACCAATTGGGCTGTTTAAGACCAAATGGCAATTTATAGTGTGTGCCCACCCTCTGCAAACACAACTTGTCCTAGATACAACCTTTACTTATGGCACATACACTCACTGCAGTGTGCTGCATATACTGTATTATGGTTATTTGGGGGGGAGGCGCACAGTCATGTGAGCAGACTTGGCTTGTGGTAAAAACGAACTCAAATGTGTGTTCCTTTAAACAGGAATCGGACAATGACCTTTATTATACAGCTTACCTTGCAGTCGCCCTCATGGAAACCGAAAACAGCTTAGGGGTAAGTAACTTTATTCCAAAACCAGAACATACTGTATATAATGTTCATAAAATACACTTTTAACTACTTGTGTCGGGTCCATTTTTTTTTATGGGTGATAAGTTCTCCAAATTATTGCTCATGAAAATGTTTGGTACTTGGTCTTGCGATCTCACACCTTACGCGTGTGTGTGATAGGACCACATTTCTGTAATGGATATAAGCATGGCAAAAAATAATAGTTTAAATATCCAGTTATTGGCTACTACATGGAAGGAGGGACACTGCATTGAAATGGCAGCAAAATGCCTGTACATAGCCGGGGGTGACTTGCTTTATTGGAAAGACAACTATATAAAGCTTTGCACAGCACTTTTTTTTTTTTTTTATAAATATATAAAAAAAAAAGAGGGGAAAACATGATTCCCATACGGTCCTCAGGTGTCGGGCTATCCATGCTTAAGTGAACTACTAGGAAAAGTAGTTATGGTGAAAAGTGTTAACATATGCACTTATCTCTATTAGAGCACATAGAAACTGTACAATGCAAACAAGCAATAATCACCCTTAGTTTATGGGCTCTCTCAAACAAATGTGGATATTCGATGACGACTGCTTCTGTTGCCGGCCCTGACTGCAAGGCTTCCCCCCCCCCCCCCTCCCCCACCCGCATATCGCTGCATGGGATCGGTACATTGCAACCACCGAGTCAAGTGAACGTGCAGTAAGATCTGGAGGTGGGGTGTACGACCCCACAGGAGCGCATACTGGCCAATATCCTGCCCACACACTACGATATAGCAGCGATATCGAACCAATCAGTCGGATCGGCTGCTATATATGTGTATGGGGGCCTTACGACTGTTAGGAACCCAGAGGACTGAATTTGGGAACCGTTGACCTACAACTCCATAATACATTCCAATATTTAGCTCTGGTTCATTTACTTCCCCTTGTCTTCCAGAAAACACTGTTGGAAGGCTCCATGGAGTGTCTGAGAAACGCATCCAAGACTGAGCAGAAGATCACTATTCAGGTCCAGATGCTCTATGCCTTCACACTGGCCAAAGACTGGGAACATAGTGACCCTCTGCTTGAGTCACTGATGAAAAAGGCAATCACCGAGGGTATGACTTGTTTAATTTATTGGCGTGTTATTAATTAAAGCTGCATCAGCCTAGTGTGGCACATTATGAATTACATGTTGTGTTTGCAAAATAATGACAAAAATAGTGTTTAACACAAGTTGCTATTTGCCAAACTACAGTACTGGCCACTTTAGAGACCCCTGATGACTAGTTTGGTACCTGTACCTCTAATAGAACCATATGTGACTGAGGACCAGCAGAATCCCAGTTTAATAATTCTGACCACCTACTTCTGCTGGCTTCCAAAATAATGTTAACCTACATTGGCAGTATTACTCGTGTCTGTAAGGTTTGCCTTCTCTAACCCTCATACAATGCCGCTCCTCCACAGGTGGCACCATACACTGGGAGCGAGAACAGATGCCAAAGAGACCGTGGGTTCCATTCTTCTTGCCTCCATTTGGCACCAACGAAGTGGAGATTACGTCTTATATGTTGTTGAGCATGGCAGCAAGGCCCAGTATTTCTCAAGATGAACTAACAAAAATGGCTCAGATCGGAATGTGGCTCTCCCGCAATCAGAATTCGCATGGGGGTTTTATCTCCACGCAGGTAATTGTGCACTACGTCTGTGGTGCAGCAGCCAGGGGAGCAGAGCACGAATTTAGGGGTAAATTTACTAAAGCGAGTTTAGATGTGATGTTGCCCATAGCAACCACTTAGATTCTACTTAACATTTAACTAGCACCTTCTAGAGGATAACTAGAATCTGATCGGTTGCTATGGGCAACATCCCTTTTAAAACGCTCCTCTTCTAAAAACACTCACTTTAGTAAATTTTACTCCTTAGTCTCCGATCTAAACTCACCCGGAAGCTTTTTCATCCATGTCTGTTTCTTTCAGTCCACTGTTTTAGGCATCCAGGGGCTTGCTGCACTTGCAAAATTGCTGTACACCCCTAATTCCCATCACACGGTGGCAGTCAAACGGGGCAATGGGGATATTGCCAGTTTTACTCTAAATAAAGACAACAGGCTATTGGTCCAGAGACAGCCCCTTCCTGATACCACTGGAGACTACAGCTTGGACGTTGGCGGATTGGGATGGTGCCTTCTACAGGTGACATTATTACATGGACCACATTGATCGTAACTTTGTCATTTGCTACCCCTCGCTTAGCATGAATCTAAGTTGTTGTATCTATAAGATATCTATTTATGGCGTGCAAGACAATCAAAGCTTAACAGACCAAGGGGCCTATTCATCATAACTAAACTTTCTCTGGAGGCAGTTAGGTTTAGAGCTCGCATGGAGTTCTACCTAATTACCGGAGGAATTCATCATTCCTTCTCTCCATAACTATCTATTCCGAAAAGCTGTCATTTTTGTGATGACTGCTTTTCAGGAAATGGATAATTATCCCTCACTACACTAACTTACCGCAGCTGGAATCCGTGCTGTGAATGCGCTGTTAAATCTGTAAAACCAGCGCATGCGCAGCACTGCCTACAGCTGCGGTAATTCTGTTATTTCTTTCTGTAATGCATCTGTTTGAACATTCTTCAATGTACCATTAGGTTGTGTATGAGATGCCAGCGCTCAGGATCCTATTGGTCAGAATCCAGACACCGGCATCCTGGGCAGAGCCGTAACTAGAATCTTTGGTGCCCTGTGCCAGAGAATATTGGTGTGCTCCCCCCCTCATTTTTTAAATAGGGACATAAGAGTGCACCTGAAAAAGGGCCATGGCTTAATGGGGAAGATATAGGGGAGGCCAGGAGATGCTGAGGATAAGAGGAAGCTACAAGTAAGAATGATAATAAACAGGAGACTTGACAGGCCCAACAGTGCCCCTGGTCCTGCGTTGCTCTGTGCCATGGCACTGGTACACTACTTTAGTTACGGCCCTGCGGTTAGGATAGACACCTGTCTGTAGGTATCCTAACCCTTCTCCTACCCCTAAATCTTCCTCCCCACAGCCTAAACTTCCTCTTCTAATACCTAACCCTCCCTCACATTGATTGTCCCTAAACCCTCCTAATACTTACCATCGGGATGCTGGCACCAGGTTTCTGACTTGTGTTGAGATTCTGGCATTCAGAGTGCAAGCTCCTGACTGAATTGAAACTACGTCCTGTACCATTTTGGGCAATTCCAACTCACTGAGACCAGATATTCTCAGTACAAATGGTCCCCTCCCAGACCGCTACCTCGTGAGCTTCTGCATTACCGGATATTTTTTTTTGCACCTTACACATTCTTATTCTAAGTAACAGCCCTGTGTCTGGTGTATAAGTGTGAATCTCAATGTGCAAGGGCTGGGACGCTTTAATTCGCACCAATGAGAACCGCTTTCACCGGTCCCATGCTAGGTGCAGAATCTCCATCTGAGTAAGGCACCCAATGTATGTTATTACAACACGTCAATTCGATGGGATGTCTGTCTGTTTAGCCACCGACCTGGAACCAATACAATACATTCTGGAGTCTAGTCAGTGTGGCACGCTCTGTCCAGCGACTCTGTACGCAGACACCGGGGGACGCATGCGGCGCGCTACTTTTTTGCAATTTTAGATGCATGCGCAGTCTCAAAACACTAATTTCTGTGATCATTGGGACAGTGGCACTGGGCCCCATAGTCTTGTGAAGTGATTGCCGCTAAGCACCCTATAGTAATGCTGGGATGCGTTACACCTGGCTGTTCAATCTCGTGGGAGTGACTCTTCTGACCACACGGCCTTCTGGCTGGTAGCCGTGTCTGATATCATTGCCTAAATCTAGGATCAACATGGAAACTGTTGGCAGAATATCAATTGGTAGCTTATTGCCAGGATTTCCATAGAAAGTCTGCCAAGAACCTTGACATTAATAGACAAAAGCCAAGTCCATTTCAAAGTGCAAATGCTACAACAATCCTCGTAAGGCAATCTGTCTAAATGTTTTTATATTTTATGCTAAGCGTATACTATGGTTTCAAATGTGATTTGTCCCCTAGAGCAGAGGTTCTCAAACTCTGTCCTCAGGACCCCAAATAGTGCAGGTTTTCCAGATTTCCTCAAGTGAAATTAACTTCACCTGTGGTTCTTCTAAAATGTATTGGTGAGTAATAAATGTACCTGTGCATCTGCTGGGTGACCTGGAAAACGTGACCTGTGTGATTACAGAAATTGAGAACCGCTGCACTAGAGGCGCCAATCTTTGAGTGTTGTGTTAAGCCTGGTCAGTATGTGAGAAAAGTTGTCCCAATTCCCTGTGTCTATCTATCCTATTGGTTCATGGATTGATCAATGTATTTAAGCCTGCAGCCCACATCACGGGTCCCCACTTCTCTGCAGGTCCTACACTATCTGTCATACTTATGGAAACCTGGTAGCTGCTATCAGAGTATAAACTGAAAAAATGTTAACTGGTTGAAAGCTCACCTCATTACACCATAGTCTTCCTTATTCATGTTGTGTACAAGGGGCACTAATGTGCCATGATGCCCACAGTGCCCCTATTACACATAATGCCTACAGCAGTAGTGCCCCATTCCTGCGTCTGACTGGCTGCTCCTCCAGATCAATGGGAGAGACATGACTACGTCTATCCCATAGTGCTAACTGCGGAAGCCGGAATTCCGGCTGCCTCTGTAGGGAAGGAGCCGGACACCCACTGGTAACAATCTCGGGTGGGCTGGAGGAGGTGGTACTGGTTTAGTCTCCAAATATAACTGACTTTAAATCAGTTCCAGCCCACTTTAACCCCTGAGTATAACGATATTTTAACATAATGTAACTTGGTGTAGTACATTCACAGGAATAAGATGGTTTAAGCAAGCAGATGCGCTCTATAGGAGCAGCAGAAGGTATCAAACAAGGGTGTTTATGTATCAAGCAGTGAAAGCATGGAGGAGTGGAGCAGTTGCCCATAGCAACCATTCAGCTTTTACCTTATTTTATAGACTGTACTTGACAAAAGCTACTTCAAAGCTGATTGGTTGCTATGGACCACTCCTCCACGGTTTTCACTGCTTGTTGCATAAACCTCAGGAACTTTTTTTTTTTTTTTTTTTTTTATTTAATCAGCAGCTGAACTGTGACATCTGCCTATAATATGCATAGTTGAACAGTGGTCGCAATAGCAAAGTGGTGTATGTCTAATTGGCGTTTATGAACAGGTTGTCCTGTCACTACTCCAGATGAACGGTGCCTTGTGGACAGTTTTGGGAACCATCTACAGTCCAGGTTTTAATTATCTATTAAGCAAAAGTGACTTATTTAGCACCTCAATCACTTTGATTATACGATCTGGGCACAAGCATGGCTATCCTTAAGACCTGGTCTGTTAGTGCGTCTTTAGGAACAAATTTGGAAAAGGGCTGCTCTACACCGTAGAGATAAATCTGTGTATTGTGAGGGGCTTGTTTGTTTTTTCTCCTGTAGGAACTTATAACAAAATTAGTGTCTTCTGCCAATCTCTCATCTGTAGACCACCGTTGGCTATAACGTCCCAGTACCCAGTGAAAATTCTGCATTCTCAATGGAAATCTCAACGTCTTCATTTAGCTGTGTGAATGGGGTGGCTTATTCAATCAATCTCAACATCAGCCTGAGGTATCTGATAAAAATATAGATTTCATATCCTTTAAATTGTGTAGCTCCAAAATAGAGGAGACTGGCACTGGTGTGAAATGGTAACGTCTCAGACTATAAATGCCACACCAAGATTTGGTTGTGGTTGCTGAGTCCAGGAAAATGATGCAATGTATCTCAAATCCCAATGCATCGGGTTTCTGTATTCTAGGAAAATACACCAAGGTTAGTGGGAGTGAAACAATTGTAAATTGACACCAATGAGAGTTAAGTGCAAGGAATTGGGTGTTTAGGAATTATTTTATAATTCGAAAAATACTGTACAGCACTCTGAGCCCTTGATTATTTGGTTTTGGAAAGAGGAGCAGAAATTAAAGAAACTAACATATACGTTTTGCACTGGTGTCTGGAGCATGAAGGGGCCCCCAGGGGAATGCTGTGATGGGGGCCCATACCTAGGGGTGTGGCTAACCATGAGTGCATGGCCTGGGCCCCTTTAAAAAAATGAATACAAAAATAAATATATAGTGTCAGTTTGACAACTAGCTTCAGTGGCTCCAGATTAAAGCCTATAAAATAAACCAAACTTGCACTCCTAGCCCCACTATATATGACCAGGGTCGGCTCAAAGGAGCCACGCACTGTGCAGAGAGGGACTCCGACTCCCCCATAGCCTGCACTCTGTGAAGCCGCGTGCCTCTGAAAAGGGTGTGGCATAATTACCATAGGCCACACCCCTAAATGATTGGAGGTGTGCCAATATGGCACGCCTCCCATTTAACGTCTGCCTGGGGGCGAGCCTAGCACTCCTTCAGTAGCTGGGCTGCCCCAGCCCTCTCCCTGCACAATGGATGCCACATCCATTCCTCTTCTCCAGGGCTGGAACTGCCACACAGCTGTAGCAGTGCCCAAACATCGGAGGGGACACTTTGTCCCACTGGTGGAACAGCAGGACAGTGCCCAAAAAACGGGACTGTCCCGCTGAGAATCATGATGGTTGGGAGGGGTGCTCCCTGGTCGAACATGCCTTGAACCGGCCCTGTGTAGGACAATACGCCTGACTTCTGTTATTGGACACTGGGTCACGGTTGGGAAGGATATTTGTAGCGCAACTCTTTTTAAAAGTATGCACCTTTGCACACAATCTTCAGTCTATCCATTCGCTGAGAACTAGTGACATCACTGAGCTTGAGGCACACAGTACATCAGTGATGTCACTAGCTCCTGGTGAATGGAAAGGCCGAATAGTGGCTTGATGTACAAGGTTACAGCCTCCCTGGTGTGTGGACCATATGCCATCTTGATAAAGCCCCCCCCCTCCCCCCCCAATTACCGTCAGTTGTTTGCATTAGTTATTCCAAGTAAAGCGTATAAATGAGTAACAAGAAGGAAAGTTGTGTAACACATTATTATCCTCTAAGTGCCTGACTGCAATATACACTAGCAGGACAATATTAAAAATGTACTTCTCGAATACTTCAGTATCAATACATACAGTATAAGTTAAAAAAAAAAAAAGTGCCAGATATCTTTGTAAAAAAAAAAGCGTTATAAAAATATTAACAAGTAATCAACTGTATTAGTTATAATATTAATAAATACTTAAAATTACTTTTCAATGGTGGTACTTGGCAAACTTTTTTTTTTTTTTTTTCCTTAGTTATCGTGGATTGCGACCAGATTGCGGCATGGTTGTTGCTCAAATAAGACCGCTGTCTGGATACACTGTAGACTTTTCAACATTGTATGAGGTAGGTGATCTATTTTACATCTCTAAGCTGAAATGGAATAGGTTGAGGAGAATAATAGTCTGGCCTCTCGCAGTGTAGTTTCCCCAAATCTGTGCCATATACAGATGTGTCCTCATACATCTAGCCTCCTTGCGCATTAAACAGCCCTTCTAATCGTGCTGTGGCGTGACTCTGTAGCGCCAAGCATCTTTCTGTGCGACTTTTTACCTTCAAATGCGACTTATTCACACAATGATGTGAATAGAACTTACAAGCAGCTTCTGGTGATTAAAATGATATGCAGCATGCCTATAGTCTGTGCATTTGTGGGTGTATCCGTGCAAAACGCTACGTTAGTGTTACAACCGCCGACAATAACGTAGCATTTCGCATGCAGATACACCAGCAGATGCACAAAACGTAAACATGCTGCATGTCCTTAATCAGCAGAAGCTGCTTGTGCTAGTTGCTAGCTCGCATTACTGTCAAGACTCATTTGAAGGTAAAGTCTCACAAAAGACTCAGTAGACTTAGTGCTACCAAGGCGCACAGAGCTCCCGCGCTGTGGTGCGACTTGTAGCGCATGGGGGACAGATGTATGTGGACAAATCTATAGGTTGCTAGGGTTACTAGTCACATGAGCCACCTCTGGGGACAGCGTAACCTTAGTTCAACTCTTAAAGCAATTCTGTTCAACTGTAATTCCTGTTAGTGGTACTGTACAACCAAAGGGTGCTTAGTCATTTCCCATGTACCCAGTGAGACACGTTATCCTTCCCTCATGAATGGGCTGGAGGATTGTGTTGAATTTGAATTGCTCGTGGCTCTTGTCCAATAAGGCACCAGGTCAGGTCTCATATAAGCGGTAAGGTTAAAGGTGCAACTTGCATATGACAGGGACAGTCTCAGTTTGTCAGCACTTACCGCATTAGTCTACACATGCAATTGCACATAGAACTTGTGGTTATAGGGATGAGGGACCCCTATGGAAGGCCTAGATTGTATTGGGGATGGCTGGTATGAAAGCAGACCCTCCAACATGACCCCCTTCAATCAGGTACAAAATACTCTGCTCCTGGACTTCGTTCTTAATTGATTGCAGCCACCTGTGGTGAAACACCTGTCTATTAACTAGTTCAACACAGGTGTCTGCAATCTGTAATTAGGTGGGAAGTCCAGGAGCAGAGCATTTTGTACTGGGTAGAAGGGGTCCTGTTGGTGGGTAGGTGAAACTTGCCATGAATAACTGCCCTGTTTTCGTTTTCAGATGATAAATTTAGAACGTATATCTAAAGCTGAGCAGAGTCCAAAGGGCGACATCCTCTTGTATCTAGACTCGGTAAGTGACCTGATTTGTATGTTTAACTTGTCTGTGGTGCACATCCTCCTTCCTCTATATTCAGAGCCGGATTGTCCATTAGACAGCCTGGCTCATGCCTAGGGCCCAGTAGGCACCGAAGTGCCAGTGTTTGGACAAATGGGGAGAGGGGAAGCCCCAAAGCATTTTACCCAGGCCCCCTTGGGATCTTGAGGTGTTGGCATACACTCTCTCTTCTCTACTAGTCTTCCTTATGTTTTGGGTTTTTACTAGACCATGTATCTAAATGATTTGGACAGCTGCAATTTACAAGAACCAGTGTTTATCATTTAGTAAGAAAGGGTTGGTTGTATCTAAAGTAATAAACACTTAAAAAAAAAAAAAAATCGGAGTACCAAATGTTCGGCCTTATGGTCAAATGGGATGCAGTCAGGAAGCCGGTGGCCGAAATGCCGACCGGCGTCTAATCCCGGCAGGGGTCTAATGACAGGCGTCTAAATTCCGACTCATCATTTTTACCTACGCCGCGAGCTTGATGCCCGGCTTACAGATCGGAGGTGAGCCGGGCACGGACAGCCGCGGGGAGGGGAGGGTTAGGGACTTGGGGTTAGGCACCCCTCCTAGGAGGGTTAGGCAAGGGGAAGGGAATCTTTTTTCCGCCACCTTTAGTGGTCCATGCTGCACGCAAGCGAAAAACTTTTCAGGTCAAACAGTCCTAGTTCGGTCAGATTTATTTTACGACAATATCACTGTTCTGCTGCTAGTACACAACTGCCTGCAACGCGCACACTATATAAGTTTATTGTTTTAAAGCGTATGAATTGTTGGTGTGCCCACAAGTTAAGATTCCTTATCAAGGTATTAAGGATGTAGTGTTTTTAATTATTCTCTCCTCTCACCCCTTTTTATCCTTCATATTTTCACTGTGTATTTCTAAACCTGTGTGTGTGGTGTTTTTTTGTTGTTGTTGTTGTTAATATTCTGCAGTCTCTTATACTATATCCCTGTGTTCACTCCATTCTAGATCAATCATCTGAGTGGTTTATAATAGAACGCGTTGCCAACATTTTCAGAAGCTGACATCAGACTGTAGTGTGATAATTTCACATGGTTATGCCCCCCCACCCCCCAGTATATTTTAACATTTCCCCCTTAGTACATTTCAAGCAGATCACATTTCCCAGCATCGGATATGCGATCTGTTTCCTAAAGAAATGCTAATTTTAAAGGGCTTTGAGGAGTTTTTCACAAACTGCTCAAAGGTCCTTTAATACATTTCAGTGAAACTAAAATAATGAGAAGGGTGTGGCAGCACCCTTTATTTTAACATTACTATTTTTTTTTTTTTTTTAAAAGAGCCTTAACTCCGAAGACTGGTGCAGCTGACCACTGATTTGCTACTGAAACCTTGTAACTTTATGGCTTGATGGCACCATGATGATTACAACCTCTGCTCTGTTCTCTCTCCCATTCCACAGGTGCCGCGTGATCCCATTTACCTCTCAGTCCAGCTGCTGATGGGGCAGCGGGTGATGAATGTGAAGAGCAGCTCTGCTTATGTGTTTAGTTATTATGAGGATGGTAAGTGCAAACTCCTGATGTGTAACACACTAATGAATGCTGCAGACTATCTCTCTATTCTGATGATCGTCTCTTCTTTTCCTCAGATGAGAATGGATATGCAGCTTTTGCCCACCCTTGTGCAGGACAATAGTAAGGTTTGTAGAGGAACAGACTAATTTCTCCACAAAGCCAGGATTACTACTGTATGTAGTCTATATCTGTCATTGTGTGCCATGCAGCTGGGTCCATGGTGTTTTGCTTGTATAACAGTCATCTGTTTGGACATATGGATTCTGGTGTGGTCGGAAGTCTCCCAGGTTAAATCAAGCACAACTAGGTTTACCAAAAATTCTTTAACAATACACCTGTTTTTTTATTTTTAAGGCATATGGGGCTCTGGGGTATTTAACATTCAGGGCTCTATATTTTATCAACATTATTTTTACTAAATTAGTGGAAAAGGGTGTTTTCACACGCTCTTCACATTATTTTAGTGTCACCTTTTACTTTACTAAAGGGCAATTAGGGCTTTGATTAGAATTTTATGAATTCTACTCTAATTATCACGCATTTTAGTAGGCTGATCCCATTTCCCATAATTGTAATGGGAAATGTGATCTGGCCAAAGTTACTAAAAATTGTGAAAAAATACCAGGGCAAGCCCTGTGCTAATGCCACCTGGAGATGGCGCTATCCATGGTTTCCCCGGTTACCGGACTCCTGCTCTAACAGGCAGAGCCTGGAGCCGGCCCCAGTGATCAACTGCTCTCCATGTCTGCCTGCCGGTGCGCTAGCTGTAATCGGCTGGCACCCAATCAACAGCACTGCCACCTTGGCCCCCCTCGGCAGCCCTGATTGGACCGGCCCACCGTGTGACTGGGTGCAGGGGGGGCACAGAGGCAGCTCAGACATAATAGCTGCTGCACCCTTTGCACCCACTTTAGTTACTCCACTGTTTGCATGCATGTTTGCAAACAGTGGGGTCATTTTCAGGATCAATGGAAAGGGGTTTTAGGCAAGGACAATGTAAATACATAAAGGCTGCAGGTCTACTTCAGGGTACAGTCTTTTAACCCGGGAATCCCAGCTAGTTTACTATAACCTAACTAGTTTTACATCTGAAAAATAAGAATAAATCAGACATATGCAGATTTTATGTAAAAATTATTTCTTTCTAAGATTTCAGACCATATAAGAATGTTCAACCAAATCTAATCGCTTCATGACTAAAGGCTAAAAACAGCAAAAACACTCTGGCAGTAAGTCTGTCAGCTGGCTGTACTGCAGCTCACAAGGTCCCGTGGTACAATGGAATGTACTAATCAGTACAGTGTATGGGTCAACGTACTGCCAATGAGAATTGCCACTTGGCATCATAAAACTTGTGAATAGGTTTTTATTGGGTATATTGTACAAAATGAAAATCTGGTGTTTGAATTTTTTTTTTTTCTTGTAGGATCCAATTTTACTAACCTGAAGATGCTGAACTGTGCTCTGATGATTTTGTCTCCCCGGAATTAATGACCTCTAAGCGGAGACAATTGATCTACAGTATGTGCAGCATTATGCAGGAACATCCTATGTACAGGATCTCTGCATCCTATACAAGAACGTCTACTTACTGTACACTCTGCTGTCCATGCAAACTGTATATTTTTGTTCAGAACAAAACAATGGAAATAAAAGTGCCAACTATTTTGCAAAACTGCAGTGTGGGTTCTTTTGTATACATCGGATAAGCAGGGAGTGTGGCTTCCAATAAGCATGTAATAGGGGTGAACACCGAATGTTAGCAAGCATGATTAAAATTGAGAGCGGATATAGCGATATTGTAGATCTATTCTATTTATATATTTTCTCGATCAATCATAACATTAAAATTACATGCAAGGGGTGGAATATATTGGGCAGCAAATCAACACTGTTCTTGAAGTTGAGGTGTTGGAAGCGGGTAACAATGGCCAAGTGTAAAGGGGAATCCACTTAACTATTTCTGTGCCCGATTGGACGATAACAATATTGTTACCCTTCAATCATTCATAAATAGTTTGCAAAAATGTCTTAAATGTCCAGCGATGCGCGCTACCGCTGGATGCTTAGACATCTATCATCGTGCCAACATGGTGGTCAACCTGATATCGTCAGGTTTAGCATGTTTACCAGATGATGGATGACCCTGAGCGACTGCTCGTTCAGTGCAGGCTGATCAGACTGACAAATGACAGCGCGATTACAATGTCTGCAACGTTGATGAGAGCCAAATGATCTCAAAGAAGAGAAAAGGAAAGAATCTAATAGAGGGCACTATGAACCAACAAATATTAAAACTTTTATTATCTGTTTAAAATACAGTAACAAAATACTGGTGAAATAAAATATAGAAGTGTAAAGATAAAGTGATTATTAAACTGTTTCTTGAAGACACGAACAGCTGCTGTTAGTTTAATCATAATGAAGAGGCACATGTGGGTAAAAGGGCATTATGACCACCAATCGGGCAGCTTGAAAGTCACATGTGACTAAACGCATTGGTGTTTAACTTGCTATTCACTCACACATTCCATTACTGATGTCTCAAAACGTGATCAACAGCGGAACCACATTGGCAAGTTCAATTTTAACATTGAACTTGCCAATGTGTAATAGGCAGCACTATAAAGTAATTTCACCACTTCTGCATTGTAGGTTTTTTGTTTTTTTATTGAAGATCATATCCCTATGCTCCCCGTAATATACGATCAAAATCTCCACTAATGAAGAAAGTGTTAAAGGGAATTTCTGTGCTCTCCCTTTGGTCTAATTATTAGAATGTATAATTACTCATATCCGTAAGGTCTTACTTGATGTCTGAACATAATTTCACCCCATACATTACAACTTAATTCAAGTAAAACATATCACATTATAAATTTTATTTAATTTTTTTTAAAAAGGCAAAACGGATGAGCCGACTTTTGCGATGCAATGACATCGCCACCAGCAAAGGTCCAGAAAGCCACCGTGGTAAAGAAATTTGACAACTGTAAGACCTTTTAGAATATCCTTTTAAATACTACCCCCCCCCCCCCCCCCAAATACCAGGATAATCAAGTAAAATACAATCAGTGATTTATGCAATTACAACAGAGAGGCTGTCGCTGGGCATTGAGATTTGCCAGCATTTATAGCACACCACAGTATAGGGTTTCAACTGCCGCTGTCATGAGTTCCTCCATTATAGTAAACTACAATCTGTCCCATCATGCAGCTTGTCACTGCCTCTTGTCTAGCCCAAGGCACCAGACTCTACGTGCCCAATACCAATTCATCAGCATCTCTGGAAGGCAATCGGGCTTGGAAACAATGAAGCATATAATGGTAAATCTGCAAGTCCTCATGTCTGTAATTTCCACTTGTAAAGTAATCAGTTTATAAAGTAGAAAAATTATAAATTTTTATTTTATAGGGTCTCAAACACAATGTGATACTTAATTTTGTACAATAATTTGCTTGAATAACGCAAATTCAGCTGCTCCTCTTGTACGATCCTTGCCAGAAGATGGATCTAGAAATTTGAATATAAAAATAAGACAAGAAGATGCTAGTGTACAGTAGTATGTAAGGAACAATTTGGTATTGGAATAATGTGTGTACATTTAGTAGAAATAATTATGCTTATATCAATTCCAACCGATGTGATGAATCCAGACATGCCCTTCATAAGAATTCCAATTTTGAAATGTAGCCCAGCACAAAACCATAAGACTCAGTTGTGATATACTACCCTATATTAGGGGTGTGCACCGGCCACTTTTTGTGTTTTGGATCTGGATCTTTCTTCGTGTTTTGGATCTGGATTGGTTTTGCCAAAACCACCATTCCGTGTTTTGGGTTCTGGGTTTTGTGTTTTGGATCTGTATTTTTTTTAAAAAAAGCATAAAAACAGCTAAAATCACAGAATTTGTAGGTTTTTCTGCTCCTATGCTATTATTAACCTCAATAACCTTAATTTCCACTCATTTCCAGTCTATTCTGAACACCTCACACCTCACAATAGTGTTTTTATGTCCAAAAGGTTGCACCGAGGTAGCTGGATGACTATGCTAAGCGACACGAGTGGGCGGCACAAACACGTGACCCATCTAGGAGTGACACTGCAGTGGCAGACAGGATGGCAGTTAGAAAAACTAGGCCTCAAACTGTACATAATGCAAAGAAAAAAAAGAAGTGCAAGATGGAATTGTCCTTGGGCCCTCCCACCCACCCTTATGTTGTATAAACAGGACATGCACACTTTAACAAATCAATCATTTCAGTGCCAGGGTCTGCCACACAACTGTGGCTGAAATGATTGGTTCGTTTGGGCCCCCACAAAACAAGCTGGCAATTAATGTGTCCCTGCACAAACTGGCTCTACGGAGGCAAGATGTCATACTCATCCTCCTCATCCACCGATTCCTCACCCTCTTCAGTGTGTACATCCTCATCCTCACAAAGTATTAACTCGTCCCCACTTGAATCCACCACCACAGGTCCCTCTGTACGTTCTGGAGGCTGGTCTCCCTGGAAGAGCTGATAATTCATTTTGATGAACATCATCTTCTCCACATTCTGTGGAAGCAACCTCCTACGCCTTTCACTGACAAGGTTCCCGGCTGCACTAAACACTCTTTCGGAGTACACACTGGAGGGGGGGCAACTCAGGTAAAATAGAGCCAGTTTGTACAGGGGCCTCCAAATTGCCTTTTTTTCCTGCCAGTACAGGTATGGACTGTCTGACATGCCTACTTGGATGCTGTCACCGATGTAATCCTCCACCATTCTGTCAATGGTGACAGTATCATATGCAGTGACAGTAGACATGTCAGAAATTGTTGCCAGGTCCTTCAGTCCGGACCAGATGTCCAAACTTGGTCCTGCCTGCCCTGCATCACCGCCAGCGGGTTGCTTAGGATACCTAAGTTTTTTCCTGGCAGCCCCAGTTGCGGGAGAAAATGAAGAAGGAGCCGTTGACGTGTCACGTTCCGCTTCAGCTGACAGTGTGTTCACCAGCAGGTCTTTGCACCTCTGCAGGCTTGTGTTGGCCGGAAAGAGAGACACCACATAGGCTTTAAACCTAGGATCGAGCACGGTGGCCAAAATGTAGTGGTCTGATTTCAACAGATTGACCACCCTGGAATCCTGGCAAAGCGAATGAAGGGCTTCATCCACAAGTCCTACATGCCGAGCGGAATCACTCCATCTTAGCTCCTCCTTCACTTTCTCCAGCTGCTTCTGCAAAAGCCTGATGAGGGGAATGACCTGACTCAAGCTGGCAGTGTCTGAACTGACTTCACGTGTGGCAAGTTCGAAGGGCTGGAGAACCTTGCACAACACAGAAATCATTCTCCACTGCGCTTGAGTCAGGTGCATACCCCCTCCTTTGCCTATGTCATAGGTGGATGTATAGGCTTGTATGGCCTTTTGCTGCTCCTCCGTCCTCTGAAGCATATAGAGGGTTGAGTTCCACCGTGTCACAACCTCTTGCTTCAGGTGATGGCGGGGCAGGTTCAAGAGTGTTTGCTGGCGCTCCAGTCTTCGGCACGCAGTCGCTGAATGGTGAAAGTGGCCAGAAATTTATCGGGCTACCCAAAGCGTCTCCTGCACGCCCCTGTCGCTTTTCAGAAAATTCTGCACCACCAAGTTTATTGTGTGAGCAAAACATGGGACGTGCTGGAATTTGCCCAGATGTAATGCCCGCACAATATTGGTGGCGTTGTTAGATATCACAAATCCCCAGGAGAGTCTTAGTGGGGTAAGCCACTGGGCGATGATTTCCCTCAGTTTCTCTAAGAGGTTGTCGGCGGTGTGCCTCTTACTGAAACCGGTGATACACAGCGTAGCCTGCCTTGTAACGAGCTGGCGTTTCTGAGATGCTGCTACTGGTGACGCTGCTGCTGTTGCTGCGTAAGGTGATACATCTACCCAGTGGGCTGTCACAGTCATATAGTCCTTAGTCTGCCCTGTTCCACTTGTCCACATGTCCGTGGTTAAGTGGACATTGTGTACAACGGCATTTTTCAGGACACTGAGGACACTTTTTCTGACCTTTCTGTACAGTCTCGGTATCGCCTGCCTAGTGAAGTGGAATCTAGACGGGATTTGGAACCGGGGACACACTACCTCCAGCAATTGTCTAAATCCCACTGCACTAATGGCGGATACCGGACGCACGTCTAACACAAACATAGCAGTCAAGGCCTCAGTTATACGTTTTGCTTCAGGATGACTGCTGTCGTACTTCATCCTCCTCGCTAAGGACTGTTGGAGGGTCAATTGTTTAGTAAAAGTAGTGGTGTTCCTACTTCCTCTCTGGGATGATGAACGACTCCCAGCAGCAGCAGCAGCGGCAGCAGTAGGCGTAGCAATGCAGGATCCTCTGGAGGAATCCCGGATAGGAGAGTCAGTCATGCCAGTGACATGGCCTGCAGGACTACTTCCGATCCTTACTAAGGAGGAAATTGACGGTGTGGTTTGCAGGCGCTTGGATACAACAGGACAATGGGATTTAGGTGTCCCTGGACTGCTTACGGTCTTAGCCAAAGTTTCTGAACTTGACAATAACTTTTTATGAACGTGCTGCAGGTGCCGTATAAGGGAGGATGTTCCTAGGTGGTTGACATCCCTACCCCTACTTATTTCACCTTTACATATGGTACATAGGGCAAGACAGTTGTTGTCCGGATTTGGATAGAAATATTGCCAGACCAAAGAGGTGGAATGTTTGGTCTTCTGCCCAGGCATGACCGTGATGGGCTTTTTCATCCCACGGACAACAACTGTCTCCCCCGGAGCCTGATTTAAACAAACCACATCACCATCAGAATCCTCCTCGCCAACTTCCTCCTCAGCGCCAGCTACACCAGTATCCTCATCCTGTTGTACTTCAACAGTGACATCTTCAATTTGCATATCAGCAAGTGGACTGTGGGTGCTCCTTTCAGCACTTGCAGGGGGCGTGCAAATGGTGGAAAGAGCCACCTCTTCCCGTCCAGTGCTGGGAAGGTCAGGCATCGCAACCACCACCACACTTGGACTCTCCTTGGGGATTTGTGATATCTTCTTAGAAAGCACAGTTCTTCGCTGTGCTTTTGCCAGCTTAACTCTTTTGTTTTTTTTAGTGGGAGGAGTGCTTCCATCGTCATGTGAAGCTGAACCACTAGTCATGAACATACTAGGGATCGACCTTAGCCGTTCCTTGCCACTCAGTGTCATAAATGGCATATTGGCAAGTTTACGTTTCTCTTCAGCTGATTTAAATGTCTTTTTCAAGGTAATTTTCCTGAACTTTGCCATTTGGGATTGTATGTGCCCTCTACTATGACATTGGGCATCGGCCTTGGCAGACGACGATGATGGCATGTTATCGTCTATGTCATGACTAGTGGCAGCAGCTTCAGCACTAGGAGGAAGTGGTTCTTGATCTTTCTCTATTTTATTTTTATCGGAGAAAGTTTGGTCCTCCATTTATGTTATATCGATTTGATATATACGTGCGGCTAAACACAGAAAATAATTTTTTTTTTGGTTTGGACTGGAGTGTTCTTTCGGGGGTTACAGCACCCTTAACGGTCAAGCCAGCCGGCCCTTTACTTATGACACAGGCGCACGCTTGGCACTACTTTGTTGATGCACGTGCGGCTACTGCGCACACAATTCACAAACAGAAAATATATAATTTTTTTTTTGGTTTGGACTGGAGTGTACTTTCGGGGGTTACAGCACCCTTTAACGGTCAAGCGAGCCGGCCCTTTACTTATGACACAGGCGCACGCTTGGCACTACTTTGTTGATGCACGTGCGGCTACTGCGCACACAATTCACAAACACAGAAAATATATTATTTTTTTAGCACTTGGGGGGAGCACCCCTGATGGACAGAGCACCCCCTGGACAACACTACAGCACTCCTTTAGGACTGGGACACTGCACAGGACTTTGGAGTGGACACAGCCCCTATGGAGAACTGACTGCACAACACAGTCCAGCCAGCCCCTATGGACTTTGAAGTAGTGGACACAGCCCCTATTAACAACAGCAGCACAGCACAACACAGCCAGCCCCTATGGACTTTGAAGTAGTGGACAACAGCAGCACTACACTACACTACACTACACAGCCCTAACTCCCACCCTCCCTCTTCACTGTCCACAGCCGAGTGAGAAAATGGCGCCGACGCGGGTACCTTATATAGGATCCAAAACCCGCGAGACTCGGAAGGCGGGATGAGGACGTTTTGCCTCGATTTCAGATCCGAGTCAGGCGGGAAAAGTCGAGCCTGACTCGGATCGGGGGGGTTCGGATTTCAGAAATCCGAACCCGCTCACCCCTACCCTATATGATTTAAAATAAGTATTAAGAACACTTACAAAAAGTCACTTGGCATAAAGCCTATCCATCAAGGACAATTCACCCAAACCAGGGATCCGGAAAGTCAGGGAACCTCTGATCGCGATGATTCCTCAAGGGGTCTAGAGATTTGAAAGAAAAGCAGGGAGGTTCTTACAAGAGGAGCAGCTGAATTTGCTTTGATCAAATTTGTACAATAATTTGCTTGAATATTAGCACATTTTAGGGTTTTTTATTTTACATCTTTGTTTTGCCAGTTCCCGAATTGTTGCTCATGCATTTATGCCTTTTGTTTTTAGATCGTTCTAAGAGATCTCTAAAATGTCAAACAATATTTTCATGTTCATTAGATTTCGATGTATCGGAACCGCATGTTGTATTTGCCAAATTTTCCATGGTAGCTAAAAGACCAAAGAAAGAAATTAGACTTTGGTACGCCGATCACCTTGGAAAAATATATTGAGGTTTCAAGAGTACCTAGGTCTGATAACAAAAAGAAACAAACAAAACTAAAACACTTAGTCCAAATTATGAATTTGTTAATAAATGGAACATAGAGTAGTGATCTCTAAATCTGATTGCACTTGTAATAGCTGAAAGAAAAAAAAACTAGTTGCCACAGACCAGTGGTTCTCAAACTCTGTCCTCGGGACCCCACACAGTTCACGTTTTCCAGGTCATCCAGCAGGTGCACAGGTGTAGTCATTACTCACTGACACATTTGAAAAGATCCACAGGTGGGGCTAATTTATTTCACTTGCGATACTGTGAGTTAAAATGGAAAACATGCACTGTTTGGGGTCCTGAGGACCGAGTTTGAGAACCTGTGCCACAGACAATTAGTTGGAAGAGCTTGAGGTTAAAACTGTTCTTAACCGTAATTCAGAGAAGTTCAGTGAATAAGTCAAGATTATATGAAAAATTAGATGGGCTGGAAAATGAAATCAGTAGAAAACAAGTTTTATCCTGACAAAATGGATTAAGAGTTAAAGTCAGAAATTGGGCTAACTGTAATCAAAAACTCTTCTGATCAATATGTTATGGTTTTTGACAAGTTCTTATTGCCATCAACACTAACATTTACTAGTGATACTAGACTGTCAAATATGAGACTTAAAGATTCTACCAATTCTCAGTTAATTATTGAAATACCTGTAAAAAAAAAAAAAAAAAAATCAGAATCAATGTGTTCAGATCTCCTTCTAATGCCTAGTTTCAACCAAAAATCTGGGTCAGACAGTTTACACGGCACTATCTATCTGGGTAATTCTTAGGTCAGCCCCATTCAAACTGAACATGGCTCTGCCCTGCTAAACTTGTGAGATCATAAAAAGTGGGAGGTGACAGCTCCACGTACACCAATAGGTTCATTTTAGGCATGACCCAGGTTTGATAACCCGGGTTGCACAGTTTACACTGCACCATTACCCAGGTCACTACCTGGGTTGAATTGCCAGGTCACTTGACCCAGGTAATTTTTCAGGGACCCTTTTACACTGAGCTGCAACCTGGGTAGACCCAGCAAAACCTAGGTTTTTGCTCTGGTGTAAAATGGGTATAAGTCTCCCCCCAATTAGATCTAATAATTTTTTTTTTTTTTTTTTTCAGGGAGAGATGGTTATCGTTTCAACATGTCCCAGCAAAATAAGTTTTACATTCAAGGATTAGATTCCCCAATGGGATTCAAAAAAGATTCAGACAGTATCTAGAAGAAGTTGAAAAATCACCAAAAAGAGGGCCCAACTGGAACATACAAAATCGAAGGGGAAGGGAATCTTTAACATTTCATCAAAAATATTATCTTCCCCACAGACCCAATTATTCAATCAGGGCCTTAAATTTGCTCCTAGTCAATGTGTAGATAAATTTAATCTATTAGTTGATCTAAACAAAGTCACTTTGCAACATCCCTTTTTAAAAAAAACAAAAAAAAAAACACACATTCCTAAACTTGATTTATCAACCAATTAAGAAATCCATAGTATCTTTACCTGCTAAATATCTTCCTGTGGAATCCAGGGGGAGTTATATAGATACATTTTTTGACTGTCCAGTTAAGTTTTTAATTTTCTAAAGGGGGAGGTGTGGTCTTGCAAGATAGGCCCAACTATATTGCTGAAGCTAATAAAATGTTGGCTGATGAGGAAAACTATTGTACATATTGTAAAGACCCCACATCTGAGTTCAAGGTTGAATTATTTGCTCTACTCCATAAGGCTAAATTTGACAGTTATAAATCAAGATGAGTTTAATTATATGTATGTCCAACACCCCAAAATGGTGACATTTTATCATATCCCCAAAATACACAAGAATAGGGACTCCCGACTGGGGAGACCCATCATCTCTGGTGTGGAGTCTTACTTATCTTTCACAATATATAGTTTTGAAGTTACAACCCTATGTTAAAACACTGGCATTCTATTTGAATGATTCCACCGATATTTTGAGGGCACTGGAAAGACTTGAATGGAATGACTATTTATGTTGGATAAGTTTATGCTCAATCCCACATGAAAAAGGAATTTTGGCCGTGAAACAAAAGATAGATCAGGACCCTAATTTAAATCTAAAAGAGAAGAACTTTATTGATGGGATTCATTGTATATTAAAACATTTTAAAATTTAGGGAGAATCATTTTAGCCAATTAAAAGGCACTGTGTTGGGCACAAAATTTGCCTGTCATATGCCAATATATTCATGGGTCTTTAGGAAGAGGAAGTCATCTATAATCTCAATATCTTTTCAAGTGTGAAGCTATATAAGAGGTACATTGATGATTTCATTTTTATCTGGAAAGGTGATAAAGTATTAAATTTATTACAACTGAACAATAACTATATTAATTTGAAGTTCACCTATAAGTCTTATAAATCAACTATAGATTATATAGATATAATGTTAGAAATTGGTCCCAATAATACAATACAAACAAGTACTTATTTTAAGGAAACTGATTCTGACTTTTCGCAGCCTAATTGAATACCCCCCAATGTGTCCAATCATAGCCTACCAAGACATTTCACTCGCAGTCATGGTTCAAATCCACAGTCATTGAAATTTACTATATTAGAACATGTCCCTTCTTATCATTATAATAGGGATTTAGTCCTATCTAGGAGAGAATCCTATACTGGATATATATGTGTAACACACTAGCCCCACTGGGACTTAATGAGGGCATTGATATTGTATCTTTTTTGGGGTAGTCTCATTTTTAATTATACTAATTAAGTTAGATGTATTAATTTGTATAATGTACAATTGGGTTTTATTTTGTATAATGTGCCATTATGGAAGTTATATTTTTGCATTTTTTTTGTGCAATAATTACATTTTAATTGAGTAGAACTTTGTTATTTTCAGAAGATACATGTATTGTTCATTTATTTTTATAATTTTAGATATCACCATCCACGATGGAAGGTGAAGTGTTATGTGTCGATTAAATAATAAGTTATTAGTTTTCCACATTTCACCATCCGTATTATTCTTCCTATGCCCCACTTCCTTTATTCTTTCACTCCATTTCCTGTTTTGGACATTAGTAGTCCTTATTTCCTGTACACTATAGGCATTAGTATCACCCATTTCCCACACCACTTCCTTTACAACTGCCCCACTTCCTGTACTCTCAACCTAATTTCTGGACTTTTTGTTTGAATGTGAGTACACACGCAACATCACTTCAGGTATGTGGGTGACTGTGTTCACCTAATATGAAACTACCGCTCACTAGCGTCACATCTTTTCCGGTTCACAGATGATACAACGCTACCAATTAGTACTTCAAGTTCTAATTAGGTCCTGCATCACCTGTCACACATGTGGGTTACGATGTGTTCACCTAATACGAAACCACCACGCACTAGCATTGCGTCCCTTCTGGTTTGCGGATGATGCATTGCTATCCATTAGGACTCCTAAATGGGTCCTGGATCACCTGTTGTACATGTGATGTTTGTTCTGGCTCATATATATGACCCTGAGACATCTTAGGCTCAACGGGAGTTTAATCATTCATTCAGGTGTATCACATATCACACCACAAAACACAGTGTCTTATGACTGGTGGCCATTTTTGGTAAGTCTGTTCTTTATTAATAAATTAAATCCAACATGTAAAATCTGATTAAAGATGTTATTATTTTGAAATGTGTTTTTTTTAATGCGATTACCAATGTCATCTTTTTTACATATATACAATAGTGTCTCTGTATATGATTTTATCATATGTGAACAGCCATTTTCTAGTAGTCTTCTATTAAAATATATGTCCACATACAGAGTCAGTTTTACTGTGGACAGGAAATAACCACAGTAATGCTCTAGTGAACAGAGAGTCCAATTTAAGCACCATTAATTGATCAGAAACCTATCCCTGAGGAAGTTTGTTCTAAACAAAATGTGTTAAAAAGGAGTTTCCTGCTTATCTATCAAGTCTACACACCTTGAGGAAACCTCACGGTCGGAGGTTCCCTGAATCTGATACCACTCAGTCCTGAACTTTCCGGATCCCTGGTTTGGGTGAATTGTCCTTGATTGATATTCTTTATGCCAAGTGACTTTTTTGTACTTGTTCTTAATCCTTATTTTAAATCATAAAGTTGTGATATACTACCCTATGAGTCCTTTTTGTTTTTTTGCTGTGCTATATTTCGAAACTGGAATTCTTAAGAAGGTCGTGTCTGGATTCATCACATCATCGGTTGGAATTGAGATGAGCATAATTATTTCTACTAAATGTACGCACATTATTTATTCTGATACCAAATTGATCCTTATATACTCCACTATTAGCGCCTTGTCTTATATATATAAGGTTTCCATCTATTTTATGCATCAACACTTGATGTAAGCTACCTCCTACAGAAATTACTGCTTTTATGGAATAAAACATTATTTTATTGTATTTCTGAGAAAGTTTCTTATTTATTACTGATAGTGGCCGTATTGGCCCTTTCTGTCTGGGTGTATTCTGGTGTAAGGGTATCTTTCAGTGGGACTACAAAGAACAATCTTATACCTTAAGAACGGTGTATCCATTACCTTCAAATTTCAGTCTGAACCATAAAAGATCAACAAGGACTCAATAATAAGGATATTCTTGAGAGAAAAAGAACCTACCATCTACTTCTTTATCTAGGGCTGTTCATTTGAGCACTTAGATTGCTATTTTCTATTTTTTTTTTTCAACTGTATTAAATCTGGTTCTATACATTTCTATATTCAATATGTGTCTAAAAGCGCCCTCTTTCTCTTTTATATATATATATATATATGTATATATATATTAGGGGTGAGCGGGTTCGGATTTCTGAAATCCGAACCCCGCCGATCCGAGTCAGGCTCGACTTTTCCCGCCTGACTTGGATCTGAAATCGAGGCAAAACGTCATCATCCCGCCTTCCGGGTCTCGCGGGTTTTGGATCCTATATAAGGTACCCGCGTCGGCGCCATTTTCTCACTTGGCTGTGGACAGTGAAGAGGGAGGGTGGGAGTTAGGGCTGGCTGGGCTGTGTAGTGCAGTGTAGTGTTGTGTAGTGCAGTGTAGTGTTGTGCTGTGCTGCTGTTGTCCATAGGGGCTGTGTCCACTACTTCAAAGTCCATAGGGGCTGGCTGGACTGTGTTGTGCAGTCAGTTGTCCATAGGGGCTGGGTCCACTCCAAAGTCCTGTGCAGTGTCCCAGTCCTAAAGGGGTGCTGTAGTGTTGTCCAGGGGGTGCTCTATCCATCAGGGGTGCTCCCCCCAAGTGCTAAAAAAAAAAAAATGTATGTGTTTGTGAATTGTGTGCAACGTGGCTGCACGTGCATCAACGAAGGAGCAGCGCCAAGCGTGCGCCTGTGTCCCATAAGTAAAGGGCCGGCTGGCTTGACCGTTAAAGGGTGCTGTAACCCCCAAAGTACACTCCAAACAAAATAAAAAAATATTTTCTGTGTTTGTGAATTGTGTGCGCAATAGCCGCACATGCATCAACAAAGTGGTGCCAAGCGTGCACCTGTGTCCCATAAGTAAAAGGCCGGCTGGCTTGTCCGTTAAAGGGTGCTGTAGCCCCCAAAGGGCACTCCAAACAAAATAAAAAAATATTTTCTGTGTTTGTGAATTGTGTGGGCTGTAGCTGCACGTGCATCAACAAAGGAGCAGCGCCAAGCGTGCTCCTGTGTCCCATAAGTAAAGGGCCGGCTGGCTCATTTCTTAAATGGTGGTGTAACCCACAAAGTGCACTAGTCGCCAACAAAAATAAAAAATTATTTTCTGTGTTTGTGTGCGCCTTAGCCGCACGTATATATCAATATAACATAAATGGAGGACCACACTTTCTCCGATAAAAATAAAATAGGGAAAGATCAAGAACCACTTCCTCCTAGTGCTGAAGCTGCTGCCACTAGTCATGACATAGACGATAACATGCCATCAACATCGTCTGTCAAGGCCGATGCCCAATGTCATAGTAGAGGGCACATACAATCCCAAATGACAAAGTTCAGGAAAATTACCTTGAAAAAACATTTAAATCATCTGAAGAGAAAAGTAAACTTGCCAATATGCCATTTACGACACGGAGTGGCAAGGAAAGGCTAAGGTCTTTCCCTATGTTCATGACTAGTGGTTCAGCTTCACATGACGATGGAAGCTCTCCTCCCGCTAAAAAAATCAAACGAGTTAAGCTGGCAAAAGCACAGCGAAGAACTGTGCGTTCTAAGAAGATATCACAAATCCCCAAGGAGAGTCCAAGTGTGGTGGCGGTTGCGATGCCTGACCTTCCCAGCACTGGACGGGAAGAGGTGGCTCTTTCCACCATTTGCACGCCCCCTGCAAGTGCTGAAAGGAGCACCCACAGTCCACTTGCTGATATGCAAATTGAAGATGTCACTGTTGAAGTAAAACAGGATGAGGATACTGGTGTAGCTGGCACTGAGGAGGAAGTTGGCGAGGAGGATTCTGATGGTGAAGTGGTTTGTTTAAATCAGGCTCCGGGGGAGACAGTTGTTGTCCGTGGGATGAAAAAGCCCATCACGGTCATTCCTGGGCAGAAGACCAAACATTCCACCTCTTTGGTCTGGCAATATTTCTATCCAAATCCGGACAACAACTGTCTTGTCATATGTACCATATGTAAAGGTGAAATAAGTAGGGGTAGGGACGTTAACCACCTAGGAACATCCTCCCTTATACGGCACCTGCAGCGCGTTCATAAAAAGTTACTGTCAAGTTCAGAAACTTTGGCTAAGACCGTAAGCAGTCCAGGGACACCTAAATCCCTTTTTCCTGTTTTATCCAAGGAATCGGTGGATGAGGAGGATGAGGACGACATCTTGCCTCCGTAGAGCCAGTTTGTGCAGGGACACATTAATTGCCAGCTTGTTTTGTGGGGGCCCAAACGAACCAATCATTTCAGCCACAGTCATGTGGCAGACCCTGGCGCTGAAATGATTGGTTTGTTAAAGTGTGCATGTCCTATTTTTATACAACATAAGGGTGGGTGGGAGGGCCCAAGGACAATTCCATCTTGCACCTCTTTTTTTTCTATGCAGTACGTACTGTTTGGGGCCTAGTTTTTCAAACTGCCATCCTGTCTGCCACTGCAGTGTCACTCCTAGATGGGCCACGTGTTTGTGCCGCCCACTCGTGTCGCTTAGCATAGTCATCCAGCTACCTCGGTGCAATCTTTTGGCCATAAAAACAATATTGTGAGGTGTGAGGTGTTCAGAATAGACTGGAAATGAGTGGAAATGAAGGTTATTGAGGTTAATAATTGCATAGGAGCAGAAAAACCCACAAATTCTGTGATTTAAGATGTTTTTATGCTTTTTTAAAAAAAAATACAGATCCAAAACACAAAACCCAGAACCCAAAACACGGAAGGGTGGTGTTGGCAAAACCAATCCAGATCCAAAACACGAAGAAAGATCCAGATCCAAAACCAAAACACAAAAAGTGGCCGGTGCACACCCCTAATATATATATATATATATATATATATATATATATATATATATATACTAGGGGTGAGCGGGTTTGGATTTCTGAAATCCGAACCCCCACGATCCGAGGCCGATCCGAGTCAGGCTCGACTTTTCCCGCCTGACTCGGATCTGAAATCGAGGCAAAACGTCATCATCCCGCCTTCCGGGTCTCGCGGGTTTTGGATCCTATATAAGGTACCCGCGTCGGCGCCATTTTCTCACTCGGCTGTGGACAGTGAAGAGGGAGGGTGGGAGTTAGGGCTGACTGGGCTGTGTAGTGTAGTGTAGTGTTGTAGTGTAGTGCAGTGTACTGTTGTGCTGTGCTGCTGTTGTCCATAGGGGCTGTGTCCACTACTTCAAAGTCCATAGGGGCTGGCTGGACTGTGTTGTGCATTCCAAAGTCCTGTGCAGTGTCCCAGTCCTAAAGGGGTGCTGTAGTGTTGTCCAGGGGGTGCTCTGTCCGTCAGGGGTGCTCCCCCCAAGTGTTAAAAAAAATAATATTTTTTCTGTGTTTGTGAATTGTGTGCACTGTGGCTGCACGTGCATCAACAAAGGAGCAGCGCCAAGCGTGCGCCTGTGTCCCATAAGTAAAAGGCCGGCTGGCATGTCCGTTAAAGGGTACTGTAACCCCCAAAGGGCACTCCAAACAAAATAAAAAAATATTTTCTGTGTTTGTGAATTGTGTGGGCTGTAGCTGCACGTGCATCAACAAAGGAGCAGCGCCAAGCGTGCGCCTGTGTCCCATAAGTTTAGGGCCGGCTGGCTCATTTCTTAAAGGGTGGTGTAACCCACAAAGTGCAATAGTCTTCAACAAAAATAAAAAATTATTTTCTGTGTTTGTGAATTGTGTTCACTGTGGCTGCACGTGCATCAATAAAGGAGCAGCGCCAAGCGTGCGCCTGTGTCCCATACGTAAAGGGCCAGCTGGCTTGTCCGTTAAAGGGTGCTGTAACCCCCAAAGTACACTGCAAATAAAATAAAAAAATATTTTCTGTGTTTGTGAATTGTGTGCGCAGTAGCCGCACGTGCATCAACAAAGAAGTGCCAAGCGTGCGCCTGTGTCCCATAAATAAAGGGCCGGCTGGCTCATCTGTTAAAGGTTGCTGTAACCCCCAAAGGGCACTCCATACAAAATCAAAATTTTTTTTCTGTGTTTGTGAATTGTGTGCACTGTGGTTGCACGTGCATCAACAAAGGAGCAGCGCCAAGCGTGCGCCTGTGTCCCATAAGTAAAGGGCCGGCTGGCTCATTTCTTAAAGGGTGGTGTAACCCACAAAGTGCACTAGCCTCCAACAAAAATAAAAAATTATTTTCTGTGTTTGTGTGCGCCTTAGCCGCACGTATATATCAATAGAACATAAATGGAGGACCAAACTTTCTCCGATAAAAATAAAATAGGGAAAGATCAAGAACCACTTCCTCCTAGTGCTGTTGCTGCTGCTGGGAGTTGTTCATCATCCCAGAGAGAAAGTAGGAACACCACTACTTTTACTAAACAATTGACCCTCCAACAGTCCTTAGCGAGGAGGATGAAGTACGACAGCAGTCATCCTGAAGCAAAACGTATAACTGAGGCCTTGGATGCTATGTTGGTGTTAGACGTGCGTCCGGTATCCGCCATTGGTGCAGTGGGATTTAGACAATTGATGGAGGTAGTGTGTCCCCGGTTCCAAATCCTGTCTAGATTCCACCTGCATCCTCAAAGCAGCAGCGACAAGCATGCATCTGTCTGTTAAAGGGTGGTGTAACCCTCAAAGTGCGCTCCACAAACAATAAAAAAATTATTCTTTTTTTTCTCTTTGTGAATTGTGTGGGCTGTATCCGCACCTGCATCCTCAAAGCAGCAGCGACAAGCATGCGTCTGTCTGTTAAAGGAAGAAAGATCCAGATCCAAAACCAAAACACAAAACACGAAAAGTGGCCGGTGCACACCCCTAATATATACTAGGGGTGTGCACCGGCCACTTTTCGTATTTTGGTTTTGGATCTGGATCTTTCTTCGTGTTTTGGATCTGGATTGGTTTTGCCAGAACCACCCTCCCGTGTGTTGGGTTCTGGGTTTTGTGTTTTGGATCTGTATTTTTTTTTTAAAAAAGCATAAAAACAGCTTAAATCACAGAATTTGTGGGTTTTTCTGCTCCTATGCTATTATTAACCTCAATAGCATTAATTTCCACTCATTTCCAGTCTATTCTGAACACCTCACACCTCACAATATTGTTTTTAGTCCAAAAGGTTGCACCGAGGTAGCTGGATGACTATGCTAAGCGACACGAGTGGGCGGCACAAACACGTGGCCCATCTAGGAGTGACACTGCAGTGGCCGACAGGATGGCAGTTTGAAAAACTAGGCCCCAAACAGTACATAATGCAAAGAAAAAAAAGAGGTGCAAGATGGAATTGTCAATGGGCTCTCCCACCCACCCTTATGTTGTATAAACAGGACATGAACACTTTAACAAACCAATCATTTCAGCACCAGGGTCTGCCACACGGCTGTGGCTGAAATGATTGGTTCGTTTGGGCCCCCACAAAACAAACTGGCAATTAATCTGTCCCTGCACAAACTGGCTCTACGGAGGCAAGATGTCGTCCTCATTCTCCTCATCCACCGATTCTTCACCCTCTTCAGTGTTGTGTACATCCTCATCCTCACAGAGTATTAATTTGTCCCCGCTGGAATCCACCACCACAGGTCCCTCTGTAAGTTCTGGAGGCTGGTCTCCCTGGAAGAGTTGATAATTCATTTTTATGAACATCATCTTCTCCACAATTTGTGGAAGCAACCTCCTACGCCTTTCGCTGACAAGGTTCCCGGCTGCACTAAACACTCTTTCGGAGTACACACTTGAGGGGGGGCAACTCAGGTAAAATAGAGCCAGTTTGTACAGGGGCCTCCAAATTGCCTCTTTTTCCTGCCAGTACAGGTACGGACTGTCTGACAACCCTACTTGGATGCTGTCACCAATGTAATCCTCCACCATTCTGTGGTGACAGTATCATATGCAGTGACAGTAGACATGTCAGAAATTGTTGGCACGTCCTTCAGTCCGGACCGGATGTCCAAACCGGCCCTTGACTTATGACACGGGCGCACGCTTGGCGCTGCTACTTTGTTGATGCACGTGTGGCTACAGCGCACACAAGTCACAAACACAGAAAAAAAATAGTTTTTTATTTTTTAGAGCACTTATTGAACACAGGCGCATGCTTGGCGCTGCTCCTTTGTTGATGCACGTGCGGCTACTGCGCATACATTTCGCAAACAAACACAGAAAAAAAAGAATTGTTTATTTTTTGTGGAGCGCACTTTGGAGGTTACACCACCCTTTAACAGACGAGCCAGCTGGCTCTTGATTTATGACAGGCACATGCTGATGCACGTGCGGCTAGTGCGCACTCAATTCACAAAGACAGAAAATATTTTATTATATTTTTTTGGCATCCACTATGGGTTTTTTTTGCAATTGGGTGGAGCACCCCTGATGGACAGGTCACCCCCTGGACAACACTACAGCACCCCTTTAGGACTACAGCCTTTATGAGACACTGCACAACACAGCCCAGCCTGCCCCTATAGACTTTGGAGTGGACACAGCCCCTATGGACAACTGACTGCACAACAGAGCCCAGCCAGCCCCTATGGACAACAGCAGCACAGCACAACACAGCCAGCCCCTATTTACTTTGGAGGAGTGGACACAGCCCCTATGGACAACAGCAGCACAGCGCAGCACAGCACAGTGCAGCACAGCACAGCGCAGCGCAGCACAACACTACACTACACAGCCCAGTCAGCCCTAACTCCCACCCTCCCTCTTCACTGTCCACAGCCAAGTGAGAAAATAGCGCCGATGCGGGTACCTTTTATAGAATCCAAAACCCGCGAAATCCGACAGCGGGATGATGACGTTTTGCCTCGATTTCAGATCCGAGTCAGGCGGGAAAAGTCGAGCCTGACTCGGATCAAACCCGGATCGGGGGGGCTCGGATTTCAGAAATCCGAACCCGCTCACCCCTAATATATATACACACACACATACATACATACATACATGCACATGTGAGTTGCCTACTTTGTCGATCACCGTAATTTTTACTTGGGGAACAATTTAAATGAATGCAAAGCTAATGCTACAGCTTTGCCATCTCCTCCCTCACGTCAGGCTTAAATTTCTGCACAACCTATGTAAATGTTTAGTGCAGGGCATGACCTGTGATTCCTCTTCTACCGCCTAATGGCCTGATTCGGAGATGGTCGCAGTTGGCCAGTGTTTTTTTGGTACTGCACATGCATCTGCATTGCACTGTGCATGTGCCAAGATTATCATTGCATGCAATAAGTATTTGGACACAGAATGACAGATTGCCAGTGTTTGTGGAAGGTAACGGGGGTGGTTGGAGAAGCGCAGGCGTGTTGCAGCTAGCAACTGTGTCCATGGGGCTTGGCCAAGTTGTTGGGAAATAATACTGCTTATAATTAATACTTTCTTTAGGGAGGCTACAAATCCCTAACTAAGATGGCCACTGACCCTAATCCTGCGTATGCGCGACACCATTTTGTCACTGTGTCTGGAGCGATGAGGAAGATGTCCATCTTACACTGAGGTGCTCTGAGAGACCTTCGACTAGTGCAGTGGTTCTCAAACTTGGTCCTCAGGAACACAGCTCATGTTTTGCAGGTGTACTCCTTACTCAAGGACACATTTTAAAAGAGCGACAGGTGGAGCTAATTATTCACTTGCGATTCTGTGAGAAGACCTGGGAAAAGTGCACTGTTTGGGGTCCTGAGGACAGAGTTTGAGAACTTGTGGACTGCTGTCAAAACTATCCTAAGATATTTAAGAACGAGACCTTTGTAATTAATTTTACCAGATCCAGGAGTTCCACATTGGAGTCATTCTTGTATTGTATTTATTTATTGTCATCAGCAAAACAAGTTTGACAGACGAAATTACGTTGCACAAAAACACGCTAAAAAACAGTGAACAGTAAATTATGGTAAAGGTTATCACAGACAGTTACGTGAAATAATTATGTTAAATTAACTGTGAAGTACATTCATAGCATTCAGCATGCGCACAGCAGATGGAAGAAAACTAACCCTCAAGCGACTCGTACGTGCCCGTAGTACTCTAAACCGCTTTAAAGACGGGAGCTTATCAAAAAATTCATGAAATGGATGGCTAGGATCCGATATGATACCCTTTGTTCTCTTTAGAACCCTAAGCCCATAAACATCATGAATAGTTGGCAACTGCACGCCAATGATTTTGCTGGCAGTCCTAACAACCCGTTCTAGTGCACTTCTTTCACTCGCTGTGCAGTTGCCATACCAGATAATAATACCAAACGTCAGAATGCTCTCAACTGAGCATCTGTAAAAGTTTAGCATGGTTACTTTACTAACTCCTGAAGCCCTCAAACGTCTTAGGAAGAACAAGCGCTGTTGCGCCTTTTTAATTAGGGACAGTGTGTTCAAAGACCATGTAAAATTTGACGCAAGTTGGATACCCAAAAATGTAAAAGACTCAACTGTATCAACATCCTGGCTGTTAATAGACACTGGCAATTTCTGCTCTAAACATCTCCTACGAAAATCAATTACCAGTTCTTTTGTCTTATCACCATTTAGGAGCAAGTGATTATCACCACTCCAAGAAACCAATTTTATGATCTCTTATGGGACTCGTCATTCCCGCTGATTAACCCAACGACTGCAATATCATCAGCAAATTTGATGATTTTCACAGAATCAGAAGTCGACACGCAGTCGTGGGTAAATAGCGAGTATAATAGGGGGCTGAGAACACAACCCTGGGGAACACCAGTCTTGATCAACACTTCCCCCGACACAGCACCTCCAATTCTAACTACTTGTGGTCTGTCAGTTAAAAAAATGTAAAACCCAATTACAAATAGACCCACTTAACCCCAAGTCTAACAACTTAGATGTTAGTGAGACGGGAATGACCGTGTTAAAAGCAGAACTAAAATCAACAAAGAGTATCCGAACATAAGAATCCCTCGCTTCCAAATGAGCTAAAATAAAGTGAAGTGCTGTAAGTACCGCATCATCAGTGCAACGATTTTTCCTATATGCTAACTGAAAAGGATCAAAATCTGCTGGGAATGAAGATTGAATATGTCTTAATACCAGCCTTTCAAAGCATTTCATTATCAGTGAAGTTAGTGCAATTGGGCGATAATCATTAAGGCATTTTACTACCCCCATTTTAGGAACTGGAACAATATTTGCCTTCTTAAAACATCTTGGCACTACACAATTAAAAAGGGACAAATTAAATAAGACCGTTAATATCCAACCTAACTGGTCTGCACATCCCTTGAGGACTTTACCACTAATCCCGTCCGGGCCGGCTGATTTACACAAATCAACCCGACGTAGACATTTAACCACATCATACTCCTCCAACATAAGAGGAGACTCCCCCACCGGGGAATTTGGGGCGTAACAGAAAAACTATTTTCTTGATCAAACCTAGAGTAAAACAGGTTCAAATCTTCAGATAATAGATTATTATCATTGCTAATCACATCCTTTTTTATTTTACAACCAGTAATATCCTGGAGAGTCAATATCTATATCGCCATTTTCCCTACTCTCATCAATAAACAAATCCCAGTTCGTGAATTCCAACATAATCTGTAATCTAACCAGTGCATCCTCCGGCCATATAGTTACCAGACGTCTGACAGGTCGCACTCTCCTAGTTAGTGACCTATAAACAGGTATAAGAAACAGGGACATATGATCGGATCTGCCAATATGGGGGCAAACAACAGTTTCATAAGCTGACTTGAGGTTTGTATACACCTGGTCCAAGGTACGCATGCCCCTAGTTGGAGCCGATACATTTTTATATAACTTAGGCAATACTTTCCTCAGGTCAGCTTGGTTGAAATCACCAGCTATAATAAAAACTGCCTCAACATACACAGATTGTAGTTTTGCAATGTCCTCATAAAGAATTCCTAAGGCAATTGTCACATTAGCCTGAGGGGGAATATAAACAGCAATGATAATTGCCGCAGAAACTTCTCTGGGCAAATAAAAAGGTCTACATTTGATAGACAAATATTCAATATCCACTGAGCAATGATTACCAATACAGACGGCATCAATACACCAGGTACGCAGGACATACAAACACAACCCCCCACCCCTGCTCTTCCCTGATGCAGAAGTTCTGTCTGCTCTAAATAAAATCCTGTTTCCAAAAGAGACCGCAGTATCCGGTATAAAGTCATTTAGCCAAGTCTCGGTAAAGATTAATACAGAACAGGACTCCAAATGCTTCATGTACGAAAGAACCACTTGTAATTCGTCCAGTTTACTAGTCAGGGACTGAACATTTGCTAGAAATAGACTAGGCAAGGGGGGGTTGATAAAACATAAATTGAGCCTGGCTCTAATACCAGTTCGTTTACCCCTTTTTGCCTCCTCTCCCTCCTCCGATGCCTCTTCCAACCTTGCCTGCATCTCCAGGGATAACCAAGTCTCCAGGAATGCCCCCCTCCAAAGCACTGCCCACCACTATGATTTCTACTTCCATTGCTGTGCTCATAGCCCTTCGTCTCACCACTCCAGTCTCCAGTCCAGCCGCCACTCACCACCCCAGCTGCAACAGACTCATCCAGGGCCGCCATGCCTGCAGGCACAGTAACTCCAGGGACAGCAGACACACCAGCTCCAGAAGCGGCAGGAATCCCAGCCACCCCTGCTTTACCCACAATGCCTGTGGCTGCGGGGTTACCCGGGGCTGTCCCTCCTTCAGTATCCTGCAGCTCCTGCAAGCGGCTCCACTCCACCAGCTCCGGAACCTGCCACTCCGCTCCAGACTCCAGTCAGGCGGAGACCAAGCAGCACCTCACGGGGATATGCGATCCTACACTGGCCGCCGTCACCGCACAGGACTCCGACCAACAGGAACAGGAACAACCACACCACATCCGGAGTGCGCAACACACGGACACCCGGACCATGGGAATCGCCATCAACGGCACCAACGGTAAGTGTAGCCGCAGCGTATACAAGCGCCGCCATTCCTGTCCATCTCCTCAAGGTGCACCTCATCAGGTGGGTCTCATTGGGTATAATGAGGGCAGGGAGGAGGATATGTCTTTGACAGACTTAGGGGTGGGCGAGGAGGAGAGCTATTCTTACAGAGTACTTGTTCCTACTAGCAGGCGCAGTAGTGAGCTGGGCAATTAAGAAATAGTGTCACTGAAGGTTATTACCAACAGAGGCGTAACTAGGTTCTTCGGTGCTTTGGACAAGATGAACGGCACCCCCCACATGGCAAAATGGGTGTGCCAACATTACACACCACCCATTTCTCGTCACTCTGGGAACATTCCTTTCCATTTCATATGCACTTTACTTATATGGTGGTTTATCACAATGTGGAACCTCTGAAGACATGTATCCTCCCTGGGAAGATGGCGTCTTCAGTCGGTATTCACTATTCATGTAGGTCACATCGTCCGGAAGATGCCTGTTTGTGTAGGAATATTAACAAAGTCATCATTATACAACAGAGGTTCAACCAGACTCATTCCCCTGTGTAACTTCCTGCCCCCTGCATCTCTCAGCCATACCATCATCTCCCTCTGTGCATCTCTCAGCCACACCATCATCTCCCTCTGTGCATCTCCCAGCCACACCATCATCTCCCTCTGTGCATCTATCAGCCACACCATCATCTCCCTCTGTGCATCTCTCAGCCACACCTTCTCCCCCCTGTGTTGTCTCTTAATACACCTCTCAGCTACACCATCTCCTCCCTGCATCTCTCAGCCACACCATAATTTCTCTCTGTGTCTCTCAGCCACACCATCATTTCTTCTATGTCTACCCCCAGTGTTGTTTCAGCCACACCATCATCTCCCCCCTGCATCTCTCAGCCACACAATCATTCCCCGCTACTGTGTCGTCTCTCAGCACACAATCATTTTCTCCCTGTGGCTGTGTCTTTGTCATACTATCAACCCCCCCCTGCGTTGTCTCAGCACACAATCACCTACTCACCATGTCGTCTCAGCACTGTCAGACTTGTATTTGTTTGTGAACCCGATGTCTGAGAAAAGTCTGTGTGGGTGTCTGGAGGTGTGTAGAGAAAGCTGGCAAGCCTGAGGAGTCCTCTTGGCATGGATTAGAGGACTTCCCTGACCAGGAATCGAACCCGGTTCTCAGCGGAGAGATGCCGGATTGTACCCACTAGACCACCAGGGACTTTGGTGTTGGAGACAGGTTGTTATGTGTTGTAGAAGAGAGTTTACCAGTGGACCCAGGCTGTAGCTGGGTTGATACTGAGAATCAGTGGTTGAAGTGGGGGTGTGGAAAATGTAAGGCTGCACTTACGTGCGTACCTTTGGCCGGAAAAGGGGGCGTGTCCTTAAGACACACCCCTTTTCCATTAACATAGTGTATCACACCATAGTACCCCTTGTACACATTATGCCACACAATATTAGTGCCCCTTATACAATGCCCACAGTAGTAGTGCCCCTATGCAATGCCCATGGTTGTAGTGCCCCCTATGCAATGCCCACAGTAGTGCCCTTTGTAGTAGTGCCCCTATACATTGCCAACAATAGTAGTAGTGCCCACAGTAGCAGTGCCCCTTATACATTGCCCACAGTAGTAGTGCCCCTTATTCATTGCCCACAAGAGTAATAGTGCCCCCAATCCATTGTCCACAATAAGTGCCCCTTGTAGTAGTGCCCACAGTAGTAGTAGTGCCCCTTACACATAAACACACAAAAACATACTTACCTGAAGTCCCGCTCCTGTGCCCACCGCCGTCCACCAGCTCCTCACTCTGCACTGCGGGAGAGGGCGAGACATCATGACGTCTCTCCCAACACCTGCTGGGGGAGTCAGAAGGCGGAGCTTAGGAGTGAGCTCCGACCTCCAGGCTCCAGCTGCAGGGAGGGAGCTGCCGGGCAATCTCAGTGGGTGTCCAGCATATGGAAAAGTCAGCGGCGGCACCTTCTCAATATCCCTCTTGTCGGCAGGTGGGTCAGTGCTGGAAGTGCCGGTATACCATACCGTTGTTTACCGGCACACTTCGGGCACTGCTTAGAATAGTATGACACACTTTTCTTACTTGTTTTTGTAACTGGAACACTAGAGTGGTAAATCTTGGCAACGTATTGACCAGGCTCAAACTGGGTTGTTGCAGAGTCCAGGATCCAGGAGCACTCAGACGGTACGGAACCGGAACAAACCAAACGGGAATGGATAGTGGATAGCGATACCAGGAACGGAACCAATGGAGCAGGAACACACTATGCAGCGTGGATGGTAATAGGATAACAGAACACATCAGGAACCAGGTTAACAATGTAAAACTGGATTCTCAGGCTCTAGTGCAGTCATAGGCTAAACTGCGATATCAGGATGCAACACGAGCAAAGTTAAACTTCATCCAGGATGGACAAGGTTAAACAGTTCACTGGTGGCCAGTGGAGAGTCAGAAATGAAGCAAAAATGAACAATGCTAAATCAGAGCTGGGTGCCCAGAGGTTAATAGCACTGCAGGCCTACAGGTTTACCTTAGCAGAGTGGAAATGCAGGAATCTTGCAAACTGACTGATAGCTGGTTTCTGGAGTCTGAGCAGACAGGTGGATGCTTTGCACAGGTGTGGTACTGGTTCAGATAACTGGAACAGGCTGGAATTACCTGTGCAGCCAGTGGATTTGCTAGCACAGGTGTAGAATACTTGCAGGAATCCATGCAGCAGATAGGTACAAAACTGCACAAACTAAAATCCAAAATTGCAATAGAAGCACAGCATAGCTTACTCAGTAGGGGCTGAGATTAGACATTGTACTGGCGATTTGGTAGAGTCAGCAGCTGGGAGATATACCCCTGGGTTATGAGGGATAGGCTAAGCAAAATCAGGTGGAGCTGGGAGGCTCATGAAGTCACTTGGTTGGCTACTACAATCAGGTGGTCAGGACTTGTCACTGCAATACTCTAAAGCAGACTCGGATGTTGTTTGTGGAAGACCAGAAAATACTGAAGCCTGTGAGTCTCACAGGGATGGTAGTCAATGTACAACTGAGTTCAGGGAGCGAGCTGGCTGGCCACAGGAATGGTAAGTGACCCAGCTACAGAGGTAATAAGCCTGGGTTGTGACAAGCACATCATATCTTCCCCCCACATCGTCTCTCAGCGCACCATCATCTTCCCCCCTGAATAGTCTCTCAGCACACCATCATCTCCCCCTCTTCATTCTACGTGTGTGTCTTCCACCCTTCATTCTGTCTCTCTCCTCACTTCATTCTATGCATCTGTGTGTCCCCCCCCTTCATTCTATGCCTCTCTGTCCCTTCCCCTCCCCCTTCATTATGCCTCCCTATGTGTCTCTCACCCCCCCCACCCTCAGTCGGGAGCTGAAGCTCAGGGAGCGTGACACTGGTGTCACGGTCACGCTCCCAGCAGCAGCCCTAACAATATGTGAGCAGCTGCTGCAGTAATTCCGCCAAGCATCATGGGCCTTGCTTGGCAGCGGGCGGCTGTGGGTATGATACCTGGGCAGGTGGTGCCCTTTCTGCTGGGCCTGCCATTGTGTCCAGGGCACGTGCCCTGGTCCCCCCGCCCTAGTTACGCCACTGATTACCAAGGCAGAATACGTCTCATTGACCAAATTGGCTAAGGAGGTCTTATGGCTCAAATTTGCACAAGTTAAATTTAATGAGTGTACCATCAACATCAAGTGTGATAATAGAGGTGCAATTGACCTGTTTCGTAGTACAGAGGTCCAAGCACTTCAAGATCAGCCACCACTTCATCAAGCTTGTAGGGAAAGAGGGGGGTTCATACTACATACTTATGTTTCTACAGAGTGGCTTCAAATTCCTTACCAATATGGCTGCTGAACCTATTACTGTTCGTGCGTGGCATCAACTTGTCACTGTGTTAGAATGCCACAGTGGAAGATGGACTTCTTCTGGGTTATTTGTTGTCTCAGGGAATCTACTGGGATGTACACTCACTCTGCCATACCATCTGAAATACATGCATACATATATAATATAACAATATTAATTTATCATCTTCAGATTTGTGTTACATTAATAGTTATTGAAGTGTCACTATCTTAGGCACATGCAAGACGCAGACTACTAGAGGACACAGGGCCTGATCCAGACCCGCTCGTGAGCGCTGTGCGCTCGCAAGCGATTCGATGCACAGGTAGTGCGCATGTGCAAGCCCCGGAGCCAGCGAGAAATCACTCGCTCCAGCGCTCGCATCCAAAAGGGGCATCACGAGTGATGTCAGTGGTGAGCTTCCAGCTCTATTAGAGCCGGAAGCTCACTGGGGCTTGCGATGGACGAGACCCTACCACAAGGGTCTCGTCACAAGCCCGATGGTCGCCATGGTTGTGACCATCGCAACCATCACCTGGCCGCTCACAAAAGCTGTGGGTGGTCACCCACAGCTATCTGAGCAGCCAGGAGGCTGATACAAAAAAAAAAACACGCCCTGATTCAGAGCGAGCTGTCTGAAAGAGCATCCAACTCTGAATCAGGGCCACAGTGTGATGACAGCACAGAGTGTTTCAAGTGCAGTGTGTCAGTACAGAGACTGATTAGTGTACAGAGGATGCATTTAGATGGATGAAATAAATATTCACAAAGGAGCTACACCAATTATGGGGTTTGCCAAGTTGGAAGGTGAAGAAAATTATACTACTTGGAAGTTTACTATGGTAATATAATTGAAGCATTAAAGGTTGTGGAGGGTTTATGCAGACCTAGGTGCAAATCATAGCCCAGATGGTATAGATAAAACCATGTGAACCATAGGCTAGTGTGGAACAACATGTGTACTCTATTGTATATAGGAAAGAATCAGCAAATGACATGTGGACAGCACTGCAGACAGAGTATCAAGATGCAGGTCCCATGAGATTACATTTAAAACATGTTCTATACAATACCAAGTTATGTGATTGCTGCAGTATTAGTGATTATATTAATAGAATGGTCTTTGTTTCTGAGCAATTAATGTCCGTTGGTGTGCAAGTAGATTATGAAGAAATTGCCACAGCAATGCTACAGAACTTGACACCAGAGTTTGACTTCCTAGTTGTGGCAATGGATGCAAACACAGCAAAAGAAGCAGAAGAAGGTTATTGCAGTTCCAAGAGTGAGTGTTATGTGAGTCAAGTGCTGAGACTACTGCATTACACACAAAAAGTTAAAATTAATCTTTCTAAATGTTTAAGTGTTACAACGTTCACAACATATTTCATAAAGCTATTGAGTGCAAACAGTAGAGTGTGATTCCTATGCAAAGAAACAAATGCAACAATAAAGAAGAGTCAGTCCTACGTGTTACAGATAACTGCAGAAAGGGTTGCTGGTATATATATTCAGCTGCAATGAGGAATGGTTTACAAAGTTAGTCGTTTGTGAACCTATCAAAATCAAAGGGACCTGAAAGCTGTGACAAGAATTCAAGTCATAGTTATCTGAGACATGGTTATGTGACAGAACTGGGAAAAAATCTTAAAACCATCAGTGTTCCAGAACAGAGAGGTCACAGAGTTCACTTTGCTAAAGAAAAGTGTATTTTGCACAACAGAAAAGGGACAGTAATAACTACAGGCACAATGTGTTAGCAGTGACAACTGATTCACAGCCATTGGAACTACTGTATGGTATAGAAAATTTGGTCACTTTGGATACAGCAATGTTCAAAAGCTACAGAACGGGATGGTCCAGGAATGTTAGTGAGTGATGCAGAGAAACCTGTATGTGAGAGCTGCATAGTAGAAAAAGTCATCATCCATTTCCCAAGGCAATGATACAGATCCTTTGTGACAGCCATAGATGATTTCACAAGAAAGACACATGTATACTTTATCAGAGAGTAGCAAAGAAAATTGCAGACTACAAAAGACATGTAGAGAATTAAACTGGTTATAGACTTAAGACACTGAGATCTGATAAGGGTGGAGAATACCTAAATGAAGAGGTGGAATATTTTCTTAGAAATATGGAATAGAGCATCAATTGACCATTGCCTATACTCCAGAACAGAACGGTGTGAGTGAACAAGCAAACCTTAAACTAGAGGAGAAAGCAAGATGTATGCTTAAGAATGCAAGCCTAGACAAACAGTTTTGGGTGGAAACTGTGTCCACAGCAGTGTATTTAAAAAATCATTCTCCCACAGTTGCTCTAAAGGATTTAACACCTATTGAAGCCTGGTAAAAGAGAAAACCAAGGGTAAGACATCTCAGAACTTTTGGAAGTACAGCCTACATACAGATATGCCCAGTTACATTGTCGCTTATCACACCACAGACATGCACATGCATCGTGCCATGCAATTCCTTGTGCCTGCATAAGCTACGGTATGCTATGGTGTGCACTGCGATCACACCATTCATTCCTATGGAGGCGAGGTTGCATATGCAGTGCGAGTACTCGATCGCGGGCATGCGCCTCACGCTATGCGTGGCGAAATTAGCCGTGTCAATGGCAAGGATGTAACTGGGCAGAACTGTACATGTCTCAAAAGAAAACAAACGCAAGCTGCATACAAAATCAGTAAAGTGTATTATGCTTAGCTATTGCCATGAAAGTAATGGTTACAGATTATGGAATCCAAGTACCACAGGGCTTGTCAAATCCAGAGATTATGTATTCAAAGAATCAGCGCAAGTTACAGAAAAACTGGAAGTTAATATGCACAACAAGTATCTGCCACTAGACATGCCAGCAGCTGGGGATGTCTCTGAGCCAGAAGCTACCAGTGTGGAAGTTCAATCACAGAAAAGATTTTCTGCAAGATCAAACATCGGCAAATCACCTAGAAGATATGATGAGGAATATGCAAATATTGCATTTAATGAGCATCTAAATATCCAGAAGTCAAAGTCAAGATCCTCTTGGTGTGAATGAAAATTCAAGATAGGCAAAGACACTTTGCAAGGTCAAGTAGTCACCCTTGGGAGAAAGGAATAGGTTATACTGACACTAAGTCTTGAGTTCGCACCCCTTATTGGGTGAGACAGGAGGTTGCCGAACATCTAGAGTCCAGTATGTTTACTGTATACCCTTTAAGGAATTCTATGTAAGCTGGGCTTTCTAAAATGTTTACAATAAAAAATATGTTAATACAATTAAGCATTTTTATACACATTTAATCGTTGGCATCTGGCCTTTCGTTGAGTGTCTTCAGTATGAGGGTCTAATTACAGGATCCAAAGATAAAAGATACAAAGCATTGGTAATTTCCTAGGTTCAAAATATGGTCCAGCATAAAAACCACTAGTACTTAGGAATTTTGCGGTTGGATATACTGTATATACCATCTCTTCAATCATAAAAGTTGATTTACGGACTTTAAAGAGACTCCTTTAAGGTTATTTTGGCTGTGAACTTTACCCATTTTAGTAATATTTATCTGCCAGGGTGTGGACTCTTTGGTAATAAGGATTAAAGTAGTAATATTTTTTAAGCAAATGCCCTCTTGATCTGATGGAGGTGTATGTGTTATTTTAGATCCTCAGCTAATAGAGATCTTTCAAAGGGAGCTGCCAAACTGTGATAAGGTCAAATAACATTTGGCACATAATATATATAATTAGCGCAGGATAAAGATATTTGTCTCTAATTTATATATAAAGTAATTTAATATTTAATATATATATATATATATATCTGCACTCACAAAATACATTAAAGACACTGCAAGCTGTATTCTCTATACTTTAGAAACATAGAATGTTAGTTTCATTTGTTGCAACATTTGTTAAGCTGATCAACTGCGCCAACGTTTTCCCCATCTGGTCAGTCCTACTCTATTACTCAGATATGTAAACGTACAGGGGTGGCTCAAGGTACAGGCTGGCTGAGCCGTCACCGGTGCAGCCCTGCACCCGCAGTTGTGGCAGTGGTGGGCAGCTGCTTATGCAGACAGGCCATCGCCATCATTCCTCTGTCCTGCATGCTAATGGTTCCAGCAGAGAGAAGTCTGTCTTACTAACTCCAGTCAGTGTTCGAGGATCTACAAAGACTCAAGTGATTGGATTTTAAATAAGGAACCTGGGCAACTGGATCCAACCCCCCAAGTGCACAACTGTCAATGAAGGATTCATAACTAATTCCAGAGATTGATTTGTGTCGGTAACAATTCACGCTGGTATTTCCAAGTCTCTTGAATCACTGTGTTGCAATATAAGAAATATGACACTTCCCTACCTGGTGTTAATCACATAAGAAAAGCTGGTATTATTGTTGAGTTAGCTTAATATAATGAACAAACATATGTGGTAATTACTATGATTACAGTCATTGTTTATCAGCCAACAACAGAAGTCATAACTTTAATTAGTGCCATGAAGTGCCTACAAGGGGAGGTTTTTTTAATAGGTCAACAGTGGAATTCTCATTAACATGCTTATTAGTAAATGTCTTCTTATTAGAGATGTAGGGTTCAGTTTTCCTGAAAACCAAACAAACCCAAACTTTGGGGTTCGAGTTGAATCGAGTCCCAGCTTGGATCATTTTGGGGGTTCCGAGTAGAACAGAGTTACGGCTCTAGTCTGCGGTAAGTTTGGAACTCGCATTTAAAAACCGAAGCTTGAGTTTTGGATTGCATGTAAATTAGGGATTTTTCCTGCCAAAAATCAGGTCTCAGAAAGAAGCAAAACGTCATCTTTAATGGACAAACATCATCTTTCATGGATTTTTGTCCAGGAATGATGAAGTTTGTCCATGAAAGATGACGTTTTGCCTCTTTCTGAGATCCAATTTTTTGGCGGGAAAATCTGAATTGGCGGGCAAATCCAAACTAATCCGAGCCTGCACATCCCTAATGTAAATAGGTCCAAATTACATGATTTTACCTGTTTTTATCAATTTTAAAGAAATCCAAAGCCAAAATACAACTGTTGACAACTGGGGTCCATGGCCTCATGGGGCTGTACCATACCTGAACCCTACCATTAGCCCAAGACACCAGGAACTGTGACTCATCAAACCATGACACATTTTGCAAGTCCAATTAGTGAATCATGACCCCAAGTGAGGCGCTGTGTACGGTGTCATAGTGTTAACAGAGGCACTCTGGTGGGTCTTCTGTTCCCAAATCTCATAGAAGCTAAAAAAACTCTGTACTGATCTGCTGGATATGTGTCTGGTACCTCCTGCATGTGGTGGTAGATTTTAGAAAGACTAGGAAAAGTACCCCCTGAGCCTTATTTTTAAATGGCTCAGAGGTTGAGAGTGTTAATGGGTTCAAGTTTTTAGGAATTAACTTTTCTGATGACCTATCTTGGTCGTCACATATTTCATCAGTAGTTGGGAAGGCTCAGCAACGCCGTTTCTTCCTAAGGAAACTTAGAGCAAGTGGTTTATCAAGGCCATTACTTGTAAATTTTTATGGCTGTATAATTGAGAGTCTTCTAACATATTCCATTACTGTTTGGTATGGCAACTCCAAATGCACGGACCGTGTTTCTTTAGCTAGGATGATCAGAGCAGCTGAAAGAACCATTGGCCAAACCCTGCCTAGATTAGAAGAAATTTCTGCTAAAAAGTGTGTTTCAAAAGCTGATTTTGGCCACCTCGTGTCCTTGTCTGTTCTCCTTATTGCCCTCTGGTAAGCGTTTTAGGTGTATTGGGTGTCGAACTAGCAGACTCCAGAACAGTTTTTTTCCTGCCGCAATTGTTAGCTTAAATTCTTAATTTTTATTGTACTTTTATGTAATTTTATCTAACTGTGAATTTCTCAGATACATTTGTAATGCGGATGTGATAATAAATAAATTATTAATTTATTTGAGCCAGTGTTCCTTGTCTGTTACCACAGACGATTTCTGGCCAGACGCTCCTGGTCACAATCATTAAGCATCCTTGGTCGGCCACTCCTCTGTCCACGAGCATTTATAAACATAGCAGTGGTGTTAGCGTACATGTATTTTTGTGGTCTTCTCCCACCTGCACACTAGCTACACTCTGCGACAGATACCGTTTGCTTTCTGTGTATATTTTCCATTAGGCCCAGTGAATCCCTGACGCACCATTTTCACAGTTTTGAACAGACATTTGGCTGTTTTTTTTAAAAACACATTTCTATTTTTTTTTTTTTAACATACAGATGTGTCCTTTGGCATCTTTGGCATCTTTGCCGCTCTCGCTGCAAACGTGCGCATACGATTAGCCACGGTCAAGTGTGCCACAGTACACCATGCCGCGCACTGCGTTTGAACCATGCAAACCTATGGAGTCGCGGGTGCGTACGTAGTGTGTGTACACGTTCGCGGGTGCATGACTTGCACCATGCGGGTCGCGATTTGCCGCACAAGAGGCAAAAATGCAAGAGGACATATCTGTGCCAGGGATATTTTTAGTAATTATAGTGGGGAATGGGTAAGTGGAGAGGGATCAATTGCACAGGTAAAATAGAGACAGTGAAATTAATTCAATATAAATCTAGGCAAGAAGAAAGGTGCACCCTTGGAGTAAATGGCATATTAAACAAGGTAAAAAGAGAAAGGAAAAGACTCCAAAATGGGGCACACTTCTTTATATGAAATAAGTATTTTATTAAAAGTTTAAATTTTATTGGTATTCATTAAAATTGACAAACGGCCTTATACACACCTATCAAAAAAATATACAGTTTGTAAGTAGCTGAGATATATAATTATATGTAGTAGCTAAAAAATGAAAATGAAATCTCCATTAAGTTCTATTAGATATATGATATATATTTTTCAAAATGATTATAGCCTTCAGATATAAAATATAAGTAGGTACAAGGTATTTACAAAAACATATTATACAATCCACAATTCGTATAACTATCCTCAAATCCCAAGGGATCTGTATTATAATTTAAGTTTCGCTAAATGAAAGAACAATAGTGCAGCAATTTACCCGCTGAGCATATATATGTGTATATCTCCTTATAACCATGTACTGTTCATACATATTAGAGGGTTCATTGAAATGAAAATTAAGTAGCATTGTGTATATGCATATAGAGGTACTGTTTCCTATATATATGTTTCTCAGCAAGGGGAATTATCAGTATGATATCCCAAATGTATTTTAGAGTTACTGGAGTGAAAAAAACACAGGTGTGGTGGGTTATGTTAGGGGCTCCCGGGGGGGACTTAGGGTTAGGCACCCCCCTCCCCCCCCGGGATGGTTAGGGTTAGGCTAGGGGAAGGGTGGGTTAGGCACCCCTGGGGGGAGGTTAGGGTCAGGCACCCCCCGGGAGGGTTAGGTTTAGGGTGCAGGAAGCGGGGGGTTAGGTTTAGTCAATTACCGTGGGAGGTTAGGGTTAGGCACCGGGGGGGGGGGTGGGGATGTTAGGGTTAGGCACCCCTAAGGGAGTGTTAGGGGGGGAGAGGGTTAGGAATAGTTTAATTACTTACCCAATCGGGATCTTCTCTGGCCGGTCTTCTGGCGCCGGGATTTGAACACATACCGATTTGGGGTTAGTCATAGTTGTGTTCCCAGAAAAATTGCAGCACAGCTCGTAGAACGGCCACTCTATCCGTGCTGCACCACTTTTTCATTTTTTATGGTCGTGGACCTTTGTGAATTGTTTCTGGAGGGTTTGGAGCTTGTTGACAACTTGTTGTTGTGACCTCTGCATGTTTAATGGTGCTAGTCATCTGGCGTAGTATCTCCCCTCCTCTTATACTCAGGAGCTCCCTGACCTCTCTAGATCCGGGGGGCCATTGGTTTTGTTTGTTTTTTTGCTCTGCCTGCACAAAACTCCTCTCTCTGCAAAGCTCTGTCCTCCCGCTGCTTGCTCTGCGGGGCTCTGGCAGATGACATCACATGTCAGCGCCTCAGTGAAGTCCAATCAGCGGCCTCTGGAGGTGACCCGAGTCATTTAACCTGTTCACACTGCCGGGTAACCCGGATTGCCCCTATATTCAACGCTGCTCGCTCCCCAGGTTGAAATGCCGGGGCACTTGACCCAGGTTATTTTTCAAGGACCCTTTCTCACCAAGCCCCCGACCCGGGTCAAAACGGCGGTGTGAGAGGGGTATTACTGATATCCCTTTACAGTGGATAGTGTGGTCACCTAAGGAATTTTATAGAGTGGCAAGTAGCTTGCCCAACTTAACCAGTTATGGCTGACACAATGACTGAGAACACAATTCTATGATACTTATATTTCGGGAGCGGGTTTCTTCAGCACATTCCAAGGACAGCTAATACTCCGGAACACACAAACAATGCACTAAGTAGTTTTACATTGAACAATTGGTATTGAGGGCCTGATTCAGCAAGGATTGTTGATGCTAATACGCAAGCAATTGGATGATTGTCACGTTCTGCTCATGCGTATGCATCGCAGTGCGTGAACCAGCCACTGCGATCGGGACTGCGATTGCAGTGACTACGCAGACCCAACACAGAGTGATTGACAGGAAGTGCCGTTTGTGGGTGGTGATGGGGGGGGTGTGGTTGGCGAAACACAGGCGTGCATAAATTAGCCACTGCGATGCTGTATGAAGCCTGAGGCCTCATAACGTGCGTAGTTGTTAGCAATTTCTGAGTAAGGTCAGAGCTTGTGCAAGTGTGCGTGAGGCTGCGATGGTACTCGATTGTACCGATGGTTACGCAGTCTTGCTAAACATTACGGATGTGTGTAAGGTAAAGTGGGCGTCCTTATGTTAGGCTGCGTATGGCATAGCGATCGTAATGGATTAGCATACTATCGCAGTTGAACTGTGGATCTGATTCAGACCCGGACGCTATTTGCGTCCGCTCGCTGGCTAAAAGGGGCCGACTATTTAAATCATGTGCTCGCACTGCGTCGCGTAAAGCCGCCCACTAAGTAATAGCGAGCGGCCACACTATGCGCTCGCACCTGTATAAAGACGCCCCTTTGCCACTCGCAACACACGTCATCTCCGGCAGTTGTAGGATTAATCGGGAACATCGAGAGCCATCGGAGCTGCTCACAGCGCTTGTGGAAGCCTTTTCCCACCGCAACATTGCGAGCAGTTCTGGCTAAAATACAACCCAGTCACGTGTGTAATGACGCTACTTTGCTAATTATGCACACCCATTAAACGCCGTTCTGACGGTTGGGCACGCCTGCGTTCGCACATCCACACCCCCGTTTTCAAGCACCTTCCCCTGTTACCACCCACAGACGGCACTATCTGTCACTCAAAACAGCGGCCCGACTGCGGGCTACGGGCGAGCACTTTCCCATTGCAATGACTGGTTCGTGCACGCGCATTGCGACTCATAAATATGCGCAGATTGCGAAAAATCGCTCAATGCGAGCGAGCGCAGCATAGTGTCCGGGTCTGAATCAGGCCCTGTGTGCGTAATCGCAGCTGCGATTGAATTAGCGATCGTTACTGAATCGGGCCCTGACTCAAACATTCTCAGCTTAAGCTAACCATCTGCAGAGCTCCCACATCTGTACAACAGGCACTAACATGAAATTACAGATCATACAACTTATCCAATTCTATCAATATTAACAACTATAACAACTATAACAAGTATAACTAGTATGGACTTCACTACATAAAGCTTATAATGCAGTTTGTGCAGGTTTGTGATTAAGGCCCTGATTCAGAGCCGGACGCTCTGACCAGAGCGCTCGCTCTGAATCAGGGCCCACCTCAATTAAAATGGAGTGTCCTCCTGGACGCTCGTATAGCTGTGGGTCACCACCCACAGCATATACGAGCGTCCAACAAGATGGTCGCGATGGTCTTGACCATCGCGACCATCGGACTTGCGAGTGAAACCCTGTGGTCGGGTTTCTCAACCGCAAGGCCAGGAGTGATTTTGGCTCTGAGCCAAAATCACTCCCACTGACATCACTAGTGATGTCAGTGGGGCCGGCTTCAGAAGGTAGGCGTTCCCATAGGAACACCTCCGTCTGGCAGGCACGCCCCCAGCACGCCCACCAAAGGGGGCGTGCTGTGAATCAACATCGACAGCACGCCCCCTTTGGTGCGAGACCCGGAGCGATGGAAAGTCCTTCGCTCGCCGGGTCTCGCGCATGCGCACGACGGAGCTCCCTCCGCCGTGCGCATGCGCAGTGGGGACCATCGACCCACTTGCGAGTGTACTGCCGCTCGCGAGTGGGTCTGAATGACCCCCTAAGTCTCTAAGGGGGGGATTCGATTGTTTTAGCCGCTGCTATTTCTTTTGGATGGCCAACAGAGCAATTCAAAAGTTGCGCCGTTCGGGCACGAATAGTCATGGATGCGCACATTTCTGCTCGCAGCCTACCAGGTTGGCGAGTAGAAATGTGCAACAAGTCAGCTGTTTGGGCACCCAAAGCAGGACTTTAGCTGTATGCGGCTAAGGGACGCATTCAATTAGAGGCGAAAAGCCATAATCCGTGAAAAAGTGTCGCCGATTGCGGCTTTTCGCCTGTTCGGGACTTATCTCCAAATTCAGTTCCAGGCGGATTTCGCGTAGGAGGAAAGCCAATGCAATGTAATAGGTGAAAAAGTACCTCCTAAGAATAGCAGGTGAAAATAAGTGCAAAATCTTTATTTTGGGGTACAAACGTTGGGTAACGACTCAGATCCCATGGGACAGCCCCCAAAGGTCAATTGTGAAAAAAAGACCCCAAAAAACCATGAGAACAGCCCAGAAAAAGTACTTTCATTTTGGGTGGCGAAAAAGAACAAAGTGGGGGACAAGCATAATAACTAGCGAAATACGTCGCAGGTGGATTTTTTCACGTTTTTTAAACATAACTTTACAGACTTTAAAATATGCTAGCCCCCATTTTCAAGTACCCCAAATTTGACTGGACTACTTATTTTCTCCAAAAAATACTGCTTTATGCCATTCTTCACCACTTTTACAAAGACGCTAATAACAAAGAATTTAAACAACTTATGTACCCCAAACAGTTTTATTAGGGCTATTAGTAGTATCAGTAAAAGGATAGAAAGAAAAGAACTCGGGCCCTCGTTCAGAGGCGGTCGGAGGATGCAAGCGGTCGCTCAGAAACTGGGCGGCCACTTGCATCCTGACCGCCCGCCTCTGTTTCGGTCGTTAGGCTGTGGGTTTACACCCACAGCTCTAACGACCGCTAGGGTGATGGTCATGGTGGTTAGAGACCATCGCGACCATCGGGGCTTACGACGAGACCCTAGGGTAGGGTCTCGCTTGTCGTAAGCCCCGGAGAGCTTCTGGCTCGGTCTGAGCCGGAAGCTCTCCACTGAAATCACTAGTGATGTCAGTGGGGCCTCCCCCAAACGGCAGGCGTTCCCATATGAACGCCTCCGTTTGGGCTGCCACCCCCCCGGCCCGCCTTCCAAACGGGGCGAGCTGTCAATCAACATCGACAACTCGCCCCCTTTGGAAAGAGACCCGCTACGACCGGCGCTGTCGGTCGTAGCGGGTCTCACGCATGCGCACGTAGGAGCCGGCTCCCTCATGCGCATGCGCACTTGACAAACATCGAGGCGGCCGTGCAGTCGGTTTGGTGAGCACTCTGAAAAAATTTAATTGAATAATATTACTAACTGCTAAAGTTTCACATGCATTTCACTGTGGTTTCTAGGGGGCGACCTGCTCTTTAATGATCACTCACTCCTCATAGATGAGCTTAGGCCCAGGTGAGGAGTAGCAGCATCACCCTGACCCTCCTTACAGGGGCAGAAGTATGGGAGACAATGGAGGCGCCTGCCACCGGGCACCAGCACTGAACGGGCACCTCCTCCATCACCCACAATATATTCACCCCACTTAGGGCTGTAAATATGGGGGATAGGGGGGCACTAAATGATAACTTGCCTCCGGGCACCTGGGATGAACTTACGCCACTGCCTCCTTATACCTTTTTTTTTTTTTTTCTTAAAAAGGAAACCAATTTGTTTCCATGATATCCTTTTTAAGAAAAAAGGGATAATACCAACTTTATTATGATATTCATTTACCATACAACTGTGTGATATTTCGCCATTAATATATAGGCAAGGGGAATTTATATCTCCTATATGCACTTTTATGGTTTCTCTATATTATTTAAAATAACCTTTATTTGTGTGTGCAAAATTTTCATTGTGAACAACGTCAGAGATTTAAATATTTGCTTGGTAGCATTATGTACAGTATACCATGTCTACCTAGTGTCAGATGTATGATCACTGACATATAGAGTGTAGGTATCTATAAGGAATAGTATGCACAACAACTTTTTAAACTTTATTTTCTTGCTCATTATGATAGAGTAATATTTTAACATTTGCATATTAAGTTAATTCTTAATATTATCCAATTACATTTTTTCAGAGTGCTCACCAAACAGAGGGCCTGATTCAGACCCGGTCGCAAGCGCTGAGCGCTCGCAACCGGGTCGATGGTGGCCCAGACCGCATGCGCACGATGGAGCCGCAGTGACAGCCTCACTGTACATAGACCTAGGGGTCAGATTTACTAACGTGAGAGTTTTTAGAAGTGAGTTTTAGAAGAGATGTTGCCCATAGCAACCAATCAGATTCTAGCTATTATCTTCTAGAAGGTGCTAGTTAAATGTTAAGTAGAATCTGATTGGTTGCTATGGGCAACATCACTTCTAATATTCACTTCTAAAAATTCTCACGTTAGTAAATTTGACCCCTAGGCCTATGTACAGTGAGGCTGTCACTGCAGTTGCCAGTTAACCAGACCCACCTCCGTGCTGTGAGCTGACATAGGGCCTGATTCAGCAAGGAACGCAGATGAGAATTCGCACGCACTTGGCTGGTTATTGTTCTGCGCATGCGTATGCATTGCATTGTGCGTGCGCAAACTAGCGATTGCGATCGGAAATGAGATTGCAGTGAGTACGCAGACCCATAGCGGAGTGATTGACAGGAAGTACAGTTTGGGGGTGTGATGGGTGGTGGTCGGCGAAATGCAGACGTGCCAGTGCGTTCGAACGCTGTTGCAGGTGCGTGCATAAATTAGTCATTGCGAGGCCCTACGTGAAGCAATTCCTGAGCAAGGTCAGGTCAATCACTATTCTGCGTATGGGTCCGATGGTTCTTGATGTTACCGATGTTTACGCTATCTTGCGGACTACTCAGGCTTTGAGTAAAGGGAAGTGGGCAGCATTGTGTAGTGCTGGGCGTCTGCATCTTATGCTGTGGTCGCCGTGCGTATGGATTGCTTAGCATATTCCCGCAGCAGCCGGGTGCGTGCGATCTCTCACTTGCGTTCCTTGCTGAATCAGGCCCATAGACTGATATAGATTGTCCCTTCATCAGCTAATGGCACTGGTCAGCACTGATGTTTAGGGAGGAAGGTATGCTATTGGAGCACCTGGGTCTTCTGCAGCTCCAGCCCTGGGCACTCTTGGTCAGCTCTAGCTTCTCAAGGCAGCTCTCAGTACCAGGAGTTGTCTGCTACCTTCTTGGCTGCTCTCCTCTGCTAATAGATTATGGACCCAGCATATACGTGCTAGCAAACACCGTCATCCCCAGAATAAACATCTCTTTACCCACCAGGCAAATGCAAGTGGGATCTGTTCCAAGGCCATCACAGTGCACAGATCTGGCTGCCAAATATCCAGGTGTCCTTGGTGTGGAACATGATGATAACAAAATCAGCAAAGCTTCAGGCGACATGGAATAAGACGATTTCAGTGAGTATGGACAGACCCTTATTCACCTGTATAATAGAAATGTACAGTGCAGAGATCAACATGAGATTTAAGAAGCTGGGAGGTGCTGAAAACTACACTACATGGAATTTTGCCATTGAGATGCAGTTAAACAGGAGAGGTTAGGGAAGGTCACTAGAAACCCCGGAGACAACCCAAATCTTGAAGATGTAGATAAAGCTATTGGAACAATTGGACAATAGTGGTGGATTCAAATTTTTATTCTATTATCCACAGGACAGCTACAGCGTATAATATGTGGGTAACTCTGCAAATGGCTTATGAAAATAAAGGCTTAATGTGTAGAATTAACTTGAAGCACACATTCTATGCAACAAAGCAAAAAGCGTGCTTGAAGGAACATGAACGAATACAAAGGGCCATATTCAATTTGAGGTGAAAACCCGTCGAACATCATTTTCGCCTGTTTTAATCATCCCCGTATTCAATTTCAAAGACTTTTCGCCGGTGATAACTTTTAACAGGGATAACTTTTCTCCACACAATAGGTGGGCAAAGAAAGTGCAGAATTGGGGTTTAGGGGTACAGGCTTAAAAAAATAGCCTGCATCCCTGGGAATGTCCCCTAAAATTAATGTGTGTCAAAAAAAGTTTGAAAAAAATTGGGACACCCCAAAAAATTTACTTGAATTTTGGGATAAAAAAATAATAATATGGGGACAAAATCCTAAAGTATCGAAAAAGATTCCAGAGGGGTTCCCAAGTATGCGACAGGTATTTTCTTCATTGCGGGTAGTACCGGCAGATGCATTATTGAAGAATTTTTAAAAATAATTTTATGGACTTAAAAATATGCTTGCACCTATTTTCATGTACCCCAAATTTGATGGCCATAGTTATTTTACCCCCCCAAAAATTGCTAAATGCTCTTCTTCATCACCTAGCCGCATTTATGCACCTGCCGCGGCTATTTAAAAACCTGACTTCCTTCAGCAGGCAAAAACAGGAGTACCCATAGTGATTCCCCATGTCTGGACATCTTTAGGGGGGTACCAGGATGATTTCCCAAAAATTCCCAGGTTTTTTCGCCGCTTCCAGTTTCGTCGGGTCCCGTTTTCACGTACATAGTAATTGAATACGGGGATAATCGGGCACGCGCGCGATACTTTTCCACCTGGAAAACAGACAAAGGAGGCGAAAAGTCTGGACTTTTTGTCTCAAATTAAATACTGCCATAGAATGTTATCAACCTCTCAGCAATTGATTTCAATTGGTGATACAATAGATGAGCAGGAGGTTGCTATGGCAATGCTGCAAAATCTTATGCAGGACTACGATTTCTTGGTAATAGCATTAGAGCTGAGTATTATGAATCTGACCATAGAGACCATGTGCAAAATTCTTGCAGTATCAAGAGCACATACCTACTGAAACAATTACTGAGAAGTTTGTTGTCTAAGAGTTCAAAGCACAAGAAGTTTAAGAGCAGATGTTTCAAGTGTCACAATTGTCTCAGACTGGAGATTAAATGTATCAACTGGCACCTCATCACTTAAGTGTTAAGACAGGAATGAGTCAGACTTAAATGTAGCAGAGAGCCACCATAAGAACTGCTGTACATGGACTCAAGAGCCACAAGGCATTTCAGCTGTAATGAGAATTGGTTCAAGTCATTAAATTTAAAGTCTATGTGGACCAATGGAGGTTGAATCCATGAGAAGCAGGCTTTACTTAATGGGACTCATTAATGATGCTACAAGAATGACACATGTTTATTTACTAAAAAGCAAAAACAAAGTAACAAGTAATATCAAAGTGTACAAGAATCTCGTTGAAAAATAAACCGGTCAGAAGATGAAAGTTCTAAGATCTGATAATAGTGGAGAATACGAGAACAGCTGACCAAATACCTAAAAGAAAAAGGTGTCCATCATCAGCTAACTTCATGATCCTAAACCAAGCTATGATTGGCAAGAGTGAAAGTCTACTATAGGTCCTGAATTTACAATACGAGTGTCCAAAAGGTGTGAAGGCATCAAGTGCTGTGTACTCAACTGTAAAGGGACCAATTTGGGAACCACTAACAGTCCAGGTTTTAAAGATTTAAAGATATGCATTCTTAAGCACAGGTTACTTATTTAGCACCTCAGTCAATTTGAGTATACAATCTGTGTACAAGCATGGATATCTTTAAGACCTGGGGGCCTATTCTAGTTATCAGGCTATTCATCAAGAAGGTAAAGCAAGGTAAGCTATTTATCTTCCTTTTGTGGAATGGCACGCTGTCCCCATATACTAGTAGCACAGATATCTCCTATTTACCTTCCTGTTGCGGAATGGCACACTGTCCCCATACACTAGTATGGGGACAGAATTCATCAAGCTCTATAAATATAATATTTGTGGAGCTTGACTGCGGGAGCATTCGCCATATTCAGATGCGCATGCATGACCTGTAAGTCACGCATGCACATTCCGTCACAGCACCAACAGGAGCAGTGAAAAGATTCACTGCTTCAAAAAGGAGCAGTGAAGCCGCTCGTGGGGACAGCTGATTTCCCATCAGCTGTCCCCGCGCAGGAGCAAAGATGAATTGCTCCGGTAGCCGCGGCGAGTTAGAATGTTAATCAGACCCCGATAATTAACACCATGAATAGGTTTGGAAAAAACGCTGATCTCTCCACCATAGTGAGACATTTTTGTATTGCGAGGTGTTTTGTTTTCCTCCTGTGGAAACTTGTCAAAGTAACAAAACTCCAGGTCTATTTACTAAGCCTTCTGCCACGGATTCATTTGCCGACTGAGGAACGATTAAACGATTACGACATCGTAATCGTACAGTCGTTCCTCATCCTGTTCTGTGCCTACACTGAACGATATGTTGTTCAGTGCAGGCACCCTCCCTCATCCCCGAACATGGCCAATCTGTCGTTAGATTGACCGGCATGTTCAGGTGATGATTAATGTCGGAATCGACCAGCAGGAGTGCGCATTGGTGGGCGTTTCCAACATTTAACTACACGATCAGTGCATGATTAATGACGCTTGGGGTCGCAGCCTGGGGTCACCATCGGAAAAATTGTGACCATCGGTCGCCATTGTTGCCGATGTTCCTTAGGCCAGGCTGTGGGAGCTAAAGCTTCCCATAGCCTGGCCAGGTCCTGGCAGCTTGCGAGGCCAGGAAGTCTGTGTCTACCCATGCAGACCCTGGCCTCGTCCCTCCCGGAAAACGAGGGCGACAGGAACCCGTTTCCGGGAACGTTGCCAGGGAACGCCCCCACTCTGCCTCTCAAACACTGGGAGACACAACTAGAGGGCTGCACATGAGCAGTACACCTCTTACGCATGCTCAGTCCTTCCACCATCGGAGATGTGCGCTAACCATCGGGTTAGCGTACATCTCTGAATCAGGCCCATAGACCCCCTAAGTGTACTTTGAATTTATCTAGTTCAGATAGGGCCATCAACATTACAGCTAAACAGCACTTTATCAGGGATCTGATAGAGAATGCTTTTGTTAGTGCAGTTTATGTATCCAGTGAAATGTTGACCAAAAGTACAAAGTTCTTGCAGAATGTGGACTGAAACAAATTTGGAATGTTGATGCTTTATTTGTTTGTCTGGCTTTAGCTTAACCCTTGTGTTTTCCATTGCAGGTAAGAGACCTCAAAATGTGTGAGTCCAAAGTTTATCCCCTGGTGAAAGTTGTGAGCTGACACTGATGGTGGTTGCTGGCTGCATCTGATTCCCATAGCGCATCTTAGCCACACCCATACAGACAAATGTAGAATAGCATTGCTGCGGCTGTGATCTGATAGCAGGATCACAGTGTACTGAACTCGCTTAAAAAAACAAAACAACCCCCCACACATTATTCCTACTCATACTTGATTACTTGTTTTAAGGCCCCTTCTGGAGAATCCTGGAGGCAGTGCTGTAGCAGAGCGAGGGGCGGGGCCACTAACTCGGGAAGTACAGCACTGCCTCATGTCACTCTGGGCAGACTGCAGGGCGCATGCCTGCATTGTCCAAAGGACGCTCTGAGTGGCACTGCAGCAGCGATACTGGATGCAGGCTGCTTTTCTAGACGGAACCGGTATGTAATGCCACCGGATGTATGCCGGCAGACTAAATACCAACGCTGGAAACCCGAACCGTCAGGATCCCGACAGGGGCTGGTAAGTACCCTAACACTCCCCTCTCCCCCTTAACCCTCCCTTAGCGTTGCCTCACCCTAACCTCCCCCCGGTGATGCCTAACCCTAACCTTTGGCTTCTCCTACCCGGAAGAAGCCTTGTTAGGAGAAGCAGGTGAGCTGTGAGGGGGGTGGGGCCTGACGGTTCACGTAATTAAGCTCCGCCCCATTAGTGGTAAAGTGCCGCGATTGGCTTAAATTTAAATAGCGGATGGGGCTAAATGCGATTCACTGAGAAACGTGTCATTAAGCCCCACCCCCTACACGGGGACCAGTGATCGGCGCAGAAATTCTCCCCATTCTGCATACTTCACTAGGAAGTGGTCAGAATGCGGGAGAAGTGCCTAGCCTTCCGGGGTTGCGGAGGGTTACCTGAAAAATCAGGAGCTTCCCGCAAAAAAGCTGGGAGGCTAGGCATGTATGCCCTAACCCCCCTTCCCGCACCCTAAACCGATCCCTGTCGGGGGGTGCCTAACTTTAAGTCAACCCGGGGGTGCCTAAAAGTAACCCTCCCCCCACAGCTAATAGCTAACAGTCCTGCTTTCCTTGCTTCGGGATTCCAGGTGTCGGGATTTCGGTGTCTGGCTAAAGGTAGGCGCCGGTATTTAGACGCCCATTCACACCCCCCCCCACCCATGGGAGAACTTTTCCATGCTTTGGCAGCGCAGTGTCAGGCTTCACAGAACCTCCCTCCCTGCTGTGCGGCACATAACTCCCTCCCCAGTTACACCACGTGTGATGCTACGCAGTGTTGCATCACATAGGTGCTGCCGGGCACAGAGTCTCACGTGGGCACCACTGCAACTAATGTACAGTCCACCGACCTGACCTGCGGTCCCCGCTCTGTTCCACTTCCTGGCACCGTGTGAGCAGAGAGAAGACCCGCGATGCAGCGCAGCTGTCTACAGGAACAATGAGACTGGAGGAGGATTTGAGAAGACAGAAGAATACAAAGAGTGAAGAAGGGAAGTGAACTAATGGGGTGGAGGGAGCAGAACACAAAACAAACAAGGGCGGGGAGAATACCATAAAGGACAAAGAGGCAGGGGAGGGGAAGAGAGAACACAATAATGGCCACAGAGGAGGAGGAGGGGGAAAGACAACACAAGGGCCCTCATTCAGAGCCACTCGCTATTTGCGGTCGTTCGTTCTAAAACAAGGGGTGGCTATTCAAATGAACCGTTCGCTGTTTGCGGTCTGTTGCCGCCTCTATGTCTGAACGAGCGAACAAAACATGCGGACGTTTATTTGAAAAATACGCCCCCTGGCCGCTCACATCCTACGTCATGTCCGCTATTTATTAGATTAATCGAGTACATCGACCAGGGTATGAACTGCTCGCTATTCTTGGGGCTGGTGTTTGCTACCACAATTTTGCGAGCAGTTCTGGCTATAAAATAACCCAGTGACGTGGTCAATGACGCTGCTGTTTTAAATATGCACACCCATAAAACGCCCGTTTTGACCTTTAAGCATGCCTGCGTTCTGATCTCCACTCCCCGTTTTCAAGCACCTTCCCCTGTTACCACCCACATACGCCTCTTTCTGTCAATCAAATTAGCAGGCATTTGCTATTTTGCGAGCACATGAATTTCGGCCACACTGACTGGTTCGTGCATGCGTATAACGATCCGTACGCATGCGCAGTTGGGCAAACATCGCTCGGAACGAACGAGCGGCCGCTTACGAGCGGCTCTGAATCAGGCCCAATGATGGCTGTGTGTGTGTGTCAAATGACACATCGGATATGCTTGAGCTAGAATAAATATTTAATGTATAAAGTAGGTAAACACACATTTATAAACATATATAAATAATAAAATGCAGGTACCAGGCTACTTAAATTAAAATAACATATATTTGACATACTATAGGACCAAAAAAAGACTGCCAAATCAAAAAGACAAAACAATATAGAAATATGTTTAAAATTCTCAATTCCACCAGATAATTTGGCTTCACAATCCAGTGTGTAGTCTTTTGGTGGAAACGCACGTATCAGGAGTGTAATGATAGTCTCTGCTGTTAAATACAAACTCACCTGCTTGTAGTTAGCTGCTGTATTAAAGGTACACAATGGCCGATATATTGGCCGATCAATTGATTGGCCAATACATCTGCTTCCCGTTGGCCAGTGTGTATCAGCGATATGTATGTGAACGACGTTGTTCACAGACATATCACATAGGCTGTGCTGCACAGCCGATGGACAGATATGCCTGCAGATATATCTGTCCATCAGCAAGTGTGTACGGGTGGTCTGCAGAACGCCCGTACACATGCAGCAGCAAGGAGGGGGTGGACACGCCTGAGCCCCCCCGGCCAGCGGGACCCGCGGCTGCCAGATAGATGATGGCCGTTCAGTGTGTATGAATGACCATTATCTATAGATATATCTGCAGATCACTCGATCTTCAGGTATACCTGTCAGGTGTGTACCCACCTTTGCAGTGATAATGAGTACTTATTAAAAAGGCTAGCTACTGTAGATAGCTCTACCTTAGTCAGAGAGGAATCGGCAATACAGCAGTAGCAAAGGACCCTTTGTAGTCTGCAGCCACCTGTGAGAATATGCAGAGAACGGATCACAGAGCTCCTGATGATAAGCACACTGTGGCCCTGATTCAGAGCCGGACGCTCTGACAGAGCGCTCGCTCTGAATCAGGGCCATCCTTCTTCTCTTTCAGAGTGGCCTCCTGGCCGCTTGCATAGCTGTGGGTGACCTTGTGGTAGGGTCTCATTGCTGCAAGCCCCAGAGTGCTTTTTCGGCTCTAACAGAGCCGAAAGCACTCCCACTGACATCACTTGTGATGTCAGTGGGGCCGGCCCCAGACGGTAGGCATTCTCATGGGAACGCCTCCGTCTGGGCAGCCACGCCCCCGGCCTGCCCACCAAAGGGGGCGTGCTGTCACTCAACATCGACAGCACGCCCCCTTTGGTACGAGACCCGGAGTGACGGATTGCCCGTCGCTATCCGGGTCTCGCGCATGCACACGACGGAGCCACCATCGACTTGCTTGCGAGCGCATAGCGCTCACGAGCGGGTCTGAATCAGGCCCTGTGAGTCTACAGCTACGGTCGGAGCGGTGTACGCTGGAAGAATAAGAGTGAGGTAAGTGTAGTAGCCGGCACTGAGGTCAGTCAGGGAGTCAGACTGGGGAGATATCAACAGACCTCTGTCCGAATGTCACATTTGCAACATTGGAGCTGTAAGGGTTTGTTAGAGGCCCATGATAAGACCAATCTTGGTGCTTTAGATGCAGATGAGAATGCCGGCATGGAGAACACAACACCTGTGGCGATGTTCAAGTGTAGAGCCAAATAAGGTGGCTTGTGGGAGTATTATGTGCACTTATACAGCATTGATGGAAGGGCAAGAGGTATTTCAGTAGGTGAGGCAGTGTAGTACAGGCAGTAATACTGACTACTATAGAGTGACTTACCAAAATGGTCAGGAATGAGGGGTCAGTCTCATGCACAGGGTGTGCAAATATCTTGTTACAGCTTTGTACTGCCCCACTGCTCTGATAGGGACAATGGACCTGATTCAGAGCCGCTCGTAAGCGGCCGCTCGTTCGTTCTGACCGATGTTCGCACATCTGCGCATGCGTATGGATTGTAATACGCATGCGCGAACCAGTCAGTGCGGCCGAAAATAGTTTTTTTCGCTATATAGCGAATGCCTGCTATTTTGAGTGACAGAAGGAGGCGTATGTGGGTGGTAACAGGGGAAGGTGCTTGAAAACGGGGGTGTGGAATTAGATCGCAGGCGTGCTTAAAGGTCAAAACAGGCATTTTAAGGGAGTGCATAATTAATACAGCAGCGTCATTGACCACGTCACTTGTTTTTTTTTTACCCCGAACTGATCGCAAAATAGCGGTTGAAAAATGCAGCCACAAGAATAGCGAGCAGTTCATACACTGTTCGATGTGCTCGATTAATCCAATAAATAGCGGACATGACGTAGGATGCGAGCGGCCAGGGGGCATATTTTTTAAAATTACAACCGCAAGTTTTGCTCGCTCGTTCAGACTTAGAGGCGTGAACAGACCGCAAGTAGCGAACGGTTCATTTGAATAGCCACCACTTGTTTTAGAACGAACGACCGCAAATAGCGAGCGGCTCTGAATCAGGCCCAATGTCAGCAGTGAACAGAGGCAGGGTAGCTCTGTGAAGTCTAGGCCTGATTCAGAGCCGCTCGTAAGCGGCCGCTCGTTCGCCCGGAGCGATGTTCGCACAACTGTGCATGCATATGGGTCGTAATGCGCATGCGTAAACCAGTCATTGCGGTCGGAAATCGAGCGCTCGCAAAACAGCGAGGGGCTGCTAATTTGATTGACAGAATGTACCGTTTGTGGGTGGTAACAGGGGAAGGTGCTTGAAAACGGGGTAGTGGAGATCCGAACGCAGGCGTGCCTAACGGTAAAAAGGGCGTTTAATGGGAGTGCATAATTAGTAAAGGAGCGTCATCGACCACATCACTTGGTTGTCTTTTAGCCTGAACTGCTCGCAGTGATTGCGGTAGGATAAACCTACCACAAGCACTGCGAGCAGTTCAGATGCCTTTCGATGTACCCGATTAATCAAATAAATACCAGAGATGACGTGTGATGCGAACGGCACAGGGGCGTCTTTACAAAATAGCGAGCGCATTTTTCGTTCGCTCGCTCAGACATAGAGGCGTCAACAAACCGCAATGAGCGAGCGCTCAATTTAAATAGCCGGCCCCTTTTTAGGAACGACCGTCCGCAAATAGCGTCCAGCTCTGAATCAGGCCCTCTGTCTCCTTGTGACTGTATTTATATATATATATATATATATATATATATACAGTATGTGTAAATAAATGTATGTATACACATACATATAAATATCCTCACCAGATCCCACGTTATAAAAATTATGCCCTCCGTTGTGCTAGCCACACCCCCTGTGCAGACCACACCCCCACATCACTGGGCCCACCCCCATATAAATATCCTCACCAGATCCCACGTTATAAAAATTATGCCCTCCGTTGTGCTAGCCACACCCCCTGTGCAGACCACACCCCCACATCACTGGGCCCACCCCCTCAATGGCACAAAACAGGCCCTTCATACTTTTCAGCTCCAGGCCTATGTGGACCTTAATCTGGCACCGCCCCTTGCTCCACTGTTGTAGCAACTTACATCATTTTACAGCAGGGCAATAAGTCATCGTGGCTTTCCATCGATGGTAGAAAACACTAACTATTGCCATCAGACCATCCATAGTAGCTAACCATCGATGGTCGATTGGCACCTATATTGATAACATGAATTTGCTTCTCCACTTACCAAGAAAGAGAAGTGGGAGGGCCGCAAGGGTGGTCTATGCAAGTATGCATAGAATTATCATTTCCACTATAGTGGGTTTTTTTTACTTTTAATAACTGCTGGGTCTATTTACTAAGCCTTGGATGGAGATAATGTTTATGGAGATAAGTACCAACCAATCAGCTCCTAACTGCCATTTTTCAAACACAGCCTGTGACATGGCAGTTAGGAGCTGATTGGCTGGTACTTTATCTCCGTTCACTTTATTTCCATCCGAGACTTAGTAAATAGACGCCTCTGACCCTTTAAACAGCCAGTTAATATAACTGCTGTGTATTAAAGCTACTGGCTTTCCCAGGACTTCCCATCTGTGCACCACTCCCTCTCCTGTCTGCTGTTTGTACTTAGTGAAATGAGGAAACAATGCAAATAGGAGGTAACTCCTGCAGGGTGTCAGCTGTATAAAGTCAGTGCTCAGCAGCTGCAGAGGCTGTCAGGACTCTGCAACCATGGGCCTGAGGAGACTGCTGCTGAGTGTTACTACCCTGCTGTCCCTCATCACTGAGAGCAGCTCAGAGCCGTAAGTCATGGAAGTTCTGTTCTACCCTCAGTGTTCTACATTCTGCTGTGTCCTGTATTCAAGGCTGTGCAGCTTCACATTAACCAGTCTGATTACTCAGCCTGTGTCCTGCCAGGGACACCCATAATATAAAGTGCCCCAGTCCCCACATCCGTAATCAATTTTAATAGACATTTAGGGTTATATTCACTAAGGTGCAAGTTTTAGAAGTGGAGATATTGCCCATAGCAACCAATCACATTCTACTTAACATTTATCTTGCACCTTCTAGAAGAGAATAGCTAGAATCTGGTTGCTATGGGCAACAACTCCACTTCTAAAACCCCACACTTTAGTAAATATACCCCTAACTGTGTGTTAGGTTAATTTAATTGTACTGTACATGGAATCCTGAAAACATGTTCTGTTGGGAGTAGTTTGTTTTAAATATTTTCTGGGAGTTTTTTTATTTTTAATGGCTTATATTACCGATGCTATAACTATATGCTTATTGCATACCTCCCAACATGACCCATTCCAGGAGGGAAAAATGCTCTGTTCAATTCCCCCATACATCAGCAACTGATTGGAGCAAGTCTGCTATTTGCAGATGATTGTGTAGTAAAAAAAAAATAAAAAAAAAAATGCAGATATCAACCAAAGTGATTAGAATTGGTAAATCAGATTGTCCAACATGTTGGGTTTCACAGATCAATTGGGGCTGTAGATTGCTAGTGTATGGAGATGATCTGCAGACTGTTGCTAGTAAAATGATGGACCTTTCAAGATTGGCAGATCTGTGTTTGCTGAAAATGATCTGCAAATCCCTGAAAGATCTGTAATTGTATGGGTGTAGATTGGGAAATCGTAAGATCGTGCAACAAATCTTCAGATTGTTCAATTGTGGTTGTTTTGATTGCTGATGTACAGTATGGGGACTTTTCCTGGTCTTCCCTCTTATTGTATGATTGCTGCCTGTCACCTCTGTTGTACTATTTCACTGATTGGAAAGTTGTTTCAACACAAGTGACAGCAATAGTCCAGTAACCGAGCACAGTCCTCCCTGGAATGGGTCTTAGGGCTCTATTTATTAACATTATTTTGACTAAAGTGAAAAAGGGTGTTTTGTGTTTTCACATTATTTTAGTATCCCCTATAGTTATTACAGGGCAATTGGAGTAGAATTTTACAAATTCTACTCCAACCCCTAAGTATCACTTATTTTTAGTAAAGCAGATCGCATTTCCCATAATTGTAATGGGAAATGTGATCCGACTAGAGTTACTAAAAATAAAATGTGAAAAAATATCGTGGAAAGCCCTATGATAACGCCACCTGGAGGTGGCGTTATTCAGGGTCTCCTCCGGTTACCAAACTCCTGCCCTGCTCTAACTGGGAGAGCAGAGCCGGGAGTTTAAACAGACCGCAAGCTGATTACTGTAAAAAAAAAAAAATTGACTTACCTGACTCCAGGGACCGGTGATCGGGGCTCCGGGTGATATCCTCCCTCCAGTCAGCTGGTCTCCCATAGTGCACTGCTGCCCGGTCATCAGGTGATCGGGTCCTAGTGCAGTATGGGAGATCCCCTGACCGGAGGAATGGAGAACATCACTGGAGGATCGGAACATGCAGGTAAGTGTAATTAAGGGAGGCGGGGGGTCTGCGATTGTGGGGGCCGGGGCTTAGCGCCGGGGGTAGCAGCGGTGACCAGTCGCCGCATGCGCAGGCACTTAATCACTGTATTTTTTGCGAAAATACAGTGATAAGGCTCCGAAGGGGATTTGCAGGGACAGAGCTTTATCGCAAGCTCTGTCCCTGCAAGGGATTTGTAGTAAATCCCTGTGATATTGCCTGAATTCGCAATGCAAATTCAGTCGTTAATATCACACTACAATCTGCATTCAATATGTGGATTGTAGTAAATAGAACCCATAGTGAGGCAGATGTATGAAGCTCTGGGAAGTGATAAATGACAAACTATTCAGCTCCCAACTGTCATTTTTCAAACACAGCCTGTAACATGACAGTTGGGAGCTGATTGGCTGGTCGTTTATCACTCTGAACTTTGTCACTTTCCAGAGCTTCATACATTTGCCCCATTGGGAGGTATGTATGTTAATGGTGCATTCTGATCATGATCTGATAATTATAATAGGGGTCTGATCTTTAGAAATATGGAAGGCTACATTTATACTTTCTTATTCTTTAAATAAAAAAATAATTAAAAAATATCTTCCTGTATTTAAGTTTCAGTAAAATAACCCAGAAAGCTGTAATATGCAAGTTAATATACTCTGTAGGCTGAGCAAGCGATCTTGTGCTATCAAACTGGTTTTGGCGATTATCCTTCATGTACAGGTGTGTGTCTATACAAATATACTGAGGCCCCCAGTCTGCCACAGTAACTAGGTCTGCACATGCCCAGTGGATTGTCACATAAGGTAGCGGTTTTGATATTACCAGAGCACATCCCTGCATAACAGCACTGGAGGCAAGCAAAGTGATGGTCTGGGGGGTGTGTTGGTTACCAGAGGTGGCAGTGCCAATCTCATACATGCAGAATGATGCCCTTGGACTCTGTGGTAGCTGTGGCTAGGGGTTATGTATTGTCCAAGCTCCTCAACACTCCCAGTGATGTCGCTGTACAAGACGGGTCGGGTATTTGTGTGGAAGTCTGCCAACCCCCCCCCCCTGCCCCATTATTTATTTGGTGACTGGGGAAGGCTTGGGTAGTCTGGCTACTACTGATACAGCCCAGCCCAGAACGATCTTTCTATTACTGTACAACATCAGCCTGAGATAGAGAAAGTGTTTTGTGCAGAGAGAATTACTGGCTCGTCTGTTCCTTGATAAATTGCATTAAGCAGCTCTTCCCCATAGCTCAGAGTGGTACTTTACCTGGAGAGTACTATGGTACAGTGGGAAAAAACTGATCTCTCCAGAGAGAACCACTTAATACTATAAACTGGAGGTAATGGCCATGTTCTCAAGAGACTTGGCTCTTCTCCATCTGGTTAACAGACCCCTTGTTCATTCACTTTGTAACTTTCCTTGTACCCTTTATTATACCCAAAATGCCTGAATCTGTGCTCTCTAGTGATCCATACATAGCACACGGCAGATTTACTTTGTAACTTTAACAGAAACAGCTTTGCAAGGCGATATACTTACATGTTTAAATTGGAGACGAGTGGTTTGGTTTTTGAGAGAACTGAACACTCTAGAAATTGGGGGTTCTGAGCCGGGCAGAGTCCCAGTTTGGGATCACATTGGGGTTTCGAACAGATCGGATTCCTGGGTCGGGTCTTCTCGCAATTTGGAACTCATTTAAAGGCCAGATCTCGTATGTTTTGGATTGCATTTGTCCTTCCATCATGATTTCAGGTGCTGTGAGGTGGTCAGCATCGACTGGAAATGAATGGTATTGATGTTAATAATACTAAAGGAGCAAAAACTGGTACATGTTACATTATTCTAGCTGTTGTGTTTTTTTATATTTTTTTATTTTTTTTAAAAACCTCCCAAACCGAGTCTGAACCAAAACACTTGAGGGTGGTTATGGTAAAACCAATACACGGGGGTCCGTGCCAGGGCCGGCAACAGAAATCTCAGGGGCCCAGTACACAGTCTCTGGGGGCCCCACCTTCTCACCACCACTCCCGATCCCCGCACATCCCTCCCCTGCGTGTGTGATATGTGAAGCATGATATGTTAACTGAAAGATATGCCAGCCTTTAAATAAAGTATAAATACACTATGACTTACCTCACTGTCTCTGTCACTGATGATGCAGGCTGTAGATCTTAAAGGGAAATTTTTTTGCTCAAAGCAAAAAAAGAAGAAAAGACGAAATTATGCCTATTCTGGGGCACCCTTTACATAAATACTGAAAATACAAAGATGGTAATAGAACAATGAGTAAATAGAATATCAAACTTAACATATAATGGAGAACCTTAAAAAGAGAGTATTCTACCATCCAGGTAGAATCTACAAAAATACATAAAGAACATACAGAAAAAAACAATTATCTACTCAGGGTAGACTTGGTCAATCTAATAGAGCAATTCATGAAATCAAATGACCACAAATGTGTACAAAATTACGAGTTTATAATGTACTTGATAGAACAACATGCAAGTCAAAAACCACAAGGTTATATAGTAGTCAAAGGTGATCTAATTGATATGAGGATCAGTCATAAAGAGAAATTAGCTTTTTCATATTGAGTAAAATCAAATGAAGGCAATAGGCTGATAACAGATACAGTGCAATACAAACAATTCCGATATAGAATACGTTGTTTCAAAAGCAATTTTTTATCTGGAAATAAAGCATATGGTGAAGATTGTTATAGGCTGTAAAGCAACACCCTAATTTAATTAGTTAGATGATTTTGATGAGTAGGGAGAACACACCACACTCAATTATACACGTGTATATAAACAAAAATCCACAAGGTGAGTCAACAGAATGGTTCAGAGTATAAAAATTAAGGTATAAATGCTGAGCTGTACTTGAATGGATTAGTGATCATCGGTTAGATAGTTTATATGAAAAAATATATGGTCACGTCTAGGGAGACTGAGTGTAAGACCATGTGTATAAGTATTCATGGACAGAATAACACATATGGACCATCGAAGAAAGTCAGGCCTGAGATACAATTGTGCACATTCACTTCTGTTGCCTGTGTACATCAAACGGGATGAGAGTGACTGATACGTTAGTCTCAGGAGAAATATACAGCAATGCTTCTGCTTTCTGGGATGTCAACTATGTCTCTCACCTGTTGTCAAAACATTGCAGGGGTGGTTTCACAGAAGGGAGACCCAGATGAGAGAGCTTGATGGAGGGAAAGAAAAGAGGAGAGAATAAGAAAAATATAGGGATGTGTTATAATAGAAACAATATAAAATAATAATTTGCAGGCAAGATATAATTCAGGGAAATGAATTGCCTATGATACAAAGTGATGGTGTGGTCACATGGGGGAATAATATCCCTTTTCTAAGTGATAAACTGTGTATTATGTAATGAAGGTATGTGACAAGCCCAGGGGATACACCAAAAACCAGGGTGCTCTCCCTGGGAAATAATAAAACAGGGGACTGAATAAAGGCACTAGGTGTGTGGGGAAGGAAGAAAGACCTGGGAGTACAAGATCGCGGCTTCCCTCTAGTCTCCCCCGTCTAAATCTAACGGGATCGGAGGAGGGAGTGCCGCCTGAAGTCCAGAGAGAAAAAGTCGGAGCAGCGCTACCATTCAATGAGGGATTAGTTACAGCTCTCCCCTGTTACCTGACGGCATTGCAGGGAGAGCTACTGGCTGAAAAACTCAGACATGGCAGCCTGATGGAGAGAATAGAAAAGTACCTTAGGCCCATGGTCCAAAATGTTGTTATAAACAGAGCGGGTGTGTAGCGGGTGGCCTGTCGTCTGCAAATGGCAGGAGCAAGGACGCGCATTTCGCCGGGAGGCTTGATCACCTGATCGCTGAATTACCCTCGTGTCTCTTGTCTTTTACATGCTGACGGCCCAATCATAGTAGTTTGCCTTAGAGTGGCTGATGAAACAGCCAATGGTGTGGGCTCCTTATTGGGTCTGCATGAGTAAGTGCTGCTGATGGAGTGTACTATTGGTAGGTCATTAGCATACATAAACAATATGTAAGAACCTGACTGGAACATGACTTGATCAGCGTTTGCATGGAAAACAATGATGGAATTAATAAGATTATAACTCTGGGATCAATAGGTCCGGAAAGTGATTACTATCGAAGATAGTGTCCCCTTATTTGGTCTGCATAAGTAAGTGCTACTGACGGAGAGTGTACTAGTGGTAGGTCATTAGCATAAGTAAATGATATCAAAGAGCATGACTGGAACATGATTGTATCAGCATTTGCAAAGAAAAGAAAATATTATTATGGAAATAGTAAGATTATCACTCTGGGATCAAGAAATCAGGAAAGAGATTACTATTGAAGATAGTTTATCAATGTGATAAGGGTTGAAAGGGAGATGTTTCTAATGGTACAAAAATAAAAATAAATATATTCAAAAGAAATGAGAAATATATGTGGGATGTAGCGGAAATAAGATTAACAAAAAAATAAGATGGTATGGCTGAAGAATGAAGGGTAAGAAAAAATAAAAATAAATGCAGATAAATATAAACAGAGTATGATTACCTCTGGGTCTCACACCCAAGAACCCCAACATTTTATCTCTTACCCAAGGTCCACAAAGATCTGACCAACCCACCTGGCAGACCTATAATGTCAGGGAATGGGGGATTGTTGGAAAAAGCTAGCTGCTTTCTTGACATCCATTTGTGACATCATGTTCTCAGTCTTCCATCATACACCAGAGATACAACTGACGTTCTTAAAAAAAAAAAAAAAAAAAAGTGGTACTTGAGAATACACCTATTCTCGTGAGTCTAGATGTTGAATCCCTATATACATCCATTATTCATGAATTGGGGATTAAAGCCGTCAGATACTACCTCACAATGGAGGGCATGGGAGACTTCCAAAACTTTCTTCTCAAACTCCTGGACTTCATGCTACACCACAACTAATTTTTATTCAATAACCGCTTTCACATCCAGATAAGAGGAACAGCGATGGGGGCAGTGTGTGCACCCACATACATTAACCTCTTTCTAGGATCGTGGGAGAGGGAATAAGTCTTTCATGAGTGCGACACCAATCATGTTATTTCATGGATGCATTACATGGATAACATCCTGTTGATCTGTTATGGCTCACAACAGGAATTGGACACCTTTTGTCATGCCCATGAATAATAATGATATCAATCTAAAATAAACATCCACTAACAGTTTACTTCACAGTAATGGCTACCACTTCCCTCCAACTGTGAAAAACATACCGAAAGGAGAATTTCTCAGACTATGATGCAACTGTTCGGGTGAAGACTTGTTTGAGACCCAGAGTAAGGACCTAACCTTGAGACTACAAGAACGAGGGTACAGTAAGCGTTCGGTTAAAAAAGCCAGAATTGAAGTCTTCAAAACCAACAGAGTCCCTCATTATTAGTGATAAAGCCAAAAAAGATAAAACTAACACCATTAGATTTATTGGAGATTTCTGCAGCAACTGGAAAGAGGCGAGAGATATTGTGCAGAAATATTGGCACATTCTGCTATCAGATGACGATCTGGCTAGGAACCTGGATGAGAAGGTTAATATGAGTTGGCAAAGGGCACCTAATTTAAAAGATCAGCTTCATCAGCCACTCTAAGGCAAACTACTACGATTGGGCCGTCTGCATGGAAAAGACAGGAGACCCGAGGGTAATTCAGCGATTAGGTGATCAAGCCTCCCGGCAAAACACGCGTCCTTGCTCTTGCTATTTGCAGACTACAGGCCACCCGCTACACACCCGATCTGTTTATAACAACATTTTGGACCACGGACGGACCTAAGGTACTTTTCTATTCTCCATCAGGCTGCCATGTCTGAGTTTTTCAGCCAGTAGCTCCCCCCTGCAATGCCTTCAGGTAACAGGGGAGAGCTGTAGCTAATTCCTCATTGAATGGTAGCGCTGCTCTGACTTCTTCTCCCTGGACTTAAGGCGGCACTCCCTCCTCCAATCCCCTGTTAGATTTAGACGGGGGAGACTAGAGGGAACCCGCGGTCTTGTACTCCCAGGTCTTTCTTCCTTCCCCACACACCTAGTGCCTTATTGAGTCCCCTGTTTTGATATTATTTCCCAGTGAGAGCACCCTTGTTTTCGGTGTATCCCCTGGGCTTGTCATATATCTTCATTACATAGTACACAGTTTATCACTTATAAATTGATATTATTCCCCATGTGACCACACCATTACTTTGTATCATAAGCAATTAATTTCCCTGAATTATATCTTGCCTACAAATCATTATTTTATATTGTTTCTATTATAACACATCCCTATATTTTTCTCATCCTCTCCTTCTCTTTTTTCTTTCCCCCCATCAAGCTCTCTCATCTGGTTCTCCCTTCTGTGAACCCCCCCCCCCCCCCTGCAATGTTTTGACAACAGGGGAGAGACATAGTTGACATTCCAGAAAGCAGAAGCATTGCTGGATATTTCTCCTGAGACTAATGTATCAGTCACTCTCTCATCCCCTGTTTGATGTACACAGGCAACAGAAGTGAATGTGCACAATTGTATCTCAGGCCTGACTTTCTTCGATGGTCCATATGTGTTATTCTGTCCATGAATACTTATACACATGGTCTTACACTCAGTCTCCCTAGACATGACCATATATTTTTTCATATAAACTATCTAACTGATGACCACTAATCCATCCGAGTACAGCTCAGCATTTATACCTTAATTATTATACTCTGAACCATTCTGTTGACTCACCTTGTGGATTTTTATTATATATTCGTGTAAAATTGAGTGTGGTGTGTTCTCCCTACTCATCAAAATCGTCTAATTAGGGTGTTGCTTTACAGCCTATAACAATCTTCGCCATATGCTTTATTTCCAGATATAAAATACATTGTTTCAAAAGCAATTTTATTATCGAAATTGTTTGTTTTGCACTATATCTGTTATCTGTGATCAGCCTATTGACTTCATTTGATTTTATTTAATATGAAAAAGCAAATTTGTCTTTGACTGATCCTCATATCAGTTAGATCACCTTTGACTACTATAAAACCCTGTGGTTTTTGACTTGCATGTTGTTCTATCATGTACATTATGAATTCGTGATTTTGTACACATTTGTGGTCATTTATTTGATTTCATGAATTGCTCTATTAGATTGACCACGTCTACCCCGAGTAGATATAATTGTTCTTTTTCCTGTATGTCCTTTATGTATTTTTGTAGATTCTACCTGGATGTAGCATACTCTCTTTTTAAGGTTCTCCATTATGTTAAGTTTGATATTCTATTTACTCATTGTTCTATTACCATCTTTGTATTTTCAGTATTTATGTAAAGGGTGCCCCAGAATAGGCATAATTTGTCTTTTCTTCATTTTTTGCTTTGAGCAAAAAAAATACCCCTTTATGTGTACAGCACAAATCCTATGGGTGCACCACCAACCAAGAGTTATCCAGGATTTCCCCAGTGATAAACCTTTACGTTGGTTCTTTAATCTAATAACTAGTTTATTTCCTTATTAGATTCACTACTAGTGTGGACTTACTCCTCCTACTACTCAGGCTGTAGATCTTGTCTGCAGTCTTTTGTAAGGTCTTCGTGATGACAGTGCTGTCAGGGGTAAGGGGGATGGTGTCTGCAGCCAACCATCCTCAGCCCTCATCACCTTCCTCAAGTTTAGCCTCTCATCCCTATCCTCAGCCCAAAAACCTCCCATCACCTTCCTCTGCCCCAGCCCTTAACAACAGGTTTTTTTTTTTTTTTTGCCCCGATCTCCTTTATTCTCTCCCCAGCCCCCTTCCTCTGCCCCAGCCCTTATCTGCTTCCCCTTCACATTCTTCTTTCCCCAGCACCTATTGTCTTCCTTTGCCACTATGCCTCTACTTAGTTACTGGAACCAAGGGCCTGATTCAGAGCCGCTCGTAAGCGGCCACTCGTTCGCTCCGAGCAATGTTCGCACAACTGCGCATGCGTATGGCTCGTAATACGCATGCGCGAACCAGTCAGTGCGGTCGGAATTCAGTGCTCGCAAAATAGCGAATGCCTGCTAATTTGAGTGACAGAATGAGGCGTTTGTGGGTGGTAACAGGGGAAGGTGCTTGGAAATGGGGAGTGGAGATCCGAACGCAGGCGTGCCAAACTGTCAAAACGGGCGTTTTAAGGGTGTGCATAATTAACAAAGCAGTGTCATCGACCACGTCACTTGGTTGTTTCTTAGCCTGAACTGTTCGCATGATTGCGGTAGGAAAATCCAACCACAAGCACTGCGAGCAGTTCCGATGCCTTTCGATGTACTCGATTAATGAAATAAATAGCGGAGATGACATAGGATGCGAGCGGCCAAGGGGCGTTTTTATCAAAATAGCGGCCGCAGGTTTAGTTTGCTCGTTCAGGCTTAGAGGCGTCAACAGACCGCAAAGAGCGAGCGCTCAATTTAAATAGCCGGCCCCTTTTTCTGGACGAGCGAGCGCAAATGGCGTCTGGCTCTGAATCAGGCCCCAAGTCTCCTCACCAGTGCAGTGTGTGGCAGCTGGCCAATCAGGCAGGGAAGATGTGCGGCGACGTGGCCTATGATGTCACGCTGCCGTGTTGCTCACTTAAAGATCATGCCCGGGCCGCAGCTGAGCCACCTGGAAGAGCCCAGCATTGCCCGGGCTAGGCTACAAGGGAGGCGGAGCTGGGCTGCGGCTCTGGGTTTCCGGTGGCCTTATTGGGCCCGCCCTGTCCTCTGGGGCCCCCCTACCCTGTCATTGGGCCTGGTCCACGCAAATCTCTAGTTAAAATGCACAAAAGTTACAAGGGGAATACAATGTATCTAATCAACAATGTAAGAAGAGCATGTGCAAGAAGATGTAGAAAACGTGGAACATTAGTGTACATTGTGTGTATTTGTACTTGTTGCTGATCTGTGTAATCTTTGTATATTCTGTTAATAGTGAGGATATTTTAGTAGTCGTTACTGCTACTATCACCTGTCCCTGCCCAATCTTCTTTCTGTGTTCCCTTCCTTCCCGAATCTCCACCCAATGTTCCAGTTTTTCAGGTTGTCTTGCTGTTAATGATGGGGTGTGAATTCCCCAGTTCAGTATAGAATACAATACAATACACACTTTATTGTCGTCAACAACAAAACAGACATGTTGAATTGTCAACTAAATGTTAATTACAAACATTGCAGCATATAAAACAAATCAGCAAATAATCCCTTAATACTCAGGTCAGTGCATTTTGACAGTTTAACAGACGGACAGCTACTGGGAAAAATCTGTTACATAACCGCTTCATACGCGTACGCACACTCCTAAAGCGAACATTTGATGGTAACCTTTCAAAAACCATGTAGTTGGGATGACTAGGATCAGCTAAGATACTTCTAGTCCGCTTTAGTACTCTATTCTAATAGAGAACTTGAATTTTAGCCAATTTTACACCTATTATTTTACTTGCGGTCTTTACCACATGTTCAAGACCACCCCGATCAGCAACAGAGCAATTTCCAAACCATGTTATAATCCCATAAGTCAGGAGTCTCTCTATTATACAATAAAAACTTAGGAGCGTCTCCGTACTCAGACAAGCTGCCTTTAGCCTTCGTAGAAAAAAAAAGCCGTTGCTGCGCCTTTTTAATTGCAAAAGAACAGTTTAAAGACCAGGTCAGATCCTTTGAGATATGAATTCCCAAAAATGTAAAGGAATCCACCTCCTCAATGACCATATAGTCTAAAATTACTGGCAATTTAGGTCCACAATCCACCCTCCTAAAATCAAATACAATTTCCTTAGTTTTTGCGATATTTAGGATTAAACAATTATCCTTACACCCACAATAACAAGATCATCTGCAAACTTAACAGACTGTGAAGCTGACAGTCATGAGTGAATAAGGAGTATAACACAGGGTTGCCTACCTTTAACATTCTCTTCCCGGGATAAGCCCGGGTAAGAAATGCTGCAGGGGACCGACGGGGGCGGGGCTTGACGATTCGCGTCATTAAGCCCCGCCCCCTCACGGTAAAATTGCCGCGATTGGGCACAATTTACATAGGGGGCGGGGCCAAATGCTGTGATTCATGCAGAATCACAGCTTAAGCCCCGCCCCCTTCACGGAGACCCGCGATTGCCGCGGGTATTCTCCTAATTCTGCCCACTTCACTAGGAAGTGGGCAGAATGCGGGAGAAATGCCTACCCTTCCGGGGGTGCGGGGGGTTACCCGAAAAATCGGGAGCCTCCCGCGAAAACCGGGAGGGTAGGCATGTATGGTATAACAGTGGGCTCAGAACGCACCCCTTGGGGGGGCACTAGTTTTCAACAACCATTCCCCAGAAACCTACCCCCCTAACTTAACCACTTGTGGCCTGTTCAAAACCCAATTGCACGTATGCCCATTTAAACCGAACTGAAAAAGATTTGAAACCAGACGCTGGGACAATAGTATTAAAAGCAGAACTAAAATCAACAAACAATTTTAATATAAGCCCACTTTTGCTCTCAGTGGGTCTGCACCATATGCAAAACTGCATCATCTGTGGAATGATTTACCCTATAAGCAAATTGACAAGGGTCAAATTTGGCAGCAAAGTGAGATTTAATGTTTCAGCATCAGACTCTCAAAACATTTCATAACAATGGAAGTTAGAGCAATCGGGCGATAGTCGTTCAAACATTTAGGCATACCTTGTTTTTGGAACAGGTACAATAGTTGTTACTTTAAAACATTTGGGAACATGGCAATACGCAAGCGACACATTAAATATTAACTTGAAAATCTCCGATAACTCATTACAACATTCTCTTAAAAACCCTCCCTTGAATACCATCCGGGCCTGCAGCTTTACCCGGGGATACACCACGCAAACACTCCCGAACTGATAGTTCGTCTAACACTAGAGCTAACACCTCTGGTTTAATATCCAGGACCATGATATCAGACACATTCCCATTTTCAAACCTAGAAAAAAATATATTCAGTTTTTCCACCAAGGCACGATGAACGACACATAACTCAGTAACTTTGATTTTATAATCTGTCATATCGCAAAAACCCTGCCACATACACCTAGGATCTTTACATTGATTGAATTTATTTTCCATCCTAGCTGAATACTCTGTTTTGGCCCTTTTAATGCCTCTCCTCAGGTCAGACCTCTTTTGTATACACCTCCTTATCACTGGATTTAAAGGCCCTGTCCCGAGCTTTCAATAAGGAACGTACCTTGCTATTTAGCCATGGTTTCTCATTTGGGAATACCCTAAAAGATTTCCTTAATGTCACGCTTTCTATAAAACAGCTGATATAGCCCAAAACCATAGTAGTCAAAAGATCAACGTCTATAGACCCATCTACCATTGATTCCTCAATTAACAATTCCCAATTAGCAAATGCTAGATGGTCCTGTAATATCTCAATCACTCCCACGGGCCAAGCTAATACTGATCTCCTGATAGGCCTAACACGCCTAACCAAAAGCTTATACAGAGGTATCATAAACAAGGAGATGTGGTCTGATTTTCCAATATGGGGACACACAACAGTCTCATGGGCCTATTTTAAGATTTGTATAGACCTGATCCAAAATGTTTACCCCCCCCCCTGAGTCGGAACCGTAACATTCTTAAAGAATTTTGGCAGTACCAGTTTTAAGTCTGCCTGGTTAAAATCTCCCGCCACGATGAATATACCATTCACCTAAATGGATTGCAGTTTTGTTAACTCTCCTGATGTAAGTGGGACAGTCCTGGGGATCAGGATATATTTCCCAGTACCAGCACTGTTTGCATGTCTCCTCCACTGACTGCTGCCCCCTCAGATCTGGGCTACCAGCCATCCATTTATAGGAGATGTAACTGGCTGGGGGCAGCCAAACTCTTCAGCAGTGATGAATAAAGAACATGACCATGTGACATGGCTCCATATAACATGACCACACCCCCTTCATGTGCACATGCCACTGCTTCATTGCTGCCCCCATTCTGTTAGTCATCTGTGGGTACAATATGCTTGATTTGCCTGATTGGCAGCACTGTACCTGGGTATTATGTTTGTAACCATGCTACTGGTGATTAATGGGGGATTCCACTATTTATAGTAATTAACACTACTACCCCCACTCTCCTTCCTCTTGCTGTTGAGGCTCCTGCTGAAATCTGGCACCAGAGCCGAGTCTACAACTTCTAAGTATACCCAGCAATCTCTTCTAATAAAAGTGCCTGCAGGCAGGTCCGGCACTAGGTGTCTCGGCACCCAGCCCCGTCCCGCCCACCCCCTGTGCCTACATTATTCAAAGCAACTGATTGGGTGGCGGGCGGGGCTTTCCTAGTGCCAGACCCCGGTGCCTCTGTGCGACTGCACAGCCCAGAACATGCCAGAGCCAGCCCTGCCTACAGGGGGCATTTATTTGCATGTGTACCAGTAATAATTGATTAGTACATAGTAGCCTGTTCAAACTGACGGGTGACTTTATTGATTAGATCTTATGAGGCCTACTTATTAAACCCTTTCAGCATTGATTAAATGCCCCAACAAATGTAATCCCTTTAGAAGCCTATTGGAACTACGATCAGGGCACATTTATTAATCTTTAAAAAGCTTAATCTTCACAGAGCTTGTCGTTAGCTAGATGTCACTAGCGAGGTGCATCATTGGCCAGTTTTAGCCATTGTAATCTAGAGGCTGCAATTTCAGGATTTTTTTTTTTTTAATTCCTGTAGGATTCTTTTCCCTTAATTGCGGATTGAACATGGGCGGACAGAGGCGCAGTAGCTGTGCTGGGTCCAAACGCCAGAAATAAAGTGAATGTCTCTGCATGATTTTCTTGACCGCTTGTGGCTGGCACATCTTTCCTGCCTCTGACAGACATTATACGCAACTACGCTCCCATAAGGGCTTGAGCTAGCAGCGTGCACTACCCCTGTCTCACAAAGTTGAGTTACCTCTCTGTGGAGGAGGTTACTAGAATCGGGGTGTCCTCTCACTGAGCTGAACGTAGTGACCTGCAAACGGCCCAGGTAGCTTTGGCAGGCAGTAAGTCTCCTAAGGTGTACACATCCCACTGGGCACACAGCACTTGCTCAGTGCCCAGTGGGATGTTTATCTCTGTACGGTTCTCCATATGCATACCAGAATTCTGGACATCCCTGCCCTCTTTGCCCCAGATATTGACCCAGCACACTCTTTACACATTGGATAAGGCCCAGCGTTGTACACAGATACAAGTGTTGGATGTAAAATTAATTAGCAGTCTCCTGGTGTGTCCTTGTCACATCACATTGTGACTAAGGCATATTTTTGGACAAATAAGACTCAAGAAATATGTCCAGCTCTAACAGAGAAACACAGAACTTGCCAAAAGGGTCTCTTAGGTGCGACTGCAGCAGGAATGTGTGAGGATACATCTAGAAGTCACTTTCTTGCCTCATCTTTCTCAGGCAATACTTTACTGTAGGCAGATTACTACAGACTGGTGGCTATTTAAAAAATTTATAGAAAGAGTACTGTTCTCTCCCTTCCATTTTCCTTGCCAGTGATTCCCCTGTTTAAAGAACTCCAGCCCTCTGCTGGACAGTGTTTTACCACCTATCTCTGTCTCAGGGCAACATAGAACTTGCAGAAACCTCAGAGAGGCTGGTTTAGCCATAAGGAAACCAGATGGTTATTGCCAACATGCCTTTCCTGCTTGTCCAGAATGACTTTGGCTTCCAAATAGGCCTTTCATACGATTCTGGTCCATCCAAATTACAGTGAGCTTCTAAGGTTCCTCTGGAACGATGTCCTCTACCAATGGACTGTCATGGTTTTTGACCTGTTCAACTCACCTTACACATCCACTCGACTCATGAAAGCCATAGTGACGCATCTTCACCAGAAGGGAGTTTTGCTGTATCCTTTACTTAGTTCTCCTGGTAGTCTACTCAGACCGTGAGAAGCTTCTTTCTCACCGAGGGCTTATTAAGACTCTCGTCCAGGTTTCTCTGCAAACCTGAACTAAATCAATATTGACTCCTTGCCATCCATTTTGTTTTGATGGGGTCCTTAGTAGATTCCTGTTCTTTCTCAATAGCAGTCCCTCCAGATACATTGGCAGATGTTGATACTTTTGTCTCAAAAATTCTTTGTCATCAGCTTTTTATGAGTGATTTAGTGAAAGTCATAAGCAAATTGAGAGCTTTGGATCCAAGTTTCCTCCATGCCTCCCTCATATGCAGGAACTCTCCGAACCAGAATGTCTTGTCTCCACTGAGAGGGGTTTTATTGGTCAGACAAGATCCTGCTGACCCCTACATTCTGCAGGGAGACATAGATTTGGGAAGTTCATGTGCTCCCACACAGGCTCCTTTTAGCCCTACCTCCGAACATGGTCATCACTTCCGGTGATCCACTCACAGGGGCGATTTAAATGTTTTACACTTTTTTTTTTTTTTTTTATAAAGATGCCTGACTGAGCAATTCAATTGTTGCTCCATCAGGGCGCGATAGCCACTGGCATTTCTGCTGGCACCCTGAGGAGGGTGACAGCAGCAATGTGTGAAACAAAACCCTGGTTAGGGCGTGCTAAGAGCAGTTAGCGCGCCCTAACCAGAACTTTAGATGGGTTTAGCCGTTTTACACGGTTAAACCTGGGGTGAAGAGGGCAATAATTAGTGAGTGCCCAGAACAGTTGAATTGCCACTTTGGCTGCTCATTAACTATCACGCCTAAAAAGCAAAAAAACCAAAACAAAATAAAAACAAAAAAAATTTAATTGAATTAAATTGGGGATATTCGCGAAAGACACGGTGGTAAGAGTAAAGTGGTCTACCAAAGAGTCGGCAGCCCACCTAAACCTCCTGAAACTAAAGCTGTGTACACACTGTGCAGTGTATGTACCCAACAACTGCATGATGCTATTGAACAATACATCACGCAGTCCATATACAATGCATGCAGTGTACGACTGATTGATGTGTGGTTCTGTGCTGCATTTGGTAGCAGGGGGTCATTCAATGCATCGTCAACAGATGGGACGATGCAATAAACGACCTGCAGGCATGCGTGATCAGGCGTATGCACTATGCGACCCATGTGATAATCCGATCCATGTCTGAATGGTATATCGAGGGATCACATAGTGAGCGGACAAGTTGGCCCTTTTTTCCTTAGTTCCACTACATAATACATATTCAAGCGATCTCCCTTCAACTCTGTCTAGACCACAGGTTCTCAAACTCTGTCCTTTGGGACCCCAAACAGTGCATGTTTTCCAGGTCTCACAGAATCATAAGGGAAATAATTGGCTCCATTAATGGATCTTTTAACATGTCAGTGAGTGATGAATACACCTGTGCACCTGCTGGGTGACCTAGAAAATGTTTCCTGTGTGGGGTCCTGAGGACTGTGTTTGAGAACCACTGGTCTAGACAACAGAACTGCAGTTTCTTACCTCAACAGGATGGAAATGCCTCATATTAGACCAAGAGAGTCTGAAACCAGAGATTTTCCTCAACATTGTAGCGACCTTCAGAAAGCAGCAAGTGGACCTGTTTGCTGTTCCATCCAATGCACAGGTTCCATCCATGTCCAGAATCTGGGCCCAGTGGTTTTTCACATGGATGTGATGTCGTTCATGTTCTCCTCCCATATGCCTTTTCCCCAGTTGGGCATGGCTGTGATAAATGGAGTAATGTTTAATTGAGGGTGAGGCTTGAAATGATGGGTAATGGACATGTTCATTGTTTTTACATAAAATGTACTACTTTTTTGGAAAGTATTGTCCTATATCCAGCATAGGGTGCAGGACAGACTGTGTGCCTTTACTCCTTAAAGAATGAGAACCTGCCCCAGCTCAACTAAGTGTGTGTGTGTGTGTGTGTCATTTCTTCTACAATTGGAAACATCAATAGATACTAAGTTGCACTAATTCCTGAATATTGGTAAATATGCCCTTTAAGGGGAATATGTACTAAGCAGTGGTAACCACTCTTTATCTACAGATGGGAATAGAGGCAACCAAAAATCACAAGTTGAGTTTTATATAGGAGAAGGTTCCCCAGCAGCACAGTAGTGCGGTCCGCTCCTGTCTTACTGATGGCAGATTACTGTATATACAGGTGTCTGACACTACAAAGTTCATACTGTACATTCATTGTATGTTTTTTTTTTTTTTTTCTCTTCATAGACAATATGTCCTGAGCACACCTGTATCGCTAACCAGCGGAGAAACCGGAAAGCTTTGTGTAAACCTTGTGCATTGCAGCGATCCCCTAGATATCAATGTAGTGCTAGAATACAATGGAAAGAATACCACCATCATTGAAGCTCATGTTACTACTCCTGAATACTCCCTGTGTAATGATTACCCGGTAAGGACCAGACGACGTGAGCAATCCACAGTATCCAATCACATCACAGATCTGGACTGACTGTGAATAACCTGTTATTACACACTATTGACACCCACAGTCATGTTTCTATGTCTTGTTGGGACAGAAAGGGGCATTGCTGGGGCTGATACGGTATATACGGGAATTTTTCCAAGAGCCACAGTATTTCTCGTCAACATGTACAGTTACCTGGCTCTGAGTTCTGTTTGCCAAATTGTAATTTATATCTAGTCCCCAGTCATGCACATAAGCTCTGTCAACATAAAATGCTTAGTTTGTTGTAGCTGGATTACTCAAATGTACGGAAACACCACACTATATAAACATGTTCAGTCCAAGACCGATAATCCCATTTTGGCAGAGTTTTTGTGAGTCTTTGAGAAGTTTGAGAATTTTTCTCCTCCTCAGATTCCAGCTGTCCCCAGTTCTGTGCCTGTTGTCATCATCTTTTCTGCAATTGGGAAGGTCACCGACATGAGGGAGAGGAAGACTGTGGTGATTAAGCCCCCTTCTTCAAACAAGTGTATGTTTCAGATGGACAAACCCATTTACAAAGCTGGCCAGAAAGGTGAGTAGAGCAGAAAGACACTACGTTCTCTCACCACATGCCATCCCAACATCAAGATATGGAGAAGTGGGACACAGTTGGCCTGGCCCAGATTTCTCCCCCCCCCCCCCCCCCATACAGTTTGTGCAAGCTGCACCCCTTTTGCATAAGACCACCCCCTGCGGGAGTCCATGTCTAAAATTGACAGTTCATTATGTGCTAATAATTTGGTTGGCAACCATGGATGGATGCATAATATTATTATTATTAGCACATAATGAAAGTTGAAGGTAGCAAATAGATGACGGGGGTTGGAATATTGGACACCTCAAATTTGGGGAAGGCCCCGAGACTCCTGGGAGGATAGTGCACCCCTCGTTTTCTCAAGGGGGTGTTGCGCCATTCTTGTCGGGCCTTGCCTCCGCTGTAAAATGGCGTGATTCAGGACATCTTGCACTGGTAGGAGCTGCCTGATTGATGCAGATAGCAACATTATTCCTGCTTGGACTTCCCGAAGAGTACTGTATGTTCAAGAATCGTGACATGAGACATAGGGCCTGATTAAGAGCCGTTCGCAATTTGCGGACGTTCGTTCAGGAAAAGGGGGTGGCTATTCAAATGAACCATTCGCTCTTTGCGGTCTGTTCACGCCTCTGTCTGAACGAGCAAACAAAACCTGCGGCCGCTATTTTGTAAAAACGCCCCCTGGCTGCTCGCATCCTACGTCATGTCCGCTATTTATTAGATTAATCGAGTACATCGACCAGGGTATGAACTGCTCGCTATTCTTGTGTTTGGTTTTTGCTACCACAATTTTGCGAGCAGTTCTGGCTCCAAACTAACCCAGTGACGTGGTCAATGACGCTGCTGTATTAATTATGCACACCCATAAAACGCCCGTTTTGACCGTTTGGCACGCCTGCGTTCGGATCTCCACTCCCCGTTTTCAAGCACCTTCCCCTGTTACCACCCACAAACGCCTACTCCTGTCACTCAAATTATCAGGCATTCCCTATTTTGCGAGCACATGAATTTCGGCCACACTGACTGGTTCGCGCATGCGTATAACGATCTGTACGCATGTGCAGTTGGGCAAACATCGCTTGGAACGAACGAGCGGCCGCTTACGAGCGGCTCTGAATCAGGCCCATAGACCAGTTGTGCTGTAACCCATAGCAACATATCAGATTTGTTTTGATAAGCCTTGAATAAATATGACTAATGGATGTTAATATCGGGTTGTCATTGGTTACAGCAAGTATGCTATTGGCTATTACAATAAAAATGTCAAATTCAGCGCTGGAGAGGAGCAGCATAAAATTATACCATTGTTATCAAAGACTGGATATAACAATATATTAAAAATACACAGAAAATGTCAGCGCTCCACTGCAGAGATGTATATAAAACTAGATGGAGAGAACATGCATATGAAATCTTTCACACAGTTACCCTCCTTTACTTTGGAGTACATCTCTATCCTGATTTTCTAGTTCAGTCAGAAATTTTCTCCAAAGACATGAAAAATAGATGAACAAATAATGGTCTTATAGTGTAATATGTTCAAAACAGTCTGGATCTCCTAAAGAATGGGTAACGTCCAAATCTTCCTCAATATGGTCAATGTGGTTAGTGCTCTGATCTTAATTGAAGATTCACCCACAAACGTGTATCATCTTTGTATATAGAATGATGCTCACAACATCAAGGGTATTGTATTTGGGCTGACTGGTGTCACTCTTTTGGAAGGCACCTGAACTGTGCATTACGTCTAATGGGAGTGCCACCCTCTGGATAGAAAATAAACATATCTCTATATCTCATCTCTCTCTATCTATCCATCTATCTCCTTTATATAATATTAATAGTGTACGTATGAGCTACCCAGAGCTGTGGATCATCTGAATATGATTTATATTCTTTTAAGGTGTTTCAACCATTTGACGTCTCCTAAGCCGTTCCTGCCACCGCTAGCTGCACAGTCGCCAATGTCTGGCTACTGTATCAGATGCCAACAGTAAAGCAATCACACCCCCCCCCCCCCCTAAGCAAATACTACATACAGTAGAGTAGCGGAACAAATTGTAAGTGTTCCACACATATTATATTGTAAGCCCACATAGGTAGGATCAGCTTTACCTTCTGTATCATGGCATTGAGTGTTTTTGTTTTTGTTTTTTGAGACCCTCTATATGTTGTAACTTTAATCTCAACCAACACATTCACATAGAACGTTAAAAAAAAAAAAAAAAAATAGCGCAGTCCAGCATTTACTGTATCTATGATGTAAAAATACATTAGCTCTTCTTCTTTGCTTATGTGGGTGCAGCAAAATTAATGACACTTGGTAATATACTCTCCTTTATTCTGCTTAAAAAAAAAAAAAAAAAAAAAAATTTGAATCCTTCAGACTTTATTTTTTTTTCCCTGTTGTAGTACTGTTCCGTGTGATCTGTCTAACCCCGCAGCTGAAGGTGGTAAATGATGAGAAGGTGAGTGATTTGGGGATAAAATCCCCTCCATTCATTTTACCAGCCCTAATACACCGCTCCCTCGTGGTCTTACTGTTGGAAATGATGTGTGTGCAGGTGTTGATATTGCAGTTATGTAGGAACACACCAGCGGATCACTCATACTTTGAACAGCCCAGTTACTTACCCAGTGGTGTTGGTCTATAGATGGCAGGTACAGCTGTAATCATGTAATATCCGTTACATACCAGGATGTGACGCTGGCATCGCAGTGACACTATCACATCTATTGGTGGCTTTTTGAAAGGAATGTTGGTGTAAAGTATAGATGTGATATTTTTTTTTATTTTTCCTCTGTCTGATTATCATGGGGGGGGGGGAGGAGAGAGACTGACACTGGGAGTGGGACCCACAAGCCTGTAAAATTCCCCCTGCAGGACTAGACATGCCAGTCTGTCAGTAGGAAATATATATTTCTCAAAGGGTGCGCTTAATTATAATATTTAAAGATTTTATAATATCCCTTAGTAACTTGCCTGCATTAAACAAACATTAAATGTTAAAACCCTCTCTTTACATAAATCAGACCTACTCCCTCAATAATGTTTTTAGGAATACAAGGAAATAATGTCAATATTGTATCCGTTCATTACATCACTTGTAGCAGCTAAAATTTATTCCTAAAAACACTTAAGGGAGTTTCTTATTTGTGGAAAGAGAATGTTTTAACATTTGATGTTCTGTTTTTTTTTTTTTTTTTTTTTTTTTTAAAGCTGGTATTTTACTATGCGATTATTATTGAATCTTTAAATCAATATTATAATTGAGCAATATCTTTGAGATAGATAGAGATGTCTCTGGGCCTGATTCAGAGCCGGACGCTCCCTCCATCGTGTGCATGCACAGTGGGGAACATCGACCCACTTGTGAGCATACTGCTGCTCGCGAGTGGGTCTGAATGACCCCCTCTGTCTCTGTCTCTCATGCACTTGCTTCTCCTTTTGATTAGCCCCTAGGGATGGACATTGGCTTCAGATGTTTCACAACCATCAATGTTTTACTTTCGATGGTAGTGTTTTAACCATTTGACGGTGGCATTGTGATGGTAGCCACCATCAAGATGTTGTGGAAGCAAAGGCCATCTGATGTTAAAAATACAGCTGTTTAACATTCGGAACTGCTGTGTGGTGCTATTGCGCATGTATAAACAGGTCTTCTTTTTTTGAGCATGCACTAATCATATGAAGTGTTTTTTTTTTTTTCCATCAATTTCTTTTGATGCGATGGTAAGCAACCATAGCATTGACCATTTAGATGGCAGAAGCCCAGCATTCATTTGATGGTGGGCTTCCGAAGTCCATCCCTACGAGTCACAGGCTGGCACCCATGGCAAGAGGTGCAAGCCGTGGTAATATGAATATAGCTGGCTACACACCTGTACAATCACGCAATGTTTTGATCAACTAAACTCCCGTTTGGAAGTCCCAACCACGGTGCCGATATGCACACAATCATACTTGTGACCTTCGATTCCAGCTGCTGCAATATTGAAGGAAAATGCTTGTACCAGCGAGCACACACTTTCTCCTGATTCCAGGTTGCAGTATGTTTACCAAGAATTACCATAATGGGCTGCAAAGGGGCATGATTACAGAATAAAAACTAAAAGGGGTCAGCAATAAGTGGGTGTCCAGGTGTTGTGGCTCTGCACATCCCAGCAAGCCAGTAAGACAAATATACTCCATCTATGTGCTGGGGAAAGGTTTATGGTGCAGGGTGTATACTTTTGAACACTTGCTTTAGTAGTTGTGAGACTGCACATCCCAACAAGTCCAGACAAAATTTTGCCTAAATGTATTGTATCACTATATGGGCTATAAATACAGTGATAAGTGGAAAAGGAGGCCAGTTTACACGAGAGTATGTAGCTAGCCACCTGACTTAGGGTCTCATTCACACCCACTCATGAGCGCCGTACGCTCGCAAGCGGGTCGATGTTACCCAAACAGGCACCTCCGTCGTGCGCATGCGCGAGACACTAATTACGACGGGGTAGCCGTCGTTATGGGTCTCGCACCAAAGGGGGCGTGCTGTCGATGGTGATTGACAGCACGCCCCCTTTGGTGGGCGTGCCAGGGGCGTGGCTGCCCAGATGGAGGCGTTCCCATGGGAACGCCTACCGTCTGGGTCCGGCCCCACTGACATCACTAGTGATGTCAGTGGCAGTGTTTTTGGCTCTGATAGAGCCAAAAGCACTGCGGGCTTGCGGCAGACGAGACCCTACCACAAGGCTCTCGTCGCAAGCCCGATGGTCTTGACCATTGCGATATCTTTTTGGCCGCTTGCATAAGCTGTGGGTGATCACCCACAGCTATGCGAGCGGCCAGGAGGCCGCTCCAGTTTTAGGTAGGCCGGCCCTGATTCAGAGCGAGCACTCTGGTCAGAGCGTCCAGCTCTGAATCAGGCCCTTAGTTTAATTATGCACACCCAGAGAGACTGCTCCAATTTATTTTTTGGGAGGATGTGCAGTTGTAAGAATGGTGGAAGGTGCATACACACTGCACTTTTAGTCCGATCTTGCTCGGTAGAATATTAAACCATACAGAAGATGCAATCCTTAATTCTCCTAGTTGTTATTCAACCAAACCTAATCAAAGGTGTGTACACTCTCTTCTGATTATCGAACAAAAGGCTCAATCAAAAGATCAGCCCGACGATTGTATAGGTGTGTACCCAGCTTAAGTGTCTGTGCCATTGCGCTCCCCCCTCCTCTGTCCCCTAACTGAAATTGCCCTCCCACTCTAGGCGGGAAGAAAAGTGCTGCAGTAAGTGAAGAGGGCTGCCACCGCAGTCTCCCGGGCAGTTCAGAGTAGCTGGTGAAGTCCTGACCAGAGCATGTGCCCTCTCATGACAGAAGGGGTCCCGAAGTGGCAGTTGGTGGTTGTATAGTAACAGAGGAGCCAGCCTACAGGGCACTGATAAGGAAGGGGCTGGACGAGGAAGGCTTGAACCGCCACTCCAGACAGTGCTGATTTGTCTCCGGAGATGCCCACCACTGCCTCTCTGTTGAGTGTGACAGAAGGCCGGGGAGACTAAGCCATACTGTCCCCAGCTCGGGTACTGATTAATCCTCAGTACAGCTTAATCCTTTCACACACATCCAGTCAGCTTCTAGTGAGTGAAGTTTGCTTAATCCTGGCATTAAGTTGCACAGCCCCACGTTAACCCTGCCTGTGACAATATTTGCGTTGTAACAAAATCATCAGTGATTTCATTAGCACGGTCAACCCCATTTCACCTCTATAGCCTGCAGGATAGGAAAGACTGTGAATAAACATTTGCACCCCTCACCAGTCAGCAACGGAACTGATAACCTTAAACCAACTGTGGACAAGAGGCTAGTTACGCCAGGACTTGTTGTGTAACAAACTGTCTGCAGGGAACCAGCTGATCGTGGTATTACACATAACACCCCTTTCCCACAGAAAAGCAAATGATGTGTCAAACATTTGGACAAGCTGCACAAGCCCATGTGTGTGAAAGGAAACATTGTTACCGTTATACCACTGGCGTGCAGGGATGGCACGGTACCCGACCTGCACAGTGGATACTCCCGGCTGTTACACGGTAACCGTGCTGTGCCCGGGCTGCGTGAAAGGATCCACTGCTTCCAGGTTTCTTTCTTTTTTTTTCACACCTGGCAAAAAAACAGGCGCCTTTTTGCTGCCCGGTCAAAACCGGCATGTGTGAAACTGGCCTGAGGAATGCGGTTGGGAAACACTGCTGTACAGTATAATGGTCACCTAGCAGAACAGTGACCTGTGTACATAATCAGACTTCTTGCTTCTTAGACCAAAAAAATAATGGATTGACCAGAGAGAATGTAATTTTAGGACTAATTTAACTTTTTTTTTTTTTTTTTTTTTTCCCTTTCAGTTCTCCGCTGTCTACCTGCAGGTAAGACTATCAGAACTTTATATTCCCATAATAATTAGGCTGTGTTGAATGAGTGTTAATGAATATTTTGGCACATGGGGCCTGATTCTGAATAAGACTCAATGGTGATGGTTACTCTTCCGTTGAGCATCTCACTCGCGTGTTCAGATGTATACCAGGCAAATGGTTTCTACTGCTGCTTAGTACAGTCATGGCTGAAAGTTTTGAGAATGGCACAAGTATTGTTTTTTACAACGTTTGCTGCTTCAGTGTTTTTAGACCTTTTTGTCAGATGTTACTATGGTATACTGAAGTAAAATTACAGGCATTTCATAAGTGTCATAGGCTTTTATTGACAATTTATATTAAGTTTATGCAAAGAGTCAATATTTGCAGTGTTGACCCTTCTTTTCAAGACCTCTGCAATTCGCCCTGACATGCTGTCAATCAACTTCTGGGCCACATACTGACTGATGGCCGCCCATTCTTGCCTAATCAATGCTTGGAGTTTGTCAGAATTTGTTGAATTTTTGTTTGTCCACCCGCCTCTTGGGAGAAGTTGCTCATTCTTTATTCATGGCTGTGTTCTTAGGCAAAATTGTGAGTGAGCCCACTCCCTTGGCTGAGAATCAACCCCACACATGAAAGGTCTCAAGATGCATTACTGTTGGCATGACACAGGACTGATGGTAGCGCTCACCATTCCTTCTCCGGACAAGCGTTTTTCCAGATGCCCCAAACAATCTGAAAGGGGATTCATCAGAAAAAATAACTTTACCCCAGTCCTCAGCAGTCCAATCCCTGTACCTTTTGCAGAATATCAGCCTGTCCCTGATTTATTTTATTTTTTTTCCTGGAAAGAAGTGGCTTCTTTGCTGCCCTTCTTGATACCAGGCCATCCTCCAAGTCTTCGTCCTCTGTCATGCCAACAGTAAAGTATCCTAAGACCATTCAATTATGGGGTTGCTTCTCAGCCAAGGGAGTGGGCTCACTCACAATTTGGCTAAGAACACAGCCATGAATAAAGAATGGTACCAAAACATCCTCTAAGAGCAACTTCTCACAACCAACCAAGAACAGTTTGGTGATGAACAATGCCTTTTCTAGCATGATGGAGCACCTAGCCATAAGGCAAAAGTGATAACAAAGTGGATCAGGGAACAAAACTTCGAAATTGTGGGTCTATGGCCAGGGAACTCCCCAGACCTTTAATCCCATTGAGAACTTGTGGTCAATCCTCAAGATTACAATTTTGGGTAAATGAACATTGCCAGAGAATTAACATTTTCAGATTTAATGCATTAAAACACGTTTTAAACAGAGGCGTAGCCAGAACATTGTAGGCCCCATAGCAACCTTTTTGAAGGGGGCCCTTCACCAGTGCTTCTAGAGAAACTCCTTTCTCTGCAGTGGTTCTTTTTATACCCCATAATAGTGCCTTTGTTTACATCATACCACATACTGGCACCAGTTCATATTATGCCATATTGTATCCCCCCCCCCCCAGTGCCCAATATGCCACATTGTGGCATTGCCAGTTCACATTCTGCCACACAGGGGGCAGGGCCCAACCAGCTCCTACCTGAGGGGATACTTCCTAATGCAGGAAATTCCATTTTGAGTGGAGATCGTCCTAATTTAGATAAATTGTCCCTTTCTGGGACAGCCCTAATCTCTGAGCTCCTTTCCTGCTCCCAGTTTCACAAAGGCCGGGCTTACTGACTAGCTCAGCTGTGTCTGTTAGTGTGATGCAAGAGTGTGGAGATGGATCATATTAGTGTGGAGCTTTACTGAGAAGGAGAGACAGATCACCACTGATGAGTCCCCTTTTCAGGCCCAGGCAATGGGCTGGACCCAGTTTCTTAGCAGGCACGTTCGGGAACTTGGTAGACTTCTACAGCTACAGTATAAATTAGCTGGGTCCGGGGCCCATAGAATTGGCTCCCCTTGCACCAAATATAGCTACACTCATCTCATTCTCAACTAATCATAATGACTGACTTATTTAAGGGTTAGGGTCCCATTGTTCATACACTGGACTTGTATATTCATTTGCTGATGATGGGCCTGATTCAGATTTGGGAATAGTGAGAGCCAGTAACTGCATCTTGGTAATACCATGCTGGACTTCAGGTACAGCAGATGTAACATGTGCAGAGAGATGTCAGTTTGGACGCACCCCTCCCCAAATCTACATCTATATTGCACTTTAAAAATAAAGCTGTCCAGAATCTGTGGGCTACATGCAACAGCAGCCAGTATTTACCCTGCATGCAAAAACTATGTATGTATTTGCACCCCTTTTATTGCAACATGGTTTGTCCATGTATTTGCTTACTCTATTCCTAACTCTGAATTAGACCCACAATTGCCAGCAATTTCTGCATCTCTTTGCTTTTTTGTAGGGTTATAATTTATTTTTTCTATCTTTAATTTTTATGTAGACTCTGAATTTTTTTTTTTTTGTTTATTTTGGCCCATGTACCAACATGGCTATGTTGTATCGCCTACGTAAACCATCCTCTTGCCCATACATTCACTGAATGATTTTCTCCACTCCCCCCGCCCTGTCTCTCTCTCCTCCAGGATCCTTCAAGAACCAAAATAGCGCAGTGGTTGCATCAAGTATCTGACCATGGGGTGATCTCCTTGGAATTCCAACTGATTAGCGACGCTGTTCCTGGGTCCTACATGATTTCAGCAGAAAGAGAAAAGGGTTCTGCTGTCAGGCAGTGGTTTACTGTGAAAGAATATGGTATCTCATAGAACCCATTGTGGTGTATAAAAAAACTGCATACAGATGTGGCTTCAGTCGCCCCAAACAGCCTCTCATTATTTGCTTATTTATGTGAATAAGATGCATGTTTTGAGCAAATAAGATGCTCGGCGCGCCCGAACTGCCTGGGACCGTGCGCGCCGAGCGTCGTCTTTGCTCAAAACATTCATCTTATTCACCTAAATAAATAATGAAGTGACAAAACTACTCTGCTATATTACACTGATCAATATGATGAGCAACATTTGTACAGTTGTGCGTGACGGAGTCTGAATCTGTAATACGCTATCCTAATACGCGCCCACGGCTTATTCTCGCTCCATGCTTCGTTGCGCTTCATCTGCGTTTTTGTACGTCTTTAGAACTAACTCCTGTGCAGTTAAAGGCGCAGACCAGCGTCTCTTGTACACTATATGAGTGGTGTTTCACTGCGTCTGCGATGCTAATAAGGCGTAAAATGTAAAGAAAAAGATGATGCGCTACAGCTCTCGGAGCAGCTTAAATGCGCCGGGCGTTTCATGCCGTATGACTTATATATGCTGTGTGTATGAGGACACATCTGTAGGTGGCCATAAAGAGAATTAGGCCCTCATTCAGAGCCGCTCGCTAGCGGCAGTACGCTCGTTCCGAGCGATGTTCGCACATCTGCGCATGCGTACGGTTTTTAGTACTCATGCGCGAACCAGTCAGTGCGGCCGAAAATCGTTTGTACGCTATATAGCGAGTGCCTGCTATTTTGAGTGACAGAATGAGGCGTATGTGGGTGGTAACAGGGGAAGGTGCTTGAAAACGGGGGAGTGGAATTCGAACGCAGGCGCGCTTAAAGGTCAAAACGGGCGTTTTAAGGGTGTGCATAATTAATACAGCAGCGTCATTGACCACGTCACTTGTTTTTTTTAACTCAGAACTGCTCGCAAAATAGCGGTTGAAAAAACCAACCACAAGAATAGCGAGCAGTTCATACGCTGTACGATGTACTCGATTAATCTAATAAATAGCGGACATGACGTATGGTGCGAGCGGCCAGGGGGCGTTTTTATCAAATAAACGAGCATATTTTTTGCTCGCTCGTTCAGACTTAGAGGTGTGAACAGACTGCAATGTGCGAACAGATCATTTGAATAGCCACCCCTTGTTTTTGAACGAACGACCGCAAATAGCGAACGGCTCTGAATGAGGGCCTTAGTCATGGAATGCTTGTGTGCATTTATGTATACATTTTGTATATGAATCTCTTAAGATCCCCTATACAGGGGGAGATTTATCAAGCCTTGGAGAGACTGAGAAGCTGATCAGTTGCTTTGGGCAACGTCTCCTTTAGCTGTCATTTATTTAGCACGGTCTATGAAATGACAATTAGAAGATGCTAGGTTGCTTTTGCCTCTCCTCCCTCATCCTCCACTGTGAGTGATAGGGATGGACATTGCTTACCATCCATGGTTTAATCGGTGATCTATGGTGAACCATCGATGGTTTGCACCACTGCTGCTGCCCCCCAGCATTGAGTGCTGCAGGTCAATCAAAATAGTGGGTAGAGTTAAGCTCCGTGCTGACGAAAGGAGAAAAAAAAAACGCATAGGGTACTACTGCGATGGCAGAGAACCATTAATCTCTTCCATTGACGGCAAAATCATGGACCATCTGTAGTTAACTATCAATGTTTAATATTGATGGCCGTCCCTAGTGATTGAGCTGTTGCAGTAGAATCTGAGCTGAAGTGTTGCTAAAACATAGAGACTCTATTATGGGAATTGTAGGACAGTGATTCTGTTGTAGTTCTAGCTACAGTAGATGTCACACTGCTCTGCAGACATGCAGCATTATATCCCATTTTACAGGTCTACTTTCTAAAAAAAATAAATGTTGTGGTCCACAGGTTACCCTGCTTCTTTATGTATGTTTTCATCTTTATAAGCCATTACGCTGCATTATATAAAGTTACCGTTTGTTCCTGCTTCCTTGCAGTGCTGCCCAGATTTGAAGTTAAGGTGGAATCTCCAAACCGTTTATCAGTAGCCTCAGAAGAGCTGAAATTCAGTGTCTCTGCTATGTACGTAAAGTCATTTTAAAACTTTTTATTTTTTTTTATTTTCATGTCTAGTGAGGATGTGACTAGTACTAATCTCAGCCAGTATAACTGATCTGTGCCTCTCCCTCAGTTACACGTTTGGCGAGCCGGTGGCCGGCTCCATCACGGTTCGGTATTGCAAGCAGCCAGAATTCTACGGCAGACGACAAAACTGCTTCAAAGACAAAGGTGGTTTCTGTTCTAATATGACCGGAGAGGTGAGTGCAGAGGCCTGTGTGAGTGACTACAGCCTGTTTTATGTTTGTGTGAGGACTGGATAGAGTACAGATGGGAGCTGAGACCTGTGCAGTCCTCTACATAATTCATACTTTGCCCTATGCTTTGTTGTATTTAGAGTTTGTCTTCATCAGCTGATCTCCTAGTATGGCCCATATTCAATTAGTTTTGCACCCACAATACTTTTCTGCCTGCTGGACTTTTCGCCTACATTGCGTGTTTTTGTGAATAAAACTTTTCGTGCATGCCCCCACTATTCGCCGTATTCAATTCCAAAGGACTTGAAAATGGCACCTGGCGAAACTGAAACAGGTCCTGTCAAAAATGGGGAACTCAGCCTGACACCTCCCAAAAGATGCATGAACATTGGGGATCACTATAGATTCCCCCGAGTAACCCTAATGAAGGTATTTGGGGTTCTTAAGTTGTGACAATTGGTTCCAATGAGCTCTTTTACACAAGTGGTGAAGAATAGCATAAAGCAATTTTTTTTTGAGAAAAAAAAAACTCCCAGCAAATTTGGGGTACATGAAAATGGGTGCTAGCATATTTTTATGTTGCTAAAGTGAAGTCTTAAAACACGTAAAAATCCTCCTGCCACAAACACTTGCACTCATAAACACCTGCCCCATACTTGGGGACCCCCCAGAAGTCTATTTCGCTAGTTTTTGTTTGTCCCCCAACTTTGCAGTTTTTCGCCCTCAAAATGAAAGTACTTTTTTTTTTGGGTGTTCTAAAGTCATCTTTTTTTTTTTTTTTTTTCTTTTTTTTTTTGACAGTTTATCTTTGGGGGACTGTCCCAAAGGTGCAGGGGGGTTTTCCCGAAATTTGTGCCCCAAAACCGCAATTCTGCACTTTTTTCCGCCTGCTATTCATAGGCAAAACTTCTCCGCCGATTTACATTACATTGACTTTTCACGTACGCGAAAGTCTTTGGAATTGAATACGGGGATAAGTTTTTGCCTGGCGAAATGACTTCATCCGCGATACTTTTCCGCGGTTTCTGACTTCTCGCCTCTAATTGAATACAGCCCTATATAGTATAAATTCTCTACTCTCTGACTTGCGTTAAGTTTATTACTTAATACATTTTCTCCTATACCCAGTGCTATTGCTATGTACAGAGTTACACAAGGTTCCATTTGAAAGCAAAAGGCTGATTGGAAATGAGTGACGGGCCCCATTTATTAACTAACCTTAATATCCGCTGCAAATTTAATTTAGTATCTAAAGATAGTGACGCAGTGAAATTTCTGTAATCTTAGATATTCGCTGTTTGTTAAATACAGGATGATTTATCCACTTTAGGGAGTGCTAAATGGGTTATGAATCGTTGTTAAATGGTGCCCTTATGGGGGGCATCCACTAGACTATTTTATCCCTGTCCAACCTCTTAACGATTTTCCCTTGAAGTTTCCCTTGAAATATGATCTTCCACTCTGAACAATTTGCAAAAGATTTAACAATAAACTATGTTGTTTTAATCTGTGATTGAGAGCTTTCAGCTATAGTGGTCAGACAGTGGTTCATCGTTTGATCGTTCAGCGTGAATGATGTGTAAACGATTTGTAAGCAATCAAGTGAAATTGACCTGCATGCTCAGTCGATGGAGGAGACTATCAAACAACCAGCGGGAGCACGCATCGTACATCGTTAGAAACAATTACTGCACGATTTGCAAACGATGTTCAAATGATGTTCTAACGATTATCGAACGATTTTATCATTATCGTTCAACTTTATCATCTAGTGGATACCCCCCTTTAGTTCTGTGTGATATCGCCCAGCTAGTATTTTGGCTTATGTCACAACACACATGCTCTTACACAATCACTAAAATGCTGCATTCGCATGCAAGTCACACCATCCCGTGTGTGTGTTCTACTATACAGTAGAGAAGTACAAATACCCAGGACATCTCCCCAATGTACATTATTGGGCTCTAACTGCCCCACATTATATACCACCAAATGAAACTCTAGGAAGGGCCACACTAATAATGGAATAAGAAATCCAAATTAATGATTCAAATCACTTTGAAGTGTAACCCATTTATAGGACACATATCCAGCATGTAATACATAGGCCCTCATTCAGAGCCACTCGCTAGCGGCAGTGCGCTCGTTCCGAGCGATGTTCGCACATCTGCGCATGCGTACGGTTTTTAGTACGCATGCGCGAACCAGTCAGTGCGTCTGAAAATCGTTTGTACGCAATATAGTGAGTGCCTGCTATTTTGAGTGACAGAATGAGGCGTATGTGGGTGGTAACAGGGGAAGGTGCTTGAAAACGGGGAGTGGAGATCAGAACGCAGGCGTGCTTAAAGGTCAAAATGGGCGTTTTATGGGTGTACATAATTAATATAGCAGCGTCATTGACCACGTCACTTGGTTTTTTTTAACTCAGAACTGCACGCAAAATAGCGGTTGAAAAAACCAACCACAAGAATAGCGAGCAGTTCATATCCTGTTCGATGTACTCGATTAATCTAATAAATAGCGGACATGACGTATGGTGCGAGCGGCCAGGGGGCGTTTTTAACAAACGAGCGTATGTTTTGCTCGCTCGTTCAGACTTAGAGGTGTGAACAGACTGCAATGTGCGAACGGATCATTTGAATAGCCACCCCTTGTTTTTGAACGAACGAACGCAAATAGCGAACGGCTCTGAATGAGGGCCATAGTTGCCAATCTCCCTGATTGCACCTTACCCCCATTATGAAGCGATACAAAAAAAAAAAACAGACCCATACATTCAAATGTGATAATTAGTATAATTTCCCTGTATTGGTTATAAGGCACAATGGCTACATGCATTTTCAGAAAAAGTATTCGTAGATCTTAGTAACTGCTTTGGGGCTCATTTACATTTGTTTGTAAATAAATTGACACGCCTCCCAGATGTAGCAGTACACAGCCACTTTACCGCCGCGCTCATAGGTGCTGCTTTCACAATCTCCCTGAAATGCTTTTTCAAAAGTAGGCGAGTATGATGTGATAGTGTAATTATATACAGTATCCATGTCATTCTACAGCAGTACAGCAGCAGACACTACATAGAATATTGGGGTAGATGTATTATAGTGGCACTTAACGTGCCACTATAACGCTTCCCCTCTTTACCGAGGCGAAACAGGAAGCACTACCGATGAGATGTATAAACCTCTCATGGGCCGGAGAGGGGGAGCGTTAACTCCCCCCTCCGGCGCTACCCGCTAGAGACCACATAGCATCAGCCTAGTGCTGATGCGCTGTGTCCCTTCCCGGCCGGCTCAACTGAGCATGCGTGGGATCTCGCAAGTATCGCGAGATCCCCGCGTGGAGCCAGCAGCCGGGACAGCGCTGTCCCTGCTGTGGGGATAGGCTAGCGCCAGGCTGTAGCTGTCGCTAACGACAGCTACAGCCGGCCGAACGGTCATGCATTATGACCGTTCGTACATGGCCCTGCCATCTTGTAGATAGCAGCGCCGATAATGACAGGGGCGCATGCATTTACCGCCCAGACCCCCGATCATATATTGGGGAGAAGCGGTATCAGCGCACATAACGAGTGCTGATACCGCTTCTCCCCGATGTATGGTCGTACTCCTCGCTATATGGGCGCCATATTAACACCCATGATTGCATTACAGTAGGAATGTATTAAATAGCACACGCAGGGACAGGGGGCCCCGAATGGAGACTGTCCCTGTGATGTGCTCGGAGTGAAGCAACTGCATTGGCTGTCTCTACACTCCTGTGCCGGGACTCCAGTGCATAGGCTATCTACAGGGACACTCTCCCATTAAATGCCCGTAGGCTACAGCAGCGCAACACCAGTTTCATTCAGATGGGGTTGGCTGCAGATGCCAATCTCCGGGACATGGTAAGTCTGATGGCTTCGTAACCTCCATAAAACCCTGTGGGGGTTGCGCCGCTGTTGGAAATGGAGGGACTGCAACAGATATCCGAGATATCGTACGTAGAGCCTTGGCACTTCATCTGGTCTTGTGCTGCCAGCAATAGGCTGCAGCGTTATGATTGGGAAGTTACTAAAGTCTAGCTACATTAATATCAGAGATACGTTGGACCTGTATACATGGCATCTGCTTTTTAATGTAATCAATCTTTATAAATATTATTTACAAAGCTGTTCATGTTCCGTAAGTCTAGAAAAATAATACAAAAAATTCTTGGCTAATTGCTGCAGCTAAACCTCGGTTATATTGATTTACCCTAGCTTGGTCCGGATGGCACTTATAGTGGGGTCATTGACATGTTCTCCCCCGCCATGAGGTCCATGGGAAGAGGAACATCCATTACGTTGGACATCACAGTGACTGAAGCAGGAACAGGTAAGCGCTACGTCCATACAGGACTTTGGGGTCTATTTACTAAGCAGTGTTAGGAGACAGAAGTGATAAGGTGCCAGCCAATCAGCTCACAACTGTCATTACAGTTAGGAGCTGGTTGGCTGGCACCTTATCACTTTCTTATCACTTTTCACTCTCTCCTCACACTGCTTAGTAAATAGACCCCTTTATTTATAATATGTGCAAATCTAAGATTATTAGTAAATCACCCTGTCCAGCAGCAATGTCAGGCTTGTTTCTATGTGGTTCTCTCAGATCTTATTGATATTTATTTATTTAAACATGTTTGCTTTTAAACCCTGCTAGATTAGATTTCCACAAATCATTGCTATTGTCTTGTATTTTTGCAATAGGTATTCAAGTCACCGAAACGCGTTACGTCTATATCACCCCTCAGCCAGCCTCAATTCAGCTTGAATATGACTCTTTAAACCAGTATTATAAGCGAGGATTGTATTACACTGTTCAGGTGAGTAACAATCTGTAGTACTATAGAAGTCTGATATTTATGAACAATCAGTGCGGCTCCCATGTATTGAGAGGGGTAACTCATTGTGTGCTACATGTTTGAGTCCACTGCAAGAATCCCGTTCCCCTTTATTTTTAAGGGTCAACCTCATCTGGTGCAGTTCTCCTAGTAGAGATCTAACCTACGCGTTTCCCTCCATGTCCTATGTTACCATGACTTCTAATGCCTGGGCAGCAACTTCCAAGTTCATCTTTACCTTTTTAATAAAGCTTAAGCAGGACCAGCTCCAAAATAAAATTTTCCCTGTGGTTACCATACTGCGCATGCGCAACACGCTGGGAAAATGGCCGCAGCGGCCGTTTTCTAGGCATTTTTTTTTAATTAAAAGTGCTGGCGCAGACTTGGGACCGCACACCCTGTACCCATTATAAATACGCCCCTGCCTGCATCTCTATTTCCCCTTGCTGGGTACCTGGTCCTACTCTGTGCAATGATCAGGCCGACCTAATTCTGTGAGCTGCCCCAATGGCCGTTCACCGTTCAGTGCGGATCAGTAGGCAATATGGAATATAACGCCAGACAGCTGCAATGGAAATTTTGCTGTGGGGGAAACCTTTTGGAAGATATTTCTTGCGCAGTGTTATCTGATAGAGCTGTATTCTGTGGTCTCAGCAAAATTTATTTATTTTTTTTGTATTTTTATTACAGGCAAAATTAAATGATGAAAATGGCCAACCTATACCGCAGCAAGAGATTGACTTAGACCTTGAGGATCATGCTACTCAGACTGCCACCACGGACTCTGATGGGCGAGTGGTGTTCCAGATAGACACATCCAATATGTTACAGCCAAACTTTACTTTCAAGGTAAGTAATTGAACATTCCTTCTATGTAAGTGACCTGATGCTTGGCCATACCAGAACCATGTTCCTCCTACGTTGAGTTTAGATGGGCGACTAAGAAGTAGGCACTAAATAGTTAATCTATTGGAGCTGAAGCTCCCCCCTCGTCCACCCTTCTCCCAACACTGCAAGTCATGGAAAATTGTAGTACAGGAATGCACCTATATATAGCAAGCCATCCCACAACATCAGCCGTCATGGCGGGTTAACCAGAAGGACTGTATACCATGCCCTCTACGACCAGTCTGGGGGTATGGGGAGAACATGGGCCTTCCTCTTGATGTGGGAACAGGTTATGCAGGTGAAAAGACCACCTGGCAATCGGAGCGTCCACTATTGTTGCCTTAGGATCCCTAGACTGCAAAAATGACGGGTCCTGAAGCACCCGCTGTTGCCCAGGGACCCTCATTATGGAGTGGGATGCCACTGGGAAAACTGGTGGCGGCGCTCCCAAACTCCGCTCTCCAAAGCCTGAATCCCATAAGGGGATGAGGCAGCCTAACTGCAGAAGACCAACACTTGAAGAAATAAACTTGGCTCTAATTTTTGTGCCTCTTTGTCAATGACTAAATAAAAAAAAATTGACATGCGGGGGATTCAGCTCCAAACGTTTATCCCTTTTTTTTTTTTTTTTTTTTTTTTTTTTTTTTTTATATTGCCTACTCCTCTGCCTTCCCTCTAAACCAACCCTTAGTCTACAGCGTCCTCGCAGATGGATTTGGAGGAATTGATTCTATGGTGAATATAAAAACAAAATTTGTTATTCCAGTGTTCACAACAAAATGCATATATTCCAAGCATCGACCATCACTAGTTCCGTCCTAAGTATCACTGCATGGCGCCACATCAAACCTGTCGACTTCTCATGCGACCGCGGGAGTGCGCATATTGTGCATTCACACTCCTCAAATTGGAACGACAAATCATGAATATTGTGGAGTGTGAATGCACAATATGCGCACTCCCGCGGTCGCATGAGAAGTCGACAGGTTTGATTGGGCGCCATGCAGTGATACTTAGGACGGAACTAGTGATGGTCGATGCTTGGAATATATGCATTTTGTTGTGAACACTGGAATAACAAATTTTGTTTTTATATTCACCATAGAATCAATTCCTCCAAATCCATCTGCGAGGACGCTGTAGACTAAGGGTTGGTTTAGAGGGAAGGCAGAGGAGTAGGCAATAAAAAAAAAAAAAAAAAAAAAAAAAGGCTAGAAGCCGCTGCTGCATCATAAAAATACAAAAACAGAAAAGACATTTGCTATCGGCGCCAACAATAATATGCTGCAAATCACTGTATCTAGCAAATAAAAGATGGGGATTTTGTTCATATTTTGATCAAAGGCACAAACTATAGAGGGTAACATCTAGTCAGCAGCTGGCTTGTGAACCACACCTAACTAAGGGGTCTGAATACTAAGCAGTGTTAGGTGTGGTTCACAAGCCAGCTGCTGACTAGATGTTACCCTCTATAGTTTGTGCCTTTGATCAAAATATGAACAAAATCCCCATCTTTTATTTGCTAGATACAGTGATTTGCAGCATATTATTGTTGGCGCCGATAGCAAATGTCTTTTCTGTTTTTGTATTTTTATGATGCAGCAGCGGCTTCTAGCCTTTTTTTTTTTTTTTTTTTTAACTGCGGAAGGCTGCACAGGCTGCAGTCCTGAACACCTGCGGCAGCAGGTGCGCGGTTCCTATTTAATGAGCATAAAAAGAGTAAAATAATCCAGCTAGGGACGGCACCTGCCCCGAGAAGCCAAATGAGCGTCATATGCTAAGGACAGGCCAGAATGGCAGTCCCTGTGAGGGAGATCTCCTCCTTCTGTGGTACTGCCTGTGTTATTAGCAAAAAGCACTTCCTATTAAAAGCCACTGCTCTGCTGCTAATTCAAAGACTGGGGGATCACAGGGGAATGGTGGGTTTTACTAGAGGGGGGGCTGCAGCACCGCTCTCTAGGTAAAATCCACTTATGTATGTATCTATCATTAATACGGCCATGCAGCTGATACTATCTACAATATGTGTAATACCGAGCAGACCTATTTCCTTGCTATACTTCCCAACCCAACTGTTCCCTCAAAGGGATACTATATATGAGGGGGGGGGGGGACCTCTGCCCCTTCTCAGCTGGACTGCAGCTATCCCCCCTCACAGTAAGGTGGGGGTCTGCTCTCCCCTACATCCTTACTATCCACTGTGATCTTGTACTAGATCCATGCTGCTTACAACTGCAGTCTTGCTGCCCTAGACCTGCTGATTATGGGATTTCTCTGGGGAGGGGGATAAGTGTACTTTATGGCTGCAGCATGTACAGTGAGACCCCTGGACCAAGGGGCCCATGTTTATTGCACACCCTGCACCCATTCTAGCTATGCCACTGCCTGGAGAGTCCTCTACACCGTTATGATTTATTACCATTGCCCTCTCAGCGCAGTAGATACTTTGTATTATCTTTACATATTTAGACCTATCTAATGTCTGGATACTCTATTAAGGAATGGAAGAGTGCATCTCTGGGCCCCATAGCAAACACAGGTAGGGGCCGGGCGATTCCTCTCAGGGGAACCCTCCTGTTCTTCTCTGAAGTAATATGGTACAAGCTAGAGATGTGCGGGTTCTGTTTCATTTTCTGTACTGATCTCAAAAACTGCATCATATTGGCTATCTCGCACTCTCATGCTTTGGATAGCCAATAAGATAAATACGAACGAATACAAATTTGTGTTACTTTGGAGTAGAGAACCAATTTAAAGCCGGACCCGCACATCTCTAGTACAAACACTATCGTCCCTGCACAAGACATTATATTCTAGATGAAATAATCTCTTCTGTATGACCAGCTTCACAGAACCACTGTTTTTTTTTTTTTTATTTTTATATATGCTGGTAGCTAAAGGGATTGTCTAGGGTGGAATGATCTCGAGTCTATATTAACTGGGACTTCTGGATCCAGCTCTTCCTGTGGGGTGGGTGTGGTGGGGGGGGGGGGGGGCAGGGTGTTCCTGTCACAGCAGGTTATCTTCTCTCCTGCTTGATTAAGCCCTAGTCAGACCACCAGTTGGTGTCATTTAAGGGTCCTCTTCTCGTCCGCTTCCCCTTCCATTTAAAGTGGAGGCTTCAATAGGAGCCTGGAGACTTCCAGTAGATGAATTGATCAACAAATCTGCCCAGAACAGTAGAGATCAGGGCAGTGGCGTAACTAGGGTATTTGGAGCCCAGGGCAAATTTGAAAACTGAGCCCCCCCCCCCCCACTAACATACCGATAAGGTGTGCGTGGAAAAAATGGGCGTGGTCACTTAAAAATACACACCCCTTTATTTTCACGCTGACCATTCCTATCCATATGCACCTTAACCCCAGTAGTACCCCTTATACAGTACCCTGCAGTATGCAGTTGTGGTCCCTCTTATGCAGGCCCATAGTAGTGCCCCTTATACAGTATCCCCAGTAGTGGTCCCGCTTATACAGCCCCCAATTAGTTCCCCTTACTCAGTGCCCCCAGTAGCAGTCCCCACAATGCAGTGCGCCCAGTAGCAGTATCCCCTTATGCAGTGCCCTTTATATGGTGCCCCCAGTAGTAGTCCCTCCTATGCAGTGCCCTTTATATAGTGACCCAGCAGTAGTCTTCCCCCCCCCCCCCCCCCATGCAGTTTTCCCAGTAGTGGTCCCCTTATGCAGGCACCCTGTAGTGATCCCCCCCCCCTATCCAGTCCCCCCTGTAGTGGCCCTTCCCATTTCCCCCAGTAGTGGTCCCCCGAGTGCAGTGCCTCTAGTAGGCCCCTATTATAATGCCCCCAGTGGTAGTTCCCCCCCCCCCCCAAGTAGTAGTCCCCAGTAGAGTAGGTCCTCCCAATGGTGCCCCCAGTAGTAGCCACCCCTCCCCCGTTGTGCAGATAGGTTAAAAAAAATAAATAAATAGATATATCTATCTATCATATATTTTTATCACACACACACACACACACACACACACACACAAATCTCTGCTCCTGCTCTCGACGCCGCTCCCGCCCGGGTGGGCGCGCTCAGCATTATGGGACAGACGTCATGACGTCAGTCCCATTACCCACTGCAGGAGCCGGACGGAAGTACGGCTCTTGCAGTGGGTGCTGCAGCAGTCAATGAGAGTCTATCTGACTCTCATTGGCTGCTGTTTAACACCTGCATCGCCACCAGCGCTGGCGGCGATGCGTGTGTTATGCACAGCCTGAGCCCGCCTCCTGGCGCTATTGGGCAAGCGCTCAGGGGGAGGGAACGGGCTCAGGCGTGCAGCACAGGACCGGCGCTGGAAGCCTAGCGCCGGTCCTGTGTAAATGTGTAGCGCTGACCGCACTCACTGCGGTCAGCGCTACACTGGCTAACTAGGGCGGGCGGGCTGGTACCGTGGCCGGCGGCGCTCCCCCGCGCCGCCGGTCCAACGGTACCCAGGGCACGAACCCTTCCCTAGTTACGCCACTGGATCAGGGGGCGCAGTTTAGTGTGACTCTAATAGAATGTAACATTGGATAAAATTTAGTTAAATACGGTAATCCTTATTCATACAATATGGAAGGTCATGGGAGAACTGTAAATGATTTTATTACATATAGCACATCTATCTCAATAGCGGCCCCTGAGATGCATGAGAAACTTTTCCGTGGATGAGCCTCCAAATGTCGGCAGTTGCCTTGCACCTAATGAATGTCCTGTCTGGCTCTTTCACAGGTCAGCTACAAGAACCCAGATCAGTGTTATTATGCTGAGTGGAGAGATGCAGATTATCCCACTGCTGAATACACCGTTTATCGCTTTTACTCACAATCTGGGAGCTTCCTGCAGATGAAACGCCTTAACGGGGAACTGAGTTGTGGGCAAAACCATAAAATTGATTTGCAGTACATCTTCTCCTCATCAGGAGTTGGTAATCGAGCAACTAAGGCCACAATCTACTCTATGGTGAGTGGTGGAATGGATAACAGACCAGATTAAAAGCCACGTGGCTGCCCATCTTACTGTGGGGTCTATTTACTAAGCCTAGGAGCTGATTGGGACTTTTATCTCCATCCAAACTCATTATTCAAACACAGCCTGTGACATGGCAGTTAGGAGCTGAGTGGCTGGTGATTTAGCTCTGTTCACTTTGAGGTCTATTTACTAAGCAGTGTTAGAAGACAAAGTGATAAGAAAGTGATCAGGTGCCAGCCAATCAGCTCCCAACGGGAGCTGATTGGCTGGCACCTTATCACTTTTCACTCTGTCTCCTAACACTGCTTAGTAAATAGACCCCTTTTATCTCTATCCAAGGCTTAGTAAACAGACCCCTGTATGAGCTGTCCAGAACACTTTAGCAGCACCTGGGCAGACTAGAACGTATATGGAAGGAGAAATGCGTTTCTAGGGCATAAACTCTAAACTTAGAGGAAAGAGTATAATAATCAAATGTTTAATACTGGCTGCAAATAGTTCTAGAACAAGTTTATCCAACTGGCACAGTGATGTTGCTTCAGATTTTAGATTCTCCTCCCCATTTACATCACTTTAATATTTCCTTTTAGATATTATCAAAATCCAAGATTGTGGAGAACGGTCAGAAGGATGTTGACCTGACCAGCTGTAAGTATGTTCTCTTGGCCAAATAAGAATTCCAAGTTTTAAAATTGAAGATATTTTAGTGTTCATGTAAAGTGTATTTATGGATGTATAGATTATATGAAATATATAATGCTGTTGGGGCATTTTATTAGCATTGTGGGTACTTGCTAATCAGCTTGCTTGCATGGACAACTATCGCTGACATTGGTCCAGACTGGCTGATTAGCTCCCGATATCTCCTTGCAGCTATGAATGGGACCCACTCCTTTGATATCTCTGTGTGCTCTGATCTGGCCCCCAGCGCGGATTTGGTTGTATACGCCATCATGAAGAAGGAAATCATCGCTGACACTATCAAGCTCAGTATTGAGAAATGCTTTAAAAATGAGGTAAGTGCAGTAATGTGACCACCTAACCGCCACAGGCTGATACCACTAAAGATGGCGGCTTTGAAACCTTCATTTTTTTTTTTTATTTTTTTTTATGCTCTTGTCCACTTACTGGTCATAATGTTAACTGTGTGTGGTTTTTTATTTTTCACCCTCACCCCCATCCCTTTAGTAGATTTGAAAATTACTCCATTCTAGCTTTGACCACTCTTATCCAGTGGAAATTCTATGTGCCTGGCAAATATTTTACATGGTTTGCCTGCCTTTTTATTAATCCACCACTAGATGTCAGTACACCATTTTCTCTTTTGCGTATATATAGGTACATATACACAGTTCTATATTTATTTACCATATTACCCTCTGATATAACAGCCATTTTGATATGAAAAAAATTTAACAGTTTAACTTTCCTCAAATTTAAGATTGAGTGGCATTCTTTTGCATGTAAAAACTTCAATTACACCTACCCTTTTCAATCTGGATAAGTGGGTAGTGGAATTATTATTATTATTATTATTATTATTATTATTATTATTATTATTCTGCAGTGTGGTCTCACAATGCTGGGGCTATTGGCTCTATAATGAGCAGAGCACAATCTGATTTTGTATTTTCTTCGTGTGCGTGTTTCCTCCAAAGTGCTCATGTTTTCTCCCGCACTCCAATTCCCCTAGACTGTGCTTCTGTGTATCACATGGTGGAGCCTGTGCTGCCAGATTCAGTTGCGCAGACACTGATGTGAATGATTTTATACTGCACTTTGCAGATACCTCTTCCAGTTGGCATTATATAAATAATAGATTCATGAAACCTGAGTGTGTGTTTATCTAGATTAGCTAGGGTGGGGAGGTCTATCAAATTGTGGGGAGGGATAAAGTACCGAACCATCAACTTCTGACATTTCTCAGCCTATAAAATGACAGAAGCTGGTGGGTTGGTACTTTGGAGATTTATCAAATTTTGGAGAGCGATAAAGTCTCAGCTTCTGACTTTTTATAGGCTGGGAAATGACAGACGTTGATTGTTTGGTAATTTTATCGCTCTCCAAAACTTGATAAATCTCATTCTCCGTAGTGGTGTACATGTTAGAAATCCAACATGGGCAAGCGAAATGATTATCTTCTATACCTACCTAGAATTCATGTGAAGGAGGGGGGGTCACGGTACTTCTCTATTATGTAGGAGAGCTAGGTCTGTGAATGTAGATGGCTGCTGTAAAGAGGCTTAATACACTTTTATAGTGGAGTCGTCTTAAACATTTTCTGGTTCTCCAAAAGAGCCAATCAAAACTGGTCTACGCGCTAGCAACCCTACAGACCTGGCTCAGCCGGCAGCGGTTAGTGTTACTTCCTTTGTATAGATCACTGATTCTATGTTCTCACCTCTGGTCATTTTTAGGTTTCTATGACTTTCTCTGCAGAAAAGGGGGTTCCAGGCTCCAACGTTGACGTTCAGGTTTCTGCAGATCCGAAATCCATCTGTGGGCTCCGAGTGATTGATTACAGCCTCCTGCTCATCAACTCCTATGAGCGATTCTCGGCTGACACAGTAAGTCATGGAGACCCTATAACTCGGCTTCATTACCTGAGCCAAAGGATGAAATAGACCCAAACTGTATTTCTGAGCTCTTTGCCTCTTTGGTATGGTCTAAGTTGTCACCAATTTATATAATCAACATGATGCAAAGGAAAAACAAAGTTCTTACAGTATATGTATTACTGGCTGATGTACCCGGTTTCCCCTGGGTAGACCTTAGATATTTAGTTTCCATTTCACTAGTCCAGTGACCCATTAATCCTTGACCACTATAGTACTGCATCACGGCTATAGTTAGTACACAGGTGAGGGAAGGTAATAATCTAACACATTCCACGCCCTCACCTCTGTAGTAACACATTTCCCTCCCTCTCCTGTGTTGTAACATACTCCCTTCCTTCACCACGTAGTAACACATTTGACTTTCCCCTCCCTCACATGTGTAGTAACAGTCCCCCTCCCTCACCTCTATGGTAACTTAATGCCCTCTCACTGCTCCTCTCTAGTAACACATTTCCTTCCCTCATTATTCAAATAGTGGAGTCACACCAACTGCCAGTGATGTTTGGCAGCACTTGGGGTGACAGTTGGTGTTTTGAATATGAACTATGCTGCAGCCATGATGAGTCAGTTAGGACATTGCACAGGGGGAGGGAACATTTTAGCCCTTTTCACCCCCTTAGGAATCAAATTTTGAAAACTCCATTCTTAGCGGGCACCAACGTCATGGAAGGAATATACACCCGATTTTCATGTTTCTAGGTCCAAGGGTTTGGTCAGTCAATGAGTCATGACATTTGATTGTGTGGGTAAAAAAAAAAAATATATATATATATATATATAAAAAATTTTATTAGTGGAGAGGGCAGGTCACAAATGATGCATACTGTAAAAGATGTTCATACTTTGTTCCTCTTGATTGGAGGGGATGTTGTCCCTTATGTACGGAATGGCCTGGATGGGTTAAGGGGGGAGATGTAGGAGGGACTTGAGGCTAGGGGTGAATTGTATTAAACCTTCTAAAGAGTGCAGAAGTTGCCCATAGCAGCCAATCCATTTCTAAGAACTGCTATAACGGGCAGCTTATTGTCTTTATGCTGTTACTGCTCTCCCCATGTATTGTCACATCAGATAGTTATGTCTGAACTCCTTGCTACGCATTCTGAAATAATTAAAATGCCACTTTACCATAAATGGAAGAGAGATGATCAGTTTCCCATATGGTAGTGCGCTTTGTGGTTATATTGGTTGAATGACATTTAACATTTATTTTGTGCGGCTTTGTTGCACGGCTAGAGCAGTGTTTCCATACCTGGCTGGAGTACTGAATGCTGAGCTTCCATGGCTTCCCTCAGAAGAAAAGAGAGAATGGAAACCTATTTGAGAAGAAACAAACAAAAAACCTGCCGGCATTGCTAGATTCACATATTTCATATTTGTATTGCACCACAGTGGTTCTGTACAGTAGGCAAACAGGAGTATACATTAAGCAGACCAATATCTTACATAAGACCTTGCCCTGCTCATGAGAACATTTAGCCTATTGAGACAAGGGACGAGCTGAAACGAGAAGCACTTGTCTGGCAGAGAGTGGGGCTTTGGACAGGTAGCGAGTGTACAGAGTAGGCTCTAGTAGAGGTGGGTACACTGATCATCTGAAGATTGGGAGTGGTTGTAACAAGTGGCTAGCTCCACTGGAGAAGTATTATAGGATGGTGTGAGGTGGCTATCAAACTTCATGAGGTCAGAGACTGATCAAGAGGATACTGAGGGAGAATAATATGTATGAAGGAGGAGGTGAGGGAGCAATTTTTATATGAATTCTGAAGATCCAGTTTGATGCGTTGCAGTGTGGAGTGGGGATGATTAAATACTCAGTCTTGCTGAGTTACTTAAGTTGGATTGAAGCTGGGGCAGAAGAAGGGGAATACCAGATCGGAGGTTCCAGTAGTTGAGTTGGAATCTAGGAGAGAATCCTGACTATGAGCAATAAAGAATTCGGGGGCAAGTGTGGTCCTAGGGCAGTGGGCTTGAGAGCCTGAAGAAATTGTGGTGTTAATGGTAAGTGAGACTTTAAGACAGAGGCTCCCAAATGCAGTCCTTGAGGTGCTCCAACAGCTCAGGTTTTAGAAAGATCCATGGTTGCGCACAGGTGGCTATATCAAATTGACTGACCTGAGGTACTAAGTCACCTGTGGTCAAGCATGGATTCCCTTAAAACCTGGATTGTTAGGGTGCCTTGAGGACCACATTTGGGAACCTCTGTTTGAAGGGGAGATAACTATTCTTGGAGGAGGGAAGACTATGTGCTCCATTTTGGGCATAGTACAGAAGGACATTTTAGAGTAGATGAGGTACAGTTGGTTATGGTGGGACAAGAGTGAGTGAATTGGCTCTCCATGAGAAATGGTGTACAGTGAGAAAGAGCTATCCAACATTGGAGCGTGAGTCAGAGTTTACGGAGTTGAGCGATTGTTGGTCTGCACTGCGCGTGCCTCGAGTGTAATCACTGTTGTCGCTCAGTGAGGATTTTATTAGCAAAGTGTCAGGTAGGGACTGTATGTGGGTGGCAGCTTGGAGGTGGCGACTCAAACGCAAGCGATCGGTTTGTGACTGCGATCCCATATGCAGTAACAAATGGCTCTGGTGTCTGTTTCCATTCTGCGTGATAGTGGATAATCGGCCTTCTGAGTAACCCCATTGATTTGAGATCGATGCTGCGCCTTTGTACTTGTTTGTTTGGATTTATGAAGCTGCAGTTGGGAGTCTTAATGCAGATCCTGGCGGCTGCATCATATTTACGCTCACCCCGCTAAGTAGAGATTTGCAGCTGCGGCGGCATTGGCGTCCATGTTTGAATCTGACCCATATAGTGGAGGTGTGTATCTTCCAGAGGTAGAGACGCTAAAGGATAGAACAGTCGGGAAGAGTGATCAATGCTGCTAAATGCCACAGAGGAGGATGGAGAAGTGACTCTCAAACTTTGCTGTGAATTGATCAATAGGAACTGTATCCTTATTTTATTGTCCTCTCAAATAATTGACCTATTTACTGTAGTAGAACGTATCCTATGAGCACAGCACTGATTGGTGTCCTTGCAACAGGTCTACAACTCCCTGCAGTACTGGAGCTACGGTTACAACGTTGATGGCTTTGATGTGGAGGACCCAGCATCCCAATGTGAGGATCCAAACAAACTTGTCTTCTGCAATGGACAATACTATCTCCCTGTAAGCAGCGGCTCTGAAGGGGACAGTTATAAGCTTCTTAAGGTGAGTTTAACCCTTAGTCAATAGGAAAAAACTTGGGTTTGAACTGGAGTCTCAAACTACCCTCATTTAATTGTTTTATAAACCTCTTGGACACTGAATTCTGGGCCTGATTCAGAGCCGGACGCTATTTGTGGACGCTCGTTCAGAAAAAGGGGCTGGCTATTTAAATTGAGTGCTCGCTGTTTGCGGTCTGTTGACTCCTCTGTCTGAGCGAGCGTCCGAAACATGCGCTCGCTATTTTGTAAAGACTCCCCTTGGCCGCTCGCATCATAGGTCATCTCCGCTATTTATTAGATTAATCGAGTACATCGAAAGGCGTTTGAACTGCTCGCTATTCTTGTGGTAGCATTATCCTACTGCAATCATGCGAGCAGTTCAGGCTAAAAGACAACCAAGTGACGTGGTTGATGACGCTGCTTTGTTAATTATGCACGCCCGTTTTGACCGTTTGGCACGCCTGCGTTCGGATCTCCACTCCCCGTTTTCAAGCACCTTCCCCTGTTACCACCCACAAACGCCTCATCCTGTCACTCAAATTAGCAGGCATTCGCTATTTTGCGAGCACACTATTTCTGACCGCACTGACTGGTTGGCGTATGCGCATTACGACCCATGTGCAGATGTGCGAACATCGCTTGGAGCGAACGAGCGGCCACTTACAGGCGGCTCTGAATCAGGCCCTCTGCCTGATCAGCCCCAACCTTCCCACTGTTCCAATCCTAGGATATCCTTTTTTTTACCCTGTTGCCTTACCAGTAGCCGACAAACATGCAAACTATTGATGGCATGAATTCTGTCTGCAGTTGTCTGTAATAGGTTTCTGTCGTGTTTCTTTCAGGAAGTTGGGATACATTTTGCAACACATCTCACAACAAGAAAACCAGAACTTTGTAAGGATCCGTCCGTAGAGAAAACCCCACGTCCAATAAGACCTCTTGCTAAAGTAGCTCTTGGTAGGTATTGTTTATATATTAAGAGCCTTATATTGGATACCTGCTAAACAATCATTACGTCTCTAGTTTGTCTTTGCACAGCGATGAAATACTATATTGTAAACCCATGTCTTATTGCATCTATGCGGTGCAGAAAATTAACTCCCTTTTAATTTATTATAATTATATATTTAATTTAATATATTCATAATATAAAATATTTAATTTAAAAATATATATATATATATAATATATATATATTCATGATTGGTGTTACTGTACATGTAGCGTTAATAAAGTGGAGTACTATACTTGCATTTCATTTGTAGCCTCCGTTTGAAATAGTCTATGTATAATCATTCCCAGTGTTTGCCATGTCTCCACAGCATCATGTTTAGTGTACAGTATGTATGGAGACTGGGATACATAACTTGGCTTGTGCTATTCTATGCTGCAAAGAAACACCTATTAAATTCTCTTTCGGCTCTTGTCTCCCACATGTGTTGTCACAACAGAAAGTGATGTTGCAGCCAATAGACTTTCTGTAGGATACAGTGCTGGTGCCAGTGCAAGTCCTGGTGCTGCTCCAGTTGAGACGGTCCGAACAAACTTTGCTGAGGGTTTCCTGTGGCTTATGCTAAATCTTAAGTAAGTGTTAACGTTCCTGCACTGGTATTCTAGTATTTCTATAGGACTTAAATGTCCACACACACACACTCACTCACTCACTCACTCACTCACTCACTCACGTTCTGCTTCAGGTTCTCTGTATATATTTTCATATTGGTCATGGTGAGCAGACTGAATAGGGTTGGTGGTTTTTCAAGGCTATGCCAAGATCACATTGATCTGTTCGTTCCATGGACAGATCTCTGTGCAAATGGCAAGCCTCTGATCATTTGTGGATATCTCAATAAAACAAAATGATCAGTTTCATTACCTTCATGCATTACGCTCTTTTTGTGATACCAGTGTCTATATGACCATTAGGTGCAGATGCTGTGCTCTCAGACTTGTACAGCTACTTAAACTGACTCGGCAATCGCTACTTCTAATTCCACTCTGGTACCCAGACAGAACGGGGCTAAGTGGATCCAGAACCAGCCTTTGGGTATATTTACAAAAGTGCGAGTTTTAAGAAGTGGAGAGGTTGCCCATAGCAACCTATCATAGTCTACTTATATTTAGCTAGCACCTTCTAGAATGTAATAGCTGGAATTGTATTGGTTGTTATGGGCAACATCCAGGGGCGTTTCTAGAGGAGGCGGCCCATGTGTTGTCTCCGACACTGGCTCCCTCCTCTCTGTCCGGTGGCCGGCAGCACACTGAGCTCTGCACGGCCAGCGCTGGAATTATAGACTCTGGGCACTAGAGTACGCAGGTCACCGGGAAAATGGGCGCGGCGGCCGTTTTCCCTGTACTGTGCAAACGATGGGAAAATGGGTGCGGCTGCCATTTTCCAGTCGTTTTTACAACACTTGACCCCCGCGCCGAGTGGGACTCCGGAGAGGTAAGTAATATGGGTGTGCGGTGTGGGGGCCCCCCTGGACCCAGGGGCCCATGTGCCCTGCACACTCTGCACCCATTATAGATACACCCCATGCAACATCTCCACTTCTAAAATCCCGCACCTTACTAAATATACCCCTTGGACTCTATATACAGCTAAATACTTCTGGCACCATGAATCCAACTGCCTAGGCTGAGCCGCAGAAATTCCACTGAACCAGGAGAGCGTTTCAGCCGCTGCTGGCTTGGTATGAGCACCGTTCCTACAAATAGCCCGCAGCTAACTCTCAGTCCTGGTCATTTTCTGGGAAATCCTTGAAGGATGCACTGGTCTCCATTTACACACAAGAACTAGTGTATATAAATTGGAACTTTAGGCTGTATATTATATTTACCCCAGCACTATATAGTGCAGGATTACAAACTGAAATGGTACAGACGTATTTTATAAGTGACAATTATTTATTTTTATTTTCTGCAAATATCTACTCGGCTGACTTTCGTATAAATATTTTTGGGTATTTTTATGACAAATTATTAGAAAACATTTGTATATTGTAATTACAGTTACTATATTCCTAGATATTAGCCTGAAATTCCTTTTTTGTTTCGCTATATTTTGTATTTATTAAACCACAAAAAAAGATGTGTATGATGGCTTATGATTTTTAAGGATTTACACCAGCACAGGTTTATTCTTCCATTTTGTACCAGCATCACTAGTGTTTTCCCCCTGACAACCTCCATTCTTGGCCCCCAAGGTGGAGCTACAGGTGACTGGTGCCAGCTGTACCAATCATGGCACAAGTCCGCCGTTTAGAGCGCCTGGTTCAGAGATGGCCACAGACGTGCCGGCATCTATTGGCGGTTGCCTGTCTACGACTTTATGCAAATGGTGCTACAAAGCCCTTCCCTGGTGTACATCAATGTGTATTAATGTGCAAGAACTGGGACGCCCGCTTTGTGTATCTGTAACCACTGTAATATCACCTGGTGCATCTTTAGACACCACCATCGGTCGCGGCATTTTTCATTTGTGTACGGACTCGAATGAATGAGCTACAGTTTACGCAACCACGATCGGCGACACGCCTGCGACCGTTCCATACACACCCATAAGACTGTCCATCTCCGCTCATTTGTTTAGTCACCTCCCCAAGACTTTTCCAATACAACGCTGTTGCGATTGGGATGCATAGTAATGCATGCGCTGTAGAAGTTTTTAGGGATATTTGTGCACACGCAGTAGTAAAAAAACAAACAAACTCTCTCTACTGAGCATTGGTATTGCGTTGCGGCTCTGTATCAGGCCTGACGTCCACATGTGTCTTCCGATGTGGGAGATGGAAATGAGAACCTCCTCAGAGGAGGTTTAATGCCGTAGACTATAACCTTTAATGTGTGTGGTGTTTGTTTCAGTGCCGAGGGTCGTGGTTCTGTATCTGAGAAGGTGCCGGACACCATCACTAAATGGCAAGGATCTGCGTTCTGTCTGTCGGATGAGGGAGGTTTCGGCATGACCAAATACCCAGCTAACTACACGACGTTCCTGCCCTTCTTCATCGAGCTGACTCTGCCGTATTCCTGCGTCAGAGGAGAAACCTTAGTTGTTGTTGCCATTGTGCGCAATTACTTGGAGCAATGCACCAAGGTGAGCAATGTGTTCCGCTGCCCTGCTTGTGTTGCGCTGGAGCAAATGATGGCGTTTCCCCGGCAGTTTGGGTGGCTCTGTAATTGCAGCAGGCAGCAATTTATAATTCTATTCAGTGCCCCAAAACACACATACTGTTTTAGATATGCATGGATACGGGATTTCGAGTGATCTCCAAGTACATCTTAGAAGGGTAGGATACAAAGAGGTGTCACTTATTATATTAGAATTCTCATGCATCCATTCACCCAGCTATTGGTGCAGGCTTTATACCGACCAACTGACATAATGTATCTGGTCAACTGGAAATACTGAATTTAGTGTTGTAGGATGAGATCTCAAAAGAGCTTTAATGTTTCAGTAAAGTATATGGGATCCGACGTCTGTCATCCCATGCAAGGGAAGTTGTTTGTGATCCAGAACCTGTGTGTGCAAAATGCCCAATGTAATGTGACGCATGATCTAAAGCCTGCCACAATTTCCCTGCACACTGATGTCTAGCTGATGAGCTAGGAGTCGAACTAGAAGTGTTTTAAGAGGGAAAAATAGGGATGTAATTAAAGTGGAAATTCATCGTAAACCAATCCTATAGTGCCAGTAGAAGACACTGTTATTCGCTGCTATTCAATATGACCATTGTAGCCAAAGCACAAAGCTGATCTTGTATGTTCTCTTCAAGCTCATTCAAAATAAATCTGTCGGTCAAGACCAGAGATTCTCAAGCCTTAAGTTTTTTTCCAACCGGCCATGTTTTCAGGATTTCTGTCTGTGGAAGCAGGTGAGAATTACTGACTGGAGTTGAGAACCCCTGGTCTAGACCTTTAAAGTTCTCTTTGGAGTTTTCCAAGTTTAATAGGCAGAACTTTGCAGTCCTTTTGTGGGTCACAATCCTACATACAGTATGGTCTGACCAGGGCCATCTCCGCCTCATGGCCACTGCATTTGGCTTGTAGGATGGCAGGAACATCCCCCCCGGTAGCCAGTATTGATGTTGCAGTGTCCTTTGGATCCTCTGGGCATGCAGACTGTACTTCCCGATGCTGGTGGCCGTGACCCCTCAATGTGACGTCTTAGTGTAGCGCTGCCCTCCTCATACACTGGGTCTGACCGTGTACTCACCGATGCAAACTATAGAGCAAGAATGTGATTTAAGGCACTCTGGTGCGCATAGGACAAGAAAGCAAACTTGTATATAATGAACAAAGAATTATAGATTGAACATTTAGGGGTTCACTCGCCTTGATTTAAATTTTCAACTATTGTAATAAAAATTTCATTTATTTTGAGCACAAATTAGCTGATGCAGCATATGCCACATTCCAGCAGAAATCCAAAAATTGTTCTAAATAGTTTCAGAAATATTCCCATATGGGAACTACTCACAATTGTGAGTAACTTTTCACAGGCGTACCTGCCCGTCTCATCAGTAGTGTAGATGAGTACATTCCTAAATGTTCAAACTTTTAATTTATTTTATTATATACAGGGTGAAATATTGGGAGCTATGCATCAGGTTATGAGATTGCAGAACAGACGGGATTTCAGCGAGTTTGTTGCAAAATTTAAAGCTCAAATTTGGTTTGAAACTAAAATCTGCCTTTTAACTGATTGCCGCCATATTTCTTATGGTGTTACTCATAGAAGCCGGAGTGGGATCCAATCTGTTCCCTCCCATCACCCCCCCCCAAGGGGGCTTCTGGGTCATAGACCCGAAAGTGCCTCCATCACAAAGGGACGCCCTTACCAAGCGGCATGCCCCCCGTCCCTCTCTCCAGTGAATAAACACCATATGCACGGCATGTATTCACAGCATGCTCTGCTAGGAGCATTGAGTGAGGAGGGGCCTCCCAACCCCCCCCTCCACCAAGGGGGAGCTCTGTCTTGAAAGACTGCCTCCTCTCTCAATATTAAGAGACTCTCCGCAGGCTGCTCTGCTTGCTATGAGAGGCACCAGTGGGCTACTTGTCATACAAGTGTATCACAACTTGCAGGGCCAATTCTAATAGAGCCCATTAATGTCCACCTAAAGAAGAAGAAAAAAGAAATTCTATACAATTTTTTTTTTTTTTTTTCATATGTAAAATACACCTTACCTATATGGCAGTTTATGTACAATGAGGAACATCTGGTGAAATTGATCCTCGCTGGGCAGACAATGTCTTCAGCCTGTCTTCAATATTCATGTAGGAGCAGGGCCGCAACTAGGGGGGGGCTAGAGGTGCACATGCACCGGGTGCCAGAATGCAAGGGGTGAAAAAGGGCTGACTCAGCCCCTGCACACCCCGTTCAGTCTTGTAGTGCATGGTGACTTGGGGGCTGCAGATTCCATGCGGACCAGCCATCCGCATGGGCTCTGCTGAAAATGGACATCCAAAAATGGCCGCCGCCAAGGTGGAGACAGATGCTAGAGGTCCTACTGGACCTCTAGTGTCTGTTAGGCCAGCGAAATGCACATAGCATTCCCAGAAGTACCGGGAACGCTGGCGCTGCAGGGAGAACATGCAGAAAGCTGCATCTTCTCCAGTAAAACCCCCTGGCAATGAGCATGAAACCCCCTGGCAATGAGCATGAAACCCCCTGGCAATGAGCATGAAACCCCCTGGCAATGAGCATGAAACCCCCTGGCAATGAGCATGAAACCCCCTGGCAATGAGCATGAAACCCCCTGGCAATGAGCATGAAACCCCCTGGCAATGAGCATGAAACCCCCTGGCAATGAGCATGAAACCCCCTGGCAATGAGCATGAAACCCCCTGGCAATGAGCATGAAACCCCCTGGCAATGAGCATGAAACCCCCTGGCAATGAGCATGAAACCCCCTGGCAATGAGCATGAAACCCCCTGGCAATGAGCATGAAACCTCCTGGCAATAAGCATGGAACCCCTTGGCAATGAGCATAAACCCCATGGCAACAAGAATAAACCCCCTGGAAATGATCATGAAACCCCCTGGCAATGAGCATGAAACCCCCACAACAAGCATGGAACCTCTGGTATTGAGCATAAAACCCCTGACAACGAGCAGGTAATTTTAAAGTAATTAGAAGCCTTACTGTGGGGCATAAAATGGTGTCGGGCAAATATGTAAGTGGCACTTTGGTAATAGGCATTACAGTGGGTGGCATAATGTGTAATGAACATTATGGTGTGTGGAATAATGTAAGTCACTATACCAGGGTCGTCTGACTAGTGCACTGCCTTATGGAGGAGCAAGGACAAAATCCAGGTACGGGAAGGGAGGGGGGCGCAAAGTTACTGCCTTGCACCGGGTGACAGATATCCTAGTTTCGGCCCTGGTAGGAGGTCATATCGTCTGGAAGATGTCTATATTTGTGTAGACATCTTCCAATGTCCTCATCCTACAACAGAGGTTCACCCAGACTTTAAAAAAAGTGCCTTGCCCCCTGAATCCACCTATGTATGGTAAATTTGTATTCTGTTGGTTTGACAATCACACGAAGGGCCCTGTTTACTACAATCCGCTTTTAAAATGCGGTTTTAGTGTGATATTTCCCAATGCGAATGCAGCTCTGGTCAGCTGGTCTCCCGAGGTCAGTGCAGGAACCCAGAGAACTTTCCTGGAGCTCCGGTCCCTGGAGTGTGTGTGTGTGTGTGTGTGTTGCAATGATCAGCTCGTGGCCTATTTAGACCACACAGCTGATCACTGGGACCCGGCTCTGCCTGTTAGAGAAGAGCAGGAGTTGGGGAACCTGGGAAAACCCCAGATAACGCCATCTCCTGGTGGCGTTATCACAGGGCTTCCCCTGCTATTTTTTCTGATTTTATTTTTTAGTAAGTCTCAGGCAGATCCCATTACAAGTATGGGAAATGTGCTCTGATTACTAAAAATTTTACAATTGGGGTTTGTAGTAGAATTTGTAAAATTCTATTCAAATTGCCCTTTAGAAAGTTTGTGATATGAAAAGGGTGTGAAAATACTTTTTCACTTTTATTTTAGTAAAAATGTTCATAAATAGGCCCTCTAATGAAAACAGACTGCCATCCAAATCACTTACAGTCCGGGTGCTGTTACTCATGTTATGTAAGTTATGCTTTACCTTGCTGTCTGTCTTGATTAGGTCCAAGTGACCATGGAAGACTCCAATTCATATAATGCGGTGCAGAAGGGGGGAGAGCAGGATGCCTGTATCTGCGCCAATGGAAGAGCCACTTACACCTGGGAAGTTCAAGCCAACAAAATTGGTATGAACACAATTTTATCATATTTGATATATTTTTATTTCACTACTTGTGTCAATCTCTGGATCTTTCTGCCTTCTCCACAGGAGAGATCAAGTTTACAGTGTCTGCTCAGACAACGCACATCAGTCAGTCTTGCGATGGCCCTAATGACTCCTCCCAGCCTCCACGCAAGGACACCGTTGTGCAAAGCATTCTTGTGGAGGTGAGACCCTGTTAGTGGGAGTGTGTTCTATTATATAAAATATCAAATACTGCACAGATTTGGGGTTCCTAACGTGTGTACAACAGATGAGATCTCTTTATTGTAACTATTGGACATGTTCTAGGGAAGAAAGTATTATAGTTTTTAACTTATGTGGGAGTCTTAATTTATTCCAGTTTTTGTCGTGTGGTGTGTATTTTTATTTATACAAATTATGAACATTCAAAACCTTATCCGCGGGGACGATTGTGTACTTCCAAATGTCCTAGGTCTTTATTACCTAAGAATAATTAATTGTCTTGTGGCAACTTGTAAACTTGTGTTGGTTGTCAGACCCCTCTAAAAATCTGCTTCAGCCATCCCATTTATATAGTGTATTAAAGTAGTGCTCTAGAAGTCTACAAGCAGCTTTATTCATCGTGAGTATCCTGCAGTGCCATCTACTGGTCACAAGTTATACAGCAGTGACTTTCCCCTTCTATAACTGTGTGTGGGGTGTGTTCATAGGTCATAACAGTGAATGAATAATCCACTTGCCCAATGATTTCCAAACCTCTACAGATGTAAGTAATATCCAATTAATGCTTCTGGGGGAGTTTAGGGCACATTTGGAATACACCTGACCGAACATCTCCAGCACGCAGAGTGTCCAGATGTCGCCACAATCAATGAATGCAGTATCTTCATTCCTTTTGGCTACTGGCTAGTAATAAACTCCGTAGACACAGATTATTCCTCTCAAAGCGCCCATTCATTTCAATGGGGTTTCTATGTGTAGCACATGTGCTGGAAATGCATTTGAAATTTAATGGGAAAGGGTTCAATATTTTTCATCAGTGGTTTAAATAAAGATGTCTTTATAGATGTTACTAAGCTCAGTGTGTGTATGTAGTCACTTACAATGCATCAGGCAGATACAAGTTTATATGTGACATGTCCTCGCTATCTGTGAGCAGGATAAGTGATCTTTCTTTCTCTTTACTAGCCTGAAGGAATCCGCAGAGAACTGACTCTAAGCCATCTAGTACACGCACAAAGTAAGTTGGGTTAGTAATTATTGAAAATATCCTTAGTTTTGTCAATTGAGAAAAAAAAGTCTTCAGTCTGGTTGGTTGTGGTGATCTGCTAAACACTGATCTGTTTTGTGCATGTGGGGTGTGTTGGTTCTCCCAACTAAGGAAATGAACACAGTTTTTAGTCTTCAAGTTTTGTTTCTTTCAGTAAATGTACTGTATAACCTGACTGCTTACTGTGTGTGTTCTCTGTCTACAGACAAACACATTCCAATGCCACTCAGTATAACTCTGCCAGATTACGTGGTACCAGACTCTCCGTCCGCTTATGTTACTGCTGTTGGTGAGTGACACGAATACAGACATTCACTTGTAAAACTGTCATTTTTGTTCCCAGTTTATACGTTTCACTTTGTGTTTTTTATTTTGTATTTCTACAGGTAATTTGTTCACAACATTATTTTTGTGGAGGGGTCCAAGCACCCCTGGCAAAGTAAGGGATAGGTGCCCCATTTGTCACTCCAGGCCCACCCCATGTATCACTTAATTATGATACATGGGGTGGGCCTGGAGCCCACCCCATGTCTCTGCAGCCCCCACCCCCCTGCCATGTCTCTCCAGGTGCACCCTAAGCCTTGGTCTTAGTCCTTGTCACAAGTCAGTCAGTAAATACACGTGGATTGCGGGAAGACACAAATGCACAATTATAAAAAAATAAATAAATAAATAAAAACTTAAGCTGAGACGGTCTCCACCTACACCCATGGATGACTCTGTATAAGCACCACAGAGCGCAATCACTAGGACTTGCCGGCCTAACTCCTGCTGCGTGCGCTGTCCTACACAAAATTGCAGCGCGCAAGATGGTAGACGCTAGTTGCACGGCTGCTAAACACCAGGCGGGGTCATGAACCTGCTGTGATGTGTCACTTCTAGCGGGCTGTGTGAGGAGAACTATAGGTCCCAGCATGCAGAAAGGTTTACCTCCCAGGTGGCTGTGCGGAGCCTCTCGCTCCCAGAAGGCGCTGGTGTATATGGGAATGAGGTCATGGTTGACGTTGCGCTGTGTGCTTACTCCTAACCGTACAGGGGTGGCCAGAGACTCTACTTCCTGTGTGGGGATGTGGGTGGGGACAGGTGGCGTAGCTCCCCTCGTGCCCTGCCCCCATTTTTGCCTCCCTGACCAACACGGCTGGGTGGTGCCACCCCTCTGCTGACACCCCAGGCTAGTGCAATCCTGGTGAAGGGGTAGATACTCCCCTAGATCTTTACTAATATGTATGTATGTATGTATTTATTATTTTTTCTTCCCTTTACAGGTGATGTTTTTGGTCTCCCATTAAGAAACCTTCAAGATCTGGTCCAGAAGCCATATGGTTGTGCTGAACAGAACCTTGCCCGGGTGGCTCCCATTCCTCACGTGCTGGAGTACCTTAATGCCACGGGGCAGCTAACAGACGAAATTCTCAAGAAGGCAAAGGGTTACATGTCAGAGGGTGAGCTGCACACACGTTACTGTATAGACTCGTAGTTTACCCATAGGATTATTTTTCAATAAATTAACTGTTAAAATAGGATTGTTATTGAGTACCGCAACATCAGGTGATGGATAAACATAGAATTTGATGGCAGATAAGCACCACTTTGCCCATCTAGTCTGCTCCATTAACCTTTATGGTAACCTCAAACCTTATTTGATGAGAATTTCCTTACAAAGAATGAAGTGTCTATCTCAAGTGTTTTAATTACTCTATAGTATTAAGCTCTACCACCTATGATGGGAGCTATTCCACTTCCCTTCCTGTGAAGTAATTTTTCCTCAGATTTCCCCTGAACCTCCCCAGTCTCAGTGCATGTCCTTGTGTTCTAGTACTTCTCTTCCTCTGAAACATGTTCCCCTCTTGTACCTTGTTATAACATTTTGATATATTTGAAACTTTATTATGTCCTCCTTGTTCCCTTCTCTGCTCCAAACTATACATGGTAAGATCTTAGTCTTTCCTGGCAAGAGTTGTGATGTACACCATGCACCATTTTCGTTGCCCTGCTTTGTACAGTCTCTAATGTATTCATATTATTTATTACAGAATTGCACACCGTATTCTTGCTGCTACTGATTCCTCTTCCTATGCAACCAAGCATCTGATTTGCCCTTCTCATTGCTTTGCTACATTGCCTACTTTATTTAAGACACCTGAAATAGTGACTCGTAGATCTTTTCTCCTCTGCAGTTTCCATTAAAGGGATGTTAATACTATATTTTATCCTTTTGGGCTTTTGAGACCCAAGTGCTTGCTTGGCATTAAACTATAGCTGCCACATTCTTGGCCATTCCTCTAGGTTACCTAGATCCTCCATTTGTCTTACCCCTCCTGGTGTCTTCCCTGTTTCATACCTTTTGTGCCATCTGCAAAAGGACATACTATCCCTTCAGTACTATTTTGCAATGTCACCAATAAAGATATTAAAAGCACTCATCCAAGTACAGATCCCTGGGGTACTGCGCTAGTAACCTTTCCTCCTGAGACTGCACTCCCTTTACAGTACTACAACTCGGTTGAATGGATAAGATCTTGCAGAATAGAAAACAATCTTAGAATCCAGTCCCAAGCTTTCCAGTTTACATAAGGCTGTCCAACATCAGACTGTTAAAGTGTAGGTAAGCTACATCTACGGTCCTCCCCTTGATCTATTACTTTAGTTACCCAATCAAAAAGGTAAAAAATTTGTTTGGCATGATCTCCCCCCAGTAAATCCATGCTGATTAGCATGCTGTAAATTGCTAGATTTAAGATATTCTACAACGCTTTCTTTTAATGGTGATTCCATAACTTTCCCTACTACTGATGTAAGGCTCACTGGTCGGTAGTTACTTGCCTCTTCCTTGCTTCCACTTTTCTGCAGTGGGATTACATTCGCTCTATTCCAGTCCTCTGGAATTACTCCTGTAGCCAGTGACTTGTTGAATAATGGTGTTACCAGAACCACTTTAAGGCCGGGATGTACTAAAGGAAAAATGCGGTAAAAACCCTGTTTTCGGGGTTTCTACCGCATTTCCATATGTACTAAGGCCCAGCCGCACTTTTACCGGTGCAGAGGGTAACTCCAGAAAAACCTGGCATTACGCTATAGAGGCCTATGAGCTTCTTACCGCACCCAGCTCCCGACTGTTCGCCGCCGTCGCCCAGCGCTGGCCCCCACTTACCTGCTGTCCATGGTCGCCGGCCCGCGCTCCTCCTGGTTCCTCCGCCACCTCATCCTAATCTTTGGGTGCAGGGAGGAGGAGCCCGGGGCTTCCTGCACATGTGACCAGCAGGAAGCTCCCGGGGCTCGGAGGGAGCAGGGTCCCACGGAGACCCCCGTCACCCGGCGTCTGCTGCTTTGCAAAGGGTAGCTCTTATCGCAAGAGCTGTCCTTTGCGATACTAATAACATATGTTAGTACATTTGCGATTAGTAAGGTTGCAGTGACTGGCGGAATGGTTACCGCAACTTTAGTACATCCCGGCCGAAAACTTCTAATATCCTTGGATGTATCCCAACTGGCCCCTTTGTACTTGTATCTACCTCATTAGAATTAATATACTTGCAACTTAACTGTGTGCCCTTCGCCTCTCCATCTGTAAAGATCTGCTATTGCCTTGTCTCCCTCCAGCAGATTCTCAGGGGTATATTTACAAAATTGTGGGTTTATAGAAGTGGAGATACTGCCCATAGCAACCAATCAGATTCCAGCTATTAGTTTCTCTAGAGAAACGATAATTAGAATCTGGTTGCTATGGTCAACATCTCCACTTCTATAAACCTGCACTTGAGAAACTATCTCTCACTCTGACTTTAGTTTATTACTCATTTTTGTTTTTCTCCTTTCACTTATATACTTAAACATATATATTTTTTTTGCCCCCTTTACCTATTGACTGGGCCATTTTCTCCATAGCTTCTGCCTTTGTTCATCTGATCTAACAAGATAACGCCTATTGGGGCCTATTTATCAATATTATTTTTCACTAAAGAAATGTGAAAAGGTGTTTTCACATTATTTTAGTATTGCAGAAATTTATGAAAGGGCAATTGGAGAAGTTTTTGTGAAAAACTACCCAAATACCTTCAGTTCACTTATTTTTTTAGTAAAGAGATCCCAATTCCCATACTTGTAATGGAAGATGTAATCTGCTCAGATTTACTAAACTTAAAATGTGAGAAGACATTGCGAGCTCTGTCCATGCAGGGGATTTTTGATAAATTCCTGTGATCTTTCCTAAACTTACAGTTACAATGCGAATTTAGGTGACGATATCACACTAGAGCTGCAATTGAAATGTGGGTAGTCGTAAATAAATGACTTCTTTTTGTTTTCGTAATTCGGAGTCTGCTTAGATTTCCAAATTTTTTCCTTTTTTTTTTTTTCTTTCGCTTTCTCAATACTTTTGCAAACCACTCAGCCTTTCTTTGGCATCTAAAGGGTTAGGAAAAGCACATGACGACAAAGTTCTGTAGCTTTCAGTATTGCTCTTTTTATATTTTTCCACCTCTCCTGCACTTCAAAGTTCCTCCCAATCTGCCAATGAATCACTTACACATCTCCCCATCTCTGCAGTCAGCCATCCTAAAATGCTTGGTGGTCACTGGATCCTAGGTTCTCACCCAGGGGCCTTTCAAGAGAGGAGGAGGCCTGTGTGCAGTCTCAGTCATGGGCCCCCTCCTCTCAGGCCTGCAGTGCACACAGCACTGCACTGCACTGTGACTCTGGGCACTAGAGTGTTCCCAGAGTCCTACTCTGGTCACTGGAAAAATGGCCGTGGTGGCCATTTTCCCTGTACTGCGCATGCGCAAAACGATGGGGAAATGGTCACTGCAGCCATTTTCCAGGTATTTTCTATTTTTTTTGCAGCGCCGACATGGGACTCCGGAGAGGTAAGTATAATATGGTTGCAAGGTGTGCGGTACGGGTGCCCCTGAACCCAGGGGCCCGTGTTCACTGCACACCCATTTTAAATACGCCCCCTTTTTCACATATTTACATCTGATATTCTGTCACGATTGTGAGTATCAAGTCTAATATTGAGTCTTTGACAGAGGGAGAGGGAGGCTCCATGCAAGTAACTTTAGAAGGTCCCCACTGTTAGTAGAACTTGTAAAAGACTACTTTTACAAGTAGATTAAAGTCTCCCATAATTACCTCTGATTTTAATGCCATTTTAGTGATGTCCTGCAAATAGGTTCTTGTTCAGTTCCTCTTCCTGACCTGGTGGTCTATAGATCACCCCAATATGAAGAATTGTAATCTCCCTCGTTACTATAGTCACCCAAAGTGCTTCAGGTTTTTTATTCTTCAACACTTAGTATTAAAGTAGTATTTATGTTTATTTTTTTTTTTTTGCTACATCTCTGCTCCATATGCCATGTAGTGCGCCATGCTATTCATGCTGCAGCTTGGCGAAGTATATCGCAGCATGTTGCAGTAAGGCGTAATGTACTGAAGTGCTGGAAAAGCAGGAGTGTGTAATAAAAAAAAATTCTGTCCACCAGATGTCTCTTTTCCTAAACTGCACAGCACATGTATCAAATAGCCAACAAAGCTTTTGTAGCGCTGACGGAATCTGTCATTAATCACACTATACAGTAGTACTGGACCGCGTTTTGTCATAATGCAGGATTTAAATAAAGTTCAGTATTCTTAAGGAACTCTGCTGAACTCAATACATTGCTCCCAACTTCCCACCACCTGTCATTTCTATGCTACTGTATGCCACCCAGCAGATAATGTTACACACAACAGGTGTGGCTCTTGATACGGCTGGCATGTGCATGCGAGTGGTTAAGATGAGCTGCTTACGAGGTGGACGCCTCAGGTTCGAGGCCCGGAAAGGGACAATATAATTTTGTACATGATGATTTTTTTTAATCTTCACTACAGGATTAAATAAAGTATAAAGAATTTAGTGTGAGTTCTGTCATTTATAAAAATACATATCTGCGTTGCCCAGAAGTCACACACCCAACATTAAATAAAAACACAGCAATTAAAGTTCAGTATTCTTAAGGAACCCCATGTCAATAGCGGTTTAGCGTAAAATGCAGCTTGGTGTATATAGTACGGATGGCCTGTAATGAGAATGTTTATAGTGGTTTATTCTTGACACTGTGATCATTTAAAGCACCTGAGGAGTGACTTCACACTGCCTGAATGTGATTGGCCAACCTCTGACAGATCACCGCCCACTGCTACAGTCTTGTATTCAGTATTGTAGTTTTCATCCGTGAAGCACTTTACACACCATGCAGTACACGGTTTAACCGCTGGGTGGCGTTTTTTTCGTGGCATACAGTACGCCACGTAATAATGCGTATTGACATGCCGCTACTGGGAAGCCAGAATGCGCACTATGAGCAAAGATGTAGCAGGACACATCTGTACATTGCTACCCCTCCTTCAATCCTTACCCCTCTGGCCTTCCTAAATAAAGTATATCCCGGTATAGCTATGTCCCAGTGGCTACTGTAGTTTCTAGTAGCAACAAAGCCATATTTGGACAATAACTCTAGAGAGGTCCTCTGGGATTTGGAGAGTCGATTATTTGGACATTTTTGAAGTTGAATCTAAAATGTGTGATCATTAAATTTTCTATGACTTTATATGGGTGTGGTATAACTTGTCAACGTGAGAATGTCTACATGGTCGAACTGTCGACAGTGACCATGTCAACGTTAATCATGTTTACGATATGTTGACTTTATGAACTGTCGGCAGTCTGTCTTTGGTGGCCCAGTTGTCACCATCCCTAGTGGCAGCTCCATTGTCTTCCGGGTCCCGGCAGTCAGGTGACTGATACTTCCAGCGCATATCTGTGATGCTCCTGAATTCCAGTGAGGATTTCTCACCTTGTACCTAATCCACCCCCTAGTGCCTAGCCCTAATCCCTCCCCTGCAGCCCAACCCTACCTACTGACCACCACAGCCTAACACTACCCCCCACAACCTTCCCAACCCTACAGCCTAACCCTAACCTCCCTTTCCCGCAGCTTAACTCTAGCCTCCCCCTGCAGCCTAACAATCCTCTTTTGCAGCCTAACCCTAAATACCAGCTTCCTCAGCATGTTGATAAATCACATGACTGTTCTGATTTCGACATTGTGAGGAAGTTGACATGTTGCCTGTCGCTAGTTTGAGCCATGTCAACATTATGGTGTCGGCATGGTTACCTTCTGACAGGATATCGTTTTATATACATTTTTGTTTTTATGGAAACTGAACCCGCCCAAACTTTGCATATCCAAGGGGATCCGAGCTCCCTTCCTGTTCAAAGCTTCTGTTTTGTGTGCTGCCACATTAATGGTTCATCCACTCGGTCAATAATCAAAATGGGCAGGTGTGACACCAGCATTACTCCCGTCTGTGGGCGGGCCCAAGCCACAGACACCTTTCCTCTGATGTAAACAGCAAGTTTTGGTCCCATTATCCCAAACAACCTCCCTGAGCACAAAGTAAATGTCTGTTTTCAATGTGTACTATTTAACACCTTCATAAGCAAGGCTACCGCATGTCTATTAGATGTATAAAAAATATACAGCGTATATGGGCTGAATCAATATTCAATGAGGATATGGTACAAAATGGCTGCCCTCTCTGTTTTAGCTACAGGTGCTCTGCAGATGTCACTTAAGGTTATTGGTTTACATAGGCTTGGACAGAAGTGGGCTTCAGTGAGCCTGCTCCCATATAAGCCCCAAGCATCTCGGTGCGATGGTATAGACCAGGGGTCTCCAACATTAATTGTGGTTTGAGCTACTTTAGAAAAATGAAACCTCCTGAAGAACTACTAAAATTGTAGAAAAAAAAATTAAATCTGGCTAATAACCGAACATACAGTATGAAGGCAAATTAATGAAAATGGAAAAAAAAAAGTTTCATAGAAAACAATGCATGTAATTATTAGTGATATTGTTGTAGTTTGTAAATAAAATGTAAGTACAGGTACGTGTAGTAGAGGAGCAAAATATATAGGCAGGGCTGCTGTGTGATTTTCTGGCAGGGCTGGGCGGCAGTCGCTTGCTCCAGCGTAGCGTAGGCACCATGGGTGGATCCATGGGGAAGCAAGTTGGGTGATTGCTGTAGAGGCTGAGGCAATCGCCTGACGTGCTTCTGAGGCTCCACCCATGGGGTCAATGCCACTGGGAGCACACGTCAGATCACTTCCTCCTAGTTGACTTGGCATTACTGTAGCTAGGTGAGCTACCAATATTAAGACTGCGAGCTACAGGTTGGAGACCACTGGTATAGACACTGCATAATATCTTCTGACAAACTCTCTCAATGTTCGAATAGCGAACCTTCTCCAGGCCAAATATGTCTTTCAGGAATTGATTAACTTGATCCTACATTGATTCTCCCCGCCTCATTTTCTTCAGTCTAATTTTTTAAATTAGAATAGAACAGTTTATTAAACTACCATCCTGTCTGCCACTGCAGTTCCACTCAGTTAGCTAGATACAAAACACGTGAGGGTGGTTTTGCGAAACCTAAATCACAAAAGTTCATCCATATCCAAAATCAAAACACGGGGGTCAGCGCACATCTCTAATACAATAAAAAAAAAAAAAACTCCTACTTTGCCATCTCAAATGAAAGGATCAGTTGGAGACCCTTAGGGGTTTGTGTACTAAGCCTTTGAGAAAGATAAAGTACCAACGAATCAGCTCCTAGCTGTCACTTTACAGGCTATGTTGGAAAAATGACAGGAGCTGATTGGTGCTTTATCTCCATCCACTTTACATTGCGCCAATGCTTAGTACATGGACCCCTAGATTGATAACAAGTGCTGTGTATAGTTATAATAGCCAATAGAAACATTCTCTCATTATGCAACATTAGTGCGGCTTACTTAGCGGGAGCAACGACTAACCTTATGGGTAATTGCGATGTCCGTATATAAGGGAAGGTGTGAAATAAGCGCTAAATATTATTCAGGTCCACGTAATACACACATCGCAGAGGCCTCCTATAACCTTCTGTAGGTCTTTCTGTATGGAGCACATCATCTTGCACAATTAGCCAGTCACAATGCATTGTCATGGAATATCCTTGCTAGACCATGAGATTAATATTGCCTTGTGGTATTCTCATCCCTAGGGTATTATCGCCAGCTGTCCTTTACCTATGGTGGAGCCTATAATCTATTCAGGCAATCAAGGGAACAAGGGAATTCATGGTAAGGCAAAAATAAAATTTGCAGTAATGTCCGAAAGGTGATGGTGTGTACAGATGGGTCCACATATATCTAGCCTCCTGTCGCGCCATGGCGTGACTCTGTACTGCTGAGCGTCTTTTTTGTGTATAGTTTTATCTTCAAATGTGTCTTATTCGCACAACGATGCGACAAGATGGCACAAGCCGTTTCTGCTGATTAAAATGATATGCGGCATGCCTATGTTCTGTGTGTCTGCGGGTGTATCTGCCTGCAAAACGCTACGTTAGTGTCAGCAGCTGTAACACTGTAACGTACTGTGTAGCATGCAGATATGCCCAGAGAACATGCATATCATTTTAATCAGCCGAAGCTGCTTGTGCTACCGAGTCTTGTTCACACAACGATGCAACTAATTTGAAGGTAAAGACTCACACAAAGAAGCTAGACGCTATGGAGTCACACTTAGATCCCGCGTTTGTGCGCTACAAGTCATGCCACACGAGGATAGATGTGTGGGAGTAGTAGTGAGTGTGAATCGGGGAGTAACAATGTGTCTGGGGCATTGCTTATCAGAGTAGCTAAGTTCTAATGTGTAAAAGAGGAGCTGTATCACTGTACTGTACAGTATATTACAGGGGGCATATTTATTAAGTAATTTTTGCCCTTACAATACTGTATGTGAAAACTGCTGTTTCTGCATGTTTAAGGGCAGAATTAAATTCCATCTCCAAAGAAAACTACTTAAGGGAAACAGCCCTTGCAGGCAAAATCCGCAAAGCGTGTAAACACCATCTAGCTAGCTCATTACTTCCAATGGGCAGCCCTACCAGAGAGTGATCTTGCAGTTCCTCACCGTAGAGTTTTAGGTGCTCGTGATCGGTTACCGCATTGCGTCATGGCTGTGCGCAGCTTGAAAGCCACGCAGTTGCTGTGAAGGGACCCGTAGGTAGAAGTAAAGAGATTGCAGATGCGATCACTTTACTGCTTCCTGGTCACCGGGACAGGCTCTTATCTGAGCCCATGTCTTGGCAATTCCTATTGGTACATTCCAATAAATAAAGATTCCTTATTGTCATGATATGGGTTCTTAATATTTGGGGGCAGAACGCATTTTATAATATTCCCCTAGGATTGGAAATGGACTAGACTGGCATATATTGGCTGTTCCTCACTTCGACTCAGCATGGCTTTCAATGTAGATGTTCCAAACCACTAGATCTAAAAAAACAAAACGTTTTATGCCAAGATGCTACGATTAGTGTTCTCCGATCTATAGATAGGTATCTGGATGGAACATCTACAGTGTCTATATAGTCAATAGGTCAACGTGCAGATGGTCGACGGGATCAAAAGGTCAACCCACAAATGGTCGACACAGAAAAGGTCTATACATGTTGTTTCATTAATTTTAGGGTTAGGGACCTGGTAGAGGGTTATAATGGCTGCTGAAGGGGACAGTTGGGGTTAGGCACTAGTGGGAGGGTTAGTTAAACACTAGATGGAGAGTTAGTTACTGAGGCCCTGCATTTTTCACTCGAATACTCAACTAAGTGTTAGGTGCCATTTAGGGAGTGGAGAAGCATGTGAGGGAAGAGGGCCCTGCTCGTGAGAGCATTAGTAGCTCTTTTATGACAGTAACTTGTGTTTTGTAGGTTTTGTTCAGATATAACAAACTCTAACAGTCGAAGTGTTCCTTATGTGTATTGTGCTAAGAGGTTTTGTCCTTCTGCAGGCTGACTGCCTATACCTATAAGACTCTTGAACAATGCAAACCATACATCTACATTGATGAAACAAGACAACAGCAATCGCTCATCTGGATGGAGAAATCTCAGCGTCTTGACAATGGCTGCTTTAAAGCCCGTGGGAATCTCTTTGTGATGAAGGTGAGTGGCCCTAATAGAAAGTGTCCCCAAAAATTAACCCCATCTACATTCTAGCACCTGATTATTTATTTATTTTTTCCACGTCATCTTATAAAGCTACCTTGTTTTGGACAATTAAAACTTAGTACATAAGATGAAGGCTCGACAAACCATGTAGAGGCATAAATTTAATAATTAAAACATTTTTATAGGTTCTGATTGCACTGAACCAGCGGGATTTCAGTAAGATTGCCACTTTGAATTAGGGATGTGCGCCGGACCATTTTTGCCGGATTTGGATTTGGTTCTAATTCGTCGTCCGGCTTTGGATTTGGATTTGCCAAACTGCGGTGACTGGCTTTGGATTTGGATTTGGATTTGGATTTTTTTACAAAAATTGACAAAAAAAGCTAAAATCACATAAATTGGTCTTTTTTTTCTTCCTAGAGTATTATTAACCTCAATAACATTAATTTCCAGTCAATTTAGACCATATCACAGCTTATAATATTGTTTTCAACATTATTGGCCAAAGGTTGCAGTGAGCTGACTGTGTCGTTGTGCCGCTGCTTTGTCGCTTAGTAACCAGACACCACAGTATAAAGCACATCTATGACACATTGCCACACAGCAGTGGCAGAAATGAAAAGTAGTGCACCCACCCAGTGGGGTACGGCCAGCAGAGTCACAGTACTTGTTTACAAAGTGGGCTACGGCCCTAGGAGTCACAGTGCACAATCTTATTAGCATTACACCGCACATAGGGCCTGATTCACATTACACCATAAAGTAGTGTCTCTTATTTATGTTACGACACACAGTAGTGCCCCTTTTACACAATGCCCACAGTAGTGACCCTTTTACAAAATGCCCACAGTAGCGGTGTCCCTTACACAATGTCCCCCAGCAGTGGTGCCCCCTATGCAGTCCCCTTAGTAGTACCGTCCACTATGCAGTGCCCCCAGTTGAATGCTCCCCAGTAGTATGCCCCCCATTAGCAGGCCCCCCCAGTAGTATGTCCCCCATTAGCAGGCCCCCCCAGTAGTATGCCACCCATTAGCATGCCACCCAGTAGTATGCCCCCCCAGTAGTATGGCTCCCCCAGTAGTAGGCTGCCCCAGTAGCAGGCCCCCCCAGTAGTAGGCTGCTCCAGTAGTAGCCCCCCCAGTAGTAGGCTGCTCCAGTAGTGGCCCCCCCCTGTAGTATGGCCCCCCCCAGTAGCAGGCCCCTCAGTAGTATGGCCCCCCCAGTAGCAGACCCCCCCCAGTAGTATAGCCCCCCCCAGTAGCAGGCCCCTCTGTAGTATGGCCCCCCCAGTAGTATAGCCCTGCCCAGTAGCAGACCCCCCCAGTAGTATAGCCCCCCCCAGTAGCAGGCCCCTCTGTAGTATGGCCCCCCAATAGTGCAGATCCCCCCCAGTAGTATGGCCCCCCCAGTAGCAGACCCCCCCCCCAGTAGTATAGCCCCCCCCAGTAGCAGGCCCCTCTGTAGTATGGCCCCCCCAGTAGTATTGCCTCCCCCAGTAGCAGACCCCCCCCAGTAGTGCAGACCCCCCCCCAGTAGTATAGCCCCCCCCAGTAGCAGGCCCCTCTGTAGTATGGCCCCCCCAGTAGTATAGCCCCCCCCCAGTAGCAGACCCCCCCAGTAGTGCAGACCCCCCCCCCCCAGTAGCGCCCCCGGACCTTTGACAAGTAAAATAATAAAAAAAATAAAACTTACCTGTATCCCCGCTCCCGCGCCGTCCGCTCTGTCACACGCTGAGGAGGGAGACGGAAGACTGAGCTCATGTGTGAGCTCCAGCCGGCTCCCTCCGTGCAGCAGCCAATGAGAGTCTGTGTGACTCTCATTGGCTGCTGTAACAAACACACAGCTGCCGCTGGCGGCTGTGTGTCTGTGTCTGTGTAGGGCAGAGCGCTATCACTGCGCTCTGCCCTACACGCGAGGAGACCTGATGTCGGATTCTCTAGTGAGAATCCGACATCAGGCGGCCGCCGTTCGGCCCCGAACGGGGATCCGAGTCAGGCGGTGAACACCCGAACAGGGTTCGGGTGGACTCGGATCCCCAATGTTCGGAGCGGTTCGGATTCCACAGAATCCGAACCGCTCATCTCTACTTTGAATATAGCTGACATTCTGGCGAATCGCGTCATCACATCCCCCGCACCGCCCACTTTTGCAGCTGGCGCGGGGGTTAGCATGCTGCCGGCATCCATTTCTTGGGGAGTTGCCTAGTCTTGCGTGGTGTCGGGAGCGGCACCCGATTTTCGGGAGGCTCCCGACAGTCCCGGGAGAGTAGGCAAGTATGCCTGAAGGGCCCTGTAAAAGTCCAGTTTTGATAACCAATTGAGCCATTTTAGACCAAATGGCAAATCATAGTGTGTGCCCACCCTCTGCAAACTGAACTTGTCCTAGATACAACCATTACTTATGGCACATACAGTATATGCAGCACACTGCAGTGAGTGCATTATAGTTATTTGGGGGAGAGGTGCACTGTCATGTGACCAGACTTGTCTTGTGGTAAAAATAAACTCAAATGTGTGTTCTACTTTAAACAGGAATCGGACAATGACCTTCATTATACAGCTTACCTTGCAGTCGCCCTCATGGAAACCAAGTACAGCTTAGGGGTAAGTAACTTATTAAAGTACAGTTGAAAAATGTTCCCTCTTATAATGGAATGAGAATGAAATAAAATTTTGGATAATTTAGCCCTCCCAGTCCTCTGTCTATATTCTGTATAAATAACTCTGCAGATAACTCACTGATTCTGTTTAACACCCGATAACCCAAAAGTTTTGCTGCCCTTTAAACACCTCATATAAAAGATGACTAAAATTGCACCAGAGGCTGACTATGGAAGTTAAAAAGATGTTTGTCTTGTCTCACCAAGTACATGAGCTATAGATATACATTGATCGATGTGTAGATGCTGCCTGAGCCAAGATAAGTCTATAAAGTATCATCCTCTTACTAGTAACTGTACTTTAAAACTATTGCAAATTGTTTGGACAAACATTACCTGGAACTTATCTATACGCTTTACACAACCTGAAGGTGCGTGGTGGCTATTTTTTTTTTTTTTTTTTTACCATATTCATATAGTTGTCTGATACTATTATTTTTGTGGGTGATTTCACCAAAAAATATGACATTATTGCTTTTATAAAAAATATTATTGAACAGCAATTCTTACCACCAATGTTTTGATATCTGGTCTTGTACCTTACGTGTGTTTGTGTGTGTGTGCGCTTGTGATAGGACCTCATATTTCTATAAGAATGGCACAGTCCATGGGCTAAATGTAATTGCTTGCACAGTTCTGATGCTGCGGGGATTTATGGGAGTCTCACCATATTGGTAAAGTGGCAATCCTTTAAAGGCTAAACCAAGCTGGTTTAGCCTCTTATTTGTCACTTTTTAAAAATTTGGAGAGACTCTCATAAATTCCCACAGCATCAGAACTAGGCAAGCAATTACATTTAGCCCAATCTCCAGTTATAGGCTACTAAATGGAAGGGAGGACTCTGTAGTGAAATGCCAGCAACTTGCCTATACATAGCCGGACTTTCCTTATCGAAGACAACTACCACTATATAACCATAAAGTTTTGCACAGCAATTTAGTATAGTGTTTATTTTATTTTTTTTTTTTAAACCTAAAGAAGGCATTGCGGACTCAGTGAACCGCGTGTTCAGAGGTATTCTGTAGTCTCAGCCTCCAGAACTTGGCGAGTGATACAATGGAGAGAGAGGGAGAACCAACCAGTCAGCTCCTAATTGTCACTTTACAGGTTGTGTTTGAAAATGACAGGAGCTGATTGGTAGGTACTTTATCACACTCCAATTTCTCTCTCCAAGGCTTAGTGCATCTGCCCCATTTGTTTTAACCACCTCAATCGGTACTAGCCTTTAAACCTGGACTGTTAGGGAGCCCAGTGGACCGAGTGTGGGAGCCATTGATCTAAAACCAATACATTCCTATGTCTAGTTCTGGTACATTTACTTCCTCTTGTCTTCCAGAAAACGCTATTGGAAGGCTGCATGGAGTGTCTGAGAAACGCATCCAAGACTGAGCAGAAGATCACTATCCAGGTCCTGATGCTCTATGCCTTCACACTGGCCAAAGACTGGGAACATAGTGACCCTCTGCTTGAGTCACTGATGAAAAAGGCAATCACTGAGGGTATGATCACTTTATTGGCGTGTTATTAATTAAAGCTGCATCAACCTAATGTGGCACATTATGTATTACGTGGCTTGTGAAATGCAGCTTCTCTGACTTGTCAATTTTGTGTTAAACATTTTATTTTTGTCCATTATTTTGCAAACACAAGTTGCTGTTTGTCAAATTACATTACTGGTCACTTTAGAAACCCCTGACTAGTTTGGTACCTGTACCTATAATATAATAACTATATGTAACTTGGTTTGAAGAGGTACAGAATCCCAGTTTAATAATTCCAACTTCCTACTTCTGTCTTTGGCATCCAGTTCTTTTAGAAACAATCTACATTGGCAGTAATACTAGTGTCTGTAAAGTTTGCCGTCTCTAACCCGGCTATACAATGCCACTCTTTCACAGGTGGCACCATACACTGGGAGCGAGAACAGATGCCAAAGAGACCGTGGGTTCCATTCTTCTTGCCTCCATTTGGCTCCAATGAAGTGGAGATTACGTCTTATGTGTTGCTGAGCATAGCGGCAAGGCCCAGTATTTCTCTAGATGAACTCACAACAATGGCTCAGATCGGAGTGTGGCTCTCCCGCAATCAGAATTCACATGGGGGTTTTTCCTCCACGCAGGTAACTGTGCACAACGGCTGTGGTGCAGCAGCCAGGGTAACAGGAGCTGAATGGCTGGTACTTTATCTACACCCAAGGCTTAGTACATAGACCCCCTAAATGCTTGCTGTAACTGCCATGTCACAGGCTGTGTTTGTAAAATGACAGTTTGGAGTTGGTTGGAACTATGGACCTCATTCAGAGGTGGTCGCTTGGTGAGTGATAGGTTGCACCCAAAGTGATCGAGAATATGCAAAATGAGCGCTCAGTCGCAACGCACATCGTAAGTGCGGAAACACCCACTACAATGAAAGCACATCCCTATCTCTATGGCCTAATTCAGAGTCTGTTGCAGGCGTCAGCACGATTAACACCTGTTACATTAAGTGCCTACAAACATCGGTTGAGGCAGAAACCATCGCCTGCAGTCGCAATGCTTAAGGTAGAACCTGGGCTACCCTTAGCTCTGACGTGTGTGATGACTCGCTCAGCAATGTATGCACGCCCTTAAAACGCCCTTTTTAAGGTCAACCACGCCTGTGTGCGCACCACCACACCCCCGTTCACAAGCACCTTCCCCCTGTAACCAGCCACAAACGGCACGAAATGTCAATCACAGCTACGACCTCGTAGTGACTAGCGAGCAAGAGGATTGTGGTCGGAAAGACAGGCTTGCGCACGCGCACTGCCATGTACATGCATGCGCAGTTGAAAAAAAACATTGCTCGCTACGACCAATCGCTCCGTGCGACCGCCTCTGAATGATGTCCTATATCTCCATCCAAGGCTTAGTGAATAGACCTCGAAGTCTAATGATGCGTACACATTGGACCTGATTCAGAGCCGGACGCTCTGACAAGAGCGCTCGCTCTGAATCAGGGCCGTCCTAGCTGAAAATGGAGCGGCCTCCTGGCCGCTCGCATAGCTTTGGGTGACCACCCACAGCTTAAGCGAGCGTCCAAAAAGATGGTCGCAATGGTCAAGACCATCGCGACCATCGGGCTTGTGATGAGACCCTTGTGGTAGGGTCTTGTCTGCCGCAAGCCCGGAGTGGTTTTGGCTCTATCAGAGCCAAAAACACTCCCACTGACATCACTAGTGATGTCAGTGGGGCTGGACCCAGACGGTAGGCGTTGCCATGGGAACGCCTCCGTCTGGGCAGCCATGCCCCCGGCACGCCCACCAAAGGGTGGGCGTGCTGTCACTCACCATCGACAGCAGGCCCCCTTTTGTGTGAGACCCATAGCGACGGCTTGGCCGTCGTTATTCGGGTCTCGCGCATGCTTACGACGGAGCTCCCTCCGTCGTGCACTTGGGCACCATCGACCCGCTTGCGAGCGGGTCTGAATTAGGCCCACTGTACAACTAAAATGAAAGATGATATCGATCATATCGTTCATATCACACATTTTTAGGTGGCCAACTACCTACAATACGCGTGCACGTATGGACGATAACTATGTTGTCCATCGCCCATGCATTCCAGGTTACTATAGGGACCGCGGGTCATTGGCCATCGTTGGTGGGTTCATGGTGTGCTGGATGTTCGATATCCTAACATCCGCACACTCGGGAGATCGTACAACGATATCATTATCGTTGTCGATAGTCCCGTGTGTATGCACCATCAGCTCTAAACTGACAGTTATCACCCGGAAGCTTTTTAATCCATCTCCGCTCTTTTTCTTTCAGTCCACTGTTTTAGGTATCCAGGGTCTTGCTGCACTTGCAAAATTGCTGTACACCCCTAACTCCCATCATACAGTGGTAGTCAAATGGGGCAATGGGGATGTCGCCAGTTTCACTCTAAATCAAGACAACAGGCTATTGGTCCAGAGACAGCCCCTTCCTGATACCACTGGAGACTACAGCTTGGACGTTGATGGATTGGGATGGTGCCTTATACAGGTGACATTAAATTCATCTTTGTTATGTGACATCCTGGTTATAAATGAGGATTGTGATTTAAAAAATGGGATCGTGAAATTTGATTTGCAGAACAGAGTTCACTCTAATGTTTCGTCTGGTGGAATTTAAGTTTACTCACTCTGTAGAATCCTTAAGTAAATTAAAGCTTAAAATTCGGTCAACCTTAAATGTTTTTTTAATTTTTTTTTTATTTATAAAGCACTTGCCATGACTGGGTTGCTAGCATGGGATGCCAGCGTTCGGGATCCCGGCAGTCAGAATACCAACACCGGCATCCCGACGGTTAGAATATCGACACGGTCGGTTTCCTAACCTTCCACCTCTCCCTATCCTATTCCCCCCCCCCCCCCACCCCCTGGTGCCTAAACCAAACCTCCCCCTTCCTGTACCCTAAACCTAACCCCCCTCCTAGTGCTTAACCCTGACCCCAGTACTTGCCTCCGGGATTCTGACTGCCAGAATCCCCTCCATCTGTATTTTAAGCTCATCCCGCTAGCCCACATCTGAGTGTATAGAAGTCATTTCAGCTACCAGCCAGAAGTCTGTGTAGTCACCGGTATATAGTAACAGCAGAATGTATCACCAAACAAATGCTTTTTATTGCTGTGTACACAGGATCAAGGGCGTTTCTAGAGATCGGGGGGGTCGTGTGCAGTCTCCGACACGGGCCCCCTCCTCTCTGCCTGGCAGCGCACTGAGCTGTGTGCGGCCAGCGCCGAAGTTAGACTCTGGGCACTAGTGTGCCCAGAGTCTAGTGTATGCACAGGGCACCGGGAAAATGGCTGCAGCGGCCACTTTCCCTGTACTGCGCATGTGCAAACGATGGGAAAATGGGCGCCGCGGCCATTTTCCATTACAGCGCCGGACCCCTGCGCGTACGTGGGACTCCGGAGAGGTAAGTAATATTATGGGGGCAGGGTGTGCGGTGCGCGGCCCCCCCCTGGCCCAGGGGCCCATGTTCACCGCACACCCTGCACCCATTATAGATACGCCCCTGCAAAGGATCAAACGCATGCTGCAAACTTTAATAGAAGGAACACCTTCTATATAAGCTAGACAAACACCTTCCCCCAGCTACCTCCCCTTTTATTTCGATCTAAGGGTCTGATTCCGATGTAGCCGCAATGTCGATATTTACGCAGATTGAGCGATTATGCTCACACACTGGATTCACTCGTAAAGTGTTTAAGGGAGGTAACAAGGGGGTGGTTAGGAAAACGCAGACCTGTCGGTCGATTTAAACACCATTTTTTTTTTTTTTTTTTTTTTTTTGAGTGTTCATAAATGAACCACTGCGTTATTGCACACAGCAGGAAAGCCCTCTCTGTGTGTCTGGAAACCAGCTGTGTCTGCGACAGCTGAGACCTTCTCAGAAATCCTGTTCTGCCTTCGATGTTTGCGGTTTTGTGCATGTGTGACGTATGCGAGATGCTTTCAGTGAGCGTCTCTAGTGAGTCATTAGCATATTTTCGCAATTGCTGAATGCGGCTGCGATGGCATTTGGCATCCATCTCTATTGGGCCCTTTTATCAGCAGCTGAACACTGATGACATCTGCATGTATAATAAAAAGTCGAGAACAGTGGTTGCCATATCAAAATTGACATTTATGAGCAGGTTGTCCTATGTCCCTACTCTAGGGTGCATTGAGTTCCGATTTTGAGAGCCACTGACAGTCCAGGTTTTAAATAGATCTATGCTTAAGCACAGTTGACTTGATAAGTACCTCAGTCAACTTGATCATACCATCTGTGGTCAAGAATATGTATCCTTCAAACCTATACTGTTAGTGCGCCTTGAGGACCAAATTTAGTTAGTTCTGCTCTACATGGTAGAAATACATTTGTGTATTGTGAGGTTTTTTTCTTCCCCTGTAGGAACTTGTCACATTTAACAAAACTAGTGTCTTCCGCCAATCTCTATCTCTCTCTCTGTAGACCACCGTTGCCTATAACGTCCCAGTACCCAGTGAAAATTCGGCGTTCTCCATGGAAATCGCAACTTCTTCATTTAGCTGTGTGAATGGGGTGGCTTATTCCATCAATCTCAACATCAGCCTGAGGTACCTGATGATAAATATATTTCATACAATTTAATTGTAGCACAAAAAGAAACTGGCGTTGGTGTGAAATGGTAACGTCTCGGTCACTAAATGCCGCACCAGGATTTGGTTGTGGTAGCAGAGTTCAGGAAAATGATGATGCAATTTTTAATTTCTCAATTCCCAATACATGAGGACTCTGTATTGTAGGAGAATACAAGTGCAAGGAATCTGGTGTTAGGATTTATAATGCTAAAAAGACAGTACAGCGCTCTTAGGGGTAAATTTACTAAGAAGAATGTCTGGTCTGAGTTTAATCTCTCACAGCGTCACTGAAACTCTGACTTTTGCCAGCAGAAACTCTCAATCCTGCTAATCACGAGTCTTTGTAAATTTGAGTTTGCAAAGGTGTATGTGATCGAGATTATCCCCGAGGTGTGTGTGTGTGTGTGTGTGTGTGTGTGTGTGTGTGTGTGTGTGGTCCCAGGCAAACTCACCTGAACATGCAGCCTGCACATATCGGAGAGATACGTGCAGACAGCTTGTTTGTGAAAAAACTAATGACCGGGTTAATGGTAGGGGTGAGCGGGTTCGGATTTCTGAAATCCGAACCCCCCCCGATCCGAGTCCGATCCGAGTCAGGCTCGACTTTTCCCGCCTGACTCGGATCTGAAATCGAGGCAAAACTTCATCATCCCGCCTTCCGAGTCTCGCGGGTTTTGGATCCTATATAAGGTACCCGCGTCGGCGCCATTTTCTCACTTGGCTGTGGACAGTGAAGAGGGAGGGTGGGAGTTAGGGCTGTGTAGTGTAGTGTAGTGCTGCTGTTGTCCACTACTTCAAAGTCCATAGGGGCTGGCTGTGTTGTGCTGTGCTGCTGTTGTTAATAGGGGCTGTGTCCACTACTTCAAAGTCCATAGGGGCTGGCTGGACTGTGTTGTGCAGTCAGTTCTCCATAGGGGCTGTGTCCACTCCAAAGTCCTGTGCAGTGTCCCAGTCCTAAAGGGCTGCTGTAGTGTTGTCCAGGAGGTGCTCTGTCCATCAGGGGTGCTCCCCCCAAGTGCTAAAAAAATTATATATTTTCTGTGTTTGTGAATTGTGTGCGCAGTAGCCGCACGTGCATCAACAAAGTAGTGCCAAGCGTGCGCCTGTGTCATAAGTAAAGGGCCGGCTGGCTTGACCGTTAAGGGTGCTGTAACCCCCGAAAGTACACTCCAGTCCAAACCAAAAAAAAAATTATTTTCTGTGTTTAGCCGCACGTATATATCAAATCGATATAACATAAATGGAGGACCAAACTTTCTTCGATAAAAATAAAATAGAGAAAGATCACGAACCACTTCCTCCTAGTGCTGAAGCTGCTGCCACTAGTCATGACATAGACGATAACATGCCATCAACGTCGTCTGCCAAGGCCGATGCCCAATGTCATAGTAGAGGGCACATACAATCCCAAATGGCAAAGTTCAGGAAAATGACCTTGAAAAAGACATTTAAATCAGCTGAAGAGAAACGTAAACTTGCCAATATGCCATTTACGACACGGAGTGGCAAGGAACGGCTAAGGTCGATCCCTAGTATGTTCATGACTAGTGGTTCAGCTTCACATGACGATGGAAGCCCTCCACCCGCTACAAAAATCAAAAGAGTTAAGCTGGCAAAAGCACAGCGAAGAACTGTGCTTTCTAAGAAGATATCACAAATCCCCAAGGAGAGTCCAAGTGTGGTGGTGGTTGCGATGCCTGACCTTCCCAGCACTGGACGGGAAGAGGTGGCTCTTTCCACCATTTGCACGCCCCCTGCAAGTGCTGAAAGGAGCACCCACAGTCCAACAGTGACATCTTCAATTTGCATATCAGCAAGTGAAGTACAACAGGATGAGGATACTGGTGTAGCTGGCGCTGAGGAGGAAGTTGGCGAGGAGGATTCTGATGGTGATGTGGTTTGTTTAAATCAGGCTCCGGGGGAGACGGTTGTTGTCCGTGGGATGAAAAAGCCCATCACGGTCATGCCTGGGCAGAAGACCAAACATTCCACCTCTTTGGTCTGGCAATATTTCTATCCAAATCCGGACAACAACTGTTTTGCCATATGTACCTTATGTAAAGGTGGAATAAGTAGGGGTAGGGACGTCAACCACCTAGGAACATCCTCCCTTAAACGGCACCTGCAGCGCGTTCATAAAAAGTTACTGTCAAGTTCAGAAACTTTGGCTAAGACCGTAAGCAGTCCAGGGACACCTAAATCCCGTTGTCCTGTTGTATCCAAGCGCCTGCAAACCACACCGTCAACTCCCTCCTCGTCGATTTCCTCCTTAGTCAGGATCGGAAGTAGTCCTGCAGGCCATGTCACTGGCATGACTGACTCTCCTATCCGGGATTCCTCCTGAGGATCCTGCATTGCTACGCCTACTGCTGCCGCTGCTGCTGTTGCTGGGAGTCGTTCATCATCCCAGAGAGGAAGTAGGAACACCACTACTTTTACTAAACAATTGACCCTCCAACAGTCCTTAGCGATGAGGATGAAGTACGACAGCAGTCATCCTGAAGCAAAACGTATAACTGAGGCCTTGACTGCTATGTTGGTGTTAGATGTGCGTCCGGTATCCGCCATTAGTGCAGTGGAATTTAGACAATTGATGGAGGTAGTGTGTCCCCGGTTCCAAATCCCGTCTAGATTCCACTTCACTAGGCAGGCGATACCGAGACTGTACAGAAACGTCAGAAAAAGTGTCCTCAGTGTCCTGAAAAATGCCGTTGTACACAATGTCCACTTAACCATGGACATGTGGACAAGTGGAACAGGGCAGACTAAGGACTATATGACTGTGACAGCCCACTGGGTAGATGTATCACCTTACGCAGCAACAGCAGCAGCGTCACCAGTAGCAGCATTTCAGAAACGCCAGCTCGTTACAAGGCAGGCTACGCTGTGTATCACCGGTTTCAGTAAGAGGCACACCGCCGACAACCTCTTAGAGAAACTGAGGGAAATCATCGCCCAGTGGCTTACCCCACTTAGACTCTCCTGGGGATTTGTGATATCTGACAACGCCACCAATATTGTGCGGGCATTACATCTGGGCAAATTCCAGCACGTCCCATGTTTTGCTCACACAATAAACTTGGTGTTGCAGAATTTTCTGAAAAGCGACAGGGGCGTGCAGGAGACGCTTTGGGTGGCCCGAAAAATTTCTGGCCATTTCGCCATTCAGCGACTGCGTGCCGAAGATTGGAGCGCCAGCAAACACTCTTGAACCTGCCCCGCCATCACCTGAAGCAAGAGGTTGTGACGCGGTGGAACTCAACCCTCTATATGCTTCAGAGGATGGAGGAGCAGCAAAAGGCCATACAAGCCTATACATCCACCTATGACATAGGCAAAGGAGGGGGTATGCACCTGACTCAAGCGCAGTGGAGAATGATTTCCGTGTTGTGCAAGGTTCTCCAGCCCTTCGAACTTGCCACACGTGAAGTCAATTCAGACACTGCCAGCTTGAGTCTGGTCATTCCCCCTCATCAGGCTTTTGCAGAAGCAGCTGGAGAAAGTGAAGGAGGAGCTAAGACGGAGCGATTCCGCTCGGCATGTGGGACTTGTGGATGAAGCCCTTCATTCGCTTTGCCAGGATTCCAGGGTGGTCAATCTGTTGAAATCAGACCACTACATTTTGGCCACCGTGCTCGATCCTAGGTTTAAAGCCTATGTGGTGTCTCTTTTTCCGGCCGACACAAGCCTGCAGAGGTGCAAAGACCTGCTGGTGAACACACTGTCAGCTGAAGCGGAACGTGACACGTCAACGGCTCCTTCTTCATTTTCTCCCGCAACTGGGGCTGCCAGGAAAAAACGTAGGTATCCTAAGCAACCCGCTGGCGGTGATGCAGGGCAGGCAGGACCAAGTTTGGACATCTGGTCCGGACTGAAGGACCTGGCAACAATTTCTGACATGTCTACTGTCACTGCATATGATACTGTCACCATTGACAGAATGGTGGAGGATTACATCGGTGACAGCATCCAAGTAGGCATGTCAGACAGTCCATACCTGTACTGGCAGGAAAAAGAGGCTATTTGGAGGCCCCTGTACAAACTGGCTCTATTTTACCTGAGTTGCCCCCCCCCTCCAGTGTGTACTCCGAAAGAGTGTTTAGTGCAGCCGGGAACCTTGTCAGCGAAAGGCATAGGAGGTTGCTTCCACAGAATGTGGAGAAGATGATGGTCATCAAAATGAATTATCAGCTCTTCCAGGGAGACCAGCCTCCAGAAGGTACAGAGGGACCTGTGGTGGTGGATTCAAGTGGGGACGAGTTAATACTCTGTGAGGATGAGGATGTACACACTGAAGAGGGTGAGGAATCGGTGGATGAGGAGGATGAGGATGACATCTTGCCTCCGTAGAGCCAGTTTGTGCAGGGACACATTAATTGCCAGCTTGTTTTGTGGGGGCCCAAACGAACCAATCATTTCAGCCACAGTTGTGTGGCAGACCCTGGCGCTGAAATGATTGATTTGTTAAAGTGTGCATGTCCTGTTTATACAACATAAGGGTGGGTGGGAGGGCCCAAGGACAATTCCATCTTGCACCTCTTTTTTTTTTTTTTCTTTGCATTATGTACAGTTTGGGGCCTAGTTTTTCTAACTGCCATCCTGTCTGCCACTGCAGTGTCACTCCTAGATGGGTCACGTGTTTGTGCCGCCCACTCGTGTCGCTTAGCATAGTCATCCAGCTACCTCGGTGCAACCTTTTGGACATAAAAACACTATTGTGAGGTGTTCAGAATAGACTGGAAATGAGTGGAAATTAAGGTTATTGAGGTTAATAATAGCATAGGAGCAGAAAAACCTACAAATTCTGTGATTTTAGCTGTTTTTATGCTTTTTTTTTAAAAAAATACAGATCCAAAACACAAAACCCAGAACCCAAAACACGGAAGGGTGGTTTTGGCAAAACCAATCCAGATCCAAAACACGAAGAAAGATCCAGATCCAAAACCAAAACACGAAAAGTGGCCGGTGCACACCCCTAGTTAAGGGTGTGTTTGTTTGTGGCTTTTTTTTTTTTTTAAACAAATGACTTAGGGTACCCCCCCCCCCCCCAAAAAAAAAAAAGACGGCCAGGCTCGTGAGCCGGTCCTAGTTCGAAAAATACAGGAAAAATAACTATTGGGCTTCCCTCAAATTTTAGGAACCAGCCCCAGTCCTGGTTATAAAAATAGGGTAAAAAATGTGTGGGGTTCCCCATATTTTTAAAACAAGCACCGGACTCCAATCTAGCCAGGGTGTAATGCCACAGCCAGGGGACCCTTTTACCAGGTCTCCCTGGCCAAAGCATTAACACCCAAGCTAATCATCCCAAGCCGGGGATCTCAAGTGATGTGGGGGGACCCCCAATAAAGGGGACCCCCTCTCCTGTGCACCCCAGGCTTACACTGAAGCCTGGGGCTCTACCCTGCACACCTGGCCAGTGGGACCAGGGGTAATAGTGTGAAATTTCAAATTTATAATTTTTTTTTTTTTTTAACAGTGGAACTACAGGTGCCAGCATGCCTGCCCTTTTGGCACTTGTTAAACTACAAGTTCCAGCAGGCGGCTGGCACCCATACCCTCCAAAAAACAAAAATTGTAAAAAAAAAAAGACAGGTGTGTAATGTTTTTAAATTTGTGTGTGTGTGTACACTAACCCATACTTGCCTTCTGCCAGATGTTCAGTCCCCTTCTCCAAGTAGCATTCCCATGGGTTTACCTGTGAAAAAAAAATCCAATCCCCTCCTACCTCCTGGTGCAGGTCAATCCCCCTTTTCCAGGAGACTCCCTGGGTCTTGGCAAAACAATGAGTACCCAAACCAGTTCGGACATGTATGTGTTAAAGCATACATCTATACAGCACAGGATGACCGCACAGGCAGGCTTCTGTGATTCTCCGGGGCTGCAAGCCAATCGGAGGCCACTCTACAGTTAGCGGCCACTGATTGGCTGAGACACTCAGGAATTAGTGACATCACTGTGCTTGAGGCACAAAGTACCTCAGTGATGTCACTAGCTCCTGGTGAATGAATAGGTTGAATGGTAACTCAGGGTACAAGATTACAGCCTTCCCGATGTGTGGACCACACGCAGTCTTGTCATAAAGGTTTTCCCAAGGTTTTCAATGGTTTGAAGTGATTTCAAATAAAGCGTATAAATGTGTAACCAGAAGGAAAGCCATGTCTAATACATTTTTATCCTCTAAGTGCCTGACTGCATTATACACTAGAAGGACATTATTCTACTGTGTGTGTATGTATTTATGTATGTATAATTTTACTTCAGTATCAATATACATACAGTAGAATAAAGTAGAAAAATCAGATTGAGATTTAACGTTCTAAAAATAACTCTATAAACCAACAAAGGTGGGCAAATTTATTTTTAAGCCTATTTATGAACAAGTGCTCAACTGTATTAGAGGAAAGATTTAACATTGCATTATAAATGTTATGAGTTTTTTTTTAATTACTTTTTTACTAAAATTACACTTTTTGCATGATTTGTGGCACTTAGTAGGCAAACATTGTGCCAATAAATTCAATTCTGAAACATTTGTGCATAGGTTTGTCAGTAAATACATGTATGGGTGTTTAATTTTATTTTTTCTTCTGTAGTTATCGCGGATTGCGACCAGATTGCGGCATGGTTGTTGCCCAAATAAGACCGCTGTCTGGGTACCGTGCAGACTCTTCAACATTGTATAAAGTAGGTGATCCATTCACATCTATAAGCAGAAATGGAGCAGGCTGAGGAGAATAATAGTCTGGCTTCTTGCAGTGTGTAGATTCCCCTATGCTGTGCCATATAGATCACTAGTCACATGACCCAGCTCTGAGGACAGCATAACGTTAACTTGATTCTTATGCGGCCCATACATGGTGCCATTTGCAAACTTGCCACACCTCGGGAAGTTTTCAAATTCAGCCCGATGCATCGCATGCTGTTGTGAATGGTAAACGATGCATCTTACAAGATGCTTCGTTTACCTATTTAACAGCATGACGGATCGCAGATCTTATGGTTTTTCCATAAGATCTACGATGCCGATGTACGACGGCAGGGACGCGCATCGCCGTTCTACACTATGCCAAAACACACACGATATGCACGATTGATCCATCGAAATCATGCATATCGTGTGTAAAATCGCCCCGTGTATGGGCCGCCTTACAGGAATTACTGTACAGTACATGTGGACTCAAGTGCCCTAGCTCACAGTGGCAGTATTGTACCACTAGAGGGAGCCTAGTCATTTCCCATGTACCCAGCGAGCTACCACATTTTCCTCTACACGTGGGTAAGGGCTTCAATCATGAATGGGATGGAGAACCTAAATGTTAGGGTGGAGGATTGTAGTGAAATTGAATTGGTTGTGGCTCTTGTCCAGTCAGATCCCATATGCAAGTCCCACCCTTATCTTTGCTGCTTGTATGACTAGGACAGTATCTGTTTGTTGGCACGTGACCTAAATTGTAGTAGGATCTCTAAAATGGCTGTTATGAAAGTTGCCATGATTAACTGCCCTGGTTCTTCATTTCTCATTTCAGATGGTGAATGATAAACTTATTTCCAAAGCCGAAGAGAATCCAAAGGGCGACATCCTCTTATACCTGGACTCTGTAAGTGACCTGATCTGTGCATTCAACTTGTCCATGGTGTCCATCATCCGTCCTCTATATTCAGACCCGGATCATCCATTAGGCCGCCTAAGTCTCATGTCTAGGACTCTGTGGGCACCGAGGTGCCGGTTTACTCTAACATACTTTAAAAAAAAAAAAAAAAAAATGTTTTTGTCAAATGGGGAGAGGGGAGGTCCCTAAAGCATTATTTTACCTAGGGCCCCATGAGATCTTGAGTTTTTAGCATACATATGGACTGCTGCAATTTAGGAGAACCAGTGTATGTCATTAGTAAGAAAGGGCTGGTGGTATTTGTGTATCCCACTCGGAGATCTGTTAAGATCCAAAAATTCGGCCTGATGGTCAAATGTTCGACTTTTTTCCCAGCTTGTCTACTTGCAGATATGGATGCCACGGTCCATTAATGGGGCCGAACAGCGTGATGCCGTTAGAGTAGTCTGCTAATGGTCACCCACAGCTGTGCGAGCGGCCTGGAGGCCGGATTAAAAAATAAAAAATAAATAAAAATACGGACGCCCTGATGCAGGCCCTGAGATCTGCTGTGGGTCCCCCCTTCATATATCTGGAGATACTTGATTTTACCATTATTTATTTTTTTAATAAATATTCTCATTTGTAGCCTTCATATATTTATCCTGCCACCTCTTATATTGGATTCCTGTATACACACAATCCTTTTTGGTCTAGAACTCTAGATCAATCTGTGTGGTTCATTACAGAACGTGTTGCCTGCACTATTCGTTTCATGATCCACATGGAGTCATGAAGATAGTGCTAAGCGTTGGTAATGGTGTAGTGCAGCTGATCACTGATTTGCCACTGAAACCTTGTAACTTTTATGGCTTGATAGCAGAGTCGTAACTAGACTTTTTGGTGCCCTGTGCCAGAAAGAGCATTGGCGCCCCCTCATTTTTCAAAGTGACATAACGCACCCAAAAAAGGCCATGGCCTCATGGGGAAGAGATGGGAGAGGCCAGGAGATGCTGGGGATGAAATAAGAGGAAGCTACAAGCGAGAATGCTAATAAACAGAAATTTGACAGTCCCAAACAGCGCCCCCTGACCTGTGGTGCCCTGTGCGATTGCACCGGCCGCACTAGCCTAGCTACGGCCCTGCTTGATAGCACCGTGATGATTACAACCTCGGCTCTGTTTTCTCTCCCATTCCACAGGTGCCGCGTTACACCATTTACCTCTCAGTCCAGCTGCTGATGGAGCAGCGGGTGATGAATGTGAAGAGCAGCTTTGCTTATGTGTTTAGTTACTATGAGGATGGTAAGTGCAAGCTCCTGATGTGTAACACAATAATGAATGCTGCAGACTATCTCTCTATTCTGATGACCTGTTTCTTCCCTTCCTCAGCTGAGAATGGATATGCAGCTTTTGCCCACCCTTGTGCAGGACACGAATAAGGTTTGTAAAGGAACAGAGGAATTTCTTCACCAGGCCAGGATTTATATGTAGTCTGCATTGGTCATTGTGTACCATGCAGCTGGATCCGTGGTGTTGTGCTTGCATAACGTAGAAGTCCAAGCCCCTCCCCCCTTTTATAACGTAGAAGTCCTTATGGAAACATGGATCCCAATGTGCATGATTTTAATCTAAAAACACACATTTCTTTTATATTTTGATAAATATAGTTTGGTTGTCATAAGTTTTCCAAAGATAAGTCCTATGAGGCTCCAGTTTTGGGGTATTCAACATGTAACCCTCCAGATGTTGTGGAACTACACATCCCAGCGCACCCTGCCAGGGTTTTAGCATGCCCTAATGGCAATACTGTGGCAGGAGATGTTGGGATGTGTAGTTCTTCAGCTGCTGGAGGGCCACATGTTTTATACCCTATGACTGAATCTTAAAACCCCGGAAACTGGTCGATTTTAAAATTGCGCACTGATGAGCTCATAAAATCACATGAGAAATTCTGTCATTATGACATCATTGACAGGACATTGGGCCTGAATCAGCAGAGGACGTAGGAGAAGAAATGGTGTACATTCCCGATGGTCGGGTATCTGTGCAGGCGCTGGGCAGGATCTGCGATGTCGTACGGAGTTCAGTGGTTGACAGTCAGCGATAGCAAATGCGTCCTCTGATGTATCCGACCCATAGAACACTTCAAATTCTAAGGAAATGCTCCGCAATGCCATAACCCCAATAGTTACATCAGAAAGCGAACAAGGATCATTCCAAAATAATAGGCAGATTTCATGTAAAACTTCTTGACTGAAGTCTAAAGACTAAAAATGACACCGAACAGCTGTAAGATAGTAAGGGGTCTATTTACTAAGCCTTGATCTACTTTTATCTCCATCTGAGATAGTCCCAGCCAACCAGCCCCTAACTACCATGTCACAGGCTGTGTTTGAAAAATGACAGTTAGGAGCTGATTGGCTGCCCCCTTATCTCCGTTCACTTCATCTCCATCCAAGGCTTAGTAAATAGACCTTTTAAGTCTGTTCGGAGCTCACAAGGTCCTATGGCACAATGGAATGTACTCCATCTGTACAGTGCCTACCACCAATGAAAATCACTGCTTACTTGGCATTATAAAACTTGTTAATGGGTATATAAAAAATCTGGTGTTTCATATCTCTATTTATTTTGTTCATTTATTTTTTTGTAGGATCCATTTTCAACAAAGCTGTGTATTGTATACTGACCTGAGCCCTGCAGAGATGCTGAACTTTGCCTGGATAATTTTGTCTCCCTGGGATGAATGAGACAAATGACCTACAGACAGGAACTACAGTATGCCGGATCATCTATGTACAGGATCTATGCATCATATACAAGAACGTCTACTTGCTGTATATCCTACAGCCCATGCAAATTGCTTATTCTGTTCAGAACAAAACTATGGCAATAAAGTAACAACCATGTTGCAAAACTGGTCTGCAGTGTGTGGTTCTTAAGAATTACATACGTTTATAACTTCCAAACTTATACAACCTTGATTAGCTTACTTAACCTTAACTACAAATAAAGACACAGACACCAGAGCTTGGCTAAAAAAGGTCACAGCTTTTATTTATAATTGAATCAATTAACCTAACCAGGGTGGCAAAGAGACGCTGCAGACTCAGTTCTAGCTTTTTAACTTACTCCAAAATACTCAGGGAACGCCTAAACCGTTCCCCCTTTCAGACGCACTTAAACCGTGAGGGTCTCACTTCCCTCCTGGGCCAATCCGAGGCGTTTCGTGCAAAAACGCCCGGGTCCCCCCGTGCGGAGCAGGACAAATCCGCCTTGTACATCGAGAGCAAGTGCTCCCACAGTTATCTTGCGTCCCATAAAACCACTGAGCTGCAGCGTACTCCCGCCAAAGCCAGGCCCTAATAGAGACTGGCCCGCCACCCAAAAGAACTAACCAAGAAACGAAAACAAATCCTGAACAAAAAGATTCATACCCAGTCCGTTCAAATGCACGCCATCATGACGGAAGAAACGTACAAGATCACCCTCAAAAAAGCCATGACGCACCACCAAGCCACCTATCGCACGACATGCTTAGACACTGCCACGTTCACCTTCCTCCGTGTTCTTTCCAATGCCCCAAACTTTCGCACTCCTCTCCACGTCAAGCGGGGTGTCATCTCTGACCACACCATCTGAATGGATGGCCATTTTGTACGAATCGAATCCACAATCTCACGCAGACTCACGATTAAACCCACGCCTGTCAGCTGACCAACATCATTGCCACCAACGTGAAGCACCAGCCATTCGGGCATTCCCCATTTTGCTACCGCAGAAACAATCAGTGCCAAAACACCGTCCACTCGCAAACCTCTCACTCCAATCCAACGCACTTTCCGACTACCAATTGGCAAGCCACTAGTCCGACCCGAGACATGTTTTTCCGCCCAAAAAATGTAGGAGTGGCCAACCAACCACACCTGCCCGTCTTCTTTTGTCAACACTGCAAAAGAAGAAACCCTAACATGAGAAACCACACCCAACCTGGATCACAACGACACAACTTAGAACAAAACAGAGCAACTAACTAGCAGGGATGCCAAAAAAGGGGGAAACAGGAACCCGAGTGAAGAAGAAAAAACCAAAAACCTACCCGTGAACCAAATTGGGCCAGATCATGGCTAACGGGAGGAAAATTAAAAAATCCCCTCACACCCCCAATTGTTGAACGCTAACCGTTCAACGATTGGCAGGTAAACAACGTTTTCGGGTTATCGCAGGGTGCGCACCTACAACTTGTCGCAGCGAACATACTTCTTATAACACCCTGACTTCCAACGCCCCACCTTTTGAATATCCGAAGGAGATGCCCCTGCAAGCGCTGCACAAGTGGCTGCCCCTATTCGAAAGGAATGGGTGCCATAATCTGTATGATCTAAACCCAATTCTATTAAACTTCGCTTAAATAACGCAGTGAACTGAAACTTTGTGAGAGGCTTAGCATCCGCATGAACCAACCACTGAATCCCCCCAACTGGGCGCACTAACATGTATTGCGATGCTAAATGAACCGGGCAAATATTACAATCCTGCTGCTGCGCAAGCGTGACCCATTTACCCCTACCTGACTGATCCGTTTTAGAGAGACGGAGCTTACAAAGCACCGCCGCATCTCTAAAAACAATGTCCTTATACAACAACCCGGAGGACTCAGATAAACTATTAACTGCCACTAATTCGCTAACCCTGAAAGCTCCAAAAAACGCAGCAGAAAAAGCTAAACGAAAAAGAGCAGCCTCAAACGAATCAGAAGCTACCTTCTCCATAACCTTAAGCAATGCTGCCAAAAGCTGGGTGTCCACCGGCCGACGGGAATCGGCGTGAACAGGAGCTTGCCTAGCCCAACCTTTTAGAGCCTTAGCAAGAAGAAAAGACCTGGTTGGGTCAATCAAACCTTTTAGTTTGCAAAAAAAAGACTCCCGCAAGCGCCGACGCCACGTAGGCCCTGGACCTCCCCTGCTGATATCTCTCCCACACAAAGGATGACAGCAACTCCTTCGGAGACTTACCCTCCGAATCTTGGCGCGCGCAGTGACTGCTCCAATCCCGCCATGCGGCCGAGTATTTGCGGAGAGTTGATGGAGCGAGCGATTGCATCGCCAAAGCCTCTAAGCCGGCCTGATTATCTGCCACACAAACGGGGGGCATGTCAAACCAACAGCAGAAGCAGACTGTGCAAGCGCCCGAAAACGTTCAAATTGAAAACGAGACAATGCGTCTGCAATCTCGCTAACAACACCCGGTACATGACGAGCTCTAAAACGTATGTTGGCCTCTAAACAGCGCAAAATTAAATGACGAAGCAAACGCAAAACTAACGGAGAGGATGATCGCTGATTGTTAATAGCATGCACCACCCCCAAATTGTCGCACCAAAAAATTTCATGCCGGTTACTCAGACGCGCTGACCAGAGTTCCACAGCAACGACAATTGGGAACAGTTCCAAGAGCAACAAATTACTAGTTAAGCCTTTGTCGCGCCAAACTAAAGGCCAAGCAGTAGCGCACCATTCCCCATTGAAAAAAGCCCCAAAACCAGATGATCCAGCCGCATCAGTATACAGTTGCAATGACCCATTTGCCACTGGAGGCGCTGGCCAAATACGTTCGCCATTGAACTGAACCAGAAACTTGGCCCAAACCCGAAGATCTTGCTTAATCTCTGACGACAAACGAATATGATGATGCGGCTGTCTCGACCCAGCAGTGGCCCTCTCCAATTTCCTACAGAAAACCCTGCCCATGGGAATTATGCGACAAGCAAAATTAAAGGAACCCAGCAGTGACTGAACTCCACGTAATCTTACCGTGTCCACTGCTAAACAACCCGCAATCTGTTCTAACAATCTAGCCACTTTGTCGCTTGGTAACCTACAACAGCCCGCAACCGTGTCTATCTCAATTCCCAAGTACGACAGACAGGAAATGGGACCCTCCGTCTTATCTTGCGCAATGGGAACTCCTAAACTGCGAAACAGAGCTTGAGCGGAAAACAGGAGGTCTGCACAGACGTCGCTCTCCCCTGGACCTATGAAGAGAAAGTCATCTAAATAGTGTGCCACGCCCGCTTGTCCTGTGTCGGCATGAACACACCAGTGTAGAAAAGAGCTGAATTTCTCAAAATAGGCACAGGAAACCGCACAACCCATAGGCAAACATTTGTCAACAAAGTAACCTGACTCTAGTTTGAATCCCATAAACTGCATAGCGTCTGGGTGCAACGGCAATAAACGGAAGGCTGACTCAATGTCTAACTTAGCCAGCAGCACGCCCTGCCCAAAACTGCGCACTAAACCTAAGACTTCATCAAAACTTTGACGCCATTCCTGATAGTTTTTGTAGAGTGAAATATCATTCACCGAACGCCCATCAGGATATGATAGGTGTTGGATCAAACGAAACTTCCCAGGGGCCTTCTTGGGTACCACACCTACCGAAGAGATACAAAGATCCTGCAACGGAGGAACAGGGAAAGGACCCTCCATCCTCCCCAGCAGCACCTCAGCCCTAACTTTCGCTTGCACAACTTCTGGGTAGTCCCTGGCCGAGCGCAAGTTACGGGGAGACCGGACCCATAAAGGACCCACTATTGGCAGAGAAAAACCGAACGAAAAACCTTCTAACAAAAAAGAAGCGTCCTCCTTATGAGGATATAGACCCAACCAGCGAGCTAGTGCAGCTAAACAAATAGGCGAATGAGCCTTAACCAGCTCCTTTTGACCCTTCACGATCCTGGGTGGCACTAGCAGACCCTCTACGGCAATCCTTGGCTGGATGTTCCCCCCCGCAGAGACGACAGGAGTGACGAAAACGACAGGACGACCCCCGTGTACACCGGGAGTCGTTGAAAGCAAAACACTTGCCCTTCATAACTCCCGTCGCCCCCGTCCTGCCACTAGCATAACCCTTGCGAGGATGCATCCCGTCCAAAGGGGGCCTACGCTGCTGCGACACCTCTAACCACACCTCTACGTCTTTTGCTCCGAACGGAATAATCTTGCTGCCATCATGCTTTCTTCTAAATTGCACGTCGTATTCCCGCCATGCCAAGGCCCGCGAACGGACAAACATGTCTAGCACTAAAAAAATATATCTCACTATGTTTACATGTTCATCCGCTCGCGTCTCCAAATAGCACGCCGCAAATACCAGCATGCCCTTCAACCAACTGGTGAAACTACAGAAAGCCTCCTCGCCCATACCCCCCGCCTTCTTAGCCTGACCAAAAGCCTTTTTCATATCTTCGGTAAGCGTAAAGAAGTCGACAAATTTACCTTTACGAATTCTCCCCCTCACACTCTTTCGCAGGCCGCGAAGAACGGCGGTGTTCGCACAATGCACTGAATCAGCCCCTGCCGCCACTGTAGCTAGCTCCACACTAACGCCCTGTGCAGCTGTACTCACTGACTTCTTGGCTAAACGCCTGGCAACCATTTTGGCTATTTTACGCGGGCGCGCAGGGGAACCAGAAGAATGAGAAGAAGAGGAGGAGTCAGACATAGACGAACAAGAAGACTCATGCTCACCAGCACCAGATGGACCCGGAACAGCTCCCTCGACTTGCTCATTCGTCGTGGCCGAAGACTCGCCTGTCGTCCCTTTCTCCGCGCACACCGGATCAGCTGCTGCAACAGTGATTGGTTCGCTTGACGGAGCCTCGATCGCCCTCCGATTATCTGCAACCGGGGTAGACTGGTGAACAACAGGACTGGAAGTCACTACCATCTGCGCGGGGGGGGGGGTGGGAATGCCGGGCGTAGGCGGAAGGGGTGCAGGCGCGGCTAACAGACGAGCCGGAGGCACCAGCGTGAAGTTGGGCGTCGCGGACAAACTGGTGGAGGTTTGACTGTACATGACAGGAGATGCGGAAGGTAGCATCGGCATGGAAGCCGATGATGCGCTTTGCTGCGAAATTGGCAAATAAGGGAAATAAAGCTGCGGATGAAAACCTGAGAAAGGGTAAGGTCCAAAAGTGGCCCCAGAGTAGTTGGGATAAAAAGGCGGAGAGGACACAACTGAGGTGGAGGGATAAATGGGGGGGGCCGCCCCGGAGCTCCATGAAGCCTGACCCCAGGATGAGCCGACTGACAAGGGGGGCGCATTATAAATGGGAGGTGGGGCACTGTTGGCGGGGAACCATGGATTCTGATAGGTGGAAGGGACAGCTTGCCTAGGCCAAAATTGGGCAGGTTGACTAAGCATGGGGCTGATAGACCCAGGGGTGCTACTCAAAATGGCCACCGGGGTTAAGATGGCCGCCGGGCCCGACGTGCAGACCAGGCCTGCGGGACCCCCCGCTCCCCGGGGACCAAAACCTAATGACCCCACGTGACCCGCGACGCTAACCGCCGGCGGGCCCAATGCAGAGTAACCAGCGGGAGGCGCGAGCACTTGCGCCCCCGCCGGTGCAGCGTAAGCGGCAGCCGACGTGTGGCTGATGGGCGCCGGCAAGGAGCGTCCAGCGGACGCTCCCGACGGCGGGCCCGATGCAGAGTGACCAGCGGGAGGCGCGAGCACTCGCGCCCCCGCCGGTGCAGCGTAAGCGGCAGCCGCCGCGTGGCTGGTGGGCGCCGGCAAGGAGCGTCCATCGGACGCTCCCGTCGGCGGACCCGAAGAAGAGTAACCAGCGGGAGGCGCGAGCACTCGCGCCCCCGCTGGCGCAGCGGAAGTGCCAGCCGCTGCGCGACTGCTGTGGGACGGCGAGGAGCGTCCATCGGACGCTCCCGCCGGAGCCGCGTGGGGAGTGAGTCGGCCCGGGGAGGTTGCCGAGTGCACCACCTCCGCCGGGGTAGTAGGACCCGCATGATGCGCTGGTGCAGCCGCACCAGCGTGCACGGGAGGAGGGGGAGCCGATGGGAAGGACGGCAGTATCAAAGATGAGGTGGGGGGGGAAGGAGGACGTGGGGACAGCACAGGTGGGGAAAGGGGGGGAAGCGGACGCGCAGGGGGCAAGCTGAGGGGGCTAGCATAATCAGCTAGCTGACGGGGTGGGGGAGCAGAGCGACGTGGGCGAGGCATGATCAAACTAAGCTGCTTGGGCTATGGCACAGGGGCACTGGTACTTGGCTTTCAAAATTTCTTTCAAAGAGGCTGATCCCAAGGACCACAGGCTCCTATATAGTCCCCTATAACCACTCCCCCAAACTATATGACTGGCCCTTGGAAGCAGCTGATCACACCCAAACTAATACTCAATTTACCCAGCAACAAGGCTGTCATTCAAAACACACTGTCAGTAAAAACTAATAATCTTAACACTCCTCAATCCTATTCATATTTCGTCATTCATTCTATACTGCTGATATTGTGGCTTCACAAGTGAAATGAGTAATGCTGCAGTGCCCTCCCAGGGTGCTGACATGACCTGGAAGACGCCAACCGACAGCAGCACAGCTCCACACGCCAGGAGTGAAACAGCGGGGTCGCGATGACGTCATCGAGCGGTGCCGACCAGGGGAGCAACCAATGACCAGCCAGAGTAGGTAGCCATGACAACAAGGCAACCAACTGAAAGGTAACCATAATAGTAAAAATAAAAACATGCCCAATATCACACATCAAACTGAAACAAAACAAACACGTTTGTGAAATACACACAGTGCTTCTTGTGAAATGGTATCATTGGCATTATATTTCTGTATTTTATTATAACCTTTATTTACTTAAATTTTACTAATTCTACTCCAATTGCCCTGTAATAACTACAGGTGAAACTAAAATAATGTGAAAAGGTTGTGAAAACACCCTTTTTCACTTTATTTTAGTAAAAATAATGTTAATAAATAGAGCCCGGTGGGCTCTATTTATTAACATTATTTTTACTAAAATAAAGTGAAAAAGGGTGTTTCACATTATTTTAGTTTCACCTGTAGTTATTACAGGGCAATTGGAGTAGAATTAGTAAAATTCTACTCCAACCCCCAGTATCACTTATTTTTAGTAAAGCAGATCGCATTTCCCATAATTGTAATGGGAAATGTGATCTGTGTGCAAGTTACTAAAAATAAATTGTAAAAAAAATACCGGGGGAAGCCCTGTGATAATAACGCCACCTGGAGGTGGTGTTATCCAGGGTCTCCCCCGGTTACCGGGCTCCCACTCTGCTCTAACGGGGAGAGCAGAGGCGGGAGCCGGTACCAGTAATCAGCTATGTGGTCTAAGTAGACCGCAAGCTGATTACTGTAAAAAAAAGAAAAAAAAATTAAACATTATTTTTTTTCCTTACCTGAATCCAGGGACCAGTGATTGGGCCTCCGGTGATGGCTCCTCTCCGGTCAGCTGGTCTCCCACAGTGCACTGGGGCCCGGTCATCAGGTGATCGGGTCCCAGTGCAGTATGGGAGATCACCTGATCGGGAAGCCCGGAGAAGATCACCGGAGGCCAGGAGGATGCAGGTAAGTGTAATGAAGGGAGGGGGGGGTTGCGGGGGGATCGCGGGGGCGGGGCTTAGCGCCGGGGGTGGGGCTTAGCGTCGGTGGGGGGGTAGTAGCGGTGGTCGGTCAGCACATGCGCGGGCTCTTAGTCGCGGTATTTTTTCAAAAAATACCGCGACTAGAGTGCGGATGGGATCCGCAGGGACAGAGCTTTATCGCAAGCTCTGTCCCTGCAAGGGATTTATAGTAAATCCCTGTGATATTGCCTGAATTCGCAATGCGAATTCACTCGGTAATATCACACTACAATCCGCATTCAGTATGCGGATTGTAGTAAATAGAGCCCACCGTGTGTAATGTAGTATTGAGAGTTTTTGGTCGAGTTTTTTTTTTTTTTAAACTGTTTGCATCGCTGAAACTTGGGTGAGTTTACAATTTGTAAACTCTCAAATTTACAAAGAAGTGAGTTTAGTTGAGAGAGAGTTTTCTGATGGTGAAGCAGATCGAGATTTCTCCCCGAGTAGCAAGTTTAGATAAGATTACTCACCCGAGATTGCAGTGTTTTCTCCTTGCAAATCTCTCCTGAGCTAGCAGCCTGCACACATCAGTGAGATGCTTGTGTGTTAGACCTGTGAAAAATGGGTTAAATGTTTTAAAAAAAAAAATGCATAGGGTCCCCCCCAAAGGCAAACCAGCCCTGGACTTGTCAGCCTGTCCTTTTACCTAAAATTATGGGGAACAAAATGAGTAGGGTTCAATCGTAAGTTAGGAACCAGCACCTGGCTGCATGGCCAGTCCTGGTTTTAAATATAAGGGGGAGAAAAATAAACATGCCTAGGGGTCCACCTATATTTAAAACCAGCACCAATCCCAAACCGACCGGCTTTTTCATCCCATCCATGAGTTTACCAGGTGTGGCAGCCATGGTGGGCGCACTATGAAGGTTGCACTGTGGGTGATAAGCCATACAAGGACCCAAGGAATATATGGGAGAACTGACACATATGTGGCAGTATGATATACCCTGTGTGAATAGATCCACATGAAGTACATTCTGCCCATGGAGGATGCACTTCAGTGGAGGTATAGCATACAGTGGATGTATAGCACACCAGTATAGCATACAGTGGGGTGGAAGTACATTTTACAAAACAGGGAATAGTAAATACAGCACACAGTACTGCAGTTTGGACATGAGATTTACGGGTGACAAACATTTAAAATATGAAATGCACTGAATTAATAGATCCAAGTGTTTGTTCATCCTACCCGAGAATGAACCATCTGAGGCAGCCATCTGGGGCGCACTGCGTAGGTTACATCTGGCAGGGTGTGCAAGTAGCAGAAGTAGAATGTCCAGGTGGAGGAAAAAAAAAAAAAAGAATAAATGGTGACCGCATTTTAAGTAAAAAAAAAAAAAAAAAAGTACACATACACACCATCTAAAGTACAGCTTTATTACATATCTAACTCACACATAATTACCTGCTGCCAGATGTTCACATCCACTTGTCCCATCGAATCCACTGGAGCACCTGGAAAAAAAAACCCCTTAATACTCCCCTCCCTGGTCTCCATAGCACCCCTGGGTCTTGGCAAATAAAAAAAAAATCACAAGCCGGACCAGACATTTACATTAGTGGTGTACAGTATGTGTGTGACCACATACACAGCTAACCGGCTCCTGACTGCTCAGTTTGAACTGTCAGGAGCCAGTGGCCGCTAACTGTACAGTGGCCGCTGATTTGGCTCCAGCTCCTGACTGACTAGTCCACGTGGGAACTGTCGGGATCCTACGTAATTTTTTTTTTTTAAACCTTAACCATTACAATACTGATTCAATGCAGAAACATACACACATCACACTGATCTGTGTATGTTTCTGCCAAACTCACAGGTCAGGAGGTTAGGTGTTTGAAACTTCAATTTATCAGTGAGTTTGCTACACTCTCACCCAAGATTGTAATCTCTATTCCTGGTAAATTCCCGAGTTGCATCTTTTTCATGAAAAGTACTTCCGAGTTTGGCTGATGGTGAGTTGATTTGAGTTTGCGATCTCACATGAGTTTTACCTGTGAAAAGAAAGAAATCTCACCAGAGTTTGCCTTTAGTAAATTTGCGAGTTGAAAAAAAAAATGCCTAAACTCATCTGAGATTGTAATCTTGACCAAACTCTAATCTTAGTAAATTTACCCCTTAGAGTAAAAAAACAGAGTTCAAGTACAACTGTTACATTTGTCACAAAATAGGTAATGCATTTGATGGTGTAAATGCTATGCAGAATGAGAAGTGCAACAGCAAAGTTGATGAGTCAGCTTTCAGTGTCAGACAGCTGCACAATATATTGCTGGTATATTGATTCAGGTGCTGCCAGGTACTTCAGCTGCAATGTAGAGTGGTTTACTACACCTGTAATTCTATAAGAATTGGAAATTGTGTTTACAGCTAGAAAAGTTGAGACATTCACTACTCTTTTAAAATTGGAGACTAAACCAAAGTCACAGATATGGGAGCAAAGCACATAGACATCTGTGGCTCAGAGTAAAGAGGTCACAGAATCCTTTTAGCAGAATTTAAGTGCATTGTGTGGAACAAAAGAGGGACTATAATAGCAACAAGTACCCGGTGCCATCAATTATATATCCTTGGCACACAACAGTGGTATGCGATGATGACGTCTGACTCGCAATCTATAGATCTCTGGCACAGAAGATTAGGTTACCTTGGATATGATAAAATGTCCAGAAATTACTGAATGAGATGGTTACAGGAATATCTGTGACTGATACAATAAAAGAACATGTGTAACTGTTAGAGCCCAGAATCTGCAAATAGAGCTGAAGCACCCCTGGAGTTTGTGTAGACAGATGAGTGTGTGGTCCAATAGAAGCCAAATCAATAAGTGGATACATATATTTCATAACATTTATAATTTCACAAGAATGAGACCAGTTTGATTTTCAACCACTCTTGTTGTCTACTTTTTAAAAAAAAATTCTGAAGTGATGAAGAAAATTGCAAACTGGTCACAGACTGAAGACCTTGAGATCTAATAATGGAGAAGAATGGTTAAACAAAGATGTGAGTGTCTTCCTAAAGAAGCATGGTATTGAACTCAATTGGCCATCGCATACATGACCGAACAAAATGGCATAAGAATGCAAACTGCACACTAGTGGAGAGAAGAAGATGTATGTTGAAGGATGCTGTGTGGAAGCAGTGTCCATGGCAGTTAACCTGAAGAATTATATTCCAATACAGTAGTTGCCTTAAAATACAAAACGCCATTTGAAGTGTGGTCTGGAAGAAGCCAAGAGTTAGATATCTTTAGAGTTTTTGGGAGTACCGCTTATGTACACCTACCCAAAGAAAGAAGATGCAAGCTGGATTCAAAGTCCATGATGTGTACCGTGCTCCGTTATTTTCCATGAGAGTTAAGGGTACAGACTCTGTAATCCTAATATTAGAAAGCTTGGCAAGTTAAGAGATGTTATATTTCTAGAAATAACACCAGAGTTGCAAATGCAGAACAAATGTGTCATTGGATATGCCAGTAGTTGGAGATCTATCTGAATCAGAGACTATCAGCATAGACATCCAGCCACAGAAAATAACTTATGCGAGTTCGAACATTGGAAAGCCACCAAGGAAATACTATGAGGAATTTGCAAATTTCGAATTCAGTAAACCTCAAGATATCCAAGAGCCACAGTCGAGAACCGCCTGGACATTTCCACTGTAAAGAAAATATTAAATAACCATAGGACTCACACATCGACTAATTTAATCCTTTATTGCACACACTTACAAACTTCATACTGGCCTCTCCTTGATGGTGCTTGACCCCCTTGTCCATGTAGAAGTCCTGTCTTGAAGAAAATAAAATGCAGTTTCCTGAGCCCACAGACATGCTGTACAGTATACACAGTACAGGACTGAATAAGCGGGTTCCCTGCACTATAGGGCTAATTGGCTGAGAGTCCGACCAATCAGTCAGTGTGTGAGTCCTGTCTTTTTAATATAAATATATTTTATTTACAGTAGGGGCACAAGTGCTTTCAGCCGAGGACTGGTTAATCTTCGGGAGGACCATAGACAAGTGTAGGAGGGTTGCCTGGAAACCCCTCTCCCCAGCCCAAATAGAAATTGTATATAATACAATAGTGCTTCATGTTCTTGTATGTATCACAAATGAAATAATTAGCCCAACCTGTGGATCTTTTAACATGTCAGCCAGTAATAAATACCCCTGTGCATCAACTTAGAGATCTGGGAAACATGCACTGGTAGGGTTAATTATTAATACTGTTATCCAGTGCATAATGAGACCGATATGTACATATGTGTCCACGACAGTGCTAGGTTCCTCTGCTGCTCCCGCAGACTCCTGTTTTGCTCCCATGCTCTGGAATGGTGCTCACAGGTGAAATAAAATCATTCAGCTCAGGCAGGATGGCCCTACTGCTGCATCTAATGACTTACTGTGATTGCTGGATCTTTCTATGTTGGAATTATGACACATACCCAGCTTTAATATGCATCATACAAGTGTAGTAAGTGCTAAATATGTCCTCTTCATGGACTGGCCACAATCACTCTAAAATCAACATTTGGAAACCCGCCCCCTTTAAAAATCCTGCATTTGTCATGGGGGGGAGCATTTTAAATTTGGGGTCCCTACTTTTCTAAGGCTTTCTATCCCTGGGCTTACCTGTTTACATTATGGCAGAGGGACCCCATGCTGTGAATCCCTGCTATAGTGTAAGCCCCCTGTCTGGTTCATTCTGCTGCTGATTTTCCTGTACCAGACTGGGCTCAGTGGTCTGGGGCCAGTTATGTTTTTGGAGTGGGACCCGCGCAATTTATGTTTAGAAAATGAACCCTTTATTTTCACTTTTAAACACAAAAGCTTGCATGGATCTTAATGATCGGTGCGGTGCTTTGAATCCACTGCAGATTTATGCTTTGATTTGTCAGCAGAGTCTATTGTAGAGGTTCCGAAATGTGGTCCTCAAGGCTCCCCAACAGTCCAGGTTTTAGACATATCCATGGTTGAGCACAGATGACTTAATTAGTACCACAGTCAATTTGATTTAACCACCTGTGCTCAACCATGGATATCTCTAAAACCTGAACTGTTGGGGAGCCTTGAGGACCGCGTTTGGGAACCTCTGGTCTATTCCAAACAGTGCAATTTGACTGATCTCGCACACAACAGGACTGAGTATCACTAGACAGTCGAATACTCTTGTGTTTTCGATTGTAAAACATTCCAGTGATGTCCAATTACATTTAGAACTGAACGCATTAGTGAAAGTAATGATGATTATGATTTAGACACAGAAATTGAGGATGTTACTGTGGAAGTGCAACAGAATGAGAGGGATATTGTGTATTTGATACTAATGAGGATGTTGATGTTTAACAAGAACAAATTGATAAATTCAGTAGGATGATATTTGTGTCAAAGTAAGTGTCAGGAATCTGGATTTTGTTTGTGGACACAAGAACTGGGACCTTTGGGCTGTATTGAAGAGGCTGATATGAGTGATGTCTGTATATGAAGAGCTAGAACTCTCTATTAGGATAACTGGGCTGGAAATAGGTGACCGGACTGGAAGTTGGAGGTGACTGGACTGGGATCAGTTATACTGGATGTTGGGCTGGGATTGGTTAGACTCAATTACCAGGCTGGGACCGGCTAATATACACAGATGCTGGGCTGAAAATGGTTAATATACACAGATGCCATGCTAGAAGCAGCTAGGCTCAATTGCTGGGCTGGGACTGGCTAATATACACGGATACTAGGCTGGAATCGGCTTGGCTCAATTACTGGACTGGGACTGGCCAATATACATGGATATCAGGCTGGGACCAACTAATATACATGGATGCTGGGCTGGAACCAGCTAAACTGGGTTCAGTAGTGTTGCTGGGCAGATTAGAACAGATAACTGAATAGACCAAACTGGAACTGGTACAACTGTAAACAGTAGTGCTGCAGAACAAGTCAACGCTGGAAGCAAAATTAACCAGGCTGGGACTGGTATTGCTGGGAGCAGTAGTGCGGCAGAGCAGGTCAAGGCTGTAAACTGAATTAATCAGGCAGATCCAGGAGACAGCAGACTGTAGCACCCTGGAGTTTGGATTAGCTGAAGATCCACAGGTGGAAATATCAATTAGGGTTAAGACTCAATGAAGCACTATGATCTGTAGAATGGAATCCAAGCAATGTATGACACAGGATACATTGGGTTTCACTGTAGCTTGGACGCTGTGGGTCACAGCAGCACTGCTACTTGGAAGCACATAGTAGCTGCAGATGGCAGATAAATCCCAGCAGTACTAAAACAGCAGTATCTATCAACAACACCAACTCATTCACAGACCATTGCAAATCAGCATTGCACCAGACCACTTTATTTTGTTACAGGGAGGGGAAACTTATCCCGACACATCACTTACTTCACAACCAGACAGGCTTAGGTGACCGGGAAGATGGGTGGGGCCGCATGTCTCCATACCACAGGTACCGGTCTCACCATTATTTATTTATTACCAGTTATTTATATAGCGCACACATATTCTGCAGCGCTTTACAGAGAATATTTGGTAATTCACATCCGTCCCTGCCCCAGTGGAGCTTACAATCTATGTTACCGACCACATGCACACACTAGGGTTAATTTGTGTTGGGAGCCAATTAACCTACCAGTATATTTTTTGGAGTGTGGGAGGAAACCGAAGTACCTGGAGGAATCCCACGCAAGCACAGGGAGAATATATAAACTCCACACAGGTAGGGCTATGGCGGGAATTGAACCCATGACCTCAGTGCTGTGAGGCAGTAATGCTAACCATTACACAACGTCTGTGCTGCCCAAATAAGTACCCTGAACATCAACAGAGCACAGGTTCGGATCCATTCACAGTAAGTGGCTGACCCCGTGCAAATAGGCTCTTTATGACTTTTTTTTTTTTTTTTTTTAACACATGTATGTGATTTTACTACAATGACTGTGTTTCCAACAAGTGGCAAGTAAAACTATGAAAGCAGTATTATTCATGCTACAGAAAATATCCATCCAAGATCTGCGCTATAAGATTTGTTTGGTTACATGTAGCAAGCTATTTGGCTGTGTGTTGTAATTCCATCTAAAAGTATACCCACACACTTGACAAAAACAATTTGTCGACACAGCGCTCAATCTAGTATCTTGGATACTTATGGTGTCAGGTCTGAGAGAACTATAAGCACTTATACCGAGATATAGTCCGCTCATTAATAATATTAAGGCTTGGGAATGGTGTCCCATTTAGATCTGTCTTATTAACATGATCCTTTAAATTGTGGTTTTATGTGATATATTTTTATGTGTACAATTTCTATGCATTAAATTATTTTACTTTTACTGTGTTATACCCTGTTAGTAGTACAGCACTCCACCCATTTCTTTTTTGCACATTACCATATGAGGGCCAGCTCCTCACTGGTAGCAGCAGCCCTTTTTCAGGTGTACACAGGATCCCACTGTGTGGAACACATCTTATAACGTATAGCGCCCTCTACTTGTGGTTTGCTTATTCACAGACCATCTACTCTCTATATTACTGGCTTCACTAAGAAACATACTGATGGCAATATGTTGGATAAACTCAGGGATGTGATAACAAAATGGCTTACACCACTAAGACTCTCTGTCATTTCTGATAATGCAAGTAACATTCTACGCACATTACATGTTCAGATTCACCCAGTGTACAGTACCATGTTTTGTGCAAACAATACATTTGTTGGTTCAAAATCTCTAAAAAAAAAAAAAAGAAAGGTCCATGCAGGAGATGCTGACTGTGGCCTGTAAAATGTTACACTAAAGAATACTCAAGTTTTATGGAAGGTACTGAAAGGATATGAAATTGGAACCAATGATGTGAGTTCAGACACTGCCAGCAAGAGTCCTGTCATACCCTTAATTAAACTGCTGGAAAAGCAGCTAAAGAAAATTGAGGCGATAAAATGAAACGATTCCACTAAGTTTTTTGGACTTGTAGATCAAGTTCTTTATTCGCTTCACTAGGACCCAAGGGTTTGCAATATCTTGCAATTAGATCACTATGTTTGGCAACCATATTTGATAATAGGTTTAAGACCTATGTAATGTCTTTCTTTCCAACTGGCACAGATCTTAAGAGATGCAAAGAGCTCCTTGCAAGCAAGTTGTCAGCTCAAGTGGCACATGACATGAAGTCTCCTGCTTCAGTTTCTCCTGCAAATGCTGCTACCAGGAAATAATGTGACCTATTCCAGGAGACCCCATAGTTATGATGAGTCAACTCAGTGCACCAGAGTGAAACAACATTGTGACATCTGGTCAGGCTTAAAAGAATTGCCCACATATATTGACACTTCTAGTGTGACTCCGGGCCTGATTCAAACCCACTCGCAAGGCTGCATTTGCATGCAGCTGGCTGATTTTCGCTATCTGCACATGCCGAAAAGACGCAGTGTGCGTGCGCAAACCAGACCACGATCGCACGCTAAGACATAGTGGGCATACTAATGTCTTGCCATGTGATCGCAGGATTTGCATACTTTAGCAGCTGATGGCTGCGTGCGAACACATCCTACGAGCAGGTCTGAATCGAGCCCTCAATCTGATACAGTAAGCATCAATAGAATGGTGGAGGATTAGTTTATTGATAATGTACAATTTAGCATCGCACAATGGGCCCAATTCAGACCCGCTCTCTAGGCTGCATGTGCACGCAGCTGGCCGATCTTCGCTATCTGCGCATGTGTGAACTGGCCACTGTGAGCGGGAAGCGATCGCACTCCAGCCATAGACTGCTTGTGAGTGACAGAAGGTGCAGTTTGTAGGTGGTGACAGGGGGTGGTCCATGAAAACGGGGGAGTGGATGTGCGTTCCAACAGTGTTTCTTGGGCATGCAAAATTAACATGGAGCATTATTGCACACATCACCTGGCTGTGTTTCACACTGCAGCAAACGCAGTGCTTGCGGTTGGGTAGGGTCAGCCTCAAGTGCTGCGAGCGGCTCCAAAGGCACTCGATGTTAATGATTTTACATACACTTCCTGGAGATGACTTGTGCTGCGAAGGGAAAGGGGGCATCATTAGAGTGGCTTGCAATCGCACTGCCGTCGCATGCAAAGACATAGTGGGTGTACTACTGTCTTACAGTGTGATCGCAACCTTTGCATATATTAGCTGAGTGGCTGCGTGCGAACGCATCTAGTGAGTGGGTCTGAATCGAGCCCAAAGTCCCTTTTGAATACTGGGAGAAAAAAAAGGCAATTTTGCGCCCCTTGTACAAGCTAGCTTTGCTTTACTCCCTCCATTGTGTATTTGGAATGAGGGTTTAGCACAGCCGGGAACCTTGTGAGCGATTGGTATAGGAGGCTACTTCCAAAAAATGTGGACAAATTGAAGGTTCTACAAAATGAACTATAAATTCTATGAGGAAGACCTTTGCCACCAATTACAACAAAGTACAGATACTTCTGTAATGGTGGATCCCAGTGGGAATGAGCTAACATTGTGTGATGAAGATATTAACAACAGTGATGAGGGTGATGATGAGGATAATTAACACTGTTAGCCTTAAGCCCATTGGTAGCTTGGTTTAACCAAACCAACATGATGATTTCTTTTGTGTGAGCCCAAACAAATCATGCATTTCAGCCATAAAAGTGGCAGTCACTGTCACTGAAGTGCTTGGTTTGTTAAACTGTGTATGTGCTTGTTAGTATACAACCAGAACAATTCTATCATGCACCACTTTTCATTATGGACTTTTGCCAAAATTGATTGTGTTTGATAGGCAGCGTAAATTATTGTGCTTTATTGGTTTTGACCCTGAATAAAAATAATTTTAATACAAAGCATAGTTCTCACTGCATGAAGACAAGGTTACAAGTTTCCAAGCGATTATCACCACTATGCTACCATACAATGAATGTGATAGTGTGTTGTATGTAAGGTGGTGGGCTCATATTGCTTGCATAAGAGGTGTGCAATTCATGCAAGTAAATGCTACTGCATCATCAGAAATCGGCAGTGAAGACTGAGTGATGTCTGTCATTGTCATCAGACTATAAACGAAATATATGCCAAATGTAATAAACATACAAAGGGCCTGATTCACTACCATTCGCAACTTCGATTTCACACGCAATCGGATGATTGTTGTGTTCTGCGCATGCATATGCACCGGCCACTGCAGTGACTACACAGACCCATCAGAAAGTGACTGACAGGAAGTGCCATTTGTGAAAGGTGACGGGGGTGGTTGGCGAAACACAGGCATGCCAGTGTGTTCGGACGCCGTTGTATGGGCAAGCATAAATTATTCGCTGCTATGCCTTATGTAGTTTGAGTACTCACAGCGTGCAATGAAGTTAGCATTTCCTGAGTAAGGTCAGACCTTGTACTAGTGTGCGTGAGTGCGATGGTACTCGATTGTACCGATGGTTTCGCAGTCTTGCTACACATTACGATGTGTGTAAGGTAAAGTGGGCATCATTGTGTTGTGCTGCGATGACATAGCGATCGCAATGGGTTAGCATAATATTGCAGTCAGACTGCATGCGTAATCGCTATTGCAATCGCAGTTGCGATCCATAGTGAATCTGGCCCAATGTTTTCTAACTAACGCTTTTTATATAAGATTTGTATAGATTATTTTTTCGGTAACAATTTGCCTCATCCCCATAACCACTTACCCCTGTCGAGGGCAGATTGTTACAATTATTTTTGTTCTGAAAAACATGTTTTTCATTGTTAATAAGATGAAACCTACATCAAAAATAATAGAAGACAGAATACTGTTTTATTGTAAATTTTCTGTTTAGTTTTAAAGAAATCCAAAACCAAATGACGATGTAGATTTAGAAGCACAACACAGGGGTCTGAGCTCACCTCCGCTAAAGACACACCAAGCGGTAATTGAGCATTTGAGAAGGGTCTTAACTAGGGGTATACAACCGGATCCGCCATACAGAGTGCAGGGCTCTGTGGGCGGCACCGTCCCTGCACCTTGGCCTTGCTTCTGGCTAGCTGGGTGCCTGGAATTGCACCCTGCAGCCAAGATCGCTGCTACAGTACTGCTTGAGCATCCTTTAGACAGCGTGTACAGCTGATCTGAGCATCCTCAAGATGCTCCTGTCAGTGCTGCACTTAGCAGTGCTGCCAGCCCCTCTGTGTGATGTAATGATGGCATGCATGCAATGCCATGACATCGGGAACTCAGGGAACAGTCTGTCACAAGGCCCATTTGTGCCCTGATACGGCATTGCACCAGGGAAGGCCTTGTAGCTCTATTTGCACATTCAGATGTATGACTGTATACCAGGGAGGGGTTTGTAGCAGTATTTGCATAAAGGCCTGAAGCAAGACCAGCACAAATGGACGTGGTTTGGCCCATAGTGTTCAATTACTGTAATATAATTTTGAAGTTAAAGCTACACTTCCACATAACATTCTCCATTTTAAAATGGGTGAGTTGTTGGGTGTGAGTATTAAGAAGCTTCAAGCAACATACTTGTATCAGTTAGAGAGAAGTGCTCTCTCCTCCTGTGTGCAGTGATACGCCAACATGATGAGGTCCCCGCTGTGTAGTGAGCAAACTCCATTCATGCTATTGTGTACAGTGCCGCAGTACTTAGCTCCTTTGTGTGACCCCAGCCATTACTTGTATTACCACTGTTACTCTGTACACCTCTGTTACACTGTATGCTGCTGTTACCAAATGAACCCACCATCCTGGTTAAGGACATCTGCGTAGCCTCCAATTCACATTCCACTGACACAGGTTCTACCAATCCTAATATATGAACACAAATATCCTGACTCACTGACTCATCAACACCCAGCCCAAACCTCTGGACCTAGAAACATGACAATTGGGGAGTATATTCCTTTCATGACCTAAGCACCTATTAAGCAGTGATTTTACGAAATTTGACTCCTATGGGGCTGAAAAGAGGGTAATATGTTTTTTCTCGACCAAAGGAATTGGGTGACAAAGCAACATTGCCCAAGTGCTGCAGAAATGTGAGCTCATTGTCTGGGATGAGAGTACCATGAAGCATTGAGCAGAACCCTCAATGACATCAAGAACAATAATGGAGTGATGGGGGGTGTCACCATGCTTCTAGTTGGAGACTAACAGCAGACTCTGCCAGCAGTATCAAGGGGAACTGGAGCTGATGAAGTTAAGTTAATCAAGGCATTGTATCTGTGGCCCCTCATCTGGAAACTATCTCTTAGGAAGAACCTTAGGATCCACTTCTGGGACATTGTCTCTGCTGGGCAATTCTCCGAACTGCTATTCAAAATAAGGGACAGAGAGTATCTCAAGTCTGAGGGAAAGGTGACCATCCCTGCAGGCCTAGGCACAATAGTGAATTATCCTAGCAGGCTTCACAGCCAGAATATACCCTTATAATGCTGACATCCATAAAAAGTCCATGGACTGGCTGTGTGAGCATGCCATTCTGACCCCCAAGAACAATACGGCTACTGTCACTAATGACACTCTACTTCAGTCGTTCGAAGGGGCAGAAATGGAATATAGGTCTGTGGACTCGGTAGTGCAAATGGATGATGCGGTCTACTACTCCGTGGAGTTCTCCAACACCCTCAACCCTCCTGGCCTTCCAGCCCACAAGATTCTCCTCAAAGTGGGGGTTGCACTGATATTGCTGTGGAACCTCAACTCGCCCAAACTCTGGCATCAGGCTGCAAGTAAAGGCCCTCCACAGGACTGTCATCAAGACCACAGTGTTCACCCGCCCCTGCTTGGCGGGAGTGGGTGTTCATACCACTCATATCATCAGAGTTCAATAGGCTGCAGTTCTCCCTCAAGGTCTGCTTTACAATGACCATCAACAAGTCCCAGGGGCAGTCACTGAAGGAAGACGGGATTGACTTGATGAAGGACTGCTTCTCACATGGGCAGTTCTAGGCTTGCTCCAGAGTGAACTCACCCAGCAGCCTGGTGATCCTAGTACCTGAGGAGAGAACCATCAATGTGGTTTGCAAAGAAAACCTTAAGTAGAGAAAACAAGGTTTACATATGTCTCTTAACTGACCTTCAATTCATTCATATTAAATACAAGTTTAAAAAAAACTAAATTTAATTAAATGGATACTACAATGCTCTTTGAGCTAAGCATATAAGTTAAGTTAAAATTTGGTGAAGGAAATGGAAAAATCAAATATCTAAGGTCTACCTGGGTAAAACTGGGCACATCAGCTAGTAGGTTATACTAATAGGTTATGGGCCCAGTATCCCGAGTGTGAAGTATGTATACAGAAATATCTTGTATTTATATCAAGACAGAAAATGCACAGTGAAATAGCCAGCATGAGCTTTGTAAAACGGAGAGGATTAGATAATTATGCCACATGGAAATTTGCTATAGAGAGGCAGCTAAAGCAAGACAAGTGTGGAATATCACAAATGAGCCAGGTGACGATCCAAATTCTGATGAAGTGGATAGAGCCATGGGAACCATTGGCTTAGCTATAGAATAGCATGTGTATTCCATATTTCACATGAAAGTGTAAGCACATGGCATGTGGATAGCCTTGCAGGCACTATAAGAAGATAAAGGTCTGATGAGGAGGATACACTGTATGGTACCAAAGTGAGTGCAGACAGAGACCTGAATGAGTACATTGACAAGATGTTATCCATATCTTCTTTACTCACAAAGGACACTAAGCCAAAAAGACCTTAGTACAAGTGTTTCATATGTCACGAAGTGGGACATAAGGCCTCTGAATGCAGATTGAAAGATTACAGTAGTGTGCAAAAGAAGCATGAATAAAGAAATGAGTTAGGTTTAAATGTCATGGACAGTCACAGGAAGGATTGCTTGTGCATGGACTCAGGAGCCACAAGGCATTTCAGCTGCAACCAAGAATGGTCTACATCATTGAGCATGTGCAACCCTATATCAGTCAGAGGGTTCAGAGATAAAGGGGTAAATTTACTATTGGTCGATTTGCAGCACGATTTGAGGAGTGATTTAGCACTTCTCAAATCGCATGCAGTGAAAACCTTTTTTTCACTGCATTTACTATGGGTCGATTTTGTGTTGCGATTTGCAAAACAAATTAGATTTGAGTCGGTTTTGAAGAGTGATTTGTTGTTTGATTTGGCAAGTTCATGTCCAAATCGAATGGCAAATCACCCTTCAAAACGAACTGCAAATCCCCGACACAACGAACTGCTTCATGCTTTCACTTTCAGCATGAGCAGTTCGTTCTCACACAGATACATGCAGACATCAGTGAGATGCCTGCATGTATCTGCCTGTAAAAAGTTATTTAAAGAGTTAAATGAAAAAAAAAAGTGAGGTCACCCCCTAAATCAGAACCAGCCCCGGACTGCTGAAACCCAGTTCTGGTTGACTAAGTACAGGGAAAAAATGACGTAGGGTCTCCCTGTACTCAGTGCAACCAGCACTGGGCTATGGGGAGCATAGCTGGTTCTGGTTTTACAGGGAAAAATATGCATAGGATTCCCCTGCAAGATCCAGAACCAGCCCTGGACCCTTTCTAACGGGGGACTGATGCCACAGCCAGGGGAGCCCTATCACTGGGCCCCCCAGCCATAGCATCAGCCCTGACTGTTAGTCAGCCCAGGCATCCCTGGGGAGTTGGAGACCCCTTCAAAAAAAAGGGGGCTCCCTCTCCAGGGCACCCCTAGCCGGGGCTGATAGTCCGGGACTATCCCCGCCACCCCTGGGCGGTGGGTTGATTGTGTAGGTGTGGTGTAAAAATAGATATAAATAAACATTGTCTTTCCAGTAGAACTGCAGGTCCCAGCAAGCCTCCCCCGCATGATGTTCCAAGAAACACACACACACCTTACAAAGTATAACTTTAATACATACATACATACACACACTCACACTCCCCTTCTCCAGTAGGCATCCATGGGTTAAAATAAAAAAATGAAAACCCGACCATCGCTTTAAGGAATAATCATTCTAACCAGAATGATTATTCCTTCCCGAATGAAGTGCACAGACGCGGCTTCATCCTTTGAAGTTCCATGTCTGTGCATTCAGTGGCTGAGAGAGGTCAGGCCCCGCCTCTCAGCCAATGAATTTCTCCTCCATTGTACTCAATGGTGGGAGCCGCAGGGTTACTAAAGTTTATCCTGCGGCTCCCACCATTGAGCTCCCAACTGTCATTTTTCAAACACAGCCTGTGAGATGACAGTTGAGAGCTGATTGGCTGGCACCTTATCACTTTGTTATCACTTTTCACTCTGCTTAGTAAATAGACCCCTCAGTCACCTATGGTATGATAATGTCCAGAAGCTCCTTGATGGGATGGTGACAGGAATAGCCGTGAACAATCCAGAGAGATCAGCATGTGAGAGCTGTATAAAGTGTAAATTGTCCCTTCCTGTTGTCAGCATTGGTAGAATCAATAAGTGGATATCAATATTTCCTGACATTCATCGATGTCTTCACAAGAATGACAAACATTTACTTTATTAAAGCTAAAGGTGAGGTAATAAAGAAAACTGAAGACTACAAGAGTTTGGTGGAGACTCAAATGGGTCAGAAACTGAACATCTTGAGCTCTCACACTGGCGGGGAATATGAGAATAAAAATGTAGTTGTCTCCTTAAAGAAATATGGCATAGTGCATCAGCTAGCCATTTCATACATACCAGACGAGTGGTGTCAGTGAGCTGGCCAAAACACACAATTGTGGAGAGAGGGCCTGATTCGGAGTCAAATGCTCTGAAAGAGCGCTCGCTCTGAATCAGGGCGTTTTTTTTTTTTTGTTTTGTTTTTCGTGCGGCCTCCTGGCCGCTCGCATAGCTGTGGGTGACCACCCACAGCTATTGCGAGCGGCCAGGTGACAGTCGCGATGGTCTCGACCATTGCGACCATCGGGGCTTGCGCTGAGACCCTTGTGGTAGGGTCTCGTTCCTGCAAGCCCCAGTGAGCTTCTGGCTCTTAATAGAGCCGGAAGCTCACCACTGACATCACTCGTGATGTCAGTGGGGCCGCCCCGAAATGGCAGGTATTCCGTCGGGAACGACTCAGTTTGGCCAGCCACCCCCCCATGCCCGCCTCGACAGCTGCCCCCTTTTTGTGCGAGACCCGGAGCGACGGAGCGCCCGTCGCTAGCCGGGTCTCGCGCATGCGCACGCCGGAGCCGGCTCCTACATGCGCAGTGTCCAAACATCGACCCGAGCGGATCTGAATCAGGCCCAGAGTGCAGATTATGCTGAGTGACGCAGGCCTAGATAAGAATTTTTGGGCAGATGCAGTGTATCTGAAAAAACATGCACCCACAGTAGCTGTGAAAAGCAAGGAAAAAATCTAAGCATCAATCATCTCCAAGTCTTTGGGTGCAGAGCATATGCACACATTCCTAAGGAGAAGAGGCAGAGCACATGCAATGCACACATTCCTAAGGAGAAGAGGCAGTTAGGCTTAAGGATCTTACAAAATGTGAGTGCAGGAACTGTCACAATCAGTCAATGCTGGTTCTTATAGTGCTAATTGGAGGTCCCAGGGGTAATTCCTAGGTAAGCTGGCTCTCAATTTGGATGTAATTATGTATGTCCCTTTACCATGAGGCCTTACAATAGACGATTACATGACCCAGAGTGGGTATTGTCATCATGCAGTGTAGGGACCACCAGTATTAGAGAAGCCATGAAGTTGGCCTGGTGGCTTACCATGTATTTGCAAATGCTTGCAACAGATGTCTCTGAATTTCTATTACCATATGCAGTAGTTTTCAGGTATTGTTGCAGGTACAATTTAGTGTGCAGGGGAAAATCTTGGGGACACCCCCCTTTTTGTAACCTATTTAGCAAGCAAAGATAATGCCACTGATATGCTAACAAAGGGACGGACGTCACCATTGCTAAATGTGTTCCTGAAAAAGTGTGCACTGAAATATATTTGAAATGTTGATTTTTCACTGTTTGTTGCATAACCTAAATGTCTTTGGTTACAGGTGGACTTTGCTGAGAAATTTAAGTACAGCCCTGAGCATTGGGGGGTGTTAGGGAGGAATGTGCTACCGCGCTGTCTTCTCCTGTGTGTATGATTCGCAGGGACAGAGCTTCCTCGCAAGCTGAGTCCCTGCGTGCAAGTTTAAGTACATTCAAGTGATTTTTCCTAAAGTCGCAATGCGAATTTAGGTGAGAATACCACACAACAACTGCATTTTAAACGTGGATTGTGGTTAATATGCCCCTATATCTATATGAAAATGGAGCATGTGTAGGTGAGGGGCACTTCACAATGTAACCTGCTACACTAGATTGTAAACCTATCTTACAAATGTACAAGTTATGATTGATGACTGGTTTTACTTTTAATAAAAAATATCTGCTTTAAATCCTATAGCAAAAATCACAGTAAGGTTTTTTAATACCCTAAGAGGGGAGATGTAGCAAATCTTCTAAAGGGCTAGTTTTCCACAGTAACCAATCAGCTGTTAGCTATCATTTATAAACTGTACTTGATAAAGGATTATGAGAAGCTTACTGGTTGCTATGGGTAACTTCTCCACTTGTTGTCCTTAGAATTTTTTTTTATTTTTGTTATCAAACATTCTACTATAAATTAAAATCCAGCAGACGTGTGATGATTACCCCCTATCACATAATGTTTCTTACTGTAATACCCACGTCCTGCTTGTCATATGTACACAAAGAACCCACAATGCACAGCACTGTTCTTCCACATGATTGTCAATTTATTATTTGATTGTTTTGTTCTGAATAAAATAATCAATTTGCATGGACTGCACAGTATACAGCAAGTAGATGTTCCTGTATATTGTGCATAGATCCTGTACATAGATGATCCAGCATAATGCTGTGTATACTATAAATCATTCTTGTCCACATAGATCTCATTCATCCCGGGGAGACAAAATTATCCGAGCAAAGTTCAGCATCTCTACAGGGTTCAGGTCATTATATTGTATATGGTTTTGTTAAAACGGATCCTACAAAAAAAAAAAGAGATATTCAACACCAGATTTTCATTTTATATAACTCAGTAAAAACCTATTCACAAGTTTTATAATGCCAAGTAAGTTGTGATTCTCATTGGTGGTAGTGACCCATGCACTTTACAGATGGAGTAGATTCAATTGTACCACGGAACCTTGTGAGCTGTGTTGCAGACAGCTGACGGACTTACTGCTAGGGGTAAATTTACTAAAGTGAGAGTTTTAGAAGTGAGTTTTAGAAGAGATGTTGCCCATAGCAACCAATCAGATTCTACTTAACATTTAACTAGCACCTTCTAGAACACAGTTTCTCAAACTCGGTCCTGAGGACCCCAAACAGTGCATGTTTTCCAGGTCTCCTCACAGAATCACAAGTGAAATAATGTCAGCGAGTAATGAATACACTTGTGCACCTGCTGGGTGACCTGGAAAACGTGACCTGTTTGGGGCCATGAGGACCGAGTTTGAGAACCACTGTTCTAGAAGATAATAGCTAGAATCTGATTGGTTGCTATGGGCAACATTTCTTCTAAAACTCACTTCTAAAAACTCTCACTTTAGTAAATTTACCCCCTAGAGTTCTTCTTTGAAGTATAAAAACTAAAAATGACAGTCTTGAAGTGATTACATTGCCTTCAGAGTTGAGATCTTGGAAAGCAAGAAGTTTTACATGAAGTCTGTTTATTATTTTAGATTTATTCTTGTTCTCTTTTTGATGTAACTAGTGATCTTTGGGCTTGATTCAGCTTTGGGAATAGAGTAAGACAGAGCAGGTAACCATGAACCTGGACAAACCTTGTTGCAATGCAAGGGGAGCAAATACATACATTTTATTTTGCGTGCAGGGTACATACTGGTAGCTTTTGCATGTAGACCACAAATGCTGGTCAGCTTTATTTTTACACTGCAGTTTAAATGTCTATTTAGACCAGGCTTGCCTACCCTCCCGATTTTGCCGGGAGCCTCCCGAAAATAGGGTGCAGCGCCCGACCCCCAAGAAAGGCAGACAAGCCTCCCGGCAGCCGCCTATCACTCCGACCCCATGCGATTAATAGTTAAACCCCCGCAGTGGAGGGAGCTGGTGACGCGATTCACAATGAATCGCGTCATTTTGGCCCCGTCACCTGCTCCACAATGCCTGTATTATCGGCATTGTGTAGTGGGCATGGGGCATGGCCACGCCTCTGCCACGCCCACAAATGCTCATCACCCACCTGGTCACTCCCCCCTTATCCCGGCCACGCCCCCCATCCAGCTGATCTGGCTGCTCCCTCCCTCAAGGAGCAGCCAGAAAGTATGGTTCAGACACAACCCTCCCAAATCTAAATCTCTCTGCACATTTTACATCGGCCCCACCTGCAGTGCAGCCTGGTGTTACCCAGATGATCGCCCCCCTGTAGCATTGAGAAGCTGCAATCAGGTCCCTTGTGTCTGTTATGTCAGTATTTTGCCGGGATCACAGATCGCAGATTGATTAAACTGTCTGCTGCAGTCTGAATCTATGGAGTGCTGAGCTGCTCATTAGCTAGTCGCTACTCTGCTAAGACACCCCCCAGTGGCAGCCAGCGGCTCCCATATACTGCATATGTATCAGGAAGAGATCAGACAGTGAGTGCTGACTGAGCTATTGCACTGGAGACCGTCAGACCCTCCAACATGACCCAATCCATTAGGTACAAAATGCTCTGCTCCTGGAATTCCTTCTTAATGTATGAGTGCAAACACCTGTGCTGAAACACCTGTCTCATCAATTACCTAGTTCAACTCAGGTGACTGCAATCATACATTAGGTCCAGGACGTCCAGGAGCAGAGCCAGGGGCTGGCCGGCAACTTTTAGCCTGGGGGGCAAATGCATGCAGGCGGCCCCGGCAGAGGAGTAGCGTGTAGGCAGGGTTCCCCAAGAATGTGCGTGCTACAGCGCCCCCCCATCAAGTGTTCCAGGGAGGAGACGGGTCCATATGGGATTAATGTAAGGTAAAAATAAAGATTTGGGGCAGCCCCCTGTCATAGTGCCCATATGCGGTGCCCCCATGTGCCACAGGAGAGAACACCCTTATGCAGGCCTCCAGTAGTGCCCCCAGTAGTGATCCCCCTTATGCAGTGCCCCTTGTGCCCCCAGTAGTAAGCCCCTTATATAGTGCCCCCAGTAGTGGTCCCCCCTGTGCAGTGCCCCTTGTGCCCCCAGTAGTAAGCCCCTTATACAGTGCCCCTAATAGTGTTACCCCCTATGCAGTGCCCCTTATATAGTGCCCCCAGTAGCAGTCCACCCCCCATGCAGTGCCCCCAATAGTGGTAACCCTTATGCAATGCCCCTTAAATAGTGGCCCAAGTTGTAGTCTCCCCGCTATGCAGTACCCCCAGTATTGCCCTTTATATAGAGCCCGCAGCAGTGGTCCCTCGATGCAGTACCCCCAGTGGTAGTCCCCTCCCCCTATGTAGTGCCCCTAGTAGTAGTCCCCTCCCCCCTATGCAGTGCCCCTAGTAGTAGTCCCCTCCCCTTGTAGTGCCCCTAGTAGTAGTCCCCCCCCTTGTAGTGCCCCCCTTGTAGTGCCCCCAGTAGTAGTAGCCCCCCTTGTAGTGCCCCCAGTAGTAGTAGTCCCCCCTTGTAGTGCCCCCAGTAGTAGTCCCCCCCTTGTATTGACCCCAGTAGTAGTATTTCCCCTTCTTGTAGTGCCCCCAGTAGCAGTAGTCCCCCCTTGTAGTGCCCCCAGTAGTAGCAGTCCCAAGTAGTAGTAGTCCCTCACCCCCCTTGTAGTGCCCCCAGTAGTAGTAGCCCCCCCTTTGTAGTGCCCCCAGTAGTGCCAGACCCCCCCCCCAGTAGACACACGTACTATAAAAAAACAAAATAAAAAAAACCACTTACCTGAATCCCCGCTCCCACCGCCGCCATCTGCTCCTCTGTCTGTCCTCCCGGGCCGGGCCGCTCTGCATTATGGGAGAGACGTCATATGACGTCATGACGCCTCTCCCATTACCCACTGCAGGAGCCGGAAGATGGAGCGGCTCACGCAGTGGGCGCAGCAGCAGCTAATGAGAGTCTGACAGACTCTCATTGGCTGCTGATCAAAACAAACACACAGCTGCCGGCGCCGGTGGCTGCGTGTTTGTCACTTGTGTAGCGCTGACTGAACTCCGTCCGGTCAGCGCTACATACGCGGTGCAGTCTGTGACACAGACTGCCCGTGGCCCATATGACGCTGCGGCCCGGGGGGCATATGGCACCCTGCCCCCCGGCCCAGCCCGCCACTGAGCAGAGCATTGTGTAACTGATGGAAGGGGTCATATTGGAGGCTGGGAACGTTTCATGACAACGTGAGCATGCAAACACTGAGGGCTGACTATCAGATACAGTATGGTCACTTGAAACAACCAATGTATGCAATGCATAGGGCAGACAGTCTGATTCACACTGTTTGCAGCTCATAATTACGAGTCCCAAACTGTGGCTCACAGGCCATGCTGGAATTTGTAGTTGTAGCCACACATCACATAAGCTTTTATAGAACAGCCATTAGTACTTATTTCAGATTAATGACTGTGTACAGTAATAGATGCAAAAAAACCATTTAATAAGTGTAAAATTGACTATTAAATAGTCACATGCTGTGATTTTAGTATTTTCCTTAATGATTTACTACAAGTTGTTACTTATTAGAAATGCAGTTTTCAACAGCTCTAAACATACAGTACAGCACCTGTACACCTCTGCACTGCTGACAATCACAGGTTACATCCATTTGTACAGTAGGTATAATGAATAGTGTCAGTATTGCTGCTACACGCTATACAGGTTAAACTGTGGAAGCTCATTGGGATGAGACTGTCAGCAGGGGTGTATCTAGTGATCCAAGCACCCCTGGCTATGTAATGGACTGGCGCGCCCCCCCCTATGCAGTGCCCCCAATAGTAATCCCCCAGTAGTAATCCTCCCTATGCTGCATTGCCCCCAGTAGTAGCCCCCCCTATACAGTGCCCCCAGTAGTAGTCCCCACATACAGTGCCCCCAGTAGTAGACCCCAGTAGCAGCCCCCCCCCTTATACAGTGCCCCCAGTAGTAGTCCCCCCTATACAGTGCCCCCAGTAGTGGCCACCCCCCTAAATTGCCCCCAGTATTGGCCACCCCTATACAGTGGCCCCAGTAGTGGCCACCCACCCCCTAAATTGCCCCCAGTAGTGGCCACCCCTATACAGTGCTCCCCAGTAGTGGCCACCCCCATAAAGTGCCCCCAGTAGCGGCCACCTCCTATTTCAGTCCCCCCCCCTGTAGTGCCAGGCTTACACACACGAAGCACAAAAAAAAATTCAACTTACCTGATCCCCACTCCTGACGCGACCGCCGCTGTACGCTCCGAGTCCCGGCCGCTCTACTCCTGGATGGGAGAGACGTCATGACGTATAACGTCTCTCCCATCACATACTGCAGTGGGAGCAGGCACACGGAGCTCATTAGTGAGCTCCAGCCTGCTCCCTCCGCGGACGACGCAGCAGCAAATGAAAGTCTGTCTGACTCTCGTTAGCTGGCTGCTATTACAAACACACAGCCGCCGCTGGAGGCTGTGTGTTTGTAAACTGTGTAGGGCAGACCGCTCTCACTGCGGTCTGCCCTACACTTGTGGGACCCGGGGGACTAGCGTAGTCCACCCCTTGGCTGCTGGTGGCCCTGCCGGATGGTGCCCCCCCTTTGGTCGGCGCCCCTGGCGAGTGCCATCCTGGCCAATGGGTAGATACGCCCCTGACTGTCAGACTAGTGCAGCTTTGGCCATTGCAGAAAAGATTCCTACAACATCGGAGACATTTCATGTTTTTAAGCTTTGGTGGTAAACTTGTTAGTTATTGCCATAGATAGGTGCCAGTGCAGTCTTCTGTCCTGTACAAACTATATCATATAAGCCTGTGGTTCCTAAAGTGGGTGCCTCGGACACTTGCAGGGGTGTCTCGGGTTGGTGGTCCAGTACCAAATAAAATGATTTTTAGTCAGTGTGATAGGCAAAACCAGTGCTAATGACCGCCAATCAAAAAACATGTGGACAAAAAAAAAGCACAGCCCTGTCAACCACCATATAACTGAACTTAAAGGTCACATACAAGCACAATTTACTATATAATGTTTGCTGGATTGCTCAATAAGAAACTTTTGCCCCAGGGAAGCCGTGGAAAATATGCTGATACTCTAGGGTACCGTGATTCAAAAAAGTTTGGGAACCACTGATATAAGCAATAGTAAAAAAAGGAACGATCCTACTGCGCTTAAAGGTTACCCAATTTGGGTAATGATATTCTAAACATTAGAAGTAGATGGCATAAATAAATGAAAATTATATATAAATAAAATAAAAAACTAAGGCCCTCATTCAGAGCCGTACGCTCTGAGCAGAACGCACGCTCTGAATGAGGGCCGCCCTCCATAAAAATGGAGCGTCCTCCAGGACGCTCGTATAGCTGTGGGTCACCACCCACAGCCTATACGAGCGTGCAGGATGATGGTCGCGATGGTCTTGACCATCGCGACCATCGAAACTGCGAGCCGGAGCCTGCGGTTGAGATTTTCAACCGCAAGCCCCGGAGTGATTTTGGCTCTATCAGAGCCAAAATCACTCCCACTGACATCACTAATGATGTCAGTGGGCTGGCTTCTGACGGGAGGCGTTCCTGTGGGAACGCCCCCGTCAGGGAGGCACGCCCCCGGCACGCCCACCAAAGGGGGCGTGCTGTCAATCAACATCGACAGCATGCCCCCTTTGATCAGACACAACGAGCGAAGGACTTTCCTTCGCTCGTCGCGTCTGGCGCATGCGCACGACGGAGCTCCCTCCGTCGTGCGCATGCTCAGTGCAGAACATCGACCCACTTGCGAGCGGACAGCCGCTCGCGAGTGGGTCTGAATCAGGCCCTAAATCTTTTAATGAAAATAATGATATAAATCGTATTGTTATGCATAAAAATGCAACACAATAACACATTTATCAGTAGTATGTTTTCTCAAAGCAGAGCACATACAAACTCATGAATACAGAGCAAAACAATAATTTTATATGGTGCAGCCGCGTCCGGCTACTTAAAAAACACGCAATAAAACACAAATTCGGTGAAAAAAATTTGGTTTTAGTTTTCCTTCAACCACTCTTCATTGCTATAGCAATTAAAAATGGTGAATCCAGCTATTAAAGTCTCATTGTATTAGTTTGTATCCAAACATGTTGTTAAATTGGATTTTATTGTAATTAATATTCCCTATGGGATGTAATGCCGCTTCTGGTTTAAATATATATCCTACAGCACTTACATATAAGTTCCACAATATATTAGTGTCTCTGTGAACTGTATAGAAGCACAAACAAGTGCAACCAAGTATGGTATGGACCAGAGGAAGGACGTTTTTTAAATGTCCGGCACTATATACCGACAAACAGTGGCTAGTTAACTCAATCAGTATACGGCTGAGCCGTCAATAGAAACTGTCTGCTGCAGTCTGAATCTATGGAGTGCTGAGCTGCTCATTAGCTAGCTGCCACTCTGCTAAGACACCCCCCAGTGGCAGCCAGCGGCTCCCGTATACTGCATATGTATCAGGAAGAGATCAGACAGTGAGTGCTGACTGAGCTATTGCACTGGAGCCCGTCAAACCCTCCAACATGACCCATTCCATTAGGCACAAAATGCTCTGCTCCTGGAATTCCTTCTAAATGTATGATTGCAGACACCTGTGCTGAAACACAATGTTTACAATATCATTACCCAAATTGGGCAACCTTTAAGCGCAGTAGAATCCTTCCTTTTTTTTCTGTATGAAATTGGTTAGCATCCATTAATGGGGGGTATCCACTAAGCGATATACAAACGACAGCACGATTGCGACATTGCAATCGTGCTGTCGTTTGTATAGCTAGTGATGTGCTAGGACTGAACGTTCACTCGTTCAGTCCCGGCACATCCCTCATCCCGGCACATGCTGAACCTGACGAGATTGTCGGGTTGACCTGCATGTACGGACAATGTAGGATGTCGGAAGCGACCCGCGGGCACGCGCATCACGGGTCGCTTCCGTCCAAAACATCCCCGATGCATGCGCGATGCATGCGCGATTTGCAACGACATCGTTATCGTGCAATCGCTTGCTTAAATCGCTTAGTGGATAGCCCCCATAAGACTACAGCTAACAGGAATTGCCAAAAGTAAGAGTTTGTAGCAGTATTATTATTAGTAGGGGTGTGCACCGCCCACTTTTCGTGTTTTGTGTTTTTGTTTTGGATCTGGATCTTTCTTCGTGTTTTGGATCTGGATTGGTTTTGCCAAAACCACCCTTCGGTGTTTTGGGTTCTGGGTTTTGTGTTTTGGATCTGTATTTTTTTTTAAAAAAAAGCATAAAAACAGCTAAAATCACAGAATGTGTGGGTTTTTCTGCTCCTATGCTATTATTAACCTCAATAACCTTAATTTCCACTCATTTCCAGTCTATTCTGAACACCTCACACCTCACAATAGTGTTTTTATGTCCAAAAGGTTGCACCAAGGTAGCTGGATGACTATGCTAAGCGACACGAGTGGCCGGCACAAACACGTGGTCCATCTAGGAGTGACACTGCAGTGGCAGACAGGATGGCAGTTTGAAAAACTAGGCCCCAAACAGTACATAATGCAAAGAAAAAAAAGAGGTGCAAGAATGGAATTGTCCTTGGGCCCTCCCACCCACCCTTATGTTGTATAAACAGGACATGCACACTTTAACAAACCAATCATTTCAGCGCCAGGGTCTGCCACACGACTGTGGCTGAAATGATTGGTTCGTTTGGGCCCCCACAAAACAAGCTGGCAATTAATCTGTCCCTGCTCTACGGAGGCAAGATGTCGTCCTCATCCTCCTCATCCACCGATTCCTCACCCTCTTCAGTTGTGTACATCCTCATCCTCACAGAGTATTAATTCGTCCCCGCTGGAATCCACCACCACAGGTCCCTCTGTACGTTCTGGAGGCTGGTCTCCCTGGAAGAGTTGATAATTCATTTTTATGAACATCATCTTCTCCACATTTTGTGGAAGCAGCCTCCTACGCCTTTCGCTGACAAGGTTCCCGGCTGCACTAAACACTCTTTCGGAGTACACATTGGAGGGGGGCAACTCAGGTTAAATAAAGCCAGTTTGTACAGAGGCCTCCAAATTGCCTCTTTTTCCTGCCAGTACAGGTACGGACTGTCTGACATGCCTACTTGGATGCTGTCACCGATGTAATCCTTTAACAGACAGACGCACACTTGTCGCTGCTGCTTTGAGGATGCGGGTGCAGCTACAGCCTACACAATTCACAAAGACTGAAAAAAAAGAAGAATTTTTTTATTGTTTGTGGAGCGCACTTTGAGGGTTACACCACCCTTTAACAGACAGACGCACGCTTGTCGCTGCTGATTTGAGGATGCAGGTGCGGCTACAGCCCACACAATTCACAAAGACAGAAAAAAAAGAATGTTTTATTTTGTTTGGAGTGCACTTTGGGGGTTACAGCACCCCTTAACGGACAAGCCAGCCGGCCCTTTACTTATGACACAGGCGCACGCAGTCGCTGAATGGCAAAAGTGGGCAGAAATTTTTCGGGCCACCCAAAGCGTCTCCTGCACGCCCCTGTCGCTTTTCAGAAAATTCTGTACCACCAAGTTTATTGTGTGAGCAAAACATGGGACGTGCTGCAATTTGCCCAGATGTAATGCCCGCACAATATTGGTGGTGTTGTCAGATATCACAAATCCCCAGGAGAGTCTAAGTGGGGTAAGCCACTGGGCGATGATTTCCCTCAGTTTCTCTAAGAGGTTGTCGGCGATGTACCTCTTACTGAAACCGGCGATACACAGCGTAGCCTGCCTTGGAACGAGCTGGCATTTCTGAAATGCTGCTACTGGTGATGCTGCTGTTGTTGCTGCGTAAGGTGATACATTTACCCAGTGGGCTGTCACAGTCATATAGTCCTTAGTCTGCCCTGTTCCACTTGTCCACATGTCCGTGGTTAAGTGGACATTGGGTACAACCGAATTTTTCAGGACACTGAGGACACTTTTTCTGACGTTTCTGTACAGTCTCGGTATCGCCTGCCTAATGAAGTGGAATCTAGACGGGATTTGGAACCAGGGACACACTACCTCCATCAATTGTCTAAATCCCACTGCACTAATGGCGGATACCGGATGCACGTCTAACACCAACATAGCAGTCAAGGCCTCAGTTATACGTTTTGCTTCAGGATGACTGCTGTCCTACTTCATCCTCCTCGCTAAGGACTGTTGGAGGGTCAAATGTTTAAAAGTAGTGGTGTTCCTACTTCCTCTCTGGGATGATGAACAACTACCAGCAGCAGCAACAGCACTAGGAGGAAGTGGTTCTTGATCTTTCCCTATTTTATTTTTATCGGAGAAAGTTTGGTCCTCCATTTATGTTATATTAATATATACGTGCGGCTAAGGCTCACACAAACACAGAAAATAATTTTTTATTTTTGTTGGAGACTAGTGCAACTTTAAGAAATGAGCCAGCCGGCCCTTTACTTATGGGACACAGGTACACGCTTGGCGCTGCTCCTTTGTTGATGCACGTGCAGCCACAGTGCACACAATTCACAAATACAGAAAAAATTTTTTTGTTTTGTTTGGAGTGCCCTTTGGGGGTTGCAGCACCCTTTAGCAGTCAATCCAGCCGGCCCTTTATTTATGGGACACAGGCGCACGCTTGGCACTACTTTGTTGATGCACGTGCGGCTACTGCGCACACAATTCACAAACACAGAAAATATTTTTTTATTTTGTTTGGAGTGTACTTTGGGGGTTACAGCACCCTTTAATGGTCAAGCCAGCTGGACCTTTACTTATGACACAGGCGCACGCTTGGCACTACTTTGTTGATGCATGTGCGGCTACTGCGCACACAATTCACAAACACAAAAAAATATATTTTTTTATTTTGTTTGGAGTGCCCTTTGGGGGTTACAGCACCCTTTAACGGACAAGCCAGCCAGCCTTTTACTTATGGGACACAGGCGCACGCTTGGCGCTGCTCCTTTGTTGATTCACGTGCAGCCACAGTGTACACAATTCACAAACACAGAAAAAATATTTTTTTTTTAGCACTTGGGGGGGAGCACCCCTGACGGACAGAGCACCCCCTGGACAACACTACAGCACCCCTTTAGGATTGGGACACTGCACAGGACTTTGGAGTGGACCCAGCCCCTATGGACAACTGACTGCACAACACAGTCCAGCCAGCCCCTATGGACTTTGAAGTAGTGGACACAGCCCCTATGGACAACAGCAGCACAGCGCAGCACAGCACAGCACAGCACAACACTACACTGCACTACACTACACTACAACACTACACTACACTACACTACACAGCCCAGCCAGCCCTAACTCCCACCCTCCCTCTTCACTGTCCACAGCCGAGGGAGAAAATGGCGCCGACGCGGGTACCTTATATAGTATCCAAAACCCGCGAGACCCGGAAGGCGGGATGATGATGTTTTGCCTCGATTTCAGATCCGAGTCAGGCGGGAAAAGTCGAGCCTGACTCGGATCGGCCTCGGATCGGCCTCGGATCGGGGGGGCTCCGGGGGGTTCGGATTTCAGAAATCCGAACCCGCTCACCCCTAATTATTAGTATTATTATTAATATTATTTATTTTTTATCTGTATCTCATTTGGAAGCGCCGAAGCTTTATACATTTTTATAAGCAATAGTAAGCCTGAATACATAGTTTTTAGTATACTATTAGTAGGCCAGTGACAAGATGCTGTTCTAAAAGAAAAGGTTAGATTTGATCTTGGTCCTAAGTTTCAGCTAGAGCAGGGGTATACAACGTGCTGCCTTCAGCTGCTGTAGAACTACACATTCCAGCATGCCCTGCTACAGTATTGCTATTAGGGCAAGCTAAAACTCTGGCAGGGTATGCTGGGATGTGTAGCTCCACAGCATATGGAGGGCCACATGTTGAATATCCCTTGAGCTAGAGCCTCAACTATGCTGTCATCAAAATGTATTTATAACTAGGGGTGTGCACCGGCCACTTTTCGTGTTTTGTGTTTTGGTTTTGGATCTGGATCTTTCTTCGTGTTTTGGATCTGGATTGGTTTTGCCAAAACCACCCTTCCGTGTTTTGGGTTCTGGGTTTTGTGTTTTGGATCTGTATTTTTTTTAAAAAAAGCATAAAAACAGCTAAAATCACAGAATTTGTTGGTTTCTCTGCTCCTATGCTATTATTAACCTCAATAACCTTAATTTCCACTCATTTCCAGTCTTTTCTGAACACCTCACAATAGTGTTTTCATGTCCAAAAGGTTGCAACGAGGTAGCTGGATGACTATGCTAAGCGACACGAGTGGGCGGCACAAACACGTGACCCATCTAGGAGTGACACTGCAGTGGCAGACAGGATGGCAGTTAGAAAAACTAGGCCCCAAACTGTACATAATGCAAAGAAAAAAAAGAAGTGCAAGATGGAATTGTCCTTGGGCCCTCCCACCCACCCTTATGTTGTATAAACAGGACATGCACACTTTAACAAATCAATCATTTCAGCGCCAGGGTCTGCTACACAACTGTGGCTGAAATGATTGGTTCGTTTGGGCCCCCACAAAACAAGCTGGCAATTAATGTGTCCCTGCACAAACTGGCTCTACGGAGGCAAGATTTCATCCTCATCCTCCTCATCCACCGATTCCTCACCCTCTTCAGTGTGTACATCCTCATCCTCACAAAGTATTAACTCGTCCCCACTTGAATCCACCACCACAGGTCCCTCTGTACCTTCTGGAGGCTGGTCTCCCTGGAAGAGCTGATAATTCATTTTGATGAACATCATCTTCTCCACATTCTGTGGAAGCAACCTCCTACGCCTTTCGCTGACAAGGTTCCCGGCTGCACTAAACACTCTTTCGGAGTACACACTGGAGGGGGGGCAACTCAGGTAAAATAGAGCCAGCTTGTACAGGGGCCTCCAAATTGCCTCTTTTTCCTGCCAGTACAGGTATGGACTGTCTGACATGCCTACTTGGATGCTGTCACCGATGTAATCCTCCACCATTCTGTCAATGGTGACAGTATCATATGCAGTGACAGTAGACATGTCAGAAATTGTTGCCAGGTCCTTCAGTCCGGACCAGATGTCCAAACTTGGTCCTGCCTGCCCTGCATCACCGCCAGCGGGTTGCTTAGGATACCTAAGTTTTTTCCTGGCAGCCCCAGTTGCGGGAGAAAATGAAGAAGGAGCCGTTGACGTGTCACGTTCCGCTTCAGCTGACAGTGTGTTCACCAGCAGGTCTTTGCACCTCTGCAGGCTTGTGTCGGCCGGAAAGAGAGACACCACATAGGCTTTAAACCTAGGATCAAGCACGGTGGCCAAAATGTAGTGGTCTGATTTCAACAGATTGACCACCCTGGAATCCTGGCAAAGCGAATGAAGGGCTTCATCCACAAGTCCCACATGCCGAGCGGAATCGCTCCATCTTAGCTCCTCCTTCACTTTCTCCAGCTGCTTCTGCAAAAGCCTGATGAGGGGAATGACCTGACTGAAGCTGGCTGTGTCTGAACTGACTTCACGTGTGGCAAGTTCGAAGGGCTGGAGAACCTTGCACAACACGGAAATCATTCTCCACTGCGCTTGAGTCAGGTGCATACCCCCTCCTTTGCCTATGTCATAGGTGGATGTATAGGCTTGTATGGCCTTTTGCTGCTCCTCCATCCTCTGAAGCATATAGAGGGTTGAGTTCCACCGCGTCACAACCTCTTGCTTCAGGTGATGGCGGGGCAGGTTCAAGAGTGTTTGCTGGCGCTCCAGTCTTCGGCACGCAGTCGCTGAATGGCGAAAGTGGCCAGAAATTTTTCGGGCCACCCAAAGCGTCTCCTGCACGCCCCTGTCGCTTTTCAGAAAATTCTGCACCACCAAGTTTATTGTGTGAGCAAAACATGGGACGTGCTGGAATTTGCCCAGATGTAATGCCCGCACAATATTGTTGGCGTTGTCAGATATCACAAATCCCCAGGAGAGTCTAAGTGGGGTAAGCCACTGGGCGATGATTTCCCTCAGTTTCTCTAAGAGGTTGTCGGCGGTGTGCCTCTTACTGAAACCGGTGATACACAGCGTAGCCTGCCTTGTAACGAGCTGGCGTTTCTGAGATGCTGCTACTGGTGACGCTGCTGCTGTTGCTGCGTAAGGTGATACATCTACCCAGTGGGCTGTCACAGTCATATAGTCCTTAGTCTGCCCTGTTCCACTTGTCCACATGTCCGTGGTTAAGTGGACATTGTGTACAACGGCATTTTTCAGGACACTGAGGACACTTTTTCTGACGTTTCTGTACAGTCTCGGTATCGCCTGCCTAGTGAAGTGGAATCTAGACGGGATTTGGAACCGGGGACACACTACCTCCATCAATTGTCTAAATCCCACTGCACTAATGGCGGATACCGGACGCACGTCTAACACCAACATAGCAGTCAAGGCCTCAGTTATACGTTTTGCTTCAGGATGACTGCTGTCGTACTTCATCCTCCTCGCTAAGGACTGTTGGAGGGTCAATTGTTTAGTAAAAGTAGTGGTGTTCCTACTTCCTCTCTGGGATGATGAACGACTCCCAGCAGCAGCAACAGCAGCAGCGGCAGCAGTAGGCGTAGCAATGCAGGATCCTCCAGAGGAATCCCGGATAGGAGAGTCAGTCATGCCAGTGACATGGCCTGCAGGACTACTTCCGATCCTGACTAAGGAGGAAATTGACGAGGAGGGAGTTGACGGTGTGGTTTGCAGGCGCTTGGATACAACAGGACAACGGGATTTAGGTGTCCCTGGACTGCTTACGGTCTTAGCCAAAGTTTCTGAACTTGACAGTAACTTTTTATGAACGCGCTGCAGGTGCCGTATAAGGGAGGATGTTCCTAGGTGGTTGACGTCCCTACCCCTACTTATTTCACCTTTACATATGGTACATATGGCAAGACAGTTGTTGTCCGGATTTGGATAGAAATATTGCCAGACCAAAGAGGTGGAATGTTTGGTCTTCTGCCCAGGCATGACCGTGATGGGCTTTTTCATCCCACGGACAACAACTGTCTCCCCCGGAGCCTGATTTAAACAAACCACATCACCATCAGAATCCTCCTCGCCAACTTCCTCCTCAGCGCCAGCTACACCAGTATCCTCATCCTGTTGTACTTCAACAGTGACATCTTCAATTTGCATATCAGCAAGTGGACTGTGGGTGCTCCTTTCAGCACTTGCAGGGGGCGTGCAAATGGTGGAAAGAGCCACCTCTTCCCGTCCAGTGCTGGGAAGGTCAGGCATCGCAACCACCACCACACTTGGACTCTCCTTGGGGATTTGTGATATCTTCTTAGAAAGCACAGTTCTTCGCTGTGCTTTTGCCAGCTTAACTCTTTTGATTTTTTTAGTGGGAGGAGGGCTTCCATCGTCATGTGAAGCTGAACCACTAGTCATGAACATACTAGGGATCGACCTTAGCCGTTCCTTGCCACTCCGTGTCGTAAATGGCATATTGGCAAGTTTACGTTTCTCTTCAGCTGATTTAAATGTCTTTTTCAAGGTCATTTTCCTGAACTTTGCCATTTGGGATTGTATGTGCCCTCTACTATGACATTGGGCATCGGCCTTGGCAGACGACGTTGATGGCATGTTATCGTCTATGTCATGACTAGTGGCAGCAGCTTCAGCACTAGGAGGAAGTGGTTCTTGATCTTTCTCTATTTTATTTTTATCTGAGAAAGTTTGGTCCTCCATTTATGTTATATCGATTTGATATATACGTGCGGCTAAACACAGAAAATAATTTTTTTTTTGGTTTGGACTGGAGTGTACTTTCAGGGGTTACAGCACCCTTTAACGGTCAAGCCAGCCGGCCCTTTACTTATGACACAGGCGCACGCTTGGCACTACTTTGTTGATGCACGTGCGGCTACTGCGCACACAATTCACAAACACAGAAAATAATTTTTTTTTTGGTTTGGACTGGAGTGTACTTTGGGGGTTACAGCACCCTTTAACGGTCAAGCCAGCTGGCCCTTTACTTATGACACAGGCGCACTCTTGGCACTACTTTGTTGATGCACGTGCGGCTACTGCGCACACAATTCACAAACACAGAAAATAATTTTTTTTTTGGTTTGGACTGGAGTGTACTTTCGGGGGTAACAGCACCCTTTAGTGGTCAAGCCAGCCGGCCCTTTACTTATGACACAGGCGCACGCTTGGCACTACTTTGTTGATGCACGTGCGGCTACTGCGCACACAATTCACAAACACAGAAAATAATTTTTTTTTTGGTTTGGACTGGAGTGTACTTTGGGGATTACAGCACCCTTTAACGGTCAAGCCAGCCGGCCCTTTACTTATGACACAGGCGCACTCTTGGCACTACTTTGTTGATGCACGTGCGGCTACTGCGCACACAATTCACAAACACAGAAAATAATTTTTTTTTTGGTTTGGACTGGAGTGTACTTTCGGGGGTTACAGCACCCTTTAGTGGTCAAGCCAGCCGGCCCTTTACTTATGACACAGGCGCACGCTTGGCACTACTTTGTTGATGCACGTGCGGCTACTGCGCACACAATTCACAAACACAGAAAATAATTTTTTTTTTGGTTTGGACTGGAGTGTACTTTCGGGGGTTACAGCACCCTTAACGGTCAAGCCAGCTGGCCCTTTACTTATGATACAGGCGCACGCTTGGCACTACTTTGTTGATGCACGTGCGGCTACTGCGCACACAATTCACAAACACAGAAAATATATTATTTTTTTAGCACTTGGGGGGAGCACCCCTGATGGACAGAGCACCCCCTGGACAACACTACTGCACTCCTTTAGGACTGGGACACTGCACAGGACTTTGGAGTGGACACAGCCCCTATGGAGAACTGACTGCACACCACAGTCCAGCCAGCCCCTATGGACTTTGAAGTAGTGGACACAGCCCCTATTAACAACAGCAGCACAGCACAACACAGCCAGCCCCTATGGACTTTGAAGTAGTGGACAACAACAGCACTACACTACACTCACTACACAGCCCTAACTCCCACCCTCCCTCTTCACTGTCCACAGCCGAGTGAGAAAATGGCGCCGACGCGGGTACCTTATATAGGATCCAAAACCCGCGAGACTCGGAAGGCGGGATGATGACGTTTTGCCTCGATTTCAGATCCGAGCCAGGCGGGAAAAGTCGAGCCTGACTCGGATCAGACTCGGATCGGGGGGGCTCGGGGGGGTTCGGATTTCAGAAATCCGAACCCGCTCACCCCTAGTTTAGATGGATTTGGATATTTGAAATTTAATCTAAAATGCCTGCACATTCCATTTTCTATAGTTTTTATATCAATACCAAAAATAACACTTTATACTTTGTCAGATCAAATGGGAGGAGCAGTTGGAGAGTAAGGACTTCTAAATTGTTATGTCATGGGGTTGGCCACTTTTAATTAATTAAAAAAAAAGAACAACTCCTACATTGCCACCTGTTATCAATTATAACAGTTTACAGAATATTTTCTCTCATTATGTAACATCAGTTAATTTTACTTAATGTAACGACTAACCTCACGGGTAATTGAGATGCCCATATGTAAGGGAAGGCGTGAAAAAGCGCCAAATACTATTCAATTCAACGCCGTGTAAGGTCCATGTAACGCACATTGCCAAGACATCCTATAACCTTATGTAGCTCTTTCTATAGGAAGCACATAGGGTCTGATTCAGAGCCGCTCACTCTGAATCTGGGCCAGGCTTTTTATTTTTGAAGCGGCCTCTTGGCCACTCGCATAGCTGTGGGTTGCTGTGGTCAAGACCATCGCGACCATCGGGCTTGCGACGAGACCCTTGTGGTAGGGTCTCGTGGCCGCAAGCCCCAGAGAGCTTTCGGCTCTAACAGAGCCGGAAGCTTTCCACTGCCATCACTTGTGATGTCAGTGGGGCCGCCCCCAAACAGCAGGCGTTCTCATGGGAACGCCTCCATTTTTTGCAGCCACCCCCACATCGTGCGCATGCGCTGTGGGCCACCATCGACCCGGTTGCGAGTGCTCAGCGCTTGCGACCGGGTCTGAATCAGGCCCATTGTCTTGCACAATTAGCCAGTCCTGATGCATTCTCATGAAATAAACTTGCTAGAACACACTGCGCAACAATGAAAAAGTTTCTCACGTGAAATTTGTTACTTCTGATTGATGCCAGCATGCGGAAAACGAATATGACATATAAAACTCTCAGTTAGCTCTCTGTTCCGAGATATAGCCCATTTATGGTGATGTAGGGGTATTTATGGTGATGTAGGGGTATTTATGGTGAAGTAGGGGTATTTTCTTAAATACTAGGGAATTTTGGCATACTGTATACAGAGTATATACTGTAGGTTGGCCCATGTTTTGCTTATTGTCTGTGTATAGTTTGCATCAAGTGAAGGATGAGAGTGATGTTACTTTCATTTGTTTGAGTTTTGGGGCTATAATTTACATTGGAAAAAAAAGAAAAAAACAGGATACAACGTAAATGTGTTACCATTTATACCTGAGTGGAAGATTTCCACTTCTGAGTGATGCTAAAGGTAAGGAAGGGATCTTTGTTGGTCCGTAAATTCATCAAGTTCTTAAGGATGAAACTATGACCGCGTTCTCCAGGCTAATGAGTGCGCGGCTTTGAAAGCCTGTAAAGGTGCTGTGCATGACTGCATGGGTAACAGTAGAACTGGAAACTATATTGAGATTGCAAACAACCTTCTAGAAAATGATCATCAATTAGGCTGCAACATGTCACTGAAAACCTTCAAAACTTTCCGGACTCTCACCTGGATTGCGGTGCAACGAGTGGCGAGCACGGTGAGCGATTCCGCCAAGACGTGTCAGCAATGGAAGGAAGATACCAGGGTAGGTGGATGGTGTCTATGCTGGCTGACTATTGTCGGGCAGCGACAAGAGGTGCCCAGAAGAGGAAGCCACAAGCAAAGAGAAGACGCTGTCATGAATAGCCCCCTATGGGCTCTATATATTAACATTATTGTTACTAAAATAAAGTGAAAAGGGGTGTTTTCACACCCTTTTCACATTATTTTAGTATCACCTATATTTATTACAGGGCAATTGGAGTCGAATTCGTAAAATTCTACTCCAACCCCTAAGTATCACTTATTTTTAGTAAGCAGATCGCATTTCCCATAATTGTAATGGGAAATGTGATCTGGCCAAAGTTACTAAAAATAAATTGTAAAAAATATCGGGGAAAGCCCTGTGATAATAACGCCTGGAGGTGGCGTTATCCAGGAGCTCCCCCGGTTACCGGACTCCTGCCCTGCTCTAAAAGGCAGAACAGAGCCTGGAGCCAGTCCCAGTGATCAGCTGTGTGGTCTAAACAGACAGCAAGCTGATTACTGTAAAAGAAAAAAAAATTGTAAAAAATGTATTTACTTACCTGACTCCAGGGACCGGTGATCAGGCCTCCGGTGATGTCTCCTCTCCGGTCAGCTGTCTCCCATAGTGCACTGTGGCCCGGTCATCAGGTGATCGGGTCCCAGTGCAGCATGGGAGATCACCTGATCGGAGGTGTGGAGGACATCACCGGAGGCCCGGATCATGCAGGTAAGTGTAATTAAGGGAGAGGGGGGTTCGTGGGGGGGGGGGGGTCGCTGGGGGTCCGCGATCACGGGGGCGGGGCTTAGCACCGGGGGGTACCAGCGACGGCTGGTCAGCGCAGGCGCGGGCACTTTGTTACTGTATTTTTTGCGAAAATACTGTGACTAGTGTGCGGAGGGGATTTGCAGAGACAGGGCTTTATCGCAAGCTCTGCCCCTGCAAGGGATTTGTAGTAAATCCCTGTGATATCGCAATGCGAATTCAGTCGATAATATCACACTACAATCTGCATTCAATATGCGGATTGTAGTAAATAGAGCCCTATGTGAGATAGGACTTTCGCTTGCTGCATGTGGTTCCGTTTTGTGTTGTTATTTGATTGAACTGAAATAACTGTTATTTATGTTGCGTCAAGAAAATATCAGGTTATTTTAAAATTGCTTTTCACTAGGACTATACAACTGAAACACATATAGCGCAAGTAGTGTAGCTCAAAAACTAGAGCTAATAAAAACATTCCGAAGTCATTTTTGTTTTTCTTGCCCACAAATTAGTGAAGTATGACTATTTTTAGAAAGGAAACAAATGAATAGTATTTCTTTGTTGTGCAGTGAAATTAGCTTAATAGCTTAATATTGCCTTGCGGTATTCTTCCTTTCCTAGGGTATTATCGCGGGCTTTCCAATACCTATGATGGAGCCTATAACCTATTCAGTCAATCAAAGGAACAAGGGAATCCATGGTAAGAACAAAATTTCCACTTGCTGTAGTGTTACAGCAAGGTGATGGGGTGTCTGTGTGGGGTTAATAGTGCATGTATGTGTGGTGGGGGGTAACAGTATGTGTGAGTAGGACCTTTCAGAGGTTCGTAGAAGCCCAGAGAAACCCAAATTAAGAGCCCCCCACCCCTCTTTCTTAAAAAAAAAAACACTAAAAATGTATTTAAAATACAATTTAAATTGATTGTAATATTTAACTGTATTAAAATGTACAAATAAAATACTGTATACTTATACTGATGTACTGGAGTTTTGGAGATTTCAAAGTATAAGTGTTTTTCTGGCCTTTTCTTCTGCAAATGTAGCAATCAGTTTGGAAAAATCCAACTTTCATGCTACGTCACGTTTAATATTGAGCATGGCCAGCCCATTCACACGCTTTTGTCCCATAGCTGAACGATGATAGTTTTTTTACGTTCTTCAGCACACTGAACGGGTTGGGTAGAAGATCCCGGCGATCGGGATGCTGGTGGTCAGAATATTGACAGCAGCATCCCGACAGAATCCTGACACAAGTAGGCAAGTGTCCTAACCCTAACCCTCCCCCTCACCCACCATTCCCGCAGCCTAACCCTAACCCCCCCACCCTTAATCCTTTCACCATAGCACCTTCCCCCTCTGGTAGGGCCTGTGTGTGGGGCATTGCTTGTCAGGGTAGGCTATACAGTAGGTTACACTCTGGAATTAAGTAGCAAAGTGTAAAAGAAAGGGGTTGCATTCCAGGGAACATATTTATTAGATAACTGTGCCCTTAAAATGTGCGGAAACTGTATCCAAAGAGGAAATCAGGAAATAGCTGAGATATATCCTGCTTTCCGGCCACCAGCCTCCACATTAAGCAATCCCCATAGTTTTCTAAGGGGCTGGTATTTACCAAGACCCTCTTGTCTGCCAGTCCCATCATGACATCATGACATCACATTTCTGGGATGGAGCACTGCCTGGAGCATCCTACAGGCTGCAAGCCTGCAAAGCGCTTCTGCACAGGTTGCACACCCCTAGTTTCAGCCCAAGGGGCTACCATCATCTTCCTCTGAAATCTGGCTCATTACTTACAGTGGGACAACCCTGCTGGAGAGGGATCTTGTGATCCTCCCTTGATAAGCTGTAGGAGGTCCCACTGTGCATGCGCAGCTTGGAAGTCATGCAAGCGAAGGGGCCCGTAGGTAGAAGTAAAGTGACTGTGGATATCGTTTCTGGACTGCAAATATTAAAGAGGCAATTTACACCATGAAAGGTTTACTTAACATATACCCAAATACTATACAAATATAGCGAACATCATGGTGACCACCTTACAGTATGGAGCACCCCAGTGACCACTATAACATACACAGCACATCAGTACATCACACATATCACCCAAGTGACCACCATAAGAAAGTATCTTTGTGAATGCCACACAATTTCCCCCATCATTAGTTTACCTCTCCTCAAAATAATTTACTTCGGCAGCATCATCGAAACATGACTAACTTCCTCATGCCATTAATACTTTATCCCACATAACTAGTTATGATTGAACCCTGATACAGATACTGTCTTCAATAGTTTAGTATAGAGCAATATTTAAATAGCACTGCGTAAAGGGGTTGGGTACGGGATCCATGCGATTGGGATTCTGGTGGTCAGAATACTGACAGCGCCATCCCAACAGTAAGAATCCCGACGCCCAAAGGTAAATACATCTGCAATAACCCCTAACTCTCACCCTAACCCTTCCTCCCCGCAACCTAACCTTAACCCTCCCCCTTGTGCCTAACCTTAGCGCCTAACCATAACCCTCATACTCACCCCTGTCACAATTCCGGTGCAGGATGCTGAGTGCAGGAATTCCGTGCGCTGGGATCCCAACTACATCCCGTGTAGCAGATAAGCGCTGTATAGTATTCAGCAGCGCTGTTTCAATAAGCTTGTCTTAGCCTGCTGATAAGGAGCTCAGCTATAGAGGCAGACAAGCACTGCCTATCAGCGGTGTAACAGGAGGAGGGGGGGGGCACAGGATATTCTTATCTCAGACCCCTGCTAGTCAGAGGATGAGGTATACTTACCAAGCTGCTTGCATCAGGTTCTGCTGTGGCCCTGGTGACATGGATACAGCCTCTGTATTAGGCTGTGGCATGTCCCTCCCTGAGCTAGTGTCAGGGTGCCCGGGACCTGGGCACTCACTCTTTATTAGTGGTGGGGGGTCCCTTTGATGCCTCCGTGTATCAGGCTGACAAATTCAGCTGTCTGCCAGCCTGTACTCACTTGTGGAGCTAAAAAAAAAAAAAAGGTACTAAGTATGGCCTCAGCCCCTAGTGACCGGCTCCCTCGGGCACAATTCTAAAACTGGGGCTTCTGGGGGATAGAGGGGGAGGAGTCACTCACACTTATAAATGTTAAAGTGCCAGCTCCACTCATCCACCTGACTATACCCCAGTGTCTTGATCTCCAGTGTCCCCTGTGGAATCAGAGCAAGGGATTTTACTGGCGAGTACCAGAATCCTATTTTTATTATGGTAAGTCCCTAGAAATGTTACATAGCGTCTAATAGCATTTCACAGGTACCTATTTCATGACGGCAACTTGTGTTTGTAGATTTTGTTGCAATATAACAACCTCTGCTCACAGGTTTAGTGTGTAATATGCTTCAGGTTGGAGGCTGCTTCTCCCACCAAAGGCTGTATGCTAACGGCTCTTGTTCCTGCTGCAGGCTGACTGCCTATAGCTTTAAGACGTTTGAACAATGCAAACCATACATCTACATTGACGAGACGAGGCAACAGAAATCGCTCAACTGGTTGGAGAACTCTCAGCGTCTTGACAATGGCTGCTTTAAAGTCCGTGGGAATCTTTTTGCGATGGAGGTGAGTGCCCCAAGGAATACATAGAATAAACCACATCTATGTTCTAGCACCTGGCTTGATTATTTTATTTATTTTTTGTCTTCATCCTATAAGGTGCCTTGTAGTGTCCAATACATACCTAGTACAATTGGGGGGGGCCGAGACAACCCTTGCGCTAGTTTGCTATTCGCCTGCTGTTGCACCTTCATGAGATGACACGTGACTGCTGCTGTCACCGACGCTACCTGGAGGAAGTTCTCTCTCCCTCGAGAACTCAGCATACACAGGGACAGGAGATTCTGCAGGACTTGTGGGGATTCCAGCCGCCCACTATAGAACTACCACCGAGTGCAGAGGAGGGATACCCCAGCATAGGGGAGGAGCTAACTGGATTGAAGATCCAGAGTGCACACACCAGGGCAGCGCTGCAGCCTACTGGTAACTGCATAGTGCGATACACTGCCACAACACACACGCCCAAAACCCTGATGGCTGTCAGCTGTAGTGGGGTGAAAGATTTAAGTGCCGGAGGAAGATGGAAATACCTGAAAGTCTAGGGGCTCGGCCATGGGTTAATACGGCCCTGGAGGGGATGGACTGGCCATCGGGCACTTCTGGCATTTGCCAGAAGGGCCAATGGTCACAGGGCTGGTTCAAGGAGGACAGAAGTAATCCCGCCTTCCACCCCACGCCAATGGATACATGTTATGCGGTCAGGGAGAGGGAAGGGGGGGTGGTGGCAGTAAGCCGGGAAGAGAGGGGGGCCTGCTGCGAGGCCAGGCCCCTGTGATTTGCAACATGCCTCCTTTGAAACTAAACCATGCCCCCATCGCAAATGCATGCACAGGGCGGACTGCCAGGGCTGATATACAGCCCCAATACGTCCTTGAGGCCCAGAGGCGTATGTATAATGGGTGCTGGGGGGGCCTGCACCGCACACCCTGCACCCATATTATACTTACCTCTCCGGAGTTCCACATCGGCGCCGGTGTCTGCGCTGTAAAATCGGCTGGAAAATGGAGAGGAGGGGGCCCATGACAGAGACTGCACACGGGCTCCCTCCTCTCTAGAAACGCCACTGCTGAGGCCCTAGAACTGGGCTGAGCCTCATATGAAGGGCACATTTGGTTCCTACTGTTCAGCTATTTGTAGGACACTATGAAGAATTGAGGGTGCGTGTGTGAGAGATAAATTAAGATCTCTGTATGCTAACAAAAAATGCTTTTTAAAAAAAAACTAATGTTACCTGAATAGTGTCATTGTAATAAACCTACCACTTTGTGCAACTTCTAATATAAACAGTGGACATTACATCACTGGAGGGCCCTGTATGACTCCAATTTTCATAACCATTTGGGCCGTTTTAGACCAAATGGCAAATTGTAGTGTGCGCCCACCCTCTGCAAACTGGACTTGTCCTAGATACAACCATTATTTATGGCACATATATGCAGTACAATGCAGTGTGTGCATTATAGTTATTTGGGTGAGGTATTTGTGGGAGAGGTGGACAGTCATGTGACCAGACTTGACTCGTGGTAAAAAAAAAAATCCTAAAATGTGTATTCTATTTTAAACAGGACAATGACTTTTATTATACAGCTTACATTGCAGTCGCCCTCATGGAAACGAATTACAGCTCAGGAGTAAGTAACTTATTCCATTATAAGAAAGCAGAACATACATAGAATGTTCATATATCACATTGTGTACGTCTCATCCCGGTTCCTTTACACTCTTTCCTTCATCACATTGCAATAGGAGAAAAATTCTTACTGTCCCTTACTCCTCATATAAAACATGACTAAAATTTCACCGGAGGCTGAGTATAGAAGTTATACAGATGTTTGTCTCATCTCCCCAAATACATGACCTCTAGATAGACACTGATCAAAGGGTGGATGTTGCCTGAGCTAAGAGAAGTATATACAGTAAAGCCTTAGGCCCTCATTCAGAGCCGCTCGCTATTTTCGGTCGTTCGTTCTAAAACAAGGGGTGGCTATTCAAATGAACCGTTCGCTAATTGCAGTCTGTTTACGCCTCTAAGTCTGAACGAGCGAGCAAAACTTGCGGTTGTAATTTTGAAAAATACGCCCCCTTGCCGATTGCACCATACGTCATGTCCGCTATTTATTAGATTAATCGAGTACATCGAACAGCGTATGAACTGCTCGCTATTCTTGTGGCTGTTTTTTTCAACCGCTATTTTGCGAGCAGTTCGGAGTAAAAAAAAACCAAGTGACGTGGTCAATGACACTGCTGTATTAATTATGCACTCCCTTAAAACGCCCGTTTTGACCTTTAAGCACGCCTGCGATCTAATTCCACACCCCCGTTTTCAAGCACCTTCCCCTGTTACCACCCACATACGCCTCCTTCTGTCACTCAAAATAGCAGGCATTCGCTATATAGCGAACAAACGATTTTCTGCCGCACTGACTGGTTCGCGCATGCGTATTAAAATCCATACACATGCGCAGATGTGCGAACATCGGTCAGAACGAACGAGCGGCCGCTTACGAGCGGCTCTGAATCAGGGCCTTAATGTCTTACTACTAACTGTACACAAGGCAAACCCAGGTAACAATGGGCCTGATTCAGAGCCGTTCGCTATTTGTGGTCGTTCGTTCAAAAACAAGGGGTGGCTATTCAAATGATCCGTTCGCAAATTGCAGTCTGTTCCCACCTCTAAGTCTGAACGAGCGAGCAAAACATACGCTCGTTTATTTGATAAAAACGCCCCCTGGCCGCACGCACCATACGTCATGTCCGCTATTTATTAGATTAATCGAGTACATCGTACAGCGTATGAACTGCTCGCTATTCTTGTGGTTGGTGTTTTCAACCGCTATTTTGCGAGCAGTTCTGAGTTAAAAAAAACCAAGTGACGTGGTCAATGACGCTGCTGTATTAATTATGCACTCCCTTAAAACGCCCGTTTTGACCTTTAAGCACGCCTGCGTTCGGATCTCCACTCCCCATTTTCAAGCACCTTCCCCTGTTACCACCAACATACGCCTCATTCTGTCACTCAAAATAGCAGGCCCTCGCTATATTGCGTACCAACGATTTTCGCCCGCACTGACTGGTTCGCGCATGCGTACTAAAAACCGTACGCATGCGCAGATGTGCGAACATCGCTCGGAACGAGCGTACTGCCGCTAGCGAGTGGCTCTGAATGAGGGCCAATATCTGTTTGTCCAAACATTTTGCTAAAAACCTTCAGGTTGTCTAATGCGTAAAGCTAAAACTATTGCAATCACAGCCTCATCTGAGAGCTAGTCCTTGGGTTCATACAGTATAGTTGTGTCTGATACTATTACTTTTATGGGTGACAAGTTCTCCAAAAATCGAAATGATTGCTTATAAAAATGTAATTGAACAGAAATATTTACCACCAAAATTTGACATCTGGGGGCAGGATGCACTAACACAGTGCAGTACTTTCTGCCAGACACCGCATTCATACTGATCGCATATGCACTAACATATGTGATCAGTACAGTAATGGACAGCTCTTCCGATAAGAGCTGTCCTTTGCGATCCAAGCTGCGCTGTGGTCTTCCGGATTAATGACCCGGGAGTCAATCTGCGCACACGCAGATTGAAGCGGTGGCCACGAGGCATGCTGGTAGGGATTCGATCGGATACCTCAAACCAGAACGATGCGGTAGAAGCCTATAGGCTCTATAGAGTAACGCCAGCAGAAGCTGGCGTTGCGCTCCGCATCGGGACACCGGCGGCCACACTATGGAAAATGCGGTAAAACCCCTTACTCAGCTGGCTGGCAGCCCCGCGTCGTCCACCATCGCGAGCATCGACCACCGATGGTCTTGATGGCGATCCCAGCCTGCGACCTCCGTCGCTGTGCTGGGATCGCAAATGCAGCAGGGGGTGTCACACACATCCTACTGCACTTGCATAATAGCAAGGAGGGAATTGCAAAGCTGCCTGCGTGCACTACACACTACAGTATATGCCTGCGTGCAGCTTTGCAATTGCAATCCTTGCTGAATCACCTCCTCTGTCCTCAAGTTACTCTAAACTCTCAGGTGCCAGGCTATCCATGTTTATGCACAGGCAACATAATTCATATTTTAATCATTTTGTTTTAACCACCTGTGCTTAATGATAGCTTTAAAACTAGGACTGTTAGGGAGCCCAGGACTGAGGGCCTCATTCAGAGGCGGTCGGAGGATGCAAGTGGTCGCTCAGAAACTGGGCGGCCACTTGCATCCTGACCACCCGCCTCTGTTGCGGTCATTAGGCTGTGGGCTAACACCCACAGCTCTAACGACCGCTTGTGTAATGGTCGCGATGGTCAGAGACCATCGCGACCATCGGGGCTTATGACGAGACCCTAGGGTAGGGTCTCACTTGACGTAAGCCCCGGAGAGCTTCTGGCTCTGTCAGAGCCGGAAGCTCTCCACTGACATCACTAGTGATGTCAGTGGGGCCTCCCCCAAATGGTAGGCGTTCCCATGGGAACGCCTCCGTTTGGGCAGCCACCCCCCGGCCCGCCTTCCAAACGGGGCGAGCTGTCAATCAACATCGACAGCTCGCCCCCTTTGGAAAGAGACCCGCTACGACCAGCGCTGTCGGTCGTAGCGGGTCTCACGCATGCGCATGAGGGAGCCTTCTCCCTCGTGCGCATGTGCACTGGCCAAACATCGAGGCGGCTGTGCGGTCGTAGACCATACAGTCGCCTCTGAATAAGGTCCTGAGTGTGGCAACCATTGAGTTACAACTCTATAATACATTCCAATATTACGTTTTGGTACATTTAATTCCCCTTGACTTCCAGAAAACACTGTTGGAAGGCGCCATGGATTGTCTGAGAAACACATTCAACACTGAGCAGAAGATCACTAACCAGGCCCTGATGCTCTATGCCTTCACACTGGCCAAAGACTGGAAATATAGTGACCCTCTGCTAGAGTCACTGATGAAAAAGGCAATCTTTGACGGTATGATTTATTTAATTTATTGCCATTTTATTAATTGAAGCTGGATCAACCTAGTGTAGCACATTATACATTATGTGGTGCCTGAAACATATCTGTTTTGTTTTTCATTGTTGTGTTAAACTTTTTATTTTTGTAATTAAAGTTGCTGTTTGTCAAACTACTGTACCGGCCACTTTGCAGACCCCTGATGGCTAGTTTGGTACAGTACCTGCACCTATAATAATAGAACTACGTGTAACTTGGCTTGAAGAGCTGCAGAATCCCAGTTTAATAATTCCAGCCTCCTACTTCTGCCTGTTTCCAAAAGAACTAGATGCCAACCTATATTGATAGTAATACTTGTGTCTGTAAAGTTTGCCATCTCTAACCCTCTCTAACCCTGTCATACAATGTTGCTCCTTCGCAGGTGTCACCATACACTGGGAGCTAGAATAGATGCCGAATAGACCGTCGGTTCCATTTGGCTCCAGCGAAGTGGAGGTTGCATCTTATATGTTGCTGAGCATGGCAGCAAGGCCCAGTATTTCTGAAAAGGAACTCACAACAATGGCTCAGATCGGAGCGTGGCTCTGCCGCAATCAGAATTCACATGGGGGTTTTCGCTCCACGCAGGTAATTGTGAATGACGGCTGTGGTGCAGCAGCCAGGGGAGCAGAGCCAGGGTCGGAATGGCCCACAGGGGAAACCCCCGGTGGGCCCACCCCCTCCTTTAGGGATTAGGTTCCAGACTATGCACTTGAATTAAACTGCACAGGACTATGTTGTATTTTCTACAATGCATTGCTGCTATTAATTTGGTACATTATCATGCATTCACTAGCAGTATTTACTATATATATATTTATACAGACCCCTTCTGGAGGCTGGCCACACCCCTAAGTATGGGCCCATTTTCACTACATTTCCCCCAGTGGGCCCTTCATTCCCCAATCCCACACTGAGCAGAGCATTTAGTGTTTGCTCTAAACTAAAAATTGGTTTTAAGAAAACATTGCGAATGTGTGCCTGACTGATGCCCAGTTGGGTTATGAGGGCAATATATAAAAAAAACAATGAAGGAGCACACTTTCTGTATTTCAGTGTAAAAAGTAGGGGTGAGCGGGTTCGGATTTCTGAAATCCGAGCCCCCCGATCCGAGGCGGATCCGAGTCAGGCTCGACTTTTCCCGCCTGACTCGGATCTGAAATCGAGGCAAAACGTCATCATCACGCTGTCGGATCTCGCGGGTTTTGGATTCTATATAAGGTACCCGCGTCTGCGCCATTTTCTCACTCAGCTGTGGACAGTGAAGAGGGAGGGTAGGAGCTAGGGCTGGCTGGGCTGTGTAGTGTAGTGTAGTGTTGTGCTGTGCTGCGCTGTGCTGCTGTTGTCCGTAGGGGCTGTGTCCACTCCTCCAAAGTCCATAGGGGCTGGCTGGGCTGTGTTGTGCAGTCAGTTGTCCATAGGGGCTGTGTCCACTCCAAAGTCCTGTGTTGTGCAGTGTCCCAATCCTAAAGGGGTGCTGTAGTGTTGTCCAGGGGGTGCTCTGTCCATCAGGGGTGCTCCCCCTAAGTGCAAAAAATATATATTTTTTCTGTGTTCGTGAATTGTGTGCGCACGTGCATCAACAAAGTAGCGCCAAGCGTGCGTCTGTCCGTTAAAGGGTGGTGTAACCCCCAAAGTGCACTCCAACAAAAATAAAACATTTTCTTCTGTGTTTGTGAATTGTGAGCGCACGTGCATCAACAAAGTAGCGCCAAGCGTGCGCCTGTGTCATAAGTAAAGGGCCGGCTGGCTTGTCCGTTAAAGGGTGCTGTAACCCCCAAAGTGCATTCCAAATAATTTTTTTTTTTCTGTGTTTGTGAATTGTGTGCGCAGTAGCCGCACGTGCATCAACAAAGTAGCGCCAAGCGTGCGCCTGTGTCATAAGTAAAGGGCCAGCTGGCTCATCCATTAAAGGGTGCTGTAACCCCCAAAGTGCACTCAAAAAAATATTTTTTTTCCCTGTGTTTGTGAATTGTGTGCACTGTTCGTGCATCCTCAAAGCAGCAACGCCAAGCGTGCGTCTGTCCGTTAAAGGGTGGTGTAACCCCCAAAGTGCACTCCAACAAAAATAAAACATTTTCTTCTGTGTTTGTGAATTGTGTGCACTGTACATGCATCCTCAAAGCAGCAGCACCAAGCATGCGTCTGTCCATTAAAGGGCGGTGTAACCCCTAAAGTGCACTCCAACAAAAATAAAACATTTTCTTCTGTGTTTGTGAATTGTGTGCACTGTACGTGCATCCTCAAAACAGCAGCGCCAAGCGTGCACCTATGTCCCATAAGTCTGTTAAAGTGTGGTGTAACCCCCAAAGTGCGCTCCACAAAAAATAAACAATTCTTTTTTTTCTGTGTTTGTGTGCGAAATGTATGCGCAGTAGTCGCACGTGCATCAACAAAGGAGCAGCGCCAAGCAAGCGCCTGTGTCCCATAAGTCTGTTAAAGGGTGGTGTAACCCCAAAGTGCTCCAAAAAATAAAAAAACATTTTTTTTTCTGTGTTTGTGACTTGTGTGCGCTTTAGCCGCACGTGCATCAACACAGTAGCAGCGCCAAGCGAGTGCCTGTGTCATCATAAGTCAAGGGCCGGTTTGGACATCTGGTCCGGACTGAAGGACGTGCCAACAATTTCTGACATGTCTACTTTCACTGAATATGATACTGTCACTACTGACAGAATGGTGGAGGATCACATTGGTTACAGAAATGAGTGGAAATTAAGGTTATTGAGGTTAATAATAGCATAGGAGCAGAAAAACCCACAAATTCTATGATTTTAGCTGTTTTTATGCTTTTTTTTTTTTCAAAAAAATACAGATCCAAAACACAAAACCCAGAACCCAAACACGGAAGCGTGGTTTTGGCAAAACCAATCCAGATCCAAAACACAAAGAAAGATCCAGATCCAAAACCAAAACACAAAACACGAAAAGTGGCAGGTGCACAACCCTAATCTAAACCCCAGGGGACCTCTCTATTATCATCCGATATGGCTTTAGCTGAAACTAGAAGCTACTTTGCCAGTGTATCCATCCTCTTCTTGTGTTGCTGTATTCAATAGTAAGCCTATTTTAACAGTAAATTTAAATGTTCCTATGGATAGACTACTAGGGGCTATATTTATCAATCAAATTCTACTTAACACCTCCTAGAAGATAATAGCTAGAATCTCATTGGTTGCTATGGGCAACAGCTCTGCTTCTAAAAACTCTCACTTTAGTAAAGTCTAGAGCCTATAACATGTGCCTGCAGCTCACCCTCAGACATGTAACCCTTTGCCTTCTGAAGAATCTCGTCTGTTAGCTGCCCCGTGGCATTAAGGTACTCCAGCACATGTGGAATGGGAGCCATCCGGGCAAGATTCTGTTCAGCACAACCATACGGCTTCTGGACCAGATCCTGGAGGTTTTGTAATGGGAGACCAAAAATATCACCTGTAAGGGGAAAAAGGATGTCAAAGGAGCTCATAGGGAGGGTGGAGAGGAGAATCGAGAAGTATTGTAGTCAGGTTCCTAGATCCATGATCTATACTGTACTGTATGTAAATTACAGGAGCTACAGTAGTTAATTCTTTTAGTATCCAATATAGAATAGCCAGAATAATCCCACAGCAAAGTGACTCCTATGGGCAGACGTTTTATCTGGGGAAAGATGATGCTAAACAGTCCATGTCACAGGAAGCCATCTCTGTAACAGTACTAATGTACCTTAGTGGTGTAAGTGTGAGATGCTAGAGGTGGGAGGGTTTGTGAGTTTGGCAGACGAGAGAGGAGTTTGATGGGGACTGAGAATCGACAGTTGAATGTCGAGAGCAGAAAGTTGGAATGGAACAAGAGTAATAAAACCCTTTAAAGTCTTGGGGTCAAGGGGGCATTTAATACATATCGCAACTTATTTTTAACATGCAATGTTGGAATTCTATAGTACACGGCTTGGGGGAAGTGCATGAAACAAGTGGGGAATCGCCTTGAACCTCAGAAAAGTGGCAAACATCACCGGATAACAGAAGGCTATTAGTGGCCATAACCAAATTATCTGAGGTTCTTAAAAGAAGTCAAATGGCTGATTTTTAAACATTTTTATTAATAGTGGAAAAAGTATAAAGCCTCTAGATTATATTGGGGGGGGGGGGAGGGGGTACAGAAAAATGTCTGTAAAGTGATTAGTAGTTTTTTTTCATGCAAGCTTACAAAATATTGGGAAAAAAGAACAATTGTAACTCCCATCTCTAAGTTGATCCTTCACTTGATGCAAACTATACCTGGTTGCCGATATGGACGGATTTGCACAGCCGCACACAGTGGCGGACTGAGACAAGAAGGGCCCACGGGGGAATGCAGTGGTAGGGGCCCATGCTTAAAGGTTGTGGTGATCAACCAGAGGGGGTGTGGTGAGCCACCATAGATGCTTGGCTAACCAATGGGTAAATCTTGGTGTACTTTCTATAGAAGGGAACCAAGCCCCCATGCTGATCAGTGTTCCTAGTAACTGACATCTAATGAGTGACAATCTATAATTTGAGGTCTGGAACCTGACACCTAGAGGAGGGGGGTGGGCCCACAGGCAGTGGGGCCCACCGGGGATTTCCCCTGTACCCCTGTGGGCCAGTCCAACCCTTGCCGCACACAAGTGGCCGTACAATTCTATCCTTTTAAAATACGATTGTTGTCCCTTTGGCCAGGCTGCGGTAGCTGAAGCCAACCGCAGCCTGACCGGGTCCCAGCGGCTTGCAAGGCCAGGAAGTTGACCTGTGTTAATTGAGGGTCTGATTCATTACAATTGCAACAGCGTGTGAAGATTGGCTAGTGGTGCACATGCTTATTCACCGCAGTGTGCGTGCGTGGGTTAGCATTGCGATTCCACTGCGATCAAGCACGCAGATAGAAAGCTATAGCAGATTGATGGACAGGACGTCAGGGTTTGGGGGTGGTGACAGGGGAGTAGTCTGAGGAACGCAGGCATGCCAGTCTGTTTGAACGCCATTACATGGGCGTGCACAGATTAGCTACTGCGACGCCATATGGAGCTTGTGTACTCACTGCGTGCGACGAGAGTTGCAATTTCTGAGACGGGTCAGGGCTGCTCTAATTGTGTTTGTGTTACTCGATATTACTGGTCTGCGTGGTCTCTTACGGATGTGAGATAGCGGAAGTGGGCGTCTCTATGCCGGGTGAGCAGTTGCAGACATTAGCATATTTTGGCAGCAGATCTGTGTGCGTAATCACAGCTGCGTCAGCAATACTGATTCATAGTGAATCAGGCCCTGAATACGAATTTTCTCATTAAATTGCAAATAATCGTGCCCGCTGGTTTTTAGATGCGTAAAGCAATTTTCAGCTAACTTGATGCCAATTGTATCAGCCCCTTAAAGATGGATATTACTGCGCAGAGAATGAAATGGAACATTTGAAATTCCAGAGATCAAGATGGAGATCTAGAGATAAATTACCCTTTGCAAACAATGAGATAATCCTATTCCTAACACCAACCAGCTAATGTGATTTGAGTAAGAATCAAACTCTAAGGGGTAAATTTACTAAGATGGGAGTTCTATTTAAGAAGTGATGTTGCCCATAGCAACCAATCAGATTCTACTTCCCATTTATCTAGCATCTTCTAGAAGATAATACCTGGAATCTGATTAGTTGCTATGGGCAACATCACTTCTGAATAGAACTCCCATCTTAGTAAATTTACCTTAAAGAGTCTGAGGGGTATGTTATCTTATAGGGTTGGGTATGAAATACTAACAGCGGCAACACAATGCTAAGTATCCTGACAGGGGTACGTAGGTATGCTAACCTTCCTCCCTTCTGCCTCTAATCCTAACCCTCCACATACCTAATCCTAACTTGCCCCCCAGTAGCCTAACCCTAAGTGGTGCCTAAACCCCCCCCGCGGCTAACACCTAACCCAGCCCTGCTATACTTACGTTCGGCGGCTGTCAAGATTTTGGCGTCTGTAGCTAGACTTATCCCCACTTCGGGATTCTGATGCTGGAATTTTAACAGCTGGCATCCTGTCTGTTGGGAATCATAACTATATCCCATCTTATATATATAAAATTCATTGGTCTGTCCCGTTATGCATTCAGACACCCCTACATTTACTGGGATGTAGTCCAGTTGGATCCTAGCCAGGTTTTAGGTGGCGTGAGGGTCCTGGTCAGACCTTCCGTTGGTGTACGCTGAGATGAAATTTGAACTGGGGAACCTGTTCTGAGCCTTCCACTGGATGGATTTGGACGAAAACTTAAGAGTGGCAACATTAGATCCCAGAAGACATACTACGGGGTTAGGATTCCGATGTGACCTCCCATTGGTGTACGCTGGGCAGAACTTTGACCCCGGGAACCTGGATGGATTTGGATGGAAACTTCAGAGGGGTGGCAATTGGCCTGGGATGCCTAACTTATTAATTTGAAGATTTAAACCTGGGCAACGCCGGGTACTTCAGCTAGTAGTTACTAAAGCTCAATTTTAATCGATTTAAAATCAATGAAAATCGATCGACATTGATGTAGTGTTTCTGGGGCTAAAGCACACATTTACTAAGCCAAATAAAAAAAATTGTCTGAGTAAATGTGTGATTTAGCCCCAGAAACACCACATCGATGTTGATCGGTTTTGATCAATGTTAAATTGATCCAAATCAATTACATTTGACATTTATTAAATATACCCCTAAGAACTCAAATTTAACACTGAGCACAATGGGCCTGATTCAAAGACGGACGCAAGGCGAATTTTACGCAGATGGAATGATTGCTAATGCAAAGGCGCAAACACTGCACTGTGCATGCGCAACGATTTCATTGCGATTATGCACGCACATACAGTAGTACCCACTTGCAAATAGGGGTGTGCACCGGCCACTTTTCGTGTTTTGTGTTTTGGTTTTGGATCTGGATCTTTCTTCGTGTTTTGGATCTGGATTGGTTTTGCCAAAACCACCCTTCCGTGTTTTGGGTTCTGGGTTTTGTGTTTTGGATCTGTATTTTTTTTTAAAAAAGCATAAAAACAGCTAAAATCACAGAATTTGTAGGTTTTTCTGCTCCTATGCTATTATTAACCTCAATAACCTTAATTTCCACTCATTTCCAGTCTATTCTGAACACCTCACACCTCACAATAGTGTTTTTATGTCCAAAACGTTGCACCGAGGTAGCTGGATGACTATGCTAAGCGACACGAGTGGGCGGCACAAACACGTGACCCATCTAGGCGTGAAACTGCAGTGGCAGACAGGATGGCAGTTTGAAAAACTAGGCCCCAAACTGTACATAATGCAAAGAAAAAAAAGAGGTGCAAGATGGAATTGTCCTTGGGCCCTCCCACCCACCCTTATGTTGTATAAACAGGACATGCACACTTTAACAAACCAATCATTTCAGCGCCAGGGTCTGCCACACAACTGTGGCTGAAATGATTGGTTCGTTTGGGCCCCCACAAAACAAGCTGGCAATTAATGTGTCCCTGCACAAACTGGCTCTATGGAGGCAAGATGTCATCCTCATCCTCCTCATCCACCGATTCCTCACCCTCTTCAGTGTGTACATCCTCATCCTCACAAAGTATTAACTCGTCCCCACTTGAATCCACCACCACAGGTCCCTCTGTACCTTCTGGAGGCTGGTCTCCCTGGAAGAGCTGATAATTCATTTTGATGAACATCATCTTCTCCACATTCTGTGGAAGCAACCTCCTACGCCTTTCGCTGACAAGGTTCCCGGCTGCACTAAACACTCTTTCGGAGTACACACTGGAGGGGGGGCAACTCAGGTAAAATAGAGCCAGTTTGTACAGGGGCCTCCAAATTGCCTCTTTTTCCTGCCAGTACAGGTATGGACTGTCTGCCATGCCTACTTGGATGCTGTCACCGATGTAATCCTCCACCATTCTGTCAATGGTGACAGTATCATATGCAGTGACAGTAGACATGTCAGAAATTGTTGCCAGGTCCTTCAGTCCGGACCAGATGTCCAAACTTGGTCCTGCCTGCCCTGCATCACCGCCAGCGGGTTGCTTAGGATACCTAAGTTTTTTCCTGGCAGCCCCAGTTGCAGGAGAAAATGAAGAAGGAGCCGTTGACGTGTCACGTTCCGCTTCAGCTGACAGTGTGTTCACCAGCAGGTCTTTGCACCTCTGCAGGCTTGTGTCGGCCGGAAAGAGAGACACCACAGAGGCTTTAAACCTAGGATCGAGCACGGTGGCCAAAACGTAGTGGTCTGATTTCAACAGATTGACCACCCTGGAATCCTGGCAAAGCGAATGAAGGGCTTCATCCACAAGTCCCACATGCCGAGCGGAATCGCTCCGTCTTAGCTCCTCCTTCACTTTCTCCAGCTGCTTCTGCAAAAGCCTGATGAGGGGAATGACCTGACTCAAGCTGGCAGTGTCTGAACTGACTTCACGTGTGGCAAGTTCGAAGGGCTGGAGAACCTTGCACAACACGGAAATCATTCTCCACTGCGCTTGAGTCAGGTGCATACCCCCTCCTTTGCCTATGTCATAGGTGGATGTATAGGCTTGTATTGCCTTTTGCTGCTCCTCCATCCTCTGAAGCATATAGAGGGTTGAGTTCCACCGCGTCACAACCTCTTGCTTCAGGTGATGGCGGGGCAGGTTCAAGAGTGTTTGCTGGCGCTCCAGTCTTCGGCACGCAGTCGCTGAATGGCGAAAGTGGCCAGAAATTTTTCGGGCCACCCAAAGCGTCTCCTGCACGCCCCTGTCGCTTTTCAGAAAATTCTGCACCACCAAGTTTATTGTGTGAGCAAAACATGGGACGTGCTGGAATTTGCCCAGATGAAATGCCCGCACAATATTGGTGGCGTTGTCAGATATCACAAATCCCCAGGAGAGTCTAAGTGGGGTAAGCCACTGGGCGATGATTTCCCTCAGTTTCTCTAAGAGGTTGTCGGCGGTGTGCCTCTTACTGAAACCGGTGATACACAGCGTAGCCTGCCTTGTAACGAGCTGGCATTTCTGAGATGCTGCTACTGGTGACGCTGCTGCTGTTGCTGTGTAAGGTGATACATCTACCCAGTGGGCTGTCACAGTCATATAGTCCTTAGTCTGCCCTGTTCCACTTGTCCACATGTCCGTGGTTAAGTGGACATTGTGTACAACGGCATTTTTCAGGACACTGAGGACACTTTTTCTGACGTTTCTGTACAGTCTCGGTATCGCCTGCCTAGTGAAGTGGAATCTAGACGGGATTTGGAACCGGGGACACACTACCTCCATCAATTGTCTAAATCCCACTGCACTAATGGCGGATACCGGACGCACGTCTAACACCAACATAGCAGTCAAGGCCTCAGTTATACGTTTTGCTTCAGGATGACTGCTGTCGTACTTCATCCTCCTCGCTAAGGACTGTTGGAGGGTCAATTGTTTAGTAAAAGTAGTGGTGTTCCTACTTCCTCTCTGGGATGATGAACGACTCCCAGCAGCAGCAACAGCAGCAGCGGCAGCAGTAGGCGTAGCAATGCAGGATCCTCCAGAGGAATCCCGGATAGGAGAGTCAGTCATGCCAGTGACATGGCCTGCAGGACTACTTCCGATCCTGACTAAGGAGGAAATTGACGAGGAGGGAGTTGACGGTGTGGTTTGCAGGCGCTTGGATACAACAGGACAACGGGATTTAGGTGTCCCTGGACTGCTTACGGTCTTAGCCAAAGTTTCTGAACTTGACAGTAACTTTTTATGAACGCGCTGCAGGTGCCGTATAAGGGAGGATGTTCCTAGGTGGTTGACGTCCCTACCCCTACTTATTTCACCTTTACATATGGTACATATGGCAAGACAGTTGTTGTCCAGATTTGGATAGAAATATTGCCAGACCAAAGAGGTGGAATGTTTGGTCTTCTGCCCAGGCATGACCGTGATGGGCTTTTTCATCCCACGGACAACAACTGTCTCCCCCGGAGCCTGATTTAAACAAACCACATCACCATCAGAATCCTCCTCGCCAACTTCCTCCTCAGCGCCAGCTACACCAGTATCCTCATCCTGTTGTACTTCAACAGTGACATCTTCAATTTGCATATCAGCAAGTGGACTGTGGGTGCTCCTTTCAGCACTTGCAGGGGGCGTGCAAATGGTGGAAAGAGCCACCTCTTCTCGTCCAGTGCTGGGAAGGTCAGGCATCGCAACCACCACCACACTTGGACTCTCCTTGGGGATTTGTGATATCTTCTTAGAAAGCACAGTTCTTCGCTGTGCTTTTGCCAGCTTAACTCTTGATTTTTTTAGTGGGAGGAGGGCTTCCATCGTCATGTGAAGCTGAACCACTAGTCATGAACATACTAGGGATCGACCTTAGCCGTTCCTTGCCACTCCGTGTCGTAAATGGCATATTGGCAAGTTTACGTTTCTCTTCAGCTGATTTAAATGTCTTTTTCAAGGTCATTTTCCTGAACTTTGCCATTTGGGATTGTATGTGCCCTCTACTATGACATTGGGCATCGGCCTTGGCAGACGACGTTGATGGCATGTTATCGTCTATGTCATGACTAGTGGCAGCAGCTTCAGCACTAGGAGGAAGTGGTTCTTGATCTTTCTCTATTTTATTTTTATCGGAGAAAGTTTGGTCCTCCATTTATGTTATATCGATTTGATATATACGTGCGGCTAAACACAGAAAATAATTTTTTTTTTGGTTTGGACTGGAGTGTACTTTGTGGGTTACAGCACCCTTTAACGGTCAAGCCAGCCGGCCCTTTACTTATGACACAGGCGCACGCTTGGCACTACTTTGTTGATGCACGTGCGGCTACTGCGCACACAATTCACAAACACAGAAAATAATTTTTTTTTGGTTTGGACTGGAGTGTACTTTCGGGGGTTACAGCACCCTTTAACGGTCAAGCCAGCCGGCCCTTTACTTATGACACAGGCGCACGCTTGGCACTACTTTGTTGATGCACGTGCGGCTACTGCGCACACAATTCACAAACACAGAAAATAATTTTTTTTTGGTTTGGACTGGAGTGTACTTTCGGGGGTTACAGCACCCTTTAACGGTCAAGCCAGCCGGCCCTTTACTTATGACACAGGCGCACGCTTGGCACTTCTTTGTTGATGCACGTGCGGCTACTGCGCACACAATTCACAAACACAGAAAATAATTTTTTTTTGGTTTGGACTGGAGTGTACTTTCGGGGGTTACAGCACCCTTTAACGGTCAAGCCAGCCGGCCCTTTACTTATGACACAGGCGCACGCTTGGCACTACTTTGTTGATGCACGTGCGGCTACTGCGCACACAATTCACAAACACAGAAAATAATTTTTTTTTTGGTTTGGACTGGAGTGTACTTTGGGGGTTACAGCACCCTTTAACAGTCAAGCCAGCCGGCCCTTTACTTATGACACAGGCGCACGCTTGGCACTACTTTGTTGATGCACGTGCGGCTACTGCGCACACAATTCACAAACACAGAAAATAATTTTTTTTTTGGTTTGGACTGGAGTGTACTTTCGGGGGTTACAGCACCCTTAACGGTCAAGCCAGCTGGCCCTTTACTTATGACACAGGCGCACGCTTGGCACTACTTTGTTGATGCACGTGCGGCTACTGCGCACACAATTCACAAACACAGAAAATAATTTTTTTTTAGGTTTGGACTGGAGTGTACTTTCGGGGGTTACAGCACCCTTAACGGTCAAGCCAGCCGGCCCTTTACTTATGACACAGGCGCACGCTTGGCACTACTTTGTTGATGCACGTGCGGCTACTGCGCACACAATTCACAAACACAGAAAATAATTTTTTTTTTGGTTTGGACTGGAGTGTACTTTCGGGGGTTACAGCACCCTTAACGGTCAAGCCAGCTGGCCCTTTACTTATGACACAGGCGCACGCTTGGCACTACTTTGTTGATGCACGTGCGGCTACTGCGCACACAATTCACAAACACAGAAAATAATTTTTTTTTTGGTTTGGACTGGAGTGTACTTTCGGGGTTTACAGCACCCTTAATGGTCAAGCCAGCCGGCCCTTTACTTATGACACAGGCGCACGCTTGGCACTACTTTGTTGATGCACGTGCGGCTACTGCGCACACAATTCACAAACACAGAAAATAATTTTTTTTTTGGTTTGGACTGGAGTGTACTTTCGGGGGTTACAGCACCCTTAACGGTCAAGCCAGCTGGCCCTTTACTTATGACACAGGCGCACGCTTGGCACTACTTTGTTGATGCACGTGCGGCTACTGCGCACACAATTCACAAACACAGAAAATAATTTTTTTTTTGGTTTGGACTGGAGTGTACTTTCGGGGGTTACAGCACCCTTAACGGTCAAGCCAGCCGGCCCTTTACTTATGACACAGGCGCACGCTTGGCACTACTTTGTTGATGCACGTGCGGCTACTGCGCACACAATTCACAAACACAGAAAATATATTATTTTTTTAGCACTTGGGGGGAGCACCCCTGATAGACAGAGCACCCCCTGGACAACACTGCAGCACTCCTTTAGGACTGGGACACTGCACAGGACTTTGGAGTGGACACAGCCCCTATGGAGAACTGACTGCACAACACAGTCCAGCCAGCCCCTATGGACTTTGAAGTAGTGGACACAGCCCCTATTAACAACAGCAGCACAGCACAACACAGCCAGCCACTATGGACTTTGAAGTAGTGGACAACAGCAGCACTACACTACACTACACTACACTACACAGCCCTAACTCCCACCCTCCCTCTTCACTGTCCACAGCCGAGTGAGAAAATGGCACCGACGTGGGTACCTTATATAGGATCCAAAACCCGCGAGACTCGGAAGGCGGGATGATGACGTTTTGCCTCGATTTCAGATCCGAGTCAGGCGGGAAAAGTCGAGCCTGATTCGGATCGGACTCGGATCGGGGGGGCTCGGGGGGGTTCGGATTTCAGAAATCCGAACCCGCTCACCCCTACTTGCAAAGTGAGTGACAGGTAGTCAGCGTTTGGGGGTGGCAACGTTTAGAAGAATGCAGGTGTGTCTAACCATTTAATCACTGTTTTATGGGCATAAATTAGCTCCTGTGCAGCATGAGACCTCTCTGCGTGTCAGGTGAGCTGCAGTGTTTGCGGCTGGTCAGACTTGCCTTACGTGCTGCGTGACTGCCCGATGCGCGTTGATGTTACCGATGTTTACGCTGTTGCACGTAGTTGTACGGATATGAGAAGGCAGCAGTGGGTGCCCTTATGCTCAGCTGTGCTTTGAAAGGCATTAGTCTATTTTAGCAACTGTGATCTGTGAGAAAATGCGGCTGCGATTGTATTACCATCCGTCTCTGAATCAGGCCCAATGAGCGTTAAGCCTGAAGAGTGGAATATTTAGTACTCTGATAATACTTTGATATCACAAAAATAATGTGCTATAGGGGCCTATTCATCATCGGGGGCCATATCTTGTTGGGCCAGGGATACTTAAGTATCCAACTCGCAACGGGGGAAGCTTTACACGAGAGCAATTCATGATTGTTCCAGTGCGAGGACAGCTGCTCCGGGAAAAGCAGCTGTCCCCGCGGTTAGTTTACCGCTTCCCCGTCGGCCCGGCACGCACACAGCAGCCGGGGAAGTAGTGAGGAGGTGCCGGAGGGAGGGATCCACTCAGCTCCCTCTTCGCATCCCTGGAACTCCTTCCCATAGGAAGATAGCGCTTGTTCTCGCAAGCAACCTTTGAAAGATTTCAGTTTTTCGGAGAGGTGGTCCATTTGGGAACCCTGATGGTGAATGGCCCAGTAACTCAAACATGCGGATATAGGGCCTGATTCAGACCCACTCGCGAGCGGCTGTCCGCTTGCAAGTGGGTCGATGTTCTGGACTGAGCATGCGCACGACGGAGGGAGGTGACCCACAGCTATACGAGCGTCCAGAAGGACGCTCCATTTTCATGGAGGCCGGCCCTCATTCAGAGCGTGCGCTCTGCTCAGAGCGTACGGCTCTGAATGAGGGCCATAGTTACAGTGCCACTTAGTGTTGATGAATAGGCCCCATAGTAGTTTGTCATTTTTTGCATTACTAAAAGATGTATGGCAAAAAAAAAAAAAACATAGCAAGTATAGAATGTGAGAATAATAAATGACAGTATTACAAATGAATGTCTGTAGAAGTGTTACTCACCAACAACAGTAACATAAGCGGATGCTGAGTCTGGCACCACGTTGCTTGGTAGAGTTAGATAGTGAAATACCACCATGTACTCTGGTATAATTATACCGGGTTTATCTGGGAGAGTAGGGAAGGCATGGTCACCCGGTTATACAGCACATTTCCTGACAGAATAAGAAACTTGAAGACTAAACTGTGTTCATTTCTTTACCAAACACATCCCAAATACGTAAAACCAGAGAACAGTGGTTAGCAGACCACGCAATGATGAACCATACTTTACCAACTCTCCCTGTATGTCAGGGAGACTCCCTGAAATAGTAGCAATCTCCCTAACTCCCTGAAGAGCCTAGCAATCTCCCTGATTGCACCTTACCCCTATTATATTGCTGTTGTATAGGTGAAAAAAAATAAAGAAATTGGTGATATATACATTCAAATGGTGCAATCAGTGCCATTTCCCTGCATCGGTTATTATAAGGCACAATGGTCTCTATGGCTACATGCATTTTCATATAAGTTTTGTCTTGGACACTTATGGAACCCCCTGTAATACACAAAGTATCAGGGTGTTTTCATCAATAAGTAGATCTTACTAACTGCTTTGGGGCTCATATACATTTGGATGTAAAGCTGGCCACACACTAAACCAACTTACATCCAACCAGCCAACTAGTTGATTGGTTGGAATGAAAATCTGGTAAGGTATGAAAGCAAATGACAATCAGCAATTTGCTCCCAAACCCCGGAAAATGGACAAAAACTGTTGTTTGAACAAATTGTTTATATCAAACATTTAACAAACTTGTCTGAACAAACGTTTTCATGTTTTCTGGCATTTAGGAGCAAATTGCTGATCACCATTTACTCCCATACGTTACCAGATTTTCATTCCAACCAATCAACTAGTTGGATGAAAGTTGGTCTAGTGTGTGGCCAGCTTAAGTCTGTTATATGACATGTCTCCCAGATGGAGCAGTACACGCCCACTTTACCACAGCCCTCATAGATGCTGCTTTCACAATCTCCCTGAAATGCTTTATCAAAGTAGGCAAGTATGCAAAGAACTAGATCACAGGTTCTCAAGCCCGGTGCTCAGGACCCCAAACAGTGCATGTTTTCCAGGTCTCCTCACAGAATTACAAGTTAAATAATTAGTTCCACCTGTAGATCTTTCAAAATGTGTCAAAAAGTAATGAATACAAATGTGCAGCTGCTGGGTGACCTGCAAAACATGAACTTTGTGGGTTGCTGAGGACGGAGTTTGAGAACCACTGAAATAGACTAAAGGCATTAGTGTTGTCTATTGGGAACAGTAAATATGACGATGGAGGGTACCGTGTGTACACAATTAAGCGAAAGAAAGAATTGTCATATTGTGATGCACTAATATTAAAATGTTTTGTTTAATTGTGTAATCTTCAATTTGTCATTGATAGCACCCCCTGTGAATTGATTTGTATTATGCATATATGAGCTTTAGGGACCCTTGAATCTACCATTATATTATTACATCTAAAAATTCACAGAACAATACCTGTGCAGATGGTCTTTCCATTCATTTCTGTATAACATACCCTGTGTACACGACAGACCTTAAACCCCTAGGCTAGGCACAAATAGAGCTGACAATGCAGGGGGTTAGAGGATTACATTTCATAAGCTGACTGTAGCCAATAGTTAGTGGTATAGACAGCTTTAACCATTGACTTATTTATAATGGGGGCAGGGTGTGCGGGGCCCGCAACGCACAACCTGCACACATGTTTAATAATTACTTCCCCAGAGTCCCGCATTGGAGCTGCAATAGCAGAGCAAATCATCGAGAAAATGGTGCAGTGGACATTTTCCTGGAGATTTGCACATGCGCAGAAGATGATGTCTATGGTACAAAAGCACCGCGGGTGCCATTTTACCACAGACCTGCGCATGTGCAGTAGACTCTGGCATTGTCCACAGAGAGGTCTGTACAGGGCCTCCTCCTCTCTTAAACCGAGCTTGTCAATAGATTCACTTCCCTGCAACGTACCTTTAGGCTGACTGCCCTAACAGGGTCAGAAGTCTACGTTTCCTAACTGGGCCTTGAGGTATTGGTCGGGGATTTAGTGACCTATGTACTTGCATTGTAATAGATAATTGGCCTTGCAAGTATTTGGTTGTCATCTAGTTATAGATATTGGCACTGAGATTGCCTGACTCTTTTGGGGTGTGGTATAAGAAATAGACAGTAATTAGTTAGACAATGTCTAGATAGACACCAGATGTTAGACAGTCAATAGTTAGACAGGGAAAAAAGTTAGACACAAACAAAAGTCAGACACATTAAAGTTAGACATGTAAAAAGTTCTACAGGGTACAAAAGGTAACAGGGTCTAAAGTTCGACATGAAAATAGTTGACACAAAAATGGTCGACAATTTTTTTCCCCTGTTTTTTAGCCCTAATCTTCACCCTAACCCTAACCCCCTCCCCTTGGTGTCTAACCCTCCCTCCTGGTGCCTAACCCTAACCGTCTGGGTAAGTGCCTAACCCTTACCCTCCAGTAAGTGCCAAACCCTAAACCTAACCCTAATCCTAAAAAACAACAAAAAAAATGTTGACCATTTTTGTGTCAATCTTTTTAATGTTGAACTTTTGACCCTGTCGATCTTTTGTACCTGTCGAACTTTTTACATGTCTAACTTTAGTGTGTCTGACTTTTGTCTGTGTCGAACTTTTAACCTTGTCTAACTATTAACTGTCTAACATCTGGTGTCTATCTAGACATTGTCTAACTAATTACTGTCTTTCTATACCCCTCTTTTGGACGCCACCATGAAATCCCGGAGCCGGGTTGCCACTACCCGGCCAGAACACCAACGCCGGAGTCCCGACAATCAGGATGCCGATCGTAAGTATAGCGGGGCGGGTTAGATTTTAGCCGGGGGGGGAGAGGGTTAGGTTTAGGCGTCATGGGGGGGAGGTAGGGTTATGGATCCCTGAGGCTGGGTTGGGGATAGGCCCCATGGGGCAGGGGGGGGGAGGGGAGTTGGGTGTTAGGGTTTGGCACTAACGGGGAGGGTTTGGGTTAGAGTGGGGGGGTGGGAAGGGTTTGTGTTAGGGGGCAATAGCAGAGAGTTAGGGGGAGAAGAGAGGGCGGGTAACATGTTTACTCTACCCTTGACGGGATCCGGAGCATCAGGATGCCGCTATCAGTATATTGAAAGCAGGGATCCCAAGTTCAGGGATTTCATACCGATTCCCTATATACAGTATGGTTCATTACTGATTTTTTTTTTTAACAAAGTTTTTCTTTATTGAAGCATAGCAGACATATGACATAAAATCGAAAATAAGCACATTCATTCGTGAGTATAGGTTTTTACAGAAAAATAACCATTGTCCGGTATTCAAACATATTAAATTACCAGCACATTAGACAATGGTAAACGAAAAAGATAAAAAAAATAAAAATTTAATAAAATAAGATAGTGTGAGCCCGGTCCGCAACATCAATTCCCAAACCCAAACTAGATGGCATTAAGGGAGATCGGGAGGTCTTGCTCACAAACACGTGTCTCATACCAAAGCGTATTTCTGAAACATTTCCATATCTGGCCTTTGAGTGACTGAGACAATGGTCCGTATTCAAGTAGGCTGCGAAAAGTCGAAATCGGCTATAAATTATTGCCGATGACGTCACTTTCGCATGTTTCAATTATCACCGTATTCAATTTCAAAGACTTTTCGCAGGTTCGAAAAGTCTTTGAAAAAAAACGGGGATAACTTTTCACCATGTTTTACATGGCGAAAAAAAGTGCAGAATTGGGGTTTAGGGGTGCAGGCTTAAAAAAAAATAGCCTGCACCCCTGGGAATTTTTTTAAAAAATAGGGACACCCCCAAAAAAATAAATTAAACATTTGGGGTGAAATAAAAAAAAAAAAAAGGGGAAAAGTGTTTAAAAATAGGGAAATATGTTCAGGGCTATTCTGCAAGTGTATGGCAGATGTTTTCTAGAATAGGCTATTAGCGGCAGGTGCATTTTTGCAGAATTTTTTAAAAATGACTTTAGGGACTTAAAAATATGCTAGTACCCATTTTCATGTACCCCAAATTTGATGGGACCACTTAAAAAATAATAAAAAAATAACCTAAGTGGTCTTCTGCATCACTTCTTCAATGTCAGGAAAAAACACCTGCAGCAGCTATTTAAAAACCCGACTTTCTTTTGCAGGCAAAAACGGGGTACTCATAGTGATCCCCCATGTCTGGACATCTTTAGGGGGGTCCTACAATTATTTCTCAAAAATTCCTGTTTTTTTTTTTTCATAGATCAAAATTCACCGAGTCCCGTTTTCACGGATTTTAAATTGACTATGGGGATAAAGCGGGCACGCGTCCAATACTGTATCCCAGGAGAAAAGCTCCGATGTGGAGCGAAAAGTCCAGCACGGACTTTTCGCTCCCAAACTGAATATGGGCCAATGTGTCTATGTAGCTTTCCCAAGTCTCAAAAAACTTCTGTAACGAGGCCTCCAGCCATTCCATTCGGAAGATATTGAAAAGTTTTCCCAAAAATAAGGCGAGTGTAGGAGCCGTGGGTTGTAGCCATAATTGTAAAATACACTTTTTCGCCACTGCTGATATAATTATTAGTAATTTTTAACCCCTTGTGCCATTCTAGTACCTATAGGTGTAATACCGAATATTGCCCATTTAGGTGTTAGGGGTAAAAAATGTATTAAATGTCTATTAACATAATTCCCTATCAGGGTCCAAAATCTCCGTATTATTGGGCATCCCCATAGACAGTGCATTAATTCAGCCCCATGTGCACCACATCGAAGGCACGCAGAATCTTCTAACAGTCTGCGATGGGGAGATAGATATGTTCTATGTAGTATATTCAGGAAAAGTTCTGTATATGATGTTGCTGGTACCAGTTTCACAGATAGTTCCAATGATTGCAACAGTTTTTCTGTAGTTAGAAATGGAAAATAATCCCGTCATTGTGCCAGACCAAATTTCTGATTATTTTATTGTATAGGAATGTGTAGGAAAGGAATGAGTAATGTAGTGAGATGGCATTATATTGAGGATTTTCTTTCAGCAATAAATCATCTAGTTGGTTATTATAGTTACCTGGAGAGAGTTTTCTAGAAAGATTGGCCACATAATGTTAGGCGTGTAGGAATGCCAAAGGTGTAGAGCCAAGAATTGAATATTTTTCTACCTCTCTTACACAAACGTCAGTGGTTTCTTTGAATTACAATTTATAAATTGTCGGGCTGTAGTGAGTCCCTGTCTGTGCCATATGGTAAAAGGTTGTCCTGTGGCCCCATTTTGAAAATTTGGATTGCGTATGAGTGGGAGATGTAGGGGTACATATGGGTTTAGTGAGTGTTTGTGGGGTAATATATGCCACGTTCTTCGAGTGCACATCAATAAGGGATTAGCAACATCTCCAATTCTAAAAACTCGTACTTTAGTAAATATTTCCCCATTATAATATTAAATGTTTGGTGTATACTTTTTGGGCACAAAACATACAGTAGGTGCAAGTGCATGCTTGCACTTGTAGTGCTACAAGTGTGCACTATAAGAGCCTGATTCAGAGGTAGATGCAGACGCGACCACGCTGTGTCTTTCGGCAGTCGTTGTCTGCGACTTTATGCAAATGCAGCAACAAAGCCCTTCCCCCGGTGTACATCCGTGCATCTAAATGTGCAAGGCCTGAGATGCCCACTATGAGCACCTGTAGACCCTGCAATACCGCCTGGAGCCTCTTTAGACTTGTACCAGTCCCCATGGCCAGTGCAGATTTTCCATCTTCAGTGTGAGCGATGAAGCATCTGGATACACAAACACTTTAGGGACACGCCCACGGCACTCACAACACAGTATTCGCGTATTGATTTTTATTGTGTATCCAATCTCTCAAGTAACGTAGGTGAGCAGCATGACTATATGCACCAATGTTGGGTACATTAATGCCACCATTAGACCTGTTTTGCTGGAGTTTTACAAGTCCATTGCAAATAAATGTGCGTATCACCCTCTCCATTGTGTCTTTATTAGTCAATAAAATGGGAAGTGATTGGAGAGGGTAGTGAAGTCTTGGAAATAAAATTATATTAACCAAGTTTGCTCGGCTTAGATATAAAAGATTAAGATGTTGCCATCTCTCAGTATCCTCCTTAATACTGCGTAAAAAACTTTTTATGTCAGTAGTATATAGATTATCAAGATATTTGGGTAATTGTATCCCTAGATATAAGATTGATTTAGTCGTCCACTCAGTGGGGATCTCCCTAAACCAGGCTGGGTTGTGCCAATCCTTTTTTCAAATAAAGTGCTGTTGATTTCTCAAAATTGACTTTAAACCCTGATACTAATCCTATTTCTTTTATACGTGTCATCAGTGACCCAAGGGTCCTCCTTGGGTCGAGATAAATAAAAGAACATCGTCTGCAAAGGCAGATATCTTTACAGTTTCTGCACCAATCCAAGTTCCCTTAAACTGTGACCGATTTTGCAAGATCCTAAGCATGGGGTCAACCCTGTCTTGTTCCCCTGGTTATTGTAAGCCTCTCTCCTACAGTCCCATTGACCAATAATGAGGTAGTCGGAGGGTATAATAAAATTTGATTAGAGACTGTAAAGTCGATCCGAATCCTCATCTATCCAGTATCTCATAAAGATAGGGCCATGAAACCATGTCAAATGCCTTGGTGGTGTCTAGGCTTAAAAGCATGGTTGAGAAGTCAGGATGGAGATTAGCTGCCATTACAGTGTCTGCCTTTAGTGAAACCTAGTTGATGGGTTGTAAGCAAGGAGACAAAATATGTCTGTAAACAATCTGCTAATATTTTGGCCAATATTTTAAAATCAATATTTAGTAGAATAATTAGGCGATACGATGAAGGAAGAGTCAAATCGTTATTTGGTTTTGGAATTAGGGAGGGGAGTGCCTGATTGAAGATTGGGTAGTGAAGAGTGTATGTTTGTATTTTACCATAGAGAGCCCAAAGTGTCGGTATCATGTCATGCTGTAGAATTTTGTAGTATTCTATTGAATACTGTAGCCTCGTCCAATATTTTGGACATTAAAGTGGGATCGCATGGAGTTGCCGTATAGATTTGCATGAAATATTCCTGGAGTTTCTGAGCTATATATGAGGTTTTGGTGAGCAAAGTTTGTGTGTGAGAGTCCTGCAGTGTAGCTATATGGTGTTTCTTAAAACTTGTTGTCATATTTGCAAGTAGAGGACCAGTTTTGTTGCTCCACCGATTATTTTAAGTTTATAGTAATCCAGCTTCAACTGGGCCTGGGCTAATAAAAAACTGTCTAGCAGGGTTTCTAATATAATCCGCCAGAGCAGATTGCATAGTTTTTTGTAGGTTAGTATATTGAGTCCTAATATGCTTATTTCTTTTAGCAACATAAGAGAATATGTCCCCGCATAACTACTATAGAAAACTTTGAGACAGGGTTGTCCCAATCAGAGCCGGCCCTAGCCAAATTAGTGCCCTAGGCAAGATTTTGGGTCCAGCACATACGGTATCAGCAACCACCCTCACCCACCACCCCTCTCCCAGCAGTGAGCACCACAGCACCCCAGCCCTCTCCCAGTTCCAAACTTACTTTACTTGAGCGCAGCCTACAGAGCTGTCCGACTCAAGGTACAGCAAGCCGCAGGTGGCGGACCCGTTTTTCACATCTCGGGCTGGCAGGCCGCAGCTGTGTTTGATGATTGCTGGAGGAGGAACCCAGAGCCGTGAGGCGTGTCTCACTACTGCGAGCTCCGCAAAGGCCCATGGTGCAGCAGCTCCCCTGCGACCATTTGCTTACATTCCTGAATGAGCCTCTGCCCATGCACATGTGTGATGCCTTAGAGCTGGCCTGGAGCTAACCACTAGTTGCTGTCCAGATGCTCCGCCCCCACAAACTGCTACCGGCTGTTCCGCTGCTGCCAGGCCCAGTTGGATGTCAGCTGAGCTCTGATCATAGACACTGTGCATTAGCAGCTACCAGAGTCTCTGCCCAGCAGGCAGCAGGTACCCCGGCTGTGTCTGCACCAAACCTCCACCAGCCCTAGGCAGGTTTGGATGCCCCTAGGCATTCCAAATACCCTAGGCATTTGCTTAGTTTGTCTATGCCTAGGGCCGGCTCTGGTCCCAATGTTCTAAATTGTCATCCATAAATTCCGTAGAGTTTAATGTAAGGAATTTTCTAAACTGTTCGGAATGGTTAAGATATGACGGGAAACACCAAAAAGAGGAGCGTATGTGAGTCGATTGGGTGTGTAGGGTTATGGTTACTGGAGCGTGGTCGGATACTAATATATCTCCTAGCGAGGTTGATACAATTTCCCAGAGGTGCGTTGTGGAGAGAAGGATGTAATCAATACGAGAGAAGGACCCATGGACCGCCAAATGGAACGTATATGACCTGTCAGTGGTGTTAAGAAATCTCCAGGGGTCTGATAAAGAATAATCGGTCAATAATTGTGGAATATGGGTCCATTGGGAAGCTAAGGGGTTAGCTGGTATTGGATATTTATCTATATAAGGGTCTGCAACCGTGTTTAAATCACCGCCTAATATCAAATTATAATTAATCCTAATATGCAAAAGCTGGGTTATAGACTGGGTTATAGACTGATAAAAAGCAGTATTAGGTGCATATAAATTGAGTAACATATATTTAGCTTCATAAATTTGGACAGCCAATAAAATACAGTGACCCTCTTGCTCCAGGACTGAATTTAATATAGTATAAGGGAGGCGTCTAGCGAAAAGAATGGCGAAGCCGCGATATTTGGAATGGTAGGAAGCTGAAAAGCAGTCTCCAAGCCAATGGTCACGCAAAGTGGAATCTTCCCCTGCTTTCCAGTGTGTCTCTTGTATATAGACTATGTCTGGTTTTAATGTTTTAAGGAATGCAAGAACTCTTTACATTTAATTGGGGTGTTTAGACCCCCAACGTCCCAGGAGATGATGTTAATAGTTTGGGGCATCTGGGCATTGGAGTGAGTTGGAGTTGTCACAGATGTTGTCATCTCATCTTTTCAAACAAGAGTGTTGTAAGAATATAATGTCTATAAAAAACAAGGCTCCCCCTGTCCCAGCCTGCAGGGAGAGCCTTAAAAAACCTAATACGTGGTGACCCGGGCTCACGTTACATAACATCAATGTGCTAACAAAACATACCAATAACAAAATATGCTTCAATAATTTTAAAAATATTTTCCCATCCAAAGTAATATCATACCAAGTCTAGGCATAGTTCCCAGATATTGGTGATATCTTATAATCAGATAATAAAAAAAAAGAAAACAATAAAAACATAGAAATAAAGTGAGACTCTGTCTCCGCAGCAAAACATTACAAAACAATGAACCATCGCAAATAGAAAATTCGATATTTGAAATGATCCTAGTCTAAGTGATTTAAGCCCAAGATAAAGGGCTTAAACGTGAGTGGTGAGATGAATCTCTAAGAGAGCTGCCTGTAATAAAATGATTATGTGCCAGCTCTGGATCTTCAAAAACAAGCATTTGTCCGTTCTCAGTAACCCTCAATTTAGCTGTATACAACAGAGCAAATCTCTAATTGTTGTCTACCAAAAATTTGCAAACTGGGGAGAACTCCTTAGGTTTCTGCGCTACTCTACAGAGGTATCTTGGAAAATGAGAATCCGATGGTCAGCAATCACCAGATTTCTTTGGCGTTTAAAAGTTATCAAAATCTTTTCTTTAGCACGGTAATTTAAGAATTTAGCTATAACTGGGCGTGGTTTACCATTAGATCCCTCCCTTTCCAGACCCAATCTGTGAGATCTTTCAATTGTGGGACCCCTAAATCATTTTGCAAGTCAAGGGTATAAACCAAAGTTTTGTCTAGATAATTGAGTAATTTGGACCCTTTGACCTGCTCTGGAATGCCTATAAAGTGCAAATTATTGCATCTGTGGCGATTCTCCAAATCATCCACTTTGTCAAGCAGCGATTTATGAGAGACTAGATAAGAGTCATGTGAGGTTTGCAAAGTATGCAAGTTGTTTTCTGTATCACTAGTCCTCTGTTCCATGGCATCTAATCTATTAGTGTGTTCAATTAATCTAGACAGAGCAGAATCCAAAGAGGATTGTATTTTATGTAATCTTTTAACAATCGTAGGAACAAGTTGGCCAAACTTGTCTTCCATTTTTGGCAAAAATTGGTGGTTTTTCGTCATTCATAGGCATAAGTGCTTCAAATTTTGGGCATTATAACATTTAGAGCATAGTCAACATATCTGCGGTAGGAGACCCGGGATCACCTTTCCCTGATTCCGAATGCATAGCATTGGGAAGGTGAGCGAAGGTGGTGACATGCCTGACTCTGCAGGTGTTTTATTTGGTTTAACCATATTGCGAGAGGAAGATCTTGGTGGTAATGGGGGTAGAGATTTATAGAGGAATTTATGCATACACCTTATATAAGATCAAAAGAGAAACAGATCAATAGGAGCAAAATTGGTTCAGGTTGTAATAGGAGCACCTAATACGGTGAAAATAATGTATTCAGTACCAGTACGGTGTGTCTGTCTCAAGTAGAAGACCGTATTACAAAGATTAACACTTTTTTTTTAATTTATAGAGGTTTCAGCTGCTAGTTAAACCCGAGGTGGCGTCACTAGTCACTATAATCACTCTTGTAGAAAACCAGATATAGCAAGAACAATAGCTGTAAACAATGTTTACCCCTAGAATAATGTGAACTTCAATAAAAATTTACATATACATATGTTTGATACCAAGTGTGATCATGAAGTGCATAATATATAAAACACAGATTGCTACAATATTCGTGAAAAAGGTTGCAATTATGAAATTTCGCCAGCGATATAACCCAATAAATCAATCAACCTGCAAACTTTGATATGAAAAACATACAGAGCTGTAAAATGCAATATTATGTGAGAAATAGCGTAAAAGGACACTAGTAAAGGAATGACAGTCAATGCAGGGGCAGAAATATGGGAGACAATGGAGGCGCCTGCCGCCGGGCTCCAGCTCTGAAGCGGCACCTCCTCCATTGTCCAAAACATATTCACCATACTTAGGGCTGTAACTATGTGCCCGGACTGTACTGTCTCGGCCACCAAATACATGGCACCTCTTCCCGGCACCTGAGAAGCCATCATACACTAGTGGAGAGCTCCATGTCAGACCATCAGCTGCTGCCTTCATCTATCTATAGCCTGTCTGCAAGCGAATTGCTACATTACAGTGTCAGCGGTTGTGACGGGTGGGGGGAACGAAATTATAACTTGCCTCCGGGTGTCTGGGATGAACTTACGCCACTGAGTCAATGTAATACTGAAAAGCAGGTGTATCCTTGAAGTATAGTGATGATTCTCACTAATTCTTGTTAAGTCTCAAATCCAACCATGCTGGCCATGCATCTCACTCACCCCTCACAATGGCTTTGGGTAGCAAGTGAGCACTGGGGAAATGGGGTAGCACTATAGGCAGCGCTCCAGGAACCTCCACCAAAAAATAACAGCAGGAGCGCAAAATTCCAGCTGTCGTGTTGCTCTACTGCAGAGGTTTTCAAACTCGGTCCTCAGGACCCTACACAGGTCACGTTTTCCAGGTCACCCAGCAGGTGCACTGGTGTACTCATTACTCACTGACACATTTGAAAAGATCGGGGGGGGGGGGCCCTAGATTGCACACCCAAAGCACAATGTGAGGTGCTACTTGCTGAGACTTGTAGTGCTGCAAGCAAAAAAAAGAGACAGATGCAAGTGCACACTCTAACCATGCTGAACCTAATAATAATATTGCTAAATTGCATCCAAGAGGTTCTTAGCATAATAATGGCCATAATTATGGGCCTGCCCTGGGGGGTCCCGTGCCCTATAATTGTTCCGTAGGTGTGTTAGGGACCTGCCTGATAGAGGTCACCTGGACGCGGTGGGCAGGCCCATAATTATGGCCATTATTATGCTAAGAACCTCTTGGATGCAATTTAGCAATATTGAGACCATCATCATGGCCGCTCGCTATAGCTGTAGGTGGTCACCCACAGCTATGCGAACGGCCAGGAGGACGCTCCTAAAAAAAACAGCGCCCACCCTGATTCAGAGCGAGCACTCGCTTTTTGCGAGCGCCTCTGAATCAGGCCCTCTGTTCCTATCTGGATCAGACCCAGAATTTAGCCGGCGCCGACCCAGGACTTTCCCGAGTCGGCGCCGTTCACACCGGAGTCGGGTCTGCATAGACCCGGCTTTTCCGGCGTTGAAGTGGAGGCTTGGAGATGACGTCATCTCGAAGCGCCACTGAAGCCGGACCAATCGGCTGGTTTGCGGCACGCTTCAGGTCATCGTGACCCGGAGCACGCCGTACACAACAGGGTTTCATGGGTTACGCCCGTGTTAAACCCTGCTAGTTACCTGGGCTGGATTGCCGGGTCACTTGACCCAGCGATCCAACCCTCTCCCCTTTTACACCAAGGAGCTGCCCGGGTTAACCCTGCAATAACCTGGGTTTTAGCTCCGGTGTATAAGGGGTAGTAGTTTTAAACTCAGTGTCCGCAGTATGGGTGTTAGCTTCTATACTATATATATTTCTCTCTGATTTCAGAGCAATTAGTGGACTACTGTGGCTACTTAATGCTGCTTGCAGGGCAGTGTCCTTTTCTTTATCTACTCACTCGCTCCGTCCTGCGCTACGACTCAGCTGATCATGAAGGGTGGGCTAGAGCTACAGTTGCCTGTAACTCTACTCTGTTACACTGTTTAGCTGATGTACAGGGAGACCGAATAGAGGCCACACCCACTACCTCTGTAGCTGCCTGTCATGGCTCTCCGCCTCTTACTGCCTGTCAGGTGACTCTCCGCTTCTTCACCCTTCTGATATGGCAGCCTGCTTACGACCAGCATCTGGATCTTTCGGAATGGTCGCCGCCCCTTTTCACTGACGCACTTCCGCAGATACAAAGTCTGCGGCCCGCCGGAGCTCAGCAGGTCCTGCACTTACTTCTCCCAGCTCACGGTAAGAGCCCTCACTGGCTTCAGTGCCGGAGGCTCTCCGGCGCGGCCACCAACCGTCGCTAATAGCCGAGTGGTACCAGAGAGACTATCCGACCTGAGCGCTCAAGGGGGAACTGCAGACTGACTTAACTGCCACCCCAGCGCCTATATATCCCCACTCTACAACCGTGTGACCAGTCCCTAACTGCCGGTAGCACAATCCCTTCTCTCCTGTCCCTGCATTACGAATAGACTACCTAGCTGCTCAGGCCATAGCTAGCACTTTCCTAGGTAGTCTCATGTCACTGCTGCTTCCTCTACCTCGAGGACGCAATATGCTTACAATGTTAATATACACAATACATATAATGCACTCCATTACATAGATTTTATCTTATGCAGTTATATATTCTTATTTATTCAATATATATATATTTCCTACCTATATTACAGTGACAATCCTTTCTGAATAAATAACATCTAAACACAAGAGTTTATCCATATATACCTGGGAGTATACACCAAACATACAGATATGTCCACATACACTTCCCTAAATATTAGCTATATATATATAATATGGCTACATAATGACCCGGGTAATCAGCTATCTCCGGTAACCTCAGCATACCTCTAAGGCAGTATGCACACACAGGTCCAAAAAACCCAGTTAAGAAGGGTAGGATAGTGTAAGGCACCAGGAGGTAGACAGCCCTGAACAGGATCCTTCACACCCCACGCCGATTTTTGCGCCAATACTTAGGCGGTCAAGCAGGCCAATTAAATACACAGCCAGACTCCAGTGTTCAATAAAGCCCACAGAGGCAATATATAGCTTGTTCCACTCCTCTCCACTCGGGAAGCAAGATAGGGTAAGTGATGGGGTCCTAGGGGCCCTAAATTAGAGGATTTAAGCTGATTCCGTAAGCCTCTTGCAGGAGGGTGTCTACAAAGCGGCCTCGCTAGATGCCCCGCCCACCGGAAGTTCCATTACTGATATTTTAAATTGAAAGGCCAACCAATTTTAACACCACATCTGTGTAGACACTTTTATTTTAGATAAGTTTGTTAAGTTTTAGCTGCATTAGGCATTGATGTAATTGTCATTTGCTGAAAAGATACATCAATGGGTGTTTATTGAAAATATCATTTTAACTTACTTTTAATGTATACTAGATCGCTTTGGGTCAGTTCTCTTCGGATTCCTTCAAACTAGTAAAGGAGAGAGAAAGAAACATAATTTATCCTTCCCACAGATAGCGAGGACGCGTCACATACAATGCGTCAGGCAGTGTCACAGTTGGTGTTTCTGAGTTACCTGTCTCAGGTGATGAACTGGAATCACTGGAGGCCAGCTGGACTGGAACCATGGGTAACATGAACAGCTCTTTTAATATAAGAATTGGGTAGCAGTGAGAACTGCCTTTGGTGATGAGTGACTGGAACTGGAAACTTGAAGCGTTGGAGTGAGACCAGAAGGAACTTGGAGGGGCCGGACTGGGACCGGCTGGAAGGCTGACTGAGCTGGTCGGGTTACTAGTAGATGGTCTTGCAGACGGATGGTAGCGTGGAAGCTACTTGCTGTGGCTTGGGAAGCCGTGGGTAGACGTTGGTAACTGGGTGGCTACGTGGAGCGGCTGGATAGCCGTGGGTAGACGCTGGTAGCTGGGTGGCTACGTGGAGTGGCTGTATAGCCGTGGGTAGATGCTGGTAGCTGAGTGGCTACGTGGAGTGGCTGTATAGCCGTGGGTAGATGCTGGTAGATGGGTGGCTACGTGGAGCGGCTGGATAGCCGTGGGTAGACGCTGGTAGCTGGGTGGAGTGGCCGGATAGCCGTGGGTAGACGCTGGTAGCTGGGTGGCTACGTGGAGTGGCTGGATAGCCGTGGGTAGACGCTGGTAGCTGGGTAGCTACGTGGAGTGGCTGGATAGCCGTGGGTAGACGTTGGTAGCTGGGTGGCTACATGGAGCGGCTGGATAGCCATGGGTAGACGCTGGTAGCTGGGTAGCTACGTGGAGCAGCTGGATAGCCATGGGTAGACGCTGGTAGCTGGGTAGCTACGTGGAGCAGCTGGATAGCCATGGGTAGACGCTGGTAGCTGGGTGGCTACGTGGAGCGGCTGGATAGTCGTGGGTAGATGCTGGTAGCTGGGTGGCTACATGGAGCGGCTGGATAGCCGTGGGTAGATGCTGGTAGTGTGGAAATTACTTGCTGCGGCCTGGCAGCCGTGGGTGAGAGATGGTAGTGTGGAAGCTACTTGGTGCGGCCTGGGAGCCGTGTGGAGAAGCTGGTAGCGTGGAAGCTACTTGGAGCGGCCTGGGAGCCGTAGGTGGGAGATGATAGCGTGGAAGCTACTTGCTGCGGCCTGGGAGCCGTGGGTGAGAGATGGTAGCGTAGAAGCTACTTGGTGCGGCCTGGGAGCCGTGTGGAGAAGCTGGTAGTGTGGAAGCTACTTGGAGCGGCCTGGGAGCTGTAGGTGAGAGATGATAGCGTGGAAGCTACTTGGTGTGGCCTGGGAGCCGTGGGTGACAGATGGTAGCATAGAAGCTACTTGGTGCAGCCTGGGAGCCGTGTGGAGAAGCTGGTAGCGTGGAGGCTACTTGGAGCGGCCTGGGAGCCGTAGGTGAGAGGCTGGTAGCATGGATAGCTGAACGTAGCAGGCTTACAGATAACACTGGTCTAGGAACCAGCAGGAGCCTGGGACACACTGGTACGCAGAGGTACAGCTATAGCACAAGTTGTACACCACGGGTCGTAACGAGATGTTCAAGCACTGAGTGCTATTAGAGGAGGATCTATATACCTAGAGTCTGGCAGCGATTGGTGGATACAGACAGGTGGTCTGGCAGTGGCATTCTGAGTGGAGCAAGGCACAACATGCAGAGGGGGTAATCATCTCTGCAGCCCTTGAGAATCAGGACCACACCTGTGATTCTAATTAAGACTAGCAATGCTCACAGACAGAGCAGGGTCCAGGTGATTAATCAGTGAAAGAAAAAGACTTGTGGAAGGTCTAGCCGACCACAGATAGACTCTATTGTGAGAGCACACAAAATAGCTATACCTCACCTCTATAAAACTTAACCAAATTAAAAAGGACTCACAGACATATACAACAATCAACATATAAACACATGTAAATCAGAAAATTGGAAGTGTAACAATCACTACAGTAATTATTATTAATCAGTGTGGGGAGGAGAGCAGTCTGCACACACAGATGTCACAGCCAGCATGATTCAGCCAGAGCAGATGTCCCAGGAGAATTACAAACACAGATCCATGGAGCAGCGAGCAGAGGTTAGTCACAAAAGTAAAAACTAGCCAGGATTGTGACAGGCAGATACAAGTTTAGAAGTGACCTTACATACATATAAGGGATCTATAAAGACATTTTTAATTTTTGATTATACCATTTTTTAACCCTTTCCCATTGATTTCAAATAAATTTCAAGCGTATGTGCTTCATCTAGAAACCCCATTGAAATGAATGGGTGCTTTGAGAGGAATAACCTTCGTCTAGCCAAAAGGAAATGGGAAACTATTATATGCAATAAATGTGGCGACATCTGGACACTCTGCTGGACAAGGCTGAATTACACGGGGGCACATTTGCAGCCTTAGTGCGGGCATCCCCCCCTCCTGCAGATGCATGCGCTGATCTCCAGAAACATGGCAAACTCTGCGTTTTCCACAGTGACTTCTGTGGCACCGGACAGGTAAAGCTGGGTACACACTGGAGCGATGGGCATTCGTTCCAACATCAGAACGAATGCCCTTGAATGGGGATTGCCCGTACACACTGGAACGAGTTAATGAATGAAGGAACAATCACTGTTCAGTCCTTCATTAACTTACTATGGGTCGCTAGTGATATCGGTGGGTTTGATGTATAGCACATCAAAACTAGCAACAGTCCCTGGCGTCAGCAGGAGTGCAAATAGAAAGTATGGTGGTCGCTCACATCAGCTTAATGATATTGCACAGGTGCTTGTAAATGGCGGGGTTTATACTGAACCACAGAAAAAAGAAGATTCCCTCCAGCACACTGCAGCAATTTTAGCAAAAATACTTGAATCCTACATGATAATAGAAATTCAGAGGTATTAGTTGCATACATTTGCAAATATATGATTAAGCACCAGGCCAGCATCAAGGCTCCTTTATACCAGCGTCCCTAACATTAAGAGGTTCATATCCGAGGTGCAGAGCAGCCCAAAAGAATCCAGCCAAGGACCACTCCCAGGGCATAACACTTATTGATTATCTTGACACGTCTATACTTTACACTTCACTATCACCTTTCTTCCACTGTTCGTGTGATGCCCTGGGAGTGGTCCTTGGCTGGGTTCTTTTGGGCTGCTCTGCGCCTCGGACGTGAACCCCTTAATGTATAGAGGAGCCTTGATGCTGGCCCGGCGCTTAATCATATATTTGCAAATGTATGCAACTAATACCTCTGAATTTCTATTATCATGTAGGATTCAAGTATTTTTGCTAATATTGCTGCAGTGTGCTGGAGGGAATCTTTTTTTTTCTATCCGCAGGAGTGCGCAATCTCCCATATGTGATCCCGGCGCTTATAATGCTGGCGGTCAGAATCCTGGCAGTGTAATTACGATGGTGGAAATCCCAACACATGCAGGTAAGTATTCCTACCCTTCCTCTAACCCTAATCCACCTTTTCCGCAGCCTGACACTAAGGGTTATTGTCTAACCCTCCCGTCCCCCCCTATTGTCTAACCCTCCCGTCCTGAACCCTAACCCTACTGTCCTGCAGCCTGACCCTAACCCTCCCCTCTCACAGCCTGACCCTAACCCTCCCCCTATTGCCTAACCCTCCCGTCCCGAACCCTAACCCTACTGTCCTGCAGCCTGACCCTAACCCTCCCCTCTCACAGCCTGACCCTATCCCTAGTGCCTAATCCTATCCCCTCCCATCCCGCACCCCAATCCTCCCATCCCACAGCCTGACCCTAATCGTCTTGCAGCCTGACGAGTGGCGTATTTGGGGGGGTGTCGAGCAGGCCACGTGCCCTGGGCGCAGCCATATGCCATCAAGGGCAGTGCATTCCGTGGCACTACACACTTAAACAAACATGCCGCCGGCAGTGTGTTTGTTTTAGCACTACAGACAATAAAAGTCAGACAGACTCTTATTGGCTGCAGCACACACGGCCGGAGCCGGGCTGGAACTTACGCATGAGCTCCGCCTTCCGGCTCCTGTTGTGGGTGAAGTCATGATGTCTCTCTCGTAGTGACTGGAGGAGCGGACGGTGGCGGGTGCAGGAGCGGGGATTCGGGTAAGTATAATTATATGTGTGTCTGTGTGTTTGATGTGTACAGGGCACTACTACTTGGGGCACTGTATAAGGGGCAATACTGGGGGCGTTGCATAAAAGGCACTACTAGGGCACTGTATAATGGGCATTACTGGGGGCATTGCATAAGGGGCACTACTGTGGGTACAGTATAAGGGGCACTACTGGTGGCTCTGCATAAGGGGCATTGCATAAAAGGCACTACTAGGGCACAGTATAAGGGGCACTACAGGGGGCATTGCATAAGGGGCACTACTACTGGGGGCATTAAGGAGCATATGGAATGGAAAGGAATGTTCCCAGAGTGACGATAAACGGTGGTGTCATGTTGACATGTCCCCATTTTTCAGGGGCTAAGCCCCTTGTGCCATGCCTGACCCTAACCCTCTCCTCCCACAGCCTGACCCTAACTCTCCCCCTAGGACCTAGCCCTAATCCCTAAACCAAACCCCAATACTCAGCGTCAGGATTGCAGCTATCGGAATTTTGAAGCCAGGATTCTGACTGACGGATTTTGTCCGCTGGCATTTTGTGCACCAGAATTGTGACTACATCCCTTCTAGAGCACTGCTTTTATGCACTGTATAAATGTGATGGCTTAAGTCGATTGTGAGATAACTCACACCGGTTTACAAGTTGCCACCATACAGTACAATTAAGAATAATTCTCAGATAAGAAAGAGACCTCATACATTTGGAATTACACAACCTCCCCTGCTGACAATGACTGTTCATAATTTGAAAAAAATAAATAAAACAAGACAAGGGGCCAAATGTAATAGGGTGTCTGTTTTAGTAACAGTACAAACTTGCACTTTCTCGCACTTTTAAAAAGTGCGAGTTTGTACTGAAACTCGCAAATTCAATAGCCTGCGAACTTTTCAGCTCGAGGCTACTGCATTTGCGAGTTTAGGCGAGTTTAGGACTATGTAAACTGACACCTTTTAATGCGAGTAGCATTAAAAGGTGCGAGTTTTAGAGAAGCCATCACAGATCAGTGAGATCCATGATGGCTTCTGTGTGTGTTTTAAAAAAAAAAAACGTGCACCCCCTCCCCAAAAGCATAACCAGCCCCGGGCTTTATAAAGCCTGTTCTGGTTCTAAAAATACAGGGGCCAAAATGCGTAGGGGGCCTCTGTATATTAAGAACCAGCACAGGGCTTTGTTGAGCTGGTCCTGGTTCTGGAAAATCAGGGGACAAAATGAGTAGGGGTCCCCTGAAAATTCCAGAACCAGCACCGAACTCTTTCTAGCGGGGGGATAATGCCACAGCCAGGAAAAACCTTTCACCGGTTTCCCCAGCCAAAGCATTATCCCTGACCGCTGGTCAGTCCAGGCCGGGGATCCCTGGGGAGTTGGGTACCCCCCAATAAAGGGGTACCCCTCTCCAGGGCACCCCAGGCCTAGACTGATAGCCCGGGGCTATCCCTGGCACCCTAGGTTGGTGGGTGCCGGGTTGATAGTGTAAAGTGTAAAAATAAAGTTTCCATATTGTCTTTAGTTGTAGAACCACAAGTACCAGCAAGCCTCCCCTGCATGCTGGTATTTGGAGAACCACAAATTACAGCATGCGGGGCATTACGGGCCCGCTGGCACTTGTAGTTCCACAACTAAAGAAATACATAAATAAACAAACACACCGTGAAAGTAAAAAATTTATAAAACATACATGCACACTCACACTCACACATACTCACCTAGTGTCCGAAGTAATCCATAGGGGTGTACCTGAAAAAAAAAAATCCATACTCACCTCTCCTATGCGTCGATCACGTCCACTTCTCCAAGTAGGCAATCCAGGGGTTAAAATAAAAAAACGCAAAAAACATGATCCATGCCGGACTGAGCAAAGGTATGTGTGTACACATACCTTTGCTCCGCTTAAATGACCGGGGCACACGTGTGCTCCGTCAGTGAAGGGGCCGCCAGCCAATCAGGGAGCATCTCCGTCGGAGCAGCTCCCTGATTAGCTGAATGTGGCCAGCCTGTGTCTCCCATAGACTTCTATGGTGAGAAATCCCCATTGAAGTCTATGGTGGGAATCGCTACATCGTAGCCGCAAGATTAATTGAGGTTAATCTTGTGGTTACATCAATGATGCAATGTCGCGACATTATATCATTGATGTAACCACAAGATTAACCTCAATTAATCTTACCCCCCCAATAAAGGGGTCCCCCTGGAGAGGGGGACCCCTTTATTGGGGGGGTACCCAACTCTCCAGGGATCCCCGGCCTGGACTGACTAGCGGTCAGGGATAATGCTTTGGCCGGGGAAACCGGTGAAAGGTTTTCCCTGGCTGTCGCATTATCCCCCCGCTAGACAGAGTTCGGTGCTGGTTCTGGAATTTTCAGGGGACCCCTACTTGTTTTGTCCCCTGATTTTCCAGAACGAGGACCAGCTCAACAAAGCCCTGTGCTGGTTCTTAATATACAGGGGCCCCCTATGCATTTTGGCCCCTGTATTTTTAGAACCAGAACAGGCTTTATGAAGCCCGGGGCTGGTTATGCTTTTGGGGAGGGGGTGCACGTAATTTTTTTTTTATTTAAAAACATTTTACATAAGTACACACAGAAACATGTACTTATCTCATAGATATGTGCATGTTTCTGTGTTAATCTGACCTGCTCAGGATGTACTCGCTAGCCTGAAGCAGGTCTATTATTTGGGGACTTTTGGTAATCTTTTTTTTGCGAGTCTGAAACAGACACTCTATTACATTGGGCGAGTTGATTGTTTTCAATGTGAAAACATCTGGATGCGAGTTTGAGAATGGGGAGTTTTAGTAACTCTGAAAAATGCGAGTTTTAGTGAACAGATGCCCTATTACATTAACAGAGTTGTGAAAAATTGCGAGTTTAGCACCAAACTCGCAATTTACCAAAACAGACTACCTATTACATTTGGCCCAAGGACTTTTTTTTTATACAAAATTATTCCACAAAAGTGTAATAATTTATGACTCCCATATAAAACCTATAAAAATACTTTATTTCCTAGATCTTGTACAATTGTTACAATAAAAACAGATGTCATCTGTTATAGCCATGTGTTTGCCATTCAAGTACATCTAGAAAACCTACGCAATCCAGGGCAGAACCTGCCTGGTGAACAGTGGCGTAACTAGGGCATTTGGAGCCCAGGGGAAATTTTAAAATGGAGCGCCCCCCCCACCCCCCTATGTGCGCACCCCTTTCTTGTCACTGGGAACATTTCTTTCCATTTGCACCTTAATGCAGTGCCCCTTATACAGTCCCCCCTATGCAGTGCCCCCAGTAGTGGTCCCTCTTTTGCAGCCCCCAAGTGTTTCCCCTTATACAGTGCCCCCAGTAGTGATCCCCATACGCAGGCCCCCAGTAGTGATCCCCCATATGCAGTGGCCTTTATACAGTGCCCCCAGGAGTGATCCCCCCTTATGCAGGCCTCCAGTAGTGCCCCTTATAAAGTGCCCCCAGTAGTTGTCCCCCTTATGCAGGCCCCCAGTAGTTATCCCCTCTATGCAGTGCTCCCTGTAGTGGTTCTCCCTTTTCAGTGCCCCCTGTAGTGGTCCCCCCTGTGCAGTGCCCCCTGTAGTAAGCCCCTTATATAGTGCCCCCAGTAGTAAGCCCCTTATATAGTGGCCCCAGTAGTAGTCCCTCTTATACAGTGCCCTTTTATATAGATCCCCCAGTCGGAGTCCCCCTTGATGCAGTGCCCCCTGTAGTAGTCCCCAGTAGTGGTCCCACCCATCCCACCCCTGAAGCAGTGGCCCCAGTAGCAGTCCCCTCCTTGGTAATAGTCCCCCACCCCCGATGCAGTGCCCCCAGTATAAGTCCCCCCCGACAAATACACACTGAAATGAAACAATAAATAAAACAAAAATGTTTACATGAATACATGCTCCGACTCCCACCGCCGTCCGCACGTCCATCCTCCCGGGCTGGCGCGCTCTGCATTATAGGAGAGACATCATGACGTCTCTCCCATTACCCACTGCAAGAGCCGGCTCTAGCAGTGGGAGCTGCAGCAGCTAATGAGAGTCTATTTGACTCTCATTGGCTGCTGATTCACACACACATCTCCGCCAGTGCTGGCGGAAATGTGTGTGCAGCAGCAGCCAGTGAGAGTCTTTCTGACTCTCATTGGCTGCTGGTTAACACACACATTGCTGACGTGCTGGCAGCGATGTGTGTGTTAGCACAGCCTGAGCCCGTCTGCCACTCTCATCCCAGCGCTATTGGCTCAGGGGGAGGGAAGGGGCTTGGCTGTGCAGCACAGGACCGGCGCTGGGAAGCCTAGCGCCGGTCCTGTGTAAATGTGTAGAGCTGACCGCACTCACTGTGGTCAGCGTTACACTGTCTAACTAGGGCGGGCCGGTACCGTGGCTGGCAGCCCCCCCCCCCCGCGCCGCCGGCCCCACGGCGCCTAGGGCACGTGCCCCGCTCGCCTTGCCCTAGTTACACCACTGCTGGTGAAAGTGTTGGGGACAGGGGGGCTGCCAGTTGCATAGACTAGCATGAAATGCATGCTGGGAACCCCATATCATTCATTCTATTAAATACCAAATAATGCATGCACTCTTACCAACAGGGTCTCACCTCCACAAGCATGCTTTGCACAACGGTGTCCTTGTGCGGAGGCTGGGAGGAGTCATTAGGGCCATCGCAAGACTGACCGATGTGCGTTGTCTGAGCAGACACTGTAAACTTGATCTCTCCTGTGGAGAAGGCAGAAAGATCCAGAGATTGACACAAGTAGTGAAATAAAAATATATCAATTATGATAAAATTGTGTTCATACCAATTTTGTTGGCTTGAACTTCCCAGGTGTAAGTGGCTCTTCCATTGGCGCAGATACAGGCATCCTGCTCTTCCCCCTTCTGCACCGCATTATATGCATCGGAGTCTTCCATGGTCGCTCGGACCTAATCAAGAGAGACAGCAAAAGGTAGCTTACATACTGTAAGAAGAGAAGTCTTAGGGACAGATTCAATTAGCTGCAGGGCTTTACCGAGGGGCCGGTTACAAATAAAAGCATGGACACAAAAATGGAATCATAAAAAAAAGTGACACCTCCTTGTATCTTACCCTTTTAAAATGTACCTGGATGAAACCCGTATCCATGAAATATCTACAACAGTCTACCATTTTTATTTTGGGGCACCGAATAGACCTATAAATTGCTGCCTGCTGCAAAGCCAGAGCCACCCAAACTGCCAGGGGAACAGTAAATTGCTCCAGCGCAACACAAGCTGAGCATCAGAACACATTACTCACCTTGACGCATTGCTCCAAGTAGTTGCGCACAATGGCAACAAGAAGTAAGGTTTCTCCTCTGACGCAGGAATGCGGCACAGACAGCTCGATGAAGAAGGGAAGGTACGTCACGTAGTTAGCTGGGTATTTGGTCATGCCGAAATCTCCCTCTTTCGACAGACAGAACGCAGATCCTTGCCATTTAGTGATGGTGTCCGGCACCTTCACTGTTACAGAACCACGACCCTCAGCACTGAAACCGTGATAAAAATAAACACAAGAAAATAACCTCAGACATTGAAATATTGAAATCTATGCCATACAGAGTTTATCCTGATCCTTTGAAATTGAGGATGTTCTCATTTCTATCTCCCAAATCGGCCCTGATTTCTGAGGCACACTCGATGTTCATGGAGTTCAGGGATTTTTTGGCACTGCACGTGCGTGAAAATCCTTAGAAACTCCTATGTTGCATGTGTTCCCCATAGGGGGGTGGGGGATTCAATTAGGCGCGAGTGGGTTTCCCGCAAGGGGAAATCCACTGCAAATTCATTACATTTGTAATTCAATTCCAAACTCATATTTCTTTTTCAGACTAAATTCACCTGTTTTTGTTCATACCCCCTGAGCAGGTGAAAAGGTAGGGAAACTTTGTATTTTAAGGTAAAAATGTCGAGACTTGCTTCTGAACCCCTCGAACACCCCCCCCCCAGTGACTAATTAGGCATTTGGAATTTTTCAATTAGCTTAACTGGGCCAATAATTATATCTCATGTTTGGAGTGAAAATATAATAAATGGCCTGAAATGACAGCAAAATAAGCTTTTTTTTCCCTAAATAATGCAGCCGTAATTAAATAAAAGTGTTTATTGCAACGAAAAATAATTGTTTTCCATCATTTTTTTAACATTTTTAAAGTTGCCCCGAATTACCCCAAAAGCATCTTTTTTCTATTTGTTTTGCATTTTCCGTTTAATTCCTTTGTAATTAAACAAAATTCTACAGCTTTTTACATTTATTTTCCTTTTTTAGAAACAAATGCACAAATCAGCCATTTGACACCTTCTAAAAGCATAGAGTACTTTTCCTTATGGCCACTAATACCCCTTTCAGACATATAGCAAAACACAAGTTTTTGGACATGAACGTGCATCAACCCGGGTTTTTACTATCTGTGAGCAGAAACAACCTGCAGGGTCGGCTCCATGGGGGTGTAGCCAAATTGCCATAGGCCATGCCCCCCAAATTACGTTATTTGGGGGTGTGCCCGCATGGCACGCCTCCCATGTAATGTCAGGCTGGGGAGAGCCAGACTCCAGGGTCCAGCACCACCACACAACTGTGGCGGTGGGGGTACCCAACCTCCCGATTTGATCACCCGCGGGCCACTTTGGCCTAAGGGCAGAACAGCGGGACAGTGCTGTCCGGCTGAAAACGGGATGTTGGGGAGGGGTGCGCCCTCTATGTGGTGGCGTCCCTGTGCGACCGCACTGGTCAAACACCCCAAGAGCCGGCCCTGACGACCCAGGTCGAAGTCCCAGGTCCATGACCCTGCTCTGTACCAGGGCTTTTCCCAGGTGAAACCCAGGAAGGCTCTAGTGTGAATGCATCCAACCCAGGTTTTAGAAAACGTTCTCATTGGCTGTTCCGTGCACCTGCAGATGACCTCAACTGCAGGCATCCGGACCACATGGCTGGGGAGCAAATTAATTTAAATGTGTATTATTTGATGTTTAACTTTTTTATGTGAAAATTTTGTCTTTGTATAGACTAAAACTTAGAGGCTATATTCATCATTTTCTTATATTGTAATGTAAAAATATATTGGTTTTCAATACAAAAAAAATATTGGAAACAAACGTTGCGGCCTTTATTCTTTATATTATGTCATTTAATGTGAACAAAAAAAGAAGTCCCCTTTAAATCCACACCAAATTCCTGGCAGACTCGGGTTCAGTGTGAATGTATCTGACCCTGGAATTTCCTGGGTTTTGGTGTAGTGTGAATGGGGGTCTCAGACTAAGACCTGTGAATTTCCAGGGTTAATATATCCAGAAAGTATATGGTGGACTTGTGCCATGATTGGTAAAGCTGGCAGTCACCAGTAGCTCCATAAAGAGATGGAGAGACTGCTTGCAGGGCTGTAGAGAGCCGCCCCTGGGGAAGGGGGTGTGGCCTAATCACAGGCCCCTCCAACAAGCCCGGGTAATTAGTACTCGTTCCCCCCTTCTCGGTGCCCCTGCATGCTCGTGCACTACGGGAGCCAATGACTGAGGTGTTGAAATATGAAGTGCGCTACCTCCATAATGCTCCTTTCTGGAAGCATCTGCCTTTACCAAGATGGCCACTGCTTGGTCTTCTGGGCATGAGCGGTGCCATCTTGTCACTATGGTAGAGTGTCATTGTGGAACATGGACATGTTCCACTCAGCTCCAGATGGACCCTGCACTATTTACCTCAACATATATCCTGCAAAGTCATACCGCTTACATGTTTATGCACCGCTACCAACATATATCATCGGCTCATGCTCTGTATGTTCCGCTCAATCTCCGCTCTGTATAGTGCTGTTGTTATATGCGGTCAGTTTGCAGTGCTGCGGCAGCATCTTTCCTCCGTTCCTTCAGCTTCATACAGGTCTGTACTTTGACAAAGTACCGACTTGTATGAAATGCCTTGGAGACACAGCTGCAGGAAAACACACCGACCTCTACCTCCTGCTCTGACAGCCGGCCATTTCCGGTCCCCCGTTAAGTACACAGCGACCAAGCTGAAGGAACAGGGGAAGGATTCTGCCGCAGCGCTGACCACTGATAACAACAGTGCTATATGTACACTGGAGGGATCATACAGGGTAAGGTTAGGGAATGTTTACTGCTGTTATCTCGCATTCACTTAACTTCCAGTAGCTCCACCCCACTCCATCCTAAAAAGAGCTATAAACATTTCATGGAATATGTGGTGTGAAATAAGTTGTTTAAACCTTTAATACTTAATGATTGTGCTGGGTAAAGAATTACATAGCGCTCATTGATATGCTACTAGTTATTTATTTTACATGAGCAGTTTATACACCTGATTGTGCAACACTGCAACTGCTACTTGTATGATCTATATCGATATTGTGTCTCAAGGGCTAAATCGCACATTTACTAAAAGACAATTTTTATATTGATTTTTAAATGTTAGTAAATGTCTGATTTAGCCCCTGAAACACAACATCGACTTAGATCAATTTTAAATCGATGAAAACTGACCTTTAGTACATTTATCCCTCATAAGTGACTAGTGGAAATATATAGAAAGAACGTGTGTGTGTGTGTGTGTGACCTTTAAGTCCCGTGGAAATACTAGAATTCCAGTGCAGGAATGTTAACACTTACTTAAGATCTAAAGAAAGCCACAAGAAAGCCTCAGCAAAGTTTGTTTGAATCGCCTCAATTGCATAAGGACCAGCAACAGCGCTACCACCGTATCGTCTGGCATACTCAGTCTCTTTTGTGACAATATATGTGGGAGGATAAGAGATGAAAGAGGATTTAATAGGTTATTTTTCATAGCTTACAATATCACAAGCCAAGTTATGTATCCCAGTCTCCATACATAAACTAAACATGGTTCTGTGGAGACTTGGAATGACATAAACAAGTCTTCAAATGGAGGAAATAAATGAAGTGTACGTACTTCACTTTATTAAGCCTACATGTACAGTAACACCAGACATCATGTTTGACCTTTTATCTCACTACTCAGCACTTTGGTGAAAGTTTACATGCTGAGGTTACATGCTCACATGTCATTGTATGGCAGATTATATTGGTAGATGCCTAAAAAGTTGGTAGGTGTGTACCTAAACTAAACAAGGTGGTTAGTCCACACGTTGATTCCTAGGGCTCTATTTACTACAATCCGCATTGGGAATCCAGATTGTAGTATGATATTACTTCGCATTGCGAATTCAGCCAATATCACAGGGATTTACTAAAAACCCCTTGCAGGGACAGAGCTTGCGATAAAGCTCTGTCCCTGCGAATCCTCTCCACACACTTATCATGGTATTTTAAAAAAATACCATGACAAGTGCCTGTGCATGCGCTGACCGGCCACTGCTAAGCCCCGCCCCATCATTAAGCACCACCCTCGCGATCGCGACCCCCCCACCCAATTGTTAAGCCCCACCCCCCTTAATTGCACTTACCTCCGGTGATCGGGGCTCCGGTAATGTCCTCTGTGGCTCTGGTCAGCTGATTTCCCCATCCTACACTGGGACCAGGGTCCCAGTGCAGGATGGGACACCAGCTGACCAGAGGGAGGACATCACCGGAGCCCCGATCTCTGGTCCATGGACTCAGACAAGTTATTTTTTTTTCACTATTTTTTTTTCTGTTTAGACCACACAGCTGATCACTGGGGCCGGCTTTGGTATCTGCTCTGCATGTTAGAGGAGAGCTGGAGTCCGGTAACCGGGGAAGACCCTGGATAACGTCACCACAGGTGGCGTTATTATCACAGGGCTTCCCCCGGTATTTTTTTCACAATTTATTTTTAGTAACTACCAGACAGATCGCATTTCCCATTACAATTATGGGAAATGCGATCTGATTACTAAAAATAAGTGATACTTAGGGGTTGGAGTAGAATTTTATGAATTCTACTCCAATTGCCCTTTAGTAAACACCCTTTTTCACTTTATTTTAAGTAAAAATAATTATAATAAATAGAGCCCCAAACCTGAGTAGGTTTTAGTGAAGATAACAAGATGCATGATAAAAAGATAAAAAGCAGTCAATATGACAAGGTATCAATCTGTCTTGGGCTAGATTCTGTACAGCCCTATAGCTCCTTGATGTTCCAATAACACAGTGACAGGCTTGGGCAAATGCCGACTCTTTTATAAAGCCAAACAAACAAGTCTTGTACCTGCAGTCTCATCACCTTGAACTTTAAGTCTGGTGACTCAGACATGTGATGTTATTAAGACAGACAAGTCATACACAGACGTATGAATTTGTTGAGTCAGATGAGTGATGAACGATAACACTCAGTTACAGTAAGAGACAGCTTGTAGCGTTTAACCATTTAAGTACATGTCAACAGATTAGCTACAGATTGCTCTAATCCCCACATACATAATACCCTTTGTGTCCATGGGTCTTTTGTTTAATAAAAAAAATGTACAAACTTTAATAGATAATAATATAAAAAGGCATTCTATATGTTGCACTGCTTAGATGCAAAACAATATTGGTTTCCAGTATTTCATCACTGCGCAAAGACTAAAAATATAAACTGGACATAAACCTTTTAATTACTTATTCAACAGCGAGTTAAGGATCTTAATCTGAATACCTGCAAAATAACCAACAGGAGGGGGCCCATTCATTACCGGCCAGGGTGGATTCTCTCCACAGACCCCTGGTTTTCTCGTTGAGAGACGTGTTGCCAAATGCACCCCAATGTCCTAGAAAAAGCACAACAGAAACATATTAAAACATTTCCCTACAATAGTTACCATACACATGACATTCAATAGTTTGTGTGTTTGTAGGACACTGCTAAGGTAATGGAGTGTTACATGTTAATCTACTAGTATTTTGTATGCTGGGCTGCTAGTTATCATTCATGGTGTTGCAAAGCTTTTTATCCCCTTGTCTTATATCCATTTCATTATTATGTGCACCCAAGAAAATATTGAGAGGTATACTATATACTGTGTGTCAAGGTCTAGCATCAGCCAGAGGTGTATCTAACACTAGTTTCATGTCATCAGGTGCTGAAAGGAGTAAACAGCCCTATCCTAACAAAGCTAAGGGGTAAGACAGAGTGAGAGCTGTGGTGGAGGCAGGGGGTGGGGCCTACCGGCAGCTTGACACACCCCTTGGGAGATTATATACCATAATAGAGGATTGGAAGAGTGGGGAGGTTTCGGCAGATCAAGCAAGATTCAGTGGCCAAGAGTTGAATAAAACAATGACCTTGGGATATTTTGAGACTCTAATGCGAGCCCAGGTTTTGGCCTACTAAAGACAGGTTAGCATGTTAGCCTTGATACTCACCTTAAGAAGCTTATAGCTGTCTCCTTCAGAACTGCTGCTTACAGGGAGATAGTATTGTCCATTGCAGAAAACAAGTTTGTTTGGATCCTGACATTGGGGTGCTGGGTCCTCTACATCAAAGCCATCAAGTTTGTAACCATAGCTCCAGTACTGCAGGGTGTTGTAGACCTGCAAGAACACAAGTCAGTGCTGAGCACATAAAATGTGTTCTACAACAGTAAATATGTTAATTCTTTGAGATTAAAAAAAAGAAAAAGATACAGTTTTACTTTGCCCACAATATGCTACAAAGACCACCCTTCAATTATCAATGTACAGCAAAGTTTGATAGTCACTTCTCCATCCTCCTCTGCTGCATTCAGCAGCATTGATCAAGTTGTACGACCGCTCTATCCATCAGTTATTCTAGCTCTGGAAGATCCACACATCCACTCTCGCTATATGTTAGATACCCACAAGACCCCATTTTCATCCCTCTCTCACTGTACACCATTGATCATGGAAAGCCGATTCACTCACACTCCAGTTCCACAGTAACCTACGTCATCTCCCCAAAAACCTCATTCTGTAATATGCCCAAAATGGAGCTCATAGTCTTCCCTCCTCCTCCTTTAAAATCTGCCCTGGGGCCACACTTGACTTATGCTATATAGCTCATAGCCACGATTCTCTCCAAGTCCATGCATTTTCCAACTCAACAAATGTAACTGCCTCTCTGGCATTTTTATTCCTTCTATCGCAGCTTCAACTTGACTTAAGAAACTCAGCAAGACTGATCATTTAGTTATCCCACTGCACTCTGTAAATCCTCAAACTGGATCTCAGTGTTCTCCAAAATCCATTTTAAAATTGCTCATCCCCCAAGTAAAAGCTCTCGCCAACCAGTCATACATATCAAAATTCTCACTAATGACCTCTTGGATCTACCTCTGACCTTATCAACTCTGATAACCAACTCACTCCTATTGGTAGATGCCTACAAGTTGTTAGGTGCATAGTACTTGTATGCAAAGAGGTTAGTCCACAGTTTCCAAACCAGAGTAGGTTCTATTGAATACAACAGGATACACATAAAAGTGCTGCAATCCAATGTGGCTCGTCTGTGCCGAACGTCTCGGGCAACGCTAGAAGACTGGGACACCAGGTCACTTCCAGCCGGCAACTCCCCGCTGGTCGTTGGGCAACAAGATGCCTGGAAGCCACTGGGGGCTGTGGGTTGTTCAGAACTTGTGCAGACGTGCAGCACTCTAGCTGCACAATATTCAATTCATTAGGGCTTTTTTGGGACTGGCCTTTGATTGGTCCCTCTTCCTTTATATGCAAGTCAGCCCTGCATTACCCTGCTGGTTAAAGCTTTTACCTTGCAGCGTGAGCCTCTGATCCATGTTCCTGATGCCTGTGTTCCTCTGTTTGCCATTGGTCCTGTTGGCTCCATTACCAGAATCCTGAGTAGCTGGCCTGCTACTATTCAGATTTGTTGTGCATTGCTGGTCATACCATCTTCCAGCTATAATCCTGAGTAGCTGGCTTACTATGGCCCAGCTTCATATCCTTTATTGCGGATCCTGCCATATTTCAACTAGTGTCCTGCATAACAACACCAGGCCTGTCTCATTCTCTGTTTCTGTGCTAGTACTGAGTGACCCAGCCAGGAGGCAGCGACCTGCCCATCGAACACCCCAAAGTCCAAATTTCATTGCGGGGGTCCCTGGTGAAGACCGCTGGTGGGATAGGCTCCGCACCCCTTGTTTGGGTCTTGTAAACACTCAGTACTAGCTTGGGGACACCCGACGTATTAACCTGGTCTAAGTACTCTAAGGGTGTATTAGAGACTCCTTTGGGTGTTCATAACATTATAAACAGCCACAATACTGAGAAGCCATTGAGAGTTGAGTCCTAAGATGGATCCATCTGTACAGAACCCTGCCCAACCCGCTGGTCAGATTCAAGGATTGATCCAGAAACTTCAAGAACTCTCCATCCAAGTGGCCTCTCAAGAAAACCAAATTAGGGTAGTCTCTCCTGCTCATGTAGTTAAATAGCCTAAAATGAATCTCCGTGAACGGTTCTCCGGAGATCATAATTTTTAAAACATTTTCGTGAAAGCTGCAAATTATATTTCAAACTCCGACCACAGGGCCTCATTCAGAGGTGGTCGGAGGATGCAAGTGGTCACTCAGAAACTGGGCGGCCACTTGCATCCTGACCGCCCACCTCTGTTGCGGTCGTTAGGCTGTGGGTTAACACCCACAGCTCTAACGACCGCTCGGGTGATGGTCACGATGGTCATTGACCATCGCGACCATCGGGGCTTACGACGAGACCCTAGGGTAGGGTCTCACTTGTCGTAAGCCCCGGAGAGCTTCTGGCTCTGTCAGAGCCAGAAGCTCTCCACTGAAATCACTAGTGATGTCAGTGGGGCCTCCCCCAAACGGCAGGCGTTCCCATGGGAATGCCTCCGTTTGGGCTGCCACCCCCGCGGCCCTCCTTCCAAACGGTGCGAGCTGTCAATCAACATCGACAGCTCGCCCCCTTTAGATCGAGACCCGCTACGACCGGCGCTGTCGGTCGTAGCGGGTCTCACGCATGCGCACAACGGCGCCGTCGTGCGCATGCTCTGTGGGGGGCCATCGACCCGGTCCGAGTGCATCGGCGCTAACGACCGGGTCTGAATGACCCCCACAATCTTCTGTTACCGAAATCCAATGGGTAGGGATTATCAGCTCCCTTTTACAAGGATATCTGGGCCTTCAGCCTACAGCCAGGTTGTGAAGCACTTGAGTCTGTAAATGCTGTATTCACCACAATGGGGACTCCTTTATGATGATCCCAACAAAGCAGCGTCCACTGAAGCACATCTGTGGGCACTCAGGCAAGGGCGGAACCCTGCTGAAACTTACTGTACCAAATTCATAAGAAAGGCGGTGGATTCTTGGTAGAATAACCCTGCTCTAAAAGCCAATTTTCGATTAGGTTTGTCTCAACATATCAGGGATTGTTTTGTTTACTATCCCGTCCCAGAGACCTTGAACAGCCTTATGCAATCGGCTGCAGTTGTGATCCTGGGAAGAAGAGATGCTGTCTCGGTCTTCTTGGATAGTGGTGCTGCTGGGAGTTTCATAGATGCCATTCCAGTGAGCCCTTGGAATAAGTTATCTCCATCTGTGTACTTGATGGCAATTCTTTGATTAATGGATACGTTTCTTCTCAGACACAACTCTCCATTTGTCTGTTGGAGCACTTCATTCAGAAAATATCTGGTTTTTCTTGATTCAAAGCCCTTTAGCTCCAACACTGTAGTTCTTGGGTTACCATGGCTCAGAAGACACAACCCTGTGGTGGACTGGAGGTCTAGACAGATTGTTCGCTGGGGGTCAGATTGTGGTTCTAATTTCCTCACCTTGCCAGTATGAACACTGCAGCCTGTTTCTGAAACTCTTCTGGAGCCATATCGGGTCTACTAGGATGTCTTCTCAAAAAAAGAAGCAGAGGTTCTTCCTCCACATTGACCATACAACTGCCCCATTGACCTGGTACCCAATGCCAAACTTCCTATAGGAAGAATGTACTCTCTTTCTATTCCTGAGACTCAAGTCATGATCAATACATCCAAGAAAACCTGGCCAAACATTTTATCCATCCTTCCAGGTCTTCTGTAGCCAAGAAGGAGGTGCTCATTACACCCTTGTATTGACTACAGGGCCATTAACAAGGTCACCATTAGGAATTCTTACCCTCTTCCTCTCATATCTGTGCACTTCGGATCAGGAAAGGGGATGAATGAAAGACAGCTTTTAATACTCATTTAAGGCACTATGAGTATTTGGTGATTTGGTGATGCCATTTGGTCTGTCTAATGCACCAGTGGTAATCCCATAATTTTTTAATGATGTCCTCTGGGAGTTCCTTGGCAAATTCATCATTGCTAACTTGGATGGCATCCTAATTTACTCCCGGTCTTTGCTAGAACATTGATGTCACGTGAAGATGGTCCTCCAAAAGTTACGTGAACATAATATTTTTACCAAGTTAGAGAAGTGGGAGTTCTAGGTGGAAAAGGTCATTTCTCCCAAAGGCTTCTCCATGGATCCAGAAAAACTTCAAGTTGTCCTTCCAATCTTAAAGCCATCCAACATTTTCTTGGGTTCACTAATTATTTTTGAAGATTCATTTGTTAATTTTCCAAAACTGTTGCCCCTATTGTTGAATTAACCAAGAAAGGAGCAGATACCAAACACTGGTCACCTCAAGCGATTCAGGCTTTTGAAAACCTTAAAAGAGCATTCTAGTCCTCCAACATCCTAATACAGATATTCCTTTTCTTGTTGAAGTTGATGCCTCAGAAGTAGCAGCAGGAGCTATCATATCACAAAGGGATCCTATGGACTTGAATGTCCATCCATGTGCTTTCCTCTCCCAAAAGTTTTTGCCTGCTGAGAAGAATTATGACGTCGGAAACTGAGCAGTCCTTATTAAATGGGCTTTTGAAGATTGGCATCATTGGTTGGAAGGGGTGACTGTCTATACTGACTACAAAAATTTGTCTTATATTGAAGCTGCCAAAAGGTTGAGCCTCAGACAAGCTCGCTGGGCAAATGTTCTTTTACCAGATATAATTTTGTCATCACATTCAGGCCTGGGCCAAAAAACATTAAAGCATATGGCTTGTCCCACAGTTTTCAGCCTGTACAGGATCCTAAGTGTTCATACACTACTATTATCCCTGCCTCTGTGATCCATGCCAGTTTAACTCAGGATCTGACTACTCAAGTTTTGTCTGCCCTGTCACAAGCACCTAGAGAAACTCCTCCCTGAAATTTGTTTATTCCTAAAAATTTGCAAGAGTTCCATTAAGTTAAAGTGATTGGGCACCAGGGAATCTCTAAAACTCTACAGCTATTGTCACATGCAGCCTGGTGGTCAATGGTGACTCAAGATGCCCGAGAATTTGCTTTAGCTTGTATGGTTTCTGCGCAAAATAATGCACTTTGGAAGCTTCCAGTGGGACAGCTTCCTCCACTCTCTATTCCCAGTAGACCATGGTCCTAAATTTCTATGGATTTCATTGTTGAATTGCCACCCTCATCTCAGTTCAACACCATCTGGGTAACAGTTGACCGGTTCAGTAAAATGGCCCATTTCGTTCCCTTATGCAAACTCCTGAGTGCCAAGGAGCTAGCGGTGTTATTTATCCAGCATATCTTTAAATCACATGGTTTGCCTCAAGATATTGTCTCACAGAGGGACCCAGTTCATCGTGGAATTCTGGAAGATGTTCTGTTCTGACTTGGGTATTCATCTTAGTCTCTCTTCTGGCTATCACCCTCAATCCAATGGGCAGACCGAGTGGGTGAACCAATCCCTGAAACAATATCTTATTTGCTTTGTTTCCAAGTGTCATAATGAGTGGTCTAACTATCTGCCTGTGGCTGAATTCTCGTACAATAATTCCTGTCACTCTGCAAGAGGTCACCTTTTTTCTGCAATTTTGGATACCACCCTAAAGCCAATGCTTTTGATCTGGTACAGAAAATTGAGGTGGCTTCTAGCCTGATGTTCCAAAAAAAGTACCTCAGGCATTGAAAAAACTCCATTTTGTAAAAAAAAAAATTTTGGGGACAAATACAGGAGGTCTTGTATGTTTAAAGTTGGAGACATGGTGTCACGATCCATACAGTTAATCCTCAGGTGAGGGAAAAAGCCAGGGGGTTAGGGTAGCTAGGGAACACTATTGTCGAAGCCAAATAGATTGTAAGCAATCGCATAATTGCGCATAACACGCTTCACGATATTCATCGGACGATTTGATCGTCCGCAGTCACTTCTTAAAATCATTCACGCTCCCGACGCACATTTGTGCACACACCCGTGCGCGATCGCGATCCCAATGCGCATGCAATCTTCCAGTAGTGCACGCATCCCTATACAGCTGCCCCACACCATATTGTGAATGGCACACCACGCTACTCTGCGACTGGGCGCTCGGCGCCATTTTAGATGAAATAAGTTAATATGGCAATATCTAAATAATGTATTGTACATCAATCGCACAGCAAGCTTTTTAATAATCCTTTCGGAAACCTCACCACAATGAACTGTGTCCCATTCTAACAATAATCCAATGCTGAGTAAACCAAAACATAACTTACATTTACCAATGCGCATAGTGCTAAATAGCGCATACACAAACTTCAATAACACAAACTGACACAGCAAATGTTCCATATAAAGAATATTATATTATAATAGGATGTCGACCGAATGATATATGTTGAACACTAGATATATGATATCTGACCCCAGGAATGAGATAAACTGGTCGTGTATGGTACCTACCGATTTCCTTATGTCTCCACAGGTTTATGGATAAGACAGCATGAATATCAGAGGAAACACCGACAAGTTATGAAGATCTGGAGGATTCATATTATTTACTGTACAACTTTGTATGCATTGGCCCTTTGAATTAACATACCTAGGGCGGGAGATTAGAAACAATGGGATCCTCTAACATAGTTCAGCCCCTAATAACACCAAATGTACACTAACCATTGAAGTGCTGCATTTACTGTGACTCATAATAAAGGCCAATGAGCCCGCTTGTTTGTTATACAATTGAATCTAAAGTGGATAAAAACCGAGCCCTGGTTGAGTTGCTTACTCATACATTCCCATTGAATGAGTGGCAGCATCTTGGAGACGACTGTAATTCCTGGACCAGTGCGCTTGCGAATCGTGTGGTAATTGCATCATTTATTGTTATTTACTGTACTTTGGCGCTCATTGTTTAGATTAAGGCATTTATCCCCTGTTTACAATATAATATTTTTTGTGCGTCGGAAACACAAACTCGAGTGTGACTACGTTATTTATGTTAGTAAACTAGCAATATATGTGTTCCTCTAAGACAAACAATCTCTCTCTCTCTTCAGTAACGTAATTTTAGATTCGTTAGTTTGGGGGCTCGTGTGTTCGTATTCACCCATCCTTCTATTCACTGCTCTGCTCCCCTCATCTCGCAACAAAGAGTGAATTTTTTGGCGCGCCAGCAGACCTTTTTCCTGCTTTGCTGTTTGTTGGGAGATGGCGGATCGCAGTTTAGCGACTACGGGGAGGGCTGATTGGGACCTGGGGATAAAAGAGAGAAATTTGTGTCTTTTCATTTGCCCACGCTATTGTGTAAGCGGCCACTCTGTAGCGCATGCGACCAGTCGCACAATAGCTCTGTAAAAGTCACCACGCCACGTACAGCGGTTGCATCCTAGCTTTTGCAACCGGAAGTAGGAGTACTATATGCCACATGTAAGCGGTCACAAAAGAGCGAATACGACCGGGCACACAATGGCGTATACATGTGTTTCTTACATTTCTGTATTGTTTCAAGCAATTGTTTAAGACTGCAAGACATCATAGTGGTAGGGTGTGATCTCCTAAAAGACTGCTAAATCCAGAGAAAGGCATTTAAGTTTTCTGGCCAGAAAAATAGAAAAATGTGAAAGGCGCATGTTAGCGATTGGAAAAATAGAAGTACTGTGTGAGCTTCTTTTAAAAAAATAACTAGGGTGTATATGTGATCCCTAGGGTATAAATAGCAGGTATACTGGCAGAGGGGATTTTTTTGATATCCTTTCGTTAAAGATTAACGATAAAGAATAGCTTCCAGTGTGGTCATAAAATTCATTGGTCATTTAGGGCTTTTGAGTTTTGCGACTTTACCGCATAGGTGTGGCATCCTGTGATTGAGATCTGGGTGCGGGGAAAAGAAGGGTAAATAGGTTGTTAACTGTGGTTTATCTATAGTTAGATAATGTGTTCCCTATTAATAGGTTGTTAACTGTGTTTGCCTTAGTTGGTATTACTGTGTTGACTATTTTAGTATTGTTTAACTGTAGTATAGGTGCGTGAAAGCAGCATAAAAGTTAACTCTTTCACCGGTCTCTTCTTTGTTGCAAGGTTAAGAGTAAGTCAAAATGGGCGCTAAACAGTCAACAAAGAAGGCAGACGATGAGCTGCCTCCGCAAGGTCCGACTGGGTCGGCTCTTCATATAATGCACACCAAGTACGGTGCATCGCAACAATGCACTGTGCCATGTGGGTTAAGATGACGAGTAAGAGTGTGAGGCCTTTCCCAAAGATTGGTAGCTTTAATGTGGAGATCTTAAATAACCTCAAGGATCACATATGTAGAGTGAAATCCTTGAAGAAAAGAGTGGAGTATAATGATTGTTTGAAACTCTGGCAGCATGAGAGTAACACGTGGGTGAATGGTGCAAACGAGACGCAGAGTTGCGTCACGTGCACGTCAAGGGGTGATGCGCACGCGACGCTGAACAGCGCCGCATGCGTACCACAGGAAAACGCGAACGTGCGGCATAGTAGCGTTGCCAAAGATATTGCAATTCGCGCTTGCGCACCACCACCACCTTATGTGATGGGCGGTGAAGATACATTATCCACCAAAAATGATAAAAATTTAACTGAACCAAGTAAGCTGTATCCGCATCTGAGTGTGTATACTGAAAATGTTTATGATGCAGAAAATTAACCTTTAGAAATGTCAGCCGTGTCCCATGCTGTGCAATTGTTGAATGTCCCTTCCCAGCAAGTACAGGCAGATTACCCATTAGCACCAGGAGTGGGGGAGGGATCCTTAGCCCAAAGGGTTGAGGCCTTAGTAGAACCCATGGTGGGGGAGGTTCCTGTAATAAGGGCGCAGGAAGCATTGACACCTACCGCTTCAGTAACGGAGGTTGCTAATGCTGTTCGCTGCAGTAATAGGATTAGAGGTATAGAAGTTGAAAGCATCCATCCAGTACGGTCAATAATTGTTCCCAATGGAGTTGTGGATGCAAATGGTGTAATCCCCACAAGGGAAGTAACGATGCACTGTCCATGGACACGGGCGGAACTACATTCCATTATGTCTGATTTCCCTGACCCTAGGAAACAACTGGCAAAGTGTCAACGTTTCATCAAGGACTTAGGCATGAGCCAACCAATAAGGACTGGCTTGTGGTGTTAAGGGCATGTCTCCCAGAAGGTACAGATGTGAAAAAGTTTATCACAGCATGTACTCTGGATGTAGATGTCCCCTTGACTGATCAAGGTAATCAGGATTGCATTGCCCGCATAGTCACCCAGTTAGCCCTATTTTTCCCCTTAGTGGTTAACTGGAGTAAAATCTTAACCATTAAGCAAAAAGAAAGGGAACCTGCAGAAGATTATTTTTATCGAGGGCTGCAGATTATCACTCAGTACACTGGGATAGAAAACATTAAGGATAGCACTCACTACCGGTAGATAGTCATCACTGATCTGATGGATGGTCTTAAGGATAGTCTAAAGGCCAGAGTTCAGACCTCACACTCCGGATGGAGAGGAATAACGGTTGACGTACTTAAGGAAACTGCTATTGAGCATGACAAGAACATACTCAAAGCGCGAATCACAGAGCGAAAAACTAATGGCTGTCTTTATACAAGCTCTGGAAGATATGCATGTACAGCCACAAGACACTTATCCACCTGCGCAGTTACAAGTACTTAACACATATCACCCCTTTGTGCAGTCACACATATCACAACCATATTATACTTACCACACTTGGCCACAAAACAATTTTCATCCTCAATCTAAGCTCCCATATCCATCCCCACAGCCATTCCCTACCTATAACCCTCAACACAAAAAACAACAATTTCCCAGAAATAGTCAAATCCGTACACAAAAAACGCGCTTTAACTGTAACCAACCAGGACATTTTAGAAAAGACTGTAGAGTCATACTACAGGGACCACCTAACCAGGAAAATGTAAACCCATCCCATAACATCAAAAATGATCAGTTAAACCCTGCCCACATAATTGCAGTAAATGCTCTGGTGGGTCAAGATAGTCAACTATAGGGATCAGGACATACCTATAATCTGCAGGCAGTCAGGATAACTGGAAGTACTAGAGAAGAACCGGTAATAAGGGTTAATGTAGCTGGTACTGAACATTCCTTTCTTGTAGATACAGAGGCGACCAGGTCAGTATTAATATCCCCTTCTAATTTGCGAATTACTAACAAGACAGTGTCAGCAATGGGTGTAACAGGTGATGTACAGCATTATCCTTTAACTGAATCTACGGAAATTACTATTGGCCCATTGCATGCCAGACAGTCTTTCCTTCTGGCAGCAATGGCCCCTACTCTTCTAGGAAGGGATTTATTGTGCAAGATGGGACGTGTCATCTATTGTACCCCTGATGGTATATTTATGGATGTCCCAGAAAGGTTCGCACATGAGGTAAGGGATGTGCTAGACACTCCCCAAAGGTTACTGTTGCACACTACCATATCGGAACAATGTCCAGCACAGGTAAACGATATGTTAGCACAAATACCTGATTCCCTTTGGACCAAGGATGGACAGGACACTGGATTAATGACAAATTTAGCTCCCGTAATAGTAAACTGAAAAAGCGGTAGGCAAGCTTCAAAAATTCCTCAGTACCCATTAAAACAGGAGGTAGAATTAGGGGTGTGTCCCATAATTGAACGATTATTACAGCAGGGAATTTTAATCCGTACAGCTAGTGTAGCCAACAGTCCCATCTTCCCTGTGAAGAAGAGTGGTGGGAGGGGGTACAGGCTAGTACAGGACCTTAGAGGGGTTAATAAAGTGGTAGAAAGCCAATGCCCCATAGTGCCAAACCCAGCTGTCATCGTGATGCAAATTCCACCACATGCAACCAATTTCACTGTCATTGATCTCTGTTCCACATTTTTCTCGGTTCCGCTACATCCTGACTGTCAATATTTATTTGCATTTACATATAGGGGGGTACAATACACATGGACACGACTACCCCAGGGCTTCATAGACAGCCCCAGTATTTTCTCACAGGCCTTACACGATTGTTTACAGTCTTTCCAACCTGCCAATGGATCTGTTCTAATACAATATGTGGATGATTTATTGTTATGCTCTGATTCGTTTACGTCATGTTTAAATGATACTAAACTTTTACTGCTTCACCTCTCACACACAGGGCATAAGGTTGCTAAGGACAAGTTACAGCCGTGCCAGACTAGGGTCAAATACTTGGGACACTGTCTCACCCAGGGCCTACGACATCTGACTACTGACCGAATCCACGCCATACAGACCATGGCACTGCCGCGAAACCAGCACCAGATTCGTACCTTCCTGGGTATGTGTGGATATTGTAGAACATGGATACCAGGTTTCTCTATTCTGGATTTACCATTGCAGGAGTTAGTCTCTTCCACCAAACCAGACATTGTCTTGCATACTGAAGAGTCAGAGCAGGCTTTCCTTAATCTTAAGGATAGTCTAACAAGAGCACCTGCATTGGGGATTCCAGATTACAAAAAACCTTTTGACCTGTTCTGTACGGAAGCCGCTGGTTGTGCTGCAGGTGTCCTCACACAAAAACATGGTGATGCCAATAGACCAGTAGCATACTACAGTGCCCAGTTGGACACTGTGGCGAGATCACTCCCAACGTGTTTAAGAAGCATAGCTGCTACCGCTCTCTTAGTAAATAAGAGTGAGGACGTAGTGTTAGGCCATGACTTGACAGTTCATACACCACATGCAGTCTCTGCATTACTAAACTCAGCCCAGACTAGACACCTTTCTTCCGCTAGATTCACGAAATGGGAACTAGCACTGATTGCTCCCACTAACATAACTAGAAAAAGGTGTAATACTCTACATCCTGCTACATATTTACCATGTGTGCCTCATGATGCACAAAGGGTGGAAGGTAAAAGTGAATCGTTGCTAATGGTAGAAGGTGAGTTTGGTATAGGTATTGATGTGCATGATTGTATGGAGTATCTAAATCAAAATTTTACAGCTAGGCCTGACATACGCGACATACCACTAGAGAATGTAGACTTAACGTTATACGCGGATGGGAGTTGTCATAGACAGACTGACACAGGTGAGTTATGTACAGGTTATGCTGTCATAGATGATAAAGATGTCATAGAGGCGGAACCACTGGGTCCACCACATTCAGCTCAGGCAGCCGAACTTGTGGCACTAAGGAGAGCGTGTGAGTTGGCGGAAGGAAAATCTGCCAATATCTACACTGACTCCAGATATGCATTTGGGGTGGTGCATGATTTCGGTGCCCTATGGCGTTTGAGAAATTTCATGACAGCAGCAGGCACACCAATCGCACACACACATCACATTAAATGACTATTGACTGCAATCCAGCTACCCAAGACCGTAGCTGTCATTAAATGTAAGGCTCACACCTGTGAGGACGATCCAGTATTATTGGGTAACAATAGCGCTGATGAAGCTGCCAAATGGGCAGCAGGGTTAAAATATAATCAAATGAACAGTGTGATGTTATTTGAAACTGTTGATGCACAGAAGCTGGTTGAAATGCAGGAAGTATGTACCTTACAGGAAAAGGCGAGCTGGAGATCCAAGGGATGTGAGCAAGAGTCTTCTGGGCTGTGGAGAAGTGGACAAGGGAAGCCAGTAGCCCCTAAGGCGTACTATCCTAGCTTGGCTGAAGCAGCACACGGTCTGACTCACCAGGTCAAACAGGGTATGTGCAAATTAGTGAAAGCATACTGGTATGCACCTGGCTTCTCTTCCCAAGCAGAGAAAAGAGCAATGTCCTGTTTGACCTGCTTAGGGAAGAATGTAGGAAAAACAATACCTACCGAACCATCTCACATCCCTCCAGCAGACGGACCTTTCAAGGTTATACAGATTGATTTCATCCAGTTACCACCTTGCAGGAATTTGAAGTATGTATTGGTTTGTACAGATGTGTTCTCTAATTGGGTTGAAGCATATCCAGCTGCAACTAATACTGCTGCATCTACTGCTAAGAAGATAGTTCAGGAATTTGTGTGTAGGTATGGTATCCCTAGAGTAATTGAAAGTGATAGGGGTACCCATTTCACCGGAGATGTCTTTCAAAGTATGTGCAAGTTAATGGGTATTAATAGTAAGCTTCACACCCCATATCGACCACAGGCTAGTGCCAAGGTGGAGAGAGTGAATGGTACTATTAAGAATAAATTAAGTAAAGTCATGGCTGAGACTGGATTGGGATGGCCAGAAGCCATGCCTCTTGTACTCCATAATATCAGGACCACTCCTAGATCCCCTCTTAATTTATCCCCATTTGAAATATTGTTTGGGAAGCAACCTCATGTAATTGTAAGCCCTCAGGAAGATTTAAAATGTAACAATGAGGTTACAGTGAGGTACCTTATAAAATGAGTAAGCTGCTCAAACAACAGCAACAGAAACTGAAATTGCTATCACCAGATATGCCTGAAATTAACTGTCATGATGTTGAACCTGGAGAGTATGTAATGATTCAAAACTTTTTACATTCAGGTTGCTTGACTGATCACTGGAAAGGACCATACCAAGAGCTACTGACAAGTACAACATCTGTGAAAGTAGCCGAGAGAGACACCTGGGTCCATTCCAGCCACTGTAAGAAAGTCAACGATCCAAAGGAGATCAAGGGCGGATGAGAGACAGAAAACATGGACCTGTCTATTGAAAGCCTGTTCCATGAAAGCTATTAACTGTATCAGTAGCAACTGAATGAGGCTGGTAAGACCCTGCGTCTGGTAATCGAGTTTCAAATTGTGACTGCTGGTGTTTATCCTTCCAGGGTTCATCTCATGCTCTTTTGCTTTGGGGTGTCCTGGTTCTGTGCTGGTGGTCAAAAAATGGAGAGAGAGGTCGATAAGGACATCAGTGGAATGGAGTTGGGAGATGGAGATCTACTGACACAAGGGCGGTACCTTACCAATCCTGATACTGTTACTGTTGATAACCCTGATAGCTCGGAAACTCGGAGACAATGTGAAGGTTTACCATCTGAGGACTTGTGTATTTGTAGGATGTGTGGGTCCCTAGTTGATGAGAGATGTATTCAATGTTGCCAACCTGGGTATATGCAGTATTGGGGTGGACATCCTTTAGAGGATTATCATACCATGGTGGGCCGTAGTCAAGATTAAGTCAGAAGACCTAAATTTTTTATTTTAGTCTAATTTTAGTCAATGTTTTAGTCATAATTTTTACAAACAGTTTAATTATACTGTAATGGATTTTACGGTAGAAGTTTTCACTAGAAAACCTGAAGTCAGCATACTGTATCTTTAACTGCAGTATGTGTTTAGTAATCTAGGCTCAGTAGACTGAGTGAGAATTTGTTAAAGAAATTAATGCCCTAAGGGCCTGATTCAGACCCACTCGCGAGCGGCTGTCCGCTCGCAAGTGGGTCGATGTTCTGGACTGAGCATGCGCACGACGGAGGGAGCTCCGTCGTGCGCATGCGCCAGACGCGACGAGCGAAGGAAAGTCCTTCGCTCGTTGTGTCCGATCAAAGGGGGCGTGCTGTCAATGTTGATTGACAGCACACCCCCTTTGGTAGGCGTGCCTCCCTGATGGGGGCGTTCCCACGGGAGCGCCTCCCGTCAAAAGCCGGCCCACTGACATCACTAGTGATGTCAGTGGGAGTGATTTTGGCTCTGATAGAGCCAAAATCACTCCGGAGCTTGCGGTTGAAAACCTCAACCGCAGGCTCCGGCTCGCAATTTCGATGGTCGCGATGGTCTCGACCATCGCGGCCATCAAAATGCACGCTCGTATAGCCTGTGGGTGGTGACCCACAGCTATACGAGCGTCCAGAAGGACGCTCCATTTTCATGGAGGCCGGCCCTCATTCAGAGCGTGCGCTCTGCTCAGAGCGTACGGCTCTGAATGAGGGCCTAAGTTTGTTAGAACCAGTGTTAATTTTTACAAGGATTTCAAATTTAGTCTTTACGCAGATTTCAAATTAACTGGAAATCTGTGCGTGCATGAGATTTGGGATCCTCTGCATGTCAATCAGATCTTGGTGAGATTTGGGTGAACAGTCCTCACACAGCCAGTGGATACTACACCATCTATGACAGTGAAAGTCTGCAGGCCGATCATTTTAAAACCAACCTCAGCTTTTGGGACACACAGACGCTCTGGGCAAAAAGATTTGATTGACAGGCAGAGTCATTTAAATGGTGGTGCGGGGGCAGTTGGCGTTCCTGGAAACGTGGCGTGTCTGCCCCGTTTTCAGAGAGTTGCCAGCCCAGGGACTGCATGGACGTACGTAGTCTCCTGGGCCCGCAAGCTGGCCAGCCTGAGTAAGCTGAGGCTTACTCAGCTGGTTGGCCACCTGGCGCCATCTACCGGTGCGACCATTGACCACCGACTGGGATCGCAAATGCAGCAGGGGGTGTCATACACCTCCTGCTGCATTTGCATTATTGGAAAGATCGCAATTGCAAAGCTGCCTGCATGCTGATTTGCAATTGCAATCTTTGCTGAATCAGGCCCATAGTCCAGTGGTTGCCAAACATTCCTGGTTCATGGCACCCTTAGTGTCTCAGACTTTTCTGCGGCACCCCTAGGCCAACGGGGATAGATTCAACTAGTGTTGAGGTTCCATTGGAACCCCTCACACTAATTTAACACTAGCAAAAACTAGCAAGGTTCTCTTAACATAATAATCTCATATGTGTGCAGCGCTTAATTAGTTTCCTGAGAGTTACTCAGAATATTGGATATGGTTGTGCTTCTGATTATTCACCAACATTAGCTTTTGCTAAGTTATCATCCTGAGAAGAACAGTAGAAAGGAGAAGCATGACAACTGGAAAAACGGAAGGCAAGGGGGGAGAAGGTGGGATAGAAAAGGGTTGTAGGAGCAGATGTAAGATAGGAGTGGGGACAGATAGGATGACCTTATGCTGGGACTTGTAGTTCCACAGCAGATAGAGCACTACAGGTAGCCTAATGTGTTTCTACATTAAAACATATTTATTCACGCCTAGTTCAGGTCACAAATTACAGTATTGTTGCAAGAGCACAAACATTTCCCACTTTTGCTTACAGTACTTTTTCAGCGCCGTCCTGCCTGCAATGAAAGAAGGTGTAGCCCTGCTTTAATCGGCATGCTGTTCTCCACACCAGTGAGTGACATCACTATCGGAGTAGGGTCCGACTCAGTTCTGTCTGCTCTGTGGAGGCCTGGAAGAAGTAGCCACACAGAGGAGGAGGGGAAATGGTGGGGGCGGAGCCAGTTATGCACAGCAACTGTATTATTGAAATTCTCAGCACAGCAGCCTGTGCCGGGTGCCCTCTGTGTAAATGGTTGTGCACTGAGCTGTTGCTAAAGTAGCGCACGGCACAGCCTACTAACTTGCTGCCCAAATCATTTAATTTGAGACAGGACTGCGGCACCCCTATACAGTTTAGGAAATGCTGCCTTAGGCACTTATTTAAACTTGAACACAGATTTATCCATAATGTTCGCTATTAAAATGTTTATATTTTTGTTATTGTCACAATTTAGTCTTCAAAAAAAATGTAGTCAGGATCAGACTGGGCTGCCGGGGAATCGGGTAATTCCCCGATGGGCCCCACAGTGCTTTGGCCATGCCTCTTCCTGTGAGGGGGCTTAGCAGGCCGCGAACTTGGGGTGGGGTGGGTGTAGTGGTAAACTCAACTGTCATCAAGCCCGGCTGTATTAACAATGGGGCTGCCCATTCAGCCCCTGGCTGCTCTGTGTGAGTGTGATCTTTACCTGGGGCTGTGTGTATGTTTTTATAATATATCTATATCGGACAGGTGGCACTCAGGACGGCTTCAAAAAACACACAGACTGTATATTAGGAAATCCACGTGTATTATATATATATATATCCAAAAAATGGACCAGCACTCACAGGTTGCTCAATCCCGACTTGACTGGCTCAGGTGCCTTCATCCAAGGTGTGTTGTACCTTCCAATATAGTCTGCGTAATTCAGTGGCACTCTGAGACTTGTAATAATGGTGAAGCCAAAGTGTCTTTACTATCTACGGCATTTTGGGGAGTACCCCGTCTTCAGGACAGACAGACAAATTATATATATATATATAATATATATATATATATATATATATATATGTAGGTTTCTGTCTATATATATGTATATATTTGTTTATATATATGTATATTTGTCTATTTACATGTACTGAATATGTGTATGTATGTATATATATTGTGGTGAGAGAGGTTGTCTCTCACCTGAATTGCTCACATATTCTGGTGAGATCAGCTTCCTCCAAGAGAGAAGAAACATGACTGGCACATTCTGCACCTGCAATATAAGCTTGGAACTCTGGGTTTTCTGGGCTGCATAGCTCAAACTGGAAATATTCCAAGTTTTCCAGGTCGCCCAGAGCCAGCAGGAAGTCAGTAGCACAGGAAGGGTGTAAAACTCTCATATTCCTGTTGCTCTTTGCCCTGATGCTGTCTAGCGGCCAGGTAGTAGGATTAAGTGTGCCAGGTAGTAGGATTAAGTGTGTGTACTGCCAGAGTCCAAGGGCTATGCTGGTAGAGCTACAAGCCACTGCTGACTGCTGAGCACAAGCACAAAGAGACACTGCTTTACCGAACACCTGCCTGTCTGAATCCTCATTTCTACAACCCGTGTTATATATTCAGAGCTCAGGCCGCCCACCAGGGACATCAGAATGAATTTTATGTTGGGGCTCCTGCAGGTCCTACCATCTTCCAGCTAGAATCCTGAGTAGCTGGCCTGCTATGATCCAGATTTGTTCCTGCATTGCTGGTCCTGCCATTTTCCAGCTAGAATCCAGAATAGCTGATCTGCTATGATCTAGATTTGTCCCTGCAGTGCTGGTCATGCCATCTTCCAACTAGAATCCTGAGTAGCTGGCCTGCTATGATCCAGATTTGTTCCTGTATTGCTGGGGTCCTGCCATTGTTCAACTAGTGTCCTGCATAACAATTCTCTGTTTCTGTGCTAGCACTGAGTGAACCAGCCATGGAGCTGCGATGTGCATCCCCTCCCCGCAAGCATAACCAGCTCCGGGCTCTGTAGAGCCTGTCCTGGTTCTTAAAATACAGGGGAAAAAATGCATAACGGACCCCTGTATTTTAAGTACCAGCACTGGGCTCTGCTGAGCTGGTCCTGTTTGTGGAAATACAGGGGACAAAATGAGTAGGGGTCCACTGTATTTTCCATAACCAGCACCAGACTCTTTCTAGTCACAGCCAGGGGAATCTTTTCACCGAATCCCCCAGCCAAAGCATTACACCTGACTGCTAGTCAGCCCAGACCAGGAATCCCTGGAGAAGTGGGGACCACCCCAAAAAAGGGGACCCCCTCTCCAGGACCAGGGCTGGCTCCAGTAGGAGCCACACCCTGTGCCGACTGAAACATGGCACCCATTTACCGGAAAGTGGCATTACCTAATTAATGTAGACCACAGCTTCTAAATGGCATTAGTTTGGGGCATGCTGTGTAACGTCAGGCATGGGGCACTCAGTCACTAGCTGGGCTTCCTCCAGCCCTCTCGCTGCACTGAATGGATGCCAAGCACATGTGCGCAGCATCCATTCAGCTTCTCCTTTGGTCTGGCACCACCACACAGCTGCCGCAGTGTGGGTGCCCAACCTCGCGACCACTCACGGGACACTTGGGCCATGGGGGGAACAGCGGGACAGTGCCTGAAAAGTGTGACTGTCCTGCTGAAATTCGTGGTGTTGGGAGGGGTGCACCCTCTATGGGGTGGCACCACTGTTTGACGACACTGGTCAAACATGCCTCGAGCTAGCCCTGTCCAGGACAACCCAGGGCTAGGCTGATAGCTCGGAGCTATCACCAGCACCCATGGAGCAGTGGGTGCTGGGTTGATTGTGTAAAGTGTAGTGTAAAAGATAGATGTAATAATATTGTCTTTTGCTGAAGAACTACAGGTCCCAACAAGCCTCCCCCGCATGCAGGTACTTGGATACTCACACACCTTGAAAGTAAAGTACATGCACACTCTCATTCATGCTCACATTCACACATACTCACCTAGTATCCCTGTAGCCATTCACATCCCTTTGTCCTGTAGAATCCAAAACACCTGTAAAAAAAATTCCATACTTACCTATTCCTAGAGTAGATCACATCCTCTTCGGTCCATGCAGGCATCCAGGGGGTAAAAACAAAAATATGCATTCCCGAATCCAGCAAGGACAGGAGGAAGGGTATGTGTACCCTTCCTCTGCCCGAATGACAGGGGCCAGTGTGACTCACGTCATTTACAGGAGCCACTATCCAATCAGCGGGCGTCTCCATAGGAGCTGCACGCTGATTAGCTCTAAGCGGTCAGACTGCTGGTCAGACTTTCCCCCATAGACTTCAATGGTGGGTAAGCTCAATTGAAGTCTATTGTAGCCTATGGAGTTAACAAGAAGGTTAATAGACTTCAACCTTCATAGGTGACAATGTAGCCTACGGTGGTGCCCGCTGATTGGCTGGCGGCTTCTGTAATGTCAGGAGTCATGCGGGTTCCTGTCATTTGCGCAAGGAAGGGTATGTGTAAATACATACCCTTCCTCCTGTCGGTGCTGAATTCAGAAGTGCATTTTGTTGTTTTTAACCCTATGGATGCCTACATGGACAGAGGCGGATGTGATCTATGCTACGAAGAGACGAGTACGGAATTTTTTTTATTACAGGTGTCGTGGATTCTACTGGAAAAGGGGACGTGCCTGGCTACAGGGATTATAGGTGAGTATGCGTAAGTGTATGAATGTGAGTGTGCATGTATGCTTTTCTCTTTTCAAACACGTTATTGCATTTTTTTCACAAATAAAAAAGTACAGAAACAAAGTATCGGTTCTCAATGCTGCTGCTCGGCTCATCTTCCTCTCCAGACATTCTACATCTGCTTCCCCTCTCCTTCAAGCCCTACACTGGCTCCCCTTCCCCTTCAAGCCCTACACTGGCTCTCCTTCCCCTTTAGATGCCAATTCAAGGTTCTTACACTCGCCTACAAAGCCCTCACCAAATCCTCTCCCGCAAACATTTCTGACCTTCTCTCCCTTCACACTCCCGCCTGTCCACTTCGCTCAACAAATGCACGCCGCCTCTATTGCCAACTGATTACTTCCTCCCACTCCCGCATCCAAGATTTTGCCCGTGCTGCTCCCTACCTTTGGAATGCTCTCCCTCTCCCCATCAGACTCTCCTCCTCTCTACAAATCTTCAACTGGCTCTCAAGACCCACTACTTCATCAAGGCCTTCCAGCACTCATACTAACCCAGCTCATGCTCTTTCCTCCCCTATCTTCCCCTTCTGTGTCACGCCTGTCTGTCTGTCCCTCCCCTTTAGAATGTAAGCTCTCATGAGCAGGGACCTCTTGCCTCATGTGCTTCTCTTTACATTTTCTTCTACTCTCTACTCCCCATTAGGGCATCTAACACGTGACGGCCAACTCCCGGCAGCTTATTGTGAGTGCTTTAATCGCTATTGCAGCAATGTATATAAATTGTGTCCTTGTCCTGCACTGTAATGTACTGTAAGTTACTTGTTTCTTGTTCACTTATTAGTTCTATGTACTATGTAAGGCGCTGCGGAACACTTGTTGCACCATACTTTCTTAGCCTCCTTCTGTTTTACAAGATACACCTCTTTGTCTTCATTATTTTGCATCTGCTTATGTTTCCTAAAGGCCATATTTTTTGCTTTCACAATACTTGCTACCTCTTTCCCAAACCACACTGGCTTCCGTTTCCTTGTGGTTTTCCTAACCCTTTTGATACAAAGGTCTGTTGCCTTTATTATTGCACTTTTGAAATTTTCACACCTCTCCTCAGGGCCGGATTAATGGGGGGACCCGGTAAACAGCGCTGCGCAAGACCGAAATTGGGGTCATGGCCTATGGTAAGTGACGTTACTTGCAGGCGTGCCCGCATGGCATGCCTCCAAATAACGTCAAGCTGGGGGTAAAGCCCAGCCCTCCATCACTGGCTGGTCTTCCCCAAGCCCTCTCTTGTTAGTGAATGGAGGCCATGCATATGCGCCCAGCATCCATTCACACTCCGGTGGTCCGGCACCACTGCTCAGCTGCGGTGGTGGGGTTCCCCAACCTCCCAATTTGACCATCCACGGACCAGTTCGGTACAGTACTGTCCCGTGAAATCGAGATGCTGGGGAGGGGTGTGCCCTCTATGGGTGGTGCCCCTGTTCGACCGCACTGGTCGAACACCCCTAGAGCCGGCCCTGCTACTGGGTGCACTGCATAAAGGGCACCACTACTGTGGGCACTGACACTACTGGGGGCTCTGCATAAGGTCCCCATTGCGCATACGTTCGTCACATTTAATAGGAGCCTCCATGATGTTTGTTGCCAAGGGGCAGGGCCGGTTCTAGACATTGTGGAGCTCAGGGCGAAAGTTCACAGTTGCGCGCCCCCCCCTACAAAAAAAAACAACAACTTTTTGTAGATTATGTTCCTCTGCGCACGCTGAAAGCACACACGGTTCCATAAAGGGGGCATGTCCATGCGGAACACCCCCAATTCATCACACTGTGGGGCGTGCCCAGCACTTATGAATGTGCTGGGCTTCCTCCAAGCTCTCCCCTCGTGGCGAATAATTGCCATGTTCAGTAATGCGCCTTACACAGTAATGCCCTTTATAAATACATTATGCCACATGCAGTAATACCCTTTATAAACACATTATGCCACACACAGTAATGCCCTGTATAACACATTATGCCACATGCAGTAGTGCCCTGTATAACACATTATGCCACACGCAGTAGTGCCCTGTATAACACATTATACCACACGCAGTAATGGCCTTTATAGCACATTATGCCACACGCAGTAATGGCCTGTATAACACATTATGCCACACGCAGTAATGCCCTGTATAACACATTATGCCACATGCAGTAATGCCCTGTATAGCACATTATGCCACATGCAGTAATGGCCTTTATAACACATTATGCCACACGCAGTAATGCCCTTTATAACACATTATGCCACATGCAGTAATGCCCTGTATAACACATTATGCCACATGCAGTAATGCCCTGTATAACACATTATGCCACATGCAGTAATGCCCTGTATAACACATTATGCCACATGCAGTAATGCCCTGTATAATACATTATGCCATACACAGTAATGCCCTGTATAATACATTGTGCCACACACAGTAATTCCCTTTATAATACAATATCCCCAATTCAAATTACGCCACACATTAGTCCCTTATTCATGTTATGACACACAGTGGTGCCCCTTTTACACAATGCCCTAATTAGTGCCCCTTATACACAAGGTCCACAGTACTTAGTAATGCCCCTAATACAATGCCCACAGTAGTAGTGCTCCCTATAGTAGTGCCCACATTAGTAGTGCCCCAGTAATAATGCCCCCTATAGTAGTAGTCATCATGTCCCTCGCATAGTGCTCTATGCGGGAGCCGGAGCTCTGGAGTGAGCTTCGGCTGCCACTGCAGGGAGGGAGCCGGGTGCCAGCTGATGTCAGTGGGCGCCTGGCAACGCGGGGGAGACCGGCACTGGGGTTTTTTTTTATTATTTATTATGGGATTTTTTTTTTGCCACCTTTAACACCTTTGTTTTTGTATGGGGTGAGTCAGTCTCTGTCTTTATTCTGAACCATACTGCTTGATGATCACTAGATCCCAGGTTTTCACCCACTATTACATCAGATATTCTGTCTCCATTTGTAAGTATTAAGTCTAATATTGCGTCTTTCCGAGTGGGCTCCCTCACCAATTGCTGGAGGGAGGCTCCCTGCAATGAATTTAGGATGTCCCTACTTCTAGTGGAACTTGCCACAGACACCTCCCAGTTTAAATCAGGTAGATTAAAATCTCCCATGATTATAACCTCTGTATCATCGGCTTCACAAGGAGGAATACCAGGGTCAACCTTTTGGAAAACCTCAGGGATGTGATCAGGGGGTGTTTCTACAGGTCCGAGGCATGTGCTACACTTATAGACTCTAGGCACTAGAGTGTGACAAGAGTCTACAGTGCATGCGCGGGTCACCGAGACAATGGGCGTGGCAGCCATTTTCCCTGTACTGTGCATGTGCAAACGACGGCACCAGCGGCCATTTTCCAGCCATTTTTTCAGCGGTGGCCCCACGCGCCAATGTGGGACTCCGGAGAGGTAAGTATATTATGGGTGCAGGGTGTGCGGTGCAGGCCCCCCCTGGACCCAAGGGCCCATGTGCACAGCACACCCTGCACCCATTATAAATACGCCTCTGTAAGTGATAGCAAAATGGCTTACCCCACATGACTCTTCTCAGGATTTGTAATATCTGAAACATTGTATGAGCATTGTTAACATTTCTGACAAGCTCAGGCACCCCTTCATTGCTGTATCCAGGTCTATGCAGAGACATTCCATTGCAATTACCTGATGCACCTGAGCAGCTCAGCAGTTCTCACCTGATCCTCTGCTCCAATGGGGATGGACTGTCTGCTATATAAACCTGCACCTGGAGTCAGCACATTGCCTGAACAACATGCTTCCTTCCCAGGATTCATTCCTTGTGATCCGATATTATGTCTCCTGTGACTTCCATTGCTATTTCATGGATTACTCTTTGGCCGCCATCCTTAGCTATTACTGCCAGTGTTGCAGCTTCACGCTGCATTCAGACTTATCCTTTTGATGTTGTTACCTGCATTCTATCTGTCTATAGTGCAGCTTCCACAATGTATACAGACCTGTCCCTAGTACATCTCTGTGTGACTCATCTCTACATCAGTGCCGCTGGGACAGTGCATGCACATTACCTATATTATATTACTCTGTGCTTTGTGATTATTCAGGTTATTTGGTTATACTATTGTGCTGATCCTGTATTGGTTTCCCTGTGCTGTGTGCTTATGTCTTGGGCTGGTTCAGAGAAGGGTGCTGGTTCCAGGGCTAGGCTTCAGTGTTCAGCAAGCCACAACCACACACCCCCACCACAGGCAGCAGATCTCCACCTTGGTGCAGGAGCGGGTGATCGTCTGGTGAATCAGACGTATGGCCATTACCTGCCATCGGTGGTAGAACTCAGTCCACGAAAGTCCACCTCCTGTCAGCAGGCACACAGCACTCCTACTCCGGGAAGGTATATGGGATTACAACTACACCATCACATCTTGATAGCTATCGGGACTAGCGGGACGCCACAATCTCATTTCATCTCCTGGTCATAGGCAAACGCAGGGGGGGTTTCCGTCTGCCTGGAAACCCCCCTCCCCAGCACACACATGACCACAGTAGAAATAGTAATATAATAGAATTTTACTAGTGCTGCATGTTCTTCTCACTATCACAAATGAAATCATTAGCACAACCTGTGGATCTTTTAACATGTATCTGACATTAATAAATAACCTGTGCACCAACTAGGAGATCTGGAAAACATGCACTATAGGGATGCACTGCTATAGAGCCCAATATGTACATTTATGTCCAGCGCAGTGCTAGGTTCTTCTGCTGCTCCCCCAGACTCCCGCACTTGCTCCAATAGTCTTGAATGATGCACACATCTAAAATAAATACATTCAGCTCAGGCAGGATGGTGCTACTGACGCATCTAATGGCTTACTGTGATCACTGGTCCTGTATATGGTGGAATTATGACATACAATACACTTTGTATGACACATATTAAAACTGGTTGAGTACTAATTCTGCCCTCTTCATGGACTGGTCACAGTCGCTCTAAAATCAAGCATTTTGAAACCCCCCTCTAGAAATCCAGCGTTTGCCACTGCTGGTGCCAATATTGACTCTTAACCCCCAAATAATCACCCTGCAGTTATCGGCATTAATCCATTTATTTTGTTTATTTTGTATTATGTTATTAATCAGGAGTTTTGTTCCTGACTCACATATATTATTACTATTATTATTATTATATGGCATACATGCATGCAGGTCAAGCAATTGTATACAATAGTCTGTAATTTATATGTCATGTATGTACGTATTCAGAGGTTTTTTCATGTTCAAGTAAAGTTTGGTTATTGGAATTTTTTTCACTCTGGACATACATTATTTAAGCTGAGCACAGTGTATATCTACTAATTATGAATTTATGTTGATATAGTTAGCTATCATACACAGCAGCTCGCCAATCCCAGGTGCCATCATCTATACTCAGGGCCTGATTCAGAGACGGACGCTCTAAAAGAGTGCTCGCTCTGCATCAGGGCGTTTTTTTGTTATTTGTGCGGCCTCCTGGCCGCTCGCATTGCTGTGGGTGACCACCCACAGCTATTGTGAGTGGCCAGGATGATGGTCGCGATGGTCAAGACCATTGCGACCATCGGGGCTTGCGACGAGACCCTTGTGGTAGGGTCTCGTGGCCGCAAGCCCCAGAGAGCTTCCGGCTCTAATAGAGCCTGAAGCTCTCCCACTGACATGACTGGTGATGTCAGTGGGGCCACCCACAAACGGCAGGCGTTCGCTTGGGAATGCCTCCCTTTGTGAAGCCACCCCCCGCCACGCTTACAAAAAGGGGCGAGCTGTCGATCAACATCGACAGCCGCCCCTTTTGCAGTGAGCCACACTGCATTTCTCTCTCGCTCCCGGGCTTGCACACACGCAGTGCAACCGCTGCGCGTACGCAGAGCCCACCATTGACCCGCTTGCAAGCGCGTCTGAATCAGGCCCTCAGTGTGCTGATATTTTCTAATAATTTTGATTCTACTATCCTGACATAGTATCAGCAGCAAGAGGATATAGATGGGACTACTTCATCTCAGAACACAAAGACAAGATAGGGCAAAGACAGCAGTTACTGAACTCACTACCAACACCCCACCTAAACATAATAGCCTTCTGTGACACATTTCTAAAACTAGAAAAAATAATAACTAAAGAGAAAAAATATGATGGGACACTCACACCTTAAAATGGTACGCAGACAATAGATTAATACCTAAACCCATCCACAATCAAGAGGACAAAGATTTCATGAGCAAGTGGAATGACACTCTTGCAGAATTCTCACATAGGCTTATACAGTTGCTTATAAATAACCATTCGAAAGGACTTCATGACTGAGACATTGAGATCACAGCCCTAGATCAACTTCTAGAACCGTACAAGGTTGATGAAGAATTCATTACACTATCAAACCTGATAGCAGGCAGAGTATTCAAAAGAGAAGAGAAATTAATTGAGATTAAGAAAAACAAAAATTTTGAGGGACAAATTCAATATTAAGAAATCATCTTCCAGGTCAATTAAACATAAGAGCACAAACCCAACAAAAAGTCAAAAACACTTTAAGACTGCAAAACAACCCATCAAATGCTTAACACCGATATATTAAAAATTCAACCTGACTTATCAATAGAGATGAGCGGTTTGGATTCTGTGGAATCCGAACCGCTCCGAACATTGGGGATCCGAGTCCACCCGAACCCTGTTCGGGTGTTCACCGCCTGACTCGGATCCCCGTTCGGGGCCGAACGGCGGCCGCCTGATGTCGGATTCTCACTAGAGAATCCGACATCAGGTCTCCTCGTGTGTAGGGCAGAGCGCAGTGATAGCGCTCTGCCCTACACAGACACAGACACACAGCCGCCAGCGGCAGCTGTGTGTTTGTTACAGCAGCCAATGAGAGTCACACAGACTCTCATTGGCTGCTGCACGGAGGGAGCCGGCTGGAGCTCACACATGAGCTCCGTCTTCCAGCTCCCTCCTCAGCGTGTGACAGAGCGGACGGCGCGGGAGCGGGGATACAGGTAAGTTTTTATTTTTTAATTTGTGCAAGGGCCGGGGGCGCTACTGGGGGGGGTCTGCTACTGGGGGGGGCTATACTACTGGAGGGGCCTGCTACTGGGGGGGGCTATACTACTGGGGGGTCTGCTACTGGGGGGGCCATACTACTGAGGGGCCTGCTACTGGCGGGGGCCATACTACTGGGGGGGGCCTGCTACTGGGGCAGCCTACTACAGGGGGGGCCATAAAACAGGGGGGGCCCATACTACAGGGGGGGCTACTACAGGGGCAGCCTACTACTGGGGGGGGCCTGCTACTGGGGCAGCCTACTACTGGGGGGGCCATACTACTGGGGGGGCCATACTACTGGGGGGCATACTACTGGGTGGCATGATAATGGGGGGCATACTACTGGAGGCCTGCTAATGGGGGGCATACTACTGGGTGGCATGCTAATGGGGGGCATACTACTGGGGGGGCCTGCTAATGGGGGGCATACTACTGGGGGGCATTCTACTGGGGGCACTGCATAGTGGACCCTACTACTAAAGGGACTGCATAGGGGGCACCACTGCTGGGGGACATTGTGTAAGGGACACCGCTACTGTGGGCATTGTGTAAAAGGGTCACTACTGTGGGCATTGTGTAAAAGGGGCACTACTGTGTGTCGTAACATAAATAAGAGACACTACTTTATGGTGTAATGTGAATCAGGCCCTATGTGCGGTGTAATGCGAATAAGATTGTGCACTGTGACTCCTAGGGCCGTAGCCCACTTTGTAAACAAGTACTGTGACTCTGCTGGCCGTACCCCACTGGGTGGGTGCACTACTTTTCATTTCTGCCACTGCTGTGTGGCAATGTGTCATAGATGTGCTTTATACTGTGGTGTCTGTGTCGTTGTGCCGCTGCTTTGTCGCTTAGTGTAACCAGTCGGCTCACTGCAACCTTTGGCCAATAATGTTGAAAACAATATTATAAGCTGTGATATGGTCTAAATTGACTGGAAATTAATGTTATTGAGGTTAATAATACTCTAGGAAGAAAAAAAAGACCAATTTATGTGATTTTAGCTTTTTTTGTCAATTATTGTAAAAAAATCCAAATCCAAATCCAAATCCAAATCCAAAGCCAGTCACCGCAGTTTGGCAAATCCAAATCCAAATCCAAAGCCGGACGACGAATTAGAACCAAATCCAAATCCAAATCCGGCAAAAATGGTCCGGCGCACATCCCTACTTATCAACAGTATGGGCCAAATGTAATAGGTAGTCTGTTTTGGTAAATTGCGAGTTTGGTGCTAAACTCGCAATTTTTCACAACTCTCCAATGTAATAGGGTGTCTGTTCATTAAAACTCGCATTTTTCAGAGTTACTAAAACTCTCCATTCTCAAACTTGCATCCAGATGTTTTCACATTGAAAACAATCAACTCGCCCAATGTAATAGGGCGTCTGTTTCAGACTCGCAAAAAAAAGATTACCAAAAGTCCCCAAATAATAGACCTGCTTCAGGCTAGCGAGTACATCCTGAGCAGGTCAGATTAACACAGAAACAAGCACATATCCATGAGATATGTACATGTTTCTGTGTGTACTTATGTTAAATGTTATAAAATAAAAAAAAATGACGTGCACCCCCTCCCCAAAAGCATAACCAGCCCCGGGCTTTATAAAGCCTGTTCTGGTTCTAAAAATACAGGGGCCAAAATGCGTAGGGGGCCCCTGTATATTAAGAACCAGCACAGGGCTTTGTTGAGCTGGTCCTGGTTCTGGAAAATCAGGGGACAAAACGAGTAGGGGTCCCCTGAAAATTCCAGAACCAGCACCGAACTCTTTCTAACAGGGGGATAATGCCACAGCCAGGGAAAACCTTTCACCGGTTTCCCCGGCCAAAGCATTATCCCTGACTGCTAGTCAGTCTAGGCCGGGGATCTCTGGGGAGTTAGGTACCCCCCCCAATAAAGGGGGGGGTCGCGACATTGTATCATTGATGTAACCACAAGATTAACATCAATTAATCTTGCGGTTACTATGTAGCAGCTCCCACCATAGACGGCTATGGGGACGGCATAGACGGCTATGGGGATTTCTCACCATAGATGTCTATGGGAGACAGAGGCTGGCCGCATTCAGCTAATCAGGGAGCTGCTCCGACGGAGATGCTCCCTGATTGGCTGGCGGCCCCTGCACTGATGGGGCACACGTGTGCCCCGGTCATTTACGCGGAGCAAAGGTATGTGTACACACATACCTTTGCTCAGTCTGCATGGATCGGGTTTTTAGCGTTTTCTTATTTTAACCCCTGGATTGCCTACTTGGAGAAGAGGACGTGATCTACGCATAGGAGAGGTGAGTATGGATTTTTTTTTCAGGTACACCCCTATGGATTACTTCGGATAACAGGTGAGTATGTGTGAGTGTGAGTGTGAGTGTGCATGTATGTTTTATTAAAATTATACTTTCATGGTATAAGTTTGTTTATTTACGTATTTCTTTAGTTGTGGAACTACAAGTGCCAGTGGGCCCGTAATGCCCCGCATGCTGGTATTTGTGGTTCTTCAAATACCAGCATGCAGGGGAGGCTTGCTGGTACTTGTGGTTCTACAAATAAAGACAATATGGAAAATTTAATTTTACACTTTACACTATCAACCCGGCACCCACCGCCCTAGGGTGCCGGGGATAGCCCCGGGCTATCAGTCTAAGCCTGGGGTGCCCTGGAGATGGAAACCCCTTTATTGGGGGGGTACCCAACTCCCCAGGGATCCCCGGCCTAGACTGACTAGCAGTCAGGGATAATGCTTTGGCCAGGGAAACCGGTGAAAGGTTTTCCCTGGCTTTGGCGTTTTCCCCCTGCTAGAAAGAGTTCGGTGCTGGTTCTGGAATTTTCAGGGGACCCCTACTCGTTTTGTTCCCTGATTTTCCAGAACCAGGACCAGCTCAACAAAGCCCTGTGCTGGTTCTTAATATACAGGGGCCCCCTACGCATTTTGGCCCCTGTATTTTTAGAACCAGAACAGGTTTTATAAAGCCAGGGGCTGGTTATGCTTTTGGGGAGGGGGTGCACGTTTTTTTTTTTAACACACACAGAAGCCATCACGGATCTCACTGATCTGTGATGGCTTCTCTAAAATGGGCACCTTTTAATGCTACTCGCATTAAAAGGTGTCAGTTTACATAGTCCTAAACTCGCCTGCACTCACAAATGCAGTAGCCTCGAGCTGAAAAGTTCGCAGGCTATTGAATTTGCGAGTTTCAGCACAAACTCGCACTTTTTAAAAGTGCGAGAAAGTGCGAGTTTGTACTGTTACTAAAACTGACTACCTATTACATTTGGCCCTATATGTCCAATCTACACAATCAGAAGAAACCAATAACTACATTAAGAAGTTTGGATCTGGAACAATCATTTGAGATTTCCAGGTACAATTCAGAATCTGAAATATCTTTCTCAATACATGAAATAGAAGAAGATACTGTAGGTCTGAAACTTGCTCATGTTATTTGCTGGGGCAAATTTCAGTCCCTTTTCCAATATTCTAAGGCAGTGTTGGCTAACCTTGACACTCCAGCTGTTGTGGAACTATATATCCCAGCATGCCCTGCCACAGTTTTAGCATGCCCTAATAGCAAAACTGTAGCAGTGCATGCTGGGTTATGTAGTTCCATAACAGCTGGAGTGTCAAGGTTAGCCAACACTGTTCTAAGGTGATTGTCTGATAGAGGGATGTCACTAAGGTTGAATATACCTTGTCCTAATGGATTGGGAGTGTTTAATGTAGTATTTTTGCCTTTTTCTCCTCCCCTGCAACCTCTTCTAGTGCCTCTAGTTTCCTTATTCCCATTTTTCTGATTGTGTCATGTGTCTCTGTAGATTTCTCTATTTGGGGACGTGGATGTTCCCCTAAAAAAACCTCTGTTTTGGGAAGCACAAGTTTATAGAGAATCAACATTCAATCATTCCAGTCTTTTATTATTTACCTAAAGTCCACAAATATCTACTTAAACCCCCAGGAAGACCCATAATACCAGGCATAGAATCCCTTACTTCAAATCTTTCAGAATTCTTGGACACATTACTACAACCCTATGTCACTAAGCAAACTGCATATTTAAGACACACAACGCACATTCTCAACATCCTGCAAGATGTTCAGTGGGATAACCAACTATGGTTAGTAACTACAGACATTACATCTCTATATTCTGTTATAGATCATGAACAAGGGATCAATAGCATCAAATACCACTTGGAAAAAGACAATTCAACAACAGAAACAGCACCAATTCCTCCTTAACAGCATTAATTTTATTCTTAAAAATAACAATGTGTGGTTTAACGACCAATTTTACATCCAAACCATGGGCACCGCTATGGGTATAAAATTTGCCCCAAGCTATGCCAACCTCTTTATGAGTTGGTGGGAGGACCAAAACATCTTGTGTAACCATAAGCTTGGGCCAAATCTTGTAATCTGGTAAATATATATTGATGATGTGCTCATCATTTGGCGAGGAGATGAAAGTACTTTGACAGATTTAATTTTCACCATAAATAACAACACAATTAACTTGCTGTTCACCACCAATTTCAGTAAAAAACAGGTTGAATTTTTAGATCTGAACATATTGTAGAAGATAAAACAATACACACAAACACATTTAAGAAGATAGTAGATGTCAACAGCTATATCCTGTCTATAAGCTGGCATCACGCAAACTGGCTTAAAACAATCCCTAAAGGACAGTTCCTCAGACTGAGGAGAAACTGCTCAAAATTAGAAGACTTCAAAACATTAGGACAAGATTTAACCACACATTTTATAGAGAAAAAATATGACAGGACATCAGTGGAACAAGCACTTAAAGAGGATGAGTGTAGAGCAAGAGACAAATTTTAGGTTACAAAGAAAGAGAAAAAGGTAAAGACAGACAAGAGCTTCTATTCATAACACAGTACTCTAAACAAGCAAAACAATTACAACACATTTTGAAGAAAAGATGGCCTAGCTTACTAGAAGATGAATCACTAGCAGGATGTATACCATCTAGACCTGCAGTGTTATATAGAAAAGCACCAGATTTGAGGCAGAAGATAGTTCACAATCATATTCCCCCAAACCACTGAAACAAACCACTGTTGACAATAACGCACCTAATAATGTTGTTTTCTATTGTTGCACCTGTCTAGGCTGCACCAATGCCAACACGAGAAGCACCAAACCTACCATTATGTTCAAATCCAGCAATACTGGGAAAACATACAATATAAAAAATAGGATGATGTGTAACAGCAAAGGAGTAATCTATATGCTAGAGTGTGAATGCCACAAACAATATATAGTCAGAACTATCAGACCATTGAAAGCATGTGTGAGCAAACACATTACAAACATAAAAAGAGGAGTAGAAGAACACAACCTCTCAACATTTCAAGACACACCACAACAGTGACCCTAGATCACTTAGATTTGTAGGTATAGAGGAAGTGGCACGGAATTGGAGGGGAGGAGATTTCAATCATAAAATAAATACAGCAGAACTTAAGTGAATGTATGAATAGAAAACATTTGCTCTGCGAGGTCATAATCTGTACAATGAAGTAAAAGCCATAATCTGCAAGAAATAAACACATGTAATTAAATAACATAGAAATTGAACACATTTGTCCAGTAAGAATGCCCTCCTTCATCACAATATTGTGGTCATCACTGATTATTGACCCCAATTTATAAATTATAATTTATTATTTAAGAATATTTCGGTTTCACCTGAATATATTTCAGCATGTTCTATTATATATTTATTTATTTATTTTCTAAATTTCAATTTATGATCTATATCTCACATTTCATATGAAGTATTTATCCCTCTGATATAATACCAAAGCCTTTGTCAGTTTAAATGAGACTTGTGCCTACAAATTGACTGACTGTTTGGTTTCCTATGACAACATAGGGATAGAACAACCAATCACATTGAATCAGTTAATGCAGCACCTATCAGCAAAGAGAGCTCCCCTTTATAAACCAACAACGAATTATACAGGACAATACACCACTCCCAGAAGAAGGCTTTTCAAAAGCTGAAACGCATTGGAGAACATTCCAAACCATTGTGACATTGGCCACAGGAGACCTCCACCTTTTACATCATCCACGGGACAGAAACATTACAGCCATGACCATGTGATCGTACCTGGAAGTCGTGGTCAGAAGCAGACTCCAGGAAGACGCACGCCGGTGAAGAGAAAGGAATGGTGAGCTGACAGATCCAAGAAGGTAAGTGAACCTCGTACCACAGGGGGCGCACGGTGTCTGGTTCAGCAAGCCACAAACGCATACCCCCACTGCAGGCAGCAGATCTCCACCTTAGTGCAGGAGTGGGTGATCGTCTGGTCAATCAGACGTACGGCTATTACCTGCTATCTGTGGTAGAACTCAGTCCGTGAGAGTCCACCTCCTGTCAGCAGGCACACAGCACTCCTACTCTGGGAAGGTATACCGGATTACAACTACACCATCACATCTTGATAGCTATCGGGATTAGTGGAATGCCGCAATCTCATTTCATCTCCTGGTGCCAATATTGACTCTTAACACTCAAATAATCACCCTGCAGTTATCAGCATTAATCCATTTATTTGGTATTATGTTATTAATCAGGAGTTTTGTTCCTGACTCACATATATTATTATTATTATTATTATTATTATTATTATATGGCATACATGCATGCAGGTCAAGCAATTGTATACAATAGTCTGTAATTTATATGTCATGTATGTACATATTCAGAGGTTTTTTCATGTTCATGTAAAGTTTGTTTATTGGAATTTCTTTCACTCTGGACATAAATTATTTAAGCTGAGCGCAGTGTATATCTACTAATTTTGAATTTATGTTGATAGAGTCAGCTATCATACACAGCAGCTCGCCAATCCCAGGTGCCATCATCTATACTTAGTGCGTTGATATTTTCTAATAATTTTGTTCTGATATCATGTCTACTGTGACTACCATTGCTATTTCGTAGCCGATTTGTTGGTAACCATCTTCAGCTATTTCTGGCAGTGTTGCAGCTTTCAAATTGCATTCAAACATCCATTTGCTATTGTTTCCTGATTTCTATCTGCCTTTACTGCAGCTTCCATGCTGCATACAGACCTGCCCCTAGTACATTTCTGTGGACTCATCTCTACATCAGTGCCGCTGCGACAGTGCATGCACATTACCTATATTATATTACTCTGTGCTTTGTGATTATTCAGGTTATTTGGTTATACTATTGTGCTGACCCTGTATTGGTTTCCCTGTGCTGTGTGCTTATGTCTTGGGTTGGTTCAGAGAAGGGTGCTCGTTCCAGGGCTAGGCTTGAGTGTGCAGTATACTGTATGTACACTGAGATGTTCAGTAAACTGTATTCCTTATCTTGACTCTCAGTTTCTGAGTTCCTCACTGGGTTCCAGTTCCAGGTCTTGCATCAGAGCAGTGAAAAAGGTGCAGCTTTCTCAAGCTGTACTCTGAACATGGGCATAACTACCATAGATACAAGGAGTGCAGCTGCTATGGGGCCCAGAGCTGAAGGGGGCCAATCTTCCTTGTCTATGTTACATGTGTTATATAAATTTTTCACCATTGGGTGGCACATAGGGACCCTTACTAACCTTTGCTATGGGGCCTTTAAATACCTAGTTACACCACTGACTCTGAATACACCAGACTCCGATTTCTGGCCTGAGTTCTGAGTTCCTATCTACCAATACAATATTGTTCTGAGTCCTAGAGTTAACTCTTGCCTGTGGAGTGTATACATGGTCTTGCTGGCCTTCACAGGTCACTAGGCGAGGTGTTGCCCAGTGGACCTGGTCTGTTCACTCCAGTTCCAGTTCAATATCCATGCATATCAGAAGTTTCTACATCATCACTAAAATGTATCATTAACCTCCATTCTTCCTATGCATATTGATCATACCCAAGGGTCCCGGGCCAGGTCTACATAATAATAGAACCAAAACAAGCATTACAATTGGCTGAATTGTAGCACCTACCATATTTTGTGCAAACATTAATCTTGGTGGTATTTAAAGAATTACAGATGCATGCAGGAGATGCTGTCTGTGGCTGGAAAAAATGTCAGAAAATTTTCAACACTGACCCACAGCATGCAGAATATTGCAGCTGCTACAACAACAGTTCCTTTCCCATGCCTCCAACTGAAGCAAGAGGTAATACCAAGGTGTAATTCCACACTTTATATGCTTTAGTGAATAGAGGAACAGCAACAAGCCATTCAAGCTTACACAGCAACCCTTGACTTGGGGATACTGAAACCATTTGAAGTTGTAACCAATGAAGTGGTTTAAGACACTGCCAGTCTGAGTCAGGTGATTCTCTTAATTAAATGACTGGAAAAGCAGCTAGAAAAACTGAAGGAGGAGATGAAATTAAGCAATTCTATTAAGTATGTTGGACTTGTAGACCAAGTTATATACTGTATTCTCTTTGCCAGTACTAAAGGGTTGTCAACTTCTTGCAATTGGATCACTACATTTTTGACAACCATGCTTGATTCTACAGATGTGTCCACATGCATCTAGCCTCTTTGCATGTTAAACAACCCTTCTAGGTGCACCATGCTGTGGTGCGATTTGGTAGCACTGTCTTTTCATGCTACTTTTCCCTTAAAATGTGTCTTATTCGCAAAGCGATGTGAATAGGACACACATGCATTTAAATGATATGCAGCATGCCTATATTTGGTGTGTGACTGTGGTTATATATGCATGGAAAATGCTACATTACAGTGTCAGCAGCTGTGACATTGTATAATAGAATTTTTTAGGCAGATACAGCCGCAGTTGCATACAGTTGCATATCGTTTAATCAGCATAAGCTGCTTGTGCATCCTATTCACATCACTTTGCAAATAGGACACATTTCATGGGAAAAAATAGCATGAAAAGACGCTAAGTACTACTAAGTTGCACAGCGTTCATGTGTTATGAGTAATGCGACTTGTAGTGCATGGAGGATAGATGTATGTGACATATCTATAGGTTTATGTCATACATAATGTTTTTCTTTCCAAAGGACGCAGATCTTAAGTCATGCAAAGAGCTCCTTAGTGATCAAGTTGTTAGCTTAAGTGGTAGGACAACATCTCCTGCTTCAGTTTCTCCTGCAAATGCTGCTGTCAGGAAACAAATTACCTTTTCCAAAAGACCCACTGCTAATAAGAATGAGTCAACACAGCACATCAGAGTGAAACACCACTATGACATCTGGTCAGGCTTAAGACTTGCCAAAAATTAATGACACATCTACCGTGACTCAGTCTGATGCAAAAGCATTAATAGAATGGTGGAGGATTATTTTAATGACAATGTAGAAATTAGCTGTCACACAGTCCCTTTGAATACTGGAAGGAAAAAAAATGGGAATTTGGAGCCTCTTCTACAATCTAGCTTTGCCCACTTTTCAGTGTGTACTTGGAAAGAGAGTTTTGCACAGCAAGGAACCTTGTGAGCGGTTGGCATAGGAGGCAACTTCCTAAAAAAAAACTGAAGTTCATATACATGAACTACAAATTCTATGAGATACCTTTGCAGCCAATCCAAACAGAGACTAAGGGGTAAATTTACTAAGTGAGAGTTTTTAAAAATGAGTTTTAAAAGTGATGTTGCCCATAGCAACCAATCAGATTCTAGCTATTATCTTCTAGAAGGTGCTAGTTAAATGTTAAGTAGAATCTGTTTGGTTGCTATGGGCAACATCACTTTTAAAACTCGCTTCTAAAAACTCTCACTTTAGTAAATTTACCCCTAACATTTGATTCTAGTGGAGATGAGCTAAATTTGTGTGATAATGATATTAACAACAGTGAAAAGATTGATGATGACATCTTCTAAATGTGATGATGATGATTAACAACACTGTTAGCCACCTTAAGCCCATTGGTAGATTGGATTAACCAATGTTAATGTTTTCTTTTGTGGGGGCCTAAACAAACAAAGCATTTCTGCCAGAAAAGTGTCCGTCGCTGTTGCTGAAGTGCTTGGTTTGTTAAGCTGTGCATGCCCTTTATAATATACATCATAAGGATGGGTGGGAGGGACCAAGGGAAATTCCATTGTACACCACTTTCATTATGGCCTTTGCATTACATTAGCAACTATCATTTTCAGGTCACTCATTTTAGATGCAAGAGTGCTAATAATTACAATTTAGTATCCAGAAATACTACATCATCCATTGCAGCAGTTCAGCCTAATTGTAGTTACCTTTTACTGTTTCATTTAATGCAAACAGAACCAGACATAGCAGCATCATGGGATATAAAATGTCTAAAACTTTTGTGGCGCCAAAACTATCCATAAACAGAAGTACTCTGTACGTTCTTTTTATTTTCTACAACTATCAAATTCTTTGTCTTGACCTGAGGCCTGTGATTTTGTAATATATTTTATGCTAGGCTTTTACTTTCAGGCTATTCATTCTTGATTAGTGAAACATTATATAGGGTCATATAGATTATTAATCTGCCATCCTGTCTGCCACTACTGTGCCGCTATGTTTCATAGTTGTGTTATACTCTTTTAAACTGCCATGTATTTGTGCCGCTGCTCTGTTTAGCCAGTCAGCTCGCTGCAGCCTTTGGCCAATATTGGTGAAAACAATATTGTGAGCTGTGAGGTGGTGAAAATTTAATGAATGTTATTGATGGTAATAATACTGTAGGAACAAAAATAGATCCAAATGACATGATTTAAGTTTTTTTTTAATACATTTTAAAGACATTCAAAACCAAAACTGAAAAGAACTGAAACACTAATCTAAAACATAGGGGTTTGTGCACAATTTTATTTCTTATTGGAATGAGACCCGGAGTACAAAGAGGGATCCATTTGGATACCTCTGTCTTCTCCGCTCCACCGCACCCTCGCAGCAGTGTAAACATTTGCCGCTGCTAGTTAGTTGTGAGTGCAGCAGTGTTACTGCTTGGAAGACTGCACCATTTTGGAACAGCTGTTCCAACACCTGAGTAATTGGTGACCACTGTTGCAACTTGCTGCGAGCTAGAAACACAATTTCCATGGGACTGCTGCAAATTATAATGAATAAACAGCAGAGTCACAGCACAGCTAGTATTATACTGTATGTAGCAATCTCTCACGCAGTTCTGCTGCAAAAATATGCTAATGAATGCGATCACAATGCAATCTCAGAACAACATGCCCGCTGTTGCCTCTGTCAGGGGGGTTTCTGGGTACTCAGAAACCCCCCCTGCGTGATCTACTGCTTCAACAAGGGCAGATTTAGTTAATTGGTGGCAATTTAAACCATAATAAGGGAGGAGTGGAGATCATAGGTCCATAAATAAAGTTAGAGTAAATAAAGTTATTTAATAATTTAGCACAGGTAGAAAGTATAGTTATAGGGTCTCCATGACTTACCCTTTCAGCCGAGAACCGCGTATAGTACTTGTAGAGTAGGAGGTTATAGTCAACGACTTGGAGCCAACAGATGGAATTTGGATCTGCAGAAACCTGGACGTCAACGTTGGAACCTGGAACCCCCTTTTCTGCCGAGAAAGTCATAGAAACCTAAAAGTGACAGAGGTGAGGCCACAGAATCAGAAATCTATTTGCATAGTGTATTCATTATTAAGTAATCCAAATTCCAACATTGCTGCAGAATATCTTATTCTAAACTATTTGCATAGTGTATAGATAACTAGACCAAGTTTTTAGCTCTGTGATGCTCATTGCTTGCTGTTTAAGGGGAATCAGTATGACCTAAGTCCGGCGGTTCAAATCCCGATGCCGGAAGACCGGAACAGCGGATCCCGATGGGGTAAGTAGATTAAGTAACCCTAACCCTCTTCCCCACCTAACCCTTACCCTCCTTTAGGGTTCCTAACCCTAACCTCCCCCCTAGTGCCTAACCCTAACCTCCCCCCTGTAAGTGCTTAAACCTAACCCTCCTATCCTTGCAGCCTAAACCTAACCCTCCCGGGGGGGGTGCCTAACCCTAACCTCCCCCCGGGGGTTGCCGGACCCTAACCCCCCTTCCCTAGGGAGGATACTGGGGGATGTTTGCAATCAGTGGATTCACATGCCAGGTCTCCTTATTCAAGGTTCATTATTAGGCTGTAAGGCTTGGCTGTAGTGCAGTATATTACAAGTGCATAATTTAAAAGTGCACTTTACATTTTAAACCTAGTTTCAGCCTTATACCGGCATTAAACTGAAGTGAAACAGAAGGAGAACATGGCAACTTTAAACTTGCAAACACAAAAAGATTATCTGGGCAAAATTGGATCAAGAAATGCGAGTTTCAAATTATCTTCACTACAAAACCTGCTCTCTGCATAATCAGGACATTCATCACTGGACTCCCTGTTTGGTCACTGCATGAGCTTAGCACTTTACTTGCTGCTATTTGTGCTGGCTCTCTGGTTTTCACAAATATCTCAATGCAAATTGTGGGCCTGATTCAGCAAGAAACGCAGCTGTTTATATGCACGCAATCAGTTGATTTATTCGCACTGCGCATGCATACGCATCACAGTGCGTGTACGCAAGCCAGATGCTGCGATCAGAGGGTACGCAGACCCATGGCAGAGTGATTGACAGGTAGTGCCATTTGTGGGTGGTGACGGGGGGTGGTCGGGCAAATGCAGCCAGTGCGTTTCAACATGCATAAATTATCCACTGCGACACCAGCCTGAGGACTCATAGTGTGCGCTGAAGTAAGCAATTCCTGAGTGAGGTCTGGCCTGCATTAACTGTGCGTATGGGTCCGATGTTGCTCGATGTTATTGATTGTTGCTCTGTGTTGTCAAAGTAAACGGATGTAAGGGGAAGTGGGCGTCCTTACGGTATGTCAGGCTCTCCTCACTTTTCTCTCCAAACTCCTTGGGTGTATTGTTTATAAATGCATTTTGTTTCTTTCCATTCCCTCCTAGATCCATTTCAGTCTGGCTTATGTTCTCTCTACTCCATTGAAACTGCCCTTACAAAAGTCAACAATGACCTTCTCGCTGCCAAATCCAAGGGCCATTACTCTCTGCTCATTCTCCTTGACCTCTCTGCTGCTTTGACACTGTGAACCACTGTCTTTGTCAGGACTGGGATCTCTGGATTGCCTGGGAGAGACCAAGATATCTGTTCTTTGGTGGTTCGGGAGGTTTGGAGTAAGATGAATGTGATGACGGGCTTGGAGCACAGGTTAGGGCTGGATTTGGATCTGACTTAGGGCCTGATTCAGAGACGGACACAGCTATAGTGAGCGGCCAGGTTGATGGTCGTGATGGTCAAGACCATTGGGACCATCGGGCTTGCGACAAGACCCTTTTGGTAGGGTCTCGTGGCCGCAAGCCCCAGAGAGCGTCTGGCTCTAATAGAGCCGGAAGCTCTCCCACTGACATCACTGGTGATGTAAGTGGGGCCACCCACAAACGGCTGGAGTTCACTTGGGAATGCCTCCATTTGTGAAGCCACCCCCCGGCCATGCCTACCAAATGGGGCGAGCTGTCAATCACCATTGACAGCTCGCACCCTTTAGTGCGAGACCCGGAGTGACGGAGCACCCGTCGCTAGCCAGGCCTCGCGCATGCACACGACGGAGCCGGCTCCATCGTGCGCATGCCCAGTGGTCAAACATTGACCCGCTTGCGAGCGCTCAGTGCTTGCGACCGGGTCTGAATCAGGCCCTTAGAGTGTACACAGAAGCCGGATTGGGACCAGACTGGAGTACAAACTGATACCGGATTGGAACTGGACTGGTGTACAATCAGATTGAGACCAATGATGACAGGTATTGGCTGGGATTAATGGTAACTGGTATAGGCTGGGACCGATGGTAACTGGTATCGGCTGGTAAATCATAAATAACTAGTCACGGAGCTGGAGCTTAGGGCGTCTAATAGCAATGAAGCTCAGGCACTGAATGATATCAGTGCAGGATACTTATACCCTGGGTCTCACAGGAATTGGCTGATGTAGTCCAGTGGCCTGGGAGCTGCGCTCTGAGTGGTGGAGGAAAGTCAGGTTACTGAATCCAAGATGGCTGCACCCATACTGAGTTTAGGAGGGAATTGTGGCATGCAGCATGCTGTGAAAGTGTAGAGAGAACAGCAATTGTATCTTCAATCTCTGCAGTTCAAGACCAGCACAACCATTCGGACTACACCCACTATTCCAATGAGGAATCTTCAATGAGTTTACAAACAGAAGGAGACAGGTGACTAATCATCTTGGAAGTAATAGTACAGTCTAAGGGCCTGATTCAGAGTTGGGAATAGAGAGAGATCTCTCTCTCTCAACTGATCATCTTGGTGAAACCATGCTGCATTGCAGGTGGGGCAGATTTAAAATGTGCAGAGAGATTTAGATTTGGGAGGGACGTGTCCATACTGACATCTAAAGTGCAGTGTAATAATAAAGCTGTGCAGTATTTGTGGGCTACATGCAAAAGCAGCCAGTACTTACACTACATGCAAAAAAATGTATGCATTTACACCCCTTGCATTGTAACATGGTTTGCCCAGGTACACAGTTAAGTGCTATCTCTCTCTATTCCTAACTCTTAATCAGGCCCTAAATGCACACACTGGAAAGGTTGCAGCCTGCATGTTTGAGTAGATCTCTCAGGCAAATTAGAATATCTAGATCCACAGGTAAGGTGGCAGGAGTAAGTCACAAAACAAAAGAAAGAAATAGTCAGGATCCTTACACTCTTCTGTAAATCCTTCACTCCCTTGGTCTACTGACACTGTCCTCTCCTGGCTGTCCTTCTACCTTTCTAGACATTCCTTCTTGGTCTCATCTCATGACATCTTTTCCCCCCACTTCCACTTAAAGTATGTGTCCCAAAGTTCTGTTCCTGGACCTTCTCCTATTCTCTCTCTATACGTCCTCTCAAGGTGAACTCATCCGCACTTTTGACCTCCAATGTCGTCTTTATGCTGATGATACTCAGATCTACCTTTCCTCCATGAACCTCTGCACTTCTCTCCTCACTCGTATCTCCGACGTCTCTCTGCTATCTCTTCCTGGATGTCCCAGTGCTTTCTTAAACTAAATATGTCTAAGCTGACCATCTTTTGACCTAAAATATATTATCTTTAGGCTGGGGATAATCAGATCTACCTTTCCTCCCCTGACCTTTCCCCCTCTCTCCTAATTTGTATCTCCAACTGTCTCTCTGCTATCTCTTCCTGGATGTCCCAATATGTCTAAGACTGAGCTGATCATCTTCCATACCTCCTGAATAACCTCACTTCCTACAATTTCTTTATCAATTGACAGACAACTCTCTCCTCTAAACCCAAAGTTTGCTGTCTTTGAGTTATCCTGGACTCCTCAATCTCTTTCAAACCGCACGTTCAGCACCTTTCACAATCCTGCCGTTTCCATCTCAAAAATATTTCCAAAATCAGACCCTTTCTCACCAAGTATGCTACCAAAACTTTAATCCACTCACTCGTCATCTCCAGATAGGATTACTGTAACCTTCTCCTATCAGGCCTCCCTGACTCCCACCTCTCTCCACTCTAATCTGTCCTCAAGGCTGATGCTCAGCTCATCTTCCTTTCCAAACATTCTATATCTGCCTCCCCTCTCGTAGAAGCCCTCCACTTGCTCACCTTCCCCTTCAGAACCCAATTCAAGGCTCTTACACTTACCTACAAAGCCTGCACCCACTCCTAACCCATTTACATCTCTGACCTCATCTCCCTTCCACTCCCATCCGTCCTCTTCACTCAACAAATGCACGATGCCTCTCCTGCCAACTGATTACTTCCTGCCACTCCTGCCTCCTGTTGCCCGTGCTGCTCCCTACCTCTGGAACTCTCTCCCTCTCCTCATCAGACTCTCTACCTCTCTACAAATCTTGAAACTGCTCTCAAGATCCACTAAGTCATCAAATCCTTCCAGCTCTCATCCTAACCTGCTGCTACCTGTGCCTTCCTCCTTGTCTACTCCGCCTGTTTGTCTGCCCCTCCCCATTAGAATGTAAGCTCTCACGAGCAGGGCCTTCTACCCTCTTGTGCTTTTGCTTACTTATACCTTCGTCTACTCCTCACTCCCAACTTGGGCATCTATCACTTGGTTGCTTATTTCCTGTTGCTTATATGAGTGTTATAGCTAATGCAGCAATGTATATAAACCTTGTCCTTGTCCTGCATTGTATTTTACTGTAAGTCATTGGTTCCTTGTTCACTTACAGTATTTATGTACTTTGTAAGGTGCTGCGGAACACTTTAGGCGCCATATAAATAAAGGATAATAATAATCTTTACTGTGCAAGTAACACTATGTAACTGATGCCGGCTGACCCAGGTCTGTAGGGTTGCTAGAGAGGAGAACATCTTGATAAACCTTTAATCTATGTCTCAAAAAGTAAAACTAATTGAAAAAGCCACTATAAATGTAAAAAAAGTCTCCTTACAGCAGCCATCTATATTCATAGAGCTAGTGTATAATATTCAGCGTTATAACTCATAATGAAAGAGTGAAGTACGATGACTAGCTTTTCCTCCCATGAATTCTTGGTAGATTTAGAAAATACACATTTTACTTGCCTATGTTGGCTTTCCAGGAAACAAAAATAAAAATAAAATAAAAATGAAAAAAATACAAAAATTAAAAATGTAGGGGCATGTTTATCAAATCTTGCAGATAGATAAAGTGGAGAAGTTGCCCATAGCAATCAACCACCTTCAAACTGTCATTTTACAGGCTGTGCTGGTTAGACAAATGCTAGTTAGAAGATAATAGTTGCTATGAGCACCTCCTCCACATCATCTCTCTCCAAGATTTGATAAATCTCCCCTAATGGTTGCTACATCCTAGGGAAATATGGTAAATATAGATCTGTGTAATGTACAAAAAGAGAGAAAGTGGTATTCTGACAAGTGGTTGACAATTAATAAAAGGTAGACAGACATGTAAAATATTAGCCAGCCACATAGTATTTATACTGGTCAACAGTTGTGTCTAGTACAGGGGTCAGGGACCTTTTTTATCTTTTACCCCAAAATATATTTAGATACGCCGACGTTATCCCGTTGATTTGAAAGAAAGGAAATCCTATAGTAGTGCCCCCATAGTTATGCCCCTGTAGTAGTGCCCCCATAGTTATGCCCCTGTAGCAGTGCCCCCATAGTTATGCCCCTTTAGCAATGCCCCCATAGTTATGCCCCTTTAGCAGTGCCCCCATAGTTATACCCTTGTAGTAGTGCCCCCATAGTTATGCCCCTGTAGTGCCGCTTGTACAAAAAAAAACACTTACCTTAATCCCCGCTCCTGCATCCGCCGCCATCCTGTCCGCCCGGTTGCTCCTCGGTACCAAGGGAGAGACGACATGACATCTCTCCCATAGTGCGCATGGAGGGAGCCGGAAGCTGGAGTTCAGAAGAGAACTCCAGCCTCCGGCTACTGCGGCGCTGCAGGGAAGGAGCCGGGCGCCCGCTGGTAATAAAATCTTAGTGGGCGTCCGGCTTAGAGCCTCCCTGCGGTGCCGGGCTGGAGGTCACTGGCACCAGTGACCTCCATTCCTGGGAGTAATGGACGGACAGCCGGGCATGCAATGATTCATATGCATGCCCGGCTGTCCATCCATTACCCCCCAGGAATTTCAGTTTTACCCCAAATGGGGTAATTTACCCCTGTTCCCCGACCACTGGTCTAGTATGTGAACACAAGATTAAAAAGCAAGATACAAAAGGTAGGTTCAAAAGCCGCCATCTTTAGTGGCATCAGCCTGTGGCGATTCTGTGGTCACATTACTGCACTTACCTCATTTTTAAAGCACGTCTCAACATTGAGCCTGATAGTGTCAGCGATGGTTTCCTTCTTCAGGATGACGTATACAACCAAATCTGCACTGGGGCCATATCAACGGTCATCAAGATATCACAGGAGAGTGTCCCATTCATAGCTGCAAGGAGATCGGGAGCTAGTCAGTAAGTCAGGACCGATGTCACAGTTATAGTTGTCCATGTTAGCAAGCCGATTATAAAGAACCCACATAGCTAATAAAGTGCCACAACACCATTAGATAAAATGTATTATCTATACATCCATAAATGCACTTTACATGTGCATTATCATTGGGAATTCTTATTTGGGCAAGACAACATACTTACAGCTGGTCAGGTCCAGATCCTTCTGTCCATTCATCACTATCTTTGATTTTGATACTATCTAAAGGAAATAGATAGTATGTTGCAAATGTGGAGGAGAAAAAATACATAATAAAAAAAACACTCACTCTCACTCTCTCTATGATATATATGATTAACTCAGCCATACTCTGACATTATTGAAAAAAAGCAAACTCTCAAGCGCACCTCCTCATGAGGTAGAGTCACATAAAAGTCTTTTTAGTCCTTAAAAGTCTCAGGTAAATATAAAAAGTAGTTGAAAAAATGTAGAACGTAGAAACAAACTTCTCTTTCTTCTTCTTAAACGACAGTCTTCAAACACACTAGCACAATAGACCCTTCAGTGTTTTACAGCATCTCAAACAATCACAAATAATGATCTCTCATAGTGCAGTATGATCACATTTATTTCCAAAGTTATATAAAAAAAAAACATAGAATGAATAAAATGGCAGCGTACCATAGGCAACCTTTTTAGAAAGGCACAGTAACACGCATAAGGGGTGATTATAGCTACCCCAACAAGCAGTTCACCTTTCTGATGCAGGTTCCTCCTAGACAGCTAGGTAATGGCAGCCCCACAGGTCACAGATCAACGCGTTTCGGCTATACAAGCCTTTATCAAGATAGATCTATGCTGCTAAATCCTGGGTATATATAGGGTATATGGCTAGTCCCATCCCCCATCATCATACTGGGTGTGGTTACATAAAATTAAAAAAGTGTGCTCAAACTTTACATCGAAGACATAACATACTTTTAACAAACATCCTCTGCTGGAATAGATGAAACTAATATCCGCTAGATGTGCTAAGATATTTTAAGTAGAAACTCGTCGCGCTTCATGTGTTCCAACACTTGGAACGCATGACGCTTCCGGCGGAAGTATCACAGACATCCCTCCACGCTGATGAACTTTGCGCTGGCTCCGGGCAGGAAGTTCATCATTTTACCTATGCGCTCCATACTTTGGAGCGCACAGGTATTCAGCCGGAAGTTGCGCACCTGACCACGTGGTCGTGAGTGCCCGGTGTCACGTGATAGTAGGTTCATGGCCACGATCACATGACAACACCTTTTAGGGAATGACGCGGCATATTTACGAGAGGGGCATGTGGCCAACTTCCCCATCTTTAAATATCCAACTGCCGTTGGTTCTTAGCAGAGAGATAGGCAGCCATATTTAAACAGGGCATATAGGGTGCATATATCTAGTACATCGTAAACCCACAAGGGCATGAATATTTCAAAAAAACGGAACATGGTAATAAATAACATGCTGGGAATTAATAAAAAACATGTATACAATGAAATAAAAGGAAGGATAAGAACAATATAAAAGGCAGAAAAACAATATTATAAATAAAATATCATAGGCAGCCATTTTTAAACAGGGCATATAAGGTGCATATATCTAGTACATCGTAAACCCACAAGGGTAGGGTATTTCTAAAAAATGGGACATGGTAATAAATAACATACTGGGAAAATAATAAAAAACATGTATACAATGAAATAAAAGGAAGGATAAGAACAATATCAAATAGAAATCATAGAAGGTGACAAGAATAACAAATGGTATTAAAACCCATAATAACTAAAAACCCTGCGGGATCGCTAGTGGTGAATAATTACTATAAAAAGGGATATAAATAATTCTCTAAAAACCATTTGATTTCAAAATCGTTGTTCAGACCAAAAGGAGTGAGAGTCTTTATTTCGTATATCATTTTCATCTCTGCTTTTGCTAGAAATCTCTAAACACCTTTGGTGCGCCAGTTTCCTTCCACTTTTTTTACTCTCATAATGCTTTTGATTTCATTAACTGAGCAATTGTGTTTATCTTTAAAATGGGCTGAAAGGGAATGATTTTCAAAACCTCTTCTGATATTACAGAGATGTTCCATCCATCGGTCTCTAAGTCTTCTAGTGGTCCTACCTATATATTGTAGTCCACAGACACATTCAATCATGTATACACAGTTGATAGTATTGCATGTGATGAATTCATTGATTTTGTAGGACTGTTTCATTGAATTGGACAAAAAACTCTCTATTTTGGAAGGTTGATTACTGTGCGTCCTCTACACACATTGCATGTAACCACAGTGATGGAACCCTTTGGTTTTTATCCTGCCTGTCTTTTTTTCTTGTACGGCACTTTTGACCAAATAATTTTTAAAGTTACGTGCCTTCCTATATATAAATCGTGGCATAGGGGGAATAATCTCTTTTAAAATAGGATCCTGTTTTAAAATATACCAATTTTTTCTAAAAATTTGCTCCAATTTTTTATGTTGATAATTATATGTGGTAATAAAAGGTAATAAAGGTTTGTTTGAATTTTCCCTATTCTTGTCTTTATACTCTAAAAACTGATCTTGTGGAATGTCTCTAAAATCACTAATGATTTTAATAATCTCTGTTTCATCATAGCCTTTATCCACAAAATTATCCTTTAATTCACATGCTTGGGCATCAAATATGGTAGTATCTGTACAATTCCTATGTATACGTTGAATTTATCCTCTAGGTATATTTTTAAGCCATTTAGGGTGATGGTGGCTTTTATTATTTATGTATGAATTACTATCAGCAGGCTTTTTATAATTGTTTGTAACTAATTTATCACCCATTTTATAAATAGTTAGATCGAGGAAATTTACCTCTCGCTGGTTTTTCGTGAACGTAAGCGTGATATTCAAGTGATTCCTATTAAGATTATTGCAAAATTCTTCCAAAAGCTCTTCTGTACCACTCCAAATAAAAAAAATATCATCTATAAAATGTATCCATAATGGTAATAGTAATTATTCACCACTAGCGATCCCGCAGGGTTTTCAGTTATTATGGGTTTTAATACCATTTGTTATTCTTGTCACCTTCTATGAATTCTATTTGATATTGTTCTTATCCTTCCTTTTATTTCATTGTATACATGTTTTTTATTATTTTCCCAGTATGTTATTTATTACCATGTCCCGTTTTTTAGAAATACTCTACCCTTGTGGGTTTACGATGTACTAGATATATGCACCTTATATGACCTGTTTAAAAATGGCTGCCTATGATATTTTAATTATACTATTGTTTTCCTGCCTTTTATATTGTTCTTATCCTTCCTTTTATTTCATTGTATACATGTTTTTTATTATTTTCCCAGCCTGTTATTTATTACCATGTTCCGTTTTTTAGAAATATTCATACCCTTGTGGGTTTACGATGTACTAGATATATGCACCCTATATGCCCTGTTTAAATATTGCTGCCTATCTCTCTGCTAAGAACCAACGGCAGTTGGATATTTAAAGATGGGGAAGTCGGCCACATGCCCCTCTCGTAAATATGCCACGTCATTCCCTAAAAAGGTGTTGTCATGTGATCGTGGCCATGAACCTACTATCACGTGACACCGGGCACTCACGACCACGTGGTCAGGTGCGCAACTTCCGGCTGAATACCCGTGCACTCCAAAGTATGGAGCGCATGGGTAAAATGATGAACTTCCTGCCCGGAGCCAGCGCAAAGTTCATCAGCGTGGAGGGATGTCTGTGATACTTCTGCCGGAAGTGTCATGCGTTCCAAGTGTTGGAACGCATGAAGCACGATGAGTTTCTACTTAAAATATCTTAGCACATCTAGCGGATATTAGTTTCACCTATTCCAGCAGAGGATGTTTGTTAAAAGTATGTTATGTCTTCGATGTAAAGTTTGAGCACACTTTTTTAATTTTATGTAACCACACCCAGTATGATGATGGGGGGTGGGACTAGCCATATACCCTATATATACCCAGGATTTAGCAGCATAGATCTATCTTGATAAAGGCTTGTATAGCCGAAACGCATTGATCTGTGACCTGTAGGGCTGCCATTACCTAGCTGTCTAGGAGGAACCTGCATCAGAAAGGTGAACTGCTTGTTGGGGTAGCTATAATCACCCCTTATGTGTGTTACTGTGCCTTTCTAAAAAGGTTGCCTATGGTGCGCTGCCATTTTATTCATTCTATGTTTTTTTTTTATATAACTTTGGAAATAAATGTGATCATACTGCACTATGAGAGATCATTATTTGTGATTTGTTTGAGATGCTGTAAAACACTGAAGGGTCTATTGTGCTAGTGTGTTTGAAGACTGTCGTTTAAGAAGAAGAAAGAGAAGTTTGTTTCTTCATTCTACATTTTTTCAACTACTTTTTATATTTACCTGAGACTTTTAAGGACTAAAAAGACTTTTATGTGACTCTACCTCATGAGGAGGAGCGCTTGAGATTTTGCTTTTTTTCAAATTGATTGTCAGTGACGTGTGTAGGTCACATTCTTAAGCTGCACTCCGAAGTGCATTGGATCACGGGCGTATACACCTTTTTTATTTATATGGATCTGACATTACTGAGTTTTGGTAGTTTTTCCATCAGTTATGCAAACTGACCATTTGCTGAAGTCAAAACTGATGGCTAATTGACCAAAAACCCAGCTTTAGAACAGTGGACCAACAATTGATTTTCTACAGAGAAGAGTAGAATCTACAGATTTACTGTACTAATGGTCAGTTTTACAAAAGACAAAAAAATCCATCACAAAACAACAGAAAACCCTGAGGCAGGTGAGTTTGGGAGAAGGATGTGTAGGCTTCATTAGGTTAAAAAGTTAACAAAGTGTTAAAACAAAAAACAAAAATAAAAACAAAAATGTATGGGTCAAATCAGTAACCAGTCCCAGACCTCTCAGCCTGGCTTGGTATTTGAAAATAGGAAAAAACAGAATGGGGTTCCCTTTATCCTACAAAAAAACAGCACTGGTTTAAACCAACCCGGAATATTAATGCCATAGCAGGGACACACACATATAGGGGCATATTCAATTTGACGCAAGGTTTAGAGAGGAAAAAAACCTCATGCCCAGTTCTGGATTACCGAGGGTATGCGCACTCCCGATACCCTCGGCATCCAATGTAAAAAAAAAGGTGGTCGCGGGGTTTTCAGATCTGAAAACCTAGCGCCACCTAAAAAAAATAAATAAATAATAATTCTGCACTTACCTGCCTGGGGGTCTCTGGTGGCCTCTGTCACTCATGGTTGCCTCCCCTTTATCTTCTCCCTGGAGAGGGGGCTGCTGGGAGGCTCCAGGGGCTGGTGGAAGGAGCAAGGGCTGTTGGGAGGGCACACTGATACTGGGGAGGGAGGGGCACACATACACCGGGGGGTCACACACACACACTCATGCACACACACACACACACACACACACACTCATACTCACTCATACACACTGACATACTCATCACTTCTGCAGAAGACCTGGTCCCGACGCTGGTTGCAGAAGACAGCATTCGGAAGGTGAGTATTACTGACTAATTAAGCTAATTGGAAACTTCCAATTAGTCATTAGGAGGGGTGCCGCCAGAGTCCCAGAGCATTTACCAACCTTTATTTCCTAAAATTGGGGATTATTAGAAAAAAATTGGTCGTTGGAGGTGCGCAAAAAAAAAAACCTTCCCAGCGCTCAAAAATTCAAAAACCCCACTCCTAATTGAATAGCACAAATACCACACCTGCAGGCAAAATCCACACACTTGCAGAATTTTACTATTCTTGCACCCAATTGAATATGCCCCATAGTGTGGAGTCCTGCTGCAATCACATTAACCAGCCCCAAACTGGTCAGTGAAGGGCTGGAACTCCTCAGAAAGTGGGGATCCTAAAACTAAGCTCCCCTCCTGAGGAACTACTAGCCACAGGCTGTGTCATTGGAAAATAAAAAAAATTAACACTGAACCCCACAAATATGCACTGTACATATTGTATAATGTGCTAGCAAGAAATATGAATAATTGGGGAAGCACTGATTGGCTGAGAGCAGACACTACCATAGCAATGGTCTGCTCTCAGCCAATCAGCGATTCCCCATTTAAAACCGATGGACTTTAGAGCTGCAAAAAAAAACATTTATCGGGTTTCAATTGAAGCCGGATGATAAATAATTGAAAGCTAATACCAATGGTTAGTAAATTTACCCCTAGGAGTAGGACACACAATGCACATGTGCTGCCAAGACAAGCTCTTCTATTTTCACAAACTTGGCTTCATCTTTTTTTAAAGTGCACTAAAATTTTAGACATTTTGGCAAAATACTCAAATTTTTGATTGGATGTACTTGTTCTAAAAATAATTTTAAGCTAGTATTACACATTTGATTATTATACTCTCTTAACAGGCTTTCCCCTAAGTTTACAGTTCTTGCCCTAGAAACCGATTTCTCCTTCCATATATTATATTCTAGTCTCCATGAGTGTAGATAAAGTGTTCTGGATACTTCATAAAGGAAGATAGGCACATTTTCAGTGGTCACACAGATTTCAGTCTTGTCCGTTATCCATTCCACCACTCACCATGAAGTAGATAGTGACATTGGTTGCTCCTTCACCAACTCCTGATGAGGAGAAGGTGTAGTGCAAATCAATATTAGGCTTTTTTCCACAACTCAGTTTCCCTTTAGGGCTTTTCAGCTCCAGGAAGCTCTCAGATTGTGAGTAAAAGCGATAAACGGTGTATTCAGCAGTGGGATAATTTGCATCTGGCCTCACGGAATAATAACACTGATCTGGGTTCTTGTAGCTGACCTGTGAAAGAGCCAGACAGGACATTCATTAGGTGCAAGGTAACTGCCAACATTTGAAGACCCATCCACGGAAAAGGTTTTCGTGCATTGTAGGCCGCTACGAAGATAGCACAATTTTCTATAACCAACTGTTTGCAGTAATCACCTTCTATATTATTTGAAGGATTACCCTACGCAAGTCAGGATTTTATCCAATGTTACATTCTATTAGAGTCTCACTGACCTGCGCCCCCCTGATCTATCCTGCTCTGGGCAGAGTTATCAATGCTTCTACTAAAAGTCTAGGGGCTCCTTCTCTGGGAGTTTCCAATTCAAATGGAAGGGGGTAGCTGAGGAGGAACTTTAATGACACCAACTACAGCAGTCCATACAGGATATGTTATTGCATCTAGAATATAACGTTTTGCACACTAAAAAGCAGATATTAGAGCAAGGTCAATAATGTTTGTATCGTACTCTTTAGAGCAGAATAGGAGTGCCCCCCTGAGAGAAACCCTACTGGTGTGGTATGGGACCCGGAGATTAACTCTTTCACTCCTTGGGCCTGATTCAGTACAAATCACATGGCTGCGATCGCACGCACCCGCTAGCTGCGAAAATATGCTAATGAAGGCAATCGCACGCCAAACACAGCGCTACACCAAGACACCCATCACTGTATAAAGCCGCCGAACCATTCGAACAGTTGTGGTTGACCGGACCCTACCTTACAAACTGCTAAACTTCCTGTCACCATCTAGATTCTAGACCTCTGCCAGCCAGGGCCGGTGCTACAATTAGGCAGCTCTAGGGCCGCCAGTCACTGGATGGCGCCGCTGAGTCCACAAAAATAAGATGGATATTTCTTTTAGTCTTTACCATGACTATTATTGACCAAGGCTGACACAGGAACTCCCCCAATCCCCAGCACTGCACTGTCACTTGTTAGTGTGGTAGAGTCAGCAACAGTGGTGGTATTATCAATTGGGGTCAGTATGGCACGGTATGATTTTGGGGCTCTGCTGTGTGGCATATTAATTGGGATATTTTTATATAGTATATTATGAATTTGGGACACTGCTGTGTGGCATATTATAAATTTGGGTCACTAATGTGTGGCATATTATGAATTTGAGGGAGCAGGGGCGGTGGGTGAAATGTTGCCTAGGGCGCTCTTAAACCTTGCACTGGCCCTGCTGGCAGCGCATACAATCGCAGGGGCTTAATTATGCACGCCCCTGTAACAGTGCTCAAACGCACAGGCATGCCTGTGTTCCGCAATCCACCCCCCTTCTCCTCCCCTAAATGGTCACTTCATGTCAATCACTATGCTATTGGACTGCGTGCTCACTGCGATCACTTCCCGATCTCAATGGCCGGCTCGCGCACTCAGCCGTGCAATCCAACCTTAATAAGGCCCCTTGATAGAGCATCTTATTATTATATAAGTCTAAATATTTAAGCATTGCGCAAAATTTTTCTAAATTCTTTATTTAAATTTGATCGCAAAACAACTTTAACAGTTCCAACAGAGATATTGTGACCGCACAATCAAACAAGGCCCAATACAATAACATGTTAGTCATGAATTCACATTAAACAACATGGCATCTCATGATGTAAACAGATGGGAATCTTCAATTCCATAATACTTATCTAATATCACACTGAAAACACAAAACATAAAGAGGTGTTAAACAAAGGAAAAAAGGGGGGAGGGAAGAAGTGTAGAGCGTATGCACGTAGAATAGCGTAATTGCAGACAGGCCTTCAGGCACTAATTAAAATAGTAGCGGAGCTGCAGGGCATAAAACAACAAGTTCAGTATATAAGACACTACAGGAGTATAAATCTCGGGAATCAGATCTTTATATGAGAAGGTGAGTTTAAAATCTAGCCAGCTAAACCACCTTGCAGTGAAGTCGGGTTTTTTTCCAGGGCCGTGCAGAATATGTCATCCATGTACATATAAAAATCTAACCTTTGGCACCAGTCCCAAATAGTAGTTGGTTGGGGGGGGGGGGATCGCCAATGAAGCGGAACTACTGCTTTAGCTGCGTTATTCATATGTTTTAGAAGAGAGTTTTTATACTGAGACAGAGGGATGGCTGAATGAAATAATAACCAAAAATCGTGGTTTGTAGGGACAGGAAAACCAAGAATATCTGATGCCAAGGCTATAACCCTGATCCAAAATGGTACAATCAATGGATAATCCCACCAGATATGGGACATTGTACCTCTCTCTTTCTTGCATCTCCAACAAAGGGGAGACACCCCCGGAGAGAACTTCTGTATAACACCTCATAATAACTTTATATTATGTTTCTATAACTTCTAAACTAGATGAGCATATGCTAGAATCAGTGGAGTAAATTCATCCCAGATGCCCGGAGGCAAGTTATAATTTGGTGCCCCCCCTGTCACAGCTGCTGACACTAATGTAGCAATTTGCATGAAGACAAGGCTATAGATAGACGAAGACAGCAGCTGATGGTCTGACATGGAGCTCTCCACTAGTGTACGGTGGTTTCTCAGGTGCCGTGAAGGGCCATGATGTTACAAGGTACATAGTTACAGCCCTAAGTGGGGTGAATATGTTGTGGACAATGGAGGAGGTGGCCCCTTCAGAGCTGGAGCCCGGCGACAGACTCCTCCATTGTCTCCCATAGTTCTGCCCCTGGCTAGAATACTGAAATATTTTATTATAATTAATTTGAATATTTTGGTTGCCATGTCTCTATCCCAAGCAACCTGAAAAGACGTCTCATCAAGAAGGGTAATGTCCAAAAGAATTTGGTAAATAGAGGAGACAACATGTTGGGGGGCAGTGCTGCTTGTACAAATAGACTTAAAGGGAGTTAAGGGGCTGCTGTATTGGGCCGTGTTTTCAAGAGAGGAAGCAAAATGGCATGTTTGTAGATAAAACCAGTAGTCTTGCCTAGTCAAACCAGCTTCACTGTATAATCAAAGGACTTGAAAAACCCTCCAGTGCCCCAACTACCTAACCTTTTTAATCCAAAAGCTGACCAGTTAAATGCTGCTTGTCCCAAAACACTGGGGCTAAAAAAGGAGCTGTGTATTATAGGGGTAAGGGGAGATACTTCTGAGGACACGCCAGGTCTTGCTCTCAACTTTCTACACAGTGTCAGAGTTGGTCCCACAATCTGGTGATCTGTAAAAGGCAATTTGGAGCACCACAGAATGGTATCCAAACACAAATTTAAAGAACTCATTGCTTCTCCAGGGTGTTCCAATTAGGGGTGTGCACCGGCCACTTTTCGTGTTTTGTGTTTTGGTTTTGGATCTGGATCTTTCTTCGTGTTTTGGATCTGGATTGGTTTTGCCAAAACCACCCTTCCGTGTTTTGGGTTCTGGGTTTTGTGTTTTGGATCTGTATTTTTTTGAAAAAAAGCATAAAAACAGCTAAAATCACAGAATTTGTAGGTTTTTCTGCTCCTATGCTATTATTAACCTCAATAACCTTAATTTCCACTCATTTCCAGTCTATTCTGAACACCTCACACCTCACAATAGTGTTTTTATGTCCAAAAGGTTGCACCGAGGTAGCTGGATGACTATGCTAAGCGACATGAGTGGGCGGCACAAACACGTGACCCATCTAGGAGTGACACTGCAGTGGCAGGCAGGATGGCAGTTAGAAAAACTAGGCCCCAAACTGTACATAATGCAAAGAAAAAAAGAGGTGCAAGATGGAATTGTCCTTGGGCCCTCCCACCCACCCTTATGTTGTATAAACAGGACATGCACACTTTAACAAATCAATCATTTCAGCGCCAGGGTCTGCCACACAACTGTGGCTGAAATGATTGGTTCGTTTGGGCCCCCACAAAACAAGCTGGCAATTAATGTGTCCCTGCACAAACTGGCTCTACGGAGGCAAGATGTCATCCTCATCCTCCTCATCCACCGATTCCTCACCCTCTTCAGTGTGTACATCCTCATCCTCACAAAGTATTAACTCGTCCCCACTTGAATCCACCACCACAGGTCCCTCTGTACCTTCTGGAGGCTGGTCTCCCTGGAAGAGCTGATAATTCATTTTGATGAACATCATCTTCTCCACATTCTGTGGAAGCAACCTCCTACGCCTTTCGCTGACAAGGTTCCCGGCTGCACTAAACACTCTTTCGGAGTACACACTGGAGGGGGGGCAACTCAGGTAAAATAGAGCCAGTTTGTACAGGGGCCTCCAAATTGCCTCTTTTTCCTGCCAGTACAGGTATGGACTGTCTGACATGCCTACTTGGATGCTGTCACCGATGTAATCCTCCACCATTCTGTCAATGGTGACAGTATCATATGCAGTGACAGTAGACATGTCAGAAATTGTTGCCAGGTCCTTCAGTCCGGACCAGATGTCCAAACTTGGTCCTGCCTGCCCTGCATCACCGCCAGCGGGTTGCTTAGGATACCTAAGTTTTTTCCTGGCAGCCCCAGTTGCGGGAGAAAATGAAGAAGGAGCCGTTGACGTGTCACGTTCCGCTTCAGCTGACAGTGTGTTCACCAGCAGGTCTTTGCACCTCTGCAGGCTTGTGTCGGCCGGAAAGAGAGACACCACATAGGCTTTAAACCTAGGATCGAGCACGGTGGCCAAAATGTAGTGGTCTGATTTCAACAGATTGACCACCCTGGAATCCTGGCAAAGCGAATGAAGGGCTTCATCCACAAGTCCCACATGCCGAGCGGAATCGCTCCGTCTTAGCTCCTCCTTCACTTTCTCCAGCTGCTTCTGCAAAAGCCTGATGAGGGGAATGACCTGACTCAAGCTGGCAGTGTCTGAACTGACTTCACGTGTGGCAAGTTCGAAGGGCTGAAGAACCTTGCACAACACGGAAATCATTCTCCACTGCGCTTGAGTCAGGTGCATACCCCCTCCTTTGCCTATGTCATAGGTGGATGTATAGGCTTGTATGGCCTTTTGCTGCTCCTCCATCCTCTGAAGCATATAGAGGGTTGAGTTCCACCGCGTCACAACCTCTTGCTTCAGGTGATGGCGGGGCAGGTTCAAGAGTGTTTGCTGGCGCTCCAGTCTTCGGCACGCAGTCGCTGAATGGCGAAAGTGGCCAGAAATTTTTCGGGCCACCCAAAGCGTCTCCTGCACGCCCCTGTCGCTTTTCAGAAAATTCTGCACCACCAAGTTTATTGTGTGAGCAAAACATGGGACGTGCTGGAATTTGCCCAGATGTAATGCCCGCACAATATTGGTGGCGTTGTCAGATATCACAAATCCCCAGGAGAGTCTAAGTGGGGTAAGCCACTGGGCGATGATTTCCCTCAGTTTCTCTAAGAGGTTGTCGGCGGTGTGCCTCTTACTGAAACCGGTGATACACAGCGTAGCCTGCCTTGTAACGAGCTGGCGTTTCTGAGATGCTGCTACTGGTGACGCTGCTGCTGTTGCTGCGTAAGGTGATACATCTACCCAGTGGGCTGTCACAGTCATATAGTCCTTAGTCTGCCCTGTTCCACTTGTCCACATGTCCGTGGTTAAGTGGACATTGTGTACAACGGCATTTTTCAGGACACTGAGGACACTTTTTCTGACGTTTCTGTACAGTCTCGGTATCGCCTGCCTAGTGAAGTGGAATCTAGACGGGATTTGGAACCGGGGACACACTACCTCCATCAATTGTCTAAATCCCACTGCACTAATGGCGGATACCGGACGCACGTCTAACACCAGCATAGCAGTCAAGGCCTCAGTTATACGTTTTGCTTCAGGATGACTGCTGTCGTACTTCATCCTCCTCGCTAAGGACTGTTGGAGGGTCAATTGTTTAGTAAAAGTAGTGGTGTTCCTACTTCCTCTCTGGGATGATGAACGACTCCCAGCAGCAGCAGCAACAGCAGCAGCGGCAGCAGTAGGCGTAGCAATGCAGGATCCTCCGGAGGAATCCCGGATAGGAGAGTCAGTCATGCCAGTGATATGGCCTGCAGGACTACTTCCGATCCTGACTAAGGAGGAAATTGACGAGGAGGGAGTTGACGGTGTGGTTTGCAGGCGCTTGGATACAACAGGACAACGGGATTTAGGTGTCCCTGGACTGCTTACGGTCTGAGCCAAAGTTTCTGAACTTGACAGTAACTTTTTATGAACGCGCTGCAGGTGCCGTATAAGGGAGGATGTTCCTAGGTGGTTGACGTCCCTACCCCTACTTATTTCACCTTTACATATGGTACATATGGCAAGACAGTTGTTGTCCGGATTTGGATAGAAATATTGCCAGACCAAAGAGGTGGAATGTTTGGTCTTCTGCCCAGGCATGACCGTGATGGGCTTTTTCATCCCACGGACAACAACTGTCTCCCCCGGAGCCTGATTTAAACAAACCACATCACCATCAGAATCCTCCTCGCCAACTTCCTCCTCAGCGCCAGCTACACCAGTATCCTCATCCTGTTGTACTTCAACAGTGACATCTTCAATTTGCATATCAGCAAGTGGACTGTGGGTGCTCCTTTCAGCACTTGCAGGGGGCGTGCAAATGGTGGAAAGAGCCACCTCTTCCCGTCCAGTGCTGGGAAGGTCAGGCATCGCAACCACCACCACACTTGGACTCTCTTTGGGGATTTGTGATATCTTCTTAGAAAGCACAGTTCTTCGCTGTGCTTTTGCCAGCTTAACTCTTTTGATTTTTTTAGTGGGAGGAGTGCTTCCATCGTCATGTGAAGCTGAACCACTAGTCATGAACATACTAGGGATCGACCTTAGCCGTTCCTTGCCACTCCGTGTCGTAAATGGCATATTGGCAAGTTTACGTTTCTCTTCAGCTGATTTAAATGTCTTTTTCAAGGTCATTTTCCTGAACTTTGCCATTTGGGATTGTATGTGCCCTCTACTATGACATTGGGCATCGGCCTTGGCAGACGACGTTGATGGCATGTTATCGTCTATGTCATGACTAGTGGCAGCAGCTTCAGCACTAGGAGGAAGTGGTTCTTGATCTTTCTCTATTTTATTTTTATCGGAGAAAGTTTGGTCCTCCATTTATGTTATATCGATTTGATATATACGTGCGGCTAAACACAGAAAATAAATTTTTTTTTGGTTCGGACTGGAGTGTACTTTGTGGGTTACAGCACCCTTTAACGGTCAAGCCAGCCGGCCCTTTACTTATGACACAGGCGCACTCTTGGCACTACTTTGTTGATGCACGTGCGGCTACTGCGCACACAATTCACAAACACAGAAAATAATTTTTTTTTGGTTTGGACTGGAGTGTACTTTGGGGGTTACAGCACCCTTTAACGGTCAAGCCAGCCGGCCCTTTACTTATGACACAGGCGCACGCTTGGCACTACTTTGTTGATGCACGTGCGGCTACTGCGCACACAATTCACAAACACAGAAAATAATTTTTTTTTGGTTTGGACTGGAGTGTACTTTCGGGGGTTACAGCACCCTTAACGGTCAAGCCAGCCGGCCCTTTACTTATGACACAGGCGCACGCTTGGCACTACTTTGTTGATGCACGTGCGGCTACTGCGCACACAATTCACAAACACAGAAAATAATTTTTTTTTGGTTTGGACTGGAGTGTACTTTCGGGGGTTACAGCACCCTTTAACGGTCAAGCCAGCCGGCCCTTTACTTATGACACAGGCGCACGCTTGGCACTACTTTGTTGATGCACGTGCGGCTACTGCGCACACAATTCACAAACACAGAAAATAATTTTTTTTTAGGTTTGGACTGGAGTGTACTTTCGGGGGTTACAGCACCCTTAACGGTCAAGCCAGCCGGCCCTTTACTTATGACACAGGCGCACGCTTGGCACTACTTTGTTGATGCACGTGCGGCTACTGCGCACACAATTCACAAACACAGAAAATAATTTTTTTTTAGGTTTGGACTGGAGTGTACTTTCGGGGGTTACAGCACCCTTAACGGTCAAGCCAGCCGGCCCTTTACTTATGACACAGGCGCACGCTTGGCACTACTTTGTTGATGCACGTGCGGCTACTGCGCACACAATTCACAAACACAGAAAATAATTTTTTTTTTGGTTTGGACTGGAGTGTACTTTCGGGGGTTACAGCACCCTTAACGGTCAAGCCAGCCGGCCCTTTACTTATGACACAGGCGCACGCTTGGCACTACTTTGTTGATGCACGTGCGGCTACTGCGCACACAATTCACAAACACAGAAAATAATTTTTTTTTTGGTTTGGACTGGAGTGTACTTTCGGGGGTTACAGCACCCTTAACGGTCAAGCCAGCCGGCCCTTTACTTATGACACAGGCGAACGCTTGACACTACTTTGTTGATGCACGTGCGGCTACTGCGCACACAATTCACAAACACAGAAAATAATTTTTTTTTGGTTTGGACTGGAGTGTACTTTCAGGGGTTACAGCACCCTTTAACGGTCAAGCCAGCCGGCCCTTTACTTATGACACAGGCGCACGCTTGGCACTACTTTGTTGATGCACGTGCGGCTACTGCGCACACAATTCACAAACACAGAAAATAATTTTTTTTTGGTTTGGACTGGAGTGTACTTTCGGGGGTTACAGCACCCTTTAACGGTCAAGCCAGCCGGCCCTTTACTTATGACACAGGGGCACTCTTGGCACTACTTTGTTGATGCACGTGCGGCTACTGCGCACACAATTCACAAACACAGAAAATAATTTTTTTTTAGGTTTGGACTGGAGTGTACTTTCGGGGGTTACAGCACCCTTAACGGTCAAGCCAGCCGGCCCTTTACTTATGACACAGGCGCACGCTTGGCACTACTTTGTTGATGCACGTGCGGCTACTGCGCACACAATTCACAAACACAGAAAATAATTTTTTTTTGGTTTGGACTGGAGTGTACTTTCGGGGGTTACAGCACCCTTTAACGGTCAAGCCAGCCGGCCCTTTACTTATGACACAGGCGCACGCTTGGCACTACTTTGTTGATGCACGTGCGGCTACTGCGCACACAATTCACAAACACAGAAAATAATTTTTTTTTTGGTTTGGACTGGAGTGTACTTTCGGGGGTTACAGCACCCTTAACGGTCAAGCCAGCCGGCCCTTTACTTATGACACAGGCGCACGCTTGGCACTACTTTGTTGATGCACGTGCGGCTACTGCGCACACAATTCACAAACACAGAAAATAATTTTTTTTTTGGTTTGGACTGGAGTGTACTTTCGGGGGTTACAGCACCCTTAACGGTCAAGCCAGCCGGCCCTTTACTTATGACACAGGCGCACGCTTGGCACTACTTTGTTGATGCACGTGCGGCTACTGCGCACACAATTCACAAACACAGAAAATATATTATTTTTTTAGCACTTGGGGGGAGCACCCCTGATGGACAGAGCACCCCCTGGACAACACTACAGCACCCCTTTAGGACTGGGACACTGCACAGGACTTTGGAGTGGACACAGCCCCTATGGAGAACTGACTGCACAACACAGTCCAGCCAGCCCCTATGGACTTTGAAGTAGTGGACACAGCCCCTATTAACAACAGCAGCACAGCACAACACAGCCAGCCCCTATGGACTTTGAAGTAGTGGACAACAGCAGCACTACACTACACTACACTACACAGCACTAACTCCCACCCTCCCTCTTCACTGTCCACAGCCGAGTGAGAAAATGGCGCCGACGCGGGTACCTTATATAGGATCCAAAACCCGCGAGACTCGGAAGGCGGGATGATGACGTTTTGCCTCGATGTCAGATCCGAGTCAGGCGGGAAAAGTCGAGCCTGACTCGGATCGGACTCGGATCGGGGGGGCTCGGGGGGGTTCGGATTTCAGAAATCCGAACCCGCTCACCCCGAGTTCCAATACCAATCTACTATTCTATGAAGGACAGTGGCCTGATGGTAGGCCGAAATCATGGGAAGATGTCTACTCCTCTTGTGTCAGAACAAGAACTGGTGTTTAAATCTCAGCTTCCTACTTCTCCACACAAAGTCTCAAATAATGATGTGGATTGTCGATAAGTATAGGGCGGGAAGGCTAATAGGTACTGTTTGGAACAAATATAGTAGTCTAGGAAGTATATTCATTTGTACTACATTCATTATACCTAACCAGGAGAATTTCTGCGAGAGCCATTTTTATAAGGTCTGAACGAATCTTGTTCAGAAGGGGGAAATGATTTAAGGTGCGCAATTTGGCTAATTTCAGGAAATTGTTGCTGATAGCGCCACAAATGTGCGCACGCATCGTGCCATGTGATTACCTGTACCTGCATATGCTACTGTACGCTATGGCGTGCACTTTGGGCCTGATTCAGAGCCGCTCGCTATTTGCGGTCATTCGTTCTAAAACAAGGGGTGGCTATTCAAATGAACCGTTCGCTAATTGCGGTCTGTTCACGCCTCTAAGTCTGAACGAGCGAGCAAAACTTGCGGTTGTAATTTTGAAAAATATGCCCCCTGGCCGCTCGCATCCTACGTCATGTCTGCTATTTATTAGATTAATCGAGCACATCGAACAGCGTATGAACTGCTCGCTATTCTTGTGGCTGGTTTTTTCAACCGCTATTTTGCGAGCAGTTCGGGGTAAAAAAAAACCAAGTGACGTGGTCAATGACGCTGCTGTATTAATTATGCACTCCCTTAAAAAGCCCGTTTTGACCTTTAAGCACGTCTGCGATCTAATTCCACACCCCCGTTTTCAAGCACCTTCCCCTGTTAACACCCACATACGCCTTCTTCTGTCACTCAAAATAGCAGGCATTCGCTATATAGCGAACAAACGATTTTCGGCCGCACTGACTGGTTCGCGCATGCGTATTAAAATCCGTACGCATGCGCAGTTGTGCGAACATCGGTCGGAACGAACGAGCGGGCGCTTACGAGCCTATGGAGGCTCAGGGGCAAACGCAGTGTGCGTATCCACTCGTGGACGCATGTCTCTCGCCATAGGTGGCGCAATTTGGTACGCCAGCAGCAAAGATGTAACTTGGCATATCTGTACCTAGATATTTCAAGTGGTCAGGATGCCATGAGAAAGTGCCGAGGCAGTCTTCACAGAGGCAGTGATATTCAGTGCTGTGTAATTAATTTTAAAATTTGAAAGTCGGCTGAAGCGGTCAAATTCTCCCATAAGATTGTTACCAGGTTCATTATTACTGCTAGCAAGTCATCTGCAAAGAGAGCAAGACGATAGTCCTGAGAGTGGGCTCCACTGTTAAACCAGTTATATTGGGAATTACTCTAATAATCGCCCTTGCAATGCTTCCATACAGAAAACGAAAACTGAAAGTGAGAGAGGGCAACCTTCTCTTGTGCCATTAGTAATATGTACAGCATCAGATAAGACCCCATTGACTCTAACCCATGCCGAGGGTGCCCAATATAATGAGAAAACTTTTTGGAGAAACGCATCCTCTAGACCCAATCTCCTCAATACTGCCGACATGAAACCCCAATCTACCAGATCAAAGGCCTTTTCCGCGTCCGTGGAGAGAAGCATCAATGGAATATTACTGGTTTTTCGTATATGTTATTAAATCAATAACCTTATTGATATTATCTTCTCTCCCCGATACAAAACCGACCTGATCAGAATGGACTATGGGCCCGATTCAAACCCACTCACTAGGCTGCAGTCACACGCAGCTGTCAGGGGGCCAAGTATGTAAATCCCGCGATCGCACAGCAAGTCATCAGGATGCCCACTATGTCTTAGCGTGCGTTGGCAGTATGATCGCAAGCCAGTGTATTGACGCCCACTTTCCCTTCACAGCACATGTCATCACCAGGAAGTGTATATAACAATTGGTAACATCGAGAACCATCGGAGGCATACGCAGTGCTTGTGGTTGACCCTACCCTACCCTACCCCAAGCACTGCGAGTGCTGCTGTGTTTTAAACAGCCAGGTGACGTGTACAATGACGATGCCTTTTAATTATGCATGCCCAAAAAATGCCGTTTTGACGCTCAGACACGCCTGCGTTCGCACCACCACTCCCCCGTTTTCAAGGTCCTTCCCCTGTCACTACCCACAAATGGCACATTCTGTCATCCAATCTAGTGGGCAGTCTGTGTGCTCTGGGTGATTGCTTCTCGATCGCAATGACTGGCTTGCGCACACGCACTGCATCGCATGCACAGATTGCAAAAATCGTGCGGATTCGTGTCAATGCAGCCTAGCGAGTGGGTCTGAATCGGGCCCTCTGGGCGATTGCAATGACTAGCTTGTGCACTGTGATGCATACACATGCACAGATCACAAAAATCAGGCGAATAAGTGCGAACGCAGCCTAGCGAGTGGGTCTGAATCGGGCCCAATGCTTGGTAATCACTGTTTAAAGGTGGTCAGCCATAAGTTTTGCATGTAATTTAATATCAACATTTAGAAGAGAGATAGGTCTGTAACTTTCAGGTAAACATGGGTCTTTTCCATCTTTAGGTATGACAGTTATGTGAGTGCCCAGGGGCTGGTCATAAAATGGTGTCCGCTCATAGAAAAGGGGGGGGATCAGCCAATCCTGGATGGCCTTGTAGCATGTGATGGGGAACCCATCCGGACCCATGCTTTTCCCATTAGGATTTTTTTAAGGGCCTCAGACAGTTCATTCTTTGTGAAAGGGAGGTTCAGAGACTGAACAACTGCCTCTGGTAGAATGGGGAACTTTATATCATCCAAGTATGTCTGAAGCTCTGATGCAAAGTTTCAGACTCCGAGCGGGTCTGATTCAAATGATAGAGTCCTGAGTAATAAGCCTGAAAAATGTTTGCGATCTCTGAGGAACAGACCAGTACCAGAATCATTTTTCAGTCTCTCTATATAGGTCTGGGACCCCTGTGCCCGGTTGGCTCTCGCTAGCATCTTACCGGGCTTGTTCTCTCACTGATAATATTTATGTCTGCAGAGTCTATACACTTGCCTGACCCCCTCTGATAACAAAGTATTAAGTGCTTCTCTCATTTTTTGCAATTCCACGTACACATCCAAGGGCAGAGCATTCTTATGGGTCTGTTCAAAAGTCCTGATATTAGAGTGCAAGGCATCCCTACATTCAACCCTTTTTTTGAGAAAAGAGCCCAACTGAATACACTTGCCCCTAATGATGCATTTGTGGGCCTCCCATATCGCTACTGCTGAAACATTTGACATCTCTAAGGAGCAGCTTATTAAACATCCAATGCCAGTGACGAGGTGGAGAATGGTTAAGTCGCAGTAACAAAGTAATAGGTGTGTGATCCGAGTCTACTATCTGTCCAATAGTGGCATCTGCAAATTACTCAAGATGAGAGTGGCTGACAAAGAAATAGTCTATGTGAGAGTATGACCTACAGTAAGAGGGTGGGTGAGTGGAGTAGCCTCCAGGAGTCTACCAGCTGGAACTTGTGGAGAACAGCTCTGAAACTACGAGCCCCTTTGAGGGATGATCTAGGGGTCCCAAAAGAGGTGTCTAACTGGGGTTCCAATGCCCAGATAATGTCACCCCCATAACCAATATAACTTCCAAATGGGATTCAATGGCCTCCAAAGATTCTTGCAGAAAACGTAACCACCTCATATTAGGGAAATATAAATTCACAAAAGTGTACCACTGCCCAGCTATTGTAGTCTTAATAAGAAGCCTTTTACAATCCCCTATAGGCACCTTCTGGACATCTAAAAGTCTCACGCCTTGGCAGCAGAGTAATAAATAAGGTATCCAAAAGGAAAATTACGAGATGACAATTTTTGGGGCAGCGTCCCTCCTAAAATGTATCTCCTGTAAAAACGCTACATCTACCTTGTCCATATGAAGCAAATGGAGGAATTTAATCCTTTTCTCTGGGACATTAAGGCCCTTAACATTATTGGAAAATACAGCTATCGCCATATTCAAAGAAAGTTAAACGGACCTACTGATGTAGCGACCATGTTGAGGCTCATACCCTGTCTGCTCTAGGCCCAACATCCGACAACTACGTGTAGTATAAAGATAGGGAGGGAAGAAGGGAAAAAACATGGGAGAAGAGAGCAAGACAAACGGGACATATACAAAGAAAACAATAGCATAAGTAACAAACAAACTCAGAGTACAGAGCAATAACAATGTAAGCACAAAATGAATATTCAAACTGAGCAAAATCTCTGCATTAGAAGCCTTTGAATGGCCCATAAGGGATCATGGTCATCATACAGCAGAGCAAGGGGAAGTAGAGGGTAATAGTGCACATGACACTTATATATATAGTCACACACCGATTTGAGGTATATTTCAAGTATTTCTCATAGCCTAAGTGAAATGAATGGAAAGATACATATGTATGTACATAACCCGAGCAGAAACTATTTTAATCACTAGGGTTAATCAAGTTTATAAAACTTGAGAACCATGAGAGAAATAAGAGGATCCTACCCTAGTTTAAATTCAATATAATTATCAATAAAAGCAATAAATGTGAACCACATCAGAAATAATTGTACCAGGAGAGCTAAGAAGAAAAAACAGTAATACTGTAAAATATTACGGAAACTACCAAAAGGAGCAAAAGAGAGTTATATATACCAGACATAGAGGCAAAGTTCAGGTTACCACCGGAGCATCAGGTACAGGTGTATGGCATGTTCTGCACCTAGAATTGCTGACCTTCTGCCAGATGTAGAAATAGATGGCTCCCAAAGGTCAAACCAGTTAGGTAAGGAGATTGTTGGTAGACCTAAGACAGAGCAGAACTGTGGCACTTCCTCAAAGTCCTCGAGTACACAGATGGCCACTTCATGGACAACCTGAACATTGAGAGGAAACCCCCATCTAAACTTAATATACCGCTTCTTCAGTTCATCCAGAAGTGGCCGAAGTAGACGTCTTTGTTGTAGTATGTGCCAGGATAAGTTCTGAAAGATCTGTATCGGATGGCCATCAAATTCTATCCCCTAAGCCAATCAAGCCTTTTTTCAGAATCTCTTCTTAAAGCATCTAATGATGAAAACAACATATAATGTCCCATTGGCTTTCCGAAGGCATCCCTCTAGGACGTAACACCTGATTAGCTCGATTAAGGCAGCTCTGTAAAATCGGGGCAGCCTCCAGTAGCTCATTAAAGCTTTTGGTCAAAACGTCAATCAGGCTCTGTTGTGAGATATCTTCCGGGACAATCCTGATTGTGAGATTTTTCCTGCGCCCCTTATTGTCTAAAATCATCCAGCTGATGCTGACAATGGTAGGCAGCATCTAAGTCCGCAAATTTAGTCAATCTAATCTGTAATGCTTTCCAACGACTCGACTTGACTGCCACTTGCGTGAGATCTGTGTGAATTGTTGCTAAATGATTTTTGACTGTCTACTGAAGATGCTGTTCGTAAGTTGTAGGTCCTGCTGAATGTCCTGCTGGGTCAGCAGAGAATGTAGGTGTGACAAGATCTCATTGACTTCAGAACCTGCATTCTTGGAAGCCGGAGATAGTTGAGGCGAGTGTGGGTCAGGTATTGCACCGCCCTCAGAGCTGCCCCATGCCATAGATGGGATCTCTGGGTAGCAGATTGAGGTGTGGAGGTGGACATAGGGCCTGATTCAGAGTTGGGAATAGAGAGAGTGATAGCACTTAACTGTGTACCTGGACAAACCATGTTGCAATGCAAGGGGTGTAAATACATAATTTTTTTTTTTTGCATGTAGTGTAAATACTGGCTGCTTTTACATGTAGCCCACAAATACTGCACAGCTTTATTATTACTCTACAATTTAGATGTCAGTTTGGACACCTCTCTCCCAAATCTAAATCTCTCTGCACATTTTAAATCTGCCCCACCTGCAGTGCAGCATGGTTTCACCAAGATGATCAGTTGAGAGAGATATCTCTCTCTATTCCCAACTCTGAATCAGGCCCATAGCGCCAAACAGAGGGTTGAAAACCAAAGTCTGAGAAAATTTAACTGAAGTGGCAGAATCCTTTTTAGAGGTACTGCCTCTCCCTATGAAGTATTGCTTTTGATATATTCCACAGGAAATCACATTTGTGATAAATGAATGTCACATGTCAGGTTCCCCTCATCACTTCATGCTCATGGCCCAGCAGGCATCCTCCTATCAGGAGAGCTAAGATAAATGCACTCTTACTAAGGCATATAATAGAGGTGAGAATTAAACTCCCAGCAATGATGGAGTGAAATTGCAGCATCTCCACAAGAGGGAGCCAAGGATCTAACCATGGAGTTGAAAGATTAATTGCTGAATATCTGGATCTGAAGTACTGTAAATAAGTGTCTCAAAGGAAGGAGAACAGCCAATGCCAATATAAAGTATAAAACACACACTGCCCAAAAGGCCAGGACAGAGGTGTATGATAGATGACATATATGTTAGAAACAGAAACGGTATACGTTTAGGAAGCCAGCGGCCACAGTACTGACCGCCGGCTTCCCGATTCCTCAATCCCGTCTAGGGTTAAATGACAGGTGTCTAAAATCTAGACGCCTGTCATTATCCATACGCCGGGAGACCGGCACCCTGATCGAAGGGATGCCGGGTGTCATGAGCGGACAGCTGTGGCAGGGAGGGATAGGTTTAGGGCCCCCGAGGGGACTTAGGGTTAGACACCCCCTGGGAGGGTTAGGGTTAGGCTAGGGGAAGGGGGTTTAGGGTTAGGCACCCCTGTGGGGAGGTTAGGGTTAGGCACCTCCCCGGAGGACTTAGGTTTAGGCAGTGGGGAAGGGGGGGTTAGGTTTAGGCACTTAGAGGGGGATTAGGGTTAGGCACTTGGAGGGGAGGTTAGGGTTAGGCACCCCTAAGGGAGGGTTAGGGTTAGGGGGTAAAATTAGGTTAGTTAGTACTTACCTGGGGATGATCGGGATTTCCAGTGCTGTCGGGCTGCCGCTGCGGGATCTCTTCCTCTGTCAGCCTAACGCTGCCAGGGTTTGAACTGCCGGCCATGCGGCCAGCGGTATTACATACCGAATCCACAGAAACAGGCACAGGGACATATATATATATATATATATATATATATATACATATTATAGTGGATGTCAGCAAAACGAGAAGTAAGGTTAGATTTCTCTAGGTCCCCCAAACTCACCACAGCTCATCTGTAATGAATGGAGACCGGGAAGGTCATGTCCAAGTGCAGGAGTGCATACCTCCCAACTGTCCTGCATCTGCATCTGAAGCACCTTAATAGAAAATGGCTGTCAGGCCTCAGGAGATCCAAGGGTCAGAGCAGCCCCTCCACTTGTCTCCTCTGCAACAAGAGGTAATCGGACACCAGAAGGTAAGTAGCACCAGCTGCTGTGGGCATTAAGGGGGAAGAGAGCTAGGCCACTTAAGGTGCAGGGCGCAGTCCCATCTCATGACCGTGGCGATGTCCCCGGCGGTGACCATCACTAGAGGTCCCAGTTTGTGGAGCGGGCAGGTTGCAACCCACAAGAGCACATGGGGACTTTACGGCTCTGTGGACTATACTCCCCAGCACAGCACAGTCTAGTCACCCCGGTATAAGCCTGTGGGGGTCACTTGAAGGCAGCTGAAAAGTGCTCTAGAAAGTTTATTTGGATGCCTGGCTAGGGCTCCCTCAGAGTGCATCCTCTTTCTTTGCCTGCTAGGCTACGCCCCCAGGTATTCTATTTTTATATAGTGTCTGTCGGAGAGGCACAAAACTTGGATCTAGGAGTTTCATCTCAAATAGATTAACTATTTAGAGTCTCTTCTCTACCCACAGTCTCCCCCAGATAACACATAAAAGGATCATGGTTCTGGTATGGATAATCTTGCATTAGGAGACTTACATAGAAGGAAGGTTTGATTACTCACCTTGAAAGTAACATTTGCCTCTATCATATTGGTTGTGTCTATCTGGAACACCACTCGCCCATCAGAGTCCGTTTTTGAAGTCTGAGTATCCTGATCCGCAATGTCTAAGTCAATCTCTTGGTAAGGTATAGGTTGGCCATTCTCATTATTTAATGTTGCCTGGTAAAAAAAAAATGTAAAAAATAATTTGCTCAGACCAACATAATACAGCTCAGATTAAACTGCTCAAGAAAGGAGCAAATATCTTCCCAAAATATTCACCCCACCCGCATAGTTTTCAATGCAGCTGTGAATAGCTTTATGGTCCCTGTTACCTCCAGATCTGCACTGAACTGTGACTGACTATTGGAACAGCTCATAGGATTACTGTATGTCAGCCTGATCACTGCACTGAGTAGGACCAGATAGCCAGCAGGAGGAAAATTATATTTATTCTTCCTGTAGTGACGGCTATTCCCATTATAGTTGGCACAATATATTGCCAATCTTTGCACATCTACTTGGCACCAGGCATCGCTCAGCACATTACACCAGAAATGGTTGTGATTTGCATACTTTGCTGCACATATAGATATGCAGATTATTATCTGGACAAGATTATGGCTCTCTGTATTGATCTTGACACCAGATGGGGCCCAGTAGATGGGCACCAGATATGGCGTCAGGTGCTAACTTTTGAAGAGTACGTAAACTTGCTGGTAATGGAAGTGCTGTTGGAGCGGACTCTGCTTAAGGTTTATTAAACTAAAGAATGACTTAGAAGTTCCTGCCCAGGCATTAGAAGTTATGGTTACATGGGGCAAGGAGGGAAACATGTGGGTATTATCTTCAGTAGGAGACCTGCACCGGAAAAGGTTGATCTTAAAAATAAGGGGGAATGGGGTTCTTGCAGTGGGATCTGCATCATGGAGCAGGTAAGGTGTTACCGCTCCTTATACATGTGGCCGTACTAGGATTGTTCCCAAATATCAGACTTCTGTAGCGCTACACAATGTTACTGACCTCAAAAGTGTAATACAATCCACGCTTATAATACTGGTTTAATGATTCATATTTAAACTGAAGTGAGGCTGGCTGAGAGGTGACATCGACTGCATGATTAGTTGACTTGAATGCCTATTGCAAAACTACAAGACAATAGCAATGATTTGTAGTAATCCAATCTAGCAGGATTGGAGCAGGGTTTAAATCAAACACGTTTAAATATAAAACAAAAAACATATAAATATCAACAATAAGATCTGAAAGAACCACATAGAAACGAGCCTGACATTGCTGCTAGACAGGGTGAGTTACTAATAATCTTAGATTTGCACTTATTATAATTAGGTCCTGTATGGATGCAGCTCTTACCTGTTCCTGCTTCAGTCACGGTGATGTCCAACGTAATGGATGTTCCTCCTCCATTGGACCTCATGGAGGGTGAGAACATGTCAATGACACCACTATAAGTACCATCCGGACCAAGCTAGGGTAAACCAATAGAACTGAGGTTTAGCTGCAGCAAGTAGCCAAGAATGGTTTTATTTTTCTAGATTTATGGAATCAACATGAACAGTTTTGCAAATAACATTCATAAATATCGATTAACATAAAACAAATGCCATGTATGCAGGTCCAACATATAACTGTGATCTCCAAGTACGGAATTGGCATGATTTACTGCCGGCCACAAGGTTCAAATCCCGACAGCGGCAGCCCGACAGAGGAGGAAATCCTGATTGTCCTAAAGTAAGTATTAACTAACCTAATTCAATCCCCTAACCCTAACCCTCCCTTAGGGTTGCCCAACCCTAACCTCCCCCCAAATGCCTAACCCTAATCCCCCTTCTAAATGCCTATACCTAACCCCCCTTTCCCTGCCTCCTAAAGTCCCCTGTGGTGGGGATACCTAACCATAACCTCCCCCCAGGGGTGCCTAACCCTAAACCTCCCTTCCCCTAGCCTAAACCTAACCTCCCAAGGGGTTCCTAACCATAAGTTCTACCTTCGATCAGTAAGCCGGGTGTCGGGCTCCCGGCGTAGGTCTAATGACAGGCGTCGGGATCTTGACGCCTGTCATTAGTGCCTTGCTGGGATTAGCCAGTAAGGAAACCGGCGGTCGGGATTACGTCTGTCGGCTTCCCGACTGCTTCCCCCAAGTACAGTACCTGGACTTTAGTAATTACCTAGTTATAATGCAGCAGCCTATTGCTTGCAGTACAGTACAAGATGAAAAGTCATGGACCTACAGTACAAAAATGTAACAACTGTGCCACAAGCTAGGATTAGCAATACAAAAAATTATTTTGATAATTGTCTTTATTGACAAAACAAATGCACTGGAAGGACAGAAATGGGGGGAAAGTCTGCAAACCTATCCTTTAATAAGTTTGTCTGCTATACAATAGGTTTACCAAGGTGAATTTGAAGACCCTTCAAGTTGCTAAAGATTGTGCAACAGATTTCCCTACTGATCAGACTAATACAATAAATTAAGCCACAATCGTATATTACTCGCGGTTTTGGCTCAGGCACCAGTTTCAAAAGTCCCATTGAAATCAATGGGCTGACCGCTGATTGGCTGAGAGAGCTGTCTGTCACGGCTCTCAGCCAATCAGCACTTTCATATTGACCTCAATGGGACAAATGGATGCAAGATGGCAGCCCCTACTGCACCGAGGACACCGCCACCCAAAGTGCTGACACCGCCGGCACCACGGCATTCAGGACAATGCTGGCACCCTCTGCCACAGTAACTGCACCATTGAAGTATCCAACCTGCTGTCAGCTTTTGGCACAAGGAATTCTTCAGTTGGAGGACTGGGAGCAGAGGGGTTAGGGTGGCTAGGAGGCAACTGATGGGGTGAGAGTAATGAGGTCCTCCTATATGGTCAAACCCAGGTGTTGGCTAGCCCTAACCAGAGGTGCAGAGTCTAAGCCATTTCATGGTCTTCACCAGTGACCCCTCCTATTGGGATTTGGGTTTCACCGTGCCAAGTGAGCAGGTCGCGGCCCTCTGGTCAGGTACCTGGGAGTGACGAGAAGACTGAGAAACTGCATACGCCGTACACTGTGGATTAACACTAGGAACACATTATTGGAAGTAAGGAAAGTGGAACCTGGAACACTGCAAAAGCAAGTTATCACTGGAATTAGCAAAGTTAAACAGCAGCTTCCTGTTCCTGGAGTCAGACTAAATACCCTTCGGTAGTTGGTCATTGGATTTGAAGCTGAGTGACTGCAGGACTACCATTTGGAAAGACTAGTCAGGTGACATGGACCAACATGTCTGCAGCAACCAGGACACACACATATAAGACATAGCAGACCCTGTGGAGAATACTCAGCGCACTACCCGTTGCTGTACTTGGCATCTGACCATCTGGAAGATCAAGGGAAGCCGGTGCAATGGTGAGTAGCGGCCAATCCCAGACCAGGGTTTCTCGGCATGGTGCTAGGCGGGTGATACCTGTGAGGACTCTGTGGCGGGGGGGCATCTGGCGGTGGTGCTGGTATCTGGCGGGGAGCATTGGCTGTGCGTGGTCCTGTGCGGGCATGTTGTCACTCTGGGCTGGTGAGGCCTGGCAGTGCTCCATTTTCTGCTCCGGCATGGGCGCCGCCATCTTGCCTCTGGCCATGTGACCTAGTCACCCAATCCTGGTGTGTCACGTGTTCTCTCTGGCCTGTCACAGCGGGGTACTGGGTATTTAAGGGAGTGCCGAGCTCCCTTTCATTACCAGTGCAACGTGTTTCTCAGCGAGAGCTGAGAGAGAGTTCCTGTGCTTGTACACCTGTCTGTTGGAATTGCTACACTAGCCTGCTTCTCCTTACCTGCTCCAACCTCGTTGGGTCCCCCTGCATCCTCCATTCACCTCTCCCCTTACCTGAGTACCTGAGTCTCCTGTTACCCTCCACCTTGCCTCCACTTGCATTCTCCTGCACTTCTTTCCAAACCTCACTACCTGGAATACTGGACTGTTTCCTGCCTGCCACTATCTGGACTTTTTCCCACTTTTGTTTTGCCATTTTCATGTCTGCTAAACCATTCATTAAAAGTTCCAAATTTTTTTTAAACCTGCTTCAGTGTCTGCTCCTAATACCACCCCGGGTCCACAACAAAACCAGAACCTCACAATCCTGACACCTGTACTGTATGCAACCCACACTGTATCCGACCTACACTGTATCCTACCAACACTGTATCCTACCAACACTGTATCCTACCCACACTGTATCCCGCACTATATTCCACCAGGACTGTATGCGACCTGCACTGAATCCGACCCACACTGTATCCGACCCACACTGTATCCAGGGCTGGTGCTACCATTAGGCAGCTTTAGGCAGATGCCTAAGGGCTCCGGCCCTTGGAGGGTGCACTGAATCAAATAGGAAAACTGAAGGATGTAATCTTGTGCGGCAGACGGGAAGGAGTAGCGCATGCAGCCAGTGTGGGGGGCTATGTAAGGGGAGAGTGCCGACGCTAGCGCCAGTCTGCAGTTCCACCTACCAGAACTTGCTTCCAAGACTTTCTGGTGGCAAGGGCTGCTCAGTAGCAGGTCATTAGCGGTGCGGCGGCCGGGAGTCTTAGGGGATAGAGCCCGAGTATGTCATCAGTGGCACCTAGCAGTCATCAGGGATAGCTGCCAGGTGTCCACCCAGTGTGGCTGTGAGCAGCAACTCAGTCGGAGGAAGTGGAAGGTGGCGGTGTGTGTCTGACCTGCTTTTGGAAACTGAGGCCAGCTGAGCGGAGTGTCAACTGAGTGGCCAGCTATCATCAGAAGGCATGCCTGCCGCAGACAGTAGCTGACAGAAGAGGGCTGGATAGCTCACACTGAATGACGGGCATAAAGCAAGAGCCATAGCTGTGAGTGAGTTATCACATCCACCACTCTATACTAGTCGTTTCTGCTACTCCTCAGCCACATTTAAATTCTGGGTCCATTACAGCTACCTCATTGCAGAGCTCATATAAGACACTGGAAAAGCAGGTGGTGGCTGTGGAACTTCCAAGAAGCTACCTCCACACTTTCATCTGAAAGGCTGGAAAGTTTGTATTGGTGTATGTGTGTGTGTCAGGGAGCCGATCTTGCACCGGCGCTGACTGTATCCCCCACTTTATGTGACCAGGACTGTATCCGACCCACACTGTATCCGACCCGCACTGTATCCAACACACACTGTATCCCGCAAAGTAACTGACCCGCACTGTGGGCCTGATTCCAGTTAGTGCACTGCTGAACAGGTCTGCAAACCCGCTCACAGAATGGCAACAGACTGTCAGTGATTGACAGTCTGCTGCCATTTGTGGGCGGGAAGGGGGCAGCGACAGACTGCGTTACCCGAAACGGAGGCGAGTCACCGCCATTGGGGAGGAGGGAAGAGACCAGGATCTCCGTGACTGCGGCGGCCGGCTGCAGGACCCTATGGGTCACCGCAGCCAACCGATGTTATGCAGATTAACCGACGCTGAGTTGAACAATGCAACTCAGTTAAGTAATGCGCAGGGGGCGTGATTCCTCCTATTGCATTACCATTTCTGCAAGGGTCACAATTGCATAGCTGCCTAAGTGCAGCTTTGCAATTACGATCCTTACTGAATCAGGCCCTGTATCCCACCCACACTGTATGCGACCCGAACTGTATCCAACTCACACTGTTTCCTGCACCGTATGTGATCCGCACTGTATCCGACCCACACTGTAACCTGCACCGTATCCAACCCGCAGGTACGGAACGCTGATTTTCTGGTTGGGGAGATTTTGGGGAACTGCTCAACAAAAAGGCTGATTGATCACATTACTAATTTGAAAAATATTTTTAAACAGAAATAACTGTTGGGCGTTTGTTCCACTGCTCTGTTTCTTAGTTTAGCCAGCCAGCCTTTGGCCTATGTTCAGGGGTGCAGAGAGGGGGGGGGGAGCAGTGGGTACTATTTACCCGGCCCGGGCTTCCTGATGGGCCCGGCGTGGGCCCGGGTCCAGCACCACACCCCCTCCCTTTCTCCCTCCTGCCTCCTTCACAGCAGTCCAGCACACAGCAGTCTCCTATGCCTGTGGGGGGGAGCGATCACACTGATCGTGCCCCCCTGGTTTTGTGCCAGGCTGAGGAGCTCACAGTGCCCGCCTCCCCAGCGTGCAGTGATACTTTGTGGCGCTCCAAAAGTGTTTTTGTTTTGCTCAAGGGGGAGTGGTCATGCCTCCCGCAATTATGCCACGCCCCCTCTTCACCTGGGCCCGGCAGGGCTCTCTACGCCCCTGCCTATGTTGGGGAACAATATTGTGAGCTGTGAGGTGGTCAAAATTGAGTGGAAATGACTGGCAATTAATGTTATTGAGTTTAATAATGCTCAAGTAACAAAAAGGCCTTAATTATGTGATTTTAGCTTTTCTGGCAATTTTTGGAAAAAATCCAGAACCAAAACCAGTCACGGCGTTTTGGCAAAACCAAAACCAGATGACGAATTAGAACCAAAACCAGCAAAAATGCCCTGGCGCACATCTCTACTATATATAGCTTGTTCTACTAAAAGGTGTATTTTCCTCTGTTGTGGTATCACTTTCAAATAGTTCTGAGGACACACTGCTAAGTAGGTACCTCAAAGTGGTATGCAGACTGGAGGTCATCAAGAACTATACACACAGACTTAACGTCGACGCCAAAATGTCCAATTTACCATGTTGACACTGTTAAAATGTCAACATTCTACATTTTGACATACTTAAAGTGTCAACATATGACATGTCTACGTGGCCATGTTGACAAGAAAAATCTTAGGGTAAACCGAACACACTGAGTCGAAGCGAGTCCCGACTTCAGTCTACTCGACAAGTTCGGAACTTATCTAAAAAATGGATCTCGCATGCAGTGGCATAACTAGGGTTTTTGGAGCCCTGGGCAAGATGAAAAATGCCCCCCCCCGCACACACCAACACACCGTGGGATATAAACCAGCCTCAAACTGGGCAACCCAAGACTGCCAATCTTTAGAAAGTGGGGACCCCAAAAATTAAATAGGGACCCTTCCCAAACATCAACCAACCATGATGGCAGTTGATGCAGGGGTAATGGGTTAAATGAAGTGCAAATATTGTTTTTCACAGTGGGGCTACAAGCCCCTGGCAGTCTGCCCTGCGGCACTTGTAGACCTACAAGTGACAGCAGGCTGATGGCACTGGCACCCCCACTGTGGAAAATAATCACTCATCCACACTCACACTCACCCACACTCACACTACATACTTACCTACTCCCTGGCACTGGTCGGTCTTCTTGTCCCGTAGGCATCCGGTCTTCAGAAAATAAAAAAAAGACTTACCTGGACCAGAACGAGCGCTATACTGTATATACAGTATAGTTCTACCTGAGTGACAGGGAACCCAGAAGTTTTCTGCACCCTAGCTGTTCTGAGCCGGCTTACTAGGTGTAGGAACCTTGAGTACTGCACCTCCATACATAGCGAAAGCACTGAGTACAGGAGAAAATTAATAAAGCAATAAACTGAGTAAGGCCGTTTGTAGAGAACTTATAAAATATAATAGGAGATCAATTTATAAAGGCAAATTATAAATGTACAAAGCATAGTGCAAAGTATAAATTATGTAGAGTATTGGACAGTTCTCAGCTCCCATCTGTACTTTATCCAGGCCTCACACAAACATAAAACAGGCTGTAATGACTCACACAGGCCTCTGCACTCACCTCTCCGGTCATATTAGAACAGACGCCAGCTTTGTCCTTGAAGCAGTTTTGTTGTCTGCCGTAGAATTCTGGCTGTTTGCAATACCGAACTGTGATAGAGCCGGCCACCGGATCGCCGAATGTGTAACTGAGGGAGAGGCAGAGTTCAGTTATACTAGCTGATCAATACTAATCACATTCTCTCTATACATGGATTATATTTTAGTGCCAAAATAACTGGGAAAAAATGCAAATCATTCAACATAGATTATGCAGTATTTTTGTATTACTACCATGCCTCTATTGAGCAGGTTTGTCAGCCTGTGAAATAAATAAGGTAAGTTTACGTACATAGCAGTTAATTTTAATTTCAGCTCTTCTGATGTCAGCGATAAAAGGGTTGGACATTCCACTTTAACTTTATATCTGGGCGGTACTGCAAGGAAGCAGAAGCAAATGGTAACACTTTCTTTAATGCAAACGAATGGTTTGGAAAATAAAAAACAAAGAGTCAGGGAAGCCTGAGGACCACCATGCATTAAAGCATCCTTAATCGAGTCCTCCAGCCCGGCGCAGCATGGAGGCTCCAAGCTGGATGCCTGCTGAGATGTTATTACCAGCGGGCACCTGGCTCCTTCCCTGCAGCGCCGCGGTAGCCGGAGGCTGGAGTTATCTCCTGAATTCCAGCTTCCAACTCTCACCACGGGCACTATGGGCGAGACGTCGTGACGTCTCGCCCATAGTTCCGAGGAGCAGCCGGGTGGACCGGATGGTCGGCGGACGTAGGATAGGGGTTTAAGGTAAGTATTTTTTTTTTGTGTAAGTGGCTCTAAAGGGGCATTACTATGGGGGCATTACCATATGGGCACTACTACAGGGGCATTACTATATGGGCACTACTACAGGGGCATTACTATGGGGCATTACCATATGGGCACTACTACAGGGGCATTACTCTATGGGCACTACTGCAGGGTTATTACAATGGGGCATTATTATATGGGCACTACTACAGGGGCATTACCTCAGGGGGCATTACCATAGGTGCACTGTTGAAGGGGGCAATACTAAAGGGGAACTGCTGCAGGGGGCAACACTATGGGGGAATTACCGGGGGGGGATGGGGGGCGCCAAATTACTGTCTTGTCCTTGGTGACAAAAATCCTAGTTTCGACCCTGGTGGTACTACTACTGTGGGACCTGGAAGGGGGGGGGGCTGAGGGTTGGCTGTAAAGGTCACCTTATGCTTTAAATTTTGTCACCATAGTCTGATGGCGTACATTTGCATAAGCACATTCTATATAAACCTTTAATGTTTTTGTTTCAAAATTAAATTACTATGCACAGATTTTACTTTTTCAATCAAATGTAAAACCCAAAAAGATGCAAAAAATGAATAAAAGAATGGAAAAAACTACACGTTTAAATGGGATATACTGTACCATGTATTCAAAGTAGCATGATACGGAACCACTGTTTTGCAATTCCCATAATAGAGTCTTCAGGGCCAGTTCCAGTAGGAGCCGCGCCCTGTGCAGAAGAGGACTGAGTGGCCCGCGCGCTTCCAAAAAGAGGCATGGCCTAATGGCCATAGGTCACATAACCCCTAAATTATGTTATTTGGGGGGGTGTCCGTATGGTACGCCTCCTGTTTAACGTCAGGCTGGGGGCCGGCAAAGCACTCCGTCAGTAGCTGGGCTTCCCCAGCCTTCTCCCTGCACTGAATGGATGCCGCGCACATGAGCACGGCATCCATTCAGCTTCTCCAGAGTCCAGCATCGCAGCACAGCTGCGGCGGTAAGGGTGCCCAACCTCCCGACCACCTGAGGGTGGAACAGCGGGACAGTACCCAAAAAATGGGACTGTCCCGCTGAAATTGGGATGGTTGGGAGCGGCGCACCCTCTATGGGGTGGCACCCCTGTTCGACCTCACTGGTCGGATGTGCCTCGAGCCGGCACAGAGAGTCTTTATGTTTAGCAACACTTCAGCTCCAATTCTACCGATGCAGCTCACTCACTATGGGAGAGATGTATCAAACTCAAGAGAGATATTAAGTGCCCAAAGCAACCATTCTGCTTCACCACACAATGTGGTGACCGACCACCTGATATGTCAGGCACCAGCTCCACCCACTATGCCGTTGTCAGCATCTGGGTCGCTCCATCAGCCTTACTGTACATGCAGGCCAATGGGACGACCCATGGGTGCGCGCATGGTCACACATGGGTGCGCGCATGGTCACTCATAGTGGGCACACACTGGCCGATGTGGATGACATGTCAGCCCAATCTGTGGGAGCGGGCAACATATGTCTAATGCATAACTATCATTTTATAGACAGTGCTAGATATTTAACAGTTAGCAGATGACGGGTTGCTTTTGGCAACATCTACACTTTATCTTTCTCCAAGGCTTGATACATATTCCCCTGCTTTTAGCAGGTGTCCTTTCTTTTACCAAGGGAGTAGTTTCCAACAGCTGTATTGATTATGTAATATAAAGTTGCAACCATGAGTCAGAGGCCACTCATTGTGAACATGTACGTGATTACCCAAAAGGGCTAACACCAAATCAATACATTGTTAAAAAAACTAAATGCATGTTTCTTGGCCAGCTTCCACAAAAAGTCTCCATAACCAATCCTCTTTTTAGCCATCTACAGATGTGTGCTTATACAAGCAGTGCTGCAGCTGCAAATTGGATGCCAACCTATACACCAAGCTGGCAAGCAAGCAGTTCTACAGCGATTGCCCAGTCCCACCTCCCCCTCCTATAGAAATGGAGGGAATGAGAGGCAGTGATGTCACAAGGCGACGTCTCCTTCTTGTGGCACACAGAAGGAGTGAAGCTTTGAGAAGGACCCATGTGGACGCTGACCCAACAGTGATTGCATTTTTCGAATACAGTTGCTACACATGCACTCCAGAGCCAGACAGGACCCCAGGCTGTGACCAGTCACCGGACACAAGTTATCTGGTAACCAGAGCTGCAGGAGGGACATATATGAGCTGAGCTGCTGGATGAACAAAGGTATATAAGGGAGACAGGTGGGGTGAGCTGTGAGATGCAGGAAGATGATTCATGGGAGTTGCTGTTTGAGGGATGCAGGGAGGAGGATGCTATAGAGTCACAGTAAGATGGCAGTGAAGAGATGCAAGAGGGGATGAAGCTAAAGAGATGCATGGTGGATGACGCTGAAGAGACACGGGGGGTTGGTGTTGGAAAGATGCAGAGGGGTTGACGCTGGTAAGAAGACATGCAAGGGAGTTTGATGCTGGAGAGACACGGGGGGTAACACTGGTGAGACACAGGAAGATTGTGCTGAAGAGACACAGGAGGGATGGTGTTGTAGAGATACAGGTGGTTGACACCGATGAGACACAGGAAGTTAACTAGAGATCAGGCAAGACGGTGCTGGGGGATGATGCTAGAGAGACGCAGGGGGGGGTGACTTTAGAAATACACAGGGGGATGACGTTGAAGAGATGAAGGGAGGGTGACTCAGGATAGATGCAGTGGTGGTGACTCAGGAGAGAGATGCAAACGGACAGTACCGAAGAGACGTAGGAGGATGGCATCTCAGAATGTTTGATCAGTGAAGTTCAAATTTTGCCCAGCCCCATAACTTCTATTACTGTCTGGTTGAACCTCTGTTTACTGTATGAAAATTAAATATTATTCCTACGTAAACAGATGGCTTACATACCACATGATCTCCTATATGCTTACTGAATATTGGCTGAATATCAACTCATTACACCATCTGCCTGAATTTCTTCCTATGTCCCCCTGTTGTAGAGAAACCACCATACACTAAGGGCTCTATTTACTAAAATCCGCATATTGAATGCAGATTGTAGTGTGATATTAACGACTGAATTCGCATTGCTAATTCAGGCAATATCACAGGGATTTACTACAAATCCCTTGCAGGGACAGAGCTTGCGATAAAGCTCTGTCCCTGCGAATCCCCTTCGGAGCCTTATCACGGTATTTTCGCAAAAAATAACGTGATTAAGTACCTGCGCATGCGCCGACCGGTCGCCGCTGTTAACCCCCCCCGGCGCTAAGCCCTGCCCCCACGATCGCGGACCCCTGCAACCACCCCCCGTGACCCCCCTCTCCCTGAATTACACTTACCTGCATGCTCCAGGCCTCCGGTGATTTTCTCCATTCCTCCGGTCAGGTGATCTCCCATACTGCACTGGGACCCGATCACCTGATGACCGGCCAGCAGTGCACTGTGGGAGACCAGCTGACCTTAGGGGAGTCATCATCGGAGGCCCGATCACCGGTCCCTAGAGTCAGGTAAGTAAATTTTTTTTTTACTTTTTTTGTTTTTACAGTAATCAGTTTGCGGTCTGTTTAGACCACACAGCTGATTACTGGGACCAACTCCTGGCTCTGCTCTCCCCATTAGGGCAGGGCTGGAGTCCGGTAACCAGGGGAGACCCTGGATAACGCCACCTCCAGGTGGCGTTATTATCACAGGGCTTTCCCCGATATTTTTTCACATTTTATTTTTAGTAACTCTGGTCGGTTCACATTTCCCATTACAGTTATGGGAAATGCGATCTGCTTTACTAAAAATAAGTGATACTTAGGGGTTGGAGTAGAATTTTACGAATTCTGCTCCAATTGCCCTGTAATAACTATAGGTGATACTAAAATAATGTGAAAAGGGTGTGAAAACACCCTTTTTCACTTTATTTTAGTCAAAATAATGTTAATAAATAGAGCCCCAAGTAAAAAAAGACTCAACCACATAAAGTTTCTGGGGGCCTAGGCGGACCCCAGGCCTCTGACGACTTCACTTTAAATTTTCTTATACTGTACACAACAGTGTGTGTGCGTATCCACGTGGGAATTTAATAGTGTGAAATTGAGCTTAGATGTTTTTTTAACACTCCGGCTGCCACCAGCTGAGACTACAATTTTAGGTCACTAACAGGGGTATTCAATATGGGAGCGAAAAGTCCGTGCTGGACTTTTTGCTCCACATCGGAGATTTTCCTGGGATAAAGTATCGGGCGCACCCGCTTTATCCCCGTATTCAATATAAAAGCTACGAAAACAGGAACCTGCGAAGTGGGATCTGCGAAAAAAAATGAAATTTACCTGGAATAAACTGTAAGACCCCCCTAAAACTGTAAAAACTTGGGGGATCACTACCCCCGTTTTAGCCTGCGAATGAAAGTCGGGGATTTAAATAGCCGCAGCAGGTGTTTTTTTCCCGACATTGAAGAAGTGTTTCAGAAGTGGTCCCATCAAATTTGGGGTACATGAAAATGGGTACTAGCATATTTTTATGTCCCTAAAGTAATTTTTTTAAAATTCTGCAACTATGCACCTGTCGCTAAAAGCCTATTCTAGAATACACCTGCCGCATACTTGCAGAATAGCCCTGAACCTATTTCCCTATTGTTAAACACTTTTTTCCTTTTTTTTTCGCCACAATTTTTAAATTAATTTTTGGGGTGTCCCTATTTTTGTTTTTTACTTTTTTTGACAGAGTTATTTTTAAAATGTCATTCCCAGGGGTGCAGGCTATTTTTTATTAAGCCTGCACCCCTAAACCCCAATTCTGCACTTTTTTCCCCCACCTATTCAGTGGTGAAAAGTTATCCCCATTTTTCTTCAAAGACTTTTCGAACCTGCGAAAAGTCTTTGAAATTGAATACGGTGTAAAACTAAAATCTCGCTCATGAAATGATCAGTGTCATCCAGCAGTTTTGCCCCTTCCAGTTGTTTTATTTATGTGAATAAGTCGAACATTTTGAGCGAAAAGACACTCAACATGGCCGAGTTGTCCGGGACCTGGTGCTCCAAAAGGGGATGTTTCGGGCGACTGAAGCCACAGTGTATGAGGACTAGGGGTGTGCACCGGCCACTTTTCGTGTTTTGTGTTTTGGTTTTGGATCTGGATCTTTCTTCGTGTTTTGGATCTGGATTGGTTTTGCCAAAACCACCCTTCCGTGTTTTGGGTTCTGGGTTTTGTGTTTTGGATCTGTATTTTTTTTTTAAAAAGCATAAAAACAGCTAAAATCACAGAATTTGTTGGTTTCTCTGCTCCTATGCTATTATTAACCTCAATAACCTTAATTTCCACTCATTTCCAGTCTATTCTGAACACCTCACACCTCACAATAGTGTTTTCATGTCCAAAAGGTTGCACCGAGGTAGCTGGATGACTATGCTAAGCGACACGAGTGGGCGGCACAAACACGTGACCCATCTAGGAGTGACACTGCAGTGGCAGACAGGATGGCAGTTAGAAAAACTAGGCCCCAAACTGTACATAATGCAAAGAAAAAAAAGAAGTGCAAGATGGAATTGTCCTTGGGCCCTCCCACCCACCCTTATGTTGTATAAACAGGACATGCACACTTTAACAAATCAATCATTTCAGCGCCAGGGTCTGCCACACAACTGTGGCTGAAATGATTGGTTCGTTTGGGCCCCCACAAAACAAGCTGGCAATTAATGTGTCCCTGCACAAACTGGCTCTACGGAGGCAAGATGTCATCCTCATCCTCCTCATCCACTGATTCCTCACCCTCTTCAGTGTGTACATCCTCATCCTCACAAAGTATTAACTCGTCCCCACTTGAATCCACCACCACAGGTCCCTCTGTACCTTCTGGAGGCTGGTCTCCCTGGAAGAGCTGATAATTCATTTTGATGAACATCATCTTCTCCACATTCTGTGGAAGCAACCTCCTACGCCTTTCGCTGACAAGGTTCCCGGCTGCACTAAACACTCTTTCGGAGTACACACTGGAGGGGGGGCAACTCAGGTAAAATAGAGCCAGCTTGTACAGGGGCCTCCAAATTGCCTCTTTTTCCTGCCAGTACAGGTATGGACTGTCTGACATGCCTACTTGGATGCTGTCACCGATGTAATCCTCCACCATTCTGTCAATGGTGACAGTATCATATGCAGTGACAGTAGACATGTCAGAAATTGTTGCCAGGTCCTTCAGTCCGGACCAGATGTCCAAACTTGGTCCTACCTGCCCTGCATCACCGCCAGCGGGTTGCTTAGGATACCTAAGTTTTTTCCTGGCAGCCCCAGTTGCGGGAGAAAATGAAGAAGGAGCCGTTGACGTGTCACGTTCCGCTTCAGCTGACAGTGTGTTCACCAGCAGGTCTTTGCATCTCTGCAGGCTTGTGTCGGCCGGAAAGAGAGACACCACATAGGCTTTAAACCTAGGATCAAGCACGGTGGCCAAAATGTAGTGGTCTGATTTCAACAGATTGACCACCCTGGAATCCTGGCAAAGCGAATGAAGGGCTTCATCCACAAGTCCCACATGCCGAGCGGAATCGCTCCGTCTTAGCTCCTCCTTCACTTTCTCCAGCTGCTTCTGCAAAAGCCTGATGAGGGGAATGACCTGACTCAAGCTGGCTGTGTCTGAACTGACTTCACGTGTGGCAAGTTCGAAGGGCTGGAGAACCTTGCACAACACGGAAATCATTCTCCACTGCGCTTGAGTCAGGTGCATACCCCCTCCTTTGCCTATGTCATAGGTGGATGTATAGGCTTGTATGGCCTTTAGCTGCTCTTCCATCCTCTGAAGCATATAGAGGGTTGAGTTCCACCGCGTCACAACCTCTTGCTTCAGGTGATGGCGGGGCAGGTTCAAGAGTGTTTGGTGGCGCTCCAGTCTTCGGCACGCAGTCGCTGAATGGCGAAAGTGGCCAGAAATTTTTCGGGCCACCCAAAGCGTCTCCTGCACGCCCCTGTCGCTTTTCAGAAAATTCTGCACCACCAAGTTTATTGTGTGAGCAAAACATGGGACGTGCTGGAATTTGCCCAGATGTAATGCCCGCACAATATTGGTGGCGTTGTCAGATATCACAAATCCCCAGGAGAGTCTAAGTGGGGTAAGCCACTGGGCGATGATTTCCCTCAGTTTCTCTAAGAGGTTGTCGGCGGTGTGCCTCTTACTGAAACCGGTGATACACAGCGTAGCCTGCCTTGTAACGAGCTGGCGTTTCTGAGATGCTGCTACTGGTGACGCTGCTGCTGTTGCTGCATAAGGTGATACATCTACCCAGTGGGCTGTCACAGTCATATAGTCCTTAGTCTGCCCTGTTCCACTTGTCCACATGTCCGTGGTTAAGTGGACATTGTGTACAACGGCATTTTTCAGGACACTGAGGACACTTTTTCTGACGTTTCTGTACAGTCTCGGTATCGCCTGCCTAGTGAAGTGGAATCTAGACGGGATTTGGAACCGGGGACACACTACCTCCATCAATTGTCTAAATCCCACTGCACTAATGGCGGATACCGGACGCACGTCTAACACCAACATAGCAGTCAAGGCCTCAGTTATACGTTTTGCTTCAGGATGACTGCTGTCGTACTTCATCCTCCTCGCTAAGGACTGTTGGAGGGTCAATTGTTTAGTAAAAGTAGTGGTGTTCCTACTTCCTCTCTGGGATGATGAACGACTCCCAGCAGCAGCAACAGCAGCAGCAGCAGCAGTAGGCGTAGCAATGCAGGATCCTCCAGAGGAATCCCGGATAGGAGAGTCAGTCATGCCAGTGACATGGCCTGCAGGACTACTTCCGATCCTGACTAAGGAGGAAATTGACGAGGAGGGAGTTGACGGTGTGGTTTGCAGGCGCTTGGATACAACAGGACGAACGGGATTTAGGTGTCCCTGGACTGCTTACGGTCTTAGCCAAAGTTTCTGAACTTGACAGTAACTTTTTATGAACGCGCTGCAGGTGCCGTATAAGGGAGGATGTTCCTAGGTGGTTGACGTCCCTACCCCTACTTATTTCACCTTTACATATGGTACATATGGCAAGACAGTTGTTGTCCGGATTTGGATAGAAATATTGCCAGACCAAAGAGGTGGAATGTTTGGTCTTCTGCCCAGGCATGACCGTGATGGGCTTTTTCATCCCACGGACAACAACTGTCTCCCCCGGAGCCTGATTTAAACAAACCACATCACCATCAGAATCCTCCTCGCCAACTTCCTCCTCAGCGCCAGCTACACCAGTATCCTCATCCTGTTGTACTTCAACAGTGACATCTTCAATTTGCATATCAGCAAGTGGACTGTGGGTGCTCCTTTCAGCACTTGCAGGGGGCGTGCAAATGGTGGAAAGAGCCACCTCTTCCCGTCCAGTGCTGGGAAGGTCAGGCATCGCAACCACCACCACACTTGGACTCTCCTTGGGGATTTGTGATATCTTCTTAGAAAGCACAGTTCTTCGCTGTGCTTTTGCCAGCTTAACTCTTTTGATTTTTTTAGTGGGAGGAGGGCTTCCATCGTCATGTGAAGCTGAACCACTAGTCATGAACATACTAGGGATCGACCTTAGCCGTTCCTTGCCACTCCGTGTCGTAAATGGCATATTGGCAAGTTTACGTTTCTCTTCAGCTGATTTAAATGTCTTTTTCAAGGTCATTTTCCTGAACTTTGCCATTTGGGATTGTATGTGCCCTCTACTATGACATTGGGCATCGGCCTTGGCAGACGACGTTGATGGCATGTTATCGTCTATGTCATGACTAGTGGCAGCAGCTTCAGCACTAGGAGGAAGTGGTTCTTGATCTTTCTCTATTTTATTTTTATCGGAGAAAGTTTGGTCCTCCATTTATGTTATATCGATTTGATATATACGTGCGGCTAAACACAGAAAATAATTTTTTTTTTGGTTTGGACTGGAGTGTACTTTGGGGGTTACAGCACCCTTTAACGGTCAAGCCAGCCGGCCCTTATGACACAGGCGCACTCTTGGCACTACTTTGTTGATGCACGTGCGGCTACTGCGCACACAATTCACAAACACAGAAAATAATTTTTTTTTTGGTTTGGACTGGAGTGTACTTTGGGGGTTACAGCACCCTTTAATTGTCAAGCCAGCCGGCCCTTTACTTATGACACAGGCGCACGCTTGGCACTACTTTGTTGATGCGCGTGCGGCTACTGTGCACACAATTCACAAACACAGAAAATATATATTTTTTTGGTTTGGACTGGAGTGTACTTTCGGGGGTTACAGCACCCTTAACGGTCAAGCCAGCCGGCCCTTTACTTATGACACAGGCGCACGCTTGGCACTACTTTGTTGATGCACGTGCGGCTACTGCGCACACAATTCACAAACACAGAAAATAATTTTTTTTTTGGTTTGGACTGGAGTGTACTTTCGGGGGTTACAGCACCCTTAACGGTCAAGCCAGCCGGCCCTTTACTTATGACACAGGCGCACGCTTGGCACTACTTTGTTGATGCACGTGCGGCTACTGCGCACACAATTCACAAACACAGAAAATAATTTTTTTTTTGGTTTGGACTGGAGTGTACTTTCGGGGGTTACAGCACCCTTAACGGTCAAGCCAGCCGGCCCTTTACTTATGACACAGGCGCACGCTTGGCACTACTTTGTTGATGCACGTGCGGCTACTGCGCACACAATTCACAAACACAGAAAATTATTTTTTTTTTGGTTTGGACTGGAGTGTACTTTCGGGGGTTACAGCACCCTTAACGGTCAAGCCAGCCGGCCCTTTACTTATGACACAGGCGCACGCTTGGCACTACTTTGTTGATGCACGTGCGGCTACTGCGCACACAATTCACAAACACAGAAAATAATTTTTTTTTTGGTTTGGACTGGAGTGTACTTTCGGGGGTTACAGCACCCTTAACGGTCAAGCCAGCCGGCCCTTTACTTATGACACAGGCGCACGCTTGGCACTACTTTGTTGATGCACGTGCGGCTACTGCGCACACAATTCACAAACACAGAAAATAATTTTTTTTTTGGTTTGGACTGGAGTGTACTTTCGGGGGTTACAGCACCCTTAACGGTCAAGCCAGCCGGCCCTTTACTTATGACACAGGCGCACGCTTGGCACTACTTTGTTGATGCACGTGCGGCTACTGCGCACACAATTCACAAACACAGAAAATAATTTTTTTTTGGGTTTGGACTGGAGTGTACTTTCGGGGGTTACAGCACCCTTAACGGTCAAGCCAGCCGGCCCTTTACTTATGACACAGGCGCACGCTTGGCACTACTTTGTTGATGCACGTGCGGCTACTGCGCACACAATTCACAAACACAGAAAATAATTTTTTTTTTGGTTTGGACTGGAGTGTACTTTCGGGGGTTACAGCACCCTTAACGGTCAAGCCAGCCGGCCCTTTACTTATGACACAGGCGCACGCTTGGCACTACTTTGTTGATGCACGTGCAGATACTGCGCACACAATTCACAAACACAGAAAATAATTTTTTTTTTGGTTTGGACTGGAGTGTACTTTCGGGGGTTACAGCACCCTTAACGGTCAAGCCAGCCGGCCCTTTACTTATGACACAGGCGCACGCTTGGCACTACTTTGTTGATGCACGTGCGGCCACTGCGCACACAATTCACAAACACAGAAAATATATTATTTTTTTAGCACTTGGGGGGAGCACCCCTGATGGACAGAGCACCCCCTGGACAACACTGCAGCACTCCTTTAGGACTGGGACACTGCACAGGACTTTGGAGTGGACACAGCCCCTATGGAGAACTGACTGCACAACACAGTCCAGCCAGCCCCTATGGACTTTGAAGTAGTGGACACAGCCCCTATTAACAACAGCAGCACAGCACAACACAGCCAGCCCCTATGGACTTTGAAGTAGTGGACAACAGCAGCACTACACTACACTACACTACACAGCCCTAACTCCCACCCTCCCTCTTCACTGTCCACAGCCGAGTGAGAAAATGGCGCTGACGTGGGTACCTTATATAGGATCCAAAACCCGCGAGACTCGGAAGGCGGGATGATGACGTTTTGCCTCGATTTCAGATCCGAGTCAGGCGGGAAAAGTCGAGCCTGATTCGGATCGGACTCGGATCGGGGGGGCTCGGGGGGGTTCGGATTTCAGAAATCCGAACCCGCTCACCCCTAATGAGGACACATCTGTATGCCAGTGTTTTTTGAACACAACAATCATAGACTGCACAATATTGGAATAAATACCATATTCTTTCACAATAAACCACTCCTGGAGAGTATAATCCTTTTCTCTTTCTGCTGAAATCCTGTAGTACCCAGGAACAGCATCGCTGATCAGCTGGAATTCCAAGGAGATCACCCCATGGTCAGATTCTTGATGCAACCACTCCGCTATTTTCGTTCCTGACTGATCCTGCAAGAGAGATTAGTGGGGGGAGGGGGAATCATTCACTGAATGAGCTGTTAAGGGAATTCTGTTGCCTCGGGGGATGGTGTGGAAGACACATCAGAGCAATGATGGTACTGTACATGCATCAAATTCATTATTGGGGGAGGGATGCATGACGCATCACATTTTTTGGAATGCGATGCCTCCCGCCTGTTGGAGGGACCCAGGTCCTGCATCCCGACCCTGTCCCCTCTCTCACCACTACTACTTAGCGCAGGGAGAGAAAGGGCTGACAGCTGCTGCTGCCTCTCTCCCCAGCCCAACACACTCACTGCCATCACGCTGTGTTCTGGCCGGGCTAGGGAGATAGGCTGCTGCAGAAGCTGTCAGGTCGCTTTCGCTCCCGGCGTTATATGCGATTGGTCCCCCACACCCGGACACCTGCACCCCCTGTGTAAGGTGGAGGTGTGGCCACACCCCCCAGGTTGGCCATGCCCCCTCCCTGTACCTGGGCTCGGCAAAGCTGTCAGCAGCCCTGGATGTGGGGGGTGCTGGGAGTTACCATAGGCTTCTATTGGGCAATGCCATCTGAAGACGGTGTTGCCCACTGCATCCAAGCCCAGGAAAAATATTGCATTCTGGGGCTTGATACCTATGAGAAATGCAGTCAGGCCCCCGAAAACTGCATTTTCAGGGGTTTGGACTAATTTCTTGCTTTGCTGCATCCCATCCTGGGTTTACAGATTGAAAGAATTTCTAGAACGTCACAAAAAGCAAACCCAAGAGTTGCAGAAATTTCCAGCAATTGAACACACAGAGGCAGCAAATCAACACACAAATCTAGTGAATGTCCAATGTGACCCTAAACTTAAAATGAGACACTCCTTGTGAGTGGTTGAGAAGTTTAAAGCTTGTTTTAGTGCACTAAACCTGAAAATGTTTATTCTCTGGCTGTAAAGAATTCCAAAGAGATTCACTACAGAAGGATCAATAGTTATGAGGATAATTGGAGTGATGGAATCAACTGAAGGATAGTGCAGTTGTAGCCCAAGGCTGGAGAAGTTTGACAAGGTGGAGACCTGGTGGTCACGTAGCAGCCTCGAGGGCTGGAGACGGAATCGGTATGAAATCGGGTTCGATTCCCGGCAGCGGCAGCCCGACATCAGCAGAGTTCCGAGCAGCGGAAGCCCGACAGCGCTGGAAATCCCTATCATGGATAGGTAAGTATTGTCTAACCTAACCCCCCTAACCCTAACCCTCCTTAGGGGTGCCTATCCTCCCCCCCAAGTGCCTAACCCTAATCCCCTCTCTAAGTGCCTAACCCTAACCACCCCCTTCCCTGCTGCCTAAACCTAAGTCCCCCGGGGGGGTGCCTAACCCTGGGTCCCCCCCAGGGTGCCTAACCCTAACCCTCCCTCCCCCTAGCCTAACCCTAACCCTCCCGGGGGGGTGCCTAACCCTAATTTCCCCCTTGGGATCCCTAAACCTAACCCTTCTCCCCCGCGGCTGTCCGCTCTTGGCGCCCGGCGTCACTACTATCGGGATGCCGGGTGCCGGTCTCGCGGCGTCGAGGAAATGCCGGGCATCTACATTTAGACGCCTGGCATTTCACCCTTGCCGGCATATGACAGTCGGGAAGCCGGCTGCCGGTATTTAGGCAGTCGGCTTCCCGATTGCATAGCCTGGAGACACTTGGCAAGGATGGTGACCTGGTGGTCACATAGCAGCCTTGAGGGTGGAAGATACTTGGCAAGGATATTGACCTAGTGTTCATGTAGCAGCCTTGAGGGCTGGAGATACTTGGCAAGGATGGTGACCGAGTGGTTACATATCAGCCTTGAGGGCTGGAGACATTGGCAAGGATGGTGACCAAGTGGTCACATAGCAGCCTTGAGGGTTGGAGACACTTGTCAAGGGTGGTAACCTGATGGCCACAGAGCAGCCTTGAGGGCTGGAGACACTTGACAAGGATGGTGACTGGGTGGTCATGTAGCAGCCTTGAGGGCTGGAGACACTTGGCAAGGGTGGAGACCCAATGGCCACAGAGCAGCCTTGAGGGCTGAAGACACTTGGCAAGGATGTGGCCTAGTCGCAAAGTTGCAGCCTGGATGGCTGGAGATGTTCTGAGATGCAAAGCAGCGGAGGTAACCTTGATGTTTAACTTAGTCCACTCAGACGCTGCAATATGGATAATGCCACCGGGATGTGGTGCAGCAACTGTGGTGACTGGAGATGCAGAGCAGCGGAGATAGCCGTGATGTTAAGGCTGAGTCCACTCAGATGCTGCACTGCAGTTAATGCTGCCTGGGAAGTGGTGCGTCAATTGTGAGATGATGGGCAGGCCCGCTGAGAGCCGCGGTGGGCCCGGGTAATAGGGGGCTTGGCCTAATCGCGGTAGGCGTGGCCACGCCCCCTTCCCGGGAACAAAACAAAGATATGCAGAGCCGCGCAGCGGCGCTGGGGAGGGGGGCGCTCTGTGCCCCCTCAGCCCTGCTTAAAGCCAGGGGGGGCGCGATCAGTGTGATTGCTCTCCCCACAGGCATAGGAGACTGCTGTGGCTGCTGCTCAGCAGCAATGAGCAGTCTCCACTGCAGCTCAGCACACGCTGTGTGCTGGGCTGCTGTGAGGAAGGGGGAGCGGCGCTGGACCCGGGCCCCCGCCAGGCCCCTCAGGAAGCCCGGGCCCGGTAATCTGTACCCAGTCCCCCCCCTCTCGGTGCCCCTGATGATGGGTCCACAATACAGCTGAGGTAGTCGCAGTATAAGGCTGGGGTCCCTCAGATGATGTAATGTGGACTGTGCCACCAGAATATGATACAACGCTGGGAAGCTGGTGGCACTCTACAGTAGATATAGCCACGATGTTATGGTAGAACCTCAGATGCTGCAGTGCAGACTGGGCTGCTGGGATGTTATTCGGCACAAGACACAACAGACTCGGGACTGGAGATGCTGAAAGATCACAACTCTATGGAACCGGAAACACGTATAAGATGCTATCACCGGCATCTGAGCAACGCAACAGCAGGAAAGAAAAAGGAGGAGGCACCAATCCAGTCCTGGCAGAGATGACATAAAGCTGAATGGGAGGACTTCATGAGTTGACAGAGCGCTGTGTCCATCTTCCAGTAACAGGCCTAAGAGATCTGCCAGGAGCATCATTGTCCAACACGATGCAGCGGCGGCTTGTGACATTTGCAATGTTCATTCACCCTAAATAGTATGGCAGTTTAATCACATCGAGATAATAACTGTGAATGTGCGCCGACCCCGTGTTTTGGTTTTGGATCTGTTATCTCCTTCAAGGTTTTGGAACTGGATTTGCTTTTACAAACCCACCTTTGCGTGTTTTGGTTTAGGTTCTGTATTTTTTCTAAAAAATCGTAAAAACGGCTTAGATCACATAATGTGGGTCTGTTTCTGTTCCTACAGTATTATTAACCTCAATAACATTTATTTCCAGTAATTTCCAGTCAATTTTGACCACTTGACAGCTCACAATATTGATTTCATCCAGTTTAGGCCAAAAGGTTGCATCGAGCTAGCTGGCTGACTAAGCGACTGCAGTGGACGGCACTACCGTGGCAGTTCAGCTTCCAACATGGCAGAGAGTGGCACTGCAGTGATAGACAGGATGGCATTTTAATAAACTCTAAAATTAAAAATGTTAGGCAGCAATGCCCGAAACAGCACATAATGCAAAGAAAAGAGGTGCAAGATGGAATTGTCCTTGGGCCCTTCCACCCACCCTTATGTTGTATATATTAAACAGGACATGCACAAACCAATCGCTTCAGCGACAGGCAGTGGTGGGCTGGGCTGGGGGCAGGGTGCCATGTGCCCCCCGGGCCGCGGGCAGTCTGTGTCTCTGTGACACAGACTGCACTGTGTGTGTAGTGCTGACTGGATGGACTTCGGTCAGCACTACACAGTGACAAACACACAGCCGCCGCCACCGGCAGCTGTGTGTTTGTTTTGATCAGCAGCCAATGAGAGTCTGTCAGACTCTCACCGACTGCTGCTGTGCCCACTGCAGGAGCCACTCCATCTTCTGGCTCCTGCAGTGGGTAATGGGAGAGACGTCATGACATCTCTCCCATAATGCAGAGTGCGCCGGCCTGGGAGGACAGAAGGAGGAGCGGATGGCGGCGGCGGGAGCGGGGATTCAGGTAAGTGTTTTTTTTTCTATTACGTGTGACTACTGGGGGGGGAGACCACTAGTGGGGGCACTACAAGGGGAGACCACTACTGGGGGCACAACAAGAGAGGGGGGACTACTACTGGGGGCATTACAAGGGGGGGAATACTACTGGGGGCACTACAAGGGGGGGACTACTACTAGGGGCACTACAAGTGAGGGGACTACTACTGGGGGCACTTCAAGGGAGGGGACTACTACTAGGGGCCACTACAAGGGGGGACTACAAGGGGGGGAATACTACTGGGGGCACTACAAGGGGGGACTACTACTAGGGGCACTACAAGTGAGGGGACTACTACTGGGGGCACTTCAAGGGAGGGGACTACTACTGGGGGCACTACAAGGAGGGACTACTACTGGGGGCACTACAAGGGGGGGCTGCTACTGGGGGCACTACAAGGGGAGGGGACTACTACTAGGGGCACTGCATAGGGGGGAGGAGACTACTACTAGGGGCACTGCATAGGGGGGAGGGGACTACCACTGGGGGCACTGCATCGGGGGACCATTGCTGGGGGCTCTATATAAAGGGCAATACTGGGGGTACTGCATAGGGGGAGACTACAACCGGGTCCACTATTTAAGGGGCACTGCATAAGCGTTACAACTATTGGGGGCACTGCATGGGGGGTGGACTGCTACTGGGGGCCTATATAAGGGGCACTGCATAGGGGGTACCACTACTGGGGGCATTATATAAGGGGCTTACTACTGGGGGCACTATATAAGGGGCTTACTATTGGGGGCACAAAAGGCACTGCAAATGGGGGACCACTACTGGGGGCACTGTATAAGGGGCTTACTACTGGGGGCACTAGGGGTACTGCACAGGGGGACTACTACTGGGGGCATTGTGTAGGGGGGATCACTACTGGGGGCACTACTGGAGGCCTGCATAAGGGGATCCTCTCCTGGGGCACAGGGCACATGGGCACCACTACAGGGGGCTGCCCCTAATCTTTATTTTTACTTTACATTAATCCCATATGGACCTGCCTCCTCCCTGGAACACTTGAGGGGGCGGCACTGTAGCATGCTACTCCTCTGCCAGGGCTGCCTGCATGCATTTGCCCCCCAGGCTAAAAGTTGCCAGTCAGCCCCTGGCAACAGGGACTGCCAATTGTGGCTGCAGTGATTGGTTTGTTTGGTCTCACACAAAACAAGCTACCAACAGGCAGCTGATGTTGCTGGCAATAATCTCTCCATGCACAAACTGGCTTTACAGAGGCAAGATGTTGCAACCATCATCATCCGATTCCTCACCCTAATCAGTGTGTACATTATCTTCACAGAATATTAAATCGTCCCCACTGGAATCCACCATTACAGCGTCAGTTACCTGTGTAATTTTTTTATGGCGGTAAAGGTCTTTCTTGTGGAATTTGTAGTTCATTTTGATGAACATCATCTCTTCCACATTTTGAGGAAGTAACCTCCTATGCAGATCACTGACAAGGTCCCTGGCTGTGCTGAAAACTCTTTTGGAGTACACACTGGAGGGTAGACTGCTCAAGTAAAGCAAAGCCAGTTTGTGCAAGGCCCTCCAAATTGCCTTTTATTCCTGCCAGTAGTCAAACGGACTGTCTGACATGCCTATTTGGACACAATCATTAAAAGAGTCCTCAACCATTCTTTGAATGGTGACCGTATCAGATAAAGTCATGGTAGAGGTCTCATTAATTGTATTCAATTCTTTTAGACCCGACCAGATGTCAAAACTTGGTTGTGTTGATTGCATCACCGGTGGGTCTTTTTTTGGGAAAGTTTAGTGTTTTCTTGGCAGCTGCACTTGCTGGAGAAACTGAAGGAGGAGCCATTGCTGTATCACATGTTGCTTGAGCTGAGAATTTGCTTACCAACAGTTCTTTGTATCTATTCAGATCTGTGTCCATTGGGAAGAAAGACATGATGCATGACTTTAACCTAGGATCCAGTACGGTCGCCAAAATGTATTGATCCGATTGGAAGAGCCTGACAACCCTTGGATCCTGGCTAAGCGAATAAAGGACTTGATCTACAAGTTTGACATACTGAGCGGAATAGCTTTGTTTCAGCTCCTCCTTCAGTTTCTCAAGCTGCTTTTCTAACAGTCTAATTAGGGGAATTACCTGACTCAAGCTGGCAGTGTCTGAACTCACTTCACAGGTGACTATTTCAAAGGATTTCAGTGCTTTGCATAACATGGATAGTATTTTCCACTGAGCTTGAGTGAGGTAAATTCCCCCTCCTCTTCCTATGTCATAATTCATTGTGTAGCTTTAGATAGCTTTTGCTGTTCCTTCATCTGCTGAAGCATATAAAGCATGAAGTTCCACCTTGTAACTACCTCTTGCTTTAGCTGGTGACAGGGTTAATTCATCATTTCTGGCTGCAATATTTTACATGCACCTGTTAAATGGCAAAAATGTCTAAAAATTTTGCGGGACACAGAGAGCATCTCCTGCATGGCTCTGTCATAAAAATAAATTGCACCACCAAGTTGATTGTGTGTGCAAAACATGGGACATGTTGGAGATCACCCTCCTGTAATGCTCTCACAATATTGAGGGTGTTGTCAGAAATCACAAATCCCAAGGAGAGTCCAAGTGGGGTGAGCCATTTTGCAATAACTTTCTTGAGTTTTTCTAAGAGGTTGTCAGCGGTATGCCTTTTAGTGAAAGCGGTGATACACAGAGTAGCCTGCCTCTATATTAGCTGCTGTTCCTCAGATACTGTTGGTAGCACTGAAAGCAATACATTCACCCAGTGGGCTGTTGCATTCATGTAATCTTGGCGTTTTGCCCTGTTCCAGTTGTACACATATCTGTGATTATGTTGACAGTAGGTACAACAGTAGTTTGGAGGACACTAATTACATTTTTTTTAACGTCCCTGTATAGGCTGGAAATTGATATTCTAGTGAAGTGAAATCTAGTTGGGATTTAGTAGCGGAGACACAGGACCTCAATTAACTGTCTAAAATCCATTGCACTAATGGCAGATATTGGGCGCACATCTAATACCAGCATAGATGTTATGGTGTCAGTGATCCACTGTGCAACTGGGTGACTGCTGTCATACTTGCTTCCCCTTGCAAAGGATTGTTTAACAGTCAATTGTTTTTTTGAACTACTACTAATAGTCTTCCTGGACCCCTTCTCGAATGAAGATCCACTCCCAGCAGCAGCAGCAGCAGCAGCAGCCTCAAGGATTCTTTTGAAGAACCCAGGATAGGGGAGGACTGAGTTAGCCTTATCAAATTGGTTGCAGGACTAGTTTTGACCATGATTGAAGATATTGTTGATGAAGGTGTTGGTGGTGAAGATGCCAGGTGCTTGGATCTAGCAGAGAGAAGGGAGCTAGATGATGTTGCACTATTTTTTGTTACTATTTTATCCATTTCTGAAACTTGTAAACACTTTTGATGGATGCACTGTAGATGATGTAACAAGTAGGAGGTTCCTAGATGATTAAGGTCCCTACCTCTACTTACTTTGGCATGACAATGGGTACAGATGGCTTGACACTTGTTAAGTAAAAAAACATCAACAATGTATCCAACTAGTTTGGAAACATTAATAACACAATGCAGCGCTAGTTACACTGGCTTGACAATTGTTATCCGGATTTGGATAGAAATGATTCCACACATAAGAAGTGGATTTTTTTTGTTTTATGCCCAGGCATGACAATTGGTTTTTCCTTTTCATGGGCAACAACTGTTTTCACTGGGGCCTGATTTATACAAACATTATCCTCATCATCAAGTTCCTTATTAGCGTCAGCTACACAAATATCCTCCTCATCCTGGTGCACTTCCACAGAAGCATTCTCAAATTTTATATCAGCATGTTGACTTGTGCTGCTCATCCCCAAATTTGCAGAGGATGCACAAGTGGTGAAAGGAGGCTGCTCTTTGAGTACAATTTTGGAAAGGTCAGGCTCACACATGGCACCTGTCGACACACTTCAACTCTCCTCAGGGATTTGGGACTTTTCTGAGTGCACAGTTGGTTGCTGTAACTTAACGATATCATTTTTTTTTAAACATCTACAGGGAGGAGGGCTTACAACATAACACAAAAGGCAGAGCCACCAGTCAGTGGTTCCACTTAATTATAGGGGGAACACTTTAAGTATTGTGACACTGTAAGTGGAAATGCAGTGTAATATTCATAAAAAATATTGTGACACTAAGGGGTAAATTTACTAAAGTGAGAGTTTTTAGAAGCAAGTTTTAGAAGTGATGTTGCCCAAAGAAACCAATTAGATTCTAGCTATTATCTTCTAGATGGTGCTAGTTAAATGTTAAATACTGTAGAATGATTGGTTGCTATGGGCAACATCACTTCTAAAACTCATTTGTAAAAACTCTCACTTTAGTAAATTTACCCCTTAGTGTCACAATATTTTTTATGACCATTACACTGCATTTCCACTTACATTGTCACAATACATGTTAAATATTACACTGCATTTCCACTTACAGTGGCACAATACATGTATGAATATTACACTGTGTTACCATTTACAGTGTCACAATACGTGTTGAATATTACACTGCATTTCCACTCTGTAATGGGAGTGCAAAAAATGGTTGCTGAAAGCCATGTTGTGTGCAGTGATTTTATGAATGTATCAGGCATCAGATAATGGTCAGGCATTAGATAATGGTCAGACATTAGAAGGTGGTCAGACATTGCTTAAGGTGTTTTTGACAGAGAGAACCTAAGAAGGGACAAAGGGCTAGATTCAGACCCGGTCGCTATATGCATTCACATGCAGCCGTCAGCTGCCAAAGTATGCAAATCCTGCGATTGCACAGCAAGACATTAGCACACCCACTATGTCTTGGCATGTGATCGTGGTATGTTTTTAGATGCCCACCAGCATGTCATTAGATGCCCACTTCCCTTAGTAACACATTATTTCCAGGAAGTGTATGCAACAACCCATACGCAGCACTTGTGGTTGACCATACCCTACCGTGAGTGCTGCAGTGTGTAATACAGCCATGTGACGTGTACTATGACACTGTCTTAATTATGCACACCCTTGAAATGCCATGTTAATGCCCAGGCGCGCCTGTGTTTGCACCACCACACCTCCATTTCCATCGACCTCCCCCTGTCACAACCCACAAATGGCACATTGTGTCACTCAAACTTGCGGGCTGTCTGTGTACTCGCTACGATCGCTTCCAGATCGCAGAGACTGGTTTGCACATTGTGTCTTATATGAATGCACAGATTGTGAAAACCAGCCAGTAGGGTGCTAACCAAGCTTAGCGACTGGGTCTGAATCAGGCCGAAAGATCACTGTTACCAGACATACTTAATCCTGAATCAACATGGTCTTACCTTAAGTTAATCTAGATCCACACTATAAAAATAGTTAAGATTTCCAACATTCATAATTGAGGCAACACTGCCCCCTACTGTTTATTGATGTTTATGTATATTTCCAAATATGACCTTTATACCTGTTCAAATGCTTATGTAGGAGTTTTTTCTCCTATATAAGCTGTAATTTATCAGTATAGAATCAGCCTATGCTTGATGTACAAGATTCCAGCTCCAAGGTGTTGGAGGGGCTCCTGGGAATTAAACCATTGATGTTCTGAGTAGAGCAAGCAATTTAAGTGTTTATTATAATTTACTTTCTCTTTTACTTGTAATAAATGTCTTTTTAACTGATAAATGTTTGTGTGGCTTGATTAACATCTTTGTATTTAAGAATCTTATCTCATTCCAATGAGAACATTAATGGTGTCAGAAGTGGGATACAAAAGGGTAATAGCTGTAAATCTGCTTAGGATGTGTAGCTGGTGGTTAGGGTTGTTGAAACCCATTGTGAATTTTCTTCATGGTTGAGCAGTTTGGATACTGTTGTCCTGAAAAGAATGTTCCTCTGTCTCATTCTAATGAGGGAGGTGTGATCTGATCAGTCACAGAGTTTATGTGCATGTTGTATGTTTATGGTCTTTGTGTTACTGAAACAAACAAGGAAAAATGCATTTTAAATTTAATAAATATTTAATATTGTAAAACAGAAATTGGAAACTCAGCTGTCTGGTTTTCAGAGAAATATGAACAAACATTATGTTGAGACAGAACAATGAAATGTTGATGTCTAAAGGGATGCCCTTCGTTGATGCTGTAAAGGGGGGAGGGAGTGTAGAATTTAGGCAGAAAAATGCAGCTGTGATAAGAACACCTCTCTCAGGGGTAAATTTATCAACATTCGTGTTGGTCCCGATTTGCATTTTCGGGTGATAATATCACTTGTTTGCAAATCGGGAATTTACTATCATTAAAGTCAGGTGATTTATTCATTTTTTTTCAGCTTGAAATTGGGCGGTTTAATGCCACAAATTTGGCAGTTTTGAACAATAGATATGATATCACCATCAGTTAAATTCAGAAGTACCTTTCACTTATTTAATACAAATCGGGAATTTATCATTATTTGTTTTGCTAAAGTCACCCATTTTACACTGAAATAATGGACTCAATGTAAGTTTTCAATGTACCACCTCCTGAGCTGTGAGTTGTCATTCAACATACACATATCAGTGTGATTTTTTGTATGTTTCTGAATGGAACGTGTGTTATAAGGGTTAATTTAAAAAACAATAACGTGTAGTCCCCACCCAAAAGGCTAGCCAGCCCCGGACTTGCCAGTCTGTCCTGGTACTTAAAATTATGGGAACAAAATGTTCATCAGGCTTTAGGGCCAGTCCTGGTTTTAATTATAGGGGGAAAAAAATTGTGTAGGGGTCCCCCTATAATTAAATCAGCACCAGACCCTTTCTAGCGGGGGGCTGATGCCACAGCCAGGGGAATCCTTTCACTGGGCCTCACAGCCACAACATCAGTCCTGACCGCTAGTCAGCCCAGGCCAGGGATCCCTTGCCTAGGCTGATAGCCCGGGGCTATCCCGGCCACCCTAGGGCGGTGGGTGGCGGGCTGATAGTGTATGTAGTGTGTAAAAAAATAGATTTAACAACATTGTCTTTACAGTGGAACTACAGGTCCAAGCAAGCCTCCCCCGTGCCAAAGGGATGGCATGCTGGCACCTGTAGTTCCACTGTAAATTACAATAGTTTAGAACTGTATGCCACATTATTAGCCCCGTACCCACTGCTCCAGGGGTGCAGGGAAGAGCCCCGGGCTTCAGCCTAAGCCTTGGGTTTTGGGGGAGAGGAGGAACCATTTCTTGGGGGTGTCCCCACCTCCCCTGAGATCCCCAGCTTGGCTGACTGGCATTGGGTGCTAATGCTATGGCCATGGAGACCCGGTGATAGGGTCACCTGGCTGTGGCATTACATCCTGGTCAGTTTGGGTCCAGTGCTGGTTTTAAATATAGGGGGACCCTTATGCATTTGTTTTCACCTATATTTAAAACCAGGACAGGCCCTGCAACCAGGTGCTGGTTCCTAAGTTATCCAGAATTTTCCCGTAGCAAAAGAGATTTCTCTCCTGAGTTTGACATTAGTAAGTTTACAAGTGGAGAAAAATGCCCAAACTCTCCAGAGAATGCTAACTCGACCAAACTCGAATCTTAGTAATATACTCCTATCAGTCAATGGTTTTAAATCGGCTGAAAGATGCACAGTCACCAACAGCAATTACCAGAGCTGACATGTCAATTGCTGAGGAGTTCAAAGCAGAGGAATGGATTGTGCATAACAGAGGGATGCAAAATCAGACTTTGATACATGGACGATGATACAAGAAAGGATACGCATGAAACACCAAGGCTCGTACGTTGTACCAGTTATATCACAGCTGACTGCTGGGCTTGTCAAGTTTAAACCATTGTTGTCAACAATAACAGGACTGGATTACAGTGCTGCTTGCACCATTAACGAATTGTTATGGACTCCTTCTGTAGCGATGCAGCCATCTTTTCAGACTGTCAGACAGACAAGTGAAGAAAAGGAACTACCCCTACTGCAAATAGGTGGGAGACCAGTTCAGGTGGCAGAGTCATACTGTATGCCAAATTAAAAGAAGACCAGCGGCAACTTGTGTGGTTCACAGATGGATCAGTCACGATGACAATGCAAGGACACTGCTGGACAGTACAGCATTCCAGCCAGTAACACAAGAACTGTTGTATGAGAGCAGTGAAGTTGGATCAAACCAATATGCAGAACTGCGAGCTGTGCTGATAGAAACACAAAGTCCTATAGTTCTCTGCACAGACAGCTGGGCCATGTTGCATGGCTTAACCACTTGGATGCCGACATTGTGGCAGAACAACTGGCAAGTCCACGGCACAGTAATCTGGAGTGGCACTGCCCTGTGCAAATGTAGGCCTGTGTCCGTGGGCCATGTCAATGCCCACACTGGACTAGATGACAATGAAGTTGCGGATGTATTGGTTCAAGGCAGAAGAGTGGCGCTTATGCCTGAAGAGCAAGGAGAACTGTACAAGCTGGGAGACTGGCCTCATGCGCAGTGTGGCCACAGAGGAGCAGAAGGCCTGTGTGCCTGAGCCCAGAGAAAAACAATTCCTGTGAAACAGTTGATGGCAAGAAACATCATAGAGAAATGGAAGAGGTCAGCTGGTGGATTACAAGGAAAACCTAACCAAAGACATGGGCTCTATATACAGAGGAGAACTAGCAGGACAGGTGTGGCAGATAGCTATTATTGGCCCTGTGCCCACTGTACATGGTGGGTCAAATTCTGCGGCACTGCGGCGGACACCTACTCTTTGGTGCTTGTCGCTCACCCTCTGTACATGCTAATACACATGCCCATAGCCTGAATGGTGTACAATTCATCGCAGACATAGCGCTATGCAAAGTCCTGTGAGCTACTGTATGAAGCAGCTGATGTTACATTCCAACAAGCCTTATTCCAAACCATGGGCAGAGACAATGCAGAACACTGTCATGTTTGACTAAGACAAAGATCTTTGAGACATTTGAGAAACTGTAAAAAACAAACACAGCACAGAGTATACTGGATGGCCATTTGCATTTCTTACTATCCACACTGCCAGTGTGAATGAGTTCATGTTTTGTTTAGAGAATTGAGAAGGTTGAAGTTATATAGATTAGATATTACAGTATAGTAGTTGATTAAAGAAAATGTTTATTTTGTTTGTTTAGTAAGAATTAACAAGGGTTAAGGTGCAGATTTTGCAGTTACACTGAAACATTTAAGTAGAAAATTAAATTTATAGAACCGATGTATTATGTTGTATTAGAAATTGAGACTCACCCTGTTTCTTCCCTCTTTCTGGATGTATTATCAATATTATAAAGGAAAGAGGAAAGGAATCTGTATATGGTGCAAAAATTTTAAAATATAACCTTTATTCTATTACTTAAAATCATACAAAAGCAAAGCAAAGTATTTGGTTAAAAGTATAGAGAAATATATATGTATAGTATGAAAAAAGTTATTAAAATAAAAGAATATATATGTGTGTCTTGTTCTAATATCTCTCAATAAAGAGTTAAATCAATACTCTAATATTGATGTCTGGTCTTATTGTTATTTAAATAATATATGCATGATCGCACCAGGATATAGGATATTAAACTGCTATTCCCATACCAAAAATATGGCAGAATAACTCCAACTAGTTAGAGAGTGTTGTCCATTATCAGAACAGCCGTGTATCCCATATACTCATATGTTATATTAAAACAGTTCTTCACTGTCTATATCAGATACAATTCTAACTTAATTGAAAAGGATACAGTTGCAGCTATTACATTCCAGACTTTATCAAAATCATGCAACTCTTTGCTCAAATAAATACTCAATGATAATATATCAGGTATTCAATAAATATAATTGTGATGTATATATAGAATAGTGATTTATGCAATAATCCTCAGTATCAGTAATAACATATCAGGCATAAATGGGCAGGATATACTATATAAGATTGCAAATCATGCAATCTTATGAAAATACGATAGTAATTTATACAGTGATCTTGAATTACAGCATATCCTGTATTTACTATAAGGGATTGTAGTTCATATAATCCTATAGGAATCCAGTACTGCAACACTAGTGTATTTGTTGATGGTTAAATTGTATGGGGATAGCTTGTATTGTAGCTAGGAATTACCACCAGGTAATTGGTAAAGTATAAAACTCGTGTCTTTCACTTTATTCAAATAGGTATAGAGAGTAATGAATGATCTCCTAATGAATAAGTGTAAACTGAGATATTGAGGTATTCAATTTAAATCAGTGACTATCGTAACACTACTTCAATAGGACCCCATGGACAGAGCACAGCACAGCCTGCCTAGATAGGACAACACAGCCCAGCAACAGCAAACCCCTTGATGGGCAACACAGCACACCCCTGCACATCACTGTATTGGACAACACAGCCCTCCCTCAACGGAGCTTAGCACGGGCACCAACACACAGCCTGGACTCAGCAAGCAAATCATCACTATGGGGAGGGACTTATATACAACCCAAAACCCGTGAGAATCAAGACATTTTGCCTCCTTTTGTGATCCGAGTCAGGCGGGAAAATCCGAGCCGGACTCGGATCCCGGCCCGGATCGTGAAGTTTGTGTCGGTCCTGTTCTCTAAGAACTGGACCCGCTCATCTCTAATCATAACTGTCTGCACAACTTCTAGCTGGATGCAGATACAAGACTCACATTTTCATCAGCGATCTGATTACACCTTACACTGGAGACCACTTTGTAGTCACAGTTTTTAAACTTCAGAGATCAATCAATAATTACACAAGAGTTGGTCTTACAAGAAGGTGGCACAGGGTACGCTACAGACTAATAAAATACAATCGGCCTATTTATCAGACTAGAAATTGTGGTCAAACTGGCCCTTTTCTTAGTGCTTCTATTTCACTAAGCAATTACATATGGTCCTCTGAATGCGTTGTACTGTATGTAAGTAACAATTAGGAGACCATCACATGAAATTGTATAGAACATTGCATGGAAGCATAGTAGCTTCAGAATGCCATGGAATCTAAAATGGAGTTGGACACAGTGTAGATAGGAGAAAGGAAAAGATTTTTTCAACCCTGCGCCTCAATAGATTGACAGCAGCTGGTTATCCTTGAAAGGAGTACAACACCAACGCTTTAATAATACATGTATCAAATCTATAAGGGAAACCAGTGCTGTAGTTATATTTGATCAGTGTATAACATAGCAGTTCAATAAACAGTATGCAGTCGGGAAGCCAGCGGACCTAATCCCGACAGCCGGCTTCCCGACTGCTTAATCCCAGCGAGGGTTAAATGACAGGCATCTAAATCTAGACGCCTGTCATTTTACCGATGCCGGGAGACCGACGCCCGGTATCCCGATCGAAGGGACGCCGGGTGCCGAGTGCGGATAGGGGGTTGGGGGCAGGTTAGGTTTAGGGTTCCAGGGGTGTACTTAGGGATAGGCACCCCCCTGGGAGGTTAGGGTTAGGCTAGGGGGAGGGAGGGTTAGGCACCCCCAGGGGGGGAATTTAGGGCTAGGCACCCCCCCTGGGGACTTAGGTTTAGGCGGCGGGGAAGGGGGGGTAGGTTTAGGCACCCCTAAGGGAGGGTTAGGGTTAGGGGGTAGGGTTAGGTTAGACAATACTTACCTTGGATGATCGAGATTTCCTCCTCTGCCGGGATGCCGCTGTCGGCATTCCAACCTCCGGGCATGGGTCCGGTGGTAAATCATACCGATTCTCAATAAACAACACTACACTGTACAAATGTGAATTCCTTACTTTTCTGTGCTTTAGGAAAATTGGGCTGACACTTACATATATTTTCTCACCCGCGTGCCTAGAAAGATTTCTTTAACTCGTCTGCTTGAATAATAATTCACTCATTATGGGTTCAAATAACACTTATGTGCATGCTCGCATTCTAACAAAGGTTTCTTTAGGTTCTTAATCGACCTGGTAATTATCTATTATGCGTACCACAGAAAACTTACAATCTATTTCTCACCCATGTGCACATAAAGGTTTATTTTTTCTTGCTTCACATGTGTAAATCAGTGCAGATTTTAAGCCTTATAATATACGAGAAAACCAAATTCCTTTTCAAGGAATTTATTCACATATATAAAAAATAAACAATAAACAAAAATAAGTCCATAAAAACAAACTCGAGTCTCCTTGATGGTTAAAAAGAGAAACAAATACCAGAGTCATGTTGGTTCGGCTGTGCAAGATCCCCGCGCCTCATATAACGGATGACTAGTTGTTTAGAGCACAAGCTGGTCTCACAGGCAAAACATCCAGTGTGTTCCTTGTAGCTTCAGCGCGTTTCGGAGAGTGTTGTGCACTAAAAACTATTGATGTGTCAGTTTTCCTGAAAACCGAACACACCTGAACTTTGGGGTTCTGAGTAGTAGAGTCCAGTCTCTGATCACTTTGGGGTTCCAAGTAGAAGAGTCCAGTCTCTGATCACTTTGGGGTTTTGAGTAGAATAGTCCAGTCTCTGATCACTTTGGGGTTCTGAGTAGAAGAGTCCAGTCTCTAATTACTTTGTGGTTCTGAGTAGAAGAGTCCAGTCTCTGATCACTTTGGGTTCTGAGTAGAAGAGTCCAGTCTCTGATCACTTTGGGGTTCTGAGTAGAAGAGTCCAGTCTCTGATCACTTTGGGTTCTGAGTAGAACGGAGTTCCGGCTCGGGTTTGCTGTAAGTTTGGATTTAAGATTTAAAACCAAATCTCGGTTTTGGATTGTATGTAAACAGGTCCAAATTACATGATTTTAGCTGTGTTCAGCAATTTTAAAGAAATCCAAGATCAAATCCAAATCTGAACCAGAAACCCTTTAGGGTAGTTTTGCCAAAACCAAAACTATAACATTTGAGGGTGGTTTTGCCAAAACAAAACCAAAACACGGGGATCTGCGTGCATCTCTAATAGAAACCCTTTGCCTGATGTACATCCCTGTATCTGATTATGCAAGGACTGAGACTCTCACTTTATATGTCTTTAGATGCAACCATTGGAACTAGCACCTTCCCATGCTGGGTGCAGGTTCTCTGTCTCTGTCTGAATGTGGCCCTCAATGTAAGTGATCAAGCTTCTGAGTTCGTAACCAGTACAGCGAGATGCCCGTGACACTTCCATAACACGTACATCTGTGCGACCGGAATAGCCGCCTCCCAGTCACTGCCCAGCACAATTCTAATACATTTCTGAGATTGTGCGTCTCAATTGCTACTGCGACTTTGTACATACACACAGTACTGTTTAAAAGCATCGACCATTTGTGTAAAATATCTGCATTTAATTCGACTCAGAGTCAGGTGCCATAAGTGTGACTAAAGTGTTGATCTTCTTACCTGCAGGTAGATGGCTGGGAACTGAAAAAAGAAAGATCAAATATTAGTTTTCAAATTCGGTCTCTCAGGTCACCCTGCCGTTTTTTGACCTAAGCTGCAAAAGTCTGATTATGGGGGGAAATCAATTACAGGCGAAAGTGATACATTTTCATGGGTGTTAAAACTCATTGCGCCACGGAATCCAGAGCAATTCATAATTGCTCTGGCGCAGTAACAGCTCATGGGAAATCAGCTGTCCCCACGAGCGGCTTCGGAGCAGTGACAAGAGTGCGCATGTGCGACCTACAGATCATGCATGCGCACAAGAGCCCCGACGTCTGGCGGAAGGAGCTGGGCAGGGGCAGAGGGATCTGAAAGGATGTGAAGATGGCAAATACTACCGCACTCAAGCTCCAAAAATATTGCCCCCGGACCTACCCACCCCCGCCAAGCACTGCCCCCGCAGTGCCGACCTGGCTGCCTCCTGGCGGAGGAGGCAGCCAAAAGGTCAAAACTATGACTTAAATTAGGGGTGCATAAAAATGCCTGTAAGTATATATGTGTATCTTTTTAAGCAAAAAACCTTCAAAAAACAACTCTAACACACACCTGTCCCATTCATACAGCACCACCATATACATGTCCCACATCAATTAGCCCATTTTCCACATTTTCTCCCCAAAAATGAGATGTCATTATTGGCCAAATTAAGATAATTCAAAAATTCTAAATGGCCAATTAATCATTAGGTAGGGTGTCCCAGTGGTTCTGAACCAAGTCCTGACATATTTTTACTTAAAATAGGGATTTTCCCCATGTATTTACCTGCCTAGAGGGTGGTGAAAAAAATTTGCTTTAAATCTAAAGGAGAATTTTCACGAGTTAACTTCACCTGCAATTGAATAGGGCGATAACCAAAAGTGAAAAGTTTTCACACGAAAGCGTGTTATTGCACCTACAGTAATTGCCTTCCACCCTATGTATACCCAAGTCACTGTTCTGTTGCTATTATACTGTACAGTATCAGGCTCAGCCAGCAGGTGGGCAATAAAGGTTACTGTACTCCCAACATTTGTCTTGTTCAGGTACCTCCCTTTGGACCCCAATTATGAAAATATTTTCAGAATGTTTTTCTAACATGCAAAAGGGAATCGGTATGAAATATCGCTGGCCGCATGGCCGGCAGTTCGATTCCCGGCAGCGGCAGCCCGACAGCTCAACAGATCCCGGCAGCGGAAGCCCCACAGCGCTGGAAATCCTGATCGTCCCCAGCTAAGTACTAACTATCCTAACCAAACCCCCTAACCCTAACCCTCCTTAGGGGTGCCTAACCCTAATCCCCCCTGCAAGTGCCTAACCCTAACCCCCCCTTCACTGCTGCCTAAACCCTAAGTCCCCCCCGAGGGGTGCCTAACCCTAACCCTCCCCCTACCCTAACCCTCCCGGGGGGGGTGCCTAACCCTAAGTCCCCCGGGAGCCCTAAACCCAACCCTCCCCCCCGCGACTGTCCGCTCGCAATGCCCGGGATCTCTTCGATCGGGATGCCGGGTGCCTGTCTCCCGGCATCAGGAAAATGACAGGCTAGATATAGACGCCTGTCATTTATCCCACGCCGGGATAAAGCAGTCGGGAAGCCGGCTGTCGGGATTACGTCAGTTGGTTTCCCGATTGCATCCCATGCAAAAGGACTGTTGCTGCATGCATGTGGGAAGGTTGATATTTATCTCCAGAACATGACATAAAATCCAATTTTTCAGCTATACATAACCTATTTAATAATTAATGAGGTGTCTGTTTCTAAACCCTGTCTCCAAAACCCCTCAAGTTTCCAGATCCAACCATGTGTAATAACTGTAGATTTTTCAAAAAAAGCAAAGTACATATATAAAGTCAATGGAGGAAGTTGTCAACATAGAATTTCACTTCTAAGCTACAAGTAGTCCTACAGTATATATAGAGTACACTTTCATATTAACATTCTGCTAATACCAGCCTTTGGCCCCTGAGTTTTTCCTCCATTGAAAATTAAAAATGACCAATCAAATCTCCTCATTTTCTTTTCTGTCAAGTGAGGAGAGTAATAAAAGGTATGCGTTAGTAAAAGTGCCGATTTTTCATAATTTTTTTTTTCAACAGAGGATATGTAAAATAGCAAATTAGGGAGACCATGAAATTGGACTGTCTTCTTCTTTAATCTCTTCACTACTAAGGATGAGTGGGACTCGGCCTCAGAACTTCATGGGGTCAAGGAAATAGAGAAGAGCAGTGAAGTGTGCTCTCCTCTAACCTGGCTCCCACAGACTCAGGGTACCCTTTTTTGAGTCACCACTGCACTACCTGTATCTGTCTACTGCTTACTGGATAGACATCCCCATGGGGCATCACTGCCCTGGTCCTGTCATGCCTTTACGCTGCCCCCGAGTAAGGACAGCCAACAACCATGTATGGTTAGTATCCACTGATGGTCTGACATTGATGTATGCTCACCATTGGTGAACGTCAGCTGTGGCAGTCCGATTACTGAAAGCCTCCAGAACATGTTGATGCAATAAAATTTACATGTAGACTCTTTAACCACTACTTTGGACTTAAAGACTTCTACAGGTTGGCAAAATAAATGGAGAAGGTTATTTTATTCCCAAATCAGTCACTCACCTTCTCATTTACTGCCTTTAGCTGAGGGCTTAGACAGATCACACGGAACAGTACTGCAACAGAGAGTGTATATTGGTCATTTTCTGATGGATACATACAGTACACACAATTTTATTTATGTATTTATTTTAAAGAACAGAATATAGCACTGAGTGCCATTCATTTTGCTATACTTACATGAGTAGGAGGAGCTAAGGCTTTACATCATAGGTAAATGCTGGAGCATGCTATTTTTCCAAAAACCTCTATGTGAATATCTTAGAAACCTTTCTCCTACTGTATTTATAAAGTTCCGACTTATTACACTGAGGGGCTCAATACGTATTACATATATATATATATATATATATATATATATATATGTTTTTTTTGTCATCTCACGGGTATGTGATTTCCAGTTCCATCCTGCAGACTACAACTCCCAATGTACATTCACCGTATTGTCGTTACCCCTAAATAATCGCAAGACGCTATTTAGCATTAGCTGTCGCACAATAAATAATTTCTTTCCAGCCCAACTGTGTTTCCAAAGCACAAAAAGTTCTTATTGCAACAAAAAGTAAGTTACACGCTATGATCTATCACAATTAGTGCAAAGACAATTAAATACAAAAGGTACAGCTTGATACATATGCATGCGCACCGGTCCCAGTAAACAGTCGTCACTCCAGAAACCTGTGGTCATCCAAGAAGAATGGCTACTGACTGGGACCGGGACACAGGTTATATACCCTAACAGATCATTATAACAACAATGTAGACAGACAAACATAATTCCATTGGTTCTTGGTCTTTGTAGTACACTGCAGTTCATAGGACAGTTCACTAGGGGTATGTCCCAATTCTCTACAGTCTCTTGAGATTACATTGTCTTTCTTTAATTGGTTTAAAAAACTAGCTAAAGGCACTACATTACAGAGTATACATTCTAACCAATAATTTCCTATAATCCATAACCATCGAACGCAAGATGCGCGTGTCAGTATAGTACCAAACATGCCATGTCTATTATGTTGTATACCAGTCCTGTCTTCCTCACTTGATACTCTCCTTTCTCCTTGATCAACCATGGCCTGCCCTAACCAGGTAGCCTCCTTCTACAACATCACCCTCATTTCTGCACTTGACTCCGTTGCCCCCTCCTCCTCTGTCCCCCTCCGTCAGTCCAAACCACAGCCTTGGCACTCCAAACTGACCCGGTTTCTCCAAAAATACTCGCGCACGGCCGAGTGCCTCTGGAGGAAATCGCGCTCCTTGGCTGACTTCCTTCACTTCAAGTTTGTCCTCTCTTCTTACAGCTCAGCCCTCTCCCTCACCAAGCAATCCTTCTTCCAGTCGCTCATCTCCTTTCAGTCCTCCAATCCCCGCCGCCTCTTTGGTACTTTCAACACCCTCCTCCGCCCCCCACCTCCACCCCTTCTATCCTACCTCACTGCATTTGACTTTGCCTCCTTCTTCTCTTCCAAAATTGAGGCAATTCGTCACAGTATATCCTCCAATCTCCCTGCTGCAACCCCACCTCCCCCACCAAATGCACCTCCTGGCCACCCCATCTTGTGCTCCTTCAGCCTCACCACAGGTGATGAGGTCCACTCCCTCATCTTGTCCCTCCTGCCTCAGCCATCTCTACCTCACCTACTTCCTGCACTCAGGTCCCTCTCTACACACTCTTGCCTCATGTTATCTGTCCATCTCCCCTCTCCCCTAGATTGTAATGTAATGTTCTGTGTACCCTTTACTGTATGTATGGCACTGCGAACCTCTTGTGGTGCCCTATAAATAAAATTTAAAAATAATAATAATAATACCTTAAATATCATATACATACATTTGACAACATAATTATATGCTTCTAAAACCTCTAATATTACGTTTAATGTGAAAGACCCTTTTATGAGTATGTGTATATTTCTGATTATATGTAAGTATGCGATGTGTGTCTACACGCAGCGCAAAAGGTGGCCGCTGTGTGCAGGGTTGTGTATAGCGCATCAGTGTCATGGATTTATATATATATATATACATATATATATATATATATATATATATAGCTTTATTCAGTAACTGGTATTATTGATATTATTTCTGTCTGAACTAAGTTACAAAGTGACAGACAAGGGAGTTGTTCTGATCAGAGATGGCCAGCAGATACTTGATGGAATCACAATGTAATCAAGCCTATTTGGAATGTAAATGCTAGTTCCTTTAGGCATACAATGATAGTCAGACTTAAAGACAATGTTTCATTCAAAACACTCATCTGCACCTCACAGTATGTGTGTGTTTTTCAATTACTAGTCACAGACATGTCCACAGGACTTGTCTCCCAGCACTGGCCAAACCTTGCATTTTTAAATATATATAAAGTCTTTAAATACATATGTGTATCCGTGCGCATTTATTATGTAAAGACTTTAACAGTGTGCAGTAACACGGCAGATGTACACAATGCTAAATAGCGCCATACACAATGATATTATACTGACTACGCCAGATGGTCTCATGCAGACAACGCAAGCATGGCGTCTTCAGATATTTTCAAAGATCTGATCTCAGCCAATCATCCAGCTTCGACAATAGTCATTTGTGTATTTAAACGTATCTCATGATTTCATTGATTGATTGTAATTAGTATTACCTTTTTTTGGAGATGTTGTTTAGTTAAGGAAAGTTTATGGAGCATCAATGGCCTACTGTAGCCTACTGTTTACTTAGCACAGTACATTCTATCTCCTATCTCCTTTGATCACCCAGCCTTTTCTTAGCAGCCAGTCTAGTGTTTCTAGTGAATCCATGGGTCCTCCACATGTTGCAATGGGAGGGTGACATGGTAATCATGGTTTCCTCCTATTGGCCATGACATGCTTGGTATGCAGATCTTCGATCAACGTTCCACTGTGGCTTTCTCTGCAGCCGGATCTTCTATCTCAGGTCTGTGCCTCCATCTGTATCTGGCCCATCGCATTGCTCTTGACACCTCAGTCTTGAGTGCTAAAGGGTTCTCCAGGTCGGTTATTCACACTCTGCTGTATGCTTGTAAGCCCTCCTCTACAAGACGTGCCACTGCTTTGACAGATTTACTTCACTTGGTGTTCTGATAGGAATTTTAATCCCAGAGTGTTTACCTCTCTAGGGTCCCCTCCCTTCTGCAGGTGGGTCTGTATTTAGCCTTCTGCATTTATTCTTTGTGGGTGCAGGTTTCCACACTTTCTGGACCTTATTCAGAGGTGGCCGTACGGTCTACGACCGCACGGCCGCCTCGATGTTTTGCCAGTGCGCATGCGCATGAGGGAGCCGGCTTCCTCGTGCGCATGCGTGAGACCCGCTACGACTGACAGCGCCGGTCGTAGCAGGTCTCGATCCAAAGGGGGCGAGCTGTCGATGTTGATTGACAGCTCGCCCAGTTTGGAAGGCGGGCCGGGGTTGAGGCAGCCCAAACGGAGGCGTTCCCACTAGTGATGTCAGTGGAGAGCTTCCGGCTCTGACAGAGCCAGAAGCTCTCCGCGGCTTACGACAAGTGAGACCCTACCCTAGGGTCTCGTCGTAAGCCCCGATGGTCTTGATGGTCTCTGACCATCGCGACCATCACCCGAGCGGTCGTTAGAGCTGTGGGTGTTAACCCACAGCCTAACGCCCACAACAGAGGCGACCGGTCAGGATGCAAGTGGCCGCCCAGTTTCTGAGCGACCGCTTGCATCCTCCGGCCGCCTCTGAATGAGGCCCACTGTCCTCTTTCAGAGACAGATTGCTCTGATGCTTTATGTACAACTTTTCTTCAAGGTGTTCTCCTCTTTAAATATTGTTCCTCATCTCCTTGATCTTTGTCGTTCGTGCTTTGGGCTAATCAGCCATCGCCTTTTGAGTTCTTGAACTCTGTTTCACTGGGACTGGGCCATTCCTCAAACTTGGTCTTTGTAGTACACTGCAGTTCATAGGACAGTTCATTAGGGGTATGTCCCAATTCTCTACAGTCTCTTGAGATTACATTGTCTTTCTTTAATTGGTTTAAACTAGCTAAAGACACTACATTACAGAGTATACATCCTAACCAATAATTTCCTATAATCCATAACCATCGAACGCAAGATGCATGTGTCAGTATAGTACCAAACATGCCATGTCTATTATGTTGTATACCAGTCCTGTCTTCCTCACTTGATACTCTCCTTTCTCCTCGATCAACCATGGCCTGCCCTAACCAGGTAGCCTCCTTCTACAACATCACTCTCATTTCTGCACTTGACTCCGTTGCCCCCTCCTCCTCTGTCCCCCTCCGTCAGTCCAAACCACAGCCCTGGCACTCCAAACTGACCCGGTTTCTCCAAAAATACTCGTGCACGGCCGAGTGCCTCTGGAGGAAATCGCGCTCCTTGGCTGACTTCCTTCACTTCAAGTTTGTCCACTCACTTCAAGTTTGTCTACGACCGCACGGCTGCCTCGATGTTTTGCCAGTGCGCATGCGCATGAGGGAGCCGGCTTCCTCGTGCGCATGCGTGAGACCTGCTACGACCGACAGCGCCGGTCGTAGCGGGTCTCGATCCAAAGGGGGCGAGCTGTCAATGTTGATTGACAGCTCGCCCCGTTTGGAAGGTGGGCCGGGGTTGAGGCAGCCCAAACGGAGGCGCTCCCACTAGTGATGTCAGTGGAGAGCTTCCAGCTCCGACAGAGCCAGAAGCTCTCAGCGGCTTACGACAAGTGAGACCCTACCCTAGGGTCTCGTCGTAAGCCCCAAGCGGTCGTTAGAGCTGTGGGTGTTAACCCACAGCCTAACGACCACAACAGAGGCGACCGGTCAGGATTCAAGTAGCCACCCAGTTTCTGAGCGACCGCTTGCGTACTCCGACCGCCTCTGAATGAGGCCCACTGTCCTCTTTCAGAGACAGATTGCTCTGATGCTTTATGTACAACTTTTCTTCAAGGTGTTCTCCTCTTTAAATATTGTTCCTCATCTCCTTGATCTTTGTCGTTCGTGCTTTGGGCTAATCAGCCATTGCCTTTTGAGTTCTTGAACTCTGTTTCACTGGGACTGGGCCATTCCTCAAACTTGCGTAGGCTACTCACTGAGGACATTGTGGTCCCTGTGTTTTAGGCACCTGATTGTTCTATGGAGGGGGCCTCTTTGGTCATGGTGAGGGTCCTCTGAATTTTTGTGGATAGGACCTGGGATCTCTGTAGGATGGATCCCCTTTTTGTTCTCTACAAATTTCATAAATGGGAATGGCCGGTTACCACACGGACTTTGGCCAGTTGGCTCTGTTTGATTATTCATCACGCCTCAGCTGTGGTAGAACTCCCTGTTCCATATTTGATATTAGATAATTTCTCCAGATTGATAGGTACTTCTTGGGCAGCTCTCAAGGGGTGCCTCTGCTAAGCAGCTTTGTTGAGCAGCCCATACTTTCCTCCAGTTCTGTTCATTTAATATCGTTGCTACTGCAGATGTGGCTTTTGGCAAACAGGTTCTCAGTGCAGTTCTGGCATGTCCCCTCCCATAATGGGATAGTCTTGGCACATCCCTTGGTCTCTGCTTGTGTCCCCTATGGAGTGAAGAAGAAAAGGAGATTTATGTTCCTACCTGGTTAAATCCTTTTCTTCGAGATCCATAGGGTACACAGGGCACACATTCTAATGCGCCTGATTTGCAGAGTTTTTACTCTGCTTCCAGTCCTCCTTTTAGCATTTCTTGGTGTCTGACCCTTTATGTTTGTTTATGCCGGTCTTCCTTCTCCTCTTATTGTTCTGCTCCTGCCTTGGGCTTGCTAACTTAAATGGCCTTCTTGAGGCTGGGGCGGGGAATAGGAGAGGATCCAGGTCTGCTGGGAGAATGAGCTTAACTATTTGGTGCTGGAATCCTCCTGTTCCACCCTATAACCATGGTCTCTGCCTATGTCCCTATGGATCTCGAAGAAAATGATTTAACCAGGTAAGAACATAACTCTCCTTATTGGTCTCATGTCATGTCATGGTTCTTGGAAATCCCTTTGGAGAAGTCCAAGCAGGAATACTGGGCTATATGTATGTAAGCCTTAAAGGGTGATAAAGTGAACAGAAATAAAGTACCAACCAATCAGCTTCAAACTGTAATTTTCAAACAAAACCTGTAATAAAGCAGTTAGGAGCTGATTGGCTGTTACTTTATCTCTCTCCAGTACATCCCTCCCCTCAATGTTACCATCTGTATCATTAGGCTACTTTCCACCACTTCAAGATATCCTGAATCCCACCATTTTTCAGCAGAGGGAAGGCCTGACAATAATGGTGCAATAACGGCTCTGCAAAACCCTATTCACAAAACGAGGAGTGTCCTATCCTCCCAGGGGTTCTGGGGCTTTCCACAAATTTCGGAAGTCTCCGATATTCAGGAGAAGAGGCATGGATGTAAGGATACTGGACTTCAACCTCTATATGCACCTACCTATACCTTCTAAACCCTGCCTATAAACCTCTAAAATTGACGCTATTTGCGTACGCAGTCATAAAGTAAAATAAAGACTTTAGACCTTGAACATGTGTTCCAAAGCACAAAGTATTATTAAGGTAAAGTACAGTCAGTTACACGCTGTGATCTAAGTACAATTTAGTGCAAAGAATTATACAGACCCAAGATACAGTCATACATACGCAAGCGCTCTGGGACCAGATTTCGGCATCAGCAAGAGACCTCCGTCAATCAGCAATCAGCAGAATAGACTAGCAACCCAGGGTCAAAGCACACATATTTATACCCCCCCCAGAAATAGACAACACAATAGAGGAGTTTGTTGCTGATCCCATTGGTTCCCAGTGTGGGTGCATTTGTTACATGGCATTTAACAGGTTGATTCAAATGGCCACAGTCCAGCCTCCAACAGCTGGTTGCCTTTGTTTTCCCACCTCATGTAAATCTAGACTGTTGGTTTTACAAAGTACATTTTGGTTCTTTATGTCTTTACGGTCCATAAGTTGCGAACGCATGTTCCGATCTTCACACCGATGATACCGGAAAGCTGTGGATAAAGTGCGGATCAGTAGAATATCAAATACAGTTTATTTATCATGTATTAAACCTTAGATACCAAATAGTCTTTATTTCACAGCATTTGTAATAAATGAATAAAACTTGGATCTTTTACTTTATAGCTATGGAACCTTTTGTGTAAGTGTGCATTATGTAAGTATTAGGGATATGGGAAAAGAAGCTAGTTAGGTTGATCTGATTTGGGGCAGATGTGCACACATGCAGCTAATAAACAGCGTTCGCATGCAGGATATTGTGCATTCGCCACTGTGCATCATGTTAGCAGCGCAACTGTGCGTAATGTGCAGTGTTTATGCATGAGATTCTATCTATGATGGATTTAACATATATATATATATATATATATATATATACACACACACATATCTCATTCCTTACTAACAGTTTCAAACCGCAATGCAAATGTGTTATGGACAGTGAGCTTCACTTCTCAAACAAGGTGGGGCCATTCTGTCTGGGAGTGAGACTAAAACCTGTTCAGGATTCAGACAAATTCAATTGTGTAGATCAATGTCTGGGTTATATTACAATTGCCACAACTATACTTGTCTATATACAGGGATTCCCAATTTGAATGTAAAACACTCACAGTATTCTGGTGTATTATCTATTCTATTTACTGTTCTCTGGAGGCTGTTTTTCAAGTTGTTTTTGGTATTTCTCTATGGAAGGTTGTCCCCAGAATGGGCCTGTCATGGCTTCTAAAAAGATTATCAAAAACATTGCCATCTGTACTTAGCTCGTGAGTTGTAACTTAAAATGGCGCTGATTGCAAAATGGCATCTTGCAGATTCTTGTTTCTAAAATGGAGTCTAGCTGTAATTCGCAAGATGGCGTAGCGCACGCAAATTTTTACGCTGATTCCATCTCAGCCACTAATCCAGCTTCGACAGTCCACCCTTTGATAGCGAACAACATGCTATCACACTCTGATTTAAAATTAATTTAGGCACACATTTATATATTACTTAATGTTATTAGGGGATGGCACAAGGTGGTTCTTAATCCACCAATAATGTGTCTCTAGGAGGGGACATAAAACTACCATTATATGCACACCGTGGACCTTGGGAGATCATGTGAAAGATGTGGGGATGCACAGTCCTATAAAGGAAGTTTTGATGGGGAATTAGGAACTTACATTATTTGAGGTGTTTTTAAATAACATTTTAATCACAATACATTTCATGCACATCTAAACATAATACATTATATGATGATATTCCCAAGTTCAGGGTTGTAATGCAGTTCTACATTTACCTCAGTATTCATATGGGTACTACTAACCACCATCATAATTTCGCTCTTCCGATTTACCTTATTTTTACATTTTCCACACTTCAACACATTAGGAACACACTTGACACATATGCCAATTACTATGATGACAACCAATATAAGGATCAGGAGTTTACCTATGCTTGCGATCATTTCCTGGACCCATTCCCCTAGTCCTGAGAACCACTTCACGGGGTTCAACCATGACACCCATTCCTCTACCTTCTCTTCTACTTCAGCCACTGAAGCATTATGGTTCTTCCAAAATTCCCATTTTAGCTGCAGAATTTCATCCATCTTCCGGTCTATCACCTCCTTGGGGTCACTGGTGTTATTAGTAATATATGTGCAGCACTTTACTCCAAACTGGGTGGCCAAAGTTACGCAATACCCTCCAGTGACAGCTGTTAAATAATTTAACACTAGTCTGTGTTGCACCAGTTCTTTCTTGTATGCTTGCAATTCCCTACCTGTATACCTGAAGGTGTCATCATACATCTCAGTGATATTATCTATCAATTTAGCAAGATCTTGGATATATCTAAAATTTAGCATACCCCGAGTGATCCTGGTGGGATCCAATGCGACTAAAACTTGAAAGCCAGTTGTCTCACTAATTAACTGAGTGGCTTTATGCACATCACCAGGTATCATATTTCTTTGGTCTCTGTGTTCATACTGTGTATGAAGATATGGTGATAGTGTGTTTTTATGAATACCAAGCATTTCACCATGTGTAAGGTTCATAATTTCTGGAAGTAGTCTTCCCAAATAACATAACAATTATGGTACTAAGATTGGTCAGACACTCCCCTGATTTGGCATAGCACTCCTCCTCCTGACTCCACTCCATCAGCACTGCCATCAGCTCTCATCTCCTCTATTGGTCCTCCATCACAGAAACTGGGTATCCCCAATCAAACCAAGATGACGTAAACTCTGGAAGAAGAATACAAAAATGAACACAGCAGAACAATCCCTTGCTGCGACACTGATCTACAGTTTTCTTTTAGCTCAGGTTTCTCACTGTCACCTTTTTAATCCTCCCGGCACAAGCTCGCAATCGACAGGTCCACTTTATTGGCCTCGTCTCCGCCTTGTATCTCCACTGGTTGGTTAACCACCCTGTAGTGAGTGGAATGGACCCACGTATCTTCCCCGGCCACCCTTTGAGGATGTGGTACTTTGTCAACAACATCAGATATGGACCTTTCCACCGATCAGTCAGGCAACCTGAACATAAGAATTTATTGGATCATAATGGATTCTCCAGGTTTAACATCATGAGAGTTTGCTTCAGTCATGTTAGTTAATAACATTTTCAATTTCAGTTGTTCTTACTCATCTTCGTGAGACACTGCACAGTAACCTCATTATCATATTTTCACATGAGGCTGCCTGTTAAACAGTATCTCAAAGGGGGACAGGTAAACAGATGGTCTGGGATGATCTTGATATTAATACCCATCACCTTAAACAGGTTATAGAAGACATTACTTGTGAAATGAGTATCCCTCCTATATTCAATTATTCTAGGGATACTGTATTTGTACACAAATTCCTGCAATTTAAATTCTGTTATCAATATCTACTGCTCTAAATATTGCCTGGGCCCCTGGGTTGGAAAGTATTCCGAGTATTTGACCTTAGCCTGGCATGCCTGCCGTTTGTCCTTAGCGACCTTGTGTCCTATGTGTGAGAGATAAAGCACAACAGTTTAATATCATTTAAACATGACCTAAATACAACAATATATCGTCCACATTTTACATTAGAACAGATCCATTGGCAGGTTGAAAAGATTGTAAACAGTCATAAGGCCTGGGAGAAGATACTGGGGTTGTCTATGAACCCATGGGACACTCGTGTCCATGTGTAGTGTACACCTCCCCCTAGGTGGGAAAAGAAAAATACTGACAGTCAGGGTGTTAGGGCACAGGGAAGAAAGCAGAACAGAGATTGGGTATCAGTTACATCAATTACCATTACCAGTTTTTCCCTAGTACTTCCTGTCAACCTGTCTATCTGCAGACCACAAGTATGGCCCTACTCCTAGCATTGGCTCCCACTCTCCAATAAAGCATTAACGGCCACAATTGGAGCTGGTGCCTGGTGGACATTTGCTGGTCTCTGTGCATATCCCTTATGGGGATATCCAGGTACTCCCTGGTTTGGGGGTCCTACCCTCTTTGCCGTGCAGCTCTTACTTATGTGTCCTGGCTGGTTGCAATTAAAACAGTTCCGTGGGAAGGATTGTTGGATGGGTTGAGCAGGAGAGAAAGGTGGTGGGTATGGGTAAGGATATTGAGGAAAAGGATATTGTGGGAGGTATGGAGCTTGTGGGTAGTATGGGACTTGTGGTTGTGTAGGATAAGTGGGATAAGGCTGTGTTTGCTGTGGTGTAGGATTAGTGAGGGTGTATAACTGTTCAGGTACAGGTGTGGGTGTGGGTGCAGGTGTGTCTGCTGGCTGTGATGTTACCATCATTCCTTCCAGAGCTTGAATACTGACGGCCATTAGTTTCTCGCTCTGTGTCTCTCTCTTCTTTGAGATGTTTTTATCATGTTCTATGGTGGATTCTATGAGGGTATCTATTGTGACTCCCCTCCAGCCAGGCTGTGAGGTCTGAACCCGGGTTTTTAGCTTCTCTTTAAGGCCATCCATGAGTATGGTGACAATCATTCCCCTGTGGTGAATGCTATCTTTAATATCCTCTAACCAAATGTACTGCAGATTCACTCTCCTTTTGCTTTATGGTGAAAATTTTGTTCCAGTTAACTACTACTGGAAAATATGTACCCAATTGAGTTATAATGCAGGAAATATTACCTTGGTTTATTTGGTCTGTTAAAGGAACGTCACCATCCAATACACAATCCGTGATAAATTTTGTCACGTCGATATTGCGTGGTAGACAGGCCCTTAACACTACTCGCCAATCTTTATTGGTGGGCTCATGAGAACTACCCAAATTTCTCAAAAATCTTTGACATTTGGCTAATTCTTTTTTGGGATCGGGGAAATCATTTATGATGGAATTTAGCTCTACTCTTGTCCAAGGTCAATGCATTACCACATCCCTTGTAGGTACAACTCCGTTCGCATCTGCATTCCCATTCGGAACAGTGATTGTCCAAATGGGATGCAGACCGGCCGCAGTGCTACCTTTGACCTTATTACCTGGCTGGGGGTTTAATCTGTTGCTGCAACGTATAGTATTAACAACTTCCTCCACGGGCGCAGAGGAGTTTAACGCTTCCCTTGCTGTTACAGATGGAGATGGTGGCACCATTTGAGCTTGTCGTGGTGTCGCATCTAACATGTGCACAGCATGGGAAACGGCAGACATAAAAATAGGCTCATCATCCACATCATAAACATTTTCTTTAAGGTTACTTAAGAGAGGGTACAAGTTGCTTGTTACATTTTTATGAGTTTTTTTCATGACTGTATCTGCACCTCCATCAACAAAAGGTGGTGGTGGTGCATGTGAACTACTGGCAAAACCTTCCGCAACACTACCTTGCCGCACGTGGGCACCATTTTGCGGCTCGCACGCATTGCGATCCAGCTCTGCGGGTGTATTTGCTGGCAATGCGCTCACAACGCTAGTTTGTGTCGCTTGCACATTTTTAAGCCACGCATCCCCTTCATGCTGCCACAATTTTAAACATTCATAATATTTTACTTTTTTCTCTCGAGAACGCATCAGACTGATGTGATCCCGGACATTATCCAATACATCTTTATCAAAACTACCAATCCTGGGAAACAGTCTAACACTCTTCATCGTTATTTTAAACCATACGTCACAATACCTTATTGAATACGTACCGTACTCAGTATGCATAATACGACGGGCCGATCCAAGCGGCGCTTCCATTAGCAGCACATCATTGTCTAACATTTCTATTGTTTGCGTGGCTCCCATCTTGGGACAACTCCTACATTTTTCATTAAAAATTTAAACTGGTGAAAGACAATTAAGATACTTTCACTTGCCTGCGGATGCCTTTGAAAAAGGGTGCATCTGCAAACCCTATGGAGGACTTCTAGATGCTTCCACTCACCTACGGAAGTAAAGGCAGCTTCCGTTCAGCAATCCCTTTTTGACTACCTTTCAACTGCTAGGGGGCAGCAAAAGTACCCTTTGTGTTCCAGTTGATTCGTCCACCCTCCCACCAGCTCACAATCATAATCTAACCAAAATTATGCGGTTCAATTATAGTGTTCAAATAAGCCTAACAGATCACACACATTGATTACTGAACGCTATAATCACGCTGGGGGCCGAACTCTAACAAAAATAACAACCCATACACCTGCTTTGTGTAAAGTAAACGGTAAGCTGCTACCGAGTCACTAGGCCAACTCCTGCACCTAGCACTTAAGGGTCCTACGATACCCTTAACATTTAGGTCCCGTGTTATACCCTAAACAAATACTCACTGATACACACTTTTTTCGTTTGCAGAAAAATACATGTTAACCCAGATATTAGCAACAATTGATAATGTAAACTTAATGGCTTTGTTTAAACATGTGGCAGCACAACCGGAAATGCGTATACGCTATTTGTGCGACTAGTCGCATACACAATGACGTACCCTTAGCTGCATAAGCAAAAGTGCGTCCCTATTGCGCGCAAAAATGCGACTTAGCCGCGTGCGCAATACTGCGACACCCCTTTTAAATGCAAAATACTATCAACAAAGGAAAACAAACTTCATCCTCTCTTGGTTCCTCTCCCTCTCCCTGGATTCTAGTCAGCGTCTCTTGGTCACACGATAATGGGTAGCGATCTCTCAGCATCGAATGGTTGCAGGTAAGACTGCTTGTGGCCACTATCCACCCTTTGCTGAGATAAGGATATCTGTGTATATATCGTGTGATTAGGTACGTGACTTCACTATGAGCCCCCAACTAAGGATACTGGATTTCAACCTCAATACGCACCTACCTATATCTTCTAAACCCTGCCTATAAACCTCTAAAATTGACGCTATTTGCGTACGCAGTCATACAGTAAAATAAAGACTTTAGACCTTGAACATGTGTTCCAAAGCACAAAGTATTATTAAGGTAAAGTACAGTCAGTTACACACTGTGATCTAAGTACAATTTAGCGCAAAGAATTATACAGACCCAAGATACAGTCATACATACGCAAGCGCTCTGGGACCAGATTCCGGCATCAGCAAGAGACCTCCGTCAATCAGCAATCAGCAGAATAGACTAGCAACCCAGGGTCAGAGCACACATATTTATACCCCCCCAGAAATAGAGAACACAATAGAGGAGTTTGTTGCTGATCCCATTGGTTCCCAGTGCGGGTGCATTTGTTACAGGACATTTAACAGGTTGATTCAAATGGCCACAGTCCAGCCTCCAACAGCTGGTTGCCTTCGTTTTCCCACCTCATGCAAATCTGGACTGTTGGTTTAACAAAGTACATTTTGGTTCTTTATGTCTTTATGGTCCATAAGTTGCGAACGCATGTTCCTATCTTCACACCGATGATACCAGAAAGCTGTGGATAAGGGCCCTCATTCAGAGCCACTCGCTATTTGCGGTCGCTCGTTCTAAAACTAGGGGTGGCTATTCAAATGAACCATTCGCTGTTTGCGGTCTGTTCACGCCTCTAGGTCTGAACGAGCGAACAAAACTTGCGTTCGTTCTTTTGAAAAATACGCCCCCTGGCCGCTCGCATCCTACGTCATGTCCGCTATTTATTAGATTAATCGAGTACATCGACAAGGGTATGAACTGCTCGCTATTCTTGGGGTTGGTGTTTGCTACCACAATTTTGCGAGCAGTTCTGACTATAAAATAACTCAGTGACGTGGTCAATGACGCTGCTGTTTTAAATATTCACACCCATAAAACGCCCGTTTTGACCTTTAAGCATGCCTGTGTTCTGATTTCCACTCCCCATTTTCAAGCACCATCCCTTGTTACCACCCACATACGCCTCTTTCTGTCACTCAAAATAGCAGGCATTCGCTATTATGCGAGCACATGAATTTCGGCCGCACTGACTGGTTAGCGCATGCGTATAACGATCCGTACGCATGCGCAGTTGGGCGAACATCACTCGGAACGAATGAGCGGCCGCTTACGAGCGGCTCTGAATAAGGCCCAAAGTGCGGATCAGTATAATATCAAACACGGTTTATTTATCATGTATTAAACCTTAGATACCAAATAGTCTTTATTTCACAGCATTTGTAATAAATGAATAAAACTTGGATCTTTTACTTTATAGCTATGGAACCTTTTGTGTAAGTGTGCATTATGTAAGTATTAGGGATATGAGAAAAGACGCTAGTTAGGTTTATCTGATTTGGGGCAGATGTGCACGCATGCAGCTAATAAACAGCGTTCGCATGCAGGTTATTGTGCATTCGCTACTGAGAGTCATGTTAGCAGCGCAACTGTGCGTAATGTGCGGTGTTTATGCATGAGATTCTATCTATGATGGACTTAACACATATATATATATATATATATATATATATATATTATATACATACACATATCTCATTCCTTACTAACAGTTTCAAACTGCAATGCAGATGTGTTATGGACAGTGAGCTTCACTTCTCAAACAAGGTGGAGACCCCCAGCTGTGAAGCTGGGGCCATTCTGTCTGGGAGTGAGATTAAAAAGTGTTTAGGATTCAGACAAATTCAATTGTGTAGATCAATGTCTGGGTTATATTACAATTGCCACAACTATACTTGCCTATATACAGGGATTCCCAATTTGTATGTAAAACACTCACAGTTCCTGGTGTATTGTCTATTCTATTTACTTTTCGCAATAGGCTGTTTTTCTAGTTGTTTTTGGTATTTCTCTATGCAAGGTTGTCCCCAGAATGGGCCTGTCATGGCTTCTAAAAAGATTATCAAAAACATTGCCATCTGTACTTAGCTCGTGAGTTGTAACTTAAAGTGGCGCTGGTCGCAAAATGGCATCTTGCAGATTCTTGTTTCTAAAATGGCTTCTAGCTGCCATTCGCAAGATGGCGTCGCGCACGCTAATTTTTATGCTGATTCCGTCTCAGCCACTAATCCAGCTTCGACAGATGTATAACATTAGCATATAATTGATTTATTTATTACCAGTTATTTATATAGCGCACACATATTCCACAGCGCTTTACAGAGAATATTCGGCCATTCAAATCAGTCCCTGCCCCAGTGGAGCTTACACTCTATGTTCTTTATCACATGTGCACACACATACACACTAGGGTTAATTTGTGTGGTTGGAGCCAATTAACCTACCAGTGTATTTTTGGAGTGTGGGAGGAAACCAGAGTACCCGGAGGAAACCCACACAAGCACAGGGAGAATATACAAACTCCACACAGGGAGGGCCGTGGTGGGAATCGAACCCATGACTTCAGCACTGTAAGGCAGTAATGCTACCATTACACCATCTGTGAATTGTCACAATTTTAGAGGGATAGTGCCAAATCATGGACCCCTGCGGGGGGTGGTCCTCTGCAAAAGCGGTGCAACTTGCACAAACTGTGGATTAGGGGGGTGGGATGGGCTGTTTGTCCCACTTGTCTAAATTTCAATGTTTGCTGGTATGTGGTTAGAGAAGGTAATGTCTTTGTTCTGCTCACCTTTCTGCCCAGGTTTATAAACGGGTATGTCCAGCTGAAACAAACAGGTATTTATAGGGGGCTTAATCACCACCGTCTTCCTCTCCCGCATGTCGGTGGCCTTCCCAATTGCAGAAAAGATGATGGCCACAGGCACAGAAGTGGGGACAGCTGGAATCTGTGGGGGAGACAAACTTCAACTAAGGATTCTTCAAACTTTTTAGAGACACACAAAGACTTTTTAGGTCTTGTAAGGAAACACCACACTATTAATCATGGTCAGTCAATTTAAGTAATCCAGGTACAACAAAATAAGCATTGTCTGTGGACACAGCTTATGTGCATAACTGGGGAACAGATATAAATTTTCAAATTGGCAAACAGAACTCAGAGCCGGGTACTGTAACTGCACATGTTGGCTGAGAAATACTGTGGTTCTTGGGAAAATGTATTGTTATACAGTACCAGCCTCAGCCACACTCCTTTCTGTACCAAAAAGACTGACACACATGACTGTGGGTGTCAATAGTGTATAATAACAGGTTATCATAGTCAGCCCAGATCTGTGATGTGATTGGATACTGTGAATTGCTCACTCTGGCCCTGATTCAGAGCCGGATGCTCTGACAGAGCGCTCGCTCTGAATCAGGGCTGTCCTTCTCTTTTTTTAGAGCGGCCTCCTGGTCGCTCGCATAGCTGTGGGTGACCACCCACAGCTATAGCGAGCGGCCAAAAAGATGGTCGCGATGGTCAAGACCATCACGACCATCGGGCTTGCGACGAGACCCTTGTGGTAGGGTCTCGTTGCCGCAAGCCCTGGAGTGCTTTCGGCTCTATCAGAGCCGAGAGCACTCCCACTGACATCACATGTGATGTCAGTGGGGTCGGCTCCAGATGGTAGGCGTTCCCATGGGAATGCCTCCATCTGGGGAGCCACGCCCCGGCACGCCCACCAAAGGGGGTGTGCTGTCACTCACCATCGACAGCACGCCCCCTTTGTAGCGAGACCCGGACGTCGCTATCCGGGTCTCGCGCATGCGCACGACGGAGCCGGCTCCCTCGTGTGCATGCGCACTGGGCCAACATCGACCCGCTCGTGAGCGCTCATTGCTCGCGAGCGGGTCTGAATCAGGCCCTCTGTCTGGTCCTTATAGATAGGGGAAGGGGTGTGTAGAGTAGGATTGATTGAACAGGAATATTGGTGGGTAAGAAAGATCGTTATAAAGCAATAAACATAGAAGGTGCACCATAGGCAGTGGCATAACTACTGCCCCCACAGCCCCCGCAGTGGCTTGGAGGCACCGGGTAGCTTGGAGGCGACAGGGGCAGTGCTTACGCCACTGCAACTGTGAGTGCTGGCCTCTGAAGTGATCGGAGGCTAAGGAAGCCTCCGATCACTTCAGAGGCCAGCGTTCCCAGTAATGCAGTTCGCCCCGGGTAAACCTGCGCGGCTGCGTCTCCTGGATCTATTTAGAGCCAGTCAGCATGGCAGCAGGAGAGACAGCCCAGATGACAGCGCACGAAGTCAGGTAAGTGAGGGGGGGAAGGGAGAGAGGTTTGGGGAGGCCACAACTGCAGGAGAGGCCACAACTACAGCGGGCACTACTAAAAGGGACACAACTATGGGGGGCACTACTAAAAGGGGCACAACTACAGAGGGCACTACTAGAAGGGGCACAACCACCGAGGGTACTACTAGAAGGGGCACAACTACAGGGGGCACTAGTAAAAGGGGCACAACTACAGGGGGCACTACTAAAAGAGGCACTACAAGAAGGGGCACAACTACAGGGGGCACTACTAAAAGGGGCACAACTACAGGGGGCACTACTTTAATGGGCACAATTACAGGGGGCCCTGCATAATGGGCACTGCTATAGGGGGCATTGCATAAGGGGCACTATTACAGGGGGCATTATTATTATTATTATCATTTATTTATATGGCGCAACAAGTGTTCCGCAGCGCCTTACAAAGTACATAAATAGATTGATTTACAGTGACTTACAGTACAATACAATACAATACATTACAGGGCATGGATAATATACATTGCTACATTCGCGACCATAACACCCAGAAAAGCAACAATGCAAAGCAACCAAGTGTTAGGTGCCCTGGTAGAGAGTAAGAAGTAGATGAAGGTAGAGTAAGGAGAAGCACAAGAGGGTAGAGGGCCCTGCTCATAGGAACTTACATTCTAAGGGGGAGGGACAGAGAAACAGAGGTGAAACAGATGGGGTAGGCAGGGAGAGAGGAGTATGTAGCAGCAAGTTAAGATGAGAGCTGAAAGGCTTTGATGAAATAGTGGGTTGAGAGCCTATATGAAGGATTGAAGAGAGGTGGAGAGTCTGATGGGAAGTGGGAGAGAGTTCCAAAGGTGGGGAGCAGCGTGGGCAAAATCTAGGAGGTGGGAGTGGGAGGAAGTAATCAATTGGCATGAGAGGTGGCGTGCATTTGTTGAACAAAGAGGGCAAACAGTAGAGTGAAGGGAGATGAGATCAGAGATGTAAATTGGAGAGGAATAGCTGAGTGCTTTGTAAGTGAGTGTGAGAACCTTAAATTGGGTTCTAAAAGGGAAGGGGAGCCAGTGGAGGGCTTGTAGGAGAGGGGAGGCAGATGCAGAGTGTTTAGAGAGGAAGATGAGCTGAGCAGCAGCATTGAGGACAGACTGGAGAGGGGAGAGAAGGGATTTGGGGAAGCCAGATAGGAGGAGGTTACAGTAGTCCAATCTGGAGATGACCAATGAGTGTATGAGGGTTTTGGTGGCATCCTGGGTGAGAAAGGGTCTAATCTTGGAAATATTTTTAAGATGAAAATGACAGGACTGTGAGAGATTCTGGATAAGTGGTTTGAGGGAGAGGGAGGAGTCCAGGATAACTCCAAGACAGTGCACTTTAGAGCTAGATGAGATAGTTGTGCCATCAATTGATAAGGAAATTGTGGGAAGTGTGGTTATGTAGGGGGGAGGGAAGATGATTAGCTCAGTCTTAGACATATTAAGTGTAAGAAATAGCTGGGACATACAGGAAGAGATGGCCGAGAGACAGTTGGAGACACGAGTGAGGAGAGAGGGAGAGAGGTCAGGGGAGGAAAGGTAGATCTGAGTATCATCAGCATAGAGATGATATTGGAGGTCAAAAGAGCTGATGAGTTCACCTAGTGAGGATGTATAGAGTGAGAAAAGGAGAGGTCCAAGAACAGAACCTTGGGGAACACCTACTGCAAGAGGTTGTGGGGGAGAAGAAGAGCCATGAGAGGAGACAGAGAAGGATCGGTTCGAGAGGTAGGAGGATAGCCAGGACAAGCCAGTGTCACGTAGACCAAGGGAGTGAAGGATTTGCAGAAGGAGAGGGTGGTCCACAGTGTCGAAAGCAGCAGAAAGGTCAAGGAGAATGAGCAGAGAGTAGTGGCCCTTGGATTTAGCAGCAAGGAGGTCATTGCTGACTTTAATGAGGGCAGTTTCAGTGGAGTGGAGAGAACAGAAGCCAGACTGAAAAGGGTCAAGGAGGGACTGAGAGGAAAGAAAGATGGTAAGACATTTGTAAACAACACGCTCAAGAAGCTTGGAGGCAAAAGGGAGGAGAGAGATGGGACAGTAGTTGGAGAGAGTGTTAGGATCAAGGGTAGGTGTCACGTAGACCAAGGGAGTGAAGGATTTGCAGAAGGAGAGGGTGGTCCACAGTGTCGAAAGCAGCAGAAAGGTCAAGGAGAATGAGCAGAGAGTAGTGGCCCTTGGATTTAGCAGCAAGGAGGTCATTGCTGACTTTAATGAGGGCAGTTTCAGTGGAGTGGAGAGAACAGAAGCCAGACTGAAAAGGGTCAAGGAGGGACTGAGAGGAAAGAAAGATGGTAAGACGTTTGTAAACAACACGCTCAAGAAGCTTGGAGGCAAAAGGGAGGAGAGAGATGGGACGGTAGTTGGAGAGAGTGTTAGGATCAAGGGTAGGTTTTTTTAGTATGGGGGAGACAAGGGCATGTTTGAATGCAGACAGGACAGTGTCTGATGATAGGGAGAGATTAAGGAGGTGGGCAAGATGGGAGCAGGCAGAAGGAGAGAGGTAGTGGAGGAGACATGAAGGGATACGGTCAAGGAGGGAGGTGGAAGGGGGGGAGGACTGGATGAGGGACATGACTTCCTCTCCAGATACAGGGGAGAAGAAAGTTAGAGTTGGTAAAATGGAAGGAGAGGGGTGATCTGGGAAGAGAGGAGGTGGATAGCAGGGGGACTGGTGGTATATGATGTCCTGATATATGGAGTCAATTTTAGATGTAAAGTATGTAGCAAAGTCAAGGGCAGAGAGCGAGGAGGGGAGGTGAGGAGGGGGTGGGCGGAGGAGGGAGTTGAAGGTGGTGAAGAGACGTTGGGGATTTGAGGACTGAGAGGAGATGAGGTTATTGAAATATGACTGTTTAGAGAGGGAAAGGGCAGCACTGTATGATGAGAGCATACATTTGAAATGGAGAAAATCAGCCTTAGAGCGTGATCTTCTCCACTGTCGCTCGGCAGTTCGCAAACACTTTTGAAGGTATCTGGTGCATTTGGAATGCCAAGGTTGAGGTGTAAATCTGCGAGGGTGAATAGTGATCACCGGAGCAACAGAGTCCAGAGCAGAAGTAAGGGAGGTATTGTATATAGAAATGGCTTATTCAGGGCTGGAGAGATAGGATAGGGGAGAGAAGTGAGTCCAGCTGGGAAGAAAAAGAAGTGGTGTCAATAGCGTCAATGTTATGCTTAGTGATGGTGGCCTTAGGAGGTAGAGGGAGGGAAGGAGAGAGGGATAGGTTAAATGAGAGAAGGTGATGGTCAGAGAGAAGGGAATGTGGAATTGGAGTAATCAGAAATATCACAATGGTGAGTGAAGACCAGGTCAAGTGAATGCCCTCTCACATGGGAGGGTGAGGAGGTCCATTGGGAGAGACCAAATGAAGAGGTGAGGGTAAGGAGTTTGGAGGCAGAGGCTTCTGTGGGGCTATCAATAGGAATATTGAAGTCACCTAGGATAAGAGAGGGAAGGTCAGAGGAGAGAAAGTGAGGAAGCCAGGAAGCAAAGCTGTCAATGAATTTGGAAGGAGGGCCAGGGGGATGGTATATAACAGCTACTTTAAGGTGAACTGGTTGGAAGAGGCGTAGAGCATGAACCTCAAATGTAGAGAAATTAAGAGATGGTTCAGAGGGTAGTAGTTGGTAGGAGGTGCCGGGGGATAGAAGGACCCCTACCCCACCACCATGGCGACCCCCAGGCCGAGGGGTATGTGAGAAGATGAGGCTCCCAGAGGAGAGAGCAGCAGGGGAGGTGGTGTCAGAGGATGAAATCCAGGTTTCAGTAATGGCTAGGAGATGCAATTTTTTTGAGATGAAAAGGTCATGGGTGGGTATGAGTTTGTTACATACTGATCTGGCATTCTAGAGGGCACAGGATAGAGGGAATATGTTTGTGGGAGAGATGTGAATTAGATTATTTGGGTTGCTGTAGCGAGAAGGTGCGTATAATATGAGTGGCCGAGATGAATGTAGTGGAGAGATTATGATGGAACCAGTGCTGGGAAGGGAACCTGTAGGTGGTTGGCAGGGAGGGAGTTTAATATGATGGGGGTGGTATGGGGTGACATGGAGAGGAGGTTTGGAGGAAGGATTATCAGTGGGGTAGTAGGACATAGGAGGGGTAGAAGAGAAAGAAAGTGTAGTAGTGGGAGAGGAGAGGGAGTACGGCAGACAGAGGAGGGGAGATAAAGGAAGGAGGTGGTGACGGAGACAAAGGGGAAATGATATAGGTGGAAAAGGGGGTAGAGCAGAGGACTAGGTAGACAATGAGTGGAGGGGGAGGTACACATTATAATGGTGTGGAAGAGTTGAGTAGGGGGAGGAAAACTAGATGTAGGAATAAAGTATCAGTGCAGAGGAGCAAGTAATAGTACAATGGAAGAAAATGTGCCTGCAAAATTTCCAAACTATTATTGAGAGGACAAGAAGAAACATGGAATTGTAAAGTAAACTGAATTAGAAGACAGATTACAGGCTAGGAAAAGAAAAGAGGTGGGAAGACATTTCTAAGAAATAAATTGAAATAGGGACTGAATACAGTAAGCTATGAGTTGTTTGTGAAATGAGCTAGTCAGTCCAAATATGAGCAAGTGTAAGTTCTTATAGTGAGCAAACAGAGGCCAGTGAAGATTGTCCAGGTGATGCAGACAGCAGTTGCTTGTAGTGTAGATATTGTGAACTCAAATTTCTTGATTATACTTTGTCCATATGTTCTTTGGGGGCACTAGTATAGGTGGCATTGCATATGGGGCACAACTACAGGGGGCACTTCTTTAATGGGCACAACTACAGGGGGCCCTGCATAATGGTCACAACTACAGGCGGCCCTGCATAATGGGCACAACTACAGGGTGCATTGCATAAAGGGCACTATTACAGGGGGCATTGCATAAGGGGCACTAGTATAGGGGGCATTGCATATGGGGCACAACTACAGGGGGCACTACTTTAATGGGCACAACTACAGGGGGCCCTGCATAATGGGCACTATTACAGGGGGCATTGCATAAGGGGCACTATTACAGGGGGCATTGCATAAGGGGCACTAGTATAGGGGGCACTGTATAAGGGGCACTAACTTGATATACGCAGTTTACAGGTTATAAACTATGTTCCCAATAATCTGGTTCTACATGGACATAAAAACTGTGCAACCTGTCTTGAGCTGAGGTGACAGACTGGCAGGAGCAGAGAGGAGGGTTGGTGAAGTAGATCTGTCAGGGTGGGATGTAATGGGCATTACTGTTTGGCATAATGTGTATTTGGCATTACTGTGTGCACAATGTCCTATTAGGGGCATTACTGTGTGGCATAATGGTGTAACAGGCATTACTGTGTGGCATAATGTGTTGTATGTGGCATTACTGTGTGGCATAATGTGTTGTATGTGGCATTACAGTGTGGCATAATGTGAAATAGGGGCATTACAGTATGGCATAAATTTGTTATAAGGGCATTACTGTATGTCATTATGTGTTATAAGTGGCATTATTGTGTGGCATGTGTAAGGGGCATTTCTGTGTGGCATAATGTATTGTAAGGGGCATTCCGGTGTGGCACACTGTTATAAGTGGCATTACTTAGTGTGTCATAATGTGTAAGGCATGTTACTGCATCATGTAACCACACACCTTAAACGTCATCTTTGGGTGTGTTTGATCTTTGTGCGGGGAAGGGGGGGGGGCACCTGAAACTTTTTTGGCATGGGGGAGCAAAATTTATAGTTACGCCACTGAACCTAGGAGTAAATTGAATATATCAGAGAGGAGAGGAAAAGGACTCTGTATGTGGGGCACACTCCTATAGAATTAACAAGCTATAAAAAATAAATTTTATTGATATTCATTAAAAAAGTAAAGAAAAAAAATGGGCAAAGACACCCATCAGGTTTGAACAATACAAACAAACAAACAAACAAACAAACAATTCTTCAATCGTAGGAGATGCACTGCAATATTACTGCAATTGGTGTTGTATATTTTTTGTCAATACCTATGGAAAAAATATATCATGTTTATATCTTTCAAAAACCACAAGGCAGGACTTTTGGTATTAAAATATACAATCTGGATGTAATCGGCAATCACAATTGTTTTTTGTATATATTGAAACATATACAACAGTCGATAATCACAGTTGTATGCGTGTATATATATATAAATATATATATATATATATATATATATATAAACGGGTATTCGGATCGGCACTCAATCCAACCAGGGTAGCTTGCCCCGGTGCCTTCTGGAGTGGAGGTAAATACAAGTAACTGGAAACAACAAGCGGCACTCAGGGACTTGTGAAAAAATACAAAAGTGTATAGCACTCAATACATGATCCGATGTTTCGGGACTCACACGTCCCTTAATCAAGGTGTATACATGTAAAAACACTTACTGACCCCATATAGAAAGAAGCCACCGCAGTGTGCACGCACCGGAGAAAAAACCGGAAGTAACTCACCAAGTTCCCATAGCGGCCTGTATTGATGACGTCACCGTGCAAATCAGACCCTTTCTCACCCAGGATGCTACCAAAACCCTTGTACATTCACTGGTCATGTCCAGACTGGACTACTGTAACCTTCTCCAAGCTGGCCTCCCCAAATCCCATCTCTCTCCTCTCCAGTCTGTGCTCAATGCTGCTGCTCGGCTCATCTTCCTCTCCAAACGCTCTACATCTGCCTCCCCTCTTTTGCAAGCCCTCCACTGGCTCCTATTCCCTTTCAGAACCCAATTCCAGGCTCTTACACTCACTTACAAAGCCCTCACCCATTCCTCTCAAATTTACATCTCTGATCTCATCTCCCTTCACTCTTCTGTCCGCCCTCTTTGTTCACTTAATACACGCCACCTTTCATGCCAATTGATTACTTCCTCCCACTCCCGCCTCCAAGACTTTGCCCGTGCTGCTCCTCACCTTTGGAACTCCCTCCCTCTCCCTATCAGACTCTGCACTTCTCTACCATCTTTTAAACGAGCTCTTAAGACCCACTACATCATTAAAGCCTTCCAGCTCTCATCCTAACTTGCTGCTACATCTTCCTTTCTCCCGGCCCACCCCATTCTGTGTCACTCCTGTTTGTCTTCCCCTCCCTTAAAGAAAGTAAGCTCTTTCGAGCAGGGCCCTCTACCCTCTTGTGCTTCTCCCTACTGTAATTTAATGTATTTCTTACTAGCCACTAGGGCAACTAACACTTGGCTGCTTATGCGGGCGTTAATGTCACTAATATAGCAATGTTTATCCATGTCCCGTATTGTATTGTATTGTATTGTAAGTCAATGGTTACTTTTTTGTCTATGTACTTTGTAAGGCGCTGCGGAACACTTGTGGCGCCATATAAATAAATTATAATAATAATAATAATAATAATAATAATAAACAGCATCCGGTCTCTATGGTGATCGGGACGCCGGTGATACTGAAAGTAGAAGAATGATAATAAAGCATGCAGAAAGTGACAGAAATAACTAGCCACAAAAAGAAATAAATAAAGTGTGTTAAAAAGCCGCTGAACCGAGCAGTGAAAAAAATATATAAAAGAAATAGACATCTACAAATTGCTGGACATGAAAATACATTGCAATAAATATAAAATTATGGATAAATATATAACATGTATAGCATAATAGTACAGGGCTGCGTAGATAAAAGCAAATGTAGCAAACTGTCTCAAGAAGAATATGAAAGTGAGAGTGAACGTAAAATATAAAATATAAAACTGAGCAATAGTTAGATGACCATGAAACGTGAAGTGTATGAGTGAAAAATCAAATGTATTACGTGTGTATGTGTACATATGCATTAAACTAAAACACTAGAAAACATGAGTGGAAAAACACAAGTGTGAACTATGTGTAAAATAAAAAAAGTGTATGACCTTTTTCGGCAAAATGCCAGGTGACAGGTTGTTCAGATGACTTGCCCGAAATGGCCGCCCTAATGGCTGACCTGTGTAAAGCCATTCGTTCCTTCATCATTCTCACCGATTTGCCCACATATAGAAGGCCACAAGGGCATACAATAACATAAATAATGTGATTAGAAGTACATGTTAGCACATGTTTGAGACTGTACGTTTTTCCCGAAGAGGGATGTTGGAAAGAGGGACCAGTAGTCATATTATGACATGTGGTGCATCCGAGGCATTTATAACATCCCGGAGATTTACTCAGAAACGTTGTTTGTTTAGTTGAATCTTGATTATTCACAAAGCCAGCAATGTCTGAAAGCACTATAAAGTTTTTGATATTCTTGCCTCTATTGTAGCATGAAAGAGGTCTATTATTTTTAAAGCATTTTAGACTGCTGTCCATAGATAGAATGGGCCACAGGGCTCTGGTGGCTCTGGGAATGACAGGACTGGATGTATTATATTCACTGACAAAGGGAATGGATGTATCTTGCTTGCGCAACTTGCCACTTAGAAGGCTAGATCGTGACATACATAACACTTCTTTTTTGTGTCTAAGTAACAAATTTAGTTCATAGCCTCTGACCTGGAATCTTCTGACTACTGTGTCAAGAGCTGCTTCTAATTTATCATGCTCACTCGTGATCCTGGCAACTCTGATCATTTGCGGTCATGGTAAACCTCTTTTGAGAGCTCTTGGATGATGACTATTTGCCCTGAGGAGTGTGTTCCTGTCGGTGGGTTTATAGTACACCTCGGTGTGTAACCGACCATTATGAATGGAAATTAGCACATCCAAATAATTGAGGGATTTTGTATCGACCTGATGCGTAACTTTAATGGGTGACGCTCTGTTGTTAATACGTCTCATCAATTGTTCAAATGTTTGGATCCCTCCAGTCCAGAGAATAAACACATCATCTATGTATCTAATATATTTGTAAATGTGTCTGGAAACCTCCATATCCGAAAAAACATTTCTTTATCCTCATAAAACATAAAAATGTTGGCAAATGAAGGGGAGACGTTACTCCCCATAGCACATCCACTTGTTTGTTGAAAAAAGGATCCATTAAATAGAAAGAAATTCCTAGTAAGCGTGAGATGTAAAAGGCTAAGAAAAAATTCTAAGTCAACACTATCCAAGTTTTCTTGTATCAAAAAATTCCTCATGGCAGTTAGGCCCTGTACATGGGGAATACTAGTGTACAAGTTACATATGTCCACTGTGCATAAGATCGTCCCTGGAGGGACCATATCAAGATACATTAATCCTTTGAGGAAATCGGTGGTGTCCTTGATATACCCATCTTGTCTTAAAATTAGAGGTTGAAGTATGTTTTCAAGGAACACCGATATGGGTTGAAATAGCGAATTGTGTGCAGAAATTATCGGCCTGCCAGGAGGATGCAAAGCATCCTTGTAAATCTTTGGGACAGTAAATAATATTGGTACCACCGGATGGTCCTGTTTCAGAGCCTGGCCAACATTATTTGGAATGAGCCCATTGAGAATGGCTGTATCCAATATAGTATCCACTTACAGTTTGAAATCGGCGGTAGGATCCAATTTAAGAGATTTGTACGTATTTTTGTCTGCGAGTTGTCTATATATATTTCATTTTTGTAATCCAACAGATCTAATACTACAACTCCTCCACCCTTGTCTGCAGGATGGATTCCTATGTCCCTGTACGAACCCAGGCTTTTCAGGGCTTTCCATTCTGATCTAGACAAATTATAATTGTGATTGACTGTTGCCGAAGAGTACTTGACAACTGATTCATCAAGTAAACGTACAAAAGATTTGATGGAAGGGTTAGATGAAACAGGATCAAATGTAGAAGTTGATCTGGTCATAAGAAAGTCCCGGTAGGGAGATTGTGTTAATATGGGGGCCTGATTTTGAAAATGTTTTTTAAGTCTGAGCTTGCGGGTGAACCTGTGTAGATCAATTTGCTTGGTGAGTTGTTTAAACGGATTAGTTGGGACAAAAGACAGACCTTTCTCCAAAACTCTCATTTCTGTATTACTGAGAGTACGTTGTGTTAGATTATATACTACTGTCTCCTTCTCACCGGACAAGCCGTTGCTCCTGGCGTTCTGTCCCCCCCTACGGGTGGGTCTCCTCTTGACCTTAAATCTCTGGGTACCTGTGAAGTCACTCCTAAAGGGATACTGGTTTGATCTACTGAACCCTCTGAGTCGGGACACATAAACTCGCTATCACTATTGGATGTTAAATTGTCCTTTGTTTGAACTTCCCTCCGTTTGCGCCAATGGTGTTTGGATCTAGCATTATATGGTTTGTGATTACAAGGATCACCTCCATGCAGCCATCTATATACTTTATTGGTTTCATAATCTTCGCATACAGTCCTATGTTTGTTCCGTTTAAATAGGGTGAGTTCCCTGCGATACTTATCACATTGCGCATTCAATTTGAGTATCCATTCAAGACTGGAATCAGGACTTTGGTTCATCCCCTTTGTCCTACATGGGATAAGGCACCAATCATCTGTTGTAAATTGATGCATATCTAATAGGTGAAGCCTTTTTTGCAGTGTTGTTGTCACTGTTTTTCATTTTCCTTTTTTCTTTTTTTGAGATGGTACTTTTCACTTTGCTGGACTTTTGTTAATGCTGGTTGGGCTTTTTTCATCATGAATTATGTGCCCAACAGACCAGTGCAGGATAGCACACCGGGTTACAGTGATGTACATACATCCATTGGCGATCTATATGGATTTTCGGAAGAGGATGTGGACAGAGTATTGTTTAAGGAAAAGCTGTCTATTACCGACCAAACAAATGACATTGAGGATGTATACCCCCAATTACTAAAAGTGAAACGCAGGGAGATTGATTTCCTGCTTCACGGCATTTCCCTATCCGATTATTTTAGGGAAAAAATTATACCCAGAGGCTTCAGAATACGGAATGTGCCCACGATTGGCAGATTTAATCCCGAGTTCTGTAAAAAATGGGTGGGCATTCTCAATAGATGCAGTTTGGATCTAATAATACTAGTCACGGAGGAAGCAAGGACGGAACTGAAAATTACTCGTGACAAAATAAATACGCTGGAAACTGAATGGAAGTTCATTCTACAGCAAGATTCCAGTCTTGAATGGATACGCAAATTGAATGCGCAATGTGATAAGTATCGCAGGGAACTCACCCTATTTAAATGGAACAAACATAGGACTGTATGCGAAGATTATGAAACCAATAAAGTATATAGATGGCTGCATGGAGGTGATCCTGGTAATCACAAACCATATAATGCTAGATCCAAACACCATTGGCGCAAATGGAGGGAAGTTCAAACAAAGGACAATTTAACATCCAATAGTGATAGCGAGTTTATGTGTCCCGACTCAGAGGGTTCAGTAGATCAAACCAGTATCCCTTTAGGGGTGACTTCAGAGGTACCCAGAGATTTAAGGTCAAGAGGACGCCCACCCGTAAGGGGGGGACAGAACGCCAGGAGTAAGGGCTGGTCCGGTGAGAAGGAGATGGTAGTATATAATCTATCACAACGTACTCTCAGTAATACAGAAATTAGAGTTTTGGAGAAAGGTCTGTCTTTTGTCCCAATTAATCCATTTAAACAACTCACCTGGCAAATTGATCTACACAGGTTCACCCACAAGCTCAGACTTAAAGAACATTTTCAAAATCAGGCCCCCATATTAACACAATCTCCCTACCAGGACTTTCTTATGACCAGATCAACTTCTACATTTGATCCTGTTTCATCTAACCCTTCCATCAAATCTTTTGTACGTTTACTTGATGAATAAGTTGTCAAGTACTCTTCGGCAACAGTCAATCACAATTATAATTTGTCTAGATCAGAATGGAAAGCCCTGAAAAGCCTGGGTTCGTACAGGGACATAGTAATCAGTCCAGCAGACAAGGGCGGAGGAGTTGTAGTATTAGATCTGTTGGATTACAAAAATGAAATATATATAGACAACTCGCAGACAAAAATACGTACAAATCTCTTAAATTGGATCCTACCGCCGATTTCAAACTGTAAGTGGATACTATATTGGATACAGCCATTCTCAATGGGCTCATTCCAAATATTGTTGGCCAGGCTCTGAAACAGGACCATCCGGTGGTACCAATATTATTTACTGTCCAAAAGATTCACAAGGATGCTTTGCATCCTCCTGGCAGGCTGATAATTTCTGCACACAATTCGCTATTTCAACCCATATCGGTGTTCCTTGACAACATACTTCAACCTCTAATTTTAAGACAAGATGGGTATATCAAGGACACCAACGATTTCCTCAAAGGATTAATGGATATTGATATGGTCCCTCCAGGGACGATCGTATGCACAGTGGACATATGTAACTTGTACACTAGTATTCCCCATGTACAGGGCCTAACGGCCATGAGGAATTTTTTGATACAAGAAAACATGGATAGTGTTGACTCAGAATTTTTTCTTAGCCTTTTACATCTCACGCTTACTAGGAATTTCTTTCTATTTAATGGATCCTTTTTTCAACAAACAAGTGGATGTGCCTTGGGGAGTAACGTCTCCCCTTCATTTGCAACATTTTTATGTTTCATGAGGAAAAAGAAATGTTTTTTTTCGGATATGGAGGTTTCCAGACACATTTACAAATATTTTAGATACATAGATGATGTGTTTATTCTCTGGACTGGAGGGATCCAAACATTTGAACAATTGATGGGACGTATTAACAACAGAGCATCACCCATTAAAGTTAAGCATCAGGTCGATACAAAATCGCTCAATTATTTGGATGTGCTAATTTCCATTCATAATGGTCGGTTACACACCGAGGTGTACTATAAACCCACCGACAGGAACACATTCCTCAGGGCAAATAGTCATCATCCAAGAGCCCTCAAAAGAGGTTTACCATGATCGCAAATGATCAGAGTTGCCAGGATCACGAGTGAGCATGATAAATTAGAAGCAGCTCTTGACACAGTAGTCAGAAGATTCCAGGTCAGAGGCTATGAACTAAATTTGTTACTTAGACACAAAAAAGAAGTGTTATGTATGTCACGATCTAGCCTTCTAAGTGTGAAGTTGTGCAAGCAAGATACATCCATTCCCTTTGTCAGTGAATATAATACATCCAGTCCTGTCATTCTCAGAGCCACCAGAGCCCTGTGGCCCATTCTATCTATGGACAGCAGTCTAAAATGCTTTAAAAATAATAGACCTCTTTCATGCTACAATAGAGGCAAGAATATCAAAAACTTTATAGTGCATTCGGACATTACTGGCTTTGAGAATAATCAAGACTCAACTAAACAAACAACGTTTCTGAATAAATCTCCGGGATGTTATAAATGCCTCGGATGCACCACATGTCATAATATGACTACTGGTCCCTCTTTCCAACATCCCTCGTCGGGAAAAACTTACAGACTCAAACATGTGCTAACATGTACTTCTAATCACATTATTTATGTTATTGTATGCCCTTGTGGCCTTCTACATGTGGGCAAATCGGTGAGAATGATGAAGGAACGAATGGCTTTTCATAGATCAGCCATTAGGGCGGCCATTTTCGGGCAAGTCATCTGAACAACCTGTCACCAGACATTTTGCCGAAAAAGGTCATACACTAAGTCAATTGAAGCATTTTATGATTGATCATGTCCCCAAAACCCTACGGGGCGGGGACAGAGCAGACAAACTGTTACAAATCGAAGCCCGGTGGATCTTTGAACTTAATTCCATGAGCCCATATGGGCTAAATGAGAAGTTATCTTGGAATGTATTTAAGTGATTTGTTTATATTAGAATTTAGTTTATGACTCAGTTAAATCGAGCATTTTATCTGATCTCCATATTGTACATTTTTTCGTTTACACACATTATAATACTGCATAGGCACATTACACCCGCTTTTTTGTTTTTCATGCAGGCTTACATTTCTTCATTTTTATTTTTTACACACCTTTACATGGTCACATTTTTTCATAGTTTGATATGTCATTACTTCACTTTTTTGTTTTACACATATTTCACACTTGTGTTTTTCCACTCATGTTTTCTAGTGTTTTAGTTTAATGCATATGTACACATACACACGTAATACATTTGATTTTTCACTCATACACTTCACGTTTCATGGTCATCTAACTATTGCTCAGTTTTATATTTTATATTTTACGTTCACTCTCACTTTCATATTCTTCTTGAGACAGTTTGCTACATTTGCTTTTATCTACGCAGCCCTGTACTATTATGCTATACATGTTATATATTTATCCATAATTTTATATTTATTGCAATGTATTTTCATGTCCAGCAATTTATAGATGTCTATTTCTTTTATATATTTTTTTCACTGCTCGGTTCAGCGGCTTTTTAACACACTTTATTTATTTCTTTTGGTGGCTAGTTATTTCTGTCACTTTCTGTATGCTTTATTATCATTCTTCTACTTTCAGTATCACCGGCGTCCCGATCACCATAGTGACCGGACGCTGTTTGCGCGGTGACGTCATCAATACAGGCCGCTATGGCAACTTGGTGAGTGACTTCCGTTTTTTTCTCCGGTGCGTGCACACTGCGGTGGCTTTTTTCTATATAAGGTCAGTAAGTGTTTTTACATGTATACACCTTGATTAAGGGACGTGTGAGTCCCGAAACGTCGGATCATGTATTGAGTGCAATACACTTTTGTATTTTTTCACAAGTCCCTGAGTGCCGCTGTTTGTTTCCAGTTACTTGTATATATATGTATATATATACACACACACACACACACACACACATATAGCATATAGCAATGTAGGTATTCAGGATTGACTCTAAGCAGATTCCTGCTATGTAATCATCTCAATTTGTGTTGTATATTTAGTCAAAAACTGTGGAATAAGTATATATATATATCATGTTAATATCTTTCAAAAACCACAGGACAGGACATTTTGTATTGAAATATACAAGTTTGAATGTAATCGGCAATGTATGTGCCCCACATACGGAGTCCTTTTTCTTTCCTCTCTGTCTGGTCCTTACCTTGTAATCATTACACTCGTAGTATGTAGTAGTAGTGACATGTGCTACAATGATCGTTGTGTTCTTTCCATTGTATTCCAGCACTACATTGAGATCTAGGGGCTCGCTGCACTCCACAAGGTTTACACAGAGCTTTCCGGTTTCTCCGCTGGTTAGCATTACGGGTGTGCTCAGGACATATTGTCTATGAAGAGGAAAACAACAAACATGAATGTATGAACTTTGTAGTGTCAGACACTTCTGTATATTAAGTAATCTGCCATCAGTAAGACAGGACCCTGATATCACTACTGTGCTGCTGGAGGACCTTGCACCTTCTACTATGTGTACCGACCTCATTAGTGATGCACCCTGGTGGGGTGCTGACATTGGCAATTGCATATACTCTTGCCGTGGCTGGCAGTGATGGTGCAACAGTGAGGGCCATGCTTCATTCAACAGCATGGCCCTCGCTGACGATGTCACCTATCAGACCTGCATGCGTGGGAACGCGCATTTTCAGTAACATTTAGGGTGATACACATTAGACAATGTGCCCGATATGTCGTCTGATCCGGACGGATCGGACGATATATCGTCTAGTGTGTATTCAGCATAAGGGGTCTATTTACTAAGTCTTGGATGCAGATAAAGTGAGCGGAGATAAAGTTCCAGCCAACCAGCTCCTAACTGCCATGTCACGGGCTGTGTTTGAAAAATGACAGTTAGAAGCTGGTTAGTTGGGACATTCACTTTATCTCCATCCAAGGCTTAGTAAATAGACCCCTAATTCTTTATGAATTTACAAATGTACAGTGTCTGCCCTGCTCTCTGTGCTAGATAGAGGACACTACATTCAACAAAGAAGTTAATTTTATGTAAAAACAATGAATGGGTTGGGTATGGGATCCCGGCTGTCAGGATGCCAGCTGTCAGATTACCGATAGCGGCATCCTGACTGCCAGAATCCTGACACTAGATGGTAAGCTTCCTAACACTAACCCTTACTCCTTCCCCTAACCCTCTCTCCCTGGTGCCTGAACCTAACCTCCCCCCTAGTGCCTAACCCTAACTTCCCCCTCCCCACACCCTAAACTTAGCCCTCCCTCCCTGGTGCCTAACCCTAACCCTCCCCCTAGTGCCTAACCCCTAACTCTAAAACTAAGCCTCCCCTAACCCCCAATACTTACCTTCGGGATGCCGGCGGTTGGTAATTAGACAGTCAGCATCCCGTATATTGGGATGCTGGCTATATCCCCAATGAACACCTTCATATTACATCATACTAGCCTCACCCTCTGTTAAACTCCCTTTATCACAGCCACATCCAATGCTACCTTCACACAATATTCCCAGTCGTGATTGCTCCAGTATTAGCTTTTTTTACCTTCTTAATTTCTCCTCAAACAATAAGGGGTATATTTACTAAAGTGCAGGTTTTTAGAAATGGAGATGTTGCCCATAGCAAGCAATCAAATTCTACTTCACATTTATCAAGCACCGTATAGAAGATAATAGCTAGAAAATTATTGGTTGCTATGGGCAACATCTCCACTTCTAAAAACCCACACTTTAGTAAATATACCCCATGGTCTTTAAGCATACACCTTTTGCTATGGTAATTTTGGTCAGTTGTGGAATTTTCTGGGGCACATGTTATGTTCATGTTTCTGACTATATGAAGCTAAAATACAGACAAGTGTGAATTTCACTATTCACAAAGCTAGGTCAGGCTATTAGATCTACATAAGCATAAAACAGTTTCATGCCTCCAAACCATCCCATTTTTGGTGGTATAGTCACGAGAGCCTGCCCAAGCCTAATGTTTTTGGTAAGCAAATATAGATTTTGGTGCCCCTTACTGGAATAAACAATATTATATGCAGATCAAGTTAAAGCAATATGGGGTCTATTTATCAAGGAAGTTTTGACACTCATCAGTGCCCAATACATTATTACTGTCCCACCAAAAGCAAGACAGTTGGGAAGCAGGACCAGATTATGGAGGGGGTGGTGATGATGGAGCAATCACTCTAGGGCCCCTACATACAGAGAGGCCCCCACACAGGGTCAATTTGATGCTGCCAAGAACAGACACCTGTTCCCGGGTGTAGGCTCAGTAGCCACGGCTTTTCTACCTAGTGCAGCAGCGCAGTCAGCTTTCTTCTAAGGAGGAGAGGGGCCGGCTCCATACTAGCAGATTCAGGGGGTGGGTTTCTGAGTACCTTGAACCCCCCTCGACTGGCCACATTGTGGGCGGAGTGAATACGGCAAGCCCCACCCCCATATTCCAGCAAATCACGGTATTACATTGCAGGGGCCCTAATGAATCGAGGTGCTTGCAACCTATACCGGTGACTGGTCCTGCAGCAGCTGCATCTAGTGAAAGTGTATGTGTACTGTTTCAGTGTGTGTGTATGTATGTCTGTGATTATGCGTGTATGTGTTATGGTGTATATGTGTTAAGGTGGGTACACACGGTACGATTTGCAAAAAATCCAATCTTGTCTGCGATTTTCCTTGAACTCCTGGACAAACAATATTGTGCATACACATGGAACGATTGTACAAACAATAAAACAATATAGATGGAGTCCAGGCTGGTTATAGAATACACAGGGGACCCATACTCATTTTGTCCCCTGTACTTCCACAACTTGAGCAGGTTCAGCAGAGCCCAGTGCTGGTTTTTAAAATACAGGGGACCCTATGCATTTTTACCTTTGTATTAAGAACCAGGGCAGGCTCTACAGAGCACAGGGATGATTATGCTTATGGGGGAGGGGGGTTCTCATGGATATGTGCATGTTTCTGAGTTATTAGCACCTGCTCAGGCTAGACTTGCCTATCTGAACCTGGTCTATTGTTTTTGCGATTATTGGGAAGGTTGCGGGTGCGAGTTAGAAATTCGTAATTTACATAGCCGACTTCTATCTTGTGAATGAGAAAACATCTGGATGCGAGATTGGTTTTTGCGATGTTTTAGTTAAGCTAAAATATGCGCGCTTTAATATATTTGCACCCTATTACATTGGCAAGTGTGTAAAAAATGTGAGTTTAGCGCCAAAAACTCAAATTTTTTATAAAATCGTATCCCATTACATCTGGCCCATGATGTTCTCCCTGTCTCATATAGCTCCCAATCCCGACAGCTGATTCAATATACTTGCGCAATTCTGCTAATGAACCGTGGTCTGAGTTTTTCATAGACACAGTCTTCCATTTATACAGTTCATTTAACTTAGAAGCTGACAGTCTGTTTTTGTCACTGTTTCTCCTGATGGAGCTATTTAATGAAGAAAAGTGTCTATTTGTTAAATAAGACTTGTGCGCTTCCTGAATTGAAGCTGATTCTCAGAGCCGTAACTAGACTTTTTGGTGCCCTGTGCCAGAAAGAGCATTGGCGCCCCCCCATTTTTCAAATAGGGATATAATGCACCCAAACAAGGAGAATGGCCTCATGGGGAAGGGCCAGGGAAGAGATAGGGGAGGCCAGGAGATGCTGGGGATAAAAAATGAGGAAGCTACAAGTAAGAATGATCATAAACAGAAAATTGACAGGCCCAAACAGCGCCCCTTGTCCTGCGGTGCCCTGTGCAATGGCACAGGACGCTCTACCCTAGTTATGGCCCTGCTGATTCTACAGTATGCAACAGTTCCTCAATTAGAGATTAAAGCTAATGGCTGTAATACTCCAAGTCAATATGCCTGTCTATAAGGGCAGAAGTATATGCTGTGTCGATGTGCTGAACAGCTGACAGCCCTGTTCCCTGTCGCACAGAGCACCTCCAGTAGGTCAGCACAACTGAGAGTAAGGTTAGCGATCCCTCCTTATTTCTGTGTCTCAGCTGCCGCTCATCTTGAATGGGGAGGATTTGGTGCGGCTCCGCTGGTATTGCTTCCTGCAGTAACTCTGGAGAAGTCTCAGCCTCTGGCTCCCAGTGCCAGCTCTTCCATGCTGCAGATGCAGAGCACTTCCCTCAGGTGACCACGGTAAGCACAGCTCCTCCAGCAATTCCCTTACTTCAGGCAATTCCCCAGCAACCCCCACGAGTCCTCCTTTATATAGACTGCAGTCGCATGCTGGTCCACTTCCCACCAACCACACTAGCTCCAATCTCCCTACACTCACACCCTTCCCTGCGACCAAATGGCAGGGTCTCTTTCTGCGCAGCCCCACAAGTTCCTCAAGTCCTGTTCCTCCAGCCTGTACCAATTCTCCTCTATGAGGGGCACCCATGTATATAATTAAACTGGCATTTATTAACTATTTTCCACTACAAATACAGTGTCAATATATGAACTTGTAGACCACAGTTGTTATTACACTTATGGTGCGCACACACGGTACGACTTTTATGAGCGATTTGAACTAGGGGTGTGCACCGGCCACTTTTCGTGTTTTGTGTTTTGGTTTTGGATCTGGATCTTTCTTCGTGTTTTGGATCTGGATTGGTTTTGCCAAAACCACCCTTCCGTGTTTTGGGTTCTGGGTTTTGTATTTTGGATCAGTACTTTTTTAAAAAAAAGCATAAAAACAGCTAAAATCACAGAATGTGTTGGTTTTTCTGCTCCTATGCTATTATTAACCTCAATAACTTTAATTTCCACTAATTTACAGTCTATTCTGAACACCTCACACCTCACAATAGTGTTTTTATGTCCAAAAGGCTGCACCGAGGTAGCTGGATGAGTATGCTAAGCGACACGAGTGGGCGGCACAAACACGTGACCCATCTAGGAGTGATACTGCAGTGGCAGACAGGATGGCAGTTTGAAAAACTAGGCCCCAAACTGTACATAATGCAAAGAAAAAAAAGAGGTGCAAGATGGAATTGTCCTTGGGCCCTCCCACCCACCCTTATGTTGTATAAACAGGACATGCACACTTTAACAAAGCAATCATTTCAGCGCCAGGGTCTGCCACACAACTGTGGCTGAAATGATTGGTTCGTTTGGGCCCCCACAAAACAAGCTGGCAATTAATCTGTCCCTGCACAAACTGGCTCTACGGAGGCAAGATGTCGTCCTCATCCTCCTCATCCACCGATTCCTCACCCTCTTCAGTGTTGTGTACATCCTCATCCTCACAGAGTATTAACTCGTCCCCACTGGAATCCACCACCACAGGTCCCTCTGTACGTTCAGGAGGCTGGTCTCCCTGGAAGAGTTGATAATTCATTTTTATGAACATCATCTTCTCCACATTTTGTGGAAGCAACCTCCTACGCCTTTCGCTGACAAGGTTCCCGGCTGCACTAAACACTCTTTCGGAGTACACACTGGAGGGGGGGCAACTCAGGTAAAATAGAGCCAGTTTGTACAGGGGCCTCCAAATTGCCTCTTTTTCCTGCCAGTACAGGTATGGACATGCCTACTTGGATGCTGTCACCAATGTAATCCTCCACCATTCTGTCAATGGTGACAGTATCATATGTAGTGACAGTAGACATGTCAGAAATTGTTGCCAGGTCCTTCAGTCCAGACCAGATGTCCAAACTTGGTCCTGACTGCCCTGCATCACCGCCAGCAGGTTGCTTAGGACACCTAAGTTGTTTCCTGGCAGCCCCAGTTGCGGGAGAAAATGAAGAAGGAGCTGTTGACGTGTCACGTTCCACTTCAGCTGACAGTGTGTTCACCAGCAGGTCTTTGCACCTCTGCAGGCTTGTGTTGGCCGGAAAGAGAGACACCACATAGGCTTTAAACCTAGGATCGAGCACGGTGGCCAAAATTTAGTGGTCTGATTTCAACAGATTGACCACCCTGGAATCCTGGCAAAGCGAATGAAGGGCTTCATCCACAAGTCCCACATGCCGAGCGGAATCGCTCTGTCTTAGCTCCTCCTTCACTTTCTCCAGCTGCTTCTGCAAAAGCCTGATGAGGGGAATGACCTGACTCAAGCTGGCAGTGTCTGAACTGACTTCACGTGTGGCAAGTTCGAAGGGCTGGAGAACCTTGCACAACACGGAAATCATTCTCCACTGCGCTTGAGTCAGGTGCATACCCCCTCCTTTGCCTATGTCATAGGTGGATGTATAGGCTTGAATGGCCTTTTGCTGCTCCTCCATCCTCTGAAGCATATAGAGGGTTGAGTTCCACCGCGTCACAACCTCTTGCTTCAGGTGATGGCGGGGCAGGTTCAAGAGTGTTTGCTGGCGCTCTAGTCTTCGGCATGCAGTTGCTGAATGGCGAAAGTGGGCAGAAATTTTTCGGGCCACCCAAAGCGTCTCCTGCACGCCCCTGTCGCTTTTCAGAAAATTCTGCACCACCAAGTTTATTGTGTGAGCAAAACATGGGACGTGCTGGAATTTGCCCAGATGTAATGCCCACACAATATTGGTGGCGTTGTCAGATATCACAAATCCCCAGGAGAGTCTAAGTGGGGTAAGCCACTGGGCGATGATTTTCCTCAGTTTCTCTAAGAAGTTGTCGGCGGTGTGCCTCTTACTGAAACCGGTGATACACAGTGTAGCCTGCCTTGGAATGAGCTGGCGTTTCTGAGATGCTGCTACTGGTGACGCTGCTGCTGTTGCTGCGTAAGGTGATACATCTACCCAGTGGGCTGTTACAGTCATATAGTCCTTAGTCTGCCCTGTTCCACTTGTCCACATGTCCGTGGTTAAGTGGACATTGGGTACAACGGCATTTTTCAGGACACTGAGGACACTTTTTCTGACGTTTCTGTACAGTCTCGGTATCGCCTGCCTAGTGAAGTGGAATCTAGACGGGATTTGGAACCGGGGACACACTACCTCCATCAATTGTCTAAATCCCACTGCACTAATGGCGGATACCGGACGCACGTCTAACACCAACATAGCAGTCAAGGCCTCAGTTATACGTTTTGTTTCAGGATGACTGCTGTCGTACTTCATCCTCCTCGCTAAGGACTGTTGGAGGGTCAATTGTTTAGTAAAAGTAGTGGTGTTCCTACTTCCTCTCTGGGATGATGAACGACTCCCAGCAGCAGCAACAGCAGCAGCGGCAGCAGGAGGCGTAGCAATGCAGGATCCTCCGGAGGAATCCCGGATAGGAGAGTCAGTCATGCCAGTGACATGGCCTGCAGGACTACTTCTGATCCTGACTAAGGAGGAAATTCACGAGGAGGGAGTTGATGGTGTGGTTTGCAGGCGCTTGGATACAACAGGACAACAGGATTTAGGTGTCCCTGGACTGCTTACGGTCTTAGCCAAAGTTTCTGAACTTGACAGTAACTTATTATGAATGCGCTGCAGGTGCCGTATAAGGGAGGATGTTCCTAGGTGGTTAACGTCCCTACCCCTACTTATTCCACCTTTACATATGGTACATATGGCAAGACAGTTGTTGTCCGGATTTGGATAGAAATATTGCCCAGACCAAAGAGGTGGAATGTTTGGTCTTCTGCCCAGGCATGACCGTGATGGGCTTTTTCATCCCACGGACAACAACTGTCTCCCCCGGAGCCTGATTTAAACAAACCACATCACTATCAGAATCCTCCTCGCCAACTTCCTCCTCAGCACCAGCTACACCAGTATCCTCATCCTGTTGTACTTCAACAGTGACATCTTCAATTTGCATATCAGCAAGTGGACTGTGGGTGCTCCTTTCAGCACTTGCAGGGGGCGTGCAAATGGTGGAAAGAGCCACCTCTTCCCGTCCAGTGCTGGGAAGGTCAGGCATCGCAACCGCCACCACACTTGGACTCTCCTTGGGGATTTGTGATATCTTCTTAGAACGCACAGTTCTTTGCTGTGCTTTTGCCAGCTTATCTCGTTTGATTTTTTCAGCTTGAGGAGGGCTTCCATCGTCATGTGAAGCTGAACCACTAGTCATGAACATATTAGTCATACTAGAATGACACACACTAGTCATAGGGAAAGACCTTAGCCGTTCCTTGCCACTCCGTGTCATAAATGGCATATTGGCAAGTTTACGTTTCTCTTCAGATGATTTAAATGTTTTTTTAAGGTCATTTTCCTGAACTTTGTCATTTGGAATTGTATGTGGCTTCTACTATGACATTGGGCATCGGCCTTGGCAGACGACGTTGATGGCATGTTATCGTCTATGTCATGACTAGTGGCAACAGCTTCAGCACTAGGAGCAAGTGGTTCTTGATCTTTCTCTATTTTATTTTTATCGGAGAAAGTTTGGTCCTCCATTTATGTTATATCGATTTGATATATACGTGTGGCTAAGGCGCACACAAACACAGAAAATATTTTTTTATTTTTGCTGGAGAGTAGTGCACTTTGTGGGTTACACCACCCTTTAAGAAATGAGCCAGCTGGCTCTTTACTTATGGGACACAGACGCACGCTTGGCACTGCTCCTTTGTTGATGCACGTGCGGCTGCTGCGCACACAATTCACAAACACAGAAAATATTTTTTTATTTGGTTTGGAGTTACAGCACCCTTTAACGGTCAAGCCAGCCGGCCCTTTACTTATGACACAGGCACACGCTTGGCACTACTTTGTTGATGCACGTGCGGCTACTGCACACACAATTCACAAACACAGAAAAAATATTTTTTTTAGCACTTGGGGGGAGCACCCCTGACGGACAGAGCACCCCCTGGACAACACTACAGCACCCCTTTAGGACTGGGACACTGCACAGGACTTTGGAGTGGACCCAGCCCCTATGGACAACTGACTGCACAACACAGTCCAGCCAGCCCCTATGGACTTTGAAGTAGTGGACACAGCCCCTATTAACAACAGCAGCACAGCACAACACAGCCAGCCCCTATGGACTTTGAAGTAGTGGACACAGCCCCTATGGACAACAGCAGGACAGCGCAGCACAGCACAGCACAACACTACTCTGCACTACACTACACTACACAGCCCAGCCAGCCCTAACTCCCACCCTCCCTCTTCACTGTCCACAGCCGAGTGAGAAAATGGCGCCGACGCGGGAACCTTATATAGGATCCAAAACCCGCGAGACCCGGAAGGCGGGATGATGATGTTTTGCCTCGATTTCAGATCCGAGTCAGGTGGGAAAAGTCGAGCCTGACTCGGATCTGCCTCGGATCGGGGGGGCTCGGGGGGGTTCGGATTTCAGAAATCCGAACCCGCTCACCCCTAATTTGAACGATATCGTTCATATCGTTATCATTCATATCATTCACTTTTTTGTAGTCACTAACCTGACAACCACCAGCGATGCGCGTTCCCGCTTGAACGATAACAATATGTATGTCTTTCATGCATGCAGGCCAACTTGGACAATTTTGTAAAGATTTGCCTGTAAAAAGATAGCTTCCAGGGCTGGCTCTAGGGGTGTTCGACCTGTGTGGTCACACAGGGGCACCACCCATAGAGGGCACACCCCTCCCCAACATCCCAATTTTCCGGAGAGGCCCGCGGGTGGTCAAGTCGGGAGCACGCAACATCCATTCAGTTACAGGAGATGGACTGGGGGAAGCCCAGCTAGGGAGGCTTCCCCAGCCTGACGTTATTTGGAGGCAGGTACGCCTCCTAATAACATCACCTATCGGGTGTGGCCTATGGTAATTAGGCCATGCCCCCATTTTTAGAAGTGCGCCTTAGTAAGATAGGGTGCACTGGAGAGGGCCAGCACAGGGTGCTCCGAAATTGAACGATTGAATGATAACTATATCGTTATTGTTAGATAATCATTTGAAAATCATTTAAAAATCGTTGGTCGTTTAGACATCTATCATCGTACAAATATGTTGACCAGTGGTGTAACTAGGGTATTTGGAGCCCAGGGCAAATTTGAAAAGGGAGCCCCCCCCCCCCGATGTGTGCTGAAAAATGGGCGTGGTCACTTAAAAAGGGGGCATGTCAACATGACACACCCCTTTATTTTCAAAGTGAACATTCCTATCCATATGCACCTTAACCCCAGTAGTACCCCTTATACAGTACCCCCAGTATGCAGTTGTGGTCCCTCTTATGCAGGCCCATAGTAGTGCCCCTTATACAGTACCCCCAGTATGCAGTTGTGGTCCCTCTTATGCAGGCCCATAGTAGTGCCCCTTATACAGTACCCCCCGTATGCAGTTGTGGTCCCTCTCATGAAAGCCCATAGTAGTGCCCCTTATACAGTATCCCCAGTAGTGGTCCCCCTTATACAGCCCCCAATTAGTTCCCCTTACTCAGTACCCCCAGTAGTGGCCCCCCCAAATGCAGTGCCCCATGTAGTGTTCCCCCTTATGCAGTGCCCCCAGTAGCAGTCCCCACAATGCAGTGCGCCCAGTAGCGGTATCCCCTTATGCAGTGCCCTTTATATGGTGCCCCCAGTAGTAGTGCCCCCCCATGCAGTGCCCTCTATATAGTGCCCCCAGCAGTAGTCCCCCCCATGCAGTTTTTCCAGTAGTGGTCCCCTTATGCAGGCACCCTGTAGTGATCCCCCCTATCCAGTGCCCAGAGCCGGCCCTAGGCATAGGCATTATAAGCAAATGCCTAGGGGTGACTCAGTATGCTAGGGGCATTCCAGGGCTGTGTGAGCTCTGCCTGTCTGTCCTCAGTCCTGCTGCTGCTCCCAGTCCCACCTACCCCAGAGCCGGCGGTGCAGCTACCCACTCTCTCCCCCATAACACTGCCGCGATCGGAGCTCTCCGATCGGGCAGAGCAGCAGATGGTCAGGCTCGACATGTGACCGGGATCCGCATCTGCCTGGTCCTTAGTCATAATGAGCTTCTGCATAGAAGCTCATTCTGACAGTCTACAGGACTGCATTGGCGAATCCAGGGGGGGCAATAAGGGTGATTGCCCCCTTTTATACACAGCCCCAGCCCCGCCCACCCGCTGATCCTGCAGGCAACAACACAGCTCTGGCCAGTGCAGACTGCAGAGGCTGGGGTGACTTGAGCTGTGGAGGAACCTCCCACCTGCCGGCACCGCTGACATCCTCTTACTACTGCTGCCTGTGTCTGCCTCTCCGATGGACAGCATGGTGCTGCTGTTCAGAGGCTGAGAGAACTAAGGGGGCAGGCACAGGCAGCCGAGGACCGCACATATACAGTCTGCCTGTCCTGAGTCACAAGTCTGAGCCTTAGCATGGCTCTATGTGGAGGAGGGCAGCTGCGCTGTGGCAGTCAGTACACATGGCTACAATCAAAATGGCTACAATCAAGGAGCCATTCAGGGGATCCTGGCGGCGACTGCTCTATGAGAGGAGAGGAGAGGACTGTAACTGCTTCCTCTGTCTGCACTAGACACCAAGCAGACACAAGGAGGATGCCCCAGCAGCCCACCCCAAGCTCACAGCCTGAGGCTGAAAGTAAGTGAGAAGAATATTGATTGAAATTTTTTATTTGATTTTTTTTTTATGTGGCAGAATGTGTTTTTTTTCATATGTGGGGGCATGTATGTGTGATTTTATCTCATGTGGGGGCCTGTGTGTGTGTTTTTATCTCATGTGGGGGCCTGTGTGTGTGTTTTTTTATCTTATGTGGGGGCCTGTGTGTGTGTGATTTTATCTCATGTGGGGGCCTGTGTGTGTGTGTTTTTATCTCATGTGGGGGCCTGTGTGTGTGTTTTTATCTCATGTGGGGGCCTGTGTGTGTGTGTTTTTATCTCATGTGGGGGCCTGTGTGTGTGTGTTTTTATCTCATGTGGGGGCCTGTGTGTGTGTGTTTTTATCTCATGTGGGGGCCTGTGTGTGTGTGTTTTTATCTCATGTGGGGGCCTGTGTGTGTGTGTTTTTATCTCATGTGGGGGCCTGTGTGTGTGTGTTTTTATCTCATGTGGGGGCCTTCTTGCACCAGCCATGCACACAGTCAGAGGGAGGGGAGCAGCCGCCATGCACACAGTCAGAGGCAGGGGAGCAGCAGCCATGCACACAGTCAGTGAATGGGTAGGTAGGTGTATTGCTTTGCCCACATCCTTTACTACTATTAAAATGGCCCTGGGCACATATATAGTGTTTATGTATGCCCTGTATGCAGGTGTGTTATCCAGCGTGCGTTAGTGAGGAGTGTGCCCTCAGATTGCTGGGGAAAGGGATGCTTCGTGCACACGTCTGTCATAGTGAACTGTGGACCTCATTCAGACCTCCTTGCAAGCGGGTCGATGGTGAGGGCCTGCGCGCTCGCAGTGCGCAAGCCCCGGAGCGAGTGACAAATTCACTCGCTACGGGGCGGCTGTCTCTATTAGAGCAGGAAGCTAACTGGGGCTTGCGGCAGATGAGACCCTACTGCAAGGGTCTCATCGCAAGCCCGATGGTCGCGATGGTCTTGATCACCCACAGCTATGCGAGCGGCCAGGAGGTCACACAAAAAAACCCCAAAACTCCCTGATTCAGAGCGAGCGCTCTTTCAGAGCTTCCGGGTCTGAATCAGGCCCTGTGTCTCGACCATCGCAACCATCAGCTGGTCACTCGCTAAAGCTGTGGGTGGTGACCCACAGCTTAGCGAGCGGCCAGGAGGCCGACTTTCAAAACAAAAGCGGCCGCCCTCATTCAGAGCGAGCGCTCGCTTTTTGCGAGCGGCTCTGAATGAGGGCCTGTGTCTCCAATGAAGCGCTCCCACCCCGGCTCACTGTGTCTGTGTGCTCAGTCACTTCGGTGAGAGCACAGGCTGATCCCTAAAGTGTGCTCACAAAGATAAAGATCGCAGTAATTGTAAAGCATGCTCCCCAGGGTGATGGGCATAAACTATATAAGGGGTGAGGTGATGGGCATAAAATATGCATATATATTAGGACAAGGCATAATGAAAAGGGAAGAAGAGTGTGACATTTGAAATGAAAGGGGAAAAAGGAATAGAAGAAGCAAAAAGATAAATAGATAAAGATAGGAATGGATACACAAAGCTATGTCGTAAGGTTATTGCTTCAAAAATGGGAGGAGCCAGGATTGGAGGTGGGAGGAGGAATAAGTAGAGAAGAGAGGAGTCATGATTCATTCTTAAACCGCCCCCCCCCTAAAAGAAAAGTCTAGATCCGCCACTGTACAGGAGGAGCCAAGATGGCCACGCGTGCATGCCCTGCCGCTGCCACACCTCCCATGGGCCTTTGCGGAGCAGAGTCGTGAGTAACGGCTCACTATATATATGGATATATATATAATGTGTTATTTTTGGCGTCCGCGTATAAACAAAAAGATTGGTGGTGGGATTATATGCTAGGGGGCACCAGTCAAAATTTTGCCTAGGGCACCAAATTGGCTATGGCCGGCTCTGCCAGTGCCCCCTGTAGTGGCCCTTCCTATTATTGCCCCCAGTAGTGGTCCCCCGAGTGCAGTGCCTCTAGTAGTAGGCCCCTTTTATAATGCCCCCAGTGGTAGTTCCCCCCCAAGTAGTAGTCCCCTGTAGAGGTTCCCCCTCCCGATTAAGTGCCCCCAGTAGTAGCCCCCCCCCCAGTAGAGGTCCTCCCAATAATGGCGCCCCCAGTAGTAGCCCCCTCCCCCAGTAGAGGTCCCCCCAGTAGTAGCCAACCCCCTCCCCCGTTGTGCATATAGGTTAAAAAAATATATATATATATATATATATAAAAATATACGTACCTGAATCCACGCTGCTGCTGCTCCTGCTCCTGTCTGCGACGCCGCTCCCGCCCGCCAGTCCGCCCGGGCTGGCATGCTCAGCATTATGGAACAGATGTCATGACGTCAGTCCCATTACCCATTGCAGGAGCCGGACGGAAGTCCGGCTCTTGCAGTGGGTGCTGCAGCAGTCAATGAGAGTCTATCTGACTCTCATTGGCTGCTGTTTAACACACGCATCGCCGCCAGCGCTGGCGGCGATGCGTGTGTTATGCACAGCCTGAGCCCGCCTCCTAGCGCTATTGGGCAAGCGCTCAGGGGGAGGGAACGGGCTCAGGTGTGAAGCACAGGACCGGCGCTGGAAGCCTAGCGCCGGTCCTGTGTAAATGTGTAGCGCTGACCGCACTCATTGCGGTCGGCGCTACACTGGCTAACTAGGGCGGGCTGGTACCATGGCCGGTGGCGCCCCCCCGCGCCGCCGGTCCAACGGCCCCAGGGCACACACCCCACTCGCCCTGCCCTAGTTACGCCACTGAACCTGACAATATCTTCAGGTTCAACATGTTAGCAGATGATTGATGTGCCTTCACTGACCGACTGCTCGTTCAGTGTAGGCACATCACAGACTGACAAATGACTACATGATTACAATGTCGTAATTGACCTACTCGGATCCCTCATTGCATCCCCAGAACTCTTTCCCATAGGAAACAAGCACCATCTGAAGTTTTTGGAGTTTCTGAATATCAGGTGGTCCATTTCGGACCCCTGATGTTGAATGGCCCGGTAACCTTAATATGTGAAAGCTAACATTTACGCATGGTTAATGGGCCATTTATCTTGTGATGAATAGGCCCCTTGCCCTAACAGTAATGTCAAAATCAACATGTCATGTCAACATTTTGTAAATAGCTATGCACATTCTGAATGCTGACATGCTCGTATACCGTTGGGAGATATGCACATACATTTTATATACACAGCAGTGACATATCTATACTGCGTGCCCTGGGTACTTAGCACTCCAGAGTCTCACATCAGGCAGCACTGCACAAATAACTGGATAGATAGTACTGTGGCTATTTTCCTGGGGCTTTAGGCATGTGCAGTAGAAAAATCACTGGGATAAGGGCACAGATGCCATGTTCCCAGAGTCCTGCACATGTGCAGTAGTCACTGGCACAGTGCAAGAGCCGACTCACCTGCGCCACTGGAAAAAGAGGAGGAATGGAGACTGCACAAGTGTCCCCTCCACTCTTAATATGCCCCTGATATGCAGTACAGAGAGGAGGGAGCTTACAGCATTGAATTATCGCTCATAAAGTCCTCCCATGGTTTTCCATAAAGAGTATCCCCCCCCACCACATTAGTTGGTAGTGAGGATTGCTCTGCCTCACTTCTGGGTGAGAAAAATATATATGGCTATGGGACCCTTCGTGATCACCGATTAGAACAATGCCAGTCCACAGTTACCCCAGATTGGGGGAGAAAATTATTTGTGTGTGTGGTTAATTATTGTAAGAAACCAGTACAGTGTGAATGTGATTACTATTGTGAAATTTTGCAATTTCAATTTATGCCATATTTTATTCAAGCACTTCTTGCCAACTAATCCTTTAAGCGGTGTTCCCCTTACCTTGATATCTTTAGTGGAGTAATAAAAACAAAATCCCTTTTTTGTCACTATTAGGCTGCCATAGCCGGGGTTGCTACAACATCAGTGCCTAGGTTTGAAGTGCCTAGTTTAAAGTGTCAATAGAACATTTAAGTTAAAGCTGGAGTTATTCAGGAGTTAAACAGGAGGAGAACAGAAGGAGAATTTAACAGATCACCAATTCCTGCTATTAAGGACTGCTTTTATCTACCACCACACTTCCAACATGCCTATGGATTGTGCCTGCACCTGGATCTCCAATGCTGCCTGCATCCCTCCTGATCTCCCCATGCAATCTACTTATCCACTCCAACTATACCTTACCAAATGACGCAGCAAGATGACCTCTCAAATGGTCCTTGGTTGTGGCCCCCAAATCATGAGGCTTGGTGCAAGTTTGCTGTAATCATTGTTTTTTTTTTCCTCTTAAGTTTAGACTAACCCTTCCATAGATGTTAGATTACTGTGACCATTGTATCCAGCCCATCTGTGTCACCCATGTTTGTCTGCTCCCTCCCCTTTTGAATGTAAGCTCTTACGAGAGGGCCCTCTAGCCCTCATGTGCTTATACTTCACTTAATTATACTCTAATGTACAACAGCACCCAACCCTTGGTTACAGACACCATGCTGCTTATCTAAGTGTTATGCAGCAATGTATAAATCATGTATCTGTCCTATATTGTTTGTACTGTTTTCTGGTGTGCTATTTGTCTATGTACTGTGTAAGGCGCTGCGGAACCCTTGTGGTGCCATATAAAAAAAGGACAATAATAATAATAATAATAACAATAATAATTTGCCTGTTTCTGACCTGTCAGTGCCTGGGGGAGAGATCCTTGTCTCTCTGCTAATGTATGATGTGAAGAAAGGGAGGAAAAAGAAAGCTGCCAAGTAAAAAGTGTGGCCAGAGGTACAGCTATAGTGGGTGCAATGTGTGCCATTGCTATGGGGCTTGGGGGCTTAGGGGGCCACCTCTGAGGCCCTGGTTCCCTAAACATAGGTCATATAGTTGGCTACCAAGATCCTAGTATTGCAGGCTAGACAATTGGGTCCTGCCCATTGTCTGGCAAGGTGGACTCATTGACACTTATATTAGGTGGCTCCCCTATTTGAATTTTGGACTTCGCTGCAGCCCCACCTCTGGAGCCACCACTAGAAAAGAGGTATTTGGGATATAGGGACTGAGGGCCCTCACATCTGCGACTTTATTCTAATTCCTCTACAAAGTGCTTCCCTATTGTGCATCTCAATGTGCAAGGACTGAGGTGCCCACTGTTTGCATCTGTAGATGTTGAAATACAGACCTATGGCAGATACAGTTTCCCCATGTAAGTATGGCCTCCTATGTGAGTAGTTTGGAGTCTCTGGGCCTGCTTCAGAGATGAACTGCGGCTGTACAAATCCGTCTATCTCACATGCAAATGCTGAAGGAGGTGTCAGAAACCTCCTGGCTGTATCTGTGATCCCAGCACTGCGCCCGACATCGTAGGCTGGGACCACTCTTTTGCTCAGGCTGCGGGAACTGAAGATTCCCGCAGCCTGGCCAATGCCCGGTCACAGTTAAAGCAAAAAAGAAAAAGTATTCCTATTATGGGGCACTCACGGACTAATGACAATTAAAGGGACATCGTATAGTGACCCAAAGTAAATTAAAACATAACCTTTATTGAGTCCCTAAAATATGGTCAGCAAAAAATTAACATTTTTATAGTTATTATAATAAAATCATTCTTCCATGAATTAAAAACAGGTGATATCCACAAATATTCTTAACTATTTTTCAATCATAAATGTATACATCACACTAATGAGTAATTAAATAATTAGGTTGTTCAAGATGTAGTAATATTTTATAATCTCAGAATCCAATTGTTTTTGCTCACAGAGATTCACAACTGATTGCATGTCACCATCTGTTTACATACCTATATAATATTTAGCAACGCATATATCTTACTTCCGCTTAACTACTTCCTCAACTGAAGCTGGTTTTATTCCGTAATATGAAAGTATCAGGAATCAATCTATTCCACAATAAAATAAAGTAATTATAATGTTACAGTCTATCCATACCGTTTATTTAGTAACTATAATAGTCTCACATATTGTTATACTGTGTATGTGTCTTTAACCACTTACAGTAACTGACTAATTTTTATTCCAAAAATTGCTCATGAAATGTCATCGTTGGTGCATCAACGGTGCCTATCAGCGCTGACAAACCCACTTGTTATAGACTATCGATTGTTTTGCAAACCAGAAGATTAGCTTCCCACAGCCACCTAGTGGGAACTTCTGACTGGTGGCATCAGATACAACCATGCCAGGGAAAGCCCAGTCTGGTGTGGTCGCACCTGATGTGACCGCGCCAGGCAAGTGGTTAAACTGCTTAATTACTCCTGCATCAGGAGCTGGTTAATTCTGCAGTCTGAGAAATTATAATTGCAGCGTATCAGTCTCATTCCAGAGTTCTTAATTATTGTCTCTCAATTAGGGATTTAGCAGATCCTATACACTGGTATATCTCCATTAATTCAAATCTGCACTTATCTCTGTGTACCTAGTACATTCTCCCACTAAGGAGTTATTGGTACAAAACTCTCAAGTGTTCCTGTGATGCTTATGTACTATAAATCACCAATAGTTTTATTATTTTCACCATACTTAACTTAAAATGAACTAATCTAAACTAAAGACACTGACAACTGAACAGATTGCAAAAAAGAGGTCACAGCCAAATGTATTTAATTGAATTGTCAATGATTTGTAATTGATTTGAGCATGGTGGCGAAAAAGCAGTGCTACCACGGCTACAGCCATAAGATGGAGACCTGGTCCTCCCCTAAGGCAGCTACCAACTCACCTCTCTCAAAGGGGGGATGCTAACCAAGTTCAGCTGCACTAAATTGAGCCGCCGAGGAGCACTGCTTTCCGCCAGCTGCGTCTCACCTGTTGCAAGCAAAAGCAGAGAAATAACGTTCCAACGAATAACATCGGCCCAAGCCGATTGAAGAAATGTTGGGTGGGTGGGTGTGATGACAACTGGAAAAGAGGAAGCTGACTCCTCCCACTGCTCTAATATCCTTAAAAAGAGCCCACCTACACAAGTCCCTGATAGGCTGTCAAATTTGATTGAACCAATACAATAACCAATAACGTGACTGCAACCAAAAGCCAGTTCTAACCTGTACTGCTACAATAAAAAACAGGGTGCTTGTCTCCTCTCAGCTTTCTAGTGCTTGCATTACTCATTAACATAGAGACACATTAACAGATAGATGGCTACACTTTATTATAAACACTGAAATGGATATTAATGTAACCAATCATAGTAATAAAGAGTCTGCATGATATTAAATAAACCACATTAAAATAGAACCATGTCCAACCATTGTTCTGTGTTGATCAACATTTAATTGCTTCACAATTGAGATTCAGTATGATTCCTAATTTAAATTATTATTACATTAAGAGCGAATGATTGCACCACTAGGGCTATTCAATCACATATATTTATCACTGACTAAAGGGATACTGCTTATAAATTCTATTAAGTTCCATCGCTACAAGACCCTGGTCCTGCAGCTAATAGAGTGATACCTCCACTGAGTAAATCTGTGTTAGTAGGTAGCGCACAACGGACACATTATAAATCTCCTCACGTAATAATTGTGGGTATGGTGGTGCGTCAATCCCTATTATTAACAATCTTATTGAGCATCCTTAAATCATTTCACATATTAGTATGGTTAGGTGGAAACACAGGGCCTGATTCAGACCCACTCGCTAAGATGCATACTCTCGCTGCTGCAGATGGTATGCAGTGCGCATGTGCTTACCTTAGCGAAAATTCACAATGCATTCGCTCACTGCGCATAGACAGCCCAGCAGAGTGAGTGACAGGAGAAGCCGTTTGTAGGTGGTAACAGGGGCTGGCAATTTAAAACGGGGGAGTGGAGGTGCAAACGCAGGCGTGCCTGAGCATCTCAACAGCGTTTTAGAGGTGTGCGTAATTATAAGACAGCGTCATAGTACACGTCACCTGGCTTGTTTTTACACTGAAGTGCTCGCAGGGTATGGTCAGCCTCAAGCGCTGCGATCGCATCCGATGTACCGATGGTTGCATACACTTCCTGGACATGACGTGCACAAGTGGGCATCTTAAAACAGGCTGGTGGGTGTCTGCATACACTAAGTGATCGATCTCTAAGAAATACTTGGCGTGCTAACGCATTATTGTGCGACAGCACTGCCTACGCAATTTGCATACACATCGTGCGAGCGATCGCATCTAGCGAGCGGTTCTGAATCAGGCCCATGGTTAAAATTGCACAGGACGCGCTAAGGACGGCACAGGGCACATGCTGCTTACCGCTTCCTGTGCAATTTTAACTGTGTTTCCATCTAATCATACTTAACTGTGTTGCATAATGTGAATGGGCGCATTGGATCTAGATTCAAGTGTATTAGAGTAAATCCCATACACATAAATACAACCAGCGCTATTAAGATAGACACATTTTAGTGACTCAGTAGTAGGTAGAGAGAACAGCAATACAATTTTAGTGTTAAATATCTGTTTAATATGAAAAACTAGACTATCATAGTATTAAAAGCATTATACACTACAATATGTTATACATTGGTAACAAAAAATATCTTTCACTCCCAAACTGAGCACAGTGGCTCCATGAGGTGCCGTGGCGCTGCCACAATGGTGCCACGGTGGCTGGTGGCCTAAAGAGGCTGGCGGTGTAGTATTTTTTTGTGTGTGTAAAATTTTTTTTGTGTGCATGGGTGGGAGAGAGGCTGGCGGCACAGAGTAGAGTGAAGCTGGAGTAGAGGGGGTTGCAATGAGCGGGGGAGCGCTGTCACTGTAAAAAAATAGGTAGTGAATCCGGAGGCTGCCTGCATTGTGGGAGATCAGACAGGAAGGGCTGTGAGAGTTTAGCAGTAACCTCTCACACTAATACATTGATTGAGTTGTATTTTCAATACAGGAAACGCCTGGATGAAAGTTAAATCTTGAGACTTTTTTGAGTCTGAAAAACATGGGAGTTTCCATGTTCTGTGACTTTACTACATTGGCTGAGTTTAAAAATGTGACAGTTTTCTCTCACATTTTCTAAACTCTCACCCTATTACATTGGCCCGAAGTGTCTGATCTGAGGAGCGATGCTGCAGAGCGGTGCTGATGATCTCAACTAAAGGTAAGTAAGGGGGGGGGGCATAAAGAGGGGAAAATAAAGAGAGACATGGAAGGGGCAAAGGGAAAGACATGGAGAGGGCAAAAGGAGAGTCATGGAGGGAGCAAAGGGAGAGACATGGAGGGAGCAAAGGGAGAGACATGGAGGGGACAAAGGGAGAAAAATGGAGGGGACAAAGGGAGAGACATGGAGGGGGCAAAGGGAGAGACATGGAGGGGGCAAAGGGAGAGTCATAGAGGGGGCAAAGGGAGAGTCATAGAGGGGGCAATGGGAGAGAGATGGAGGGGGCAATGGGAGAGACATGGAGGGGCAATAGGAGAGGCATGGAGGGGACAATTGGAGAGAGATGGATCGGGCAAAGGGAGAGACATGGAGGGGCAATGGGAGAGAGATGGAGGGGGCAATGGGAGAGACATGGAGGGGCAATAGGAGAGGCATGGAGGGGGCAATTGAAGAGAGATGGATCAGGCAGTGGGAGAGACATGGAGGGGGCAATGGGAAAGACAGGGGGGGGGACAATTGAAGAGTGATGGAGGGGGAAATGGGAGAGAGATGGACGGGGCAATGGGAGAGAAACAGAGGGGGCAATGGGAAAGAGATAGAGGGGGCAATGGGAGAGAAATGGAGGGGGCAATGGGAGAGAAACAGAAGGGGCAATGGGAGAGAGACGTAACTATTTTAAAAACTGGACTGATCAGTAATTACCTTGGCTTAAGGATGCCATGAAAAAAATATGGAGACCCTAATGCTGCCTCAAACTGAGAAAGTTTGGGAACCACTGACCTAGTAAATGTGACAGACTGGGGTCCGATATCTATACCTACTGTATATATTCATGTCTATATTTAAACACACACACATGTACATTAACTTAAATACAAGAAAATATTCTAAAGAACAGACCACTGTTTATTGCAATATAATTAACAATGTTTTATTCAGACGTAATTGGGTTTTGGCAATAAACATGTGGTTATATAATCTGCAATAAACTATTCAAAATTAATGAGTACTGATGTGGGGACTGGGGCTCTTAATATTATTGGTGTCCCTGGAAGGGCACAGGCTGAATAATCAGACTGGTTATATATATATATATATTATATATGTGAAGCTGCACAGCCTTGAATACAGGACACAGTGTACAGCAGAGACAGCAGAATGTAGAACACTGAGGGTAGAAGGGAACTTCCATGACTTACGGCTCTGAGCTGCCCTCAGTGATGGGGGACAGCAGGATGGTGACACTCAGCAGCAGTCTCCTAAGGCCCATGGTTGCAGAGTCCTGACAGCCTCTGCAGCTGCTGAGCACTGACTTTATACAGCTGACACCCTGCAGAAGTTACCTCCTATTTGTTTCCTCTTTTCACTAAGTACAAACAGCAGACAGGAGAAGGAGTGGTGCACGCATGAGGAAAACCAGTATCTTAATTAATTGCAGTTATTAACTGGCTGTTTACAGGGTAAGAGTTACTAAATGTAAATAGAACATATTAATGGACTTGTTATTATACACATACTTGTATGCTGTCCTGGACATTCTGGGAGACTCCTGAATATTGAGTAGTGCACCCAGACACCCTGCTGCTGCTGTGTAAAAACTGAGTATGCAAGTCATCTCATTGTGGACCCGACTCCCCCTACAGAGTGTAATGGTGGCTTACCTCCAAGATGGATCTCTTCCGAATGACTAACAAAATATTAAACACAAAAGCTATGGCCTTAAGTGGTGCCTACACCTGAGTCCTTATCCCAGAAGGTGTGAATTGGAAGCATTAGGGTCCACAGGGGCCAGCTCAGGAAAATATCTCTTTTAAACCTAGGGTGTAGGATAGTTAAACCTTTCCCATATCCTTAAACTTGTAAGGGTTTCAGGTTTATTTGTTTTTTTTCGCACGGACCAATCAACTGTGTCGTAGTTGATCTCTGCAGGCAGACATTTTTGTGAAAAGAATCCACAATGGTGAAGCTGGCCATCCTGAGCTCTTTGGGACAGGACTGCCCCTACCTCAATGTAGGAAGCATCTACCTTGAGGAATAATATTTTTTTAGTGTTAGGTTGATTGAGGATGGGTGCGGTGATAAAGGCTTGCTAGAGTAGGTAAAAAGACTAACTGAGCCTCTTCTGACCAGTGAGTTGGGTCTGAACTTTGCAAGTAAGTGCAGTAATGGGAGGTGCAAATAGAGTAACTAATGAACCTCAGGTAATAATTAGTGAAGCCCAAGAATCGCTGGACTGCCTTCAGGATGGTGGGCAAAGGCTAGTTGATAATGGCTTGGACTTAGCTGAATCCATCTGTAACCCGGTGTCGTAGATGATATGACCCAAAAATGGTATAGACTCCACTTTGAATGTATGTTGTTCTAATTTACAAAATAGTTTGTTTGTCCTGAAGCATTGAGGTACCTCCTTGATATGCAGATGATGGGATGAAGGTCGGATGAGAAGAACATTATGGGCCTGATTCAGAGCCGCTCGTAAGCGGCAGCTCGTTCGTTCCGAGCGATGTTAGCCCAACTGCGCATGCGTACGGATCGTTATACGCATGCGCTAACCAGTCAGTGCGGCCGAAATTCATGTGCTCGCAAAATAGCGAATGCCTGCTATTTTGAGTGACAGGAGGAGGCGTATGTGGGTGGTAACAGGGGAAGGTGCTTGAAAACGGGGAGTGGAAATCCGAACGCAGGCGTGCTTAAAGGTCAAAACGGGCGTTTTATGGGTGTGCATATTTAAAACAGCAGCGTCATTGACCACGTCACTGGGTTATTTTATAGCCAGAACTGCTCGCAAAATTGTGGTAGCAAACACCAACCACAAGAATAGCGAGCAGTTCATACCCTTGTCGATGTACTCGATTAATCTAATAAATAGCGGACATGACGTAGGATGCGAGCGGCCAGGGGGCGTATTTTTCCAAAAAACGAACGCAAGTTTTGCTCGCTCGTTCAGACATAGAGGCGTGAACAGACCGCAAACAGCGAACGGTTCATTTGAATAGCCACCCCTTGTTTTAGAACGAACGACCGCAAATAGCGAGTGGCTCTGAATGAGGGCCTATGTCATCAAGATAAACCACCACACAAGTGTACAGTAAGTCTCAGAAGATCTTGTTGATGAAATTCTGGAATACTGCTGGGGCTTTACTTAAGCCAAAGCAGATATTTGTAGTGGCCATTGCGAGTGTTGAAAGCAGTTTTCCACTCATCACCAACCCATGTGTGGATAAGTTTATACGGTCCTTGGAGATCCAATTTGGTGAATATAATTGCCCCTTTGACTCTGTTGAAGAGTTCGTAGATGAGTGGAAGTGGGTATCTATTCTTGATAGTAATCTCATTTAAGTCGCAGTAGTCAATACAGGGATGGAGACTCCCATCCTTTTTTTCATGAAGAAGAAGCCTTTGCCAGCTGGAGAACAACTAATACCCATCAAGATTTTCCTTTATATAGTCCAGCATGGGATGAGTTTATGGTAGCAAAATCAGGTATATATGACCCCTAGTAGGAATTTTGCCTTGTATACGGGGCAATCCCAGTCCCTATGAGGGAATAGTGACCCAACCACTTATTTACTGAAAATGTCTCAGAATGCTCTGTAGGCAAGTGAAAGAGCTACCTTCTCAGAGGAGGCTTTCTTTGCAAATCAGACTACAGGATACAACTTGAGGAACAGACCAGTTGATGTGAGGATTGTGATCCGAAGCCAGGTGTAGACAAGCACTAACAGATTTGAGGCTTTGGAGATGATGAGGAAATTGATCAGTTCAGAGTGCAGAAACCCACTCTGAGTTTCTCTGCTGATGTTTGGTAATAATCCCTCCTGGGATGCGACTCCCATCAATGACTGTGAGATATATAGGCACAAACAGCAGAGTCATAGCTAGAGCCAAGTCATGGGCTAATCCTGAAGTCATAAAGTTCCCAGATACCATAGATTAATTTAATGCAGATAAGATCTTTGATCCCTTCTGGTTCTCTAATGTAACAGAAAAATTACAATCAGGTTGGTATGAAGAGTATACTGACCTCTCTGGAAGCTGCTAGGTGCTGGAGATTCCCAGCCTCTTTGAGCCGGTGCCAAAAACATGTCCTGGGCCAGCACAATATAAGCAAGGGTTTTGCCAGAGATGTTTCTGGTGTTCCTTAGGTGAGAGCAGGGAATGGTTTATTTGTATGCGTTCCTCTGTACTTGGAGGCTGTCACTGGAAATGGGATATCATTATGGTCTTAAATTGTTCACTCCTTCTTTTCTCCTGAGCACATTCTTTAAAGCATTTATCTACCTTTCTGTACAATAATATTAGTTCATCAAGGTTTTTGACTCTGTCAGAGAGTCCTTGCCAAAAAGCAGCAAGCAAGCCCTCATTGTTGCAGCTTAATTTTGAGGACAGTGTGTGAATTTGTATGATATACTTGGCCACAGTGTGGGAACCTTGATGTAATTGTAAGATGTCACTGGCTGCTAAAACTATTCTCCCAGGACTGGTCATAATTAAGGAGAATAGGATCTGAACACTTCCAGAGAGGAGAGGCCCATGTCAGAAGAGGTCCAGAAAGCAAGGAGATAATGTACGCGACCTTGGTTTTGGCCAAGGGAAAGTTACTTGGTTGAAACTCAAAATGAACTAAATGCTGGTTAAGGAATCCACTGCATAGTTTGGGGTCATCATCAAATTTATCAAGAGTAGGCTAATGGAGGCAAGAAGTTGGACTGGGAGAATGGGATCTCACTTAAACAGGTTGTGGAGCAGAACTGCATCTGTCAAGGGTGAGCTGGAGGGTGTCTTGGAAGTATTATTCACTTGACCTTGTGTCACTTCTTGTATCGCCGACCAATTGGTCAAGCTCTGTATAAAGTCTGTCCCTTTGGTTTGTCTACGTTCCACGTCCAATTTGACCAGAACAAACTATCAAGGATCGGGCTTCTTGTGATCTCTGGACAGGGACTTGGGTGGACTAATAATGCTCCTCATCATTCAGTATATCCTATTGTGAACTCATAAAAAGGGTGCGCTGAAGTGCTGTGTAGCTGGATAAAGGCACTGTGGGTTAGCACAGCAACAGATTGGAGTAGCAAGAGTGATACTCTGTAGAAGGAATCCTAACAGCTTCTGGAGCAGATGAAGAGTATGCACAGAAGGTGGAGAGGTGGTACCCACTCAGTAGAGATACTGATATTGATGAATGGGCACAGCAAGTGGTTTTCTGGCATTAGCTGGGTGCTGCATGGAGGCATGCTGTTCTTTGGAGAGAGCGCACAAGAGGTGAAATTCTGGCACTTGCTGAGTGCTGCACAGAAGCACAGGTATTCTCTGAAGAGAGTGCACAGCAGGTGAAATGCTGGTACTTGCTAAATGCTGCACAGAAGCACTAGTGTTCTCTGGAACGGGTGCACAGCAGGTATGATGCTAGCACTTGTTGAATGCTTCACAAAAGCACTGTTATTCTGGAAGATTGCACACAATAGGTGAATTTCTGGTGCTTGCTGATTGCTGCACAGGAGCACAGGTGTTCTCTGAAGAGAGTGCTCAGCAGCAATAGCACTGGAATCACACAGGGAGCACAGATATCTTTAGAAGCTGCTAAGACTGGAGCCAGGTAACCAGTCATAAGTGAAGTTGTTCTGGCAATGTACTGCTGCATAAAAGGAGATTAAGTAGGGTGCCCAGAATTGGTTGCTCAAGTCAACTGGAGGAAAAGCAGCCTCTGGTTGGCAAATTCAAAGTCAGTTAACTGTAACCAACATGGCAGTGCCCATGCAGCAATGGAATCAGAAAATTTCTGGAAAGATGCTAACCTCAGAGAAGGTTAGCAAACACAAGTGTCATGGACCACTGCAGTGACCCACAGGAGTACACCAGAAGGCAAAGCAGAAGCCAGATAACAGGGTTTTAGAACCAATATGTGACACTATTTCTAAAGTTCCCGCAGCTTGCTTTTATTGTGCTAAAGCACATAGTTCCAGTATCTCCAAAGGTCTGCTCCAGTTTTTCTTCCATCACCCTGCCCTTTGTCCATTTTATTGCAGTCTACTCCAGATTTATCAATATACTTCAATGAATAACCTGCATGAGGAATAGAATTATTAAGCTATTATAGCCCATGTAGCTTGCTCCAGAAGCCCCAACCCATATCATAAACCCCTAGTGCCATGACAATTTGTACTGGTCAGATGGATTTGACAGGGAAAACAACCCCGAAGATGGACCCAGTCCAATATTTGGCTAGCAGACTGGAAAAGCAAGAAGCTAGTCAAGGCCAATTCTCGCAACTCCTACAGTACCTATCCACTCACATGGGTTCTGTTCAAGTGACTCTAAGTAACCAAGCCACACCACATTTACTTGATAAAGTGAATTAAGTTCTCCACCTTTGGTATTCAGGGTCCACCTAGCTACTCCAGCTAAATATGGTGGAGATCCTAAAATTTGATGGGGATTTCTTAACCAATGCAGTATCCACTTTGATGAGTCCTCATAAATCTAGCCATAATACGCCATGTGGTGCAAGACGCCTGGTGCGAGAGAGTCGCCAGGTTCCGTGCAATTGTGCTAGCACCTGGCTTCTTTTTTACATACTTTTTGCCCAAAAATGCATCTTAGACACAAGGTGATGTATTAGGGTGCACCAGGAGACTGTGCTGATATGCAACAGTTGTATATCTGTGTGTGACTGAGGGGCCTATTCATCATCACTAAAATAACGGTTTTAGGGACATTTTCCTTAATTACCATTTTTTTTAGTATTCATTAACACACTTAACACAGAAGATATCATTGATATCTCCTGGTTAAGTCTGTCTGTGTTAATTTCCACACTCCCCATACTTTAGTACCGCAGCTGTAACCAGTGCTATGCATGCATTGCTTTTGTGAACGTAACGGCGCATGCGCAGCACTGATTATAGCTGCGGTAAGTTAGAGCATATAGGGAAAAGTATCTATTTTATGAAAAGCTGTCATTGCAAAAATGATTGCTTTTCGGAATACTTATAGGGCGGAGGAATGATGAATTCCTCCGTTAATTAGGTAGAACTTCATGCGAGTTCTAAACCTAATTACCTTCATTGATTTTTTTTTAGTAATGATGACTAGGCACCTGAGTCTGTGCATGAAGCACAATGGAACTTAGCATGGAAAAAAGCCTTCAGGAGTACATATCTGTATGTCTCTTCTCACTGGGCAAGCCCTGGCATGTGCATCTCAGCTGTAGGACAGATCTGACACAATCCTATAAGACTATGACAGCCTCTTAGCTACATTTTGTAGGGTCTTCAATGAGCCTGGTAGAACAACACCTTTAACATCTGTAATTTTACGACTTGGTCAAGGAAATTCCAAACTTTTTCCTCAGAAGTCATTGGAGTAATAAGGTACTTGTCGCTGTCTTCTGGCAAGACCTTGTGGAAAGAATCAAAGACTAATTGGCTACTCGAGAACTACCTACTTGCCTAGATGACATGATATTCCTTTGCAACAGGGTGGACCTTTGCTTCCGTGAAAGGGCCCAGGAAAGAAGTAGGATGGAGTGTCGAAAGGTTTTTCCTACCCCAGTTTCAGCCTTCTCTTAATTCAGAGAAGCCAATGCAAGTAGGTAATTCTCATCTCAAAACTATCTGGTTTTCTAGCCTCCTAGGAAAGACAGAGCTGTGTGCGAAGCCCAGAGAAGCTGACCCTAATACTAAGGACACTGGATTGGTTGGCTGGGCAGAGAGAGCTGATGGTCTTGAGGGAATGCACGGCAGGAGGAGCTGTGAACAGAACCTGCTGGGAAGTCAAAGTTTGGCGGTGAGTGGAGGAGGTTTACATGCACCTCTATCTTGAAAGCCAGCCATTTTGGAGGAGAAATCAAGTTCAAGTCTAGGGACATACACTGGTACAGAGAAGTAATACCCTTTTCCACCAAAATGCCATGGCCGACCCAGGTTTACGAACATGGTTCCAACCTGTGTCACAGCCAGGTCAGACCCCTTTCCTACTGCACCTTGGACCTGGGTTATTCCTGGGTAGACCTCGTTCACACTGAACCCATGTCTGCCCTGTCACTTGTTTGCAGATCTCCTCTTCTCTCCTTATTGCTAGCAGCTCCCTGACTTCAGCATCTGCCCAATTAGCCATGCTGTTTGCTCTATGGGTCACGTGGAGATAATATTGAAACCATGCGGGAATTAACCCTAGTAGCTTCCAGTGTTGGATTCCTGGGTACCATGACCTGGGTTAACCCTTTCACACCAAACCTTGACCTGGGTTGCCCTGGCAATAACCCGTATTATAATTTTAGCATGCTCATAAAAATTGTATTAAAATGCAGGTAGATTATGACATTTTCTGTCATCTCCTTCTACAAAATATAAATACAGTTCCCCAACTCTGTAATGTATAGCAGTGACACACCCTATTAATTTGCAGTATTAGCACCTAAGGGCCTGTCACAACTGCCAAACTCTGATTACTACTGTACATAACTTTCACAAGTTGGTTCCAGGTGAAGTAGACTATAATTTGCATATAAGGAAACTGAATTCATTGCATCTGCTGTTTGTATATGCAAATTATGTGGCTGTTGAGCTTTGTTAAAGTTCCTTTGCAGAGAAAGAAATTAGACAGATCTTAGAGCCTCATATAGGGGCCTTTTGCAGATGGGATCCTGGGAGCCATAGATTGCACATACTGTTCATTGGTCTGTAAGCACCTCACTTGATGGCAGAGCTCTATATCAACCAATATCATTACCACTATATAAATGTGTAAGTGGTCTGTGATGCTAACATGCATTGGGGACAGTTTTCTTGGTCATGTCAAGGTGCCTATAGCCTACACCAGTCAGCATTCTTTGTCAAATTTGAGAGCTATATATATATATATATATATATATATATATATATATCACAGGGACTCTGCACTCACCATTATAACTAACATTAATGTTAAACAGTGAGGATTTGGTTCATGAATTGATCAATGCATTTAAGCTTGCAGCCCTCGCCAAGGGGCCCCACTTTACTGCAAGTCCCTACTCTATTGCTCAGAATTATAACATGGAAAGGAAATAGCTATCACATTAATTTTATACTCAAGGTGTGCTACCTGGTTTAAAGCCTACTCCACCATTGAGAAGGGAATTAATTGCTCAACTTTCTTCTGTTAATGCACTCCCTTATACTGAAGGTGATGATATAGGGAATGATAGCTGTGAATATAGTGCTGGTGGATATTATTACAGAGGCAGTATACCCTCACTGGTAGATGATAAAACCCCCTTGACTAATCATGATCATCAGATGAGCCATAGAACTAGTGACCCCGCAGTAGGCCCATCTAATTGCTTTAGTGAGGGAAGAGATATCAATCCTTAGAGATGTAGAAGAATAATTTGAACTGAATGACTCATCAGAAGAGCTGGAGTTGACAAAGACTCCGGAATCAGATGAAGCTCTCAGTATCCGACCAGTACGAGAGCGGAAACCACCTATGGTACTTACAAATGATGAGCTTGGAATACCTATAGATGTAACAAGGGTAGTACAGCCCTACTTGGTAAAGATGTGGCCTTATTTTGAGAGTGGTTATTAGAATAAGGATAATGTAGCATATTGATCACCACTGTATGCATTAATAGGAGAAGTACAACAAAATGTTATGTTAAAATTGGTGCTCTGGGTTCCGAAAACAGAAAATATAGTATTTTGGTACGCAAGCACCAGGGGGAGAATGTCACCCCTAATAGTATACAAAGGTATTAATTAGGTTATATAGATATGTAAAATATATATTGTGACACAGTTAGGTTAGGGGGTCCCTCTCCTGGGTAGAGGACTCCTTCCTTACACACACACACAGCAGCAGGGAAGCAGCACACCAGTCTGGATGCAAGTAGAAGCTGGTCGGCGCCAGTCTTTATTGTACAATGTCAGAAACATAAAGAAAACATAAATATAAATCCTAGCCCTGTCGGGGCACTAACTTCACAGGTAGTTCCCTCACTACCAGAACCTGGCAGGGCCTAATGCCCTCGCCAGCAGCAAAAGCACAGCACAACACTCACGGTTAGGTTTCCAAGTGTCTCTGAGCAAACTCCCTGCCTGCTCTCCCAGGTGAGACAATCAGCACTAAACAAACTAGGCTTATATTGGCCACTCTCAGGTGGAAAACTAACAATCCTGTTACCAGGCTGCGAGAACCAAAACCTGGAGTGGCCGTGGGTGGAGCCCTCCCTCTCCTCTCACCCACAACCCCCAGGTCCCAAACCGGCTTTTCAAAAAGCCGAAACTCAAGCCTGCTACGCTGCAGACTTTCTCCTGGGGTTTTAAAACACAAAAGACAAGAATCTGGGACAAATGTACCTGCCACAGACCACTTTACCAGTGATCCTATCACAATATGTATATATTGTTGTAAAGTAAATATATGTATAGGTAGCTTATATTTAAAGATATTATAGAAATGTAATGTTTTATATATTGTATATGCATGTTAAAACAAACATTGGTGGCAGTGATTGTAAAGAAGCTCTGCAGCAGTCTGCATGCTAGGGAAAGTCTGGAAGACCATGTGCCGGGCTTACGAGGAGGAGTGTGAGACACTGACCATAATAAATGGCAGTTAAGGGGAGAAGTGCAGGTTCAGCAGCAGTTACCTGAGAGAGAGATAGAGAAAGAGAGAGAGAGGGGACTAGAGTTTCTGGACAGGTGATCACAGTATAACACTAATGTGATAGCTATTTCCATGTTAGGATTCTGAGCAATAGAGTAGGGACTTACAGTAAAGTGGGCCCCCTTTATGAGGGCTGCAAGCTTAAATGCATTAATCAATTCATGAACCAAAACCCCAATGTTTAATATTAATGTTAGTTATTATGGTGAGTGCAGAGCCCCTGTGATTTCTATTTAAATAATGTGGTCACATACCATGTTGCACTCCAAATCTAGGAATGGTAAGTTCTGTGGATTCATGCATTTTATATCGATAGGTATAGAAAGGAATTGGTAGCTTTCAAAAGGAACAAGATAGAGGTGGTCCAGAATGATTATAAGGTCTATCCTTGGCTTACTGGCGATGGTTCTAGATCATATAAACCAAGATTTAGGCCAAATAGAATTAGGCTGCCTTTCTCAGTCGATTCGTCTTACTCTTCCTCTGATGTAGAAAGTAATAGTAAACTTCCCCCTAGAGACCCTAATTCTTTTTTAGGGGTCACAGGGGATGTCCCACAAGATTTGGAGCCCAGGGAAGAAAGAGGCCATACACAAGGAGGGGGACAAAAAAGGGGAAGATGGAGATGGTGAGGGACAATGTCTTTAATCTCTCAAAGCATCTCATTACACAGGCTGAAGAATTAGTGTTAGCCTTAGTACTCACATTTGTCTGGACGTACAAGGGAAACAATTTTGATTTTGAAATTGATTTATATAAAATGGGGAGGAAATTGAAGCTGAAAGAACACTTTAAGGATAATGGCCCTCATTCAGAGGCGGACGCAAAATGCGAGCCGTCGCTCTGAATGAGGGCGGCCGCTTGTATCTAGAAGTGCGGCCTCCTGGTCGCTAGCTAAGCTGTGAGTTACCACCCACAGCTTTAGCAACCGACCAGAGTGATGGTCGCGATGGTCAAGACCATAGCGACCATCGGGGCTTGCGACAAGACCCTAAGGTTGGGTCTTGGCAACCACAAGCCCCAGGGAGCTTCCTGCTCTGATCGAGCAGGAAGCTCCCCACTGACATCAATGCTGATATCAGTGCGGCCGCCCACAGAATGGCAGGCGTTCCTTAAAGAACGCCTCCGTTTCTGAAACCACCCACCACCACGCCTATAATACGGGTCGAGCTGTCGATCACCATCGACAGCCGCTGCTTTTATATTGAGCTCCAGAGCGAGAGAATTTCTCTCTCGCTCCGGGGCTTGCGCACACGCAGTGCGGCTGCTGCGCATGTCCAGGGCCTAAACATCGACCCGGCTGCAAGCGCTCAGCGCTTGCGACTGGGTCTGAATGAGGTCCTATGTCTTGAGTGTTGGTAGAGAACAATTTAAGTTACCCAAACATCCCAGCAATTTTGATCCCCTTTCTTCTAACACTAGCATAAAAACTTTTTTTGCATATGGTAGAACATGACTACAAGTCTGTGAATAAAGAACATCGTGTTTATCACAATTTGACAGAACAACAACGTGGTGTGATTGAGTCATTAAGGAAGAATGACGATACAAGTTGAGTCTCACATATCCAAATATTCCGAAATACAGAATTTTTTTGGCTTGAGTGAAAAAATGAAACCTTTGATTTTGGATGGTTCAATGTACACAAACTTTGTCTAAGGCAGGAATTATTACAAATATTGTTTAATATTACATTCAGGCTGTTTGTATAAGGTGTCTATGAAATAGGGTTGTGCACCGGCCACTTTTCGTGTTTTGGTTTTGGATCTGGATCTTTCTTCGTGTTTTGGATCTGGAATGGTTTTGCCAAAACCACACTTCCGTGTTTTGGGTTCTGGGTTTTGTGTTTTGGATCTGTATTTTTTTTAAAAAAAGAATAAAAACAGCTTAAATCACAGAATTTGTGGGTTTTTCAGCTCCTATGCAATTATTAACCTCAATAACCTTCATTTCCACTCATTTCCAGTCTATTCTGAACACCTCACACCTCACAATATTGTTTTTATGGCCAAAAGATTGCACCGAGGTAGCTGGATGACTATGCTAAGCGACACGAGTGGGTGGCACAAACACGTGGCCCATCTAGGAGTGACACTGCAGTGGCAGACAGGATGGCAGTTTGAAAAACTAGGCCCCAAACAGTACATACTGCAAAGAAAAAAAAGAGGTGCAAGATGGAATTGTCCTTGGACCCTCCCACCCACCCTTATGTTGTATAAATAGGACATGCACACTTTAACAAACCAATCATTTCAGCACCAGGGTCTGCCACATGACTGTGGCTGAAATGATTGGTTCGTTTGGGCCCCCACAAAACAAGCTGGCAATTAATGTGTCCCTGCACAAACTGGCTCTACTGAGGCAAGATGTCGTCCTCATCCTCCTCATCCACCGATTCCTTGGATAAAACAGGAAAAAGGGATTTAGGTGTCCCTGGACTGCTTACGGTCTTAGCCAAAGTTTCAGAACTTGACAGTAACTTTTTATGAACGCGCTGCAGGTGCCGTATAAGGGAGGATGTTCCTAGGTGGTTAACGTCCCTACCCCTACTTATTTCACCTTTACATATGGTACATATGGCAAGACAGTTGTTGTCCGGATTTGGATAGAAATATTGCCCAGACCAAAGAGGTGGAATGTTTGGTCTTCTGCCCAGGCATGACCGTGATGGGCTTTTTCATCCCACGGACAACAACTGTCTCCCCCGGAGCCTGATTTAAACAAACCACATCACCATCAGAATCATCCTCGCCAACTTCCTCCTCAGCGCCAGCTACACCAGTATCCTCATCCTGTTGTACTTCAACAGTGACATCTTCAATTTGCATATCAGCAAGTGGACTGTGGGTGCTCCTTTCAGCACTTGCAGGGGGCGTGCAAATGGTGGAAAGAGCCACCTCTTCCCGTCCAGTGCTGGGAAGGTCAGGCATCGCAACCACCACCACACTTGGACTCTCCTTGGGGATTTGTGATATCTTCTTAGAACGCACAGTTCTTTGCCGTGCTTTTGCCAGCTTAACTCATTTGATTTTTTTAGTGGGAGGAGGGCTTCCATCGTCATGTGAAGCTGAACCACTAGTCATGAACATAGGGAAAGACCTTAGCCATTCCTTGCGACTCCGTGTCGTAAATGGCATATTGGTAAGTTTACGTTTCTCTTCAGATGATTTAAATGTTTTTTTCAAGGTCATTTTCCTGAACTTTGTCATTTGGGATTGTATGTGCCCTCTACTATGACATTGGGCATCGGCCTTGGCAGACGACGTTGATGGCGTGTTATCGTCTATGTCATGACTGAAGTGGTTCTTGATCTTTCCCTATTTTATTTTTATCGGAGAAAGTTTGGTCCTCCATTTATGTTATATTGATATATACGTGCGGCTAAGGCGCACACAAAGACAGAAAATAATTTTTTATTTTTGTTGGAGACTAGTGCACTTTGTAGGTTACACCACCCTTTAAGAAATGAGCCAGCCGGCCCTTTACTTATGGGACGCAGGCGCACGCTTGGCGCTGCTCCTTTGTTGATGCACCTGCAGCTACAGCCCACACAATTCACAAACACAGAAATTTTTTTTTACTTTGTTTGGATTGCCTTTGGGGGTTACTTTACCCTTTAGTGGTCAATCCAGCCGGCCCTTTATTTATGGGACACAGGCGCACGCTTGGCACTACTTTGTTGATGCACGTGCGGCTACTGCGCACACAATTCACAAACACAAAAAAATATATTTTTTTATTTTGTTTGGAGTGCCCTTTGGGGGTTACAGCACCCTTTAGTGGTCAATCCAGCCAGCCCTTTATTTATGGGACACAGGCGCATGCTTGGCACTACTTTGTTGATGCACGTGCGGCTACTGCGCACACAATTCACAAACACAAAAAAATATATTTTTTTATTTTGTTTGGAGTGCCCTTTGGGGGTTACAGCACCCTTTAGCGGTCAATCCAGCTGGCCCTTTATTTATGGGACACAGGCGCACGCTTGGCACTACTTTAAGGATGCACGTGCGGCTACTGCGCACACAATTCACAAACACAAAAAACTATATTTTTTTATTTTGTTTGGAGTGCCCTTTGGGGGTTACAGCACCCTTTAGTGGTCAATCCAGCCAGCCCTTTATTTATGGGACACAGGCGCATGCTTGGCACTACTTTGTTGATGCACGTGCGGCTACTGCGCACACAATTCACAAACACAAAAAAAATTTTTTTTTTATTTTGTTTGGAGTGCCCTTTGGGGGTTACAGCACCCTTTAGTGGTCAATCCAGCCGGCCCTTTATTTATGGGACACAGGCGCACGCTTAGCACTACTTTGTTGATGCACATGCGGCTACTGCGCACACAATTCACAAACACAAAAAAATATATTTTTTTATTTTGTTTGGAGTGCCCTTTGGGGGTTACAGCACCCATTATTGGACAAGCCAGCCGGCCTTTTACTTATGGGACACAGGCGCATGCTTGGCGCTGCTCCTTTGTTGATGCACGTGCAGCCACAGTGCACACAATTCACAAACAGAGAAAAAATATATTTTTTTAGCACTTTGGGGAGCACCCCTGATGGACAGAGCACCCCCTGGACATCACTACAGCACCCCTTTATGACTGGGACACTGCACAGGACTTTGGAGTGGACACAGCCCCTATGGACAACTGACTGCACAACACAGTCCAGCCAGCCCCTATGGACTTTGAAGTAGTGGACACAGCCCCTATTGACAACAGCAGCACAGCGCAGCACAGCACAGCACAACACTACACTGCACTACACTACACTACACTGCACAGCCCAGCCAGCCCTAACTCCCACCCTCCCTCTTCACTGTCCACAGCCGAGTGAGAAAATGGCACCGACGCGGGTACCTTATATAAGATCCAAAACCCGCGAGACCCGGAAGGCGGGATGATGACGTTTTGCCTCGATTTCAGATCCGAGTCAGGTGGGAAAAGTCGAGCCTGACTCGGATCGGCCTCGGATCGGGGGGCTCTGGGGGGTTCGAATTTCAGAAATCCGAACCCACTCACCCCTAATATGAAACATAACTGAATTTTATGTATGTACACAAACTTTGCTTGAGCCACAAAATTATTGAAAATATTGTATAATATTGCCTGCAGGCTGTGTGCATTAGGTGTATATAACACACAAATGCATTCTGTGTGTATATTTGGGTCCCATTCCCAAGATATTTCATGATGATCTGCAAATATTCCAAAACACGGAATATTCCTTTATCCAAAATACCCCTGCTCCCAAGCATTTTGGATATCGGAGACTCAACCTGTATTGTGATTCGGGTGGCAGACTAGGACGGAGCGGTGGTGATGTTGGACTGCGGTCGGTATGATGCAGATATTAGAGCACAATTAGCTGATACAGTTAGATATCAGCAGGTGAAAAATAAAATCCAATGTATGTAATAAAGTCTAAAGTGGACAGATTGTTGAACTTGGGACTATCCCTTGGGTGGATCAACGAAAATATGGTCAGGTTACTGACGGTTGACCATCCTGTATGTCCAATCTTTTTCAGCATACCTAAAATCCATAAGTCCTTGACATCACCGCCGGGCCGCTCGATTGTGTCAGCTCGGAATTCAGTCCTGCAACCACTTGCATAGTTTGTGGACCTGGTATTACAACCAGTGGTAGTCAAAAGCAAAAGTTATATAAAAGGCACGCCACATCTACAGAAATTAAGGGAAATAGTTGAGATACCAAACGATGTTTTGTTGGTGACTATCTATGTTATGTCCCTGTATACCGTCATTCCCCATCAACATGGGATCCAGGCGGTAAGGGACATTATTATTACCGCTGATTTTGTTGGCCCACCAGTCAAGTTTATCAGTGACATCATTGAATGTGCTTTGGCAAATAATCACTTGGGGGTATATACAATTAGCCGCAGGGTTTACCCCGAGGCTAATTATCGTACTGGTCGGGATTCAATTTGCAGGGATTCCACGCGTGGGTGTCCCCGAGACCCTGCTGTCAGGCTTATCCTCGCACCTCCTGTAGGTGTGAGGTAAAATCAGTGTGATGCCGCCCTGATCGGCCCCATGCGAGAGAGTATAACACACTGATTCCGCAGTTCTCGCTGAATCAGTGTGTTCTCGTGCAAGAGTCCCGTTCTAATGATGCGGGGAAAAAGCACTGTAATTGAATAGCTAATCCCCGCGTCGCGGGACTTTTGCACGAGAATTAGCCACGGGTGAAATCCTTGTGGCTGATTGGATATGCCCCATGGTCAGAGAACCGGACAAGCCCGAATTTTGCAATCCGAGCTTGATTCAGAGTCAGGCTCGGGTTTTCCCGCCTGACTCGAATACGAAAATTAGGCAAATCATATCATCCTCCGCTGTTGGATTCTTGCAGATTTTGGATTCTATAAAGTAGGGGTGAGCGGGTTCGCATTTATGGAATCCAAAACCCCCCCAAGCCCCCCTGATCCGAGTCGGGTCCAAGTCAGGCTCGAGTTTTCCCGCCTGACTCGGATCTGAAATCGAGGTAAAATGTCATCATCCCGCTTCTGGATCTCACGGGTTTTGGATTGTATAAAAGGTCCCCGCGTCGGCACCATTTCTCACTCCGGCTGTGGACAGTGAAGAGGGAGGGTGGGAGTTAGGGCTGGCTGGTCTGTGTTGTGTTGTGCTGTGCTGCTGTTGTCCACAGGGGCTGTGTCCACTCCTCCAAAGTCCATAGGGGCTGGCTAGGCTGTATTGTGCTGCTGTTGTCCATAGGAGCTGACTGGGCTGTGTTGTGCTGCTGTTGTCCATAGGGGCTGGCTGGGCTGTGTTGTGCAAGCAGTTGACCATAGAGGCTGTGTCCACTCCAAAAGTCTATAGGGGCTGGCTGGGCTGTGTTGTGCAGTGTCCCATAAAGGTTGTAGTTCTAAAGGGGAGCTGTAGTGTTGTCCAGGGGGTGATCTGTCCATCAGGGGTGCTCCCCCCAGGTGCAAAAAAAACAATTATTTTTTTCGGTGTTTGTGAATAGTGTGCGCTGTAGCCGCACATGCATCAACAAAGTATCAGCGCCAAGCGTGCGCCTGTGTCATAACTCAAGGGCAGACTGGGTGGTGTAACCCCCAAAGTGCACTCACAAATTTTTTTTTTATTATTTTCTGTGTTTGTGAACTGTGTGCGCAGTATCCGCATGTGCATCAGCAAAGTAGCAGTGCCAAGCGTGCGCCTGTATCATAAATCTGTTAAAGGGTGGTGTAACCCCCAAAGAGTACTCCGAAAAAAAATTAAAAATTAATCTTTTCTGTGTAACCACACGTGTATCAACAAAGTAGCAGCACCAAGCGTGAGGCTGTGTCATAAGTAAAGGGCCGGCTGGCTCGTCTGTTAAAGGGTGGTGTAACCCACAAAGTGCACTCCAAAAAAAAATAATTCTTCTTTTCTGTGTTGTGAATTGTGTGCGCAGTAGCCATACGTGCATCAGCAAAGTAGCAGTGCCAAGTGTGCGCATGTGTCATAAGTAAAGGGCTGGCTGGCTCATCTGTTAAAGGGTGGTGTAACCCACAAAGTGCACTCCAAAAAAATAAAAAATTATTCTTTTCTGTGTTGTGAATTGTGTGCGCAGTAGCCGCACGTGCATCAACAAAGTAGCAGCGACAAGCATGCGCCTTGGTCATAAGTCTGTTAAAGGGTGGTGTAACCCCCAAAGTGCATTCCAAAAAAAATAAAAAATTCTTCTTTTCTGTGTTTGTGAATTGTGTGCGCTGTAGCCACACGTGCATCAACAAAGTAGCAGCGCCAAGCATGCCGCTGTGTCATAAGTCATTGGCCAACTGGCTCATCTGTTGAAGGGTGGTGTAACCCCCAAAGCACGCTAAAAAAAAATAATATATATTTTTCTGTGTTTGAGACTTGTGTGTGCTATAGCCGCATGTGCATCAATAAAGTAGTGCCAAGCGTGCGCCTGTGTCATAAGTAAAGGGCCGGCTGGCTCATCTGTTGAAGAGTGGTGTAACCCGCAAAGTGCTTGAAAACAAAAAATCTTTTTCTGTGTTTGTGTGTGCCTTAGCCGCACGTATATATCACATAAATGGAGGATGCAGGGCAGACAGAAACAAGTTTGGACATTTGGTCCAGACTGAAGGACCTGCAAACAATTTCTGACATGTCTACTGTCACTGCATATGATACTGTCATCACTGACAGAATGGTGGAGGATTACATCGGTGACAGCATCTAAGTAGGGATGTTAGACAGTCCGTACCTGTACTGGCAGGAAAAAGAGGCAATTTGGAGGCCCCTGTACAAACTGGCTCTATTTTACCTAAGTTGCCCCCCTCCAGCGTGTACTCCGAAATAGTGTTTGGTGCAGCCAGGAACCTTGTCAGCAAAAGGCGTAGGAGGTTGCTTCCACAAAATGTGGAGAAGATGATGTTCATCAAAATGAATAATCAATTCTTCCAGGAAGACCAGCCTCCAGAAAGTACAGAGGGACCTGTGGTGGTTTTCAGCGGGGACAAATTAATACTCTGTGAGGATGAGGATGTATACAACACTGAAGAGGGTGAGGAATCGGTGGATGAGGAAGATGAGGACGACATCTTGCCTCCGTAGAGCCAGTTTGTGCAGGGACAGATTAATTGCCAGCTTGTTTTGTGGGGGCCCAAACGAACCAATCATTTTAGCCACAGTCATGTGGCAGACCCTGGCGCTGAAATGATTGGTTTGTTAAAGTGTGCATGTCCTGTTTATATAACATAAGGGTTGGTGGGAGGGCCCAAGGACAATTCAATCTTGCACCTCTTTTTTTCTTTGCATTATGTACTGTTTGGGGCCTATTTTTTCAAACTGCAATCCTCTCTGCCACTGCAGTGTCACTCCTAGATGGGCCACGTGTTTGTGCCGCCCACTTGTGTCGCTTAGCATAGTCATCCAGCTACCTCGGTGCAACCTTTTGGACTAAAAACAATATTGTGAGGTGTTTAGAATAGACTGGAAATTAGTGGAAATTACTGATATTGAGGTTAATAATAGCGTAGGAGCAGAAAACCCACAAATTCTGTGATTTTAGCTGTTTTTATGCTTTTATCCAAAAAATACAGATCCAAAACACAAAACCCAGAACCCAAAACACGGAAGGGTGATTTTGGCAAAAACAATCCAGATCCAAAACACGAAGAAGGATCCAGATCCAAAACCAAAACACAAAACACGAAAAGTGGCCGGTGTACACCCCTACTATAAAGGTCCTGGTGATCGGCGACATTTTCTCTCTGGCTGTAGAGAGTGTGCAGAACAGACGTGCTCTGTCTGTGCTGCTGTTGTTCAAGGGTGCAATGTTGTAGGGCTGGGGGTCTGTGCTGCTGTTCAAGGGTGCAGTGTTGTTCAGGCTGCGGATGCAGTACATAAAGGGGGGCTGCAGTACATAAAGGGGTGCTGCTGTGTTGTCCATAAAGGTGCTGGGGCTGCAGTACATAAAAGGGGGTGCTACTGTGTTGTCCTGTCCATCAAGGGCTAGGGCTGCAGTAAATAAAGGGGTGTCTTTGTTGTCCAGGGGTGCTCTATCAATTCATGGGGTGCTCTACCCGAGTATTAAAAAAAAAGTTAATAAAATGATCATTCCACGAAAAAAAGATCTGTTTTGATTTTTTACTGTGTGTGTTACTGTTGCTAGTAGCTACATTATTATTGCATGGTGACACTGCTTGCCAAACCACAGTTTAACATTCATGTATTTGTGACTCTGCAGGTGGTCTGTCCACACTCCACTGCTCTGCAGGGGTGCTTTGTTGTCCATAAAGTGGAGCTGTTTTGTTCATCAAGTGGCTGCTGCCTTGTCCAGAGGTGCTCTTCCCCAGTGTAAAAAAATATTATTGTTCAGTGACACTGCCGGTCAGACTGCAGTGTAAGTGTGTTGATATGGAGGATGATCAAATGAGAGGAGAGCCAGAACCACATACTTGTGCTGCAGCTTCTGCCAGCAGTCATGATGATGATACAAGGCCGTCAACATCATCTACAAAGGCCAATGCCCAAGGGCTTAAGTCAGGGCATGTAAAATCAAACAAGCAATGTTTTACAGTGTTAAAGAAAATAAAAAAGATCTATGGGCCAGATTCAGACCCGCTCGTGAGCAAAGGATGCTCGCAAGTGGGTCGATGTTGGCCGAATGCGCATGCGCACAACGGAGGGAGCTCCATCGTGCACATGCGCGAGACCCGGCAAGCGACGAGGAATACGTCGCTCGGGGTCTCGCACCAAAGGGGGCGTGCTGTCGATGGTGACTGACAGCACGCCCCCTTTGGAGGGCATGCCGGGGGCATGGCTGCCAGACGGAGGTGTACCCATGGGAACACCTACCATCTGAGTCTGGCCCCACTGACATCAGTAGTGATGTCATTCGGAGTGATTTTGGCTCTGATAGAGCCAAAATCACTCCAGGGCTTGCAGCAGCGAGACCCTACCACAGGGTCTCATCGCAAGCCCGATGGTCGCGATGGTCTTGACCATCGCAACCATCATCATGGACGCTTGCATAAGCTGTGGGTGGTAACCCACAGCTATGCGAGCGTCCAAGAGGCCGCTCCATTTTTAGGGAGGAGGGCTCTGATTCAGAGCGAGCACTCTGGTCAGAGCGTTCGGCTCTGAATCAGGCCCTAAGTTAGCTGCAGAGAAACAAAACATTGGCAATATGCCATTTACCACATAAAGTGGCAAGGAAATTATAAGTCCTTAGCCTTTATTTATGACCGGTGATTCTGCATCTTATGATGATGTAAGCCTTTCTCCCCATAGAAGTGTCAAAAAAATGAAAATCGCTAAGGCACATGAACCAACGGTGTTGTCAGAAAATTCACAGATCCCCGAGGAGAGTCCAAGTGTATCCGTGGTTGTCATATGTGAGCATGATGTTTCCAATACTGTGCTTGAAGAGGATCCTCCTTCCACCATTTGTGTTCCCTCTGCAAATGTGGGGATGACCAGCACATGGCAACATGCTGATGTAGAAATCAAGGATGCTGCTATGGAAGTGCACCAGGAGGAAATTTCTGTAGTTGGCACCAATAAGGATGCTGAGGATGTTGATGATGAGGATATTGATTCTGAGGATTTTGTTTGTGTAAATCAGGCAACAGTTGTTGCCCATGGTATGAAAAAGCCCATTGTTATGCTGGTGCAAAAGACAAAAAAATCCACTTCTCATGTGTGGAATTATTTCCACCCAAATCCGGATAGCAATTTTCAAGCCATCTGTAAAGTTTGCAAAGCAAGAGTGAGTAGAGATAAGGACCTTAGCCATCTAGGAACCTCCTCCTTGTTACGTCCCTTGCAGCGCATTCATCAAATTCCAAAGTGTTTGCAAAATTAAGAAACTTTGGCTAAAAATGTAACAATCAGTCCCGTGGCACCTCACTGCTACCTTCTCTCTGTTAGATACAAGCACCTTCAATCTCCACCACCAATGCCTGCATCATCATCATCCTCAAACATGATCAGAAGTAGTCTTGCTGCATCCAATATCATAAGCATGGCTGACTCTTCTATCCGTGATTCCTCAGAAGGTTCCTTGAGTGCTACGCCTGTTGCTGCTGCTGCTTTGAGTGGATTTTCAACCTGGAAGGGGACCAGGAAGAAGACTACTTTTAGTAGTTTAACAAACCAATTGACTGTCAAACAATCCTTCGCAAGGGGGAACAAATATGACAGCAGTCACCCAGTTTCATAGTGAATTACTGATGCCATAACAGCTATGCTGGTATTAGATGTGCATCCAGTATCTCCCATTAGTGCAGTGGGTTTTAGACAGGTAATTGAGGTCCTGTGTCCCCGCTACCATGTCCCTTCTAGATTCTACTTCACTAGAACAGCAATTCCCAGTCTGTACAAGGACATTAAAAAAAAACCTTATTAATGTCCTCCGAAATGCTGTTGTACACACTGTCCACTTAACCACAACTATGTGGACAAGTGGGACAGGGAAAACTAAAGATTACATGACTGTGACAGCCACTGGGTAGGCGTATTGCCTCCAACAGTGCAAACAGCAACAGCAGCATCTAACAAATGTCAGCTCATTCAGGGGCAGGCTACTTTGTGTATCACCAGTTTCACTAAGAGGCATACTGCTGAGAACCTCTTAGAAAAACTTAGGGAAATCATTGCAAAATGGCTTACCCCGCTTGGACTCAGGATTTGTGATTTCTGACAATGCCGCCAATATTGTGAGAGCATTACATCTGGGCAAATTCGAACACGTCCCATGTTTTGCTCTCACAATTAATTTGGTGGTGCAATTTTGTTTAGATGACAGGGGTGTGCAAGAGATGCTCTCAGTAGTCAAAAAAATGTAGGGACATTTTCGACATTCAGCAACTGCATGTCGAAGATTGCAGCATCAGCAAGTACAGTACTGTTGAATTTTCTCTGTCATCAGCTGAAGCAAGAGATAGTAACTTGGTGGAATTCCACGCTCTATATGCTTCAGCAGATGGAGGAGCAGCAAAAGGCAATCCAAGGCTACACAAAGGCCTATGATATAGGGAAAGGTGCGGGAATGTGCCTTAGTCAAGCACAGTGGAGAATAATTTTCATGTTGTGTAAGGTTCTCAAACCCTTTGAACTTGCCACATGTGAAGTTAGTTCAGACTTGAGTCAGGTAATTCCCATAATCAGACTTTTGCAAAAACAGCTGGAGAAACTGAAGCAGGAATTGAAACTGAGCGATTCTGCTATGTATGTTGGACTTGTAGATCAAGCCCTTCATTCGCTTCGCCAGGATCCAAGGGTCATCAATATCATGAAATCAGATCACTATATTTTGGCAACCATACTTGATCCTAGGTTTAAGTTATACATTATGTCTTTCTTTCCAATGGACACAAATCTGAAGAGATGCGAAGAGCTGTTGATGAAAAAATTGTCAGCTCAAGCGGCACGTGACATGGCAGCATCTCCTCCTTCAGTTTCTACGGCTACCAGGAAAATAAATTTTCCTAAGAGACCCACTGCTGGTGGTGATGTAGATCAGTCAGTAAAACCTCATGACATCTGGTCAGTTCTGAAAGAACAGCCTACAGTTAGTGACATGTCTACCGTGACTTTGTCTAATATGGTCACCATTCAGAGAATGGTTGATGATTATTTTAGCATCCAAATAGGCACGTCACACAGTCTGTTTCACTACTGGTAGGAGAAAGAAGCAATTTGGAGTTCCTTACACAAACATGGTTTGCTTTACTTAAGTTGCCCACCCTCCAGCGTGTACTCTGAAAGAGTATTCAGCACAGCCGGGAACCTTGTCAGCGATCAGCATAAAAGGTTACTTCCCCAAAATGTGGAAAAGATGATGTTCATCAAAATAAATTACAAATTTCATGAGGAAGACCTTTACCAGCACTTAAATAAAAAAAATACAGAGGCGTGTGTAATGGTGGATTCCAGCGGGGACAAATTAATATTGTGTGAAGAAAAGGATGTACTGACTGGAGGGGATGACTATGATGATGACGACAGCTGATCTTATCCATGTTGTAAAGCCAGTTTGTGTATGGGATCATTGCCACTAGGGGTGAGTGGGTTCGGATTTCTGAAATCCGAACCCCCCCAACCCCCCCAATCCGAGGCCGATCCGAGTCAGGCTCGACTTTTCCCACCTGACTCGGATCTGAAATCGAGGCAAAACATCATCATCCCGCCTTCCGGGTCTCGCGGGTTTTGGATCCTATATAAGGTACCCGCGTCGGCACCATTTTCTCACTTGGCTGTGTACAGTGAAGAGGGAGGGTGGGAGTTAGGGCTGGCTGGGCTGGGCTGTGTAGTGTAGTGTTGTAGTGTAGTGTAGTGCAGTGTAGTGTTGCGCTGTGCTGCTGTTGTCCATAGGGGCTGTGTCCACTACTTCAAAGTCCATAGGGGCTGGCTGGACTGTGTTGTGCAGTCAGTTGTCCATAGGGGCTGTGTCCACTCCAAAGTCCTGTGCAGTGTCCCAGTCCTAAAGGGGTGCTGTAGTGTTGTCCAGGGGGTGCTCAGGTCCATCAGGGGTGCTCCCCCAAGTCCTAAAAAAAAATATTTTTTCTGTGTTTGTGAATTGTGTTCACTGTGGCTGCACGTGCATCAACAAAGGAGCAGCGCCATGCGTGCGCCTTTGTCCCATAAGTAAAAGGCCAGCTGGCTTGTCCGTTAATGGGTGCTGTAACCCCCAAAGGGCACTCCAAACAAAATAAAAAAAAATATTTTTTTGTGTTTGTGAATTGTGTGCGCAGTAGCCGCAAGTGCATCAACAAAGGAGCAGCGCCAAGCATGCGTCTGTGTCCCATAAGTAAAGGGCTGGCTGGCTTGTCCATTAAAGGGTGCTGTAACCCCCAAAGTACACTCCAAACAAAATAAAAAAATATTTTCTGTGTTTGTGAATTGTGTGCACTGTAGCCGCACGTTCATCAACAAAGAAGCATCGCCAAGCGTGCATCTGTGTCCCATAAGTAAAGAGCCGGCTGGCTCATTTCTTAAAGGGTGGTGTAACCCACAAAGTGCACTACTCTCCAGCAAAAATAAGAAAATATTTTCTGTGTTTGTGTGCGCCTTAGTCGCCTGTATATATCAATATAACATAAATGGAGGACCAAACTTTCTCCGATAAAAATAAAATAGGGAAAGATCAAGCACCACTTCCTCCTAGTGCTGTTGCTGCTGCTGGGAGTTGTTCATCATCCCAGAGAGGAAGTAGGAACACCACTACTTTTACTAAACAATTGACCCCCAACAGTCCATAGCGAGGAGGATGAAGTACGACAGCAGTCATCTGTGAAGCAAAATGTATAACTGAGGCCTTGACTGCTATGCTGGTGTTAGACGTGCGTCCGGTATCCGCCATTAGTACAGTGGGATTTAGACAATTGATGGAGGTAGTGTGTCCCCGGTTCCAAATCCCGTCTAGATTCCACCTGCATCCTCAAAGAAGCAGCGACAAGCATGCATCTGTCTGTTAAAGGGTGGTGTAACCCTCAAAGTGCTCCAAAAAATAAAAAACTATTTTTTTTCTGTGTTTGTGACTTGTGTGCGATGTAGCCGCACATGCATCAACACAGTAGCAGCGCCAAGTGTGCGCCTGTGTCTTAAGTCAAGGGCCGGTTTGGACATCTGCTCCTGACTGAAGGAAATGCCAACAATTTCTGACAAGCCTACTGTCACTGCATATGATACTGTCTTCAAAGCAGCAGCGACAAGCGTGCGTCTGTCTGTTAAAGTGTGGTGTAACCCTCAAAGTGCGCTCCACAAACAATAAAAAAATTCTTCTTTTTCTTTCAGTCTTTGTGAAATGTGTGGGCTGTAGCCACACCTGCATCCTTAAAGCAGCAGCGACAAGCGTGCGTCTGTCTGTTAAAGGGTGGTGTAACCCTCAAAGTGCGCACCACAAACAATAAAAAAATTCTTCTTTTTTTTCTGTCTTTGTGAAATGTGTGGGCTGTAGCCGCACCTGCATCCTTAAAGCAGCAGCGACAAGCGTGCTTCTGTCTGTTAAAGGGTGGTGTAACCCTCAAAGTGCACACCACAAACAATAAAAAAATTCATCTTTTTTTTTCTGTCTTTGTGAAATGTGTGGGCTGTAGCCGCACCTGCATCCTTAAAGCAGCAGCGACAAGCGTGCGTCTGTCTGTTAAAGGGTGATGACACCCTCAAAGTGTGCTCCACAAACAATAAAAAAATTCTTCTTTTTTTTTCTGTCTTTGTGAAATGTGTGGGCTGTAGCCGCACCTGCATCCTTAAAGCAGCAGCGACAAGCGTGCGTCTGTCTGTTAAAGGGTGGTGTAACCCTCAAAGTGCGCTCCACAAACAATAAAAAAATTCTTCTTTTTTTTCCTGTCTTTGTGAATTGTGTGGGCTGTAGCCGCACCTGCATCCTCAAAGCAGCAGTGACAAGCGTGCGTCTGTCTGTTAAAGGATTACATCGGTGACAGCATCCAAGTAGGCATGTCAGACAGTCCGTACATGTACATGTACTGACAGGAAAAAGAGGCAATTTGGAGGCCCCTGTACAAACTGGCTCTATTTTACCTGAGTTGCCCCCCCTCCAGTGTGCACTCCGAAAGAGTGTTTAGTGCAGCCGGGAACCTTGTCAGCAAAAGGCGTAGGAGGTTGCTTCCACAAAATGTGGAGAAGATGATGTTCATAAAATTAATTATCAACTTTTCCAGGGAGACCAGCCTCCAGAACGTACAGAGGGACCTGTGGTGGTGGATTCCAGCGGGGACGAATTAATACTCTGTGAGGATGAGGATGTACACAACACTGAAGAGGGTGAGGAATCGGTGAATGAGGAGGATGAGGACGACATCTTGCCTCCGTAGAGCCAGTTTGTGCAGGGACAGATTAATTGCCAGCTTGTTTTGTGGGGGCCCAAACGAACCAATCATTTCAGCCACAGTCGTGTGGCAGACCCTGGCGCTGAAATGATTGGTTTGTTAAAGTGTGCATGTCCTGTTTATACAACATAAAGGTGCGTGGGAGGGCCCAAGGACAATTCCATCTTGCACCTCTTTTTTTTCTTTGCATTATGTACTGTTTGGGGCCTAGTTTTTCAAACTGCCATCCTGTCTGCCACTGCAGTGTCACTCCTAGATGGGCCACGTGTTTGTGCTGCCCACTCGTGTCGCTTAGCATAGTCATCCATCTACCTCGGTGCAACCTTTTGGACATAAAAACACTATTGTGAGATGTGAGGTGTTCAGAATAAACTGGAAATGAGTGGAAATTAAGGTTTTTGAGGTTAATAATAGCATAGGAGCATAAAAATCAACACATTCTGTGATTTTAGCTGTTTCTATGCTTTTTTAAAAAAAAATACAGATCCAAAACACGAAGAAAGATCCAGATCCAAAACCAAAACACAAAACACGAAAAGTGGCCGGTGCACACCCCTAATTGCCCCCAATGTCCACTGCGCATTGGCAGCTTGTTTTGTGGGGGCCCAAACAAACCAATAATTTCAGCCACAAGTGGCAGTCCCTGTCGCTGAAGTAATTGGTTTGTTAAACTGTGAATGTTATTTGTCAACAACAGGTGGCGTGCTTCAGGTTACCTCAGCCTGTATACACCATGTAAATATGTATGTATATACACAACATAAGGGTGGGTGGGAGAGCCCAAGGATAATTCCATCTTGCACCTTTTTCTTTGCATTATGTGCTGTTTGGGGCATTGCTGCATGACATTGTTAATATTATAGTTTGTGAGTCTCTAGAAATTGTAAATGCCACAGACAGCATTTCCTGCATGCCCCTTTAATTTTTTTTTTTTTAATTCTGAACCACCAAATTGATGGGGTGGGCAAATATGAGCAGCAGCACCGAACATCTTCCTGACAGGATGTGTGCAATAAAGTACAAATAAAGTACAAATACATTTAATACGAAAATTAGTTGTGTGTATTGGTCACATACATACATATTCACATGGTACATACAGTGCATAAAGCAGGCTGAGGTAACCTGAAGCATGCCACCTGTTAATAACTTCCAGTAGGCCTAGCAAACATCATAGATGCTGGGAGTTCTAGTTCAGCCGGAGAACTACAGGCTTCTTTCTTCTGATGTAAACAGCAAGTCTTGGTCCCATTATCCCTAACAATCTCCCTGAGTACAAAGTAAACGTCTGTTTAAGGTATGTTCTAGCAGCATCTCCACAAGCAAGGCCTCCTCATTTCTATTAGATGTACAGTATAAAAATTAAAAAACCTCCTCGAGATCAAAGTTGTCTTTTAGGAACTGAAGTACTTGATCCTACATTGATCTTCCCTCATGATTTTTTTATGAATCAAAACATTAAAATAAAAAATTAATTAGAAACTATTCAATCCTTTTTTATTTCCCTGCCTTCAGCCCATAAATGTATTCCAATTCACTCAGGTCTCTGACGTAGTTTTTGATTAATGAAAACATTTTTGATTTTTAAACTTCCTAGGAGTCGTATAGTTTATTAAACTGCCATCTTATCTACCACTGCGGTGCCCTCTGTGCCATGTTGGAAGCTGAACTGCCACATGTTAGTGCTGCCCACTGCTGTCGCTTAGCTTAGTCAGCCAGCTAGCTGGATGCAACCTTTTGGCTTAAACTAGATTAAATCAATATTGTGAGCTGTGAGGTGGTCAAAAATGACTGGAAATTACTGGAAATAAATGTTATTGAGGTTAATAATACTGTTGGTACAAAAACAGGCCCATATTATGTGATTTTAGCTGTTTTTATGATTATTTTAGAAAAAATATAGATCCAAAACCAAAACACGCAAGTGCAATTTTGCCAAAACCATATCCAAATACAAAACACAAAGGAGAAACAGATCCAAAACAAAAAACAAAACACAGGGGTTGGCACTAGAGATGTGCGCCGACCCCCGTGTTTTGGTTTTGGATCTGGATCTCTCCTGGTTTTGGATTTTTATCCTCCGTGTTTTGTTTTCGTGTTTTGGTTTTGGTTTTGGATCTGGATTTTCTCTTAAAAAAACTGAACTGCTAAAACCACATAATTTGGGCCTGTTTTTGTTCCTTCAATATTATTAACCTTAATAACAATGATTTTCAGGCATTTCTAGGCATGTTTAACCACCTCACAGCTCACAATATTGATTTCACTATTTCTCACCAATATAGGCCAAAGGTTGCAGCGAGCTGGCTGGCTAAAGTAAGCAACAGAGCAGCGGCACAAACGTACGGCAGTTTAAAATAATCAGACATCTATGAAACATTGCCACACAGCAGTGGCAGACAGGATGGCAGTTTAATAAACTATAATAATGTCAGTCGGTAATGCCCCAAATTGTGCCAAATGTAAAGGAAAGAGGTGCAAGATGGAATTGTCCCTACCACCCACTCTTATGTGGGATATTAAAAAGGAAATGCACAATTTAACAAACCAAGCACTTTAGCCACTAGGACTGACAATTTCGTGGCTGAACTCCTTGGTTTGTTTGGGCCCCACAAAACATTTTTTGGAAGGACTATCTTCAATTATTAAAGAGGAGGTTGATGATGAGGGTGTTGGTGGTGGAGATTGCATGTTATGGTCCAAACTGCTGGTAGCTGATACTGGACTACTTGTTATTAATTTACAAATTATAATTTTGTTAAACAAATTGCAAGAACTTGCTGCAAATGATGTAACAGGGAGGAGGTGCCTAGATTATTAACGTACCTTCCTCTGCTAATTTTGGCTTTACAAATGTAACAGATGCCTTCACAGCTGTTGTCAGAATTTAGATTAAAATAATTCCACACCCAAGATGTTGCTTTTCTGGCTTTCTTTTTATCATTAGCAAGAACTGCTGCCACTGGTGGATGATTTACGCAAACCACATCCTTATCATCAACATCCACATTAGCATCAGATAGGGCACAAATTTTCCCCTCATCCTCCTTTTGTACTTCCTCCACACTATCATCCTCATTTTTTATTATTTTACCATCTAATACTAGCACAGCCGTCATGGCGTCAGTGATCCGCTTTCAAACTGGGTGACAGCTGTTATACTTACTTCCTCTATCAAAGGACTGTTTAATAGTCAATTGTTTTTTGTTTTTTTAAATTACTTCCGATCACGAATGAGGATGTAGATGATAATGCAGGTGTTGGTGTTGGAGATCGAAGGCGCTTGGATCTCACAGAGAGGGAGCAGGTAGGTGACACTGGACTTGTTACGTTTTGAGTTTTGGAGCTTGGCAACGTACACTTTGATATTTGATGAATGCGCTCCAAGTGATGTAACAAGGAGGAGGTTCCTAGGTGGTTTAGGTCCCTCCCTCTACTCACTCTTGCATGGCAACAGGCACATATGGCTTGACAGCTGTTGGCCAGATCGGGATGGAAATAATTCCACATGTGAGAAGTAGATTTTTTTGTCTTTTGTCCCGGCATGACAACAATGGGCTTTGGCATGTTCAAACCATGGGCAACAGCTGTTGCCTTACTTACACAAAGGACATCCTCGGCATCAACATCCTCATAACCAAAACCAACATCATCAACATCCTCATCATCCTTAGCGCCTTCATCCACCAAAATATCCTCCTCCTCCATGTGTAATTCCACAGAAGCATCCTCAATGACTATGTGTGCAAGATCTTGACTGCCCTTCCCCACATTTACAGAGGGCACACAAATGTTGGACCTTGGAGGATCCTCCAGTACACTAGTAGTTAGGTTGGGCTCACACATGGCAACCGTGGACACACTTGCACTCTCCTTGGGGATTTGTGATTTCGATTTCTCAGGGCACACAGTTGGTTTTTCCGGAGCTGTCTTAACAACTTTCACATTTTTAATTGGACCACCACCACTACTACTACAAGCAAAAGAGCTATTAGAATCAGCAGTCTTCTTCATAAAGTAAGAAGGCCAAGGCCTTATCCTTTCCTTGCCACTTTGTGTAGTGAATGGCATATTGCCAATTTTTGTTTATCTAAAGTAAAATATCCTTTACATTTTTTTTTCTTAATTTCAGTAAAACATGCTTTACCATATCGAAGGCATGACTTAAGCCCTGGGGCATGGGCCTTCCTAGAGGTCGAGGAAGTTGACGGCCTTGCACTGCTGGTGGCAGCTACAACATGTGGTTCTTGGCCTTGCTCTCCTGTCATGTGACACCCCTCCATATTTTTTCTGCTGTCTAGAAGCAGTGTCACAATCACCAATAGTGTAGCCAAGGTGCGGTTACAAAATGAACACACGTGCAGTCATGCGCACACACAAAAATATTATAAAAAACAACAAATGATGATTTATATTTTTTGTCAGCTCCAGAAGAACTTGGCCCCAGAGTAACGATTGATCACGACTGGAGTCTGGCAGCACAAGGTTGCAACTTATGTTACTTTCTGGATCTTGTGCACTACTGCGGTTAAGCCGAAACCCACCCACACAAACAAGAAAAAAATATGACACTTTAATTGTTTTTTTAAGAACGACTGGAGTCTGGCAGCACAAGGTTGCAAGTTCGCGTTACTTTCTGGATCTTGTCCACTACTGCGGTTAAGCCGAAAACCCACCCACACAAACAAGAAAAAAATATGCACTTTAATTGTTTTTCTTTTATTGAACACAACTGTAGATGCTTGATCTTGTGCGCTACTGTGGTTAAGCCTAACACCCACGCACACACAGAAGAAAAAAATATATAAGACAGTGACATTTGTATTGTTTTTTTTTGATTGAACACGACTGTAGTCGCTTTATCTTGTGCGCTACTGTGATTCAGCCTAACACCCATGCACACACAGAAGAAAAAAATATATAAGACAGTGACACTTTAATTGTTTTTGTTTTAATTGAACACGACTGTAGTCGCTTGATCTTGTGAGCTACTGTGGTTCAGCCTAACACCCACGCACACATAGAAGAAAAAAATATATAAGACAGTGACACTTTAATTGTTTTTATTTTTGATTGAACACAACTGTAGTCGCTTGATATTGTGTGCTACTGTGGTTCAGCCTAACACCCACGTAAACACAGAAGAAAAAAATATATAAGACAGTGACACTTTAATTGTTTTTTTTTATTGAACACGACTGTAGTCATTTGATCTTGTGAGCTACTGTGGTTAAGCCTAACACCCACGCACACACAGAAGAAAAAAATATATAAGACAGTGACACTTTAATTGTTTTTTTTTGATTGAACACGACTGTAGTCGCTTGATCTTGTGAGCTACTGTGGTTAAGCCTAGCACCCACGCACACACAGAAGAAAAAAATATATAAGACAGTGACACTTTAATTGTTTTTTTTTGATTGAACACGACTGTAGTCGCTTGATCGTGTGCACTACTGTGGTTAAGCCTAACACCCACGCACACACAGAAGAAAAAAATATATAAGACAATGACACTTGTATCGTTTTTTTTGATTGAACACGACTGTAGTCGCTTGATCTTGTGCGCTACTGTGGTTAAGCCTAACACCCTCTCACACACAGTGTGACACTTTTATTGTTTTTTTTTTTAAGAACGACTGGAGTCGGGCAGCACAAGGTTGCAATGTGCGTTGCTGGCTGGCTCTTGTGCGCTACTGTGGTTAAGCCTAACATGCATGCACACACAGAAAAATATAAAAAGACACTTTGATTTTTTTTTTTTCCTTTTTTTTTTTTTGTAGTCCAGAACTTGGATCCAGAGATGTACACAGCACAAGCCCAGGACACAGCATACAGCCCAGATGGATCACCAGACAGCACAGTGACAGTGACAGCACCGTGACCAGAGACCAGACTGGATCAGCACAGACAGCACAGTGATAGTGACAGCATCTTGACCAGAGACAAGAATGGATCAGCAGTCACCATCCCAGGACACAGCAGATAGTACCATCACCTCTCCCAGCCCTACACTACCCTCCCTCCCTGTTCACTTTACACAGATGGAGTGGAAATGGCATCCGTCGCGTGGTCCCTTATATACTACATTGATCATAGAGACGAAAGCTCGCGAACCACGAGATTTCTGTCTCTATGGTTTTGCCTCGGTTTCGAGAACCAAGTAAGGCGGGAACCTCCGAGCCTGCTTGGATCCGACTCGGATATGCTAAATTCGGGTGTGTTCGGTATTCTGGGTACTGAACCCGCTCATCTCTAGTTGGCGCACAACCTTAATTTATACTCGGTAATTTGCTGATCAACAAGGGTATTTCTTCTGTGTGAAGGGGCAAGCCGGATCAAAATTGCCTGGTCTCCGACCCTGGTAAAAAGTTGAAGTCCCGGAAATTTGACCCGGGTTAACCCCTTCACACAGAAAAAGGACCCATGTTGATTAGCAAATTACAAAAAGTGCTTTACCTGGTAATTTGATTTTCTTTGTGAAAGGGATATGATAGATTCTACTGTCACAGGAAGTGGCAGAGAGAAAACCTGTACAGCTGAGCTCAGCAGGGGATGGGAGCTCTCCACCTTCACTGAGCTGTAGAGAGAGACTTTGGGGTAGATGTACTAAGCCTTGGAGGCAGGGCCGGTGCTAGGCTGTGCTGCGCCCAGTGCCATATTGAGTTGCTGCCCTTTCCCTCCTCCGCTCCCACCCCCTGAGCTTACTTATTTCCTCGACCGCCAGGAGGGAGGGTGGGCGTATCCTGCACAATCCGGATACAGTGGCACTCCGGGCGATGGACCGGCTTGCCCGTGCCTGGAGCCGCTACTGCTTGGAGGGAGCAATTACCAACCAATTAGCTTCTACAGTAATTGTCATGTTACAGGCTGTTTTTGAAAAATGACAGTTGAGAACTGATTGGTTGGTACTTTATTTCTCGACACTTTATCTCTGTCTAAGGGTTAGTACATCTACCTCTCTGTTACAGCAGGCAGAGGATTGGATGCCCAGCGCCCCCTGCCCCTGATAGAAGTGGACCAGTGCTGCACCAAGTGACCCCTCCCACCTCACAGAGTGTAATTATTCCAAAAATATGATGGGGGTGCCAGTCCCTTACCTTGCCAGGGACGCACAAACCCCTAAATATACCCCTTTTTGGGGTTCCAAGTTAAACCTAGTCCCATATCGAGTCTGCTTTAAGTTCGGAAATAGGATTTCAAAAACAAATCTTGATTTTGGATTTCATGTACACAGGTACACCGGTGTTTTTAACAATTTTAAAGAAATCCAATACCAAAACCCGAATCCAAACCAAAACACTTGAGGGTAGGTTTGCTAAAAGCAACATCAAAACATTTCATGGTGGTTTTGCCAAAAACTAAAGCAAAACACAGGGGTCCATGCACATTTCAAATCTAGAATATTCAGGACACATTCAAATGTAAAATTAGCCAGAGAGGTATTACTGCTGCCCTGAGGCTTGCCTTGTTATTCTACATTGCAGAAGAGGAAGAAGAAATCTAAATATACGGCCACCCTATTGCTTCCTTTTGCATCCCAAACACCTGATACTTCCTTTATTGTCCATACTTACTTGGCAAAGATTGCTATTTATAGAGATGCCTAATTTAAAGTCCCTGCCTTAAGCAAATCTGGCGTCTGATGCAGTGACTGTAAAAGCATACTGGGGAGTGAGCACTTTATTCCTCTATGTAGTGATCTATAAAAGTGCAGAGCATTTATTGGACATGCACCATCCTACAGTATCTCTCATCACTATCTGCCAGGATGTTGTAGATGAGAAAAAGTGTTTCCCTCCTGTGTCTCATTACTGGAGGCAGATCACAGCTGTAAGTTACAGATTCATATATGGTATATAATAGGGATGTGCGCCGATCCCTGTGTTTTGGTTTTGGATCTGTTTCTCCTTTGATGTTTTGGATCTGGATTTGGTTATGCAATACCGCACTTGTGTGTTTTGGTTTTGAATCTGTATTTTCTTAAAAAAAATTATAAAAACTGCAAAAATCACATAATTTGGGGATTTTTTTGTTCCTACAGTATTATTAACCTCAATAACATTAATGTCCACTCATTTCCAGTCAATTTTGACCAGCTCAGCTCACAATATTATTTTCATCCAGTTTAGGCCCAAAGTTGCACCAAGCTAGCTGGCTGACTAAGCAGCAGTGGGCAGCACAAACACGTAGCAGTTCAACCCCCAACATGGCACATAAGGAAGCATATGTTTTCATTAATCAAGAGGCCTGAGGGAGATGAAGTATGTATGTAGTTAAAGACAGGGAAAGGAAGGGTTGATTATTAGTAAATTATTATTTTTTATTCCAAAGCAAATTTATGAGGGAGGAGGGGAGAGCATGGGTGAACAATATGTCCTATGTTTTGTGTTTTGCCCACAAAATCAACTTTGTGGTTCAGAATATTTTTTAAACTTAAAGGGGCATGCAGCCATAAACATTTTAGCATTAAACAACTGCATGTCAAAGATTGCAGCAGCTGTGGCAGTTCAACTTCAAACATGGCACATCATGACACAAATTTTTTTTATTATTCAAGAGGCCTGAGGGAGTTGGAGTATGTACTGTATGTAGATGAAGGCAGGGAAAGGAAGGGTTGATTAGTATTAAATTTCATTTATTTTTTTTATTCCGAAGCAAATTTATGAGGGAGGAAGGGAAGGCATTTACAAAAAATTGTCACACGCTGCCCTGGAGACCCCAGTATCAGACATCGCCACTTACCTTTGCAGGTGCTGACCCGCGCTGTCTTCCGGCTCCCGCGCTGTACTCCTCTCTCAGGGCGGTCTCCTCTGTTGTCCTCTGGAGGATCCCGCCGCAGTGCTGTTTCCACGACAGCTCCTGGCTGATCGCTGGTCTCCGCTGGTTGCATCCGGGAAGCGCTGTCCTCCGGTCCATGGGCGCGGCCATCTTGGATTGCCCATGTGACTCCGTTCCACCAATGAGGAATCTTCTCCTTCTTTCTCAGCCTGTCAGCTCTCAGCGTCTACTATAAGAGGATCCCCAATGCTGACACAAATTGCCAGTGCAACTACTTTCTTAGTTCTACTAAGTGAGCCTTCCCACTGTGCTCCAAAGGTGTTTCCTGCTAGTATTCACCTCTCAGCTACCAACGCCTCCACACGGCTATTCAGCCGCTCCATGTAGCCACCCAGCTACCAACGTCTCCACACGGCTATCCAGCCGCTCCATGTAGCCACCCAGCTACCAACGTCTCCACATGGCTATTCAGCCACTCCACGTACCCACTCAGCTACCAATGCCTACCCACAGCTATCCAGCCGCTCCATGTAGCCACCCAGCTACCAACATCTCTACACGGCTATCCAGCCACTCCATGTAGCCACCCAGCTACCAACGTCTCCACATGGCTATTCAGCCGCTCCATGTAGCCACCCAGCTACCAACGTCTCCACACGGCTATCCAGCTGCTCCACGTAGCCACCCAGCTACCAACGTCTCCACATGGCTATTCAGCCACTCCACGTAGCCACTCAGCTACCAATGCCTACCCACAGCTATCCAGCCACTCCATGTAGCCACCCAGCTACCAACATCTCTACACGGCTATCCAGCCGCTCCATGTAGCCACTCAGCTACCAACATCTACCCACGGCTATCCAGCCGCTCCACGTAGCTGCCCAGCTACCAACATCTATCCATGGCTGTCCAGCCGCTCCACGTAGTTTCCAAGTTGTCACACTACCTCTACATTCCTCAAACTCCTATCAGTTCACTGCACCCTCTCATGCGGAGAAACTTTATTAGGCCAAGTCTCCTCCAGCGAGCGTCTGTGTCAAGTAATACAGGTCCAAGGCCCAGTCCGGGAACACAGCTTCCAAATCCCCCGATTGTGACAGTTTGCACTGGCCAGATGGACTGAGCAAGTGGTCAAGGATCTGGGGTAGATCCCTCGCAGGATGTACTATCTCGTCTGGAAAGACAGGAGACCTCTCAGGCCAAGTTGATCCAGTTCATCCAATATATGTCGTCACGCTTGGACAACATTGAGTCCTTATTGTCTCATCCCGCTCCCACTGGCTCCCAAGCCACCTCTCCTCCTGTGGTGTCACCTGCTCCCCCGCTTCTACCTCCTGCTTGTCTTCAGCTTTCCCCTCCGAGCAAGTTCGATGGCAACCCCAAATTGTGCAGGGGTTTTTTAAACCAATGTCAAATCCAGTTCGAGCTACAATCCACCAATTTTCTGACAGCCAGAACCAGGGTGGCATATATTATCTCTCTGCTCTCCGGCCAAGCACTCGATTGGGACTCGCCCCTTTGGGAAAAGTCGGATCCTCTGCTCTCCAACTATTCCGAATTTATTTCCACTTTTCTCAAGATCTTTGACGAACCGGGAAGAACCACTTCCGCATCAGCTGATATTCTACGCCTCCGTCAGGGTAGCAGGACCGTCGGTCAATATGTAGTCCAGTTCCAAACTCTGGCCTCAGAACTCAATTGGAATGAGGATGCTCTCACCGCTGCCTTCTGGAGTGGTCTTTCAGAAAGACTCAAAGATGACTTAGCGTCCCGTGACCTCCCAACCAACTTGGACGGTTTGATTTCCCTTTGCAACAAGATGGATCTTCGTCATAGGGAGCGTGCCTTGGAAAGAGGCAGACTTGATCGCGGAAGGCCACGTCCAGCTTCCCGTTTACCCTCTGCTCCTATGGGCGAGGAACCCATGCAGGTCAACCGCTCTCGTCTATCGGCTGAGGAATGACAGAAAAGGCAGAGACAGAACCGCTGTATGTACTGCGGATCTTCTCAGCATTTAGTTAGATCCTGTCCCATCCGTCCAATTCGTCCGGGAAATGCCTCCTCCTAACTTATGACAGAGAGGTTAAGTTAGGAGTTGCCATTGAATCACATAGGAAGTCTGATTCCACCATCCAGGCTCATTTAAAGCTTCCTCGAGGTTCCAAAGCTGTATTAGCTCTTCTAGATTCTGGAGCAGCAGAGAACTTTGTCACTACGGACTTTGCCCAGAAACATCAAATCCCCATAGAAGCGTTGCCTCGAGTCATCACTTTAACTGCCATCGATGGTAGTCGCATTACTAGTGGAACCATCACCCATCGTACAGCACCACTTAGACTTACCATTGGAGTGCTCCATACCAAACAACTGTCCTTCCTAGTGATTCCCAAAGCCTCTCATTCTTTAGTCCTCGGACTACCCTGGCTACAGAGACATTCACCACAAATCGATTGGACCATCATGCAAATAACCTCTTGGGGTCCCAATTGTTTCAAAGGCTGCCTTCAGCGGGTTGTACCTGTTCAATCTTCCATCTTACAGGATTCTATTAACCTGCCCAAAGCTTATGGTGGGTTTTTTGACGTCTTTAGCAAACAGAGCGCGGATCTATTACTTCCCCATCATGATTGGGACTGTCCCATAGATCTCATTCCCGGAAATAATCCTCCTAGAGGCCGAACCTACCCTCTATCTCTCCCTGAAACTCAAGCCATGTCAGAGTACATCAAGGAAAACTTAAGTAAAGGCTTCATTCGACCTTCCAGGTCTCCAGCCGGGGCTGGATTCTTCTTCATAAAAAAGAAAGACGGGGGGCTGCGCCCGTGCATTGATTACCGGGGCCTTAATGAGATAACTATTAAGAATTGCTACCCTCTTCCTCTCATAATGGAGTTATTCGATAGAGTCAAGGGATCCACAGTTTTTACCAAACTCGACCTAAGAGGGGCCTATAATTTAATTCGTATCCGTCCAGGCGATGAATGGAAAAAGGCCTTCAACACCAGGGATGGGCACTACGAATACCTCGTTATGCCCTTCGGCCTCTGTAATGCTCCAGCCGTCTTCCAGTTTTTCGTCAACTAAATCTTCCGGGATCTTTTGTACAAGTGTGTGGTCGTTTACTTGGACGACATTTTGATTTTTTCTCAAGACCTCCAAACTCATCGAGACCAGGTGAAAGAAGTCCTTCTGAGGTTGCGGTCCAATCAACTTTTTTGCAAATTAGAGAAGTGTCTCTTTGAAGTCTCTACTATACCATTCCTGGGGTACATCATCTCCGGAACAGGCCTTCAAATGGATTCTTCAAAGCTACAAGCCATTCTTGATTGGTCTCTTCCTTCTTCCTTAAAAGCCATACAAAGGTTCTTAGGATTTGCCAACTATTATCGCAAGTTTGTGAAAGGTTTTTCTACACTGGTAGCTCCTATTACCGCCCTCACCCGTAAGGGAGCAGATCCAACTAAGTGGCCCGTCGAAGCTACCTCGGCATTTCAGCTCCTTAAGCAAGCCTTCATCTCCGCTCCCATCTTAAAGCAACCGGATTCCACCCGGCCATTTATCCTGGAGGTGGACGCATCCTCTGAAAGTGTCGGTGCTGTGCTCTCCCAGCGGTTTGAAGATGAAAAACTTCATCCTTGTGGTTTCTTTTCCCGGAAGTTTTTGCCTGCAGAAAAGAACTACACCATCAGAGATCAAGAGCTACTCGCCATGAAACTAGCCCTCGAAGAATGGCGATATCTTCTTAAAGGAGCTCACTAGCCCATTACCATTTTTACAGATCACAAGAACCTTCTTTATCTTAAATCTGCAAATTGCTTGAACCCTCGTCAAGCCCGGTGGGCAATGTTTTTCTCCAGATTTAACTTCAAACTCTGCTATCGCCCCGGCTCACAAAATCTCAAAGCCGACACACTCTCCCGTTCCATGACAAGCGACCCTGATATACCCATGGAACAGCCCCAACCAATCCTAAATCCCGCTTTATTTCGCCTCTACCAAATTATCTTCTATACCCCCGGTTGGGAAGACTTTTGTTGCTCCAGAACTCCGCAAGAGGTTGCTGCATTGGACCCATGCTTCCCGGTTCTCTGGACACTTGGGTATGGATAAAACCATTGAATTCATCCAGAGGTCCTATTGGTGGCCTTCGATGAAAAAGGACGTCAGGTCTTACGTATTGTCATGCATCAAGTGTGCCCAACACAAAATACCTCGGCGGGTTCCACACGGTCAACTCCAGCCCCTTGCAATTCCATTTAAGCCATGGACTCATCTCTCTATGGATTTCATCTCTGATCTTCCTCCATCTCGGGGCCACAACACCATTTGGGTTATCGTGGATCGCTTTTCCAAAATGGCTCATTTTGTACCTCTTAATGGGCTTCCGTCTGCACCTCTACTCGCCCAGAGTTTTAAAAAAGAGATCTTCAAGCTCCACGGCCTTCCTCAAGAGATCATCTCCGACAGGGGAGTACAGTCTGTAGCGAAGTTTTGGAGGTCACTCTGCTCAGCCCTTCAAATAAAACTCACATTTTCTACCGCTTATCACCCCCAGACCAATGGTCAGACCGAAAGTGTCAATCAAGACCTGGAACAGTTCCTGCGCACTTTTGTCTCCTCCTCCCAAGATGACTGGATTGAACTTCTTCCTTGGGCCGAATTTGCTCACAATAATCATTATCACACGTCAACCAACTCAACTCCTTTTTTTTTACAGTTTTTGGTCATCATCCTTGAGTGCCAGATTTCCCTCTTCTTCCAACATTAGATGTGCCTGCGGCCAAGATGTCTCTTCAACGGTTCTCCAACATCTGGGAAAAGGTTTGTTCCTCTCTGACTAAAACCTCAGCTCGGTACAAGAGATTTGCTGACCGCCATAGACGAGAGGTTCCCAAGTTCCAAACCTAAGACTCCGAGTACCCTCAATGAAATTTGCCCCGCGGTACATTGGTCCATTCCCAATCGTCAAAGTCTTGAATCCTGTGGCCTACAAGCTAAAACTTCCTCCATTCCTTCGCATTCCAAGCTCTTTCCATATTTCTTTTCTAAAGCCACTGGTCTTAAACCGATTTCAGAAGGCCCTTCCCAAAGCTTCTAGTGTTCAAACACAGCAAGGAGAGGAGTTCAAAGTTGACAGAATCTTAGATTCCCGTTATCGATACAATCGTCTTCAATACCTCATCAACTGGAAAAATTATGGTCCGGAAGAACGAATCTGGATAACTGCCTCCGACGTCCATGCGCCCCGTCTGGTCAAAGCGTTCCATATGAAATTTCCTCATAAACCAAGGAAGTGTCCGGTGGCCACTCTTGAAGGAGGGGGTACTGTCACACGCTGCCCTGGAGACCCCAGTATCAGACCCTGCCGCTTACCTTTGTGGGTGCTGACCCATGCTGTCTTCTGGCTCCCGCGCTGTACTCCTCTCTCAGGGCAGTCTCCTCTGTTGTCCTCTGGAGGGTCCCACTGCAGTGCTGCATCCACGCCGGCTCCTGCTGATCGCTGGTCTCCGCTGGTTGCATCCAGGGAGCGCTGTCCTCCGGTGCATGGGCGCGGTCATCTTGGATTGCCCATGTGACTCCGTTCCACCAATGTGGAATCTTCTCCTTCTTTCTTAGCCTGTCTTTTCTACTATAAAAGGATCCCCAATGCTGAAACAAATTGCAGTGCAACTACTTTCTTAGTTCTACTAAGTGAGCCTGCCCACTGCGCTCCAAAGGTGTTTCCTGCTAGTATTCACCTCTCAGCTACCAATGCCTCCACATGGCTATCCAGCCGCTCCACGTAGCCACCCAGCTACCAACGTCTCCACACGGCTATCCAGCCACTCCACGTAGCCACTCAGCTACCAAAGCCTCCACACAGCTATCCAGCCACTCCACGTAGCCACCCAGCTACCAACATCTCCACACGGCTATCCAGCCGCTCCACATAGCCACCCAGCTACCAACATCTCCACACGGCTATCCAGCCGCTCCACGTAGCCACCCAGCTACCAACATCTCCACACGGCTGTCCAGCCACTCCACGTAGCCACCCAGCTACCAACGTCTCCACATGGCTATCCAGCCGCTCCACGTAGCCACTCAGCTACCAATGCCTACCCACGGCTATCCAGCCGCTCCACGTAGCCACCCAGCTACCAATGTCTCCACATGGCTATCCAGCCGCTCCATGTAGCCACCCAGTTACCAACGTCTCCACACGGCTCTCCAGCCGCTCCACGTAGCCACTCAGCTACCAATGCCTACCCACGGCTATCCTGCCGCTCCATGTAGCCACCCAGCTACCAACGTCTCCACACAGCTATCCAGCCACTCCACGTAGCCACTCAGCTACCAACATCTACCACGGCTATCCAGCCGCTCCACGTAGCCGCCCAGCTACCAACATCTATCCACGGCTCTCCAGCCGCTCCACGTAGTTTCCAAGTTATCACGCTACCTCTTCAATCCTCAAACTCCTATCAGTTCACTGCACCCTCTCATGCGGAGAAACTTTATTAGGCCAAGTCTCCTCCAGCGAGCATCTGCGCCAAGTAATACAGGTCCAAGGCCCAGTCCGGGAACACAGCTTCCAAATCCCCCGATTGTGACAAAAATATTTTACTCATTCACATCACCTTGTCCCAGTGGAGCTTCTCGTGGTTCCAAATTTTTTTAAAAGATCAAAGGGGCATGCAACAGATGATATCTATGGCAGCACACAAAACAGAAGCTCTGAACAGGAAGGGGGCAGAGGGATTTTAATGTCTGGTACTAAACAGCTCTTATCATTGTGCTTCTAGGATTATGTATGGGAAGGCTGGGAGGGGAGGATGGAGAACATCTCCAGGTACCATCACAAAATAGCCTCTCCATTTGGTGTTTGAGTTGCATCTGACCAAACATGGCTGATCAAGGAAAGCCAAGCCCGCCAGGTTGGTATCTAAAATCAAGGTCAAAAAATGGCAAAGAGTATTTTGCAAGTATGCCTATTTGTGATTTTAGTTGAAATAAGTACAATATAAAACAAACAATAAAAATGAAGCATCAGAGCAGCAGCACAAAAGCATGGCAGTTTAAAAAAATATAGAAAATTTATGAAACATTGCCACACAGCAGTGGCAGACAGGATGGCAGTTTAATAAACTATACAATTAAAAATGTCAGACAGCAATGCCCCAAACAGCACATAATGCAAAGAAAAGAGGTGCAAGATGGAATTATCCTTGGGCTCTCCCATCCACCCTTATGTTATATACAGTAAACAGGACATGCACAGTTTAGAAAAGCAGTCAATTCAGTGACAGGGACTGCCAATTTTGTCTGAAGTGAATGGTTTGTTTGGGCCCCCATAAAACAAGCTATGAAAACAGGCAGCTGACATTGCTGGCAATGATCTCTCCATGCAAAAACTGACTTTACAGAGGCAAAATGTTGTCACCCTCATCAATGTGTACATATTCTTCAAATAATATTAATTTGTCTCTGCTGGAATACACCTTTACAGCCTCAGGTGCCTCTGTAATTTTTGGATGTAATTGGCAGTAAAGGTCTTCCTCGTGAAATTTGCAGTTCATTTTAATGAATATCATCTTTTCCACATTTTGAGGAAGTAGCTTCCTATGCCGATCGCTGACAAGGTTTCCGGCTGTGCTGAAAACTCTTACACAAGTACACACTGGAGGGTGGGCAGCTCAAGTAAAGCAAAGCCTCCAAATTGCCTTTTTTTCCTACCAGTTGTGAAACGGACTGTCTGACATGCCTATTTGGACGCTATCATTAAAATAGTCCTCAACCATTCTTTGAATGGTGTCCATATCAGATGTAGTCATGGTAGAGGTCTCATTAATTGTATGCATTCTTTTAGACATGCCCAGATGTCAAAAATTGGTTGTGTTGACTCTTCTGCGTCACCAGTGGGTCTTTTTTTGGGAAAGTTTAGTTTTTTCCTGGCAGGTGCACTTGCTGTAGAAACTGAAAGTGGAGCCGTCGCTGCATCATCTGTAGCTTGAGCTGACAATTTCATTACCAACAGCTCTTTGCATCTCTTCAGATCTGTGTCTGCTGGGAAGAAAGACACAATGTATGACTTAAACCTAGGATCCAGCATGGTTGCCAAAATGTATTGATCAGATTGTAAGATCCTGACAACCCTTGGATCTTGGCAATGCGCTTAGTTTCAGCTCCTCCTTCAGTTTCTCAAGCTGCTTTTCCAACAGTCTAATTAGGGGAATTACCTGACTCAAGCTGGCAGTGTCTGAACTCACTTCACAGGTGACTTCTTGAAAGGGTTTAAGAACTTTGCACAACACAGAAAGTATTTTCCACTGGGCTTGAGTAAGGTACATCCCCCCTCCTCTTCCTATGTCATAGTTCATTGTGTAGCTTTGGGTGGCTTTTTGTTGTTCCTCCATCCGCTGAAGCATATAAAGGGTGGAGTTCCACCTTGTAACAACCTCTTGCTTCAGCAGGTGACAGGGCAAATTAAAAATTTTTTACAGGTGCTTCAATCTTCTATATGCACCTGCTAAATGTTGAAAATGTTCAGAAATGTTGCGGACCACAGAAAGCATTTCCTGCATGACCCTGTCGTTTTCTAAAAAATTTTGCACCACCAAGTTGATTGTGTGAGCAAAACATGGGATGTGTTGGAATTCATCTTGCTGCAAATCACAAATCCCAAGGAGAGTCCAAGCGGGGTAACCCATGTTGCCATAACTTCCCTGAGTTTTTCTAAAAGGTTGTTAGCGGTGTGCCTCTCAGTGAAACCAGTGATACACAGATTAGCTTGCCTTTGAATGAGCTGCTGTTTCTTAGATGCTGCTGCTACTATTGGTGGCGCTGAAGGCAATACACCGACCCAGTGGGCTATTACAGTCATGTAATCTTGCGTTTGTCCTGTTCCACTTGTCCACATTTCTGTGGTTAAGTGGACAGTGGTTATAACGGCATTTTGGAGGACACTAATTAAGTTCTTTTAAATGTCCTTGTACAAGCTGGGAATTGCTTTTCTAGTGAAGTAGAATCTAGATGGGATTTGGTAGCAGGGACACAGGACCTCAATTAACTATCTAAAACCAACTGCACTAATGGGAGATAACAGACGCACATCTAATAACAGCATAGATGTAATGGCATCGGTGATCCATTGTGCAACTGGGTGACTGTTGTCATACTTGCTCCCCCTTGCAAAGGATTATTTAACAGTTAATTGTTTTTTATAACTACTACTAGTAGTCTTCCTGGTCCCCTTCTGGGAAGATCCACTTCCAGCAGTAGCAGGCGTAGCGCTCAAGGATTCTTCTGAGGAATCCCGGATAAGGGAGGATTGAGTTAGTCTTATGAAATTGGATGCAGGACTGCTTCCGATCATGATTGAGGATATTGTTGATGAAGGTGTTGGTGGTGAAGATGCCAGGTGCTTGGATCTAGCAGAGAGAAGGGAGCTAGATTCGACACATAAGAAGTGGTTTTATTTGTTTTATGCCCAGGCATGACAATGGGATTTTCCTTATCATGGGCAACAACTGCTTCCACTGTGGCCTGATGTACACAAACAACATCGTCATCAACAACATCCTCATCATCAGCATCCTCATCATCAACATGCTTATTAGCATCAGCTACACAAATATCCTCCTCCTCCTGGTGCACTTCCACAGAAGCATCCTCAATTTCTGTAAACAGCGATCTGGCTGGCAGTGTCACTGAACAATAACAGCGCAGCTAAGTTGCTAACACACACACAAAAAACTAAGAAAAAAAGAACTTTTTTATATTTTTTGAGGAATGATAATTTTATTTCACTTTTATTTTTTTTACACTGGGGAAGAGCACCCCTGGATGAGGAGCAGCCACTTGATGAACAATACAGCACCCCTTTATGAACAACAAAGCACCCCTATGGAGTGTGGATGGACCGCTTGCAGAGTCACAAATATGTGGATGATAAACTGCGATCTGTCCGGCAGTGTCACCGAACAATAACACTGTAACTAGCACACACAAAAAGAAATTAGATTTTCATTTTTACTTTTATTTTTTTTACACTGGGGAAGCACCCCTGGATTGACAGAGCACCCCAGGATGAAACAGCACCCCTTAATGTACTTGTACTGCAGCCCTAGCCCCTTGAGGGACAGGACAACACAGCAGTACCCCTTTATGTACTGCAGCCCCATCTCCTTTATGGACAACACATCAGCACCCCTTTATGTACTACATCGCCAGCCCCTTTATGGATAACACAGCAGCACCCCTTTATGTACTGCAGCCCCCCTTTATGTACTGCAGCCCCAGCCCGACAACACTGCATCCTTGAACAACAGCAGCACAGACCCCCACTGACAACACTGCACCCTTGATCAACAGCAGCAGAGACAGAGCATGTCTGTTCTGCACACTCTCTACAGCTGGAATGAAAATGGCGCCGATCACCGCGACCTTTATACAATCCAAAACCCATGAGAATCCGACAGTGGTATGATGATATTTTATCTAGTTTTGGATTCCGAGTTAGGTGGGAAACCCAGAGCTGGACTCAGTTCCTACACGTATCCCCTATGTTCGAGTGGGTTCGTTTCTCGGAGAACCAGACCCGCTCATCTCTAGTATTTAAGATGAAATGTATCAAACATTCTAAAGAGGACAGGTGGAGAAATTGTCCATGGCAACCAATCAGTTTCTACAGTTAGCATTTATCTCGTACATTTTAAAAAATAATAGTTAGGATATGATTGATTGCTTTGGACAACTTCTCCACTGGTCCTCTTTAGAAGGTTTGTTACATCTCCCTCTTATTATTAAATGTCATATCAGTCAGTAGTGCCAATTTAAATAACATGGCCTTTTAGTGTGCAATTTGCACTGAGCAATAGCAACCAATCATAGATACTGTAACTCTTCAATGTCTAATTTGCACTAGTCAGTTACAAAGTTAAGTTGCTGATTGGTTGTTGTGGGGGGTTGAGGGGAGTTTCATTGGTTGTTGTTCAGTGCAACTTTTGCGCTTGATGCAATGTTAAGAAACCATGATCATCACTGTTAAGCAAATAAGTCCTAATGTAACCAACACAGCCAGCAAAATAAATGGTATACAATTAGAGGTTTAGCAATGTCAACTACATATTATTCAGCTGCTTACATATTGTATTTTACTCTATTTAAAGCTCTAGCATACAAGGTTTTTATGTTTGATTCAGGGCCAGATTAAGGCTTGTAGGGGCCCCGGTGCAACTAAGTTGCCCTGGGTCCCCCAGAATAAATAATATTACCCCGGCCTCACGCAGCGACTACTATGCCTCTTACCTTGTCTCTGGACTCTCAACTGGCCAGCAAGGTCATGGCATACTACATCATGTCTGCAGCACTGCTAGGGACAAACTCCTGGCAGCATAGCGGACATGATCTAATACACTGTCAGGGGTAAATGCAGGACTTTGAGTGGGAGGATATATAGATAGATAAGATAGATATATAAATTGAGTTAGATATACAGTATATAGATAAAAATATAGTAATAGAGCTATAGATAGATAAATATATATATATATATATATATATAGATTAGAGATGTGCGCCGACCCCCGTGGTTTTGGATCTGGATCTCCCCTCGTTTTGGATCTGGATTAGTTTTGCCAAAACCTCACCTCCGTGTTTTGTTTTCGTGTTTTGGTTTTGGATCTGGATTTTTTCTTGAAAAGTAAAAAAAACAGCTAAAAACACATAAAATGTGAATTTTTTGTTCCTACAGTATTAATAACCTCAATAACACTTATTTCCACTCGTTTCCATTCAATTTTGACCACCTCACAGCTCACAATATTGATTTTTTTTATCTAGTTAAAGGGCCAAAAGGTTGCATCCAGCTTACTGGCTCAAAACTGATTGATATAATTATTAATAGAGTTGAGGACTGTGCAAAGATGATGGTTGGGATTCCCATGAGGATTGAAGAATTGATAGTTATTAGTTGCTACAGCCCCTGGCTGTAAAATTGATAATAAATAAATTAAAAAACAATTAATTGGTGCAGCCCCGGGTTGAATAATTAATAATAAAAATAAATTCATTGGTGCAGCCCCTGGCTGTAAAATTAATAATAAATTAATTTAAAAACAATTCATAGGTGCAGCCCCAGGCTGAATAATTAATAATAATTTTATTAAAAAAGTAAAAAAAAAATAATTGGATGCAGCCCCTGGCTGAATAATTAATAAAAAGAAATTCATTGGTGCAGCCCCTGGCTGTAAAATTGATAATAAATTAATTTTAAAACAAATCATTGGTTCCCATACCAACCATAACATTAATTTAAAATGTCAGGCAGCAATGCCCCAACTTGGTGGTTCAGAATGTTTTAAAAAAAATTAAAGGGGCATGCAGGAGATTCTGTCTGTGGCCATTACAATTTCTGGACACTCACAAACTATAAAATTAACAATGCCATGCAGCAATGCCCCAAACAGCACAAAATGCAAAGAAAAGAGGTGCAAGATGGAATTGTCCTTGGGCCCTCCCACCCACCCTTATATTGTATATGAAACAGGACATTCACAGTTTAACAAACCAATCAATTCAGCGACAAGGACTGCCAATTATGGCTGAAATGATTGGTTTGTTTGGACCCTCATAAAACAAGCTGCCAATGTGCATTGGACATGGAAATGAAAATTATCCCATACACAAACTGGCTTTACATTACAAGTTGTCATCGTCCTCATCATCCCCATCAGTGTGTACATGCTCTTCTCCACACAATATTAATTCATCCCCACTGGAATCCAGCATAGGCGCCTCTGTAATTTTTTTATGTAATTGTTGGTAGAGGTCTTTCTCGTGGAATTTGTAATTCATTTTAATGAACATCATCTTTTCCACATTTTGAGGAAGTAACCTGATATGCCGATCACTGACAAGGTTGCCAGCTGCACTGAAAACTCTTTTGCAGTACACACTGGAGGGTGGGCAACTTAAGTAATGCAAAGCCAGTTTGTGTATGGGCCTCCAAATTGCCTATTTTTCCTGCCAGTACTGAAAGGGACTGTCTGACATGCCTATTAGGATGTTAGCTCTGAAATAGTCCTCCACCATTCTGTGAATGGAGACCATATCACACATAGTCACGGTAGAAGACATGTCACTAATAGGAAGTTCTCTCAGGCTCGACCAGATGTCATTTTTTGGTGAATGGTCTGCATGACCAGCAGGAATTCTGTAAGGAAAATTGAGTTTTTTCCTGGCAGCTGCAGAAACTGAAGGAGGAGATAATGGTATTTCACGTGCAGCTGCAGCTGACAATTTTTTCTACCAACAGCTCTTTGCATAGTTTTAGATTTCAATCTGTTGGAAAAAAACTCACAAGGTAGGACTTAAACCTAGGATCCAGAATGTTCGCCAAAATATATTTTTCAGATTTCAATTGATTGACGACTCTTGGATCCTGGTGAAGTGAATCAAGGGCTTCATCTACCAGTCCGACATACCTTGCGCAATCACTCCATTTCAGTTCCTCCTTCAGTTTCTCTAGTTGTTTTTGCAAAAGTCTGACGAGGGGAATGACCTGACTCAAGCTGGCAGTGTCTGAACTAACTTCACGTGTGGCAAGTTGAAAGGGTTTGAGAACCTTGCACAAGACGGAAATTATTCTCCACTGCGCTTGAGTAAGGTGCATTCCCCCTCCACAGCTGTCATAGGCTGTTGTATAGCCCTGGATGGCCTTTTGCTGTTCCTCCATCTGCTGAAGAATATAGAGGGTAGAATTCCACCGAGTTACTATCTCTTGCTTCAGCTGATGGAAGGGCAAATTTAACAGTACCTGCTGGTCATGCAATCTTCGACAAGCGTTTGCCGAATGTCTAAAATTTCCGGATATTTTGCGGGCCATGGAGAGCATTTCCTGCACGCCCCTGTCATTTTAAAAAAAAATGTTGCACCACCAAATTAATTGTGTGAGCAAAATATGGGACATGTTGGAATTCGCCCACATGTAATGCTCTCACAATATTGGTGGCAATGTCCGAAATCACAAATCCTGAGGAGAGTCGAAGTGGGGTAAGCCATTTAGCAATAATTTCCTTGAGTTTTTCTAAGAGGTTCTCAGTGGTATGCCTCTTAGTGAAACCAGTTATACAAAGAGTAGCCTGCCTCTGTATCAGCTGTCTATTGGTAGATGTTGCTGCTGCTGTTGCTGTTCTAGGAAATACACCCACCCAGTGGGCTGTCACAGTCATGTAATCCTTAGTTTGCCCTGTCCCACTTGTACACATATCAGTGGTCAAGTTGACAGTGGGTACAATGGCATTCCTAAGGACATTAATAAGGTTTCTTTAATGTCTTTGTACAGACTTGGAATTGCTGTTCTAGCAAAGTGGAATCTAGAAGGGATCTGGTAGTGAGGACACTGGACCTCAATTAACTGTTGAAATCCACTGCAGTAATGGTGGATACTGGACGCACATCTAATACCAGCATAGCTGTTATGGTGTCAGTAATCCGCTGTTCAAATGGGTGATTGCTGTCATACTTGTTTGCCCTTGCAAATGATTGTTTGACAGTTAATTGTTTTTTGGAGGATACACTACAAGTAGTCTTCCTCCTGGTCCCCTTCTGGGATGAAGATCCACTCACAGCAACAGCAGCAGTCATCAAGGATCCTTCTGAGGAATCACGGATAGGAGAGGAGTCAATCATGCTTCAAATAACAACATTGGATGCAGCAGGACTACTCCTGATGATGGAAGAGGATGTTGATGATGCAGGTGTTGGATATTGAAGGCGCTTGGATCCCACAGAGAGGGAGCAGGTACTGTAGGTGACACTGGACTTGTTACATTTTGAGTTTTGGAACTTGGAGACATAAACTTTGATATTTGATGAATGTGCTCCAAGTGACGTAACAAGGAGGAGGTTCCTAGGTGGTTTAGGTTCCTCCCTCTACTCACTCTTGCTTGGCAATGGTTACATATGGCTTGACAACTGTTGTCCGGATTGGGGTGGAAATAATTACACACGTGAGAAGTGGATTTTTTTGTCTTTTGCCCTGGCATGACAACAATGGGCTTTGGCTTTTTCAATCCATGGGCAACAGCTGTTGCCTTACTTACACAAAGGACATCATCAGCATCAACATCCTCATCACCAACATCTTCATCATCAACATCCTCATCATCCTTAGTGCCTTCAACTACCAAAATATCCTCCTCCTCCATGTGCAATTCCACAGAAGCATCCTCACTGACTGCAAGATGTTGACTGCCCTTCCCCACATTTACAGAGGGCACACAAATGTTGGAACTTGGAGGATCCTCCAGTACACTAGTATTTAGGTCTGGCTCACACATGGCAACCGCGGACACACTTGCACTCTCCTCAGGGATTTGTGAATTCGTTTCTCAGGGCACACAGTTGGTTTTTCCGGACGGAGCTGGCTTACTCATCTTAACAACTTTAAATTTTTTAATGGTACCACCACCACTACTACTGCAAGCAGAAGGGCTATCAGAATCATAACCAGCAGTAATCATAAATAAAGGCCAAGGCCTTATCCTTTCCTTGCCACTTCGTGTAGTGAATGGCATATTGCCAATTTTTTTTTATCTAAAGGCAACTTGCCTTTCAATTTTTTTTTCTTAACTTCAGTAAAAGTAGCTTTACCATATCGATGGCATGACTTAAGCCCTGGGGCATGGGCCTTCATAGAGGACAAGGAAGTTGACTGCCTTGCATTATCATGATGATTGCTGGTGGCAGCTACAACATATGGCTCTTGGCCTTGCTCTCCTGTCATGTGACAGCCTTCCATATTTTCTGCAGTCTTGAAGCATTGTCACAAGCACCAATAGTGTAGCCAAGGTGCGGTTACAAAATTCACACATGTGCAGTCATGCGGACACAGACATTTTTTTTACAAAAAAAGACAATATATTTTATTTTTTTGCCGAGCCACAACTTGGGCCCGGAGCACCGATTGATGACGTCTGGAGTCAGGCAGCACTAGGTTGCAACTTGCGATGCTGGCTGTATCTTGTGCGGCTAAACCTAACATGCACACACACAGAACAAAATTAGGGCAAATAAAAAGACACTATGTTTTATTTTTTTTGCTGGTCCACAACTTGGGCCCAGAGCACCAATTGATGGCGACTGGATTCGGCCAGCACTAGGTTGCAACTTGCATTGCTGGCTGTATCTTGTGTGGCTAAGCCTAACAGGCACACACACACACACAGAACAAAATTAGAGCAAAAAAAAGACACTATGTTTTATTTTTTTTGCCGGTCCACAACTTGGGCCCGGAGCACCGATTGATGATGACTGGAGTTGGGCAGCACTAGGTTGCAACTTGCGGTATCTTGTGCGGCTAAGCCTAACATGCACACACAGAAAAAAAATAAAAATACAGTATATATATATTTTTTGGGGGTACAGAACTTGGGCCCAGATGGACACAGCAGACAGCACAGCACCAGCCCAGATGGATCAGCACCAGCCCAGATGGATGCAGCAGAAAGCACAGCACCAGCCCAGATGGATCAGCAACAGCCCAGATGGACACAGCAAACAGCATAGGAGTGACAGCACTAAGTGGATCAGCAGTGCACCAGACCAGGATGCTGTAGACAACACAGAACCAGCAAAGCACCAGCCCAGATGGATCAGCAAGAGCCCAGATGGACACAGCAGACAGCACAGCAGTGACAGCACCAGATGGATCAGCAGGGCACCAGCCCAGGACACAGCAAACAGCACAGCCCCAGCACCGGCATCTCTCCCAGCCTTACACTACCCACCCTCCCTGTTCAGTCTCCACAGCCGGAGTGAAATGGCATCTGCCACATGGTCCCTTATATACTATATCATAGAGACGAAAGCTTGTGAGCAGCAAGATTTTTGACTCTATGGTTTTGCCTCAGATTGAGATCTGGGGCCGGCGGAGGAACCGAATGCACATTCAGTTCTGTCAAAATTTGGGTGGGCTCGTATCGCTGAGATCTGAACCTGCTCATCTCTAACATAGATATATATAAAGAGAAGGGGGATAGGAGAGAGAGGAAGGGACAGGAAAGGAAACAGATAGAGAAAGAGAGAGAGAGAGGGAGAAGGGAGAGAGAGAAGGGGGAAAGGAAGAGAGAAAGGGGAGGGACTGACAGATAGAGGGGTAAGAGGGAGGAGGAGACATAGGTGAATTTAATTACACTCCAAAAGAAGGCAGTCCTTCCCAGTTCTCAATTGACGTGATCCTATTATTAGAGAAGACCCCAGAGACTCTAAAGGCCTATTTGGACTCCGGTGCTGACGGCATTTTCATTACAGCGAAGGTTCAGGAGTTGGGAAATTCTAGTGTGCCACTACAAACGCCACTCTGTATCATTGGAGTGGACAGGAATAAACTTTTCGCGGCTACCATCTACTCCTGGGCGACAGAAGTTATCATGCAAGTGGGTGGGCGCTCTCCATTGAGAGTTGATATATTTCTACATAGTCCCATCAGCCAAGAGTCCTATTATCCTGGGTCTTCCATGGTTACGCAAGCACGCTCCCAACTTAGATTGGAGTAAACCCCAAAACCTGTCATGGGGTGCTCTGTGCCATCAGACGTGCTTGCCAACTATTAGACCTCCACATGGTGTCATCCATAGTTCGTCTATCTCTCCAGATGACCCCTTTCCAGCTCCTTACCAGTCCTCTAGAGATGTATTCAGCAAAAACGATTATAGGTGCGCTAATGTATGGCTGTACGCACCCCAATTTCCAAACGGCAGCTCTCGTAGTGGGTACTGCTTCCCACAGAATTTATAAGGCAGACAGAAGAAAGGAAAAGAGTAGCGCCATATAGTATTTTATTATACCTCTGGGAGATCTTTAAAAGGCCTCAATAGCCACAATTGATAACATCAAATAAAAACACAATTTATGCATTACCCTATAACACACAATGTGCACAATAAAGAGCATGTAATAACATATAAAATAGACATATGATTCCCATTGCCAAATGGCTCCGCAAAACATAATATCTAACAGCACATCATAGCTTGTGATGTAAACAGTCCCTATATTGTTACAATAGAGCAGATGTAGTTTTCAATGGTAATGTTCAAAGGGAATGGGACACGGTATATCCAATGGGTATAGATTGTTTTAATGGACAATCCTTCAATACACTAACCCCTGTATAATAAAGACCTCCGTGGTCAAAGGCTGCAGCACTCTCTAATAGTTCCTGTTAGTGGCAAGAAGTGCAGAAAAAGGTGAAACAGCTGCTGGGAAGGAGATCCGCTATAGTACTTTTCCGGACAGAGATCTCACCTGCACGCTGGTATTCAGTCCCAGATATGCGTCCGCAATGAGCCGGAAAGTTTATTCCTCCGTTCCAATTATATTGTGGCCAGACTCCACCGTGCATCCTTATCCATAGGCATGGGTGTATAAAGTACAGGAGTTTCTGTAAAGTGCATACAGTTCACAGGGGGAGCGAAACACTGCTCCCAAAGTAGGCACTGGGCAGAGAATCATACAAAGTGCCGAATTCAACTTGTTTCGCAAACGCGATGCTTTTTAGCATGCCGGACTTTTTACTTACATCGTGTATTTTAGCTGTAGAAACGAAAGGTGCGCCCTAATCCCCCCTGCTATTTGCCGTATTCAATTCCAAAACACGCAAAACCACGACCAGGTGAAAAGTGCTGTCAGATTTGAGGAAATCAGCCTGACACCCCCTAAAAGATGCACTAACATTGATGACCAATGTACATGCCCTCGAATAGCCCTAATAAAGCTATTTGGGGTACTTAAGTTCTGTCAATTTCTTCTAATTAGTGTCTTTGCACAAGTGGTGAAGAATAGCATTAAGCAGTTTTTTTTTTAAATAAGTAGTCCTGGCAAATTTGGGGTACTTGAAAATGGGTGCTAACATGGTTTAAAGTCGCTAAAGTAAAGTTTAAAAAAACATGAAAAATGCACCATCAGCATACACCTGCAATCCAAAAAACACCTCACCCATACTTGCAGACCCCCCAAAAGGCTATTTTGCTAGTTTTTAAGTTTGTACCCCCACTTTGCACTTTTTCGCACTTTTTCTAAGTAATTTATTGGGGTGTTCCTCTATTTTTTTAGGGTTTTTTTGAAGCAGTTATCCTTTGGGGAGCAGTCCCAAGGGTGCAGAGTGTTTTTTCCACCTTTGCACTTTTTTTCGACACCTGTTCATAGGCGAATCTTTTTCGCCTATTACATTGCATTTTCGCATACGTGAAAAGCGAATGCAATTGAATACGGCGGTACTTTTCTGACAGGTGAAAAGTCGCAATTGGCGATACTTTGTCATAGATTCCAACTTTTCGCCGCTAATTGAATACGGCCCAGAGAGCTGTGTACAATCCTTGACGTATTTCTCCGGGTCAGTTGCACTCCTGGTTTCATCAGGAGGTAGAATGAAAGTTTGCGTCCAGGAAGCGTTTATATAGCACCACCTATTCCCTTGATAAGGGTAAAACACTTGCAGCAGGATTTTAAGCAAGTCCTAACAAGGTCTAATCAATTACGGATACAAATGCTCAAAGAAGAACACCTCGTATTTTTTGCATAATTATATCTCACCATAGATGCATAAAAAGTAAATGAAATAAGTCATAAAATAAATGCAAACAGACAGTTATTGGCATATAAAATTAAACAACAATATATATATATATATATATTGTAGAAGCCGGATGATTGGCTGAGACAGAATCTGTTTAAAATCAAGATCTGCAAGACGCCATTTTGCGACTGGTCGCAAAATCGCCATTTTAAGCTACAACTGAAAATAATCCTTACATTAAAATATTCTTTGATGACAAGACAAGTTTTTGTAGATTTGTCTGTATCAAATAATCAAGAATACATAAGAACATTGATATACAGAGAGTGAAGTTGAAAACAGTTGTTAGGGATTTAAGCTATTGTTAGCCATTGTAGGCATGGTATCTGATAGGGTTATGTCATTTGTATACCACTATTGACATGCTTATTGTGTGTTTATTAAATATATGTTAGATTTATTTGGTGTCTTGAATTCATTTCTGCCACGTTAAGTATTTATTTGTAATTACAAGTCCACCAGTGTAATATTTATGTTTGGGATCATCAGTAGGTGATCTTTTATTGGGTTTACACAGACCTATAGGAGTTTGCAGCTGTGGTCTATTCTTTAATTGTAGTTTATTAGCGCCAGGCAGTCATTTGGTGGGACATATCTGATAGGGTTAAGCTAAATAAGCCATTGTCTTTAAGTCTGAGGCTTAAACAAATTAGCCTTACCTGTGTGATCTCATCAAGCCTTGTTTGATCACATGTGTAAACACATTGCTTGTCATTGGTGTAAGCCCAGTAATATCAAAACCAAGTAAAGCAGAGAAATATATATATATATACAGTCAGTTGCATAAATATTGGGACATTGACAGAATTTTCATATTTTGGCTTCTATTCACCACCACAATGGCTTTGAAATGAGACAAACAAGATGTGCTTTAACTGCAGACTTTCAGATTTAATTTGAGGGTAATTACATCCAAATCAGGGGAACGGTGTAGGAATTAAAACGGTTTCTATATGTGCCTCCCACTTTTTATGGGGCCAAAAGTAATGGGACAAACTAAACAATCCTAAATCTAACTTTCACTTTTTAATACTTTGTTGCAAATCCTTTGCAGGCAATTACAGCCTGAAGTCTGGAACGCATAGACATCACCAGACGCTGGGTTTCATCCCTGGTTATGCTCTGCCAGGCCTCTACTCCAAATGTCTTCAGTTCCTGCTTGTTCTTGTGGTGAACCCTCTATATTCACTCTTGTGAAGTCTTCTCTTGATTGTTGACTTTGACACATATACACCTACCTATCCTGGAGAGTGTTCTTGATTTGGCCAACTGTTGTGAAGGGGTTTTTCTTCACCAGGGAAATAATTCTTCTGTCATCCACCACAGTTGTTTTCCGTGGTCTTCCGGGTCTTTTGGTGTTGCTGAACTCTCCGGTGCGGTCTTTCTTTTTAAGAATGTTCCAAACAGTTGATTTGGCCTCACCTAATGTTTTTGCTTTCTCCCTGATGGGTTTGTTTTGATTTTTAAGCCTAATGATGGCTTGCTTCACTGATCTCATATTGAGAGTCGACAGCAACTGATTCCAAATGCAAATGTCACACCTAGAATCAACTCCAGACCTTTTACCTGCTTAATTGATAATGAAATAACGAGGGAATAGCCCACACCTGTCCATGAAATAGCTTATGAGTTGATAGTCCCATTACTTTTGGCCCCTTAAAAAGTGGGAGGCACATATAGAAACCGTTGTAATTCCTACACCGTTCCCCTGATTTGGATGTAATTACCCTCAAATTAAATCTGAAAGTCTGCAGTTAAAGCACATCTTGGTTGTTTCATTTCAAAGCCATTGCGGTGGTGAATAGAGGCCAAAATATGAGAATTCTGTCAGTGTCCCAATATTTATGGACCTGACTGTATCTATATATATATATATATATTAAATTCATGATAAATACACGCATGCACATATACAATCACAAGTGTATTCACAATGCGTGCAAATATACACACAATTACATGAAAAGTTTCCATAGTAATAAAGGTTATTTCCCGAAGTTTTATTTATATTTGCAATACTGTGAAATGTATGTTATATGATATTTATGGTTTAATTCATAATAAGTAGATCATGTTTGGTGCCATTCTGATCCACTGTGTATTTGCAGATCTCCAGTTCTATTGGTGGGGAAATCGCTACAAGCATCTGCAAGTTATGAACTATAGGGAATTAGGTGATAGAATGTACAATGTATGAAGAGTTCATTGCTTAGTAATGCGGCAGGAAAAAGCACACAAAGAGCCACTGGGAGGCTGAACTTCTCAAGTACAAACAGACCAATGAACTATGTCGCAACAGAAGACCAAAGAAGAAGAACCAATATGAAGATGCCAGCTCATGCCTATTGTATTGCTTATCTCTTTTCAGGTACATAACCAGGCTCTCTGACCCTAGTTAGCTAATAATATTTCTTGTTGCTGTTACAGAGGTTTCATGTTGACGCCGGACAGACCATGACCTTGCCGCAAAAGCAAATTCGTACCTTTTTGGGAATGTGTGGATACTGCACAATGTGGATCCCAGGTTTTTCTATTTTGGCATTACCATTGCAGGAATTGGTGTCATCCTCAAAACCCGATCGTGTTACACACACTGAGGAAACAGAGCAGGCTTTCCATAATCTTAAGGATAGTCTGACAAAAGCACCCGCCATGGGAATACCAGATTTCGAAAAACCCTTTGAATTGTATTGTACGGAAGCCGATGGTAGCGCAGCAGGTGTTCTCACTCAGAAACATGGTGACGCTAGCAGACCTGTAGCATACTACAGTGCACAATTGGACACTGTGGCAAGATCACTCCCAATGTGTTTAAGAAGTGTTGCTGCTACCACTCTTTTGGTAAACAAGAGCGAGGATGTAGTGTTAGGGCATGATACAATTGTCTATACACCCCATGAAGTATCTGCCTTGTTGAAATCAGCCCAAACCAGACATGTCTCCTCAGCTAGGTTCACTAAATGGGAACTAGCTCTGATAGCACCTACAAACATTACCATAAAGCAGTGTAATACGTTAAATCCAGCGACGTACTTACCATATGTGCATGGGAATGCACAAAGGGTGGAGGGTGAGTATCTGGTAGAAGGTGAGTTTTCAAAAAAGAGAAGAAAAGGGTATTGTCTCTTTGTTGGCGCACATAAAGGATAACTATATATAAAATATAACTTTTATTAAATAAATTATTTTAAAAAGTTTTCTGCCTTATTAGTGAAATATTTCAAGAAAAAATATAATAAAAACATTGAAACAAATGTGTGTCATCAATTGATATTAAATTATTAATAATTAATTTGTCTCTGTGTCCCTTTCGGTTATGTTTCTGAGTGAAGATTCAATTAAATGTTGTTGTCTCCAGTGTCATTAATCATAACATATATTTATATAGTTGAAATCAATTAGCCCTGCATGTACTACCCACAATTGTAGTTAGATATACTGTGTTGAAACTAAACCAAGATATAAACTCCATTGGTGATATTATGCTGCCATCTATTGGTTATGGTATGCCATTACACAGTTAGTTTTTAAATGTAGAAAAGAAACCAGCTTGATTTAATGGGTGCTTTATTATGCACAATGTCCTCTATGAGGGCCACCTATTTGTATTCATGGAATATTGTCACATGAGAACATGCATCCAGTTCCTGATACAAATCTTAGTGTCCCCTATTGGGTTAAGAAATGAACAATCAACTGCAGCAATCTTATAAATTAATAGGTTTGATAGTCTCTAAGAAATGTTACATTAAGAAGTGTTGATAACATATCAATCAAAAAGCATTAACATTTGTGCTAAGTGGTGTACATCACATATTAAACTTCAATTTATGTGGTAAGTATGTTATACCCATAAGGGTTATAAAGGTTATATTTATATTATATTAACTCCTCTTATGGGGCTGCAAAATACATTCATGAGTTATAATGCTAATTCAAATAATATATAAACAATCAGTGATTCGAAGGAAGCTATAATAACTAGTATATAACATAATCAGCTTGAATAATAAGGGTTGTATCTTACAGCTCCACCTATTGGGTTCTATTGAATTGCATCACATTTGGCTGGTTGAAATTACTTACTATAGCTTCCCCTATTGGATTACATCACACTTTGCTGATAGAATTGATTTATTACAGCTCCCCCTATTGGATTGCATCATAATTTACTGATAGAAATGTTATAATATTTAAACTAATTAATATGCGGACATCTTAGTGCCCTAGTTGATATTATTGCTTAACCCAAATATAAGGGTTCCCTTGTATAGCTATAGGGTTTATTTGTGCAGTATGGTACAATGATTGGTTTGTGCTCAGAATGTGGCACCCACTGTTGGTTTTAATTATACCAAATAAAATACAGTGCTATTGTTGTAGCTCCCTCTATAGGGCTGCAAAATTGGTTTATTAAACTGTTACTCACTCAGACTAACATTACTGAGTGTCTAATGTGGGTTCCTCATGCCCAGCTGCAAGGTTTAATCACAAGTAGTAGTATTGGAGTAGATTATATATATTCCCACTATGTACTCAGAGTAACACTACAACATAGCCTAAGTACTAGGAAAGCATGTTAAAGCATGCCATTTTCTTCACTGTGATAATCCCATTTTCTTATACACACAGTGGAGGCAGTGCTTTCAAGTGCTACTAACACAACATAGGACACTATCAGCAGCAGGAGCTGCAAAACGCCGACGTACGTTTCACAAAAGTTATGTTTTTTTCAAGGCAAGCCGATTGCCTTATCCAGTGAGGCTTAATTCCAGTCAGAAACCAATCAAAATGCAGTATTAAGGTCACATGGTCCGCTGGACCAATCAGCAGCCGGCTTAGTATTAGCCTCAGCAAGTGTGCTACTGAGCCAATCAGGAGGTCGCTTATATATCAAAACAGTGTAGTTTTTATCCCTGTTCTCAGTTATTAAAGGAACTGACCAATCCTGAGCTAGAATCCAGAACACACCCATCAGATGTAAACAGCTCCACAATCTTAGTATTCTTTATATCCATATTATAAATAGACTTATCTGCCACATCACAAAATTCATTATTAGATTCATTAAAACCATAGGAAATAAAACAGGTAAGTGTATAGATTATGCAGGTTATTAATATCCAGAACATTATTACCTAGCAATTAGATTACAGTATACAAGCTATAAATTGTAGGATATTTTTATGACTGCAAGTCATATTCAGTGTCATATCCATTAACGGGTATATAACAATCTGTGTATCTATTATCCATATTAAAAAGTGTCAAATATTAAATATATGTACATGGAAAAAAAAATTTTGTTTGTGTTTATTACTGAATTATTATAAGCTATTAAAAATAATAATAGTGAGTATGGAGTGAAAATAGATGATTGTGAAAAAAGGTTCAGTAGTGTGTGAAAGGAATAATTGAATATATTAGAAAATAAGACGTGATTAAAAATGATTATAGTATTTGCATGTGTTAGTGATGAGGATAAGTATGTGTAAATTCACGCTTTCATGATAAGTGTTGTGATGGTGAACACGAATGGATCATGTACATATGTTATCCTGTGTAGTGAGTGAAAAAGTATAGTGAACAAATATGTAAAAATAAAATCCTGGGACTCTATTGGCAACATACGATGTAAAGAATCTGTATACCAGTATCAGTCACATTAGAGGAATCCAGGCAGTCAAATATTTCCTGGACATGAGTAGATACTACGAAACAAACTCCTTTTTGCTCTCACTATTAGAATTTATATTAACCAAAAACTATTTTACATATGATGAGACATTCTACCCACAGGTTAGAGGGACATCAATGGGGACAGCTTGTGCCCCACTTATGCCAACCTCTACCTGGGGTGGTGGGAGAAAGAACATGTGTTTAAAGAGGAATATGAAAAATATACTGACTGCATCCTTCTGTACTTAAGGTACATATATGACGTATTAATACTTTGGGAGGGTACCAAGGATCTCCTTGAAGAGTTTATAATGATTTTGAATAACAACAATTTTAATCTAAAACTTTCAGGAGAGATTAGCCCAGAAACTGTGAATTTCTTGGATTTAAAGATCAAGATAGTAGTGGATGGTCGGATTTCTATGGACATTTTTTGTAAAAAAATGGCCACCAATAGTATATTACGTTCCAACAGTGCGCACTTACCATCTACTATTAGAGCAATTCCCAAAGGAGAACTATTGCATACCAAACGTAATTGTTCAGATGATATGATTTATCAGGAAAGAGAACAGCAATTGTGTACAAGACTCAAACAGAGGGGATATAGTAACAGGATCATTAAGAATGCCAAACACAATGTAAAAAAAATACACGAGAGATTCTTTATTAATTCCCAAAATCAAAACAGTTAAGGAAGAGCCGGTAAGATTTATTGGGACTTTTAATAATGAATGGCGGGAGATCAATGCCATTTTACAAAAGCACTGGTCGGTCTTACAGACGGATCATGATTTGAGGAGTATTCTCCCTACAAATGTACAAACAAGTTGGAAACACTCACCAAATTTGAAAGATCGCTTGGTACAAAGCCATCTATCCTCTATGAAAAAATTATGTTACCCTGTCAAGGGCTCCTATAGCTGTAAGCAATGTAGAGCTTGCCAATTTATGATCTCCACAAAATATTTTGAAGATCATTATAACAAAAAATTGATTATTGACAGTTATATTAACTGTAACACAGCTGGTGTGGTCTACCAATTAGAGTGCCCTTGTGGGCTACGTTATAGTAGTAAAACCAAGAGACTGTTAAAAGTGAGATTGCTTGAACATATAGGCAACATAAGAAATGCAAAACGAGATAAGGCCAGATTTAAACCTTTAACATCAGTAGCAAATCACTTTTTACAATGTCATGACGGTAATCCCAAAGATCTTAAAGCATTTGGTATGAAACAAATACAACTTAATATCAGAGGCAGAGACATTGACAGGGAATTGCTCAAATTTGAAACAAAATTATCTTCCTGATGAACCCCATCACTCCTATTTACCCTCTTCACTCCATCACTCCTATTTATTATCATTTGCCCAAAATTCACAAAACACTCACTAATCCACCTGGACGTCCTATAATTTCTGGCATTGGGTCCCTCACGAGTAATCTTTCTTTTTTTGTCGATACTTATTTACAGAAGTACGTGGTGTCTTTACCTTCATATATAAAAGATACAACACATTTTTTGAATCTTGTAAATACAATCAAATGGAAAGACTCTTATTATCTCTTTTCCTGTGATGTTGAATCACTATATACGAATATACCACACGAATTAGGTCTTCTTGCCATTAATCACTATTTGTATTCAGACTTTACAGTCACTTCAGCAACACGGCATTTTGTTTTAGATAGTATTAGGTTTATTTTAGAACACAACTATTTTTCGTTTGATTCACGTTTTTTTCTTCAGACACGGGGGACAGCCATGGGGACCAGGTTCGCTCCGAGTTTTGCAAACCTATACATGGCTATATTCGAGGATCACTATGAGTGGGGGAGCAGGTTTGGGGCGCACCTGGTCCTCTTTGGGAGATATATTGATGATTTGTTTTTTGTTTGGGATGGGGATTCTAGTTCTATTGATTCTTTCACCCAACACCTTAACACCAACACGTTTGGACTTCACTAGCACTTTTAGCCCCACATCACTTAACTTTCTGGATATCACGCTGACAAAAGTAAACAATCAAATCATTACCTCCTCATACACTAAACCAGTAGACTGTGGAAATTATCTAAATTATACAAGTGGAAATTATCTCCCTTGGAAGAATAACTTCCCTAAAGGCCAATTCCTCCATATTAGGAGGAATTGTTCCACATTAGAGATGTTTCAAGTCCAAGCTCAAGGACTGTACGATACTTTTCTTAAACAAGGATATCCACATAATCTACTGGATAGAGTATTGCAGGAGGTCACTGATATAGATAGGACTAAGGTACTGTCTGATAGATCCAAACATTCAGTATCTGTGATTAATCAACTGAATAAGAATGAAGTAATACCTTTTATTACTCAGTACAATACATCAGCTTATGCTATAAAAAAGATAGTTGCAAAGAACACTTCACTTTTAAAAGCAGATAGAATTCTTAGTTCCGTCCTAGATGGTCAACAGAAAGTTCTATTTAGAAAGGCATCCAACCTCAAACAATATTTAGCCCCAAGTCTGTTTCAGGGAAAACCGAAAGATAGTATTACGACTGTGATCCCATGGCTACCCCTAAACCACTTGGATTTTTTAAGTGTAGTGGAACAAGATGTATTACTTGTAAATTTTCTAAAAATAGAGCTGCAGAAGTAATTTCCTTTCATAATAAGAAGAAAGTTAGGATCAGTAGCTTTATGAATTGTAAATCCACATATATTATCTATGTTATTCAATGTAAATGGAGTATCCAGTATGTGGGTAGGACCACACGACCTTTACATGTTAGGTTCTCTGAACATAGGCGTAATATACTCAATGGCACTAAAAATCATAGTCTTTCTAGACATGTAGTGTTGTGCCTTAAAGGAGATCTAGAGGGTCTCTCGGTTTTAGCCGTGGAACAGATTCCAAATACACCTAGAGGAGGTGATAGGTTTCGTAGGTTATGTAGAAGAGAAGCCTTCTGGATATTCCAGTGGGAGACTCTGATGCCTTTCGGTTTGAATGATACAGTCAAATTAAATCATTTTTAAACCTCGACACGTCCAACTTTTTTAGCATGACACATCATTATAGAGTAGATTAGATGGCGACACTTTGGTTCCCCAATGGCCCCCATTAGATCCTCTATTAGTTTGAGTGTTAGCTAGTTTTATGCATCTTCACGCATGTGTGTGTATGTAATATGTGCATGTATATATATATATATATGTATATATGTGTGTATATGTATATATATCACATCTTCTCTCTTTTCTATATCATTCTCTGTTTTGCTTGCATGTTTCTGTTAATGTTACATTGACTGATTTGTATATTACCATGTATGCACCTATATAGGCATCCATGTGTGTATATACACTATTTCACGTTTCATCAATTGGTGAACAGGTTGTGTTTATTATTCATGTTGTGTCTGTCAGGCCCTAGCGAATGGGTAAACAGTTTAGCTCGCCACATCATACACGCAATTGTGTTGTGTATTATATGTTTTTGATAGGGCATGCAATAGACTATGCCCATTGGTCGATTTTATTATGGATGTCAATATGATCGACAGTACACCTTTTATTTTAGTGACTTTTTATTATTATTTTTTCTTTTTTATTTATGGTTTTTTTAGTAATTATTATTATTATCCTTTGCTAATCAATCGAGGGGTATATTGAAATACATGATAATATACCCTATTTAATTATTTCTATCATAATTTCGTTATATGGATGTTCATTTTAATTCTATTTTTATCTATTAAATCTCATTCTCATTTCTTTTATATATTACTCTGAGTATTTTCTAATTATGTATTGTATTGTTTAAAAGTTTCCTGAATTTCTTGTCTATCCCAGCTATTACCATTAGCCGATAAGTTAATTGATTTTAATTATCTCATGTGTTAGTATTTACTATTACTGATGAGTATAAATAGAACACTTTCTAAGACACAAGTCACCTCTGATGAAATGGCCCTTCTGATTGGCCGAGAAACGCATCAGGTGTTTTCCTTGCTTCCTGGTTACATACACCACCTGATTGGCTGCACGCCTCCCTCCAGCTGGCTTCGCCTACACTGCTCCGGTGAGCACAGAGACAGACATGCTGTGGCATCCCAGCCGCCCAAACAGGTCCACCGCTCCTCTCCCAGCGTCTCTACCTCCATTGCTCTGGTGAGCACAGAGACGGACATGTCGCGGCATCACAGCCGCCTGGGTTACTCAATAGAGCTGCCGCGTGGACTTCTGCTCTGGCCCCGTCTGCCACCTGCAGCCTCACGGCGGTCACACGGTGGACACGTGGGCACCAATTCACCTCGGCAGAGCAACTCACTGGACTTTCCACCCTGGTGCTTCATTTCCAGCCGCTCTCACATTAGTGGCCACAGCTATATACTTACCAGTTTGGTTGGCCCTTGTTTCCATCATACCAGCTGGGATCAACAGCAGACATCACCATATTAGTGTGCCGGGATGCCGGTTACCTTTCCAAGGTGGTAAGATTTAACTATCAGTTGCAAATTGCATAAGACGTTTATTGCAATACTTCCCTGAGCTCTTCACTGCTGGAATTACCTTATGCATGCAAACTCTCCGTTTACTAACATTCTGATATATTTATGCTCTTCAGTTCCTGTGTGGAATGTATGAGATGCTTTGTTACTAACCTATGTTTGCACATATTGCTTGGTGCATGCTACCATTTTACTATAACATAAGATATTTTCCTTATAGGAGATCTCAGGTGGTTCTATTATCCAGGAATTATGTATTTTGATTGTTATATATGTTTCTAAATGTCAGCTTTTTAATATTATGTTATGTCTATTTGAATATTAAATTCATTTACCTCTGTCCAGCGCTCTCCATATTTTCTTTCTTGTTTCCTGATGAAAAGTCTACATCCTTTTGGATTAAATGAGTGTATCAGTTACTCTCCTTTTTTTTATAAATTAAGTCTTTTTTTAATGCATTCTATATTTTTATATCTCTTATTACGTCCTCAGAAGGATCACGCTCCATGATCATTCTATATAACGTTTATTGTAATAAGGCTATACACATATTTTGATGTCACAATAGGGAATTTTGTTAACATCATGAGTGCACTTAATAAAGTTGCATTTCTATAACTTATGATGGACTAATAATTATTAGGATAAACCTTTGAATTTATATACCACTAGTTAATATGATTTTTTACTATTGATAATGAGAATTATTATCAGGATCATATAATGATAATTTGTCTTTTATTCATGATTTATTTTATCACTTTACTGCACGCTTTTATTTTTATGTATTTGTTCACTATACTTTTTCACTCACTACACAGGATAACATATGTACATGATCCATTCGTATTCACCATCACATCACTTATCACCAAAGTGTGAATTTACACATACTTATCCTCATCACTAACACATGCAAATACTATGGGTGAGCGTGTTCGGATTTCTGAAATCCGAACCCGAGTGAGAACCGAATTTTCTCACTCGGCTGTGGATAGTGAAGAGGGAGGGTGGGAGTTAGGGCTGGCGGGGCTGTGTAGTGTAGTGTAGTGTTGTAGTGTAGTGTAGTGCAGTGTAGTGTTGTGTTGTGCTGCGCTGTGCTGCTGTTGTCCATAGGGGCTGTGTCCACTACTTCAAAGTCCATAGGGGCTGGCTGGACTGTGTTGTGCAGTCAGTTGTCCATAGGGGCTGTGTCCACTCCAAAGTCCTGTGCAGTGTCCCAGTCCTAAAGGGGTGCTGTAGTGTTGTCCAGGGGGTACTCTGTCCGTCAGGGGTGCTCCCCCCAAGTGCTAAATTTTTTTTTTTTTTTTCTGATTTGTGTATTGTGTGCACTGTGGCTGCACGTGCATCAACAAAGGAGAAGGGCCAAGCGTGCGCCTGTGTCTCATAAGTAAAAGGCCGGCTGGCTTGTCCGTTAAAGGGTGCTGTAACCCCCAAAGGGCACTCCAAACAAAATGAAAAAAAATATTTTTTGTGTTTGTTAATTGTGTGTGCAGTAGCAGCACGTGCATCAACAAAGTAGTGGCAGGTGTGCGCCTGTGTCCCATAAATAAAGGGCCGGCTGGATTGACCACTGAAGGGTGCTGTAACCCCCAAAGGGCACTCCAAACAAAATAAAAAAAAATATTTTTTTGTGTTTGTGAATTGTGTGTGCAGTAGCCGCACGTGCATCAACAAAGTAGTGACAAGCATGCGCCTGTGTCCCATAAATAAAGGGCCGGCTGGATTGACCGCTAAAGGGTGCTGTAACCACCAAAGGGCACTCCAAACAAAATAAAAAATATATTTTTGTGTGTTTGTGAATTGTGTGCGCAGTAGCCGCACGTGCATCAACAAAGTAGTGGCAAGCGTGCGCCTGTGTCCCATAAATAAAGGGCCGGCTGGATTGACCGCTGAAAGGTGCTGTATCCCCCAAAGGGCACTCCAAACAAAATAAAATAATTTTTTTTTTTGTGTTTGTGAATTGTGTGTGCAGTAGCCGCACGTGCATCAACAAAGTAGTGGCAAGCATGCGCCTGTGTCCCATAAATAAAGGGCCGGCTGGATTGACCGCTAAAGGGTGCTGTAACCCCCAAAGGGCACTCCAAACAAAATACAAAAATATATTTTTTTGTGTTTGTGAATTGTGTGCGCAGTAGCCGCACGTGCATCAACAAAGTAGTGGCAAGCGTGCACCTGTGTCCCATAAATAAAGGGCTGGCTGGATTGACCGCTAAAGGTTGCTGTAACCCCCAAAGGGCACTCCAAACAAAATTCAAAAAAATATTTTTTTGTGTTTGTGAATTGTGTGCGCAGTAGCCGCACGTGCATCAACAAAGTAGTGCCAAGCGTGCGCCTGTGTCCCATAAGTAAAAGGCCGGTTGGCTTGTCCATTAAAGGGTGCTGTAACCCCAAAAGGGCACTCCAAACAAAATAAAAAAATATATTTTTTTGTTTGTGAATTGTGTGCGCAGTAGCCGCACGTGCATCAACAAAGTAGAGCCAAGCGTGTGCCTGTGTCATAAGTAATTGGCCGGCTGGCTTGTCCGTTAAAGGGCCAGCCCTTTACTTATGTAAAAAAATATTTTCTGTGTTTGTGAATTGTGTGCGCAGTAGCCGCACGTGCATCAACAAAGTAGTGCCAAGCGTGCGCCTGTGTCCCATAGATAAAGGACTGGCTGGATTGACCACTAAAGTGTGCTGTAACCCCCAAAGGGCACTCCAAACAAAATAAAAAAAAAATAAATTTTGTGTTTGTGAATTGTGTGCGCAGTAGCCGCACGTGCATCAACAAAGTAGTGGCATGCGTGCACCTGTGTCCCATAAATAAAGGGCCGGCTGGATTGACCGCTAAAGGGTGCTGTAACCCCCAAAGGGCACTCCAAACAAAATAAAAAAATATATTTTTTTGTGTTTGTGAATTGTGTGCGCAGTAGCCGCACGTGCATCAACAAAGTAGTGCCAAGGGTGCGCCTGTGTCTCATAAATAAAGGGCTAACTGGATTGACCACTAAAGGGTGCTGTAACCCTGAAAGGGCACTCCAAACAAAATAAAAAAATATATTTTTTTGGGTTTGTGAATAGTGTGCGCAGTAGCCGCACGTGCATCAACACAGTAGTGCCAAGCGTGCGCCTGTGTCCCATAAATAAAGGGCCGACTGGATTGACTGCTTAAGGGTGCTGTAACCCCTAAAGGGCACTCCAAACAAAATAATAAAAAAAATTTTTTTGTGTTTGTGAATTGTGTGCGCAGTAGCCGCACGTACATCAACAAAGTAGTGCCAAGCGTGCGCCTCTGTCCCATAAATAAAGGGCCAGCTGCATTGACCGCTAAAGGGTGCTGTATCCCGCAAAGGGCACTCCAAACAAAATAAAATTTTTTTTTCTGTGTTTGTGAATTGTGTGCACTGTGGCTGCACGTGCATCAACAAAGGAGCTGCGCCAAGCATGCGCCTGTGTCCCATTAGTAAAGGGCCAGCTGGCTTGTCCGTTAAAGGGTGCTGTATCCCCCAAAGTACACTCCAAATCAAATAAAAAAATATTTCTGTGTTTGTGAATTTTGGGCGCAGTAGCCGCACGTGCATCAACAAAGTAGTGCCAAGCGTGCGCCTGTGTCATAAGTAAAGGGCCAGCTGGCTTGACTGTTAAAGGGTGCTGTAACCCCCAAAGTACACTCCAAACAAAATAAAAAATATTTTCTGTGTTTGGGAATTGTGTGCGCAGTAGCCGCACGTGCATCAACAAAGTAGTGCCAAGCGTGCACCTGTGTCCCATAAATAAAGGGCCATCTGGATTGACCACTAAAGGGTGCTGTAACCCCCAAAGGGCACTCCAAACAAAATAAAAATATATATTTTTTTGTGCTTGTGAATTGTGTGCGCAGTAGCCGCACGTGCATCAACAAAGTAGTGCCAAGCGTGCGCCTGTGTCCCATAAGTAAAAGGCCGGCTGGCTTGTCCGTTAAAGGGTGCTGTAACCCCCAAAGGGCACTCCAAACAAAATAAAAAAATATATTTTTTTGTGTTTGTGAATTGTGTGTGTAGTAGCCGCACGTGCATCAACAAAGTAGTGCCGAGCGTGCGCCTGTGTCCCATAAATAAAGGGCCAGCTGGATTGACCGCTAAAGGGTGCTGTAACCCCCAAAGGGCACTCCAAACAAAATAAAAAATTTTTTTCTGTGTTTGTGAATTGTGTGCACTGTGGCTGCACGCGCATCAACAAAGGAGCAGCGCCAAGCATGCGCCTGTGTCCCATAAGTTAAGGGCCGGCTGGCTCATTTCTTAAAGGGTGGTGTAACCCACAAAGTGCACTAGTCTCCAACAAAAATAAAAAATGATTTTCTGTATTTGTGTGCGCCTTAGCCGCACGTATATATCAATATAACATAAATGGAGGACCAAACTTTCTCCGATAAAAATAAAATAGGGAAAGATCAAGAACCACTTCCTCTTAGTGCTGAAGCTGCTGCCACTAGTCATGACATAGACGATAACATGCCATCAACATCGTCTGCCAAGGCCGATGCCCAATGTCATAGTAGAGGGCACATACAATCCCAAATGACAAAGTTCAGGAAAATGACCTTGAAAAAAACATTTGAATCATCTGAAGAGAAACGTAAACTTGCCAATATGCCATTTACGACACGGAGTGGAAAGGAAAGGCTAAGGTCTTTCCCTATGTTCATGACTAGTGGTTCAGCTTCACATGACGATGGAAGCCTTCCTCCCACTAAAAAAATCAAATGAGTTAAGCTGGCAAAAGCACAGCGAAGAACTGTGCGTTCTAAGAAGATATCACAAATCCCCAAGGAGAGTCCAAGTGTGGTGGTGGTTGCGATGCCTGACCTTCCCAGCACTGGACGGGAAGAGGTGGCTCTTTCCACCATTTGCACGCCCCCTGCAATTGCTGAAATAAGCACCCACAGTCCACTTGCTGATATGCAAATTGAAGATGTCACCGTTGAAGTACGCCAGGATGAGGAGGAAGTTGGCGAGGAGGATTCTGATGGTGATGTGGTTTGTTTAAATCAGGCTCCGGGGGAGACAGTTGTTGTCCGTTGGATGAAAAAGCCCATCACGGTCATGCCTGGGCAGAAGACCAAACATTCCTCCTCTTTGGTCTGGCAATATTTCTTTCCAAATCTGGACAACAACTGTCTTAACATATGTACCATATGTAAAGGTGAAATAAGTAGGGGTAGGGACGTTAACCACCTAGGAACATCCTCCCTTATATGGCACCTGCAGCGCGTTCATAAAAAGTTACTGTCAAGTTCAGAAACTTTGGCTAAGACAGTAAGCAGTCCAGGAACACCTAAATCCCATTGTCCTGTTGTATCCAAGTGCCTGCAAACCACACCGTCAACTCCCTCCTCGTCAATTTCTTCCCTAGTCAGGATCGGAAGTAGTCCTGCAGGCCATGTCACTGGCATGACTGACTATCCTATCCGGGATTCATCCGGAGGATCCTGCATTGCTACGCCTCCTGCTGCCGCTGCTGCTGTTGCTGCTGCTGGGAGTCGTTCATCATCCCAGAGAGGAAGTTGGAACACCGCTACTTTTACTAAACAATTGACCCTCCAACAGTCCTTTAAGTATGACAGCAGTCATCCTGAAGCAAAACGTATAACTGAGGCCTTGACTGCTATGTTGGTGTTAGACGTGTCTCCTTTATCTGCCATTAGTGCAGTGGGATTTAGACAATTGATGGAGGTAGTGTGTCCCCAGTTCCAAATCCCGTCTAGATTCCACTTCACTAGGCAGGCGATACTGAGACTGTACAGAAACGTCAGAAAAAGTGTCCTCAGTGTCCTGAAAAATGGCGTTGTACCCAATGTCCACTTAACCACGGACATGTGGACAAGTGGAACAGGGCAGACTAAGGACTATATGACTGTGACAGCCCACTGGGTAGATGTATCACCTTACGCAGCAACAGCAGCAGCGTCACCAGTAGCAGCATCTCAGAAATGCCAGCTCTTTCCAAGGCAGGCTATGCTGTGTATCACCGGTTTCAGTAAGAGGCACACCACCGACAACCTCTTAGAGAAACTGAGGGAAATCATCGCCCAGTGGCTTACCCCACTAAGACTCTCCTGGGGATTTGTGATATCTGACAATGCCACCAATATTGAGCGGGCATTATATCTGGGCAAATTCCAGCACATCCCATGTTTTGCTCACACAATAAACTTGGTGGTGCAGAATTTTCTGAAAAGCGACAGGGATGTGCAGAAGACGCTTTGGGTGTCCCAAAAAATTTGTGGCCATTTTCGCAATTCAGCGACTGCGTGCCGAAGACTGGAGCACCAGCAAACACTCTTGAACCTGCCCCGCCATCACCTGAAGCAAGAGGTTGTGACACAGTGGAACTCAACCCTCTATATGCTTCAGAGGATGGAGGAGCAGCAAAAGGCCATTCAAGCCTATACATCCACCTATGACATAGGCAAAGGAGGGGGTACGCACCTGACTCAAGCACAGTGGAGAATGATTTCCGTATTGTGCAAGGTTCTCCAGCACTTCGAACTTGCCATATGTGAAGTCTGTTCAGAAACTGCCAGCTTGAGTCAGGTCATTCCCCTCATCAGGCTTTTGCAGAAGCAGCTGGAGAAAGTGAAGGAGGAGCTAAGACAGAGCGATTCCGCTCGGCATGTGGGACTTGTGGATGAAGCCCTTCTTTCGCTTTGCCAGGATTCCAGGGTGGTCAATCTATTGAAATCAGACCACTACATTTTGGTCACCGTGCTCGATTCTAGGTTTAAAGCCTATGTGGTGTCTCTCTTTCCAGCCGACACAAGCCTGCAGAGGTGCAAAGACCTGCTGGTGAAAACACTGTCAGCTGAAGCAGAACGTGACACGTCAACAGCTCCTTCTTCATTTTCTCCCGCAACTGGGGCTGCCAGGAAAAAACTTAGGTATCCTAAGCAACCCGCTGGCAGTGATGTCTGGACATCTGGTCTGGACTGAAGGACCTGGCAACAATTTCTGACATGTCTACTGTCACTGCATATGATACTGTCACCATTGACAGAATGGTGGAGGATTACATCAGTGACAGCATCCAAGTAGGCATGTCAGACAGTCCGTACCTGTACTGGCAGGAAAAAGAGGCAATTTGGAGGCCCCTGTACAAACTGGCTCTATTTTACCTGAATTGCCCCCCCTCCAGTGTGTACTCCGAAAGAGTGTTTAGTGCAGCCGGGAACCTTGTCAGCGAAAGGTGTAGGAGGTTGCTTCCACAAAATGTGGAGAAGATGATGTTCATAAAAATGAATTATCAACTCTTCCAGGGAGACCAGCCTCCAGAACGTACAGAGGGACCTGTGGTGGTGGATTCCAGCGGGGACGAGTTAATACTCTGTGAGGATGAGGATGTACACAACACTGAAGAGGGTGAGGAATCGGTGGATGAGGAGGATGAGGATGACATCTTGCCTCCGTAGAGCCAGTTTGTGCAGGGACAGATTAATTGCCAGCTTGTTTTGTGGGGGCCCAAATGAACCAATCATTTCAGCCACAGTCGTGTGGCAGACCCTGGTGCTGAAATGATTGGTTTGTTAAAGTGTGCATGTCCTGTTTATACAACATAAGGGTGGGTGGGAGGGCCCAAGGACAATTCCATCTTGCACCTCTTTTTTTTCTTTGCATTTGCATTATGTACAGTTTGGGGCCTAGTTTTTCAAACTGCCATCCTGTCTGCCACTGCAGTGTCACTTCTAGATGGGTCACGTGTTTGTGCCGCCCACTCGTGTCGCTTAGCATAGTCATCCAGCTACCTCGGTGCAACCTTTTGGACATAAAAACACTATTGTGAGGTGTGAGGTGTGAGGTATGAGGTGTGAGGTGTTCAGAATAGACTGGAAATGAGTGGAAATTAAGGTTATTGAGGTTAATAATAGCATAGGAGCAGAAAAATCAACACATTCTGTGATTTTAGCTGTTTTTATGCTTTTTTTTCAAAAAAATGCAGATCCAAAACACAAAACCCAGAACCCAAAACACGGAAGGGTGGTTTTGGTAAAACCAATCCAGATCCAAAACACGAAGAAAGATCCAGATCCAAAACCAAAACACAAAACACGAAAAGTTGCCGGTGCACACCCCTAGCAAACACTATAATAATGTTTAATCACGTCTTATTTTCTAATATATTCAATTATTCCTTTCACACACTACTGAACCTTTTTTCACAATCATCTATTTTCACTTCATACGCACTATTATTATTTTTAATAGCTTATAATAATTCAGTAATAAACACAAACAAAATTTTTTTTTCCATGTACATATATTTAATATTTGACACTTTTTAATATAGATAATAGATACACAGACTGTTATATACCCGTTAATGGATATGACACTGAATATGACTTGCAGTCTTAAAAATATCCTACAATTTATAGCTTGTATACTATAATCTAATTGCTAGGTAATAATGTTCTGGATATTAATAACCTGCATAATCTATACACTCACCTGTTTTATTTCCTATGGTTTTAATGAATCTAATAATGAATTTTGTGATGTGGCAGATAAGTCTATTTATAATATGGATATTAAGAATACTAAGATCGTGGCGCTGTTTACATCTGATGGGTGTATTCTGGATTCTTGTTCAGGATTGGTCAGCCCCTTCAACTTTTGTGAAAACGTACGTCGGCGTTTTGCAGCTCCTGCTGCTTACAGTGTTCTATAGAGATGGCTAGTGAGTGAGTGTCTCAACACACTGACTCGAATCATTCAGATGAGTGAATGATTCGAGTCACTCAGTGTTTGGTGAGCCGAGACACCCACCTCCCCTAGCCTCTCTGCCAGTGGGAGCTAGTGAATGGCAGCTCCGCACCCTACACTGCTGATCCGACCTGATTATACTTCTGTGCACTGAGTCAGATCAGCAGTGTAGGGGGCGGAGCTGTCAGCATCGTGCAGCTGTTGCCAGGGCTCAGGGAGTTCACTGACTCAGGAGAGTCAGTGAGAACCCTGAGCTGTGTGCAGGGCTGTGGGGGCAGAGCTGTCAGCGACTCACTCTGAGTAGCTGGCTCCCCTGCTGGCTCCAGCGCTGCTCTATCTAAAGAGCCGTGTCTCGAGACAGACACTTCACTGAGTTGAGCCATGAGGCTCAACTCAGTGAGGTGAATCGATCTGCCCATCCCTAGTGTCGTATGTTGTGTTAGTAGCATTTGAAACATAGTTGCCGACATTCAGCTCCCTCCTTCCGGGAGGGAGCTGAATGCCTGCATTGTGTGGGGGGCATGGCCGGGCTATGATGCCGTTTTGGGGGCGGGGCCTGGGGCGTGACCGCACGATCGCGTCATCGTGTCCCCGCCCCCTCTTCACAATGCCGGAAAAAAGACATTGTGAAGCAGGGGGCGGAGCCACGATGACGCAAATCGCGTCATCGGGCCCCCCGCCAGCGGGGGTTTTTACTATTAGTCTGGGGGGGTAGGCGGCAGCTGGGAGGCTTGCCTGCCTTTCCGGGGGGTCGGGAGCGGCACCCGATATTCGGGAGGCTCCCGACCAAATCGGGAGGGTAGGCAAGCCTGATTTGAAAGCACTGCCTCCACTGTATAAGAAAATGTGATTATCACAGTGATGAAAATGGCATGCACTAACATGCTTTCCTAGTACTTAGACTATGTTATAGTGTTACTCTGAGTAAATACTGGGAATATATATAATCTACTCCAGTACTACTACTTGTGATTAAACCTTGCAGCTGGGCATGAGGAACCCACATTAGACACTCAGTAATGTTAGTCTGAGTGAGTAACAGTTTATTAAACCAATTTTGCAGCTACAACAATAGCACTGTATTGTATTAGGTATAATTAAAACCAACAGTGGGTGCCACATTCTGAGCACAAACCAAACATAGTACCATACTGCACAAATAAACCCTATAGCTATACAAGGGAACCCTTATATTTGGGTTAAGCAATAATATCAACTAGGGCACTAAAGGTGCGTACACACTACACAATATGCTCCCTGAGCAATATCGTGTAGTGTGTCCCCGGCAGGCTGTACTCAATGTCGTTCATGACATTGAGCACACCAGTTGAACGATATCATTAACGATATCGTTCAGCGCCGGACTCTCTCCCCCATTCCCCAACATGCAGCAACCTGACGAGGTTGTCAGATTGTGCTGCATGTTCAGGCGATGGACAATGTCGAAAACAACCAGTGGGAGTGCGCATCGCTGGTCGTTTCCGACATAAAAGTGCACGATTTGTGCACGATTACTGAGCGATTGCGCGATTACGATGTCGTAATCGTGCAGTCGCTCAGTAATATCGCCCAGTGTGTACCCACCATTAGATGTCCGCATATTAATTAGTTTAAATATTATAACATTTCTATCAGTAAATTATGATGCAATCCAATAGGGGGAGCGGTAATAAATCAATTCTATCAGCAAAGTGTGATGTAATCCAATAGGGGGAGCTATAGTAAGTAATTTCAACCAGCCAAATGCAATTCAATAGAACCCAAAAGGGGGAGCTGTAAGATACAACCCTTATTAATCAAGCTGATTATGTTATATACTAGTTATTATAGCTTCCTTCGAATCACTGATTGTTTATATATTATTTGAATTAGCATTATAACTCATGAATGTATTTTGCAGCCCCATAAGAGGAGTTAATATAATATAAATATAACCTTTATAACCCTTATGGGAGACACCACAATAGAGGTATAACATACTTACCACATAAATTGAAGTTTAATATGTGATGTACACCAATTAGCACAAATGTTAATGCTTTTTGATTGATATGTTATCAACACTTCTTAATGTAACATTTCATAGAGACTATCAAACCTATTAATTTATATGATTGCTGCAGCTGATTGTTCATTTCTTAACCCAATAGGGGACACTAAGATTTGTATCAGGAACTGGATACATGTTCCCATGTGACAATATTCCATGAATACAAATAGGTGGCCCTCATAGAGGACATAGGACCTCATTCAGAGCCGCTCGTTAGCGGCAGTACACTCGTTCCGAGCGATGTTCGCCCATCTGCGCATGCGTACGGTTTTTAATACGCATACGTGAACCAGTCAGTGCGGCCGAAAATTGTTTGTTCCCTATATAGCGAGTGCCTGCTATTTTGAGTGACAGGATGAGGCGTATGTGGGTGGTAACAGGGGAAGGTGCTTGAAAACGGGGAGTGGAGATCAGAACGCAGGAGTGCTTAAAGATCAAAGCGGGCGTTTTATGGGTGTGCATAATTAATACAGCAGCGTCATCGACCACGTCACTTGGTTGTTTTATAGCCAGAACTGCTTGCAAAATTGTGGTAGCAAAAACCAACCACAAGAATAGCGAGCAGTTCATACGCTGTTCGATGTACTCGATTAATCTAATAAATAGCGGACATGACGTATGATGTGAGCGGACAGGGGGCATTTTTATCAAATAAACGAGCGCATGTTTTGTTTGCTCGTTCAGACATGGAGGCGGCAACAGACCGCAAGGAGCGAACGGTTCATTTGAATAGCCACCCCCTTTTTCTGAACGAACGAGCGGCCGCTTACGAGCGGCTCTGAATCAGGCCCATTGTGCATAATATAGCACCCATTAAATCAACCTGGTTTCTGTTCTACATTTAACAACTAAAGGTGTAATGGCATACCATAACCAATAGATGGCAGCATAATATCACCAATGGAATTTATATCTTGGTTTAGTTTCAACACAGTATATCTAACTACAATTGTGGGTAGTACATGCAGGGCTAATTGATTTCAACTATATAAATATATGTTATGATTAATGACACTGGAGACAACAACATTTAATAGAATCTTCACTCAGAAACATAACCGAAAGGAACACAGAGACAAATTAATTATTAATAATTTAATATCAATTGATGACACACGTTTGATTCAATGTTTTTATTATATTTTTTCTTGGAATATTTCACTAATAAGGCGGAAAACTTTTTAAAATAATTTATTTAATAAAAGTTATATTTTATATACAATTATCCTCTATGTGCGCCAACAAAGAGACAATACCCTTTTCTTCTCTTTCTTGTAAACTCCTATTTATTGTCCTTGGCAGCACCCCCATAGAATGATTTCATATGTACCACAAATTGTCTAATTGGGGCCATTACACAAGTATATATATTTTTTTTTAATCTAAACCTAGGGCCTGATTCAGAGCCGCTCGTAAGCGGCCGCTCGTTCGTTCAGAAAAAGGGGGTGGCTATTCAAATGAACCGTACACTCCTTGAGGTCTGTTGCCACCTCCATGTCTGAACGAGCGAACAAAACATGCGCTCGTTTATTTGTTAAAAACGCCCCCTGGCCGCTCGCATCATACGTCATGTCCACTATTTATTAGATTAATCGAGTACATCGAACGGCGTATGAACTGCTCGCTATTCTTATGGTTGCTTTTTCCTACCACTATATTGCGAGCAGTTCTGACTATAAAACAACCAAGTGACGTGGTCAATGACGCTGCTGTATTAATTATGCACACCCATAAAACGCCCGTTTGGAGCTTTAGGCACGCCTGCGTTCTGATCTCCACTCCCCATTTTCAAGCACCTTCCCCTGTTACCACCCACATACACCTCCTCCTGTCACTCAAAATAGCAGGCACTCGCTATATAGCGAACAAACAATTTTCGTCCGCACTGACTGGTTCGCGCATGCGTATTTAAAACCGATGTGTAAACACCGTTCCGAACGAACGTGCTGCCACTTACGAGCGGCTCTGAATCAGGCCCCTAGTGCAGAAGTGCTTTCCCAGCCCCCTACCCCTAGTTTAATGACCCCATGGCCACCCAGCTGGCCAAGGATTATGCAGATGATCTAATGCTGCATCTGTGGATGCAGAGTGGATCATTAATGCATGCAGGAGGCGTGACGAATCCTGCTGCATTAACATGATAGCAAGAATAGAATTGCACAGCTGCTTGCGTGCAGCTTTTCAATTCCATCCAGTGCTGAATCTCCTCCTTTATGTGCAGGAACAGGGGCGTAGACCCCTACGTATGGTAGGGGTTGTATTGCTAGGAGTATGGTGGTATGGTGCAGAGAGCTGAAGGCTTATGGGTTTGTCAAACAAAGCAAAATTATTGTGTCATCCAGTGGCGCTGGATATAAAATGTTGCAAAACACAAAGTATTGGGATAGTACTTAATCCTTATCAGAAATTTGAAATCCTGCTGGTCATCCTTTTGTATCTGGAGTTCTCAAAATCTTCATACTTTGTCCATATGATACATGTAACAAAAATAGTAAAGGAATGTCTTAATAGTCTGATGTAATTTTCCTATTAATGTTCATATGCAGAATGACGTTGTTCTTATCAAATAGGCACAAATCCTGACCTGCAGCAAATGGCAAGGAAACATCATATGGGAATTAACCCTGAGGATACTCCAGGAGGATATCCGAAAAGAAACCATTATATGCAGGTTACAGCATTTACACCATGTGAGTAGGGTACGCATCACTTCACCCCTCATAAACATTTGTGTGTCACGATATAAAAAGACTTGTTTGGAATAACAATTAGGAAGGAAGAATAAAGAAACCTTTTTAGGAGTTAAACCACACTTTCTAATGTGAGTGGGGTACGCATCAACCATATGTGCCTATTTGATAAGAACAACGTCATTCTGCATATGAACATTAATAGGAAAATTACATCAGACTATTAAGACATTCCTTTACTATTTTTGTTACATGTATCATATGGACAAAGTATGAAGATTTTGAGAACTCCAGATACAAAAGGATGACCAGCAGGATATCAAATTTCTGATAAGGATTAAGTACTATCCCAATACTTTGTGTTTTGCAACATTTTATATCCAGCGCCACTGGATGACACAATAATTTTGCTTTGTTGGATTATATGTATTGGAGTCGGGTGAGCCTCCATTTGTTGTGTTGAACTGGGGGCAGCAGGTTTTGCGCACCATACCTTATAGTCACTTTTTAATAGACCTTATGGGTTTGTCAGCCTATAGCAGGTATTTGTGGGAATGTTTATGGGAAGGGATTAGTTAATGTCATAGGGTGCTAGGCAGGGGTCTGCCTCTTTTTCCTGTGACTTTCTCTCCCTCCCTCTTATGATTTGTATGGTGTAGCGGGAAAGAACTCAGGGCCTGATTCAGAAGCGGACTCAAGCATCTGCTCGCTCGCTCTGAGCGACGTTTTTCCGTCTGCGTATGTGTACGGTTCTAAATACGCATGCGTCAACCAGTCTGTGAGATGGGAATTCGTATGCTCGTAAAACAATGACTGAGCGCTACTTTGAGTGACAGATAGCGCCGTTTGCGGGTGGTAACAGGGGAAGGTGCTTGTGAACGGGGGAGTGGATGTGCGAACGCAGGCGTGCCCGACTGTCAGAACGGAGTTTAATGGGTGTGCATAATTAGCAAAGTAGTGTCATTGAACATGTGACTTGGATGATTTTTCCCTGAACTGCTCGCACTGCTTGCGGGAGGCTAGGTCTACCTTAAGTGCTGCGAGCAGCTCCGATGGCTCCCGATGGTCCCGAATAATCCTACATTTCCTGAAGAAGATGTTTGTTGTGAGTGGCAAGGGGGCGTCTTCAAACACTTGCGAGCATAATAATCCCTCACCCGCTAAGACATAGAGGCATCCTTACACCGTAAAGAGCAAGCGTATGTTTTGCATAGACGGACCCTTTTTGAGAGCGAGCGGCTGCAAATAGCGTCCGGGTCTGAATCAGGCCCTCAGGACGGTGGCTATTCCGCTGCAATTACATCTGAGTCCATTACCCTTCAATAGACTGGATAGGTTAATTTTTCCCTTCTGGGGGTCAGCAGCACCGGCTGACTGTCTGGGCACTTATCGTGCATTGGTAGATGTGGAGGCTCTATTTATTTGCCTTTGAGAAGGGCAATTGGCCCTGCAAGTGTGCTGGTGGATAGCTGTTTGGTGTAATATGTTTTAAGGCCCCCACACATGGGGCAATATAGCGGCCGATATGATGGATTGGAACAATATCGCAGCTATATCATTCCGTGTGTGGGCATGATATCGCCCACTGCGCGCTCCCGTGAGGTCATCTGCCGGTCCTCCAGATCTTTTTATCTGCACAAGAAATCTGTAGAATCAATTGACGATCTCATGGTAGTCTATATGCCAGTCTATACAGGGGGGGTGTTGGCATACCGGGTGGTCGGGCAGCGAGACCGCCCTATATGATGTCCGTCGGAACGTTCTTTGCATCACCGGCTACACATTGTTCCGTTTGTTGCCAGCTTTAGTCACTTTTCAGCTGTCTGTTCTTTCTATCTGCCGCCATTAGAATATTGTTATTGAAATTATTTAAATTATAAGATTGATCATTTTTAAATGCCATACAGTATATAGTTGTCTGAGTCATTATTTTATATAACTTCTGTGGCAAGATTACGTACTACTGCAGTATTGTATTAGCAATCTGACATTTACCAATAGGGCGTTTATCCCAGAATCGGAGATGTAACTGACCATTCGGGGGGCGGGGCCGAGTTCCTTGTGCTACTAAGCTGTGAATCTGGAGTCTGTGGGGAAGGCGCTAAAATTATGTAAATTGCGTAACTTTATCCTTGTCCCCTCCATACGGACCCACAATTTCCAGTATTGACTTCCCATCATGCCAATTTAACTAGGAAATGGGTGGGATGCAGGAGCTCCAGCCACTCTTCCAGGAGTGTGGGGGGGACTATCTCGAAATTGGGAGTCTTCCACACTTTCTGTGAGAGTAGGCAGGTATGCCATAGTCGTGTCTGTGATTCTATGCCATTGCCAGGCAAAGCCCTTCCCCTGGTGTACAAGTGTGCCCCTGACTGTGCAAAGAAAGGGACATCCACTTTGTCTGCCATTAGATGCTACCATTGAACGCAGCCCGATGCTAGATGCACATTCTCAGTGTATGTCCTGCAATGTAAGTGATTAAGCAGCACAGACGAATGGTTAGCATTACTGCCACATAGTACTGAGGTTGTTAATTTGATACCCACCATGGCCTTAACTGTGTGGAGTTTGTATGTTCTCCTGTGTTTGCGTGAGTTTCCTCCAAGTACTCCTGTTTCCTCCTACAATCCGAAAATATACAGATATATTACATGACTCCCTCAAAAAAAAATAATATATATATATATTTACACGAGTAGTTCAATCGACCGGCACTCATCCTTTTTAATAAATAAAAGACTTGCCTTGGTGCCCTCCCCGGGTGTGGGTACTCACTTCGTATTTATAATTCCAAATAGCGGCGGCACTCATAGGACTCTCAATCAAAAGACTACTGAGTCACCAGTTGCTCCAACGTTTCAATCTTTATAGACAAGATTTTCCTCAGGGACAAGATACATATGACCATTAAATACATTTATAGACAAAAGAACACTCACCCATGTGCTGATTGATGCGGTGCCGGCGTGTGGAATGAACGTAGATATATATATACCTGGAACAGAAGGTGGCACTCCAAGTCTTATTGGCACTGGTGTGCATGTGTGTACATGTGGTAGGGAATGTAGATGTGAATGACCAAATATTCTCTGTAAAGTGCTGTAAAATATTTGTGCGCTAATTGAATAACTGATAATAAACAAATGAAGCGTCTGACTTTGCACCAGTTAAGGGATATATGCTCAGGACACTCCCATAACACTCCCGTCAGTCAGAACATCTCTATACATCTGATTAGCCACTTCCCAGTCACTGCCCACGAATGCCCAATACATTTCCAGTACATTACTAAGACCATACAGTTCAATCTCTACTGTGCCACTATGCGTACACACCGTTGGATGATTGCCTTGTGCAACTTTTTAGCTTCTTCGATACAGTAGAAAGACATTGACCACTTGAGAGACCATCGTCATTGTGTGCGACTCAGAATCAAACTCAGGGTGTTTAAAAAAACACATGGACAAATAAATTGTTATTCGGGGACAATGTGACATACTATTTCTTGTCTCTTACCCCCACAGTGAGTGAGTCTGCATCTGCTCAGTATAGATACCCCTGCAATTAATAAGGTAAGGAGAAATTCACTGCACCTCACTCCTTCCTGGTTCATGGTGTGTTTATATGTTTCAGAGTTTATAAACCAAACTAAATTGTAAATATGATGTAATTGAGGTGAATGCTTTTATTACACAATTGTTTATGGATTTTCGATGGACTCGACCAGATTATTATGTATCCAAATAGTTACGAATGGATACTAAAATACTGTCCCTGTGATCCTTACCTGTACTGTTTCCGTAGTTAATTACTAACAGTGCCAGAGGGGGCCTAGGGTTGGAGGTGGTGGAAGGATCCAATTGAATCCCTCTTCTCAACCCAAGTCTCCTTCCCATAAAGAAAGTAGCTTGCCTCCGAGAACCAATGCCATCTGATCTTGATGAATTAAAGTCCCCATACTAGTGTATGATGACAGTGAACAGAATCAGGGCTGCAAGATAAGCCGGTTATATCAGTGATATCTCCTGCATTACCTTTGTAATGAATGGCCCCAATATTTAATTCCTTCATAAGAAGGTGAATATGAATCTTGTAGTTCAAAATTGAACTTAATAGTTGAAGTTTGCAGACAACACCACTGGGGTGGGTCTGATTCCCTGTGGGAAAGTAATGTACAGGAGCTTTTTAAAAAATGTGGAGAAAAATCATTTGTCACTAACTAGCAGGAAAACTAAGGAGCTCATAGCGGACTATGGCCGGGATGTACTAAGGTTGCGGTGACCATTCTGCCAGTCACCGCAACCTTACTAATCACATATGTACTAACATATGCGATTAGTATCGCAAAGGACCAGTGGCGGATCCAGCGGGGGGTGCAACTGGGGCGATCGCCCCCCGTAGCACTGTGTAGCTGCAATCAGGTCCCTTGTGTCTGTAATGTCAGTACTTTGCCCGGGATCACAGATCGCAGATTGATTAAATGGTCTGATGCAGTCTGAACCTATCGAGTGCTGAGCTACTAATTAGCTAGTTGACACTCTGCTAAGACACCCTCTGTGGCAGCCAGCGGCTCCCTTATGCTGCATATGTAGTATCACTGCCTGCAGGAAGATATCTGACAGTGAGTAATGTGCTTTTGCACTGACAATGTGGACTGTGGAGCATGCAAACACAGAGGACTGACAGGCAAATACAGTCAGAAACAACTGAATCGGTATGAAATACCGCCGGCCGCACGGCCGCCGGTTCGATTCCCGGCAGCGGCAGCCCGACATCAGCAAAGTTCCCGGCAGCGGAAGCCCGACAGCGCTGGAAATCCCGATCGTGGATAGGTAAGTATTCTCTAACCTAACCTAACCCTCCATAGGGGTGCCTAACCCTAACCTCCCCCCCAAGTGCCTAATCCTAATCCCCCCTATAAGTGCCTAACCCTAACCACCCCCTTACCCGCTGCCTAAACCTAAGTCCCCCGGGAGGGTGCCTAACCCTAAGTCCCCCCGGGGGTGCCTAACCCTAACCCTATTGGGAAGCCGGCTGCCAGTATTAAGGCAGCCGGCTTCCCAATTGTATACCGAAACAACAGTATGGAATGCATAGGGGAGACTGTGATCAGAGCAGGATCATTCACACTGTTTGCAGCTCATAAGCACAAAAAGTCCCAAACTGTGGCTCACATGGCATGCTGGAATTTGTAGTTGTAGCAGCAGCCATTAGTAGTTATTTCAGATTAATTACTGTATAATAGATGCAAAAAATCCTCATTTAATAAGTGTTACATTAACTATTAAATAGTCACAGGCTGTGATTTTAGTATTTTCCTTAATGATTTACAAGTTATAACTTAGAAATACAGTTTTCAACAGCTCTAAATATACAGTACAGCACCTTTACACCTCCGCACTGCTGACAATCACAGGTTACATCCATTTGTACAGTAGGTATAATGAATAGTGTCAGTATTGCTGCTACACGCTATAGAGGTTAAACTGTGGAAGCTCATTGGGATGAGACTAGTTTAGCTTTGGCAATTGCAGAAAAGATTCCTGCAACATCGGAGACAATTCATGTTTTTAAGGTTTGGTGGTAAACTTGTTATTTATTGCCATAGATAGGTGCCAGTGCAGTCTTCTGTCCTGTACAAACTATATCATATAAGCCTGAGGTTCCTAAACTGGGTGCCTCACAGCCCTTGTCGGGGTGCCTCAGGTGGAAGCGGTATGAAATACCGCCGTCTGCATGGCCGGGAGTTTGAATCCCAGCAGCGGCAAGCAGGCAAATGAAGAGATCCCGGCAGCGGCAGCCCACCAGCCCTGGAAATCCCGATTGTCAGTTGGTGAGTACTTACTAACCAAACCCCCCTAACCCCCCGTAGGGGTGCCTAACCCTAACCTCCCCCACTGTGCCTAGCCCTAATCCCCCCTCTAAGTCCCTAAACCTAACACCCCCTTTCCCCGCTGCCTAAACCTAAGTCCCCCGGGGTGGTGCCTAACCCTAACCTCCCCCCGGGGGTGCCTAACCCTTACCCTCCCTCCCACTAGCCTGACCCTAACCCTCCTGGGGGGGTGCGTAACCCTAAGTTCCCCCCGGGAGCCCTAAACCTAACCCTCCCCCCCACCGCGGCTGTCCGGTCGTGGTGCCCAGCATCCCTTCGATCGGGATGCCGGGCGACGGACTTCCAGCATCGGAAAAATGACAGGCGTCTATATTTAGATGCCTGTCATTTAACCCTCGCCGGGATAAAGCAGTCGGGAAGCCGGCTGTTGGGCTTACGTCAGCCAGCTTCCCTATTGCATCTCGGCTCTGGTAGCTGGTCCAGTACCAAATAAAATTATTTTTATTCCGTGTGATGGGCAAAACCAGTGCTAATGGCTGCCAATCAAAACATATGTGGACAAGAAGAAGACCAGCCCTGTCAGCCACCACATAACTGACCCTAAGGGTGACATGTAAGCACAATTTACTTAATTTAAGTTTTACTGAATTGCTCAACAAGAAACTTTTGCCCCAGGGGTGTCACGGAAAAAATGCTGATACTCTAGGGCACTGTGATTCCAAAAAGTTTGGGAACCACTGATATAAGCAATAGTAAAACTGAATATATAGTTATTAGTATACTAAATGTAGGCCACTGACAAGAAGGTGTTCTCTAATTTAGAATTTAAGAACTATTCTGAATTGTGCATGCTGACGTACATAGAGCACCAGTGATTTGGGGGTTTTTTATGGAAGAGGTCAGAACTCAAAGTGGGTGGAGTAATAAGGAGATAAGGGAAGGGTTAGGATTAATTCTTAAACCGCCCCCCCTAAAAGAAAGTCTAGATCCGCCCCTGCAAAGGACAGCTCTTGTGATAAGAGCTGACCTTTGCAAAGCAGCCGACACCAGGTGACGGGGTCTCCGTGGGACCCCGCCCTCTCCGAGCCCCGGGAGCTTCCTGCTGGTCACCTGTGCAGGAAGCCCTGACCTCCTCCTCCTCCTCCCTGTACCCAGACGAAGATTTGGAGGAGGAGGTGGAGAACCCAAGGAGGAGTACGGGCCGGCGACCATGGAGAGAAGGTGAGTGGGTGCCAGCGCTGGGCGACGGTGAGTGAGAGAGGTGGGGGTGAAGCGTCGGGAGTGGGGTGCGATAAAAAGCCCATAGGCTTCTATAGGGTAACGCCAGGTTTTTCTGGCATTACCCTCTGCACCGATAAAAGTGCGGCCAGAGCTTAGTACATATGGAAATGTTGTAAAAATCTCCTGTCACTAAAACATAAACATATTGGAATACAGCTCCCCCGCCCCTCCACCAAAGTATGGTAAATATAGTAAGTACCTATCTGGAGCCATAAACACATTATTAAATACCTACCTATAGTCCTGATATGTGGGAGTTTACTTCTCATGTTCTAAAAAAGGAATTGTCTTTTGCGACGTCTGTGTGGATTGGTGAGCATGTGAGCATGGCCAGGTGGGTCTCAGTGGGGTTTGGGTGGCTGAGGAGCTAGACTTTATGGTTTAGATATTGAGTTTAAAAGTGTTTCAGGTTTGCATTATTTGTTCCACCTGTTTCACTCTCTTCCCTCAGTAATTTTTTTAAAGGAATAGATAGCATACTTGCCTACTTTTTAAAAATCATTTCAGGGAGATTGTGAAAGCATCACCCATGAGTGCGGCAGTAAAGTGGGCGTGTACTGCTACATCCAAATGTAAACAAGCCCCAAAACAGTCAGTAAGATCTATTGTTGATGAAAATACACTGATACTTTTCAGAAAATGCATGTAGCCATAGGGATCATTGTGCCTCATACCCAATGCAGGGAAATTATATTAATGATACCATTTGAATGTATTTATCTCTGTTTTTTTTATATAGCAACTTCACAATGGGGGTAAGGTACAATCAGGAGATTGCTAGACTATTCAGGGAGTCAGAGAGATTACTGCTATTTTAGGGAGTCTCCTGACAATCAGGGAGATTTGGCAAGTATGGTGTACAGGCATCATGGAGGAGGACAATCTTGGCTTGTTAGTAATTCTCTTTATTCTTTCTACAGGAATAACCCTGGTGACACCAGTAAATGAAAGAAGCATCATTATAGTCTCGAAATATGAAAGAAACTCTATTACAGTCTAATACATTAGTCGTTTCAAAGCTGAAGAGATAAATCTAATCATTAGAAAATGCAATACTGAAATCTGTAATACTTAAGCTGATGTAATATAAAGGATATGAGATCGGGAATGTTAATGTATCTAATTACACAAATAAAAATTATTTTGCAGGTGACAACCCATTTCTAAGGTTACACAAAATTGTTGCCATGCGCTTTGAACAAATTAAATCAACTGTTAGTTTTCTGACAGCAAAACATTATTAGACACATTTTAACCCATTGTCAATGTTCAGTAGATGTCACTAGTCATAGTCTCTGTCACTAGTGTGTATGTTCCCGGTGTAGCTCAAGTAATTAAAGGAATTCTGATATTTTCTTTGGTAATATTTGCTTGTAAAACAAAAATAAAATCAGTTAATCTGTAACACAGTGTCCAGGCAGTTATTCCAGTATCACAATCCTCCATACAGAGTCTTTATTGCTTATAGTGGCGGCTGCCATTTTGTAGGCCGAAACTAATAGTTATAAGAACGCAGAAGGAAATGCAGGATTTTGGAAATGGTGATTTCAAGTATAAAACTGACAGTACAAATGCAGGATATTATCAGATCCCATTTTGGTTGTGATGTACAACCAAATACCGTATACTATAAGGAGTGCCAGTGGAGGGGAAAGGGGGGGGGGTAGGAGCAAAGTCCCGGGGGGGCACAGAAGACCCGAAAGATGGTTTGGTGCCACCCTATTCATTGGCATATTAATAGAGTCCCAATATTCAAAACTTAGTGTGGCCGGTCGCACCTTTATACATTTGGTAATGGCCCCCTTCCCCAGTTCCAGATGCTCATAGTGCCCCATTGCTGTAAATATAAATATATTTTCAATATATGGGGCAATTTGTTATGTGCCAACGTGATGTCTGGGTGCACACATTCCAACTCATTATGGTAAGGAATCTTGGCTCCTTTTCCTGTGCACCTCTATGGGAGTGAAGGTACATCACTACAGAGTATCTGCACGGCCATTTCGGAGGCATATCATATAGAGTTGAATTGTCCTCTATGAGTTTTGATCTAGTACAGTCTACAAAGTAGATTGTACAATCAATAATTGAATAGACAGACCATGTACTGTACTTTCACCTCGTGCTAATATTCCTTGGTGTGTAACAATCCAGTTATGTGTAATTACCAGTTACACAGCTCTTTCTGCTGCATTGTCAGGAATTTATCAGGGTTCAGCCTAGGATCGGCTATCTCTCACCTCTGTGCTGGCTTCCCCTGACTTGTCTTGTCTCTGCAAAACAGTACCAGCATTTCTAGCTCTCCCAGTATTTGCCTTTGTCCACTTTGCTCTGTGTCTTGTCTGTGCAAATCAGCACCAACATATTTAACTGTTTCCAGTCCATGCCTGTGTTCTAGCATTCAGATCCATCTCCAGAGTTCTAGCATTCCGTTCACCTCCAGTATTATAGTCTCGGTCTTCTGCCATTCCCAGGTACCTGTCCAGAGGGCCGCGACCTGCTCACTTGGTGCAGCGGAAAACAAACCCAAATCCCAATTGGAGGGTTCACTGGAGAAAACCACCAAGTGAGTTAAACTCTGTGCCTCTGGGCAGGTTTAGCCAAACCTGGTTTCGGCCGCAACTAGGAGACCTAGTCCAGTCACTCCCCTAGTCACCCGAACCTCCCAGCTTACCGTCCTCCACAGAGGGACATTTGTACCGGATCGTGACAGAATGTTTGGTTCAGCTCATGCAATGGCCGTGTCACTCTAACTCCCAGCAGGACTTCATTAGCTCTGCCTGAACTTCATTACAGCTCACCAAACCTGCATTCTGGACATTTCCTGCCTGTCACTATCTAGACATGCTCCCATTTGCTTCACCACAGTTATCAAGTGCACTTTAGTGCTAAACCTGGACTTTTTCTTTTGCCATTGCCATATCTGCTAAATCACTTATTATAAACTCCACCTTTTTATTTAAATCTACTTCTCTGTCTGCTCCTGTCACTAACCCAGGTCCAAAACAAACCCAGACCTTCACAGTTTGCACTGGCCCCATGGATCCGGCCACAGAACAGGAGTCTGGAGTGGATTTATTTTGCTGCATTGCTGGTCATTTAGAAAACCTGGAAACTATGCAGCATCAAATGGCTCAGATTTTACAAGAGATGTCTAAGCGACAAGATAATCAGCAAACCTTGTTAACCACCCCTGGGGTATCAGCAACTACACCTCCTGTGCATGGTAATACAGGACCAGGGTATCCCCTCGTTTACACCTACCTATGCCAAGCAAATTTGATGGCAATCCTAAGCTCTGTCGTGGTTTCTTAAATCAGTGTGACATAAACTTTACCTTACAGCCTGATAACTTTCCCACTGCTAGAACTAAAGTGGTATACATTGTGTCTTTGTTGTCCAGCTCAGCTTTGGATTGGGCCTCCCCACTCTGGGAGCGTTCAGACTTACTGCTGGATAACTATGCGGACTTTGGCCCTCATTCAGAGCCGCTCGCAATTAGCGCTCGCTCGTTCATAAAAAGGGGGTGGCTCTTTGCGGTCTGTTGCCGCCTCTTTGCGGTCTGTTGCCGACTCCATGTCTGAACGAGCGAGCAAAACATACGCTCATTTATTTGTTAAAAATGTCTTACCTCCCCACAGAGAATGGGATTGTCCAATCGAGCTGATGCCTGCAAAATGCCACCTCGTGGTCGCACCTATCCTCTATCCTTGCCTGAGACTCAAGCCATGTCTGAATACATCCAGGACAACCTAGAAAAAGGATTTATTCGTCCTTCCACCTCTCCTGCTGGAAATGGCTTCTTTTTCGTCGGCAAAAAAGACTACCTTAATGATGTAACGTCAAGAATCGATATCCTCTTCCACTGATCATAGAGTTGTTCGACAGAGTTAAGGGGTCCATCATATTCTCAAAATTTGATCTGAGAGGGGCTTATAATCTCATCCGTATTCCTGCTGGTGATGAATCAAAGACCGCCTTTAATACTAGAGATGGACATTTTGAATACCTTGTGATGCCCTTGGGTTGTGCAATGCCCCTGCTGTGTTTCAGGGCTTTGTTAATGAAATTTTCCGGGACTTGTTGTATGTCTCGGTTGTAGTTTACCAGGACGATATACTGATTTTTTCGTCTTCTATAGAGAAACATCATGAACATGTGAAGGAAGTATTATCCCGTCTAAGAAAGAACCACCTTTACTGCAAATTGGAGAAATGTGTCTTTGGAGTACCCAGTGTGCAATTCCTTGGTTACGTCATCTCTGGCTCCAGTCTTGAAATGGACCCCAAGAAGGTGCAGGCGATTTTGGATTGGTCCCGACCTCAAACCTTGAAAGCCATCCAGAGATTGCTTGGGTTCGCCAACTACTATTAAAGGATTCTCCTCATTATTGGCTCCCATCACTGCTCTGACCCATAAAGACACTAATTCTGCCCTATGGTCACCTGAGACTGCCTTCCAGCTTTTAAAACAGACTTTTATTTCTGCTCCAGTCTTATGTAAACCAGATTTGGACAGGCCTTTTCTATTGGAAGTGGATGCGTCTTCAGAGGCCGTGGGTGCAGTTCTTTCCCAGCGTTATGAGGATAATAGAGTTCATCCCTGTGGGTTTTTCTCCAAGAAATTCTCGCCTGCTGAAAGAAATTATGCCATAGATGAACAAGAACTCCTGGCAGTGAAATTGGCATTAAAAGAATGGAGATACCTGCTGGAAGGGGCTAAGTTCCCCTTCACTGTTTTCACAGATCATAGAAACCTCTTATTCCTCAAGAATCTCCAGTGCGTGAGTCCTCATCTGGCCTGATGGGCAATATTTTTTGCTCAGTTCCAGTTCACCCTGACCTTCCGGTCTGGAGCCCTTAATCAAAAGGCAGATGCTCTGTCCAGATCTCTCCTCTGTGATGGCAAAGTGGAGAATCAACAAAATACCCCTGTCTTGGAGTCAAGAGTATTTGCCACCCTACAAGTACAGCCTCCAGCTGGGAAGTCCATTGTGGCCCCAGAGTTAAGGAAGCAGCTCCTCACCTGGGCTCATTCCTCTCGCTTTGCAGGTCACTCAGGTACCCGGAAGACCCTGGAATTTCTGAAGAGAGGCTATTGGTGGCCATCCATGAAAGCGGATGTGTCAGAGTTTATTTCTTCATGCTCCTTGTGTGCTCAGCATAAGTCTTCACGTCAGGCTCTGGCTGGTGAGTGGTTGCCGCTACCTATTCCATCACATCCATGGATGCATCTCTCCATGGACTTCGTCACGGATCTGCCGAATTCTCAAGGGTTCACTACCATCTGGGTCCTAGTAGACCAATTCTCAAAAATGGTCCATTACATATCACTAAAGAAATTACCTTCTGCTCCTGACCTAGCTCATTTGTTTGTACAACATATATTCCGTCTCCATGGTCTTCCTGCCAAGACAGTCTCTGACCGTGGTGTTCAGTTTACAGCAAAATTTTGGAGAGCCTTATGTTCAGTATTGCAAGTAAAGCTAAATTTTTCTAAGGCTTATCATCCACAAAGCAATGGTTCCACCGAGAGGGTTAATCAAGACCTTGAGACCTTCCTGAGGATTTTCATGACATTTTCCCAAGACAATTGGTCTGTATTGCTGCCATGGGCTGAATTTGTGCATAATGCCTCCTGCCGCTCTTCCACGAACCAAACCCCATTCCAAGTGGTCTACGGTCTTCATCCTTGGGTTCCTCAATTCAAGGCCTGCCTGTCTTTGATGTACCAGCTGTGGAAGACACTGTAAAGAGATTTGCATCAATTTGGACTCAAGTTCGTGCTGACCCGGAGAAGACATCCTCCCGGTACAAATTTCAAGCTGACAAGAAGCGTAGGATAGTACCACGTATGCAAGTTGGAGACCAAGTCTGGTTGTCCACCCGGAACCTACAGTTCAGAGTACCATCTATGAAATTTGCTCCATGCTTCATCGGGCCCTTCTCCATTATAGAAATTATTATCCCCGTGGCTTATCGCCTTCAGTTGCCCCCTTACCTGAAAATTCCCAACTCCTTTCATATTTCACTGCTTAAACCCCTAGTGTTGAATAAGTTCCACAGTGTCCTGCCTGCTTCTCCCTGTGTCCAGACTGAAAGAGGCATGGAGTTTGAGGTTTCCCAAGTCTTGGACTCTCATATCCGCAGAGGACATCTGCAGTACCTCTTAGATTGGAGGGGTTATGGTCCAGAGGAATGATGCCCGTGATATTCATGCTCCTGCACTCATCAAAAGGTTCCACGCTGCCCATTCAAAGAAACCAGATGAGTGTCCTGAGGCCACCCATTAGGGGGGGGTACTGTCATGGCCAGGGTTTCTCAGCATAGTGGTCACCGGGTATTACCTGTGAAGTCATTGTGGCGAGGGGTCTCTGGCAGTGGTGCTGGTGTTTGGAAAGGGGCTTTGGTTGCGCGTGGTTCTGTGTGGGCACATTGTCACTGAGGCCTGGTGAGACCTGGTGGTGTTTCCGTTCCGTTTGGCATGGGTGCCGTCATCTTGCCTCAGGTCATGTGATTCAAGCTGTCCAAGCCTGGTGGGTCATGTGCTCTTTCCAGCCAGTCACAGCATGGCACCTGGTATTTAGGAAGGTCCAGAGCCTTCATTCATTGCCAGTGCAATGTGTTTCTCGGCTGCGGCTGAGAAGAGAGTACCTGTGTCTTACCTCACTGCCTGGAAGCGCTACTATTGCCTGTTACCTTGCCTGCTCCAAACCTGCTGGACTCACCCTGCAACCTCCATTTACCTTTCCCCTGCCTGAGTACCTGAACCTGCTGTTTCCCTGCACCTTGCCAAACACTCTAACTCCCAGCTGGACTTCATTACCTCTGCCTGCACTTCATTACAGCTCACCAACCCTGCATACTGGACATTTCCTGCCTGTCACTATCTGGACATTCTCCCATTTGCTTCACCACAGTTATCAAGTGCACTTTAGTGCTAAACCTGGACTTTTTCTTTTGCCATTCCCATGTCTGCTAAATCACTTATTATAAACTCCACCTTTTTATTTAAATCTGCTTCTGTGCTCCTGTCACCACCCCAGGTCCACAACAAACCCAGACCTTCACATGCTGTTTCTATGGTGTATGGACAATAGGTTCTCTAAGAGTATTTATTACAGTGGCAGAATGCATAATTTTGGTCATCTGTTTGAAATGGAAGATGAATTAACACTAATGTGTTGGGCATAGAAGTAAATTTTACATATCATGGCTTTTTCACAATGTACTGCATATTAGAATGATTACTCCCATTGGGTCAGTACTCTGGGAAATAAAGTACCAATAGCTATAGCTGTGACATGCTTTATGGAGATTTCTCTTGGGTTTGTCCCTCTTCCTTTTCTGTAGAGAGAGAGAATTGCCCACCGCCACTTAGTGAGAACAATGGGCTAGTCCTTTCATGAACAAAAACTGAATTACACACCAGTTCCTGCTGATTTAGAAAAATCAACTTGATGTTAAAAGCGCATCATATTCTATGATGAGCTGGCTTCTGTATACTATTTTATAGCCAAGTTAACATCTTTATAGGCAAACACGTTTAATTTTTAATTTCATTTTTTTATAACAAGCTTTATATCAAGTGTGATTTATTAATTTGTAATGGTATTGAAATGCCGGCGACTGACAGGAGGAGATTCTGACTGGGGTGGGTAAGTATCCTAACCCTCCCCTGTCACCCCCCTAACCCTCCATTACTGGTGTCTAACCTTAACCTCCCCCTAGTGCCTAACCCTAACCTCCCCCCCAGGGGTGCCTAAACTTAACCCCCCCACACACACCCTAATCCTAACTCTCCCTGGGGGGTGTTTAACCCTAACCTCCCCCCCAGTTGTGCCTGACCCTAACCCTCCCACCCTAGGGGTGCCTAACCCAAATCTCCTCCCCAAACCTAACACTAAACCCTCTAGAGTCCCTAATCCTAACCCTCCACCCTCCAATGGTAAAGGCGGCCCAGACTGTTCGGGTCTGGCATTGGGATTAACATACAGTAGGCATCAGTATTTCGACTGTCGGGATTGAGACCGGAGGCCGCATCATAACTACATCCCATGTAACTATGACCCTGGATACAATGTTGATTTAGATGGATTGTGCTCACTTTCCCATACAGGATGAATACTTATTATTACACTGCTTTTTTGTTGGTGAGGTCAGCAGTTATGATGCGTTTAGAAAGGAAATACTGCACTCTATGATTTCATTTATATGCGTATATGCGTACAAGTCCCACACAAGGCTGGGTAAAACAAGCATTCTCCTATAAGGCACTCAGCATATAGATTGTCACGCTTAACCACTTAGCTGACAACATTTTTTTCCAAAAACTTCTCCAAAATTGTCAGGTTTATTTATGATTGATTTAGGTCAATAACATCTTTTAAGACTTTTCCAGCATGATTTTGTAAAAAAAAAAATTCTAAAAATTATATATATATATATATATATATATATATATATAATCCACCTTATGCATGGCACTCCCATCACACAGGGTATAAAGGGCCAGGGTGCTCAGCTTCTGTGTATGTCACAGCAAAGTACCCTCCAATTAGCGGCACTCATCTGGGCTTGGAAAATACTTCAAGAGACATTAATGATGTTCCAACATTTCGGATATAACTCCTTGTTCACGTCATGTATCTGTCTGTTCCGTGAACAAGGAGTTATATCCGAAATGTTGGAACATCATTACTGTCTCTTGAAGTTTTTTCCAAGCCCAGATGAGTGCCGCTAATTGGAGGGTATATATATATATATATATATATATATATATTCACATACTGTAGATATAGGGTTGGATATGAAATCCAGGTTGTTGGGATGCCGCAGGTCAAAATACTGACAGTGGCATCCCGAAAGCCAGAATCCTGACACCCTTAAGGAACCATAGTCTCCCTCTATCCCCTACTTTAACCCATACCCTAACCATCCCTCCCCGGTGCCTAACCCTAACCTATCCCCCTAGTGCCTAAGCCTAACCTTCCCCTCCCTGCACCCTAAATTGAACACCCTCTCCCTGGTGCCGAAACCTAACCTACCCCCTAGTGACTAAACCTAGCCTCCCCCTCCCCACACCCTAATCCTAACCCTCACCCTAGTGCCTAACCCTAATCCCGCTACCTAACTCTAACCTCTTCCTAACACACTGATACTTACCTTCAGGATTCCAGTGGTCATAATACTGGTGCCGGGATCCTGACCTGCCAGGATGCTGACTACATCCCTATATATATACATATATATATACATACATATAGATATACTGTATACACACATTATATATTTTCCATAGACAAAAAACCTTACGGTTTCACATGTCCCATTAAGGCTGCTTAGACATGATCTGAAAATTCACAAAACCTATTGATTTTCTGCCACTCAAACTTCAAAAAGCAATGAAATTACTATCATTAAGGCTAATGCCTTAATGGACATGTTCCTTGCGCAAATACAGATATGGTATGCCATCACACCCTGTGGTTAACTGCAGATCCAGCACTCTCACAGAATGAGATTGCTATCACTCACAAAATGGTGGAGCTGCTAATTCACAGAATTGTGTGCTCATTGGAATACACACATGCAGTCTATGCAACTGAGGTTTGAGCAGTTATGTGGCTCCCACATCCCACTCAGTGCCCACAATCTTCCCATTTGATCACCAAACCAATCTAACTGGCTTCCAACATCCTTCTCACTGCATACATTTATCTCATTTAGAATACATACACCTTCAGCTCCCTTATTTTTATAACTATCATACTCTGTCTATGCATGTACACTTTCTTCCCCTATATGCCTCCAAGCTGCTATATATTCCCCAATCCCTACTGCTGTGTGGTCTCCCAACTGTGATAGTTTGTGTTCCCTCATCCACACCAATCTGTTTTTCCCCAGCCGCACCACCCTGCATTCGTGCCTTCTCCACAGCCACGTTGCTGTCTTTCTCTCATCTGTGGCACTCTTTCTTCCTCCATCTGCACTACTCTGGTACCCCAACCGTGCATTTCTGTCTCCCCCACCACAACCACCACTCTGTCTTCCTCCACATTCACACCAATCTGTCTTCCCCAATCCCTACTGCTGTGTGGTCTCCAAACTATGGTAGTCGGTGTTCTATCATGCACACCAATCTGTCTTTCTCCATCTGCACCACCCTGCATCCATGCCACTCTGTTTCCTTCTGCACAACTGCCTTCCCCTAAGCCATGCCACTGTCTACCTTTCCTCTGTGGCACTCTTTCTTCCTCCATCTGCACCACTCTGTCCCCTCCAACTGTGCAACTCTGTCTCCTCCCCCCACCCACACTACTCTGTCTTCCTACCCATCCATCCTTCCTCCTATTTGTGCTAGTCTGTATTCCCTTATTTGCACCAATCTGTCTTTACCCATCTGCACTGCTCTGTCTTCCCATGTCCATGCCACTCTCTTCCCCCATTCATTTTGCAGACCCCCCAAACTGTGCCACTCTGTTTCCCTCCAACCGCACCACTGTTTTCCACCCATCTGCATTACTTTGGCTACCCCCCACGGTACTGCTTAACCTTCCCTCCTCTACACACCTTTGTGTCTCACCACTCCACACTGCTGTGTCTCCTCCCCCCATCCACACCACTTTTATCCCATCTGCACAGCTCGATTTTTTGCTTAGACCTCAGTTGCAAGGACTGCATGTGTGTATTCCAATGAGCACACAATTCTTGAATTAGCAGCTCCACCATTTTGTGAGTGACAGCAATCTCATTCTGTGAGAGTGCTGGATCTGCAGTTAACCACAGGGTGTGATGGCATACCATATCTGTATTGCGCAAGGAACACGTCCATTAAGGCGTCAGCCTTAATGATCATAATTTCATTGCTTTTTGAAGTTTGAGTGGGTAGGGGGTACAGGGTGACACACACACTGCGGTAAGTAACCCGGGTGTACTGTAGCAGCCCGGCCTCATGCAGAATGTAGATGACTCCCCCAGCTCTCTCCCCTGCTGCTCAGCTTTCCCGGTGCGGCTCCCCAGCGCCAGTAGAAGGAAGCCCGGGACAGCCCCGCAGCTGCAGGCACTCCTCATGATACCAAGATAGAGTCCTGGGGAGCAGGGAGCTGGTAGCCTGAGTACTTACCAACATAGCTCCATCCTCTGTCCACGCGGCGTGCCCGGGTAGGACGGGGCATCTTGCTGCAGAGAGAGGACGGGGCTACTGTCATCTTCATGTAGGAGGGGGATAGTGGAGTCAAGGGATCAGCAATTGGTGTCCGAAGCCTCCACCTGACAGTGACGGGGCCGGTACCGGGCAGGCAGCTAGAGACAGTGGCGGAGGCAATATGACCGCTGGCCGGAGCCACCACACAGCGGGACATGGAGCAGCGAGGTGCTGTCATCTGACACCCACCCAGTCTTTACACAGGCACTAGCTAATCATTCATCACCCGTCCGCTGCTAGCGGCTAGACATTGACGAGTGACACTCTGTAAATGAATATATAGTCAGCACACACAAACACACACATAAATATATATATATTATAGAATGCAGGCTAAAAGGCAGCCATGTTTGTACACCCATGTGAAGCCACGGTACATACACACCCTGCTGGAGGCTCCTACTGCGGCTGCGCAACAAATTGAAAAGTCCTATCTCTACAATGGTGCATTCTTGAGGTAATAGTTTAAATACTGTAACTTTCTAATTTACCTGAACCCCTAAACCACGTACCTTTCCACAATAGCTACCTATTAAAACAAACACCAAGTCTAAATTCCACCCCTAACTTGAGTTTTGCCTTCCCAAAAATCCCCCATAGACTCCAATAGAAACGGGTTCCTAATTCACAATGTCAGAAAAAACTGACAGTTGGAGAGTTAGATTACTCCCATGTCCTCATTTTTTATGTTTTTGCCCTGAAATTTGGCATGCAGCACCCAGTGACAGTTCTACCTGGACTTACCAATTTTCAGATCCGTACCTCCTATAGCTTTTGAGGTGTAGCCCCTTAAACACCCTGACCCCCTTCAGAATTCTCTATGGAGAAATCCGGATTTTTAGATGCAGCCTTAATATAAGGGCACGACTGTGCCCTTATAATATATATATATATATATATATATATATATATATATATATAAATATACATATATATATATATTTATACTAGGGGTGTGCACCGGCCACTTTTCGTATTTTGTGTTTTGGTTTTGGATCTGGATCTTTCTTCGTGTTTTGGATCTGGATTGGTTTTGCCAAAACCAACCTTCCGTGTTTTGGGTTCTGGGTTTTGTGTTTTGGATCTGTATTTTTTTGAAAAAAAGCATAAAAACAGCTAAAATCACAGAATTTGTGGGTTTTTCTGCTCCTATGCTATTATTAACCTCAATAACCTTAATTTCCACTCATTTCCAGTCTATTCTGAACACCTCACACCTCACAATAGTGTTTTTATGTCCAAAAGGTTGCACCGAGGTAGCTGAATGACTATGCTAAGAGATACGAGTGGGCGGCACAAACACGTGGTCCATCTAGGAGTGGCACTGCAGTGGCAGACAGGATGGCAGTTTGAAAAACTAGGCCCCAAACTATACATAATGCAAAGAAAAAAAAGAGGTGCAAGATGGAATTGTCCTTGGGCCCTCCCACCCACCCTTATGTTGTATAAACAGGACATGCACACTTTAACAAACCAATCATTTCAGCACCAGGGTCTGCCACACGACTGTGGCTGAAATGATTGGTTCGTTTGGGCCCCCACAAAACAAGCTGGCAATTAATCTGTCCCTGCACAAACTGGCTCTACGGAGGCAAGATGTCGTCCTCATCCTCCTCATCCACCGATTCCTCACCCTCTTCAGTGTTGTGTACATCCTCATCCTCACAGAGTATTAATTCTTCCCCGCTGGAATCCACAACCACAGGTCCCTCTGTACGTTCTGGAGGCTGGTCTCCCTGGAAGAGTTGATAATTCAGTTTATGAACATCATCTTCTCCACATTTTGTGGAAGCAACCTCCTACGCCTTTCGCTGACAAGGTTCCCGGCTGCACTAAACACTCTTTCGGAATACACACTGGAGGGGGGGAAACTCAGGTAAAATAGAGCCAGTTTGTACAGGGACCTCCAAATTGCTTCTTTTTCCTGCCAGTACAGGTACGGACTGTCTGACATGCCTACTTGGATGCTGTCACCGATGTAATCCTTTAACAGACAGACGCACGCTTGTCACTGCTGCTTTGAGGATGCAAGTGCGGCTACAGCCCACACAATTCACAAAGACAGAAAAAAGAAGAAGAATATTTTTATTGTTTGTGTAGCACACTTTGAGGGTGTCACCACCCTTTAACAGACAGACGCACGCTTGTCGCTGCTGCTTTGAGGATGCAAGTGCGGCTACATCGCACACAAGTCACAAACACATTAAAAAAATAGTTTTTTATTTTTTGGAGCACTTTGAGAGTTACACCACCCTTTAACAGACAGACGCACGCTTGTCGCTGCTGCTTTGAGGATGCAAGTGCGGCTACAGCCCACACAATTCACAAAGACAGAAAAAAAAAGAACAATATTTTTATTGTTTGTGTAGCACACTTTGAGGGTGTCACAACCCTTTAACAGACAGATGCACGCTTGTCGCTGCTGCTTTAAGGATGCAGGTGCGGCTACAGCCCACACATTTCACAAAGACAGAAAAAAAAAGAAGAATATTTTTATTGTTTGTGGAGCGCACTTTGAGGGTGTCACCACCCTTTAACAGACAGACGCACGCTTGTCGCTGCTGCTTTGAGGATGCAGGTGGAATCTAGACGGGATTTGGAACCGGGGACACACTACCTCCATCAATTGTCTAAATCCCACTGCACTAATGGCGGATACCGGACGCACGTCTAACACCAACATAGCAGTCAAGGCCTCAGTTATACGTTTTGCTACAGGATGACTGCTCTCGTACTTCATCCTCATCGCTAGGGACTGTTGGAAGGTCACTGTCTACCTTTCCTCTGTGGCACTCTTTCTTCCTCCATCTGCACCACTCTGTCCCCTCCAACTGTGCAACTCTGTCTCCTCCCCCCACCCACACTACTCTGTCTTCCTACCCATCCATCCTTCCTCCTATTTGTGCTAGTCTGTATTCCCTTAATTGCACCAATCTGTCTTTACCCATCTGCACTGCTCTGTCTTCCCATGTCCATGCCACTCTCTTCCCCCATCCATGTTGCAGACCCCCCAAACTGTGCCATTCTGTTTCCCTCTATCCGCACCACTGTTTTCCACCCATCTGCATTACTTTGGCTACCCCCCACGGTACTGCTTAACCTTCCCTCCTCTACACACCTTTGTGTCTCACCACTCCACACTGCTGTGTCTCCTCCCCCCATCCACACCACTTTTATCCCATCTACACAGCTCGATTTTTTGCTTAGACCTCAGTTGCAAGGACTGCATGTGTGTATTCCAATGAGCACACAATTCTTGAATTAGCAGCTCCACCATTTTGTGAGTGACAGCAATCTCATTCTGTGAGAGTGCTGGATCTGCAGTTAACCACAGGGTGTGATGGCATACCATATCTGTATTGCGCAAGGAACACGTCCATTAAGGCGTCAGCCTTAATGATCATAATTTCATTGCTTTTTGAAGTTTGAGTGGGTAGGGGGTACAGGGTGACACACACACTGCAGTAAGTAACCCGGGTGTACTGTAGCAGCCCGGCCTCATGCAGAATGTAGATGTTTCCCCCAGCTCTCTCCCCTGCTGCTCAGCTTTCCCGGTGTGGCTCCCCAGCACCAGTAGAAGGAAGCCCGGGACAGCCCTGCTGCTGCAGACACTCCTCATGATACCAAGATGGAGTCCTGGGGAGCAGGGAGCTGGTAGCCTGAGTACTTACCAACACAGCTCAATCCTCTGTCAACGGGGCGTGCCCGGGGAGGACGGGGCATCTGGCTGCAGAGAGAGGACGGGACTACTGTCACCTTCACGTAGGAGGGGGATAGTGGAGTCAAGGGATCAGCAATTGGTGTCCGAAGCCTCCACCTGACAGTGACAGGGCCGGTACCGGGCAGGCAGCTAGAGACAGTGGCGGAGGCAATATGACCGCTGGCTGGAGCCACCACACAGCGGGACATGGAGCAGCCAGGTGCTGTCATCTGACACCCACCCAGTCTTTACACAGGTACTCGCTAATCATTCATCACCCGTCCGCTGCTAGCGGCTAGACATTGACGAGTGACACTCTGTAAATGAATATATAGTCAGCACACACAAACACACACATAAATATATATATATATATATATATATATATGGACATAATAAAAATAGAATGCAGGCTAAAAGGCAGCCATGTTTGTACACTCATGTGAAGCCACAGTACATACACCCCCTGCTGGAGGCTCCTACTGCGGCTGCGCAACAAATTGAAAAGTCCTATCTCTAAAATGGTGCATTCTTGAGGTAATAGTTTAAATACAGTAACTTTCTAATTTACCTGAACCCCTAAACCACGTACCTTTCCACAATAGCTACCTGTTAAAACAAACACCAAGTCTAAATTCCACCCCTAACTTGAGTTTTGCCTTCCCAAAAATCCCCCATAGACTCCAATAGAAACGGGTTCCTAATTCACAATGTCAGAAAAAACTGACAGTTGGAGATTTAGATTACTCCCATGTCCTCATTTTTTATGTTTTTGCCCTGAAATTTGGCATGCAGCACCCAGTGACAGTTCTACCTGGACTTACCAATTTTCAGATCCGTACCTCCTATAGCTTTTGAGGTGTAGCCCCTTAAACACCCTGACCCCCTTCAGAAATCTCTATGGAGAAATCCGGTTTTTTAGATGCAGCCTTAATATAAGGGCACGACTGTGCCCTTATAATATATATATATATATAGAAAATACAAGGAGCTGGTATAGAGCGCCTACTGTGCTTATATAACTTATTATAAAGTGCTAACAATATAAAGTGATATCGTGCAATAAAAGTGCTAATGCCAGGATAGTAATATCAAATTATCATTATCCTCAAATATTTATGCAATTTATTATATATAAAGTATAACTTATAAAATAACAACGGTCTATATGACTAAAGTGCTATTGCAGAGATCCTTCAAGGATCATAAACTAAATTAACAATCATAACATTCCATAAACATGTGCAAAAAATGCATAAATAATTTAAAATGTGAATCAATAAAAGTGCAAAAATTCATTTAAAATAACATAAATTAGTTTTAATCAGACACAACAATAGATATCCTCCTACATGAAGGATAAATGACATAAAAACACATAAAACCAAGGACAAAAATGTGTATATATAAAAAAGGACTATAGATTTATCAGAATAAATAGGAATAAAAATCGTAGCTTATCTGATAAAAATGGCAAGTTCATGAATGGAAAGATAATAGCAGCCTCCAACGCGTTTCGTCCGTATCCTGGACTTCTTCAAGGGATATTTTAGCTCCTGTGGGGTATCCAATATTTATACCCCTTCTAATAATGACAAACAAGAATTGACAGAGCTCCTTAGTGACATCACTTCCGGTTTTCTAAACAGTTCCTCTCTATTAAAGTGGAGTAACCACTTAGAATCACATTAGGCCATTTCCTTTATTAAAACATTATTAAATTGGAAGTCTGTTTCCTAAATATAAATTATTTGCTAGCATATTACTCCTTCCTTGCTGTGTATCGCGTCGCGTCACTTCCGCCCTTGTTATTCGTGCATATTTATATATATTTATACTAGGGGTGTGCACCAGCCACTTTTCGTGTTTTGTGTTTTGGTTTTGGAACTGGATCTTTCTTCGTGTTTTGGATCTGGATTGGTTTTGCCAAAACCAACCTTCCGTGTTTTGGGTTCTGGGTTTTGTGTTTTGGATCTGTATTCTTTTGAAAAAAAGCATAAAAACAGCTAAAATCACAGAATTTGTAGGTTTTTCTGCTCCTATGCTATTATTAACCTCAATAACCTTAATTTCCACTCATTTCCAGTCTATTCTGGACACCTCACACCTCACAATAGTGTTTTTATGTCCAAAAGGTTGCACCGAGGTAGCTGGATGACTATGCTAAGAGATACGAGTGGGCGGCACAAACACGTGGTCCATCTAGGAGTGGCACTGCAGTGGCAGACAGGATGGCAGTTTGAAAAACTAGGCCCCAAACTATACATAATGCAAAGAAAAAAAAGAGGTGCAAGATGGAATTGTCCTTGGGCCCTCCCACCCACCCTTATGTTGTATAAACAGGACATGCACACTTTAACAAACCAATCATTTCAGCGCCAGGGTCTGCCACACGACTGTGGCTGAAATGATTGGTTCGTTTGGGCCCCCACAAAACAAGCTGGCAATTAATCTGTCCCTGCACAAACTGGCTCTACGGAGGCAAGATGTCGTCCTCATCCTCCTCATCCACCGATTCCTCACCCTCTTCAGTGTTGTGTACATCCTCATCCTCACAGAGTATTAATTCGTCCCCGCTGGAATCCACAACCACAGGTCCCTCTGTACGTTCTGGAGGCTGGTCTCCCTGGAAGAGTTGATAATTCATTTTATGAACATCATCTTCTCCACATTTTGTGGAAGCAACCTCCTACGCCTTTCGCTTACAAGGTTCCCGGCTGCACTAAACACTCTTTCGGAATACACACTGGAGGGGGGGAAACTCAGGTAAAATAGAGCCAGTTTGTACAGGGACCTCCAAATTGCTTCTTTTTCCTGCCAGTACAGGTACGGACTGTCTGACATGCCTACTTGGATGCTGTCACCGATGTAATCCTTTAACAGACAGACGCACGCTTGTCGCTGCTGCTTTGAGATGCAAGTGCGGCTACAGCCCACACAATTCACAAAGACAGAAAAAAGAAGAAGAATATTTTTATTGTTTGTGTAGCACACTTTGAGGGTGTCACCACCCTTTAACAGACAGACGCACGCTTGTCGCTGCTGCTTTGAGGATGCAAGTGCGGCTACATCGCACACAAGTCACAAACACATTAAAAAAATAGTTTTTTATTTTTTGGAGCACTTTGAGAGTTACACCACCCTTTAACAGACAGACGCACGCTTGTCGCTGCTGCTTTAAGGATGCAGGTGCGGCTACAGCCCACACATTTCACAAAGACAGAAAAAAAAAGAAGAATATTTTTATTGTTTGTGGAGCGCACTTTGAGGGTGTCACCACCCTTTAACAGACAGACGCACGCTTGTCGCTGCTGCTTTGAGGATGCAGGTGGAATCTAGATGGGATTTGGAACCGGGGACACACTACCTCCATCAATTGTCTAAATCCCACTGCACTAATGGCGGATACCGGACGCACGTCTAACACCAACATAGCAGTCAAGGCCTCAGTTATACGTTTTGCTTCAGGATGACTGCTGTCGTACTTCATCCTCATCGCTAGGGACTGTTGGAGGGTCAATTGTTTAGTAAAAGTAGTGATGTTCCTACTTCCTCTCTGGGATGATGAACAACTCCCAGCAGCAGCAACAGCATTAGGAGGAAGTGGTTCTTGATCTTTCCCTATTTTATTTTTATCGGAGAAAGTTTGGTCCTCCATTTATGTTATATTGATATATACGTGCGGCTAAAGCGCACACAAACACAGAAAATATTTTTTTATTTTTGCTGGAGAGTAGTGCACTTTGTGGGTTACACCACCCTTTAAGAAATGAGCCAGCCGGCTCTTTTCTTATGGGACATAGGCGCACGCTTGGCGCTGCTCCTTTGTTGATGCACGTGCAGCCACAGTGCACACAAGTCACAAACACAGAAAAAATTATTTTTTTTGGTTTGGACTGGAGTATACTTTGGGGGTTACAGCACCCTTTAACGGTCAAGCCAGCCGGCCCTTTACTTATGACACAGGTGCACGCTTGGCACTACTTTGTTGATGCACGTGCGGCTACTGCGCACACAATTCACAAACACAGAAAAAATTTTTTTTGGGGTTTGGAGTGTACTTTGGGGGTTACAGCACCCTTTAACGGTCAAGCCAGCCAGCCCTTTACTTATGACACAGGCGCACGCTTGGCACTACTTTGTTGATGCACGTGCGGCTACTGCGCACACAATTCACAAACACAGAAAATATTTTTTTTTTTGGTTTGGACTGGAGTGTACTTTGGGGGTTACAGCACCCTTTAATGGTCAAGCCAGCCGGCCCTTTACTTATGACACAGGCGCACGATTGGCACTACTTTGTTGATGCACGTGCGGCTACTGCGCACACAATTCACAAACACACAAAAAATATTATTTTTTTAGCACTTGGGGGGAGCACCCCTGATGGACAGAGCACCCCCTGGACAACACTACAGTACCCCTTTAGGACTGGGACACTGCACAGGACTTTGGAGTGGACACAGCCCCTTTGGAGAACTGACTGCACAACACTGTCCAGCCAGCCCCTATGGACTTTGAAGTAGTGGACACAGCCCCTATTAACAACAGCAGCACAGCACAACACAGCCAGCCCCTATGGACTTTGAAGTAGTGGACAACAGCAGCACAGCGCAGCACAGCACAGCACAGCACAACACTACTCTGCACTACACTACACTACACTACACAGCCCAGCTAGCCCTAACTCCCACCCTCCCTCTTCACTGTCCACAGCCGAGTGAGAAAATGGCGCCGACGCGGGTACCTTATATAGGATCCAAAACCCGCGAGACTCGGAAGGCGGGATGGTGACGTTTTGCCTCGATTTCAGATCCGAGTCAGGCGGGAAAAGTCGAGCCTGACTCGGATCTGCCTCGGATCGGGGGGGCTTGGGGGGGTTCGGATTTCAGAAATCCGAACCCGCTCACCCCTAATTTATACACATATTGGAAGGATTATGAGACAGCACTCAAACAAATTTCAGCAAGGGGGTGCAAGATCTTGAAAAATGGTCATATAAACACTCACTTTCCCAGCAAGGAAAAGTAAAAAAAGAACCAGCAGTCACATTTAGATGAACAAGATACTGTAGGTTTATTCACATGGTCCAAAGAAACAGAAAACAGCAGCAGAAAGGCTGGAAATAGTTTTCTGTTTCTTTGTACCATTCATAGTGTGAATTGAACAGATCATAAGAGAGAGGCAGTTTTTCTGGGACATACTGTATAAAGTCATACTAGAAGTTTGCACGCACCAACATATAACTCTAATTTTCATAATCAGGGTTTATAGCGAGTCATGAGGTATTAGACTCCACTGAAATGAATCATAAGGAAACTTGATTCTACAGTAAGGTCAAACAAGGCACTGATTTGACCATGGGTGGTGCAAACGGTAAGTATGTCAGTTTGTTTAGGAGGCTCTATGTTAAATATAGGGCTGACATGATTATAAAAATGTTCCAGAGAATTGGGGTCTCAGAAAGTGACTGGTTCTGTCATCACAAAATGGTAGCTGTGAGGAGAGAAGTAGAAGTTATATCAACAAACATCCTAGATACAGATGTGCCCAGCTAGTTTGTTCTTCATGGCGCGCCATTCAGGTCTATGTGTCGCTCCATGGAACATTACGTGATGGTTGGACTTTGGCGTACCATGGTATTCTTTAATGAAAGATACGCTACGGCATGTAATAGAGCGCTAAGTGCGCACTCAGTTTGTAATACAGAGACCTCTCTCTCAAACAGAGCCCACTACCAGTTCTGAAGTCATGAAATCACTATAGTGTAAAAGTCTGAGACAGTTCCGCAATTTTGCATTTTCAAACACACAATCAGTTTGTAATATAGAGATCCCACTTTTAAACAGCCTACTACTAATCTCTAAAGTCATGAAATCACTATACAGTAGTCTGGGATGCAGTGGGTGACTCCCGACACACTGGGCATGTGCAGTAGAAATTGACTCGAAACGCCATAGCGCAACTAGCAAAGCGTTACTTTACATGGGTACTGCATTGGAGTGCCATACACCCATTTCTTGAGCACACAGTGGCATAAAGTAGCATAGAAATGCCAGGTGGTGGGAAGTTGTGGATAATGTATTGATTCAGTAATGGTTGGATAACAATACTGAACTAGAGAAGATTTAAAAAAATATATATATTTTCAAGGTCTCGAACCTGTGGGACAAGAAGACAGGACAAGCAGTGAGGCTAAGCATTAACCCCTATCTCACATGCCTGAGCCCGATACTACAGTAGTTCCTAAAGTCATGAAATCACTACAATGTCTAAGTCTGGGACAGGGCCGACAGTGCCTACATTGCCGCAAGTGTGCAACTTCAACTGCGCAGTCAGTGTGTAATACAGAGCTGTGCGTGCATGTGAAATATTTTTATATAAAAGTAAAGGACTCACACGCTTAATGATTTCAAACTTTATTATACATTCTTCTACAGCCCTGATTCCAATATGGAAAACGCTGTACTACTGTATAGTGTACAGAATCACTGCTTCTGCCAGCCAATCATCGGACGGTGATACAGTACATGCATTAGAAATCAGACGCATGCGGTGTGTCGTTTAGGCAAAGTGACACCTGGTGGACAAAAAGTTGTAATACACGTTATGACTTTTTTCCAACGCTACGCTACATTACGAAATTTTCTGTGTGGCACAACTCATGGCGTAGTGTGTGGCACGCCATGCATGGCGCGCTATATGGCGTATGGAGCAACAAACTAGCTGGGCACATCTGTAACATACTGAATGATTGGATCGAGAAATAGATTACATGCAAGAATGAATGTTAGACATGGCATTTGAAGACTCTAGTCAGACTGCAGTAAGAAATTAGAGTTAAATTCTAAATACCTCGATTGGGCACGTAGACAGTCCAATGTGTAATAAACCAAATACGCATAGATCAAATAGACCTAGAAAAAATAAAGTTAATCCGCAGATGGCTCAATATAAGGGACTGTCTTTCTGTTATGGGAGGAGGGGGCACATACAGAGGAACTGTTATGATATTCATGGCAGCCCGGACACTCATACAAAGCGACCCACAGCATCGACACACAGGAAAAACTAAGACACTTATGAGAGATAAGATGTACATTCTGTTAGCTACGTTTCTAGCAGGTTTTGCCAAGGGTGTAGAAATTGAATGATCAAAATGCTAGTTCTGAGTCGAGACATATGAGAGAATTGCCATAAACACTGAACAACATTACAAAGATCAAGCTAGTCACACATTGGCAGAGCAGGAGTATGTTTCTAAAGTACTGTAAATGTAAAGTGTACATGTAATAGATGAAATAGATATACAATCCTCGGATGATGACAATGTTGACAGCTTCCCTTTTAGAAATTCCATAGGGAGGAGCTGAGATCGCAGTGATAGATACTGATATACATTGTCCAGCTAGGCGGTGTGAAGGACAGGATGAGGCTCTCATAGGGTATACAATCGGGAAGCCGGCTGCCTTAATACCGACAGCCGACTTCCCGACTGTCATATACCGGCGAGGGTGAAATGCCGGGCGTCTAAATGTAGACGCCTGACATTTTCCCAACGCCGGCAGACAGGCGCCCGACATCCCGATGGAAGGGATGCCGGGCACCGCAAGCGGACAGCCACTGGGGGGGAGGGTTAGGTTTAGGGCACCAGGGGGGGACTTAGGGTTAGGCACCCCACCGGGAGGGTTAGGGTTAGGCTAGGGGGAGGGAGGGTTAGGCATCCCCGGGGGGACTTAGGGTTAGGCACTTAGGGGGGGGATTAGGGTTAGGCACCCCTAAGGAGGGTTAGGGTTAGGGGGGTTAGGTTAGGTTAGTAAGTACTTACCTATCGACGATCAGGATTTCCAGAGCTGTCGGGCTTCCGCTGCCATTATCTCTACTTTTGTCGGCCATGCGGCCGGCGGTATTTCATACCGATTCCTCTCATAGACTCCTTGACTCAACTGAATTTAGAGAAAGTTTGTGTTTTAAGTAAACTAGTAGTTTTTCAAAATGTACTTTCGTAGTATTGCTATTACTGAACCATTTCGCTTTGTATCATGAATAGTTTCTGTTAAACTATTCTGATAACAATGGAACATTTGGAATATTACAGAAACTAAGGGCCATATTAAATTAGCGGCACAAAGTCAGTCATTGACGTCATTTTCACTTATCCCCATATTCAATTACAAAGACTTTTCACAGGTGCGAAAAGTCTTTATCAAAAAGCAGGGATAAGCTTTCACCTATGAATAGGTGACGAAAAAAAAGTGCAGAATTGGGGTTTTGGGGTGCAGATTTAATAAAAGTTCCCTGTAGCCCTTGGAATGTCCCCTAAAAGTTATCTGTATAAAAAAAATTTTTAAAATTAACATAGGACAACCCCAAAAAAGTGGTTTCGTTTTGGGGGCGAAAAAAAAAAAGTTGGGGGACAATATTAAAAACTAGCGAAATTGACTCGGGGGGGTCCCCAAGTATGCGGCAGGTGTTTTCTAGAATGCGGGTGGTTGCGACAGGTGGATTTTTGAAGAATTTTTACTTCAAAATATGCTTGCACCCAGTTTCATGTACCCCAAATTTGATGGGACTAGTTGTTTTAAAAAAAAAATTGCTAAATGCTATTTTTCACTACTTATTCAAATATGCATAAAAGCACCTGCCGACACCGTTTAAAAACACCAAATACCTTCAGCAGGCCAATTCGGGGGTATCCATAGTGATCCCCCATGTCAGACCATCTTTCGGGGGGTGACAGGCTGATTTCCCCAAATAGTGACAGGACTTTTCACTACTTACCTTTCCGCCGGGTCCCATTTTCGTCAAATCCTAATTGAATATGGGGAAACGTGGGCACGCTTTCGATACTTTATCCCCAGGAAAAACAGCGATGATGGTGAAAAGTCCGACCTCTGACTTTTCGCCGCTAATTGAATATGGCCCTAAGTGCTGTAATGAAACAGATGTTAGCTCATACGGTGTAATTACCTAATGCAGAGGTTCCAAAACGCGATCCTCAAGGCTCCCCAACAGTTCAGGTTTTAGAGATATCCATGGTTAAGCACACGTGGTATAATCAAATTAACTGAGATACTAATTAAATCACCTGTGCTCAACCATGGATATCTCTAAAACCTGAACTGTTGGGGAGCCTTGAGGACCGTGATTGGGAACCTCTGACCTAATGTAAATTACATAATGTATGTATGTGATGAGAGAAAGTGAAATAAATTTGTAGTGAAAAAATTGTATTTGTTTGCATCAATTATATCGATCAGATGTGACGAGGGAGAGCTTATGAATTTAGAAAGTGTACTAGGAGATTGCAGTGAGGCTGATGCAGAGAGATGAGATTATTGACGTGTTGGGCGGGTGCTCTCAATACAGAAGGTTTTACAAACATTTTGCTGTGGGATATAGTTCTATAAGACAGGAAATCAGGAAGTATTCAAGTGCCTGCTACATTGCCTGATGAAACATGGGACTTAGCATAAGCCAGTGGGTGTGAATGAGACAGCATTGCAAGTATAGCACATGCGCCTGAAACAGGAGATGATCAACGTGAAGAAATATATTTACATGGTGTAAAACACAAGCTGTAATTGCTAAATTAAATAAAAATGATAGCGGTGATTTTCCATTACCACAAAAAGAGGGGTTAGTACATGGTGATGTACAACTGTTTTATAAGCTGACTAGGGATTAGTTAACATAGATTTTGTGAATAATAATGAAATTTAGATTCCAATGTACTCCCTGACAAAATGTTTTATTGGCTAATGGTTTATGAAACAGCTGAATGATGTACGCTTACAGATTAAGATGTTAAATTGCTTCAGAAAAATCAGCAGAAAATGTTTTTTACAAATATAGAATATAAGAGGGAGAAGAGTTAGGGGTCTATTTACTAAGCAGTGTTAAGAGACAGAGTGAAAAGTGATAAGGTGCCAGCCAATCAGCTCCTAACTGCCATCTCTCAGGCTGTGTTTGAAAAATGATAGTTAGGAGCTGATTGGCTGGCACCTTATCACCTTTCACTCTGTCTCCTAACACTGCATAGTAAATAGACCCCTTAATCAGTACAGGACTACTATGACATAATACTCTGCAGATGTAATACCCTCAACCCAACCTGTGGTGTAGTGCACAGTGTTTTTACCCTGTCCAACGGCCTCCTAAATTCCAGTGGATTCCAGTAAGGTTCAGGCCATACATGCCTACCCTCCCTGTTTTCATGGGAGGCTCACAATTTTTTGGGTAACCCCCAGCACCCCTGGAAGGGTAGGTATTTCTCCCACATTCTGCCCACTTCCGAGTGAAGGGGGTTAATGACTCAATTCTCCATGAATTTAATCATTTAGCCCTGCCCCCTATTTAAAGTTAAGCCAATTGCTGCAATTTGCCACAAAGGGGGCTGGGCTTAATGACATGACCCACCAGGCCCTGCCCCCATCACAGCCCATCTGCTTGCCCTCCCCAGGCTTCTCCCAGGGAAGAAATTCAAAAGGTAGGCAACCATGGTTCAGGCAAACAAGTATACTGGCTTGTATTTGAACAACAAAGGTGAATTTATTCACTAGGTTACAACCTCACTAAGGAGTAAATTAATACAATGCAATAGCAGTTCAATAATTACAAATACAGTACAATACATCCATGCAAAGCACTACAGTAAAGGTACACACAGGTCCCGGGGTAATTTTATTAATCTGGAACACTAGATCGGCTTTGCACTTGCCTTGAACTGTGGAGGAAGGGTTAGTGCATATTGTATTCACAACACAACTTTCTCCTATAACACATTAGCTGCAAAAGCGATACATGAGTTCAATGTCCCTTTTGTGCACAGTCAATGATCCAATATTACTGCATGCAAGTAATTATCTTAGGATTGCGCAATGTGGTAAATGGTGCCCGGGTTTTTAATTATAGTTACCAACATTTGAACTTAGTAATTGTGCGAACAGTGTAATAGTCTCCTTTATTTAAATGAAAAGGTCCCTGTGTCCTGACCCTTGCTGGGTATTAAGGGTAACTTCAATTACAGATAATGCTGAAACTGATGCCTGAAGAGGTTATTCATGAGTTCTTTCCTAACTCTGGGGAGGGATGATTTATGTCATGGTTACCTTACAATATGTACAGTATATAGCTGTGATTATGGTCAGTCATTCTGCAGTTTATATGATGTGATCTATTCCAGATAGGCTAGCCAGATAGGAACTTCTCTTATAACCTTTATAACGTCTCACAAATTATCTGGACAGCTGAACTGACTACTGCAGCTAATACTGTGGTTACAGTCACTGAGAAGGCTGTGTATTCCTCACTGTATAGTTCTAGACTTCCAGCAGCTGGTAGAATATTCTCTATCTTTCCTGAGAGATTTTAGACAAAAGGCTCAGGCCAATATAACTAGAGATGAGCGGGTTCAGTTCTCAGAGAACCGAATCCACCCAAATTTCGGGGATCTGGGGTGATCCGAGCCACAGTTCGGATCTTCCTGCCTGCCCCGGATCCCTCTCCGAGGCAAAAACCTTGCAATCCTGCTTTTGGATCGCAAGGTTTTGTATTGAGCAAGCTTAACGATGATTGGCTGAGAGAGCTGCCTGTCATGGCTCTCAGCCAATCAGCGTTAAGCTCATTGAATATGGGCACAGGAAGAAGAAAAGAAGATGCCGCCCCCACCCATCCCCCACTGCCGACACTGCTGGCACCCCCTGCTGCCGACACTGCCAACACTCCCTGCTGTCGACGCCCACTGGCAGCATCCCCCACTGCTGACACCCCCGCTGCTGACACTGCTGGCACCCTGCATTGAGGACACCACCAGCACCAATGCACTGCCGACACCATTAAGAGCCCCACACTGAGGACACCGCTGGCACTCCCACTCTGCTGACACCGCCAGCACCCTGCACTGTGGACACTGCCAGAATCCCTGCACTGCTGCCCCATGTACTGAGGGCACCATCAGCAACCCCACACTCCCGACACTGCCGGCACTCCCACACTGAGGACACCACCGGCACCCCTGCACTGCTGACACTGTCAGCACATATGCACTGAGGACACCTCTGGCACCCTTGCTTTGCCGACACCACTGGCACCCTGCACTAAGGACACTGCCAGCACCCCTGCACTACTGCCCCACATATTGAGGATACCATCAGCGACCCCACACTGCCACTACTCCCACACCAAGGGCACCCCCGTACAGCCAACACTGTCAGCACTCCTGCACTGAGGACACCACTGGCATCCCCGCTCTACCAACACAGCCAGCACTATGCACTCAGGACACTGCCAGGTCCCCCTCTCTGCCAATACCGCCACACTGCCAACACTGATGGCACTTCCGCATTGAGGACACCACTGGCACTCCCGATTTGACACCGCCAGCACCTCGCACTGCCGACACTGCTGTCACAGTAAGTGCACTATTGGTGTATCCAACCCACACTGTATAACACACTGTATCTGTGTTGGAACTTGGAAGCTGAACTGCCACATGTTAGTGCCGCCCACTGCTGTTGTTTAGTTTTGTCAGCCAGCTAGCTGGATGCAACATTTTGACCCTAAACTAGATGAAAAAATCAATATTGTGAGGTGGTCAAAATTGATTGGAAATGACTGGAAATAAATGTTATTGAGGTTAATAATACTGTAGGAACAAAAAACAGGCTTAAATTATCTGATTTTAGCTGTTTTTATAATTTTTTTAGAATAAATACAGATCCAAAGCCAAAACACTGAAGGGAGGTTTTGGCAAAACCAATCCAGATCCAAAACCAAAATCCAGGAGTCGGCGCACATCTCTAAATATAACTGATGCAGACAGGCTTAAGAAACTAGGCTGTTTAGGAGTCGCTGTAAATGTTTTTCAACTGAGTCTAATTCTCTCCGTAATGACAGGGCAAGTCCCAGCTAAACTAGTGTCTCTGGCACTGTATTAATGTGCTTGGGCTGGAAGGATTTGTGATTTTGCTGAGGTGCAAATTAATACAGCTAACAGACCTGCTCCTCGACTTTTTCCTTTTAGCACCTTGGACAGCGCTCACTCTCTCATACACCTCCCGGCTGTCAGTCACACTGAAGGGGCAGGATTCTGGGAGGTCTCGATGATGCTGCTTCCTGTCAGGCTCTGGACAGCTTATTCACAGCTCCAGTCCCAGCGATCACCTCACTGCGGCGGCAGATTCCCTCTCAGTGTGCAGGTAAGTCTCATCTCTCTCCTCAGGCAGCTCTCCCATCGGCCCCTGCAGTGGTCCTTCTTATAACAGCAGTCGCGTGCCAGACCATTCCCACCAGCTGCACGCGCCACCCCAGCCACTGGCAACCAATGTCTTCTATAGAGGGAATGTTTCCCCCTCAGCAGAGGCAGTTTAACTTGTTCCTTGCCGCGCGCCCACCGGCCAGTACAGTCCAGGGGGCTGGCTACTCCAATTTCCTCTCTGTGAGGGGTAGTATATGAACTTCAGAAGATAACTGTGCACATATTTCAATTAATACTTTGTTAACTATTTAAGCGGTGTAAATATATGAATTAGCAAATAAAACAATATACTTATATATAGACAACTGGCATCTTATTTAACTTATACTATCTATATAAATATCAGCCTAGCACAAAGCATCTAATACAGTGGGAATACATAAATCTCTTTATCAGCATATAGTCTATGAATTACCATACTGTGTACGTAAATTAATTTTCTCTTTTTAACTGTATAGATTGAATAGCAAACACTTTAGGGGTACTACACTGATATACAGTATACAGTATATTAAGGATTTGAGTTAGTGAAGCCCAAAGAGATAAGAATGTTTCAAAAGTATTTACTGGTTTAAATTTATTTCTTAGTTTCTTTATGTTGTGAATATCAGATTCACCAAGAATACAGTAGTATTAATGAAATATTACTATCCAAGTATGTATAGGTTTGAACTCAGTTATTTTTTATTGCTGAATTCCAAAAGAGGTGAGAAGATAATTATGGGACTATGAGACAGAGGACTCAAATGTTACTTGTTTCATCATGAAACTTTCTTTTTTTGAGGACTCAAATGTTATTTTTTTTATAAGGTCATGTTATTATGAGTTACACATAAATTATGCAGATTGCATTAGATTTTTGTTTGCTGCTTTTCAATTTTCTACAAGGTCAAAGCACACACTAGAGAAAATACCACAGAGGTAAGAGATAATGCCCTAGCAGACAAAACCGTCAAATAGGCTGCAGTAAAACCCTTACCTGATATTCTGATACTGGTGGCCATAACACCATTGAACCTGGACCTCCTTACAAACTCACAGGCCCAGGCCTCCACAAAAGGAAGTAGAAAACTGGAAAAGACTACGTGCACAACTTCAGGGTGATGGATGGATGGATGATTGAGCACCATCTCTGTCTGTCATGTGCACTGTTCCCAGTCTTAGCCCAGATACTTCATGGAAACACCAACCAACAGATGCTATGGTGAAGGTGCTAAACCAGCATTGGGTAGCGCCGGGCTTCAAGGCCACATAGGCCTACTCTCCAATTGTTACAGGGTGTGTAATCTGTGTTTTGCACAACCCAGGAAAAGTAGCCAAGGTACTAGTAAAAAGTACCCCACAAACATGTTATCCCTTCCAGAGGTTACAGATTACTTTTATCCAGTTATCTAAGTGTTCTGTGCATGAGTGTGTTCTGTGCACTGACCTGTTGTAAATTGAATGTGGTTTTGCAAGGCAGTAAACACAAAAAAGCAATAGGACAAGATGAAGTTAATTGCAGAAGTGATTTGTAGATGTAGAGTACCTGAGGTAATAGAGAGTAACAGAGGTACACATTTTTATTAAGAGATTTTAGAACATATCTTGGTGGATCTGTGAAAATATACAGCCCCAAAGCAATGATAAGGTGTAAAGACTGAACAATACACTCATGCTAAAAAACAAAAAGATGTTGTTAGAATGTTCATTAAACATGGTTGTTAGGAACATTCCCAGTGGTAAACATAGGATGACACCTTATAGGATACTATTTGACACAGCTGCTAGAACAGGATGTAACTTCCTACAAAAGTTACAATATGTATGAACATGGTGATTTGACAAGTTATATGGTTCAGTTACAAAAAACTAACCAAAATCCACCACTAGGTGTTCTCTTCTATTCCAGATCCCAATTCAGATTGCAGCACACACAAACTGCAACCAGGTGATTGGGTCGTGATAAAGAAGCTTCTAAGGAAGGTCCCAGAACCCAGATACAAGGGTCCATATCAAGATCTCCTAACTATGCCGACGGCAATAAAGGTGGCAGAAATGAGTACCTAGATACACGTCTCACACTGCAAGATCTTCACACAAGGGGAGTTGGAGTAATTTGAAGTTATGAATGGATATATGTTACGAAGCCCTAAGCCAGACAAAGGCTTGTGGGTATGTGTACTTTGTTTTGCTCTTTTTATAGTTTTGACTTTAGCTTTCAGTTTTGAGGTTTTTATCACAAGCACTGAAACAGGTAACTGTAAAAATAGTGGTACATTCAGAGAAAGGAGGGAACTCCACCATCAACTGAATGAGGTATGGGATAACACATTTATTTGCATGCATTATGTTTTGGCACAATTTGCAAATACCACTGACTGTTGGGTGTGTACCCACTCTCCCATATCCTCAAAAACCATGCCCTATGTAGCAGTTCCTGTTTCCTGGGAAGAAATTAAACAGCTTTCCCAGAAGTATTTTTCAAAACAATACAATACATGTTTTGTACATATACATATATACCCAAGTGTACAATAGACCATTAGGTCAGGTTAAATAAAAGATAGATCTTACTTTCACTGCCACACTCCAACATTGTGATAACACCATCAACACATATCCCACATTGGGATTGCCTAAGTGGAAGAGATATCTCAATAATAGTGCCGATATTGCAGAGTGTGATGATGCACAAAATTGTAATTGCGAAAATCCAGAGGAGGTATATGTACATCTACATGCCACCTGTGTGCCAAGGAAAGCACAGTTACTTCAGTATTTAGCAGCAGAGGTCACTTAGTTGGGGCAATTGATACTTGCTAATTCTTTCTATTTTGTATGTGGCCTATCCTGCCATTCAGGGGATATGGAAGCTGCACACTTGCTAGGATAAGTCCTGCCACCTGGGCAGTAAAGACCATACCTATAGCAGGAATACCACCACATACACTGGAGAGAAGTTGTGGGGGGGGGGATATAAGATCTGTAAAAAAGCCTCAGAAAGCAAAAATTTGATAAAATTGGGAGGATAGTATTACAAGCTACCTATGGGATCTACTGAATTTGCCTATCAGTTCGAAGATTTTTCAAGATTGTTTGACAATGAGACAGATGAAATATTTGATGTGCTTAAAATAGTCACTAATGAATTGCAATTCCAGGTGAAGGTTTTGGGGCAGTTTAAACTGGTCCTTGACTATTTCACGGCTGCACAGGGTGGCATGTGTCAGGTAGTGGGACCAGCTTGCTGCAGCTACATATCTGATAACTTCACTGATTCCATACATGGACATTTGAAAAAGATTAATGAACTTAAGGAAGAATTCAGGAGTAAACATATCTCAACAGAAGGATGGTTTTCCTGGTTAAATCCTCTTTAACTGGTTTAAGGGTATTGGTGGATGGATTTCAGGTATACTTGGTGTAATAGCTAAGGGAATAGTAATATTGCCTGTGATATAGATAGTGATAGAATTGCTTATGTGTGTGATAGGGAAAATACTTACACTTGATTGTTGTTCCAGAAATTATACCACGACATCAGCTACGATGGTGCTTATTTGTGATGACAGAGAACACTCTTGCATGATTTGCAGAAAGAAAACAGCTCTGCTTGGAAAGGACATTTGAACTTTGTTTGGCAACAGCAGAGAGACTGTACCAGAATGTTGGACAAGACAAAGAAGGCACAGGGACCATAGGGAACAAGGAAAACACTTCCTATGTGGTTTTGAATGGGTACAGGGTACCCCATGCATCCTACACTTTAGGTGGACAGATGTGTGAAGTAGGGGCCAAATACATGAGCTAGGTAAGCTAGATGAAATAAAAATGGCAGATTTGAATAAAAAGGAGGGAAATGTTAAAGTCAGGATGCCATATTGTTCACTAAAGGAAACATCTTCTGATATTTATAATGACAAGTATTAGAATTGCTTAGAAATGCATAATCATAGCATTGCACAACTTAATAAACGAGAGTGATTTATTCTACAGCTGGAACATGTTAGAAACATGTTACTTATAAGGGTAAAACTATAGTAACATAGCTTTTGTTAGACAAAGAGCATTCATCTATATTTATGCACAAATGCTGTAGTGTAACATGATTAGCTAAGCAATAAGCTATAGATGAGCTGAGCACTGTAATGCGATTGGTTAAGCCAGGGCTGATAACTCCCTCAGAGAAAGTGAATCTTGCATAGAAATGAGAAGGTTTTAAAAATCCCTGTTTTGGAGAAATAAAGTGGAGAATTCTTTATATACACACAACTGTCTGCACATGTATTGATTTCTCTCCAGTGGCCACTGTAAGATAATTGAATTTGGGGGTCACTGTCTGAACTCTGCTGGAGCCCGTATGAGGTTCCAGATTCCACAAGAGTAAACTGTACTGTATTTTATAAATCGTTACCAAAAACCTTCACAAACACAGCTGGAGGCTTCCAAAATGTGCACTGTTTTGGGAGCTTGACAATGTTGCATCTTCATAAGATGGTGCTGTACAGGGTGTGCTGTGAATACTGGTATATGGTTTCTAGCACAGGCAAGTGGAGAAGATTCCTTCTAGGGGAACTCTTTTTATAAATGATGGTTGAAATTAAAATGTAACTTTTATTTATACATACCCTTAAAATATAGAATAGAATGGCAACATGTGCCTCTATTGCAAATTGTAGAACTTCAGTAAACAAGGTTATTCACTTAGTTTCACCTCCATATATCATAGGTGACTGTATTTACCTGATAAGACTTGCTTAACACTTCAAAATTAAGCATTTATTTGTTGTATATACAGCAAGGATTACCTCTGGTCACAGGTAGGTGGCAGTATTACCCTGGGATATGTAGTGCAATTGTCACCCAATGACATATTACAGTATACTTATGTTACCTTGTTCTATTGGCATACATCCATCAGAAATATATGTATACTAGCTGAATTACCAGGTGTTACCTGGGTTTAAATCTACAAATTATTAAGTTTTTTTATGTGATGTCATCAAATCCATCCAGTGGAAGGACCAGAATGGGCTCCCTGGGTCAAACATTTGGTTAGCGCACTACGCCGTGAGGTCCGACCAGGACCCCAACCACTCCATTAGGCATCCCAGACCAATTGCCCTCTGCAAAGTTTTTATCCAAATCCATCAATAGGCTCCCCAGGTCAAATTTCTGCCCAGTGTACACCAATGGGAGGTCCGACCAGGATCTTAACCCCCTAGTATGCCTTCTGTGATCCAATGTTACCACCCTGATGTTTTCATCCAAATCCATCCATTGGAAGGCTCAGAAAAAGCTCCCTGGGTCAAAGTTCTACCCTAAAAAATGTCCAGGATCCAACTGGACCACCTCACATTGGTTTCGTTCCAATCAGTGCAGGGGTGTCCGAATGCATAACCAGACAGACAAACAAACAGACCAATTTTTCTTTTATCTAGTTATAGTAGATGTACCTAGCAGCATGAGTTGCTGAGTCATATTATGCCTAAAGAAATCAGCACACAAAGGTATGAAATGGTTCTCTGGTTCAGTCTATTGTACAATAGGGATGTAGTCAGGAAGCTGGCGGTCGAAATGCCGACCGCTTGCTTCCCGACAGTGAAATCTCGGTATAGGACTAATGATACCAATGCCTATAATTAGCCCCATGCCGAAATCCTGATGCTCGGCATACTGAACGTAGGTAAGTTGGGGGAATGGAGCTGATAGCCGCTGGGGGGGAGGGTTAGGGTTAGGCTAGGGAAAGGTGGGGTTAGCATCAGGCACCAATGGGGGGAGTTTAGGTTTAGGCACTCCCTGGAAGGGTTAGGTTTAGTGTGCGGGGATGAGGGGTTAGATTTAGACACCCCTGGGGGGAGGTTAGGGGGGGAGAGAGGGGAGGGTTGGGGGTCTTACTCACCTCAGTCAGGATTTTCATGTGCCGGCCTTTCAGCGTCGGTATTTCTTCCGCTGGGCTTAGGTCCGGCGGTAATTCATACCGATTCCATACAATATTTATCACTACTTGCAGAGAAAACAGTAACAGCCAGCATAGGTTTTTCATGTCTTATCATGCACAGTTAATATTATATCACAATAGCTTTTATAATAGCACCATCAGCAGAATGCCTTTCAGAGTGATATTTTACCAAAAAAGTCAATAAACCAAATATAGAAATAGTTCTCTTATTCAGTCTATTTTACAATATATATCATTAATTGCAAGGAGAATAGCAGCAATAAGCGTAACCTTGAATGTAATATCATGCACAGATAATTATTATATTATAATGATTGCTTTATATAGCACAATCAGCATGTGTATTACTGCACAGATTATATGGCAACTGTGATAGAAGTAGTAAGGTTCCTCTCTGCTTCAGCTGTCCCCCATTGTACTAAGTATTGAATGAGTGATGAGAGAGCAGGGGGTTTAGTGTCTATAGAATGGATCATTACAGATATACGTGTGCCATGGACAGGTTTGTGTAATAAATGAATGCAATACAATTAATTACAAAAGCTGGCAGCACTGCCCACACCATAAACACAAGCGCCAGCAGCTTCTGGCATCCTGCACATTATTATACTGTAATACACATGTCCTCAGATTTTATATCACAGCATTCAGGGCTGAGAATCTACATCCAATTGCTGCCATCAGTTACCGTTAACCTAACCCCCCTGCTTCCACTTACCTCAGTGATCCGGTGAGCTCCTCTGTGACCCCAGTCAGCTGATGCATGCTGTAAACTGATATATTGGTTTACATTACACAGCAGATGACTAGGGTCACAGAGCAGGAGCCTGTGATCAGCAGACCGGAGTCAGAGGGGGCTGACCATATCACAGATCACTGGTCCCTGGATGCAGGTAAGTGTTATTATTTTTTCTTTAACTATTTTGTTTTTACAGTGAACAGCCAGTGGTCTACTTAGACACACATGCCTGATGACAGGTGCCAGCTCCCGACTCTGTCCTGTCTGTCAGAGCAGAGCTGCACTAGGTGAAATGGGGGAAAACCATAATAATGCCATCTCTAGGTGGGGGTATAATCGCAGGGCTTCCCCCCGTTATTTTTTAACAATTAGATTTTAGTAAATTAGAGCACATCACATTCCCCATTACAAGTATGGGAAATGTGATCTATTTACTAAAAAAAAATGAGCTTGGAGGAGAAATTTTCAACTTCTCCTCCAATTGCCCATTAATATATTTAGGCATACCTCCCAACATTTGAGGAGCTCCACTTGGGACAATTGCGATCCTTGCAATAATGCAAATGCTGCAGGAGGTGTATGACAGCCCCTATATGACACCCCCTGCTGCTTTTGCTATCCCAGTATTGTGGCGGAGGTCGCAGGCTGGAATCACCATCAAAATTATTGGTGGTCGATGGTTGCGATGGTGGATGGCGCCAGGCGGCCGGACAAACCTTAGCTTACTCAGGCTGGCCAGCTTGCGAGCCCAGAAGACTGCGTACGTCCAGGCAGTCTCTGGGCTGGTCCCTCCTGGAAAACGGGGCGGACACGCCCCATTTCCAGGAATGCCGGCCGCAACTGCATTGCCCCTTAAATGCCTCTGCCTGTCAATCAGGCAGAGGCATTCAAGGACTTGAGTGCGATTGAGCAGGACCCATTCTGCACACTCGCAGAATGGGTCCTGCGCATGCGCAGATTCCTGATAATCGGAAATCAAGCCCTGTGAGCAGCACGTATTCTACCTAAATGGAATCAGTTGTCTGTTTGAATTGTTTTTGCAATATAATCTGTCGAAGTTTGCAATGTACAAGCTTTGTGAATTTATCGGTATTATTAGCATTCTGAAAATGTATTACAAAGGGTACTGTACGGGTTTAATTTTACTTTTTATATTCAGAATATGATGATGACAATGTTTATTTATCATTATTTTTACACATTTATTTCTATAGTGAACTCATATTCCATTGCACTTTTCGATTGGCAACAAACACAGTATTACAATGAAGCTGAGTATTAACGGACAGACAGAGAGGTGAGAGGGATCTGCTTGCAAGATTAATATCTATAGCCAAATTGCAATTGTTAAAAAAGTACTTAGTGGGCCATATGATCCAGTCACAGCAATGCTGGTCTGGAGTCAGAAGTTGGTTTGCGTTTTTGTTTCCTGTGAACTGTGTATAGGGTTTTTAATTGGGTAGAACAGTTATCAACTCCAGTCCCAACAGCCAGGGATGCCGAGGGGGGGTGGAGTGGGTACTAATTAACCGGGCCTGGGCTTGCTGGAGGGGCCCGGCGCTGCCCCCCCTTCCTCTTACCTCACAGCAACCCAGCTGCAGCAGTCTGCTATGCCTGTGGGGGGGAGTAATCACAATGATCGCGTGGCTAACCCCCTGGCTATGCGCTGGGCTAAGGGGCTCAGAGCGCCTTTCTCCCCAGCATGCAAAAATTATTTTCTTTTATCCTTGGGTGCATGGCTACACCTCCCACGATTAGGCCATGCCCCCTCCCTCTCCCTGGGCCCGATATGGCTCACAATGCCCCTGCCAACAGGTCATGTTTTGTGGATTTCTTTAATCATGCACAGGCAAGTTTAGATCTATTTTGCCGGGTCATTATTTATTTATTCCCACTGCTTCCACAGACAGAACACCTTGAAACATGACCTGTTGGAGGTACTTAAGGGCTGGAATTGAGAATCAGTGGGTTAGAATAATTGTGCGCTGACCCCCGTTTTTTGGTGTTGGATCTGGATTTATTTTATTATTATTATTATAAAAAGTTTTTAAAAACAGCTAAAATCGTGTACTTTTTGCAATCCAAAACACGAATTCCGAACCACTGGAATATAAGAACCGCAACTTGTATATATCTGGATGTCCTCAGTGGTATAGAACTGCGAATCGGTTCTGTCCAGATTCACGAAATTCGCGTGGATTCAGATTTCTGAAGAACGGATCCGCACATCTCTAATAATTTATGAAAGTTATAGTAAGTTGGTAGTTCAGGAATTTAGTAAGTCTCCTGAAGAGGTGAGTTTCCAATGGATGCTCTAAGGTTCAAAGGAAAGTCTTGTTGTGTGAGGGAGGGCATTCCACAGAGCCTGGAAAACACCCTGTAATCAAAAATGGTAACCGGTAATGAGATGACAGGTAATGGATGACAGATGCAGATTGTTCATTAAATCATGCATTGTGTACCGGCAATCATGCACTGTCCAGGGTGAAGGCAAATCGCCCTGAACAATGATGATTTGCCGGTCATTCAGGTGTGTACCCACCCTTACAGTCTGATGGTTCTGTGGTTGAAGCGCCATTTGGAGTGACCAACTTTACCTTGTGAAATTCGGATGTTATTGCAGAGTATCTTTCAATGAAACCCAGTTCCAGCACAACCAACCCAAGGATGTGGTTTTTGTCCCTCGTCAAAGGACCAGAAGATGTTATATACTGTATATACTGTTAAACGCCTATGTGCTTGGATCACTGTGCAATATTGTGTTTTGACTGTCTGTGATTTTTTACTATTACCTCTCTGTGGATAATAGTTTTTTAAACAGTGGTGTAACTTCATCCCAGGTTCCTGGAGGCAAGATAAATGTTGGTACCCCCCCAAAAAAAAAAAAAAAATTACCCTCCCCCCATCACATATGCCAGACCCAGCTGCCGCCGCCCCCCTATGCAGTTCCCCCAGTAGTGGTCCCCCTGTGCAGTACCCTCTGTAGAAGTCCCCTTATGCAGTGTCTGCCTATGTAGTGCCCTCTAGTAATGGTCCCCCTATGCAGTGCCCCTGGTAGTAAGGGCCCCTGTAGTGCCCCCAGTTGTAATGCCCTTGAAGTGCCCCCAGTAGTAATGCTCCCTGCAGTACCCCAGTAGTAATGCCCCTTGAAGTGCCCCCAGTAGTTAGGGCCCCTGTAGTGCCCCCAGTTGAAGTGCTCCCAATAGTGCCCCCAGTAGTATGGCCCCTGTAGTGCCCCCAGTAGTAAGCCCCCTGTAATGCCCCCAGTAGTAAGCCCCTGTAGTGATCCCAGTAGTAAGCCCCCTGTAATGCCCCCAGTAGTAAGCCCCCGTAGTGACCCCAGTAATGCTCCCTGTAGTAAACCCCAGTAGTGCCCCCTGTAGTAAAGCCCCAGTAGTGCCCCCTGTAGTAATGCCCCAGTAATGCTCCCTGTAGTGCCAGAAATGCCCCCCAGTAGTGCCCCCTGTAGTAATTCCCCCAGTAATGCCCCCTGTAGTAAGCCCCAGTAGTGCACCCTTTAGTAATGCCCCTTATAGTAATGCCCCAAAGTAATGCCTCCCAGTAGTAAGCCCCTGTAGTGCCCCCAGTAATGCCCCAGTAGTGCCCCCAGTAATGCCCCCTGTAGTAAGCCCCCATAGAGCCCTCTGTAGTAAGCCCCCAGTAGTAAGCCCCAGTATTGCCCCCAGTAATGCCCCTAGTAGTGCCCCCTGTAGTAAGTGCCTGTAGTGCCCCCTGTAGTAAGCCCCAGTAGTGCCCCCAGTAATGCCCCAGTAGTGCCCCCAGTAATGCCCCCTGTAGTAAGCCCCAGTAGTGCCCCCTCTAGTAAGTCCCTGTAGTGCCCCCTGTAGTAAGCCCCCTGTAGTAAGCCACAGTAGTGCCCCCAGTAATGCCCCAGTAGTGCCCCCAGTAATGCCCCCTGTAGTAAGCCCCAGTAGTGCCCCCAGTTGTGCCCCCTCTAGTAAGTCCCAGTAGTGCCCCCTGTAGTAAGTCCCCTGTAGTAAGCCTCAGTAGTGCCCCCAGTAATGCCTCCTGTAGATAGCCCCAGTAGTGCCCCCTGTAGTGCCCCCAGTAATTCCCCCAGTAATGCTGCCTGCAGTAAGCCCCAGTAGTGCCCCCAGTAATGCCCCTTGTAGTAAGCCCCAGTAGTGCCCCAAGTAATGCCCTCTGTAGTAAGCCCCAGTAGTGCCCCCAGTAGTAAGTCCCCTGTAGTAAGCCCCAGTAGTGCCCCCAGTAATGCCCCCTGTAGTAATGCCAGGTGTGCCCCCTGTAGTAAGCCTCAATAGTGACCCCTGTAGTGAGCACCCACCCGTGCGTGCACACACACACACACACAAAAAAAAAACAATACTTACCTTGAACCCCGCTCCAGTGCTGCTGCTGTTCGTCCCTGGCGACCGCTCCTCAGAACTATGATAGTGACGTCATGACATCACTCCCATAGTGCATTGCGGGACCCGGCAGCCAGAGCACAGGAGTGAGCTCCAGCTGCCGATGGCGCCGCTGGGGGAAGATAAGAGCCGGGCGTCCGCTGGTAACACACTCAGCGGGCGTCTGGCATATGGAGTGTGCAGGGGGTGCACCACACCCCCTACACCGCCCGTAGTTATGCCAATGGAGGTGGAGCACTGATCAGTGGTGCTCCTTCCCCATGCAGTGCCCGGAATGGCCTAAGGACAATGGAGCCAGGTGCGCCCTTCAGGGCTGGCACCCGGCGGCAAATGACTACATTGTCTCCGGGAGTTCCACCACTGGTTCTAAAACATGTGTACATTATTAGAATAAGGGCCGTATTCAAATAGGAGTGAAAACTCCGTTGACGGACTTTTCGCAGTCATCGGAGGTTCTGCCGGCGAAAAGTTATCGCGCGTGTCCCCGCGTATCCCCATATTCAATTGCAAATGTGCAAAAACGGGCTCTGGTGAATTCAAAATTGGCAAAAAGTCCTGAAGTTTTTGGGGAAATCAGCTTGACACCCCCATAAAGAAAATTGAATACGGGGATAAATGAAATTGGCGAAAATGACGTCATCGGCAAAACTTTTTCGCAAAACTGGACTTTTCGTTCCTAATTGAATACAGCCCATAATATTCATTGATTAGTGTCTGAATAGTATGCGTCAAAACAGTTGGGTCACTCAGACCCATGGTTAGGGATAACATTATTTTATTTTAAAGGTTACTGTTCCAAGATTAAAATGCTCTCCATCCTTACATAAAATAGCCACACAGTGCATGCAAAATCTTCACAGCAGAATCTTTGACCACCAGTGTCTAAAAACCCAATTAGTGCATAAACAAAGGATATTTTGATGTTGATGAAATACAGATGTAGCCACACTCATCATTGCCGCGATGCAACTAGTGTGCCCGTGACTATGGCATGTGCATGCGTATGCACACGCAAGTCGTAAACTACAATAGAGAGACGCCAGCTGCGACGAGTGCTGTGCCGCAATGTGTGTGCCCGTGCGGATGCATCGTGGCATCAATGAGCTCGGCTAGATCTGTAGAACATTTATATAATCAGAAAACTGTGCTTACCTTCCATCCTTAGGTTCAGATATATCTCATAGGAGGAAATGGAGAAGAAGGGAAAATAAGTATTTCGTGCACTCAGGAACCAAGAGTGAATCAATTTACTTAAAAATTTACTTTTATTAGAGTGTTTGCTAAACTAGTTCAATTAATTATATCGAATGTGACAAGCGGGCAACATAGACACAGCTGAACAGCCGACATAAGTAGCATGCAGCAGTTGACATCATCACCAGAAACTGCGATCGCCACACACGTGGAAGCAAAAAGCTGGCCAGGGGAGAACTGCGCTATCAGTGTGAAGAACCCAGACTAAGTAGGGTAAGGTATAGGGACAGTTCCAGCCATACCGCTGATTCAACCTGGCCACGTCCCGCAATTTTCAAAAGAGCAAAAACATTAATGTGCTGTATCATTTCTACTCTCATTCTAACTGTAAATCTTCTATATATCCCAACCCTAATCCTATCCCAACCCCATCTTTAAAAAAAAAATATTCTTTGTAAAACTTTTTTTTTTATTTTTTTTTACCTTTTTAGTTATTTTAATTGACACATATTAGCGCTCAATCTTTCGTTCATAGTTCAAGTAATTAATTTAATAATATATACCGCATATGAGAAATAAGCAAAATAAAAACAAGATAGACAGTGCTCAGAAAAATAAAGAATGTGTTTTAAAAACAGGTTCTCTTCTGTGTTTTATTTGTGCATTACTTGAATATATTTAATTATTGTCTTCATACACTCTAAAATTAGAATAGATCAATTGCATCCAAATATTTTGAATATAAATAGTAATGGTCACTTATTAGAATTGATATAGGTGTTTGGGTACATGTAGTGTATTCAATTTTATACCCCCATAGATTGTGCTCTAGTTTCTTAATATAGTAATTTTTATAATAACCACTTGTAGACCTTGAATAAATATTTCACCCACAAGGACTTATTGCACACGTCTACTGATTATTTGTTCCCTCTATAGTGATATTGATCACCAGGTATAATTAGCAGATTTCACTGCAAAAAAGTATAATAAATCTTTTCCGGAAAAAGGAATCAGTGTTAAGAGACTGCTGTACATTCAGCTAATTGAATTAGCAGTTGAAAATATAGCATATGACTTGCTGCTTAATTTTAGATGATTTTAGTAATCCATGTAGCATTGCAGGGCTCTAGCATCTAGTATGCTGCCCAAGAACGGCTTATTATTGTAGAATAAACTATGTAGGTGTATTGGTATTACTGCACTACATATATTTAATTAACAGTTTTATTCTACCAACAGTGGTTTAGTTACATATCTTTACATGTTGTCCTCAGGGTATAATTACTGTAGCATTTATACCCCTTTCAGACTTGTCGAGAATCCTGGGAATTTGGCCTGCCTCAGCCAAATTCCCGGGTAGCCGCGTCTGTCTGAAAGGTACCTACCCGGGAACACGTTCCCGGGTAGCCGCCCCTGCAATCGACCAGGGTTTTTCCCGGGACTTAAGTCCCGGGAAATTACCCTGCACTTGAGTGAATGGTGCTACCCGGGAATTTACTCCCGGGCTTCACCAAAATGCTCCTGATTGGCTAGGACGCGGCTGCCTGTTGATGAGATCATCAGCAGCAGCCGGACAGTGGTGGGCAGACGCCATAGACGCACATATAGCACTAAAAAGGCAGTGCAGTGCAACAAGGCAGATTTAGGTGCCGCAACAGCTGCAGAGAGACCCTCAACACTATGAGGTGACAGAGGAGAGAGTGCAGTACTAGGTGGTTGGAGAGTGCTGCCAGGTGTGTAACATTACTGTTTTATTACCTTATTAAAAGAGCTTGTTTCTATTAATATATATGACATACATTTTAAAATACTGAAATACATTATTAATACACCGTACAAGAGATTTATTTTTTAAACATTTGCTTATTTATTTATTATCTGAATTTTCTGGGTTTTCTTTAGCGCGGTAATCTTTCTTTTTTTCTGTGTACAGGTGGATGCTGATCATGGCACATTGGAAGGACGAGGAGGTCCGTGAGCTCTTACATGTGAGGGGAGAGGAGGAAATAAAAGCTCAAATCACAGGCACTGCTAAGGATGCCATGATCTATTGCAACATTGCCAAAATCCTGGCCAACCGTGGTATTGTGAAGACACAGCAGCAAGTCCTTAATAAGCTAAAGAGCCTAAAGAAACAATACACAAAGGTCCATGACCACAATCGTAATCGCAGTGGTGTGGGAAGGATGGAGTGGCCCTTACACGATTTATGCACTTCGGCTTTTGGGCATATAGCACTATGCAACCCCATTGCTCTATCTTCTTCAAGTGATGCTGGCACACTGTCTGCAACAACGACATGCACGCCTTCAACAACTCCTGAGAGCATCCAGCCGAGCCCGGCATTATCGCAGGTCCTATTTGATGACGCAGAAGAGGACTTATCTAATACCATCATCATTGAACCAAGCACTGGCACAGATGTGATCTCTCCAACGCAAAGGCAAGATTCTGAGTCCGAGCCACAGACCGAGGGAGACAAGCCTACCCTACGCGGTAACAGTAAGTTTAATTCAAATAACTTACGTTCTGCTGCATTAATCTATGTAATGTTGTAGTTCAATTTCTAGTATATAGTAGAAACCATATGGTTTGTGCGTTTATCTTGTAGTGGAGGATGGGCACCGCATGCAAAGAGACGTGCTGCTTTTTGAATTGGGACCATTTATTGTTTTGTATTTCAAATATTTTTTACATGATCTGCTCAATGTTTTCTCTCTTTTACTTTCAGTTTTCACAGTGACAACACGTAAAAAGAAGAAGAGCAAAATTGATGTTGCTATCAAAGCCATGACAAATATTCTTTGTGAACAACTACGCGTCCTAGATTCGGAATGGCAGACACAAGAGGATGCCAGACTGCCCCGGTTTATGGCCAATGAGAGAGAAATGCAGAGTCATTTGCTAAAGGAAATGATGGCTATGCAGGAAAGGCTTAGTCGCGATAACCGCAAATTTTTGTTCCACCACCCGCCCATTTTGGGCACCAAGCTAATTATCCAAACCTATTTGGGGAACCATCCCAGTATGTGGAACAACCTCAGTCTCCCACCTCATTTGAGCATACATCGCAGTATGACCAGCACGCTAATTTCCCCACAGCATTTGGGCAAACTACATACAAGTATGCTCAACAACAAGCAAAGCCCCCCCCAGCATTTGGGCACACATCCCAGAATGCGCAACAAGTAAAGTCCCCCCCAGCATTTGGCAAAACATCCCAGTATGCGCAACAAGTAAAGTCCCCCACAGCATTTGGGCACACATCCCAGTATGCGCAACAAGTAAAGTCCCCCACAGCATTTGGCAAAACATCCCAGTATGCACAACAAGTAAAGTCCCCCACAGCATTTGGGCACACATCCCAATATGCACAACAAGTAAAGTCCCCCACAGCATTTGGGCCGACTACATCCCATATATCCAAGCATCCGCAAACACCTCAGTCATCCTCAACATTTACAGATAATACATTAGATAATGTACTCGAAGGTCAATTTAAAGATACTTTGCCAGCTAATACTCTGTCACAGGAACTTACTCCTGTCAAAAACCCAGAGTTTACAGTTTACCGAAATATTTAACTCTGGTAATTAAATATACAGTATCTAGTGATGTTAACTAGACATATCCGTATCATGATGTTGAAAATGTTATGGTTACTGCTTGTCGTTTTTTTGTTTTAATGCCTCACAGCTATATGCGCACTTAACATTGTTCTCATTGTCTACGCTTCGACAATATCAATCCATACATACAGATGGAGTACTTTGGGTTCGGAAGTAAATGTGCACTTTTATTTATTTTTATACTATTGTTTGGTTTTGAATTGTGTTGTATTTTGTGCAACATTATTTCCTATGTAAGAAATATGAAAATGCTTTCAAACTTCGTATGCAACTTAAACAAAAGGCCTTTATTAAAATAAAAGATTTTTTGAACAATTCAAAAATTAAGTTTTTGTATTTATTACAATAACATAGAATTAATGTTTTTTGAAATGGTGGTTCTAATCAATTCTATGTCATTGGTTCGATAAGCAAGTGAGGTTGATGAAAGGGTAGAAGGATCACTCCCAACAGGCTCCTCCACGATGTCCCTCTCTGGCAGGTATTCTTCTCGTTGTATCTCACAGATGTTATGCAAGATACAGCATGCCGCTACAACATCAGTAATCAGCCGAATGTCCACATCGTTTCATTTTAACAAGCAGCACCAACGACCCTTCAGTCTCCCGAATGCATTTTCGACAACCATTCTAGCTGAACTGAGGGTATGGGTGTAGGCGATCTGCTCGTACGAAAGCACAACCTGTTGGCTGTACCCTTTCATCAACCACCTCCGTAGTGGATACGCAGCATCCCCAATGATGTGGACTAGTATCTCCACTCCATCCACAAGCTTGGACTTCTGCAAATAGAAACAAATATTACAGTTATTATTAAAGGCTTTACAGGTAACAGTGTTTTATGCAGATAAGGTATATCAGAGCAAATTGCAGGTGACATCCCAAAAATCATGTTTTGGTTTGGTATGGAAGATAATACATATCAGTTTTGCAATAAAAAGCATGACGTAAATGTGTGTATAGTTACATCACGAGGAAACAGCCAACCATTCTGCCTCTCCTCCGCAATCTTGTAGAGATCAGATTTGGCCAGAACATGAGCGTCATGAGCACGACCAGGCCAGCCAATGAAGACATCAGTGAAGCTGTGAGAGCAAGATAATATCCAGTTAAAACTAGACATATAGACCATGTGAAGTAGAATCTGATTGGTTGCTAGGCCCAACATCTCCACTTCAAATAACCCTCACTTTATTAAATATACCCCTAACTTTTAAATACACTACAATATATACATTCATTTATTTCTGATAGAAAGCGTATATAAGATCCGGTTACAACTTTACATATAAACTTTTTAAACACACAACATTTTAGATACTTTACTTTGCATGCAGGTCACAATATATATCTAATTAAAAGTAATAAATGTGGCTTACCAATACCGATGGTCAACAACGGCTTGCAGAATGATGGAATGCCATCCCTTTCTGGTATAGTACTCTGCTGGGCTGTCTGTGGGAGCACACTGTGGGTAACCGCGGCACTAGAAACCCGGACATTGTCTCATCCAGTCGCTGCCCATGGGGTAGGGCAATTAACCGGTGGTACAAGGTATCCAGGATGGCCTGGGTCACTTCATGCACCAAAACACAAACCGTGGAGATGCCTACACCAAACAAGCAGGATATTGTGCGGTACTCGAAAGGGGTAGCATACCACCACAAGACGATCGCAAGTTTCCTGCTCGGGGTAATGGGCTGTCTCCATCGAGTGGGGTAATGGGCTGTCTCCATCGAGTAGTGTGCCTGGTAAGTGATGGGGTCAGGAGTTCCAGGATGTAATTAAAGGTGCCTTGTGACATCCTAAAATTTGCAATCCATTGGTTCTCTGTAAACCCCTGAACCGTAGCCCAGAAAGCCTCTCCATGTTGTTGATCTCGAGACCATATTGTGTGAGATGACCCTCCAGTCACTCTCAATATGGATGAGATGCTGGACATTACCAAGGCTCTCCTCCGGCATAGGTAATGTCGGCGCTTGGATGCCCTCTCCACCACAAAATGCTCCCTTCTTCTCAGGATCTCACACTGTACGATTATGGACAGTGTGAGCAGCTTCAGCCATGCCTCAGTTGCTGTGTAGCACACCAAATCCACCAGACAATAGAAGGTCTCCATGCTACACAGATGCTTGGAAATACAGCAATGCCTTATAGGTGCCCCTCCCAGTCCCCTTATACCAAACCCCCACCTTTGCATGACCTCATTAATGTGTGCCAGCATAACGTCCACTTAAAATGACAAAACTGTGATTTTCTGTGTAAAACTCTGAAAAACCCTGCTCTTGTCATAAAGGGGTCTACCCGGGAATTTCCCGGGTAGACGTTGTAGTGTGAAAGGGGGGTCTTGACCAAATACCCGGGAATTTCCACAGGAGAAATACCCGGGTCTGAGCAGGAAATTTCCCGGGTCGTATGTCTGAAAGGGGTATTAGTGTGCTGCCCAAGAACAGCTTATTATTGACACTAGGAGCATACAAAGAACTACGTAGGTGTATTTATATTACTGCACATCATATATTTAATTAGCAGTTTTGTTCTACACACAGTAGTTTAGATCACATATCTTTGGATGTTGTACTCAGGGGATAATTAGCAGAATCTTACTGTAACAATATAGTTAATCCTTAAACCACTTGCCTGGCGCAGTCGTATCAGATATGACCATACCAGACTGGGCTTTACATGCTATGGTCGTATCTGATACGACCAGTCAAAATTCTCACAGTGCGGCTGCGGGAAGCTGATCTTCCCGCAGCCGCCTATGTAAGAGGGACCTGCAGGTCCCACTGCATCACTTGATACTACTCCTGTGTGCCCCGATCACTGTGGCCAGCAGTGATCGGGCAGCGGGCGTGAACCCCTCCCTGCGCGGCTGCCCTGCTGTGTCCCCGGCCTGGGCAGCCAGCGGGACCGCCATCTACTTGTTCTCAGCATGGCTTTGACTAATAGAAGCAGCAGCGGCGGCTTGTTCGCCGCTGCTGCTGCTCTGTTTCCGGGGAGCCGGCGGCTCTCCCACCCCTTCCATCACCGGCGCTGGCTGCCTGTGACATCAGAGCTACAGAAGCAGCAGCTGCGGCTCCATGTCAGCCGCAGCTGCTGCTCTGTCCCCGGGGAGCCGGCAGCTGAATCACCTTTAACAAAACAACAGAAGCAGCAGCCGCATCATCAGCGGCTACTACTCTGTCCCCAAACCGCAGCAGCACATTCACTCCCGGCAGCAGCCCACTCACTCCTCCCCCGGCCAATTACCTAGTTCCCTGTCCCCGGCCCTTCCTTCTAGCTGCATCTCCGCCCCTGTCCCGATCATTGCTGGGCACAGTGATCGGGCTTTGTAAATACAAAAAGAAAATCACTATATAAAATCACACTGTATATATATATATATATATATATGTATATATATATATATATATATATACTATATGTTTGTGTGTTTATATATATATATATGTATATATATACTGTAGGTGTGTATATATATATACACACACACATGCGTGTGTGTACATGTGTATATATAAATATATATATATATATATATATATATGTAAATACAAATATGTGATATATACACATGTGTAATATATTCACATGTAATATATACACATGAATATATACATATACTGTATGTGTATATATATATATATATATAGTATATAGATTGCGTGTGCAACCCCCCAACCTATGATAAGGAAACATCGGCTGATGGGCTCAAACAATCAATTGTTTCTATCGATGGTTGAACCCATCGGCCATCAAAGGTACAGCTGTCAATGGCCACCACTTCAGTATACCATAAAAATGATTATTTTTATGGTACGTGGTGTTTAAAAAACAAAAATTGCGTTGGAATCGTTTTAAAAAGATGTTCTTGACCTAATTCAATCATAAAAAAACCCAACAATTTTGGAGCGGATTTTGGAAAAAAAATTGTCAGTTAAGTGGTTAAAAAAGAGAATACATAATAAGGTTGGGGTAGGGCACTTAGGGAAGGTTGGGGTTGCGCAATAGGGGAAAGTTAGGGTTAGGCACTAGGGGAAGGTTAGGGTTAGGCACTAGGGGGAGGTTGTGGTTAAGCACTAGGGAAAGGTTAGGGTTAGGCACTAGGGAGTGGTTAGGGTTAGGCTGTGGAAAGAGGGGTTAAGGTTAAACACTAGGGAAATGTTGGGTTTAGGCACTAGGGGAAGGTTGGGGTTAGGCACTAGGGGAAGGTTAGGGTTAGGCACTAGGGGGAGGTTGGCTTTAGGCACTAGGGGGAGGTTGGCTTTAGGCACTAGGAGGTGGTTGGGTTAGGCACTAGGGAAATATTACAGTTAGGCACTAGTGGTGGTTAGGGTTAGGCTGCGGGGAGAGGGGTAAGGGTTAGGTACTCATGTGAGGTTGGGTTAGGCTGCGGGTAGGTTGGGGATAGACATTAGGGAGAGGGATAGGGTTAGGCACTGGGGGGAGGTTAGGGATAAGCACTAGGATGAGGTTAGATTTAGGCACTAGGGGGGTGGGTTAGGCACTAGGGGGTGGATGGGTTTAGGCACTAGGGGATGTTTGGAGTTAGGCATTAGGGGAATATTGGGGTAAGGTGTGGTTACGGTTAAGCTGCAGGGAGAGGGGTAGGGGTTAGGCACTGGGGGAGGTTATGGTTAGGCTGTAGGGGGAGGTTGGGGTTAGGCACTAGGTGAAGGTTGAGGTTAGGCACTAGGGGGATGTTGTGGTTAGGCGCTAGGGGGAGGTTGTGGTCAGGCGCAAGGGGGAGGTTGTGGTCAGGCATTAGGGAAATGCTTTTTACAACTGCCTTACCACCTTTCTTTCCTCCTTTTTCAGTCTGGCTTCCATTCTCTCCACTCCACTGAAACTGCCCTCACAAAAGTCAGCAGTGACCTCCTTGCTGCTAAGTCCAAGGGCCACTACTCTCTACTCATTCTCCTTGACCTCTCTGCTGCTTTTGACACTGTGGACCACCCTCTCCTTATGCAAATCCTTCACTCCCTTGGTCTAAGTGACACTGCCCTCTCCTGGCTATCCTCCTACCTCTCTGACCGATCAGTCTCTATCTCTTCTCATGACTCCTCCCCCACAGCCTCTTGCAGTAAGTGTTCCCCAAGGTCTGTTCTTGGACCTCTCCTTTTCTCACTCTATACATCCTCACTAGGTGAACTCATCAGCTCTTTTGACCTCCAATATCATCTCTATGCTGATGATACTCAGATCTATCTTTCCTCCACTGTCTCTCTGCCATCTCTTTCTGGATGTCCCGGCTATTTCTTAAACTTAATATGTCTAGGACTGAGCTAATCATCTTCCCACCCCCCTACATAACCACACTTCCCACCATTTCTTAATCAATTGATGGAATAACTATCTCATCTAGTACCAAAGTGTGCTGTCTTGGAGTTATCTTGGATTCCTCCCTCTACTTCAAACCACATATCCAGAATCTCTCACAGTCCTGTCGTTTTATCTTAAAAATATTTCCAAGATTAGACCTTTCTCACCCAGGATGCTACTAAAACCCTCATACACTCATTGGTCATCTCCAGATTGGACTACTGTAACCTCAGCCTATCTGGCCTCCCCAACTCCCTTCTCTCTCCTCTCCAGTCTGTCCTAAATGCTGCTGCTCGGCTCATCTTCCTCTCAAAACACTCTGCATCTTCCTCCCCTCTCCTACAAGCTCTCCACTGGCTCCCCTTCCCTTTCAGAACCCAATTTAAGGTGCTCACACTCACTTACAAAGCCCTCAGCCATTCCTCTCCCATTTACATCTCTGATCTCATCTCCCTTCACTCTCCTGTTTGCCCTCTTCATTCAACAAATGTACGCCGCCTCTCATGCCAACTGATTACTTCCTTCCACTCCCGCCTCCAAGATTTTGGCCACACTGCTCCCCACCTTTGGAACTTTCTCCCACTTCCCGTCAGACTCTCCACCTCCTCCATCCTTCAAAATGGGCTCTCAAGACCCACTATTTCATCAAAGCCTTCCAGCTCTCATCTTAACTTGCTGCTACATACTCCTTCCTCCCTGCCTACCACATCTGTGTCACACCTGTTTGTCTGTCCCTCCCCTTTAGAATGTAAGCTCTTATGAGCAGGGAGAAAATAACAATGAAGAGATGGTGCTAACCAATAAACCAGTGTAAATGTATAACAGTAATTATTAATTAAAATTAATTACACACAGTATCGCTGCAGCTATTCAAAATATCAGTGGTATCTGATAGTGGTCAATAGAAGAAACAAATAATGGTGAAGAACAGCGCACGGATACTGGTTGTATAAGAAATACTGCACATAATGACAAATCTGTGAATTTATTAAACTAAGCAAAAATGTTAAAACATGAATAAAATGTGGGTGCATAAGAAATTATTGATAGATTTCTGCAGTCCCTTAAGTGGATCTCTGGCATAAATTCAAAAGACCTTAATATATCTGGTCTACAGTGTGTTATAATGTCCCAAACTTATTAAATCCATACCATCCAAATGCAGCAGTCCTGGTAGTAAATAGAGATGTGGAAATATCCGGTGTGATAAGAATGAATAGCAGCATGAAGAAATGCCAGCAACTATGTGCTGTCCCGCTCTGGGGGTGAAGAAATGAAGAAGGTGGATTCCAGCAGCTCCGTGCTGTCCCGCTCTGGGGGTGAAGAAATGAAGAAGGGGGATTCCAGCAGCTCCGTGCTGTCCCGCTCTGGGGTTGATATGGTGATGAGAATGAATAGCGGCTGCGTGCCCACTCACTTGGATTGCATGAGATATTCCTTTGAGGTATGGGAATTCCTGAAAGCCAAATGAATAGATAATGGCAGATCGCCAAAATAACCAGAGATGAGTGCCTGCCAAGGGTTCTGTGAAGATAGCAGGGGTCCGCCTAACGTCTTTCTCTGTATGCTACAGCTTTGTCAGAGGCTAAATGACCCGGTATATCCCTATGGGTTTAAATACCCTGCAGTAGTAAGTTGATTACTCACAGTTGTGCACTAATTAACATATTAAGATCATCAAATGCATCATGCATCTCGCCCCTGGTATTGAATGATAGCTGTGCAGAAACCAAGAGGCAATATTAGGCTGTGTTCTATTAGCGCCTCGGGTCTGTTTTTCTGTGTTTTTATTGCCTTGTTGTACAGCATCTGGTGCCTGTGAGTTTGTGCCAACATCAGCAAAGCACACAGCATGAGGGTATCATGTCCTTCTGATGTACAGGTTCTGCTGCAAAAGCAAAAGTGACATTACTCTTTGGAGGAATCCCGAATTTTGAGAGTAGGCCACCCACCAGCCCACTGTCTAGTAAAATGGGCAATGATGTAATTATCAGAAATCATGCCCAACCCCCTCTCCACCAACCGGCAATTCACTGTATTGTGTTATGAGTTGATGAGGCTTTATGATGATAAGTGGGCAGCGCTGCTCCCCACAGTAGGGACGGTCATCGGTGGGTTAACTATCGATGGTCATCATAAATGGTACCATCAGTGGTTGACCTCAATGTTATGAAACCATTTCCTGGTGACCATCAATGGTTTCATCCACTGATGGTCATCCTTGCTTTAATACTTGCTGGGCAGTGGGCCAATCAGGAAGTGGTGGTGGGGCTTTGTGAGTCATGCCATGGGGTGGAGCTATGCTCCATGTCCTGGTACAGGACAAAGAAAATAAACATTGCGTCAATCTGTGACATCGATGCCAGAGAACCATTAGACCTCCACCATTGATGGTAAAACAACTCAAACATTAGTGGTTAACCACTGATAATAATTATCCATTGATGGTCGATGGCATCTCTACCCCACAGTGATTAGCTGCATCTCCCCTCCAGGCATTCTACCAAAGGGGAAAAATCTAAAATCATTATATATGCATTACTTTTCAATCTTTTAGAACTGCAGCAAGATTACTTGCTCCATCTTTCTTATTGCGGAACATTTCATTTTGATTATTTTCTTCATTTGACTCATTACAGGTGCAAAAACTACCAGCGGTGCAGCAGGTGCACAGCACCAGGGGCCCTGATGACTAACGGGCACAACACTGCCAAAACCAGCAATGAGTTTTCCCCTTGCCTGACCATTCTGTGCAATATTGGACTGGGCCAGCTCAGGGAGCAGGGTGGGCTATACTGCTGCCTGAGGAACCCACACCTTATGATAGGGAGGCAGGGCAGGCAGCATGTGTGTGCAGCATAATAAAAGATATACATAATAATAAAATATAACACGCAAATATTACAATAAATGTATCATTAAATCAAGAAGAGCTAATAGATCACCTCTGCAGTAAGTGTCCAATAATTATGTCTTGTAAATGACATATAGGGTGATTAATAGTTGTATTTAATGTGATTGTTTTGATACCAATCTCCGGCTACTGGTGGAGAGGAACAACTTCAATTGTAAAAGTCTGTCACTGTTTCAATAGTAAGCTCTTGGGGGACTCTGTGTAGAAATTAGAGATACTGTAAGTGTACTGCAGACTTGACTGCAGATGGAGATGTAGCAAATTGAAAATTAGATGTATAAAGTACCTAGAGCTAATTACATAATTCACATAAATGTCATTTGGACACAAACTTGATGAAAAAATGTATCTGGTCTATAATGCAGTTCAAAATAGAGAAGATCTTAGTGAGTTCATCCACAGACTTCAAAATCATAGGAAGACCACTTACTGCACTGCCATCTCCGCCGACACCAATAACAGTCAATACAAATACAGTAGCTATCTCTAAGATTTTCTAATTGGGAACAGTTGTCAATAGTTACGTACGTAAAGATGGCCAAAAGCATGGCTCACGTAATGGTGAGATCCGGGTGGTCCGAGCCGCTGGTAATATGGCAGTGCATCTTGATGTTCATCCGGAATCTGCTGCACTTTTATTTGATGCAAACAGCTCACCATGTTAAGTCCTGCAAACTGGCCATCAGATAAGTGGTTAGCAGAGGATCACTTTGCCCTTACTGATTGCCACTGACACCACTTTATTTTGGGATAAGAAATGAAGCATCTTATTTTACTTTTGATATTTTTTAATTTTTGTTTCATTATCCTTTATGTTTTAATCATATTAGTTTCATAAATAAAGTCATATAATCATAAGATAGACATTGTAATCTAACTTGTAAATGTACAGTATAAGACTAAAAGTTTTAAGAGATATAATTTATTATGTTTAACCAATGGTACAAAAATCTCTTGGAAAGTGTCAAATGTAACCCAAATGCTGTAAGTCACAATTCATAATAATTGTGCATGCCAAAATTGTGACCAACAGGAAAACACCATAGAAACACCAATAAAATTATAACAATAAAAAAATACATGTATGAAGGAAAAATGTGGATTAATTTGAAATTCAGAAACCTTTAAATCCTATAGAATAATTAAATCCATGGGGTACTAGTGTAGCCAGATCCAGATAGTCTCTCATTTAAACAACAGGATGAATCTATCACCTAGTTTCTTAAGGACCCCATCATTACCTGTATGTTCCCTCCATACATAGCTAAACATGCTGTGAGTCATAACACCTTCATGCATATTTCCTCTATGTTCCAAGAACCTTGTGTTAAGACTCCATGTCTTTATACCTACATACTGTTTTCCACATTTGTGGAAAGTGAAGTAGATTACAAATGTCGAGAAACAATAAGATGTTCCATTACAAATCTCTATCAAAGGGAACATACTTCACACAAATCACCATCACTACTATTATTATTTTTAGAATGCTCAAAAAAAATTAGGGACCAATGTGTTTATAAGGTTTCATGTTTTTTTAAAGACCATTTCAGACCTTCCAGACAAAGTGACAGTCTAATTTCAAGATAGATACATTTTTTTTTGATAATTTTCTTAATCTTATCTGAGCAAACATTAAATTCTGTGCACCAGCAGTGTTCTGTTGTATTCTTGGCACAAGTAGGAACTGGCTACCGATGCTAATAACCTTGAAATTTGATATCTCTAAAATAAGGGATAACCATGTTCAACAAAGATGGTAGTAAGATAATCAGTTTGAAGGCTTTTATCATCTAAACCAGAGGTTCCCAAACATGGTCCTCAAGGTTCCCCAACAGTTCAGGTTGTAGAGATTTCTATGGTTCTGCACATGTGGTTAAATCAAATTGACTGAGATACTAATTAAGTCACCTATGCTCAATCAAGGATATCTCTAACACCTGAACTGTTGGGGAGCTTTGAGGACCGTGTTTGGAAACTTCTGAACTAACCAATCTACAGTATCTTCACTCCTAAATACTGGCCTTTAGGAACCTTGGCCCTCATTCAAAGCCGTTCGTTAACAGCAGTACGCTCGTTGCGTTCCGATGTTGTGACACCGCACATGCGTCGGTGTTACACTGCGCATGTGCGTACGGCAGATTGCGAGTTTTTTTTGTCTCGTTCGTCAAATAGCGTACAGGAAGTGACATGTCAAATGTGATTGACAGAACAGGGCGTTTTTGAGTGTTGACGGGGGAGGAGATGGAAAAACGCAGGCGTGGCGAGGCGTTTTTGGGGCGTACACACATTAACAAATGTGAACGTCAAATGTGTTCGTACCAACTCATACGTCACTGGATGATCCTCTTTCCCTTCAAAATGCTCGCACAGCTTAGGGTCTGGATTACTCGACCACATTGGCGATGGCCTTCTCCTCCGTCCCGGCACTCCACGATGTAGCATCGATTAATCGTGGGTGGTCAGAAAAGCAATTAGTGTTGGATTGAAAATCGGCTTGGTATGTGTTTTGAAATCAGTTTTTTGGGTTAGCACAAAAGCGTACGTAGGTGGAAATCATAACTGCTAATGTCAGGATTACACAATCAATTTGCGTACATTTGTGGGGGTTTATTTTGGGCTCATTTTTTGGTTTTTGGACTATTGTAAAAATAATGTCATCATGTTTAGGTTTTTTGGGCCATTTTGTTTTTGCCAGGTGAATTTGCATCCCTAGGTAAATTTTTAAACGTTCCTTAAAGAGCCCTTTTTTTTCCCCATGTAAAATGTTGTTATTGAACGTTGTTGACTTGTGGGCCCGGATTAAATGTAACCCATTTTGACAATAATGTCAGAAAACAAAGTCGTACATTTTATGTAAATTTATTGCTATCCAAAAAAACATGGGACAACATGAGGAGCCGCAAAGTCTGGCATGTCCGTATCCATGTTGGACACGCCAAACACCTCCACAGCCTGCACACACCCCTGTGCCAGCTCTTCTAAATCATTCAACTCCAATGACACAGGGGTGGGACCCCCACCTGTCCCCCTTGCATGCCTAGCCCTGTCCGCCATTTTTTGTTTCAGGCGATATTTGAAGTCTTGCCATCTGTGGGTGAAAATGGAACCATTATTCTTTTTTTTATTTTGGTTTAGGTTTTAGGGGGGTCAAGTTTTTACTTACCGCCGTTTGACATCCCGGGCTAGACGGACATAATCACCCACCCTATTGACATCCACGGCTACCTCCTCCCACATTCTCCACTTCTGGCTTGCACTCATATTCCTGTCTGCCTGTGGCAGGATGTCCACACACTTCTGAATCAAAACCTCCATCTCCTTTCTTGTGAATTGTGGCTGCCTTTTCTTTTGCCAGCTTTGCCCGGAATACTGGGCCCGGCAGCCTCTTCCATGTCATCCTCCTCACCTATTTGTTTAAATTTTGAGATTTGTCAACTTCACAACTTGCACTATATGATGTTTCTAATTAATCATTGATTCAAAATGCCTGAAATACTTACCGCCAGACTGTTGTCCATTGTTTCCCTGGTCTGTAGCCATGTCTGACCTCTAAACAAGAAATACACCAGAATGTTTGGTTTGGCTCGTGACGTATTTATACATGCGTCCTTATTTTTCGGCCGCATCATTGATTGTGCGTTCCTATGATCCCTCCTTAATTTGTGCGGGAAACTAAACACTATTTATGGCTTGGGGCGTCTCGAGTCGAGGTGGCGTTTTTGGATTGTTGGAGGTTATGTTGGTCGGAGTTGATTGTTGGCGGGTTTTGGAGTTTGCGTTGGTGGAAGTATTTTTTTGTTGATATAATTGCATTTTTTTTTACGTTCGCATTTTTTCTATTGGATTTCTTTTTGGCGTTTCTTGTTTTGGTAAGTTTTTGGAAGTCTAACTTTGGTTCAATTTGTGTCTCCTTCTGTTTCTGAATTTTCTAACGTTTTTTTGGCCTCATTTCATCTCTCTTAGGTTTTTTTTTGGCTCTGCCCCAAAGACCTTTTGATCTGGAATCTTATATATTATCTCTTGGTAAGTTAATTTTTTTAATTGTTTTGTAAATGTTCATGTTTGTCTTTACGCAACTTTGTGTGGCCTTACACTTGTAACCTTTGTTTTTCTTACTCTGAAATGTGTATAAAAATTTTTTTTTGTCGCTGCGTATTTTTTTACTTGTATTCGCGAACTAATTAGCGCATTTTTATCAGTTTCTATTGTGACTTGTATTTGCGAACTAATTAGCGCATTTTTATAAATTTCTATTGTGACTTGTATTTGCGAACTAATTAGCGCATTTTTATCAATTTCTATTGTGACTTGTATTTGTGAACTAATTAGCGCATTTTTATCAATTTCTATTGTGACTTGTATTTGTGAACTAATTAGCGCATTTTTATCAATTTCTATTGTGACTTGTATTTGCGAACTAATTAGCGCATTTTTATCAGTTTCTATTGTGACTTGTATTTGCGAACTAATTAGCGCATTTTTATCAATTTCTATCGTGACTTGTATCTGCGAACTAATTAGCGCATTTTTATCAGTTTCTATTGTGACTTGTATTTGCGAACTTATTAGCGCATTTTGAAATGCTTATTCATCCCGTAAAATTGTTTGTGTTTTGCCTTTAGCATTTGTTGCTTTCATTTGTCCCCAATTTGACGTAGTGTGCGCAATGTCGTTTTGCTCTTTGGGCAAATGTGTGTTTCTCCCCTTTTATGTTGTGTCTTGCACAAAATTTTAAAACAGAAATGCGAGAATAAAATGATGTATTTTTATTTTGTGATTATTTCCAGTTTGCACGTATCATGACAATACCCCGGCATGTAAGCATCAATGGATGGTATCATCAAGCTAAGTTATTTTTTATTTTTTGGGGGGGGTTAAAAAGCCTTACATTCAAATCTTGCCATTTCAGGTTGATCTAGGTCGGGTTGTTCTGGCCATGCTCCCGGAAGCCGACCAACCTCAATCTCATCCCAGGCGTAGGCATCGTAGGCGTGCAAGGCCCCAGATATTTCGAACACATGTCACCCTTTTTGGAATGCCTGATGATGAGGTTTTAAGACGCTACCGTCTTCCTCCCAAAATCATCATAGACACTCTCTCATTAATAGAGAGTGATCTTGAGCGGCAAATTGACAGTCCTACAGCAATACCACCACTTACGCAATTTATGGTGGTGTTACATTTCTGTGCTTCAGGATCATTTCAAACAATGGTGGGAATAGTGGCGGGCATCTCACAATCCTCCTTTTCCTGGATCCTGAGGGCAGTGATGGAGGCACTTTTCAAGCACCTCCATCATTTTATTCAAATGCCTTTGGATATGGGTGCCCTTAGTGTGGCCAAGGCCAATTTTTACCAAATAGCTGGCTTCCCACACATCATAGGAGTTGTGGATGGTACTCACATACCACTTCAGCCTCCAGCACGGCTGGAGGCCATATTTCAAAACCGGAAACACTATCACTCCCTCAATGTAATGGTGGTATGTGATGCCTCCCTCCAGATCCTGTCCCTGAATGCAAAATTACCAGGAAGTGCATATGACTCCTTCGTCATCAGGCAATCAGGGATATGGCACAAATTAAACAACCTACAAGCTGGTGATGCGTGGCTTCTGGGTAAGTGGAGACCTTTAGTACATAACAATGTTAAGCTTCATACAGAGTGATCCTGATGTTGTCTATTCTTTTTCACAGGAGACAGTGGCTACCCTTGCACGCCCTGGCTGCTCACTCCTTATTTGGCTCCCACACCAGGGCCACAAAGTGAGTTTAATGCCGCACTTACAGCCACCAGGCAAGTGGTGGAGCACTGTATCGGCCTTTCAAAAGGCCGATTCAGATGCCTCCACCGCTCTGGTGGCGAGCTCATGTATTTGCCGGATATGGTTTCGAAAATTGTGGTCCTGTGTGGGATATTTCACAACATCACCATAAGGAGTGGTGTCCAAATGCAGCCAGAGGATGCCTTACCTGAAGATGGCCCCCCCGAGGTTGGTCGGAGGTCAGTATGTGGGGGGGCCATAAGCGATGATGTGGTGGCCAGATATTTTAGGTAATTATTGTCAAAACAACAGTGTTTATACCCAATGTTTTACGGTTTGTTTTGAGAACATCTAATTAATTGTTTTTATTTTCTCCATCTTCTGTTTTTTTACATAATCTTTGGCACTCCAACGATGACTACTTCCTGCTACCCTTAAAAAACCTTTATGTGGAAATTTTGGGAATATATTATGCAACCCATATTGCAACGCCATATTTGTGGAATCATGTTGGCATGGTCCTTCGTCAACCAGTTCTTGATTTTTTGTGTGTTTTTTTTCAGTTTTTGGTATGTGTTGTATTTATGATTATCACTGTGTGTTTTGTTTGTGAGTGACCACTTTGATTTTGGAGTTATGTTGTGAATAAATGTCTTGAGAGTGTAATTTTGTACCTTTTTTGGAACGTTACAAGCAAGTGTAACCAGGATCACACACGTTACATTTGCCTAAGGGGTAATGACGCAAGTTGAGCTAAAATGTAATATGTTTTCTGGGTCCAAACCAACACCCAAAGGAATCCTGTACAATCAGTTGGCTTCGTAATATCGGCCTAAGCAGCTTGTACCCCAAATAGGAACCTGTAAAATGTTGTAATATCTAATTTTGACTACAACAAATAAGGGAAAAGAAATTGTTACTGTTAGGTGTTTCTTGTGCCTGTATTCCTTAAAAAAACAACACACAATCTTAGTGACAAAAATTGCAAATCCTTGCTGGAAGAGTCTACTTATGTCAGTGTAAACAATCTCTGATTTTGAAACAACGAATGAGACAGAACGTTAAGTTGAAAATAATAATTTATTTACATTTATAAAAAAAAAAAAAAAAACTAGTCCCTAAGGAGGACCGACATATGGTCAAGGACCACCAGCAGACCGATTATATTTTCCCGCATACGGGCCACACAGCCGGCTAATTCAGCCCTACGCCTCTGTTCCTCTGTGGGTTAGAAAAGTGTGGGGATTAATACATCAATAATGAAACCACATTAAAAAACAAGCCAAAACAAACAAACCAAAAATGAAAATATTTTGAAACAAAACATAATTACACCATTAAAACCCAGCCCCCCAAAATGGTGTAGCCCAAAAATACAAGTCCAAAAAACAGATTCCGACAGGTGTGATATGTGTATGGTGAAATCAACAGTAACAGGTAAAGGCAACCCGAAAACCCCCCAAAAGTCTACCAAAAAACACGCAAAAAGGGAACGATACATGATTACATACAAACAGTTTGTGGCAAAATAAAAACAAAATCAAAAACATACCGTTTGAAAAAACGGCAGCTCCAGATGGCACTCCCTCGTCCTCCTCGGAGGTGCCTCCATTCCCCAACGATCTGGGCGGGGTGATTTCGGAATCCGGGGAGGGGGTAGTTCGAAGAGGGGTGGTTGGAGGAGAGGGGGAATTGGGATGGAGGGGAAGGAGCCCCGAAATATCCGCCACAGGGTCTTGGCAGGCTGGGGAGGAGTGGGAAATAGGGGAATTTGGGGTTGTGGAGGGTTGGCTGGGGGTTGGGGAGAGTGGGCGTGAGCGCCATCTTGGATGACGATGACGCCGTAGTCTTCGCTGTGCCCCTAAAAGATGTGAAACAAATTGTGGTTAGTTTCAACCAAAATCCGAGAAAAACACTATTTTATGACACAAAAAAACAAAAAACATGGCCATGCAGATATGAGTCCAATTAATAAATATGACATACATGAAAACATGCCCATGCAGATATGAGTACAATGAATAAATATGACCTACATGAAAACATGCCCATGCAGATATGAGTACAATGAATAAATATGACATACATGAAAACATGCACATGCAGTTAGGGCCACAAAGATAAACATGAAAACCACAGTCCCTAAAACTTACTTTCAGCGATCTGCATGCTTAAGCATGCCAGCAAGCGGGGCGTCCGCCGTTGCAGGTCCGACCACCTGCGCTCCAGCTGCCCGATCTGGCGGCGTGAGCCAAAGGAGCGCAGGCGGCCCCGTACCTCTGCATATGCGGAACGCTTTTCGCGATTGGTGATGGGTGGAGGCTGGCTGGTGATCCGCCTATCCATCACCTCCGTTAGCACCAGCAGCTCGTACCTGGTGAATGCCGAGGCTCTCATGATGGCAATGGTGTATTTGTTAAAAATCATTTTTAATAAAGAGCCAAAAATAATTTTGATTGGCTAATGTATTTGGGTAATTAACAGGACCAATTCTATTGGTTAGTGTATGAGACATGTGTTCGACAGGGCCAGAAATCTCTTGAGAGTTATGATAGGCTTGATGCAGTGACATGCGTAAGCAAATTTAAATAAAGAAATGAACCCCGGGAAATATGCGGGGAGAAAAACAAATAGAACAATTGTTTAATTGGGGCTAACATGTATTTTGACAAATAAAAGGGAATGTTTAAGCCGTACGTATTCTGTGGGTAAACACAAACACGGACAAGATTAAAGTTTATTGCATTGTGTTAAAAAAAAAAAAAAAACAATTAAGCTAATTGATATATTGATTGCCATGAAACGATTGAGGGAAGTAGGCAGAATAATCGAGCAGTTAATCGAAATCTGACAGTCCAACTTCCGGGTTGTACTTGTGCATGCGTTCCCTTCAAGCCATTTCGGGGATGTACGCTCGCTATTTGGCACGCTCGTTAGTTAGAGGAGGGGTCGTTTGAGTTTGGGGAGGATGTTTGGCTGCGTTCGAAAACACGAGCGAGTGCTTGAATTTACATATTTTTTTACGTACGCCGAACGTACGAACGGCCACTTGCGTCCGGGTCTGAATGAGGGCCCTTGTCCTTTCATTTTAGTTTTGACAACTGGATTAAATCAAATAATTGTTAGTATCTACATCTTTCTAAAAGGCATATGTTGTAATCTTGCCATCAACGACGATAGAGGACGATATCCAGGAATTTAATTTGTGTTGTGCTCAAAGTGATTGTGAATATCAGACCAAAAGAATCCGAGTTTAGATACTGCAAGTAATACATATAAATAAAGTATCCCCATTACACATCGTAAACAGATAATCAATGTATCTGCCATAGAGAAATATAATAGCTAAGGCACCAGTGGAGGTATGTTGTGTGCTATATCTGCTGGTTTGAAAAGCTGCACACCTATCAGGGGTCTGCCAAACCGCCAACAATCTAAACAAAACACAAACAATTGATAGTTGGCGCTAATGTCCCACAGCAGATGATCAATATAAAAATTTATTTAATGAATACACATATACAATATAAATAAATTATCCCTAAGTGGAATTCCTAGAAAGGGAAAGATACAATACTAATAAACATGCAACATACACAATAGTAAATAAATAATAATATGACACATATAAAATATTAAATATCACTCGAACAGCCAGTGGATAGTGATCTCCAATACCCCTATAATATGGAGTGCCAATATTCCTTTCCAAATCAGATGATAAAATCAGATGATAAAAAACTGTGCACAGTGGTATTTCTGCGTGCAATTGTGAATTGATGAACTTCCAAGTGGCTATAGCAATATGTAACAGTCATGCCAAGGACTGACAATAATGGCAACACTTGTATCAAATCACAGTGCACTCGAACTGAACCTCAGGTGAAAGAAGCGCTGATAACAGAGCAGTACTGGAGCATCAGTGTGTATATGGGCTCAACAGTACTCACAATCCTCTTGTGATACTGAAGCAGCCTGGATACTGAAACTTCAATCATTAAAACCACAAGGATTGAATGAAATGATTGATCTTGAATTTATTTAGAAACTATTGGGGGGTTCCCCCTTTTTTTTTTTCTTCTCCTTTTTTTCTTACTTTTGCTCATGTGACTATTTTTGGTTTATTTGTTATTAGAGATGTGGTATTGTTATTAATATTAATATTATTTTTAATGGAGGGAGGGTATTATGGGTAAAATTTTTACCTTTTTACCTTTTCTTAGAACGTATGGTGTACTCTAGCTTCTGCTTTTTTGATCATTGAGGTTGTTCCTCTGTTCCTCATTATGGAATTAGTTAGGTAATATATATATATATATATAACATGTCATGTTCTTGATTATTTTTATTTTTATTATTTTTATATTTATATTATATATTTTTATAATTTTTTGTATTGTAATTATCAATTTATATGTTGTATTGTATTGTATTTTATTAATATGTTTGGGTGAATATGACTATTGAATTCAATCATGCTTATATGCCTATGTTCCCCTTTTTATTAGCAGTATCATTAGATTTGAAGGGAGCAGTAGTGTTTGTCCTAATTGATTATTCAAATTCATCTGAAATCGCTGATTGACAGCCCTATAAGGTTGGGTCATGACTGACCCTGTATACACATCCGCCTCATGAAAAAGCCGCCTAGTGCGGAGAAACGCGTTGAGGGTACGGAGGTGCTTGCCAATGGTGTGACTCCATCCCCCTTTGCCTGTTTCACCTACAAGTCGCCTGCCTGTCTTTTCCCCTATTCAGCAGCAATATCGCTGGTCTTCATACAGCACATTGCTGGGACACACATGTGCGAGGCAGCTGAAATGAGCCACGAGTCCATCAGTGCCGAGAGGTGATCGGTTCCATTCCTATCTCTGGAGGCATTAACTGCAGCCACGGATGCCGCATACTGATTACCGCCTAAGCGGTTCAGAGAGAAGGAGACTCTGTGGGGGTATTGGCTCCGTCTCCCATTTCCGGAGGCACTGTCGGAAGTCACGGAGGCTGCAGACTGATCACCGCCAGAGTGGCTCTTATTACAAGAGGATTGTAAGTACTGTTGAGCCCATATACACACTGATGCTCCAGTACTGCTCTGTTATCAGCGCTTCTTTCACCTGAGGTTCAGTTTGAGTGCACTGTGATTTGATACAAGTGTTGCCATTATTGTCAGTCCGTGGCATGACTGTTACATAGTACTATAGCCACTTGGAAGTTCATCAATTACTCAATTGCACGCAGAACTACCACTGTGCAGTTTTTTATCATCTGATTTTATCATCTGATTTGGAAAGGAATATTGGCACTCCATATTATAGGGGTATTGGAGATCACTATCCACTGGCTGTTTGAGTGATATTTAATATTTTATATGTGTCATATTATTATTTATTTAATATCGTGTATATTGCATGTTTATTAGTATTGTATCATTCCCTTTCTAGGAATTCCATTTAGGGATCATTTATTTATATTGTGTATGAGTATTCATTAAATACATTTTTATATTGATCATCTGCTGTGGGACATTAGCGCCAACTATCAATTGTTTGTGTTTTGTTTAGATTGTTGGCGGTTTGGCAGACCCCTGATAGGTGTGCAGCTTTTCAAACCAGCAGATATAGCACATAACATACCCCCACTGGTGCCTTAGCTATTATATTTGTTTGTGTTTTTCCCTTTTTTGCCTGAGCTCGGTGCTGACAGTGGTTGGTATAGTGTGTATCATGAACTTGACGTGTTATACTGACAGGATGCAAAGAAGACAAGAAATTTTAAGGAATTATGAAACGGCAAGTACAGCAAGGAATTCTAATGCCCATGATGACATTTTTGTGCATTTTAATAAATTGGAGGATCTCCTGAAGTCTAAGGCCAGGCATTGGTGGGACAAAATATCATTACAGAAATATATAGAACATAATAAAATCCTACGTGGCCTCAGAATTCTGAAGACCCTGTCTTTTAATGATGACCCCATGTTATTGGAAAAATGGGACAATATTCTAGACAAGTGCTCTTTGGCTTTAATGCAATTATTAGTTGATTATAGAGATTGTAAACTGAGGTCTGAGGAGGGAGACATTAAACAGATCCAGGGTCACCTTATGAAATATAAGGATGAACCACATTATGAAGATAGGGAATCCCTCACTAATACAAGATTGGAGCAATATGAAAAGGAGATTGTGGAAAGAAAGGAACGTAAATTTAAAAGAGATTTACAAGACTATGATAGAGATAAAGTGAGAACGTATCATAAAACGAGGGAGCCTGCACCTTATAGATTTAATTTTCAGAAGAAAAAGCAAGATTATCATCATAGACGTGATGTAGAGGCCCCATTTAAAAAGTCAGATCATTTTAATATACAAGATCAGATAATACCTCCCTTAAACTCTTTGGGGAGGGGTCATTTAGACCCATCGAGAGGGTCGCAGGATGTGAGACCCAAGACCATCAGGAGAAAGAGTAGTTCTCTGTATACAAAACATCGTTCCCCACTTACATCCAACAAGCGTTTTTTAGAAAGAGAAAAGGCAACAAGAAGGGACGATCCTCCAGAAACCACTCACCAGTTGTTAAAAACAAATCGATATGCAGCATTAGAACAGTCCCCCAAAAGGGTCAGAAATTTAGAGTCAGAGGGAGACGGGGCAAAGGCAGAAAGAAAAAGGCAAAACCGAAGGTTCCAGTAATTCCCAAAGGTGTGTTTAATCATTCCTCTAGGAATCTTACAGAAGAAGAGACTAGAGTGCTATCTAAGGGCCTTAATTTCTCCCCCACCACACAACCAAATTTCTTTGAATTATTTGTGGAATTGAATCACTACATTAGAGGGTTATGTAGGAAAAGGTATTTTGCACAGAAGAAGCTAGCTAAATATGGGACTGTAGGAATTCCTGTTGTATTAGATCAAAGTGACCAAACAGGTATTGACATTTTGAATAGCCTGTTAGCTGAGAATGGGACTGTGAATAATGAGGACACATTACTGTTTGAAATTAATGAACCGTCTGTGTGGAGGTTTAAAAATAAATCACAGTTTTTTCCCGTACAGCATAAGACTAGTGCTATTGATACATTTTACTTTACAACTCTTGATAATTTTCGACAAATATGTGAGAACAAAATACACCCCTGTATGTTTAATTTAAGCATAGGTGAGAGAAAAGCACTTAAATCATATCCATGGACCCCCAAATTACTATAAAGGCTGCGGATAAAGGGGGAGGGGTGGTGGTGCAGGACACTTCTGCTTATGTAAAAGAGGCCCTCAGACAACTGACAGATAAACGATTTTACAACATCTTACCTAGAGATCCAACTAAAGAGTATCAGAGAGAACTGAAGGAATTATTGAGTAATGCTGTCTCTGATGAGGTACTCACAAAGGGAGAATTTGACTTCTTGTATCCCCTCCACCCAATCACTCCCATTTATTATCACCTCCCAAAGATTCACAAAGCACTGCATGATCCACCGGGGAGCCCCATTATTTTGGGTATAGGGGGACTCACATCTAATTGGTCTTTTTATATTGATTTTTTTTTGCAGCCACACGCTGTCTCCCTGAGATCCCACATTCGTGACACCATGCAATTAATCACCCAGATTGAGGGTCTAAAGTGGGAATCCACGTACCGTTTAGTGACGTGTGATGTACAAGCTCTTTATAGCAATATTCCACATAGCACAGGAATTGAAACAGTGGAGATGTTTCTTCTTCATGATAAGGGGATCTCTGGGAGACAGCGGGACTTCATTTTGTCTTCTATTGCATTTATTTTATCTCACAATTCTTTTTTGTTCGATCACATACACTACAGACAGGTCCTCGGTACAGTGATGGGTAGTTGATTTGCACCGAGCTTTGCGAACCTGTATATGGGCCGCCTTGAGCAACATCATACATGGGACAGCCCATATGTTGCGAATATTATCCACTACTGTCGCTATATCGATAACCTGTTTTTTATTTGGGATGGGGATGTGGATTCAGTTAGTAATTTTGTTGATTATCTTAACACTAATTCTTTTAGTTAATTTTTCACGTGCACGCATGATTCACTTAGTATTAATTTTTTAGATGTCACGGTGGAGGTGATACAAGAGTCCTTGAGTGTTTCTTCCTACAAAAAGCCTGTTGATGTACTGTTTGTAATTACATCCCCTTCTCTAGCAATCATAAGAAAAAATGGCTTGAAAATGTTCCTAAAAGCCAGCTATAGCATATCCGCAGGAACTGTACATCGGATTAAGGCCCTCATTCAGAGCCGCTCGCTATTTGCGGTCATTCGTTTTCTAAAAAGGGGTGGCTATTCAAATGAACCGTTCGCACTTTGCGGTCTGTTCACGCCTCTAAGTCTGAAGGAGCGAGCAAAACATGCGAACGTAAATTTGAAAAATACGCCCCCTGGCCGCTCGCACCATACGTTATGTCCGCTATTTATTTGATTAATCGAGTACATCGAACAGCGTCTGAACTGCTCGCTATTCTTGTGGTTGGTTTTTTCAACCACTATTTTGCGAGCAGTTCTAAGTTAAAAAAAACCAAGTGACGTGGTCAATGACGCTGCTGGATTAATTATGCACTACTTTAAAACGCCCGTTTTGACCTTTAAGCACGCCTGCGATCGGATTTCCACTCCCCGTTTTCAAGCACCTTCCCCTGTTACCACCCACATACGCCTCATTCTGTCACTCAAATTAGCAGGCATTCGCTATTTTGCGAGCACATGAATTTCGGCCGCACTGACTGGTTCGCGCATGCGTATAACGATCCGTACGCATGCGCAGTTGGGCAAACATCGTTTGGAGCGAACGAGCTGCCGCTTACGAGTGGCTCTGAATCAGGGCCCAAGTCTTTAAAGTACAGGCTATTGAATTGATTGAAGAATTTAAAACCAAGGGTTACCCATCTGAGGTACTTCATGAAGCCTTGGAATATTCTAATGCATTAGATAGACGCAACATTTTGAGATGTAGACAATCAAAGAAAGGTGGGAACGGTTTAGTCATCACACAGCAAACTCGTGATATTCCTATGGGGCATACAACTACAATTGAGTTGAGTAAAACACGTAACTCTGAGATTAGCAATGGGACTATGCCTGATGCTGTCATTGATGTTGGCATTACTGATAGATCCGTTCCTAAATCGAAGCAGTGGGGTGACCTTGGGTCTGGTCCCACATTTATTTCTAAATATAACATTTCAGCTAACAAAATTACTAACATAATAAAGAAGAATCATAAGTTACTATTTACAGATCCAGTTCTGGCTCAGTGTCTGAAGGAGAAACCGATTGTTGTATTTAGGAAGGTAAGAAACTTGAGAAGTATGCTGGCTCCCGGTTTCTACAATAATCCCCAGAATCAGAAATCTGCAGTTAGACAGAGGACCATCACTGGTATAAACATCTGTGGTTTTTACAGATGTAATCATAGTAAATGCACTACATGTTTACATGTAGCAAATAAAAAAGACTGTGCTTTCCAGTCAATCTAAGAAAGAATTTAAAATAGATGCATTTATCAACTGCAATACAGACTTTGTTGTTTATTTGCTATATTGTTCTTGCAACATATATTATGTGGGGCGCACCGTGAGAATTTAAAGTGTAGATTCATGGAACACAGGAGGAATATTCTAAATAAGTGTACAAATCACAGTGTTCCAACTTCCCAGGCACTTCTTAGAAAGCCATGAAAGTGATCCTTCTGGTCTGAGATTGGTTGGGTAAGAACACATACCTATTACCAATTTGGGTGGCGACAGATTTAGAACACTATGTCGCCAAGAAGCAGCTTGGATACTGAAACTTCAATCATTAAAACCACAACGATTGAATGAAACAATTGATCTTGAATTTATTTAGAAACTATTGTGGGTTTCCCCCTTTTTCTTTTTCTTCTCCTTTTTTTCTTACTTTTGCTCATGTGACTATTTTTGGTTTATTTGTCATCTGCTGATGGTTATTAGGGAGGTGGTATTGTTATTAATATTAATATTATTTTTAATGGAGGGAGGGTATTTTGGGTTTAATGTTTACCTTTTTACCTTTTCTTAGAACGTATGGTGTACTCTAGCCTCTTTTTTTTTGATCATTGAGGTTGTTCCTCTGTTCCTTATTATGGAATTAGTTAGGTAATATAGCACATCATGTTCTTGATTATTTTTATATTTCTATTATATATTTTTTATTATTTTTTTGTATTGTAATTATCAATTTATATGTTGTATTGTATTGTATTTTATTAGTATGTTTGGGTGAATATGACTATTGAATTCAATCATGCTTATCTGCCTATGTTCCCCTTTGTATTAGCAGTATCATTAGATTTGAAGGGAGCAGTGGTGTTTGTCCTAATTGATTATTCAAATTCACCTGAAATCTCTGATTGACAGCGTTATATGGTTGGGTCATGACTGACCCTGTATACACATCCTCCTCTTGAAAAAGCCGCCTAGTGCGGAGAAACGCATTGAGGGTATGGAGGTGCTTGCCGATGGTGTGACTCCATCCCCATTGCCTGTTGCAGCTATGAGACACCTGCCTGTCTTTTTCCCTATTCAGCAGAAATATTGCTGGTCTTCATACAGCACATTGCTGGGACACACGTGAGGGAGGCAGCTGAAATGAGCCACGAGTCCATCAGTGCCGAGAGGTGATCGGTTCCATTCCTATCTCCCAAGGCATTAACAGCAGCCATGGATGCCGCATACTGATTAGCACAAGATCGGTTCAGAGAGAAGGAGACTCTGTTGGGGTTTTGGCTCTGTCTCCCATCTCCGGAGGCACTGTCGGAAGCCACAGAGATTGCAGACTGATCACTGCCGGAGTGGCTCTTATTACAAGAAGATTGTGAGTACTGTTGAGCCCATATACACACTGATGCTCCAGTACTGCACTGTTATCAGCACTTCTTTCACCTGAAGTTCAGTTAGAGTGCACTGTGATTTGATACAAGTGTTGCCATTATTGTCAGTCCGTGGCATGACTGTTACATATTGCTATAGCCACTTGGAAGTTCATCAATTACTCAATTGCACGCAGAATTACCACTGTGCAGTTTTTTATCATCTGATTTGGAAAGGAATATTGGCACTCCATATTATAGGGGTATTGGAGATCACTATCCACTGGCTGTTTGAGTGATATTTAATATTTTATATGTATCATATTATTATTTATTTAATATCATGTATGTTGCATGTTTATTAGTATTGTATAATTCCCTTTCTAGGAATTCCATTTAGGGATCTTTTATATTTATATTGTATATGTGTATTCATTAAATATATTTTTATATTGATTATCTGCTGTTGGACATTAGTGCCATCTATCAATTGTTTGTGTTTTATCTGCCATAGAACACCATTTAAGAGCCACTTATATGTAACATTTATCGAAGTGGCCTATATAAAAGTTGGCAAAACTGGGTGCATATTTAATGCCCATGGTAGTACCTTGTTATCTGTGAATCAAACAAAAGAGTATTATGAATGTCACCATAAGGTTAATCAATTGATTTTTAAATGGTTTGCATTTTTAGTACCTGTTTTAGGCCCCAGTGAGGACTTGTGTCTGTACAGTTCTTAACTATACATACTTTCTGAGAATGGCCTACAGTAACCTTTTAAGTCAAACAGGACATTATTAAGAGGCTTACATTACGTATTTGTTTTCCTGTGTCTGTTTGTGTCTAGCGCTGGCATTAGCGGGGCAGTGGGCTCCTAAGGTATAGTTGAATAGTTCTTAGTAAGGTAACACACCCAATATTCCTTAAGAATGTTCATTGTAAGATGGGCAGAGATGATAAGTATTATGGGCCAATATACAGTATTTGAATTGTGCTTTTTTTACTATAATTGTTGAACTTTCACATTTGAAAGCTGAGTATTTCTCTTGTTTATTTATCCTTCTATTGAATTGCATGCTGTTTTGGTTATCATCACTTACAGTATATACACCTTTAAACTATATTTCTAAATCTTTACAGTATGTAATACTGACTTTCAGAGTATATTTACTAACTGACATAGAATCATTTGATGCCAGTTGTTTATCAAAGTGGTGAATGATTACAATGAGAAAGAATAAAAGCCATAAAATACAAAATAAGCTCATATCATCTCTCCTTCTGTATCACCAATGAGATAATACGTATTGTACCCTGATCCACCAGCAGCTTGAACCCCTTATTGTGCACTTGGAAGAAATAACATCTCCTGAGGAAGAGCACCACAATATGGGAAGTGGCATTCCTCCCCGTGGAGACACCCGGTGTGGGGGGGGCTGGAGAGCATGCAGCAAAGTCACACAGATACAAAAATGAGGCATGCCCTCATGGGAAGGGGGCATTGCCTCGTGGCCTGATCCACTTTTCTTATCACTTGGGCCCCAGGGGTGGTGGGGGGGTTGTCAGAAGTGCGGTCTGCCCTGTGTGCAGTGCCGGCTCCCTCGCTGTGTCAGGAGCTGAGTGCTGCTCATATTGCTACAGTGCAGCACCCAGCTCCTGTCACTGAGGAGGAGTCAGCACCTTGGTATCATCCCTAGGTGGGTGATGCCTGGGTGTGGCCCACACCCCCCTTGTGACATCACTGTCACTGTGTACTGACAATATAATAATTAAACAGGCACAGACTTACTTGAGTGATTCCACCAATCTGCAGATGGGTATATCACTACCCGCGTAATGACAAAGGGCAAGGTGTAGAAATACAGGGGGTTCTCAATAAGTAGCTGCTATTCACAGGCAGCAAGTACGAGGGTGGTTCAACAAGTATGGTAGCAAGACCTCTCACGTGTGTTATTTTCTCTATTTCGTTCTAATTTTCCACCAGGCCACAGCCGGTAGACCACTGCTTCCCTCACGGCCATTAGACTGTACCTCAGATCAGTCATACTGTCCCAACATCAGTTGTAAGATGGGAGAACCATAGCCAAACATTGAGGTGCATAGTGTGTTCAGACTTCTGTGTCCAAAGGGCACATCAGCAGCTGAAATTCATCGCAAACTTGTCAGAGTGTACAGTGAAAACATCATGTCATGGAGACATCTGCATACAGTTTATGCAATTATGGGCAGAGGCTTTAAAAGAAATTTAGGTGGTGATTTATGGCGACTTGTTTCAGAATTCTGACTATTCTTTAATTTTCCAGGTTTTTTTTGTCTTTAATACATCCATTGATTTGTAAGTCAAGAAAAAACACTGAAATTCAATGATTGACCAACTCACACTCCATTAAGTGTTGCTGTAAATTGTTTTTACATCTGATTTTATATAATGTCAGTCCAGACTTAATGGCACCAGGGTGGAGAGGGGATTAGCCCACCTGCCCAAGAGGATAATGTTGGAAATTACAACATTTTGATTTAGCCATAAATGTCTGATGCATCAAATATGATACAAATATATATCATATATGCAAATAATGTTTTACATTTTTTATACATTTTGTCAAAAGGTCAAAAAAACACTTCAAATTCCAAAAAGTATTAATGTTCTCACTTTTACTTGATACAGTATGTCAGTCTTTACGGGGTTAACACACATTCATATCCGATCCTTAATAGTAATGCATTGCAACCCTGAGGCCATGTGTATGCGCAGAGTGAGTGAAGTTCTTCCCATTCTGAAACTGGCAACATTGGTTAATTGCCTGCCAAGTTTCTGCTTTATTATTATAAGTTTATTTATATAGCACACACACATATAGCAGCACTTTACAGCGAGTATTTATTCTATTCTATTCACGTGGACATACATACTGTATGTACTTGAGTTACTTTTTCTTTGTGAGAAGCCAACTAGTATGTTTTTGGATAGTGGTAGGAGAGTGGAGGAAACCCACACAAACAATGGGAGAACATACAAACTCCACACAGATGGGCCTTAGTGGGAGTTGAACCCAAGACCTCAGTGCTGTGAGGTCCAGTACCAAGATAACTGTTGCACCACTGTGCTGCTTTTCTCTGAGGTAAAAACGTCAATATAGCTAGATAAATTATTTTTATTATAGATTGGTGGCCAAAAGTCAGAAGACAATCTTTATAGCTGGTGAATCTCATAAAGAAGGTTACAAACAACTTTGTTGCTGATGGGAGACATGTTTTCAAAGTTACAATATTGTTTCACTAAATCAATTTGCAGATTTAAATAATGACTACAGTACTAAGGCTATGTAGTTTGTTTTGTGTGTGTGTGTATTTTATATCTGACATATACACTACAAGTCAAATGCTCATACTTGCTTACTCTCCCAAAATGGCTGGGAGCCTCCCAAAAATTAGGTGGTACTCACAGCTCCCTCCCCAAGAGTGGGGGCAAGTCTACAGGCCGGCGCAGTTCAGACATATGAGATATCAATGTTTTATCAGCCCTTTGGTCATAGTAGAAATGTTTTGTGGGTGTTAAATGTTGGTGAGAAATGACAAAAGCAGTGTCTTTATGTTGTCCAGTCAATACCATAAATCGAGGTATTAACTCTTTGACTTTCTTTTAGCTGACTGTGTTACAATAGTATCTGCTGTGTATAGAAAAACAAAAGCCAGAACACATTCAAAGTTACATTTTATCATCTGGATCACATAAATTTGCAGACTTAGAGATGGACCCTAGTGCTATGTATGTTTGTTTTAGTGTTTTATGGGTTTATTTTACAATTAGTATCTGGCATATACTGTAGAAAGAGTCTGACAATGCTATTGTGCAATGGATGTGAATTCCAATGCAAACTGTGGGGGTCATTCAGACCCGCTCACGAGGGAAGTTCGCTCGCAAGCGGGTCGATGTTGTGCGAATGTGCATGCTCACGACGGAGGGAGCTCTGTCGTCCGCATGCGCGAGACCCGGCGAGCGACGAGAAATACGTCGCTTGGGGTCTTGCACCAAAGGGGGCGTGCTGTCGATGGTGACTGACAGCTTGCCCCCTTTGGTGGGAGTGCCGGGGGCGTGGCTGCCAGACGGAGGCGTTCCCAAGGGAACGCCTACCATCTGAGTCCGGCCCCACTGACATCAGTAATGATGTCAGTGGGAGTGATTTTGGCTCTGATAGAGCCAAAATCACTCCTGGGCTTGCGGCAGCGAGACCCTACCACAGGGTCTCGTCGCAAGCTCGATGGTCGCGATGGTCTTTGACCATCGCGACCATCATCATGGATGCTCGCATAAGCTGTGGGTGGTAACCCACAGCTATGCGAGCATCCAAAAGGCAGCTCCACATTTAAATAGGACGGCCCTGATTCAGAGCGAGCGTTCTGCTCAGAGCGTTCAGCTCTGGATCAGGCCCTCTGTTCTTTGCTCATTATTGCCACCATGTGGTGCATGTCGGCAAAACATGGCAGTAAAACCAAACTTTCTTGAATCACTGCACCCTAAAGTATCTGCATTTTTTTCATGGCACCCTAGTGCCCAAAATTTCTTATTGAGAAACCCAGCAAAGATTATTAAGTAATTTCATTATGTAAATTATAAAATATATATATATATATATATATATATATATATATATATATAGTGTTGGCCAGGTTTAAATCTTCAAGTTATTAAGTTAGGCATCCAAGACCAATTCCCACCCCTCTATGAAGTTTTCATCCAAATCCATCCAGTGAAAGGCCCAGAACAGGTTCCATGGTGCAAAGTTCTGCCCAGCATCGCCCGGGTTAAAGTTATGCCCAGCGTACACCTATGGGAGGTCCAACTGGTACCTTACCTTGCTAGTATGTTGTCTGGGATCCAATGTTACCACTCTGTGAAGCTTTTGTCTAAATCCATCCAGTGGAAGGCTCAGAACAGGCTCCTCGGTCAAAGTTCTGCCCAGCGTACACCAAAGAGAGGTCCGACCGGTACTGTTACCCCACTAAAACCTGGCCAGGATCCAAGTGGACCACCTCGCATTGGTTTTATCCCAATTGGTGCAGGGGTGTCCGAAAGTATAGCTTTACAGACAGACATACAGACCAATTAATTTTATATATAGGAAGGGTGTGAGCAATACAGCTGAAAAAAATACCATAAGTGAATATTCCCAGCATATATGAATTGCCCCCATACCAATTACATAAATAATAATTAGCTTATATGAACCATCTTCTTTAATTCAAAAATGTAAAATACTGTCCCCATAGAAAACTATTGGATGGCTGCTGCTGAGCCTGGTGGACAGAAAGCAGAAGATATTTCCGAAATCTTCAACTACGAATATTGGTACATTCCAGCGACACTTATTGGTGTTCTTTACATGCAGAATCAGTAGCACCCCATTCTGTTTCTTCAGGCAGCCCCCTTTTTGTCTCTCCAGCATTCCGATCCTGTCTCCCCAGCCCCACCATCTGACTTCTGTCTCCCCAGTCATTATCCTCCTGTCTCCCCAGCCCCACCATCCCACTTCTGTCTCCCGAAGTCACCCCTCTCCTGTCTCCCCCGCCATCGCCTTCACTCTCCCAAGCCATCCCCCTTCAGTCTCTCCATGGTTGATATTGACATTTCAACAATGTTGATGTCATAATGGTCAACATTGTGGTTTTGATTTTATGAGTACATCTCCAACAGAAGCAGGTTACAACACTTCATGGGGCAGGCTGAAAGCTAATGCTTGTCAGTTTCAGGTCAGTATGGCCATATATTCCCTGATGTTACAGCCACTACTATACTTTTTTTAAGTAATTTCCCCTTTCTGATATTGTAATAAATGTAATTGGCATATAGTATATTGCCTGCCTGTAATGTGGGGCTCCAGTCCCTGGCCCCCCGGATCCAGCCCCCTGCTCCAGTCCCTTGCCCCCACCATCCAGCCACCAGCTCCAGATCCTGGCCCCCACCATCCAGCCACTGGCCCCCCGCAGCCCAAAAATACTTACCAACTTCAGCCTGCGGCTTGGAGGCTCCTCAGTGCAGCAGCAGTGAGGAGGCGCACATGATGTCATGACGTCAAGCGCGCCTTGTTAAAAAAAAAAAAAGCTTTATTCATTCAATGTACCAGGCAACCGCCGGCAAGCGATGGTGGTTGCCCGGACCTTGACATCTAGTAACCATGGGCATACCTGGGACTGCAGTCCTGGTGGCCCTGTCGAGATTCTACCCCCTGGCACCCCCGGATGTCACCCCAAGTGCGATCCTGGCCAATGGGTAGATACGCCCCTGGGTCTCAGACTTTTGTGTCTTAGTGTCAATAAGTGTAGCAAAGAAGCAACTTCTCTCCATGAAAAACATCAGGGACAGACTGATATTCTTCAGAAGGTACAGGGGTTGGATTGCAGATTGTTTGGTGCTTCTGGAAAAACACTTGTCCGGAGAAGGAAAGGTGAGCGCTACCATCAGTCCTGTGTCATGCCAACAGTGAAGCATCCTGAGACCATTCATGTGTGGGGTTGCTTCTCAGCCAACGGAGTGGGCTCACTCACAATTTTTCCTAAGAACACAGCCATGAATAATTAATGGTACCAAAACATCCTCCAAGAGCAACTTCTCCCAACCATCCAAGAACAGATTGGAGATGAACAATGCCTTTTCCAGCAAGATGGAGCACCTTGCCGTAAACATCGACATTTTGATTCCATGGCTAGGAAACTTCCCAGACCTTAATCCCATTGAGAGCATGTGGTCAATTCTCAAGAGGCAGGTGGACACCACAAAACCCCACAAATTCTGACAAACCCCAAGCATTGATTAGGCCATCAGTCAGTATGTGGCCCAGTAGTTGATTGGCAGCATGCCAGGGTGGTTTGCAGACGTCTTGAAAAAGAAGGTGTGGCCGGAGACCGGCCCCACATGGGGAATGGTGGCCGCGGCAATGAAAGGGTTAACCCCTGTGCTGCGGCGCCATTTTTAAATGGACAACGGGTGCTATATTTAAAATGTTATAGTGGTGCTAGGCGCCGAGTGTATTAATTATATATGTCTCTGTCACAGTCCGTACCCTCTCTGGCGGCCACGGCAGGGATGAGGTGACCCCCAGTGTGCCACATCGGGGGAGACCGGAGTGCAGGGAGCCACTCTGCGCTCCATGCTGGGACCCGGGAGTGTGACTCCCGGCGTCCCAGCACCACAGGGATGCTGCTGGTCCTTCCATGCTGGCTGCTTACTGCAGCCAGGCAGTGGAGGGCAGGGCAAAATGCCGACCACTGGGGGCTGGGAACTGAGCTCCCGGCGCCCCAGCTACCTGGCGAGGTGCTCTGCGTCAGAGGGCCAGGGGCTGTGTGTTGCGCAACAGCCCACGGGCAGCCTCCGGAAATGGCAGAGCTAGTTGCTGGCTTCTGGGGACCGGGAGCAGCGCACCCAGCGCCCTAGTGCTTCAGGCCAGCAGGAAGCCGATGCCACTGGGAAAAGTGTCCTGGACAGCAGCGCTAAGCGCCACAGGCAGGGAGGACTGGACTAGCCGGCTCCCTCCCAGGCGCTGGTTAACCCCCAGTGCGCAGCACCCGGGGCACAGTGTGCTGCTGCTGGGGGCTGGGAGTCTAGCTCCCAGTGCCCCAGCCCCACAGCAGAGAAATGGCCAGCAGTTAACCCTTGGTGCACTGCACCATGGGGAGAACTGCGATGGTCGCGCACTTGGGGTCGGGAGCTCTGGCTCCCGATACCCCAGTGCAGAGAGGCCACCCACGGGGAGACCAGAGAAGCTGGCTCCCAGTGCATTGTGACTGGCCAAGATAGGGTGCACAGGGGGACTGGGCTAGCTGGCTCCCTGTGCAGTGAGAGGGTGTGCTGGGGACCGGGCCCCTAGCTCCCGGGGGCCCCAGCAGCATGGCCAAGTGACTGCATGCTTGGGGACAGGAAGAGCCAGCTCCCCAGACCCCCAGTGCTGTGAGCATGATACAGCAGAGAGCCCCAGCAGTCCAGGACTGCAGGGCTACAAGAGCCCAGCGCTGAGTGCTGGGCAGTGTAAAGAATAAACAATGTATTTTAAATGTATAATTTAAGTAAAGTGCACTTACCTGTGATTTCCCTGGACGACTAGGGGGATCCAGAGTCCTCAGTGGCCTGCTGGATCTTCCAGCCCATCCAGGGAAATAAGGTATCCTCCTATGTGGCCTCATGCCTGGAAGTGGGATGAGGAGGTGCATAGGAAGCTGGCTAATGCAGCCAGCTATGAATTTCCAGCGAGCTCCAAAAGGACTTTTCTCCATGGCCAGGAGTCTCTGCCAGGGACCCTGCTTGCCCGCCTCTGGAGCTCAGATTCGGGCAAGAGTAGTAAGCTTGGTCTCTTAGCAGATTCCTGGAAGTCCATTTTTGGAGGTAAATCCTTATCTTCCAAGGCTGTGTCCAGACGGAGCGGAGCCATGGGCGTTACCCAGCTCCGAGGTTGAGCCCAGGCACAGGGGAGTCACCACTCCCCCTTGCCATAAGGGACAATGTTAAACATGCATGTGGCTTGCACATGCACAGGTCATGCACTTATGATGATTGGTTGGAAACCACAGGGCGGACTCACCGCCTGCGGAAATGTGTATTAGAGTGGCATAAAAGGAGGCTTCGTGCCTGGTAAAATTGTACATCCTTGACAATCCTTTGTGGAGGAGACCTGCTGTTTGATTTCTGTGACATCTTATGTATGCTGATATTCCCCTTCAATCCGAAGGGAGGGTCTTCTTTAAGAAATTGAGCAAATAAACACCGTTTGCCTTTACTTCAATTGACTCAATCCTGCGAACAACAGAATTGTGCCAAAACGCTATTCCGTTCTCCTGCTGTTCTGGGTAAGAGCTCAGTGTCTCCAAGTTCAAGCCCTCTGCAAAGCTACCGTGCAGACCTGGTCCATTGCGAGGGATCAGGAGGAATCAGCCGACACCAATCAGGGGGTGTGTCCGCAATTAATCAAATGCATACGCAGCAGAAGCGGTTCCAGATGCCGAGGCTGGAGCCTGAGGGTAACGTAAAAGCGGTTCCAAACGCCGATGGTAGAGTCTGGTGGTGGCAGCATCGTTACACGCTCACGGCGCAGTGGGCGGAGTCAGTGACAGGCGGTCACTGATGGTGATTGGAATTCCGAAAGTGCTAACCCGTGACCAGGGCCGGCCTAGGCGAAAGGCGTCCGGTCACAGAAGGGTTAACACATACATTGTGTCTTTGCAGAAACTTAATGTCATTGTCACTAAAAGCCTTTGACACTTATGAAATGCTTGTAATTTTACTTCAGTATACCATAGTAACATCTGACAAAAGGTCTACAAACACTGAAGCAGCAAACTTTGTGAAAACCAAGACTTGTGTCATTCTCAAAACTTTTGGCCATGGCTGTACATTGTGAAAAGCCATGATAAGTGATATTTACTTCCATGCCCAACATAATAGTGTTAATTTTTGATCCATAAAAAATGATGCCCAAAACTATGCATTTTCCCACTGTCATAGCTACTCTTATAGAACCTGTTGCCCACACACCATAGAAACGGCCATTACAAGAGCTAACGTAAAAATTCCCGACAATGCAGCAGAAAGTGTTATATAACTGGGGATTATACAGTATGTAACTGGATTCTTACATGCCAAGGAATATTGCCACTAGGTGAAAGTACAGTACATGGTCTGTCTATTCAAATATTGATTTTCCAATGTACTTTGTACTGTAGACTAAACTAGATGAAGATCCATCTGAACCAATTCAATTCTACAGTATGTGATGTGTCTCCAGATTTGTCGTGAAGATACTCTGTAGGGATGTACCTTCACTCATTATTTTTTGTACCCCATAGAGGTGCACAGGAAAAGGGGCAATTTTCTTTGATAAGTGGGAATGTATGAAACCAGAAATCACATTGACACATTGCAAATGAGCCCATATAGTCAAAATATAAATTTGTATATTATACAGTAAAAGGGCACTATGAGAAAATGTATGGTTGTGTATTTACACTAAGTGGTGAAAATTGGGCATCAAAAAATAGGACATCGAATGGGATGTTACCAAACCACTTTTGGGGTGTTCTGTGCACAAGGGACCCAGGACTTTGGCACTCGTTATATTATACAGTATTTGGCAGCAAATAAGAACCTTAATGAGATCTCATAAAATCCTGCATTTGTCCTTGTATTCTACTGTCAGTTTTATACTTGGAATCCCCATCTCCCAAATCCTGGCTTCCTCCAGCAGTCTAATACTGTAACTATTGGCTCAGCTAATAAAATGGCTGCTGCCACTGTAAGCAATAAAGACTCTTTATAGAGGACTGTGATACTGGAATAACTGTCTGGACACAGTGTTACAGAATAATTGATTTTATTTTTGTTTCATAAGCAAATATTACCAGAGAAAGTCTCAGAATTCCTGTAATTACATAGCATGAGCTACACCGGGAACATACACACTAGTGACAGAGACTGTGACTAGTGACATCTACTAAACATGGAGAATGGGTGAAAATGTGTCAAATGAACAATGTTTTTGTTGTCAAAAAAATAAGAGTTGACTTAATTTATTCAAAGCACAAGGTAACAATTTTATGTAACCTTAAATATGGGTTGTTGATTGTAAAATATATATATTTTTTGTATGGTTAGATACATTCACTGTCTCATATCCTTTATATTACATCAGCTTATGTATTACAGATTTCAGTATTGCAATTTCCAATGATTAGTTGTTTCAAAGCTGAAGAGATAGATCTAATATATTAGACTGTAATCGAGTTTCTTTCATGTTTCTTAGACTGTAATGATGCTTCTTTCATTTACTGGTGCCACCAGGGTTATTCCTGTAGAAAGAAAATAGAGACTTACTAACAGGCCAACATTGTCCTCCCCCATGATGTCTGTACATGTTTCTCAAAAATGACTGATCCAGAGAGTTGAACAGTCCATTAGGAGACAACAAATAAATAATGTACACACATGCAAAACCTTTCAAAATCTGGACAATAAAAACTCCACTGAGACCAACCCAGCCATGCTCACATGCCCACCAATCCATATACACTTTGCAAAAAACTTTTTGGAATCCGAGAACACTCCAACAAAATTAGGACTATTGAAAGGTATTTTTTTTATTTGTTTATGGCACTAGATAATATTTACTATTAGAGATGTGCGCTGACTCCAGTGTTTTGGTTTTGGATTTTTAGCTCGATAGTTTCAATTTTGGATTCCTCAAAAAACAGCTAAAATCATGTAAATTTGACCTGTTCACATGCAATCCAAAACCCTAGTTTGGGCTTTAAAACAAAGGGCCTGATTCAGACCCCAGTTCTCACGCAGCTGGCTGATTTTTGCTATCTGAGCATGCGTATAAGTCACAGTGTGCGTGCGTGAACCAGTCACTGCGATTGGGAAGTGATCGCACCTAGTGCTCGGTACATTGAGTGACAGGACGAGCCGTTTGTGGGTGGTGACAGGGGGAGGTAGATGAAAACGGGGGAGTGGTGGTTCGAACGCAGGCATGCCTGTGCATTCTAACGGCGGTTCAGGGGCGTGCATAATTAACAAGGAGCATCATTGTGCACGTCACCTGGCTGTGTTTCACACTGCAGCGATCGCTGTGCTTGCGGCAGGGTAGGGTCAGCCACAAGTGCTGCGTGCGGGTCCGATGCTACTCAATGTTACTGATAGTAGCACATGTCATCTCCAGGAAGTGAATGCAATAAGGGAAAGTGGGCGTCTTATGACTGGCTAGGGACATCTTACATACAGCCCACGATCGCACGCTAGCACATAGTGGGCGTACTAATGTCTTACCGTGCGATCGCAGATTTTGCATATATTAGCAGCTGACGGCTGCGTTTGAATGCATCTAGCAAATGGGTCTGACTCGAGCCCCAAGTTCTGAGCTGACCGTGAAACCGAGTCACCCAAAGTGATTCCGTACTTTGATTTGGTCAGACTAAATTCGGTTGTTGACAGTTTTCTGGAAACTGAGGGACTGATTCAGACCTGCTCGCGAGCGCTGAGCGCTCGCAAGCGGGTCAATGTTGCCCTAGTGCGCATGCGCACGACGGAGGGAGCTCCACCGTGCACATGCGCGAGACCCGAATAGCGACGGCTAAACCGTCACCATGGGTCTCGCACCAAAGGGGGCATGCTGTCGATGGTGAGTGACAGCACGCCCCCTTTGGTGGGCGTGCTGGGGGCATGGCTGCCCAGACGGAGTCGTTCCCATGGGAACACCTTCCGTCTGGGGCCGGCCATACTGACATCACTAGTGATGTCAATGGGAGTGTTTTTGGCTCAGATAGAGCCAAAAGCACTCCTGGGCTTGCGGCTGCAAGACCCTACCGCAGGGTCTCGTTGCAAGCCCGATGGTCGTGATGGTCAAGACTATCTTTTTGGCCACTCGCATAAGCTGTGGGTGGTCACAGGAGGCCGCTCCAATAATAGGTAGGATGGCCCTGATTCAGAGCGAGCACTCTTGTCGGAGCGTCCATCTCTGAATTAGGCCCTGAACCCGCACATCTCTACTTATTATACAGATGTGTTCTCATCCTCTGTTGCTCAAAACTCGCCAAATAGCCCCTTTCAGAGCACCAGACCATGAGCGACTTTCTTGCTGAAATAAAACAACCGAGAGCGACAAAACTACATTGCTCACAGAAAAAAGAAAATTGCCCACCAGCACACTGCAGATAAATCAAAAATACTTGAATCCTACATGATAATAGAAATTCAGAGGTATTGGTGTACATACATTTGCAAATATATGAATAAGCGCTGGGCCGACGTCAAGGCTCCTCTATACCAGCGTCCCTAACATTAAGGGGTTGACATCCGACAAGCAAGGCACCCCAAAAAATTCCAGCCAAGGACCATCCCCAGGGCATTACACAAAAAGGGGATAAAAGGTTATACTGAAGTGTAAAAGGATAGATGTGTAAAGATAAATCAATGTGTTAATAAAATATAAAAGAATTAAAATGACATAAATAATATACAAACAAATAGAGAAGTGAAAAAATATTCTATGTGAATTAAGTGGTGATGCCATGAGCAAGGTCCAGCCAGAACAACCCCGGGGGCCCCATTCCCAAACGCTCACCCCAAAATAATTATTGCTACATAATAGTATCACCCACTCTGGGTCATATAATTACAAATTGAAGTACTGCATGATAACAGTACATGTATGAGCTGAGAGCTAACTTACCTTGGAGTTACCCCAAAAAACCTCCACATGGCACTATAAGGATCAGCACCTCCTCCTAATGCTGACTCCTTTCATGCCCCCAAACTGCAAGCAAAAAATATGGTAGTTGCTCAATCAGCTTAATAATATACTACAGGTGCTTGTAAAGGGCGGGGTTTACACTGAACACAGAGAAAAGAAAATTGCCCCCCAACACACTGCAGATAAATCAAAAATACTTGAATCCTACATGATATTAGAAATTCAGAGGTATTGGTTTACATACATTTACAAATATATGAATAAGCGCTGGGCCGACGTCAAGGCTCTTCTATACCACCGTATACATTGCTATCTTACACTGATCAATCTAATGTGCGACATTTGTTTGTGAATGAGTCTGAATCTGTGTATGAAGTGTAACAATGCAGCGGATGTGGCTTTTTCTGATGCCAAGTTCTGTTGTGCTTCAAATGCGATTTTGTACATGTGCAAACGATTTCTTAAACAGTTAAAGTCGGAGCCCAGCATTTGTAGTACACAGTGATTGCAATATTGAGTTATTAGAGGATGCTATCCTACCATGGGGTACTTTATTTTTTTGGGAAATGTGTGCAGTTTAGTGGTTTAGCAGAGTACTGTAGACACTAGCAGTTCTAATTCAGGCAACAACTAGTCTGGTGGTTTAACCAGGCTTTGTGGTTAATTTAGCACAGCCGTACTCACTGTTACACAGCTTGGAAGCAGAGGGAGCGGAGCGAGGTGCAGACAGCTCACCAGCCGGTGACAGTCGCCTTGGTACAAGGAAGCAGTGCAGGGTTCTGGCACAGCAGTAATAGCAGGGTGAACTTACAGGTCTCAGGAGCTAAGAGGAGGATGCTTGTCCTCCACCATGTCACTCATACACAGTGGCAAAATGGCGCAGCTCATGTGTAGATACAGTACACTATCAGCAGCCATCTTGGTTAGGAAATGAAGTACACTATCACCAAGAGGAGCCATGTTGTTGGTGCCTGCACAGTAGTGCCCTTCACTTCTAACAATTTTTACTTTAAAACATTTTATGGCCAGAATATATAGGGAAAATAAAAATAGGATACCCACATAATCCCCAGGTGACAGATTCACTTTATGGAATCAACATCACGCTTGCTGATGGTGGTCTGTGTGTTTGTATATCAGTACTTGGTTAATAGCATTCATGGTCAACAATCCATAAAGTTGCGTGGGAAAGAAGCATTCACCCTATTGAGATCGTATTTACAATTTAGTTTGATTTATAAACTCTGAAACAGAAAAACACATCATGAGCCAGGAAGATGTGACCTGCAGTGAATCTCTCCTTACCTTATTAATTGCAGGGGTATCTATGCTGAGCAGATGCAGACTCGCTCACTGTGGGGGTAAGAGACAAAAAAGTCAGAGAACACATTCTTCCCAAATAACAATAATTCTTTCTTTGTCAATATATTTTATTAAACACCCTTGATTCAATTCTGAGTCGCACTGCCAATGTTCGCACTAATGGTCGATGTTTTTCAACCACATATGGGTCCAAGTAGCTACAATGCCGCACAGTGCATGTGTTTCATGGTGTGTACACGCAGAGTTGCAGTAGGGATTGAGAGGTATGTACTGGAAATGTGCTGGGCGTTCCTGGGCAGTGAGGCACGGAGATGCAGTGTCTTATGGTTGTGTTATGGGAGTGTCGTGGGTATATCGTGCACCTGGCTGTGATCTCAGTTGCATAATCATATACATTGGATACCAGACTCTGCCAGAGAATCTGCACCTGGCCCGGTATCTCAGCCTCTGCACACTCAGGCGTGCACTTGTACACCAGGGGACGGCTTGTACTAGCATTAGCATAAAGCCGCAAAAGTGACTATGGTGGATGCAGCAGAGCGCAATTCTGAATCAGATGTCATGTTAATAACATGTTAGCACATAGGGCCTGATTCAGAGCCGCTCGCCAGCAGCTCACTCTGAATCAGGGTGGGAATTTTTTTTTTCTACAGCCTGCTCGCTAAGCTGTAGAAAAAATAGAGCAGGAAGTCCACTACTGACATCATGAGTAATGTCAGTAGGGCCTCCCAAAAATGCCAGGCATTTGTGTAGCCACCCCCCCTCCCCGCCTACAAAACGGGGCGAGCTGTCACTCACCATCGACAGCTGCCCCATCTTGTAGTGAGCCCCGGAGCGACTGAAGTTCAGTTGCTCACTGTGGCTCACGCACGTGGTGCATGCACAGTGGGGAAATCGAGCTGCTTGCGAGCGCTGTGCGCTTGTGAGCGGCTCTGAATCAGCCCCATAGTACAGTGTTTTTGTTTGTTTTCAGAAATTAATAATTTTTAAACAAAGCATCACAGTAAAAAAAAAAAAACAATTAATATTGTTCCTGTATCTAATCTTTGCAATTTTTTTACTTGTATTTTGCAAAACAAAATGGTATTTAGCTGTCAAAAAAAAGCTGATATTGGATAATTATTATTATGTTTGGTCACGGATACATTGACCGCATCGTACGCCACAAAGTGACACAGGGCCTGATTCCAGGGGTCCTAAGAGGGGGGATAGTGGGTACAAAGTACCTGGGCTTTCTGGAGGGACCCGGTGTAGGCCAAGGTCTGAAGCCACCCAGGGCCGGATTATAGGCAGGGCGGACGGGGTGGTCATCCAGGGGTCCCCACATATTGCTCCTACCTGGTCACAATGCACCCTCCCAGGCCTGCCCAGCTCCTACCTCCTGGCGGCATTGCAGTCTCTCTGACTGCAAAAGCCCTCTTCTCCTAACTCCGAAGCTCAGCCGGAATGGATGTGATAGGTGCTCGGCTCCCTCGCCTTGCACTCTGCTCTCCCAACACAGGCTGCTGCTGCTTCTTCTCTGTGAACAGCTGGTGAGTGTTGACACCAGCTCCAGCAGAATGAAGACCGAGACCACCAGACCAGGGTCCTGAAAAGGTAGCGCACTGGCGCCCAATTCTTGGCCCTCTACTGTGTGTGTGTGTGCACGCTGTCAGGGTTCAGCCTAGGATCTGCCTCTCTCACCTCCGTGCTGGATTCCCCTGACTTCCTTGTGGTCAGACGTCTGGTGCAGTGATGGACGAGAGTCTGAGTATTCTGCCTTAGGTGCTTTCGCGTACTTCCATGTTCTGCTGTGTGCGTTGGGGACCGGAGTTCTCAGCACGGGCACCACCATGACAGTTCCTATCATGTGATAGTCCCCTTAACCTGTGGTAGCATGATCTTCAGTCAGCTGATGCTGTGCTCCAATCATCTGCTACCCCTGGGTATAAATCCGTCTCCTGAACTCCGGGAAGTTGTCTGATCAACAGTTGTCACTTCCTAGTTCACTAGTTGAATTTGGTCCAGGTTCCCTTGGCTTCCACGTTCAGTTCCCATTGTTATTCCAGTGAGCAGCAGAGCTATAACATCCTTGCCTGTGTTCCAAGGCTCCAGTGTCATTCCTGTGAGCAATAGAGCTCAACATCTCTGCCTGTGTTCCAAGTCTCCTGCGTATTCCTGTGAGACACAGTGCATCCAACATCCCTGCCTGTGTTCTAAGTAGAGATGTGTGCCCGACCCTCGTGTTTTGGTATTGGTTTTGGATCTGGATCTCCCCAGGTTTTGGATCTGGATTGGTTTTGCCAAAACTTCACCTCCGTGTTTTGTTTTCGTGTTTTGGTTTTGGATCTGGATTTTTTCTTAACAAATAAAAAAACAGCCAAAATCACATAAAATGGGCCTTTCTTTGTTCCTACAGTATTAATAACCTCAATAACATTTATTTCCACTCGTTTCCAGTCAATTTTGACTACCTCACAAGGGGAACAGGAAGTGTGCTTTCCAAAAATAAACAAATTACTTAAATAATGCTTTACAAATCTTCTATAAACTGGCATTTCCAAACCTGTAGAGGGACATAAAAAAAACATAGTTAGTTCAAACTGCCGTTGTTCCCACTATCCACTTAACCATATGAGATATATTGTGAACAAGCGGAACTGAGCAGCAAATGCGACATTTCATACCTAAGGTTTAAGTATTACGTTGTGCGGCTGTGCCATGCCTGCTTGCTGGCATTTTTTTTCATCCCATAAGGGGACCAGGAAGCGTGATTTCCAAAAATAAATCTTCTGTTCTGTAACAGAATTTTTCCAACCTGTAAAGGGACATAAAAAAACAGAGTTAGTCAGTGGCCTTCAAATTGCCTTGTTCCTACTTTCCACTTAATCTTGGACTCGAGCAATCATGGCAACTGAATTAATGTCGTAAGGAAGAGGAGGCTGTAAACTGGGTGTCATGTTATGATGAGTTGGCCATATGGAGTATGTTGCTGTTAAGGGATCAGGCTGGTTATCAGTGGACACATTATTTATAGTTGTTGTTATTCTGGGTTGCCATCTCCTGAAGGGTGTTTAGTTTACCAACAGACAGAGAATACCTACCTATCAGCTCAGGCATAGACATTGCCTGAGGAACAGAGCTCTTTTCTCTGGAGGGAAGCCAAATAGGTGGGAGCCCCTGTACTTTCAACATCTGAAGCTCTTATCTCTCCACATCATCTATGATAGAAGAAAACAAATGTCATTGGGGACATATAGCTCCTCTTTCTGTACCATACTTACCCTTTTTGGACAGTAAGTCCAGCATGGATGGTTTGGAAGAAGAAGGTCTAGCAACAGATGGGGATGCTCATTATAAAGACCTGGTCCCCCAGTGGGTGTAGTCTGGAAGGTATTGGTTGGCATGCAGGCAGCGGAATAACAAAAGTCTGCATGTTGTCTGTGCTTACTATTCCGTATTTCAGTTTGCCATTCAGGTTGGAATAAACTAGTGAGCTACAGAACACAGTGACAGAATCACTGGATGTTTTAGTGCATTCAGGCCAAATACGATCCATGAATTCCCAGACAGATTCCGGACAGATGAATCCTTTGCTTGTAATAATCTCGATAATTCCTGGCAAAGGTGGGTGTTATAGCCAGACACTTTGAAGGCTGTAACTTTAAACTGCTTTAAAGAAAACATGTGAATGAAACCTTTCTATACTGCAGAACATGATGGAGAAATCCCTAGAAGTTCAGCACCTAGAGCATCTTTTTTCTTTTTTTTGAGAAATGTTTTTATTGAATCATTTTTCATATTCCATTTAAAATAATAACATTATCATAATTGACACAGAAAGTAAAATAACATAATCATAGAAAAAAAAAACTCTGTGAGTTACAATAACATTAGAATTAGTAAACATATATCACAAGATATATCACAAAAAAGGAATATATTGTATATAGATACAGAGACATATATGTAAAAATTGAATACAAAAAAGAAAAAGAGTAGGTTATATAGAATAGTGAAAAGTGGGAAAAAGAGAAGGAAGGGGGGAGGGGGAGAATACCAGTCGATTATAGAGCAAAATCACTGAAACAAATTATGTCCAAAAAAAAAAAAACGAAATCGTTGTCTGGGGTGGTTCAGCTGAAAAATGAGCAGTCCACGGGGACCATGTTTTAATAAAATGATCTGGAGTGTCATGTAGGACAGCTGTAACTCGTTCCATTTTATATGTAAGCCATATGGCGTTAATAGTTGCTAAAACAGAGGGGGGGGTGGAAAACTTCCAGAGGGAGGCAATCGTACATTTAGCTGCATTCAATATGTGTTTGATTAATTTCAGTTCGGCCCGTGTGGTATTCGGAATAGGCCGAGAGAGGAGGGTGTATAAAGGAGTTTTTGGGACTTGAATATCAACTACATCCTTAATCAATTTATGTATTTCCCACCAATGCTTTTGAATACTAGGACAGGACCACCAGACATGCAGCATGGATCCCACCTGGCCACAAAGCCTCCAACACAAACTAGAAGAAGAGGGGTATAAAGAATGAAGTCGAGTGGGGGCCAGGTACCATCTATAGTAAACTTTGTAGGAGTTTTCCTGTATGCGGACTGAAATAGAGCTCTTTGCGATCTCATTCCTTATATCTGACCATTTCTCAGGGGTTAATGTCTCTCCCACCTCTCTCTCCCAGGCCTCCTCATGGGCTTCTTTTACGGGTTGGTTATGTTGAATTAATGATTGATAAATTGTGGAAATAAGACCCTTAGTTGAGTGAGGATGTAAACAGAGTGATTCAAGTGTAGTTTTATCAGGTGTTGTAGAGGTTTGCGTCCGGGAGTGAAAAAAATGGCGTCATTGAAGGAACTGGAAAAAAACGTTATTGGGTAGCTAGAATTGAGCTTGCAATTCAGCATATTCCGGGAGAGCCTGTAAGGGAGCTAGATCAAATAAAAATAAGATATCAGATTTAGTCTATTGGCGAAAAGATTTATGTTGCGTACCTGGGACAAATTCAGGATTGTTCCATAGAGGAACCAGTAGGGGGTGAAATGAGCGAATAATATAGAGATGGGAGCATTGGTTCTAAATCAAAATCGTAAAGCGAACAGTGGAAAGTATGGTTATCTTAGGTGATCGAGAAAGGGCAGGGCACCAAAGGAAAGAATAGGGGGAATAGACAGATAATGCTCTGGCTTCGATGGATGTCGAAACTCTCTGGTCAGGCGGGGCTTGCCAGAGAACACACTGGACTAACTGGGTTGCCCGATAATATTTAATTAGATCAGGAATACCCAGCCCTCCATCGTTACGAGGTTTTTGTTATAAGCGCATTTTTACTCTGGGTCGTCTCCCAGCCCATATATAATGTGAGATCTCTACTTGAATATTTTTCAGGATTGAGATTGGGATATGTATTGGGAGAGTCTGTCACATATATAGCAGTCGAGGTAGTATGTTCATTTTAATTGAGGCCATATGGCCTATCCAAGAGTTTAGAGACCTATTCCACGTATGAAGGTCGGACTTAATGGAGGCAAATAGTCTAGGAAAATTGGCTGCATATAAGGCGGAATACGTCTTAGTTAAATAAACCCCTAAATATTTTATCTTATCAGTTTGCCAGTGGACGGGGAATGTGGATTGTAGAATGCGAAGGTCAGCAGGGGGGATCTGTAAGTCTAAAATCTCTATCTTATCTGTATTAATTTTATAATTAGAAAATATGCTATACTTATCTATCTCGAAAATAAGATTTGGGAGGGAGGAAAGGGGGTCAGTTAGAGTTAGAATCACATCATCAGCGTATAAAGCGATCTTGTGGTCAGTATTACCAACTCGAATACCAGAGATATTCGAACTCAATCTAATCTTTGAGGCTAGGGGTTCCATCACCAACGCAAATATAAGAGTGGATAGGGGGCAACCCTGACGGGTGCCGTTGGAGATGGAAAAAGGGTCGGAAGATAGACCATTAACTAAAACGGAAGCTGATGGATTATGATATAATGAAAATAATCCATTATAGAACGCACCTGAGAACCCCATGATAAGCAAAGTTTGCTGAATAAATGGCCAAGCTACCGGGTCGAAGGTTTTCTCAGCATTGAGAGCCACCACCAGGGTCGGGTATGATCTGTCCTGAGCAATTTGTATTAGATCGATCAGGCGTCTCGTATTGTCCGAGGCCTGTCTATTGGAGACAAAGCCCACCTGGTTCGAGTGAACCAGATGGGGTAAAATTGGGGCTAACCGATTAGCTAGGATCTTGGGCCCTGATTCAGAGCCGCTCGTTAACAGCATTACGCTCGTTGCGTTCCGATGTTGCCTAACCGCGCATGCGTCGGTGTTACACTGCGCATGTGCGTACGGCATATTGCGAGCTTTTTTTGTCTCGTTCGTCAAATAGCATACAGGAAGTGACATGTCAAATGTGATTGACAGAAAAGGGTGTTTTTGGGTGTTGACGGGGGAGGAGATGGAAAAACGAAGGTTTGGCGAGGCGTTTTTTGGGCGTACATACATTAACAAATGCGAACGTCAAATGTGTTCGTACCAACTCATACGTCACTGGATTATCCTCTTTCCCTTCAAAATGCTCGCACAGCTTAGGGGCTGGATAACTCGACCACAGTGGCGATGGCCTTCTCCTCCGTCCCGGCACTCCACGATGTTGCATCGATTAATCACGGCTTGTCAGAAAATCAATTAGTGTTGGATTGAAAACCGGCTTGGTATGTGTTTGGAAAGCAGTTTTTTTGGATAGCACAAAACCGAAAAGGTGGAAATCATAGCTGCTAATGTCTGGATTACACAATCAATTAGCGTACATTTGTGGGGGTGTATTTTTGCCGCAATGTGTTGTTTTTGGACTATTGTAACAATAATGTCATCATGTTTAGGTTTGGTGCCTCATTTTGTGTTTGCAAGGTGATTTTTCCTCCTTAGGTAATGTTTTAAACGTTCCTTAAAGAGCCCTTTTTTTCCAATGTGTAATTTTTTAGGTTGAACGTTGTTGGCTTGTGGGCCCGGATTAAATGTAACCCATTTTTACAATAATGTCAGAATACAAAGTCGTACATTTGATGTAAATTTATTGGTATCCCCCAAAAAATAAATGCACATATTTAACCAAAACATTTTTGGCAGTGTTCAATCCACAAAATTTATTAAGTGTGCAAACAATAATTTTTTGGTAAACGTAAATGCAAAAATTAAAAACAATTCACAAGAAAGGAGAGGGAAAATTTTGGCCAGAAAGGAATATGAGGCAAGCACAGAAGGAGTGTGGGAAAAGTAGCCAATGCTGTCACCGTTTTTTCATCCGTTTGGCTGGGGGAGGGAGGGCGCCAGACCGGGCCCGGGATGTCATCGGGCTGGCCTGTCCAGAGGCAGATGTTGTGGCCTCTGGACTAGGCCCAGGGCTAGGCACATTTGGAGGATTGGCTGATGTTGTGCCAGAGGTGGAGGATCCTGATGTTCCGGCAGGAAGGGAGGTCGGCTCCACCATGTGCTGGCGAACGAGCTGCTCCAGGGCAGTGGTGATGCGGATGTTGGCCCTGGTATTTTCTGCCAGGGCCTGACCAATGGTCACGTTGGCCGCAGCATTTTGCTCCTGGGCCTCAGCCACCCGTACCAGACTGGCGTCCATCCTCTGCAGAATCTCCGTATGGAAATCCGATTTAAAATTGAGTTCTGTGAGGAGGGACACTGCCTGCGAGGGGGATTGCCCTGGACTGGCTTCTGCAGGGTCCTCAGCCGGATGTACTGGTTCCTCCCCTGCAGAGCCAGCAGAAATTCTGCGGCCAAGGCTCCCCTCTGGAGCAGACTCATCCGCCTGTGTCTCTGTTGGAAAAATGAGAAAAGAGTCACATTAGAATCTACATATTGGCACAATAACATTTCAGAGTTGGTGACATCACAATATTTACCTGGGACATGAGGAGCCGCAAAGTCTGGCATGTCCGTATCCATGTTGGACACGCCAAACACCTCCACAGGCTGCACACACCCCTGTGCCAGCTCTTCTAAATCAGTCAACTCCAATGACACAGGGGTGGGACCCCCACCTGTCCCCCTTGCATGCCTAGCCCTGTCCACCAGTTTTTGCTTCAGGCGATATTTGAAGTCGGCCCATCTGTGGGATGAAATTGGAACCATTATCCTTTTGTTTAAAATGGGTTTTGGTTTTAGGGGGGTCAAGTGTTTACTTACCGCCGTTTGACATCCCGGGCTAGACGGACATAATCACCCACCCTATTGACATCCACGGCTACCTCTTCCCACATTCTCCACTTCTGGCTTGCACTCATATTCCTGTCTGCCTGTGGCAGGATGTCCACACACTTCTGAATCAAAACCTCCATCGCCTTTCTTGAGAAATGTGGCTGCATTTTCTTTTTGGCAGCTTTGCCCGGAATACTGGGCCCAGCAGCCTCTTCCATGTCATCCTCCTCACCTATTTGTGTAATTTTGGAGAATTGTCAACTTCACAACTTGCACAATATTATGTTTCTAATTAATCATTGAGTCAAAATGCCTGAAATACTTACCGCCAGACTGTTGTCCATTGTTTCCCTGGTCTGTAGCCATGTCTGAGCTCCAAACAAGAAATACACCAGAATGTTTGTTTTGGCTGGTGACGTATTTATACATGCAACCTTATTTTTCGGCCGCATCATTGATTGTGCGTTCCTATGATCCCTCCTTAATTTGTGTGGGAAACTAAACACTATTTATGGCTTGGGGTGTCTCAAGTCGAGGTGGCGTTTTTTGAATGTTGGAGGTTACGTTGGTAGGAGTTGATTGTTGGCTGGTGTATGAGTTTTCGTTTTTGGAAGTTTTTTTTTTGGATATATTCGTTTTTTAGTTCCATTCGCTTTTTTTCATTTCTACATTTTTTGGCCATTTCCAGTTTTGGTAAGTTTTGGGAAGTCAAACTTTGGTTCAATTTGTGTCTCCTTCTGTTTATGATTTTTCTAACTTTTTTTGGCGTCATTTCATCTCTCTTAGGTTTTATTTTGGCTCTGCCCCAAAGACCTTTTGATCCGGATTCTTATATATCATCTCCTGGTAAGTTCATTTGTTAAATTGTTTTGTAAATGTTCTTGATTGTCTTTACGCAACTTTGGTTGGCCTTACACATGTAACCTTTGATTTTCAAAATCCGAAGTTTTTATTTTTTGTTTTTAGGTGCGTTTTTATAACTTGTATTTGCGAACTAATTAGCGCATTTTTACTACTTACTATTGTGACTTGTATTTGCGAACTAATTAGCACATTTTTACTACTTACTATTGTGACTTGTATTTGCGAACTAATTAGCGCATTTTCACTACTCACTATTGTGACTTGTATTTGCGAACTAATTAGCGCATTTTTACTACTTACTATTGTGACTTGTATTTGCGAACTAATTAGCGCTTTGTGAAATGCTTATGCATCCCTTAAAATTGTTTGTGTTTTCTCGGTAGCATTTGTTGCTTACATTTGGCCTCAATTTGACGTAGTGTGCGCAACATCGTTTTGCTCTTTGCCCAAATGTGTGTGTCTCCCCTTTTATGTTTTGTCTTGCTTAAAATTTTTAAACAGAAATGGCCAGCATAAAATGATGTATATTTATGTTATGATTATTTCCAGTTTCCACATATCATGACAATACCCCGGTATGTAAGCATCAATGGATGGTATCTTCAAGCTAAGTCAAAATTTTTATTTTTGGGGGGGTTAAAAAGCCTGACATTCCAATCTTGCCATTTCAGGTTGATATGGGTCGGATTGTTCAGGCCCTGCTCCCAGAAGCCGACCAACCTCAATCTCGTCCCAGGCGTAGGCATCGTAGGCGTGCAAGGCCCCAGATATTTCGAACACGTGTCACACTTTTTGGAATGCCCGATGATGAGGTTTTAAGACGCTACCGTCTTCCTCCCAAAATCATCATTGACACTCTCTCATTAATAGAGAGTGATCTTAAGCGGCAAATTGACAGTCCTACAGCAATACCACCACTTACGCAATTTATGGCAGTGTTACATTTCTGTGCCTCATGATCGTTCCAAACAACGGTGGGAATAGTGGCGGGCATCTCACAATCCTCCTTTTCCCGGATCCTGAGGGCAGTGATGGAGGCACTTTTCAAGCACCTCCATCATTTTATTCAAATGCCTTTGGATATGGGTGCCCTTAGTGTGGCCAAGGCCAATTTTTACCAAATAGCTGGCTTCCCACACATCATAAGGGTTGTGGATGGTACTCACATACCACTTCAGCCTCCAGCACGGTTGGAGGCAATCTTTAGAAACCGGAAACACTATCACTCCCTCAATGTAATGGTGGTATGTGATGCCTCCCTCCAGATCCTGTCCCTGAATGCAAAATTACCAGGAAGTGCACATGACTCCTTCGTCAACCGACAATCAGGGATATGGCACAAATTAACCAACCTACAAGCTGGTGATGCGTGGCTTCTGGGTAAGTGGAGACCTTTAGTACATAACAATGTTAAGCTTCATACAGAGTGATCCTGATGTTGACTATTCTTTTTCACAGGAGACAGTGGCTACCCTTGCACGCCTTGGCTGCTCACTCCTTATTTGACTCCCACACCAGGGCCACAAAGTGAGTATAATTCCGCACTTACAGCCACCAGGCAAGTGGTGGAGCGCTGTATCGGCCTTTTAAAAGGCCAATTCAGATGCCTCCACCGCTCTGGTGGTGAGCTCATGTATTTGCCGGATATGGTTTCGAAAATTGTGGTCCTGTGTGGGATATTTCACAACATCGCCATAAGGAGTGGTGTCCCAATGCAGCCAGAGGATGCCTTACCTGAGGATGGCCCCCCCGAGGTTGGTCGGAGGTCAGTATGTGGGGGGGCCATATGCGATGGTGTGGTGGCCAGATTTTTTAGGTAATTATTGTCAAAACAACAGTGTTTATACCTAATGTGGTAGGGTTTGTTTGAGAACATCTAATTATTTCTTTTTATTTTCTCCATCTTCTGTTTTTTCACATAATCTTTGGCACTCCAACAATGACTACTTTCTGCTACCCTTACAAAACCTGTATGTGGACATTTTGGGGATATATTATGGAACCCATATTGCAATGCCATATTTGTGGAATCATGTTGGCATGGTCCTTCGTCAACCAGTTTTTGATTTGTTGTTTTTTTATTTGATTTTGTTGGTATGTGTTGTATTTGTGATTATCACTGTGTGTTTTGTTTGTGAGTGACCACTTTGATTTTTCAGTTATGTTGTGAATAAATGTTTTGAGAGTGAAATGTTGTACCTTTTTTGGAACGTTACAAGCAAGTGTAACCAGGTTCACACACGTTACATTTGACTAAGGGGTAATCCAGTACTGACGCCAGTTGAGCTAAAATGTAATATGTTTTCAGGGTCCAAACCAACACCCAAAGGAAGCCTGTAGAATCATTTGGCTTTGTAGGATTGGCCTAAGCAGCTTGCATCCCAACTAGGAACCTGTAAAATGTAGTAATATCTAATTGTGACTACACCAAAAAAGGGAAATGAGATTGTTACTGTAAGGTGTTTCTTGTGGCTGTTTTACATAAAAATACAACACACAATCTTAGTGTCAAAAATTGGTAATCCTTGCAGGAACAGTCTACTTATGTCAGGGTAAACAATCTGTGATTTAGAAAAAACGAATGAGCCAGAACGTTACTTAGAAAATAACACTTTATTTATAAAATGGGCAAAAAACCCCAAAAACTAATCCCTAAGGGGGACCGACATATGGTCAAGGACCACCAGCACACCGATTATATTGTGGCGCATCCGGCCCACACAGGCGGATAATTCTGCCCGACGCCTCTGTTCCTCTGTGGGTGAGAAAAGTGTGGGGATTAATAAAACAATACTGAAATCACATTAAAAAAAAGCCAAAACCAAAACCCAACAAAAATTTAAAAAATTGAAAAAACCATTATTACACCATTAAAACACATCAACCAAAAATGGTGTAGGCCAAAAATACAAGGCCAATGTACAAATTCCGACAGGTGTGATATGTGTATGTTGAAATCAGCAGTAATAGGTAAAGGCAATCGGCAAAATCCCCAAAAGTGTAGCCAAAAACCCCCAAAAAAGGAACCACACATGATTACATACAAACAGTTTGTGTCGATAAAAAATCGCAAAGAAAAACATACCGGAAGATACAACGCCAGCTCTGGGAGGCCCTCCATCGTCCTCCTCGGAGGTGCCTCCATTCCCCAAAGATCGGGGCGGGGTAATTACCGACTCCGGGAAGGGGGTAATTCTAAGAGGGGTGGTTGGAGGAGATGGGGAATTGGGACGGAGGGGAAGGAGCCCCGAAATTTCTGCCAGAGGGTCTTGGAAGGCTGGGGAGGAGTGGGGAATAGGGGAATTAGTGGTAGTGGAGTGTTGGCTGGGAGTTGGGGAGAGTGGCCGTGAGCGCCGTCTGGCCGGACGATGACGGCGTAGTCTTCACTGGGCCCCTAAAAGATGTGAAACAAATTGTGGTTAGTTTCAACACAAATCCGCGAAAAACACCATTTTCGAATCCCCCCCCCAAAAAAGGACCATGCAGATATGAGTACAATGAATAAATATGAAATACAGGGAAAACATGGCCATGCAGATATGAGTATAATGAATAAATATGAAATACAGGGAAGACATGGCCATGCAGATATGAGTACAATGAATAAATGTGAAATACAGGGAAAACATGGCCATGCAGATATGAGTACAATGAATAAATATGAAATACAGGGAAAACATGGCCATGCAGATATGAGTACAATTAATAAATATGAAATACAGGGAAAACATGCACACGCAGTTAGGGCCACAAAGACAAACATGAAAACCACAGTCCATAAAACTTACTTTCGGCGATCTGCATGCGAAAGCATGCCAGCAAGCGGGGCGTCTGCCGTTGCAGGTCCGACCACCTGCACTCCAGCTGCCCGATTTGGCGGCGTGAGCCGAAGGAGCGCAGGCAGCCCCGTACCTCCGCATATGCGGAACGCTTTTCGCGGTTGGTGATGGGTGGAGGCTGGCTGGTGATCCACCTATCCATGACCTCCGTTAGCACCAGCAGCTCGCGCCTGGTGAATGCGGAGGCTCTCATGATGGCAATGGTGTTTTTACTAAAAATCATTTTTAATAAAGTGCCCCAAAATTTTTGATTGGCTAATGTATTTGGGTAATTAACAGGACCAATTCTATTGGTTAGTGTATGAGTCATGTGTTCGACAGGGCCAGAAATCTCTTGAGACTTATGATAGGCTTGATGCAGTGACATGCGTAAGCATATTTAAAAAAAGAAATGAACTCCGGGAAATATGCGGGTAGAAAAACAAATAGAACAATTATTTAATTGGGGCTAACTTGTATTTTGACAATTAAAAGCGAATGTTTAAGCCGTACGTATTCTGCGGGTAAACACAAACACGGACATGAATAAAGTTTATTGCATTGTGTTAAAAAAAAACAAAAAAAAACAATTTAGCGATTTGATATATTGATTGGCATGATACGATTGAGGGAGGTAGGCAGAATAAACGAGCAGTTAATCGAAATCTGACAGTCCAACTTCCGGGTGGTACTAGTGCGTGCGTTCCCTTCATGCCACTTCGGGGATGTACGCTCGCTATTTGGCACGCTCGTTAGTTAGAGGAGGGGTCGCTTGAGTTTGGGAGGGATGATTGGCTGCGTGCGAAAATACGAGCGAGTGCTTGAATTTAAATATTTTTTTACGTACGCCGAACGTACGAACGGCCACTTGCGTCCGGGTCTGAATGAGGGCCTTGGCCAGTAACTTCAAATCTACATTCAGAAGTGAGATTGGTCTATCATTTTTCAACTCCAGGGGGTCCCGATCAGGCTTAGGAATGACAACTATATTAGCCCTGGTGGTGGCCGTATCAAGCGATTTACCCTCCAACAGAGAATTAAAGAGTAGCTTAAGCACAGGAAGTAGGGGTGTAGTGAATTTTCTATAATAGTGAGCGGAAAATCCATCAGGACCAGGGGCAGCTGACCTACGTAGATGCTTTATGGCTGCTATAATTTCCTCTTCAGTGATAGGGGCATTAAGGGAGGTAATATGTGATTCAGAGAGTTTAGGTATTTGACAGGACTCCAAATATTGGCGTATTCTATAAAGAGTATGGGGGGTATTTATGTCTTCAGGTGGGAGGTTATATAAAGATGAATAGTATTCCCGAAATAGATTAGCCATAGCCTGGGGATCATGAATTAGAGAGCCATTTGAATCTCTTAATCCTGTTGCGAGTGCACTTGGCTCTTAGCTGGCAGGCCAATAGTGTGTCTGCCTTGTTAGATTTCTCATAAAATCTCTGGCTTGTCCACAATAGGGCATTCACCGCTTTTTTAGAAAGAATCTGAGAGCTGACCCTTTACTGATAAAATTTTTAGATACGTGCGTTTTTTGGGAAAACGTTGCGTGAGGGAGGATAATAAAAATTCCAGTTAATTTCTGCAACAGGACAGTTTAACAAATCAATCATTTCAGCAACAAGGACTGCCAATTTTGGCTGAAATGATTGGTTTGTTTGGACCCCCATAAAACAAGCTGCCAATGTGCATTGGACATGGAAAAGAAAATAATCCCATACACAAACTGGCTTTACATTACAAGTTGTCATCATCATTGTCCTCGTCCTCCCCATCAGTGTGAACATCCTCTTCATCACACAATGGCCCTCATTCAGACCCGGACGCAAGTGGCCGTTCGTACTTTCGGCGTACGTAAAAAAATATTTAAATTCAAGCACTCGCTCGTATTTTCGATCGCAGCCAAACATCCTCCCCAAACTCAAGCGACCCCTCCTCTAACTAACGAGCGTGCCAAATAGCGAGCGTACATCCCCGAAGTGGCTTGAAGGGAACGCACGCACTAGTACTACCCGGAAGTGGGACTGTCAGATTTCGATTATCTGCTCGTTTATTCTACCTACCTCCCTCAATCGTTTCATGGCAATCAATATATCAATTCGCTTAATTATTATTATTTTTTTTTAACACAATGCAATAAACTTTATTCTTGTCCGTGTTTGTGTTTACCCGCAGAATACGTACGGCTTAAACATTCACTTTTATTTGTCAAAATACATGTTAGCCCCAATTAAACAATTGTTCTATTTGTTTTTCTACCCGTATATTTCCCGGAGTTAATTTCTTTTTTTAAATTTGCTTACGCATGTCACTGCATCAAGCCTATCATAAGTCTCAAGAGATTTCTGGCCCTGTCGAACACATGACTCATACACTAACCAATAGAATTGGTCCTGTTAATTACCCAAATACATTAGCCAATCAAAAATTTTGGGGCACTTTATTAAAAATGATTATTAAAAAATACACCATTGCCATCATGAGAGCATCCGCATTCACCAGGCGCGAGCTGCTGGTGCTAACAGAGGTGATGGATAGGCGGATCACCAGCCAGCCTCCACCCATCACCAACCGCGAAAAGCGTTCCGCATATGCGGAGGTACGGGGCCGCCTGCGCTCCTTCGGCTCACGCCGCCAGATCGGGCAGCTGGAGCGCAGGTGGTCGGACCTGCAATGGCGGACGCCCCGCTTGCTGGCATGCTTTCGCATGCAGATTGCAGAAAGTAAGTTTTAGGGACTGTGGTTTTCATGTTTGTCTTTGTGGCCCTAACTGCGTGTGCATGTTTTCATGTATGTCATATTTATTCATTGTACTCATATCTGCATGGCCATGTTTTCCATGTAGGTCATATTTATTCATTGTACTCATATCTGCATGGCCATGTTTTCCATGTAGGTCATATTTATTCATTGTACTCATATCTGCATGGCCATGTTTTCCATGTAGGTCATATTTATTCATTGTACTCATATCTGCATGGCCATGTTTTCCATGTAGGTCATATTTATTCATTGTACTCATATCTGCATGGCCATGTTTTCCATGTAGGTCATATTTATTCATTGTACTCATATGTGCATGGCCATGTTTTCCATGTAGGTCATATTTATTCATTGTACTCATATCTGCATGGCCTTTTTTTTGTTTTTTGGGATCAGAAAATTGTGTTTTTCTCGGATTTGTGTTGAAACTAACCACAATTTGTTTCACATCTTTTAGGGGCACAGCAAAGACTACGTCGTCATCGTCAGCCCAGATGGAGCTCACGGCCACTCTCCCCAACCCCCAGCCAACCCTCCACAACCCCAAATTCCCCTATTCCCCACTCCTCCCCAGCCTTCCAAGACCCTCTGGGGGAAATTTCGGGGCTCCTTCCCCTCCGTCCCAATTCCCCCTCTCCTCCAACCACCCCTCTTCGAATTACCCCCTCCCCGGAATTGGAAATTACCCCGCCCAGATCGTTGGGGAATGGAGGCCCCTCCGAGGAGGACGAGGGAGGGCCTTCTGGTGCTGCCGTTTTTTCTTCCGGTATGTTTTTGTTTTGGTTTCTTTTTCACCACAAACTGTTTGTATGTAATCATGTGTCGTTCCCTTTTTTGGAGTTTTTTGCTAGACTTTTGGTGATTTTGCAGATTGCCTTTATCTGTTACTGCTGATTTCAACATACACATATCACACCTGTCGGAATTTGTTGATTGGCCTTGTATTTTTGGCCTACACCATTTTGGGTGGATGGGTTTTAATGGTGTAATTCTGGTTAGTTTCTAAATAATTTTTTTTTTTTTTTTGGTTTTGGCTTGTTTTTTAATGTGGTTTCATTATTGTTGTATTAATCCCCACACTTTTCTCACCCACAGAGGAACAGAGGCGTCAGGCTGAATTAGCCGCCTGTGTGGCCCGTATGCGGCACAATATAATCGGTCTGCTGGTGGTCCTTGACCATATGTCGGTCCTCCTTAGGGAATAGTTTTTTTTATTTTTTTGCCAAATTTAAATAAATTAATGTTTTCAAAGTAATGTTCTCTTTCTAAATCAGAGATTGTTTACCCTGACAAAAGTAGACTCTTCCTGCAAGGATTTGCAATTTTTGTAACTAAGCAGTGTGTTGCATTTTTATGCAAAACCGGCACAAGAAGCACCCAACAGTATCAATCTCATTTCCCTTTGTTGGTGTAGTCACAATTAGATATTACTACATTTTACAGGTTCCTAGTTGGGGTGCAAGCTGCTTAGGCCAATATTACGAAGCCAACTGATTATACAGGATTCCTTTGGGTGTTGGTTTGGACCCTGAAAACATATTACATTTTAGCTCAACTGGCGTCATTACTGGATTACCCCTTAGGCAAATGTAACGTGTGTGAACCTGGTTACACTTGCTTGTAACGTTCAAAAAAAGGTACAAAATTTCACTCTCAAAACATTTATTCACAACATAACTCAAAAATCAAAGTGGTCACTCACAAACAAAACACACAGTGATAATCACAAATACAACACATACCAATAAAAAAAAAAATACACAACAAATCAAGAACTGGTTGACGAAGGACCATGCCAACATGATTCCACAAATATGGCGTTGCAATATGGGTTCCATAATATATCCCCAAAATGTCCACATACAGGTTTTTTAAGGGTAGCAGGAAGTAGTCATCGTTGGAGTGCCAAAGATTATGTGAAAAAACAGAAGATGGAGAAAATAATAAAAATTAATTAGATGTTCTCAAACAAACCGTACCACATTGGGTATAAACACTGTTGTTTTGACAATAATTACCTAAAAAATCTGGCCACCACATCATTGCGTATGGCCCCCCCACATACTGACCTCCGACCAACCTCGGGGGGGCCATCCTCAGGTAAGGCATCCTCTGGCTGCATTGGGACACCACTCCTTATGGCGATGTTGTGAAATATCCCACACAGGACCACAATTTTCTAAACCATATCCGGCAAATACATGAGCTCGCCACCAGAGCGGTGGAGGCATCTGAATCGGCCTTTTAAAAGGCCGATACAGCACTCCACCACTTGCCTGGTGGCTGTAAGTGCGGAATTATACTCACTTTGTGGCCCTGGTGTGGGAGCCAAATAAGGAGTGAGCAGCCAGGGTGTGCAAGGGTAGCCACTGTCTCCTGTGAAAAAGAATAGTCAACATCAGGATCACTCTGTATGAAGCTTAACATTGTTATGTACTAAAGGTCTCCACTTACCCAGAAGCCACGCATCACCAGCTTGTAGGTTGGTTAATTTGTGCCATATCCCTGATTGCCGGATGACGAAGGAGTCATGTGCACTTCCTGGTAATTTTGCATTCAGGGACAGGATCTGGAGGGAGGCATCACATACCACCATTACATGAGGGAGTGATAGTGTTTCCGGTTTCTAAATATTGCCTCCGGCCATGCTGGAGGCTGAAGTGGTATGTGAGTACCATCCACAACCCCTATGATGTGTGGGAAGCCAGCTATTTGGAAAAAATTGGCCTTGGCCACACTAAGGGCACCCATATCCAATGGCATTTGAATAAAATGATGGAGGTGCTAAAAAAGTGCCTCCATCACTGCCCTCAGGATCCGGGAAAAGGAGGATTGTGAGATGCCCGCCACTATTCCCACCGTTGTTTGGAATGATCCTGAGGCACAGAAATGTAACACCGCCATAAATTGCGTAAGTGGTGGTATTGCTGTAGGACTGTCAATTTGCCGCTCAAGATCACTCTCTATTAATGAGAGAGTGTCTATGATGATTTTGGGAGGAAGACGGTAGCATCTTAAAACCTCATCATCGGGCATTCCAAAAAGGGAGACACATGTTCGAAATATCTGGGGCCTTGCACGCCGACGATGCCTACGCCTGGGACGAGATTGAGGTTGGTCGGCTTCCGGGAGCATGGCCAGAACAATCCGACCCAGATCAACCTGAAATGGCAAGATTTGAATGTCAGGCTTTTTAACCCCCCGAAAAATAAAAATTTTAACTTAGCTTGAAGATACCATTCATTGATGCTTATATGCCGGGGTATTGTCATGATACGTGCAAACTGGAAATAATCACAACATAAATATACATAATTTTATGCTGGCCATTTCTGACTCCAAATTTTGAGCAACACAAAACATAAAAGGGGAGAAACACACATTTGGGCAAAGAGCAAAACGACATTGCGCACACTACGTCAAATTGAGGCCAAATGTAAGCAACAAATGCTAAAGAGAAAACACAAACAATTTTACGGGATGAATAAGCATTTCAAAAAGCGCTAATTAGTTCGCAAATACAAGTCACAATAGAAAGTAATAAAAATGCGCTAATTAGTTCACAAATACAAGTCACAATAGAAAGTAATAAAAATGCGCTAATTAGTTCGCAAATACAAGTCACAATTGAAACTAATAATAATGCGCTAATTAGTTCGCAAATACAAGTCACAATAGAAAGTAATAAAAATGCGCTAATTAGTTCGCAAATACAAGTCACAATAGAAAGTAATGAAAATGCGTTAATTAGTTCGCAAATACAAGTTATAAAAACACAGCTAAAAAAAAAAAAAAATTACACAGATTTCGGATTTAGAAAATCAAAGGTTACAAGTGTAAGACCAACCAAAGTTGCGTAAAGACAAACAAGAACATTTACAAAACAATTTAAAAAATAAACTTACCAAGAGATAATATATAAGATTCCGGATCAAAAGGTCTTTGGGGCAGAGCCAAAATAAAACCTAAGAGAGATGAAATGACGCCAAAAAAAGTTAGAAAATTCAGAAACAGAAGGAGACACAAATTGAACCAAAGTTAGACTTCCCAAAACTTACCAAAACAGGAAACGCCAAAAAAAATTACAACCGAAAAAAAGCGAATGGAAATAAAAAAGCGAATATATCCAAAAAAAAAAAATTCCACCAACGCAAACTCCTAAACCAGCCAACAATCAACTCCAACCAACGTAACCTCCAACATTCAAAAAACGCCACCTCGACTCGAGACGCCCCAAGCCATAAATAGTGTTTAGTTTCCCGCACAAATTAAGGAGGGATCATAGGAACGCACAATCAATGATGCGGCCGAAAAATAAGGACGCATGTATAAATACGTCACGAGCCAAAACAAACATTCTGGTGTATTTCTAGTTTGGAGCTCAGACATGGCTACAGACCAGGGAAACAATGGACAACAGTCTGGCGGTGAGTATTTCAGGCATTTTGACTCAATGATTAATTAGAAACATAATATTGTGCAAGTTGTGAAGTTGAGAATTCTCCAAATTTACACAAATAGGTGAGGAGGATGACATGGAAGAGGCTGCTGGGCCCAGTATTCCGGGCAAAGCTGCCAAAAAGAAAATGCAGCCACAATTCACAAGAATGGAGATAGAGGTTTTGATTCAGAAGTGTGTGGACATCCTGCCACAGGCAGACAGGAATATGAGTGCAAGCCAGAAGTGGAGAATGTGGGAAGAGGTAGCCGTTGATGTCAATAGGGTGGGTGATTATGTCCGTCTAGCCCGGGATGTCAAACGGCGGTAAGTAAACACTTGCCCCCCCTAAAACCAAAACCCATTTTAAACAAAAGGATAATGGTTCCAATTTCACCTACAGATGGGCCGACTTCAAATATTGCCTGAAGCAAAAACTGGCGGACAGGGCTAGGCATGCAAGGGGGACAGCTGGGGGTCCCACCCCTGTGTCATTGGAATTTAATGATTTAGAAGAGCTGGCACAGGGGTGTGTGCAGCCTGTGGAGGTGTTTGGCGTGTCCAACATGGATACGGACATGCCAGACTTTGCGGCTCCTCATGTTGCCCCAGGTAAATATTGTGATGTCACCAACTCTGAAATGTTATTGTGCCAATATGTAGATTCTAATGTGACTCTTTTCTCATTTTTTCAACAGAGACACAGGCGGATGAGTCTGCTCCAGAGGGGAGCCTTGGCCGCAGAATGTCTGCAGGCTCTGAAGGGGATGAACCAGTACATCCGGCTGAGGACCCTGCAGAAGCCAGTCCTGGGCAATCCCCCTCGCAGGCAGTGTCCCTCCTCACAGAACTCAATTTTAAATCGGATTTCCATACGGAGATTCTGCAGAGGATGGACGCCAGTCTGGTACTGGTGGCTGAGGCCCTGGAGCAAAATGCTGCGGCCAACATGACCATTGGTCAGGCCCTGGCGGAAAATACCAGGGCCAACATCCGCATCGCCAATGCCCTGGAGCAGCTCGTTCGCCAGCACATGGTGGAGCCGACCTCCCTTCCTGCCGGAACATCAGGATCCTCCACCTCTGGCACAACATCAGCCAATCCTCCAAATGTGCCTAGCCCTGGGCCTAGTCCAGAGGCCACAACATCTGCCTCTGGACAGGCCAGCCTGATGACATCCCGGACCCGGTCTGGCGCCCTCCCTCCCCCAGCCAAACGGACGAAAAAACGGTGACAGCATTGGCTACTTTTCCCACACTCCTTCTGTGCTTGCCTCATATTCCTTTCTGGCCAAAACTTCCCTCTCCTTTCTTGTGAATTGTTTTTAATTTTTGCATTTACGTTTACCAACAATTTATTGTTTGCACAATTAATAAATATTGTGGAATGAACACTGCCAAAAATGTTTGTGTTAAAAATGTGCATTAATTGTTTTTGGGATACCCATAAATTTACATCAAATGTACGACTTTGTATTCTGACATTATTGTCAAAATGGGTTACATTTAATCCGGGCCCACAAGCCAACAACGTTCAACCAAAAAAATTTTACATTTGAAAAAAAAGGGCTCTTTAAGGAACGTTTAAAACATTACCTAAGGATGCAAATTCACCTTGCAAGAACAAAATGAGGCACAAACCCTAAACATGATGACATTATTGTTACAATAGTCCAAAAACAACACATTGCGGCCAAAATAAAGCCACACAAATGTACATTAATTGATTGTGTAATCCAGACATTAGCAGCTATGATTTCCACCTGCATTCGGTTTTGTGCTATCCAAAAAAACTGCTTTCCAAACACATACCAAGCCGGTTTTCAATCCAACACTAATTGTTTTTCTGACAAGCCGTGATTAATCGTTGCAACATCGTGGAGTGCCGGGACGGAGGAGAAGGCCATCGCCAATGTGGTCGAGTTATCCAGACCCTAAGCTGTGCGAGCATTTTGAAGGGAAAGAGGATCAGCCAGTGACGTATGAGCTGGTACGAACACATTTGACGTTCGCATTTGTTAATGTATGTACGCCCCAAAAACGCCTCACCACGCCTGCGTTTTTCCATCTCCTCCCCCGTCAACACCCAAAAATGCCCTGTTCTGTCAATCACATTTGACATGTCACTTCCTGTACGTTATTTGATGAACGAGACAAAAAAAGCTCGCAATCTGCCGTACGCACATGCGCAGTGTAACACCGACGCATGCGCGGTTAGTCAACATCGGAACGCAATGAGCGTACTGCTGTTAACGAACGGCTCTGAATCAGGGCCAATATTAATTCATCCCCGATGGATTCCACCATAGGCGCCTCTGTCATTTTTTTATGTAATTGTTGGTCGAGGTCTTCCTCGTGGAATTTGTAATTCATTTTAATGAACATCATCTTTTCCACATTTTGAGGAAGTAACCTCCTACGCCGATCACTGATAAGGTTGCCAGCTGCACTGAAAACTTTTTCGTAGTACACACTGGAGGGTGGGCAACTTAAGTAATGCAAAGCCAGTTTGTGTATGGGACTCCAAATTGCCTCTTTTTCCTGCCAGTACTGAAAGAGACTGTCTGACATGTCTATTAGGATGTAATCTCTGAAATAGTCCTCCACCATTCTGTGAATGGAGACCATATCACACATAGTCACGGTAGAAGACATGTCACTAGTAGGCAGTTCTCTCAGGCCCGACCAGATGTAATTTTTTGGTGACTGATCTGCATGACCAGCAGGCATTCTGTAAGGAAAATTTAGTTTTTTCCTGGCAGCTGTTGAAACTGAAGGAGGAGATAAAGGCGTTTCACATGCGGCTGCAGCTGACAATTTTTTGACCAACAGCGCTTTGCATAGTTTTAGATTTCAGTCTGTTGGAAAAAAACTCACAAGGTAGGACTTAAACCTAGGATCCAAAATGGTGGGCAAAATATATTTTTCAGATTTCAAAAGATTGACGACTCTTGGATCCTGGTGAAGTGAATCAAGGGCTTGATCCACCAGTCCGACATTCTTTGCGCAATTGCTCTGTTTCAGCTCCTCCTTCAGTTTCTCCAGCTGTTTTTGCAAATGTCTGATGAGAGGAATCACCTGACTCAAGCTGGCAGTGTCTGAACTAACTTCACGTGTGGCAAGTTCAAAGGGTTTGAGAACCTTGCACAATACGGAAATTATTCTCCACTGCGCTTGAGTAAGGTGCATTCCCCCTCCACGTCCTATGTCATAGTATGCTGCATAGGCCTGGATGACCTTTTGCTGTTCCTCCATCCACTGAAGCATATAGAGGGTAGAATTCCACCGAGTTACTACCTCTTGCTTCAGCTGATGGAAGGGCAAATTTAGCTGTACCTGCTGGTCATGCAATCTTTGAAAAGCGGTCGCGGAATGTCTAAAATGTCCAGATATTTTGCATGCCACCGAGAGCATCTCCTGCATGCCCCTGTAATTTTTTTTAAAATGTTGCACCACCAAATTAATTGTGTGAGCAAAATATTGGATGTGCTGGAATTCGCCTAGATGTAATGCTCTCACAATATTGGTGGCATTGTCCGAAATCACAAATCCCGAGGAGAGTCCAAGTGGGGCAAGTAAGTTAGAGGTTCTCAGCGGTATGCCTCTTAGTGATACCAGTTATACAAAGAGTAGCCTGCCTCTGTATCAGCTGTCTTTTGGGAGATGTTGCTGCTGCTGTTGCTGTTGTAGGCAATATACCTACCTAGTGGGCTGTCACAGTCATGTAATCCTTAGTTTTCCCTGTCCCACTTGTCCACTTATCAGTGGTCAACTGGACAGTGGGTACAACAGCATTTCTGAGGACATTTATAAGGTTTTTTTTAATGTCCTTGTACAGATTTGGAATTGCTCTTCTAGCAAAGTGGAATCTAGAAGGGATCTGGTAGCGAGGACACAGGACCTGAATTAACTGTTGAAAACCCACTGCAGTAATGGCGGATACTGGATGCACATCTAATACCAGCATAGCTGTTATGGCATCAGTAATCCGCTGTGCAACTGTGTGATTGCTGTCATACTTGTTTGCCCTTGCCATCGATTGTTTAACAGTTAATTGCTTTTTGGAGGATACGCTACAAGTAGTCTTCCTCCTGGTCCCCTTCTGGGATGAAGATCCACTGACAACAACAGCAGCAGCAACAGGCATAGTCATCAAGGATCCTTCTGAGGAATCACGGATAGGAGAGGAGTCAATCATGTTTGGAATACCAACATTGGATGCAGCAGGACTACTCCCGATGATGAATGAGGATGTTGGTGATGCAGGTTTTGGTGTTGGAGATTGAAGGCGCTTTGATATCACAGAGAGGGAGGAGGTAGGTGACACTGGACTTGTTACATTTTGAGTTTTGGAACTTGGCATTGTACACTTTGATATTTAATGAATGTGCTCCAAGTGATGTAACAAGGAGGTTCCTAGGTGGTTTAGGTCCCTCCCTCTACTCACTCATGGCATGGCAACGGGCACATATGGCTTGACAACTGTTGTCCGGATTGGGATGGAAATAATTCCACACGTGAGTAGATTTTTTTGTCTTGTGTCCCTGCATGACATCAATGGGCTTTGGCTTTTTCAAACCATGGGCAACAGCTGTTGCCTTACTTATACAAAGGACATCCTCGGCATCAACATCCTCATCACCAACACCGACATCATCAACATCCTTAGCGCCTTCATCTACCAAAATATCCTCCTCCATGTGCAATTCCACAGAAGCATCCTCATTGACTACGTGTGCAAGATGTTGACTGCCCTTCCCCACATTTACAGAGGACACACAAATGTTGGAACTTGGAGGTTCCTCCAGTACACTAGTATTAGGATTGGACTCACACATGGCAACCGCAAAAATACTCTCCTCGGGGATTTGTGATTTCAATTTCTCAGGGCACACAGTTGGTTTTTCCGGAGCTGTCTTAACAACTTTCACAATTTTAATTGGACCACCACCACTACTACTACAAGCAGAAGGGTTATCAGAATCAGCAGTCTTCTTCATAAAGTAAGAAGGCCAAGGCCTTATCCTTTCCTTGCTACTTTGTGTAGTGAATGGCATTGTGCCAATTTTTAGTTCATCTAAAGTCAAATATCCTTTACATTTTTTTTCTTAATTTCAGTAAAACCTGCTTTACCATATCGATGGCATGACTTAAGCACTGGAGCATGGGCCTTCCTAGAGGTCAAGGAAGTTGACGGCCTTGCACTGCTGGCGGCAGCTACAACATGTGGTTTTTGGCCCTGCTCTGCTGTCATGTGACACCCTTCCATATTTTTTCTGCAGTCTAGAAGCAGTGTCACAATCACCAATAGTGTAGCCAAGGTGCAGTTACAAAATTCACACACGTGCAGTCGTGCACACACACACAAAAATATTAGAAAAAACGACAAATGATGATTTATAGTTTTTGTCAGCTCCAGAAGAACTTGGCCCCAGAGTAACGATTGATCACAACAACTGGAGTCGGGCAGCACAAGGTTGCAACTTGTGTTGCTGGCTGGATCTTGTGCACTAATGCGGTTAAGCCGAAAACCCACCCACACAAACAAGAAAAAAATATGACACTTTAATTTTTTTCTTTTTTTTTATTGATCATGACTGTAGTCGCTGGATCTTGCGAGCTAATGTGGTTAAGCCTAACACCCATGCACACACAGAAGAAAAAATATATATAAGACAGTGACACTTGTATTGTTTCTTTTTTGATTGAACACAACGGTAGTCGCTGGATCTTGTGCGCTAATGTGGTAAAGCCTAACACTCATGCACACACAGAAAAATATAAAAAGACACTTTGATTTTTTTTTTTTTACTTTTTTTTTTTTTGGAGTCCAGAACTTGGGCCCAGAGATGGACACAGCACAAGCCCAGGACACAGCAGACAGCCCAGATGAATCACCAGACAGCACAGTGACAGCACTGTGACCAGAAACCAGAATGAATCAGCACAGACAGCACAGAGATAGTGACAGCACCATGAGCAGAGACCAGAATGGATCAGCAGACACCAGCCCAGGAGACAGCAGATAGCACCAGCACCTTTCCCAGCCCTACACTACCCACCCGCCATGCTCACTTTACACAGCCGGAGTGGAAATGGTGTCCGTCGCATGGTACCTTATATACCACATTGATCATAAAGACGAAAGCTCGCGAACCGCGAGATTTCCGTCTCTATGGTTTTGCCTCGGTTTCGAGAACTGAGTAAGGCGGGAACCTCCGAGCCTGCTTGGATCCGACTCGGATATGCTAAATTCGGGTGGGTTCAGTTCTCTGGGAACCCAACCCGATCGTCTCTAGTTCCAAGTCTCCTGTGTATTCCTGTGAGCCACAGTGCGTCCAACATCCCTGCCTGTGTATCTTGCCTCCAGCATCTCCTGTGAGCTACAGAGCTATTACATCCCAGCCTGTATATTTTATTTTTATTATTTATTTATTAACAGTTTCTTATATAGCGCAGCATATTCCGTTGCGCTTTACAAATGGAAACATTTATAGAACAAAACAGGGTAATAACAGTCAGACATAGAGGTAAGAAGGCCCTGCTTGCAAGCTTACAATCTATAGGGAAATAGGCATTGATACACAAGGATAGGCGCTATATATATTGCAATTTGGGCCCTCATTCAGAGCCGTTCGCTATTTGCGGTCGTTCGTTCAAAAACAAGGGGTGGCTATTCAAATGATCCGTTCGCACATTGCAGTCTGTTCACACCTCTAAGTCAGAACGAGCGAGCAAAACATACGCTCGTTTATTTGATAAAAACGCCCCCTGGCCGCTCGCACCATACGTCATGTCCGCTATTTATTAGATTAATCGAGTACATCATACAGCGTATGAAATGCTCGCTATTCTTGTGGTTGGTTTTTTCAACCGCTATTTTGCGAGCAGTTCTGAGTTTAAAAAAACCAAGTGACGTGGTCAATGACGCTGCTATATTAATTATGCACGCCCGTTTTGACCTTTAAGCACGCCTGCGATCGGATCTCCACTCCCCGTTTTCAAGCACCTTCCCCTGTTACCACCCACATACGCCTCATTCTGTCACTCAAAATAGCAGGCACTCGCTATATTGCGTACAAATGATTTTCGGCCGCACTGACTGGTTCGCGCATGCGTACTAAAAACCGTACGCATGCGCAGATGTGCGAACATCGCTCGGAACGAGCGTACTGCCGATAGCGAGTGGCTCTGAATGAGGGCCCTGGTCTGGCCAGAATGCAGTGTTTCTTGGTGGGCTGCATGATCCAGTCACACAGGAATGTCGGCCAAATGTCAGGAGTATGTGAAGGAAAGACAATATGTGAGGTTATGTGTGGACTGTGAGAGGGGATGTAATAAGACATGGAAGCTATGAAGGTTATGTGGTCAGTTCTGGAATCTGATAAGCTTGTCTGAAGAGGTGAGTTTTCAGGGAACGCTTGAAGGATTGAAGACTAGAGGTAAGTCTTATTGTGCATGGTAAGGCATTCCATAGAGCGGGTGCAGCCCGAAGAAAGTCCTGTAACCGTAAATGGGAGCAAGTAATGCGCGGGGATGAGAGACACAGATCTTGTGCTGAGCGCACTACCTGTGCCATTCCGTGTGGCAGAAGAGTGTCCACACGCCATCCCCAGTGTGTCCCTTGTGCATCTACCTGTGGTGCTATAGTGCATCTGCACTCCTCTCCTAGTGTTTCCTTTGTGTGCTGCCTGTGCGTTCTACAGTGCAAAAGTGCGTCTGCACATCATATACCAGTGTCTCTCTCGAATCACACCCCATGGTGCAGAAGTGCGTCTGCACATCATATATACCAGTGTCTCTCTCAAGTCGCACCCTGTGGTGCAAAAGTGCATCAGCACGCCACTCCTTGTGTTTCCCTCGTGTGCCACCTAGCAGTGCTAAAGTGCATCTGCACAGTATTTCTTGTGTATTCCTCAAATGCCATCTAGTTGTGTAGTGCATCAGTACTTCATTCCAGGAATACTCTCAAGTACCATCCCTATGTGTAACAGTGCCATGGTTAGGCACTCTCCCCAGGCCACTGATATCTCGAGTCTCTATTCCCACAGATCTTGGATACCTGGTCAAAGTACCGCGACCTACCTGCAGCTAAGCCCATATCCCAAATGGAGAGGTCACCGGCGAACACCTCCCTGCAGGTTAGACTCCGCACCATTGACAAGGTCTCACCAACGTCCAAGGTCCGTGGAAGGGGAGCTCTTGTATCCAGACCTCTCACCCCGAGTTCTTCCAAATCTAGACCACAACCCATCAGTAGGGGATTCTACTACCCCAAACCTGACACACACACTCTGCCCTCCCCCTGCCCATTGCAAAACCGGCTGTGAAGAGGGGTTCCAGCCGCCAACTTGGCACAGCAAAGGTGGCACCTTGCTGCCCAAAGACCACCCTCCCCGCTGGCCCTACTGCTCCCCAAAGTACCATCTCTGGTATGTCCATATCTGTATTATTACTACTATTATGCAGGGGCATAATAGTGGCAGGGGGATCTTTGTCAATTTTATTGGTGGTGTCCCCCACAATTTAGTTGCCTTTTCCCAGCTGTTGTATGCTGGACTGCAGTGGGAGACTGTCTGGATTTGCACTGGGCTGAGGGTCTCACAACGCCCCCTCCCCAGTGTGCATCGCTGAAAGAGGTCTTTGGGTTTTTTTTCTAAGGGGATGTGGCCACGCTTCCCAAGGTTAGGCCACACCACCTTATCTGGGCCTGGGGCGGCTCTCTACAGCCCTGCCTGATTCAACAGAGGATGCACTAGCTATCATGTTAGCAGCTGTGATAGCTGAAATACAGTAATGCAGCAGGAGGCGTCACACCACCTGCATGTATTACTGACATGAGTACCGTTCTAGAATGCAACATGGGATCATCGGCCTGCTGAGTGACTTATGGGCTCATGCTAGCTGGTCATCGCAGATGTTAAAAAGAGGCCAGGAAATCTCCATCAGCCAATGGAGATCCTGGCCTCATCACTCCCCCACAACAGCTGCAATACGCCTCCGTTTTGGGAAACGGAGGCCATCGTGGCCGCCCCCTCCCCACCCCAAAATGGCAGCAGACTGTCAGTCACTGACAGTCTGCTGCCAAACTGTGATATCGCAGACCCGTACTGACCGTGCGCAGAGCAGATTCACGAACATCGGGAACCTGCGTAAAAAGCTTCCCTGCGTCCTCAGGTGAGTCAGGCCCACAGAACATAATCATTTTTTAATGGAAAATAGAAGTATTTCCTAATGAAATAATTAAATGGAGCTCCGAGAATTTGTGACATCTTCTAGCCACATAACTGGCTTCGCAAAATGATCTGCACCTTTTTTCACATTTACTTTTCACTGCATGTAGGGTACTGTACATTTTATCTATGTTATACTTTATTTTACTTTACCTACTGTATATTGCATGTTTAGAATTGTTTATTAATATAGATAATGACTTATATGCTTGCAAAGCATGAGGGCGCTGCAGACTAGGGGCCTTATTCCGATTTGTGAGGCATTGCACAGGCGCTGGGAAGTACAAGGAAGCAGCTTTACAATATTGTACAACTAAAACGCAAATGCAGCAGGAGACTACTGTAGGGAACAAACGCCTCCTGCCGCCATCTGCAACCCCGAGTGCAGTGTCCATAGACGTAACATCACATCCCCATCATAAAAGGGAGCGTGGCCGGGGACATTGCACACTGTTTAGGGGCAGGACTAGGGCGGAGCCACATACTCACATAATTTTGGCCCCACCCCCCACTACACAATGCAGATATTTACGGCACTGTGGAGCAGGGGGCGAGGTCATGATGACACAATTCAGCGAGAATCGCATAATAAGTAGCCCCACTGCTGCGGGTGTTTGGGTATGCATTGTGGGGTTGGGGGGGGAGGCTTGCCTACTTTTCCATGGGGACGGGAGCGGCACCTGATTTTCAGGAGGCTCCCGGCCAAATCGGGAGAGTAGGCGTGTTTGGTATAACTATAAGCACTGCAGACCTGTAGTAGATCAGATTGACTTGGGTATTACTAATTCTGTCGCAGAACAAATGCTGAATTATATTTGAATAAACACAACACAACCTAGTACTTTTCCTCTTATTAGGAGGCACAGACTGTAATGGAAACCTGTGTACTGTACATTTCATATTATACAGAGCTTCTCAGAATAATTTATTTGTCTTGAAATTTAAAACTCAGTGAATACAAATTCCGCAGTTACTAAGAGTCAGTTAGTATTAGGACCATGACAGCCTCGGTGACCACAAAGAATGTATATAAAAAATGGATGATGGTGAACAAGCCATATATTAGGACAAACACAAGTGGCAGCCGTTTTACCTTCATATAAGTCATATACAGTGGCATAACCGGTCTGTAGGGTGTACGCTCGGTGCTGCACGTACGAGGAGAAGGTGAAGCAGCGCTCTACATCCACGGGGAGCTGTAGGAGGAAAGCCAGAGAGGGAGATGATGGGAGTAGAATAGAAGACGGGGAGATCACAGAGAGAGGAGCAGCAGGACAATATCACTCACAGGTTCTAGATTAATATACACATGATTATCTGTCACTTGATAATGGCTGATCACATTGTCTTCCAACAGCTGGAAAGAAGAACATAATAGACATTTAGTTAGCTCTATAATTAAACATTCTCTTATATAGATATAGATGTGCTCGGACAGTCTTGTTTTGGCAAATTCACCCTCAAGTGTTTTGGTTTGGATTTGGTTTTAGTTTTCTTTAAAATCCTATAAAAAAATTGATAAAAACAGCTAAAATCATAGGACCTGTTTACATCCAATCCGAAACCTGAGTTTGTTTTTTAAATCCGTGTTCTGAACTGTCAGCAGACTGCAGCCAGGACTCGCTTCTACTCGGAACCCCCAAAGTGATCCAAGCTGGGATTTGAAATGACTCGGAACCCCTAAATTCAGGTGTGTTGGTTTTTTAGGAAACCGGACCGCACATCCCTACATACAACATTATGGTTTGACAGAGTTTGGCTTATTACAATATTTTGTATTTATTGATGCTGTAGCATATACATATATTTTTATAAATACACAAAACATAGGATGCGCCATAAGTAAGCTTACTGTATGTCTATCACGGCATCTGTTTCACTAATTACAAGCTCACTTTCTATTCTCATTCGGTACAGTATGTAGCTGTGGGGGTTTAGGTTAGGTTTAGGCACTAGGGGGGAGGGTTAGGTTTAGGCACCGGGGAGGGACGGTTAGGATACTGACCGACAGCTGTCGGTATCCTAACCCGGTTGGGATGCCGGCATTGGGATTCTGGGCCTGATTCAGACCTGGTCGCAAGCGCTGTGCGCTCGCAACCGGGTTGATGGTGGGCCAGTGCGCATGTGCGAGATCCGCATAGCGACGGGCACTGCGTCGCTCCGGGTCTCACAACAAAGGAAGCGAACTGTTGATGGTGAGTGACAGCTCGCCCCCTTTGGAAGGCGGGCCGGGGGCATGGCTGGGCAAATGGAGGCGTTCCCATGTGAACGCCTACCATTTGGGGGCGGCCCCACTGACATCATGAGTGATGTCAGTGGAGAGATTTCGGCTCTGTTAGAGCCAAAATCTCTCTGGGGCTTGCGGCCACGAGACCCTACCACAAGGGTCTCGTCGCAAGCCCGATAGTCGTGATGGTCTTGACTATCGCGACCATCATCATGGCCGCTCGCAATAGCTGTGGGTGGTCATCCACAGCTATGCGAGCGGCCTGGAGGCCGTTCAAAAAAAACAAAAGCCCGGCCCTGATTCAGAGCGAGCGCTCTGTCAGAGCATCCAGCTCTGAATCAGGCACTCTGACCACTAGGATCCCGAGAGCGTTCATCCCGTACCCAACCCCTATTAAGTAACCACTTTGGGCCCTTGTGTGGGATCATCTTCTTAACCACATCTATTAAAATGCCCTTCAGTGATCCAATCAATATATAATTGAATTTTGAGTTTATTATTGGGCCTTTTGGTAGATTTTTGACAGCCACACACTGTGAAATTAGTCCAGTAGTCCAGTACTTTTATACAGATATAACCTTACTATACCGACATCCCTCCCATTCGATCTGAAAATATTCTATTATATTCCAGTCAGTTTTTATTGCTCTCCATAAACCCTAAGCTACTCCAACGTGACTAACAAACATCCCAACCCTTTACATCACTAAACAGCCCAACCATTTCCACCATGTTCTCCAAAATACCAACCCACCAATTTAATGTGCCAAACATCACAATGTTGATACAATGTGTGAATAATCATAAGTATTTAGCCATTGTGATTTTAAAATAACCCACAAAATCATGATTTGACACCCACCTTGTTCAAGAGGTAATAGTCAGGTGCACACCCAGTAAGTAATTTATAGTCAATAAGTAACATGTTGGTAACACTTCGATTTCCTATGTATCTAAATAGAAGATTAAATTGTGTGAGCTTAAGAAAGAAATAAGATATCTAGAGAGAGCTTACATGACTTTGCATGTGTTTGTATTACTATCCACACAGTTGCCAAAAAGCTCAATGTATTTTAGGATATTTATCATTATGCAGCTGAATCATGGTCTTTTCCTAATATATTGGAACCAGTTTATCTTATCTGTAATTCTACGCATTTTGGATACTGTGAAGCATCTGCATTAACAAAACATTCAAACCCAGACATAGGGCCGTATTCAATTAGGTGCAAAAAGCCGTGATCAGCGAAAACTATTCGGCGTATTCAATTGCAAAGACATTTTGTGTACACGGAAAGTCAATGCAATGTAATAGGCGAAAATGTTTCGCCTATGAATACCTGGCGGAAAAAAGTGCAGAATTGAGGTTTTGGGGTGCAAAGGTGCGGAAACTACTCTGCACCCATTGGACAGCCCCCCAAAGGATAACTGTGTCAAAAAAACACAAAAAAAAGAGGAGCACCCCAAAAAGAACACTTTGAAAATAGGGGTAAGAAAGTACAAAGTGGGGGTACAAACGCAAAAACTAGCGAAATAGACTATTGGGGGGGTCTACAAATATGGGGGAGGTGTTTTTTTATAGCAGGTGCTTGCTGAAGGTGCATTTTTTGCAGCACTTAAAACTTCACTTTTGCAATTTTTAACTATGCTTGCACCCATTTTCAAGTGCCCCAAATTTGACAGGACTACTTATTTTCAGCAAAAATACCTGCTTAATGCTATTCTTCACCACTTGTGCAAAGTCGCTATTTTGGAGCAATTGATAGCACTTAAGTACCCCAAATAGCTTCAGTTGGGTTAATGGGGGGCATCTACTTTGATCCCCAATGTTAGTGCATCTTTTGGGGGGTGTCAGGCTGATTTCCCCAATTCTGCCAACACTTTTCACCTGATAGTGTTTCACCAGGATGCGTTTTCGCATCCTTTGGAATTTAATACAGTGAATAGCGGGGGCGCGCACGATAAGTTTCCGCGGCTAAAACACGCAAAGTCGGCGAAAAGTGCAGCATGTGAAAAAGTATCGTGGGTGTGAAACTAACTGAATACAGCCCATAGTTTGGTCACTTTTTCTAAATTGTATTTCTTCTACTTTCAGGAGACAGCACCTACCCTTTACCTCCTTGACTGGTCATTCCTTTATTATATCCTGCAACAAAGCAAGAGGCCACATACAAGTCTACACATGCCTCCAATTGGTTGTTCATGTAAAAGACATTTCAGCACCTCAGAAGGTAATTTTTGTTGCCTTTACACATGAGTCAGTTATGCTGACTGTCGGCATCCCTACTGTCTAATCATGGCAAGAGTCTAATGACAGGCGTCTAAATCCCGATGTCTGTCATTTTACCTACGCCGGGAGCCTGACGCCCGGTATTCCGATCGAAGGTAAGCCCGGGCACCGGGACGGACAGCCGCTGGGGGGAGGGTTAGGTTAGGGGCTCCAGGGGGGGACTTAGGGTTAGGCACCAACCCGGGAGGGTTAGGTTCAGGCTGCGGGGAAGGGGGGGTTAGCTTTAGGCACTTACAGGGGGGTTAGGGTTAAGCAATTGTGGGGAGGTTAGGCATCCCTAAGGGCGGGTTCGGGTTTGGGGGGGTTAGGTTAGTTAGTACTTACCTGCCATCGGAATCTTCACTGGTGACGGTCTTACTGGGTCCAGGGGGGGCCCCGCACCACACACCCTGCACCCATAGTATTACTTACCTCTCCGGAGTCCCACATCGGCACAGGGGTCCTGCGCTGTAAAGACGACTGGAAACTGGCCCCAATTTCCCGGTGACCTGTGCATACTCTATAGACTTTGGGCGCACTCTAGTGCTCAGAGTCTATAACTCCAGTGCAGCTCAGTGCGCTGCCGGCCGCCGGACAGAGAAGAGCAGGCCCATGTTGGAGACTGCACACGGGCCCCCTCCTCTCTAGAAACGCCCCTGCTCCTGATATAAGGTGAGGTGAAAAAAAGCCATATAAAGAAATCATAATTAAAATGCTATGTTGTGGCATAATTTGATCTAGCCATTAAAAATCCTCCAGCTTATCACACCCCCTCCACGATACAACCCTTATTTCTGCTCCAACATTAGCAATAGGATGTATGTACAGTAATGAAGGGAGAATGTAATGAATATCTGGTCATGCGCTGACCAGTCGTCTTGTCAGACGAGAGGAGGTTACTGGCAGTCACTGAATGTATTATACAGAGTGGAGAGGTAACCTTGCAATGAGGGTGGTTAAATGTGATGGTTTCCCCACACTATCGGCTGCTGTGCAGATTTCTGATTGTCACAGTACAGGAAATCTCACTTGTGTGTTCTCTCGGGTGCGAGCTAACGTGACCAAGGTTTCCCTGCCTGCGAATCCTGCTAACTGATACATCACAAGAGTTGAGGAATATAACAAATATACATTGAGACACGGTTATGCAGTGAGTTACCTGATACAGACTGTGGTGTCAAGGACAACAGCGACCTCTCCAAAACAGTCAGCCTTTGTGGTAACCGTCAGTGAGAAGGGAGCTTTTTCCTTGAGGACCAGTACGTTGTATTTATGTGTTATCTGCAGAGAGAAAGAGACGGTCAATGATCTGACACCTTTTAGCATTTATAGTAATCGGTACAAGTCACTTTTGACCAAAATTTTTGTTTTAAATTATGTTTTTATAGAATTATTTTATTATCTAATTCTATAAAAAAAAAATTAAAAGATTACAGAATAAATGTAAGTTTTGTGTGAACTGTGTAAAAAAAAGTTGTAATAGGGTACAACAGTGTAATGTGATTTAAGAGGATGGTTCAGGAATTGATAAACTTCACAGAATATTAGAGAGACATTTTTGGAATATAATTTATAGTACTGTATTTCACTCTGGGCTAAATTTATAAGGGCACAATTTTCCAAGCATCAATTTTGTAAAATCTTTTTGTCCTTTTGATTGGTTCAAAATTGACAGATTTATTAAAGCAGAGCCACCATAAAATCACGTTGCAAATTGACATTAAGGACAAAAAAACACCGAATATATTAACCTGCGGTTTAGCAAACCACAGAAAGACAGGTCAGAGCAACCTCCGAAACAGATGTGGTTGTGACAGGAGAGATAGCTCAACCTGCAAATCTCCTGCCTGACGGCATGATAAAAAAATATATAAAAATGAATGAAAAAAAAACCCTCCTCTGTAATGCTGGATGCCCACACACTCCTATACATGAACATGATTGATGGACATTTCTGTATGGCAGTGGTTTTCCATAAACCACATGTGGCAAAGGGGTTTTTACACCACCACACATGTCCAGCAATTTCTGTTTTAACCTTCCATACAGCTGCATAGTAAATCCAGTGATCTGAAAGGCAAAGTTGCTGCATCTGTGGTTTTAAAAACTTCCAAAAGCTGAACATAAACAATACATTTGCCTCTTAAACTTAAATAAAAAAAAAAATGTTTGCTTATTCAAATTTAGGATTAAATGAGGCCTGAATGCGCAAGAGGGGACTTAAGCCCACATGGCAGGGCCTTATTTGACAATTTATTATTTATTTATTACCAGTTATTTATATAGTGCACACATATTCCGCAGCGCTTTCAAAGAGAATATTCGGCCATTCACATCAGTCCCTGCCCCAGTGGAGCTTACAATCTCTATTCCCTACCACATGCACATGCACATACACACTAGGGGTAATTTTGTTAGGAGCCAATTAACCTACCAGTATATTTTTGGAGTGTGGGAGGAAACCGGAGTACCCGGAGGAATCCCATGCAAGCACAGGGAGAATATACAAACTCCACACAGCTAGGGCCGTAGTGGGTATCAAACCAACAACCTTGGTGCTGTGAGGCAGTAATGCTACCATTACACCGTCTGTGCTGACAATAAAATTAAGCCAGTAAGAATAGGGTATGTCTCATGTTGCTGGGCAGATATGGGATGTCACTTGTTGATGGGGAGAATTAGGGGTTTGGGGTAATTTAGATAGCCGGCCCATAGCTAGGGGAAAGGTGTGGTCCTTTATAGTTTAATTCAGAGACAAGAGGGAGGATTTAGACCTCTTTTCATAAATTAAAATTCCTCCCATGTGACTCATTTTCCTATTTGTGTTATATGTTTTGATGATTTGTGTTGCCTTGGTCTGTGCTTATCAGGGCAGTAAAGAGTTGCAAACAGTAGCCATTATCGCATGTCTGGCCGTGTGCACTGTGGAGCATTGTAATTGAAAGATATTACCTGCATGGGATGTGTGGATACCTCAGGCATATAATTTGTGAAGGGGGCAGACACTCTGCTGACGACCAAGACGTACAGGGGTGAGAGTTATAATCTCCCTAGTGTGTGATGATGGTTATTGAATCAAATTATTGCGACTTTAACTGTTTGCTTGTGCTTTAGTCTACCACCAGTATCCAGCTGTGAGTTCCTATTATATAACTAGGCCTAATATGAATAAACAGTATTCTAAATTCTAATTCTAAATTCTAATTCTAAATTCCTGAAACTGATTTGTATAAACAAATTCCAGTTTGCCATTTTATTTCTCATGGACTTTATTATATTATATAGTTTTGAGTAAGTTTTCTTTTAGGGGGGCTAGCAAGGGTTTGTACAATCTTAGACAAATGGCTGGAGCAGGGCTCTAGGCTGAGAGATGCCAGTCCTGAGCCCCAAACCTATCATGACATCACACCAAGAGGACGGGGCCATCGGCACTAGGACGTAGAGCACGGCCCATAGTGTACTTAGGATGCTTCAGATGGCTCTACAGTCTCCAGACGGCTCTGCAGCAGAGCTATTGATTTCTGGGAACTGTTACAGGCACCTTGCAAGCCAAATGCAGGTGCCATGGGGCAGTGACAGTGTCACCCACAAGGCCATATGAACGTTATTAACTCATCACTTTTGTCGGCTCCTTAGCATGTTCTCTGTGTTTTTTTTTTCTTTTACAGACGGTGGACCCACTTAACCACATCTATAGATAGCTCCAATCCCTCAGTGACTAGCATATTTCATTGTGCCATCAAAGCCTCCGTCTTTTTACGCATATTCACAATCTTGAGTACAAGACAAAATTATCAGTCATGGAAGTGCTTTTGTTATGGGGCCAGAGAAAAGGGCTGGACAAATAGAATCTTATTGAATTATTGGAAAGCTTTTGCGTTCACGTACAGTATGAATGTATCCAGGGCCTCCATCAGAGGAGGACTGCCGGGACTAGAGTCCCGGGCCCGGACACTGCAGAATGGGAGGGGGCCCATGGCCGCTCCTACCACCGCTGCACAGCCCAGCCCTGCACTACCCACTCCCACAACAACCATGGGCCGATTTCCCTGAGTTCAGTCTCACTCTACGATCGCAATGGGGGCGGAGCTAACGCAGCCTAATAATGCAGGTGTACTCCCCCATTAACAACCTGCATCAGAAGTGTAAGTAGTATGTATGTGTTTTAGCTAGGGGTGTGCACCGGCCACTTTTCGTGTTTTGTGTTTTGGTTTTGGATCTGGATCTTTCATCGTGTTTTGGATCTGGATTGGTTTTGCCAAAACCACCCTTCCGTGTTTTGGTTTCTGAGTCTTGTGTTTTGGATCTGTATTTTTTTTTTAAAAAAGCATAAAAACAGCTAAAATCACAGAATGTGTTGATTTTTCTGCTCCTATGCTATTATTAACCTCAAAAACCTTAATTTCCACTCATTTCCAGTCTATTCTGAACACCTCACACCTCACAATAGTGTTTTTATGTCCAAAAGGTTGCACCGAGGTAGATGGATGACTATGCTAAGTGACACGAGTGGGCGGCACAAACACGTGGCCCATCTAGGAGTGACACTGCAGTGGCAGACAGGATGGCAGTTTGAAAACTAGGCCGCAAACAGTACATAATGCAAAGAAAAAAAAGAGGTGCAAGATGGAATTGTCCTTGGGCCCTCCCACCCACCCTTATGTTGTATAAACAGGACATGCACACTTTAACATAGCAATCATTTCAGCGCCAGGGTCTGCCACATGACTGTGGCTGAAATGATTGGTTCGTTTGGGCCCCCACAAAACAAGCTGGCAATTAATCTGTCCCTGCACAAACTGGCTCTACAGAGGCAAGATGTCGTCCTCATCCTCCTCATCCACCGATTCCTCACCCTCTTCAGTGTTGTGTACATCCTCATCCGCCACAGAGTATTAATTCGTCCCTGCTGGAATCCACCACCACAGGTCCCTCTGTACGTTCTGGAGGCTGGTCTCCCTGGAAGAGTTGATAATTCATTTTTATGAACATCATCTTCTCCACATTTTGTGGAAGCAACCTCCTACGCCTTTCGCTGACAAGGTTCCCGGCTGCACTAAACACTCTTTCGGAGTGCACACTGGAGGGGGGGCAACTCAGGTAAAATAGAGCCAGTTTGTACAGGGGCCTCCAAATTGCCTCTTTTTCCTGCCAGTACATGTACGGACTGTCTGACATGCCTACTTGGATGCTGTCACCGATGTAATTCTTTAACAGACAGACGCACGCTTGTTGCTGCTGCTTTGAGGATGCAGGTGTGGCTACAGCTCACACAATTCACAAAGACAGAAAAAAAAAGAAGAATTTTTTTATTGTTTGTGGAGTGCACTTTGAGGGTTACACCACCCTTTAACAGACAGATGCACGCTTGTCGCTGCTGCTTTGAGGACAGTATCATATGCAGTGACAGTAGACTTGTCAGAAATTGTTGGCACGTCCTTCAGTCCGGACCAGATGTCCAAACCGGCCCTTGACTTATGACACAGATGCACGCTTGGGGCTGCTACTGTGTTGATGCACGTGTGGCAACATCGCACACAAGTCACAAACACAGAAATTTTTTTTTTTTTTTTGGAGCACTTTGTGGGTTACACCACCTTTTAACAGACTTATGGGACACAGGCGCACGCTTGGCACTGCTCCTTTGTTGATGCACGTGCAGCTGCAGTGCACACAATTCACAAAGACAGAAAAAAAAGAAGAATTTTTTTAATGTTTGTGGAGCGCACTTTGAGGGTTACACCACACTTTAACAGACAGACACATGCTTGTCGCTGCTGCTTTAAAGATGCAGGTGGAATCTAGATGGGATTTGGAACCGGGGACACACTAACTCCATGAATTGTCTAAATCCCACTGCACTTATGGCGGATACCGGACAGACGTCTAACACCAACATAGCAGTTAAGGCCTCAGTTATACGTTTTGCTTCAGGATGACTGCTGTCGTACTTCATCCTCAACGCTAGGGACTGTTGGAGGGTCAATTGTTTAGTAAAAGTAGTGATGTTTCTACTTCCTCTCTGGGATGATGAACAACTCCCAGCAGCAGCAACAGCACTAGGAGGAAGTGGTTCTTGATCTTTCCCTATTTTATTTTTATTGGAGAAAGTTTGGTCCTCCATTTATGTTATATTGATATATACGTGCGGCTAAGGCGCACACAAACACAGAAAATTATTTTTTATTTTTGTTGGAGACTAGTGAACTTTGTGGGTTACACCACCCTTTAAGAAATGAGCCAGCCGGCCCTTTGCTTATGGGACACAGGCGCACGCTTGGCGCTGCTCCTTTGTTGATGCACGTGCAGCCACAGTGCACACAATTCACAAACACAAAAAAATATATTTTTTTATTTTTTTTGGAGTGCACTTTGGTGGTTACAGCACCCATTAATGGTCAAGCCAGCCAGCCCTTTACCTATGACTCAGGCACGCGCTTGGCGCTACTTTGTTGATGCACATGCGGCTACTGCGCACACAATTCACAAACACAAAAATATATATTTTTTTTGGACTGCAATTTGGGGGTTACAGCACCCTTTAATGGACAAGCCAGCCAGCCCTTTACTTATGGGACACAGGCACACGCTTGGCGCTGCTCCTTTGTTGATGCACGTGCAGCCACAGTGCACACAATTCACAAACACAGAAAAGTTTTTATTTTGTTTGGAGTGCACTTTGGGGGTTACAGCTCCCTTTAACGGTCAAGCCAGCCGGCCCTTTACTTATGACACAGGCGCATGCTTGGCGCTACTTTGTTGATGCACGTGCGGCTACTGCGCACACAATTCACAAACACAAAAAAATATATTTTTTCATTTTGTTTGGAGTGCCCTTTGGGGGTTACAGCACCCTTTAATGGACAAGCCAGCCGGCCCTTTACTTATGACACAGGCACACGCTTGGCACTACTTTGTTGATGCACGTGCGGCTACTGCGCACACAATTCACAAACACAGAAAAAATATTTAATTTTTTTGCACTTGGGGGGAGCACCCCTGATGGACAGAGCACCCCCTGGACAACACTACAGCACCCCTTTAAGACTGGGACACTGCACAGGACTTTGGAGTGGACACAGCCCCTATGGACAACTGACTGCACAACACAGCCCAGCCAGCCCCTATGGACTTTGGAGGAGTGGACACAGCCCCTATGGACAACAGCAGCACAGCACAACACAGCCAGCCCCTATGGACTTTGAAGGAGTGGACACAGCCTCTATGGACAACAGCAGCACAGCACAACACAGCCAGCCCCTATGGACTTCGGAGGAGTGGACACAGCCCTTATGGACAACAGCAGCACAGCACAACACAGCCAGCCCCTATGGACTTTGGAGGAGTGGACACAGCCCCTATGGACAACAGCAGCACAGCGCAGCACAGCACAGCACAACACTACACTACACAGCCCAGCCAGCCCTAACTCCCACCCTCCCTCTTCACTGTCCACAGCCGAGTGAGAAAATGGCGCTGATGCGGGCACCTTATATAGAATCCAAAACCCGCGAGACCCGGAAGGCGGGATGATGACGTTTTGCCTTGATTTCAGATCCAGGTCAGGCGGGAAAAGTCGAGCCTGACTCGGATCGGCCTCGGATCGGGGGGGCTCGGGGGGTTTCGGATTTCAGAAATCCAAGCCCGCTCACCCCTAGTTTTAGCATATGTATGTGTCGGTATGTGTTAGTGTGTATGTATGTGTTAGAGTGTATATATGTGTATGTATGCTTTTATGTATATATCGGTGTGGATAAATGTGTATGCATGTGTTAGTGTGGATATATGTGTATGTTTGTGTTAGTGTGTATATATGTGTATGAATGTGTTTGTGCGGATATATGTGTATGTATGTTAGTGTGCATATATGTGTTAGTGTGTATACTGTATATGTGCTATTGTGTATTTATGTGATAATGTGAATATATGTGTTATATATAATAAATGCATGTTATGTATATATTTATAAATACTGTATATATTATACATATATACACATTAGACACCCTACCCACCCACCCCCATCCTCCCCCCTCCTGCTTTTGCCCCTGGTTTTGTTCAATATTTTTTTTTTCCCTTTGGAGTCGGCGTGCATGATTTCATGACACATCGCTGAATGGAAGAAGTCAGAGGAGCTGCAGCGCGTGAGGGGTGAAGAAGCCAGAAGGAGCATTATTCAATGCAATAAGGTAAGTCATGACTTAGCGGTAGCAGAGGGAGGGGGGCCCTGCCTATTTAGTCAGTCCCGGGCCCCACAATTCCTGAAGACAGCCCTGAATGTATCATCATTAACGTCCCTGGGAAGTCTCACCTGTACCAGAGTATTTCCATTCCCACTGACGAATATTTTGAAAGTCCCATATAGACTATCATTATACTGCTCTGACTGGACCAGGAATTTGTTTTTTTCTTTCACAGTTATATGGTCAAATACTGCACCTCCATAGCTCACGACAACTTCAGCATACTGATTGCCTACATTGTTTAGCAGTCGCCCATAATGAGTCAGTCCATTAATAGCTTCTACTGTATCCTGGTAGAAGAGAAGAAGTTGTTATTAGAATGAAGTGATAAATAATAATAAACAAAAGATATATATATATATATATATATAGACAAATAAAGACGGATGGCACTCCGGTATATGGAAATAAATCAGGCCACTAGGTAGTGGTAGTCTACCTAGCGGCCTGATTTATTTCCATATACCGGAGTGCCATCCGTCTTTATTTGTCTATATTTACCTGTATCACATGGATTACGGCAGGAAGGGCACCCGGACCGTTGAACTAATTCTCTGAGTGCCGGACAACACAAGTAAGGTCTATATATATATATATATATATATATATATATATATTGCGTAGCCCTTGAGTACCTGTGAGGACAGGAAACCACCATATGAGTTCATCCGTGAAGTCAAGTATACGGCTATCTGTTCAAGCAAGTCCTTTATTTCCTTAGTCAGTTCAAAACACTTCATGATGGCCAAAAATATGTTCGCTGTGACAACCACATTCTCTGAGGTGGAATCACATTGCCAGTGAGCCATGCCACCTGTGGGTGTGAAAATTAGATTTGGTATTAATAATAATAATAATAATAATAATAATAATAATAAATGTTATTTATTTTGCACTTTTCTCCCAATAGGATTCAAAATGTTTTTTATTTCGGTTTTAAAAAACTAAAACACAAGATACAAAAACAGTATTTTTGTACTTGCCATTGGATCCCTTTCTCTGCTTCCATCTACGAAGCACTGCTCACCATAGGTTGCTAGAGGGGTTTAAAGCAGCTGATACTTATTAGACTACTATAACTTTAAGACATAATCTCCTCACTTTTGCAACCCCTGCTCATCAGTACATCGTCAAAATAGACCTAAACCTAAGGTAAACAACATAATGGAACTTGTAAACCAGCATGAACCAATCAACAAACACTAACCTGAGAGTAAGGGAGGGAATATGGTATTCCCCGGGTGGAATCTCTTGCATCCAATCTGGGGAACACTCCTCTCCATTGTACATTCAAAAGCCACCCTCAGAGGAGGGAACGCTCAAGCAACATGAATGCAGAACCTTCCTTCTGAAACTGGTATCCCTTGATGCAAACACCTGAAACCAGTATAATTTGGTAAAAGTGTGAGCAGAGGACTAGTTGGCCACCTGGCACAACTGCCCCACAGAGGCCCCATTCCATGCAATTCAAGAAGCACTCACTGCCCTGCTAGAGCACGCAGAGCTATCTGCCCTGCACTGGGGAAAGTCTGGAGGATAACAGAGCAGATCCACTGCACAATAGTCTGTTTCCAACTGGCCAATCATGTTTACACACATCATAAAGTACCGGGAGAGAATCCATCCACCTAACTGAGGAAGTCCTATTCAAATACAGATAAAGGGACCGGGCCACATCCAAAAAACCAAAGTCCTCAGAGGAAGAAGAAAGCCAAAATACAGGAAGACTAATTTCCTGATTGATGTGGATAGTCGACACAACTTTTATTTGGAACAATGGAACTATATGTAATACTGCCCAATCCTCATGCAAGACAATGAAAGGTTAATTGCAAGACAAGGCTCCAAATTCGGAGACCCACCAGGCCAATGCATGAGTTCATCTGTGAAGTCTTGTCAAAACCTTCAGCTCAAGAGTGTCCAAGGGCTTGACAGGTGCCCTGTAAGAGAAGATTAAACCATGTTTAGATCCAATGGAGCCATGGGAAGAACAAAGATATGTGAACATGCAAAATTCTCTTCAAAAAAGTACAAACTTCTGGAATAAGGGCAAACTGCTAAACAAAGGAACTGCATCATGAGATAACCCCAGTGGAGACCCATCTCCAAAACAACCTGAAAGAAAGCAAAGAAATGTGAAAGACAAAGAAAGTAAGTATGGTACCCCTGTTTCTCTCACCACAAAATGTAAATCTCACCACAAAATGTAGATCTTCCACAGCCTGTGGTGGTTCAAGGCCAACACAGGATTATGGCCTGCTTTAAGAGACTGGCTCAATAGCCATGCCATTAAAGCCAACTGAGGAAGGTCCTGGTGTAGGCATGGACCCTTTCACAATATATCTGGATGCAAGGGAAGACCTTAACCAGGAACTAAAGTAATTTTAGGACATCAGTGTACCAGGACTACTGGGGCCAAATTAGAGGCACTAGGATAACCAGCATTCCCTGTGTCCTGATTCTCTTGGTCATGCAAGGCAACATTGGCAACTGAGAAAAGAGATACCCAAGACCAAATAGCTATGAAACAGTCATGGCATTAACCTCAAAGGCTCTCAGGTCCCTGGACTGGGCACAAATTGGAGGAACACTGCAGTTGTGAAAAGAGGCCATTAGATTCACCTCTGGCAGACCACACAGCTAATTACGCTAGGGGGAGACCTCTGGGTGAAGATATCACTTCCCCAGCAGGATCTTGTTCTTAATTGTTTACTCCCAGTTTGAACACAGACTAGATCACTGACATGAATGACTCCACTCAGGACAGTATCTAATCAGCTTCCACCATTGCCCTGGCAGTCTGGGTGCCCCCTTCATATTTGTCTGCTTAGATCTTGACTTGTTTGCCCGGAGAACAGACTGAGCACTGGACAGAGCAAAGAATATGGCAAAGAGCTCTAGAAGATTTATGGGAAGGGTGGGCTTATGTGGGTCCAAAGTCCCTGCAGGTGAAGGTATAAAGTCAATGCCCCAACCCAGAAGACTGGCATCCATGGTCACAAGGACCCAGGATGAAGAGGGCAGAGACCTGTCCATGCTGAGATTCTCCATGACCAGCCACCAGTGCAGGCAAGACAAGTACTCAGAGAGAAAGTGAGTAGCTGATAGGCCAGACGATCATTGGACCCTAACCAACCCTTCAAAATTTCCCAGTGAAACTCCTGGGAGTAGAACAAGGTGTACAGTATTGTCTCGAAGGTAAAACGTATCTTCAACATCAATTTAATGCACAATAGAACCAATGAGCGATCAAAGGCCAGCACCTTTTGGACTAAACTCTAAAGGGAACAGACCTTATATTCTGGAAAGAAGAGCCTCTAAAGATTGGTGTTAAATATCAAACCCAGGTCAGGTACAGCATGCTTTGACAGGACACCAGATGAAACTTCTTGAAATTCAGAATCCAACTATGTTCCTGCAAGTATTGAACTGTCTAGTCAAAGTGACTGCAACAAGAAGAAGAAGAGCAAATGAAATGTCACTGGATGGTGCACTGGATTGATATAATAAAATATAACTTTTATTAAATAAATAGTAAAATACTATTATCCTCAGATTATAATATACAAAAAAGAGGTAGCGAAAATTGGTTAAAATACAAATAGACGGTGAAAAAGAATAGAAAGTAAGTGATTTAAGATGTAGTTCTAAAAAGAACTTTAAAAGCAGCACTCCTACGTACGAACTACATCTTAAATCACTTACTTTCTATTCTTTTTCACCGTCTATTTGTATTTTAACCAATTTTCGCTATCTCTTTTTTGTATATTATAATCTGAGGATAATAGTATTTTACTATTTATTTAATAAAAGTTATATTTTATTACATCAATCCAGTGCACCATCCAGTGACATTTCATTTGCTCTTCTTCTTCTTGTTGTAATCTCAATATGTGTCCATGGTAGCACCCCCTTAATAACATTATTCATTAAAAGGGGTTATCCATTGTCTCCCTTTGTTGAAGACATATATATCCTGTGCGACTGGAGTACCAGTATCGATTAGTCAAAGTGACTGCGCAGCAAGGGAGGAGAGTCTGCTTTGACCAAGAGATCATCTAAGTAGGGTACAATTGTAATACCCATCTTCCATAACATTGATACCATTACTATAATGAGTTTAGTTAAAAATTGCAGAGCTGGTGCAAGACCCCCTACAGTGAATCTGAGGAGCAAATTATGTCCCTCCCATATAGGGATGTGGAGATATATTTTGGCCTCATTATGGAGGCCAAAATATTTTTGACCTCCTTGCCACATATCATAGATCTCATAGATTCCATTTTGAACCAATCAACCAAAAGCCTTTACTTCGAGGGCTCTGAGGTTGAAGATGGACCAAAGCGACCTGTCTGGCTTCTGACCCAGGAAGAGATTTGAGTAAAACCAGCAGATCCCCTGGTACTGGTACAATCACCCCATCTGAGAGACGAGATCAAAAGCTGCTCTCTTTATGTCTTCCTTTGGAAGGGAAGTAGAGAAAAATCTCCTGGGTGGAGACCCTTGAGGTCCCTTGTGATCTCTAACACAAAACAGTCCATGAAGGATCTCATCCAACTGTCCCTGATTGGTCGGAAGCCACCCCATCATGCACTAAGTTCTCAGGCATCTTGTGCCTTGAGTGTCTACCCAACTAATCTTGGCCAATCGTGCAACCAGAGTATCCTTCCTGGGGGACTGTTCCCACATTAGAATGTGATCTGCTGACAGTGAATTGAGTGATGCAAATTTCCATGGAACGGAACTTTTATCCGAGGCTTACAAACCTCCTCAATTTAATCTGAAATACTTCTATACCAATATATTGTGCAAGGCACACACTGGTGCTGGTGACCCCAACAAAGTTAAGTCAACCTGCTCAGTTTATTTAAGGGTAGATAACCTCATCAATTCAGTAAGATGGCTATTGGACTTTTATTTTTTCCTATCAACCGCTCAATAAGCTGACAATGTGACAAACTACATAAAGGGGAGTTAGGTAGAGAGGAATAAAATTTCAGGAAACAAAGAGGCTGATCTAAAGCCAGCGACCCATTATAAAGTAACAAGACACACCCCAAGTTCCCTACTCCCTGCAGCTATAGTACAATAAAATGGTAACAACATTTCCACCCCAAATTGGAACCACAATGTCAATATGTCATTTAACACACTGCCTGTAATGGCCTTGCAGTTTAATAGCCATCAGGCTTATTCCAGCCCTCTGTTCTTCAACATTCATTCACATACAAAGTGTGAAAAGTGTGTGTATATTTATTTTGGCACAAATATATACGCAGAAAGGTACAGCACTTTGGATACAGTTTATGCATTAACTAGTTTATTTGGTGCAAGAAACAGGAATGATTCGGGTCTGCTCAGGACCCTTTATCAAGCTGTACAAGCTTTATAAAGAGTCCTGAATGTTTATCATCAGTTTGTTCTGGCACCTGAAAGAATATCTGAACATCTGCAAAGTCCGCCTCTACCTTTATATACTGTATTTGCTATCAAATTAATTAAATTAATTCAAATGTGAATACTCTATATACTATTTGAAATGGGCTTTATAATTACTTAGACTTTGCTCCCTTTGGATCAAACTATATTAATATCACAGAAAGAGCCATGAATAATACCTTCTATGATGACTTTTCCCTTTAATATAGCAAACATGCTTTCACACTTGTCTGACTGTTTATTTATAGCTGCAACATGGAATATGTAAGCTTGGGTACACGTATCCTGTCCTTCAAAATCGATAGCTTCAAGACACTGTAAGGCGCTATTTACCACTGTTGCCTAGAAGAAAGATAAACAGGCTTATTAAAATGTAAGGGGGGATTTAACAAATTTTGGAGAGAGGTAAAGCAGTAACCAATCAGCATCTAACTGCTATGTTACAGGCTGTGTTTGAAAAATGATAGGGGCTGATTGGTTGGTACTTTATCCTCCAAAGTAACAAACCATATGCATACAGTAAATGAACACAAAAACTTTCAAAAATATATTGCAATACTAAATATTGAAAGATTAATCCTCCCTACTGAGGACTAGTAAAATAACTGGTATTTGAGTGACGGGGTCCCCTGTAGCTGCAGAGATTCTGGCTTCCCTGCATGTCAGTAAAGGAGACCAGGTTTTTTAGGATAATTGTGAATGTCTCCTTGCTGACATCTGTGTAATGAGAGTACTGGTCGAATAACTGCAGCAGCCATTCAATCTGCACTTTTAACACACAAAGGGCCGTATTCAATTAGCGGCGAAAAGTCGGAATCCGCAAATAAGTATCACGGATGATGTTATTTCTCCAGGCGGAAAGTTTTTGCCATATTCAACTGCAAAGACTTTTCGCATACACAAAAAAGTTTCGCCTATGAACAGCAGGCGGAAAAAAATGGAGAATTGTGGTTTTGAGGTGCAAAGGTGCGGAAAACACTCTGCACCCTTGGGGCAGCCTCCCAAAGGATAACTGTGTCAAAAAAAAAAGGAACTCCCCAAAAAATTACTTTGAAAATGGGGGCGAAAAAGTACAAAGTGGGGGTACACACATAAGAAGTAGCGAAATAGTCTTTAGGGGGGTCTGCAAGTAGGGGTAGGTGTTTTTTTGATTGCAGGTGCATTTTTTACATCACTTAAAACTTCACTTTAGCAAATTTAAACCATGCTTGCACCCATTTTCAAGTACCCCAAATTTGACAGGACTACTTATTTTCTCCAAAAAATACTGCTTAATGCTATTCTTCACCACTTGTGCAAAGATGCTAATTAGAGGCAATTGACAGCACTTAAGTACCCCAAATAGCTTCAGGGGGGCTTTTCGGGGACATCTATACTGATCCCCAATTTTAGTGCATCTTTTTGGGGGTGTTTGGCTGATTACTCCATCTTTGACAGCACTTTTCGCATGTTTGAGTTTCGCCGGGACACTACGGGAAGTTTTTACGTCCTTTGCAATTGAATACAGCGAATAGCGGGGGCGCACACTAAAAGTTTTCGTGTCCAAAACACGCGATATAGCGAAAAGTCCGGCAGGCGGAAAAGTATCGCTGGTGTGAAACTAAATGAATACGGCCCAAGGTGTCAGCGACAGAGAATTCCTCTACAGTGTGTCTGCTAGTAGGATCCGGTTATGATCTGGATGCAGTGGAATAAATTAATTACTTACCCCAATGCTGATTGAAGGGCATTCCGACAATATTAGTACTACAGTAGCTGTGAAGCGGTACACATCATTTATCCTAGCCTATGAGAAAAAAACAAGACAAAATATTATAACCAGCATACTGTGTTCATGGGGCTCAGCCCGAGACCTTGGGGTATCAATGCCGCCAGCCGCTTCCCTGGCTGGGACAAAGGATAGGCAGCATACTGTATGTAGCTGCCTTGTGCACCGAAAGATTTGGTAGCATCATACAATGGGGGTGCTAAAAGGCATGAGAGCCAAAGCCCTGTCAGGCTGTAACCACTCATGTATGTGTTATTACTCTTTACTACACGATTATATTTCATTTATGAACATACACGTATGCAATGTACATTGGAATAAGCATGTACAGTATGCATTCAAATGTATTGTTAGTCTAAATGTAATATATATATATATATATATATATATATATATATAGCCCAATGTGTCCGGCACTCCAAAGGTTAATGACTGATGTCCTGCTGCGGTGCCCATCCAGGGAGATGAATCCCTTATATAAATAGTGGTCACAAGGAGGCACTCTGCAGATTTTTTTCAAAATAAAACAATGTCCTTTATTCCATTCCTACGGCGTTTCGGGGTGACCCCCCATCTTCAGGGACAAGCAATACAGACTGACACATTACAAATTTGTCTGATATTTTTTCTGTAACATCATCAGTAGTGATAAAGTCTGCTGTTGGTAGAATATATGGTATCACATTGATGGTTTGTTGTTGTAGTTAAGTTGTATATACAGTGTTTTTTCTTCACTATGCTAAGAATAACAGTCACACAGTGCCGTTGTTTTTAACTTGTTTGTTGAATTTTGTTTTTGTAGTACTCATGTTGCTTGGCAACAGAGAGCATACATCATTTCCCTGTGCCGCGCTACCGATGACGTCACCGGGTACGTGACGGACACACGAGCCGGAGCAGGAAGCGGATCCTCAGGCGGCAGCGTGTCACAGGTTAGTATGATAATGGTGTTTTAATTGCATGTGTGTCGTGTATATATTTGTGTATGTAATGTGTCAGTCTGTATTGCTTGTCCCTGAAGACGGGGGGTCACCCCGAAACGCTGTAGGAATGGAATAAATGACATTGTTTTATTTTGAAAAAAGTCTGCACAGTGCCTCCTTGTGACCACTATATATATATATATATATATATATATATATATATATATATATATATATATATATATACATATATATATATATATATATATGTATATATCCACCTTTATATTAATAAATACTGTAGCAATTACTTAATGTGAGCACAATTTTGCATTAAGAAACATTTAGTCTTTTGTCTCGCTGTAACAATTATTTTTATGATTTATCTGAGTGCTGGTGACAGTCATGACATCACCGAGCATAGGCTAAACCAACTTACCGTATTTCCCCCGGACATAGGCCAGTGCGCCCGCTCTCCCAGGACATACACTACCTGCCCTATAATAGCACGGCTCACTCATATCGCTCCTCAGTCTTTTTTCACAAGTTAGTGAAAATTGCTTAAGTAGCCATTAGGGGGACGGATGTCTTAGGCGTTCTGAAGCAAGACCCGACAATTTTTCCTTAAAATAATGATTTTAGTAAAAATGTTACTTGCTCTTAGGATGTGAGAAAAAAAGTATCATGTATTTCTGTAGGCATTACCACGGCTGATTTTCTTGCAGGCAATTATATGGGAGTTTTTTTTTAAATATCACCTGCATTTGGATATGCCCCTAAGTGTGCAACAGATTCTGTACCTGCAGTAGGGACAGGGGAAGTATAACTGCCCAGAAGAAGGAATGAATGCACAATAGGTAAATGTGACTGTATGAGTGGTTTTATACCTTTTCCTAGCAAATGAAGGTTAGTGTTTCAATAAATTGTTAACCCTAGTAACCACGGCAACAATGAATGGACATTTGCAAAGATGCATAAAATCACAACCGCGCAGGAGCTGTATGCAAGAACTCGCCATTTGCGCCCGTGCAGTGATCCATCTAACTCAGAACCAGCCCCAGTATCTCTAATGACTCCTGTTCTGACATGATCCTGAAATTGGGACATTTCCATTTGTGAATGTTACTAGTAAATAAAACATGGACACAATGCCTAGTGGTATCCATGCCATAGTCACCTGATTGGTAAATGGGCACCCAATAGGGTTTATACAGCCAGAGGTCAGATTCTGTAGATTTGACAGTACAAGAACTGATTCTGTGAAAATTTTGGGATCAACATAAGTGTATTTCTGTATTTTGCACATTGCCTGGAACGTGGAAATGTCCAGCCTAAAAGAAAGATAAAAATGATAAAATATTCAGTAAGCCTACAGTATATACATTGTAGCAATGCTAATTCTAAATAAGTATAACAACTGACACTAAGCAATATCATAGCTACTTAATGCATTCAGACAAATTAGAGTTTGTATCTTCATCTGATATTGAGATACAATTTATAGTCTGTCAATTTACAGAGATACTGTATGTATAATTAAGGTGGTCTGAGCACCTTGTCATATACAGGGGTATGTAATAAGCTGCAAGTTACAGACAGCCGTGAGATGTTGGTGATTTGGCTTCTAGATATTAAGCACCAATTCTCTCAAATATAAAACCCGGTTGGTTTTTGCCTTTTGAACAATTGTCGCTTGAAATCTAGTAGCTACTGTAAATCGCCAACATCTCTCAGCTGCTTGCAACTCGCAGGCTATTACTGTACATATACTACTCTGTAATCAACTCCTGCAACCCACAATGTGTCAGTAGGTGGCACATCTTGTAGCCAATCAGATTATTGGAATGGTCACAGCCACACACGGGAATGTGCACACTACCGATGTCAGATGTAGTGAAGCAGTTTTTCTGCTACTGTGTATGCATCCCGATTCTGTCCCTGGAGAGTCACAGCTCTAATTTCAGGCGCGCGCAGGGAGAAGCGTATTAAAAATATATTGTGCGCTCCTGAGGGGTGACAGGAAGGTGTCTTAGTGCATGTAAGGAGATGATCTGTCTTATGGTAGTGTCAGGGAACGTGGCTGTGTGCACAGACACATGACCGCCCACACAGAAGCCCATTATCAGATAGAAAAACTGCAGGGGTCAGTATATGGAGACATCAGTGTGCAGAACGTTAGTATCTTAATGAATCTGACGTGATTCCGTCTGCTGTTATTATACAGCACAAGGCTCTGGGCCTTATTCAGAGACAGATGCTAATGTGATCGCAGCTGCAATTTCAATCAGAATGTAACTGAGAAAATGTGCTAATGGTTCCAAAGATCACCCGAGTACCGCTGTCTTCTCATCTGCCTATGACGTGGCTTACCAGCGTAAATATCATTAATATTAAACGCACATTGACAAGCCATCTAGCTCTTGCGGCAGGTCTGACAGCTGCAAACACTGGAGCTCTCCTGACGTGTAGAAGGCTCGCATGCAGCATAGGAGATCGCTAGAGCTAAATTATGCACGCCTATATACCGCCGTTTAAAGACCAGACACGTCTGCGTCTTATTAACCCCCCCCCCAGTTACTTCCCCAAATGCTGACTGGCTGTCACTTATTTGCAAATGGATCCTCTGTGAGTGCGTAATCGCAAACCAATCGCAGCGTGTGGCAATGCGGCTAATGCACGTGTGCAAATGCAAACAACAGCTCAATCTGCGTAAAACTCACCATTACATATGTCTCTGAATTAGGCCTCTGTGTTTGAGCTACTTAATATCTTTCTATCAGATCCTACCGGTGCATCATATGCAGCTTTGAAAGGTTCTAGGACATGCATTATTCATCATGCTGCTTTTTAAGTAAGTATTATTGAATTTATTTAGACAATGCACTATTCCTTGGAGAGAAATATAAAGTAGAGAGATAAAGTACCAACCAATCAGCTGCTAACTGTCATTTTTCAAACACAGCCTTTAACATGACAGTTATGAGCTGAGAGGTTGCTACTTTACCACTTTAGCTATCCCCAAAGCTTAGTACATCTCCCCTTTAGTGAATTAGATACATGCTGCAATTTGCTGTAGTTCTGGCTGGTGGATGCACTTTTCCACCCATGTATCAATTTGTGTTCACATTCACCACTAAGTCCCATCCCCATTTTTTGATTGGCCCTCGTCCTGCATCCCTGAGCAGAGGTGGCCATAGAGTTGATGCAAACCATTGATGGTTCACCGATGGTAGCTACTGATGGTCCTATCGATGGTAACCATCGATGGGTACCCAACCAAGGCCATCCCTAGTGCATCATAGGGACATGGCCATGTATCACAAGGTCTTGGCCATGCATCATTGGGGAATGGCCACACATAACAAGGGCTTGGCCATGCATCATTGGGGAATGGCCACACATCACAAGGGCTTTGGTCATGCATCATTGGGGAATGGCCACACATAAAAAGGGCGTGGCCACACATCATGTGGGCATGGCTACGCATCATGGGGGCATGACTAACCATCCCACCCCGTCTCAGCATGCAAGCCAAGCAGAGCACCAGGAGGCGGAGCCGCTCATCCAGGCCTTCAGGCAGCCAGACCGGCCATGGTATTTATTGCTAACACTATTGACCTAAAACACAATGGGATAATATTTGCATATCCTTTGCAGCAGTATACTGGCATTACTCTGACACTTTCACTCTGCCCTTACCAAGAATTCCTGACATCTGTCCTAAAGTACACAGAGAACCATCCACCCGACCTCCTGCACGCCATATGTCTGCCATAACCTATAAATAGAGAAGACTGTTATTTACATTAATAAAGTATGGGGGTTGTTTGCATATGGACCTGTACTTACTACAGGACTGCATAATGTATTTTTGAAATTATATTTTATACAGTACAAAACGATCTTTATTTTATCATGCAAATATTTATAATAATCTAACAGTGTCAAATAGAAATACTTATAAACAAAAAATAACATAGAAAAGTATAATACATAGGGGCCTGATTCATTACGGAACATAACTGGGAACTCAGCTGTGATTACGCACACAGTCTCACTGCTATAATATGCTAATCCAGAATATCACTAAAAACAATGGGCGCTGAATATCCCTATATAAAGGTAGTGACACTCATGGACTGAATTATGCAGCTGTTCTAAGTAACACTCTGCAGTCTTATCCAGCATGTAACAAGTAAAAACAAAATAAGAAACAGTACAGTACTTATTTAGTATTTTCTTAAAATATGCTAATGTCTGCGATCGCTTTGCCATCGCAGCACAACATAAGGACGTCCCCCTACTCACATCCATAATAGTCTGCAAAACCATTGGTAACATCGAGCCTCACGCACAATTGTTAAACTTCCGGTACAAAGTGAAAAGCCCAAGCTGCGTATGCCATTGCAGTGACTAATTTATGCACACCCCTGTAATTGCGTTACAGGGCACTGGCACGCGCGCGTTTCGCTGACCACCCCCCGTCAACACCCCCAAATGCTCACTTCCTGTCAGTCACTCTGCAATGGGTCTGTGTGAACACTGTGATGCGTACGCTTTAGCCGAATGCAACAATCGGCTGATTGCGTGCATATTCGCAGTTGTGATCGGTAATGAATCAGGCCCATAGAAAAGTATATACAGTATGTAAAAAGGGCAATAATTATTATACACAGTTTGTTAGAAGCAGTGTCTCTGGCAGGATGAGCTTACACTCTAGTCTTTCGTGCTAAGGACCTGATTCAGACCCGCTCACGAGCGCTGAGCGCTCGCAAGCGGGTCGATGTTGCCCAAGTGCGTATGCGCACGATGGAGGCTGCTCCATCGAGCGCATGCGCGAGACCCAGCTAGAGACGGGGAAGCCGTCGCTCCAGGTCTCGCACCAAAGGGGGCGTGCTGTCGATGGTGAGTGACAGCATGCCCCCTTTGGTGGGCGTGCCGGGGGCGTGGCTGCCCAGACGGAGGCGTTCCCATGGGAACGCCTACCGTCTGGGTCCGGCCCCACTGACATCACTAGTGATGTCAGTGGGAGTGTTTTTGGCTCTGATAGAGCCAAAAGCACTCCTGGCTTGTGGACAACGAGACCCTACTGCAAGGGTCTTGTTGCAAGCCCGATGGTCGCGATGGTCTTGACCATCGCGACCATCTTTTTGGCCGCTCGCATAAGCTGTGGGTGGTGACCCACAGCTATGCGAGTGGCCAGGAGGCCGCTCCAATAATAGTTAGGATGGCCCTGATTCAGAGCGAGCGCTCTTGTCAGAGCATCCGGTTCTGAATCAGGCCCTAAGGCCACATAGCTCGCCAGAAGTCACAAGGAGCTGATTTTCAGTTTTGAACTTGAGACACCAGCACAGTGGCCAAGATTTATGAACGAGTGATATTCTTGTTATCACTTGTTACTAATCTTCAATGGTGCTCCAACCAATCAGCTCCTAACTGTCATTTTCCAAACACATGACAGTTAGGAGCCGATTGGTCGGAGCAGTATTTAAGATTAGTAAAAACTAAATACAAGGATATCACTCATTGATGAATCTGGGTCACTCACTGTTTGCGCCTTTACTAGTGGGGCTATTATGTCTTTATATATTTTTTAACTTGGCATCTTATTAAATTAAATGCTGGGCCATTGTTCCGAAGAGGTGTGTGTATATATATATATATATATATATATATATATATATATTAGCCCACATGATTTATGAGATGTCACGGGCAAGGTCTTTAAAATCCACTTAGGCTAACTTCCATAACTTTGAAATTAAAGCAATAACTAGTACCTGATCAACCAATAGGCTGATCAGGCTGCAGCGTAGGGCAAAAGGACTTGGAGGGCACTGCTGCTTAGATGATTATCAGGACTGAACCTTGGCTGCACCTTTGATTTGCTCTCTAATAGCTAATGTAATGCCAGGGTACTAATTGATGTATTCATGTATAGAATGTTCTCTGTATTGTATAATGATATGAGATGCTCACTGTACTGTACTGCAAACTTTGGAATGCTCTTCCTATTGTAAATAAATCTAAGGCATGTTCTGTATTGTATTAGGGCCAATGGAATGTTTTCTATATTGAAAAATGATCTCTGAAATGCTAACTGTATTGTAAATCAGACTCTTGAATGCTCTTACTATTGTATATCAATGTCTGGAATGTTATGTATTGTATTGGGGTCAATGGAATGTTTTCTGTATTGAATATAATTCTCTGAAATGCCATCCGTTATACAACTGTCTCTGTAATGTTCTCTGTACTGTATATCCATCTCTGAAATGCTCTCTATTATAGGGCTGTCTCTGGAATACCTCCCTGTTTTGTATGGCAGTTTATGGAATGCTCTCTGTATTATATCTCAATCTCTTCAATGTTCTCTGTATTGTGTGGAATTTGTGGAATGCTCTCTGTATTGTATATCAATCTCTGGAATGCTTCTAAACTGTATATAAGTCCATAACATGCCTGCTGTGTGACTCCAAACATAAACATTGGTGGGGGCTCTGAGAGTACATTAGCCTAGGGTGACTGGAACCCTTAGAGAGACCCTGGGCACAGACTATCTGCTCCTTGTGTCATTGCATACAATTTTGCTGTATGGGTATAAGATGATTGACTACAAGCATTTTTGCCTCCTCTAACAAAATGTACAAGATACTCACAAATTTTGGACTACCAGGAGAGCATACAACTCTGAAGGTTCTCGCCCAATTCTCCAGAGAATGACAGCATTATACTGCAGGGGGGCAGGGGGGCTAAGACAAGCCCTGGGCACAGACTATCTGCTCCTTGTGTCATTGCATACAATTTTGCTGTATGGGTATAAGATGATTGACTACAAGCATTTTTGCCTCCTCTAACAAAATGTACAAGAGACTCACAAATTTTGGACTACCAGGAGAGCATACAACTCTGAAGGTTCTCGCCCAATTCTCCAGAGAATGACAGCATTATACTGCAGGGGGGCAGGGTGGCTAAGACAAGCCTCTCAGCAGATTACCTGAAGTCTAGTGCTTTTTATAAGAAAATACTCTATAGATAGAGGGATAGGTAATGGATAATAAACATTTTTTGGATACAAGTTTTACTTTTCTTTTTGCAATGCTCAGTTTTTGTTCAGTTATATGCCCTACATAAGACTGTGTACGACTTAGGGGCTGGGAATAGGAATGGAATGGGCTGATATAGGCATATGGTGTGCAGCTGAAGCCAAAGTACAGTAAAGATGTGGACTTGGCATGTATTACCTATGTGCAACTAAAATGGGTGGAGAAAAGTCACAACGTAGTTGCTTGGAGGGGTCTGATTTGTGAGTGCTATAACCCTGGTGTAAGTTGCACAATGGGTGGTGACTGAGTTTGATTGGTCACACACGCTGAAAACACTCCCATTTATGCAAAATCACTAAAATGGCTGCAACAGTGTTTTAAAAATCAGTTTACATTGCAGTCCACACACTTTTTGCACAACAAAATAATGACTCATTCTGAATTGGGGAAGGAGAAGCCTGCACATACAGTATATATATTTTTAAGTGTCCTATAAAAATGTCCTATTTGCGTCTGCATCGCTTTGCATTTCAAATGCTCTAACACACTTTGGTGCATATTATCTGTACTAAACGGCCAATACAGTTACTGTAATAACTATAATGTTTTTTTCACTGTGTACTGTGATGTTTAGCAGTTATACTTCAGTCGCATCACACCCAGGTACGTGCAGGGGAGGGAGCCACAACTACAGACTTGCAAAGGGGACAGAATCTGTGGGGGTGATTCAAATGTTTTTTGGGGCGTGAATAATTAATGATCGCCCAGTTTGATATTCGATTGTTCTGGGCGCCCATTAATTATCGCCCCCTTCACCGCCTAAAAGACGAGGTTTAGCCATCTAAAACGGCTAAACCTGTCTTAATTTCAGGTTAGGGCGTGCTATCTGCGGTTAGCGCGCCCTAACCAGGGTGTTTCAGACACATTTCTGCTCGCACCCTCCTGAGTGCGTGCAGAAATGCCGGCGCTGGCGGCTATCGCGCCCTGACAGAGCAACAATTGAATTGCAACTGTCGGGCATCGTGAAAAAAAGCCGCCGGCAGAACAATTGAATTCCCCCCTGTGACTCTGAATAGGTAGCAAAAATGTACTAAGAAAACATTTAGATGCATTTTGCTACTCTGGTTGTGTCCGATGGTAAATAAGCCCCATAATGTCTAGTGATAAAGCTCTGGTAGTTATTTATGCTAAGACAAGTAGCGCAGGTTGGAGTTTCTATGTCACAGGCATTTGATGGTTTTTCTTACTTTGAGCCATTTTATTTTTTGCTTTTTCCAAAAGTTCATCAGTTAATTGTCCTGTGAAGTTCATGTATTCCAATAGGTCTACAGTGGGAGTAAGAGCTGCCAGATTCTGTGCACAGCAGCCAATTGGCAGTTCCATCAGGTTGTCCAAGTTCTTCACTGAAATCCCTACAACATCACCTGCATGTGAGAGAGAGAGAGGCACAATACAGGAATAACATGTAACCATGGCATGACAGTCCTCGTATTAACACAAACATCACACAAACATCACAGTGAGGGTTTCTCTAACATTAACGTACGTCTGTTTTCACATATTAACCCTGTTATTTTGAGGGGTTTATGCCAAAATGGTCCCTCCGGAATCCTCACTAATTTCTGTATTTTCTGGCTACAGTAGGTGGTTTAAAAAAAAAAAAGAAATTTTTTTTTAACACTATCCCAGCAAACGCTGAGTGTTTTTTTCCCGTACAGAGCTTTCTTTTGACACTATAGTTTATGAGCATTTTATAGGATGCACTTTTGTACATCTTTCTAAGCTATTTTTACCAAGTTCAATCCAAGAATGTTTGCAGGAAGACGAAGGGGTATATTTACTATGGTGAGGGTTTTTATAATTGGAGATGTTGCCCATAGCAACCAATCAGATTCTACTTAACATTTATCTAGCACCTCATAGAAGATAATTGCTAGATTCTGACTGGTTGCTATGAGCAACATCTCCAATTAAAAAAACTTGTACTTTAGTAACTATTTCCCCATTATAATTAGGGGTGAGCGAGTTCGGGTTTCTGAAATCCGAACCCCCCCGAGCCCCTCCGATCCGAGGCCGATCCGAGTCAGGCTCGACTTTTCCCACCTGACTCGGATCTGAAATCGAGGCAAAACGTCATCATCCCGCCTTCCGGGTCTCGCGGGTTTTGGATCCTATATAAGGTACCCGCGTCGGCGCCATTTTCTCACTCGGCTGTGGACAGTGAAGACGGAGGGTGGGAGTTAGGGATGGCTGGGCTGTGTAGTGTAGTGTAGTGTAGTGCAGTGTAGTGTTGTACTGTGCTGTGCTGCGCTGTGCTGCTGTTGTCCATAGGGGCTGTGTCCACTCCTCCAAAGTCCATAGTGGCTGGCTGGACTGTGTTGTGCAGTCAGTTGTCCATAGGGGTTGTGTCCACTCCAAAGTCCTGAGCAGTGTCCCAGTCCTAAATGGGTGCTGTAGTGTTGTCCAGGGGGTGCTCTGTCCATCAGGGGTGCTCCCCTCAAGTGCAAAAAAATAAAAAAAAATTCTGTTTGTGAATTGTGTGCGCAGTAGCCGCACGTGCATCAACAATGTAGTACCAAGCGTGCGCCTGTGTCATAAGTAAAGGGCCGGCTGGCTTGACCGTTAAAGGGTGCTGTAACCCCCAAAGGGCAAGCCAAACAAAATAAAAAAATATTTTCTGTGTTTGTGAATTGTGTGCACTGTGGCTGCACGTGCATCAACAAAGGAGCAGCGCCAAGCGTGCGTCTGGCTGTTAAAGGGTGGTGTAACCCTCAAAGTGCGCTCCACAAACAAACAAAAAAATTTTCTTTTTTTTCTGTCTTTGTGAATTGTGTGGGCTGTAGCCGCACCTGCATTCTCAAAGCAGCAGCGACAAGCGTGCGTCTGTCTGTTAAAGGGTGGTGTAACTCTCAAAATGCGCTCCACAAACAATAGAAAAATTCTTCTTTTTTTTTCTGTCTTTGTGAATTGTGTGGGCTGTAGCCGCACGTGAATCAACACAGTAGCAGCGCCAAGCGTGCACCTGTGTCATAAGTCAAGGGCGGTTTGGACATCTGGTCCGGACTGAAGGATGTGCCAACAATTTCTGACAAGTCTACTGTCACTGCATATGATACTGTCCTCAAAACAGCAGCGACAAGCGTGCTTCTGTCTGTTAAAGGGTGGTGTAGCCCCCAAAGTGCGCTCCAACCAAAATAAAATAATCTTCTTCTTTTTTTCTGTGTTTGTGTGTGAAATGTATGCGCAGTAACTGCACCTGCATCCTCAAAGCAGCAGCGACAAGCGTGCGTCTGTCTGTTAGAGGGTGGTGTAACCCTCAAAGTGCGCTCCACAAACAATAAAAAAATTCTTCTTTTTTTCTCTGTCTTTGTGAATTGTGTGGGCTGTAACCACACCTGCATCCTCAAAGCAGCAGCGACAAGCGTGCATCTGTCTGTTAAAGGATTACATCAGTGACAGCATTCAAGTAGGCATGTCAGACAGTCCGTACATGTACTGGCAGGAAAAAGAGGCAATTTGGAGGCCCCTGTACAAACTGGCTCTATTTTACCTGAGTTGCCCCCCCTCCAATGTGTACTCCAAGAGAGTGTTTAGTGCAGCTGGGAACCTTGTCAGCGAAAGGCGTAGGAGGTTGCTTCCACAAAATGTGGAGAAGATGATGTTCATAAAAATGAATTATCAACTCTTCCAGGGAGACCAGCCTCCAGAATGTACAGAAGGACCTGTGGTGGTGGATTCCAGCGGGGACGAATTAATACTCTGTGAGGATGAGGATGTACACAACACTGATGAGGGTGATGAATCGGTGGATGAGGAGGATGAGGACATCTTGCCTCCGTAAGAGCGAGTTTGTGCAGGGACAGATTAATTACCAGCTTGTTTTGTGGGGGCCCAAACGAACCAATCATTTCAGCCACAGTCGTGTGGCAGACCCTGGCGCTGAAATAATTGGTTTGTTAAAGTGTGCATGTCCTGTTTATACAACATAAGGGTGGGTGGGAGTGCCCCTAGGACAATTCCATCTTGCACCTCTTTTTTTTCTTTGCATTATCTACTGTTTACTGCCTAGTTTTCAAACTGCCATCCTGTCTGTCACTGCAGTGTCACTCCTAGATGAGCCACGTGTTTGTGCCGCCCACTCGCGTCGAAGGGTGGTTTTGGCAAAACCAATCCAGATCCAGAACACGAAGAAAGATCCAGATCCAAAACCAAAACACGAAATGTGGCCGGTGCACACCCCTAATTATAATATTAAATGTTTGGTGTATACTTTTGGGCACAAAAAAAAACAAAACATACAGTTGGTGCAAGTGCATGCTTGCACTTGTAGTGCTACAAGTGTGCACTATAAGAGCCTGATTCAGAGGTAAATGCAGACACGACCGCGCTGTGTCTTTCGGCAGTCGTCGTCTGCGACTTTATGCAAATGCAGCAACAGAGCCCTTCCCCCGGTGTACATCCGGCCGTCTAAATGTGCAAGGCCTGAGACGCCCACTATGAGCACCTGTAGACCGTGCAATACAGTCTGGCGCATCTTTAGACTTGTACCAGTCCCCATGGCCAGTGCCGATTTTCCATCTTCAGTGTGAGCGATGAAGCGTCTGGATACACAAACACTTTAGGGACACGCCCACGGCACTCACACTACCTGTCCATTTTTGCACGCCAGAATAGCCACCACCCAGTCATCGTCCCAGGAACGCCCAGCAGTTTTCCAAGATACTTCTGATACCGTGCGTCACTATCACAACAGCGCCTTTGTGCGTAAACTCCATGTAATGCATGCGCTACACGAGTTTTTAGAGAATTTCCGCTAATGCGCAGTTGCAAAATATCGCACGACTCTAAGTACATCAGCGTTGCACCAGGCTCTGAATAAGGTCCGAAATGTTTGACACATCAGAAAATATTAAGTGTTGCCCGGTCATACATAAATAGTTTTTGCCCCCATAATAAAAAATATATATATTTAAATTGCCTCTATATTAAAAGAATACATTTATATTGTCGCAGTAACAAAATAATACAGTGATATTGCCCAATAATAAAATAATACATTTATATTGTCGCAGTAACAAAATAATACAGTGATATTGCCCAATAATAAAATAATACATTTATATTGACTCCTTATTTATTAACATTATTCATTAAATGATTATTAGCCTCTTCTGTTCTGACAGACGGGATAGCGGAAACAATGTACGATTTAAGCAAAGTTGTTTATACGAATCACGTCTAAAAAAAACTGCAGCTCGATGCTGTACTGCTAACGTGTTATTTTATAAGCAGTTTCAGAACTGGCACTTTGCAATAAACGATTTCATGTGCAGTTTTGCCATAATTAGACCGAACATTATAAAAACTGCACATGTAGCCCCCAAAAATCCAACTGCTCTTTATTAAATCATCCCCAACGTGTCTATTAAGTGATCTGGTGCAATAAAGACCATGAAATCAAATGCTGGATTTCTTGTTATGGGTTACTGCATGATGTATATATTATAAACTATATAAAATGGCAAAAATTTTCTTCATTAGCGATTTTCCTACAAAATTCTGATAAATACGTGCTCCGTCATCACAAACGTATATAGTATTAGTTTTGAAAGTGCCTAAAGAACAATGAAACAAACTCACCCACAACTTGTATGGTCATTGTAGTTACACCCGGCACCAAATTGTATGGGCGCGGTATGTAGTTTTTTGTGTCACTGACTGAATCTGTTAAAATAATAATAATAATAATAATAATAATAATAATAATAATAATAATAATAACAACAACAATTACAATAATAATAATACATAATAATTAGAGATGATGGTTTGATTCTGCTAAAAACTGAAAACACCCGAACTTTGGAGTTTCGAGTCGAACCAAGTCCCGACTTGGGTCTTCCCGTAAGTTGAATCTCAGATCTAAAAACGGTATCTCGCATGTTTTGGATGGCATGTAAGTCCCTCCCTCGTGATTTCAGGTGCCAAAATTGGTCAAAACTGACAGGACATGACTGGAAATTAATGTTATTGATGTTAATAATAATATAGGTACAGAAACAGGTCCAAGTTACATGATTTTAGCCATTTTGATAAATGTTTTAAAGACATCCAAAACTGTACCAAAAGACTTGAGGGTGGTTTTGCCAAAACCAAACCACGATGATGATTTAGAACCAAAACACCGGGGGTCAGTGCACATCGCTAATCATAATAAAAGTGAATGGAGATAAAGTACGAGCCAATCAGATCCTAACTGCCATGCTATGTTTGAAAAATGGCAGTTAGGAACTGATTGGCTGGTACTCTATCCACTTTATCTCCATCCAAGGCTTAGTAAACTGACATATTACAGAAAAATGAGACAGTGCATAAAAGTCTGAGGGGACCCAGGAGACACACCAATAAACAATAGTGAATTTATTGACACATATATAAGTAGCATATAAATTGAAACAATTGTAGCAATGTATTCACTGCAGTGAATCAATAAAATGTTGGCAGCATGTACATATAAAACGATTTAAAACTGAACACCAGCTGTGTGCTCTAATCACCAATACTATTAAAGCTGATCAATCCGTTAATTAATAAGACCTCTGTTTCATGGATACTAAAAGTGAATTCCTACTAGGGATAAATGTATACCTTGAATAATGCACTTATTAGCAGTTCCGTTAATGGAAATCCATAGTGGCATTGATAGTAACTCGTATCCTTTAAATTTTTACAAATGCAGTTACAATCAGCCAAAGCTAGATACAATGTATCTCTGTTATCTTATTGATTGACAGACGTTACGGGACATCATTAAATACAACCAGCTACCAGTGGCACAAAATAGAAAGGATCATGTTCTAATATGTTTTGTTGTAGTTGCTGAAAACGAGCCACCAACTACAGCAACATCTACTGAACTGTGCAGATAGATACAGAAAAGCGGATAAACCATAGTTTGGGACCCTACGCATTTCACCATAACAATATTATTTTATCATTACATTACTAAAATGTCTGTTATTTAGTTTGAAAGTTGATTCACGATTCCTGAACTAATCAATATTTGGAAAAAAATGTCTAGCCATGACTAATTGCATTGTTCATTTGTAATAACTACCGCTAAGGCTTAAGGGGCCTATCCATTAGCAGATAAATTGAACGATTGAACGATATATCGTTCAATTTATCTGCTCTGGATAGGCCTTGAACGATGGCAGATGCGCACTCCCGTGGCCGATAAATTGGATCTTTCATCTCTCCAACATGTTGGTCAATTATCACATATCGCTGCCAGATATTAGAAATATCGGGCAGTTTATATGCGGTAAACGATGAACGACGAGCGATATTTTCAATGAATATTCATACAATTTTTAAAAAAATTCCACTCTCTGAATGATATTATTTCATCGTTCGCCAAAATCTGTCATGTACATGAGAGATATCGTTCAGCACAGCCACCAGAATTTTCAAAAGACATCTTTTGTCTTTCATCTCTCAGAAAGACTCTGCTAATGGATAGGCCCCTTAAAATGCTTTTAAAGAGATTGTAAGCAAAGTGTATTGTACTTATGCCCTAATACTCTGTTACTGTGAATTGTTTCTTTGTTTACCCTGCAGGGTGCTGAGGACACTTTGTGGTGCCTTACAAATAAAAGTAAATAATAATGAAATCATTACAGGTAACATCAGGTCAGTAAGGTGTTGTTATGGAGGCAGGAGTAATGATGCTATGTGTAGGCTGTAGGTGACTATTCATAAAAGGTTTTTCATCACTTCACGTTATTGGCAGAACAATAATAGCTGTATGACTGTAGTAACATCACATGTGACTAGGGGATGTTTAGGAGGGATACGTTTAAGATGCCGGCGGTCGCAATCCCAACCGCCGGCATCTAGAATCCGCAATCCCGGCTACGGTTAAATGACAGGCGTCTATAATCCAGATGCCTGTCATTTTCCCGACCGAAGGGATGCCGGGCACTGCAAGCGGAAAGCCGCGGGGGGGAGGGGTAGGTTTAGGCTACCCGGGGGGGACTTAGCGTTAGGCACCCCCCGGGAGGGTTAGGTTAGGGGGAGGGAGGGTTAGGGTTAGGCATCCCTGGGGGTAGGTTAGGGTTAGGCACCCCCCTTGGATTTAGGTTTAGGCAGCGGGGAAGGGGGGGTTAGGGTTAGGCACTTAGTGGGGAAGGGTTAGGGTTAGGCACTTGGGGGGAGGTTAGGGTTAGGCACCCCTAAGGTGGGTTAGGGTTAGGGGGGTTAGTATAGTATAGAGACGATCGACGATGATCCGGGATTTCCAGCGCTGCCGGTCTTCCGCTGCCGGGCTCTGCTATTTTTTCTGGCTGCCGCAGCCGGGATTCGAACTGTTGGTCATGTGGCGGCCGGGAATCCATACCAAATGCGTTTAGGATACCACTGTGACCTCAGTATGCTACTCGGGCTCTAAGTGAGGCAGGCCCGGCCACACATGGTTTAACAGGAACTAACGGCAGCTGTTTTAGGTCACTCATGAAACAACCTATGAAACAGTGATTTGATCAATAATATGGAGCATGCAGAGTTGCAGCCAATGAGTTTAGGTTAGAGATGAGCAGGTTCGGATCTTAAAGATCCCAACCCACCCGAATTTTGACATCCGGAGTGAGAAACGAACATGCGTTTGGATCCCCCCACCGGTCCCGGATCTCAAACCAAGGCAAAACCATAGAGACGAAATGTCGAGGCTCGCAAGCTTTCGGCTCTATGTATATAAGGGACCACACGGCGGCCACCATTTCACTCCAGCTGTGGAGACTGAACAGGGATGGTGGGTAGTGTAGGGCTGGGAGAGGTAGTACTTACCTGTGCTGGTGCCGTGCTGTGTTGCCTGCTGTGTCCTGGGCTGGTGCACTGCTGATTCACTTGGTGCTGTCACTGCTGTGCTGTCTGCTGTGTCCATCTGGGCTGTTGCTGATCCATCTGGGCTGGTGCTGTGCTGTCTGCTGTGTCCATCTGGGCTGTTGCTGATCCATCTGGGCTGGTGCTGTGCTGTCTGCTGTGTCCATCTGGGCTGGTGCTGATCCATCTGGGCTGGTGCTGTGCTGTTGCTGATCCATCTGGGCTGGTGCACTGCTGATCCACCTGGTGCTGTCACTGCTGTGCTGTCTACTATGTCCATCTGGGCTGTTGCTTATCGATCTGGGTGGGTGCTGAACCATCTGGGCTGGTGCTGTGCTGTCTGCTGCGTCCATCTGGGCCCAAGTTTTGGAGCCTAAAAAAAAAAATATATATATATTGTCTTTTTATTTTTTTTCTGGGTGTGCGTGTTAGGCTTAGCCATACAAGATACAGTAACGCAACCTAGTGCTGCCTGACTCCAGTCGTCATCAATCTGTGCTCTTGGCCAAAGTTCTGGACCCGAAAAAAATAAATAAAAAAAAAATAGTGTCTTTTGTCTATTTTTTTTCTGTGTGCACACGACTGCACGTGTGTGAATTTTGTAACCACACCTTGGCTACACTATTGGTGCTTGTGACACTGCTTCAAGACCGCAGACAATATGGAGGGCTTTCACATGACAGGAGAGCAAGGCCAAGAACCAAATGTTGTAGCTGCCTCCAGCAGTCATCATGATAATGCAAGGCCGTCAACTTCCTCGTCCTCTATGAAGGACCATGCCCAAGGGCTTAAGTCACACCATGGATTTGGTAAAGCTACTTTTACTGTAGTAAAGAAAAAAAAATTGAAAGGCAAGTTGTCGTTAGATAAATAAAAAATTGGCAATATGCCATTCACTACACGAAGTGGCAAGGAAAGGATAAGGCCTTGGCCTTTATTTATGATACAGAAACAGACAAATGTCAGGTGCACAACTCCAAATTTTTGATAATATATAAATGCAATAAAATTTTGCAATCAATAGAGGTTTTTAGCATAATCATGGCCAAGGTTATGGGTCAATCCACCATATCCAGGTAACCTCTTTAGGGTAGGTCCCTAACATACTAGTTTCAAATCTAGAATGCAGGACACCCCCAAACTGGCATAGCCAAGCCGCTCCATGGCACCGCCATCATAAGAAAAGTGCAGTGTAAAAGAGATAGTTAAGAGCAAAATGTGTTATAATGCGGTGCCCTGAAACAGATCAACCAAAGCAATCCAGGGGGACCCACGCCCCAAAAATGAACCAAAGTTGCACTACAGTATATAACTTGTAGGACTTACCTAGAATTGTGCGCAATTCTAGGTAAGTCCTACAAGTTATATACTGTAGTGCAACTTTGCTTCAACATTTTAAAAAAATTACAGGGGCATGCAGGAGATGCTTTCGGTGGCCCACAAAATATCCGGACATTTTAGATATTCAGCAACCACTTGTTGAAGATTGCATGACCAGCAGGTACTGTTAAATTTTCCCTGCCATCAGCTGAAGCAGGAGGTAGTAACTCAGTGGAATTCTATGCTCTATATGCTTCAAAGGATGGAGGAACAGCAAAAGGCCATCCAGGGCTATACAACGGAGTATGACATAGGCCGTGGAGGAGGGATGCACCTTACTCAAGCGCAGTGGAGAATAATTTCCGTGTTGTGCAAGGTTCTCAAACCCTTGCAACTTGCCACACGTGAAGTTAGTTCAGACACTGCCAGCTTGAGTCAGGTCATTCCCCTCATCAGCCTATTGCAAGCTGGAGAAACAGAAGGAGGAGCTGAAACAGAGCGATTGCGCAAGGTATGTGGGACTGGATCAAGCCCTTGAGTCACTTCACCAGGATCCAAGAGTCATCAATCTATTGAAATCTGAAATATATATTTTGGCCACCATTCTGGATCCTAGGTTTAAGTCCTACCTTGTGAGTTTTTTTCCAACAGACTGAAATCTAAAACTATGCAATGAGCTGTTGGTCAAAAAATTGTCAGCTGCAGCTGCATGTGAAACGCCTTTATCTCCTCCTTCAGTTTCAACAGCTGCCAGGAAAAAATGAAATTCTTCTTACATAATGCCTGCTGGTCATGCAGATCAGTCACCTAAAAATGACATCTGGTCAGGCCTGAGAGAACTGCCTACTAGTGACATGTCTTCTACCGTGACTATGTGTGATACAATCTCCATTCACAGAATGGTGGAGGGCTATTTCAGAGATAACATCCAAATAGCCATGTCAGACAGTCCCTTTCAGTACTGGCAGGAAAAGAGGCAATTTGGAGTCCCAGACACAAACTGGCTTAGCATTACTTAAGTTGCCCACCCTCCAGTGTGTACTCTGAAAGTTTTCAGTGCAGCTGGCAACCTTGTCAGTGATCGGCGTAGTTACTTCCTCAAAATGTGGAAAAGATGATGTTCAATAAAAATAATTCCACGAGGAAGACCTCTACCAACAATTACATCAAAAAAATTACAGAGGCGCCTATGGTGGATTTCAACAGGGACAAATTAATATTATGTGAAGAAGAGGATGTACACACTGATGGGGATGACGAGGACGACGACAACTTGTAATGTAAAATCAGTTTGTGTATGGGATCATTTTCATTTCCATGTCCAATGCACATTGGCAGCTTGTTTTATGGGGGTCCAAACAAACCAATAATTTCAGCCACAATGGGCAGTTCTTGTCGCTGAAATGATTGGTTTGTTAAACTGTGAATGTCCTGTTTCGTATACAATATAAGGGTGGGTGGGAGGGCCCAAGGACTATTCCATATTGCACCTTTTTCCTTTCCATTATGTGCTGGTTGGGGCATTGCTGCCAGACATTTTAAATTAATGATATGGTTGGTTTAGGAACCAATGATTTTTTTAAAATTAATTAATTAATTTATTATCAATTTTATAGCCGGGGTTGCACCAATTAATTTCTTTTTATTAATTATTCAGCCAGTGGCTGCACCCAATTAATTGTTTTTTAATTAATTTATTATCAATTTTACAGCTAGGGGCTGCACCAATTAATTTATTTTTATTATTCATTTTTCAGCCCGTGGCTGCACCAATGAATTGTTTTTTAATTTATTTATAAATCTTACATCCAGGGACTGCACCAATGAATTGTTTTTTAATCTCTAAGATCATTACCTCATCACCTATACACTCTACTCCATTACATCAACCTCAATGCCAAACAAATCAACCAAACCTCCTCAAACCTGCAGAGATATTAATGCTATTAATTTTGAACAACTATCCACCTCTCTGCAAAAATCACTCTTAACCATTTCTAATTTCACTTCTCCTGAGACTGCTCTATCACATTTGAACCAGACCCTATGAACAGGCCTTTTATGAAGTAGCTCCAGCTACCCATCACATTCCGCGTAGACTTAGACATCAACCGTGGCATTCCAAATTCACAAGACACCTACAAAAACTCTCACATAAAGTAGAACATCAGTGGTGAAAGTCTCATACTCCAAGTGACTTCCTCACATATAAGACGATCTACTAATCGTATCGTAATACACTGGATAATGCCAAACAGACATATTTCCAATCTGTTATCTCTGCCCAAGCCTCTAGCACCAAGCGGCTTTTTAATACACTTAAATCACTTCTTACCCCTCCGTCACCCAACCCAACTGCTACTATCAGTGCACAAGATCTTGCTTTCTATTTTAAGAACAAGATTGATAATATCCGAAATGAAATGGTATGCTCTTCCTCAACCAGTGACCTGCTCAATTCCCTACCTGAACCCAGTGGCACGTTCTCATCATTTGACCCTACTAATGAAGATGAAGTATCTACACTCCTCTCATCCTCCTACTCTACTACCTCTCTTCTTGATCATATACCATCACAAATCAGTATAGCTCTGTCTCCTGTGCTCTTTCCACACTTAACTAAAATCTGTAATCTCTATTTTTTCTACTGGTATCTTTCCATCACTGTTCAAGCATGCAGTGACCACTCCCATTTTGAAAAGACAAAATTCTGACCCTAACTCTCTCTTAAATTACCGTCCTATCTCCCAGCTACCTTGTCTCTACAAGCTACTGGAGAGACTTGCCTACACTTGCCTCACACACTTTCTTAATGCCCACAACTTATTGGACCAACTTCAGTCAGGCTTTTGGTCCCAACACTCCACTGACAGAGCAGTGACTAAGGTAGTAAATGAACTGGTCACTGCCATGGCTAAAGGCCATTATTCACTTCTAATTCTTCTAGATCTCTCTGCTGCCTATGACACTGTTGACCACACTCTTCTCATACAAATACTACAATCCCTAGGTATTCAAGACAAAGCCCTTTCTTGGTTCTCATCCTACCTATCTAATCACTCTTTCACTGTTCACTTTTCTGATTCTACCTCCACTTCGCTACCTCTATCAGTTGGAGTACTACAAGGTTCAGTATTAGGTCCTCTGCTTTTCTCAATATATACCACCTCTCTTGGCAAACTAATCAGCTCTTTTGGTTTTCAGTATCATCTGTACGTGGATGATACTCATATTTACCTATTTTCCCCAGATTTGTCACCATCTGTGCTGGTCCATGTCACTGAATGTCTCTCTGCCATTTCATCTTGGATGTCATCTCGCCACCTCAAACTTAATGTATCCAAAACAAAATTAATTATATTTCCACCGGCCAGTAGTAGTTACCAACCTGATATCTCTATTACTGTTGACAACTCGACAATCAACCCCACCCCACATGCTCGCTGCCTAAGTATCATCTTTGACTCTGAACCGTCTTTTGTTCCCCACATTCAATCTGTCTCTAAATCCTGTTACATACATCTAAAAAACATAGCCAAAATTCGACTATATCTTACGCAAAAACTCTAATACATGCACTCATTATTTCCCGCATTGACTATTGCAATAGTCTCCTTATTGGTCTTCCCAAAAACAGGCTCTCCCCACTACAATCCATTTTGAATGGACCTGCGAGGTTGATCTTTCACACCAAATGTTCAGTGTCTGCTGATCCACTCTGTCAGTCCCTCCTTTGGCTGCCGGTCTTCTACCGTATTCAATGTAAAATACTTACAATCACACATAAAGCTATTAACCAAACCACACCAAGATACATCTCTATACTTATCTCAAAATATCTTCCAGCCCGACATCTCCGCTCTGCACAAGATCTGCGTCTCTCATCCCCCCGCATTACTTGTTCCCATGCATGGTTACAGGACTTTTTTCGGGCTGCACCCACCCTGTGGAATGCCCTCCCACGCACAATAAGACTTTCCACGAGTTTCCAAATATTCAAGTGTTCTCTGAAAACTCACCTCTTTAGACAAGCATATCATATTCCAGGACCACCCACTGAACCTTTTATAGCTCCCTATCTAACTCTTCTTATAGTAAACACCTATCACATCTTCTCTTTCTTCAATTTGACATCCTCCTAACCTTAGGCCAACTTTCCAGTGTGATTGGATTATACCACCTGCCAAGAACATCTGTGATCGGGCTGGACCAATTGCAATATGTAGCACCTACCCTTGTGTATCAACACCTATTTCCCTAGAGATTGTAAGCTTGCGAGCAGGGCCCTCTTACCCTTATGTATGTCTTTTATGTATGTATGTTTTTTACAACCCAGTATAATGTTAATGTGGATTCAAATTGTAAAGCGCAACGGAATTTGCTGCGCTATATAAGAAAACTGTTAATAAATAAATAAAATAAATAATAATTAATTTATTATCAATTTTACAATCAGGGGATGCACCAACTATCAACTACTGTATCAATTCTTCAATCCTCAAGGGTATCCCAACCATCATCTTTGCACAGTCCTCAACTCTATTAATAATTAAATCAATGAGTTTTGAGCCAGCAAGCTGGATGCAACCTTTTGGCCCTTTAACTAGATGAAAAAAAATCAATATTGTGAGCTGTGAGGTGGTCAAAATTTGCTGGAAACGAGTGGAAATAAATGTTATTGAGGTTATTAATACAGTAGGAACAAAAAAAGGCCCATTTTATGTGATTTTAGCTGTTTTTTTTTATTTTCTAAGAAAAAATCCAGATCCAAAACCAAAACCCGAAAACAAAACACGGAGGTAAGGTTTTGTCAAAACCAATCCAGATCCAAAACCAGGGGAGATCCAGATCCAAAACCAAAACACGGGAGTCGGCCCACATCCCTAGTTTAGGTTTAAATTGTGAATACATTCACAGGAGCTGATGATTGGTTTCCCGTCCAAGAGCTGTAGCTGCTGTGATTGGCCTGAGCCACTGCACTTTTAGATTTCTTTAAAACTTCTCCATCCATATAAAAGTAGAGGTCAATCACAGAAGCCACAGTTAAGGGGTGAAAAAGGAGGGGGGAGGGCGCAACATAAAATTGTTCCGACAGTTTAGCAGGTCTAATTTTGCAATCGGAAATAGCCAGTACCCCCAGCAGCAAATATTAGTAAATATTCCCCAAGTGTGAAGAAAAGAGAGAGAGAGAGAGAGAGAGAGCTGGGAGACAATAGAGAGCTGGAGAAGGGAAATAACTGCTCACATTTGCTGTTTGAGAGATAATGGCAGGCGCAGTTATGCAGAACCAAGCACAGTGGAAAGAGCAGAAATTTGATTCGCTGACAGCATTGGAACCTGTGCAGCTAAGAGCACTGAGGTCATTGTTAGTTTGTTTAAATACATTGAGTACTGTAAGGTAGACTGTTTCATAAAATAAAACCTTTCTTATTTGTCAAGAACATTTCTACAAAGCATATACTATATACAACATTATTATATACCACCAGATGTGAACACATCCTACGATGGGCCTTCCCTGCTCAGCCCACATTCCCTCCTCCATCCTTGACCCTTGTCCTCTGTCCTACCTCCATATGGCTTCACTTTCGTTTTCTGTCCCCTCTCTGCCTTATGGTGCGTACACACGGAACAACTTGAACAACCAACAATATCGTTGATAGATCTCCCTCCAACTTTCTGTAGTGCAGGTCAAACGATTTTGGTTGAACACACTGATAGATATCTATGATGGACATTGGTTGTACACACTGATAGATATCTATGATAGACATTGGGTGTACACACTGATAGATATCTATGATAGACATTGGGTGTACACACTGATAGATATCTATGATAGACATTGGTTGTACATACTGATAGAGATCTATGATAGACATGAGGTGTACACACTGACAGATATCTATGATAGACATTAGGTGTACACACTGATAGATATCTATGATAGACATTGGGTGTACACACTGATAGATATCTATGATAGACATTGGTTGTACATACTGATAGAGATCTATGATAGACATGAGGTGTACACACTGACAGATATCTATGATAGACATTAGGTGTACACACTGATAGATATCTATGATAGACATTGGGTGTACACACTGATAGATATCTATGATAGACATTAGGTGTACACACTTATAGATATCTATGATAGACATTAGGTGTACACACTTATAGATATGTATGATAGACATTGGGTGCACACACTGATAGATATCTATGATAGACATTGGGTGTACACACTTATAGATATCTATGATAGACATTGGGTGTACACACTGATAGATATCTATGATAGACAATAGGTGTACACACTGATAGATATCTATGATAGACATTAGGTGTACACACTTATAGATATGTATGATAGACATTAGGTGTACACACTGATAGATATCTATGATAGACATTAGGTGTACACACTGATAGATATCTATGATAGACATTAGGTGTACACACTGATAGATATCTATGATGGATATGTCAGTGAAGCTATTTTTTTACAGGCAAATCTTTACAAAATCGTCCAAGTTGGCCTGCATGCATGAAAGACCATAGAGATCGTTATCGTTCATGCGGGAACGCACATCGTTGGTCGTTGTCAGGTTGGTGACTGCAAAAAAGTGAACGATAACGATATGAACGATATTGTTCAAATCGCTCATAAAAGTCGTACCGTGTATACGCACCATTAGACAAATATTATACTGTAATTGTCTGAGTCTGTCAGCAATAGGCCGATACATAATAATTTTATTTTAACAGTATTGATGATTTCATTGCTGCACACTCATATTTTTCCTTTCTTATATCCCTATAATGTTTAAAAACTCATTTATCAATACAAATAGAAGATATATATCTGCTGTATTGGCAGTGAAAATGTTAAGTGTTGCACATCTGTGTGAGATTAGGAGATACGGTATACAAGGGGGCACAGGAATGAAAACAGCAGCACAGCAACTGTAACTGAAAAAGTTGCCAGTATACCACATACTGTATGCCAATCAGATATTTGCTTTCATTTCCTAAAGTGTACTAGAGAAATCAGAGAGTGCTATTGGTTACGCCATCAGTTACTAGAATAATCAGAGTTGTCCTTAGTTGTATTCTTACCTCCTGTTACAGAGGCCAGGTAGGTGAAAGTGACTTCTCTCTTCCTTCCCTCAGGCTTGCAGAGAAATCACAGAGATAAGGTATTTACATTCAAGCAATACATTTTATATATAGTGAATTTTTTTATGTATTTTCATTCCTAAACAAAGGTTTTACTTAAACTGGATATTACAATGCAAACAGAACTGCCATATTGTGTAAGTATTTCCAAATTGTTTAATTTACAGTACAGGTTGACTCTCCCACATCCAAAATGCTTGGGACCAGGGGTATTTTGGATATTGAAATATTCCGTATTTTGGAATAATTACATACCATATTGAAATGTTTTAGGAATAGGGCCCAAATCTAAACATAGAATGCATTTATGTGTTATGTACACCTTATACACACAGCCTGCAGGTCATTTTATACAATATTTTCAATAATTTTTTGGCTCAAACAAAGTTTGTGTACATAAATGAAATTCATTTGTGTGTAATACATACCTTATACACACAGCCTATAGGTCATTTTATGCTTTATTTTTAATCATTTTGTGCCTTAAACAAAGTTTGTGTACAGTGAACCATCAAAAATCAAAGTTTTCACTATCTCAGTCACGCTAAAAATATTCCGTATTTCGCAATATTTGGATATGGGAGACTCGACCTGTACCTTGGATGTCGGTTTTGACATGCCTGCAGGTTTTCAGAAAAATTATGCATTTAGGGCCCAATCCATCAGTGCACACTAGTGCACTGCTGAACGCAGTTTTACCGATGTTCGGGAATCTGCGCATGCTCCAGACCAGTCATTGATTGACAGTCTGCAGCCATTTTGAGGCGAGAAGGGGGCATGTCCAAAATGGAGGTGTGTCCCAGCCATTGGGGGGAGTGAAGAGACCAGGATCTCCATCGACTGATTTTGATTTCCTGGCCTCTTTTGAGCATCTGCGACTCCCGGCTTGAGTTACCCCATGGTCACTCAGCCATCCAATGGACATGCAGATGTAATAAGGTGCACTTACCAGGTAATTCATCAAAGACAGCAGAAATGTATTCCTTGCATTTGAGAACAATATTGATATATCGATTAGCATGAGACCTTTATCAAGAAGTGCAACCTTTCACCTTTTGGTCAGCAAAGCACCACACACACCAAATAGCACTGGGAGCTGGGGTGCACAAGCTGTTCTATTTAGGTGTAATGTGCACGTGCCACAGCCATAACTAGGTTATCAAGCAAACGTGTCTGATGACCTTATTTAGATCAGGGACCAATGTTGTAATATTAGAGTGCTATTGCTGTAGTGCAATCTTGAGGGCAGTGGTATATCACCCTTAGGGTAATTTATGCAAAAAATACCCTGACAAGTGCGAAGACTGGATTCATAGGGACAGAACTTTCTTGCAAGCTCTGTCCCTGCATGCAATATTTGACACATCCTTGGCATGTATTCAAATGTCGCATTACGCATTTGGGTGATTTTACCACATCCCATCCACATCTGAGATGTGGATTGTGAAAAATATGCCCCTAGTCCAGTGGTTTCCAAACGTGGTCCTCAAGGCTCCCCAACAGTTGAGGCTTAAAGGTGCATACACACGTAATCATTTTTTGAACAATTTGTCATTAACGATAACGTTACCGTTAAGTCATTTAAAAAAATCGGTAATTTTTTGGCCCAAAACGATAAATGACAACTACCAATGCGCGTTCCCGTTTGTAGTTGGTAGTTGCCGATCATTGTCCTTTCTGACTGTCCTACATGACGATTTCGTTAGTGAAATCGTTCATACTTTACAGAACCAACGATCAACGATCAACGATGGCCATTCACTGTATGCATGCTAACAAAATCGTTCATTGTTCATCGTTGACAAATTCGTTCATTTCATTATACAAAATCGTTCATTTTTTCAAGGGAAAATCTGAAGGGAACTCGTTAACGAAAATCTTTACATGTGTACGCACCTTTAGAGATATCCATAGCTGAGCACAGGTGGTTAAATCAAATTGACTGAGGCACTAATTAAGTCACCTGTGGTCAAGCATGGATATCCTTAAAAATCTGGATTGTTAGGGTGCCCTGAGGACCGGGTTTGGGAACCTCAGCCCTAGTTCCAACTATAGAGAAGGGTTGGTGGTATGTCCCTCTACACCTGGAATGGGTGGCAGAGCATGCTGGGATGTGTAGTTCCACAACAGCTGAGGGCCCACTTATTGCCCATCCCGACTCTACACATTGCTCAACTTGAAGGGTATTAACCTGCACGTAATAGTGGTACCCACTGCTTTGCCAGCGTGTTTGAAACAGAAGTTGTTGGAGAATGACCTAACACTGTCTAGCTACGCTATAGCTACATCCCTTTAATCTGGTTATACATTTTAATGCGTGATAGAAACATCATTGGCGGGCCACCTCTTGTTGATATGACCCCACCAACTAACAAATTGTCCACACCTAACACATAGGGCTTTAGAGTATTTTCCAGGGCCCCTTTAAATTACCAATCCACCTCTGAGTATCAGTGATGTCTGCCTGGTGTAAACCCGGTGCAAATGCTGCCACTGTGGAGCTGTATTTTTAAGGTAAATTACACCCAGTTTATTACCAACTCTGTATCAGAGTACTGGTTAGTAAGAGCGTAATGTACTGAGGCCCAAATGTAACAGCCTGTGAGTTGCAGCAGGTGGTGCAGTTTTGGGGACTTAGGGCCTGATTCAGACCCGTTCACGAGCGCATTGCGCTCACAAGCGGGTCGATGGTGGGCCATTGTGCGTGCCACGAGCCCCACAGCGAGTGGGGCTCGCTACAAAACGGGGCGGCTGTCGATGTTGATCGATAGCTCGCCCCGATTTGTAGGCAGGTAGGGGGGGTGGCTGCATTACCGGAGGCATTTGTGGGCGACCCTACTGACATCACCAGTGATGTCAGTAGTGAGCTTCCTGCTCTAATAGAGCAGGAAGTCCACTCAGGCTTGCGGTAGGCAAGACCCTACCACAAGGGTCTCGTCGCAAGCCCGATGGTTGCGATAATCGCGACCATCACCAGAAAGCATGCAAAAGCTGTGGGTGGTCACCCACAGCTATGCAAGCGGCCTGGAGGCGGGAATAAAAAAAACACCCTGATTCAGAGCAAGCACTCGCAAATACCGAACACCTCTGAATCAGGCCCTTAGTCACTCGATTTAAAGTGGCAATAATTTAAAAGAAAAAATAACACGCTGGTTTTGGCTTTCAAATTATTGCCTCTTTAAATCTAGTAGCTTAATTGTCGAAATCACACTGGTGCCTGCAGCTAGCAGGCTGCTACGTACATTTGGGCCGCATTGTGCTCCTTAATTATTCCTCTGCTGGGCAAATTTAGGCCTTCATTCAGAACCGTACGCTCTGAGCAGAGCGCACGCTCTGAATGAGGGCCGCCCTCCATAAAAATGGAGCGTCCTCCTGGACGCTCGTATAGCTGTGGGTCACCACCCACAGCCTATACGAGCGTGCAGTTTGATGGCCACGATGGTCTTGACCATCGCGACCATCGAAACTGCGAGCCGGAGCCTGCGGTTGAGGTTTTCAACCTCAAGCCCCGGAGTGATTTTGGCTCTATCAGAGCCCCCGGCACGCCCACCAAAGGGGGCGTGCTGTCAATCAACATCGACAGCACGTCCCCTTTGATCAGACACAACGAGCGAAGGAAAGTCCTTCGCTCGTCGCGTCTGGCGCATGCGCACGACGGAGCTCCCGCCGTCGTGCGCATGCGCAGAGCACAACATCGACCCACTTGCGAGCGGACAGCCGCTTGCGAGTGGGTCTGAATCAGGCCCTTAGAGAGCTTCTATATCTTCAAAGAACAACTACTGTAGACAGGTCCTCTGTAATGTTTCGCTAGTAATGCTTCATGATACAATAAGACGGATTCTCACCTCTACAAAAAGTCTTCGCGTGATGGTGTAATTGAGGAGCTTTTGAGAGGTGTCACTCAGTCCACCACACTTATCGGAAGTTTTAACTATTCCAGCCAAGACCGTGAGATTGACAAAGCCTTTGAAGGATATTTAGGTGAAAGTTGATTAACAGGAGTGTCGACTTGGTTAGAATGGTTTCAAGCACACAGTAATAAACATAGTAATCACATATACTTACCAAGTGTCTTAAAACTGAAGGTAAAATTCAGAACGGCATTTTCCCCTGGGCATATAAGTAGCTGCCCATCTTCATCTAGGTTCTCAGGCTTATAGGTATGCTGGAAGTCCATGAAATTAGTGAGAAAGGTGACCTATGAACACACACACAGAATGTCAGCTGGTTGGAGAAGGAAAGCTACAGTAGGCAACATAAAATGCGCAATGGTCCGTCTGCGCATGACACGGGGACCCTGCAGTACCTGGAAGGCTTCGCTGAAGCCGGAAAGGCACCATCGGGTCTCTGCTGTCGGCAATGGGGCCCGCATCGCTCTCGCCATCTGATAGATGTTGAGAGCAATGTTGTAATAACAGCGGTAATCTAAGATTACCGCTGTATACTAAATACAGAAAGATGGTATAAACTCCTTTAGCGAGCGCTAAAGGGGTTATTTTTCGTTAGTAAATGGGGACCTAGATCTGGCCATTTGGCTCTTAAAGCCCCTGCATACCAGACAATATTTTGACCAATTCCAACGCATCGGAACGACAAATCGTTGAAATCGTCAAGTGTGTACTAGGGGTGTGCACCGGCCACTTTTCGTGTTTTGTGTTTTGGTTTTGGATCTGGATCTTTCTTCGTGTTTTGGATCTGGATTGGTTTTGCCAAAACCACCCTTCCGTGTTTTGGGTTCTGGGTTTTGTGTTTTGGATCTGTATTTTGTTGAAAAAAAGCATAAAAACAGCTAAAATCACAGAATTTGTAGGTTTTTCTGCTCCTATGCTATTATTAACCTCAATAACCTTAATTTCCACTCATTTCCAGACTATTCTGAACACCTCACTCCTCACAATAGTGTTTTTATGTCCAAAAGGTTGCACCGAGGTAGCTGGATGACTATGCTAAGCGACACGAGTGGGCGGCACAAACACGTGACCCATCTAGGCGTGATACTGCAGTGGCAGACAGGATGGCAGTTTGAAAAACTAGGCCCCAAACTGTACATAATGCAAAGAAAAAAAAGAGGTGCAAGATGGAATTGTCCTTGGGCCCTCCCACCCACCCTTATGTTGTATAAACAGGACATGCACACTTTAACAAACCAATCATTTCAGCGCCAGGGTCTGCCACACAACTGTGGCTGAAATGATTGGTTCGTTTGGGCCCCCACAAAACAAGCTGGCAATTAATCTGTCCCTGCACAAACTGGCTCTACGGAGGCAAGATGTCATCCTCATCCTCCTCATCCACCGATTCCTCACCCTCTTCAGTGTGTACATCCTCATCCTCACAAAGTATTAACTCGTCCCCACTTGAATCCACCACCACAGGTCCCTCTGTATGTTCAGGAGGCTGGTCTCCCTGGAAGAGCTGATAATTCATTTTGATGAACATCATCTTCTCCACATTCTGTGGAAGCAACCTCCTATGCCTTTCGCTGACAAGGTTCCCGGCTGCACTAAACACTCTTTCGGAGTACACACTGGAGGGGGGGCAACTCAGGTAAAATAGAGCCAGTTTGTACAGGGGCCTCCAAATTGCCTCTTTTTCCTGCCAGTACAGGTATGGACTGTCTGACATGCCTACTTGGATGATGTCACTGATGTAATCCTCCACCATTCTGTCAATGGTGACAGTATCATATGCAGTGACAGTGGACATGTCAGAAATTGTTGCCAGGTCCTTCAGTCCGGACCAGATGTCCAAACTTGGTCCTGCCTGCCCTGCATCACCACCAGCGGGTTGCTTAGGATACCTAAGTTTTTTCCTGGCAGCCCCAGTTGCGGGAGAAAATGAATATGGAGCTTTCGAAGTGTCACGTTCCGCTTCAGCTGACAGTGTGTTCACCAGCAGGTCTTTGCACCTCTGCAGGCTTGTGTTGGCCGGAAAGAGAGACACCACATAGGCTTTAAACCTAGGATCGAGCACTGTGGCCAAAATGTAGTGGTCTGATTTCAACAGATTGACCACCCTGGAATCCTGGCAAAGCGAATGAAGGGCTTCATCCACAAGTCCCACATGCCGAGCGGAATCGCTCCATCTTAGCTCCTCCTTCACTTTCTCCAGCTGCTTCTGCAAAAGCCTGATGAGGGGAATGACCTGACTCAAGCTGGCAGTGTCTGAACTGACTTCACGTGTGGCAAGTTCGAAGGGCTGGAGAACCTTGCACAACACGGAAATCATTCTCCACTGCGCTTGAGTCAAGTGCATACCCCCTCCTTTGCCTATGTCATAGGTGGATGTACAGGCTTGTATGGCCTTTTGCTGCTCCTCCATCCTCTGAAGCATATAGAGGGTTGAGTTCCACCGCGTCACAACCTCTTGCTTCAGGTGATGGCGGGGCAGGTTCAAGAGTGTTTGCTGGCGCTCCAGTCTTCGGCACGCAGTCGCTGAATGGCAAAAGTGGCCAGAAATTTTTCGGGCCACCCAAAGCGTCTCCTGCACGCCCCTGTCGCTTTTCAGAAAATTCTGCACCACCAAGTTTATTGTGTGAGCAAAACATGGGACGTGCTGGAATTTGCCAAGATGTAATGCCCGCACAATATTGGTGGCGTTGTCAGATATCACAAATCCCCAGGAGAGTCTAAGTGGGGTAAGCCACTGGGCGATGATTTCCCTCAGTTTCTCTAAGAGGTTGTCGGCGGTGTGCCTCTTACTGAAACCGGTGTGCCTCTTACTGATAGCCTGCCTTGGAACGAGCTGGCGTTTCTGAGATGCTGCTACTGGTGACGCTGCTGCTGTTGCTGCGTAAGGTGATACATCTACCCAGTGGGCTATCACAGTCATATAGTCCTTAGTCTGCCCTGTTCCACTTGTCCACATGTCCGTGGTTAAGTGGACATTGTGTACAACGGCATTTTTCAGGACACTGAGGACACTTTTTCTGACGTTTCTGTACAGTCTCGGTATCGCCTGCCTAGTGAAGTGGAATCTAGACGGGATTTGGAACCGGGGACACACTACCTCCATCAATTGTCTAAATCCCACTGCACTAATGGCGGATACCGGACGCACATCTAACACCAACATAGCAGTCAAGGCCTCAGTTATACGTTTTACTTCAGGATGACTGCTGTCGTACTTCATCCTCCTCGCTAAGGACACAATTCACAAACACAGAAAATAAATTTTTTTTTGGTTTGGACTGGAGTGTACTTTGGGGGTTACAGCACCCTTTAACGGTCAAGCCAGCCGGCCCTTTACTTATGACACAGGCGCACGCTTGGCACTACTTTGTTGATGCACGTGCGGCTACTGCGCACACAATTCACAAACACAGAAAATAATTTTTTTTTTGGTTTGGACTGGAGTGTACTTTGGGGGTTACAGCACCCTTTAACAGTCAAGCCAGCCGGCCCTTTACTTATGACACAGGCGCACGCTTGGCACTACTTTGTTGATGCACGTGCGGCTACTGCGCACACAATTCACAAACACAGAAAATAATTTTTTTTTTGGTTTGGACTGGAGTGTACTTTGGGGGTTACAGCACCCTTTAACGGTCAAGCCAGCCGGCCCTTTACTTATGACACAGGCGCACGCTTGGCACTACTTTGTTGATGCACGTGCGGCTACTGCGCACACAATTCACAAACACAGAAAATAATTTTTATTTTGGTTTGGACTGGAGTGTACTTTGGGGGTTACAGCACCCTTTAACGGTCAAGCCAGCCGGCCCTTTACTTATGACACAGGCGCACGCTTGGCACTACTTTGTTGATGCACGTGCGGCTACTGCGCACACAATTCACAAACACAGAAAATATATTATTTTTTTAGCACTTGGGGGGAGCACCCCTGATGGACAGAGCACCCCCTGGACAACACTACAGCACCCCTTTAGGACTGGGACACTGCACAGGACTTTGGAGTGGACACAGCCCCTATGGAGAACTGACTGCACAACACAGTCCAGCCAGCCCCTATGGACTTTGAAGTAGTGGACACAGCCCCTATTAACAACAGCAGCACAGCACAACACAGCCAGCCCCTATGGACTTTGAAGTAGTGGACAACAGCAGCACTACACTACACTACACTACACTACACTACACTACACAGCCCAGCCAGCCAGCCCTAACTCCCACCCTCCCTCTTCACTGTCCACAGCCGAGTGAGAAAATGGCGCCGACGCGGGTACCTTATATAGGATCCAAAACCCGCGAGACTCGGAAGACGGGATGATGACGTTTTGCCTCGACTTCAGATCCGAGTCAGGCGGGAAAAGTCGAGCCTGACTCGGATCGGGGGGGCTCGGGGGGGTACGTATTTCAGAAATCCGAACCCACTCACCCCTAGTGTGTACACACTATGCGCGCTCCCTCGGTGTCATTCGTGGCATCTTCAGATCTATTGTACATGCAGGAAGATCTATCAGTCTTATTAACGATTCCCCTTTTATCGTGCAGTCTATACGCACTACCGAACGACCAGGCGATATGGCTACATTAAATAGTTAACGATTTAACCACCAAACAATGGAAGATATATAATTTGGTCACTTGTTAGTTTGCACAGTGTGTATGCACTAGATCATTTGGGAAATTGTTGACAATTTTGCATCATTTGCAAGTCGTCCAGTTTGTACCCGGCTGTAGACTGCGTGAGACAGATTACATAGAGATCTGTTGGTGGGTTTGGCGAATGAGCGCACAGAAAGACAGAGGTTGACTGGCAGCCACATTTACTTTAGCACTCACAGTGAAAACTCATAGATGACTCCAACTTGCATTTACCCTAATGTGTGTATTCAGAAATATATACAATAGCATCTCCATATGCAATATTGCTGTAACCAATACATATTTATGTTATTAAGATCAGAACAGTTACCATATGGAACAATCCAGTGATCATGCCCAGACCTATCTCCCCGCCTGCTCAGACAAATAGCAGGAGTAGATGGAGATATGGATGGCCATCGGTATGGTCACCATTGATGGTAAAATAACAAGTGATGATCGATGCCAACCAGCTATGCTATGGATGACCATCGATGGTTTCTCCAACCGATGGCGATCCCTGTTCTATGTTCAGAACCGGGGGGCGTGGCTTCATGGGTGTCAGGGGGCAGAGCCACGCTCCTTGTCCTGGTACCTTGTAAAAAAAATATATATTCTTTTTTTTTTTTTAAAGAGGCCCATTAGGGGCCTCTTTATCAAATCCAAAACAAGTCGGACATTTTGAACATCATGGGTATTTACCTAAGGGGTGCCGCAGCGGGAACAGAATTATTTGCTAAGGTACCCGTCTTTACAATTGCCAGTTTAGTCACAGTATAGTAACCATAGGTTTCTATGCCCCATTTACCAAGCTTTCCTAAGCTCCATTTGTTAAACATTAGAGCAGTGGCTCTCAAACTCGGTCCTCTGGACCCCACACAGGTCACGTTTTCCAGGTCACCCTGCATGTGTACAGATATATTCATTACTCACTTATAAATGTAAAAGGTCACCTAGCAGGTGCACAGGTGTATTCCTTACTCACTGACACATTTCCCAAGTCACACAGCAGGTGCACAGCTGTATTCATTACTCACTGACACATTTTTCAGGTCACCCATCAGGTGCACAGGTGTATTCATTACTCACTGACACATTTCCCAGGTCACTCAGCAGGTGCAAAGGTGTATTCATTACTCACTGACACATTTCCCAAGTCACCCAGCAGGTGCACATGTGTATTCATTACTCACTGATACATTTCCCAGGTCACCCATCAGGTGCACAGATGTATTCATTACTCACTGATACATTTCCCAGGTCACCCATCAGGTGCACAGGTGTATTCATTACTCACTGATACATTTCCCAAGTCACCCAGCAGGTGCACAGGTGTATTCATTACTCACTGATACATTTCCCAAGTCACCCAGCAGGTGCACAGGTGTATTCATTACTCACTGACACATTTCCCAGGTCACCCAGCAGGTGCACAGGTGTATTCGTTACTCACTGACACATTTCACAGGTCAAACACAGACAAATCTCAGGTGCACAACTCCTTGATAATATATAAATGCAATAAAATTTTGCAATCAATAGAGGTTTTTAGCATAATCTTGGCCAAGGTTATGGGCCTACCCACCGGCTCCGTCGTGTGCATGCTCTGTGGGGAACATCGACCCGGTTGCGAGCGCATCGGCGCTTGCGACCTGGTCTGAATGACCCCCAGAATCTCCAATAACTAAATATTCCTATCCTCTCCAGACCTCTCACCATCTGAGTCTTATTGAATTAAGGGCCTGATTCAAAGCTGGAGGCAGTGGCGATTACGGACGCAGATTGAGCCATTGCTGGCCATTGCGCATGCATTTAAGCCGCACTGCGTGCGTGCAGTGAATGCATTGTGAGTACGGATGGACAGATAAATCCGATGCAAAGTGAGTGACGGGCTGACAGTGTTTGGGAGGTGGTGAGGGGGGGGCGTGGTCTAAAAAACGCAGGTGAGGCTGTCTGATTGAACGCTGTTACATTGGCGTACATAAAATGGCTGCTCGATGTGCGTCAATGTTACCGATATTTATGCACCAATGTTGTGCACATATGAGAAGGCAGCAGTGGCGCAATCCTATGCTCGGGTAAGCTTTGCAACCATAACCATATTTTCGATGCGTACGAAATCGCAGTTGCGTCCGCATTAGCGTCCATCAGGCCCTAAGTTAATAATATTCCCCACAGCCAGCAGTAGAGTAGTTACCGGCCTAACATCTCTATTGCTGTTGGGAACACCACAGTAAAGTTTACCCCTCAAACGTGCTTTAAAGGTATCTTCTGTTATTGTTTATACTGTGTAATAAACATAGCATTGCACCTTTTCTGTTGTTCACTTCTGTGTGATCCATAAATCTATAAAGGTGCTGCGATTTACTGTGAATTGTATCATCTTGACCCCATCCCCGCTGCTTAATGACAAAAATGTCTGCATTGAGCATTGGCGGGGTGCATGGCACCACGTCACCCTTAGGGCCTGGTTCTGAGGAGCACGTTCCATTGATGCTGCACGCAAGTGGCCAATGCCTTCCGTCTGCGCATGCGTCCGAGCCGCACTGCGCATGCGCCACTATGGTTACCGCCAAGAGAGGCTGGTACAATTCTGAAGGTGTAACTGGTGGTGGGTCTTTGTGGGCACAGTGGTGGATTAGCACAGTAGTTGGTGGGCATTAAGGACGAAATCCATTGGCTGCCAGATTAGCATAAAGACGCAGTCACGCTGCGGAAAAAAAACACAGTCATGGCTGCTATAGCGTCCACCTCTGAATCTGGCCATTAACCTCCCAATTGACAGGTATAATTAGCAGCCATACTGTAGTCATAAGCCACCCATTGCTTGAATCTTACATTGTGCTAATTCACTCACTTAACTACTAAATAGAAATAACCACACGGATACCTATGTGGAATCAAAAGAGGACACAGCCAAAATGTATTGATCAATTTGTAATTAGAAAGATGGTGGCAGTAAAAAGCAGTGCTCCAAAGGCCACAGCCCGACAATTATATGTGACTAAATAAATAAAAGGCGGATCCCCGCCCGGCGCAAACTGGCCTGAGCTAGTACCATTCACCCTTAATTGGCATAGTATTGGCCCCTCCCTAAGATGATGGCCCAGTTCCCCCTAAGGTAAATGACCACTCGCCTCTATCAAAAGGCAAGTGCTACGCAGGCACTCTTACACTATAATAGGCTGCCCAGGAGCACTGCTTACCGCCAAAGCTCAGCTCAAAGAGCCGAGACCCGCCACCCATCAGGAAATAATTGCACACCAAGGAAGACAGGAATGTTACTAATGCAAGACTCTAGACCTGTGCCCGTGAGGTGTAACCCATTGGGCCTATAAAAATCCTCTCCTTGTAAGGCAATTGAAGGAGCCAATGTAACCATCCGTCCGTTAGTGACCGGACTAGATATTACATGCCAGCCTATCCTACTGCTGGCCATCTCTAGTATACTATTTGCAGGTCCTTCCTAATAGCAAGTATAATTGCAATGCAATTGCCAGTACCTAGATCCTTGCCCTCAAATCGGGGGCCCAAACCTGGCTATTGCTGTCCATAAACATCTAATAAAGGCTACCTCATTGCTTGCCCCTAAAAATTAACCACGGAATCTTTTTAGTACCTAATAAATGTGGGGCCTGAAATGCTAAAGGATGCTCATAAGTCCAATAGATACATGAATGTCCTATGACCCACACTCGACCGCTAGCATTCTTATAAACCTGAAATAAAGGTTCATCACGCCTGGATAGGCTAATACAATTTATAGAAAAACAGCCCAGCCAAGGGAAGGAAAACAATAGTTGGGGGACCCATATGAAGGTGAAAAACAGCAAAACCTCTTTTGAGGGCAAAAGCTGAAAAGCCCTTCAAAATCTCTAGCGGCAGTAGGCATAAGGCCCTTGGGTTTCCCAACAAACTCGCAAGAAGCGCTGCTAACTATGCAACTTATCGCCGCACAACTATTACCAGTAGGCCGACTACCACCATTGACTTAAATGTTTTAAGGCGTCAACGGAAGCACATGCAGCTGCCATGCAGATTGCCACCCCAATCCTGGAAAATGTGTGCCAAACTGATCTAGCGGCAATTCTAAAGCAACAAAAGTTGTGAAAAAACCTTTGTGAAGTAAAACCTAGATAATGTCGTCTGAGTGGTGTGGATGAGCCAGCATGCACTGTCTGGGGACCGTAACCCATTAAGCGTACGGCCAAGCCGACTAGGTTTGGTGAAAGGGTGTGCTTTAGCTGGGATAGAGGTCCATTGCCCTTTAGCAAGCCGAACAGTTTAACAATCCATGAATAACACACAAATATAGGTTTTACTGAAAACTTCCTTCTCAAACAACAAACCGTTGATGTCTAACTCATCTTCTTTGGGAAACAACCCACCAATTATAACGATCCCTAAATAAGCTAACCACAATGTCAAATTAAAAAGTTGTGCCTCTTACTAAGCCACTGCGATACTCGACCCTGTGACTATCGGATCCTTTAAAATTGATAGCTCAATAGGACTTCATGAAATCATTTAGAACAAGGCGCTACACTCCTGACCTCTCTCTACCTTATCTAATAAAAAACCATCAGCTCACCATCGGCATACCAGGAAACTTTGCGAAATATGAAAATGCTAAACCGAGCTGCCGACGTGAACGCACCGCAACGACTTAGCTCGTGCCATTTCCAAATGATTCAAACAGGTATGCCTGGAATGGCGAACCTCCTTTACCCTCGTAAGCCAAGAAACCCTTTATAACATAACGGGCCGTCAACTAAATCTACAGTGTACGCGGAGCCAAGGACGTCAAAACAAAACTACCAGCCAATATTAACAGGACCAGAGTAAGCCGTGTATCTCAGCAAAAAAAGGGGGAAGGCCAGCCCCCGAAACCCAATCCATGAACCATGAGACAAGCACATCTTTTGCCCCGTATTCCATTCCAGAAAAGTGACGAGCCCTACACATATTTGCTCGGGCGCAAACACACAAACAGGTGATAAAACGCCTAAACAAAAAATGCAAAGCCGGAAGAAACTCAGGACCTCATTCAGAGTCGGTCGTTGCGGCCGCATGGCCGTATGGGAAAAGGGACCGGATATGCAAATGATGCACTTGCATGTTGCGTCCTTAAGATCGGATCATTAGCTGGCCGACCAAGGGAAGGAAGCGGCCGGAAGACAAAAAAATACACCCCCTTCTCGTACGCATTACACGTCATCTCCGGGCATATAAGGATTAATCGAGACCAACGGGAACCATCGGAGCTGGTCGTAGAGCTTAAGGTTGACCATACCCTCTCTTAATCACTACGATCAGGTCAGTGTACAAACCACCCATGTCACATGTGCCATGACACTACTTTGTTAATTATGCACTCCCATAAAACGCCGTTCGCATAATTAGGAACGCCTGCGTTCGGATCTCCACTCCACCGTTTTCAAGCACCTTCCCCTGTTACCACCCACAAACGCCTCATTCTGTCACTCAAACTACCGACCTGGCTGTGTTCAAGGAAAGAGAAATTTATGATCGTAGCAGCTAGTTTGCGCACGCGCATTGCGAACTTTACGCATGCGTAGTTCAGCGAACATTGGTGGCGTACGACCGTGCTGCCGCAACGACCGACTCTGAATGAGGTCCTCAGCCCTGTAAATATTGATAGCATGAACTACCTAAAATATCGCTGCATAACCTAATCCTACTGCTGCCGAGTCTGGTAGCCCGGATTTTTTGGCTACACCGTGAAAAAATGCATACTGGCAGCTATATCTTACCTCATACATGATTCCTGCCAAATTCTCGCGCACCGACCCCACCGACAACTCCCCGTAAACTAAGGAGCTAGACGCATCCTTAAACAAATGAAACCTGTAATTGTCAACCTGAGCAGGTAGTCAATTCTAACTCCAGTGAACTCCCGTAACATAAACCACCAAACATGCTGAACCTCCCACAAGTCCTGAGACAAGCAAAAATGGTGAAATTTTAACCCCTGGCTATGGAGCCGTGCAAATGATGCCAATTTCCTGCCCATGGGTATTACTCTACAATCAACGTTCTTATCCTAAAAAACTATTGAAATTGCTTTAGAGACGCTTCCACAATAATTCCCCAATTCACCAACTTTAAACCAAAGGCAATCGGCAAAGATCTACTGTAGCAAATTGTCGATATCTATCCCCGGATAGGACGAACGTTCAAACAGAGACTTCAGTTACGTTGCGAGAAACCGGTACGCCTAGAATCGATACAAACCGCCTGTAAGAAAAAGTAATTCTTGCTAGCTAAAAAATGAACGAGTGCCCCCACTACCAATAAAGCAACCTAAGCCTTGGTCTGCCCTGACGTGCACGTGCTTGCCCGCACCATTGCTAAATTGAGCTGCCACATTTGACAACAAAAGTAAACAGAACAACCCACTGGAAAGAACTTATCCACAGAATAATTTCCAGCGACTTAAAATTCCCGAACACAGAAAAGATACGGCGAGAAAGCGGCATTAAACAAAAAGTGTACGATATTCCCCCTTTTTTAATATATATATTTTTATTTAGGTGAGCTCGTTCCAAAGACTTTGCACCCCTTCCAGTTCCTTGCTCGAGGATTAATAAAATTCGTGGCAAACTGCCGAATCTACCGCGTCCTTGATGGATCATCGTTCTGGGTAGAAAAGCTGCAGAATAAATCTAAACTTGCCCATCACTGTCATAGGTACAAACCCCAATGGCGAAGTGCAAGATGATAAAGGGCCACACATGTGCCCCAACCTCTGCTACCAAACTACTCCTATCGAATCCTGGGTTATTGCGTATGGGTTGATGGTTCCGTTGGGAATACAACATATATACTGTGCGTTAAAAACAAATGAAAACCCAAATTCCCAACCACCTAACATTATGTAATACCCCCTCGCTATTCGTTCTGATATCCCCTTGACCCACTCCTGTACCACCAATGCAGCTATATTCTGTCCGATGGCGATCACCATACAGCATGCACCTACGTACAACTTCCTATTACACTGGGCATTAATGAACGCATAGCCTTCACCGCGCCCGTTACTTGAGGTACTTGGACCAGCTGGATGGTACTGCCTCCAGGCCAATGAGAAAACCCATAGATATGCAGGACTGCCGAGTAACCTTCAACCAAAAAACTCCACATTGTTGGATCCCGAAATGAAACTGCGAATACGAACAAGCCGGCTAACCAAATCAGGGATAACTGACGGTAACCGACCCCAAAATGCTAACAAGGCCTTCGTCCGAAACAAACACAGAGAGAACGTACAAACTCCACGTAGATAGGACCTTTTTGGGATTCAAACCTGAACGTACTGAACCCTCGGTACTGTGAGGCAGGAATGCTAACCACTATGCCAATCTTGTTGCCGTTCCTACATTTAGCATCCGCCGTACTGGCAAACATGCCCACCAACTTGCTTTACCTAAGCTGCTTCCTGAAGCCAGAGTACATGTGAGTATAACAATTGCACACCGTTGGGGCTGCCATAACTTTAACCGCAAATCACCTAAGTTGAGCTGCATTTGCACAATGGACCCCATCCCCCGCTGCAACCAGGACCCTAGGTGCTAATATAGAATTAGATCTCTTTTGGCTTTCATGCTTACCCTTAAGCGTTTGCGCAAACACCCCTTAAACTGTGCCTAAGGTGTATGTGGAAGAATCACTATACACAGCAAAGAATAGTAAAACGCTGAATAAAAACATAACAATATGCTCACTTGATCCAGTGGATAAAGCCTGCGCGGTGCACCCATCACGACTTTAGTCGCCATCTGACCGTCCTGGACAGCAGAAGATCTCTCATGTGGAAGTTTGGTAGAATTCAAGACAATAACCTGAGGACTTGAAATAAAACACGTGAGGTGGAAGCATGGGGCATGACCTCTTTCAGCTGATACAGATGGCAGAATGATGGTAGCGGGACCATAGTAGGGGGTGTATGTAACTGCGCTGGAATGCAGGGTGGGTGAAGGGGGGGGGGGGCAGATGCTGCATGATTAACCAATGTGCTGCAATGGGTGGGGGCTGGTAGCGGCTGCATGATAGCATAACTGGCCGCATTGACGTTATGCCAGTCCGGGGAAGGTGGGGCTGGCTGGGTTGATTGGGTTTTGGAGGACCCAGCGGCATGCCAAGGGTCCCGAGGGACCAAAAGGCCTGGCCTCTGGTGCCGAAACTGTGTTGCAGTGAAGGGGGGCAGACAGTGCTTAATGCTGTGGAGGATGGTGGTTAAACAGCAGAGGCCAACAGGGCACTCTCTGCTGCTGAACAGAGGCTTACAGTGGGAGCTGTTACTGGGGGAGATGCACGGCTCGGCGGGGGGTGCCCAAGTGACTTATGGAGCCCCCACGTGTGATGGCGCCAGTGAAAGGGACTTGCAGCACCGTGGTTCCCGGCGCATGCAGGGGGTGGAGGCTGGTGCGGCCCGCTGAGGGTGAGCGTCCGGCCTCCAGAGTCCCCCGTCAGCCAGGCTGGGTGAAGGAGGGGATGCGGAGAGCTTGAGGACCAGGCGCGCATGCCAGGAGGAAAGGAAGGCGAGCAACGGTGGGAAGGTGTGGGCTCGCGGGCTGCCGGAGCCATGTGTCTCGCCTGGAGGGGACTCGGCTACCGGTAAGGTGGTAATAAGCAGTGTGGTAGGGAGTGGGGGGGGACAGCGGTGCTGGAGCATGGTGGAGGAGTGAGCACTGGGGTTGAAAAGAACGCGGTGGTTGGAACAGGGTGTGCCGGGGCATGGTGGAGGGGGGAATGCTGGGGTTGTAAGCAGGGAGGGGGGAGTGAGCAGAAAGGTGCTGCTACACTGGGGTAAGGCTGGATGTGGAAGAGGTTAGTAAAGGTACAGCTAGCAAGAATACAGTGGAGCACATGACAGCAAAATAAATCAGTGATATATTGTATAGTGATACTCAGCCCAGCCTGGTTCAAAAACTGGAAAAGAGGAAGATTGCTCCCCTCCAGACTATTTATAATGAATAGTAGGGGCCTTGCCCCTTATTACTGCCATAGGCTGCTATTTTGATGGGCACTTTTCTGGCTACGCCCCCTCCTCTCCTTTAACCCCTGGTGAGCTAGCAATATTCCATCACTAAACAGGGTGGTTATCTGTCCTCAAACGTATTGAAGTGTTCGGATCTATAAAACAGTAGATCAATGATTCCCAACCTCGGTCATCAAGGCACACTAACAGTCCTAGTTTTAGTGTATCCATGCTTCAGCACAGATGGTTAAATCAAAATAACTAAGGTACTAATTAAGTCACCTGTGCTCAACCTGGACTGTTAGTGTGCCTTGAGGACTGTGGTTGGGAACCCTTGCAGTCGATGATGGACGCAGTGTTACTCACATTCAAGCAGTGCTTATAGTTGTAAACAATTTTAATAGTTATAGCGACCTCTTCTTCTCTGGCAACAATATCAGGTGCCTCAAACTCCAAGAAGAATTTAAATTTCTCGATTGCAGTGGTGCTGGTAGGCTGGATGGTCATGCCAAAACCAGCTTCTTCCGATGTACAAAACGTATCGGCGTCCCACACGGTAATACTCTCTGGGAGTGTCGCTGTTATTGCTGCTCTTCCATCTGAGCTACAGGTGGTACAAACACAGGATATAAAATATTAAGTCAATTTGCAAATGTTATTCATTTAAAAGGTTATCACTAGTACAGCCAATGAAAAGTATAGAATACAACAAAAGGTGAGAGAGTCTTTATCTGGCGCCTCTTAGTCCAATGTAGATCAGATGAACAGTCTATAGATTCAAAAAGAAGCGTTATGGAGAAATTGATAAAGGGTTGTCACGAAACGCGTTGGTATTGAGGAGGATACAGACCTGATAGACCTCCACCTCTCTGCTCAAACTGGTGACCTTACCCAGTATTTGGCCACAGTACTTAAGGCACATGAATGCCATCTTTCTGGGAATTTTATTTGGCTGACTTCGGAACCAGAATATGGGAAATGTGAGTGTCTGTGTATATTCTAAAGGTGGAAACCGTAAAGAAAAAGCTGCTCCTATATGTTGGCGGTTTGGGCCACAGGATTTAAAAAGGCAGTGATATTACATGCAAAACGCACTTTGCTTTTATTACAGTATTATTGTAACCTCCTATAACCTCAATATAGGGAACTTAGGTTACTAACTAGTGCCTCCACCCAAGTATCAGTGGGCGGGATGCAGCAAGGTGAAAAATGCAGTCAAACCCTGAAAATGTTGGTTTTACCGTATTTCTTATATATGCCAAGTGATTGCAGTGGGTAATGCCATATTCCTCATGGCATTACTCATAGAAACCTATGGGCTTCTTTCCGCAGAGTTCTGTAAGAGGGATCTGATCGGATCCCTCCCAGCAACCGCCGCCTCACGCGTGTCCTTCTGCGCATGTCAGAGGGGCTTCTGGGTCATCCATGGATGCAGCCCCTGGCCTTGCCTCTCCCTGGAAATGGGGCCGACACACTCGTTCCAGGAATGCCAGCAGTGGTCACCCCCACACTTAAATGTCTCTGCCTGTCAATCAGGCTGAGGCATAGCAGGGGCTGCGTGCGTTCACCTGGAACCTGTTCCATACATTCGCAAAACGGGTCCTCCACACGCACAGATTCCCGACAATTGCAATGCTGAATTACCCCCTTTAACCTAAATGCTTCTCAAATCCAGTCCCAAGGACACACAGATACCCCTTTCACACTAGCTGTAATAACCCAGGCTACTGTGCAGTGTGAAAAAGGACGGTTGAAATAAAATCAGGTCCTGCAACCCAGCATTTCAACCCTGGTCACGAGAAGGGTTGAACACAGGTTCAACCTGGCTCGTGATGCAGTGTGAACTGGTAAGCTGGGCTGATGCGACCCGGGTCCTGTTGACTGCGTAGGAAGAGCGTGCACATGGAGATGACTTCATCTCCAAGCACCCGCTCAGTGAGTGAGAGCGGTGACCTCATTGACCCAGCATTATTGCCGGGTTGGGTCACTAGCCTGAAAGGGATCTCAGCCGGGATGGACGCGTGCACAAAATCCCACATGTGACCAACCATGAAAGTATGAAGGGGGTATAACATTGCATGTTTTCCAGGTATCCTCACAAAATTACAAGTGAAATAATTAGAAACTACAATGTATCAGTGATGAATTCACCTGTGCACCAGCAAGGAGATGTGGAAAACATGCACTTTTAGTGTGTGCCAATGGCTGGATTTGAGAAACCCAGATATACTGTAGGGTACAGTGTGATCACTTGTATTGTCTAGGGGAGCATAAGATCTAAAATATACACTCCTGCTTAAAACAAAGCATACAAAAATCAATAAAATAAAATAAACCCAATATAACACAATTTTCCTGCTGCCCGCTAAAATGCAGCACTGCATAATATATTATTTGGTGTAAATACTTACCCTGTCATTACTGATTTCCATGCAAAAGACTCATCAAACTTGCTCTGAACTTTGACAGCCCCATCTGAATGTAACAAGAATAGAAAATAAGGGGCTTTAATAATTCAGTTTAAAATTATTTTTAAGGATAATACTATCCCTTATTGTAGTCAATAATATTTGGAAGATGCAAATGCTAAAAGTTAGAGGCTAATAAGTGCACTTTAAGTGCATTGGAGGTGGGCCTAGGTTATGTACAGTATTACTTGCAGCACCATTACACAAGCATTCAGTATAGATGTAACTAAACATTTTGGTTCCCTGGATAAGATCGAATCTTGGCACCATAGGAGCAGCCTCCATGGTCCCACAACAGCTGAGCACACAGCAGCTTGTGCTGGGTTGAGGAGACACAGACTGCTGCTGACAGGTGAATTATCGGACCCAGGCCCCCACCAGGCCCCTCCATCAATCCTGGGCTTGGTAATTAGGGCCTGATTCAGACCCGGCCGCTAAGCTGCGTTCCCTTGCTCTTGCCAATAATCGCACATCTGCGCATGCGTATAAGTCGCAGTGCGCATGCACAAACTAGTGTCTGCGATGTGCAATCGAGCGCTCGTAGTACACAGACAGGATGATAGTTTGAGTGGCAGACAGCTCCGTTTGTGGGTGGTAACAGGGGAAAGTGCTTGTGAACAGGGGAGTGGATGTGCGAACGCAGGCGTGTCTGAACGTCAGAACGGAGTTTATTGGCTGTGCATAATTAGCAAAGTAGCGTAATTGAACACGTGACCTGCCTGTATTTCACGCCGCTCTGATCGCAGTGCTTGTGGCAGGGAAAGGCAACCCCAAGGGATACTAGCAGCTCCGATGGCTTCAGATGTTCCCGATTTCATTTCCCGGAGATGACGTGTGTTGTGAATGGCAAAGGGGCGTCTTTATATACTAGTGTACGCTTCATGCTGTAGCTCTCTAAGACATAGAGGGCATCCTTACGCCGCAAAGAGCGATCGCATTATTTGCATACAGGAGACAAATGTTGGTGTAACCTGTATACATGGGGATACTCACAGGGGTATTCAATTTGGAGAGAAAAGTTCATCATTTTTGCCAATGTCAATTATCCCCGTATTCGCAGGTGCAAAAAGTCTTTGAAAAAAACGGGGATAACTTTTCACCATGTTTTTCATGGCGAAAAAAGTGCAGAATTGGGGTTTAGGGGTGCAGACTTAAAAAAAATAGCCTGCACCCCTGGGAATGACATTTCAAAATAAACTGTGTCAAAAAAAGTAAAAAAAAAAAAATTAGGGACACCCCAAAAAAATTATTAAAAAATTTGGGGTAAAAAAAAAAAAAAGAAAAAAAGTATTTAAAAATAGGGAAATAGGTTCAGGGCTATTCTGCAAATATGCGGCAGGTGTTTTCTAGAATAGATTATTAGCGGCAGGTGCATTTCTGCAGAATTTAAAAAAAAAACACTTTAGGGACTTAAAAATATGCTAGTACCCATTTTCATGTACCCCAAATTTGATGGGACCACTTAAAAAAATGAAAAAAATAACCTAAGTGCTCTTCTGCATCACTTCTTCAATGTCAAGAAAAAAACACCTGCCGCGGCTATTTAAAACCCTGACTTTCTATTGCAGGCAAAAACGGGGGTAACCATAGTGATCCCCCATGTCTGGACAGCTTTAGGGGGGTCCTACAATTTATTCCAAGTAAATCACATTTTTTTTCGACCATCCTACTTACGCCGGGTCCTGTTTTCGTAGCTTTTAAATTGAATACTGGGATAAAGAGGGCGCGCGCCCGATACTTTATCCCGGGAAAATCTCCGATGTGGAGCGAAAAGTCCAGCATGGACTTTTCGCTCCAAATTGAATATGGCTGTCAGTATTATGATACTGCTGAAGTGAACATGGAAACACAGTGTGGTCCCCCTGTAGTCACTGTGGGATTAGTTCCTTTTTTGATATTTGATGCTCCCACTCCTGGAAGCTGTAGGCAGGGCCGTAACTAGGGGGGGGCTAAGGGGGCATGTGACCCGGGTGCCGGACTTGAGGGGGTGCCAGGGAGAGGCTGCTGGAAGGCTAGGTTGCTGCTCTTGTGGGTTTGAAGCCGCATCCTGGCCTTGAGAGACAGTCAGTCTAATGTGGTGCCGGTCGCAAGCCAATCGGGGCTCGCAGACCAGCAGCCAATCAACAGAGGCTGCCAGTCCGTGAGCTCCACTTGGTTCGCGAGCGGCGTCACATTACAATGACGGCAGTACTGACCGTTCCCCAGTGTGTGGCAGTCCCGTCCCGCGCCACCCCGAGCTCATCCATCGCACAGCCCTGGCAGGAAAGAGAAGGGAGATGGGGCCTTACTGTGGCATAATGTATATGGGGCCTTACTGTGGCATAATGTATATGGGGCCTTACTGTGGCATAATGTAAAGGGGGCCTTACTGTGTTGCATAATGTGTTGTAAGGGGCATTACTGTCTTGCATAATGTGTTGTAAGGTGCAATACTGTGTTGCATAATGTGTTGTAAAGGACATTACTGTGTCACAAAACCACACACCCTTTTTGTCCTCCTGTGTTGTATATTTTTTGGGGGTGCTAAATTATGGCCTTGCCCAGGGTGACAAAAATCTTAGTTTCGGCCCTGCTGTAGGGAACCCAGTTGGTTACAGATGTAAATAACTCAGACCCTTTTGATTATGTTACTGATACAGTGGCAGTAGGAATGTTCCCCAAAACTGAAATGTTCCCTTTTCCAAGCATGATTGGGGAGTCAGAAAATGATGAGAGCAGCAGTGGGGTGAAAAATGATGTACCTCCTGCGGAAGCATACAATGTTGTTGAACCAGTTGACTGTATGCCTGATCTTGAAGTGGGAAAATATATTTTTGCCTCAGAACAGTTAAAAGACCTTACTCTGGTAAAGGCTAGAGGGAAAGTAAAAGTTATTGTGGAACAATTGATAGTTCCTAAGGTATATAGAAGAACAGTGTTAGACCTGGCTCATGGTCACCAGCCTTCAGGATAGAAAATCACTCTAAGAGAATCTTGCTCCAGTTTTCTAGCCAGGGGTCCATAAAGATGTATCTAAATATTGTGCATCCTGCCCTGAGTGTCAGTTTGATGCTCACAGGCACATTATAGAAGTATGCTTGTCCCATTACCCATTAATGAGTTCCCGTTTGAGAGAATAGCTATGGATTTGGTTGGACCTCCAATAAAGTCTGCCAAGGGTCATCAGTATATTTTGGATTATGCTACCAGATACCAGGAAGTGACACCATTGCGCAATACGGAAACAAAGACAATTGCCAGGGAACTTGTACATGTCTTTAGCAGAGTGGTAATGCCTAAAGAAATCCTTATGGATCAGGGTACCCCATTTATGCCAAGAATCATGAAGCAGTTGTGCCACCTGTTTAAGCGTACTCAGATGAGGACCTCTGTGTAAAACCCTCAGACTGATGGATTAATGTAGAGGTTTAACAAAACTATAAAGAATATGCTAAAGATGGAAAGGATTGGGATTATTATTGGCCTGGGCTGACTAAGGGACTTTAAAGCATCTGAAGACTTAATAAGTCTGATGATATACAAGCATCTAGTTTTTTAAGGAATATTTGGCACGGTAAGGTAAGGGTTAATGTTTGTTGCTAGCAGAGTGGAATGATATGTCAGTCAGGGTTCTTTAGCCTATCAGTTTAGTTAATGGGAGGTTAATTGGTAAATATATTACCTTTGGGGTGAGCGTTTGGACATAGGGCACCCGGGGCTACTCTAGCTGCGCCTCTTGAGGGCATCACCACTTAATACAAATAGATACTTTTCATATCACCTTTAATGTTTATTTTTTATTCATGTAATTTTTTCACATATATATTAACTATTTTTCAACACTTATTAATTAGTCTTACACATCTATACTTTACACTTCACTTTCACCCTTCTTCCTTTTTTCATGTGATGCCCTGGTGGGGTCCTGGGCTGGATGTTTTTTGGGGTGCCCTGCGGCCCCAACATGAACCACTTAGTGTTAGGAACTGCTAGTAACAGAGAAGCCTTGATGTGGCCTAGCAGCTTCCCATGGATTTACAAATGCATGCAACTAATATCTCTGAACTTCTATCACCATATAGTCCTCATGTATTGTTGCAGGGACAATTCAGTGTACTGAGGAACAATAGGGGGTTAAAATCCCCCACTTTTTTCTACTTGGTATGACCCCTCCCTTTCATGCACCTGTAGAGTACTGCCAGATTGATTGAGCAGCTGCCATTTTCTATTTGTAGTTAATGGGAGGGGCTTTAGTTAGGCATATAAATAGGCAATTCAAAGAGCATTCTCCCTCTTTCCTGTTTTGGATCCCCTCTCACCCATCCGGCTCTTCTATGGTTTGTATATTGTTTAATGTGGTTGGAATTTTAATTGCAATATGATAATTCCCAACAGAAGGTGGTGCAGCACTGCACAAAGCAGCGCTCCTCGGCGGCCTATTTGGACGCAAGAGTGGTTTGTGGCATTTCCCCACTGAGAGCGGCGAGTTGGTCACTACCTCAGGGGGGGACCTGGTCTCCATCTTATGGGGGGCTATTGCTAGGCCAATTGGAGGGAGGTGGTACAGCCTACCCCAGTTTGCGCTAGGGCGGCGATCTGCCCCACATTATTAAAATGTATCTATTGGGAGGTAGCGCTCCCTTTTTCTGCCACCATAATAATAATAATTATTAATTCTGATATGATCAATAAAGTCATTGGCTGCGACCCCTTTAATCCAATTTACTGTCTCAGTGTCGTTATTTCTAGTGTTCAGGTTTAGTATCAAGGTGTATTAATAAAACCAATAGGTGACTTATATATATTAGGTGATGAGCCTTACAAGATTGGCAGATCTGTCATTCCTGAAAATGATCTGCAAATCACTGAAAAATATCTGCAATGTACAGTATGGGTGCAGATCGGTGGATTGGGAAATCTTTAAATTGGGGAAAAATCATGGAATCTGTGAATCTTTTTTTTTGTAATTGCTGATCATACTGACTTACTTTTTTAAACTCCTCTCCAGAGAATAGATGCAGTTTGCTACTTCTGGGGGCAGCACCAGGCTCTGATGTAATTAGGCCCGCCCCCAATGCAGAAAAAAAGCTAGAATTTGCTGGTCCGTGAAGAGGGGGCGGGTCTAAATGATGCGGTTTTGTGCCATTTTAGCCCGGCCCTCTTTATACGGACTTGAAATTAAAGTTTTTATCGCCTCCATTTTGCCCAGTAGGAACTGGACAGGATGCAAGAGATCCGGCCACTCTTCTGGGGGTGGAGGGAGCTACACAAAAAATAGGGTGTCTCCCGCAACTTTCAGAAGAGTAGACAAGTATGTTGCTGATGTACGGGCTCCTTAGCTCCCTATTTGTAATATGGTAGAAGCTGCTGGTATCATATGTTATTTTCGCTCTGTGTCATTTGCACAGCAGGGCTGCATTGGGCGCACCAGCTAAAATGTTCAAGTTCAATAGGGAGGTAACAGTTAAGCAACTGGTTTGCAGCACCAGCCTCGGCTTTGGGCTTCTGTCCCACCACCCTATTATTTGCTATTGTTGTTATTCATGATAACAATAAAGTTCCATTAGGTTTATTTTATATAATATTGGTTTACTTACTACTTCCAGAAGCTCCAACTGCATCTGCAGAAAAATGAAAAAGATGTCACATTTCCCAACCACAAATAAATGTATCATACGCCCAACCATCTTTTTCAATGGCTCAAGTGCACCCATTTGTGAGCCAACTGCTTTTCCAGGTGCATGCAATCATCCAAGTTCTTCCCCAGGAAAAAGTAAGAAGTGAATGTGCCCCAGCCAATGCACATTTCTAGCGACTGCACTACCAACATACAGTATTGGAAATTAGTGGTCTGCTAAGTGTGGCATTTATACTGTAGCACAAGTTGATGTGCCCTGTAAGGGTGTACAAAGTACCTTGGTCAAAGCCTCTCTCTTGAATAACCACAACCACTAGATGTTGTGGACACTACCCGCTTGGTTCCTAGTTTATGCAGAAGACATCTGATAGAGCATAGCCCCTGAAATTGTTTACACACCCCCTCCATTACCGTGGACCAACCAATCACTTACAATCCATGATGTAAATTGCGGGTCTATAAAGAGGGGTCCGAGCCAAAATGACACAATTCTTATAGAAACTCTGCATATTGGCTGCGCCCCCTACAGGGCGAGTGGGGTGAGAGTGATGTGAACTGGCCCTTCTGTGTTCAATGTAGATAAAGTGGGGAGCCCTGCACACTGAATCGAAGTCTAAAGCTGGCAACACGCATAGCGATATTTTACCCGATCTGCCCGATTTCGATGCATTGGAACGACAGATCGTGTAAAATATGGCCAAATCGTGAGAAAATCGTGAGTCACCACTCACGATCATGATACGATGCTCGTCCCTGCTGGTCGTACATCGCATTGTCAGATCTGCCCTGCTGTAGGGCAGATCTGCCAATCTGGGATACAAATGCACTGGAGAAAAGTCTGAATGCACGATGGATCGTTTGAAGATTGGACACTGCAAACACCAAATCGTGTGCAGAGCTGCCGAGGAGAGTTTTCAAGGGAAATCGCTATGTCTGTGTCCAGCTTAATCGTGTGCTGCAGTATAGAGTAGGTCGCCCCTGACCCAGAAGTACAGAATTGAAGCATTTCTAACTGCGTTCTAGATTTACCGTAAGGTACCTGCAGAGACTATATTAGGACATTAGACCATTACACTAACTGTGGATACACCACAGCCAGAACTTTCCTATTGTTGATTTGGCATCTGTTTGACACTAAATTGTACACTGTGTAGTCATGGCAACATGAGAACACAATGTACATTATCTAATGCTGATTTTTAAGTACTAATACCATTTGAGAACACTTGTCTAATGTAACACATGAATAAATTATGGTCAGTCCTAATAAAGCCTCTCTGTCATCTGGACTTATACCATACATAAATACCAGAAAAGGGTAGAGCGCAGTTAGAAATTTTTCAATTCTATAGTTCTGTGTTCAGAGCTACATGATAAAGTGGTTCTATGTAACTACACAATAATAATCAGTGCTACATGATAAAGTGGTTCTATGTAACTACACAATAATAATCAGTGCTACATGATAAAGTGGTGCTATGTAACTACACAATAATAATCAGTGCTACATGATAAAGTGGTTCTATGTAACTACACAATAATAATCAGTGCTACATGATAAAGTGGTTCTATGTAACTACACAATAATAATCAGTGCTACATGATAAAGTGGTTCTATGTAACTACACAATAATAATCAGTGCTACATGATAAAGTGGTTCTATGTAACTACACAATAATAATCAGTGCTACATGATAAAGTGGTTCTATGTAACTACACAATAATAATCAGTGCTACATGATAAAGTGGTGCTATGTAACTACACAATAATAATCAGTGCTACATGATAAAGTGGTTCTATGTAACTACAGAATAATAATCAGTGCTACATGATAAAGTGGTTCTATGTAACTACACAATAATAATCAGTGCTACATGATAAAGTGGTGCTATGTAACTACACAATAATAATCAGTGCTACATGATAAAGTGGTTCTATGTAACTACAGAATAATAATCAGAGCTACATGATAAAGTGGTTCTATGTAACTACACAATAATAATCAGTGCTACATGATAAAGTGGTGCTATGTAACTACACAATAATAATCAGTGCTACATGATAAAGTGGTTCTATGTAACTACACAATAATAATCAGTGCTACATGATAAAGTGGTTCTATGTAACTACACAATAATAATCAGTGCTACATGATAAAGTGGTTCTATGTAACTACACAACAATAATCAGTGCTACATGATAAAGTGGTTCTATGTAACTACACAATAATAATCAGTGCTACATGATAAAGTGGTGCTATGTAACTACACAATAATAATCAGTGCTACATGATAAAGTGGTGCTATGTAACTACACAATAATAATCAGTGCTACATGATAAAGTGGTTCTATGTAACTACACAATAATAATCAGTGCTACATGATAAAGTGGTTCTATGTAACTACACAATAATAATCAGTGCTACATGATAAAGTGGTTCTATGTAACTACACAACAATAATAATCAGTGCTACATGATAAAGTGGTGCTATGTAACTACACAATAATAATCAGTGCTACATGATAAAGTGGTGCTATGTAACTACACAATAATAATCAGTGCTACATGATAAAGTGGTGCTATGTAACTACACAATAATAATCAGTGCTACATGATAAAGTGGTGCTATGTAACTACACAATAATAATCAGTGCTACATGATAAAGTGGTGCTATGTAACTACACAACAATAATCAGTGAATAGATTATGTAGAATTATAGAGTGATGGGATACAGGGAGGCTGTTGGCCACAGCAAATACTGTAATGACCCCACTGTTTGTTCTGGAACTTTTGGACAAGTCTTCCATGGTAAATAGCAGTGTTGTTGTGTTGATTTTATTGGTGGGAAAAACTGATTTTAAACTAATAGGTGATAGTGATGGTCTAAATTAGAAAAAAAATATCTAATACTTGCAGACACAGTTAGAGATCTAAGTTGGCTATTTGTTCACTATAACTTCTACATAGATCAAACATATAGTTTAAGGCACTTAAAAAAGTTGAAATAACTAATATAATAACATAATTCAAAGCTAACTGTGAAAGAAAGTGTTTTTTTTCCCATTTCAACCAACCAGATGATGTCATCTTTCTCATTCATTTTTTAAAAAAGAACGCAAATGTCTAATTGGTTGCTTTGGGTCACATGACCTTTATTGCTGCTTGTGCACCTCTTGTTTCTACAGTAACACCTGATACAACGAACTTCCCGTGATCCAGTGCAAGGCATGTCACAAAAACCTACTATTAGACTAATGAAGAACAATATTATATTTGGAAATGATATGATGTTCGGCATATTTATCACAATTTGCATTTTAAACGCAACATTTAATATTGTCACAGGAATGTATAATAATAAAGGTGGCAGGACAGAGACTGTGAGATAGCTCTGCCCCAGCGATGTGTCCGCATCAGGCTTCTGCCATAGTGACAGCCTTCACTTCCCGGGGCACATTGCTGCACATGCCCAGTAATGAAGTTCAGAGTGCTGACAAAACATACAGCCTGTGAGTGATAGGACACAGGCTGCATGCAGAAGGAAAATACATGTCTATAATAGAAAATAAATAAAATAAAACACACAGGGATCCTGATTGGCTGGCTGCTTCAGCTGATCTGTGTGGTCAGAACATTCACTGTACCTCAGCTGACCACACAGCTTAAATTAATGGGGTACAACAACGGGATCGGTATGATTTACCGCCGGTCGTGGCAGCCCGACATGGATGAAAATCCCGAACGGTGTTTAAGGAAAGTAACCCTAATCCCCCCCTAATCCTAACCCTCCCTTAGGGGTGCTAACCCTAACCTCCCCCCCCAGTGCCTAACTCTAATCCCCCTCTAAGTGCCTAAAGCTAACTCCCCCCTCCCCGCTGCCTAAACCTAAGTCTCCCAGGGGGGTGCCCAACCCTAACCTCCCCCCTGGGGTGCCTAAAGCCTCCCCCCCCTTCCCCTAGCTGGAACCTAACTCTCCAGGTGGGGTGCCTAACCCTAAGTACCCTAACCTTACCCCCCCCCGGCAGCTGTCTGCGCCCGGCCTTCGATCGGGATGCCGGGCGTCATGCTCCAGGTGTAAGTAAAATGACAGGCGTCAGGATTTCGACGCCTGTCATTTATCCCTTGCAGGGATTAGACAGTCGGGAAGACGGCGGTCGGGATTCCGTCCGTCGGCTTCCCGACTACTTCCCACAACAGCAGTCCACTGATCAGATATCCCTGGGTACAGGTAAGTTTTATTTTATTTATTTTCTATTATAAGCATTTATTTTTTTTCTGCATGCATCCTGTGTCCTATCTGAAATGCAAATTTTAGGGCATGGAGGAGATTTTTACGAAATCTCCTCTAAAAACCCTGTGATAAATTTATGTGAAACTAAAATAATGAGAAATTAAGGTAATAACACCTATTAAAAGATTGATAAATATGCCCCTTTGTATCTGGTAAATATTCACAAGGGGGTCCTTTTTCTTTGTACTATAATTGTCAACCTCATGGTCACAGTCTAATCTTAAATACTGAGTTCCTGAAATATTAGCATGTTTGATTTCATAGGATGAGCCTCAATCTTTGTAGCAGAAGATGATCTTACCGGATTTAAATTGCATTGTGGAAAATAAAGGTTGGATGATCGGTTCAGTCTCCTCACCGCACACAACCAGCTTCTGCACACGGAGATCTGTCGCACAGACTATACTAAGGGACTGCAATGCAAAGAGGAGACGGGGGTGTTTAATTTCGCGGAAACTGTAGGTTTTAGTCAACTGTTTATCTTAAATACTTATAGTATCACATTGCTCAATAGAAATATACTCTGTCCAAAATACTAGTATGAAATATTTAGAGATATTAAATATTCAAATTACATTTAAAATGATGCCACCATCAAACATCCTAGGTGTACTGAAGACGGGCAGATTTCTAGCTCTTGCAGGTACTGCAGTAAACAGCTGTCTCTAATATCCAGGCACAGTCATGTTTTAATGATTTGTACCTGGTTTTGTCCCTGCTTTTCAGAAGTGAAGAATACAATACCATTTTTATGTGCTATAAAGGGATATAGTCAGCATACCGATGCCGAAATCCTGACAGGTCGGGATCCCGGCAGCCGTATCCCGATCGCTGGCATCCCGAAGGTAACTAGTGGGGTGTTAGGGGGAGGTTAGAGTTAGTTAGCAGGGTTAGGTATTAGGGGGAGGGTTAGGCATCAGGGGGAAGATTAGGGTTAGGCTTCGAGGAGGGAGGGTTAGGATTATGGTGCGGGGAGGTTAGGTTTAGGCACTAGGGGAGTAGGTTAGAGTTAGGCACTGGGGAGGGGGTGTTAGGTTTAATGTGTGGGGAGGGGGAGGTTAGGTTTATGCACTAAGGGGGACATTAGGTTTAGGCACTGGGGAGGAGGTGTTAGGTTTAGGGTGCGGGGAGGGGGAGGTTAGGTTTAGGCACTAATGGGTTAGGTTATGGTTAGGCACCGGGGAGGGAGGGTTGGTATAGGGGTTAGGGAGAAACTTACCTCATCTTCTAATGGGTGTCGGGATTCTGGCTATCGGGATGCTGCTGTCGGTATTGTGACCTGCGGCAACCCAATAGCCGGGATTTCATACCCAACCCTCTACACATAGGTGTCTTTATAATGGGTGCAAGGTGTGTGGTGCACACAGGCCCACACCTCACCCCCTGCACCCATAGGTAATAATACTTACCCCTCTGCCGATTCCCGAAGTTCTGCTCCACAGCGCCGGACTGGTGCTGCAGAGCAGCAAACACACACTGGGAAAATAGCGGCGGCCATTTTCCCAGTGTTTTGCGCATGCGCAGAAAAGATGTCCCTGGGAAAGTAGGCGCGGGCGCCATTTTCCCGGAAACCCGCGCATATGCTGCAGATTCTGGCATGATGCCAGAATCTACAGCGCTCAGTGCCATGGAGAGCCGCACCTGCCGCTATAAATACCTGTCTCTAACTACCTGCGCTGGACATTGGTCCGGATTCATTATGGATGGCTATTGCAATCGCAGCTGTGATTACGCACGCAGTTCAATATGCTAATGTTTGCAACCGCTCAGCAAGCATACAGACGCCCACTACCGCTTTCTCACATTCGCAATACCTCACAGTCCAGTGTATACATCTGTAACATCAGCCACAGCTCAGCCAGCATAGGACACACACTACTGCTATCTCACATCTGTAATCCCTCACAGTCTTGTGTATACATCAGCCACAGCTCAGCCAGCATAGAGACACCCGCTACTGCTATCTCACATCCGTAATAGCTCACAGTCCTGTGTATACATCTGTAACATCAGCCACAGTACAGCCAGCATAGAGACGCCCACTACTGCTATCTCACATCTGTAATACCTCACAGTCTTGTGTATACATCAGCCACAGCTCACCCAGCATAGAGACGCCCACTACCGCTTTCTCACATCTGTAATACCTCACAGTCCTGTCTATACACCAGCCACAGCTCAGCCAGCATAGAGACGCCCACTACCACTTTCTCACATCTGTAATACCTCACAGTCCTGTGTATACTACCGTAACATCAGCCACAGCTCAGCCAGCATAGAGATGCCCACTACTGCTATCTCACATCCGTTATAGCTCACTGTCCTGTGTATACATCTGTAACATCAGCCACAGCGCAGCCAGCATAGAGACGCCCACTACTGCTATTACACATCTGTAATACCTCACAGTCTTGTGTATACATCAGCCACAGCTCAGCCAGCATAGAGACGCCCACTACCGCTTTCTCACATCCGTAATACCTCACAGTCCTGTCTATACATCAGCCACAGCTCAGCCAGCATAGAGACGCCCACTACCACTTTCTCACATTCGTAATAACTCACAGTCCTGTGTATACATCTGTAACATCAGCCACAGCTCAGCCAGCATAGAGACACCTAATACTGCTATCTCACATCTGCAATACCTCACAGTCCTGTGTATACATCTGTAACATCAGCCACAGCTCAGCCAGCATAGAGATGCCCACTACTGCTATCTCACATCTTTTATACCTGACAGTCCTGTGTATACATCAGTAACAGCTCAGCCAGCATAGAGTCACCCACTACTGCTATCTCACTTCTGTAATACCTCACAGTCCTGTGTATACACCTGTAACATCAGCCACAACTCAGACAGCATAGAGACACCCACTGCTGCTAACTCACATCTGTAATACCTCACAGTCCTGTGTATACACCTGTAACATCAGCCACAGCTCAGCCAGCATAGAGACACCTACTACTGCTATCTCACACCTGTAATACCTCACAGTCCTGTGTATACATCAGCCACAGCTCAGACAGCATAGAGACACCCACTACTGCTATTTCACATCTGTAATACCTCACAGTCCTGTGTATACATTTGTAACATCAGAAACAGCACAGCCAGCATAGAGACGCCCACTACCGCTATCTCATATCTGTAATACCTCACAGTCCTGTGTATACATCTGTAACATCAGCCACAGATCAGCCAGCATAGAGACACCTACTACTGCTATCTCACACCTGTAATACCTCACAGTCCTCTGTATACATCTGTAACATTAGCCACAGCTCAGCCAGCATAGAGACACCTACTACTGCTATCTCACATCTGTAATATCTCACAGTTCTGTGTATACATCTGTAACATCAGCCACCGCTCAGCCAGCATAGAGACACCCACTACTGCTATCTCACATCTGTAATACCTCACAGTCCTGTGTATACATCTGTAACATCAGCCACCGCTCAGCCAGCATAGAGACACCCACTACTGCTATCTCACACCTGTAATACCTCACAGTCCTGTGTAAACATCTGTAACATCAGCCACAACTCAGCCAGCATAGAGTCAACCACTTCTGCTATCTCACATTCGTAATACCTCACAGTCCTGTGTATACATCTGTAACATTAGCCACAGCTCAGCCAGCATAGAGACACCCACTACTGCTATCTCACACCTGTAATACCTCACAGTCCTATGTATAAATCTGTAACATCAGCCACAGCTCAGCCAGCATAGAGTCGCCCACTACTGCTATTTCACATCTGTAATACCTCACAGTCCTGTGTATACATCTGTAACATCAGCCACAGCTCAGCCAGCATAGAGACGCCTACTACCGCTTTCTCACATTCGTAAGACCTTGCAGTCCTGCGTACACATCGGTAACATCCAGTAACATCGGCCCATCACGCAGACTTACAGCAGCTCTGACCTGTCTCAGAAATTGCAAGTCTCGTTGCACACAGCGAGTACTCAAGCTGCATATCGCTGTGGCTAATTTATGCACGCCCATGCAACGGCATTCCAACGGACAGGCACGCCAACATTTCTCCGACCACTCCCCCATCACCACTCCCAAATGCTGATGTACCGTCACTCATTCTGCAATGGCTGTCTATCTGCGTGCGTGATCACGGTGCATTCACAATGGTGATCTGCGCACATGTACTGCGGCCGATCTGCGTACTCTATTGCAATTGCGATCCATGCTGAATCAGGACCATTGTTAGTAAATATTTAGTAATTGCATGTATTTAAAATTGAGATGTGCGCATACCCCTGTGTTTTGGCTCTTTCTAATTCATCATCATGTATCAGTTTTGGCAAAACCACCCTCAATTGTGTTGGTTCGGTTCTGAATCCCTTTAAAATCAATAAAAATCCATAATAAATTAATAAAAACAGCTAAAATTACGTAATTTTTAACTTTTTACATGCAATCCAAAAAGTGAGATTCAGGTCTTAAATCGGAGTTCAGGTCTCGCTGCAGACCAGAGCCAAGACTTCCGGCTCTCGCAGATAGGTGTAGGGAGAGACGACATGACCCATACAGTTGGGGGGACGCACCATTTTCAACCATGGCCAGGGTGCTAATTAGCCTAGTTACGCCAATGAAGACATCAATACAAGCGAAATGCACATGCACATGACCATTGCAGGACCTGTAAGTAAGCATAGCCTCACCTGTGCTATGTGTTATTAGACGAGACAAAAAGCTGACCCTTTCATCATAAGTGGCTATGGCGCTTTGCCGTAACGATATTAAACTTGAACCTCTATATACCCCTGCCTGTACCTTCTAAAATCCTTCCTATAAACCTCTAAGGATGATGCTAATTTGCTTACGCAGTCATACAGTAAATAAAAGACTCCAGACTAGGAATGTGTGGTTCCGAAGCACAAAGTATTATTCAAGTAAAAAGTACAGTCAGTTACACGCTATTGATCCAGACACAATTAGACGTAAAGGAATTATACAGACCCCAAGTACAGTATACATATGCAGCGCATTCTGGTCCAGATGTTAGGCATCAGCAATAAACCCCTCAACCCTCAGCGTACAGCAAGAAGACTAATGACCCAGTGTTTGAGCACACATATTTATACCCCCCCAGAATAGACAGGACAATAGAGAAGCTTGTTGCTCATATTATTATTGGTTCCCAGGGGAGAAGCATCTGTTATAGAGCGTTTTACAAGCTGGTTCAAATAGACTCACCCAGCCTCCAACAACTGGGGGTCTCTGCCCCCCCACCCACATGCTACATCCTAACAGTTATACAAAATATACATTTTGTTGCTTGTAGTCTCTGCGGTCCATAAGTTGGGAATGCATGATGCGATCTCCACACCGATAGTACTGGAATTCTATTGAAAGAGTACGCATCAGTACGAAACCAAACACGGCAGTCTTAACATGTATAAAACCTTAGTTATCAAATATCTTTATTTCACAGCATTTAAACTAACTGAACCAACTTAAATCTTATACTTTAAAGCTTATTAAACCTTATGTGTGAATATGTAATGTGTGAGTGTGCGGGGTTTGATATAAGGACGCTAGTTAAATTGGGGCAGATGCGTGCGCATAAAGCTAATAAAACAGCATTTTTTTACAAAGTCCTATGCATTCGCTAATATGCGACTAGTTAACAGCGCAATTTTGCGTATTAATGTGTGTATGAGAAATGATGCACTTACATCTCAGTAAGTGAACATCTAGCAATGTGACATGCTGAGCCTGATAGTTCCACATGCCCTCTGTCAGCAGGCCCCTACTTTTCCCAGGCTTCAAAAGAAAAACTCTTTATTCTCCCAGTCTCTTATGTGAATGCAAATAGCCCAACTACAAGAGACAGACCTAAGATAACACTCTAGTCTTTGAAGTCATTTCATTGAAGGAAGCTTGCTAATGTAAGGTGTGTATTCGAGCCAGGCCACCTGTAGTGAGGGCAAACACTATCCAGGAAGCATATCTACACAAGCTAGTTGTCACGAGGCCATTTGCTCTATTCATCTAATGCAATCAAATTTTGACATACTGTAAAGCCATTTCTGAAATATATCCTTTATAATATGTAAAGTCATGAAATAGGCCTTTGGTGAATCACGGTAACTTATGGCGATGGTCACAGATGCATTCGCATGGTGCTAATAGTATTATCGCCACATGTACTAAAGTGTGAGTTTATCTAAAATGGCGCTTAGGCGGCCATTTTGCAAAATGGCGTCGCTGCGATTCAATTTTAAACTGATCTTGTCTCAGCCAATAATCCAGTTTTGACAGTCCACCCTTTGATAGCGAACAACATGCTATCACAATCTGCTAAGAGAATTTAATTTAGGCTTACAGTTACATATTATTTAGTGTTATTATGGGATGGCACAAGGTGGTTCTTAATCCATCAATAATGTGTCTCTGGTTGAGGACATAAAACTACTATTATACGCACACCGCGGATCTTGGAAGATCTTGTGAAAGGTGTGGGAATGCACCAGTCTTATAAAAGCAGTCTTGAAGGGGAATTGAGACTTTACATTATCTGGGGTGTTTTAAAAATAACATTTCAATAATACATTTTTTATGCATGGCTAAATATAATACATTAAATGATGATATTTCCTAGCTCAGGGTTGTAATGCAGTTCTGTATTTACCTCGGTATTCATACTGGCCACCATCATAATTTCATTCTTTCGTTTTACTCTATTTTTACATTTTCCACACTTCAACACAATAGGAACACACCGGACGCATATGCCAATTATTATGATGACAATCAGTATAAGGATTAAGAATTTGCCTATACTGGCGATTACATCCTGGACCCATTCTCCTAGACCTGAGAACCATTTCACTGGGTTCAGCCATGAAACCCATCCTTCTATCTTTTCCCCTACTTCAGCCACTGAAGCATTATGGTTCTTACAAAACTCCCATTTTAGCTGCAGAATTTCATCCATCCTCCAGTCTATCATCTCCTTAGGGTCGCTGGTATCATTGGTGACATAGGTGCAACATTTTACTCCAAATTGGGTGGCTAACGTTACGCAATACCTTCCAGTAACAGCAGTTAAATAATTCAACACTAGCCTGTGTTGCACCAGTTCTTTCTTGTACGCTTGCATTGTCTCCCTGTATACCTGAATGTGTCATTGTACATCTCGGTGATATTATCTATCAATTTAGTAAGATCCCAAATATATCTAATATTTAGTGTTCCCCTAGCGATCCTGGTGGGATCCAGTGCTACTAAAACTTGAAAGCCAGTTGTCTCACTAATTAACTGAGTGGCTTTATGCACATCACCAGGTATCATGTTTCTTTTGCCTCTGTGTTCATATTGCGTGTGAAGATATGGTGATGGTGTGTTTTTATGTATACCTAGCATTTCAACATGTGTGAGGGTCATAACTTCTGGAAGTATTCTTCCCAAATAACATAACAATTACAATACTAAAATTAGTCAGACACTCCCCTGATTGGCATTGCACTCCTCCTGACTCCACTCCATCAGCACTGCCATCAGCTCCCATTTCCTCAATTGGTCCTCCATCATAGACACTGAGTATCCCCAAACAGATCATCACAACAAAAACTCTGGAAAAAAAGAACTAGGATGACCACAGCAGACCACTCCATTACTGGAAGCACTGATCTACACATTTCTTTAGCTCAGATATCTCACCATCACCTTTTTAATCCTTCCGGCACAAGCTCGCAATTGACAGGTCCACGTTATCGGCCTTGTCTCCGCCTTGTATCTCCACCGGTTGGATAACCTCCCTATAGTGAGTGGAATGGACCCACGTATCTTCCCCGGCCACCCTTTGAGGATGTTGTTTTGTCAGATACGGACCTGTCCACTGATCAGTTAAACAACCTGAGCTAAAAAAAAAATTTGGATCATAACAAATTCTCCAGATTTGACATCATGACAGTTTGCATTAGACATGTTAGTTAATAACACTTTCAATTTCGGTTATTCTCATTCATCTTCGTGAGACCCTGCACAGTAACCTCATTATCATATTTTCACATGAGGCTACCTGTTTGAACAGTATCTCAAAGGGGGGCAAATAAAGGAAAAGACAGCCTGGGATAATCTTAGTGTTGTTACCCATCACCTTACACATGTTCTTGGAAACGCCACCTGTAAAATAAGTCCCCCTTTCATTTTTAATAATTCTAGGGATATAGTATCTGCATACAGGTTCCTGCAATTAAATCTTGTTATTAATAGCTACTGCTCAAAATAATGTCTGGGCCACTGGGTTGGATAGTATTCCGAGTAGTCGACCTCAGCCTGGCATGGCTGCCATTTATCCTTAGCAACATTGTGTACTATGAGTGGGAGATAAAGCACAACAGTTTAATATAATTTAAACATGACCTAAAATACAACAATAAATCATCCACATTTTACATTAGAACAGATCCATTGATAGGTTGAAAAGATTGTAAACAGTCATATAAGGCCTGGGAGAAGAAACTGGGGATACCTATGAACCCATTGGAAACTCGTGTTCCTGTGCGGTGTTCTTCACTTTGCAGTTCTTACTTACGTGTCCCACTTGGTGACAGTTAAAACAACATTTTGAATGGGGTGGATGAAAAGATTGTTGTGGGATTTGAGCAAGACGGAAAGGTGGTGGGTATGGGTAAGAATAGGGAGGGTAAGGATATTGTGGGGGATATGAGTATGGGACCTGTGGTTGTGTATGATATGTGGGGTAAGGATGTGTTTGCTATGGTGTGGGATTGGTGAGGATGTGTAATTGTTCAGGTGCAGGTGTGTGTGTGGGTGCAGGTGTGTGTGTGGGTGCAGGTGTGTCAGTTCGCTGTGATGTTATTGTCATTCCTTCCAGAGCTTGGATACTGACAGCCATTAGTTTTTCGCTCTGGGTCTCTCACTTCTTTGTGATATTTTTATCATGTTCTATGGCAGACTCTATGAGGTTATCTATTGTAAGTCCCCTCTAGCCAGGCTGTGAGGTCTGAGCCCGAGTCTTTAAGTCGTCTTTAAGACCGTCCATGAGTACCGTGACTATCATTCCCCTGTGGTGAGTGCTGTCTTTAATATCTTCTATCCCAGTGTACTGGGTGATAGCCTGCAGAGCCCGATCGCAATAATCCTCTGCAGATTCACTCTCCTTTTGCTTAATTGTGAAAATTTTGTTCCAGTTAACTACTACTGGAAAATATATACCCAATTGAGTTACAATGCGGGAAATGTTACCTTGGTTTACTTGGTCTGTTAAGGGAACATCACCATCCAATACACAATCCGTGATAAATTTTGTCACATCAGTATTGTGTGGCAGACAGGCCCTTAACACCACACGCCAATCTTTATTAGTTGGCTCATGAGAACTACCCAAATTTCTCAAAAATCTTTGACATTTGGCTAGTCTCTTTTTGGGATCGGGGAAATCATTTATGATGGAATTTAGTTCTGCTCTTGTCCATGGACAATGCATTACTACTTCCCTCGTGGGCACTACACCGTTCGCATCTACATTTCCATTCGGAACAGTTATTGTCCGAATGGGATGCAGACTGGTAGCGTTGCTACCTCTGACCTGGTTACCAAGCTGGGGGTTTAATCTGCTGCTGCAACATATGGTATTAACAACTTCCTCTACGGGTGCAGAGTGTGTTAACACTTCCCTTGCTGTTACCGATGGAGATGGCGGCACCACCCGTGATTGTGGTGATGCAGCATCTATCATTTGCACAGCATGGGAAATGGCAGACATTACAATAGGCTCATCATCCACATCATAAACATTTTCTTTATGGTTGCTTAAGAGAGGGTACAAATTGCTTGTTACATTTTTATGGGTATTGTTGGTAACTGTACTTGCACCTCCATCCACATAAGGTGGGGGAGGTGAGCGTGAACTGCTGTCAATACTCTCCACAACGCTACCTTGCCACACTTGTGTGCCATTTTGCGGCTCGCCCGTATTGCAATTTAACGTCGCGGATGTATTTTCTGGCAATGCGCTCGCAACACTAGTTTGCGTCACTTGCACATTTTTAAGCCACGCATCCCCTTCATGCTGCCACAATTTGAAACATTCAAAATATATGACCTTTTTTTCTCGGGAGCACATCAGACTGATGTGATCCCGGATGTTATGTAATACATCCTTATCAAAACTACCAATTCTGGGAAACGGTCTAACACTCTTCATCGTCATTTTAAACCATACATCACAATCCCTTATTGCATAAGTACCGTACTTAGTATGCATAATACGATGGGCTGATCCGATCGGCGCCTCCATTAGCAGCACATCATTGTCTAACATCTCTACTGTTTGCATGGCTCCCATTCTGAGACAAAATCCTATGCTTTTCAATAAAGATTTAAACTGGTGAAAGACAATCAAGATACTTTCACTTACCTGTGGATAATTTAAGTCGGCGGCGCCCACACACCTGGATAAGATTTGAAAAAGGCAACTTCCACACCCGGATAAGATTTAGTAAGGCAACTTCCACACCTATGGGAGTTTTTATGTCGGCCACTCCCACGTACCTCTCTACAACAAAGACAACATGTACACCTGCTACTGTGTATAGAACGGTAAAGCTACTTACCGAGCTGCTAGACTAACCCTTGCACCTATCCCTTAAGGATCAAACGATACCCTTAACTTTGTCCAACAAATATTCACGGTTACACACTTTTTTCCTGCGCAGAAAAATACACGTTAAACCAGATATTGATAACAATTGAAAAAGGTAAACCTCGACAGCTTTGCATAAACACGTGGCAGTAGAACCATAAGTACGTATACACTATTGTGTGACCAGCCGCATACACAATAATGCGACTACCACACAACCGTATAATGACTTTTTATCTGCGTACGCAAAAGTGCATCTTTGCTGTGTGCAAAACTGTGACTCAGCCGCGTACTCAATACTGCAGCACCCTTTTAAACGTTTGGTTCTATCAACAAAGGAAAACAAACTTTTTCCTCTCTTGTCCCTGGATTCTAGTCAGCTTCCTTTGCTCACTCGAAAATGGATAGCGATTTTCAGCACAAAGCGGATGCAGGAAAACCCTGTATATGGCCACTCCACCCTTTGCTGAGATATCGATAGCCGTATGTGCCGTGTGAGTAGGTAAGTGACTTCACTTGATGAGCCCCCATCTGACGATATTAAAATTGAACCTCTATATACCCCTGCCTGTACCTTCTAAAATCCTTCCTATAAACCTCTAAGGATGATGCTAATTTGAGTATGCAGTCATACAGTAAATAAAAGACTCCAGACTTGGAACAGGTGGTTCCGAAGCACAAAGTATTATTCAAGTAAAAAGTACAGTCAGTTACACGCTATTGATCCAGACACAATTAGACGCAAAGGAATTATACAGATCCCAAGTACAGTATACATATGCAGCACATTCTGGTCCAGATGTTAGGCATCAGCAAGAAACCCCTCATCCCTCAGCGTACAGCAAGAAGACCAAAGACCCAGTGTTTGAGCACACATATTTATACCCCCCCAGAATAGACAGGACAATAGAGAAGTTTGTTGCTAATATCATTGGTTCCCATGGGAGAAGCATCTGTTACAGAGCGTTTAACAGGCTGGTTCAAATAGACTCACCCATCCTCCAACAACTGGGGGGCTCTGCCCCCCCACCCACATGGTACATCCTAACAGTTGTTCCTAAAATATACATTTTGTTGCTTGTAGTCTCTACGGTCCATAAGTTGGGAATACATGATGCGATCTCCACACCGATAGTACCGGAATTCTATTGAAAGAGTACGCACCAGTACGAAACCAAACACAGCTGTCTTAACATGTATAAAACCTTAGTTATCAAATATCTTTATTTCACAGCATTTAAACTAACTGATCCAACTTAAATCTTATACTTTAAAGCTTATTAAACCTTATGTGTGAATATGTAATGTGTGAGTGTGCGGGGTTTGATATAAGGACGCTAGTTAAATTGGGGCAGATGCGTGCGCATAAAGCTAATAAAACAGCGTTTTTTTACAAAGTCCTATGCATTCGCTAATATGCAACAAGTTAACAGTGCAATTGTGCGTATTAATGTGTGTATGAGAAACGATGCACTTAAATCTCACTAAGTGAACATCTAGCAATGTGACATGCTGAGCCTGATAGTTCCACATGCCCCCTCTGTCAGCAGGCCCCCACTTTTCCCAGGCTTCAAAAGAAAAACTCTTTATTCTCCCAGTCTCTTGTGTGAATGCAAATAGCCCAACTACAAGAGACAGACCTAAGATAACACTCTAGTCTTTGAAGTAATTTCATTGCAGGAAGCTTGCTAATGTAATGTGTGTATTCGAGCCAGGCCACCTGTAGTGAGGGCAAACACTATCCAGGAAGCTTATCTACACAAGCCAGTTGTCACGTGGCCATTTTCTCTATTCATCTAATGCAATCAAATTTTGACATACTGTAAAGCAATTTCTGAAATATATCCTTTATAATACGTAAAGTCATGAAATAGGCTTTTGGTGAATCGCGGTAACTTATGGCGATGGTCACAGATGCATTCGCATGGTGCTAATAGTATTATCGCCACATGTACTAAAGTGTGAGTTTATCTAAAATGGCGCTTAGGCGGCCATTTCGCAAAATGGCGTCGCTGCGATTCAATTTTAAACTGATCTTGTCTCAGCCAATAGTCCAGTTTCGACAGCCGATATAAGCAGCTATGGTGGCAACGATATTAAGAGAAACCACATATCTGATTTCTCCATGGACAACCTTAGAATATATTTTAGAGAAGCAGCGATAACCCCTTATTTCAGCAAAATCAGCAAAAAAAGAAGGGTTATCACCACTCTATACATTTGCTTCTATTTTACATTGCTGGCAAGTATATTATAGCATATTATAGCAGTTTTTCACCTTTTAGATGAATTTACTTTATTAGCTTGTGTATAGCATCTGATAAATGTTACCTTTTTTCTGCCATCTCAGTCATTTATATCACCAGGCAAAGTCGTTGTGCTTTTATAGTTTCCCTAGAATAGTGTACCTCACAATGTTACTCTATTGATTTAACTGTATCCAACCACAACACATATGTATCATACTAGAGTGCAACAAAATAAATAACTGTTGTGTTGATGTAAAGACATGGCTAAAATCACGAAAGGACGTCAGAAAGATAAAGCAAAGTATTTAATAAAATTTCCCTGATACTGTATAATGAACAAACTAATAAGTGTGCAAAGTATCTGGGCTGTACCTCTCTGGGGCACAGGCCAGCCAGGGAGGCGCAACCATGACCACAGAATGGCGCACCCGAAGCCCTCATTGGCATTTGCCAACTCAAACAGGGCATCCAATGGGGAGGGGCCATGTTCCTCTTGTCTGGCCACACCCTCTAGTCCTGCAGTCCGCCCTCCCATTTGGCAGCTATGAAGAACAGTGCGGGGGCTCCATGACCAGCATTATGCCACCAGCTGCACCCCACCCACACAACTTTCTGTGGCATACTTCAAAGGCGGAATTTGGGATTACCATAGTTGAAAGACGTGAAGTCACTACGAGATTATACAGTATATAGTACCGCAACTTTAACTCATGGTAATGCATTTGGTTATAATTAGAAGTACACATTTGTTTCACTCAGACTCTAAGTACTATCATGAGCTACATCTGCTTTAGGATGTGTGCACAAGGGAATTTATGGCCTCATTCAGAGATGTATGCAAAAGCGAATTTACACAGACGAGCAATTTGCTATTGTGCATCCCGACCCTCCTTTCCCCCTGCGGCTATCCACCCGATGCCCGGCTTACCTACGACCGGTATGCCGGGCATCAGGATTTTGGCGTGGGGCTGATGATAGGCGTCGGTATTTAGACGCCTATCATTAGTCCCATGCGGGATTTCACTGTCGGGAAGCTGGCGGTCGGTAATTCGACCGACGGCTTCCTGACTACATACTGCATGGAGAACCCGTTTGCAAAGTGAAAGACAGGTAGTCAGCATTTGGGGAAGAAAATGGGTGGGTTGGTTAGAAACACGCAGGCATGTCTAACCGTTTAAATGCCGTTACATGGGTGTACATCATTTAGCCATTGCAATATCTTATGCAGCTCTCTGTGTGTCAGGAGAGCCGCTGTATTTGAGACTAGTCAGAAGAGCCACAAGGGCTGCATGGCTGGTCGATGTGTGTCAATGTTACCAATTTTTACGCTGGCACGAGAAGGCAGCAATGGGCGTCCCTATTCCCGGGTAAACTCTGGAACTGTTAACATATTTTAGCAGCTGCTGTTCGTGTGAAATCGCTGCTGCAATCACGTTAGCGTCTATCTCTAAACCAGACCCTTAATCCATCTTCAACTTCAATAGGACAGAACGCAGCTCAAATAGAAAAAGGGACTGAAATGAGATGGGAAGGGCCACTTTGGACGACACGTAGCGAATACTCCACAGAATGTAGGCGCAGCTTGCAGATATTGTTCCCATCTGTACTCTGCCAAACCAACCAACACAGGTATTTTAATATTTCAAATGTATTTGCAATGCCGTTTTCAATTTAATTTTATACATACAATATATTCATTAGGAACTACTGTGCAGGGCCACTGTACTTCTAGGAGAGATAAGCAGTTAGTTTTCTTTTGAGGCCTTATTTATCAATGAAATTCTGTCTTTAAAACACATGGAAATACAAAGGGGGAGGGGCCCTAGATTGCACACCCTAAGCACAATGTGAGGTGCTACCTGCTGAGACTTGTAGTGCTGCAAGCATAAAGATACAAATGCAAGTGCACACTCTAACCATGCTGAACCTAATAATATAACTGCTAAATAGCATCAAAGAGGTTCTTTGCATAATAATGGCCATAATTATGGGCCTGCTCATAGCGTCCATGTGACCTCTATCAGGCAGGTCCCTAACACTCCTATGAAACAATTATAGGGCACGGGACCTCCAGGCCAACCCAGAAGAACCGCCCCATGGCATCACACTAGTGTGACATTTAAAGTGAGGGTTAAAGAATACTGAAGAAAGCCTATGTGTTAAGTCCTACATGAGTAGGAGGTTATAATAAAAAGTGTATAAAGTATGTACACTGGAAAGATGAGACTCCTTCCACCTTGATTAGCACCCCTCCCACCTGTTCCTGGGTGTTTTTAATTAGCAAGGAGTCCTTGCATCCCAAGACTGTACATCTAATGAGGCACACTGAGGGTAAGACCTATTATTTATATGCTGTGTCAGTTTTGGGACTGGTATTGGTGTGTGGGTCTCTCTGGGCTGGTGTGGCTGGACTGTTTCATGGCATCATAATGTACACTTTTTCAATTCTTTAGTTTGTTATTTATATAGGTAGAACTTTTTACACTTTTTATTATAACCTCCTACTTATGTAGGACTTAACTCATAGGCTTTCTTTAGTATTCTTGAACCCTCACTTTAAATCTCACACTAGTGTTATGCCATGGGGCAGATCTGCTGGGTTGGCCTGGGGGGACCCTTGCCCTATAATGGTTCCATAGGAGTGTTAGGGACCTGCTTGATAGAGGTCACCAGGACGCGGTGAGCAGGCCCATAATCATGGCCATTATTATGCAAAGAACCTCTTTGATGCTATTTAGCAGTTATATTATTAGGTTCAGCATGGTTAGAGTGTGCACTTGCATTTGTCTCTTTATGCTTGAAACTAGGGGTGAGCGGGTTCGGATTTCTGAAATCCGAACCCCCCCGAGCCCCCCCGATCCGAGTCAGATCCGAGTCAGGCTCGACTTTTCCCGCCTGACTCGGATCTGAAATCGAGGCAAAACGTCATCATCCCGCCTTCCGGGTCTCGCGGGTTTTGGATCCTATATAAGGTACCCGCGTCGGCGCCATTTTCTCACTCGGCTGTGGACAGTGAAGAGGGAGGGTGGGAGTTAGGGCAGGCTGGGCTGTGTAGTGTAGTGTAGTATAGTGCAGAGTAGTGTTGTGCTGTGCTGTGCTGTGCTGCGCTGTGCTGCTGTTGTCCACTACTTCAAAGTCCATAGGGGCTGGCTGTGTTGTGCTGTGCTGCTGTTGTTAATAGGGGCTGTGTCCACTACATCAAAGCTCTGTCCATCAGGGGTGCTCCCCCCAAGTGCTAAAAAAATAATATTTTTTCTGTGTTTGTGAATTGTGTGCGCAGTAGCCGCACGTGAATCAACAAAGTAGTGCCAAGCGTGCGCCTGTGTCATAAGAAAAGGGCCGGCTGGCTTGACCGTTAAAGTGTGCTGTGACCCCCAAAGTACACTCCAGTCCAAACCAAAAAAAAAAATATTTTCTGTGTTTGTGAATTGTGTGCGCAGTAGCCGCGCGTGCATCAACAAAGTAGTGCCAAGCATGCGCCTGTGTCATAAGTAAAGGGCCGGCTGGCTTGACCGTTAAAGGGTGCTGTAACTCCCAAAGTACACTCCAGTCCAAACCAAAAAAAAAAATATTTTCTGTGTTTGTGAATTGTGTGCGCAGTAGCCGCACGTGAATCAACAAAGTAGTGCCAAGCGTGCGCCTGTGTCATAAGTAAAGGGCCGGCTGGCTTGACCATTAAAGGGTGCTGTAACCCCCAAAGTACACTCCAAACCAAATAACAAAATATTTTTTCTGTGTTTGTGAATTGTGTGCGCAGTAGCCGCGCGTGCATCAACAAAGGAGCAGCGCCAAGCGTGCGCCTGTGTCCCATAAGTAAAGAGGCGGCTGGCTCATTTCTTAAAGGGTGGTGTAACCCACAAAGTGCACTGCTCTCCAGCAAAAATAAAAAAATATTTTCTGTGTTTAGCCGCACGTATATATCAAATCGATATAACATAAATGGAGGACCAAACTTTCTCCGATAAAAATAAAATAGAGAAAGATCAAGAACCACTTCCTCCTAGTGCTGAAGCTGCTGCCACTAGTCATGACATAGACGATAACATGCCATCAACGTCGTCTGCCAAGGCCGATGCCCAATGTCATAGTAGAGGGCACATACAATCCCAAATGACAAAGTTCAGGAAAATGACCTTGAAAAAAACATTTAAATCATCTGAAGAGAAACGTAAACTTGCCAATATGCCATTTACGACACAGAGTGGCAAGGAACGGCAAAGGTCGATCCCTAGTATGTTCATGACCAGTGGTTTAGCTTCACATGACGATGGAAGCCCTCCTCCCACTAAAAAAATCAAAAGAGTTAAGCTGGCAAAAGCACAGCGAAGAACTGTGCTTTCTAAGAAGATATCACAAATCCCCAAGGAGAGTCCAAGTGTGGTGGTGGTTGCGATGCCTGACCTTCCCAGCACTGGACGGGAAGAGGTGGCTCTTTCCACCATTTGCACACCCCCTGCAAGTGCTGAAAGTAGCACCCACAGTCCACTTGCTGATATGCAAATTGAAGATGTCACTGTTGAAGTACAACAGGATGAGGATACTGGTGTAGCTGGCGCTGAGGAGGAAGTTGGCGAGGAGGATTCTGATGGTGATGTGGTTTGTTTAAATCAGGCTCCGGAGGAGGCAGTTGTTGTCCGTGGGATGAAAAAGCCCGTCACGGTCATGCCTGGGCAGAAGACCAAACATTCCACCTCTTTGGTCTGGCAATATTTCTATCCAAATCCGGACAACAACTGTCTTGCCATATGTACCATATGTAAAGGTGGAATAAGTAGGGGTAGGGACGTTAATCACCTAGGAACATCCTCCCTTATACGGCACCTGCAGCGTGTTCATAATAAGTTACTGTCAAGTTCAGAAACTTTGGCTAAGACCGTAAGCAGTCCAGGGACACCTAAATCCCGTTGTCCTGTTGTATGCAAGCGCCTGCAAACCACACCGTCAACTCCCTCCTCGTCAATTTCCTCCTTAGTCAGGATCGGAAGTAGTCCTGCAGGCCATGTCACTGGCATGACTGACTCTCCTATCCGGGATTTCACCGGAGGATCCTGCATTGCTACGCCTCCTGCTGCCACTGCTGCTGTTGCTGCTGCTGGGAGTCGTTCATCATCCCAGAGAGGAAGTAGGAACACCACTACCTTTACTAAACAATTGACCCTCCAACAGTCCTTAGCGAGGAGGATGAAGTACGACAGCAGTCATCCTGAAGCAAAACGTATAACTGAGGCCTTGACTGCTATGTTGGTGTTAGACGTGCATCCGGTATCCGCCATTGGTGCAGTGGGATTTAGACAATTGATGGAGGTAGTGTGTCCCCGGTTCCAAATCCTGTCTAGATTCCACTTCACTAGGCAGGCGATACCGAGACTGTACAGAAACGTCAGAAAAAGTGTCCTCAGTGTCCTGAAAAATGCCGTTGTACCCAATGTCCACTTAACCACGGACATGTGGACAAGTGGAACAGGGCAGACTAAGGACTATATGACTGTGACAGCCCACTGGGTAGATGTATCACCTTATGCAGCAACAGCAGCAGCGTCACCAGTAGCAGCATCTCAGAATTGCCAGCTCGTTCCAAGGCAGGCTACGCTGTGTATCACCGGTTTCAGTAAGAGGCACACCGCCGACAACCTCTTAGAGAAACTGAGGGAAATCATCGCCCAGTGGCTTACCCCACTTAGACTCTCCTGGGGATTTGTGATATCTGACAACGCCACCAATATTGTGCGGGCATTACATCTGGGCAAATTCCAGCACGTCCCATGTTTTGCTCACACAATAAACTTGGTGGTGCAGAATTTTCTGAAAAGCGACAGGGGCGTGCAGGAGACGCTTTGGGTGGCCCGAAAAATTTCTGGCCACTTTCGCCATTCAGCGACTGCGTGCCGAAGACTGGAGCACCAGCAAACACTCTTGAATTTGCCCCGCCATCACCTGAAGCAAGAGGTTATGACGCGGTGGAACTCAACCCTCTATATGCTTCAGAGGATGGAGGAGCAGCAAAAGGCCATACAAGCCTATACATCCACCTATGACATAGGCAAAGGAGGGGGTATGTACCTGACTCAAGCGCAGTGTAGAATGATTTCCGTGTTGTGCAAGGTTCTCCAGCCCTTCAAACTTGCCACACGTGAAGTCAGTTCAGACACTGTCAGCTTGAGTCAGGTCATTCCCCTCATCAGGCTTTTGAAGAAGCAGCTGGAGAAAGTGAAGGAGGAGCTAAGATGGAGCGATTCCGCTCGGCATGTGGGACTTGTGGATGAAGCCCTTCATTCGCTTTGCCAGGATTCCAGGGTGGTCAATCTGTTGAAATCAGACCACTACATTTTGGCCACCGTGCTCGATCCTAGGTTTAAAGCCTATGTGGTGTCTCTCTTTCCGGCCGACACAAGCCTGCAGAGGTGCAAAGACCTGCTGGTGAACACACTGTCAGCTGAAGTGGAACGTGAGGGTGAATTGTGTGGGCTGTAGCCGCTCGTGGATCAACACAGTAGCAGCGCCAAGCGTGCACCTGTGTCATAAGTCAAGGGCCGTTTGGACATCTGGTCCGGACTGAAGGACGTGCCAACAATTTCTGACAAGTCTACTGTCACTGCATATGATACTGTCCTCAAAACAGCAACGACAAGCATGCTTCTGTCTGTTAAAGGGTGGTGTAGCCCCCAAAGTGCGCTCCAACCAAAATAAAATAATCTTCTTTTTTTCTGGGTTTGTGTGTGAAATGTATGCGCAGTAACCGCACCTGCATCCTCAAAGCAGCAGCGACAAGCGTGCTTCTGACTGTTAGAGGGTGGTGTAACCCTCAAAGTGCGCTCCACAAGCAATAAAAAAATTCTTATTTTTTTTTCTGTCTTTGTGAATTGTGTGGGCTGTAGCCGCACCTGCATCCTCAAAGTAGCAGTGAAAAGCGTGCGTCTGTCTGTTCAAGGGTGGTGTAACCCTCAAAGTGCGCTCCACAAACAATAAAAAAATTCTTTTTTTTTCTGTCTTTGTGAATTGTGTGGGCTGTAACCACACCTGCATCCTCAAAGCAGCAGCAACAAGCGTGCATCTGTCTGTTAAAGGATTACATCGATGACAGCATTCAAGTAGGCATGTCAGACAGTCCGTACATGTACTGGCAGGAAAAAGAGGCAATTTGGAGGCCCCTGTACAAACTGGCTCTATTTTACCTGAGTTGCCCCCCCTCCAGTGTGTACTCCGAAAGAGTGTTTAGTGCAGCCGGGAACCTTGTCAGCGAAAGGCGTAGGAGGTTGCTTCCACAGAATGTGGAGAAGATGATGTTCATCAAAATGAATTATCAGCTCTTCCAGGGAGACCAGCCTCCAGAACGTACAGAGGGACCTGTGGTGGTGGAATCCAGTGGGGACGAGTTAATACTCTGTGAGGATGAGGATGTACGCACTGCAGAGGGTGAGGAATCGGTGGATGAGGAGGATGAGGATGACATCTTGCCTCCGTAGATCCAGTTTGTGCAGGGACAGATTAATTGCCAGCTTGTTTTGAGGCAATCATTTCAGCCACAGTTGTGTGGCAGACCCTGGCGCTGAAATGATTGGTTTGTTAAAGTGTGCATGTCCTGTTTATACAACATAAGGGTGGGTGGGAGGGCCCAAGGACAATTCCATCTTGCACCTCTTTTTTTTCTTTGCATTATGTACATTTTGGGGCCTAGTTTTTCAAACTGCCATCCTGTCTGCCACTGCAGTATCACGCCTAGATGGGTCACGTGTTTGTGCCGCCCACTCGTGTCGCTTAACATAGTCATCCAGCTACCTCGGTGCAACCTTTTGGACATAAAAACACTATTGTGAGGTGTGAGGTGTTCAGAATAGACTGGAAATGAGTGGAAATTAAGGTTATTGAGGTTAATAATAGCATAGGAGCAGAAAAACCTACAAATTCTGTGATTTTAGCTGTTTTTATGCTTTTTTTCAAAATAATACAGATCCAAAACACAAAACCCAGAACCCAAAACACGGAAGGGTGGTTTTGGCAAAACCAATCCAGATCCAAAACACGAAGAAAGATCCAGATCCAAAACCAAACCACAAAACACGAAAAGTGGCCGGTGCACACCCCTACTTGAAACACATGGAAATGGCTGATTTTACATATTTAAGGAGGAAGTATCAGAGCTATTTAGCAAGGCTAGAACACAATCTCCTGTTTTCTAATTAACAGCGCTCACTGCAGCCATCCACATAATTATCTATTGGGATGGCTGCTATGGGGATATTGACCAAGCTCTGTTTAGCTTTAACAGCTTCTCAGTGTTAGCGAATGCCTATAGAAACCCAGGTCTCTGTAGCATTAATACCTATCAGAGCCCATGTCCTAGTAGCTCTAATGCCTATCAGAGCCTATGTCCTGTTACAGTAGCGCTAATGCCTATCAGAGCCCATGTCCCGGTAGCTCTAATGCCTATCTGAGTCCATGTCCTGTTACAGTAGCGCTAATGCCTATCAGAGCCCATGTCCCTGTAGCTCTAATGCCTATCTGAGTCCATGTCCTGGTACAATAACTCTAATGCCTATCTGAGCCCATGTATTGGTACAGTAGCTCTAATGCCTATCTGAGTCCATGTCCTGTTACAGTAGCGCTAATGCCTATCAGAGCCCATGTCCCTGTAGCTCTAATGCCTATCTGAGTCCATGTCCTGGTACAATAACTCTAATGCCTATCAAAACACATGTCCTAGTAGCTCAAATGCCTATCTGAGCCCATGTATTGGTACAGTAGCTCTAATGCCTAGCAGAGCCCATTTCCCATTAGCTCTAATGCCTATCGGACCCCATGTCCCATTAGCTCTAATGCCTACAAATCAATTCCAAACCGCTGAGATACAGTATATTTAGGTATGACTGTTAATATTCGGGCCGTATTCAATGCAATTTTTCATAGATAGGCCCCATTGGGGAATATTTATCAAAAATAATTACAGGATATCCTCCAACAATCCCGTTTTCGGGGGTCACCAGTACATATTAAGCATTGCTGTATATAGGGAGGATGGCAGCAGATATTGGAGGTTTCTATGGGGGCTGCTAAAGTGTCAATTTACTTGGCCCCAGTTATCTTTAGATGGCGTTAGCAGTTGTAGTTTATGAACTACGTTCTGCACAATTTACCGGGAGAGGAATCCAAAGGATTACTCCAAAGCAATGTCCACTCACACACGTGCAGTCTGGTGACCACGCATGCTCAATAGCACATTAGTGATCACTTTACTTCTAACACATTGAAGATGGTCTCTTCTGGAATCCCTGTCCCTGGATGCTTTTAAATACTGTAGATGCTGTTGATCCTTAATTTGTTATTGCCGCAATAAGCGGCATTAAGAAATTATAATTATTAGAGCTAAAAAACGCTAATTAATAAATATGCACCATAGTATTTAAAAAATGAACTGACATGGAAAAGGTAGCCCAAGGTGGTGAAGAGAATAGCGGAAGAGTTATCATAATATGTACCTTTTATTAACACAATTGTGGCATATCCATGCAAATAATGTAACATACCGTAAAACACAGATGTATCCCCATACAGTGCTATAGTCAGCATCTCCCTGTACTTACCCTGAAGTAATTGTAAGAGTCTCCATCTGTTGGGCTGCTAGCAGGCCGTAAGTACAGTCCATGGCAATAGTATACATTGTTTGGATCCTCACAGGGGTAGTTTGGCTTGTCAAAATTAAATTCACCAGATTGGTAACCATATTCACAACGTCTGAACATATCGTACACCTGTAATGCGGATAAATACAAGTTACTGTACATGCATTTCTACCTTACAAACTCTCTTGTGCCTACTCACCAGGCAGAATGTCATTGTCTCATATTGGAAAAAAATAGAAGAAAAAAAATTAAAATGGATCTTTCTCACTAGGGCCGGGATGTACTAAAGGAAAAATGCGGTAAAAACCCTGTTTTCATATGTACTAAGCCCCGGCTGCCCTATTATTGGTGCAGAGGGTAACGCCAGAAAATCCTGGCTTTACCCTATAGAAGCCTATGGGCTTCTTACGGCATCCTACACTTAACGCTTCGTCGCCGCCTCGCCACACCGCAGTCACCTGGCCCTGGGCCCCACTCACCTGTGTCTCCTGGTTGCCGGCCCATGCTCCTCCTAATCTTCCGAGTGCAGGAAGGAGGAGGAGGAGCCAGGGACTTCTTGCAGAGGTCACTAGCAGGAAGTTCCCAGGGGGTTGGAGGGAGCGGAATCCCACGGAGACCCCCTAACCCGACGTCAGCTGCTTCGCAAAGGGCAGCTCTTATCGCAAGAGCTGTCCTTTACGATACTAATTGCATATGGAATTAGTAAGGTTGAGGTGACTGGCGGAATGTACACTGCAACCTTAGTACATCCCAGCCTTGGTCACATTTATATCAGCCAGTCTTTAGTTATCCTATTTCATGGCTGAATTCCTTGTCTATCCCACAATGAATGTGCCACTGGGTCTATTTATACTTATTGAATAAATAAAGCAAAAGGTGATTGGTCTTTGTATGGATCACTGACTATACACTTTCCCCTCCAGGCACCATAGGTGTGGACTGGTCAGGGCAAGGGATATCCAATTATCCACCTGTCCTATACCTTATACGCATCTTGTTTCTCCTACGTACTTAGGGCTTGATTCAGACCCGGACGCACTTAGCGGCCGCTTGCATTCAAAAAGGGGCCAGATATTTAAAATGAGCGCTCGCTCTTTGCGGTGTGAGGACGCCTCTATATCTGAGCAAGCGGCAGCTAATTGCACTTGCTATTTTTAAAGATGCCCATTTGCCGTTCGCAACACACGTCATCTCCGGTATTTATTAGATTAATCGGGAACATCGAGAGGCATCTGAACTGCTCGCAGCGCTTGAGGTAGGCCTTACTTCCCGCAATCACTGTGAGCAGTTCAGGCTAAACGACAACCAAGTGACATGGTCGATGACGCTCCTTTGCTAATTATGCACTCCCATTAAACTCCGTTTTGACAGTCGGGCACGTCTGCGTTCGGATCTCCACTCTCCCGTTCTCAAGCACCTTCCCCTGTTACCACCCACAAACACCACATTCTGTCACTCAAAATAGCAGCCCCTCTGTGTATTATGAGCACACAATTTCCGAACGTAATGACTGGTTTGCGCACGCGCATTGCGAACCATACACATGCGCAGTTGTGCGACCATCGCTCAGAGCGAACGAGCGGCCACTTATGAGCGGGTCTGAATCAGTCCCTTAGTGCAGTCCCTTCTCTCTGTCACACAAGACTGGGTGAGTATGTTATGAAAGAAGAGTTTTGCGCCATGATGGATAATGTGTAAATACAATCTGAGTAACTTTGGGGGCTATTACTAAGCCTTGGAGGGATAAAGTGGATAGAGGAAAAGTACCAGCCAATCAGCTCCTACCTGTCATTTTTTAAACGCAGCCTGACATGGCAGTTAGGAGCTGATTGGCTGGTACTTTATCTCCGTTCACTTTATCTCATACAAGACTTAGTAAATAGACTCCTTTATTCTTTCCCCTCTCACTCTGCAACTTCCTTCTCTGTGACCCAAGCCTTATTAATCCAGTTGGCAACACAGTCTCTCTCCCTCTCTCTCTCTCTCTGTCTCTCTCTGGGGGTCATTATGACCTGGTCGCAAGTGCTGAGCGCTCGCAACCGGGTCGATGTTGCCCCACTGGGCATGCGCACGACGGAGCCGGCTCCGTCGTGCGCATGCTCGAGACCCGGCTAGCGACGGGTGCTCTGTCGCTAGGGGTCTCGCAGCAAATGGGGCGAGCTGTCGATGGTGAGTTACAGTTCGCCCCATTTGGGAGGCGGGCATGGGGCATGCCTGGCCATATGAAGGCATTCCCATTGGAATGCTTGCCGTGTGGGGGCGGCCCCACTGACATCAGCAATGATGTCAGTGGGGAGCTTCCTGCTCGATCAGAGCAGGAAGCTCCCTGGGGCTTGCGGTTGACAAGACCCAACCTTAGGGTTTCGTTGCAAGCCTCGATGGTAGCGATGGTCTTGACCATCATGACCATCACCCTGGTCAGTCGCTAGAGCTGTGGAAGTAACAAACAGTTTAGCGATCGACCAGGAGGCAGCACTTAAAAAAGTAAGTGGCCGGCCTCATTCAGAGCGATCGCTTGCAGCAAGCGATCGACTCTGAATGAGGTCCTATGTCTCTGTCTGTCTCTGTCTGTCTCTCTCTCTGTCTCTCAACAAATCTTGGAGAGAAATCAAGTGGAGACATTGCTCATACAGTAGTAACCAATCAGCTTCCAACTGTCATTTTACTATTGCAGCCTGCAAAATGACATATGCTGATTGTTTGATATAATCAACTTCTCCATTTTATCTCCCTCCAAGATGTAATAAATATCCTGTGCGGTCAATAGCACCTGTAGTTAAGAACCCCAAAACACACTCTTATACCCACCTCATTCAGGGGGGAATATGTGTCAAAACTTTGAGCACCTGAAAAATTTTTGTGGACTGGATATCACAGTCCATAGCTGGTTCAAATCCTTTCTGACCGGCAGGCACAGAGAGTTTCTTCTGGAGTAAACTCTTCATCACCAGTGCCACTTCCATGCGGTGTCCCACAGGGTTCTATACTATCTCCCATGCTTTTTGCAGTATACATGCTACCATTGGGTGAAATAATCAGACGTCATGGCCTGGTCTACCACTGCTATGCAGATGATACACAACTGTACCTGTCCTTTGCTCCAGGTACAAAGGACCCCATAACAACCCTAAATGGCTGCCTAGCTGAGCTTCAGGAGTGGATGAGTGCCAGTTGGCTGCGACTGACCCCTAAGAAATGAGAGGTCCTTAGGATAGGTCACAAGTCAGGGCTACAGAATAGCCAACCAACAGGACTTACGCTTGGGGGAACAGAATTACAAAACACTGAACATGTGCGGAATCTTGGTGTTGTCCTGGATAGTGGCTTGACAGTTCAACATCAGATATCAGCCACAATCAAATCCTCATTCTTTCATCTGAGGAACATTGCCAGAATCAAGCACTTAATTCCCTCATAATATATGCCTAAAGTCATACATGCATTTATATCATCATGCCTAGACTACTGCAATGCCCTCTACCTTGGACTCCCAGCAAAAGAATTGCACCACTTGCAGATGGTACAAAACGCAGCTGCCAGGCTATTAACCAACCAGCCCCATTCCAGCCACATAACACCAACTCTCTACTCAGTGGCGTCCCTCCCCACGGTGACACCCGGTGCGGGGAGGGACGCCATGCGCGCGGCTCCTGCCGAAATGGGGGCGTGGTCTTCGCAGGGGTGTGTTGGGGGCGTGGCCTCACATATCGGGCCTTCGGGAGGGGCGTGGCTTTGCAAATGTAAAGCACTTTGAGTCCTTTAGGAGAAAAGCGCTATATAAATAAAATTATTATTATTATTATTATTATTAAAAGAGATAAAGTCTAGAGAGATACAGGGGTCATTCGTTATATTTCCCAAAGAAATGCATTGGCTAAACGTTCATTGGCTGAGAGAGGCGAGCCTCCGCCTTTCTCTGCCAATGAATGGTTCCCACCATTGGCTTCAATAGTGGGAATGCACTCTAGTAACCCTGTTATTTCAGGTTGTTATTTTAAGAAAAAGGATGCCTAGACAGAAGGAAGAGGACCAGAACCAAAGGGTAGGTGAATATGTTTTTTTTTTTTAAAACATGTCCCGATCAGGATTCTACTGGACAATAGGACAGACCAGCGCTAGGGACAAGGTAAGTATGTAGTCTGAGTGAGAGAGTGAATGAGTGAGTGCATGCGTAGTAAAATAAAACCTTCGGTGTATGTCTTGTCTTTTTTTAATATTTATTTTTCAGGTGAACTAGAAGTACCAGTGGGCCCTTAATGCCCCTTGTGGTTCTCCAAGTACCAGCATGCTGGGGAGGCTTGCTGGGACCTATAGTTCCCCTATAAAGGACAATATTATTTAAGCTATTTTTGACACAATCAACCAGGCACCTGCTGCTCAGGGGTGCTGGGGATAGCTCCGGGCTATCATCCCAGGCATGGGGTGCCCTGGGGAGGAGGAACCCTTTTATTGGGGGATCCCCAACTCCCCAGTGATCATTGGCCTGGGCTGACTGGCATGGGGTGATAATGCTTTGGCTGGGGAACTCCGTGAAGCAGGTCCTATGGCTGTGTAATTACACCCCTGGTAGAAAGAGTACAGTGCTGGTTGTGGCTAATACGGGGAATCCCTGCTCATTTTGTCCCCCGTATTTCCACAACCAGGACTGGCTTACTGAGCCTGGTTGTGGTTAATGAAAATATGGGGGACCAAAATGTGTCTTTTTCCCCTGTATTGATGTTCTAATTGAGGTAAACATATGTATGGAGTTAAATAATCAAATAAGCTAATCCTGGAAGCTTAAAAGGAGACCACACAGAGGCATGTCTTCAGTCTTGAAAAAGTCCTAATTGGATATAGGACGAAACGCGTTGACCAGAGCTACCAAGTGCCTACCAGGAGGATTGACATTTTATTTTATCACCACAGCCGCTCATATTTGCATTTGCCCAGCAGGACTTGTTGACCATTCAACCAGCAATTGGCTTTGCCCCACACACAGGCGTGCTTGGGTTAGGAACTGCTGGAGGACTAATAGCCCATCAAGCCCAGCCCGTCATACGCACAGCGGGAAGTGCTGATCAGCTGACCTACACTTTGTCTGGAATCATCTAGCGGCCGGAGCCGCTACGCTGCTGCATGCATCTGGGGCATGAGTCATTGGAGGACTTAGCACCCAGCAAGCCCTGCATGCTTTCTAAGAGCGGCATGCTGATTTTATTCTCAGCTATCACCAGAGGATTAGAAGAGCATTTCTTTTAGTGCCTTTGATGTGTACATCATACTGACACCATTGCATTCCGTGAGATCTATACCTATTTGAATTTGTTGATATGATTGTGAACATCTCCATGGGACCGTATGTATATTAGCGTGGCCATGCTCAGAGCATTTCATATTGGTTACTAAGAGATCAAGTAAATTTTTGTATTTTATACCAGTAGCTGGGACGCCAGCAATCATTTACTCAGTTGTTATTTCCATGATTACGATATTTATGTGCTATTATTAAATAAGAATATTTTATTGATCCAGTCTTCCATTCATTTGAACAGAGAGCACACATACAATTTACTATCTGTATTGACAATTATTACCATCCACCTTGCGCAGTAGCTACACAGGTTGTTGTTTTCAGGTTGATTGATTTTTTTACTATTTGGTCTTAGCTAGACCAAAGATTGCTACTAGCTAGCAGGTGGTTCATTTTTGGTATTCATCTTTGAGCGCCGGGTATTGTAGTTTGCTAACTACACATATCCATATCGTTGTTTCCAATTTTAGTGATATCCTTGGCAGCTCATTACAATTTATTCAATTATTATTTACTACTGAGTTCGTACTCTCTGTTCAAATGGCAGATTTAAGATGTTATCATGAAAGAAAAACTAGACGTGACATGTATTTATTTTCCATGAATGTAGATATAACTAGTGAATCAGAGCCAAAAAGGAATCCTGATATGAATAAATTGTTCTATCAGCTGGAGGATTTACTTAAAGAGGAAATGAGGAATTGGTGGGACAGTATTTCATTGCAAAAATTTTTGGATGAAAAAATTGTACCTAGAGGTTTAAGGATATTTAAGCACTTATCAATTAATGATAACCCCGACTTATTGAAACAATGGGATGAAGTACTGGACAATTGCTCATTTTCTCTTATAAGACTCCTGATTAAATATAGGAATGAAAGAGTTACAAAAATAATTGATGAAATAGAGGTTATTAAGGATGATTTAATTAAACACAAGGAACACATTTCATTTAAAGAAAATGATGAACAAATTAACAGCAGAGTAGAGAGATTTGAAAGAGAAATAATATTAACTAAAAAACGTAAATTAATACGAGATCAAGAGGATTATAGGAATGATAGAATCAGATCTTATAATAATAAGAAGAGAGAAGTATATATGAGGGAACAACCTCTTCCTTATAGATATCTTACATCTAGGAAAGATATAGATAAAGGATTAGCCTATAAAAAACCTACATATCAACGATCATATTCCCCTATAGAACCTAGAGATCAGAGACATATGGATTATTTGCCACAAAATAGAGACATTCCTCAAGAGAGAACATATACCCCCCCATTGTAGCACCCAAAAAACCCAGAGAAAGGCAAACCTCCACTGAGGATTTTTTTCAGCTCAACAAGTATCGTCATTTGAAGTTAAACGATACTCATACCAGTTTAACCCCAAGACCAAAATGCAGAGAAAGAGAGGAAGAAGAGGTAGAGGAAAAGGGAACAAGGAAAGTAAGATACAGATAGATACTACATTGATATACAATCTTTCTTCACAAAAACTCACTGAGAATGAAATCAAATTGTTAAAAAAGGGCTTCAGTTTTGCACCTACAAAAGAAGCAAATATTTTTGAATTATTTTTGGATCTAAATAAATTTATCAGGGAGTTATGTAGAAAACGGTACTTTGCTCATAAATCCTTAAATATTAATAATACAACTACAGATATGCCTATCATACTGAATAATTCAGATAAAGAAGGCCTATCTTGTTTATAAGAACTATGGAAGGAGAATAATACGGAAGTATTAATATTTGACACCAAAGTACAAAAAGAAAATGCTAGAGTTGCAAAATTTTCCAAATTAAAGAAAAAAAAATCCAAATGTTTTCCTCTTGAACATAAAAGCCCTGCTATTAACTTTTTTTTACAACAAAACCCTGAATGAATTTAAAACTCTTTGCTCGAAAGTAGAGAAAAAAGAGAAAAATAAATATAGTCCTCTGTCATTTAAACAGAATCTGTCTACAGAAGAACGATTAGCTTTAAAACAACTAAAAGATAACAGTTCACTTATATTAAGATTAGCAGACAAAGGAGGAGGAATTATTATTCAGGATAAAATTGACTATATCTGTGAAGCTAAAAGACATTTATGTGATAATAAATATTATATTATTCTACCTAAAAATCCCACTATAAATTATTGTCGAGAAATTGAAAGTATGTTGGCTGACGCCAAGAATGAGAGCGCAATATCTGAGGAAGAATACAAATTTCTACACTGCGCACGCCCTATCACCCCAATTTTGTATCATTTGCCAAAAATTCACAAATCACTTACTTCACCCCCTGGGAATCCTATTATTTCTGGTATTGGTTCAATCACTTCTAATTTGTCACATTTTGTTAATGTTCACTTACAGAGTCACGTTGTTAATTTAAGATCACATTTGAAGGATACAAAACAATTCTTACAAAAAATCTCAGAAGTAGGTTTGACAGAGGGGTGGGGTCTACTCACCCTAGATGTCCAAGCACTGTATACCAACATTCCTCATCAAAATGGATTGGAAATTGTTAAATACTATCTAGAAACTGATGAAAGCTTATCTGTAAAACAACGTGACTTTGTATTAAATTCTATATTATTTATACTCACTCACAATTATTTTTTATTTGATAACACTTATTATTTACAAGCACTTGGGATGGCCATGGGGACCAGGTTTGCGCCAAACTTTGCGAATCTTTATATGGGCCACTTCGAAGCCGAGTTCATTTGGAGCAGCTCATATAGAGATGACCTGGTCCTCTATGGCCCTTTTTTTTGATGATTTATTTATTATTTGGAAAGGTGGACAATCACGTGCACTAGACTTTGTTAATTATTTGAATAACAACAATTATAATCTCACTTTTTACTCATAATTTTAGTTTTGATTGTGTTAATTACTTAGATATCGCGCTCTCAATACGAGATGGCGCTATGGTTCCTTCAAATTATGTTAAACCTGTAGGTGCAAATAATTATTTGCACTACAAAAGTGGACACTACAAACCCTGGATAGAAAATATCCCAAAAAATCAGGTGTTAAGATTAAGACGGAACTGTGCTAATAATGACGATTTTTATATGCAAATGGAGGAGATGACACATTTTAGAAGAAGGGGTTATCCTGCATATCTATTGGAGAGTGCGATAGAATATGGTAAATCAATCAATAGAGGGGAACTCCTTGTGAATCGAGAGGATAGAGAATTTGAATTGGAATCTGATCATAAAGAAAAATTTTCAAATAATGGGGTTACATTTATTTCTCGATATAATGTTAAATCAAATAATATCAAGAAAATTATTTATAATAATTTTCCAATTTTATTACAGGATCCTATATTAAAAATTGTATTAAAGATAAACCTAGATTTACGTTCAGAAAGAATATGAATCTCAAAAATTTATTAGCACCTAGTGAACTTGCTTCAAAGAAGTGGGCCAGTGACACCACATGGTTACCATCTAAACCATTGGGGTCGATTAAAACCAGGTTTAGGGAGCACCAATGAAATATCATGAATAGAGTACATACACATAGTGTAGCATGACACTTCTCTCAATGTCATGACGGCAATCCACAAGGCTTGATAGTGGTAGCAGTAGAACACTTTGGATCAACGAAAAGAGATGGTAATCGGTTCAGAAAATTTTGTTTAGGGGAAGCAGCCTGGATCTTCAAACTAGATACATTAAGCCCCAAAGGGCTCAATGAGGCATTAGACTATATGTCGCTAGATTAATTTTCCCAATAGGTATTTTCATCTATAAGTTAAATGCATACACAGGCTATTTATGCTAGGATGTTTAGTGTTCTTGCATTTAGCTCTGATGCACATCTATCAACATACCTTTGGATTAGAGTAAGAGGATTTCAGTGCAGTGTGAGGGACGTCGGTCGCCGCACTTCAATTGTTATTTCCTCAAGTATATACATCAGTTACTATGCTAAGGTGTGTTTATCCGATATAGATTACTGAATTGTGGATCAACTTACAAGCTTTCGGATCAACAAGAGCATGCTATATACTATGCCGGTCAGATTAGGTGTTATATCTCTAGATACCCTTAACATAAGAATGTTAGGATCCTTCTTCTTTCCTCCCTTCTGTATCTCTCTTAACCGATTAGTCTGTAAGATGTCATTTATTCAACAGGCAGTTTTGCTTGTAGTTGAGTTCCTCTATTATCATTCTGTATATTTATCATCCTGTGTTTTTGATCTTTCTCTCTCCTATCTTCTATATAATTCTATGTACTTTAGAGAGAATATCTATTAAGTATACAGATTTGTGGTATCCTCTAATTAAATTTAATTAAATCAAATGTTCATATGGATATATGTATAAATTAATGAATTATCCACTACATGTTTATATATGCTCCTTTAATGGAGATAATTAGCCTTGTATGGGAGACTTGGAACAGTAATAAGTATGTATACTATGGAGATATTTTCAATCTTATTAATTACTAATATATACGTAGATTGCTATATTGCAATAATCATCAATGGAGATTAGAGTATATATATATATATATATATATATACTCTTAACATGTACAACTTAGAGGAATATTCATGTATATAGCTTACATCTATTTACAGGCATTTACTTGATCTCTCTTCTTTTAATTTAATCTTTTGATGTTCTAATTGAGGTAAACATATGTATGGAGTTAAATAATCAATTAAGCTAATCCTGGAAGCTTAAAAGGAGACCACACAGAGGCATGTCTTCAGTCTTGAAAAAGTCCTAATTGGATATAGGACGAAACCCGTTGACCAGAGCTACCAAGTGCCTACCATAAGGATTGACATTTTATTTTATCACCACAGCCGCTCATATTTGCATTTGCCCAGCAGGACTTGTTGACCATTCAACCAGCAATTGGCTTTGCCCCACACACAGGTGTGCTTGGGTTAGGAACTGCTGGAGGACTTATTGCCCAGCAAGCCCAGCCCGTCATACACACAGCAGGAAGTGCCGATCAGCTGACCTAAACTTTGTCTGGAATCATCTAGCGGCCGGAGCCGCTACGCTGCTGCACGCATCTGTGGCATGAGTCATTGGAGGACTTAGCACCCAGCAAGCCCTGCATACTTTCTAACAGTGGCATGCTGATTTTATTCTCAGCTATCACCATAAGATTGGAAGAGCATTTCTTTTAGTGCCTTTGATGTGTACATCGTACTGACACCACTGCATTCCGTGAGATCTATACCTGTTTCAATTTGTTGATATGATTGTGAACATCTCCATGGGACCATATGTATATTAGCGTGGCCATGCTCAGAGCATTTTATATTGGTTACGAAGTACATTTTTGTATTTTATACCAGTAGCTGGGACGCCAGCAATCTTTTACTCAGTTGTTATTTCCTCTATCAGATTTATTATTATCTGGATACTAGTGATTGTACTGTGATATTTATATGCTATTATTAAATGAGAATATTTTATTGATCCAGTCTTCCATTCATTAGAACAGAGAGTACACTTACAATTTATTATCTGTATTGACAATTATTACCATCCACCTTGCGCAGTAGCTACACAGGTTGTTGTTTTCAGGTTGATTGATTTTTTTACTACTTGGTCTTAGCTAGACCAAAGATTGCTACTAGCTAGCAGGTGGTTCATTTTTGGTATTCATCTTTGAGCGCCGGGTATTGTAGTTTGCTAACTACACATATCCATATTGTACAGACCCTGTCATATGTGCACAGAAAAGCATATCTACATATATGGTATGCGATTCCAATGTTTAAACAGAGCTATACTCTCACTGCAGATAATGAATACCAGATGTGTTAGACGGAACCTATAAATGTGGGCTGCTCTGTTAAATAAAGGAGAGATGGAGACGCTTGTGGTACATACAGTTGTGTCCCGTGTCTCCTTCTTTACACACATGATCATATGTAGCCTTTAGCAACCAGAGTCAGAGGGTGACCAATAAGGGACTCATTCAGTAATCATAGTTATTGTCCAGAGTCGACAACATGGAGGTGCCACCGAAATGCCCAGCAGTATTGCCCACTGGATAGATGTGAGATCGTGCTCTGGGGATAGAGTTGCCAGGACAATTTCCCAATTGAGTAAACAAATGTTTTGCTCTCCTGGTAGCTGTGTCCCCATTGCAGTTGATGGTCTGTCCTGCTGGGATCAATCCTTGAGTAATTATTGGTCACCGTAAGGTGTTGTTATTTAAAAATGTTATAATCTGTTGTTTTATGTTCAGTGAATGATAGGTAAATGTTTAAAGTCTTGTTTGTCTGTTTGTTATGTAACAAACCTGTCATTATTGTGTTTTTAGAGTACCTTTGATTTAGCCACTGATTTAACTTTAGAAGGGAACCCCACACAGTGATTTGTTTATGAAATAGAAGAATGCCATGAAATTTTATTAGATTTAGAAAAGTACATCAGAGAAGGATTGGATACATTTACAGAAATGTGTTTTCATGTATTAGTGTCTGAAAGAACAGAAAGGGAGACCTTGTCAGACAGTGTTTTCAGAAATAGGAGGAAAGTTACATCCAGTCAATAGTGTTAATAACTGAGGCAGGAAAAGTCAGAGCATGGATGTGCCTATAGATACACATTTGATGATATTATTCTTGTGCACGAGAATAGTAAACTCTAATAAGAGGGGGGACCATTAGGTCTGATTTTAGTCATAAGGAATTTTGACTAAGCTAGACAAGGGAATGTTCTAGCAAAGCTTTATGGGAATCATAAAGCAGGATATTTGATGAATGTTTAAAAAGGCTGACCTCCAGAGACTGACCGGTTTAAACATCACAAAATGAGATATGAGAAGCAGAGGTTAATAAATATAACCTAGATGACACACTGAAAGTTCTGATTGAGAAATGTAATAAACTTGAATAAGAATATAGAAATGACCCCCAGATACCCACTTACTTAATTATCACTGCAGAGGAATGTTGCGTTTTATATAACTAGTGTTTTGTTTGTTTTGTTTTCTTTTCTTCTTGAAATGTATATTTAATTTGTATTGTGAAGGCATGCTGTGATAGTTGGTTTGCTGATGACAATGGAACAGGAGTTCACAGAAAGTGGCTGCCGTGCTGAAATTTAATGTTTGCTTGTGAATTAAATGGGCCCATGTGTATGTGATAAAAGAGTGTCGAGTGAACTTGAGAAAGTAGAGTTGTGTGGAACAATTGTGTTGATCAGATGTGACGTGTGTAAATGATTGTGCATAGTGAAGGTGTACTAGGGAATTGTGGAGAAGGTGTGCAGGAATTGAAAGGGTTAATGTGCTAGTGCAAGTGAGTTGCCATTTTTTCATGGGGACGCCCATAAATAAAAAAATGGCATTGCAAGATTTGAAAAAGGATTGATGTTGAATGCATTAATAAGAAAATGCTTTATTTGTTATTTTCTAGGAAAATGGATATTGTTTCTGTAACTTGTGAGATCAAGAGAATGCAGAGACACATTGTAATTCTAAAAGAAACAGTAATTATTTTTGATTGCTGCAGAAGGGATTAATAGTAAAAGTGATGTAAAATTTCCCTAACAAAATGTTTTATCAGTTCAGTTCATGATTTCTTTAAACTGTTGAATGATGCATGCTTACTAATTAAGAAGTTAATTGTTTTAGAAGAACATAATTTTACAAACCTAAGAATATAGGTAGAATAGGGGCTGTTGTTTAGATATCTGGACTTAATTAATCAGAAGCAGCCATAGGAATGCATATTGCCAATGCAGTTGCGCAGTAACAAGTCAGCTAAGTAGAAGCAGATGCTATAGGCTTTGCTGTGTTAAGGAATGAGGTATCCCGCTATAGAAGAGAAATTATCCTCAGTTGTAGAATATCATGAGAAACTGTTAAAAAAGAAAGAAAAAAAAAGACACAGATCAAGGGATTGATGGATTGATAGGTACTTTCACCCTTGGAAATGTCAGGATGTTGAAACTAATTTTGTTTACAGGAATGCAACTAGAATTACACTGACACTACTTAAAACATGCCGGACGTTTTTTGTATGCTTCTGATTGTTTTGGTTAAGATAATAAAAAATGCTACAAATAAGTACTGTAAGATAAACAGAAACTATTTTTTGGTTCAAAGCTCCAACCCAACCTAACCAAAAGGGTGTGTCTGGACCCCAAGGATGAAGGAAACAAGTCATACAAAAAGTGCCTGTACTAAAGATATTTAAACAATTGAGAGGATTTTTAGGTCTTATTGTATATTGTATTGTACTTAAAAGGTGATAGACAGCAGGAATTTAAAAGTACTGTAACTTAGTTCTTGTGTTAGCTCTGCTATATTACAGCAGTTAGTTAAGATTGAATCCAGATGTCACTTCGTTTCTCATGTATTCAAGAGGAGGGAGGAAATGTACTATGGGGGGATGATGCTGGCATATGAGAGATGAACATTCTAGCAGCACAGCATATGCAAATTGGAAGGGTCTGAGCCTGCACATCCCTATTGCAAATACTATATGTAATTCAGCTAGAAACCACAGGGGACTAGTGAGACGCAGGAAGATGAAACTTATGATTACTTTTTTATTTTTCATCTTTCTTTAATGATAATGATTGTTTTGAATTAATGAAATCTTTTTCGATAGGTCATTTTATTGTAAATTATAGAGAGATTATACATAGTTTGTATTAGATTTTTTGTTTGCTGGTTTTCAGATGCCGAAAAATTTAGTTTTAAGTAAGGTCAAAAGCACATATCAGAGAAAATACCCAAGAAGAAGAATTGCTCCAGCAAACCAAGTTGGCCAAAAAGGTTACAGTAATATACCTGATATTGGCGACCTGAAATGCCAGAAACATTGAACCTGAATTTGTTAAAAGTTGCAGATACAGGTTCCTCAGAGAGAGAAGTATAACTTGGAAAGACTTGCATGACTTCGGGTGATGGATGGATGGTTAAGCACCACCTCTGTCTGCCACATGCACTATTCTCAGTCTGAGCCCAAATACTTCATGGAAGCACTCATCAGTTTAAAGATGCTATGGTAAAAATAGCCAAGAAGCACTGGATAGCCCCAGACTTCAGTTAGGCTGCATAAGCCTACCCCTAATCATTGCACAGCCCAGGAAAAGTGATCACGGTACTAGAAGAAGAATGAAAGGTCAGCTATTCCTTCCAGAAACTAAAGATTGATTTTATATAGTTGGTTAAGTGTTGGGTATATTCTGTGCTCAGATCTGTTGTCAAAATGACTATGGTTTTGCAATGTAGCAAACACAAAAACACATTACAAACAATATGAACAATAGGAAAAAGGAAAATAAATGACAGAAGTAATTCGTACATGTGAAGTACTTGAGGTAATAGAGAGTGTCAAAGGTACACATTTTATTAAAAACATTTTTAGAATGTATCTTGGAGAATCTGATAATAAATAGGACCCAAAGCAATGATAGAGTGTAAAGACTGAATTATACAGTCAAATTGAACTATGAAAAGTTTGTTAGAATGTTTATTTTTTAATATGATTGTTAGTCAAGAACAATCCCAGTGTGAAATGTAGGATGATAGCTTATGGAATACTATTTAGTATAGCTGTTAGAACAAGATGTGATTTCCTACAACAGTTACAATATGAGCATGGTAACTTGATTCAATATGTGATGCATATATAATAGAAACTAACCAAAGTCCACCACCAGATGTTCTCTTATGTTCTAGATCCCAATTCAATTGCAGCACCTACAAACTGCAACCAGGTGATTGGGTCATGATAAAGAAGCTTCTAAGGAAAAGTCCTAGGAACCAGATATAAGGTCCTTATCAAGTTCTCCAAACTACTCAGTAAAGGCAGCAGAAAAGAAAATTTGGATTCGCCTCCACTGCAAGATCGTTATATAAGGGGAGTTGGAGAAATTTAAAGTTATGAATTGATATATGTTGCTAGGCCCTAAGCCAGACAAAGGCTTGGAGGATATACTGTATACTATGCTTCGTTCTTGTTATAGTTTTGTTTCTAGTTTTATCAATATCCAGACCTAGTGTAAAGAATGGTCACATTATAGAAGTTTTAGCCAGACTATTTAATACTGTTACATATGAAATATTTGATGTGTTTGAAATAATTACTAATGAATTTAAATTCCAGGTGATGGTTTTGGGACAGTTTAGGCTGATCCTTGAATATCTCACAGCTACACAGGGAAGTATGTGTAAAAAAAATTAGACCTGTTTGCTGTAATTATATAGCTGATAATTCATCTGACCCGTTATATGTACACTTAGAGAAAGTTAAGAAATGAATGACCAGTTTAGGAAGATACATAATGATCCAGAGTATGACATTGATAGTAATGGATGGTTTACATGATTGAATCTGTCAAATTGGTTTAAAGGAACAGACAATATAGTTTTTATGTATTTTCATGTTAATAGCTAAAGGATTGAAATTACTAGTCATTTACCTGATTGTCAGGATAGATATATGACTAATAAGGAAAATACTTACACTTGATTACTGTTCTAGGTTTAAAGCGTCTAAAGAAATATCAAAGACAACTATGATCCTGCTACATGGACATACCCAGAACTTTTGTGCAATATGAAAGACAAGAGAACCATTGCTTTGCAGAGACTTATGTGAACAATGTTTTGCAACAATTGAAGGCTTTTGCAAGAATACAGATGAAAAGAAGATACAGGACTATAGGAACTGAGGAACTCATCACCTATATGGTCTTGAATGGGCACTGCCCCATGCAGCTACCTCATTAGGAGGGATAACTTGTTGTGTGAAGTAGGGACCAGATACATAGGGGGTGGGCCATGGCTAGGTAAGCTAGAATGATAATAGTATGTCAAATTTGAATCGAAAGGGGGGAATATGTAGAAGCCATTTTGGAATAAGGATCCTTTTTGTATGCCATGTATGCATGGAGGGTGGGTGCACAGGACAGGATGGAGTTACTTCATTGTACAGAAAAGCATATGTACATATATGGTAAGGTATGCGATTCCAATGTTTAGACAGAGCTATACTCTCACTGCAGATAATGAATACCAGATGTGTTAGACGGAACCTATAAATGTGGGCTGCTCTGTTAAATAAAGGAGAGATGGAGACGCTTGTGGTACATACAGTTGTGTCCCGTGTCTCCTTCTTTACACACATGATCATATGTAGCCTTTAGCAACCAGAGTCAGAGGGTGACCAATAAGGGACTCATTCAGTAATCATAGTTATTGTCCAGAGTCGACAAAATATATATATATATATATATATATATATATATATATATATATACACACACACACAGTCCAATTCTGAACCGGCACTTGATGTGTAAATCACATTGATGCTAGTGTGCCTTCACTTATACTAACAGACATGCAATAAACTCTATTGATTATTCATATAAGTCCAGGAGCGCCGCTGATACTTTTGGTATGTATGTATGTATATATGTATATATATATATATATATATATATGTAAAACATATTTCTATATGCCCCTACATGTTGACCCCTAATTCAGTACAGGTGAGGGGGTGGCATGACATACCCTTGCGCCGGGCACCATGGCTGCTAGCTACACCTCTGCCCCCAGGAGCCTATCCTAATGAAAAACCATAAAGAAAAGTGATGACCAGTTTTGTGTTGTCGACCATTTGAAACTGTTGAACTTCTGCCCTGTCGAACATTTATCAGTCAACCTTTTGTATCTGTCAACCTTTTGTCCCTGTCGACAATTACATGTCGACCACGTGCTGATAAGCATTGACTGTCGGCCTTTACATTGTCAATCTATCTGGATACTCTTTATACTCTATTTCAATAACAACCGTACAAACTATATAGTTAGACTTCTGTTTATAGCCTATACAAGGTACATGTACTATATGGAAAGCCATAACAACCAACCTTTTTTTGTCATAGATTACACTACATTTTTGCTCTGCATAACTTTAATAATCAAAGTGATGTCCCCTCCCCCCAAGATCATTATATTGAAGTCTGAACATTACTATAATGTTGCAGAATATGTTTCTTTGTTCAAGCATCATACACACAGTCAAAGAAGATCAGATGAACTTTTCCATGACCATTCTTAAAATATTTACAACATAAAGAACTAACAAGATGAGAGGACACTTGCTCACGAAAGAGATAATACACAATGATGGCTCGGACCCCGCCAAGTGGTGGCTGTCAGTTTCCCTGGCATTGCAAGTGACCAGGACCTGACCAGGTTGTGGTCGCAGCGCCGGGATCGCGGATGCAGCAAGGAGGTGTCTATTTCCTACAGACCCTTCCTGCAGTGTGCTAAGGGGGCTCACAGCACCCCCTCCCCAATGTGCAGCACCACTTTGTGGCACTGCAACAGTATATCTTTCCTTTTGTTTTCTTAAGGGGGCATGGTCACGCGTCCCATGATTAGGTCTCGCCCCTTCACCCAGCCCGACGCATCTCTTGACAGCCCTGTGTACTGTAGGTGGGCAACACCAACCAGCTCCACTACGCATGTCGTAGATGGTCAGCTACCAGCATTGTATTATAGAACTACACATAACCTATCCAGCTTTATTCTGCTAGAGACACTTCCAGCATTAGGGTTGAAGGGGTCATACGAATTTAGTATCTTTAATTTGGCATCAATCACTCTTTGGAAACACAATGAAGCTGGAGCAGCCTCTATATGGAAATCAATTTCGGAACCAGGAGCCACAACTGGTGTATCGACACTCAAAGAAACCTAAAAAACAAAAAATTATAGAAAGTAAAAAATTAAATAGTAAACCCACTCCACCACAACACATAATAGACTGTATTGCTCATGTCCTGTAGATCTTTCTCATCTCAGATTTAGGACAGAGGATATTCACAGCAGATATAGACCTACCAGGGCTTCTTAACGCGATGCTCGGGGCTGGGAGGGATCCGAACGAATCCCTCCCATGAGCCCCAGCGGCCCACGTCCTGGGTGTTAAACCCGGAAGTCCCTCTGCCCGGCAGCATCGCAAAGGACAGCTCTCATCGAGTGAGCTGTCCTTTGCGAAATCCTTGGTACATACCGCGGTTATGAACAGCAGTATGTACGCGAAGTCAGGGGGGATGTACCGCATCGGCGATATCGCGTTAATACATCTCCCCCTTATTCCTTGTACAGAATATTTACCAGCCTGCATCAGTGCTCTTACACTTGTTTTGCCAAATATCTATACTGGAGCATTGGGCTTGATTCGGAGGTGCGCACTAATGCATGCGCGGATGTGCGATTTTGCAGAGTCGCTGCGGCGGTAATATGCAAATGCTAATTTCAGCCCTCCTCTTGTGTACTAGTGTGTGACAGACTGTGCAAACCCTGAGATGCCAACTTTTACTGCTCATGGTAATTCCTCCAGCGGTTATAGGCCCCCATTTAGTAACGAGTTTTATCACCAAAACGAGTGATAAATGTCACAGCATATGATAAATGGTGCTCCAGCCAATCAGCTCCCAACTGTTATTTTTCTAACAGTTGACAGTTGGGAGCTGATTGGCTGGAGCACCATTTATCATATGCTGTGACATTTATCACTCGTTTTGATGATAAAACTCGTTACTAAATGAGGCCCATAATCTTATGACACCCTATGACTTGCGCAGTGTCTCCTTCTGAAAATTCTCTAAACATGGCCTCTGTGCAGGCAAGGGCATATCTTGCCAAGGTAAGGCGGTAGTGAACACGATCAGTGACCAGTCAAGTGAGATGGAGAGCAATGTCAATAAGATTCTGCTGCCACTAGTCACGTGGAGAGCCCCCTTGAATGCTTTGGAGGTTGCTCGGCTATTGAGTGGCAGACTGCAGTGTGTGAGCCGCGGTTGACTAATTTGCGGGAGAGAAGAGGAGTACATGTCTAATCTGAGCCTGCTCCAATGATCACAATCTGACAGAGCCCCACTGATGTAGATAATCATGGACCTGAAAACTGATGCTTATTCACAGGAAGGCATTTGCCTGTGAATAAGGAGCAGCTTGCAGCTATGATCATCGGCACCAGCAGGGCCCCGTACACTGGTATCCCCCCTACACCCTGATGGAGGCCCGGGTCTCTAGCCTGTGTAGAAGAGTCAGAGCCGTAACTAGACTTTTTGGTGCCTTGTGCCAGAAAGAGCACGGGCGCCCCCTCATTTTTCATAGGTACATAATACCCCCCCATAAAGGGCCTTGGCTTCATGGGGAAGGGCCAGGGAAGAGATAGGAGATGCTGGGGATGAAATAAGAGGAAGCTACAAGCAAGAATGATAATAAAAAGAAATTAACCAGGCCCAAACAGCGCCCCTGACCTGTGGTGCCCTGTGAGATGGCACCGGCCGCACTACCCTAGCTACGGCCCTGAGAAGAGTTGTGTTGATACTGTAATATTATGAGAAATGGTTGGGGCTTACTAATTGTCTTGTTAATTGATGCAGAGTTGCATTGTACTGTAATTAGGAAAAGGATCAGTAGCCTTTTTCTCTCTAATGGCAGTTACCAGTATTAGAAAGTTATACCACTATGGATTGTGTAATTAACAGATACATCAGGAATTGAAGTGGTCTGGTAATACTGACAGTGCCCAGGGGCGTATCTACCCCTTGGCCAGGATGACACTTGCCAAGGGCTCTAGCTGGGAAGAGCAGTGCAGCTTGCTGTCAGGGGATAGAATCACATAGCAGTGGTAGTATCTGGGTAACTACTGTGTGGCGTGACACTATGCGGTGTAATGTGAGTAAGGGGCACTAACTACTGTATAGCGTGCTTTGAATTGGTGGTACTATTGTGTGACCATGAACACAGCCACATCCACTGATGGTCTGACACCCACATGACACTCCCATAACATGCCCAGGATACAGCCATGTTTGACGTTCACTTCTGCCCACCTCCCAGACACAACACAGGAACGCCCATAGCTTTCCTCTGCCAGCTGAAATTGGAGCGATTCCCAATGCAACAGCAGTCTCTGCATTCACTCAGTGGTACGCATTCACCGTAGGGGTGTCCAGGATTTTTCGCACATATGCTTTAGTAAATAATCGCTCAACTGCACCCACACGACAACTCTGAATTTCAAGCATCTATTTTTCTTTCAGTATAAAACTTTATGAACAGTAGTTCAGAAGACATTTCCACCCTTAGACGATTACCCGATGGCGTTTAGATGCTGCGGATGACAAGTAAATGCATGTACAAATGAAACCCAAACTAGACTGTGTGTCCATGCACATTTGCATTCGTAATTCAGTATGCGTGCTTTTGCATTGCAGTGTTTAGGATGCTGCATTTCCCGCTTCAGTACAACTTTCTTTCCCATGTACCGAAAAACAAAAATAAAACTCTTGCTATAATACCCTCACAAAACCTTGTAATACAGGCACAGCATCTTGCTAGTGCCATCATTGCAGACACAGCTTTGCATCCCTATTGGCAGTTTCCTGAATGCCCCTTAATGTGCTCGGCAATCATCAAAACTCCCTTTCCTTCCATCTACCATTTCGTCTTTTTAGTTACAAGCAGCCGCAAGTGTCAGGATTGAGCGAATCTCTCAGAGAACTTTGGAGTAAAGGAAAAAAAACAAAATACAAAACATGAATAGTAAAGAATTTTAAGATTATATCTGTGTAGGACAATCCTTTAAACTAATCCATTAATCCATACTTGCCTACTCTCTATACCGGTACACCCGGGAGGCTCCCAAAAATCATGTGGAGCTCCCAGCCGCCCACAAGAGAGGGCAAGTCTACCGGACTTTACCCCATCCACCCCCCACCCCCACAACTCCCAGCCCCTCTTCCCCACTTCCCCTCACTAATCTGGCGTAAGTTGGCAGTCCAGAGAGAAACCAATGACAGTAGCCCACACGGGGGATTTCTGAGTACCAAAAAACCCCTCCTGACAGACTGGAGTGCAGGCAACATGTTCTTAAGCCCCGTCCGCGATTCACGGGTCAATATGGATGGCGGAGCCAATATGTAGCGATTTAATTTAGATTCTAGTAATTTGGCCCCGCCCCCCTCTGGATTAAGTTTGCTGTGAGGGGGCGGGATTTAAGAACATGGTGCCAGCCTGCTAGATCGTGTCCCTATCAGATCTACTGCAAGGTAAGTTTTTTTGTAATGTATGTGGCACATGCTTGTGTGTGTAAGGTATGTGGGACATATGTTTGTGTGTGTATATATATATATATATATATATATATATTATAAGGGCACAGTTGTGCCCTTATACTGTATTAAGGCTACATCTAAAAAAAAAGATTTCTCCATATAGAATTCCGGAGGGGGAGCAGGGTGTTCAAAGGGCTACACCTCAAAAGCTATAGGAGGCACAAATCTGAAATTTGGTAGGGGCGGGAAGAACTGTCGCACGGTGCTGCATGCCAAATTTCAGGGCATAAACATAAAAAATTAGGATTTGGGAGTAATCTAAAGCTCCAACTGTCAGTTCATTCTGACATTGTCATTTAGGAACCCTTTTCTGTTGGAGTCTATGTTGGATTTTTGGGAAGGCAAAACTCAGGGTAGGGGTGGAATTTAGATCTAGCTATTGTGCCAGGTTATGTGCTTTTGGGGATCAGGTAAATTAGAAAGTTACAGTTTTTAAACTATTACCGCAAGAATGCGCCATTATACAGATAGGACTTTTCAACTTGTTGCGCAGCCGCAGTAGGAGCCTACAGAAGGGGGTGTATGTACTGTGGCTTCAAATGGGTGTACAAACATGGCTGCCTTTTAGCCGGAATAGATACTCCCTCCTCTGATGCCGATTTTTCCTGGAGGAGATGACAGCAGAGACCCCGGGGCTATACTGGGCCAGGTCTGATGGGCCAGAGAGCTGAGAAAAGGGCCCCCACCGCACCCCGCCAGGGGCCACAGGAGCCAAGCACCCCTGCTGAGTGACACCGGAGCTCTGCCCACAGGGGACCCTGTATCCAGGGAGAGAGCGGGTGATGCCAGAGATCTGAGCCGCCCTCCCCCCAGCAGCGCCGGTACCCTCCTGCCCCATATGGAGTGAAGCAGAGCTTGGCCTCCCGCTCCCGGGCACAGAACCCCGCGGTGTCCTCTCATGACAGTGTCCGGCAGTGTCCTTTCAGGCAGTGATAAGGTGACCGCGCATGCGCCCCCGCCTCTGCAGCTGCTTCCTCATCTCCCCCGGGGCTAAAGCATTCCCCCCCAATGCTGCCGCCGCCTCTACCCGAGTGTGCCAGCACTGAAACCTCACCCCCCCCGCCACTGCCCACCGCCGCTGACCCCCCTCCACATCCCCTACCACTGTGGCTGCTTCCCCTAGTTCAGACTAACCTGTACCGGAGTCCAAGCGGTGATCTCCTCTAACCAGAAGATCAGATGATGCTGCAGTCACCTGAGATGCAGGAGAGTGCCGGCCGGTGCTTTACTGCATCTCAGCTAACAGTAGTCTTCAGAAGATTGTCTGGTCAGAGGATCGCGGATTGCCGGTCCGGGCACAGGGAAATGTGAACCAGGGGCAGGGGGGCTGGGAAGCAGCCACTGGGGCTCAGAGATGGTGGTTCAACGGTGGCAGCAGCGGAGGCAGGTGGGAGGGGAGATCATCTGTAGCCAGTAGCACACTTGGGCTGCAGCGGTGGGTGGGTGGGGGTAGCTAAGTGTTTAACAACCAGGGTAGCGGTGGGTGTTTTGTAAACTATGGTGTTTTCTTTTGATTGTTTGTTTCTTCTTTGCAGTTGGCCTGTACCTGGGACTGCGGGCCTCCCTCAACAACACCCTGCAGCTCACCCCGAGGTGGATCGGAGCAAAGAGCAGTGAGTGGCCGAGAAGCACTGTACCCCGTACTCCTGTGTGTGTGTCACTTTGTACCCCTTACCCCTGTGTGTGTCACCCTGTACCCCCTACCCCTGTGTGTGTGCACCCTGTACCCCCTACCCCTGTGTGTGTGTGTCACACTGTACCCCCTACCCCTGTGTGTGTGTGTCACCCTGTACCCCCTACCCCTGTGTGTGTGTCACCCTGTACCCCCTACCCCTGTGTGTGTGTGACACCCTGTACCCCCTACCCCTGTGTGTGTGTGACAGCCTGTACCCCCTACCCCTGTGTGTGTGTGACACCCTGTACCCCCTACCACTTTGTGTGTGTGACACCCTGTACCCCCTACCCCTGTGTGTGTGTGTCATCCTGTTCCCCCTACCCCTGTGTGTGTGTCATCCTGTACCCCCTTTCCCTGTGTATGTCACCCTGTACCCCCTACCCCTGTGTGTGTCACCCTGTACCCCCTACCCCTGTGTGTCACTCTGTACCCTCTAACCCTGTGTGTGTGTCATCCTGTACCCCCTACCCCTGTGTGTGTCACCCTGTACACCCTACCCCTGAATGTGTCACCCTGGACCCCCTACCCCTGTGTTTGTGTCACCCTGTACCCCCTACTCCTGTGTGTGTGTCAACCTGTACCCACTACTCCTGTATGTGTCACCCTGTAAACCCTACCCCTGTGTGTGAGTGACACCCTGGACCCCCTACCCCAGTGTGTGTGCACCCTCTACCCCCTACCCCTGTGTGTGTGTGTCACACTGTACCCCCTACCCCTGTGTGTGTGTGTCACCCTGTACCCCCTACCCCTGTGTGTGTGTCACCCTATACCCCCTACCCCTGTGTGTGTGTGACACCCTGTACCCCCTACCCTTGTGTGTGTGTGACAGCCTGTACCCCCTACCCCTGTGTGTGTGTGACACCCTGTACCCCCTACCACTTTGTGTGTGTGACACCCTGTACCCCCTACCCCTGTGTGTGTGTGTCACCCTGTTCCCCCTACCCCTGTGTGTGTGTCATCCTGTACCCCCTTTCCCTGTGTGTGTCACCCTGTACCCCCTACCCCTGTGTGTGTGTCACCCTGTACCCCCTACCCCTGTGTGTCACTCTGTACCCTCTAACCCTGTGTGTGTGTCATCCTGTACCCCCTACCCCTGTGTGTGTCACCCTGTACCCCCTACCCCTGAATGTGTCACCCTGGACCCGCTACCCCTGTGTTTGTGTCACCCTGTACCCCCTACTCCTGTGTGTGTGTCAACCTGTACCCACTACTCCTGTATGTGTCACCCTGTACCCCCTACCCCTGTGTGTGTGTGACACCCTGGACCCCCTACCCCTGTGTGTGTGTCACCCTGTACCCCCTACCCCTGTGCCCCTGTGTGTGACACCCTGTACCCCCTTAACCAGTGTGTGTGTGTGTGTGACACCCTGTAACCCCTACCCCTGTGTGTGTCATCCTGTACCCCCTACCCCTGTGTGTGTCATCCTGTACCCCCTACCCCTGTGTGTGTGTCACCTTGTATCCCCTACCCCTGTATGCGTCACCCTGTGCCCCCTACCCCTGTGTGTGTGTCACCTTGTACCCCCTACCCCTGTATGCATCACCCTGTGCCCCCAACCCCTGTGTGTGTGTCACCCTGTACCCACTACCCCTGTGTGTGTGTCATCCTGTACCCCATACCCCTGTGTGTGTGTCACCCTGTACCCCCTACCCCTGTGTGTGAGTGACACCCTGGACCCCCTACCCCAGTGTGTGTGCACCCTCTACACCCTACCCCTGTGTGTGTGTGTCACACTGTACCCCCTACCCCTGTGTGTGTGTGTCACCCTGTACCCCCTACCCCTGTGTGTGTGTCACCCTATACCCCCTACCCCTGTGTGTGTGTGACACCCTGTACCCCCTACCCCTGTGTGTGTGTGACAGCCTGTACCCCCTACCCCTGTGTGTGTGTGACACCCTGTACCCCCTACCACTTTGTGTGTGTGACACCCTGTACCCCCTACCCCTGTGTGTGTGTGTCACCCTGTTCCCCCTACCCCTGTGTGTGTGTCATCCTGTACCCCCTTTCCCTGTGTGTGTCACCCTGTACCCCCTACCCCTGTGTGTGTGTCACCCTGTACCCCCTACCCCTGTGTGTCACTCTGTACCCTCTAACCCTGTGTGTGTGTCATCCTGTACCCCCTACCCCTGTGTGTGTCACCCTGTACCCCCTACCCCTGAATGTGTCACCCTGGACCCGCTACCCCTGTGTTTGTGTCACCCTGTACCCCCTACTCCTGTGTGTGTGTGACACCCTGGACCCCCTACCCCTGTGTGTGTGTCACCCTGTACCCCCTACCCCTGTGCCCCTGTGTGTGACACCCTGTACCCCCTTAACCAGTGTGTGTGTGTGTGTGTGACACCGTGTAACCCCTACCCCTGTGTGTGTCATCCTGTACCCCCTACCCCTGTGTGTGTCATCCTGTACCCCCTACCCCTGTGTGTGTGTCACCTTGTATCCCCTACCCCTGTATGCGTCACCCTGTGCCCCCTACCCCTGTGTGTGTGTCACCTTGTACCCCCTACCCCTGTATGCATCACCCTGTGCCCCCAACCCCTATGTGTGTGTCACCCTGTACCCACTACCCCTGTGTGTGTGTCATCCTGTACCCCATACCCCTGTGTGTGTGTCACCCTGTACCCCCTACCCCTGTGTGTGTGTCACCCTGTGCCCCTTACCCCTGTGTGTGTGACACCCTGAACCCCCTACCCCTGTGTGTGTGTCAACCTGTACCCCCTACCCCTGTGTGTGTGTCACACTGTGCCCCCTACCCCTGTGTGTTTCACCTTGTACCCCCTACCCCTGTGTGTGTTTCTCCCTGTACCCCCTACTCTCTTTCTGTGTCTCTTTGTACCCCCTACCCCTGTGTGTGTGTCACCCTGTACCCCCTACTCCTTTCTGTGTGTTACCCTGTACCCCCTACCCCTTAATGTGTCACCCTGTACCCCCTACCCCTGTGTGTGTTTCTCCCTGTACCCCCTACTCTCTTTCTGTGTCTCTTTGTACCCCCTACCCCTGTGTGTGTGTCACCCTGTACCCCCTACTCCTTTCTGTGTGTTACCCTGTACCCCCTACCCCTTAATGTGTCACCCTGTAACCCCTACCTCTGTGTGTGTCACCCTGTACCCCCTACCCCTGTATGTGTCTCCCTGTACTCCCTACCCCTGTGTTTGTGACACCCTGTACCCCCTACCCCTGTGGGTGTGTCACCCTGTACCCCCTATCCCTGTGTGTGTGTGACACCCTGGACCCCCTACCCCTGTGTGTGTGTCATCCTGTACCCCTTACCCCTGTGTGTGTGTCACGCTGTACCCCCTACTCCTTTCTGTGTGTTACCCTGTACCCCCTACCTCTGTATGTGTCACCCTGTAACCCCTGTGTGTGTCACCCTGTACCCCCTACCCCAGTGTGTGTGTGACACCCTAGACCCCCTACCCCTGTGTGTGTGTCACCCTGGACCCCCTACCCCTGTGTGTCACTCTGTACCCCCTACCCCTGTGTGTGTGTGTGTCAACCTGTACCCCCTACCCCTGTGTGTGTGTCACCCTGTGCCCCTTACCCCTGTGTGTGTGACACCCTGAACCCCCTGCCCCTGTGTGTGTGTGTCACCCTGTACCCCCTACCCCTGTGTGTGTGTCACCCTGTGCCCCCTACCCCTGTGTGTGTCACCTTGTACCCCTACCCCTGTGTGTGTGTCAACCTGTACCCCCTACTCCTGTGTGTGTGTCTCTTTGTACCCCCTACCCCTGTGTGTGTGTCAACCTGTACCCCCTACCCCTGTGTGTGTGTGACACCCTGTACCCCCTACCCCTGTGTGTGTGTCATCCTGTACCCCCTACCCCTGTGTGTCACTTTGTACCCCCTTCCCCTGTGTGTGTGTGTCAACCTGTAACCCCTACCCCTGTGTGTAAAAAAAGAAAAAATCCAGCAGCGGAGCTGTCATTCGGGTAGTCGTGTCCTTAGAGGACACTACTAATGTCCATGGGATCGGGTAATTCCTATTTTTATTTTGCCAAGACCCAGGATTTGCCTACTTTGGAACAAAGAGGACAGATCTACGCATAGGATGATGTGAGTGTGGAATCTTTATTACAGGTACACCTTTGGATTACCTACTGGAGAATGGTGAACAAGCCGATAAAGGGGCGAAACGCACATCCAAGGACCCCAATGATCATGGTTCGGCTGGTGCACACGCCGACCAATTCTCTTCATCTGGATGTCTACTGAAGGGTAATACAGTATCACACCCCTCAGACCTCCGTGTCTGTGCCTTATATTGTGACACAGTCTGCTGCCTCTCTGTTTCTCCTTTATGATGTGGAGATATGAGGGTATTGTATTAACACATTGATTAGAGACAGCGTGACTGCAATTAGATATTTCTGCCTGCATAAACTCTGTATAAAGTAATATCAAGGTGGATGCACTTATGGGCTTATTGTCACATATGTAAAGACAAAATCAGACGCTGACAAATAGTGTGTGGCTAGTGATGCTTAGCTCTACTCATTACATAATATTATAAAACATTGGATATAATTGGATGTTGTTTGTCTATCGGTCTGTGTGTGTGTTTGTTTATTTATTTATTTATCTCCGCACATATATTTCCCTAGGAATATATTGCTGAGAAGATCTGGCTCTATGTGATACTCAGTATTATTTAACAACGGTTTCTCCAGTGAGAGGTGATATATAGCCTTTGTGTCATCTTCCATTTCCTTTCCTAGGACACTAGTATAATATACAACTATCATCACATATACAGATAAACTAGTGTGTGGGACATATACTATATCACCATATATTGGTCTGACATGGGCATGATAACCATATGCGATGTCCTTTATATCAATGTTCTCATAACAGCTATTAATGTTGAGCCAAATATTTACCCCAGGTACCCAAATATAGGGTTGCACATCTGAGACCTATGAACACTAGGCAAAAGTGTTCCACGTTATTTTCCACAATATTTTCGCCCTTCGCCTTTCTCTAAAAAAAAGTTTTTCATAATTTTTTGTGTGTAGGGTAACCTTATGGAATTAAACTGTAATAATCTAGAGGAGGGTTCTAGACTTACTGGACCCTTGTAGTACATACTAGATGCTATATTTCTACCTCATATGCACTAGAATTTATCACAGTCTACATTATACACAGTATGATTACCTTGTAACTCACAAGCTTTGACTTTATTTGTGTTATTTGTATATACATCTTGGGAATTTATTTTAAAGGATTATAATAAAAGTTAAATTTTTTATTACGACATTGATCATATATAAGAGTGCCCCACAAAAAGAGCTTTCTTTTCTCTCTCCTTTCGAATACAACTGTATTTTGGCTCTGGGGAGCACCGCCAGCACAAGTTATTTCAGGATCCAAGTTCCCTTGGACGTTAATAATTCTTTGTAAATGTTGGTAAAACGATATTTGGATACATACTAATATATTTTCTGTGCGGATACAACTCCTTCTCCACTTTTCCCTCTACTGGAGAAGAGGACAGATTGGCTTCAGGGATACATAGGTGAGTATGTGAGATATTGTGTGCATGTGTGAGAACATGTGTGTGTGCATGTATGTTTTAATAAAATTGTACTTTTCTACGGTGTGTGTTGTGTGTTGTATTAATATTGCTTTTGTTGTGGAACTACAGCTACCAGCATGCTCATAATGCTCCGCATGCTGGTACTTGTGGTTCTCCAAGTACCAGCATGCCGAGGAGGCTTGCTGGGAAATGTAGTTCCACAGCAAAAGCCAATATTTATATTTTCAAATCACCGCACTTGACATAATCAACCCAGCACCCACTGCCCAGGAGTGCTGGGGATAGCCACGGGCTATCAGCCTGGGCCTGGGGTGCCCTGAGGAGGGGGAACCCTTTATTGGGGAGTCCCCATCTCCCCATGGATCCCCAGCCTGGGCTGACTTGCAGTCAGGGGTGATGCTGCGGCTGGGGGGCCCGGTGAAAGGGCTCCCCTGGCTGTGTCATCACCCCCCGCTAGAAGGAGTCCGATGCTGGTTCTGGGAAATACAGGGGGGTCCTATGCATTTTTTGACACCTGTATTTCCAGAACCAGAACTGGCTCAGAGCCCTGTACTAGTTGCGCTAAATACAGGGGACCCCTACGTCATTTGTCCCCCGTATTTAGGCAACCAGGACAGGTTCTGAAATGCCCGTTGCTGGTTCGTCTTAATACGGGGGACCCCAATGTCATTTGTCCCCTGTATGTAGCACAACCAGCACAGTGGCTCCAAAGCCCGCTGCTGGTTGTCTTTTAGGAGGCGGGGCTACACTTTTTTTTTTACACATTACATTTTTAACAGATGCATAGCTGGATCTCACTGATGCATTCGTGAATCTGTGACTTATTGATTTGATTTTCTCAGGTGCATAAGCACTACCAATGAGCCCTCTGTCGCCCACTGATGCCCCCTTTGCACTACACCGCTGCCACTGCTCTGCACCACCGCTTCTGTTGCTACCCAGCACGCCTACAGCCATCTCGCACTCTGCACCTCCAAAACCAACCTCCTGTGTGCTGTCCCCTCTTCCACCTGCGTTAGTGTACCATTTTGTTGCCCTTCTCCCCTGCAGGTGGCCCGGTTTGCTCATCCAAACCCTGATAGTTAATACATTTTAAAAAAGCTATGAAATTCCATAGACAAAAAACCTTACGGTTTCATATGTCCCATTAAGGCTGCTTAGACATGATCTGAAAATTCACAAAACCTATTGATTTCATGACACTCAAACTTCAAAAAGCAATGAAATTACGATCATTAAGGCTGACGCCTTAATGGACATGTTCCTTTCACAATACAGATATGGTATGCCATCACACCCTGTGGTTAACTGCAAATTCAGCACTCTCACAGAATGAGATTGCTGTCACTCACAAAATGGTGGAGCTGCTAATTCACAGAATTGTGTGCTTATTGCAACTGAGGTCAAAGCAGAAAATAGAGCTGTGCAGATGGGATAAAGTGGTGTGGATGGGGGGAGGAGATACACTAGCGTGGATAGGTGAGACATGAAGGCGTGTAGAGGAGAGAAGGTTAATCAGTACAGAGGGGGGTAGCCAAAGTAATGCAGATGGGTGGAAAACAGTGGTGCGGATGGGGGGAAACAGAGTGGCACGGTTTGGGGGTACAACGATGTGGATGGGGGAAGAGAGTTGCATGGACATGGGAAGACAGAGCAGTGCAGATGGGTACAGACAGATTGGTGTGGATAAGGGAATACAGACTAGCACAAATAGGAGAACACACAACAGTAGGGATTGGGGAAGACAGATTAGTGTGGATGGGTAGGAAGACAGAGTAGTGCAGGTGGGGGGAGGAGACAGAATTGCACAGTTGGGGGGGACAGAGTGGTGCAGATGGAGGAAGAAAGAGTGCCACAGAGGAAAGTAAGACAGTGGCATGGCTTATGGGAAGGCAGTGGTGCAGAAGGAAACAGAGTGGCATGGATGCAAGGCGGTGCAGATGGAGAAAGGCAGATTGGTGAGGATGAGAGAACACAGACTACCATAGTTCGGAGACCACACAGCAGTAGGGATTGGGGAAGACAGATTGGTGTGGATGGGGAGGAAGACAGAGTGGTGTGGGTGGTGGGGGGAGACAGAGTTGCATGGTTGGGGGGATCAGAGTAGTGCAGATGGAGGAACAAAGAGTGCCACAGATGAGTGAAAGACAGCAATGTGGCTGTGGAGAAGGCACGGATGCAGGGCGGTGCGGCTGGGGAAAAACATTGGTGCGGATGAGGGAACACAGACTATCACAGTTGGGAGACCACACAGCAGTAGGGATTGGGGAATATATAGCAGCATGGAGGCATATAGGGGAAGAAAGTGCTCATTCATAGACAGAGCATGATATTTTTAAAAATAAGAGAGCTGAAGGTGTTTTCTAAATGAGATAAATGTATGCAGTGATAAGGATGTTGGAAGCCAGTGAGATTTTTTTTATTGATCAAATGGGAAGATTGCGGGCACTGAGTGGGATGTGGGAGCCACATAACTGCTTTGATCTCACTTGCATAGACTGCATGTGTGTATTCCAATGAGCACACAATTCTGTGAATTAGCAGCTCCACCATTTTGTGAGTGACAGCAATCTCATTCTGTGAGAGTGCTGAATCTGCAGTTAACCACAGGGTGAGATGGCATACCATATCTGTATTGCGCAAGGAACACGTCCATTAAGGTGTCAGCCTTAATGATTGTAATTTCATTGCTTTTTGAAGTTTGAGTGTCATAAAATCAATAGGTTCTGTGAATTTTCAGATCATCTCTAAGCAGTCTCAATGGGACATATGAAACCATAAGGTTTTTTGTCTATGGAATATATATATATATATATATATATATGTGTATATGTATATATGTGTGTACATCATATATGTATGTATGTATGTATATATATATATATATATATATACATACAATATAAAGAAACAACCCAATAAAAATCCTGTGTTTGCCCCTGAATGACGCAATTTGCGCTGCATCGCATCATTGTAGCTCTGCTCCTGCTTTACAATGTTAATAATCTCAATCGGGGGTGGCCTGCGAATATGCGAATAAGCTTCCACTCCCCTGCACCACCCACCTATGCTGCCTCCTCGCCCCCTACTGTGATGACCTGCTGCCACTAGGGGATAATGTATGTCTTTTTCATAGACATGTGCAGAACAAATTTGCATATTTTCCAGTTGCCATCCAGTCCAACTCAGCATCAACCCTACTGGTAGGATCTCAGCTGCATGTAAGGCATGAGTGTGAGGAGGAGATGTCACACCTGCTTACATGGGCATGGGGAGATGCACAGTATCAAGCATTGGAGAAAGATAAAGTGGAATAATTGGCCAAAGGAGCCAATCACCTTGTAACTGTCATTTCAAAGACTGTGCTAGATAAGTGATAAAAGCTGATTGGTTGCTTTGGAGGACTTCTCCAATTTATCCCCCTCAAGGCTTGATACATGTCCCTAGTCACTGTGAGGACCACTGCTGAGCAGATTAATTAAGTTGGGATACCTGAAACACTGTAAAAAAAAAAAGATTGCACTTACCTTATTGTCAAAGCATGGCTGCATGTCCAGGGACAGACTATCTGCAATGAGTTCATTATCCACCTTTGTGAACACCATTAGATTAGCGTTGGGTGCGAGTTGGCCGTTTGCAGAGATTGTAACGATATAAGAGCCCTTCTTATCTGTAAGGATGAAAAGATTATTACACACACAACACATGGCCGATCCTGTAGTGTAAATCACCTTTAATTAGAAATGAAAGAATACTCCAAAATGTTATTATATTTCTGAATGAATAAGTAATAAATGCATTTCCATTTTCTATCATGTATTTGAAGTTGAACTTGTATTGTTGTTGAATTCTGTCTAGCAGCAAAATGTTTTTGTTTTTATGTAACCCCTGGGGATACTGCAGCTGGTCCTCAGCACCCAGGGACTACTTTACCTTTGCCTCAGTACTAAGCATTTCAGTGAGAGAAACTACATTTCCCAGAAGGCTGCTGTGAAAATAGGGAGGGGCCAAATGGGTCTGTGTGTATGGAAAATAACACTTTTCAAGTCAATTTAACCTAAAAAAAAGAAGCGCTGTTCAGCTAGTAGGAATAATAATCCATTTATTTAAGCACTTATTGCGCTATCCAACATCTAAAATTAATCACCATTGTAAATAAATCACATATAATAACATACGGAAATTATTTGTTAATAGTACAACTATATATACTAAACGCAATTCATCACATAAAATGTATTTATTAATACCACAACAGCATATATTAAGTTATCAATCAGTTATTGGTCATCCGATTTTTGATGATGTTTAGTAGAAAGTTAGAATTCCATATTCTCCAGCCACTTAATAATAAAATCATTATTTGCACATTTCACTTGTATCCTTTGAACTTTCTTTAAAAGTTATAAGCTTGTTAGTAGAAGCAATTATTAATAGATGAAATATATATTGCCTATATTATCCAGTTAAGATCTATATAAGCAAATATATTTCATCTATTAATAAAAAGAGAGAGATGGATAGCTGTACATATACTCCATATGCCTTTGTAGGAAATAAAAAGTCAGTGTTGGAGGTGATCAACGAGGTGTGACAAGATCACTGGTACATACCTCCCAACTGTCCTACATCCAGCGGGACTGTCCCATAGCAGAGCAGCGGATAAGCAGGAGAAGAACAGATGGCATGCGCATGCATACGGCATCTGTTCACTTGTGTACGGAGAGCCAGGGGGCAGCCCAGCATCTTGAAGAGTGCTGGGAACACCCCACAGTGATGTAAACGGGGGAAGCTCCGTCTTCCATAGACTCCACCCATTTTCCTGAAAGTCCCACCACCTTTTCAGACGTGCGCGCCTTCCGCACGCAAACTGTCTCTAATCATGATACCTAAATGTTGGGAGGTATGCTGGTATAGTGATGGAAGGCAGGTATATTTGCACAAGATTTCTCACATATGTCTTAAAACCCAAGGAGTATTGTTGGTTCTACTGAGAGCTGTTGGGCTTTTGGTAAGAACCGGATTAGGGTCCTGGGGTTGGATGTGAGAAGAGAAGGCGGGTTCTCCATCCATTAGGCCCAGTACTGATTTTTGGGCTTTTTTGCCTCACAAGAGGCTAATTAGGGCTTGCCGCTGTGTATGTGTGTCTTAATGCTGTCAGACTGATCATTTGGGAGACTGCCTGGGGAAAGGAGAGTCTTTTTGTGTCTCTGTGAGAGAAACAGGTTACTGAATCCAGGTGAACTCTGTCTGGTAAAAACTGCTTGCACTTTGTTTTATTAGTGAGCTAGGATCATTTTTGTGTTTAGTTAGTGCCAGATGGCAAGGTGTTTATTTCTGTTTATTTTGTTTTGCTGCATAATAAAACTGGCTGAGGCCAGTTGCACCAGACCAAAGGACTTTGTGTGATTTCTCAGCTGCTGCGCACTGCCATCTACCCCAGGAGATGGTACCAGTTCTCCCACCCTGTTTACAGAGGCTTAAGGCCTGATTCAGAGGTGCACGCAGTGCCGATGTTCATAAAGTTGAGAGATGTTCTGCTACTGCACATGCGTGAACATATTTGAGAACCTCCAATGGTGCATGCGTCACACAGAGTGTGCAATCAGACGGTATCAGAAATATGGCAGAGAAGTGATGGGCTTTCCTGGGTGGTGGCTAGTAGTGCACGCAACAATGTTCCGTTCAGTGGGGTGCTGTGAGAGAGGGAGAGATGGAGGAGAGTGCGGCACCGGGCCCCTCTGGCAAGCCCGGGCTCTGGTAAATAGTAACCACTTGCCCACCCCCGTCGGCGCCATGGTTATGATGACTATGCTCAGCTGCTGTGTAAGCAATCATCTGGTCCACATGTATAGGTTCCATTTCCCTGGAGCGCTATCTGCTCACTGGCTCTCACAGGTCTTATATACGAGGAAGTAAAAGTTTTCAAGATTCTGATACAGATAATAACTAAGTTTTTTTTTTTTTGAGACCATATAAAAATATAAAAAAAAAACTGTATACAGTGAGATAACACTATAACACTGTGGTAATGCTACTGAAGGACAATCCAAGGGCAAGGCAAATGTGTTAGAATGGGAGAACATTACTGCACATTCTTCTATATGGCTCCTCCAGGGATGATGCTACATTCCCTTACCAAGATGGCCAACAGAGTTACGACTGAGCATGTGTGGCGCCATCTTGCTACTATATAGACTGCCAAAGTTACATTAAAGCAGCAGTAAATTACGTATGAGTGATTATTTAGACCGGATGATGTCTGTCTCTCAGCAGGTAACGAATGTTGGTGTACAAGTAGATGACAAATAATTAGCAACAGCCACAGGAGCAGAACTATTGGCGGTTCAACAATGAAGGCGCCCGCAGCTGGGAAGTACTAATAATTAGTCAAACTGACTCATTATTGCAGTAGTCTGTGGCCGTCCATGAGCTGTATTTAAAGAGGAGGTGGCCCAGCTGGAGGAGAGGAGGGGGATCCTCCTCTTCTTATCCTTGATCTACATGTCACTAGACTGCTCGAGACCCAGACCAGCCTCTTCCCCTGAGTCCCCACCCCCTCCTCTCTGTCTATTCTACTGTCACACACCCACGCTCCCTAACCCCGTGTCACACACCCCTTTCCTCTGCCTTGGAGAGCAGCAGGGAAAACAAAAATCCCCTTTCTGGACAGATAAGTGCCAGTGTCAGGGGGGCTCTATGCAATGGGGTGGGGTGTATTTGTTTTTTTCAGGGGGGGGGGGTTGGAGTGTGTTTTAATACTGTCTATGGTGGCAGATGTTTAATAATGTAGTGTGTATGTGTGTGTGGTGTATTAATTTTATGTATATGTGTGTGAGGCATGTATTCATATTATATGTGTTATAACTTATAAGTGGGTCACTGATGTTCTCTACACTATATGGTGCCCACTGTGACACTCTCTGCATTATATGGCGCTCACTGGAATGCTCTCTGCATTATAAGGTGCTACTGATACCCTATGCATTGTGAGCCCAGGCCCCTTCCCCGCAATACCACACCCATTTTTCAATTGCGCACCTTCAGTGCAAGTGTTATAATTGTCACAAAATACAGATATGCCCAGTTACATCTTTGTGCGGTAAATCGCACCACACAAAGCATGAGTCTCACACCCGTGAATGGTTATGTGCACCTGTGACCTCATAGGATTGCATGATGTGATTACAGTGCATGCCATAGCATAGTATATGCAGCAGCATGGCAATGATGTAAGTGGACGCATCTGTAGGTCACTAAGCCATTAACTGTAAGCAAGTACAATTGAATCCTGTGCAGAAATGTATTAACAAAGATGAGTCAGCCCTTAATGTTACAGATAGCTACAGAAAGGATTGTTAGTATATTGATTCAGGCGCAACAAGACAATTCAGCTCCAATAAGGAGTGGTTCACCAAGCTGAGTGTGGCCCTATCACAATCAGTGTTATGATCCATGCAATTCCTCCTCCCTGCCTCTGGTGTTGCTCTCTGCCTGAGGTCTGTATAGCATATTCCACACTGGCTAGTCTGTGATCATGCAGCATGATTACCTGCTAACTGGTTATACTGCACTGTGAATCAAGCCAGCTGTCTTGGTATCCTGCTGTGCAAACCAAGCCAGCTATCTTGTTATCCTGCTGTGCGAACCAAGCCAGCTATCTCGGACTGCTCTGCAAACCAAGCCTGCTATCTTGTTATCCTGTACTATCAGCTGAGCCTGCAAGGGTAGTCTGTAATGACTAATGGCCCTATGACACAAAGGAAATGGCAATCAAAAATTGACAGCCACAAAAGTTGGGATAATTAAATCTTGCTTGAGAATAGGATCCAGAACAAATGTCACAAAATGTATTTTGTGTCCCAGAAATAAGAAAAATCATATCTCCATAAGTGTCCTAGAAAGGAGAGGTCACAGAGTTCAAATACACTGTGCGAAACAAAAGTGTGACAAAAGTGGGACACTGTGCGAAACAAAAGTGGGTGTCAGCAGTTGTATGTCCTTGATACACAGCTCTGCTACGCAATGATGAGTCACAGTCATTTGAATTCTGGCATAGAAATCTTGGTCACCTTTGACAGCTCTACATTGGTGCTTCTCAAGGAGCTAGTTCTGTTTGGTTCATGATTTTATAACTCAGGGTTCCACAGTGTGGTACACACTTACGTCATTGTGCATTTATTGTTTTTTCATAAACTACCTATCGGCAGATAATGTGTGCAACCATAAACATGTTATAACAACTTAACTAAAATAAAGAAACAGACAAAGTATATGCGATAAAAACATATGGTCAGCTTTATTTATTTTTACAACATAGTATGGTGGAATAAGAAAGAACGGCGAGTCATCTGACGCCTCACTTGACATAAGCAAGGATGTAATGCACTCACTGAAAAGGGCCACTCTCCCAATTCAAGTGTCAGAGTGATATAACAACTTGCAAGGGCTGATATCCCTCTCTGGCAAGTTGGATGGTATCCAGCCCCCATCCCAATGCACTATTATTAGCCCACTCCAACGAGAGGTGCCGCTGACCCCAGTAGGGTAAAATCAGCCTAACCAGTGCATTGAAGGGGGGTGCACCGCCAATTACTGCAGCAAGGTGGACGCTTTATATAGACTGCCGTTCTTTCCCGCCATTGCAAATAAAGCCGACACAAGACACAAAAGGAAAATCAGGGAGGGAGGGTGGGAGATCAAGTTCAAAAGAGGCAGATTAACTCTACAGACCTACCCACACTCCTACTAACTACACCTCTTAAATCAGCACTCACCAATCCATACACAGTGACAACCTGTCAATCATTAAGCTAACCTTCCTACCTAATTTATTAACTCCACGTATCCCTGCCTAGGTGTTTATATGCCCTCAGATCTATCCGAACTTCGGTTATTTTATATTTATTTCATTTATTTCCCATTCCTTCTTTTATTTTTCATTTTTCCTTTAATACTGATCACCATTATTTATTTATTAATCATCATTATTATTGTCTAGGTCTTCATGTTTTGATTTTAGATTTAATGTATTTTTTATGTATCTTCTGAATATGTGTATTAAATATTGACCAGCGCCCTACATACCTACCTTTTTGTTTATTCAAACAGTCCAACATAACAATTTTTATTAAGGTAAGGAACATTTTTCATTCATCGTTGTAAATATAGTTTATTACACTTCTAAAAATCGTTCACTTTTTCAAGGGAAAATCTGACAGAAAATCGTTGGTTACAAAATCATTACGTGTGTATGCACCACATGATACGGAATGCATTTTATATGCAAGTAGTAAATTAAACCCACGAGTCTGTGGTCTGCCTCCGAACAATCATGGGTTAAGGTTTTAGTGAGATAAAGGGGGGTGGAGTTAAGAGGGTTGCCAGCCTATTGAATGGTCTTGTGGGAGGGGTTTCAGGGCCATTTTGTGGAGTTGTTCAGAATCCATTTTAGTGTGTTCTGGCTTGGAAATCGGTTGGAGCAGGTGCAGTATTTTGCGGCGGGCCCGTCTGCTCATGGAGCAGCTGGGGCCGCACGCAGGGGAGGAAGATCTCCTTCCTCTGATTTGCAGCCGTCGCATTGGCCTGGCTTTTCACCCTTCAGTTTTGTTATGAACTCCAGCGGCTCCAGCTCTGAGGCCTGGCTGGGCTCAGGGGACTCATTAGAGGAGCCGAAGTCACCTGAGTTTCAGGGGTCAGAGGTCATCTGACCCCTCTGTTGGCGGGCAGACTTCTTTGGGAGCTGGCCGCAATACTGGTGGGAGTGCTGCAATCCTGGGCTCTGCTGTGGGTTCCTATGGAGTATTGAGGGAGAGGGTGCGGACATATGCGCAGGTGGTAGTGGGTGCTCCACCTTTTTCTGTGGCACCTTCTTTGGCAGTCCATTGTGCCAACACGGCCATCCTCCAGGGTCTTCGTCCGAGGATAAGGGAGCGCATTTGTGCGGGTCGTTATGTAGATGTTTTTGCTTTGACCTCTAAGGCCCACAAAAGCTTGGTGGCCGCGCGGAAGGAAAGTGTGAAGACTCCTTTAAGTCTTACATGATTTGGTTTAGTCGGTTTTGTGTTTTTATGGCATGTTACTTGCGAACGCGGCCCAACGAGCTCATGAATTTGGTCCGATACTTACACCTGATCCATAGCCTGTATAGATCAGCTAAGGATCAGGGGTGGCAAAATTACGATGAGGAGTTCCGTAATAAATTTTGACTCCAAAGATGTAGAGGTGTGTTTGGATGTGACGCAGCCTCAGCAGGTTGGAGGAGAGGGAATGGTGGCGAAAAAAGGACAGCCAGCTGGGAAAGTGGGGACATCCACTGCAGGTGCAATGACAAAGGGGCGTTGCTTCACGTTCAATATCAGTTGTTGTCCCTTTGGGTCGAAATGTCATTTTCGATACCAATGTTTGCATTGTGGGGGAGCCCACCCGGGGAAAGACTGCAGTCGTGCAACAACTGCGTGGGGTGGGGTCCCCTCGTGAGTTAGCCAGCCTGGGGGCCCTGGTTCTAAGTAGGGCTCCCATGCCAGTAGATGTAGTTGCCATGTTGCATTGGCTTGTTGCAGGAGGGCTTTCTTCATGGTTTTCGTATCCCAATAATTGACGAGGTTCGCACGGGTTTGCTGTGGAATTTACGTTCCGAAATTTGATTTTCCGGCAGCTTTGCGGGAGAAGGTCATGAAGGGGGTCAGTTTAGGGAGAATGATTGGCCCTTTCTCGGAGCCGCCTCTGCCGGATTTGGTGTTGTCTCCGGCAGGGGTGGTACCGAAGAAGATTGAAGGGAAATTTTGACTTATCCAGCATTTGTCTGGGCCGGAGGGTTTTTCGCTTAACGATGCAATCACGGAGGACCTATGTCGAGTGACGTATCGGTCATTTGACAAAGCTTTAAATATGGTTAGGTCCTTTGGGGCTGGGGTGCTCATGGCCAAAAAGGGGGGGGGAAGGCTGCGCTATACCTATATAGCCAAATGTGATGCAGGCCTGGGGGTAAATAGGGATTCACCAACCCTACTAAATAAATAGATATATAAACACAAGAGGATTATACCCCTGGCGCTTCACACGTGGACAGCAATATTCATATAATTAATGTTATATCAATGGTAAGCCACAATGAAGGTAAAAAAAATGGTTTATTAACAAAAAGATGTATATATTTTAAATGGCCAATATCAATAAAAGTAAATCAAACACATACGTATAAACATACACACATTTAACACATAACATATAGTATAACTGACAGTGCAAATCTGTTTCGAGTGTGAGATACACCACTGGGCGTTTTACTCTCCCCTCTGTAGTATGCAAATTGTCTGCAATGGAAAGTGTCCACAATAAGTATTGTCCACAGAAGTCTGTAGTAGTCAATTCCTTAACCAGGATAAATATATGCCAAATTTGCAGCTACTGACGATTGTCCAAGGAGTAAAACCCCTTATAACTATAAGAATGGGGATAAGTCTCACCGTTGTCGCGCTGAGCTGAAATCGTGTGCAGACTCAGAGGTACAGAAATGGTTTGCCAGCATACACTTACCTCGCTGTCATCAACATGTTTCACCCAGTAACTGGGCTTCATCAGGATGGCGAGTCTCTGCAACCTCAGCACTTTAAATACCCTGGTGGCTCTTCATTCCACGTGTTGGAATAACCGCTTCCGCCCGGCTTCAGCGCTGCTCCGTTACTTCCGGCACTGCCTACTTCTGCCCGGTGGCTAACATCACTTCCGCCAGTCTCTCTCCATGTTTATATGGATTACTAAAGCGTGGCTTCAGTGCTACTCCATCCTGTATTGTGTTCAATATCCGCTCTCTTTCTGACGTCACTTCCGCCAGTCTCTGCCCCGCTAGCTATCATGGAATTCCTTCGGGCTTCTTTAAAATATAGTAATCAGGTGCCAGGAATCATCATATAAGGACATCCCATATAGACTGGGCTGGAGGAATCTCTGGCCCTGATTCAGAGCCGGACGCTCTGACAGAGTGCTCGCTCTGAATCAGGGCCGCCCCTCCTAGTTTTTGGAGCGGCCTCCTGGCTGCTCGCATAGCTGTGGGTGACCACCCACAGCTATAGCGAGTGGCCAAAATGATGGTCATGATGGTCAAGACCATCGTTACCATCGGGCTTGCGATGAGACTCTTGCAGTAGGGTCTCGCTGCCGCAAGCCCTGGAGTGCTTTTGGCTCTATCATAGCCAAAAGCACTCCCACTGACATCACTAGTAAGCTGGCTCTCAATGTGGATGCATTTATGTATGTGCCTTTATCAGGAGGCCTTACATTTGACAAAATTTATAAGTGCCTTTATCATGAGGCCTTATAATTGGCACTAGTGTGAAATCACACTAGTGATGTCAGTGGGGCCGGCCCCAGACGGTAGGCATTCCCATGGGAACGCCTCCGTCTGGGCAGCCACGCCCCCGGCACGCCCACCAAAGGGGGCGTGCTGTCACTCAACATCAACAGCACGCCCCCTTTGGTGCGAGACCCATAACAACGGCTTGGCCGTCGTTATTCAGGTCTCGCGCATGCGCACCACGGAGCCGCCTCCGTCGTGCGCATGCGCACTTGGGCAACATCGACCCGCTTGCGAGCGCTCAGTGCTCACGAGCGGGTCTGAATCAGGCCCTCTGTCCACCACAATGTCCCTCATGAACTTTAAAAATTATATTACAGTGCTTACAAAACAAACCACAACAAATAAACCAATGACAATAAAAATATAATAAATATGATAAAATTAATAAATATAACAAATATATGCACTTGACCCCATACATGCATATATACATACATATATATATATATATATATATATATATAGTCTAGGAGAATCCGGCACTCAGGTATATAAATAACGTGGTCAGGTGCCTTTCCCAGAAAAATATATCCAGAACAAAGTGGATGGCACTCTGACATAAATACATCCACATAAAGAGGCTGGTAACACAGCCCTTGTGGTCGACGTTTCGGAGTTTTACTATTTTATCAAGACATACAAATAACAAAACAAACACATATCTTATATCACTTCACCCGGTGCTCGGCGTCTTCCCCATCTCCGCCCACGTCAGAGACCGGATGACGTCACTGTGTACGCATGGTGCCGACGTCCCGACCATCTCACAGGGGCGTGGTTAGGACAATGTGTACCATCACCATGACAACAGGGTAACCGGACTATGGCCCTCATTCAGAGGCGGTCAGAGGATGCAAGCGGTCACTCAGAAACTGGGCGGCCATTTGCATCCTGACCGCCCGCCTCTGTTTCGGTCGTTAGGCTGTGGGTTTACAGCCACAGCTCTAACAACTGCTAGGGTGATGGTCGCGATGGTCAAAGACCATCGCTGCCATCGCATCTTACGACGAGACCCTAGGGTAGGGTCTTACTTGTCGTAAGCCCCGGAGAGCTTCTGGCTATGTCAGAGCCGGAAGCTCTCCACTGACATCACTAGTGATGTCAGTGGGGCCTCCCCCAAATGGCAGGCGTTCCCATGGGAACGCCTCCGTTTGGGCTGCCACCCCCCCGGCCCGCCTTCCAAAGGGGGCGAGCTGTCAATCAACATCGACAGCTCGCCCCCTTTGGAAAGAGACCTGCTACAACCGGTGCTGTCGGTTTCACGCATGCGCACGAAGGAGCCGGCTCCCTCGTGCGCATGCGCACTGGACAAACATCAAGGCGGCCATACAGTCGTAGACCGTTCGGCCGCCTCTGAATGAAGCCCTATGTGTCAGGAGATTCATCAATACAACCTAAAAGGATAACAATGCAAAATAATGTGCAGGCATGCTGGTATACTGAACTTCATAATAAAGCCCACTACTGATCTATTCAGGACTAAAAGACACTGACCAATTTTATATGAAAATTACAATCTCGGGAAATCTATGTATTACGTATTAATTGCATTAAAACCAGACAGTCAAAAAAATGAATATAGTCTTCCCTAAGAAATAAAGTATCCAAACTACACACTGATCAAGCTAACAATTAACTGATGAGCAAACAATTAACCCAAACTAAGCAGTCACCAGAATTATAGGAAACATGTATAGGACTTCATCTCATTCAGTCCATATGGATGCACAGTGTTCAATATGTGCATCCATTTTGTTTCAAGCTGCAATAGTTTTCGGCCCCTGTCTCCTCCTCTTAGATTGGGGGGGACCCAATCTATCATCTTACATCTAATTGTAGAGAATCCATGTTTAAAGTCCCTAAAATGCCGGGCCACTGGTAATTCTGAAGTTTTACTATCGATGGCTGCCCTGATGCTTGATCGATGCAGGACCATTCTTTCCTTAAACTGCCTAGTAGTGTTTCCAATACAAAATAAGCCGCAAGGGCATCTGATATAGTAGATTACAAAACGGCTTGTGCAGGTTAAAGCGTGTTTTATATGAAATTTTTTCCCAGTATGAGGGTGTACAAACGTATCCCCCTTCTCCAGGCTGCTGCAAGTAATGCAGCCTGTACATCTAAAATACCCGGTTTACGAGATTGAAAATGTTCTGGTTTAGGTTCGCAGTGCGTCAAGACATCATTATGTACTACGATATTTTTAATGTTCTTGCCCCGTCTAAATGATGGTAATAAAGATGTATTGCGTAATGCTGGCAATTTTTCATCACCAGATACAATGGGCCACAATTCTCTAACTTTTTTCGTTATCACCGGACTGATGTAGGAATAATCTTGGGTCCAAATCACATGATGATCCATTTTCTTTACCTGCTGCTGCTTCAATACAGAATCTCTGGATAATTTAAGTACTTTTTCTTTTGCCAACTTCAAAGTTTTATGCTTATATCCACGTGTCAAGAATTTTTTGGACATCTCATCAATCTGTGTAATGGTATCTTGCCTATTACTGCAGATCCGATAAATTCTAAGGAACTGGGAATAGGGAAGGCCTCGTTTAAGGGCTGGCGGATGATCACTACCAGCCTGCAGAAAGGTATTCCTGTCGGTGCTTTAAAAATATATTGATGTTGTGAATCCCTTCTCATCAATGCTAACAGCCACATCCAAATAATGTACTGAACGGAAACTGTAATCGTATGTAAATTTTATAGCAGGATCACATTGGTTCACAGTCAACATAATTTCTTTAAAGCTTTCCTCGCCACCCGCCCAGACCAAAAATATATCGTCTATATAACAACAATAAGTGATGATATTCTTTGCTATATCTGGATCTGTAATAAAAACAAATCTTTTTCAATTTGAAACATAAAACAGTTGGCAAAACTCGGGGCTACGCAAGAACCCATTGCGCAGCCCGAACTTTGGATGTAAACTTTGTTGTCAAAAAGAAAATAGTTGCAAGATAATGTAAGTTCTAGCAGCTGTAGGAAAAAATGTAAGTCAGGTCCTTGATGTATCGAATTATTCGACAATAGCCTTCTTACAGCATCAAAACCCCTATCGTGGGGGATGCTGGTATACAGACTTATTACATCGATGGTACAAAGTAGATGTTTATCTTTGACAGGAGTTAAATTCTGTAGTTTCAGAATAAATGACGTAGTGTCCTTCAAAAAAGTAAATTGTCCTTGTATCACTGGCTGTAAAAAATGATGCAAATATTGCGAAACTGCGTCATATAAAGAATCATGGGCCGATATTATGGGCCTTTCAGGTGGGGTGACTGCATTTTTGTGCAGTTTTGGGTTGGTATATAGTAGAGGGACTTTAGGCCATTCCTGCGTCAGTGCATCTCTAATTGATTTTGAAATTATCGTTTGCTCTAATTCCTGATTCAGAATAGTATCCAGTTCTCTCTTGAAGATATCTGTCGAATCTTGAAGAAGTTGTTCATATACTTTAGAGTCGCTTAATTGGGTATAAATCTCCTTTTTATAAGCAGCAATGTCCTGGATGACAATTCCGCCGCCTTTGTCGGCGGGACGGATGACCACATTTTTATAAGTACCTAGATCTTTTAAGGCTTTTTTTTCATTTGCTGTAAGATTTGGTATGGGCATGCTTAAAGCTATGCAATTGTCATCCAAGATTTTATCTGTTCTGCTGGTAAAGTATTTAATAGCTGCATTTTTAGATACGGGTTCAAGACATTTCTGGATTACAAATTGCTTCTCCAAAATGTTCTTTCAATCTCAGACGGCGATAACGTTTGTATAAATCAATCTTACTCTGAAAAAGACTAGGCTTCACAGAAGGTACAAACGAAAGTCCTTTATTTAGAACACTAATTTCATCAGGCGTCAGATTTTTGGAGGATAGATTAAATACTAAATACTCCATTTGTAAACCCTTATAGATTACCCGGGTCCGGCGCCGCTCCCCCCCTCACAGCAGCTGAGCACTCAGCGTGTGCTGAGCTGCAGTTGGAGACTGCTCGTGGCTGTTGAGCAACAGCCACAGCAGTCTCCTATGCCTGTGCGGGGGAGCGATCACACTGATCCCACCCCCCCTGGCTTTTCGCCAGGATGAGGGGGCTCAGAGCGCCCCCCTCCCCAGCGCGGAGCGCCGTTTCGCGGCGCTGCAAATATTTTTTTTTCTCAGCAAGGGGGCGTGGCCACGCCTTCTGTGATTAGGCCATGCCCCCTATTACCGGGGCCCGCCACGGCTCTTGGCGGGCCTGCTCATAGCTTGATCAGTGTGTAGTTTGGATACTTTATTTCTTAGGGAAGACTATATTAATTTTTTGACTGTCTGGATTTAATGCAATTAATACGTAATACATAGATTTCCAGACAATGTAATTTTCATATAAAATTGGTCAGTGTCTTTTAGTCCTGAATAGATCTGTAGTGGGCTTTATTATGATGTACAGTATACCAGCATGCCTGCACATTATTTTGCATTGTTATCCTTTTAGGTTGTGTTGATGTGTCTCCTGACACATAGTCCGGTTACCCTGTTGTCATGGTGATGGTACACATTGTCCTAACCATGCCCCTGTGAGATGGTCGGGAAGTCTGCGCTATGAGCACACAGTGACGTCATCTAGTCTCCGACGTGGGGGGAGGTGGGGAAGATGCTGAGCACCGGGTGAAGTGATATAAGGTATGTGTTTGTTGTGTTATTTGTATGTCTTGATAAAGGAGTAAAACTCCGAAACGTCGACCACAAGGGCTGTGTTGCCAGCGTCTTTATTTGGATGTATTTATGTCAGAGTGCCATCCACTTTGTTCTATATATATATATATATATATATATATATAATTATATATATATATATATATATATATACACACACATATAATGCACATATACATATACACAATACTAAAAAGTGAGGAAGAATAAAATGGCCCATAGGAACTATTTAGGTTTTTAAAAAATGTAAAAGTTCGAAATCAATATTGAGGCCCTTTGGTTTCAGAGTTCCAAATTCAAAAGTAATTCTAGTTTCTTACTTAAGGAGGTTGTCATTAAGATTTCCTCCCCTCCATGGAATCTTTAGTTGTTTAAGACCCACAAAACTTACTTGCGACGGATCACTATTATGATATTCATTAAAGTGCTTAGGGACGCTGTGATTTTCTTTCTTGTTTTTAATGTTGTTAAGATTCTCATTGATACGTATAGATAAATTCCGTATGGTTTTGCCTATATACTGATAACCGCACGGATAGGAAACAGGATAGAGTATTCCTTTAGAATGACAGGTAAGTTTCTCTCTAATTTTAAAGTCCTTGCCTGTTGTGTATGAGGTCATTTGTTGTATAGGTTTCGTGGTGTGTATTTTAGTTTTTTTACATGCTTTACACGATCCACAATAGTAAAATCCTGGAACATTATCTTCAAGCCATGTGCCTCGTTTTTCTTTCCCTGCTTTAGTAAGAAGGCTCTTAACCAATTTCGTTTTTATAGTTGGTGCTCTTTTATATATGATTCTTGGAGTCTTTGGTAACAAAGTTCTCAATTCATCATCTGCCAACAGAATATGTCAGTGTCTCTTAAAATATTTCTCTATCAGAACATTTTGTCCAGAAAACTCTGTCATAAAAATAACTTCATCATCAAGTGCATGGGGATTCTTCACTTTATATTGCAAAAGTGAACCTCTCTTGAGATGTTGAACATATAATCAGTCTTTTTCTAATTTCGATCGGTTGTAGTCCTTCTCCACAAATTGGTTCAAGAGATTTCTAGATTGTTCCTCCCAATCATCCATTTTCGAGCAATTCCTCCGAATACGTTTCAGTTGACCCTTTGGGATATTAGAAATCCATTGACAGTGATGGTTACTCCCAGCATGAAGATAACTATTGCAGTCTACTTTTTTGGTATATGTTTTTGTTTCTATTTTTTTGTCCTCAATAAAAATAGTAAGATCCAAAAAATTTATACTATTTTGACTTATTTCACTCGTAAACTCATGGCCAAGATGGATGTTGAATCTGCCTTTCGGCTGTTGCCTTTGCATCCAGATTGTTTTCGGTTCATGGGTTTTCGGCTGCAGGATGGATTCTATGTGGATAGATGCCTTCCGATGGGATGTTCAACTTCGTGCGCTTAATTCGAAAAATTTAGCATGCTCTTGCACTGGTGTATCATGAGTCGGATGGGGGAGCTGGGAGTGGCTCACAATTTGGATGATTTCCTTTTGGCGGGTCCCTCTGGGTCCTCCCTTTGTTCTCATTGTTTTCAGAGTTTGGCGCACCCGTCGCCTGTGATAAGACCGAAGGTCCTTTTACAGTTATGTCCAATTTGGGCATCGAGATTGATACCTTAAAAGGGGTGTGCCGTCTACCACAAGAGAAGGTTAACAAACTTCACGAGGCGCTGGCTTGGCCTTTGGCGTATGGTAAAGTTACTTTACACCAAGCTCAGTCACTATTGGGTCTTTTGAATTTTGCGTGTTGGGTGATACCTATTTGGAGGGTGTTTAGTCTGAAATTGGAGCAGGCTACGTCGCGGGTTCGAAAACCGCATAATTTTATTTGACTTTCAGCGGAGCTTATGAGGGACCTCAGAGTTTGGGTGGAATTTGTATCTGCATTCAATGGGGTACACATTTGGATGTCGCCAGGGGAATCCAATTGCATGGTCCAGTTGTTTATGGATGCAGTGTGTTCCTAGGGTTTTCGGGCTTACTTGGATGGCAAATGGTGCGCGGCCCCTTGGCCTGATGAGTGGATGACCAGGGGCTTGATGAGGGATCTTCTCCTTCTAGAGCTCTTCCCTATCATAGTTTCCCTAGAACTCTGGGGGTCCCTTTTTGAGTAACCACAGCATTATTTTTTGGTGTGATAACCTCGGCGTTGTTTATGCCGTGAATGGGCTGAATGGGCAGCGGGCCACTTCTTTGCCGGCTTTACGTTTGCTTGCCCAATTTGTTTTGTGTTGCCTACAATTGAATATCCTGTTTCGGGTGCAGCACATCCCAAGGGTGCAAAACAAGATTGCAGACACGTTGTCGCGGTTTGATTTGGAGTGTTTACATAAATTGGCCCCGCGGGCTTCGTAGGTCTGTGAGTCATGTCCATCTTATGTCTGGCAGGTTATCAAGCAGGCATGGAGGGGTTAGCTCATCAGTCTCTGGCTCCTGGGACCTTGCAAACTTATCAGTCTTCCTGGTTGGAATGGCGGCAATTCACGGCTTGCACAGAAAACCAAGGTAAAACTAATTGGAAGCTTATTCTCACTTTTGTGTGGCGTTTGTATGAAACAGGCCGGTCCAGAGCCATGGCGGCAAAGGTTTTAGCGGGTTTGTTCCATTTTTTTCGGGGTTAAGGGTCTGGGGGATCTTTCAAAGACTTTTTTAGTCAAAAAGGCTTTGAAGGGTTGGGCCAGGATAGCCCCTGTTCCCCCTGATATGCGTCACCCTATTGATTTGAGTTTACTGGCGCGGCTATTGCAAGTCTCGGTAACCATTTGTGTTTCCGAGGTTGAGGCTCGGTTATTTAGTTTGGCGTTTGTCATGGCCTTTCATGGGGCATTTCGGGTTTCAGAATTGGTGGCACCTTCTAAGCGAGGTCTGCCTTCTCTTTTGTTTTCCAATGTTTTTGTGGATGATTTGGCCGTGCTGTGTTGCATTCGGCGATCTAAGACGGATCAGTTTGGAAGGGGTCACTGGGTTTCCATGCGGGCATGAACAGATGCAGAGGTTTGTCCGGTGGTGTGGGCCAGACTTCATCAAGATCATTGTCCTTCCACAAAGAGGGCGTGGTTACAGCATGCTAATGATTGCCCAGTGACCCATTTCCAATTTGCTTGGGTTTTAAAGCGGTGCGTGGCGGCGCTTGGGTTGTCCCCAAGTGATTTTGATACCCATTCATTTAGAATCGGGGAGGCTACGTTGGCTGCTGCGTCTGGTTTTTCAGTCGATCATATTAAATCCCTGGGCCACTGGAAGTCTTCGGCATATAAATCGTACATCAGACTTCGGTAGAATTTTTAGTTGATCCTAACTTGAGGACTAGCTACTTGCCATTGGGAGTCTTGAGGAATTTTGTTTAATTACTAGTTTTAACTTCGGTTGCATGCCAGCTGGTGGAGTGTTTGTGTTTTGCTTTCTGTTTTCAAACTTCTTCCTTCTTTGCTAACTTTGTCTCATGATTTGTTTATTTAAATTTACAGGTGCTTAGGTTGATGTTTGTCTTGTCTGGTTGTGGGGCATTCCTTTGTGTTTTGGGCCGGCCTGTCCAATTTTGTGCAGCGTTTGGATTTGTTCGCTGTGTTGGATTGGGTTAGGTGGTTAGAAGTATGGGGGCATGCATTGGGCTTCGTTATTGGAATTTTTGGGTTTCCCTTGGTTCTTTTCATTCAATTGGGGGGGGCAATGATTTATTGTCCCGTACATCTTTGGATCTGAGGTTGGCCATTTCGGCTGATCTGGAGGCTTTTTGTAGGGTTGTGTGGTCCGAGATAATTCCTCAGTGAGTTTGGAGGAATTGTGTTTACCCCGGAGCTCTGGATGTAGTGAGGAGGAGGATCAATGTGGTCGTCGGACGGACTGTTTGGAGTCTTAGAGGATTGGTCATTCCACATCTTTTTATCAGGTTTTGGAATGTCCATCTGTTCAGGTCGGATAGTGTGCATTTGAATGCTGAGGGTTCTTTTATTTTTATTGAAGACTTAGCTAATGGTATTCAAGGGTTGGAAGAGTAGGCTATGGTGGCGGTGCTGTTTTTGAGGAAATGCTGTTTGCGGGAAAGAACGGTTGCAGTCATTATCTGTCTTTTGCAGCTTGAGTTGCTCTCCTTCCAATACATGGCTTAGGCTGATTATACCCTACTGGGGTGTCGAAACTGGATGATTGGCTAAGACAGAATCTGTTAAATCAATATCTGCATGACGCCATTTTGCGAATGGCGATACAATGCCATTTTGCGAATGGTAGCTCAGTGCCATTTTGCGAATCCCAAACAGTTCTATTGTGTACAGCCCGGCAGTCTGCCAGCCCATCAGTCATTCTTTCTTTGCAAATGGTGACGGAGGTTTCCTGGATTGATGCCGGGAACTTGGATAGGTGCGCTATCGTATGTATCAGCTGTAACCTTGTCTTTGCGCTTATTTTGCTAGATTGAAGCGTGTAATTTTCTTTTTGATGCAATAAGAATTTTTGTGCTTTGGAACCACAATTACTGTCTGGACAGCGATCATTTCAGATTTAAGCAATTGGGTAACAATTAGTAGGATTCAATAGGGGTCAGCAGCAACCACCTAACCAGGTGGGCCTTATGTTGTGTCATTGGGGTGGGAGGTGGATACCTTGAGGATGGTAATGGGCTGGCTTCTCGCCTCCAATTTGGAAGATCTGAATGAGTGTGCAGATAGTGATATTGCTTAGTGGGGCTGTTCTTTCTGCGCCACCATACTATGTCTATTCTTTCCTTCTTCTACCTTTACTTAGTTAAAACCTAAATAGTAGGTTAAATAGTTAAATCATTTATAATTCAATAAAGCTGACCATTATTTCCCCTTAAGTTAGTCTCCATGTCTTTATTTCATTAGGGTTAAAGTGTTAAGATGTTTTACTCATGTTGGTAGGAGGGAGCTCATATCAGATGATGGGGAGTTTAATATGTCTCGTTGCTGTCATGTATGGTATATAACCATGTCCTAGCGCAGTGCAAACTCAGAAAACATCTATACTGTACTAACTCTGTGCCCTTGTTGGTAACTTGCAGCTCTAAGTTTCCATAAAATGTACTCACTGTTTGTCAGCACAACTTCCTGGTGACCGTACGCCACAATGCCTTTCCTTCCTTTCACCTATAAAGAGAACTTACTCATAAGCAACCAGTTGTTTCCAAAGCATCAGTACAGCTAATACTTCCTATACGGGATATGTAATATAGCTGCAGCGCTCACCAGACGCCAGCAGCTTCTGTTCTAAGAATGCCCGGGCAATTCGATGGCACGGATGCAGGTTTGGTAACCTGACCCCTCGTGTTGTCTTCTCATCAACACCATATACTATATATGAGATGTTTGAAAGTAAATACTGTAAGCTCAAATCCAGCTGCTCAACATAAGTTCCTATGTGTTAGATCTATGGGCTCAGGGCCTGATTCAGAGCCACTCACAAAAAGTGAGCGCTCGCCCCTAATCAGGCCCTATCTTGTAGATAGCAGCGCCGATAATGACAGGGGTGCACAGCGCCCCTGTCATTTACCGCCAGACCCCCGATCATACATCGGGGAGAAGCGGAATCAGCGCACATAACGTGCGCTGATACCGCTTCTGGGCTTCATACATCTACCCCATTATCCCTTAAATTATATTTGGTGTCTTGAATATAGAGAAGTTTCAGACAGTACCTTCAGAGGATAGCTTCTTTCTATACTTGTGCTTTTCAAGTGAAAACTGTGGACCTAACTGTCTCACTTACTTCATCTATTCATTTTTCTTAGATTACAATCAGGTGAGCTTGTATGCCTTACACTAAGACAGTCCTATGTGGTTATCACCATAGTCAGTTCTATTAATTAGATCCTAATTGGGACATTTTTTATATGTATTTGAATAATTCGTCCTTTTAGCAGATGTTTTATTGTCATACGATTATATATATTGTATAAAGATTGACCATTTTCATGCTATTTTTGGTGTCTTGAATCCTTTATTTCTGCCATATCTGGTTGCTGTTTATTAATTATTAGCGTTTCACCAATAGTGTTTCTTTTTCTTATGTCATGGGTGTGTCTGGAAACATTGCTGTGTTCTAAATCCCTAATATACTGTTTCAGAGGCCAGCAGCAGTCTCCTCTGCCTGTGGGGGGAAGGGTCATCCTGATCGCTCCCCACCACCTGGATTTGTGCTGGGCTGACGGGCTCACAGCACCCCCCTCCCCAGTGCCTAGCACCGCTGCAACTATGTTGATTTTTGTTGAGGACATGGCCACGCCTCTCACTATTAAGCCACGCCCCTTTGCCTGGGCCCGGCTCTTGGCAGCCCTGTTGACACCAAAGACATCTGCTCTGTATGGGACAATGCATGACTGTATGCAGGAGAGCCAAGAGGGGTGGGGGGGTGCGGGTACTAATTACCCAGGCTCACGCTTGTTGGAGGTGCCCGTCAGCAGCCCAGCACATGCTGCTGTGTGCTGGGCTGCAGTGGGAGACCCTTAGCACTGCTCACTGCTGCCACTGTGCAGCAGCAGCAGTCTCCTCTCCTCTGTCTATGGGGGGAGCGATCACACTGATTGCACCCCTGCCATGATTTCCAGTGGGCTGAGGGGCTCATAGCAACACCCTCTCCCAGCATGCAGCACCACAAAGTAAATAAGGGTTTTTGGAAAATGTTTTCCAAAGTGGCATGACCACGCCTCCCGTGATTAGGCCACGCCTCCCGTGATTAGGTCGCTAGAAATGGGGCCCGGGGCGGCTCTCTACGTCCCTGACTGTAGGTCATCCCTTGTGTTTCCTATATTCCTCTGGTCCTGTCACACTTACAATGTAATAGAAGGATTTAGTGGCGGGTTTTGTGGCGGTGCATTCCTCCGCTTCCTTTCCTCTCACTATGTATTCCACCTCAATGCTGTGGTTTTGGAAACAGCTCAGTTGTCCAGGTGGAGCCTTTATTTGCAAGAAGCTATTAGACTGAGAGTAAAACCGATATACAAAGAGTTCAGCATGTGGATAATCGACACCGTAGTAGTCATTGATGTAACACTGGTCATTATCCTGGTAACTAACCTGCAGAAGACAAAGAGAAAACAAATAAACACATGAAAGCTATAAACTTTCTATCGTCAGATGATAGATGTGACCCATAAACTTAAACTAAACTTAACTAAAATAAACACAGGAGACCAAGTTATGCCGTTTAAATTAATTGGTCAGCTTTATTTGGTTACAAGGTAGACATGGTGGCAGGAGAAAGAACGGCAACTAACCAGCGTCCACTTTTCTTAGGCCGGAAGTAGATCACAACTTGTGAGGGCCAACTATCCCAGACAAGGGTAGGGTGATCTTAAAACTTGCAAGGGCCAACTATCCCTTTCAGAGCAAGTGATGCGGCCCCAACACCCATGCCAATGCACCATTCATCCTGCTCGGTCGAGAGGTGCCACTGACCCCAATAGGGTGAAATCAGCCTATCAGTGCATTGAAGGGGTGCGCACCGCTATTACTGCTGCAAGATGGACACTTCAATATTGCCGGTCTTTCCCTGCTAATGAAATAAAGCCGACACAAGACACAAGAGGGTAGGGAGGGTGGGAGATCAATTCAAAGAGGCAGATTTTCCACAGTAGATTCACTACACCCTCTCACTCACCCCGCCCCTAACCTAACGTCCTATCACATCTGCCTACTACTGTCAACAAACATTTTTAACTTTATTAACCCCTCTATCCCTGACTAGAAGTTTATGTGCCGTCGGCTCTATTCCTAACCTCTGTTATATATCTAACTTACAGTGCATCCGGAAAGTATTCACAGCGCTTCACTTTTTCCACAATTTTGTTATGTTACAGCCTTATTCCAAAATGGAATAAATTAATTTTTATCCTCAAAATTCTACACACAATACCTCATAATGACAATGTGTAAAAAGTTTTTTTTTATATTTTTGCAATGTTAACTAAAAAAAACAACTAAAAAAATCACACGTACATAAGTATTCACAACCTTTGCTTAATACTTTGTTGATGCACCTTTGGCAGCAATTACAGCCTCAAGTCTCTTTGAATATGATGCCACAAGCTTGGCATACCTATCTTTGGGCAGTTTCGCCCATTCCTCTTTGCAGCACCTCTCAGGCTCCATCAGGTTGGATGGGAAGCGTCGGTGCATAGCCATTTTCAGATCTCTCCAGAGATGTTCAATCGGATTCAAGTCTGGGCTCTGGCTGTGCCACTCAAGGACATTCACAAAGTTGTCCTGAAGCCACTCCTTTCATATCTTGGCTCTGTGCTTAGCAGGGGCGTATCTATAATGGGTGCTGGGTGTGCGGGGAACATGGGCCCCTGGGTCCAGGGGGGTCCCGCACCGCACACCCTGCACCCATATTATTACTTACCTCTCCAGAGTCCCACGTCGGCGCGGGGGTCCTGCGCTGTAAAACAACTGGAAAATGGTCGCCACGGCCATTTTCCCATCATTTGCGCATACGCAGTACAGGGAAAATGCCCGTTGCAGCCATTTTCCCGGTGACCAGTGCATCCTCTATAGACTCTGGGCGCACTCTAGTACCCAGAGTCTGTAACTCCGGCGCTGGCCGCGCACAGCTCCCTCTATCCTGACAAGTCTCCCTGTTCCTGCTGCTGTAAAACATCCCCACAGCATGATGCTGCCACCACCATGTTTCACTGTAGGGATGGTATTGGCCTGGTGATGAGTGGTGCCTGGTTTCCTCCAAGCATAACGCCTGGCATTCACCCCAAATAGTTCAATCTTTGTCTCATGAGACCAGAGAATTTTGTTTCTCATGGTCTGAGAGTCCTTCAGGTGCATTTTGGCAAACTCCAGGCGGGCTGCCATGTGCATTTTACTCTGGAGTGGCTTCCGTCTGGCCATTCTACCATACAGGTCTGATTGGTGGATTGCTGCAAAGATAGTTGTCCTTCTGGAAGGTTCTCCACTCTCCACAGAGGAATCTTGGTCACCTCCCTGACTAGGGCCCTTCTCCCACAATCACTCAGTTTGGACGGCCGGCCAACTCTAGGAAGAGTCCTGGTGGTTCCGAACTTATTCCATTTACAGATGATGGAGGCAACTGTGCTCATTGGGACCTTCAAAGCAGCAGATATTTTTCTGTACCCTTCCCCAGATTTGTGCCTCGAGACAATCCTGTCTCGGAGGTCTACAGACAATTCCTTGGACTTCATGCTTGGTTTGTGCTCTGACATGCACTGTCAAGTGTGGGACCTTATATAGACAGGTGTATGCCTTTCATGTCCAATCAACTGATTTTACCACAGGTGGACTCCAATTAAGCTGTAGGAACATCTCAAGGATGATCAGTGGAAATTTTTAGCTTCATGGCAAAGGCTGTGAATTATTTTGTACATGTGATTTCTTAGTTGTTTTTTTAATTAAATTTGCAAAAATCTCAAAAAAAGCTTTTTACACGTTGTCATTATGGGGTATTGTGTGTAGAAATTATGTAATAGCCTCCACATATATCTGCCCCCCACTAAACAATGCAACAATAAAATGAAAAAGTGCAGCGCTTAGCCAGAATTAGTTAGATGACTCATTTAAAACATTTATTTGTAACTTCATGTATAAACAATGCACATCTAAAAGACCAATATTATGTTCCCACAAAATACAATCAATAAAATTAAAGAATAATTCTCAGCATAGGTGCATAGAATCAACAATATATGAGTATATAGCTCTAAAACGTTCATCAGGTAATCCACCTATTCGTGTAGGTATTGCTCAGAGTCCCGCAGGTTTTAATCAGATTCTGTTATCAGAAACTCATATGTTGCATATGGAGACACAGTAACGTTTGTGGATTGCAACACTAAGATCCAAAGTGGCAATTGGTCATGAGGTAGATAAAAGGGCATACTTCAATTTAGAAAGGATAGTCCAGTGTCCTTTTTAGTTGTTCATTAATAACACTCCAATGATGGTCATGACCAATATTTCTGCAAGGAAATTACACTGACCACTGGTGCTCCGTGAAAAGCCGGAATGTATCTACTGTATGTTATTATATAACCGGTAACTGGAAACGCTAGTAATAGCAATGTCCCATCAGTAGCACTTACATCACTCTAGGCACTCTCAATGTCCACGCCGGTTTTGTCCCTATATTATCCCCTGCGGCAGTGTTGGACTGCTGGTGAGATCTGGGTGTAGCAGCCGCCAATGGCAGGTATCCGAGGTTGAGCGGAGACCCATAGATTAGCAGCGGCAATCAGGCAGATTAGCTAGCAGGTGTATTCCTAATGTTGATATAGTAATAGGACTTGGCAACGATGTCCTGAGTATCTTTGACGCGTTTCTTCGGGTGTAAAACCTCCCGGCTTCATCAGATGATGCCTTCTGATGAAACTGGGAGGTATCACACCTGGAGAAACTCAATGTACCCTATTTTCCTGTCGATTTGCGGTTAGTTTTTGATCTTTTTAAAACCAACATTAGTAAATCTGTAGATCCTATTCTAGTCTATCCCAGCATCCCAGAAGCCCCCTACCCATTGACAAGATGGAGCGGAGGCCACCGGGAGCTGCGGAGACCACAACACCCCCGGGCAGGTAAGTGTCTCTTTTTTTTTTTTTTTTACACGCCGCAGGTTTTCTAGCTCTGAAAACTCTGCAACCACTTTTTTTTTATTGGATATCGCGGGTATTGGAGGAGCGCACAAACCTGCAGTAATCCAAAATTGGGCACAAGATTTTTACCTCTCTAAATATCGTGCCCAAGTGAATATGCCCATTAGTGTATTTTGACTGCATGCTGACTGCCCGCCTATTGCCCAAGACCCCATGTCCATTGCAGCTATGGTCTCAAACATTCATGCGTGTGCATTAAAAAAATGCAACTTGAGCCAAAACATATCTGAATAAGACCCAATGTTTACAGTATATAAAAGTACCAGCATTGGACTGTTGACCTTCGCTACAACACAGCTGTGTATTGGATGCAACTGAAACCACAGACCCATTTTTTATTGCATTCAAGTGTAGCAAAAATAAACAATTCTGGTGGTGATATAAAATATTTGAACAATAAACCTAGGCGAAAGCCAATGAAAGCATTGCATTTAGTAAGAGTTGGAGAAGGCATGTGCAAACTAGTAAAGTGATCTTGTACTGTAGGTAAAAATATACTTTAACTTTTATGGTGCATACACACGGTACGATCAGTCAGCGATAACGATATCACTGACTGATCGACCTGCACCCTCCCAGTGTCCTGGATGATCGATATCGAACATAAAGCACACCACCAACCCACCAACGACGGCCAACGATCGCGGGTCCCTATAGTAACCTTGTCAATATCGACCAGGTTGGCCTACATGCACGGGTGATGAATTATATTTTTATCGTCCATATGTGCCCGCGCATCGTAGGTCATTGGAGGGTTGGAAGGGACCCAAAAATGCACAATATGAACGATAATGATATGATTAATATCATTCATATCGTGCATTTTTATCATACCGTGTGTACACGCCATAAGTAAGGCTTATTATACATACATGCTGGGCACTAGGACCCAGAGTCTGCTGGGAGGTCCATCCTCCAACCTCATGTGCTTCTGCCAATGTGACTGCAGCCATATTAGTACTGTGTAGAATGACAAGGTGGGAAACAGAAGTCTCCTGCTTAGCTCCATGTGAGAGACCCTAGTCTATACCTGCATAAAGCTGATCCTGCACCACTACCTGCAAGCACCTAACACTCACTGGCTGGGGAGCTGTATACAGTAAAAACCTGTTCTGCTCGAGCTTCGCTCCATTACCAGCAGGGCCGGCTCCAGGGTTAGCTGCGCACTGTGCCAGACGCGGTAATAGCGACCGGTAATGGGGGCGTGGCCTAATTATCATAGGCCACACCTACAAAATGACATTATTTGGGGGCGTGCCCGCATGGCACGCTTCCCATGTAATGTCAGGATGGGGGTAAGCCCAGTACTCCATCACTAGCTGGGCTTCCCCCAGCCCTCTCCCGACACTGAATGGATGCCGCTACACAGCTGCAGCGGTGGGGGTGCCCTACCTCTCGATTTGACCACCCGTGGGACACTTCAAATCGGGATGTTGGGGAGGTGTGCGCCCTCTATGGGTGGCGCTCCTGTTCAACCGCACTGGTCGAACCCCCAAGATACGGCCCTGATTACCGGTGTACATGTAACAGTGAGTACAGCTGTAACTGCTATCTTTCAATAAACCATCACCACTGGTTAAGTAATTAGGCTGTTCATAGTGTGAGTCATCCGCTGGTGTGTGCCTATATAACTCTGCAATATCAACACCTGCACACATCAATTCCAACAGTAATGCTACATAAAGATACCAGAGACATTAGACTGTTTAAACAGCAGAAATTCCATTGGTTGATAAAAGTTATCTTAGGTATGGATAGTATACGTACACGGATAGTAATATTCGGTTTAAAGTAGGATGAGGTTTCTATTCCGCAGTTGGCGCTCCCGTCGGCATTTGTTGTTGCGGTCTTCATAAACTTTCCATCGACCTCTACAGTAATTATTCTTCCACCCAATGGTTCTGCTTTCTCATTTGTTAGCCTAGCCTGGAACACAAAAACACTGCGTTATCAGGGACAGGGAACACTTTACTGTGTCATATCACTGTGCATCCATATATCATATCACTGTGCATCCATGTGTCATATTACTGTGCATCCATGTATCATATCACTGTGCATCCATGTGTCATATCACTGTGCATCCATGTGTCATATTACTGTGCATCCATGTGTCATATCACTGTGCATCCATGTGTCATATCACTGTGATCCGTGTGTCATATCACTATGCATCCGTTTATCATATCACTGTGCATCTGTGTATCATATCACTGTGCATCCATGTGTCATATCACTGTGTATCCATGTGTCATATCACTGTGCACCCATATATAGTATTACTGTCCAGAGGAACAATTAGTAGCGTATGTGCTATGTGCAGTGTACAATACAAATATTGCACCAGAAAACTAGTGACTATCAACACTGAGGCCCATATTCAATAAGAGGCGAAAAGCCGTGATCCTCGAAAAAGTTTTGCCGATGCGATGTTTTCACCACTTTCCAAAGTATCGTCCTATTCAATTCCGGTACGTTTTCACATGTGCGAAAACTCCATAGGCTAAAACAGGCGAAAAAGTTTCTCCACCCAAAGGCAGGAGAAAAGAAGTGCAAAATCCCTATTTTGGGCTAAAAATTGGGGGACTTGATCCAGAACTCTTAGGACAACAATTATGGCAAAATAAATTTTAAAAATGTACGAAAATACACCCCAAACAAGTCATGTCAAATTTGGGGCGAAAAAGTTAAATTTGCCTAAAGTACTGGGACAGCTATTTTGGGGGACTGTATGGATGGGACAGGTGTTTTAGGACTGCAGCAGGTGTTATTGAAAATGTTTTATTTTTAAAGTTTAAGGCCGCTGATTGGCTGTGACCCTCATGGCTGTCAATCGACAGCCACGAGGGTCACATCCAATCAGTGGCAGCTAACTGTAGAGCTGCCTCTGATTGGCTGGTGGGCCCGGCTACTGACAGAAACCATGCGGTCTCCATCATTGACCGGGTTTAGATGTATGTGTTCACAGATGCATCTCTATATGTCCAATATGGTCTGTGGTACTCATTTTTTTGTTTTAAGAAGACCCGTGGAGCCTACTGGAGAAGGGGACATATCCCACACCAGGAAGTAGGTGAGTATTGGATTTATTTTTACAGGTAAACCATTGAATTCCTAATGGAGAAGGGGACGGGAACATCTGGCAGAAGGTAAGTACTGTATGTGTGAGTGTGTTAGGTATATAATAAACTTGTAGTTTCTACGGTGTGTGTGTCATGTCACTTTACTATTTTTTTTTACAGATTGCATTCTCACCCGAAATTTTCTGTCTAAATAGAGAAATAAGGCCCTCATTCAGAACCGTACGCTCTGAGCAGAGCTTACGCTCTGAATGAGGGCCGGCCTCCATGAAAATGGAGCGTCCTCCTGGACGCTCGTATAGCTGTGGTTCACCACCCACAGGCTATACGAGCGTGCAGTTTGATGGGCGCGATGGTCTTGACCATCGCGACCATCGAAACTGCGAGCCGGAGCCTGCGGTTGAGGTTTTCAACCGCAAGCTCCGGAGTGATTTTGGCTCTATCAGAGCCAAAATCACTCCCTCTGACATCACTAGAGATGTCAGTGGGCCGGCTTCTGACGGGAGGCGTTCCCGTGGGAACGCCCCTGTCAGGGAGGCACGCCCCCGGCATGCCTACCAAAGGGGGCGTGCTGTCAATCAACATCGACAGCACGCCCCCTTTGATCAGACACAACGAGCGAAGGACTTTCCTTCGCTCGTCGCGTCTGGCGCATGCGCACGACGGAGCTCCCTCCGTCGTGCGCATGCTCAGTCCAGAACATCGACCCACTTGCGAGCGGACAGCCGCTCGCGAGTGGGTTTGAATCAGGCCCTAAGTCCTGAATTTGCCTTCAGTAAATTTCCGAGTTGGTGAAAATGGTTAAACTCACCCAAGATTGCAATCTCCACCAGACACGATTCTTAGTAAATTTATCCCTAAGTGTAAGAGAGCTCATCTGTATGTGCTGATTGCTTTGTTCTCAAAGAAAAGACATCATGCAGTGATACAACTAGGGGTGTGCATCGGCCACTTTTCGTGTTTTGTGTTTTGGTTTTGGATCTGGATTTGGAGTGCCCTTTGGGGGTTACAGCACCCTTTAACGGACAAGCCAGCCGGCCTTTTACTTATGGGACACAGGCGCACGCTTGACGCTACTCCTTCGTTGATGCACGTGCAGCCACAGTGCACTCAATTCACAAACACAGAAAAAAATTTTTTATTTTGTTTGGAGTGCCCTTTGGGGGTTACAGCACCCTTTAGTGGTCAATCCAGCTAGCCCTTTATTTATGGGACACAGGTGCATGCTTGGCACTACTTTGTTGATGCACGTGCGACTACTGCGCACACAATTCACAAACACAAAAAAATATATATTTTTATTTTGTTTGGAGTGCCCTTTGGGGGTTACAGCACCCTTTAACGGACTAGCCAGCTGGCCTTTTACTTATGGGACACAGGCGCACGCTTGGCACTACTTTGTTGATGCATGTGCGGCTACTGCGCACACAATTCACAAACACAAAAAAATATATTTTTTTATTTTGTTTGGAGTGCCCTTTGGGGTTTACAGCACCCTTTAGTGGTCAATCCAGCCGGCCCTTTATTTATGGGACACAGGCGCACACTTGTCACTACTTTGTTGATGCACATGCGGCTACTGCGCACACAATTCACAAACACAAAAAAATATATTTTTTTATTTTGTTTGGAGTGCCCTTTGGGGGTTACAGCACCCTTTAATGGAAAAACCAGCAGGCCTTTTACTTATGGGACACAGGCGCACGCTTGGCGCTGCTCCTTCGTTGATGCACAGTGCAGCCACAGTGCACACAATTCACAAACACAGAAAAATAAAATTTATTTTGTTTGGAGTGCCCTTTGGGGGTTACAGCACCCTTTAGTGGTCAATCCAGCTGGCCCTTTATTTATGGGACACAGGCACACACTTGGCACTACTTTGTTGATGCACGTGCGGCTACTGCGCACACAATTCACAAACACAAAAAAATATATTTTTTTATTTTGTTTGGAGTGCCCTTTGGGGGTTAAAGCACCCTTTAGTGGTCAATCCAGCTGGCCCTTTATTTATGGGACACAGGTGCATGCTTGGCACTACTTTGTTGATGCACGTGCGGCTACTGCGCACACAATTCACAAACACAGAAAATATTTTTTTATTTTGTTTGGAGTGCCCTTTGGGGGTTACAGCACCCTTTAACGGAAAAACCAGCAGGCCTTTTACTTATGGGACACAGGCGCACGCTTGGCGCTGCTCCTTCGTTGATGCACAGTGCAGCCACAGTGCACACAATTCACAAACACAGAAAAATAAAATTTATTTTGTTTGGAGTGCCCTTTGGGGGTTACAGCACCCTTTAGCGGTCAATCCAGCTGGCCCTTTATTTATGGGACACAGGCACACGCTTGGCACTACTTTGTTGATGCACGTGCGGCTACTGCGCACACAATTCACAAACACAAAAAAATATATTTTTTTATTTTGTTTGGAGTGCCCTTTGGGGGTTACAGCACCCTTTAACGGACTAGCCAGCCGGCCTTTTACTTATCGGACACAGGCGCATGCTTGGCACTACTTTGTTGATGCATGTGCGGCTACTGCGCACACAATTCACAAACACAAAAAAATATATTTTTTTATTTTGTTTGGAGTGCCCTTTGGGGTTTACAGCACCCTTTAGCGGTCAATCCAGCCCGCCCTTTATTTATGGGACACAGGCACACACTTGTCACTACTTTGTTGATGCACATGCGGCTACTGCGCACACAATTCACAAACACAAAAAAATATATTTTTTTATTTTGTTTGGAGTGCCCTTTGGGGGTTACAGCACCCTTTAACAGACAAGCCAGCCGGCCTTTTACTTATGGGACACAGGCGCATGCTTGGCGCTGCTCCTTTGTTGATTCATGTGCAGCCACAGTGCACACAATTCACAAACACAGAAAAAATATTTTTTTTTTGAGCACTTGGGGGTAGCACCCCTGACGGCCAGAGCACCCCCTGGACAACACTACAGCACCCCTTTAGGACTGGGACACTGCACAGGACTTTGGAGTGGACACAGCCCCTATGGACAACTGACTGCACAGCACAGTCCAGCCAGCCCCTATGGACTTTGAAGTAGTGGACACAGCCCCTATGGGCAACAGCAGCACACCGCAGCACAGCACAGCACAGCACAGCACAACACTACACAGCACTACACTACACTACAACACTACACTACACAGCCCAGCCAGCCCTAAATCCCACCCTCCCTCTTCACTGTCCACAGCCGAGTGAGAAAATGGTGCCGACGTGGGTACCTTATATAGGATCCAAAACCCGCGAGACCCGGAAGGCGGGATTATGACATTTTGCCTCGATTTCAGATCTGAGTTAGGCGGGAAAAGTTGAGCCTGACTCGGATCGGCCTCGGATCGGGGGGGCTCGTGGGGGTTCGGATTTCAGAAATCCGAACCCGCTCACCCCTAGATACAACTGAATTGTCCTTATGAAAATAAACATCATACTAACACATACTTGCCGACAATCAGCCCCCTCCTTCCGGGAGGGAGCTGATTGTTGGCTAACAGCGGGGGGCGTGTCCGGACATCTGTGACACGTCGGGGTGGGGCCGGGGGCGGGGGCATGTGATTGCATCATCGTGGTCCTGCCCCCTCTTCACAATGCCTTTATTTTTGGCAACTTTGAAGCAGGGGGCGGGGCCACAAAGACGCAATTCAGCGCCCCCCCCCCACTGCGGGGATTTCTAAAGTATTCTGGGGGGAGGTCGGGAGGGTTGGGGAAAGTCAGGAGGCTTGCCTACCTTTCCAGGGGGGCCGGGAGCAGCACCTGAAAATCGGGAGGCTCCAGGCCAAATCGGGAGGGTAGGCAAGCCTGTACTAAGGGCCCCATTTAACGAGACATAACCCCTTTAGCGCTCACAAAAAGGGTTATGTCCTCCTTTCAATATTTAAAAAACAGTGGTAAACTGAGTTTACCGCTATTTTTCACTGTATCGCTTACTCCATCTATAGATAGCAAGAGCTATATAGTCCCCATTGCCGGTAATAGAGACCCGGCAACAACCTTTCTGGCTTCAGCAAAACCCTCCAGGCAGTGCCGGGTCCCTGACAGGTGAGAGCATCATGTGCAGATTCGATGTCTCTGGCAGTGGTAGGCTGCCAGTAACAGAGCGGAGGGTGCCTCCGAGGAGGGGGGCATTGCTGAACCTAGCCGGAGGGGTAAGTAATGTTGAATACCAATGGGATACTCGTTAGTATCTCTGTGATACTACAAAAAATATTCTGCTGGTAATAAAATATGTTGTTAAATGGGGTCCTATAAATTAAATTATATAACAAAGAGTTTATCACTTTTCTTTCATTGCAATTGTAATTTGCAATATGTGTAACTTAATAGAAGACCAGACTGGTATAACATGTGTGGTATTTACTCACTGAGCAGTGTAAATCGAGGCCACGCTTGTAATACTGGTTAGAAGGGGTATATTCAATCTGGACATTAATGGGCTGGCTGGTTACCAACATATAGCAGGATTTTTTAACCAGGATCCCTGGGAAAGAGAGAGAGGACCAGAGGGAAAACATGACACACATTGTATAAGTCAGTATTATAATAAATGATAAAAGCATTGGGAAATCAATCAGGTGTTACTACCCCATGATGTAGTGTAACTCATACTACAATAAGTATAATGTCTTGTCGTTATGGGTTACAGCATCATGCAAGGCGTAGGATAATAACGATGAGATCAGTGTTTGTTATGGTGGGGAACATATAGGGGTGTGGTGCTGCTTTGGGTCATCTGTTTATGATATGTTAAGGTTTTACAAAGTTTACGAGTTGGCAGCAAAATGAGACTAAATAATTGGATTAAAAGAAATGCAACATACAAATAGTGTAATCCCACCTATATGCACCATACAAATAGCGTAATCCCGCCTATATGCACCATACAAATAGTGTAATTCCGCCTATATGCACTAGGGGTGTGCACCGGTCACTTTTAGTGTTTAGGTTTTGGATCTGGATCTTTCTTCGTGTTTTGGATCTGGATTGGTTTTGCCAAAACCAACCTTCATTGTTTTGGGTTCTGGTTTTGTGTTTTGGATCTGTATTTTTTTGAAAAAAAGCATAAAAACAGCTAAATCACAGAATTTGTAGGTTTTTCTGCTCCTATGCTATTATTAGCCTCAATAACCTTAATTTCCACTCATTTCCAGTCTATTCTGAACACCTCACACCTCACAATAGTGTCTTTATGTCCAAAAGGTTGCACAGAGGTAGCTGAATGACTATGCTAAGCGATACGAGTGGGCGGCACAAACATGTGGCCCATCTAGGATTGACACTGCAGTGGCAGACAGGATGGCAGTTTGAAAAACTAGTCCCCAAACAGTACATACTGCAAAGAAAAAAAAGAGGTGCAAGATGGAATTGTCCTTGGGCCCTCCCACCCACCATTATGTTGTATAAACAGAACACGCACACTTTAACAAACCAATCATTTCAGCGCCAGGGTCTGTCACACGACTGTGGCTGAAATGATTGGTTCGTTTGGGCCCCCACAAAACAAGCTGGCAATTAATCTGTCCCTGCACAAACTGGCTCTACGGAGGCAAGATGTCGTCCTCATCCTCCTCATCCACCGATTCTTCACCCTCTTCAGTGTTGTGTACATCCTCATCCTCACAGAGTATTAATTTGTCTCCACTGGAATCCACCACCACAGGTCCCTCTGTACGTTCTGGAGGCTGGTCTCCCTGAAAGAGTTGATAATTCATTTTTATGAACATCATCTTCTCCACATTTTGTGGAAGCAACCTCCTACGCCTTTCGCTGACAAGGTTCCCGGCTGCACTAAACACTCTTTCGGAGTACACACTGCAGGGGGGGGCAACTCAGGTAAAATAGAGCCAGTTTGTACAGGGGCCTCCAAATTGCCTCTTTTTCCTGCCAGTACAGGTACGGACTGCCTGACATCCCTACTTGGATGCTGTCACCAATGTAATCCTCAACTATTCTGTCAGTGGTGACAGTATCATATGCAGTGACAGTAGACATGTCAGAAATTGTTGGCACGTCCTTCAGTCCAGACCAGATGTTCAAAGCGGCCCTTGACTTATGACACAAGCACACGCTTGGCGCTGCTGCTGTGTTGATGCATGAGCGGCTACTGCGCATTAGGGGTGTGCACCGGCCACTTTTCGTGTTTTGTGTTTTGGTTTTGGATCTGGATCTTTCTTCGTGTTTTGGATCTGGATTGGTTTTGCCAAAACCACCCTTCCGTGTTTTGGGTTCTGGGTTTTGTGTTTTGGATCTGTATTTTGTTGAAAAAAAGCATAAAAACAGCTAAAATCACAGAATTTGTAGGTTTTTCTGCTCCTATGCTATTATTAACCTCAATAACCTTAATTTCCACTCATTTCCAGTCTATTCTGAATACCTCACACCTCACAATAGTGTTTTTATGTCCAAAAGGTTGCACCGAGTTAGCTGGATGACTATGCTAAGCGACACGAGTGGGCGGCACAAACACGTGACCCATCTAGGCGTGAAACTGCAGTGGCAGACAGGATGGCATTGAAAAACTAGGCCCCAAACTGTACATAATGCAAAGAAAAAAAAGAGGTGCAAGATGGAATTGTCCTTGGGCCCTCCCACCCACCCTTATGTTGTATAAACAGGACATGCACACTTTAACAAACCAATCATTTCAGCGCCAGGGTCTGCCACACAACTGTGGCTGAAATGATTGGTTCGTTTGGGCCCCCACAAAACAAGCTGGCAATTTATCTGTCCCTGCACAAACTGGCTCTACGGAGGCAAGATGTCATCCTCATCCTCCTCATCCACCGATTCCTCACCCTCTTCAGTGTGTACATCCTCATCCTCACAGAGTATTAATTCGTCCCTGCTGGAACCACAGGTCCCTCTGTACATTCTGGAGGCTGGTCTCCCTGGAAGAGTTGATAATTCATTTATGAACATCATCTTCTCCACATTTTGTGGAAGCAACCTCCTACGCCTTTCGCTGACAAGGTTCCCGGCTGCACTAAACACTCTTTCGGAGTACACACTGCAGGGGGGGGGCAACTCAGGTAAAATAGAGCCAGTTTGTACAGGGGCCTCCAAATTGCTTCTTTTTCCTGCCAGTACAGGTACGGACTGTCTGACATGCCTACTTGGATGCTGTCACCGATATAATCCTTTAACAGACAGATGCACGCTTGTCGCTGCTGCTTTGAGGATTCAAGTGCGGCTACAGCCCACACAATTCACAAAGACAGAAAAAAAAAAGAATATTTTTATTGTTTGTGGAGCACACTTTGAGGGTGTCACCACCCTTTAACAGACAGACGCACGCTTGTCGCTGCTGCTTTGAGGATGCAAGTGCGGCTACAGCCCACACAATTCACAAAGAAAGAAAAAAGAAGAACAATATTTTAATTGTTTGTGTAGCACACTTTGAGGGTGTCACCACCCTTTAACAGACAGATGCACGCTTGTCGCTGCTGCTTTGAGGATGCAAGTGCGGCTACATCGCACACAAGTCACAAACACATTAAAAAAATAGTTTTTTATTTTTTGGAGCACTTTGAGAGTTACACCACCCTTTAACAGACAGACGCACGCTTGTCGCTGCTGCTTTGAGGATGCAGGTGGAATCTAGACTGGATTTGGAACCGAGGACACACTACCTCCATCAATTGTCTAAATCCCACTGCACTAATGGCGGATACCGGACGCACGTCTAACACCAACATAGCAGTCAAGGCCTCAGTTATACGTTTTGCTTCAGGATGACTGCTGTCGTACTTCATCCTCCTCGCTAAGGACTGTTGGAGGGTCAATTGTTTAGTAAAAGTAGTGGTGTTCCTACTTCCTCTCTGGGATGATGAACGACTCCCAGCAACAGCAGCAGCGGCAGCAGTAGGCGTAGCAATGCAGGATCCTCCAGAGGAATCCCGGATAGGAGAGTCAGTCATGCCAGTGACATGGCCTGCAGGACTACTTCCGATCCTGTCTAAGGAGGAAATTGACGAGGAGGGAGTTGACGGTGTGGTTTGCAGGCGCTTGGATACAACAGGACAACGGGATTTAGGTGTCCCTGGACTGCTTACGGTCTTAGCCAAAGTTTCTGAACTTGACAGTAACTTTTTATGAACGCGCTGCAGGTGCCGTATAAGGGAGGATGTTCCCAGGTGGTTGACGTCCCTACCCCTACTTATTTCACCTTTACATATGGTACATATGGCAAGACAGTTGTTGTCCGGATTTGGATAGAAATATTGCCAGACCAAAGAGGTGGAATGTTTGGTCTTCTGCCCAGGCATGACCGTGATGGGCTTTTTCATCCCACGGACAACAACTGTCTCCCCCGGAACCTGATTTAAACAAACCACATCACCATCAGAATCCTCCTCGCCAACTTCCTCCTCAGCGCCAGCTACACCAGTATCCTCATCCTGTTGTACTTCAACAGTGACATCTTCAATTTGCATATCAGCAAGTGGACTGTGGGTGCTCCTTTCAGCACTTGCAGGGGGCGTGCAAATGGTGGAAAGAGCCACCTCTTCCCGTCCAGTGCTGGGAAGGTCAGGCATCGCAACCACCACCACACTTGGACTCTCCTTGGGGATTTGTGATATCTTCTTAGAAAGCACAGTTCTTCGCTGTGCTTTTGCCAGCTTAACTCTTTTGATTTTTTTAGTGGGAGGAGGGCTTCCATCGTCATGTGAAGCTGAACCACTAGTCATGAACATACTAGGGATCGACCTTAGCCGTTCCTTGCCACTCCGTTTCGTAAATGGCATATTGGCAAGTTTACGTTTCTCTTCAGCTGATTTAAATGTCTTTTTCAAGGTCATTTTCCTGAACTTTGCCATTTGGGATTGTATGTGCCCTCTACTATGACATTGGGCATCGGCCTTGGCAGACGACGTTGATGGCATGTTATCGTCTATGTCATGACTAGTGGCAGCAGCTTCAGCACTAGGAGGAAGTGGTTCTTGATCTTTCTCTATTTTATTTTTATCGGAGAAAGTTTGGTCCCCCATTTATGTTATATCGATTTGATATATACGTGCGGCTAAACACAGAAAATAATATTTTTTTTGGTTTGGACTGGAGTGTACTTTGTGGGTTACAGCACCCTTTAACGGTCAAGCCAGCTGGCCCTTTACTTATGACACAGGCGCACTCTTGGCACTACTTTGTTGATGCACGTGCGGCTACTGCGCACACAATTCACAAACACAGAAAATAATTTTTTTTTGGTTTGGACTGGAGTGTACTTTCGGGGGTTACAGCACCCTTTAACGGTCAATCCAGCCGGCCCTTTACTTATGACACAGGCGCACGCTTGGCACTACTTTGTTGATGCACGTGCGGCTACTGCGCACACAATTCACAAACACAGAAAATAATTTTTTTTTGGTTTGGACTGGAGTGTACTTTCGGGGGTTACAGCACCCTTTAACGGTCAAGCCAGCCGGCCCTTTACTTATGACACAGGCGCACGCTTGGCACTACTTTGTTGATGCACGTGCGGCTACTGCGCACACAATTCACAAACACAGAAAATAATTTTTTTTTTGGTTTGGACTGGAGTGTACTTTGGGGGTTACAGCACCCTTTAACGGTCAAGCCAGCCGGCCCTTTTCTTATGACACAGGCGCACGCTTGGCACTACTTTGTTGATGCACGTGCGGCTACTGCGCACACAATTCACAAACACAGAAAATAATTTTTTTTTGGTTTGGACTGGAGTGTACTTTCGGGGGTTACAGCACCCTTTAACGGTCAAGCCAGCCGGCCCTTTACTTATGACACAGGCGCACGCTTGGCACTACTTTGTTGATGCACATGCGGCTACTGCGCACACAATTCACAAACACAGAAAATAATTTTTTTTTGGTTTGGACTGGAGTGTACTTTCGGGGGTTACAGCACCCTTTAACGGTCAAGCCAGCCGGCCCTTTACTTATGACACAGGCGCACGCTTGGCACTACTTTGTTGATGCACGTGCGGCTACTGCGCACACAATTCACAAACACAGAAAATAATTTTTTTTTGGTTTGGACTGGAGTGTACTTTCGGGGGTTACAGCACCCTTTAACGGTCAAGCCAGCCGGCCCTTTACTTATGACACAGGCGCACGCTTGGCACTACTTTGTTGATGCACGTGCGGCTACTGCGCACACAATTCACAAACACAGAAAATAATTTTTTTTTGGTTTGGACTGGAGTGTACTTTCGGGGGTTACAGCACCCTTTAACGGTCAAGCCAGCCGGCCCTTTACTTATGACACAGGCGCACGCTTGGCACTACTTTGTTGATGCACGTGCGGCTACTGCGCACACAATTCACAAACACAGAAAATAATTTTTTTTTGGTTTGGACTGGAGTGTACTTTCGGGGGTTACAGCACCCTTTAACGGTCAAGCCAGCCGGCCCTTTACTTATGACACAGGCGCACGCTTGGCACTACTTTGTTGATGCACGTGCGGCTACTGCGCACACAATTCACAAACACAGAAAATCATTTTTTTTTTGGTTTGGACTGGAGTGTACTTTGGGGTTTACAGCACCCTTTAACGGTCAAGCCAGCCGGCCCTTTACTTATGACACAGGCGCACGCTTGGCACTACTTTGTTGATGCACGTGCGGCTACTGCGCACACAATTCACAAACACAGAAAATAATTTTTTTTTTGGTTTGGACTGGAGTGTTCTTTCGGGGGTTACAGCACCCTTAACGGTCAAGCCAGCCGGCCCTTTACTTATGACACAGGTGCACGCTTGGCACTACTTTGTTGATGCACGTGCGGCTACTGCGCACACAATTCACAAACACAGAAAATAATTTTTTTTTGGTTTGGACTGGAGTGTACTTTCGGGGGTTACAGCACCCTTTAACGGTCAAGCCAGCCGGCCCTTTACTTATGACACAGGCGCACGCTTGGCACTACTTTGTTGATGCACGTGCGGCTACTGCGCACACAATTCACAAACACAGAAAATATATTATTTTTTTAGCACTTGGGGGGAGCACCCCTGATCGACAGAGCACCCCCTGGACAACACTACAGCACTCCTTTAGGACTGGGACACTGCACAGGACTTTGGAGTGGACACAGCCCCTATGGAAAACTGACTGCACAACACAGTCCAGCCAGCCCCTATGGACTTTGAAGTAGTGGACACAGCCCCTATTAACAACAGCAGCACAGCACAACACAGCCAGCCCCTATGGACTTTGAAGTAGTGGACAACAGCAGCACTACACTACACTACACTACACAGCCCTAACTCCCACCCTCCCTCTTCACTGTCCACAGCCGAGTGAGAAAATGGCGCCGACGCGGGTACCTTATATAGGATCCAAAACCCGCGAGACTCGGAAGGCGGGAAGATGACGTTTTGCCTCGATTTCAGAATCCGAGTCAGGCGGGAAAAGTCGAGCCTGACTCGGATCGGACTCGGATCGGGGGGGCTCGGGGGGGTTCGGATTTCAGAAATCCAAACCCGCTCACCCCTACTGCGCATACATTTCGCACACAAACACAGAAAAAAAAATTGTTTATTTTTTGTGGAGCGCACTTTGGGGGTAACACCAACCTTTAACAGACTTATGGGACACAGGCGCACGCTTGGCGCTGCTCCTTTGTTGATGCACGTACAGTGCACACAATTCACAAAGAAAAAAAAGAAGAATTTTTTATTTTTGTGGAGCGCACATTGGGGGTTACTCCACGCTTTAACAGACAGATACACGCTTGGCGCTGCTGCTTTGAGGATGCAGGTGCGGCTACAGCCCACACAATTCACAAAGACAGAAAAAAAAGAATTTTTTATTTTTTGTGGAGCGCACGTTGGGGGTTACACCACCCTTTAACAGACAGATGCACGCTTGGTGCTGCTGCTTTGAGGATGCAGGTGCGGCTACAGCCCACACAATTCACAAAGACAGAAAAAAAAGAATTTTTTATTTTTTGTGGAGCGCACGTTGGGGGTTACACCACCCTTTAACAGACAGATGCACGCTTGGCGCTGCTGCTTTGAGGATGCAGGTATGGCTACTGTGCATACATTTCACACACAAACAGAAAAAAAGAAGATTATTTTTTTTTGTAGCGCACTTTGGGGGTTACACCACCCTTTAACAGACAGAAGCACGCTTGTCGCTGCTGCTTTGAGGATGCAGGTGCGGCTACAGACCACACAATTCACAAAGACAGAAACCAAAATAATTTTTATTTTTTTGTGGAGCGCACTTTGGGCGTTACACCACCTTTAACAGACAGACGCATGCTTGTCGCTGATGCTTTGAGGACAGTATCATATGCAGTGACAGTAGACTTGTCAGAAATTGTTGGCACGTCCTTCAGTCGAGACCAGATGTCCAAACCGGCCCTTGATTTATGACACAGGCACACGCTTGGCGCTGCTACTGTGTTGATGCACGTGCAGCTACATCGCACACAAGTCACAAACACAGAAAAAAAATGTTTTTTTATTTTTTGGAGCACTTTGGGGGTTACACCACCCTTTTACAGACTTATGGGACACAGGTGCACGCTTGGTGCTGCTCCTTTGTTGATCGCCGTGCAGCTACAGTGCACACAATTCACAAAGACAGAAAAAAGAAGAATTTTTTATTTTTTGTGGAGCGCACTTTGAGGGTTACACCATCCTTTAACAGACAGATGCACGCTTGTCGCTGCTGCTTTGAGGAAGCAGGTGCGGCTACTGAGCATACATTTCACACACAAACACAGAAAAAAGATTATTTTATTTTTGTTGGAGTGCACTTTGGGAGTTACACCACCCTTTAATGGACAAGCCAGCTGGCCCTTTACTTATGACACAGGCGCACGCTTGGTGCTGCTCCTTTGTTGATGCACGTACATCCACAGTGCACACAATTCACAAACACAGAAAAAAAAAATATTATTTGGAGTGCACTTTGGGGGTTAGAGCACCCTTCAACGGACGAGCCAGCCGGCCCTTTACTTTTGACACAGGCGCATGCTTGGCGCTAATTTGTTGATGCAAGTGCGGCTACTGCGCACACAATTCACAAACACAGAAAAAATATATATTTTTTTGCACTTGGGGGGGAGCACCCCTGATGGACAGAGCACCCCCTGGACAATACTACAGCACCCCTTTAGGACTGGGACACTGCACATGACTTTGAAGTGGACAAAGCCCCTATGGACAACTGACTGCACAACACAGTCCAGCCAGCCCCTATGGACTTCGGTGGAGTGGACACAGCCCCTATGGACAACAGCAGCAAAGCACAACACAGCCAGCCCCTATGGACTTGGGAGGAGTGGAAACAGATCCTATGGACAACAGCAGCACAGCTCAACACAGCCAGCCCCTATGGACTTTGGAGGAGTGGACACAGCCCCTATGGACAACAGCAGCACTGGACAACACTACACTGCACTAAACTACACAACACTTTACAGCCCAGCCAGCCCTAACTCCCACCGTCCCTCTTCATTGTCCACACCGAGTGAGAAAATGGAGCCGACGCGGGTTCCTTATATAGCGTCCAAAACTGCGAGACCCGGAAGGAGGGATGATGACATTTTGCCTCGATTTCAGATCCGAGTCAGGCGGGAAAAGTCGATCCTGACTTGGATCGGCCTTGGATCGGGGGGCTCGGGGGGGTTTGGATTTCAGAAATCCGAACCCGCTCACCCCTAATATGCACCATACCAATAGTGTAATGCAGCCTATATGTACCATACCAATAGTGTAATTCCACCTAAATGCACTGTACAAATAGTGTAATTCCACCTATATGCACCATACAAATATTGTAATTCCACCTATATGCACCATACAAATAGTGTAATTCCACCTATATGCACCATAAAATTGAGTAATTCCACAAATATGCATCGTACAAATAGTGTAATTCCACCTATATGCACCATACAAATAGTGTAATTCGCCTATATGCACCATAGAAATAGTGTAATTCGCCTATATGCACCATAGAAATAGTGTAATTCCGACTATATGCACCATACAAATAGTGTAATTCCACCTATATGCACTATACAAATAGTATAATTTCGCCTATATGCACCGTACAAATATTGTAATTCCACCTATATGCACCATACAAATAGTGTAATTCCACCTATATGCACTATACAAATAGTGTAATTCCACCTATATGCACCATACAAATATTGTAATTCCACCTATATGCACCATACAAATAGTGTAATTCCACCTATATGCACCATAAAATTGAGTAATTCCACAAATATGCATCGTACAAATAGTGTAATTCCACCTATATGCACCATACACATAATGTAATTCCGCCTATATGCACCATACAAATAGTGTATTTCTGCCTATATTCACCATACAAATAGTATAATTCCGCCTATATGCACCATACAAATAGTGTAATTCCAACTATATGCACCATACAAATAGTGTAATTAAGCCTATATGCACAGTACAAATAGTGTAATTCCACCTATATGCACCATACACAGTGTTATTCCGCCTATATGCACCATATAAATAGTGAAATTCTACCTATATGCACCATACACAGTGTAATTCCACCTATATGCACCATACAAATAGTGTAATTCCGCCTATATACACCATACAAATATTGTAATTTCACCTATATGCACCATACACATTCCACCTATATGCACCATACAAATAGCGTAATTCCACCTATATGCACCATAGACAGTGTAATTCCACCTATATGCACCATACAACTAGTGTAATTCCACCTATATGCACCGTACAAATAGTATAATTCCACCTATATGCACCGTACAAGTAGCGTAATTCCAACTATATGCACCATACAAATAGTGTAAATCCATATATATGCACCATATAAATAATGATATTTCGCCTATATGCACCATACAAATATTGTAATTCCACCTATATCCACCATACAAATAGTGTAATTCCACCTATATGCTCCATACACATAGTGTACCTCCACCTATATGCACCATACACATTCCACCTATATGCACCATACACATTCCACCTATATGCACCATACAAATAGCGTAATCCCGCCTATATGCACCATACACCTAGTGTAATTCCGCCAATATGTACCATACAAATAGTGCAATTCTGCCTATATTTACCATACAAATAGTGTAATTCTGCCTATATGTACCATACAAATAGTGTAATTCCGCCTATTTGCACCATACACATTCCACCTATATGCACCATACACATATACACAGAGTATAATTCAGCCTATATAAGCACCCTACAAATTGTGTAATTCCGCCTATATGTACCAAAAAATAGTGTAACTCTGCCTATATGTACCATACAAATAGTGTAATTCTGCCTATATGCACCATACAAATAGTGTAATTCGCCTATATGCACCATACACATTCCACCTATATGCACCATACACATTCCACCTGTATGCACCATACACAATCCACCTACATTCGCCATACACATTCCACCTATATGCACCATACAAATAGCGTAATCCTGCCTATATGCACCATACACATAGTGTAATTCCGCCAATATGCATCATACAAATAGTGTAATTCCACCTATATGCACCATACACATAGTGTAATTCCGCCTATATGCACCATACAAATAGTGTAATTCCACCTATATGCACCATACAAATTGTGTAATTCCGCCTATATGCACTGTACAAATAGTGTAATTCCACTTATATGCACCATACACATAGTGTAATTCCACCTATATGCACCATATAAATAGTGTAATCTCTCCTATATGCTCCATACAAATAGTGTAATTCCACCTATATGCACCATACAAATAGTGTCATTCCACCTATATGCACCATATATAGTGTAATTCCGCCTATATGCACTATACAAATAGTGTAATTCCAACTATATGCTATATACAGTGAAACTCTGCCTATATGCTCCTTACAAATAGTGTAATTCCTCCTATTTGCACAATTCAAATAGTGTAATTCCCCCTATATGCAACGTAAAATAGTGTAATTCCACCTATATGCACCATACAAAAAGTGTAATTCTACCTATATGCACCATACAGTGTAGTTGCGCCTATATGCAACATACAAATAGTGTAATCCCCCCTATATGCACCATACAAATAGTGTAATTCCACCTACATGCACCATACAAATAGTGTAATTCTGCCTGTATGCACCATACAAATAGTATAATTCAACCTATATGCACAATACAAATAGTGTAATTCAACCTATATGCACCATACAAATAGTGTAATTCCACCTATGCATCGTAGAAAGAGTGTAATTCCACCTATGTGCACCATACAAATAGTGTAATTCCGCCTATATGCATCATACAAATAGTGTAATTCCACCTATATGCACCATACACATAGTGTAATACCACCTAAATAAATGCATCATACAACTAATGTAATTCCACCTATATGCACCATACAAATAGAGTAATTCCACCTATATGCACCATACATAGTGTAATTCCGCTTATATGCACTATTCAAATAGTGTAATTCCAATTATATGCTCCATACAGTGTAATTTTGCCTATATGCTCCATACAAATAGTGTAATTCCGCCTATATGCACCATTCAAATAGTGTAATTCCGCCTATATGCACCATTCAAATAGTGTAATTCCGCCTATATGCAACGTACAAATAGTGTCATTCCGCCTATATGAACCATCCAAATAGTGTAGTTCTGCCTATATGTACCATACAAATAGTGTTATTCTGCCTATAAGCACTATACACAGAATGTAATTCTGCCTATATGCACCCTACAAATAATGTAATTTTGCCTATATGCACCATTCAAATAGTGTAACTCCACCTATATGCACCATACAAATAGTGTAATTCCACCTATATGCACCATACAAATAGTGTAATTCCGCCTATATGCATCGTACAAATAGTGTAATTCCACCTATGTGCACCATACAAATAGTGTAATTTCGCCTATATGCATCATACAAATAGTGTAATTCCAACTATATGCACCATACACATAGAGTAATTCCACCTATATGCACCATACATAGTGTAATTCCGCCTATATGCACTATTCAAATAGTGTAATTCCAATGATATGCTCCATACAGTGTAATTCTGCCTATATGCTCCATACAAATAGTGTAATTCCGCCTATATGCACCATTCAAATAGTGTAATTCCACCTATATGCAGCGTACAAATAGTGTAATTCCGTCTATATGCACCATACAAATAGTGTAATTCCGCCTATATGCATCGTACAAATAGTGTAATTCCACCTATATGCACCATACAAATAGTGTAATTCCACCTAAATGCATCATACAAATAGTGTAATTCCGCCTATATGCACCATACAAATAGAGTAATTCCACCTCTATGCACCATACATAGTGTAATTCCGCCTATATGCACTATACAAATAGTGTAATTCCAACTATATGCTCCATACAGTGTAATTCAGCCTATATGCTCCACAAAAATAGTGTAATTCCACCTATATGCACCATTCAAATAGTGTAATTCCCCCTATATGCAACGTACAAATAGTGTAATTCCGCCTATATGCACCATTCAAATAGTGTAATTCCACCTATATGCACCATACAGTGTAATTCCGCCTATTTGCAACATACAAATAGTGTAATCCCACCTATATGCACCATACAAATAGTGTAATTCCACCTACATGCACCATACAAATAGTGTAATTCTGCCTATATGCACCATACAAATAGTGTAATTTTACCTATATGCACCATACAAAAAGTGTAATTCCACCTATATGCACCATACAAATAGCGTAATTCCGCCTATATGCACCACACACAGTGTAATTCCGCCTATATGCAACATATAAATATTATTTTTCCGCCTTTATGCACCATACACAGTGTAATTCTGCCTATATGAACAATACAAATAGTGTAATTCCACCTATACAGTATGTACCATACAAATAGTGTTATTCTGCCGATATGTACCATACAAATAGTGTAATTCTGCCTATATGTACCATACAAATAGTGTAATTCTGCCTATATGTACCATACAAATAGTGTCATTTTGCCTATATGCACCATACAAAGAGTGTAATTCTGCCTATATGCCAAGCCATACATATCATGAAATTGGTATCTGGTAAGAATGTTGAGATGGACATAAGGTCTACAAGAAAAATGTTGACATTCAAAAATGGTTAAAATGTCAACATGTTCATAATGTCGACATGTAATATGTCAACACTAGAATGTCGACAATACATTAATGTGTTATTTTTAGGGTTAGGCTGAAATATGCAAAAAACTGTGTCAACATTTTGAACATGTCAACATTTGTTAATGTAAGCATATTGGTTATAGATTCAGAAAGGTACTGGAAAGACACACTAGGGTTAAAGAGACAGAAGGAGGCTGAAGAGATATTCAGGGGCTATAACAAGTGGAATAGATAGACATGCTGGGGCTAGAGAGCTGGAGAGACAGAAATGTGCTGGAGAGACACACTGTAGCTGGAGAGACAGAAGGAATCCTGTAAGATAGAAGAAAACTGGAGATGGAGGGGTAGGGTGACGCTGGGGTAGGGTGAGGCTGGAGAAGCACAGCAAGCAAAGCTGGAGAGGTACAAGGGGTACTGAGTTGGAGAGACACTGGCCCTGATTCAGAGACCGACTCTCTGCCAGAGCGCTCGCTCTGAATCAGGGCGTTTTTTTTTTTGTTTGGCCTCCAGGCTGCTCGCATAGCTGTGGGTGACCACCCACACCATCTGCCCAGTGAAGATCAATTTCACCAGAGGTTCCTCATTGCAGAGAAACCACCATATACTGTAGGTAAGAAAGATGGGGACGGGAGGGGTAAGGTGGGTTGTTTCTGCTTATTATGTCAGTCCTGGACCACACAATTTCTGATGCCAGCCCTGGGGTGGGCAGAAACACAAATAAGGGCTATATGGTTACACATATGGGAAGGCGAGCTTGGGGGTGTATGGGCAAAGGCATGTATAATAGAAAGGGGTGAAGACATGTATGGAAAGGTTGACAGAAGCACCCATGGGGGGCAGGCAGAAACACATATGAGGGCTGTATGGTTACACATATGGGAAGGCGAGCTTGGACACACGTGAGGGTGTATGGGCAGAGGCATATATGAGAAAGGGGTGAAGGCACATATGGAAAGGTTGGCAGAAGCACACATGGGGGGCGGGCAGAGACACATATGAGAGTTGTATGAATACACACATGGGATGGTGGGTAGAGGCACATATGAGAGAGTTGGAGGCAGAAATGGGGGAAAGAGACACAAATGGAAAGGAGGGTAGATGAGCAGGATGAAGTGTATATGTGGATGAGCAGAGGCACACTTGGGGGATGAGTAAAGTCACACATGGGGTGAGCAGAGTGTGCATGTGGGGACACATATGGTGAACAGGCAGAGGCAGGTATAGGGGACAAGTAGAGGCAGTCATGGGGGGTAGGTAGAAGCACACATCTCCTTGCTGGAACACAGGTGTATTCATTCCTAACTGACACATCTTAAAAGATCCACAAGTGGTACTAACATCGCTTCACTATCTTGTCTTATTTGATAAGTTTGTTGGAAGCAAACCTGCAGGAAAGGGAGACATAACTCTACTCTGATTAGCTGCCTGCGTTGCTTGTTATACTTAGTACCACTCCCTGCTAGAGTTTGGCCTCTGCTTGTCTCTGACTTAAGTTTACATTTCTCACTTGCTAGATATTACAAAAGATACAGACTAATTAGTTGTTTCTGTCATCAAAGTATATGTTTATGTTAAAAGAACAATACTGGTCCATTAAAATGACATAATTACAGTAGTTTATCACAATTGCAGTACCACATCCTACCACTAGTGCTGTTTTTCACTGGTGGTGCTTCCAGCACATTATCGACTTAGGGGCATATTTGTCAATATTATTTTTACTAAAATGATGTGAAAATGGGTGTTTTATTTTAGTATCACAAAGAAGATCACGCAGGGGGGTATATTGCAAGAAATATCCTGAGAAGTGTAGAGGAGAGATTCACAGGAAAATAGCTTTCTCAGAAGCTATGTCCCTACATACAATATTTGATAGATTCTTGTGATGTATTCAAATATTGCAATGCAAATTTGGGCAAATTTATCACAACTCTCTGAGATGCAGATTGTGATAAATATGCCCCTTCGTGTTATTGATTGATTTAGCAGCTGTGGCCGCACCTGTGACTTGCAAATTTAAACCTGCTCCACAATGCCCACTTGCCAGAGCATCAAGTCAATCTTGGATGTCTGTACCTGGTATTTCCCAGTGTTTTCCATGTGCTGCACTTCACCGATTCATGGACATTATAATGCTGTGAGTTACCTGCTACATCCCAGTGTTTCCTGTGTTCTCTACTTCACTGATCCATGGGCTTAATGTTACAGTGAGCTATCTGCTACAGAGTTTACCTGTTTGTTAGCCTACTTATAACTTGTTTCATCTTGCACTCCCCTATGTGTGCTCAGTAAAGCCTTCAGTTCACTTTTTTCTGTAGTGCTTGTGTACTTACAGTATTAGACACACACAGGGGAATTTCCACATGAAATGTGACATAGTTAAGATCTAACAAGATGGTAAGAGTGAAATTAATTTGTTGTTCATAAATACATATGTGCATATTAGTACCTGTTCGCTTTTCTTTCACAGTGATTTCACAATTAATGATGTTGTCAAGTCCAGATAACTGCAGTCTAAAGATATCCAGGGGCATCCTGTTGCTGTAAGAACCATTAGCATCCAGCTGTAGGGATATAAAAATATGAGAGTTTGCACCTTAACAATGTAACATTTCTGTACTTTTTGGCATAAGAGGAAAGTATGTCTTATATTGTAAATTACATGTACATTGCAAGCCACCAAAAGGTTCTGTCACCTTATTTATATAAGTGGAAAGTCGAGATGACATGTAATATCCACAATCAGCCATGATGATGTGAAATGCGTCACTATACCCTCAGATTTCCTGCTAGGATTTTCTTTTGGGAACTGAACACAACACGTCTCCAAACACAAAAAACCCTTACACCTGTCACAAAGTTGCGCTTTCCTTACTGTGATGTTCCCTGCTGCTGTACAGGAAAGAAAATTTAATTTTCCAACCGGAATGGGTATGTAATGCCGGCTGTCGGAATGCCTCCTGTCAGAAACAGGGGTCAGGTAAGTATACTTACCCTCATCCCCTAACCTTAACCCTCCCTTCTTGTAGCCTATCCCTAACCCTCCCTACCCTGCACCCTAACCATAACCCTCTCCGTTAGTGCCTAAACCTAACCCTCAACTTCATGCCTAAACCTATCCCTCCCCCCTTAGTGCCTAACCGTAACCCCCCCAGTGGTGCCTAACCCTAACCATCCCACCTAGGGGTACCTAACCCTAAGTCTGCCCCCTTAGTGCCTAAGCCTAACACCCCTAATGGTGCCTAACCCTAACCATCCCACCTAGGGGTACCTAACCCTAAGTCTGCCCCCTTAGTGCCAAAGGCTAACAACCTTAGTGGTGCCTAACCCTCCCATCTAGGAGAGCCTAACCCTAAGTCTGACCTGTTAGTGCCTAAGCCTAACACACCTAGTGGTGCCTAATCATAACCCTCCACCCCCTAGGTGTGCCTAACCCTAACCTCCTTCAAAAAATTACCTAACCCTGACCCCGCTACACTCCCTAAACCTATCCCCCCCACGGCTAACACTAAGTGCACCCCGGACTTACCTTGTTCGGGCTGGCGTCCTTCATCGTTCCGGCATCAGTATTTTGACACCTATCTTAAGTTCCTTGTCGGGATTTTGATGTCGGTATTGAGACCAGCAGCATCGCGACCACCGGCCTCATAGCTACATCCCATTAAAACCATAGGGGTAATTTAGTGACATCTCAGGGGTTTTGCAGTAGAAGCGAGACGAGTGTCGGCACTATATATTGGGCCTAATTCAGAGGTGGATGTAATGTCGATGTTTGTGCAGTTGAACTATTATTGGCTATTGTGCATGTGCGAAAAGTCCTGGAAACTCCACCGGCGCATGTGATCTACTGAGTGTACACAGAAACCACTGTTGCGAATAGAGGGCCTGATTCAGCTGTGTAAACACTAGCTATTGCAGATGCTAACATGGTAGCAGCTGCGATGGGTCTAATATGGTAATGTATCAGGAGGCATCATACTTACAGCATGCATTACAGATCCGAGTCACATTCTAGAACGCAACAGCCGATCATTTGCGATGCCATCGGTTGGCTAAGTGACCCATGGGGCCAGGAAATCCTGCACTCGTCACACCCCCACATTTTGGGAAACAGAGGCTTTCACCGCCCCCTCTCCACCCCAAAATGGCAGCAGACTGTCAATCACTGACAGTCTGCTGCCGAACTGCAAGCGATATCGCAGACCAGTGTGACTCCGGTGCACACGCCGATTCACGATCAGGAATCTGCGTGAAAGGCTTCCCTGTGTCCCCTAAATCAGCCCAGAGTCACTTAAAATAGAGCTGGCAGTGCACAAACATGGGTGTTCCTGGGCGGTGCCTGGAGGGCACATTATAGTACCCTCCAGTTCATATTATACCATATTACTATGAGCAGGTCAGATTATGCCACATTACAGTGCCCTCCAATTTAGTTTATGTCACATTACATTACAGTGCCCCCCTAAGCATTATAACATCAACTACACAAATCTCTCACTGAAAATAGAATGTCTCCCCATGCAGTCTGGGCAACAGGTCGGACCCGACTGCTTAGCAGGCAAATCCAGGAAATTGGTATTCAACTATATAACCTAAATCTGGGCCCCCCTAAGCCTCTGAGCCCGATAGCAATGGCACACCCTCCACACACTGTAGCTACACCCATGCTCCCTCAACTACTGCAGCAAAATGGTAGAAGGACAGTATCTAAATATTCCTCCCTTCTACTCTGTCCAATATGACACCTCAGTTAATTTTGGTGTTTAATCCATGGGGAGATGGTGGTGACATCTTCCAGCAAGTGCTCTCAGGATAATAAGTATCCGAGTGATTACATTCACAAGGTACCGTTCCAGAGGCACTAGTGGTCTAAGGAGCTCATTCAGACCCGGACGCTAAGCTGCGCTCTCTCGCTGCCAAAAGGGGCCAGGTATGCAAATGCCGCAATCGCACTGTCTGGTGTAAGGACGCCCTCTATGTCTTAGAAAGCGATGGCAGTGCGAACGCACGCTGGAATAAAGGCGCCAATTTCTCTTACTTAGCACACGTCATGTCCAGGAAGTGTGTGATTAATCGTGAACATCGAGTGCTATCGGAGCTGCACGCAGCATTGAGGTAGACCCCACCCCACCGCAACATTGCAATCAGTGCTGGCTAAAAAACAACCCAGTGACATGTACAATGGCGCTACTTTGCTAATTATGCACACTCATTAAACTCTGTTTTGACGCTGACGCCCCTGCGTTCGCACATCCTCTCCCCCGTTCACAAGCACCTTCCCCTGTTACCACTAGGGGTGTGCACCGGCCACTTTCCGTGTTTTGTGTTTTGGTTTTCGATCTGGATCTTTCTTCGTGTTTTGGATCTGGATTGGTTTTGCCAAAACCACCCTTCCGTGTTTTGGGTTCTGGGTTTTGTGTTTTGGATCTGTATTTTTTTGAAAAAAAGCATAAAAACAGCTAAAATCACAGAATTTGTAGGTTTTTCTGCTCCTATGCTATTATTAACCTCAATAACCTTAATTTCCACTCATTTCCAGTCTATTCTGAACACCTCACACCTCACAATAGTGTTTTTATGTCCAAAAGGTTGCACCGAGGTAGCTGGATGACTATGCTAAGCGACACGAGTGGGCGGCACAAACACGTGACCCATCTAGGAGTGACACTGCAGTGGCAGACAGGATGGCAGTTTGAAAAACTAGGCCCCAAACTGTACATAATGCAAAGAAAAAAAAGAGGTGCAAGATGGAATTGTCCTTGGGCCCTCCCACCCACCCTTATGTTGTATAAACAGGACATGCACACTTTAACAAATCAATCATTTCAGCGCCAGGGTCTGCCACACAACTGTGGCTGAAATGATTGGTTCGTTTGGGCCCCCACAAAACAAGCTGGCAATTAATGTGTCCCTGCACAAACTGGCTCTACGGAGGCAAGATGTCATCCTCATCCTCCTCATCCACCGATTCCTCACCCTCTTCAGTGTGTACATCCTCATCCTCACAAAGTATTAACTCGTCCCCACTTGAATCCACCACCACAGGTCCCTCTGTACCTTCTGGAGGCTGGTCTCCCTGGAAGAGCTGATAATTCATTTTGATGAACATCATCTTCTCCACATTCTGTGGAAGCAACCTCCTACACCTTTCGCTGACAAGGTTCCCGGCTGCACTAAACACTCTTTCGGAGTACACACTGGAGGGGGGGCAACTCAGGTAAAATAGAGCCAGTTTGTACAGGGGCCTCCAAATTGCCTCTTTTTCCTGCCAGTACAGGTATGGACTGTCTGACATGCCTACTTGGATGCTGTCACCGATGTAATCCTCCACCATTCTGTCAATGGTGACAGTATCATATGCAGTGACAGTAGACATGTCAGAAATTGTTGCCAGGTCCTTCAGTCCGGACCAGATGTCCAAACTTGGTCCTGCCTGCCCTGCATCACCGCCAGCGGGTTGCTTAGGATACCTAAGTTTTTTCCTGGCAGCCCCAGTTGCGGGAGAAAATGAAGAAGGAGCCGTTGACGTGTCACGTTCCGCTTCAGCTGACAGTGTGTTCACCAGCAGGTCTTTGCACCTCTGCAGGCTTGTGTCGGCCGGAAAGAGAGACACCACATAGGCTTTAAACCTAGGATCGAGCACGGTGGCCAAAATGTAGTGGTCTGATTTCAACAGATTGACCTCCCTGGAATCCTGGCAAAGCGAATGAAGGGCTTCATCCACAAGTCCCACAAGCTGAGCGGAATCGCTCCGTTTTAGCTCCTCCTTCACTTTCTCCAGCTGCTTCTGCAAAAGCCTGATGAGGGGAATGACCTGACTCAAGCTGGCAGTGTCTGAACTGACTTCACGTGTGGCAAGTTCGAAGGGCTGGAGAACCTTGCACAACACGGAAATCATTCTCCACTGCACTTGAGTCAGGTGCATACCCCCTCCTTTGCCTATGTCATAGGTGGATGTATAGGCTTGTATGGCCTTTTGCTGCTCCTCCATCCTCTGAAGCATATAGAGGGTTGAGGTCCACCGCGTCACAGCCTCTTGCTTCAGGTGATGGCGGGGCAGGTTCAAGAGTGTTTGCTGGTGCTCCAGTCTTCGGCACGCAGTCGCTGAATGGCGAAAGTGGCCAGAAATTTTTCGGGCCACCCAAAGCGTCTCCTGCACGCCCCTGTCGCTTTTCAGAAAATTCTGCACCACCAAGTTTATTGTGTGAGCAAAACATGGGACGTGCTGGAATTTGCCCAGATGTAATGCCCGCACAATATTGGTGGTGTTGTCAGATATCACAAATCCCCAGGAGAGTCTAAGTGGGGTAAGCCACTGGGCGATGATTTCCCTCAGTTTCTCTAAGAGGTTGTCGGCGGTGTGCCTCTTACTGAAACCGGTGATACACAGCGTAGCCTGCCTTGTAACGAGCTGGCGTTTCTGAGATGCTGCTACTGGTGACGCTGCTGCTGTTGCTGCGTAAGGTGATACATCTACCCAGTGGGCTGTCACAGTCATATAGTCCTTAGTCTGCCCTGTTCCACTTGTCCACATGTCCGTGGTTAAGTGGACATTGTGTACAATGGCATTTTTCAGGACACTGAGGACACTTTTTCTGACGTTTCTGTACAGTCTCGGTATCGCCTGCCTAGTGAAGTGGAATCTAGACGGGATTTGGAACCGGGGACACACTACCTCCATCAATTGTCTAAATCCCACTGCACTAATGGTGGATACCGGACGCACGTCTAACACCAACATAGCAGTCAAGGCCTCAGTTATACGTTTTGCTTCAGGATGACTGCTGTCGTACTTCATCCTCCTCGCTAAGGACTGTTGGAGGGTCAATTGTTTAGTAAAAGTAGTGGTGTTCCTACTTCCTCTCTGGGATGATGAACGACTCCCAGCAGCAGCAACAGCAGCAGCGGCAGCAGTAGGCGTAGCAATGCAGGATCCTCCAGAGGAATCCCGGATAGGAGAGTCAGTCATGCCAGTTACATGGTCTGCAGGACTACTTCCGATCCTGACTAAGGAGGAAATTGACGAGGAGGGAGTTGACGGTGTGGTTTGCAGGCGCTTGGATACAACAGGACAACGGGATTTAGGTGTCCCTGGACTGCTTACGGTCTTAGCCAAAGTTTCTGAACTTGACAGTAACTTTTTATGAACGCGCTGCAGGTGCCGTATAAGGGAGGATTTTCCTAGGTGGTTGACGTCCCTACCCCTACTTATTTCACCTTTACATATGGTACATATGGCAAGACACTTGTTGTCCGGATTTGGATAGAAATATTGCCAGACCAAAGAGGTGGAATGTTTGGTCTTCTGCCCAGGCATGACCGTGATGGGCTTTTTCATCCCACGGACAACAACTGTCTCCCCCGGAGCCTGATTTAAACAAACCACATCACCATCAGAATCCTCCTCGCCAACTTCCTCCTCAGCGCCAGCTACACCAGTATCCTCATCCTGTTGTACTTCAACAGTGACATCTTCAATTTGCATATCAGCAAGTGGACTGTGGGTGCTCCTTTCAGTACTTGCAGGGGGCGTGCAAATGGTGGAAAGAGCCACCTCTTCCCGTGCAGTGCTGGGAAGGTCAGGCATCGCAACCACCACCACACTTGGACTCTCCTTGGGGATTTGTGATATCTTCTTAGAAAGCACAGTTCTTCGCTGTGCTTTTGCCAGCTTAACTCTTTTGATTTTTTTAGTGGGAGGAGGGCTTCCATCGTCATGTGAAGCTGAACCACTAGTCATGAACATACTAGGGATTGACCTTAGCCGTTCCTTGCCACTCCGTGTCGTAAATGGCATATTGGCAAGTTTACGTTTCTCTTCAGCTGATTTAAATGTCTTTTTCAAGGTCATTTTCCTGAACTTTGCCATTTGGGATTGTATGTGCCCTCTACTATGACATTGGGCATCGGCCTTGGCAGACGACGTTGAAGGCATGTTATTGTCTATGTCATGACTAGTGGCAGCAGCTTCAGCACTAGGAGGAAGTGGTTCTTGATCTTTCTCTATTTTATTTTTATCGGAGAAAGTTTGGTCCTCCATTTATGTTATATCAATTTGATATATACGTGCGGCTAAACAGAAAATATTTTTTTTTTGGTTTGGACTGGAGTGTACTTTCGGGGGTTACAGCACCCTTAACAGTCAAGCCAGCCGGCCCTTTACTTATGACACAGGCGCACGCTTGGCACTACTTTGTTGATGCACGTGCGGCTACTGCGCACACAATTCACAAACACAGAAAATAATTTTTTTTTTGGTTTGGACTGGAGAGTACTTTGGGGGTTACAGCACCCTTTAACGGTCAAGCCAGCCGGCCCTTTACTTATGACACAGGCGCACGCTTGGCACTACTTTGTTGATGCACGTGCGGCTACTGCGCACACAATTCACAAACACAGAAAATAATTTTTTTTTTGGTTTGGACTGGAGTGTACTTTGGGTGTTACAGCACCATTTAAATGTCAAGCCAGCTGGCCCTTTACTTATGACACAGGTGCACGCTTGGCACTACTTTGTTGATGCAAGTGCGGCTACAGCGCACACAATTCACAAACACAGAAAATAATTTTTTATTGGTTTGGACTGGAGTGTACTTTCGGGGGTTACAGCACCCTTAACGGTCAAGCCAGCCGGCCCTTTACTTATGACACAGGCGCACGCTTGGCACTACTTTGTTGATGCACGTGCGGCTATTGCGCACACAATTCACAAACACAGAAAATAAATTTTTTTTGGGTTTGGACTGGAGTGTACTTTCGGGGGTTACAGCACCCTTAACGGTCAAGCCAGCCGGCCCTTTACTTATGACACAGGCGCACGCTTGGCACTACTTTGTTGATGCACGTGCGGCTACTGCGCACACAATTCACAAACACAGAAAATAATTTTTTTTTTGGTTTGCACTGGAGTGTACTTTGGGGGTTACAGCACCCTTTAACGGTCAAGCCAGCCGGCCCTTTACTTATGACACAGGCGCACGCTTGGCACTACTTTGCTGATGCACGTGCGGCTACTGCGCACACAATTCACAAACACAGAAAATAATTTTTTTTTTGGTTTGGACTGGAGTGTACTTTCGGGGGTTACAGCACCCTTAATGGTCAAGCCAGCCGGCCCTTTACTTATGACACAGGCGCACGCTTGGCACTACTTTGTTGATGCACGTGCGGCTACTGCGCACACAATTCACAAACACAGAAAATAATTTTTTTTTTGGTTTGGACTGGAGTGTACTTTCGGGGGTTACAGCACCCTTAATGGTCAAGCCAGCCGGCCCTTTACTTATGACACAGGCGCACGCTTGGCACTACTTGGTTGATGCACGTGCGGCTACTGCGCACACAATTCACAAACACAGAAAATAATTATTTTTTTGGTTTGGACTGGAGTGTACTTTGGGGGTTACAGCACCCTTTAACGGTCAAGCCAGCCGGCCCTTTACTTATGACACAGGCGCATGCTTGTCACTACTTTGTTGATGCACGTGCGGCTTCTGCGCACACAATTCACAAACACAGAAAATATATTATATTTTTAGCACTTGGGGGGAGCACCCCTGATGGACAGTGCACCCCCTGGACAACACTACAGCACCCCTTTAGGACTGGGACACTGCACAGGACTTTGGAGTGGACACAGCCCCTATGGAGAACTGACTGCACAACACAGTCCAGCCAGCCCCTATGGACTTTGAAGTAGTGGACACAGCCCCTATTAACAACAGCAGCACAGCACAACACAGCCAGCCCCTATGGACTTTGAAGTAGTGGACAACAGCAGCACAGCGCAGCACAGCACAGCACAACACTACTCTGCACTACACTACACTACACTACACTACACAGCCCAGCCAGCCCTAACTCCCACCCTCCCTCTTCACTGTCCACAGCCGAGTGAGAAAATGGCGCCGACGCGGGTACCTTATATAGGATCCAAAACCCGCGAGACTCGGAAGGCGGGATGATGACGTTTTGCCTCGATTTCAGATCCGAGTCAGGCGGGAAAAGTCGAGCCTGACTCGGATCGGACTCGGATCGGGGGGGCTCGGGGGGGTTCGGATTTCAGAAATCCGAACCCGCTCACCCCTAGTTACCACCCACAAACGGCACTGTCACTCAAAGTAGCGTCCAGTCTGTGTACTACGAGCGCATGATTCCAGGCCGCAATGACTGGTTTGCGCATACATATTTAGAGTTGCGCAGACGGGCGACAATCACCAATAGCGTGCGTCTGCATCTTAGCAAGCGGGTCTGAATCAGGCCCTAAGATCAGACAAATAGTAAGGCTCTTCTATCCCTATCTCCATGTTTGGACGGTGAGGATAAATGTATAATTGGAATTCTTCTTTGACTGCTCCGAATAGTTTTCATCTATTTTTTTACCAGTTTTATTGAAAATGTATAAAACAACAAATATAAACCATACTCATAGAATGTAAATTTCTTCCCTTAATATAATCACCTCTCCAGTGGAATCCAAACAAATGTCTTCCAGTCCCCTGTAACAGTTTTTCGCTCTACCATAGGTATATTGGGGTCTTCTACAACACCTCATTATGACATTGCCTGGTACAGGCTTATTATATATATATCTGAAAGAAAATGGGTTAAAGACTATGCATACCATTTAAAGTGTGTTTATTGTCTGCACACAGCATGTGGCAGAACAAATATGTATGTAAATGCAGTACATTACCTATACTATGCCATTCAGATTTCTCACCATCACCTAAAAAACCTTGGCTAGGACCAGTAGCACTTTAGGAAAATTATTTTATCTATTTATAAACCAAACACCCATTAGTGCTTCAGTAGAAACAAGCTCAGCCCCATGCTTATCAGGCTAGGGTTGGCAGACATTATAACAGAGGGACCCCACACACTGCAGAGTACCTACCTATGACAGCATGCCCAGTGCTGCTTGCAATTTATTTTGGAGGAACACTATGCTCTTTGTGCTCTGCAATTGTGCAAACAGGAATACCTGCTATATATCTTTAACTTATGGACAGCATGGTGACACAGTGTTTAGCGCTGCTGCCTCACAGCGCTGGTGTCATGAGTTCAATACCCAACCACATCCATATTAGTATGGAAGTTGAGTTTCCTCCCCGTGTTAGCGTGAGTTTTCTCCCATGCTCCAAAAAACACACTGTTAGGTAAGTAGGCTTCTACCAAAATTAACCCTCTGTATGTATGTATGTTAGACTGTAAACTCCAAAGGGGCAAGGACTGACGTAAATGACAAGTAATTTCTGTACAGCGCTGCGTAATATGGTGGCGCTATATACAGCAACAATAATGATACCGTATTTGACTTCTTTCAATTAAAATAGCAGCAATCATCATCAAGTTGACGATGATGACTGGAGTCTGCATAGCAATGAACCTGCATTATCACTGCTATTCAGGGATGTAGTTTCAGGGTAATTTAAACAGAAACTGTAGCAGGGACAGCACATACGATAAAGTGTTAACTAAATGCCCCCGTTCCACAAAAGGTTTTTGGAATTAAACATCTTAATAAATAGACCCCGTAGTCAGGGATGAATTTCTGATATATAAATATAATAGAACACATTTTTATCATAGAAAATTATACACTTTGAACCTGATTTCTATGCTTCTAAACATTTTGTAAAGTGTCATCATGCCCGCTTGAACCCTCCCTCAAGATGCTTGAATACTTGCTGGTATTTCAGCAACCCCTTTTGGGAGGGGCAGCCAGGTGGGAGGTACGTGGGCATGGTGCAGCCAGCTGGGAGGTGCGGGGGCCTGGTGCAGCCAGCTGGAAGGTACGGGGGCATGGTGCAGCCAGCTGGGAGGTACAGAGGCATGGTGCAGCCAGCTGGCAGGTACGGGGGCATGGGGCAGCCAGCTGGGAGGTGAGGGGGCATGGTGCAGCCAGCTGGGAGGTGAGGGGGCATGGTGCAGCCAGGTGGAAGGTATGAGGGGATGGTGCAGCCAGCTGGAAGGTGGAGGGGATGTGGTGCAGCCAGGTGGGCGGTGCTGGGGCATGGGGCAGTCAGGTGGGGCCATACAAAGCCTGGAGAGCCACACGAGATTGTGGAGTCTTCTGGACATTACAGGAGAGTAGGTAAGTATGGGTATGTGGGTTTATGGGTGTGTTGCCAATAAAGTTGAATCTTACTCACTGAGCTGATAAGTTGATCTTTGCCGTTTTCTCCACAATAGATAACGTACTAGGACAACTGACACTTGAGTCAAATCTTGGTAGCACTGAAATAAAATCAGAAGTCCTGTTAAAGTTTAACCGAGAGAGACAAAGAGGGTTCAGTAATTCATAGATTTCACTTTCATAGTTTTCCATTTAAATGAATGAAAGAAAAGTGAGAGGCCTTGTGATGACGTGGGAATATGTACAGACAGCAGACTGGCTCTTTTCCTTTTTCTGTTTAAGTAATTACCTCTAAGAGGTACTTTTATAAAATGGCAATATTGTTAATTTACTGCTCCTTGGCTCACTTTTGGCCAGGTTACAAACTGTTGGATTATAAAACTAAAAACCACAGGAGACTGGCTGCCAAGCCACCATTTCCAGAAAAGAGCTCCTTATTGCCTGGCCGTTGATTAAGGAGGCACCCGGGCATTAACTAATTTCACATCGGGAGCTTTGTGAGAGTTGTCTGTGCTGCCAGATCCTGAAGTGCCATCACTGAAGATGTTGAAGGTGGGGACTCTAAGTCCCTCTATCTCCTTCACCATCTAATGGAGACAGATGGGATTACCCTGATTTTAAAGTGGGGAATCACATCTTTCAAACGGTGTACCCACTTAAAAGTTAGTGGCTGGTGATCACACGGATCACCCGACTTTAATCCCCTACACTACAGAAACATGATGTAGTTCAGGCATGGGTGAAGATCTGTTACAAGCAGGCTACCAATAATTAAGGGACAGGGGCATAACTAAGTATTTGATGGCTCCATAGCAAAAGTTTGTAAGGGCCCCTATGTACCACCCAATGGTAAAAAATGTATATAGCATGTGTAACTTTGACAAGGAAGATGGTCTCCCTCAGCTCTGGGCCCCAAAGTATCTGCACCCCATGCACCTATGGTAGTTATGCCCATGTTAAGAGGAACCCATTTTAGAAAGAAGGGGGGGGTCCCTCTTTTAAATGATGGGTCCCTCATATTTATTATCTGGTTATCACTTGTGACTATCACCCCCATAATGACATCTACAACTATGTGGGTACTAAACCAGGGAGCCTTTATTTCAAGATACGTGGCCCACTACTAGCTATTGTCTGTTGTTCATTTGACAATATTTGTCACGACCAGAGCATCCTTACCTGCTGACTCGCAGTCTCTGCCTGTGCGAGCGCTCTGGCGCGTTCCTACCGGTGGGGTTGCTTGTTTTTGGAGGTTGGCGCGAGGAGGTCCTGGGGGAACAGGCCATGCTGGTACAGGTAAGACTGGCAGCTTCTCCATGCTGCAGACTGCTGGGCGCTGCTATCTTGGTTTTGGGCATATGACCAGAATGGGCCAATCAGGTTGGAGCCCTGCATGTGACTCTCAGCAGCCTATCTTGCACCTTCCCATGGTACGTAAGGGTGTTCAGCACACCCTCTACTTGCCAGTGCAATATGTTCTCAGCCTTGCTGTGTGAGAGTTCCCTGTGCTCCCTATCCTTGGTATATTGCAGTCTCAGCAGTGTCTCGTTTGCTTCCTGTCAGCATTCCAGGCAGTTCCCAGGATTCCTGCACCAGCTATACCCCCACGTCTCACCCTCCACTGGTTACTGACCAGCCGCACGCACGGAGAACCCACTGCAGTTTACAGACCTCTGATCCTCAGCATACCTCTATTGGAATTTCTTCCCTGTCAGCTCATTACCAAGCACCCGTTTCTCTGTCTCACATCAATTGGACTTATTCATTACCAGACACCTGATTCTCTGCTTCTATTGGATCTATTTTATTATCAGACTCTTGTTTGGCAGTTCCACAGCAATTGGACTATTAATTCCTGCCAGATATTATCCTCAGGTCACCCATGGACTTTTGTTACAGTATATATATATTTGTTTAATTCCATGAATCTAATTACTCCCATTAAACCAGCTGCATTTCAGTTTAACAAGACCGTTCCTGCTTCGACTCCTGATTCCATCCTGAGTCCAACTCCCCCCCCCCCCCCCAGGTCCTGACAATATTACTCTGCCGTACAGAAATTAGACATTTTCCATATATTGGTGGAAGGACACTAATCTTCTTAGTAACCGCTATGTCAGCTGCTGCCGCAATAGGGAGAGAAGTCCGCGCAGCGGCAATCAAAGTGACACAAGGGCTGGCGCTCGTTGTTCCCAAATGTAATACAAAATTTTGTTGGGTAAATCCACATCTTGTTTAATTGAAATTTAATTTTAAAAAATAAAAACTTTTTTTGTTTTCACTTTTGTTGAATTTTATCTGTTGTTTTAGAATGAGCAAAAAGAATAATGGTAGTTTCCTAAAATATAAAGTGTTAAAAAAAAAAAAAAAAGGTAGTGTATAAGCCGTGTTGGTACTACCTTAAAAAATCTGTGATACTGATGTTGGAATGCAATGAGTGCTAACATCAGAAAAAAGCCTCTGCACAGGGGTGACAAAACTTCAGCAGTGAGGGGTTAATGTTTAACTCTCCCAAGTGGATAGAAGCCTGTTGTGGAAGCTAATATTAAGTTTTATTTAAGTTCAGTGATGACACTAACCCCTGAGGATTACCTGAGGTGCAGATTTACCCTCTTTAGCTTGCTTTTAGCACAACTTCTACCCCTTTTCCACCTAAATTCCAGGTCTGACCCGGAGTTGCAACAAAGTTCCTATCCGGATCAGACCCGGAATTTTGCCGGCGCCGACTCGGGATATTCCCGAGTCGGCGCCGCTCACACCGCAGTCGGGTCTGCATAGACCCGGCTTTTCCGGAGGGAAAGTGGACGCTTGGAGATGACATCATCTCCAATCGCCACTGAAGCTGGACCAATCGGCCGGCTAGCAGCGCACTCCAGGTCATCGTGACCCGGAGTGCGCTGTTCTCGCAGCAGGGTTTCACGGGCTGCGCCCATGTTAAACCCTGCTAGTTACCTGGGTTGGATTGCCGGGTCACTCGACCCAGCAATCCAACCCTCTCTCCTTTTACACCAGGGAGCTGCCCGGGTTAACCCTTCAAAAACCCGGGTTTTAGCTCCGGTGTAAAAGGGGTATAACTAATACCCCTTTTCCACCAAAATTCCAGGTACAGTACATATAACAATACTGTAGTCAGTATTGCCTGTGTATTTTAAGGGGATAAGAACATTTGTACCTACTTTTTCCATCTCCTCTCTAGGTGCAGTAGCTATGTCCGGGGGCAGGGACTGTCTCTGAAGTCATTAGGCATTAAATATGTGTTTTTGTGTCATTTTATTAAGAGTTTTAAATCCATTAAAGAGTTTCAGAGAGCTTTCTATCATCGGGACAAGTATCAGTTAGCATCACCATGGTAATATCCCTTTATTTAGTACTGAGAGCAGTTGGTATATCCTGTGCTAGAGCTTTGATAAATGCCCCCGATCATACCTACAGTACATACTGTATATCAGTTACATGAGTGATGTAATTAGGACGTACTGTCTATCTCCACCTGAAGCCACTGGTAGTAGGGAGAACCTTTTTTTTTTTCAAACTTGATCTGGTAATATCCAGGATTTGCGTCAAGTGCGAGAACGAATTCCACTTCAACAACGCCATTCTTCGTCTCTGGATTCTGTACCTGGGCTATACAAGCACCAGACGGCTCCTGCAGGTCATATATAAGTCATAGATGAGCTGATTTCTATATGTGCTATAACCCCAAGATTAATTTATTGATAGTACAAAGCTTCTATTGTTTGCTTTAGAGCGTCTGACTCTTTTTTGCTATCAAATACATTATGCTCTTAGCTGTCCTGGCAGCATTTCCAAAATTATTTTTATTTCAGACATGGGGTCTGATTCTGAGATTTATGCAATGCTGATATTTACGCAGATTGAGTGACTGTTAGCCATTGCGCATGTGTAAATGCTGCACTGCGCACGTGCAGCAATTGTATTGCGATCGTGCTTGCACAGAGGATTCACTCGCAAAGTAAGTGACAGGTAGTCAGCTTTTGGAGGGAGGTAACGGGGGAAGGGGGGGCTAGGCAAACGCAGTCGTGTCGGGGCCGTCTCATGGGCGTGCATAAATTAGCTATTGCAATATCCTTTGCAGCACAAGAGCTCTCAGCGTGTCAGGAGAGATGCAGTGTTTGAGACAGGTCAGACTTCACTAACAAGCTGTGTGACTGCTCGATCAGCATCGATGTTACCGATGTTTACACTGTTGCATGTCGTCAGACGGATATGAGGAGGCAGCAATGGGCATCCCAATGCCTAGTAAATTAACTGATAATGCACAGAATCTGGGACAAGTTCCCGGACCTATGTTTTATTATGGTTGTGGCACCCGAAAACAGGCTATTTATTGGGGATTTCATTTCATGCCTATTAAGACTTGAAAAAAAATCTCACTTAATTGCAGCCTCCGGGCTGCCTTCGAGGCTAATTGCATAGTCCCGTGGGATCATGGTAAATTGTCACGGCTGATTGCATTCCCCCCATAGTAGTATCAGATATGAAACATTTTTATTATCTTACCATAAAGCTGATGTTTGTGACCTGCAATATAAAAAGCCAAAATTATTACACAGGACACAAATATGGACCCCAATATAGAGCCAAAGACACAGTAATAATTTCCATTTTCACACTATACAAAAATAATTAGATGTTTAACAGACAACTTTCAATGTACAGTATTGTATTGTTCATGTTTTTTTGTAAACGTTTTTAAATACATTGCCCTATAAATCTGGCTTTGGGTCTAGTGTTTAACTGTCTCCTTTATATTATGTAGGCAATATTATTATTATTATTATTATAATTTTTTTTTTTTTTTTTATAATTTTTTTTTTCATTACCCATGGAAACAACAAAAATTTTTATCTGTGGATAAAACTTTATCCAAAGTATGTAATAGAGCATAACTATATAATAATAATAATAATAATAATAATAATAATAATAATAATAATAATAAAGGGCATCGCAATGACATTACTCAAGCAAATACGTGACAGGTAACTTATACTCAACAGCCAGTGTCATATGAGATGTCGTTTGTTTCTCAACAACGTAGGAGGTCTGTTTATGAAATAGGACCAAACAGAACATGTTTTTGGGAGCAATACAGCACAAAAATATTACAGGCGATACTGACCGGCAGCAGGGAACACAGTCAGTGCTGCCGAGACTTCACATGTGTATGCAATGCCGTTATTTTTGCGATAGTTGAGCAGTAAACGACAATCTGCACATGCACCAAAGTCACATTGCAAAAGCATCAAGGTATATTATCACTCGCAGCAACCAATTACTCAGAGTGTGATTTACAGGTAGGGAGCATTTGGGGAAGGTAACGGGGAGTGGTGGCAAAGATCGCAAGCATGTCACAACCATTTCAAGGTATTTTTACAGCATGTGACTGTGATCGCGCACCCAACAATTATTGCTAAGTTTCCACAGCCATTCTGCGGGACCATAGGGTTACTCAGGACGGCAACAATCAAAAGATCTACGACCAGGTGACATTTCACGCAGATGCTCAGATTTGGAAAGTCGCAGGTGGGCGTCACAATACATCTTCCGGCGGCTGCAATATTTGCATATTTTCGCACTGCAGCTGCGCACACATTTGCGGCGGCGGCGTTAGTGTACAACTTTGGATCAGACCCTCAGCCACAGCAATAATGCATAGGAAAGCTATAATTGAGATATACCCCATAATTAATAACTATTTATCAAGGAGAAATAAAGAAATCTTTTTAAGCCTAACTTTGTCATTTTTTATTAGTCTTTATATAAATGTTTCCACTCACTCAATGCAGAGGGGACCTATTAGCTAATACACAAAGTACTTTTCTCTGTAATGAAGAATAATCAGATAATAGTTACTTACGACGTAATCAACAGTCTTCAGTTCATTAGTTAAACAAACCAGTCTACATCGCACTGCGGGGAAAGCACAATACAGTAACAGTTCATACGTAGCGTAATACATTCATATTCCCAAGAAGGACTAATGCAGGACTGATAGGTTCTAAATTATAATAATGAACAAGATTAATAAGTGAAAATGATTTTCATGCTTGCAGTAATTTATTTCCTGGCTATCCATATTAGCATTAGGATCAATGAACATGCAGATGGGGCTTTAATCTATAAAGTCACCTGGTGCAAACCAGCACCCGACGCCAAGTTTAGTAAAATTGTCTGGTGACTGAAGAAGCATCACTGTCACACGGTATATTGGTGGAGGATACAGTATATTGTGCGGAATATAATAATGAAAAAAGCTGGTTGATCAAGAAATGCATAATTGAATTATACATTACAGTATACAGTATATGGTTTCTTGTGAGGTTACTTTTATTTCTGTAGTACTGGGCATCTACCAAGCTTCCCTGTTGATCATTGCCGTCCGGAGGGGATGGAAAATGTGATTCACATTGTGGCCCCGCCCCCTGCTGCACAATGTCGGTAATCTAGGCATTGTGTACCATGGACAGGGCCGAGATGATGAAAGGGCAGCCAGATTGTCTGCAAGTACGACACAAGTGCATCTATTTATCCGCTATGTGTATTTTAAGGGTGTATGACATCATCCCTATTCTTGGAAGTGCTCCCATGAGTCTGAGGCATACTTGCCAACTAATAAATCTTCCTCCCCGGGAGAAGGCCGGGGAGGTGAAGCAGGTAGGTGGAGTAGGGGGCGGGGCTGGCTGGATCGCGTCGTTAAGCCCCGCCACATGCTGGAATTCACTGCGATTATGCATAATTAGAATAGGGGTGGGGCTAAATGACGTGATTCTCATATAATCGTGTCATTAGGCCCCGCCCCCAATGCTCAGAACCGCCGATCCCCTTTAATATCCTCCCCATTCTGCCCACTTCACTAGGAAGTGGGCAGAATGTGGGAAAAGTGCCTACCCTTCCGTGGGTGCGGGGGCTTACCCAAAAAATCAGGAGCCTTGCGTGAAAACCTGGAGGGTAGGCATGTATGGTCTGAGGGACTGATTCAGAGATGAACGAAATGCCCGTCACTGGTGCGATCCTGTTTGCATTGGACTTGCAAAAATCTGCTAATGACTCAGCTGCCAAGCAAATACTGAAGCAGGTAACTGACACAGAATGCAGTTATGCAAAACAACCTGGAGCCAAGGTACTGATCTTCAGGGAGAGAAGTTGTACTGGCAATGAGCAGTTGCTGGTTTAAATTGGGCACCCTTAGAATGGTAGGCTGGTTGTTGACAGAGGAGTGTGCTGCTGCACAGACCAGTGTTCCTGTTCTTCCGGGAGGCTTCATGTCCTCTCCCAATTTGGCCACCAAGCTCACTACTGAGCATGTATAAGGGCCATCTTTTCTGTACTGTGGAGAGTGACACAGTAGGAAAAGTATGTCTCCTACTTAGCTCTGAAATAGCTGGTTAATGCCTGCATATAAAGCTGTTTCAGATCCCTACACCACTACCCATTTGCAGCATATACAGTAACACACTGGCTGGTGAGCTGTATAGAACCCCACTTCGCTCAAGCTCCACTCTAGTACCAGTGTTACATGTAACAGTGAGTACGGCTGTACCTACTATCCTTCAAAAAACCAACACCACTGGTTAAGTAACTGGGCTGTTCATAGTGTGAGTCTACATAACTCTGCAGTATCAACACCTGCACACACACAATGTGACCGGAGTTGCTGGAGACTGGCTTGTTAGGGCTGATCATGTGATACTTTCCAAGATGGCAGAGCCCATGATACAGAACAGCAGGAGCTGCATGTTTACATATGAGTGACCACAGCTGCTGTGAGCACTCGACGGGCGCAAGGTTACACAGCGCCCAGCTTCTGGACTTGCAGTTTAGAGGGATCTGGACTGGAACATCACCTGGATAGACAGGTATCCCTTGGGGATTTGCTTATATATAGCCTGCTTGTGGCTGCCATTTTCTGGAGTTACGGGCTGATGAGATACGCTTTGTGGTCACACAATGCCTTTACATCCCCTGGAAGATACCTCTACTTCCTCAACCTACAGAGCCCTTTATCCTTGCAGTTTGGTGAAATCCCAGCCTTATTACATACTATAACAACACTCTGTATACCTCATTAGTAAGCTATATATGCTAATGCATAAGGTCCAGTTTTTCTGTAACAACTACTGCACCATCTGAATATCTGGAGCCGCTTTCCACACAGATAATACCAACTTCTGCACCCCCCTTACCTCTATATACCAGTGGCTTAAGGGAAGGACAAGGAAGGAAGACCTTTCTTTGTTGCGGTGATTTCTCATCCCATTACGGCACTGGTGACACTGCTGGCCAGGTCACTATATCTCATCATACTACCGTTGATGTTAAATCTCTACATGCTTCAATTCCCCTTATAGCCTTACATATATTGATGGTATTACCATTTGGATTTCATATCATAGCAGTGTATATTAAACCTTAATCCGCACACACTTGGATTTCATATATTCACGTCTATTTAAGTATTGCTTCAATATCTCTATGATGTAACTTGCTGCGTTCATCTGCAATTGTGGCCTTTCTACTATGATATTAATGAGCTACTGGTCAAAGTAACCGTGGAGTATCTAAACTCTTGACAAGTGTTATGGACAGATTTGTTACTCTTACTACCCCAAAGCCTCAACAAATAAGAGGTGGTGACCGCCGCACTGACCTAGTTTCGGAAGAATCATACCTAGCAACAATCCCTCTCTCTTCAGATACTACAGCCATCACAGATCCTATGATGCCTCTGAAAACACCTTCGCCCTCTCTGACATATGCAGAAGTAGTGAGAGCTATAAAGGAAACGGTGGAACCCCTACTACAAAGCCAAGCTGAAAAATTTATGGAAGCCGTGACAGATTTAAAGTCCCAATTGAATTCAGTTTCACACCAAATTTCTGTTAACGAAAACAGGATTGGCTCAAATTTCCAAGAAATTGAAGATCTCAAGCAACAAGTCTCCTCGCTTACAAATACAAAAAAATGTAAAGGCAACCAGCGCCCCACAAACCGCTTCTTAGTCCACTCTTAGGGGCACCACGCCTCCAAGTCAAATGCACAGAGAAAAATAGAGTGATCCAAAAGCGCGATCTTCTATTAATTGATTCTGTCAAAGTGGAAGGAGAGATACACAAGAAATTAAATCCAAAGTACATGGACCCCTTTTAGGGCTTCAAAATCCTCCGCCTCCGACTCACCTCCAAATGGAGAAATATGTTCACATAAAGGTATCTGTCTTGCGTCAGCTTACAGTGGAAATACAGGTATTCATATATTCCCAATTGGACCTCCCCTATGTAAAAACACTCACCTGGGACCAGGTATAAACGTTCCCATCAGGGTTTCTTTAGGTCCAACAGAGCACTCCTCATTCCAAAAGCTGGAAGCAATCCTTTCAATACAATGATCCAAAAATCATATGAAAGTCCAAAGTTTATTGGTACAATACAGGAACAAATGTGCTGAAGTGACCGGATCAAGTTTTGTCACGTTGGTCTGCTGTTTGGCACGCAAATGAACATTATAAATTTAAGGAGAGATCCAAAATACGGACTGGATGCCAAAAATTAATTATCGTTTTTATTTTTTATTTTTTATTTATTTATTATTATTTTTTTTAATTTATTTATTTATTTATTTTGTTTTTATTATGTTCTTATGTATGATTTAGTTGATTTATATTTTGATATATATTGTGGATGTACATGAATTCATATTAATGGAATGTGTAATTTATTAAGGGCTTTTTAAGGATTGATGCCATTTTTTACTTATCCAGAGTTTGTGGATTACTCAATATTGAGGTTAATAAATTAGTTTGAGTTAGGGTATATATACCCTGGCTGTTCAGTCAGAATTTACACCCTGAGGAAGGACCTATGGTCAGAAACGCGTTGGTGGTACTGTGGCAAGTTTTCTTGTTGCTGCTATTTTTTTATTCTTTTACTGGTTGGTTCTCCATACTCATTCATTTGGGATTTCAGGAGAGAATTTCTATTACTTACCTGTAATAAGGAAAGAGGACTCTATGCTTGGATTTTATCTATTTTTTATTTTTTATTTGTTCCTGTATTGTACCAATAAACTTTGGACTTTTATATGATTTTTGGATCATTGTATTGAAAGGATTGCTTCCAGCTTTTGGAATGAGGAGTGCTCTGTTGGACCTATAGAAACCCTGATGGGAACATTTATACCTGGTCCCAGGTGAGTGTTTTTACATAGGGGAGGTCCAATTGGGAATATATTAATACCTGTATTTCCACTGTAAGCTGACGCAAGACAGATACCTTTATGTGAACATATTTCTCCATTTGGAGGTGAGTCGGAGGCGGAGGATTTTGAAGCCCTAAAAGGGGTCCATGTACTTTGGATTTAATTTCTTGTGTATCTCTCCTTCCACTTCAACAGAATCAATTAATAGAAGATCGCGCTTTGGATCACTCTATTTTTCTCTGTGCAAGTCTCCTCGCTTACATCCTCTCGACAACATCTAATGTTCAAGGTGGATGACTTAGAAAACAGGTCGAGAAGCAACAATTTGAGACTCTTGGGGTTAAAAGAATCTATTAAAGGTTCTGATCTTTTCAAGTTCTTACTCTCAGACCTGCCGGAATTACTTGGCATACCCGAAGAATTATCCTCATTGGAAATAGAACGTGCACATAGGCTTGGTCCACCACGTGACTCAAACCAATCCCGACCCCGGCCTATAATCATTAAATGTTTGAATTTCCGATATAAAGAACTAATCGGGTCTACAGCAAGAAATAAGGGCCCTCTTCATTGGGAGGGACAACGCCTCTTTCTTTTCCAAGATTACTCTGCAGAGGTCTCCAGGGCACATAGAGAAATGGCGCCTTTGTGTTCTCAACTAGTGCAATCTGGCAAGCGGTTTGCCCTTTTATACCCAGCACTATTGTGCCTTTTCACCCCACAAGGCCAGAAAGACTTCACCACGCTGGCTGATGCCCAGGCATTTCTAAAAGATGAAGAGGCTACACTACCATCTGAAATGGACCAAAATGATTGATTACAGGTTTATTTTATATCTGTTTGCATTTTTGATAGCTGAATATATATGTTGAAAATTTAACTATTAGAAATCTGCCTATAAGACTTCTGGTTCAGTATTACATCTTTAATATGTTATAACTATTTAGATTCTTAAGGTTTAGTATTTTTTAGGTCTAGAATCTAAAGACCCACGGTTGCTCGTATATATATTTTTTTGTAATAATGTGATTGATTAATGTGATATCAGTAGTTGCTCAATACAATTACTTGCCTATCGGTTTAATTGTTTTTGCTTCCATATTTACTTTTTATAAATTATATGAGGTTCTTGTATATTTTGTATACTCTCAGTTTTATTTTTGCCTTGCACTATATTTGGGTCATTTATATTGGCACCGTTTAAACTAACAATGTTATTTATCCATGCATATTATGGATGAATCTCTGGATTTGGAGACTTGAAAGCCTATTTTGCTTAAATTATACTCCTGGAATGTCAGGGGTATCAATTCCCCAATTAAGCATAGACGCATTCTTACATATGTTAATAAAGTACATGCAGATGTTACTCTCTTACAGGAAACCCATTTATCTCCCGAAGAACACACTAAATTAAGTATGATGCGACAGCAAGTGGTGGCATCATCATCTTATAATTCAAAAGCCAGAGGTGTGGCTATTCTCATACGAAAGGGTATTACTTTTGACATCCACCGCCAGAGTATAGACAAACTAGATCGATATGTTAGACTTGATATTACTCTAGAGGGTTCCTGCTATACATTATGTAATGTCTATGCCCACACAATTTACGAAAAATCATTTTTTCTAAATCTGACGAATCTATTACGCCCCTTCTCTGACCCCCAAATTATTATGGGAGGAGACCTCAATCTGACAGCCTCTCCGGTGCTGGATAGAAAGAGTCCCTCTGGTCCTCAGCTCCGTCAACCTAAAATTAATTTAAACTACATGGCAGATCAGCTTAGATTATTGGATATTTGGAGAGTTAGGCATCTGACTGAATTAGAATACACTTATTATTCGGCAACACACAATGTTTTTTCTAGGCTAGACTATTTTTATTTATCTTACTCATTATCAGTCAGGTTTATAGACGCAGATATAGACCCAATTATAATTTCAGATCATGCTCCTATATAGATTGAGTTGCAGGGTAGATTCACACTGGGTAGTCATTCCAATTGGCGTTTCCCAGCTAAAATGGCAACTTCCTTAAAGTCCAAATCTATGCTGGAAACCACATGGAATGATTATACTACTAATAACGCATCCCACGCTGATAATCCTGCCCTATTCTGGCAATCTGCAAAAGTGGTTCTCAGAGGTGATATTATGGCATATATGTCTAACTATAGAAAGACTCAAGACACTGTATATAGGGCAGCCCAATCATCCCTCACTACAGCTTTTCAAACCTTTAAAATATCTCCTTCGCAAAGGAATAAAACTGTTTATCGTGAAGCTAAGTTACATTTTGACCAAGTTTTGACTCAAATGGATAATAGATTTCTGCAAACTGGTAAACATAATTTTTTTTAGCATGGTAATAAACCTAGCCGCCTATTATCCAACCGCCTTAGAGCAGTCAGAGGTTCCTCGCATATTGCGGCTTTAAAAGATGAAAGTCTTATCACCCATTATTACGATAAATCTATTGTATCTATACTCCATAACTATTATCAGAATCTTTACTCTCAAGACCCTATAAACCAGGAAAATAAAAATATGATCTGGCAATGGATAATTCTACCAAAAATTACTCCCTTACAAATGGAAGCTCTAGTAGCCCCAATTTCACTTATGGAAGTCACTGGAGCCATCGGTGCCCTCAAACCAATGAAAATCCCATGTCCAGATGGCCTTAGTGGCAAATTTTTAAAATTACTTTGTCCTAAAATTGCAGAACCTCTCACAGCCTTTTTCAACTCTATCCTCATCTCTCACTCTCTCCCCCTACACTTTAATTCGGCCCTGATTAAGGTGCTATTAAAACCTGGAAAAGACCAACTTCTTCCCTCCTCTTACAGACCTCTCTCCTTACTAAATTTAGATTACAAGTTATTCACAAAAATATTAGCGGAAAGATTAAAAGTGATATTGCCATCAATCGTTCACCCGGATCAAACCGGTTTTATCTGGGGCAGGAACTCTGTCACTAATATCAGAAAGGTGCTGGCAGTTCTCCAGTCCCTTGAGACTTCTCCATCGGGTGATCCCGGGTATTTATTATCTCTAGATGCAGAAAAAGCATTCGATTTGGTGACCTCCGATCACCTGATGGAGACTTTCACCCGCTTTGGTTTCCTTAATGTGTTTGTTCTTCTTATAAAGGCTTTATACCATGAGCCAACTACCCAAATTTTGACTAATAAATTTTTGTCCCCTCCCTTTGTTATTCAAAGAGGCACACAACAAGGTTGTCCCTTATCCCCTTTGCTATTTGCAGCTGCACTGGAACCTTTGGCCATAGCTCTCCGACAGGCACAAGATTTCACTGGTATTAAGATTAGAGATGTAGAATCCAAACTAGGATTGTTTGCAGACGATATGCTCCTTTTTATTTCAAACCTTCACATATCAATCCCAGCAATTTTCGAGAATATTCAGGAATTCAGTTGTTTTGCGGGGTATCGAGTTAATATTAAGAAATCAGAACTACTCCCTCTCGCCTCTTCCACTCATTCCGTCCTACCAACCCATCTCAATGCTATGTTTACAATCACCCCGCATAAATTAAAATATTTGGGGATTTATATTCCTGGCTCCCTATCTCACTTGTATTCTATTAATTTTAACCCAGTACTACCCAAAATTAAAATGCAATTAGAATCTTGGATGGATTTGAAACTCTCCCTGTTAGGCAGGGTTACAGTGGTTAAATCCATTATTTTTCCCAAGCTATCCTACGTACTTCAAATGTTGCCAATAACAATACAGAAAGCAGATGCTCTCCATTGCACACAATTGTTCTCCAAGTTTATATGGCGTAAAGGTAAACCCTGAATGCCCCGTTCTCATACATATATTCCCAAAAAACAGGGTGGATTGGGAATGCCCCACATTGTAGCATTTGCCAGGACAGCGCTTTTTCGATATATCTCAGATTGGCTCCTCCAATTGAATAATTTTACCAATACGATGCTAGAAGGAGCTTTATTCCACCCATATTCCCCTGCGGCCTTACTTCATACTCCTAGTTCAAAAATCCCTGAAACATGTCGTAATAATATCCTTTTTCAAGATACATACAAAGCCTGGACGGCTATTAACAAATCATTCCAATGCAACCCTCTTATCACTCCTTATATACCTTTGTGGGGAAATCCAAATTTCACATCCTCTTTGGATAATCAGACCTATAAGTCCTGGTATTGTAAGGGAATCCTAGCAATTAAAAACATTTTTGACACTGGTGGACATTTATTTTCATTTACACAACTCCAAGAACAATTTCATATACCCTGATCAAATTTCTTTATGTACCTTCAAGCCCGACATTATGTACAGTAACTCACTGATCCTCTAAAGTCTACTCATACTGACTCCAAATTAAGCGATATCCTTTCTTTTAGCCAAACTAAAAAATTTAACATTCATTTTCTATATCCAGATCTTATCCAATTAAGAGATCCCTCATGGTCAAAACTCTCAAATATCTGGCAGTCAGAAATACCGGACCTACCTGACCTTGAGGACATGCTCCGCTATAACGCAAGGATATTACCGACGGTAAAGTCGGCACGCCTACAGGAAATTCATATCCGTGTATTAAATAGAACTTATATTTCACCTGCCCAAAGGAAACATTTTGTTTCTACCAAGATGGGTTCATGCCTCAAATGCAAAGCCTCTTGTGCCACAATTTCCCATAATTGTTGGTTTTGTAGGAAGATTAGGAAATTCTGGTGTAAATTGCTAGACTATCTATCAACATCACTTCATGTCTGACTACCATGAACAGCTAGCGCCTTACTTTTTGCAGATTTTTCTTCATGGGAGGAGACTCAGGATATTTCCCACCTATTACTTTTATTACCGGTTATAGTCACAGTGGCCAAACAAGTTATCTTACAACATTGGATTTATCAGTCCACTCCTACATTGGGGGAATGGAAAATAGCTTTACTAGAGGTTCTCTATCATGAACGACGTATGGCCACATTTTTCATTGAAAAGGGAGTGATTTCCTTTCACAAAAAATGGGGTGCTTACATTGATGGCCTCCCGACACAAACAGAGGAACAGATCTGGAGAGTCTTTGAAATCACAAATTGGTTTTTGTTATGACAGATTACATACCCGGCAAAATAGTAGTGTATGCCTCTGTTTGCTATATCTCTTTCAATTTTTAAGTAGCAAGGTCCCCAAATTTGGAAACAAATCTCATTCTATATTTTCCTGGTGAATATTGATCTACTTTTTGTTTTTCTTTTCTTTCTTTTCTTTTAATTTTTTACATTTTATTTACTTATATTTATTTTTGATACTGTAGAATATTTTCAGTTAATTTGTTTATGATTTTATGTAATTCAAGTGTTATTAGTTAATTTATATAAGGTTATGTATACAGGTGCTCGCCATTGGAGATGCACCTACCTTGTTAATTGAAACAAACAAAAAAAATAAAAATTACAGCAGATTTGAATGTGTAAATTTTGTAGCAGACTGAAAATGAAGATATGGTAATTACATGTATATCTTTGTATATGTTATTCTTTTGTCTTTTGTCTGTATATTTTTTTGTTATGTCTTTTTTCACTGTACGATAAATAGAATTTATAAAAAAAAATAAAAAATCGATCTTTCCTGGCAAATTGAGCCAACCCCAATTGTCAATGTGCTAATAGTTTCAAATGTTTTTCTGCGGTGGCTGAGACTTGACTGTCAGTTACCGCCATTACCCTTTCACGGCACAGTGGAAGCACTATGGGGCATATTCAATTGGGTGCGAAAATAGCAAAAAAAACCCTGCACCTGCAAGCTTTTTCAAGCAGGTGCGGGTTTTTTGCTATTCAAATGGCTGCAGATTTTTTCTTTTTTTACGCACCGGGAGTTTTTTCTTCACCCCAGAGCAAGTGTGACTTTTTTTCTAAAATCAGTAATTTTAGGAAAAAACACCTGGACTTGCTCTGGCACTCCGGCAGTACCCACCCAGTACCCCCCCTGAGGACTAATTAAGCAATTGGAAGTTACCAATTAGCTTAATTAGTCTTTAAATACTTACCTCCTGAAGCGGTGTCTTCTTCATCCAGCGTCGGAAGCCAGGACTTCTGCAGCATGGGTGAGTATATCAGTGTGTGTGAGTGTTTGTTACTGTTTGTAAGTGTGTATGAGTGAATGTGTGTTTATGAGTGTGTACATGTGTGACCCCCGGAATGGGCGCTGGAAGAACTACATCTCCCCAGGGCCGGTGCATGGTTTCTTGCCACCCTAGGCAAAACTTCTGCCTACACCCTCCCCACACACACACACATTTTAGCCTCTCAGTGTGGAGGTGTGGTATTAAATGTTCCAAAGCTGCTATGTTAAATGGAGAAACACCCCCTCCAAAAAATAAAAATGTAAAAAAACATTATGCGCGACATTTCAAGGTACACCCAGACAGTCTCTAGTGTAGTCAGGGGACACAGGCAGGATAGATAGATAGAGCCCGATTCTGAGGTGGACACATTTAAAACACTGGGCGTCTGCGCATGGACTGTGTATATGTTCTAATTGTTACCACCAGGGAACACAGATTCGAATTTGATGGTGATCCATGCAACTCCGATAGTCGTTCCTGGGTGGTGACTGGGGGAGTGACTGTCATTGGTGGGCATGTTGGTCGAAAGACGCTGTTCCATGGCCATATACCATCTGACATTCTGAGCATAGGGTATATATATATGACATAGGATTGCTCTAATGTCCAATATCCGCTTGAAAGTGCGAATTATACAGCATCATGGCGGCAGGGCCAGATTAAGCCTTCGGGGGGCCCAGGGCACTTAAGAAAGGGGGGCCCTCTGCACCAGCTCCTCTGGCTGTGTCCACTGCGTGGACGCCTCCTCCCCCCACACTTCAATGAGGTAGCACTGCTGGTTCTACCAGCACTGCAGGTGCATATTATGTACAGTATATATATATATATATATATAATATATATACACATACACACACACATATGTATATATATATATATGAGCGGGTTCGGTTCTACTCGGTTCCGTTCGGATTTAAAAACCGAATCTTATTGGCTATCCAAAACTTGTGACAGCTGATAGCCAATAAGATTCTGATTTTAAATCCGAACGGAACCGAGTAGAACTGAACCAGCTCACCCCTAATATATATATATATATATATATATATATAATTAGTTATTAGACATACACATGTATGTTGACCAATGTTTCAACATTCTATTTTGGCATTTTCATCAGGGTGCACCTGTATGTCTCATTTTTTCTGAGTGCCGCCGGCTGGATATCCTATTGTGGCTACACAACTTCCGTGCAGATCTTGGAGGGCATAGGATTGTAACTATTACTTCTTTTGACTATTTTGAGGAGTGCCGCTTTCAACATATTATATATATATATTAGGGATGAGCGGGTTCAGATTTCTGAAATCCGAACCCCCCGAGCCCCCCCGATCCGAGGCCGATCCGAGTCAGGCTCGACTTTTCCCACCTGACTCGGATCTGAAATCGAGGCAAAACATCATCATCCCGCCTTCCGGGTCTCGCAGGTTTTGGATGCTATATAAGGTACCCACGTCGGCGCCATTTTCTCACTCGGCTGTGCACAGTGAAGAGGGAGGGTGGGAGTTAGGGCTGGCTGGGCTGTGTAGTGTAGTGTAGTGTTGTAGTGTAGTGTAGTGTAGTGCAGTGTAGTGTTGTGCTGTGCTGTGCTGCGCTGTGCTGCGCTGTGCTGCTGTTGTCCATAGGGGCTGTGTCCACTACTTCAAAGTCCATAGTGGCTGGCTGGACTGTGTTGTGCAGTCAGTTGTCCATAGGTGCTGTGTCCACTCCAAAGTCCTGTGCAGTGTCCCAGTCCTAAAGGGGTGCTGTAGTGTTGTCCAGGGGGTGCTCTGTCCATCAGGGGTGCTCCCACCAAGTGTTAAAAAAAATATATTTTTTCTGTGTTTGTGAATTGTGTGCACTGTGGCTGCACGTACATCAACAAAGGAGCAGCGCCAAGCGTGCGCCTGTGTCCCATAAGTAAAAAGCCGGCTGTCTTGTCCGTTAAAGGGTGCTGTAACCCCCAAAGGGCACTCCAAACAAAATAAAAATATATATTTTTTTGTGTTTGTGAATTGTGTGCGCAGTAGCCGCACGTGCATCAATAAAGTAGTGCCAAGCGTGCAGCTGTGTCCCATAAACAAAGGGCCGGCTGGATTGACCGTTAAAGGGTGCTGTAACCCCCAAAGGGCACACCAAACAAAATAAAAAAATATATTTTTTTGTGTTTGTGAATTGGGTGCGCAGTAGCTGCACGTGCATCAACAAAGTATTGCCAAGCGTGCGCCTGTGTCCAATAAATAAAGGTCCAGCTGGCTTGACCGTTAAAGGGTGTTGTAACCCCCAAAGTACACTCCAAACAAAATTAAAAAACATTTTCTGTGTTTGTGAATAGTGTGCACAGTAGCCGCACGTGCATTAACAAAGTAGTGCCAAGCGTGCGCCTGTGTTATAAGTAAAGGGCCGGTTGGCTTGTCCATTAAAGGGTACAGTAACAGCCAAAGTACACTCCAAACAAAATAAAAAAATATTTTTTGTGTTTGTGAATTGTGTGCGCAGTAGCCGCACGTGTATCAACAAAGTAGTGCCAAGCGTTCGCCTGTGTCATAAATAAAGGGCCTGCTGGCTTGTCCGTTAAAGGGTGCTGTAACCCCCAAAGTACACTCCAAACCAATTAAAAAAATATTTTCTGTGTTTGTGAATTGTGTGCGCAGTAGCCGCACGTGCATCAACAAAGTAGTGTCAAGCGTGCGCCTGTGTCCCATAAATAAAGGGCCGGCTGGATTGACCACTAAAGGGTGCTGTAACCCCAAAAGTACACTCCAAACCAAATAAAACAATATATTTTTTTGTGTTTGTGAATTGTGTGCGCAGTAGCCGCATGTGCATCAACAAAGTAGTGGCAAGCGTGCGCCTGTGTACCATAAATAAAGGGCCGGCTGGATTGACCGCTAAATGGTGCTGTAACCCCCAAAGGGCACTCCAAACAAAATAAAAAAATATTTTCTGTGTTTGTGAATTGTGTGCGCAGTAGCCACACTTGCATCAATAAAGTAGTGCCAAGCGTGCGCCTGTGTCATAAGGAAAGGGCCGGCTGGCTTGTCCATTAAAGGGTGCTGTAACCCCCAAAAGTACACTCCAAACAAAACAAAAAAATATTTTCTGTGTTTGTGAATTGTGTGCACAGTAGCCGCACGTGCATCAACAAAGGAGCAGCGCCAAGCGTGCGCTTGTGTCCCATAAGTAAAAAGCCGGCTGTCTTGTCCGTTAAAGGGTGCTGTAACCCCCAAAGGGCACTCCAAACAAAATAAAAAAATATATTTTTTTGTGTTTGTGAATTGTGTGCGCAGTAGCCGCACGTGCATCAACAAAGTAGTGCCAAGTGTGCGCCTGTGTCCCATAAACAAAGGGCCGGCTGTATTGACCGCTAAAGGGTGCTGTAACCACCAAAGGGCACACCAAACAAAATAAAAAAATATATTTTTTTGTGTTTGTGAATTGTGTGCGCAGAAGCCGCACATGCATCAACAAAGTAGTGCCAAGCGTGCGCCTGTGTCCCATAAGTAAAAGGCCGGCTGGCTAGTCCGTTAAAGGGTGCTGTAAACCAAAAAGGGCTCTCCAAACATAATAAAAAAATATATTTTTCTGTGTTTGTGAATTGTGTGCGCAGTAGCCGCACGTGCATCAACAAAGTATTGCCAAGCGTGCGCCTGTGTCCCATAAATAAAGGATCGGCTGGATTGACCACTAAAGGGTGCTGTAACCCCAAAACGGCACTCCAAACAAAATTAAAAAATGTTTTCTGTGTTTGTGAATTGTGTGCGCAGTAGCCGCACGTGCATCAACAAAGTAGTGCCAAGCGTGCGCCTGTGTCATAAGTAAAGGGCCGGCTGGCTTGTCCATTAATGGGTGCTGTAACCCCCAAAGTACACTCCAAACAAAATAAAAAATATTTTCTGTGTTTGTGAATTGTGTGCGCAGTAGTCGCACGTGCATCAACAAAGTAGTGCCAAGCGTGCGCCTGTGTTATAATTAAAGGGCCGGCTGGCTTGTCCATTAAAGGGTACAGTAACCGCCAAAGTACACTCCAAACAAAATAAAAAAATATTTTTTGTGTTTGTGAATTGTGTGCGCAGTAGCCGCACGATTATCAACAAAGTAGTGCCAAGCGTTCGCCTGTGTCATAAGTAAAGGGCCTGCTGGCTTGTCCGTTAAAGGGTGCTGTAACCCCCAAAGTACACTCCAAACCAATTAAAAAAATATTTTCTGTGTTTGTGAATTGTGTGCGCAGTAGCTGTACGTGCATCAACAAAGTAGTGTCAAGCATGCGCCTGTGTCCCATAAATAAATGGCCGGCTGGATTGACCACTAAAGGGTGCTGTAACCCCCAAAGTACACTCCAAACCAAATAAAACAATATATTTTTTTGTGTTTGTGAATTGTGTGCGCAGTAGCAGCACGTGCATCAACAAAGTAGTGGCAAGCGTGCGCCTGTGTACCATAAATAAAGGGCCAGCAGGATTGACAGCTAAATGGTGCTGTAACCCCCAAAGGGCTCTCCAAACAAAATAAAAAAATATTTTCTGTGTTTGTGAATTGTGTGCGCAGTAGCCGCACTTTTTTCAATAAAGTAGTGCCAAGCGTGCGCCTGTGTCATAAAGAAAGGGCCGGCTGGCTTGTCCGTTAAAGGATGCTGTAACCCCCAAAGTACACTCCAAACAGAACAAAAAAATATTTTCTGTGTTTGTGAATTGTGTGCACAGTAGCCGCACGTGCATCAACAAAGTAGTGCCAAGCGTGTGCCTGTGTCATAAGTAATGGGCCAGCTGGCTTGACCATTAAAGGGTGCTGTAACCTCCAAAGTACACTCCAAACAAAATAAAGAAATATTTTCTGTGTTTGTGAATTGTGTGCGCAGTAGCCGCACGTGCATCATCAAAGTAGTGCCAAGTATGTGCCTGTGTCCCATAAATAAAGGGCCAGCTGGATTGACCGCTAAAGGGTGCTGTAACCCCCAAAGTACACTCCAAACCAAATAAAAAAAATTTTTTTTTTGTGTTTGTGAATTGTGTGCGCAGTAGCCGCATGTGCATAAACAAAGTAGTGGCAAGCGTGCACCTGTGTACCATAAACAAAGGGCTGGCTTGATTGACCGCTAAAGGGTGCTGTAACCCCCAAAGTACACTCCAAACAAAACAAAAAAATATTTTCTCTGTTTGTGAATTGTGTGCGCAGTAGCCTCACGTGCATCAACAAAGTAGTGCCAAGCGTGCGCCTGTGTCATAAGTAAAGGGCCGGCTGGCTTGTCCATTAATGGGTGCTGTAACCCGCAAAGTACACTCCAAACAAAACAAAAAAATATTTTCTCTGTTTGTGAATTGTGTGCGCAGTAGCCGCACGTGCATCAACAAAGTAGTGGCAAGCGTGCGCCTGTGTCAAAAGTAAAGGGCCAGCTGGCTTGACCATTAAAGGGTGTTGTAACCCCCAAAGTACACTCCAAACAAAATTAAAAAACATTTTCTGTGTTTGTGAATAGTGTGCACAGTAGCCGCACGTGCATTAACAAAGAAGTGCCAAGCGTGCGCCTGTGTTATAAGTAAAGGGCCGGCTGGCTTGTCCATTAAAGGGTACAGTAACCGCCAAAGTACACTCCAAACAAAATAAAAAAATATTTTTTGTGTTTGTGAATTGTGTGCGCAGTAGCCGCACATGTATCATCAAAGTAGTGCCAAGCGTTCGCCTGTGTCATAAGTAAAGGGCCTGCTGACTTGTCCGTTAAAGGGTGCTGTAACCCCCAAAGTACACTCCAAACCAATTAAAAAAATATTTTCTGTGTTTGTGAATTGTGTGCGCAGTAGCTGCACGTGCATCAACAAAGTAGTGTCAAGCGTGCGCCTGTGTCCCATAAATAAAGGGCCGGCTGGATTGATCACTAAAGGGTGCTGTAACCCCCAAAGTACACTCCAAACCAAATAAAACAATATATATTTTTGTGTGTGTGAATTGTGTGCGCAGTAGCTGCACATGCATCAACAAAGTAGTGGCAAGCGTGCGCCTGTGTACCATAAATAAAGGGCCGGCTGGATTGACCGCTAAATGGTGCTGTAACCCCCAAAGGGCTCTCCAAACAAAATAAAAAAATATTTTCTGTGTTTGTGAATTGTGTGCGCAGTAGCCGCTCTTTTTTCAATAAAGTAGTGCCAAGCGTGCGCCTGTGTCATAAGGAAAGGGCCGGCTGGCATGTCCGTTAAAGGGTGCTGTAACCCCCAAAGTACACTCCAAACAAAACAAAAAAATATTTTCTGTGTTTGTGAATTGTGTGCGCAGTAGCCGCACGTGCATCAACAAACTAGTGCCAAGTGTGTGCCTGTGTCATAAGTAATGGGCCGGCTGGCTTGACCATTAAAGGGTGCTGTAACCCCCAAAGTACACTCCAAACCAATTAAAGAAATATTTTCTGTGTTTGTGAATTGTGTGCGCAGTAGCCGCACTTGCATCAACAAAGTGGTGCCAAGTGTGTGCCTGTGTCCCATAAATAAAGGGCCAGCTGGATTGACCGCTAAAGGGTGCTGTAACCCCCAAAGTACACTCCAAACCAAATAAAAAAATATTTTTTTTTGTGTTTGTGAATTGTGTGCGCAGTAGCCGCACGTGCATAAAAAAATTAGTGGCAAGCGTGCACCTGTGTATCATAAATAAAGGGCCAGCTTGATTGACCGCTAAAGGGTGCTGTAACCCCCAAAGGGCACTCCAAACACAATAAAAAAATATTTTCTGTGTTTGTGAATTGTGTGCGCAGTAGCCTCACGTGCATCAACAAAGTAGTGCCAAGCGTGCGCCTGTGTCATAAGTAAAGGGCCGGCTGGCTTGTCCATTAAAGGGTGCTGTAACCCCCAAAGTACACTCCAAACAAAACAAAAAAATATTTTCTGTGTTTGTGAATTGTGTGCGCAGTAGCTGCATGTGCATCAACAAAGTAGTGCCAAGCGTGCGCCTGTGTCCCATAAATAAAGGGCCGGCTGGATAGACCGCTAAAGGGTGCTGTAACCCCCAAGGTACACTCCACACCAAATAAAAAAATATATTTTTTTGTGTTTTTGAATTGTGTGCGCAGTAGCCGAACGTGCATCAAGAAAGTAGTGGCAAGCGTGCGCCTGTGTCCCATAAATAAAGGGCCAGCTGGATTGACCGCTAAAGTGTGCTGTAACCCCCAAAGGGCACTCCTAACAAAATAAAAAATATTTTCTGTGTTTGTGAATTGTGTGCGCAGTAGCCTCACGTGCATCAACAAAGTAGTGCCAAGCATGCGCCTGTGTCATAAGTAAAGGGCCGGCTGGCTTGTCCATTAAAGGGTGCTGTAAACCCAAAAGTACACTCCAAACCAAATAAAAAAATATTTTCTGTGTTTTGTGAATTGTGTGCGCAGTAGCCGCACATGCATCAACAATGTAGTGCCAAGCGTTCGCCTGTGTCCCATAAATAAAGGACCTGCTGGATTGACCGCTAAAGGGTGCTGTAACCCCCAAAGTACACTCCAAACCAAATAAAAAAATATATTTTTTTGTGTTTGTGAATTGTGTGCGCAGTAGCCGCACGTGCATCAACATTGTAGTGCCAAGCGTGCGCCTGTATACCATAAATAAAGGGCCGGCTGGATTGACCGCTAAAGGGTGCTGTATACCCCAAAGGGCACTCCAAACAAAATAAAAAAATATTTTCTGTGTTTGTGAATTGTGTGCGCAGTAGCCTCACGTGCATCAACAAAGTAGTGCCAAGCATGCGCCTGTGTCATAAGTAAAGGGCCGGCTGGCTTGTCCGTTATAGGGTGCTGTAACCCCAAAAGTACACTCCAAACCAAATAAAAAAATATTTTCTGTTTGTGAATTGTGTGCGCAGCAGCTGCACGTGCATCAACAAAGTAGTGCCAAGCGTGCGACTGTGTCCCATAAATATAGGGCCGGCTGGATTGACCGCTAAAGGGTGCTGTAACCCCCAAAGTACACTCCAAACCAAATAAAAAAATATATTTTTTTGTGTTTGTGAATTGTGTGCGCAGTAGCCGCACGTGCATCAACAAAGTAGTGCCAAGCGAGCGCCTGTGTACCATAAATAAAGGGCCGGCTGGATTGACCACTAAATTATGCTGTAACAGCCAAAGGGCACACCAAACAAAATAAAAAAATATTTTCTGTGTTTGTGAATTGTGTGCGCAGTAGCCTCACGTGCATCAACAAAGTAGTGCCAAGCATGCGCCTGTGTCATAAGTAAAGGGCCGGCTGGCTTGTCCATTAAAGGGTACAGTAACCACCAAAGTACACTCCAAACCAATTAAAAATATATTTTCTGTGTTTGTGAATTGTGTGCGCAGTAGCCGCACGTGCATCAACAAAGTATTGCCAAGCGTGCGCCTGTGTCCCATAAATAAAGGGCAGGCTGGATTGACCACTAAAGGGTGCTGTAAACCCCAAACGGCACTCCAAACAAAATAAAAAATATTTTCTGTGTTTGTGAATTGTGTGCGCAGTAGCCTCACGTGCATCAACAAAGTAGTGCCAAGCATGCGCCTGTGTCATAAGTAAAGGGCCGGCTGGCTTGTCCATTAAAGGGTACAGTAACCACCAAAGTACACTCCAAACCAATTAAAAATATATTTTCTGTGTTTGTGAATTGTGTGCGCAGTAGCAGCACGTGTATCAACAAAGTAGTGGCAAGCATTCGCCTGTGTCATAAGTAAATGGCCTGCTGCCTTGTCCGTTAAAGGGTGCTGTAACCCCCAAAGTACACTCCAAACCAATTAAAAATATATTTTCTGTGTTTGTGAATTGTGTGCGCAGTAGCCGCACGTGCATCAACAAAGTAGTGTCAAGCGTGCGCCTGTGTCCCATAAATAAAGGGCCAGCTGGAAAAACCACTAAAGGGTGCTGTAACCCCCAAAGGGCACTCCAAACAAAATAAAAAAATATTTTCTGTGTTTGTGAATTGTGTGCGCAGTAGCCGCACGTGCATCAATAAAGTAGTGCCAAGCGTGCGCCTGTGTCATAAGGAAAGGGCTGGCTGGCTTGACCATTAAAGGGTGCTGTAACCCCCAAAATACACTCCAAACCAAATAAAAAATATTTTCTGTGTTTGTGAATTGTGTGCGCAGTAGCCGCACGTGCATCAACAAAGTAGTGCCAAGCGTGTGCCTGTGTCCCATAAATAAAGGGCCAGCAGGATTGACCGCTAAAGGGTGCTGTAACCCCCAAAGTACACTCCAAACCAAATAAAAAAATATATTTTTTTGTGTTTGTGAATTGTGTGCGCAGTAGCAGCACGAGCATCAACAAAGTAGTGCCAAGCGTGCGCCTGTGTCATAAGCAAAGGGCCGGCTGGCTTGTCCATTAAAGGGTGCTGTAACCCCCAAAGTACACTCCAAACAAAATAAAAAAATATTTTCTGTGTTTGTGAATTGTGTGCGCAATAGCCGCATGTGCATCAACAAAGTAGTGCAATGCGTGCGCCTGTGTCATAAGTAAAGGGCCGGCTGGCTTGTCCGTTAAAGGGTGCTGTAACCCCCAAAGTACACTCCAAACCAATTAAAAAAATATTTTCTGTGTTTGTGAATTGTGTGCGCAGTAGCCGCTCATGCATCAACAAAGTAGTGTCAAGCGTGCGCCTGTGTCCCATAAATAATGGGCCAACTGGATTGACCACTAAAGGGTGCTGTAACCCCCAAAGTACACTCCAAACCCAATAAAACAATATATTTTTTTGTGTTTGTGAATTGTGTGCGCAGTAGCCGCACTTGCATCAACAAAGTAGTGCAAGCATGCGCCTGTGTACCATAAATTAAGGGCCGGCTGGATTGACCGCTAAATGGTGCTGTAACCCCCAAAGGGCACTCCAAACAAAATAAAAAAATATTTTCTGTGTTTGTGAATTGTGTGCACAGTAGCCGCTCGTGCATCAATAAAGTAGTGCCAAGCGTGCGCCTGTGTCATAAGGAAAGGGCCGGCTGGCTTGACCATTAAAGGGTGCTGTAACCCCCAAAGTACACTCCAAACCAAATAAAAAAATATTTTCTGTGGTTGTGAATTGTGTGCGCAGTAGCCGCACGTGCATCAACAAAGTAGTGCCAAGCGTGTGCCTGTGTCCCATAAATAAAGGGCAAGCTGAATTGACCACTAAAGGGTGCTGTAACCCCCAAAGTACACTCCAAACCCAATAAAACAATATATTTTTTTGTGTTTGTGAATTGTGTGCGCAGTAGCAGCACGTGCATCAACAAAGTAGTGGCAAGCGTGCACCTGTGTACCATAAATAAAGGGCCGGCTTGCTTGACTGCTAAAGGGTGCTGTATCCCCCAAAGGGCACTCCAAACAAAATAAAAAAATATTTTCTGTGTTTGTGAATTGTGTGCGCAGTAGCATCACGTGCATCAACAAAGTAGTGCCAAGCATGCGCCTGTGTCATAAGTAAAGGGCCAGCTGGCTTGTCCGTTAAAGGGTGCTGTAACCCCAAAAGTACACTCCAAACCAAATTAAAAAATATTTTCTGTGTTTGTGAATTGTGTGCGCAGTAGCCTCACGTGCATCAACAAAGTAGTGCCAAGCATGCGCCTGTGTCATAAGTAAAGGGCCAGCTGGCTAGTCCATTAAAGGGTGCTGTAACCCCCAAAGTACACTCCAAACCAAATGAAAAAATATTTTCTGTGTTTGTGAATTGTGTGCGCAGTAGCCGCACGTGCATCAACAAAGTATTGCCAAGCGTGCGCCTGTGTCCCATAAATAAAGGACCGGCTGGATTGACCACTAAAGGGTGCTGTAACCCCCAAACGGCAGTCCAAACAAAATAAAAAAATATTTTCTGTGTTTGTGAATTGTGTGCGCAGTAGCCTCACGTGCATCAACAAAGTAGTGCCAAGCATGCGCCTGTGTCATAAGTAAAGGGCCGGCTGGCTTGTCGATTAAAGGGTACAGTAACCGCCAAAGTACACTCCAAACAAAATAAAAAAATATTTTTTGTGTTTGTGAATTGTGTGCGCAGTAGCCGCACGTGTATCAACAAAGTAGTGGCAAGCGTTCGCCTGTGTCATAAGTAAAGGGCCTGCTGCCTTGTCCATTAAACGGTGCTGTAACCCCCAAAGTACACTCCAAACCAATTAAAAAATATTTTCTGTGTTTGTGAATTGTGTGCGCAGTAGCCGCACGTGCATCGACAAAGTAGTGTCAAGCGTGCGCCTGTGTCCCATAAATAAAGGGCCGGCTGGATTGACCACTAAAGGGTGCTGTAACCCCCAAAGTACACTCCAAACCAAATAAAACAATATATTTTTTTGTGTTTGTGAATTGTGTGCGCAGTAGCCGCACGTGCATCAACAAAGTAGTGGCATGCGTGCGCCTGTGTACCATAAATAAAGGGCCGGCTGGCTTGACCATTAAACGGTGCTGTAACCCCCAAAGTACACTCCAAACCAAATAAAAAAATATTTTCTGTGTTTGTGAATTGTGTGCGCAGTAGCCGCACGTGCATTAACAAAGTAGTGCCAAGCGTGTGCCTGTGTCCCATAAATAAAGGGCAAGCTGGATTGACCGCTAAAGGGTGCTGTAAATCCCCAAAGTACACTCCAAACCAAATAAAAAAATATATTTTTTTGTGTTTGTGAATTGTGTGCGCAGTAGCAGCACGTGCATTAACAAAATAGTGGCAAGCGTGCACCTGTGTACCATAAATAAAGGGCCGGCTTGATTGACCGCTAAAGGATGCTGTAACCCCCAAAGGGCACTCCAAACAAAATAAAAAAATATTTTCTGTGTTTGTGAATTGTGTGCGCAGTAGCTTCACGTGCATCAACAAAGTAGTGCCAAGCATGCGCCTGTGTCATAAGTAAAGGGCCGGCTGGTTTGTCCTTTAAAGGGTGCTGTAACCCCCAAAGTACACTCCAAACAAAATTAAAAAAATTTTTTTGTGTTTGTGAATTGTGTGCACAATAGCCGCACGTGCATCAACAAAGTAGTGCCAAGCGTGCGCCTGTGTCATAAGTAAAGGGCTGGCTGGCTTGTCCGTTAAAGGGTGCTGTAACCCCCAAAGTACACTCCTAACAAGATAAAAAAATATTTTCTGTTTGTGAATTGTGTGCGCAGTAGCCTCATGTGCATCAACAAAGTAGTGCCAAGCATGCGCCTGTGTCATAAGTAAAGGGCCAGCTGGCTTGTCCGTTAAAGGGTGCTGTAACCCCCAAAGTACACTCCAAACCAAATAAAAAAATATTTTCTGTGTTTGTGAATTGTGTGCGCAGTAGCCGCACGTGCATCAACAAAGTAGTGCAAAGCGTGCGCCTGTGTCCCATAAATAAAGGGCCAGCTGGATTGAACGCTAAAGGGTGCTGTAACCCCCAAAGTACACTCAAAACCAAATAAAAAAATAAATTTTTTTGTGTTTGTGAATTGTTTGCGCAGTATCCGCACGTGCATCAACAAAGTAGTGGCAAGCGTGCGCCTGTGTACCATAAATAAAGGGAGAACTGGATTGACTGCTAAAGGGTTCTGTATCCCCCAAAGGACACTCCAAACAAAATAAAAAAATATTTTCTGTGTTTGTGAATTGTGTGCGCAGTAGCCTCACATGCATCAACAAAGTAGTGCCAAGCATGCGCCTGTGTCATAAGTAAAGAGCCGGCTGGCTTGTCCGTTAAAGGGTGCTGTAACCCCCAAAGTACACTCCAAACCAAATAAAAAAATATTTTCTGTTTGTGAATTGTGTGCGCAGTAGCCGCACGTGCATCAACAAAGTAGTGCCAAGCGTGCGACTGTGTCCCATAAATATAGGGCCGGCTGGATTGACCGCTAAAGGGTGCTGTAACCCCCAAAGTACACTCCAAACCAAATAAAAAAATATATTTTTTTGTGTTTGTGAATTGTGTGCGCAGTAGCCGCACGTGCATCAACAAAGTAGTGCCAAGCGAGCGCCTGTGTACCATAAATAAAGGGCCGCCTGGATAGACCGCTAAATTATGCTGTAACCCCCAAAGGGCACACCAAACAAAATAAAAAAATATTTTCTGTGTTTGTGAATTGTGTGCGCAGTAGCCTCACGTGCATCAACAAAGTAGTGGCAAGCATGCGCCTGTGTCATAAGTAAAGGGCCAGCTGGCTAGTCCGTTAAAGGGTGCTGTAACCCCCAAAGTACACTCCAAACCAAATGAAAAAATATTTTCTGTGTTTGTGAATTGTGTGCGCAGTAGCCGCACGTGCATCAACAAAGTATTGCCAAGCGTGCTCCTGTGTCCCATAAATAAAGGACAGGCTGGATTGACCACTAAAGGGTGCTGTAACCCCCAAACGGCAGTCCAAACAAAATAATAAAATATTTTCTGTGTTTGTGAATTGTGTGCGCAGTAGCCTCACGTGCATCAACAAAGTAGTGCCAAGCATGCGCCTGTGTCATAAGTAAAGGGCCGGCTGGCTTGTCGATTAAAGGGTACAGTAACCGCCAAAGTACACTCCAAACAAAATAAAAAAATATTTTTTGTGTTTGTGAATTGTGTGCGGAGTAGCCGCACGTGTATCAACAAAGTAGTGGCAAGCGTTCGCCTGTGTCATAAGTAAAGGGCCTGCTGCCTTGTCCGTTAAAGGGTGCTGTAACCCCCAAAGTACACTCCAAACCAATTAAAAAAATATTTTCTGTGTTTGTGAATTGTGTGCGCAGTAGCCGCACGTGCATCAACAAAGTAGTGTCAAGCGTGCGCCTGTGTCATAAGTAAAGGGCCGGCTGGCTTGTCCGTTAAAGGGTACTGTAACCCCAAAAGTACACTCCAAACCAAATAAAAAATTTTTTTCTGTGTTTGTGAATTGTGTGCGCAGTAGCCTCACGTGCATCAACAAAGTAGTGCCAAGCGTGCGCCTGTGTCCCATAAATAAAGGGCCGGCTGGATTGACCGCTAAAGGGTGCTGTAACCCCCAAAGTACACTCCAAACCAAAAAAAAAATATTTTTTTTTGTGTTTGTGAATTGTGTGCGTAGTAGCCGCACGTGCATCAACAAAGTGGTACCAAGCGTGCGCCTGTGTACCATAAATAAAGGGCCGGCTGGATTGAACGCTAAAGGGTGCTGTATCCCCCAAAGGGCACTCCAAACAAAATAAAAAAATATTTTCTGTGTTTGTGAATTGTGCGCGCAGTAGCCTCACGTGCATCAACAAAGTAGTGCCAAGCATGCGCCTGTGTCATAAGTAAAGGGCCGGCTGGCTTGTCCATTAAAGGGAGCTGTAACCCCCAAAGTACACTCCAAACAAACCAAATAAAAAAATATTTTCTGTGGTTGTGAATTGTGTGCGCAGTAGCCGCACGTGCATCAACAAAGTAGTGCCAAGCGTGTGCCTGTGTCCCATAAATAAAGGGCGAGCTGAAATGACCGCTAAAGGGTGCTGTAATCCCCAAAGTACACTCCAAACCAAATAAAAAAATATTTTTTTTGTGTTTGTGAATTGTGTGCGCAGTAGCAGCACGTGCATCAACAAAGTAGTGGCAAGCGTGCACCTGTGTACCATAAATAAAGGGCCGGCTTGATTGACCGCTAAAGGGTGCTGTATCCCCCAAAGGGCACTCCAAACAAAATAAAAAAATATTTTTTGTGTTTGTGAATTGTGTGCGCAGTAGCCGCACGTGTATCAACAAAGTAGTGGCAAGCGTTCGCCTGTGTCATAAGTAAAGGGCCTGCTGCCTTGTCCGTTAAAGGGTGCTGTAACCCCCAAAGTACACTCCAAACCAATTAAAAAAATATTTTCTGTGTTTGTGAATTGTGTGCGCAGTAGCCGCACGTGCATCAACAAAGTAGTGTCAAGCGTGCGCCTGTGTCCCATAAATAAAGGGCCGGCTGGATTGACCACTAAAGGGTGCTGTAACCCCCAAAGTACACTCCAAACCAAATAAAACAATATATTTTTTTGTGTTTGTGAATTGTGTGCGCAGTAGCCGCACATGCATCAACAAAGTAGTGGCATGCGTGCGCCTGTGTACCATAAATAAAGGGCTGGCTGGATTGACCGCTAAATGGTGCTGTAACCCCCAAAGGGCACTCCAAACAAAATAAAAAAATATTTTCTGTGTTTGTGAATTGTGTGCGCAGTAGCCGCACGTGCATCAAAAAAGTAGTGCCAAGCGTGCGCCTGTGTCATAAGGAAAGGGCTGGCAGGCTTGACCATTAAAGGGTGCTGTAACCCCCAAAGTACACTCCAAACCAAATAAAAAATATTTTCTGTGTTTGTGAATTGTGTGCGCAGTAGCCACACGTGCATCAACAAAGTAGTGCCAAGCGTGTGCCTGTGTCCCATAAATAAAGAGCCAGCTGGATTGACAGCTAAAGGGTGCTGTAACCCCCAAAGTACACTCCAAACCAAATAAAAAAATATATTTTTTTGTGTTTGTGAATTGTGTGCGCAGTAGCAGCACGTGCATCAACAAAGTAGTGGCAAGCGTGCACCTGTGTACCATAAATAAAGGGCCAGCTTGATTGACCGCTAAAGGGTGCTGTAACCCCCAAAGGGCACTCCAAACAAAATAATTTTTTTTTTTCTGTGTTTGTGAATTGTGTGCGCAGTAGCCTCACGTGCATCAACAAAGTAGTGCCAAGCGTCCGCCTGTGTCATAAGTAAAGGGCCAGCTGGCTTGTCCATTAAAGGGTGCTGTAACCCCCAAAGTACACTCCAAACAAAATAAAAATATATTTTCTGTGTTTGTGAATTGTGTGTGCAATAGCCGCACGTGCATCAACAAAGTAGTGCAAAGCGTGCGCCTGTGTCATAAGTAAAGGGCCAGCTAGCTTGTCCGTTAAAGGGTGCTGTAACCCCCAAAGTACACTCCAAACCAATTAAAATAATATTTTCTGTGTTTGTGAATTGTGTGCGCAGTAGCCGCACGTGCATCAACAAAGTAGTGTCAAGCGTGCGCCTGTGTCCCATAAATAATGGGCTGGCTGGATTGACCACTAAAGGGTGCTGTAACCCCCAAAGTACACTCCAAACCAAATAAAACAATATATATTTTTGTGTTTGTGAATTGTGTGCCCAGTAGCCGCACGTGCATCAACAAAGTAGTGGCAAGCGTGCGCCTGTGTACCATAAATAAAGGGCCAGCTGGATTGACCGCTAAATGGTGCTGTAACCCCCAAAGGGCACTCCAAACAAAATAAAAAAATATTTTCTGTGTTTGTGAATTGTGTGCGCAGTAGCCGCACGTGCATCAATAAAGTTGTGCCAAGCGTGCGCCTGTGTCATAATTAAAGACCCGGCTGGCTTGTCCGTTAAAGGGTGCTGTAACCCCCAAAGTACACTCCAAACCAAATAAAAATATATTTTCTGTGTTTGTGAATTGTGTGCGCAGTAGCCGCACGTGCATCAACAAAGTAGTGCCAAGCGTGCGCCTGTGCCCATAAATAAAGGGCCGGCTGGATTGACCGCTAAAAGGGTGCTGTAACCCCCAAAGTACACTCCAAACCAAATAAAAAAATATTTTTTTTTGTATTTGTGAATTGTGTGCGCAGTAGCCGAACGTGCATCAACAAAGTAGTGGCAAGCGTGCGCCTGTGTACCATAAATAAAGGGCCGGCTGGATTGACCGCTAAAGGGTGCTGTATCCCCCAAAGGACACTCCAAACAAAATAAAAAAATATTTTCTGTGTTTGTGAATTGTGTGCGCAGTAGCCTCACGTGCATCAACAAAGTAGTGCCAAGCATGCGCCTGTGTCATAAGTAAAGGGCAGGCTGGCTTGTCCGTTAAAGGGTGTTGTAACCCCCAAAGTACACTCCAAACCAAATAAAAAAATATTTTCTGTGTTTGTGAATTGTGTGCGCAGTAGCCGCACGTGCATCAACAAAGTAGTGCCAAGCGTGCACCTGTGTCCCATAAATAAAGGGCCGGCTGGATTGACTACAAAAGGGTGCTGTAACCCCCAAAGTACACTCCACACCAAATAAAAAAAAAATGTTTTTTTGTGTTTGTGAATTGTGTGCGCAGTAGCAGCACGTGCATCAACAAAGTAGTGGCAAGCGTGCGCCTGTGTATCATAAATAAAGGGCCGGCTGGATTGACCGCTAAAGTGTGCTGTAACCCCCAAAGGGCACTCCAAACAAAATAAAAAAATATTTTCTGTGTTTGTGAATTGTGTGCGCAGTAGCCTCACGTGCTTCAACAAAGTAGTGCCAAGCATGTGCCTGTGTCATAAGTAAAGGGCCGGCTGGCTTGTCCGTTAAAAGGTGCTGTAACCCCAAAAGTACACTCCAAACCAAATAAAAATTTTTTTTCTGTGTTTGTGAATTGTGTGCGCAGTAGCCGCACGTGCATCAACAAAGTAGTGCCAAGCGTGCGCCTGTGTCCCATAAATAAAGGGCAAGCTGGATTGACCGCTAAAGGGTGCTGTAACCCCCAAAGTACACTACAAACCAAAAAAAAAATATTTTTTTTTGTGTTTGTGAATTGTGTGCGTAGTAACCGCACGTGCATCAACAAAGTGGTACCAAGCGTGTGCCTGTGTACCATAAATAAAGGGCCGGCTGGATTGAACGCTAAAGGGTGCTGTATCCCCCAAAGGGCACTCCAAACAAAATAAAAAAATATTTTCTGTGTTTGTGAATTGTGCGCGCAGTAGCCTCACGTGCATCAACAAAGTAGTGCCAAGCATGAGCCTGTGTCATAAGTAAAGGGCCGGCTGGCTTGTCCGTTAAAGGGTGCTGTAACCCCAAAAGTACACTCCAAACCAAAAAAAAAAATTTTTTTTTTTGTGTTTGTGAATTGTGTGCGTAGTAGCCGCACGTGCATCAACAAAGTGGTACCAAGCGTGCGCCTGTGTACCATAAATAAAGGGCCGGCTGTATTGACCGCTAAAGGGTGCTGTAACCCCCAAAGTACACTCCAAACCAAAAAAAATATATATTTTTTTGTGTTTGTGAATTGTGTGCGTAGTAGCCGCACGTGCATCAACAAAGTGGTACCAAGCTGGCGCCTGTGTACCATAAATAAAGGGCCGGCTGGATTGACCGCTAAAGGGTGCTGTAACCCCCAAAGTACACTCCAAACCAAAAAAAATATATATTTTTTTGTGTTTGTGAATTGTGTGCGCAGTAGCCGCACGTGCATCAATAAAGTTGTGCCAAGCGTGCGCCTGTGTCATAAGGAAAGGGCCGGCTGGATTGAACGCTAAAGGGTGCTGTATCCCCCAAAGGGCACTCCAAACAAAATAAAAAAATATTTTCTGTGTTTGTGAATTGTGTGCGCAGTAGCCTCACGTGCATCAACTAAAGTAGTGCCAAGCGTGCGCCTGTGTCATAAGTAAAGGGCCGGCTGGCTTGTCCGTTAAAGGGTGCTGTAACCCCCAAAGTACACTCCAAACAAAACAAAAAAATATTTTCTGAGTTTGTGAATTGTGTGCGCAGTAGCCGCACGTGCATCAACAAAGTAGTGCCAAGCGTGTGCCTGTGTCCCATAAATAAAGGGCCAGCTGGATTGACCACTAAAGGGTGCTGTAACCCCCAAAGTACACTCCAAACCAAATAAAAATTTATTTTTTTTGTGTTTGCGAATTGTGTGCGCAGTAGCCGCACGTGCATCAACAAAGTAGTGGCAAGTGTGCACCTGTGTACCATAAATAAAGGGCCAGCTTGATTTACCGCTAAAGGGTGCTGTAACCCCCAAAGGCACTCCAAACAAAATAAAAAAATATTTTCTGTGTTTGTGAATTGTGTGCGCAGTAGCCTCACGTGCATCAACAAAGTAGTGCCAAGCGTGCGCCAGTGTCATAAGTAAAGGGCCGGCTGGCTTGTCTGTTAAAGGGTGCTGTTACCCCGAAAGGACACTCCAAACCAAATAAAAAAATATTTTCTGTGTTTGTGAATTGTGTGCGCAGTAGCCGCACGTGCATCAACAATGTAGTGCCAAGCGTGCGCCTGTATACCATAAATAAAGGGCTGGCTGGATTGACCGCTAAAGGGTGCTGTATCCCCCAAAGGGCACTCCAAACAAAATAAAAAAATATTTTCTGTGTTTGTGAATTGTGTGTGCAGTAGCCTCACGTGCATCAACAAAGTAGTGCCAAGCATGCGCCTGTGTCATAAGTAAAGGGCCGGCTGGCTTGTCCATTAAAGGGTGCTGTAACCCCAAAAGTACACTCCAAACCAAATAAAAAAATATTTTCTGTTTGTGAATTGTGTGCGCAGTAGCCGAACGTGCATCAACAAAGTAGTGCCAAGCGTGCGACTGTGTCCCATAAATATAGGGCCGGCTGGATTGACAGCTAAAGGGTGCTGTAACCCCCAAAGTACACTCCAAACCAAATAAAAAAATATATTTTTTTGTGTTTGTGAATTGTGTGCGCAGTAGCCGCACGTGCATCAACAAAGTAGTGCCAAGCGAGCGCCTGTGTACCATAAATAAAGGGCCGGCTGGATTGACCGCTAAATTATGCTGTAACCCCCAAAGGGCACACCAAACAAAATAAAAAAATATTTTCTGTGTTTGTGAATTGTGTGCGCAGTAGCCTCACGTGCATCAACAAAGTAGTGCCAAGCATGCGCCTGTGTCATAAGTAAAGGGCCGGCTGGCTTGTCCGTTAAAGGGTGCTGTAACCCCCAAAGTACACTCCAAACCAAATGAAAAAATATTTTCTGTGTTTGTGAATTGTGTGCGCAGTAGCCGCATGTGCATCATCAAAGTATTGCCAAGCGTGCGCCTGTGTCCCATAAATAAAGGGCCGGCTGGATTGACCACTAAAGGGTGCTGTAACCCCCAAACGGCACTCCAAACAAAATAAAAAATATTTTCTGTGTTTGTGAATTGTGTGCGCAGTAGCCTCACGTGCATCAACAAAGTAGTGCCAAGCATGCGCCTGTGTCATAAGTAAAGGGCCAGCTGGCTTGTCCATTAAAGGGTACAGTAACCACCAAAGTACACTCCAAACAAACTAAAAAAATATTTTTTGTGTTTGTGAATTGTGTGCGCAGTAGCAGCACGTGTATCAACAAAGTAGTGGCAAGCGTTCGCCTGTGTTATAAGTAAATGGCCTGCTGCCTTGTCCGTTAAAGGGTGCTGTAACCCCCATAGTACACTCCAAACCAATTAAAAATATATTTTCTGTGTTTGTGAATTGTGTGCGCAGTAGCCGCACGTGCATCAACAAAGTAGTGTCAAGCGTGCGCCTGAGTCCCATAAATAAAGGGCCAGCTGGATTGACCACTAAAGGGTGCTGTAACCCCCAAAGGGCACTCCAAACAAAATAAAAAAATATTTTCTGTGTTTGTGAATTGTGTGCGCAGTAGCCGCACGTGCATCAATAAAGTAGTGCCAAGCGTGCGCCTGTGTCATAAGGAAATGGCCAGCTGGCTTGTCCATTAAAGGGTGCTGTAACCCCCAAAGTACACTCCAAACCAAATAAAAAATATTTTCTGTGGTTGTGAATTGTGTGAGCAGTAGCCGCACGTGCATCAACAAAGTAGTGCCAAGCGTGTGCCTGTGTCCCATAAATAAAGGGCAAGCTGGTTTGACCGATAAAGGGTGCTGTAATCCCCAAAGTACACTCCAAACCAAATAAAAAAATATATTTTTTTGTGTTTGTGAATTGTGTGCGCAGTAGCAAAACGTGCATTAACAAAGTAGTGGCAAGCGTGCACCTGTGTACCATAAGTAAAGGGCCGGCTTGATTGACCAATAAAGGGTGCTGTAACCCCGAAAGGGCACTCCAAACAAAATAAAAAAATATTTTCTGTGTTTGTGAATTGTGTGCGCAGTAGCCTCACGTGCATCAACAAAGTAGTGCCAAGCGTGCGCCTGTGTCATAAGTAAAGGGCCGGCTGGCTTGTCCATTAAAGGGTGCTGTAACCCCCAAAGTACACTCCAAACAAAATAAAAAATTTTTTTTTGTGTTTGTGAGTTGTGTGCGCAATAGCCGCACGTGCATCAACAAAGTAGTGCCAAGCGTGCGCCTGTGTCATAAGTAAAGGGCTGGCTGGCTTGTCCGTTAAAGGGTGCTGTAACCCCCAAAGTACACTCCTAACAAAATAAAAAAATATTTTCTTTGTTTGTGAATTGTGTGCGCAGTAGCCTCACGTGCATCAACAAAGTAGTGCCAAGCATGCGCCTGTGTCATAAGTAAAGGGCCAGCTGGCTTGTCCGTTAAAGGGTGCTGTATCCCCCAAAGTACACTCCAAACCAAATAAAAAAATATTTTCTGTGTTTGTGAATTGTGTGCGCAGTAGCCGCATGTGCATCAACAAAGTAGTGCAAAGCGTGCGCCTGTGTCCCATAAATAAAGGGCCAGCTGGATTAAACGCTAAAGGGTGCTGTAACCCCCAAAGTACACTCCAAACCAAATAAAAAAATATATTTTTTTGTGTTTGTGAATTGTTTGCGCAGTATCCGCACGTGCATCAACAAAGTAGTGGCAAGCGTGCGCCTGTGTACCATAAATAAAGGGCCAACTGGATTGACCGCTAAAGGGTTCTGTATCCCCCAAAGGACACTCCAAACAAAATAAAAAAATATTTTCTGTGTTTGTGAATTGTGTGCGCAGTAGCCTCACATGCATCAACAAAGTAGTGCCAAGCATGCGCCTGTGTCATAAGTAAAGAGCCGGCTGGCTTTTCCGTTAATGGGTGCTGTAACCCCCAAAGTACACTCCAAACCAAATAAAAAAATATTTTCTGTTTGTGAATTGTGTGCGCAGTAGCCGCACGTGCATCAACAAAGTAGTGCCAAGCGTGCGACTGTGTCCCATAAATATAGGGCCGGCTGGATTGACCGCTAAAGGGTGCTGTAACCCCCAAAGTACACTCCAAACCAAATAAAAAAATATATTTTTTTGTGTTTGTGAATTGTGTGCGCAGTAGCCGCATGTGCATCAACAAAGTAGTGCCAAGCGAGCGCCTGTGTACCATAAATAAAGGGCCGCCTGGATAGACTGCTAAATTATGCTGTAACCCCCAAAGGGCACACCAAACAAAATAAAAAAATATTTTCTGTGTTTGTGAATTGTGTGCGCAGTAGCCTCACGTGCATCAACAAAGTAGTGCCAAGCATGCGCCTGTGTCATAAGGAAAGGGCCAGCTGGCTAGTCCGTTAAAGGGTGCTGTAACCCCCAAAGTACACTCCAAACCAAATGAAAAAATATTTTCTGTGTTTGTGAATTGTGTGCGCAGTAGCCGCACGTGCATCAACAAAGTATTGCCAAGCGTGCTCCTGTGTCCCATAAATAAAGGACAGGCTGGATTGACCACTAAAGGGTGCTGTAACCCCCAAACGGCAGTCCAAACAAAATAATAAAATATTTTCTGTGTTTGTGAATTGTGTGCACAGTAGCCTCACGTGCATCAACAAAGTAGTGCCAAGCATGTGCCTGTGTCATAAGTAAAGGGCCGGCTGGCTTGTCGATTAAAGGGTACAGTAACCGCCAAAGTACACTCCAAACATAATAAAAAAATATTTTTTGTGTTTGTGAATTGTGTGCGCAGTAGCCGCACGTGTATCAACAAAGTAGTGGCAAGCGTTCGCCTGTGTCATAAGTAAAGGGCCTGCTGCCTTGTCCGTTAAAGGGTGCTGTAACCCCCAAAGTACACTCCAAACCAATTAAAAAAATATTTTCTGTTTGTGAATTGTGTGCGCAGTAGCCGCACGTGCATCAACAAAGTAGTGTCAAGCGTGCGCCTCTGTCATAAGTAAAGGGCCGGCTGGCTTGTCCGTTAAAGGGTACTGTAACCCCAAAAGTACACTCCAAACCAAATAAAAATTTTTTTTCTGTGTTTGTGAATTGTGTGCGCAGTAGCCTCACGTGCATCAACAAAGTAGTGCCAAGCGTGCGCCTGTGTCCCATAAATAAAGGGCCGGCTGGATTGACCACTAAAGGGTGCTGTAACCCCCAAACGGCAGTCCAAACAAAATAATAAAATATTTTCTGTGTTTGTGAATTGTGTGCGCAGTAGCCTCACGTGCATCAACAAAGTAGTGCCAAGCATGCGCCTGTGTCATAAGTAAAGGGCCGACTGGCTTGTCCATTAAAGGGAGCTGTAACCCCCAAAGTACACTCCAAACAAACCAAATAAAAAAATATTTTCTGTGGTTGTGAATTGTGTGCGCAGTAGCCGCACGTGCATCAACAAAGTAGTGCCAAGCATGTGCCTGTGTCCCATAAATAAAGGGCGAGCTGAATTGACCGCTAAAGGGTGCTGTAATCCCCAAAGTACACTCCAAACCAAATAAAAAAATATTTTTTTTGTGTTTGTGAATTGTGTGCGCAGTAGCAGCACGTGCATCAACAAAGTAGTGGCAAGCGTGCACCTGTGTACCATAAATAAAGGGCTGGCTTGATTGACCGCTAAAGGGTGCTGTATCCCCCAAAGGGCACTCCAAACAAAATAAAAAAATATTTTCTGTGTTTGTGAATTGTGTGCGCAGTAGCCTCACGTGCATCAACAAAGTAGTGCCAAGCATGCGCCTGTGTCATAAGTAAAGGGCCGGCTGGCTTGTCCGTTAAAGGGTGCTGTAACCCCAAAAGTACACTCCAAACCAAATAAAAAAATATTTTCTGTTTGTGAATTGTGTGCGCAGTAGCCGCACGTGCATCAACAAAGTAGTGCCAAGCGTGCGACTGTGTCCCATAAATATAGGGCCGGCTGGATTGACCGCTAAAGGGTGCTGTAACCCCCAAAGTACACTCCAAACCAAATAAAAAAATATATTTTTTTGTGTTTGTGAATTGTGTGTGCAGTAGCCGCACGTGCATCAACAAAGTAGTGCCAAGCGAGCGCCTGTGTACCATAAATAAAGGGCCGCCTGGATAGACCGCTAAATTATGCTGTAACCCCCAAAGGGCACACCAAACAAAATAAAAAAATATTTTCTGTGTTTGTGAATTGTGTGCGCAGTAGCCTCACGTGCATCAACAAAGTAGTGCCAAGCATGCGCCTGTGTCATAAGTAAAGGGCCAGCTGGCTAGTCCGTTAAAGGGTGCTGTAACCCCCAAAGTACACTCCAAACCAAATGAAAAAATATTTTCTGTGTTTGTGAATTGTGTGCGCAGTAGCCGCACGTGCATCAACAAAGTATTGCCAAGCGTGCGCCTGTGTCCCATAAATAAAGGACAGGCTGGATTGACCACTAAAGGGTGCTGTAACCCCCAAACGGCAGTCCAAACAAAATAATAAAATATTTTCTGTGTTTGTGAATTGTGTGCGCAGTAGCCTCACGTGCATCAATAAAGTAGTGCCAAGCGTCCGCCTGTGTCATAAGTAAAGGGCCAGCTGGCTTGTCCATTAAAGGGTGCTGTAACCCCCAAAGTACACTCCAAACAAAATAAAAATATATTTTCTGTGTTTGTGAATTGTGTGTGCAATAGCCGCACGTGCATCAACAAAGTAGTGCAAAGCGTGCGCCTGTGTCATAAGTAAAGGGCCGGCTAGCTTGTCCATTAAAGGGTGCTGTAACCCGCAAAGTACACTCCAAACCAATTAAAATAATATTTTCTGTGTTCGTGAATTGTGTGCGCAGTAGCCGCACGTGCATCAACAAAGTAGTGTCAAGCGTGCGCCTGTGTCCCATAAATAATGGGCTGGCTGGATTGACCACTAAAGGGTGCTGTAACCCCCAAAGTACACTCCAAACCAAATAAAACAATATATTTTTTTGTGTTTGTGAATTGTGTGCCCAGTAGCCGCACGTGCATCAACAAAGTAGTGGCAAGCGTGCACCTGTGTACCATAAATAAAGGGCCGGCTTGATTGACCGCTAAAGGGTGCTGTAACCCCCAAAGGGCACTCCAAACAAAATAAAAAAATATTTTCTGTGTTTGTGAATTGTGTGCGCAGTAGCCTCACGTGCATCAACAAAGTAGTGCCAAGCGTGCGCCTGTGTCATAAGTAAAGGGCCGGCTGGCTTGTCCATTAAAGGGTGCTGTAACCCCCAAAGTACACTCCAAACAAAATAAAAATAAAAATTGTGTTTGTGAATTGTGTGCGCAATAGCCGCACGTGCATCAACAAAGTAGTGCCAAGCGTGCGCCTGTGTCATAAGTAAAGGGCTGGCTGGCTTGTCTGTTAAAGGGTGCTGTAACCCCCAAAGTACACTCCTAACAAAATAAAAAAATATTTTCTGTGTTTGTGAATTGTGTGCGCAGTAGCCTCACGTGCATCAACAAAGTAGTGCCAAGCATGCGCCTGTGTCATAAGTAAAGGGCCAGCTGGCTTGTCCGTTAAAGGGTGCTGTATCCCCCAAAGTACACTCCAAACCAAATAAAAAAATATTTTCTGTGTTTGTGAATTGTGTGCGCAGTAGCCGCACGTGCATCAACAAAGTAGTGCAAAGCGTGCGCCTGTGTCCCATAAATAAAGGGCCAGCTGGATTGAATGCTAAAGGGTGCTGTAACCCCCAAAGTACACTCCAAACCAAATAAAAAAATATATTTTTTTGTGTTTGTGAATTGTGTGCGCAGTAGCCGCACGTGCATCAACAAAGTAGTGGCAAGCGTGCGCCTGTGTACCATAAATAAAGGGCCGGCTGGATTGACCGCTAAAGGGTTCTGTATCCCCCAAAGGACACTCCAAAGAAAATAAAAAAATATTTTCTGTGTTTGTGAATTGTGTGCGCAGTAGCCTCACGTGCATCAACAAAGTAGTGCCAAGCATGCGCCTGTGTCATAATTAAAGAGCCGGCTGGCTTGTCCGTTAAAGGGTGCTGTAACCCCCAAAGTACACTCCAAACCAAATAAAAAAATATTTTCTGTGTTTGTGAATTGTGTGCGCAGTAGCCGCACTTGCATCAACAAAGTAGTGCCAAGCGTGCGCCTGTGTCCCATAAATAAAGGGCCGGCTGGATTGACCGCTAAAAGGGTGCTGTAACCCCCAAAGTACACTCCAAACCAAATAAAAAAATATTTTTTTTTGTATTTGTGAATTGTGTGCGCAGTAGCCGAACGTGCATCAACAAAGTAGTGGCAAGCGTGCGCCTGTGTACCATAAATAAAGATCCGGCTGGATTGACCGCTAAAAGGTGCTGTATCCCCCAAAGGACACTCCAAACAAAATAAAAAAATATTTTCTGTGTTTGTGAATTGTGTGCGCAGTAGCCTCACGTGCATCAACAAAGTAGTGCCAAGCATGCGCCTGTGTCATAAGTAAAGGGCAGGCTGGCTTGTCCGTTAAAGGGTGTTGTAACCCCCAAAGTACACTCCAAACCAAATAAAAAAATATTTTCTGTGTTTGTGAATTGTGTGCGCAGTAGCCACACGTGCATCAACAAAGTAGTGCCAAGCGTGTGCCTGTGTCCCATAAATAAAGGGCCGGCTGGATTGACCACAAAAGGGTGCTGTAACCCCCAAAGTACACTCCACACCAAATAAAAAAAAAATGTTTTTTTGTGTTTGTGAATTGTGTGCGCAGTAGCAGCACGTGCATCAACAAAGTAGTGGCAAGCATGCGCCTGTGTATCATAAATAAAGGGCCGGCTGGATTGACCGCTAAAGTGTGCTGTAACCCCAAAGGGCACTCCAAACAAAATAAAAAAATATTTTCTGTGTTTGTGAATTGTGTGCGCAGTAGCCTCACGTGCTTCAACAAAGTAGTGCCAAGCATGTGCCTGTGTCATAAGTAAAGGGCCGGCTGGCATGTCCGTTAAAAGGTGCTGTAACCCCAAAAGTACACTCCAAACCAAATAAAAAATTTTTTTCTGTGTTTGTGAATTGTGTGCGCAGTAGCCGCACGTGCATCAACAAAGTAGTGCCAAGCGTGCGCCTGTGTCCCATAAATAAAGGGCAAGCTGGATTGACCGCTAAAGGGTGCTGTAACCCCCAAAGTACACTCCAAACCAAAAAAAAAATATTTTTTTTTGTGTTTGTGAATTGTGTGCGTAGTAACCGTACTTGCATCAACAAAGTGGTACCAAGCGTGTGCCTGTGTACCATAAATAAAGGGCCGGCTGGATTGAACGCTAAAGGGTGCTGTATCCCCCAAAGGGCACTCCAAACAAAATAAAAAAATATTTTCTGTGTTTGTGAATTGTGCGCGCAGTAGCCTCACGTGCATCAACAAAGTAGTGCCAAGCATGAGCCTGTGTCACAAGTAAAGGGCCGGCTGGCTTGTCCGTTAAAGGGTGCTGTAACCCCAAAAGTACACTCCAAACCAAAAAAAAAATTTTTTTTTTTGTGTTTGTGAATTGTGTGCGTAGTAGCCGCACGTGCATCAACAAAGTGGTACCAAGCGTGCGCCTGTGTACCATAAATAAAGGGCCGGCTGGATTGACCGCTAAAGGGTGCTGTAACCCCCAAAGTACACTCCAAACCAAAAAAAATATATATTTTTTTGTGTTTGTGAATTGTGTGCGTAGTAGCCGCACGTGCATCAACAAAGTGGTACCAAGCTGGCGCCTGTGTACCATAAATAAAGGGCCGGCTGGATTGACCGCTAAAGGGTGCTGTAACCCCCAAATTACACTCCAAACCAAAAAAAATATATATTTTTTTGTGTTTGTGAATTGTGTGCGCAGTAGCCGCACGTGCATCAATAAAGTTGTGCCAAGCGTGCGCCTGTGTCATAAGGAAAGGGCCGGCTGGATTGAACGCTAAAGGGTGCTGTATCCCCCAAAGGGCACTCCAAACAAAATAAAAAAATATTTTCTGTGTTTGTGAATTGTGTGCGCAGTAGCCTCACGTGCATCAACTAAAGTAGTGCCAAGCGTGCGCCTGTGTCATAAGTAAAGGGCCGGCTGGCTTGTCCGTTAAAGGGTGCTGTAACCCCCAAAGTACACTCCAAACAAAACAAAAAAATATTTTCTGAGTTTGTGAATTGTGTGCGCAGTAGCCGCACGTGCATCAAAAAAGTAGTGCCAAGCGTGTGCCTGTGTCCCATAAATAAAGGGCCAGCTGGATTGACCACTAAAGGGTGCTGTAACCCCCAAAGTACACTCCAAACCAAATAAAAATTTATTTTTTTTGTGTTTGCGAATTGTGTGCGCAGTAGCCGCACGTGCATCAACAAAGTAGTGGCAAGTGTGCACCTGTGTACCATAAATAAAGGGCCAGCTTGATTTGCCGCTAAAGGGTGCTGTTACCCCCAAAGTACACTCCAAACCAAATAAAAAAATATTTTCTGTGTTTGTGAATTGTGTGCGCAGTAGCCTCACGTGCATCAACAATGTAGTGCCAAGCGTGCGCCTGTGTCCCATAAATAAAGGACCTGCTGGATTGACCGCTAAAGGGTGCTGTAACCCCCAAAGTACACTCCAAACCAAATCAAAAAATATATTTTTTTGTGTTTGTGAATTGTGTGCGCAGTAGCCGCACGTGCATCAACAAAGTAGTGCCAAGCGTGCGCCTGTATACCATAAATAAAGGGCTGGCTGGATTGACCGCTAAAGGGTGCTGTATCCCCCAAAGGGCCCTCCAAACAAAATAAAAAAATATTTTCTGTGTTTGTGAATTGTGTGCGCAGTAGCCTCACGTGCATCAACAAAGTAGTGCCAAGCATGCGCCTGTGTCATAAGTAAAGGGCCGGCTGGCTTGTCCATTAAAGGGTGCTGTAACCCCAAAAGTACACTCCAAACCAAATAAAAAAATATTTTCTGTTTGTGAATTGTGTGCGCAGTAGCCGAACGTGCATCAACAAAGTAGTGCCAAGAGTGCGACTGTGTCCCATAAATATAGGGCCGGCTGGATTGACGGCTAAAGGGTGCTGTAACCCCCAAAGTACACTCCAAACCAAATAAAAATATATATTTTTTTGTGTTTGTGAATTGTGTGCGCAGTAGCCGAACGTGCATCAACAAAGTAGTGGCAAGCGTGCGCCTGTGTACCATAAATAAAGGGCCGGCTGGATTGACCGCTAAAGGGTGCTGTATCCCCCAAAGGACACTCCAAACAAAATAAAAAAATATTTTCTGTGTTTGTGAATTGTGTGCGCAGTAGCCTCACGTGCATCAACAAAGTAGTGCCAAGCATGCGCCTGTGTCATAAGTAAAGGGCAGGCTGGCTTGTCCGTTAAAGGGTGTTGTAACCCCCAAAGTACACTCCAAACCAAATAAAAAAATATTTTCTGTGTTTGTGAATTGTGTGCGCAGTAGCCACACGTGCATCAACAAAGTAGTGCCAAGCGTGCGCCTGTGTCCCATAAATAAAGGGCCGGCTGGATTGACCACAAAAGGGTGCTGTAACCCCCAAAGTACACTCCACACCAAATAAAAAAAATTTTTTTTTGTGTTTGTGAATTGTGTGCGCAGTAGCAGCACGTGCATCAACAAAGTAGTGGCAAGCGTGCGCCTGTGTATCATAAATAAAGGGCTGGCTGGATTGACCGCTAAAGTGTGCTGTAACCCCCAAAGGGCACTCCAAACAAAATAAAAAAATATTTTCTGTGTTTGTGAATTGTGTGCGCAGTAGCCTCACGTGCTTCAACAAAGTAGTGCCAAGCATGTGCCTGTGTCATAAGTAAAGGGCCGGCTGGCTTGTCCATTAAAAGGTGCTGTAACCCCAAAAGTACACTCCAAACCAAATAAATTTTTTTCTTCTGTGTTTGTGAATTGTGTGCGCAGTAGCCGCACGTGCATCAACAAAGTAGTGCCAAGCGTGCGCCTGTGTCCCATAAATAAAGGGCAAGCTGGATTGACCGCTAAAGGGTGCTGTAACCCCAAAAGTACACTCCAAACCAAAAAAAAAATTTTTTTTTTGTGTTTGTGAATTGTGTGCGTAGTAGCCGCACGTGCATCAACAAAGTGGTACCAAGCGTGCGCCTGTGTACCATAAATAAAGGGCCGGCTGGATTGACCGCTAAAGGGTGCTGTAACCCCCAAAGTACACTCCAAACCAAAAAAAATATATATTTTTTTGTGTTTGTGAATTGTGTGCGTAGTAGCCGCACGTGCATCAACAAAGTGGTACCAAGCTGGCGCCTGTGTACCATAAATAAAGGGCCGGCTGGATTGACCGCTAAAGGGTGCTGTAACCCCCAAAGTACACTCCAAACCAAAAAAAATATATATTTTTTTGTGTTTGTGAATTGTGTGCGCAGTAGCCGCACGTGCATCAATAAAGTTGTGCCAAGCGTGCGCCTGTGTCATAAGGAAAGGGCCGGCTGGATTGAACGCTAAAGGGTGCTGTATCCCCCAAAGGGCACTCCAAACAAAATAAAAAAATATTTTCTGTGTTTGTGAATTGTGTGCGCAGTAGCCTCACGTGCATCAACTAAAGTAGTGCCAAGCGTGCGCCTGTGTCATAAGTAAAGGGCCGGCTGGCTTGTCCGTTAAAGGGTGCTGTAACCCCCAAAGTACACTCCAAACAAAACAAAAAAATATTTTCTGAGTTTGTGAATTGTGTGCGCAGTAGCCGCACGTGCATCAACAAAGTAGTGCCAAGCGTGTGCCTGTGTCCCATAAATAAAGGGCCAGCTGGATTGACCACTAAAGGGTGCTGTAACCCCCAAAGTACACTCCAAACCAAATAAAAATTTATTTTTTTTGTGTTTGCGAATTGTGTGCGCAGTAGCCGCACGTGCATCAACAAAGTAGTGGCAAGTGTGCACCTGTGTACCATAAATAAAGGGCCAGCTTGATTTACCGCTAAAGGGTGCTGTTACCCCCAAAGGCACTCCAAACAAAATAAAAAAATATTTTCTGTGTTTGTGAATTGTGTGCGCAGTAGCCTCACGTGCATCAACAAAGTAGTGCCAAGCGTGCGCCAGTGTCATAAGTAAAGGGCCGGCTGGCTTGTCCGTTAAAGGGTGCTGTTACCCCCAAAGTACACTCCAAACCAAATAAAAAAATATTTTCTGTGTTTGTGAATTGTGTGCGCAGTAGCCGCACGTGCATCAACAATGTAGTGCCAAGCGTGCGCCTGTGTCCCATAAATAAAGGACCTGCTGGATTGACCGCTAAAGGGTGCTGTAACCCCCAAAGTACACTCCAAACCAAATAAAAAAATATATTTTTTTGTGTTTGTGAATTGTGTGCTCAGTAGCCGCACGTGCATCAACAAAGTAGTGCCAAGCGTGCGCCTGTATACCATAAATAAAGGGCTGGCTGGATTGACCGCAAAAGGGTGCTGTATCCCCCAAAGGGCACTCCAAACAAAATAAAAAAATATTTTCTGTGTTTGTGAATTGTGTGCGCAGTAGCCTCACGTGCATCAACAAAGTAGTGCCAAGCATGCGCCTGTGTCATAAGTAAAGGGCCGGCTGGCTTGTCCATTAAAGGGTGCTGTAACCCCAAAAGTACACTCCAAACCAAATAAAAAAATATTTTCTGTTTGTGAATTGTGTGCGCAGTAGCCGAACGTGCATCAACAAAGTAGTGCCAAGCGTGCGACTGTGTCCCATAAATATAGGGCCGGCTGGATTGACAGCTAAAGGGTGCTGTAACCCCCAAAGTACACTCCAAACCAAATAAAAAAATATATTTTTTTGTGTTTGTGAATTGTGTGCGCAGTAGCCGCACGTGCATCAACAAAGTAGTGCCAAGCGAGCGCCTGTGTACCATAAATAAAGGGCCGGCTGGATTGACTGCTAAATTATGCTGTAACCCCCAAAGGGCACACCAAACAAAATAAAAAAATATTTTCTGTGTTTGTGAATTGTGTGCGCAGTAGCCTCACGTGCATCAACAAAGTAGTGCCAAGCACGCGCCTGTGTCATAAGTAAAGGGCCGGCTGGCTTGTCCGTTAAAGGGTGCTGTAACCCCCAAAGTACACTCCAAACCAAATGAAAAAATATTTTCTGTGTTTGTGAATTGTGTGCGCAGTAGCCGCATGTGCCTCAACAAAGTATTGCCAAGCGTGAGCCTGTGTCCCATAAATAAAGGGCCGGCTGGATTGACCACTAAAGGGTGCTGTAACCCCCAAACGGCACTCCAAACAAAATAAAAAATATTTTCTGTGTTTGTGAATTGTGTGCGCAGTAGCCTCACGTGCATCAACAAAGTAGTGCCAAGCATGTGCCTGTGTCATAAGTAAAGGGCCGGCTGGCTTGTCCATTAAAGGGTACAGTAACCACCAAAGTACACTCCAAACAAACTAAAAAAATATTTTTTGTGTTTGTGAATTGTGTGCGCAGTAGCAGCACGTGTATCAACAATGTAGTGGCAAGCGTTCGCCTGTGTTATAAGTAAATGGCCTGCTGCCTTGTCCATTAAAGGGTGCTGTAACCCCCAAAGTACACTCCAAACCAATTAAAAATATATTTTCTGTGTTTGTGAATTGTGTGCGCAGTAGCCGCACGTGCATCAACAAAGTAGTGTCAAGCGTGCGCCTGAGTCCCATAAATAAAGGGCCGGCTGGATTGACCACTAAAGGGTGCTGTAACCCCCAAAGGGCACTCCAAACAAAATAAAAAAATATTTTCTGTGTTTGTGAATTGTGTGCGCAGTAGCCGCACGTGCATCAATAAAGTAGTGCCAAGCGTGCGCCTGTGTCATAAGGAAATGGCCGGCTGGCATGTCCATTAAAGGGTGCTGTAACCCCCAAAATACACTCCAAACCAAATAAAAAAATATTTTTTTTTGTATTTGTGAATTGTGTGCGCAGTAGCCGAACGTGCATCAACAAAGTAGTGGCAAGCGTGCGCCTGTGTACCATAAATAAAGGGCCAGCTGGATTGACCGCTAAAGGGTGCTGTATCCCCCAAAGGACACTCCAAACAAAATAAAAAAATATTTTCTGTGTTTGTGAATTGTGTGCGCTGTAGCCTCACGTGCATCAACAAAGTAGTGCCAAGCATGCGCCTGTGTCATAAGTAAAGGGCCGGCTGGCTTGTCCGTTAAAGGGTGTTGTAACCCCCAAAGTACACTCCAAACCAAATAAAAAAATATTTTCTGTGTTTGTGAATTGTGTGCGCAGTAGCCACACGTGCATCAACAAAGTAGTGCCAAGCGTGCGCCTGTGTCCCATAAATAAAGGGCCGGCTGGATTGACCACAAAAGGGTGCTGTAACCCCCAAAGTACACTCCACACCAAATTAAAAAAAAAATGTTTTTTTGTGTTTTTGAATTGTGTGCGCAGTAGCAGCACGTGCATCAACAAAGTAGTGGCAAGCGTGCGCCTGTGTATCATAAATAAAGGGCCGGCTGGATTGACCGCTAAAGTGTGCTGTAACCCCCAAAGGGCACTCCAAACAAAATAAAAAAATATTTTCTGTGTTTGTGAATTGTGTGCGCAGTAGCCTCACGTGCATCAACAAAGTAGTGCCAAGCATGTGCCTGTGTCATAAGTAAAGGACCGGCTGGCTTGTCCGTTAAAGGGTGCTGTAACCCCCAAAGTACACTCCAAACCAAAAAAAAAATATTTTTTTTTGTGTTTGTGAATTGTGTGCGTAGTAGCCGCACGTGCATCAACAAAGTGGTACCAAGCGTGCGCCTGTGTACCATAAATAAAGGGCCGGCTGGATTGAACACTAAAGGGTGCTGTATCCCCCAACGGGCACTCCAAACAAAATAAAAAAATATTTTCTGTGTTTGTGAATTGTGCATGCAGTAGCCTCACGTGCATCAACAAAGTAGTGCCAAGCATGAGCCTGTGTCATAAGTAAAGGGCCGGCTGGCTTGTCCGTTAAAGGGTGCTGTAACCCCAAAAGTACACTCCAAACCCAAAAAAAAAAATTTTTTTTTTTGTGTGAATTGTGTGCGTAGTAGCCGCACGTGCATCAACAAAGTGGTACCAAGCGTGCGCCTGTGTACCATAAATAAAGGGCCAGCTGGATTGACCGCTAAAGGGTGCTGTAACCCCCAAAGTACACTCCAAACCCCCCAAAAAATATTTTTTTTTGTGTTTGTGAATTGTGTGCGTAGTAGCCGCACGTGCATCAACAAAGTGGTACCAAGCATGCGCCTGTACACCATAAATAAAGGGCCGGCTGGATTGAACGCTAAAGGGTGCTGTATCCCCCAAAGGGCACTCCAAACAAAATAAAAAAATATTTTCTGTGTTTGTGAATTGTGTGCGCAGTAGCCGCACGTGCATCAACAAAGTAGTGCCAAGCGTGCGCCTGTGTCCCATAAATAAAGGGCCGGCTGGATTGACCGCTAAAAGGGTGCTGTAACCCCCAAAGTACACTCCAAACCAAATAAAAAAATATTTTTTTTTGTATTTGTGAATTGTGTGCGCAGTAGCCGAACGTGCATCAACAAAGTAGTGGCAAGCGTGCGCCTGTGTACCATAAATAAAGGGCCAGCTGGATTGACCGCTAAAGGGTGCTGTATCCCCCAAAGGACACTCCAAACAAAATAAAAAAATATTTTCTGTGTTTGTGAATTGTGTGCGCTGTAGCCTCACATGCATCAACAAAGTAGTGCCAAGCATGCGCCTGTGTCATAAGTAAAGGGCCGGCTGGCTTGTCCGTTAAAGGGTGTTGTAACCCCCAAAGTACACTCCAAACCAAATAAAAAAATATTTTCTGTGTTTGTGAATTGTGTGCGCAGTAGCCACACGTGCATCAACAAAGTAGTGCCAAGCGTGCGCCTGTGTCCCATAAATAAAGGGCCGGCTGGATTGACCACAAAAGGGTGCTGTAACCCCCAAAGTACACTCCACACCAAATAAAAAAAAAATGTTTTTTTGTGTTTGTGAATTGTGTGCGCAGTAGCAGCACGTGCATCAACAAAGTAGTGGCAAGCGTGCGCCTGTGTACCATAAATAAAGGGCCGGCTGGATTGACCGCTAAAGTGTGCTGTAACCCCCAAAGGGCACTCCAAACAAAATAAAAAAATATTTTCTGTGTTTGTGAATTGTGTGCACAGTAACCTCACGTGCATCAACAAAGTAGTGCCAAGAATGTGCCTGTGTCATAAGTAAAGGGCCGGCTGGCTTGTCCGTTAAAGGGTGCTGTAACCCCCAAAGTACACTCTAAACCAAATGAAAATTTTTTTTCTGTGTTTGTGAATTGTGTGCGCAGTAGCCGCACGTGCATCAACAAAGTAGTGCCAAGCGTGCGCCTGTGTCCCATAAATAAAGGGCCAGCTGGATTGACCTCTAAAGGGTGCTGTAACCCCCAAAGTACACTCCAAACCAAAAAAAATATATATTTTTTTGTGTTTGTGAATTGTGTGCGTAGTAGCCGCACGTGCATCAACAAAGTGGTACCAAGCGTGCGCCTGTGTACCATAAATAAAGGGCCAGCTGGATTGACCGCTAAAGGGTGCTGTAACCCCCAAAGTACACTCCAAACCACCCAAAAAATATTTTTTTTTGCGTTTGTGAATTGTGTGCGTAGTAGCCGCACGTGCATCAACAAAGTGGTACCAAGCGTGCGCCTGTGCACCATAAATAAAGGCCGGCTGGATTGAACGCTAAAGGGTGCTGTATCCCCCAAAGGGCACTCCAAACAAAATAAAAAAATATTTTCTGTGTTTGTGAATTGTGTGCGCAGTAGCATCACGTGCATCAACTAAAGTAGTGCCAAGCGTGCGCCTGTGTCATAAGTAAAGGGCCGGCTGGCTTGTCCGTTAAAGGGTGCTGTAACCCCCAAAGTACACTCCAAACAAAACAAAAAAATATTTTCTGAGTTTGTGAATTGTGTGCGCAGTAGCCGCACGTGCATCAACAAAGTAGTGCCAAGCGTGTGCCTGTGTCCCATAAATAAAGGGCCAGCTGGATTGACCACAAAAGGGTGCTGTAACCCCCAAAGTACACTCCAAACCAAATAAAAATTTATTTTTTTTGTGTTTGCGAATTGTGTGCGCAGTAGCCGCACGTGCATCAACAAAGTAGTGGCAAGCGTGCACCTGCGTACCATAAATAAAGGGCCGGCTTGATTTACCGCTAAAGGGTGCTGTAAACCCCAAAGGCACTCCAAACAAAATAAAAAAATATTTTCTGTGTTTGTGAATTGTGTGCGCAGTAGCCTCACGTGCATCAACAAAGTAGTGCCAAGCATGCGCCTGTGTCATAAGTAAAGGGCCGGTTGGCTTGTCCGTTAAAGGGTGTTGTAACCCCCAAAGTACACTCCAAACCAAATAAAAAAATATTTTCTGTGTTTGTGAATTGTGTGCGCAGTAGCCACACGTGCATCAACAAAGTAGAGCCAAGCGTGCGCCTGTGTCCCATAAATAAAGGGCCGGCTGGATTGACCACAAAAGGGTGCTGTAACCCCCAAAGTACACTCCACACCAAATAAAAAAAAAATGTTTTTTTGTGTTTGTGAATTGTGTGCGCAGTAGCAGCACGTGCATCAACAAAGTAGTGGAAAGCGTGCGCCTGTGTATCATAAATAAAGGGCCAGCTGGATTGACCGCTAAAGTGTGCTGTAACCCCCAAAGGGCACTCCAAACAAAATAAAAAAATATTTTCTGTGTTTATGAATTTTGTGCGCAGTAGCCTCACGTGCATCAACAAAGTAGTGCCAAGCATGTGCCTGTGTCATAAGTAAAGGGCCAGCTGGCTTGTCCGTTAAAGGGTGCTGTAACCCCAAAAGTACACTCCAAACCAAATAAAAATTTTTTTTCTGTGTTTGTGAATTGTGTGCGCAGTAGCCGCACGTGCATCAACAAAGTAGTGCCAAGCGTGCCCCTGTGTCCCATAAATAAAGGGCCGGCTGGATTGACCGCTAAAGGGTGCTGTAACCCCCAAAGGGCACTTCAAACAAAATAAAAATATATTTTCTGTGTTTGTGAATTGTGTGCGCAGTAGCCTCACGTGCATCAACAAAGTAGTGCCAAGCGTGCGCCTGTGTATCATAAATAAAGGGCCAGCTGGATTGACCGCTAAAGTGTGCTGTAACCCCCAAAGGGCACTCCAAACAAAATAAAAAAATATTTTCTGTGTTTATGAATTTTGTGCGCAGTAGCCTCACGTGCATCAACAAAGTAGTGCCAAGCATGTGCCTGTGTCATAAGTAAAGGGCCGGCTGGCTTGTCCGTTAAAGGGTGCTGTAACCCCAAAAGTACACTCCAAACCAAATAAATTTTTTTTTTCTGTGTTTGTGAATTGTGTGCGCAGTAGCCGCACGTGCATCAACAAAGTAGTGCCAAGCGTGCGCCTGTGTCCCATAAATAAAGGGCCGGCTGGATTGACCGCTAAAGGGTGCTGTAACCCCCAAAGGGCACTTCAAACAAAATAAAAAAATATTTTCTGTGTTTGTGAATTGTGTGCGCAGTAGCCTCACGTGCATCAACAAAGTAGTGCCAAGCGTGCGTCTGTGTCATAAGTAAAGGGCCGGCTGGCTTGTCCATTAAAGGGTGCTGTAATCCCCAAAGTACACTCCAAACAAAATAAAAAATTTTTTTTTGTGTTTGTGAATTGTGTGCGCAATAGCCGCACGTGCATCAACAAGTAGTGCCAAGCGTGCGCCTGTGTCATAAGTAAAGGGCTGGCTGGCTTGTCCGTTAAAGGGTGCTGTAACCCCAAAAGTACACTCCTAAAAAAATAAAAAAATATTTTCTGTGTTTGTGAATTGTGTGCGCAGTAGCCTCACGTGCATCAACAAAGTAGTGCCAAGCATGCGCCTGTGTCATAAGTAAAGGGCCGGCTGGCTTGTCCGTTAAAGGGTGCTGTAACCCCCAAAGTACACTCCAAACCAAATGAAAAAATATTTTCTGTGTTTGTGAATTGTGTGTGCAGTAGCCGCATGTGCATCAACAAAGTATTGCCAAGCGTGCGCCTGTGTCCCATAAATAAAGGGCCGGCTGGATTGACCACTAAAGGGTGCTGTAACCCCCAAATGGCACTCCAAACAAAATAAAAAATATTTTCTGTGTTTGTGAATTGTGTGCGCAGTAGCCTCACGTGCATCAACAAAGTAGTGCCAAGCATGCGCCTGTGTCATAAGTAAAGGGCCGACTGGCTTGTCCATTAAAGGGTACAGTAACCACCAAAGTACACTCCAAACAAACTAAAAAAATATTTTTTGTGTTTGTGAATTGTGTGCGCAGAAGCAGCACGTGTATCAACAAAGTAGTGGCAAGCGTTCGCCTGTGTTATAAGTAAATGGCCTGCTGCCTTGTCCGTTAAAGGGTGCTGTAACCCCCAAAGTACACTCCAAACCAATTAAAAATATATTTTCTGTGTTTGTGAATTGTGTGCGCAGTAGCCACACGTGCATCAACAAAGTAGTGTCAAGCGTGCGCCTGTGTCCCATAAATAAAGGGCCGGCTGGATTGACCACTAAAGGGTGCTGTAACCCCCAAAGGGCACTCCAAACAAAATAAAAAAATATTTTCTGTGTTTGTGAATTGTGTGCGCAGTAGCCGCACGTGCATCAATAAAGTAGTGCCAAGCGTGCGCCTGTGTCATAAGGAAATGGCCGGCTGGCTTGACCATTAAAGGGTGCTGTAACCCCCAAAGTACACTCCAAACCAAATAAAAAATATTTTCTGTGTTTGTGAATTGTGTGCGCAGTAGCCGCACATGCATCAACAAAGTAGTGGCAAGCGTGCACCTGTGTACCATAAATAAAGGGCCGGCTTGATTGACCGCTAAAGGGTGCTGTAACCCCCAAAGGGCAATCCAAATAAAATAAAAAAATATTTTCTGTGTTTGTGAATTGTGTGCGCAGTAGCCTCACGTGCATCAACAAAGTAGTGCCAAGCGTGCGCCTGTGTCATAAGTAAAGGGCCGGCTGGCTTGTCCATTAAAGGGTGCTGTAACCCCCAAAGTACACTCCAAACAAAATAAAAAATTTTTTTTTGTGTTTGTGAATTGTGTGCGCAATAGCCGCACGTGCATCAACAAAGTAGTGCCAAGCGTGCGCCTGTGTCATAAGTAAAGGGCTGGCTGGCTTGTCCGTTAAAGGGTGCTGTAACCCCCAAAGTACACTCCTAACAAAATAAAAAAATATTTTCTGTGTTTGTGAATTGTGTGCGCAGTAGCCTCACGTGCATCAACAAAGTAGTGCCAAGCATGCGCCTGTGTCATAATTAAAGAGCTGGCTGGCTTGTCCATTAAAGGGTGCTGTAACCCCCAAAGTACACTCCAAACCAAATAAAAAAATATTTTCTGTGTTTGTGAATTGTGTGCGCAGTAGCCGCACGTGCATCAACAAAGTAGTGCCAAGCGTGCGCCTGTGTCCCATAAATAAAGGGCCGGCTGGATTGACCGCTAAAAGGGTGCTGTAACCCCCAAAGTACACTCCAAACCAAATAAAAAAATATTTTTTTTTGTATTTGTGAATTGTGTGCGCAGTAGCCGAAAGTGCATCAACAAAGTAGTGGCAAGCGTGCGCCTGTGTACCATAAATAAAGGGCCAGCTGGATTGACCGCTAAAGGGTGCTGTATCCCCCAAAGGACACTCCAAACAAAATAAAAAAATATTTTCTGTGTTTGTGAATTGTGTGCGCTGTAGCCTCACGTGCATCAACAAAGTAGTGCCAAGCATGCGCCTGTGTCATAAGTAAAGAGCCGGCTGGCTTGTCCGTTAAAGGGTGTTGTAACCCCCAAAGTACACTCCAAACCAAATAAAAAAATATTTTCTGTGTTTGTGAATTGTGTGCGCAGTAGCCACACGTGCATCAACAAAGTAGTGCCAAGCGTGCGCCTGTGTCCCATAAATAAAGGGCCGGCTGGATTGACCACAAAAGGGTGCTGTAACCCCCAAAGTACACTCCACACCAAATAAAAAAAAAATGTTTTTTTGTGTTTGTGAATTGTGTGCGCAGTAGCAGCACGTGCATCAACAAAGTAGTGGCAAGCGTGCGGCTGTGTATCATAAATAAAGGGCCGGCTGGATTGACCGCTAAAGTGTGCTGTAACCCCCAAAGGGCACTCCAAACAAAATAAAAAAATATTTTCTGTGTTTGTGAATTGTGTGCGCAGTAGCCTCACGTGCATCAACAAAGTAGTGCCAAGCATGTGCCTGTGTCATAAGTAAAGGGCCGGCTGGCTTGTCCGTTAAAGGGTGCTGTAACCCCAAAAGTACACTCCAAACCAAATAAATTTTTTTTCTGTGTTTGTGAATTGTGTGCGCAGTAGCCGCACGTGCATCAACAAAGTAGTGCCAAGCGTGCGCCTGTGTCCCATAAATAAAGGGCCAGCTGGATTGACCGCTAAAGGGTGCTGTAACCCCCAAAGTACACTCCAAACAAAAAAAAAAATATTTTTTTTTGTGTTTGTGAATTGTGTGCGTAGTAGCCGCACGTGCATCAACAAAGTGGTACCAAGCGTGCGCCTGTGTACCATAAATAAAGGGCCGGCTGGATTGAACGCTAAAGGGTGCTGTATCACCCAAAGGGCACTCCAAACAAAATAAAAAAATATTTTCTGTGTTTGTGAATTGTGCATGCAGTAGCCTCACGTGCATCAACAAAGTAGTGCCAAGCATGAGCCTGTGTCATAAGTAAAGGGCCGGCTGGCTTGTCCGTTAAAGGGTGCTGTAACCCCAAAAGTACACTCCAAACCAAAAAAAAAATTTTTTTTTTTTTGTGAATTGTGTGCGTAGTAGCCGCACGTGCATCAACAAAGTAGTGCCAAGCATGCGCCTGTGTCATAAGTAAAGGGCCGGCTGGCTTGTCCGTTAAAGGGTGTTGTAACCCCCAAAGTACACTCCAAACCAAATAAAAAAATATTTTCTGTGTTTGTGAATTCTGTGCGCAGTAGCCACACGTGCATCAACAAAGTAGTGCCAAGCGTGCGCCTGTGTCCCATAAATAAAGGGCCGGCTGGATTGACCACAAAAGGGTGCTGTAACCCCCAAAGTACACTCCACACCAAATAAAAAAAAAATGTTTTTTTGTGTTTGTGAATTGTGTGCGCAGTAGCAGTACGTGCATCAACAAAGTAGTGGCAAGCGTGCGCCTGTGTATCATAAATAAAGGGCCGGCTGGATTGACCGCTAAAGTGTGCTGTAACCCCAAAAGTACACTCCAAACCAAATAAAAAATTTTTTTCTGTGTTTGTGAATTGTGTGCGCAGTAGCCGCACGTGCATCAACAAAGTAGTGCCAAGCGTGCGCCTGTGTCCCATAAATAAAGGGCAAGCTGGATTGACCGCTAAAGGGTGCTGTAACCCCCAAAGTACACTCCAAACCAAAAAAAAAATATTTTTTTTGTGTTTGTGAATTGTGTGCGTAGTAACCGCACGTGCATCAACAAAGTGGTACCAAGCGTGTGCCTGTGTACCATAAATAAAGGGCCGGCTGGATTGAACGCTAAAGGGTGCTGTATCCCCCAAAGGGCACTCCAAACAAAATAAAAAAATATTTTCTGTGTTTGTGAATTGTGCGCGCAGTAGCCTCACGTGCATCAACAAAGTAGTGCCAAGCATGAGCCTGTGTCATAAGTAAAGGGCCGGCTGGCTTGTCCGTTAAAGGGTGCTGTAACCCCAAAAGTACACTCCAAACCAAAAAAAAAATTTTTTTTTTTGTGTTTGTGAAATGTGTGCATAGTAGCCGCACGTGCATCAACAAAGTGGTACCAAGCGTGCGCCTGTGTACCATAAATAAAGGGCCGGCTGGATTGACCGCTAAAGGGTGCTGTAACCCCCAAAGTACACTCCAAACCAAAAAAAATATATATTTTTTTGTGTTTGTGAATTGTGTGCGTAGTAGCCGCACGTGCATCAACAAAGTGGTACCAAGCTGGCGCCTGTGTACCATAAATAAAGGGCCGGCTGGATTGACCGCTAAAGGGTGCTGTAACCCCCAAAGTACACTCCAAACCAAAAAAAATATATATTTTTTTGTGTTTGTGAATTGTGTGCGCAGTAGCCGCACGTGCATCAATAAAGTTGTGCCAAGCGTGCGCCTGTGTCATAAGGAAAGGGCCGGCTGGATTGAACGCTAAAGGGTGCTGTATCCCCCAAAGGGCACTCCAAACAAAATAAAAAAATATTTTCTATGTTTGTGAATTGTGTGCGCAGTTGCCTCACGTGCATCAACTAAAGTAGTGCCAAGCGTGCGCCTGTGTCATAAGTAAAGGGCCGGCTGGCTTGTCCGTTAAAGGGTGCTGTAACCCCCAAAGTACACTCCAAACAAAAAAAAAAAAATATTTTCTGAGTTTGTGAATTGTGTGCGCAGTAGCCGCACGTGCATCAACAAAGTAGTGCCAAGCGTGTGCCTGTGTCCCATAAATAAAGGGCCAGCTGGATTGACCACTAAAGGGTGCTGTAACCCCCAAAGTACACTCCAAACCAAATAAAAATTTATTTTTTTTGTGTTTGCGAATTGTGTGCGCAGTAGCCGCACGTGCATCAACAAAGTAGTGGCAAGTGTGCACCTGTGTACCATAAATAAAGGGCCAGCTTGATTTACCGCTAAAGGGTGCTGTAACCCCCAAAGGCACTCCAAACAAAATAAAAAAATATTTTCTGTGTTTGTGAATTGTGTGCGCAGTAGCCTCACGTGCATCAACAAAGTAGTGCCAAGCGTGCGCCAGTGTCATAAGTAAAGGGCCGGCTGGCTTGTCCGTTAAAGGGTGCTGTTACCCCCAAAGTACACTCCAAACCAAATAAAAAAATATTTTCTGTGTTTGTGAATTGTGTGCGCAGTAGCCGCACGTGCATCAACAATGTAGTGCCAAGCGTGCGCCTGTGTCCCATAAATAAAGGACCTGCTGGATTGACCGCTAAAGGGTGCTGTAACCCCCAAAGTACACTCCAAACCAAATAAAAAAATATATTTTTTTGTGTTTGTGAATTGTGTGCGCAGTAGCCGCACGTGCATCAACAAAGTAGTGCCAAGCGTGCGCCTGTATACCATAAATAAAGGGCTGGCTGGATTGACCGCTAAAGGGTGCTGTATCCCCCAAAGGGCACTCCAAACAAAATAAAAAAATATTTTCTGTGTTTGTGAATTGTGTGCGCAGTAGCCTCACGTGCATCAACAAAGTAGTGCCAAGCATGTGCCTGTGTCATAAGTAAAGGGCCGGCTGGCTTGTCCATTAAAGGGTGCTGTAACCCCAAAAGTACACTCCAAACCAAATAAAAAAATATTTTCTTTTTGTGAATTGTGTGCGCAGTAGCCGAACGTGCATCAACAAAGTAGTGCCAAGCGTGCGACTGTGTCCCATAAATATAGGGCCGGCTGGATTGACGGCTAAAGGGTGCTGTAACCCCCAAAGTACACTCCAAACCAAATAAAAAAATATATTTTTTGTGTTTGTGAATTGTGTGCGCAGTAGCCGCACGTGCATCAACAAAGTAGTGCCAAGCGTGCGCCTGTGTACCATAAATAAAGGGCCGGCTGGATTGATCGCTAAAGGGTTCTGTATCCCCCAAAGGACACTCCAAACAAAATAAAAAATTTTTTTCTGTGTTTGTGAATTGTGTGCGCAGTAGCCTCACGTGCATCAACAAAGTAGTGCCAAGCATGCGCCTGTGTCATAAGTAAAGGGCCGGCTGGCTTGTCCATTAAAGGGTGCTGTAACCCCAAAAGTACACTCCAAACCAAATAAAAAAATATTTTCTGTTTGTGAATTGTGTGCGCAGTAGCCGAACGTGCATCAACAAAGTAGTGCCAAGCGTGCGACTGTGTCCCATAAATATAGGGCCAGCTGGATTGACGGCTAAAGGGTGCTGTAACCCCCAAAGTACACTCCAAAACAAATAAAAAAATATATTTTTTTGTGTTTGTGAATTGTGTGCGAAGTAGCCGCACGTGCATCAACAAAGTAGTGGCAAGCGTGCGCCTGTGTACCATAAATAAAGGGCCGGCTGGATTGATCGCTAAAGGGTTCTGTATCCCCCAAAGGACACTCCAAACAAAATAAAAAAATATTTTCTGTGTTTGTGAATTGTGTGCGCAGTAGCCTCACGTGCATCAACAAAGTAGTGCCAAGCATGCGCCTGTGTCATAATTAAAGAGCCGGCTGGCTTGTCCGTTAAAGGGTGTTGCAACCCCCAAAGTACACTCCAAACCAAATAAAAAAATATTTTCTGTGTTTGTGAATTGTGTGCGCAGTAGCCACACGTGCATCAACAAAGTAGTGCCAAGCGTGCGCCTGTGTCCCATAAATAAAGGGCCGGCTGGATTGACCACAAAAGGGTGCTGTAACCCCCAAAGTACACTCCACACCAAATAAAAAAAAAATGTTTTTTTGTGTTTGTGAATTGTGTGCGCAGTAGCAGCACGTGCATCAACAAAGTAGTGGCAAGCGTGCGCCTGTGTATCATAAATAAAGGGCCGGCTGGATTGACCGCTAAAGTGTGCTGTAACCCCCAAAGGGCACTCCAAACAAAATAAAATTTTTTTTTCTGTGTTTGTGAATTGTGTGCGCAGTAGCCTCACGTGCATCAACAAAGTAGTGCCAAGCATGTGCCTGTGTCATAAGTAAAGGGCCGGCTGGCTTGTCCGTTAAAGGGTGCTGTAACCCCAAAAGTACACTCCAAACCAAATAAATTTTTTTTTTCTGTGTTTGTGAATTGTGTGCGCAGTAGCCGCACGTGCATCAACAAAGTAGTGCCAAGCGTGCGCCTGTGTCCCATAAATAAAGGGCCAGCTGGATTGACCGCTAAAGGGTGCTGTAACCCCCAAAGTACACTCCAAACCAAAAAAAAAATATTTTTTTTTGTGTTTGTGAATTGTGTGCGTAGTAGCCGCACGTGCATCAACAAAGTGGTACCAAGCGTGCGCCTGTGTACCATAAATAAAGGGCCGGCTGGATTGAACGCTAAAGGGTGCTGTATCCCCCAAAGGGCACTCCAAACAAAATAAAAAAATATTTTCTGTGTTTGTGAATTGTGCATGCAGTAGCCTCACCTGCATCAACAAAGTAGTGCCAAGCATGAGCCTGTGTCATAAGTAAAGGGCCGGCTGGCTTGTCCGTTAAAGGGTGCTGTAACCCCAAAAGTACACTCCAAACAAAAAAAAAAATATTTTTTTTTTTTGTGAATTGTGTGCGTAGTAGCCGCACGTGCATCAACAAAGTGGTACCAAGCGTGCGCCTGTGTACCATAAATAAAGGGCCAGCTGGATTGACCGCTAAAGGGTGCTGTAACCCCCAAAGTACACTCCAAACCCCCCCAAAAATATTTTTTTTTGTGTTTGTGAATTGTGTGCGTAGTAGCCGCACGTGCATCAACAAAGTGGTACCAAGCGTGCGCCTGTGCACCATAAATAAAGGGCCGGCTGGATTGAACGCTAAAGGGTGCTGTATCCCCCAAAGGGCACTCCAAACAAAATAAAAAAATATTTTCTGTGTTTGTGAATTGTGTGCGCAGTAGCCGCACGTGCATCAACAAAGTAGTGCCAAGCGTGCGCCTGTGTCCCATAAATAAAGGGCCGGCTGGATTGACCGCTAAAAGGGTGCTGTAACCCCCAAAGTACACTCCAAACCAAATAAAAAAATATTTTTTTTTGTATTTGTGAATTGTGTGCGCAGTAGCCGAACGTGCATCAACGAAGTAGTGGCAAGCGTGCGCCTGTGTACCATAAATAAAGGGCCAGCTGGATTGACTGCTAAAGGGTGCTGTATCCCCCAAAGGACACTCCAAACAAAATAAAAAAATATTTTCTGTGTTTGTGAATTGTGTGCGCTGTAGCCTCACGTGCATCAACAAAGTAGTGCCAAGCATGCGCCTGTGTCATAAGTAAAGGGCCGGCTGGCTTGTCCGTTAAAGGGTGTTGTAACCCCCAAAGTACACTCCAAACCAAATAAAAAAATATTTTCTGTGTTTGTGAATTGTGTGCGCAGTAGCCACACGTGCATCAACAAAGTAGTGCCAAGCGTGCGCCTGTGTCCCATAAATAAAGGGCCGGCTGGATTGACCACAAAAGGGTGCTGTAACCCCCAAAGTACACTCCACACCAAATAAAAAAAAATGTTTTTTTTTTTGTTTGTGAATTGTGTGCGCAGTAGCAGCACGTGCATCAACAAAGTAGTGGAAAGCGTGCGCCTGTGTATCATAAATAAAGGGCCAGCTGGATTGACCGCTAAAGTGTGCTGTAACCCCCAAAGGGCACTCCAAACAAAATAAAAAAATATTTTCTGTGTTTATGAATTTTGTGCGCAATAGCATCACGTGCATCAACAAAGTAGTGCCAAGCATGTGCCTGTGTCATAAGTAAAGGGCCGGCTGGCTTGTCCGTTAAAGGGTGCTGTAACCCCAAAAGTACACTCCAAACCAAATGAAAATTTTTTTTCTGTGTTTGTGAATTGTGTGCGCAGTAGCCGCATGTGCATCAACAAAGTAGTGCCAAGCGTGCGCCTGTGTCCCATAAATAAAGGGCCGGCTGGATTGACCGCTAAAGGGTGCTGTAACCCCCAAAGGGCACTTCAAACAAAATAAAAAAATATTTTCTGTGTTTGTGAATTGTGTGCGCAGTAGCCTCACGTGCATCAACAAAGTAGTGCCAAGCGTGCGCCTGTGTCATAAGTAAAGGGCCGGCTGGCTTGTCCATTAAAGGGTGCTGTAACCCCCAAAGTACACTCCAAACAAAATAAAAAAATGTTTTTTTGTGTTTGTGAATTGTGTGCGCAATAGCCGCACGTGCATCAACAAGTAGTGCCAAGCGTGCGCCTGTGTCATAAGTAAAGGGCTGGCTGGCTTGTCCGTTAAAGGGTGCTGTAACCCCAAAAGTACACTCCTAAAAAAATAAAAAAATATTTTCTGTGTTTGTGAATTGTGTGCGCAGTAGCCTCACGTGCATCAACAAAGTAGTGCCAAGCATGCGCCTGTGTCATAAGTAAAGGGCCGGCTGGCTTGTCCGTTAAAGGGTGCTGTAACCCCCAAAGTACACTCCAAACCAAATGAAAAAATATTTTCTGTGTTTGTGAATTGTGTGCGCAGTAGCCGCATGTGCATCAACAAAGTATTGCCAAGCGTGCGCCTGTGTCCCATAAATAAAGGGCCGGCTGGATTGACCACTAAAGGGTGCTGTAACCCCCAAATGGCACTCCAAACAAAATAAAAAATATTTTCTGTGTTTGTGAATTGTGTGCGCAGTAGCCTCACGTGCATCAACAAAGTGGTACCAAGCGTGCGCCTGTGTACCATAAATAAAGGGCCGGCTGGATTGAACGCTAAAGGGTGCTGTATCCCCCAAAGGGCACTCCAAACAAAATAAAAAAATATTTTCTGTGTTTGTGAATTGTGCATGCAGTAGCCTCACCTGCATCAACAAAGTAGTGCCAAGCATGAGCCTGTGTCATAAGTAAAGGGCCGGCTGGCTTGTCCGTTAAAGGGTGCTGTAACCCCAAAAGTACACTCCAAACAAAAAAAAAATATTTTTTTTTTTTGTGAATTGTGTGCGTAGTAGCCGCACGTGCATCAACAAAGTGGTACCAAGCGTGCGCCTGTGTACCATAAATAAAGGGCCAGCTGGATTGACCGCTAAAGGGTGCTGTAACCCCCAAAGTACACTCCAAACCCCCCCAAAAATATTTTTTTTTGTGTTTGTGAATTGTGTGCGTAGTAGCCGCACGTGCATCAACAAAGTGGTACCAAGCGTGCGCCTGTGCACCATAAATAAAGGGCCGGCTGGATTGAACGCTAAAGGGTGCTGTATCCCCCAAAGGGCACTCCAAACAAAATAAAAAAATATTTTCTGTGTTTGTGAATTGTGTGCGCAGTAGCCGCACGTGCATCAACAAAGTAGTGCCAAGCGTGCGCCTGTGTCCCATAAATAAAGGGCCGGCTGGATTGACCGCTAAAAGGGTGCTGTAACCCCCAAAGTACACTCCAAACCAAATAAAAAAATATTTTTTTTTGTATTTGTGAATTGTGTGCGCAGTAGCCGAACGTGCATCAACGAAGTAGTGGCAAGCGTGCGCCTGTGTACCATAAATAAAGGGCCAGCTGGATTGACTGCTAAAGGGTGCTGTATCCCCCAAAGGACACTCCAAACAAAATAAAAAAATATTTTCTGTGTTTGTGAATTGTGTGCGCTGTAGCCTCACGTGCATCAACAAAGTAGTGCCAAGCATGCGCCTGTGTCATAAGTAAAGGGCCGGCTGGCTTGTCCGTTAAAGGGTGTTGTAACCCCCAAAGTACACTCCAAACCAAATAAAAAAATATTTTCTGTGTTTGTGAATTGTGTGCGCAGTAGCCACACGTGCATCAACAAAGTAGTGCCAAGCGTGCGCCTGTGTCCCATAAATAAAGGGCCGGCTGGATTGACCACAAAAGGGTGCTGTAACCCCCAAAGTACACTCCACACCAAATAAAAAAAAATGTTTTTTTTTTTGTTTGTGAATTGTGTGCGCAGTAGCAGCACGTGCATCAACAAAGTAGTGGAAAGCGTGCGCCTGTGTATCATAAATAAAGGGCCAGCTGGATTGACCGCTAAAGTGTGCTGTAACCCCCAAAGGGCACTCCAAACAAAATAAAAAAATATTTTCTGTGTTTATGAATTTTGTGCGCAATAGCATCACGTGCATCAACAAAGTAGTGCCAAGCATGTGCCTGTGTCATAAGTAAAGGGCCGGCTGGCTTGTCCGTTAAAGGGTGCTGTAACCCCAAAAGTACACTCCAAACCAAATGAAAATTTTTTTTCTGTGTTTGTGAATTGTGTGCGCAGTAGCCGCATGTGCATCAACAAAGTAGTGCCAAGCGTGCGCCTGTGTCCCATAAATAAAGGGCCGGCTGGATTGACCGCTAAAGGGTGCTGTAACCCCCAAAGGGCACTTCAAACAAAATAAAAAAATATTTTCTGTGTTTGTGAATTGTGTGCGCAGTAGCCTCACGTGCATCAACAAAGTAGTGCCAAGCGTGCGCCTGTGTCATAAGTAAAGGGCCGGCTGGCTTGTCCATTAAAGGGTGCTGTAACCCCCAAAGTACACTCCAAACAAAATAAAAAAATGTTTTTTTGTGTTTGTGAATTGTGTGCGCAATAGCCGCACGTGCATCAACAAGTAGTGCCAAGCGTGCGCCTGTGTCATAAGTAAAGGGCTGGCTGGCTTGTCCGTTAAAGGGTGCTGTAACCCCAAAAGTACACTCCTAAAAAAATAAAAAAATATTTTCTGTGTTTGTGAATTGTGTGCGCAGTAGCCTCACGTGCATCAACAAAGTAGTGCCAAGCATGCGCCTGTGTCATAAGTAAAGGGCCGGCTGGCTTGTCCGTTAAAGGGTGCTGTAACCCCCAAAGTACACTCCAAACCAAATGAAAAAATATTTTCTGTGTTTGTGAATTGTGTGCGCAGTAGCCGCATGTGCATCAACAAAGTATTGCCAAGCGTGCGCCTGTGTCCCATAAATAAAGGGCCGGCTGGATTGACCACTAAAGGGTGCTGTAACCCCCAAATGGCACTCCAAACAAAATAAAAAATATTTTCTGTGTTTGTGAATTGTGTGCGCAGTAGCCTCACGTGCATCAACAAAGTAGTGCCAAGCATGCGCCTGTGTCATAAGTAAAGGGCCGGCTGGCTTGTCCATTAAAGGGTACAGTAACCACCAAAGTACACTCCAAACAAACTAAAAAAATATTTTTTGTGTTTGTGAATTGTGTGCGCAGAAGCAGCACGTGTATCAACAAAGTAGTGGCAAGCGTTCGCCTGTGTTATAAGTAAATGGCCTGCTGCCTTGTCCGTTAAAGGGTGCTGTAACCCCCAAAGTACACTCCAAACCAATTAAAAATATATTTTCTGTGTTTGTGAATTGTGTGCGCAGTAGCCACACGTGCATCAACAAAGTAGTGTCAACCGTGCGCCTGTGTCCCATAAATAAAGGGCCGGCTGGATTGACCACTAAAGGGTGCTGTAACCCCCAAAGGGCACTCCAAACAAAATAAAAAAATATTTTCTGTGTTTGTGATTTGTGTGCGCAGTAGCCGCACGTGCATCAATAAAGTAGTGCCAAGCGTGCGCCTGTGTCATAAGGAAATGGCCGGCTGGCTTGACCATTAAAGGGTGCTGTAACCCCCAAAGTACACTCCAAACCAAATAAAAAATATTTTCTGTGTTTGTGAATTGTGTGCGCAGTAGCCGCACGTGCATCAACAAAGTAGTGGCAAGCGTGCACCTGTGTACCATAAATAAAGGGCCGGCTTGATTGACCGCTAAAGGGTGCTGTAACCCCCAAAGGGCAATCCAAACAAAATAAAAAAATATTTTCTGTGTTTGTGAATTGTGTGCGCAGTAGCCTCACGTGCATCAACAAAGTAGTGCCAAGCGTGCGCCTGTGTCATAAGTAAAGGGCCGGCTGGCTTGTCCATTAAAGGGTGCTGTAACCCCCAAAGTACACTCCAAACAAAATAAAAAATTTTTTTTTGTGTTTGTGAATTGTGTGCGCAATAGCCGCACGTGCATCAACAAAGTAGTGCCAAGCGTGCGCCTGTGTCATAAGTAAAGGGCTGGCTGGCTTGTCCGTTAAAGGGTGCTGTAACCCCCAAAGTACACTCCTAACAAAATAAAAAAATATTTTCTGTGTTTGTGAATTGTGTGCGCAGTAGCCTCACGTGCATCAACAAAGTAGTGCCAAGCATGCGCCTGTGTCATAATTAAAGAGCTGGCTGGCTTGTCCATTAAAGGGTGCTGTAACCCCCAAAGTACACTCCAAACCAAATAAAAAAATATTTTCTGTGTTTGTGAATTGTGTGCGCAGTAGCCGCACGTGCATCAACAAAGTAGTGCCAAGCGTGCGCCTGTGTCCCATAAATAAAGGGCTGGCTGGATTGACCACTAAAAGGGTGCTGTAACCCCCAAAGTACACTCCAAACCAAATAAAAAAATATTTTTTTTTGTATTTGTGAATTGTGTGCGCAGTAGCCGAACGTGCATCAACAAAGTAGTGGCAAGCGTGCGCCTGTGTACCATAAATAAAGGGCCAGCTGGATTGACCGCTAAAGGGTGCTGTATCCCCCAAAGGACACTCCAAACAAAATAAAAAAATATTTTCTGTGTTTGTGAATTGTGTGCGCTGTAGCCTCACGTGCATCAACAAAGTAGTGCCAAGCATGCGCCTGTGTCATAAGTAAAGGGCCGGCTGGCTTGTCCGTTAAAGGGTGTTGTAACCCCCAAAGTACACTCCAAACCAAATAAAAAAATATTTTCTGTGTTTGTGAATTGTGTGCGCAGTAGCCACACGTGCATCAACAAAGTAGAGCCAAGCGTGCGCCTGTGTCCCATAAATAAAGGGCCGGCTGGATTGACCACAAAAGGGTGCTGTAACCCCCATAGTACACTCCACACCAAATAAAAAAAAATGTTTTTTTTTTTGTTTGTGAATTGTGTGCGCAGTAGCAGCACGTGCATCAACAAAGTAGTGGAAAGCGTGCGCCTGTGTATCATAAATAAAGGGCCAGCTGGATTGACCGCTAAAGTGTGCTGTAACCCCCAAAGGGCACTCCAAACAAAATAAAAAAATATTTTCTGTGTTTATGAATTTTGTGCGCAATAGCCTCACGTGCATCAACAAAGTAGTGCCAAGCATGTGCCTGTGTCATAAGTAAAGGGCCGGCTGGCTTGTCCGTTAAAGGGTGCTGTAACCCCAAAAGTACACTCCAAACCAAATGAAAATTTTTTTTCTGTGTTTGTGAATTGTGTGCGCAGTAGCCGCACGTGCATCAACAAAGTAGTGCCAAGCGTGCGCCTGTGTCCCATAAATAAATGGCCGGCTGGATTGACCGCTAAAGGGTGCTGTAACCCCCAAAGGGCACTTCAAACAAAATAAAAAAAAAATTTCTGTGTTTGTGAATTGTGTGCGCAGTAGCCTCACGTGCATCAACAAAGTAGTGCCAAGCGTGCGCCTGTGTCATAAGTAAAGGGCCGGCTGGCTTGTCCATTAAAGGGTGCTGTAACCCCCAAAGTACACTCCAAACAAAATAAAAAATTTTTTTTTGTGTTTGTGAATTGTGTGCGCAATAGCCGCACGTGCATCAACAAGTAGTGCCAAGCGTGCGCCTGTGTCATAAGTAAAGGGCTGGCTGGCTTGTCCGTTAAAGGGTGCTGTAACCCCAAAAGTACACTCCTAAAAAAATAAAAAAATATTTTCTGTGTTTGTGAATTGTGTGCGCAGTAGCCTCACGTGCATCAACAAAGTAGTGCCAAGCATGCGCCTGTGTCATAAGTAAAGGGCCGGCTGGCTTGTCCGTTAAAGGGTGCTGTAACCCCCAAAGTACACCAAACCAAATGAAAAAATATTTTCTGTGTTTGTGAATTGTGTGCGCAGTAGCCGCATGTGCATCAACAAAGTATTGCCAAGCGTGCGCCTGTGTCCCATAAATAAAGGGCCGGCTGGATTGACCACTAAAGGGTGCTGTAACCCCCAAATGGCACTCCAAACAAAATAAAAAAATATTTTTTGTGTTTGTGAATTGTGTGCGCAGAAGCAGCACGTGTATCAACAAAGTAGTGGCAAGCGTTCGCCTGTGTTATAAGTAAATGGCCTGCTGCCTTGTCCGTTAAAGGGTGCTGTAACCCCCAAAGTACACTCCAAACCAATTAAAAATATATTTTCTGTGTTTGTGAATTGTGTGCGCAGTAGCCACACGTGCATCAACAAAGTAGTGTCAACCGTGCGCCTGTGTCCCATAAATAAAGGGCCGGCTGGATTGACCACTAAAGGGTGCTGTAACCCCCCAAAGGGCACTCCAAACAAAATAAAAAAATATTTTCTGTGTTTGTGATTTGTGTGCGCAGTAGCCGCACGTGCATCAATAAAGTAGTGCCAAGCGTGCGCCTGTGTCATAAGGAAATGGCCGGCTGGCTTGACCATTAAAGGGTGCTGTAACCCCCAAAGTACACTCCAAACCAAATAAAAAATATTTTCTGTGTTTGTGAATTGTGTGCGCAGTAGCCGCACGTGCATCAACAAAGTAGTGGCAAGCGTGCACCTGTGTACCATAAATAAAGGGCCGGCTTGATTGACCGCTAAAGGGTGCTGTAACCCCCAAAGGGCAATCCAAACAAAATAAAAAAATATTTTCTGTGTTTGTGAATTGTGTGCGCAGTAGCCTCACGTGCATCAACAAAGTAGTGCCAAGCGTGCGCCTGTGTCATAAGTAAAGGGCCGGCTGGCTTGTCCATTAAAGGGTGCTGTAACCCCCAAAGTACACTCCAAACAAAATAAAAAATTTTTTTTTGTGTTTGTGAATTGTGTGCGCAATAGCCGCACGTGCATCAACAAAGTAGTGCCAAGCGTGCGCCTGTGTCATAAGTAAAGGGCTGGCTGGCTTGTCCGTTAAAGGGTGCTGTAACCCCCAAAGTACACTCCTAACAAAATAAAAAAATATTTTCTGTGTTTGTGAATTGTGTGCGCTGTAGCCTCACGTGCATCAACAAAGTAGTGCCAAGCATGCGCCTGTGTCATAAGTAAAGGGCCGGCTGGCTTGTCCGTTAAAGGGTGTTGTAACCCCCAAAGTACACTCCAAACCAAATAAAAAAATATTTTCTGTGTTTGTGAATTGTGTGCGCAGTAGCCACACGTGCATCAACAAAGTAGTGCCAAGCGTGCGCCTGTGTCCCATAAATAAAGGGCCGGCTGGATTGACCACAAAAGGGTGCTGTAACCCCCAAAGTACACTCCACACCAAATAAAAAAAAAATGTTTTTTTGTGTTTGTGAATTGTGTGCGCAGTAGCAGCACGTGCATCAACAAAGTAGTGGCAAGCGTGCGCCTGTGTATCATAAATAAAGGGCCGGCTGGATTGACCGCTAAAGTGTGCTGTAACCCCCAAAGGGCACTCCAAACAAAATAAAAAAATATTTTCTGTGTTTGTGAATTGTGTGCGCAGTAGCCTCACGTGCATCAACAAAGTAGTGCCAAGCATGTGCCTGTGTCATAAGTAAAGGGCCGGCTGGCTTGTCCGTTAAAGGGTGCTGTAACCCCAAAAGTACACTCCAAACCAAATAAATTTTTTTTTCTGTGTTTGTGAATTGTGTGCGCAGTAGCCGCACGTGCATCAACAAAGTAGTGCCAAGCGTGCGCCTGTGTCCCATAAATAAAGGGCCAGCTGGATTGACCGCTAAAGGGTGCTGTAACCCCCAAAGTACACTCCAAACCAAAAAAAAAATATTTTTTTTTGTGTTTGTGAATTGTGTGCGTAGTAGCCGCACGTGCATCAACAAAGTGGTACCAAGCGTGCGCCTGTGTACCATAAATAAAGGGCCGGCTGGATTGAACGCTAAAGGGTGCTGTATCCCCCAAAGGGCACTCCAAACAAAATAAAAAAATATTTTCTGTGTTTGTGAATTGTGCATGCAGTAGCCTCACGTGCATCAACAAAGTAGTGCCAAGCATGAGCCTGTGTCATAAGTAAAGGGCCGGCTGGCTTGTCCGTTAAAGGGTGCTGTAACCCCAAAAGTACACTCCAAACCAAAAAAAAAAATTATTTTTTTTTTGTGAATTGTGTGCGTAGTAGCCGCACGTGCATCAACAAAGTGGTACCAAGCGTGCGCCTGTGTACCATAAATAAAGGGCCAGCTGGATTGACCGCTAAAGGGTGCTGTAACCCCCAAAGTACACTCCAAACCCCCCAAAAAATATTTTTTTTTGTGTTTGTGAATTGTGTGCGTAGTAGCCGCACGTGCATCAACAAAGTGGTACCAAGCGTGCGCCTGTGCACCATAAATAAAGGGCCGGCTGGATTGAATGCTAAAGGGTGCTGTATCCCCCAAAGGGCACTCCAAACAAAATAAAAAAATATTTTCTGTGTTTGTGAATTGTGTGCGCAGTAGCCGCACGTGCATCAACAAAGTAGTGCCAAGCATGCGCCTGTGTCATAAGTAAAGGGCCGGCTGGCTTGTCCGTTAAAGGGTGTTGTAACCCCCAAAGTACACTCCAAACCAAATAAAAAATTTTTTTCTGTGTTTGTGAATTGTGTGCGCAGTAGCCGCACGTGCATCAACAAAGTAGTGCCAAGCATGCGCCTGTGTCCCATAAATAAAGGGCAAGCTGGATTGACCGCTAAAGGGTGCTGTAACCCCCAAAGTACACTCCAAACCAAAAAAAAAATATTTTTTTTGTGTTTGTGAATTGTGTGCGTAGTAACCGCACGTGCATCAACAAAGTGGTACCAAGCGTGTGCCTGTGTACCATAAATAAAGGGCCGGCTGGATTGAACGCTAAAGGGTGCTGTATCCCCCAAAGGGCACTCCAAACAAAATAAAAAAATATTTTCTGTGTTTGTGAATTGTGCGCGCAGTAGCCTCACGTGCATCAACAAAGTAGTGCCAAGCATGAGCCTGTGTCATAAGTAAAGGGCCGGCTGGCTTGTCCGTTAAAGGGTGCTGTAACCCCAAAAGTACACTCCAAACCAAAAAAAAAATTTTTTTTTTTGTGTTTGTGAAATGTGTGCATAGTAGCCGCATGTGCATCAACAAAGTGGTACCAAGCGTGCGCCTGTGTACCATAAATAAAGGGCCGGCTGGATTGACCGCTAAAGGGTGCTGTAACCCCCAAAGTACACTCCAAACCAATAAAAATATATATTTTTTTGTGTTTGTGAATTGTGTGCGTAGTAGCCGCACGTGCATCAACAAAGTGGTACCAAGCTGGCGCCTGTGTACCATAAATAAAGGGTCGGCTGGATTGACCGCTAAAGGGTGCTGTAACCCCCAAAGTACACTCCAAACCAAAAAAAATATATATTTTTTTGTGTTTGTGAATTGTGTGCGCAGTAGCCGCACGTGCATCAATAAAGTTGTGCCAAGCGTGCGCCTGTGTCATAAGGAAAGGGCCGGCTGGATTGAACGCTAAAGGGTGCTGTATCCCCCAAAGGGCACTCCAAACAAAATAAAAAAATATTTTCTGTGTTTGTGAATTGTGTGCGCAGTAGCCTCACGTGCATCAACAAAGTAGTGCCAAGCGTGCGCCAGTGTCATAAGTAAAGGGCCGGCTGGCTTGTCCGTTAAAGGGTGCTGTTACCCCCAAAGTACACTCCAAACCAAATAAAAAAATATTTTCTGTGTTTGTGAATTGTGTGCGCAGTAGCCGCACGTGCATCAACAATGTAGTGCCAAGCGTGCGCCTGTGTCCCATAAATAAAGGACCTGCTGGATTGACCGCTAAAGGGTGCTGTAACCCCCAAAGTACACTCCAAACCAAATAAAAAAATATATTTGTTTGTGAATTGTGTGCGCAGTAGCCGCACGTGCATCAACAAAGTAGTGCCAAGCGTGCGCCTGTATACCATAAATAAAGGGCTGGCTGGATTGACCGCTAAAGGGTGCTGTATCCCCCAAAGGGCACTCCAAACAAAATAAAAAAATATTTTCTGTGTTTGTGAATTGTGTGCGCAGTAGCCTCACGTGCATCAACAAAGTAGTGCCAAGCATGCGCCTGTGTCATAAGTAAAGGGCCGGCTGGCTTGTCCATTAAAGGGTGCTGTAACCCCAAAAGTACACTCCAAACCAAATAAAAAAATATTTTCTGTTTGTGAATTGTGTGCGCAGTAGCCGAACGTGCATCAACAAAGTAGTGCCAAGCGTGCGACTGTGTCCCATAAATATAGGGCCGGCTGGATTGACGGCTAAAGGGTGCTGTAACCCCCAAAGTACACTCCAAACCAAATAAAAAAATATATTTTTTTGTGTTTGTGAATTGTGTGCGCAGTAGCCGCACGTGCATCAACAAAGTAGTGGCAAGCGTGCGCCTGTGTACCATAAATAAAGGGCCGGCTGGATTGATCGCTAAAGGGTTCTGTATCCCCCAAAGGACACTCCAAACAAAATAAAAAAATATTTTCTGTGTTTGTGAATTGTGTGCGCAGTAGCCTCACGTGCATCAACAAAGTAGTGCCAAGCATGCGCCTGTGTCATAATTAAACAGCCGGCTAACTTGTCCATTAAAGGGTGCTGTAACCCCCAAAGTACACTCCAAACCAAATAAAAAAATATTTTCTGTGTTTGTGAATTGTGTGCGCAGTAGCCGCACGTGCATCAACAAAGTAGTGCCAAGCGTGCGCCTGTGTCCCATAAATAAAGGGCCGGCTGGATTGACCACTAAAAGGGTGCTGTAACCCCCAAAGTACACTCCAAACCAAATAAAAAAATATTTTTTTTTGTATTTGTGAATTGTGTGCGCAGTAGCCGAACGTGCATCAACAAAGTAGTGGCAAGCGTGCGCCTGTGTACCATAAATAAAGGGCCGGCTGGATTGACCACTAAAGGGTGCTGTAACCCCCAAAGGGCACTCCAAACAAAATAAAAAAATATTTTCTGTGTTTGTGATTTGTGTGCGCAGTAGCCGCACGTGCATCAATAAAGTAGTGCCAAGCGTGCGCCTGTGTCATAAGGAAATGGCCGGCTGGCTTGACCATTAAAGGGTGCTGTAACCCCCAAAGTACACTCCAAACCAAATAAAAAATATTTTCTGTGTTTGTGAATTGTGTGCGCAGTAGCCGCACGTGCATCAACAAAGTAGTGGCAAGCGTGCACCTGTGTACCATAAATAAAGGGCCGGCTTGATTGACCGCTAAAGGGTGCTGTAACCCCCAAAGGGCAATCCAAACAAAATAAAAAAATATTTTCTGTGTTTGTGAATTGTGTGCGCAGTAGCCTCACGTGCATCAACAAAGTAGTGCCAAGCGTGCGCCTGTGTCATAAGTAAAGGGCCGGCTGGCTTGTCCATTAAAGGGTGCTGTAACCCCCAAAGTACACTCCAAACAAAATAAAAAATTTTTTTTTGTGTTTGTGAATTGTGTGCGCAATAGCCGCACGTGCATCAACAAAGTAGTGCCAAGCGTGCGCCTGTGTCATAAGTAAAGGGCTGGCTGGCTTGTCCGTTAAAGGGTGCTGTAACCCCCAAAGTACACTCCTAACAAAATAAAAAAATATTTTCTGTGTTTGTGAATTGTGTGCGCAGTAGCCTCACGTGCATCAACAAAGTAGTGCCAAGCATGCGCCTGTGTCATAATTAAAGAGCTGGCTGGCTTGTCCATTAAAGGGTGCTGTAACCCCCAAAGTACACTCCAAACCAAATAAAAAAATATTTTCTGTGTTTGTGAATTGTGTGCGCAGTAGCCGCACGTGCATCAACAAAGTAGTGCCAAGCGTGCGCCTGTGTCCCATAAATAAAGGGCTGGCTGGATTGACCACTAAAAGGGTGCTGTAACCCCCAAAGTACACTCCAAACCAAATAAAAAAATATTTTTTTTTGTATTTGTGAATTGTGTGCGCAGTAGCCGAACGTGCATCAACAAAGTAGTGGCAAGCGTGCGCCTGTGTACCATAAATAAAGGGCCATCTGGATTGACCGCTAAAGGGTGCTGTATCCCCCAAAGGACACTCCAAACAAAATAAAAAAATATTTTCTGTGTTTGTGAATTGTGTGCGCTGTAGCCTCACGTGCATCAACAAAGTAGTGCCAAGCATGCGCCTGTGTCATAAGTAAAGGGCCGGCTGGCTTGTCCGTTAAAGGGTGTTGTAACCCCCAAAGTACACTCCAAACCAAATAAAAAAATATTTTCTGTGTTTGTGAATTGTGTGCGCAGTAGCCACACGTGCATCAACAAAGTAGAGCCAAGCGTGCGCCTGTGTCCCATAAATAAAGGGCCGGCTGGATTGACCACAAAAGGGTGCTGTAACCCCCAAAGTACACTCCACACCAAATAAAAAAAAATGTTTTTTTTTTTGTTTGTGAATTGTGTGCGCAGTAGCAGCACGTGCATCAACAAAGTAGTGGAAAGCGTGCGCCTGTGTATCATAAATAAAGGGCCAGCTGGATTGACCGCTAAAGTGTGCTGTAACCCCCAAAGGGCACTCCAAACAAAATAAAAAAATATTTTCTGTGTTTATGAATTTTGTGCGCAATAGCCTCACGTGCATCAACAAAGTAGTGCCAAGCATGTGCCTGTGTCATAAGTAAAGGGCCGGCTGGCTTGTCCGTTAAAGGGTGTTGTAACCCCAAAAGTACACTCCAAACCAAATGAAAATTTTTTTTCTGTGTTTGTGAATTGTGTGCGCAGTAGCCGCACGTGCATCAACAAAGTAGTGCCAAGCGTGCGCCTGTGTCCCATAAATAAAGGGCCGGCTGGATTGACCGCTAAAGGGTGCTGTAACCCCCAAAGGGCACTTCAAACAAAATAAAAAAATATTTTCTGTGTTTGTGAATTGTGTGCGCAGTAGCCTCACGTGCATCAACAAAGTAGTGCCAAGCGTGCGCCTGTGTCATAAGTAAAGGGCCGGCTGGCTTGTCCATTAAAGGGTGCTGTAACCCCCAAAGTACACTCCAAACAAAATAAAAAATTTTTTTTTGTGTTTGTGAATTGTGTGCGCAATAGCCGCACGTGCATCAACAAGTAGTGCCAAGCGTGCGCCTGTGTCATAAGTAAAGGGCTGGCTGGCTTGTCCGTTAAAGGGTGCTGTAACCCCAAAAGTACACTCCTAAAAAAATAAAAAAATATTTTCTGTGTTTGTGAATTGTGTGCGCAGTAGCCTCACGTGCATCAACAAAGTAGTGCCAAGCATGCGCCTGTGTCATAAGTAAAGGGCCGGCTGGCTTGTCCGTTAAAGGGTGCTGTAACCCCCAAAGTACACTCCAAACCAAATGAAAAAATATTTTCTGTGTTTGTGAATTGTGTGCGCAGTAGCCGCATGTGCATCAACAAAGTATTGCCAAGCGTGCGCCTGTGTCCCATAAATAAAGGGCCGGCTGGATTGACCACTAAAGGGTGCTGTAACCCCCAAATGGCACTCCAAACAAAATAAAAAATATTTTCTGTGTTTGTGAATTGTGTGCGCAGTAGCCTCACGTGCATCAACAAAGTAGTGCCAAGCATGCGCCTGTGTCATAAGTAAAGGGCCGGCTGGCTTGTCCATTAAAGGGTACAGTAACCACCAAAGTACACTCCAAACAAACTAAAAAAATATTTTTTGTGTTTGTGAATTGTGTGCGCAGAAGCAGCACGTGTATCAACAAAGTAGTGGCAAGCGTTCGCCTGTGTTATAAGTAAATGGCCTGCTGCCTTGTCCGTTAAAGGGTGCTGTAACCCCCAAAGTACACTCCAAACCAATTAAAAATATATTTTCTGTGTTTGTGAATTGTGTGCGCAGTAGCCACACGTGCATCAACAAAGTAGTGTCAACCGTGCGCCTGTGTCCCATAAATAAAGGGCCGGCTGGATTGACCACTAAAGGGTGCTGTAACCCCCAAAGGGCACTCCAAACAAAATAAAAAAATATTTTCTGTGTTTGTGATTTGTGTGCGCAGTAGCCGCACGTGCATCAATAAAGTAGTGCCAAGCGTGCGCCTGTGTCATAAGGAAATGGCCGGCTGGCTTGACCATTAAAGGGTGCTGTAACCCCCAAAGTACACTCCAAACCAAATAAAAAATATTTTCTGTGTTTGTGAATTGTGTGCGCAGTAGCCGCACGTGCATCAACAAAGTAGTGGCAAGCGTGCACCTGTGTACCATAAATAAAGGGCCGGCTTGATTGACCGCTAAAGGGTGCTGTAACCCCCAAAGGGCAATCCAAACAAAATAAAAAAATATTTTCTGTGTTTGTGAATTGTGTGCGCAGTAGCCTCACGTGCATCAACAAAGTAGTGCCAAGCGTGCGCCTGTGTCATAAGTAAAGGGCCGGCTGGCTTGTCCATTAAAGGGTGCTGTAACCCCCAAAGTACACTCCAAACAAAATAAAAAATTTTTTTTTGTGTTTGTGAATTGTGTGCGCAATAGCCGCACGTGCATCAACAAAGTAGTGCCAAGCGTGCGCCTGTGTCATAAGTAAAGGGCTGGCTGGCTTGTCCGTTAAAGGGTGCTGTAACCCCCAAAGTACACTCCTAACAAAATAAAAAAATATTTTCTGTGTTTGTGAATTGTGTGCGCAGTAGCCTCACGTGCATCAACAAAGTAGTGCCAAGCATGCGCCTGTGTCATAATTAAAGAGCTGGCTGGCTTGTCCATTAAAGGGTGCTGTAACCCCCAAAGTACACTCCAAACCAAATAAAAAAATATTTTCTGTGTTTGTGAATTGTGTGCGCAGTAGCCGCACGTGCATCAACAAAGTAGTGCCAAGCGTGCGCCTGTGTCCCATAAATAAAGGGCTGGCTGGATTGACCACTAAAAGGGTGCTGTAACCCCCAAAGTACACTCCAAACCAAATAAAAAAATATTTTTTTTTGTATTTGTGAATTGTGTGCGCAGTAGCCGAACGTGCATCAACAAAGTAGTGGCAAGCGTGCGCCTGTGTACCATAAATAAAGGGCCAGCTGGATTGACCGCTAAAGGGTGCTGTATCCCCCAAAGGACACTCCAAACAAAATAAAAAAATATTTTCTGTGTTTGTGAATTGTGTGCGCTGTAGCCTCACGTGCATCAACAAAGTAGTGCCAAGCATGCGCCTGTGTCATAAGTAAAGGGCCGGCTGGCTTGTCCGTTAAAGGGTGTTGTAACCCCCAAAGTACACTCCAAACAAATTAAAAAAATATTTTCTGTGTTTGTGAATTGTGTGCGCAGTAGCCACACGTGCATCAACAAAGTAGAGCCAAGCGTGCGCCTGTGTCCCATAAATAAAGGGCCGGCTGGATTGACCACAAAAGGGTGCTGTAACCCCCAAAGTACACTCCACACCAAATAAAAAAAAATGTTTTTTTTTTTGTTTGTGAATTGTGTGCGCAGTAGCAGCACGTGCATCAACAAAGTAGTGGAAAGCGTGCGCCTGTGTATCATAAATAAAGGGCCAGCTGGATTGACCGCTAAAGTGTGCTGTAACCCCCAAAGGGCACTCCAAACAAAATAAAAAAATATTTTCTGTGTTTATGAATTTTGTGCGCAATAGCCTCACGTGCATCAACAAAGTAGTGCCAAGCATGTGCCTGTGTCATAAGTAAAGGGCCGGCTGGCTTGTCCGTTAAAGGGTGCTGTAACCCCAAAAGTACACTCCAAACCAAATGAAAATTTTTTTTCTGTGTTTGTGAATTGTGTGCGCAGTAGCCGCACGTGCATCAACAAAGTAGTGCCAAGCGTGCGCCTGTGTCCCATAAATAAAGGGCCGGCTGGATTGACCGCTAAAGGGTGCTGTAACCCCCAAAGGGCACTTCAAACAAAATAAAAAAAAAATTTCTGTGTTTGTGAATTGTGTGCGCAGTAGCCTCACGTGCATCAACAAAGTAGTGCCAAGCGTGCGCCTGTGTCATAAGTAAAGGGCCGGCTGGCTTGTCCATTAAAGGGTGCTGTAACCCCCAAAGTACACTCCAAACAAAATAAAAAAAATTTTTTTGTGTTTGTGAATTGTGTGCGCAATAGCCGCACGTGCATCAACAAGTAGTGCCAAGCGTGCGCCTGTGTCATAAGTAAAGGGCTGGCTGGCTTGTCCGTTAAAGGGTGCTGTAACCCCAAAAGTACACTCCTAAAAAAATAAAAAAATATTTTCTGTGTTTGTGAATTGTGTGCGCAGTAGCCTCACGTGCATCAACAAAGTAGTGCCAAGCATGCGCCTGTGTCATAAGTAAAGGGCCGGCTGGCTTGTCTGTTAAAGGGTGCTGTAACCCCCAAAGTACACTCCAAACCAAATGAAAAAATATTTTCTGTGTTTGTGAATTGTGTGCGCAGTAGCCGCATGTGCATCAACAAAGTATTGCCAAGCGTGCGCCTGTGTCCCATAAATAAAGGGCCGGCTGGATTGACCACTAAAGGGTGCTGTAACCCCCAAATGGCACTCCAAACAAAATAAAAAATATTTTCTGTGTTTGTGAATTGTGTGCGCAGTAGCCTCACGTGCATCAACAAAGTAGTGCCAAGCATGCGCCTGTGTCATAAGTAAAGGGCCGGCTGGCTTGTCCATTAAAGGGTACAGTAACCACCAAAGTACACTCCAAACAAACTAAAAAAATATTTTTTGTGTTTGTGAATTGTGTGCGCAGAAGCAGCACGTGTATCAACAAAGTAGTGGCAAGCGTTCGCCTGTGTTATAAGTAAATGGCCTGCTGCCTTGTCCGTTAAAGGGTGCTGTAACCCCCAAAGTACACTCCAAACCAATTAAAAATATATTTTCTGTGTTTGTGAATTGTGTGCGCAGTAGCCACACGTGCATCAACAAAGTAGTGTCAACCGTGCGCCTGTGTCCCATAAATAAAGGGCCGGCTGGATTGACCACTAAAGGGTGCTGTAACCCCCAAAGGGCACTCCAAACAAAATAAAAAAATATTTTCTGTGTTTGTGATTTGTGTGCGCAGTAGCCGCACGTGCATCAATAAAGTAGTGCCAAGCGTGCGCCTGTGTCATAAGGAAATGGCCGGCTGGCTTGACCATTAAAGGGTGCTGTAACCCCCAAAGTACACTCCAAACCAAATAAAAAATATTTTCTGTGTTTGTGAATTGTGTGCGCAGTAGCCGCACGTGCATCAACAAAGTAGTGGCAAGCGTGCACCTGTGTACCATAAATAAAGGGCCGGCTTGATTGACCGCTAAAGGGTGCTGTAACCCCCAAAGGGCAATCCAAACAAAATAAAAAAATATTTTCTGTGTTTGTGAATTGTGTGCGCAGTAGCCTCACGTGCATCAACAAAGTAGTGCCAAGCGTGCGCCTGTGTCATAAGTAAAGGGCCGGCTGGCTTGTCCATTAAAGGGTGCTGTAACCCCCAAAGTACACTCCAAACAAAATAAAAAAATTTTTTTTGTGTTTGTGAATTGTGTGCGCAATAGCCGCACGTGCATCAACAAAGTAGTGCCAAGCGTGCGCCTGTGTCATAAGTAAAGGGCTGGCTGGCTTGTCCGTTAAAGGGTGCTGTAACCCCCAAAGTACACTCCTAACAAAATAAAAAAATATTTTCTGTGTTTGTGAATTGTGTGCGCTGTAGCCTCACGTGCATCAACAAAGTAGTGCCAAGCATGCGCCTGTGTCATAAGTAAAGGGCCGGCTGGCTTGTCCGTTAAAGGGTGTTGTAACCCCCAAAGTACACTCCAAACCAAATAAAAAAATATTTTCTGTGTTTGTGAATTGTGTGCGCAGTAGCCACACGTGCATCAACAAAGTAGTGCCAAGCGTGCGCCTGTGTCCCATAAATAAAGGGCCGGCTGGATTGACCACAAAAGGGTGCTGTAACCCCCAAAGTACACTCCACACCAAATTAAAAAAAAATGTTTTTTTGTGTTTGTGAATTGTGTGCGCAGTAGCAGCACGTGCATCAACAAAGTAGTGGCAAGCGTGCGCCTGTGTATCATAAATAAAGGGCCGGCTGGATTGACCGCTAAAGTGTGCTGTAACCCCCAAAGGGCACTCCAAACAAAATAAAAAAATATTTTCTGTGTTTGTGAATTGTGTGCGCAGTAGCCTCACGTGCATCAACAAAGTAGTGCCAAGCATGTGCCTGTGTCATAAGTAAAGGGCCGGCTGGCTTGTCCGTTAAAGGGTGCTGTAACCCCAAAAGTACACTCCAAACCAAATAAATTTTTTTTTCTGTGTTTGTGAATTGTGTGCGCAGTAGCCGCACGTGCATCAACAAAGTAGTGCCAAGCGTGCGCCTGTGTCCCATAAATAAAGGGCCAGCTGGATTGACCGCTAAAGGGTGCTGTAACCCCCAAAGTACACTCCAAACCAAAAAAAAAATATTTTTTTTTGTGTTTGTGAATTGTGTGCGTAGTAGCCGCACGTGCATCAACAAAGTGGTACCAAGCGTGCGCCTGTGTACCATAAATAAAGGGCCGGCTGGATTGAACGCTAAAGGGTGCTGTATCCCCCAAAGGGCACTCCAAACAAAATAAAAAAATATTTTCTGTGTTTGTGAATTGTGCATGCAGTAGCCTCACGTGCATCAACAAAGTAGTGCCAAGCATGAGCCTGTGTCATAAGTAAAGGGCCGGCTGGCTTGTCCGTTAAAGGGTGCTGTAACCCCAAAAGTACACTCCAAACCAAAAAAAAAAATTTTTTTTTTTTTGTGAATTGTGTGCGTAGTAGCCGCACGTGCATCAACAAAGTGGTACCAAGCGTGCGCCTGTGTACCATAAATAAAGGGCCAGCTGGATTGACCGCTAAAGGGTGCTGTAACCCCCAAAGTACACTCCAAACCCCCCAAAAAATATTTTTTTTTGTGTTTGTGAATTGTGTGCGTAGTAGCCGCACGTGCATCAACAAAGTGGTACCAAGCGTGCGCCTGTGCACCATAAATAAAGGGCCGGCTGGATTGAATGCTAAAGGGTGCTGTATCCCCCAAAGGGCACTCCAAACAAAATAAAAAAATATTTTCTGTGTTTGTGAATTGTGTGCGCAGTAGCCGCACGTGCATCAACAAAGTAGTGCCAAGCATGCGCCTGTGTCATAAGTAAAGGGCCGGCTGGCTTGTCCGTTAAAGGGTGTTGTAACCCCCAAAGTACACTCCAAACCAAATAAAAATTTTTTTTCTGTGTTTGTGAATTGTGTGCGCAGTAGCCGCACGTGCATCAACAAAGTAGTGCCAAGCATGCGCCTGTGTCCCATAAATAAAGGGCAAGCTGGATTGACCGCTAAAGGGTGCTGTAACCCCCAAAGTACACTCCAAACCAAAAAAAAAATATTTTTTTTGTGTTTGTGAATTGTGTGCGTAGTAACCGCACGTGCATCAACAAAGTGGTACCAAGCGTGTGCCTGTGTACCATAAATAAAGGGCCGGCTGGATTGAACGCTAAAGGGTGCTGTATCCCCCAAAGGGCACTCCAAACAAAATAAAAAAATATTTTCTGTGTTTGTGAATTGTGCGCGCAGTAGCCTCACGTGCATCAACAAAGTAGTGCCAAGCATGAGCCTGTGTCATAAGTAAAGGGCCGGCTGGCTTGTCCGTTAAAGGGTGCTGTAACCCCAAAAGTACACTCCAAACCAAAAAAAAAATTTTTTTTTTTGTGTTTGTGAAATGTGTGCATAGTAGCCGCATGTGCATCAACAAAGTGGTACCAAGCGTGCGCCTGTGTACCATAAATAAAGGGCCGGCTGGATTGACCGCTAAAGGGTGCTGTAACCCCCAAAGTACACTCCAAACCAATAAAAATATATATTTTTTTGTGTTTGTGAATTGTGTGCGTAGTAGCCGCACGTGCATCAACAAAGTGGTACCAAGCTGGCGCCTGTGTACCATAAATAAAGGGCCGGCTGGATTGACCGCTAAAGGGTGCTGTAACCCCCAAAGTACACTCCAAAACAAAAAAAATATATATTTTTTTGTGTTTGTGAATTGTGTGCGCAGTAGCCGCACGTGCATCAATAAAGTTGTGCCAAGCGTGCGCCTGTGTCATAAGGAAAGGGCCGGCTGGATTGAACGCTAAAGGGTGCTGTATCCCCCAAAGGGCACTCCAAACAAAATAAAAAAATATTTTCTATGTTTGTGAATTGTGTGCGCAGTTGCCTCACGTGCATCAACTAAAGTAGTGCCAAGCGTGCGCCTGTGTCATAAGTAAAGGGCCGGCTGGCTTGTCCGTTAAAGGGTGCTGTAACCCCCAAAGTACACTCCAAACAAATCAAAAAAATATTTTCTGAGTTTGTGAATTGTGTGCGCAGTAGCCGCACGTGCATCAACAAAGTAGTGCCAAGCGTGTGCCTGTGTCCCATAAATAAAGGGCCAGCTGGATTGACCACTAAAGGGTGCTGTAACCCCCAAAGTACACTCCAAACCAAATAAAAAATTATTTTTTTTGTGTTTGCGAATTGTGTGCGCAGTAGCCGCACGTGCATCAACAAAGTAGTGGCAAGTGTGCACCTGTGTACCATAAATAAAGGGCCAGCTTGATTTACCGCTAAAGGGTGCTGTAACCCCCAAAGGCACTCCAAACAAAATAAAAAAATATTTTCTGTGTTTGTGAATTGTGTGCGCAGTAGCCTCACGTGCATCAACAAAGTAGTGCCAAGCGTGCGCCAGTGTCATAAGTAAAGGGCCGGCTGGCTTGTCCGTTAAAGGGTGCTGTTACCCCCAAAGTACACTCCAAACCAAATAAAAAAATATTTTCTGTGTTTGTGAATTGTGTGCGCAGTAGCCGCACGTGCATCAACAATGTAGTGCCAAGCGTGCGCCTGTGTCCCATAAATAAAGGACCTGCTGGATTGACCGCTAAAGGGTGCTGTAACCCCCAAAGTACACTCCAAACCAAATAAAAAAATATATTTGTTTGTGAATTGTGTGCGCAGTAGCCGCACGTGCATCAACAAAGTAGTGCCAAGCGTGCGCCTGTATACCATAAATAAAGGGCTGGCTGGATTGACCGCTAAAGGGTGCTGTATCCCCCAAAGGGCACTCCAAACAAAATAAAAAAATATTTTCTGTGTTTGTGAATTGTGTGCGCAGTAGCCTCACGTGCATCAACAAAGTAGTGCCAAGCATGCGCCTGTGTCATAAGTAAAGGGCCGGCTGGCTTGTCCATTAAAGGGTGCTGTAACCCCAAAAGTACACTCCAAACCAAATAAAAAAATATTTTCTGTTTGTGAATTGTGTGCGCAGTAGCCGAACGTGCATCAACAAAGTAGTGCCAAGCGTGCGACTGTGTCCCATAAATATAGGGCCGGCTGGATTGACGGCTAAAGGGTGCTGTAACCCCCAAAGTACACTCCAAACCAAATAAAAATATATATTTTTTTGTGTTTGTGAATTGTGTGCGCAGTAGCCGCACGTGCATCAACAAAGTAGTGGCAAGCGTGCGCCTGTGTACCATAAATAAAGGGCCGGCTGGATTGATCGCTAAAGGGTTCTGTATCCCCCAAAGGACACTCCAAACAAAATAAAAAAATATTTTCTGTGTTTGTGAATTGTGTGCGCAGTAGCCTCACGTGCATCAACAAAGTAGTGCCAAGCATGCGCCTGTGTCATAATTAAACAGCCGGCTAACTTGTCCATTAAAGGGTGCTGTAACCCCCAAAGTACACTCCAAACCAAATAAAAAAATATTTTCTGTGTTTGTGAATTGTGTGCGCAGTAGCCGCACGTGCATCAACAAAGTAGTGCCAAGCGTGCGCCTGTGTCCCATAAATAAAGGGCCGGCTGGATTGACCACTAAAAGGGTGCTGTAACCCCCAAAGTACACTCCAAACCAAATAAAAAAATATTTTTTTTTGTATTTGTGAATTGTGTGCGCAGTAGCCGAACGTGCATCAACAAAGTAGTGGCAAGCGTGCGCCTGTGTACCATAAATAAAGGGCCAGCTGGATTGACCGCTAAAGGGTGCTGTATCCCCCAAAGGACACTCCAAACAAAATAAAAAAATATTTTCTGTGTTTGTGAATTGTGTGCGCTGTAGCCTCACGTGCATCAACAAAGTAGTGCCAAGCATGCGCCTGTGTCATAAGTAAAGGGCCGGCTGGCTTGTCCGTTAAAGGGTGTTGCAACCCCCAAAGTACACTCCAAACCAAATAAAAAAATATTTTCTGTGTTTGTGAATTGTGTGCGCAGTAGCCACACGTGCATCAACAAAGTAGTGCCAAGCGTGCGCCTGTGTCCCATAAATAAAGGGCCGGCTGGATTGACCACAAAAGGGTGCTGTAACCCCCAAAGTACACTCCACACCAAATAAAAAAAAAATGTTTTTTTGTGTTTGTGAATTGTGTGCGCAGTAGCCGCACGTGCATCAACAAAGTAGTGCCAAGCGTGCGCCTGTGTCCCATAAATAAAGGGCTGGCTGGATTGACCACTAAAAGGGTGCTGTAACCCCCAAAGTACACTCCAAACCAAATAAAAAAATATTTTTTTTTGTATTTGTGAATTGTGTGCGCAGTAGCCGAACGTGCATCAACAAAGTAGTGGCAAGCGTGCGCCTGTGTACCATAAATAAAGGGCCAGCTGGATTGACCGCTAAAGGGTGCTGTATCCCCCAAAGGACACTCCCAACAAAATAAAAAAATATTTTCTGTGTTTGTGAATTGTGTGCGCTGTAGCCTCACGTGCATCAACAAAGTAGTGCCAAGCATGCGCCTGTGTCATAAGTAAAGGGCCGGCTGGCTTGTCCGTTAAAGGGTGTTGTAACCCCCAAAGTACACTCCAAACAAAATAAAAAAATATTTTCTGTGTTTGTGAATTGTGTGCGCAGTAGCCTCACGTGCATCAACAAAGTAGTGCCAAGCATGTGCCTGTGTCATAAGTAAAGGGCCGGCTGGCTTGTCCGTTAAAGGGTGCTGTAACCCCAAAAGTACACTCCAAACCAAATAAATTTTTTTTTCTGTGTTTGTGAATTGTGTGCGCAGTAGCCGCACGTGCATCAACAAAGTAGTGCCAAGCGTGCGCCTGTGTCCCATAAATAAAGGGCCAGCTGGATTGACCGCTAAAGGGTGCTGTAACCCCCAAAGTACACTCCAAACCAAAAAAAAAATATTTTTTTTTGTGTTTGTGAATTGTGTGCGTAGTAGCCGCACGTGCATCAACAAAGTGGTACCAAGCGTGCGCCTGTGTACCATAAATAAAGGGCCTGCTGGATTGAATGCTAAAGGGTGCTGTATCCCCCAAAGGGCACTCCAAACAAAATAAAAAAATATTTTCTGTGTTTGTGAATTGTGCATGCAGTAGCCTCACGTGCATCAACAAAGTAGTGCCAAGCATGAGCCTGTGTCATAAGTAAAGGGCCGGCTGGCTTGTCCGTTAAAGGGTGCTGTAACCCCAAAAGTACACTCCAAACCAAAAAAAAAAAATTTTTTTTTTTTTTGTGAATTGTGTGCGTAGTAGCCGCACGTGCATCAACAAAGTGGTACCAAGCGTGCGCCTGTGTACCATAAATAAAGGGCCAGCTGGATTGACCGCTAAAGGGTGCTGTAACCCCCAAAGTACACTCCAAACCCCCCCAAAAATATTTTTTTTTGTGTTTGTGAATTGTGTGCGTAGTAGCCGCACGTGCATCAACAAAGTGGTACCAAGCGTGCGCCTGTGCACCATAAATAAAGGGCCGGCTGGATTGAATGCTAAAGGGTGCTGTATCCCCCAAAGGGCACTCCAAACAAAATAAAAAAATATTTTCTGTGTTTGTGAATTGTGTGCGCAGTAGCCGCACGTGCATCAACAAAGAAGTGCCAAGCATGCGCCTGTGTCATAAGTAAAGGGCCGGCTGGCTTGTCCGTTAAAGGGTGTTGTAACCCCCAAAGTACACTCCAAACCAAAAAAAAAAAATATTTTCTGTGTTTGTGAATTGTGTGCGCAGTAGCCACACGTGCATCAACAAAGTAGTGCCAAGCGTGCGCCTGTGTCCCATAAATAAAGGGCCGGCTGGATTGACCACAAAAGGGTGCTGTAACCCCCAAAGTACACTCCACACCAAATAAAAAAAAAATGTTTTTTTGTGTTTGTGAATTGTGTGCGCAGTAGCAGCACGTGCATCAACAAAGTAGTGGCAAGCGTGCGCCTGTGTATCATAAATAAAGGGCCGGCTGGATTGACCGCTAAAGTGTGCTGTAACCCCCAAAGGGCACTCCAAACAAAATAAAAAAATATTTTCTGTGTTTGTGAATTGTGTGCGCAGTAGCCTCACGTGCTTCAACAAAGTAGTGCCAAGCATGTGCCTGTGTCATAAGTAAAGGGCCGGCTGGCTTGTCCGTTAAAAGGTGCTGTAACCCCAAAAGTACACTCCAAACCAAATAAAAAATTTTTTTCTGTGTTTGTGAATTGTGTGCGCAGTAGCCGCACGTGCATCAACAAAGTAGTGCCAAGCATGCGCCTGTGTCCCATAAATAAAGGGCAAGCTGGATTGACCGCTAAAGGGTGCTGTAACCCCCAAAGTACACTCCAAACCAAAAAAAAAATATTTTTTTTGTGTTTGTGAATTGTGTGCGTAGTAACCGCACGTGCATCAACAAAGTGGTACCAAGCGTGTGCCTGTGTACCATAAATAAAGGGCCGGCTGGATTGAACGCTAAAGGGTGCTGTATCCCCCAAAGGGCACTCCAAACAAAATAAAAAAATATTTTCTGTGTTTGTGAATTGTGCGCGCAGTAGCCTCACGTGCATCAACAAAGTAGTGCCAAGCATGAGCCTGTGTCATAAGTAAAGGGCCGGCTGGCTTGTCCGTTAAAGGGTGCTGTAACCCCAAAAGTACACTCCAAACCAAAAAAAAAATTTTTTTTTTCTGTTTGTGAAATGTGTGCATAGTAGCCGCACGTGCATCAACAAAGTGGTACCAAGCGTGCGCCTGTGTACCATAAATAAAGGGCCGGCTGGATTGACCGCTAAAGGGTGCTGTAACCCCCAAAGTACACTCCAAACCAATAAAAATATATATTTTTTTGTGTTTGTGAATTGTGTGCGTAGTAGCCGCACGTGCATCAACAAAGTGGTACCAAGCTGGCGCCTGTGTACCATAAATAAAGGGCCGGCTGGATTGACCGCTAAAGGGTGCTGTAACCCCCAAAGTACACTCCAAACCAAAAAAAATATATATTTTTTTGTGTTTGTGAATTGTGTGCGCAGTAGCCGCACGTGCATCAATAAAGTTGTGCCAAGCGTGCGCCTGTGTCATAAGGAAAGGGCCGGCTGGATTGAACGCTAAAGGGTGCTGTATCCCCCAAAGGGCACTCCAAACAAAATAAAAAAATATTTTCTATGTTTGTGAATTGTGTGCGCAGTTGCCTCACGTGCATCAACTAAAGTAGTGCCAAGCGTGCGCCTGTGTCATAAGTAAAGGGCCGGCTGGCTTGTCCGTTAAAGGGTGCTGTAACCCCCAAAGTACACTCCAAACAAAACAAAAAAATATTTTCTGAGTTTGTGAATTGTGTGCGCAGTAGCCGCACGTGCATCAACAAAGTAGTGCCAAGCGTGTGCCTGTGTCCCATAAATAAAGGGCCAGCTGGATTGACCACTAAAGGGTGCTGTAACCCCCAAAGTACACTCCAAACCAAATAAAAATTTATTTTTTTTGTGTTTGCGAATTGTGTGCGCAGTAGCCGCACGTGCATCAAAAAAGTAGTGGCAAGTGTGCACCTGTGTACCATAAATAAAGGGCCAGCTTGATTTACCGCTAAAGGGTGCTGTAACCCCCAAAGGCACTCCAAACAAAATAAAAAAATATTTTCTGTGTTTGTGAATTGTGTGCGCAGTAGCCTCACGTGCATCAACAAAGTAGTGCCAAGCGTGCGCCAGTGTCATAAGTAAAGGGCCGGCTGGCTTGTCCGTTAAAGGGTGCTGTTACCCCCAAAGTACACTCCAAACCAAATAAAAAAATATTTTCTGTGTTTGTGAATTGTGTGCGCAGTAGCCGCACGTGCATCAACAATGTAGTGCCAAGCGTGCGCCTGTGTCCCATAAATAAAGGACCTGCTGGATTGACCGCTAAAGGGTGCTGTAACCCCCAAAGTACACTCCAAACCAAATAAAAAAATATATTTGTTTGTGAATTGTGTGCGCAGTAGCCGCACGTGCATCAACAAAGTAGTGCCAAGCGTGCGCCTGTATACCATAAATAAAGGGCTGGCTGGATTGACCGCTAAAGGGTGCTGTATCCCCCAAAGGGCACTCCAAACAAAATAAAAAAATATTTTCTGTGTTTGTGAATTGTGTGCGCAGTAGCCTCACGTGCATCAACAAAGTAGTGCCAAGCATGCGCCTGTGTCATAAGTAAAGGGCCGGCTGGCTTGTCCATTAAAGGGTGCTGTAACCCCAAAAGTACACTCCAAACCAAATAAAAAAATATTTTCTGTTTGTGAATTGTGTGCGCAGTAGCCGAACGTGCATCAACAAAGTAGTGCCAAGCGTGCGACTGTGTCCCATAAATATAGGGCCGGCTGGATTGACGGCTAAAGGGTGCTGTAACCCCCAAAGTACACTCCAAACCAAATAAAAAAATATATTTTTTTGTGTTTGTGAATTGTGTGCGCAGTAGCCGCACGTGCATCAACAAAGTAGTGGCAAGCGTGCGCCTGTGTACCATAAATAAAGGGCCGGCTGGATTGATCGCTAAAGGGTTCTGTATCCCCCAAAGGACACTCCAAACAAAATAAAAAAATATTTTCTGTGTTTGTGAATTGTGTGCGCAGTAGCCTCACGTGCATCAACAAAGTAGTGCCAAGCATGCGCCTGTGTCATAATTAAACAGCCGGCTAACTTGTCCATTAAAGGGTGCTGTAACCCCCAAAGTACACTCCAAACCAAATAAAAAAATATTTTCTGTGTTTGTGAATTGTGTGCGCAGTAGCCGCACGTGCATCAACAAAGTAGTGCCAAGCGTGCGCCTGTGTCCCATAAATAAAGGGCCGGCTGGATTGACCGCTAAAAGGGTGCTGTAACCCCCAAAGTACACTCCAAACCAAATAAAAAAATATTTTTTTTTGTATTTGTGAATTGTGTGCGCAGTAGCCGAACGTGCATCAACAAAGTAGTGGCAAGCGTGCGCCTGTGTACCATAAATAAAGGGCCAGCTGGATTGACTGCTAAAGGGTGCTGTATCCCCCAAAGGACACTCCAAACAAAATAAAAAAATATTTTCTGTGTTTGTGAATTGTGTGCGCTGTAGCCTCACGTGCATCAACAAAGTAGTGCCAAGCATGCGCCTGTGTCATAAGTAAAGGGCCGGCTGGCTTGTCCGTTAAAGGGTGTTGCAACCCCCAAAGTACACTCCAAACCAAATAAAAAAATATTTTCTGTGTTTGTGAATTGTGTGCGCAGTAGCCACACGTACATCAACAAAGTAGTGCCAAGCGTGCGCCTGTGTCCCATAAATAAAGGGCCGGCTGGATTGACCACAAAAGGGTGCTGTAACCCCCAAAGTACACTCCACACCAAATAAAAAAAAAATGTTTTTTTGTGTTTGTGAATTGTGTGCGCAGTAGCAGCACGTGCATCAACAAAGTAGTGGCAAGCGTGCGCCTGTGTATCATAAATAAAGGGCCGGCTGGATTGACCGCTAAAGTGTGCTGTAACCCCCAAAGGGCACTCCAAACAAAATAAAAAAATATTTTCTGTGTTTGTGAATTGTGTGCGCAGTAGCCACACGTACATCAACAAAGTAGTGCCAAGCGTGCGCCTGTGTCCCATAAATAAAGGGCCGGCTGGATTGACCACAAAAGGGTGCTGTAACCCCCAAAGTACACTCCACACCAAATAAAAAAAAAATGTTTTTTTGTGTTTGTGAATTGTGTGCGCAGTAGCAGCACGTGCATCAACAAAGTAGTGGCAAGCGTGCGCCTGTGTATCATAAATAAAGGGCCGGCTGGATTGACCGCTAAAGTGTGCTGTAACCCCCAAAGGGCACTCCAAACAAAATAAAAAAATATTTTCTGTGTTTGTGAATTGTGTGCGCAGTAGCCTCACGTGCTTCAACAAAGTAGTGCCAAGCATGTGCCTGTGTCATAAGTAAAGGGCCGGCTGGCTTGTCCGTTAAAAGGTGCTGTAACCCCAAAAGTACACTCCAAACCAAATAAAAAATTTTTTTCTGTGTTTGTGAATTGTGTGCGCAGTAGCCGCACGTGCATCAACAAAGTAGTGCCAAGCATGCGCCTGTGTCCCATAAATAAAGGGCAAGCTGGATTGACCGCTAAAGGGTGCTGTAACCCCCAAAGTACACTCCAAACCAAAAAAAAAATATTTTTTTTGTGTTTGTGAATTGTGTGCGTAGTAACCGCACGTGCATCAACAAAGTGGTACCAAGCGTGTGCCTGTGTACCATAAATAAAGGGCCGGCTGGATTGAACGCTAAAGGGTGCTGTATCCCCCAAAGGGCACTCCAAACAAAATAAAAAAATATTTTCTGTGTTTGTGAATTGTGCGCGCAGTAGCCTCACGTGCATCAACAAAGTAGTGCCAAGCATGAGCCTGTGTCATAAGTAAAGGGCCGGCTGGCTTGTCCGTTAAAGGGTGCTGTAACCCCAAAAGTACACTCCAAACCAAAAAAAAAATTTTTTTTTTTCTGTTTGTGAAATGTGTGCATAGTAGCCGCACGTGCATCAACAAAGTGGTACCAAGCGTGCGCCTGTGTACCATAAATAAAGGGCCGGCTGGATTGACCGCTAAAGGGTGCTGTAACCCCCAAAGTACACTCCAAACCAATAAAAATATATATTTTTTTGTGTTTGTGAATTGTGTGCGTAGTAGCCGCACGTGCATCAACAAAGTGGTACCAAGCTGGCGCCTGTGTACCATAAATAAAGGGCCGGCTGGATTGACCGCTAAAGGGTGCTGTAACCCCCAAAGTACACTCCAAACCAAAAAAAATATATATTTTTTTGTGTTTGTGAATTGTGTGCGCAGTAGCCGCACGTGCATCAATAAAGTTGTGCCAAGCGTGCGCCTGTGTCATAAGGAAAGGGCCGGCTGGATTGAACGCTAAAGGGTGCTGTATCCCCCAAAGGGCACTCCAAACAAAATAAAAAAATATTTTCTATGTTTGTGAATTGTGTGCGCAGTTGCCTCACGTGCATCAACTAAAGTAGTGCCAAGCGTGCGCCTGTGTCATAAGTAAAGGGCCGGCTGGCTTGTCCGTTAAAGGGTGCTGTAACCCCCAAAGTACACTCCAAACAAAACAAAAAAATATTTTCTGAGTTTGTGAATTGTGTGCGCAGTAGCCGCACGTGCATCAACAAAGTAGTGCCAAGCGTGTGCCTGTGTCCCATAAATAAAGGGCCAGCTGGATTGACCACTAAAGGGTGCTGTAACCCCCAAAGTACACTCCAAACCAAATAAAAATTTATTTTTTTTGTGTTTGCGAATTGTGTGCGCAGTAGCCGCACGTGCATCAACAAAGTAGTGGCAAGTGTGCACCTGTGTACCATAAATAAAGGGCCAGCTTGATTTACCGCTAAAGGGTGCTGTAACCCCCAAAGGCACTCCAAACAAAATAAAAAAATATTTTCTGTGTTTGTGAATTGTGTGCGCAGTAGCCTCACGTGCATCAACAAAGTAGTGCCAAGCGTGCGCCAGTGTCATAAGTAAAGGGCCGGCTGGCTTGTCCGTTAAAGGGTGCTGTTACCCCCAAAGTACACTCCAAACCAAATAAAAAAATATTTTCTGTGTTTGTGAATTGTGTGCGCAGTAGCCGCACGTGCATCAACAATGTAGTGCCAAGCGTGCGCCTGTGTCCCATAAATAAAGGACCTGCTGGATTGACCGCTAAAGGGTGCTGTAACCCCCAAAGTACACTCCAAACCAAATAAAAAAATATATTTGTTTGTGAATTGTGTGCGCAGTAGCCGCACGTGCATCAACAAAGTAGTGCCAAGCGTGCGCCTGTATACCATAAATAAAGGGCTGGCTGGATTGACCGCTAAAGGGTGCTGTATCCCCCAAAGGGCACTCCAAACAAAATAAAAAAATATTTTCTGTGTTTGTGAATTGTGTGCGCAGTAGCCTCACGTGCATCAACAAAGTAGTGCCAAGCATGCGCCTGTGTCATAAGTAAAGGGCCGGCTGGCTTGTCCATTAAAGGGTGCTGTAACCCCAAAAGTACACTCCAAACCAAATAAAAAAATATTTTCTGTTTGTGAATTGTGTGCGCAGTAGCCGAACGTGCATCAACAAAGTAGTGCCAAGCGTGCGACTGTGTCCCATAAATATAGGGCCGGCTGGATTGACGGCTAAAGGGTGCTGTAACCCCCAAAGTACACTCCAAACCAAATAAAAAAATATATTTTTTTGTGTTTGTGAATTGTGTGCGCAGTAGCCGCACGTGCATCAACAAAGTAGTGGCAAGCGTGCGCCTGTGTACCATAAATAAAGGGCCGGCTGGATTGATCGCTAAAGGGTTCTGTATCCCCCAAAGGACACTCCAAACAAAATAAAAAAATATTTTCTGTGTTTGTGAATTGTGTGCGCAGTAGCCTCACGTGCATCAACAAAGTAGTGCCAAGCATGCGCCTGTGTCATAATTAAACAGCCGGCTAACTTGTCCATTAAAGGGTGCTGTAACCCCCAAAGTACACTCCAAACCAAATAAAAAAATATTTTCTGTGTTTGTGAATTGTGTGCGCAGTAGCCGCACGTGCATCAACAAAGTAGTGCCAAGCGTGCGCCTGTGTCCCATAAATAAAGGGCCGGCTGGATTGACCGCTAAAAGGGTGCTGTAACCCCCAAAGTACACTCCAAACCAAATAAAAAAATATTTTTTTTTGTATTTGTGAATTGTGTGCGCAGTAGCCGAACGTGCATCAACAAAGTAGTGGCAAGCGTGCGCCTGTGTACCATAAATAAAGGGCCAGCTGGATTGACTGCTAAAGGGTGCTTTATCCCCCAAAGGACACTCCAAACAAAATAAAAAAATATTTTCTGTGTTTGTGAATTGTGTGCGCTGTAGCCTCACGTGCATCAACAAAGTAGTGCCAAGCATGCGCCTGTGTCATAAGTAAAGGGCCGGCTGGCTTGTCCATTAAAGGGTGTTGCAACCCCCAAAGTACACTCCAAACCAAATAAAAAAATATTTTCTGTGTTTGTGAATTGTGTGCGCAGTAGCCACACGTACATCAACAAAGTAGTGCCAAGCGTGCGCCTGTGTCCCATAAATAAAGGGCCGGCTGGATTGACCACAAAAGGGTGCTGTAACCCCCAAAGTACACTCCACACCAAATAAAAAAAAAATGTTTTTTTGTGTTTGTGAATTGTGTGCGCAGTAGCAGCACGTGCATCAACAAAGTAGTGGCAAGCGTGCGCCTGTGTATCATAAATAAAGGGCCGGCTTGATTGACCGCTAAAGTGTGCTGTAACCCCCAAAGGGCACTCCAAACAAAATAAAAAAATATTTTCTGTGTTTGTGAATTGTGTGCGCAGTAGCCTCACGTGCATCAACAAAGTAGTGCCAAGCATGTGCCTGTGTCATAAGTAAAGGGCCGGCTGGCTTGTCCGTTAAAGGGTGCTGTAACCCCAAAAGTACACTCCAAACCAAATAATTTTTTTTTTTCTGTGTTTGTGAATTGTGTGCGCAGTAGCCGCACGTGCATCAACAAAGTAGTGCCAAGCGTGCGCCTGTGTCCCATAAATAAAGGGCCAGCTGGATTGACCGCTAAAGGGTGCTGTAACCCCCAAAGTACACTCCAAACCAAAAAAAAAATATTTTTTTTTGTGTTTGTGAATTGTGTGCGTAGTAGCCGCACGTGCATCAACAAAGTGGTACCAAGCGTGCGCCTGTGTACCATAAATAAAGGGCCGGCTGGATTGAACGCTAAAGGGTGCTGTATCCCCCAAAGGGCACTCCAAACAAAATAAAAAAATATTTTCTGTGTTTGTGAATTGTGCATGCAGTAGCCTCACGTGCATCAACAAAGTAGTGCCAAGCATGAGCCTGTGTCATAAGTAAAGGGCCGGCTGGCTTGTCCGTTAAAGGGTGCTGTAACCCCCAAAGTACACTCCAAACCCCCCAAAAAATATTGTTTTTTGTGTTTGTGAATTGTGTGCGTAGTAGCAGCACGTGCATCAACAAAGTGGTACCAAGCGTGCGCCTGTGCACCATAAATAAAGGGCCGGCTGGATTGAACGCTAAAGGGTGCTGTATCCCCCAAAGGGCACTCCAAACAAAATAAAAAAATATTTTCTGTGTTTGTGAATTGTGTGCGCAGTAGCCGCACGTGCATCAACAAAGTAGTGCCAAGCGTGCGCCTGTGTCCCATAAATAAAGGGCCGGCTGGATTGACCGCTAAAAACGTGCTGTAACCCCCAAAGTACACTCCAAACCAAATAAAAAAATATTTTTTTTTGTATTTGTGAATTGTGTGCGCAGTAGCCGAACGTGCATCAACAAAGTAGTGGCAAGCGTGCGCCTGTGTACCATAAATAAAGGGCCAGCTGGATTGACCGCTAAAGGGTGCTGTATCCCCCAAAGGACACTCCAAACAAAATAAAAAAATATTTTCTATGTTTGTGAATTGTGTGCGCTGTAGCCTCACGTGCATCAACAAAGTAGTGCCAAGCATGCGCCTGTGTCATAAGTAAAGGGCCGGCTGGCTTGTCCGTTAAAGGGTGTTGTAACCCCCAAAGTACACTCCAAACCAAATAAAAAAATATTTTCTGTGTTTGTGAATTGTGTGCGCAGTAGCCACACGTGCATCAACAAAGTAGTGCCAAGCGTGCGCCTGTGTCCCATAAATTAAGGGCCGGCTGGATTGACCACAAAAGGGTGCTGTAACCCCCAAAGTACACTCCACACCAAATAAAAAAAAAATGTTTTTTTGTGTTTGTGAATTGTGTGCGTAGTAGCCGCACGTGCATCAACAAAGTGGTACCAAGCGTGCGCCTGTGTACCATAAATAAAGGGCCGGCTGGATTGAATGCTAAAGGGTGCTGTATCCCCCAAAGGGCACTCCAAACAAAATAAAAAAATATTTTCTGTGTTTGTGAATTGTGCATGCAGTAGCCTCACGTGCATCAACAAAGTAGTGCCAAGCATGAGCCTGTGTCATAAGTAAAGGGCCGGCTGGCTTGTCCGTTAAAGGGTGCTGTAACCCCAAAAGTACACTCCAAACCAAAAAAAAAAAAATTTTTTTTTTTTTGTGAATTGTGTGCGTAGTAGCCGCACGTGCATCAACAAAGTGGTACCAAGCGTGCGCTTGTGTACCATAAATAAAGGGCCAGCTGGATTGACCGCTAAAGGGTGCTGTAACCCCCAAAGTACACTCCAAACCCCCCAAAAAATATTTTTTTTTTGTGTTTGTGAATTGTGTGCGTAGTAGCCGCACGTGCATCAACAAAGTGGTACCAAGCGTGCGCCTGTGCACCATAAATAAAGGCCGGCTGGATTGAACGCTAAAGGGTGCTGTATCCCCCAAAGGGCACTCCAAACAAAATAAAAAAATATTTTCTGTGTTTGTGAATTGTGTGCGCAGTAGCCTCACGTGCATCAACTAAAGTAGTGCCAAGCGTGCGCCTGTGTCATAAGTAAAGGGCCGGCTGGCTTGTCCGTTAAAGGGTGCTGTAACCCCCAAAGTACACTCCAAACAAAACAAAAAAATATTTTCTGAGTTTGTGAATTGTGTGCGCAGTAGCCGCACGTGCATCAACAATAATAGTGCCAAGCGTGTGCCTGTGTCCCATAAATAAAGGGCCAGCTGGATTGACCACTAAAGGGTGCTGTAACCCCCAAAGTACACTCCAAACCAAATAAAAATTTATTTTTTTTGTGTTTGCGAATTGTGTGCGCAGTAGCCGCACGTGCATCAACAAAGTAGTGGCAAGCGTGCACCTGTGTACCATAAATAAAGGGCCGGCTTGATTTACCGCTAAAGGGTGCTGTAAACCCCAAAGGCACTCCAAACAAAATAAAAAAATATTTTCTGTGTTTGTGAATTGTGTGCGCAGTAGCCTCACGTGCATCAACAAAGTAGTGCCAAGCATGCGCCTGTGTCATAAGTAAAGAGCCGGCTGGCTTGTCCGTTAAAGGGTGTTGTAACCCCCAAAGTACACTCCAAACCAAATAAAAAAAAAATTTCTGTGTTTGTGAATTGTGTGCGCAGTAGCCACACGTGCATCAACAAAGTAGAGCCAAGCGTGCGCCTGTGTCCCATAAATAAAGGGCCGGCTGGATTGACCACAAAAGGGTGCTGTAACCCCCAAAGTACACTCCACACCAAATAAAAAAAAAATGTTTTTTTTGTGTTTGTGAATTGTGTGCGCAGTAGCAGCACGTGCATCAACAAAGTAGTGGAAAGCGTGCGCCTGTGTATCATAAATAAAGGGCCAGCTGGATTGACCGCTAAAGTGTGCTGTAACCCCCAAAGGGCACTCCAAACAAAATAAAAAAATATTTTCTGTGTTTATGAATTGTGTGCGCAGTAGCCTCACGTGCATCAACAAAGTAGTGCCAAGCATGTGCCTGTGTCATAAGTAAAGGGCCGGCTGGCTTGTCCGTTAAAGGGTGCTGTAACCCCATAAGTACACTCCAAACCAAATAAAAAATTTTTTTCTGTGTTTGTGAATTGTGTGCGCAGTAGCCGCACGTGCATCAACAAAGTAGTGCCAAGCGTGCGCCTGTGTCCCATAAATAAAGGGCCGGCTGGATTGACCGCTAAAGGGTGCTGTAACCCCCAAAGGGCACTTCAAACAAAATAAAAAAATATTTTCTGTGTTTGTGAATTGTGTGCGCAGTAGCCTCACGTGCATCAACAAAGTAGTGCCAAGCGTGCGCCTGTGTCATAAGTAAAGGGCCGGCTGGCTTGTCCATTAAAGGGTGCTGTAACCCCCAAAGTACACTCCAAACAAAATAAAAAATTTTTTTGTGTGTTTGTGAATTGTGTGCGCAATAGCCGCACGTGCATCAACAAGTAGTGCCAAGCGTGCGCCTGTGTCATAAGTAAAGGGCTGGCTGGCTTGTCCGTTAAAGGGTGCTGTAACCCCAAAAGTACACTCCTAAAAAAATAAAAAAATATTTTCTGTGTTTGTGAATTGTGTGCCAGTAGCCTCACGTGCATCAACAAAGTAGTGCCAAGCATGCGCCTGTGTCATAAGTAAAGGGCCGGCTGGCTTGTCCGTTAAAGGGTGCTGTAACCCCCAAAGTACACTCCAAACCAAATGAAAAAATATTTTCTGTGTTTGTGAATTGTGTGCGCAGTAGCCGCATGTGCATCAACAAAGTATTGCCAAGCGTGCGCCTGTGTCCCATAAATAAAGGGCCAGCTGGATTGACCACTAAAGGGTGCTGTAACCCCCAAATGGCACTCCAAACAAAATAAAAAATATTTTCTGTGTTTGTGAATTGTGTGCGCAGTAGCCTCACGTGCATCAACAAAGTAGTGCCAAGCATGCGCCTGTGTCATAAGTAAAGGGCCGGCTGGCTTGTCCATTAAAGGGTACAGTAACCACCAAAGTACACTCCAAACAAACTAAAAAAATATTTTTTGTGTTTGTGAATTGTGTGCGCAGAAGCAGCACGTGTATCAACAAAGTAGTGGCAAGCGTTCGCCTGTGTTATAAGTAAATGGCCTGCTGCCTTGTCCGTTAAAGGGTGCTGTAACCCCCAAAGTACACTCCAAACCAATTAAAAATATATTTTCTGTGTTTGTGAATTGTGTGCGCAGTAGCCACACGTGCATCAACAAAGTAGTGTCAAGCGTGCGCCTGTGTCCCATAAATAAAGGGCCGGCTGGATTGACCACTAAAGGGTGCTGTAACCCCCAAAGGGCACTCCAAACAAAATAAAAAAATATTTTCTGTGTTTGTGAATTGTGTGCGCAGTAGCCGCACGTGCATCAATAAAGTAGTGCCAAGCGTGCGCCTGTGTCATAAGGAAATGGCCGGCTGGCTTGACCATTAAAGGGTGCTGTAACCCCCAAAGTACACTCCAAACCAAATAAAAAATATTTTCTGTGTTTGTGAATTGTGTGCGCAGTAGCCGCACGTGCATCAACAAAGTAGTGCCAAGCGTGTGCCTGTGTCCCATAAATAAAGGGCAAGCTGGATTGACCGCTAAAGGGTGCTGTAATCCCCAAAGTACACTCCAAACCAAATAAAAAAATATATTTTTTTGTGTTTGTGAATTGTGTGCGCAGTAGCAGCACGTGCATTAACAAAGTAGTGGCAAGCGTGCACCTGTGTACCATAAATAAAGGGCCGGCTTGATTGACCGCTAAAGGGTGCTGTAACCCCCAAAGGGCAATCCAAACAAAATAAAAAAATATTTTCTGTGTTTGTGAATTGTGTGCGCAGTAGCCTCACGTGCATCAACAAAGTAGTGCCAAGCGTGCGCCTGTGTCATAAGTAAAGGGCCGGCTGGCTTGTCCATTAAAGGGTGCTGTAACCCCCAAAGTACACTCCAAACAAAATAAAAAATTTTTTTTTGTGTTTGTGAATTGTGTGCGCAATAGCCGCACGTGCATCAACAAGGTAGTGCCAAGCGTGCGCCTGTGTCATAAGTAAAGGGCTGGCTGGCTTGTCCGTTAAAGGGTGCTGTAACCCCCAAAGTACACTCCTAACAAAATAAAAAAATATTTTCTGTGTTTGTGAATTGTGTGCGCAGTAGCCTCACGTGCATCAACAAAGTAGTGCCAAGCATGCGCCTGTGTCATAATTAAAGAGCTGGCTGGCTTGTCCTTTAAAGGGTGCTGTAACCCCCAAAGTACACTCCAAACCAAATAAAAAAATATTTTCTGTGTTTGTGAATTGTGTGCGCAGTAGCCGCACGTGCATCAACAAAGTAGTGCCAAGCGTGCGCCTGTGTCCCATAAATAAAGGGCCGGCTGGATTGACCGCTAAAAGGGTGCTGTAACCCCCAAAGTACACTCCAAACCAAATAAAAAAATATTTTTTTTTGTATTTGTGAATTGTGTGCGCAGTAGCCGAACGTGCATCAACAAAGTAGTGGCAAGCGTGCGCCTGTGTACCATAAATAAAGGGCCAGCTGGATTGACCGCTAAAGGGTGCTGTATCCCCCAAAGGACACTCCAAACAAAATAAAAAAATATTTTCTGTGTTTGTGAATTGTGTGCGCTGTAGCCTCACGTGCATCAACAAAGTAGTGCCAAGCATGCGCCTGTGTCATAAGTAAAGGGCCGGCTGGCTTGTCCGTTAAAGGGTGTTGTAACCCCCAAAGTACACTCCAAACCAAATAAAAAAATATTTTCTGTGTTTGTGAATTGTGTGCGCAGTAGCCACACGTGCATCAACAAAGTAGTGCCAAGCGTGCGCCTGTGTCCCATAAATAAAGGGCTGGCTGGATTGACCACAAAAGGGTGCTGTAACCCACAAAGTACACTCCACACCAAATAAAAAAAAAATGTTTTTTTGTGTTTGTGAATTGTGTGCGCAGTAGGAGCACGTGCAACAACAAAGTAGTGGCAAGCGTGCGCCTGTGTATCATAAATAAAGGGCCGGCTGGATTGACCGCTAAAGTGTGCTGTAACCCCCAAAGGGCACTCCAAACAAAATAAAAAAATATTTTCTGTGTTTGTGAATTGTGTCCGCAGTAGCCTCACGTGCATCAACAAAGTAGTGCCAAGCATGTGCCTGTGTCATAAGTAAAGGGCCGGCTGGCTTGTCCGTTAAAGGGTGCTGTAACCCCAAAAGTACACTCCAAACCAAATAAATTTTTTTTTTCTGTGTTTGTGAATTGTGTGCGCAGTAGCCGCACGTGCATCAACAAAGTAGTGCCAAGCATGCGCCTGTGTCCCATAAATAAAGGGCCAGCTGGATTGACCGCTAAAGGGTGCTGTAACCCCCAAAGTACACTCCAAACCAAAAAAAAAATATATTTTTTTGTGTTTGTGAATTGTGTGCGTAGTAGCCGCACGTGCATCAACAAAGTGGTACCAAGCGTGCGCCTGTGTACCATAAATAAAGGGCCGGCTGGATTGAACGCTAAAGGGTGCTGTATCCCCCAAAGGGCACTTCAAACAAAATAAAAAAATATTTTCTGTGTTTGTGAATTGTGCATGCAGTAGCCTCACGTGCATCAACAAAGTAGTGCCAAGCATGAGCCTGTGTCATAAGTAAAGGGCCGGCTGGCTTGTCCGTTAAAGGGTGCTGTAACCCCAAAAGTACACTCCAAACCAAAAAAAAAATTTTTTTTTTTTTGTGAATTGTGTGCGTAGTAGCCGCACGTGCATCAACAAAGTGGTACCAAGCGTGCGCCTGTGTACCATAAATAAAGGGCCAGCTGGATTGACCGCTAAAGGGTGCTGTAACCCCCAAAGTACACTCCAAACCCCCCAAAAAATATTTTTTTTTGTGTTTGTGAATTGTGTGCGTAGTAGCCGCACGTGCATCAACAAAGTGGTACCAAGCGTGCGCCTGTGCACCATAAATAAAGGGCCGGCTGGATTGAACGCTAAAGGGTGCTGTATCCCCCAAAGGGCACTCCAAACAAAATAAAAATATATTTTCTGTGTTTGTGAATTGTGTGCGCAGTAGCCGCACGTGCATCAACAAAGTAGTGCCAAGCGTGCGCCTGTGTCCCATAAATAAAGGGCCGGCTGGATTGACCGCTAAAAGGGTGCTGTAACCCCCAAAGTACACTCCAAACCAAATAAAAAAATATTTTTTTTTGTATTTGTGAATTGTGTGCGCAGTAGCCGAACGTGCATCAACAAAGTAGTGGCAAGCGTGCGCCTGTGTACCATAAATAAAGGGCCAGCTGGATTGACCGCTAAAGGGTGCTGTATCCCCCAAAGGACACTCCAAACAAAATAAAAAAATATTTTCTATGTTTGTGAATTGTGTGCGCTGTAGCCTCACGTGCATCAACAAAGTAGTGCCAAGCATGCGCCTGTGTCATAGGTAAAGGGCCGGCTGGCTTGTCCGTTAAAGGGTGTTGTAACCCCCAAAGTACACTCCAAACCAAATAAAAAAATATTTTCTGTGTTTGTGAATTGTGTGCGCAGTAGCCACACGTGCATCAACAAAGTAGTGCCAAGCGTGCGCCTGTGTCCCATAAATAAAGGGCCAGCTGGATTGACCACAAAAGGGTGCTGTAACCCCCAAAGTACACTCCACACCAAATAAAAAAAAAATGTTTTTTTGTGTTTGTGAATTGTGTGCGCAGTAGCAGCACGTGCATCAACAAAGTAGTGGCAAGCGTGCGCCTGTGTATCATAAATAAAGGGCCGGCTGGATTGACCGCTAAAGTGTGCTGTAACCCCCAAAGGGCACTCCAAACAAAATAAAAAAATATTTTCTGTGTTTGTGAATTGTGTGCGCAGTAACCTCACGTGCATCAACAAAGTAGTGCCAAGCATGTGCCTGTGTCATAAGTAAAGGGCCGGCTGGCTTGTCCGTTAAAGGGTGCTGTAACCCCAAAAGTACACTCCAAACCAAATAAAAAAATTTTTTCTGTGTTTGTGAATTGTGTGCGCAGTAGCCGCACGTGCATCAACAAAGTAGTGCCAAGCGTGCGCCTGTGTCCCATAAATAAAGGGCCAGCTGGATTGACCTCTAAAGGGTGCTGTAACCCCCAAAGTACACTCCAAACCAAAAAAAAAATATTTTTTTTTGTGTTTGTGAATTGTGTGCGTAGTAGCCGCACGTGCATCAACAAAGTGGTACCAAGCGTGCGCCTGTGTACCATAAATAAAGGGCCGGCTGGATTGAATGCAAAAGGGTGCTGTATCCCCCAAAGGGCACTCCAAACAAAATAAAAAAATATTTTCTGTGTTTGTGAATTGTGCATGCAGTAGCCTCACGTGCATCAACAAAGTAGTGCCAAGCATGAGCCTGTTGTTATAAGTAAAGGGCCGGCTGGCTTGTCCGTTAAAGGGTGCTGTAACCCCAAAAGTACACTCCAAACGAAAAAAAAAAAATTTTTTTTTTTTGTGAATTGTGTGCGTAGTAGCCGCACGTGCATCAACAAAGTGGTACCAAGCGTGCGCCTGTGTACCATAAATAAAGGGCCAGCTGGATTGACCGCTAAAGGGTGCTGTAACCCCCAAAGTACACTCCAAACCCCCCCAAAAATATTTTTTTTTGTGTTTGTGAATTGTGTGCGTAGTAGCCGCACGTGCATCAACAAAGTGGTACCAAGCGTGCGCCTGTGCACCATAAATAAAGGCCGGCTGGAATGAACGCTAAAGGGTGCTGTATCCCCCAAAGGGCACTCCAAACAAAATAAAAAAATATTTTCTGTGTTTGTGAATTGTGTGCGCAGTAGCCTCACGTGCATCAACAAAGTAGTGCCAAGCATGTGCCTGTGTCATAAGTAAAGGGCCGGCTGGCTTGTCCGTTAAAGGGTGCTGTAACCCCAAAAGTACACTCCAAACCAAATAATTTTTTTTTTCTGTGTTTGTGAATTGTGTGCGCAGTAGCCGCACGTGCATCAACAAAGTAGTGCCAAGCATGCGCCTGTGTCCCATAAATAAAGGGCCGGCTGGCTTGTCCGTTAAAGGGTGCTGTAACCCCCAAAGTACACTCCAAACAAATCAAAAAAATATTTTCTGAGTTTGTGAATTGTGTGCGCAGTAGCCGCACGTGCATCAACAAAGTAGTGCCAAGCGTGTGCCTGTGTCCCATAAATAAAGGGCCAGCTGGATTGACCACTAAAGGGTGCTGTAACCCCCAAAGTACACTCCAAACCAAATAAAAATTTATTTTTTTTGTGTTTGCGAATTGTGTGCGCAGTAGCCGCACGTGCATCAACAAAGTAGTGGCAAGCGTGCACCTGTGTACCATAAATAAAGGGCCAGCTGGATTGACCGCTAAAGTGTGCTGTAACCCCCAAAGGGCACTCCAAACAAAATAAAAAAATATTTTCTGTGTTTATGAATTGTGTGCGCAGTAGCCTCACGTGCATCAACAAAGTAGTGCCAAGCATGTGCCTGTGTCATAAGTAAAGGGCCGGCTGGCTTGTCCGTTAAAGGGTGCTGTAACCCCATAAGTACACTCCAAACCAAATAAAAAAAATTTTTCTGTGTTTGTGAATTGTGTGCGCAGTAGCCGCACGTGCATCAACAAAGTAGTGCCAAGCGTGCGCCTGTGTCCCATAAATAAAGGGCCGGCTGGATTGACCGCTAAAGGGTGCTGTAACCCCCAAAGGGCACTTCAAACAAAATAAAAAAATATTTTCTGTGTTTGTGAATTGTGTGCGCAGTAGCCTCACGTGCATCAACAAAGTAGTGCCAAGCGTGCGCCTGTGTCATAAGTAAAGGGCCGGCTGGCTTGTCCATTAAAGGGTGCTGTAACCCCCAAAGTACACTCCAAACAAAATAAAAAATTTTTTTGTGTGTTTGTGAATTGTGTGCGCAATAGCCGCACGTGCATCAACAAGTAGTGCCAAGCGTGCGCCTGTGTCATAAGTAAAGGGCTGGCTGGCTTGTCCGTTAAAGGGTGCTGTAACCCCAAAAGTACACTCCTAAAAAAATAAAAAAATATTTTCTGTGTTTGTGAATTGTGTGCCAGTAGCCTCACGTGCATCAACAAAGTAGTGCCAAGCATGCGCCTGTGTCATAAGTAAAGGGCCGGCTGGCTTGTCCGTTAAAGGGTGCTGTAACCCCCAAAGTACACTCCAAACCAAATGAAAAAATATTTTCTGTGTTTGTGAATTGTGTGCGCAGTAGCCGCATGTGCATCAACAAAGTATTGCCAAGCGTGCGCCTGTGTCCCATAAATAAAGGGCCAGCTGGATTGACCACTAAAGGGTGCTGTAACCCCCAAATGGCACTCCAAACAAAATAAAAAATATTTTCTGTGTTTGTGAATTGTGTGCGCAGTAGCCTCACGTGCATCAACAAAGTAGTGCCAAGCATGCGCCTGTGTCATAAGTAAAGGGCCGGCTGGCTTGTCCATTAAAGGGTACAGTAACCACCAAAGTACACTCCAAACAAACTAAAAAAATATTTTTTGTGTTTGTGAATTGTGTGCGCAGAAGCAGCACGTGTATCAACAAAGTAGTGGCAAGCGTTCGCCTGTGTTATAAGTAAATGGCCTGCTGCCTTGTCCGTTAAAGGGTGCTGTAACCCCCAAAGTACACTCCAAACCAATTAAAAATATATTTTCTGTGTTTGTGAATTGTGTGCGCAGTAGCCACACGTGCATCAACAAAGTAGTGTCAAGCGTGCGCCTGTGTCCCATAAATAAAGGGCCGGCTGGATTGACCACTAAAGGGTGCTGTAACCCCCAAAGGGCACTCCAAACAAAATAAAAAAATATTTTCTGTGTTTGTGAATTGTGTGCGCAGTAGCCGCACGTGCATCAATAAAGTAGTGCCAAGCGTGCGCCTGTGTCATAAGGAAATGGCCGGCTGGCTTGACCATTAAAGGGTGCTGTAACCCCCAAAGTACACTCCAAACCAAATAAAAAATATTTTCTGTGTTTGTGAATTGTGTGCGCAGTAGCCGCACGTGCATCAACAAAGTAGTGCCAAGCGTGTGCCTGTGTCCCATAAATAAAGGGCAAGCTGGATTGACCGCTAAAGGGTGCTGTAATCCCCAAAGTACACTCCAAACCAAATAAAAAAATATATTTTTGTGTGTTTGTGAATTGTGTGCGCAGTAGCAGCACGTGCATTAACAAAGTAGTGGCAAGCGTGCACCTGTGTACCATAAATAAAGGGCCGGCTTGATTGACCGCTAAAGGGTGCTGTAACCCCCAAAGGGCAATCCAAACAAAATAAAAAAATATTTTCTGTGTTTGTGAATTGTGTGCGCAGTAGCCTCACGTGCATCAACAAAGTAGTGCCAAGCGTGCGCCTGTGTCATAAGTAAAGGGCCGGCTGGCTTGTCCATTAAAGGGTGCTGTAACCCCCAAAGTACACTCCAAACAAAATAAAAATTTTTTTTTTGTGTTTGTGAATTGTGTGCGCAATAGCCGCACGTGCATCAACAAGGTAGTGCCAAGCGTGCGCCTGTGTCATAAGTAAAGGGCTGGCTGGCTTGTCCGTTAAAGGGTGCTGTAACCCCCAAAGTACACTCCTAACAAAATAAAAAAATATTTTCTGTGTTTGTGAATTGTGTGCGCAGTAGCCTCACGTGCATCAACAAAGTAGTGCCAAGCATGCGCCTGTGTCATAATTAAAGAGCTGGCTGGCTTGTCCTTTAAAGGGTGCTGTAACCCCCAAAGTACACTCCAAACCAAATAAAAAAATATTTTCTGTGTTTGTGAATTGTGTGCGCAGTAGCCGCACGTGCATCAACAAAGTAGTGCCAAGCGTGCGCCTGTGTCCCATAAATAAAGGGCCGGCTGGATTGACCGCTAAAAGGGTGCTGTAACCCCCAAAGTACACTCCAAACCAAATAAAAAAATATTTTTTTTTGTATTTGTGAATTGTGTGCGCAGTAGCCGAACGTGCATCAACAAAGTAGTGGCAAGCGTGCGCCTGTGTACCATAAATAAAGGGCCAGCTGGATTGACCGCTAAAGGGTGCTGTATCCCCCAAAGGACACTCCAAACAAAATAAAAAAATATTTTCTGTGTTTGTGAATTGTGTGCGCTGTAGCCTCACGTGCATCAACAAAGTAGTGCCAAGCATGCGCCTGTGTCATAAGTAAAGGGCCGGCTGGCTTGTCCGTTAAAGGGTGTTGTAACCCCCAAAGTACACTCCAAACCAAATAAAAAAATATTTTCTGTGTTTGTGAATTGTGTGCGCAGTAGCCACACGTGCATCAACAAAGTAGTGCCAAGCGTGCGCCTGTGTCCCATAAATAAAGGGCTGGCTGGATTGACCACAAAAGGGTGCTGTAACCCACAAAGTACACTCCACACCAAATAAAAAAAAAATGTTTTTTTGTGTTTGTGAATTGTGTGCGCAGTAGGAGCACGTGCAACAACAAAGTAGTGGCAAGCGTGCGCCTGTGTATCATAAATAAAGGGCCGGCTGGATTGACCGCTAAAGTGTGCTGTAACCCCCAAAGGGCACTCCAAACAAAATAAAAAAATATTTTCTGTGTTTGTGAATTGTGTCCGCAGTAGCCTCACGTGCATCAACAAAGTAGTGCCAAGCATGTGCCTGTGTCATAAGTAAAGGGCCGGCTGGCTTGTCCGTTAAAGGGTGCTGTAACCCCAAAAGTACACTCCAAACCAAATAAATTTTTTTTTTCTGTGTTTGTGAATTGTGTGCGCAGTAGCCGCACGTGCATCAACAAAGTAGTGCCAAGCATGCGCCTGTGTCCCATAAATAAAGGGCCAGCTGGATTGACCGCTAAAGGGTGCTGTAACCCCCAAAGTACACTCCAAACCAAAAAAAAAATATATTTTTTTGTGTTTGTGAATTGTGTGCGTAGTAGCCGCACGTGCATCAACAAAGTGGTACCAAGCGTGCGCCTGTGTACCATAAATAAAGGGCCGGCTGGATTGAACGCTAAAGGGTGCTGTATCCCCCAAAGGGCACTTCAAACAAAATAAAAAAATATTTTCTGTGTTTGTGAATTGTGCATGCAGTAGCCTCACGTGCATCAACAAAGTAGTGCCAAGCATGAGCCTGTGTCATAAGTAAAGGGCCGGCTGGCTTGTCCGTTAAAGGGTGCTGTAACCCCAAAAGTACACTCCAAACCAAAAAAAAAATTTTTTTTTTTTTGTGAATTGTGTGCGTAGTAGCCGCACGTGCATCAACAAAGTGGTACCAAGCGTGCGCCTGTGTACCATAAATAAAGGGCCAGCTGGATTGACCGCTAAAGGGTGCTGTAACCCCCAAAGTACACTCCAAACCCCCCAAAAAATATTTTTTTTTGTGTTTGTGAATTGTGTGCGTAGTAGCCGCACGTGCATCAACAAAGTGGTACCAAGCGTGCGCCTGTGCACCATAAATAAAGGGCCGGCTGGATTGAACGCTAAAGGGTGCTGTATCCCCCAAAGGGCACTCCAAACAAAATAAAAATATATTTTCTGTGTTTGTGAATTGTGTGCGCAGTAGCCGCACGTGCATCAACAAAGTAGTGCCAAGCGTGCGCCTGTGTCCCATAAATAAAGGGCCGGCTGGATTGACCGCTAAAAGGGTGCTGTAACCCCCAAAGTACACTCCAAACCAAATAAAAAAATATTTTTTTTTGTATTTGTGAATTGTGTGCGCAGTAGCCGAACGTGCATCAACAAAGTAGTGGCAAGCGTGCGCCTGTGTACCATAAATAAAGGGCCAGCTGGATTGACCGCTAAAGGGTGCTGTATCCCCCAAAGGACACTCCAAACAAAATAAAAAAATATTTTCTATGTTTGTGAATTGTGTGCGCTGTAGCCTCACGTGCATCAACAAAGTAGTGCCAAGCATGCGCCTGTGTCATAGGTAAAGGGCCGGCTGGCTTGTCCGTTAAAGGGTGTTGTAACCCCCAAAGTACACTCCAAACCAAATAAAAAAATATTTTCTGTGTTTGTGAATTGTGTGCGCAGTAGCCACACGTGCATCAACAAAGTAGTGCCAAGCGTGCGCCTGTGTCCCATAAATAAAGGGCCAGCTGGATTGACCACAAAAGGGTGCTGTAACCCCCAAAGTACACTCCACACCAAATAAAAAAAAAATGTTTTTTTGTGTTTGTGAATTGTGTGCGCAGTAGCAGCACGTGCATCAACAAAGTAGTGGCAAGCGTGCGCCTGTGTATCATAAATAAAGGGCCGGCTGGATTGACCGCTAAAGTGTGCTGTAACCCCCAAAGGGCACTCCAAACAAAATAAAAAAATATTTTCTGTGTTTGTGAATTGTGTGCGCAGTAACCTCACGTGCATCAACAAAGTAGTGCCAAGCATGTGCCTGTGTCATAAGTAAAGGGCCGGCTGGCTTGTCCGTTAAAGGGTGCTGTAACCCCAAAAGTACACTCCAAACCAAATAAAAAATTTTTTTCTGTGTTTGTGAATTGTGTGCGCAGTAGCCGCACGTGCATCAACAAAGTAGTGCCAAGCGTGCGCCTGTGTCCCATAAATAAAGGGCCAGCTGGATTGACCTCTAAAGGGTGCTGTAACCCCCAAAGTACACTCCAAACCAAAAAAAAAATATTTTTTTTTGTGTTTGTGAATTGTGTGCGTAGTAGCCGCACGTGCATCAACAAAGTGGTACCAAGCGTGCGCCTGTGTACCATAAATAAAGGGCCGGCTGGATTGAATGCAAAAGGGTGCTGTATCCCCCAAAGGGCACTCCAAACAAAATAAAAAAATATTTTCTGTGTTTGTGAATTGTGCATGCAGTAGCCTCACGTGCATCAACAAAGTAGTGCCAAGCATGAGCCTGTTGTTATAAGTAAAGGGCCGGCTGGCTTGTCCGTTAAAGGGTGCTGTAACCCCAAAAGTACACTCCAAACGAAAAAAAAAAAATTTTTTTTTTTTGTGAATTGTGTGCGTAGTAGCCGCACGTGCATCAACAAAGTGGTACCAAGCGTGCGCCTGTGTACCATAAATAAAGGGCCAGCTGGATTGACCGCTAAAGGGTGCTGTAACCCCCAAAGTACACTCCAAACCCCCCCAAAAATATTTTTTTTTGTGTTTGTGAATTGTGTGCGTAGTAGCCGCACGTGCATCAACAAAGTGGTACCAAGCGTGCGCCTGTGCACCATAAATAAAGGCCGGCTGGAATGAACGCTAAAGGGTGCTGTATCCCCCAAAGGGCACTCCAAACAAAATAAAAAAATATTTTCTGTGTTTGTGAATTGTGTGCGCAGTAGCCTCACGTGCATCAACAAAGTAGTGCCAAGCATGTGCCTGTGTCATAAGTAAAGGGCCGGCTGGCTTGTCCGTTAAAGGGTGCTGTAACCCCAAAAGTACACTCCAAACCAAATAATTTTTTTTTTCTGTGTTTGTGAATTGTGTGCGCAGTAGCCGCACGTGCATCAACAAAGTAGTGCCAAGCATGCGCCTGTGTCCCATAAATAAAGGGCCGGCTGGCTTGTCCGTTAAAGGGTGCTGTAACCCCCAAAGTACACTCCAAACAAATCAAAAAAATATTTTCTGAGTTTGTGAATTGTGTGCGCAGTAGCCGCACGTGCATCAACAAAGTAGTGCCAAGCGTGTGCCTGTGTCCCATAAATAAAGGGCCAGCTGGATTGACCACTAAAGGGTGCTGTAACCCCCAAAGTACACTCCAAACCAAATAAAAATTTATTTTTTTTGTGTTTGCGAATTGTGTGCGCAGTAGCCGCACGTGCATCAACAAAGTAGTGGCAAGCGTGCACCTGTGTACCATAAATAAAGGGCTGGCTTGATTTACCGCTAAAGGGTGCTGTAAACCCCAAAGGCACTCCAAACAAAATAAAAAAATATTTTCTGTGTTTGTGAATTGTGTGCGCAGTAGCCTCACGTGCATCAACAAAGTAGTGCCAAGCATGCGCCTGTGTCATAAGTAAAGGGCCGGCTGGCTTGTCCGTTAAAGGGTGTTGTAACCCCCAAAGTACACTCCAAACCAAATAAAAAAATATTTTCTGTGTTTGTGAATTGTGTGCGCAGTAGCCACACGTGCATCAACAAAGTAGAGCCAAGCGTGCGCCTGTGTCCCATAAATAAAGGGCCAGCTGGATTGACCACAAAAGGGTGCTGTAACCCCCAAAGTACACTCCACACCAAATAAAAAAAAAATGTTTTTTTGTGTTTGTGAATTGTGTGCGCAGTAGCCGCACGTGCATCAACAAAGTATTGCCAAGCGTGCGCCTGTGTCCCATAAATAAAGGGCCGGCTGGATTGACCGCTAAAGGGTGCTGTAACCCCCAAAGGGCACTTCAAACAAAATAAAAAAATATTTTCTGTGTTTGTGAATTGTGTGCGCAGTAGCCTCACGTGCATCAACAAAGTAGTGCCAAGCGTGCGCCTGTGTCATAAGTAAAGGGCCGGCTGGCTTGTTCATTAAAGGGTGCTGTAACCCCCAAAGTACACTCCAAACAAAATAAAAAATTTTTTTTTGTGTTTGTGAATTGTGTGCGCAATAGCCGCACGTGCATCAACAAGTAGTGCCAAGCGTGCGCCTGTGTCATAAGTAAAGGGCTGGCTGGCTTGTCCATTAAAGGGTGCTGTAACCCCAAAAGTACACTGCTAACAAAATAAAAAAATATTTTCTGTGTTTGTGAATTGTGTGCGCAGTAGCCTCACGTGCATCAACAAAGTAGTGCCAAGCATGCGCCTGTGTCATAAGTAAAGGGCCGGCTGGCTTGTCCGTTAAAGGGTGCTGTAACCCCCAAAGTACACTCCAAACCAAATGAAAAAATATTTTCTGTGTTTGTGAATTGTGTGCGCAGTAGCCGCATGTGCATCAACAAAGTATTGCCAAGCGTGCGCCTGTGTCCCATAAATAAAGGGCCGGCTGGATTGACTACTAAAGGGTGCTGTAACCCCCAAATGGCACTCCAAACAAAATAAAAAATATTTTCTGTGTTTGTGAATTGTGTGCGCAGTAGCCTCACGTGCATCAACAAAGTAGTGCCAAGCATGCGCCTGTGTCATAAGTAAAGGGCCGGCTGGCTTGTCCATTAAAGGGTACAGTAACCACCAAAGTACACTCCAAACAAACTAAAAAAATATTTTTTGTGTTTGTGAATTGTGTGCGCAGAAGCAGCACGTGTATCAACAAAGTAGTGGCAAGCATTCGCCTGTGTTATAAGTAAATGGCCTGCTGCCTTGTCCGTTAAAGGGTGCTGTAACCCCCAAAGTACACTCCAAACCAATTAAAAATATATTTTCTGTGTTTGTGAATTGTGTGCGCAGTAGCCGCACGTGCATCAACAAAGTAGTGTCAAGCGTGCGCCTGTGTCCCATAAATAAAGGGCCGGCTGGATTGACCACTAAAGGGTGCTGTAACCCCCAAAGGGCACTACAAACAAAATAAAAAAATATTTTCTGTGTTTGTGAATTGTGTGCGCAGTAGCCGCACGTGCATCAACAAAGTAGTGCCAAGCGTGTGCCTGTGTCCCATAAATAAAGGGCAAGCTGGATTGACCGCTAAAGGGTGCTGTAATCCCCAAAGTACACTCCAAACCAAATAAAAAAATATATTTTTTTGTGTTTGTGAATTGTGTGCGCAGTAGCAGCACATGCATTAACAAAGTAGTGGCAAGCGTGCACCTGTGTACCATAAATAAAGGGCCGGCTTGATTGACCGCTAAAGGGTGCTGTAACCCCCAAAGGGCAATCCAAACAAAATAAAAAAATATTTTCTGTGTTTGTGAATTGTGTGCGCAGTAGCCTCACGTGCATCAACAAAGTAGTGCCAAGCGTGCGCCTGTGTCATAAGTAAAGGGCCGGCTGGCTTGTCCATTAAAGGGTGCTGTAACCCCCAAAGTACACTCCAAACAAAATAAAAAATTTTTTTTTGTGTTTGTGAATTGTGTGCGCAATAGCCGCACGTGCATCAACAAAGTAGTGCCAAGCGTGCGCCTGTGTCATAAGTAAAGGGCTGGCTGGCTTGTCCGTTAAAGGGTGCTGTAACCCCCAAAGTACACTCCTAACAAAATAAAAAAATATTTTCTGTGTTTGTGAATTGTGTGCGCAGTAGCCTCACGTGCATCAACAAAGTAGTGCCAAGCATGCGCCTGTGTCATAAGTAAAGGGCCAGCTGGCTTGTCCATTAAAGGGTGCTGTATCCCCCAAAGTACACTCCAAACCAAATAAAAAAATATTTTCTGTGTTTGTGAATTGTGTGCGCAGTAGCCGCACGTGCATCAACAAAGTAGTGCAAAGCGTGCGCCTGTGTCCCATAAATAAAGGGCCAGCTGGATTGAACGCTAAAGGGTGCTGTAACCCCCAAAGTTCACTCCAAACCAAATAAAAAAAAATATTTTTTTGTGTTTGTGAATTGTGTGCGCAGTAGCCGCACGTGCATCAACAAAGTAGTGGCAAGCATGCGCCTGTGTACCATAAATAAAGGGCCGGCTGGATTGACCGCTAAAGGGTTCTGTATCCCCCAAAGGACTCTCCAAACAAAATAAAAAAATATTTTCTGTGTTTGTGAATTGTGTGCGCAGTAGCCTCACGTGCATCAACAAAGTAGTGCCAAGCATGCGCCTGTGTCATAATTAAAGAGCTGGCTGGCTTGTCCATTAAAGGGTGCTGTAACCCCCAAAGTACACTCCAAACCAAATAAAAAAATATTTTCTGTGTTTGTGAATTGTGTGCGCAGTAGCCGCACGTGCATCAACAAAGTAGTGCCAAGCGTGCGCCTGTGTCCCATAAATAAAGGGCCGGCTGGATTGACCGCTAAAGGGTGCTGTATCCCCCAAAGGACACTCCAAACAAAATAAAAAAATATTTTCTGTGTTTGTGAATTGTGTGCGCAGTAGCCTCACGTGCATCAACAAAGTAGTGCCAAGCATGCGCCTGTGTCATAAGTAAAGGGCCGGCTGGCTTGTCCGTTAAAGGGTGTTGTAACCCCCAAAGTACACTCCAAACAAAATAAAAAAATTTTTTCTGTGTTTGTGAATTGTGTGCGCAGTAGCAGCACGTGCAGCAACAAAGTAGTGGCAAGCGTGCGCCTGTGTATCATAAATAAAGGGCCGGCTGGATTGACCGCTAAAGTGTGCTGTAACCCCCAAAGGGCACTCCAAACAAAATAAAAAAATATTTTCTGTGTTTGTGAATTGTGTGCGCAGTAGCCTCACGTGCATCAACAAAGTAGTGCCAAGCATGTGCCTGTGTCATAAGTAAAGGGCCGGCTGGCTTGTCCGTTAAAGGGTGCTGTAACCCCAAAAGTACACTCCAAACCAAATAAAAAATTTTTTTCTGTGTTTGTGAATTGTGTGCGCAGTAGCCGCACGTGCATCAACAAAGTAGTGCCAAGCGTGCGCCTGTGTCCCATAAATAAAGGGCCAGCTGGATTGACCGCTAAATGGTGCTGTAACCCCCAAAGTACACTCCAAACCAAAAAAAAAATATTTTTTTTTGTGTTTGTGAATTGTGTGCGTAGTAGCCGCACGTGCATCAACAAAGTGGTACCAAGCGTGCACCTGTGTACCATAAATAAAGGGCCGGCTGGATTGAACGCTAAAGGGTGCTGTATCCCCCAAAGGGCACTCCAAACAAAATAAAAAAATATTTTCTGTGTTTGTGAATTGTGCGCGCAGTAGCCTCACGTGCATCAACAAAGTAGTGCCAAGCGTGCGCCTGTGTCATAAGTAAAGGGCCGCTGGCTTGTCCATTAAAGGGTGCTGTAACCCCCAAAGTACACTCCAAATAAAATAAAAAAAATTTTTTTGTGTTTGTGAATTGTGTGCGCAATAGCCGCACGTGCATCAACAAAGTAGTGCCAAGCGTGCGCCTGTGTCATAAGTAAAGGGCTGGCTGGCTTGTCCATTAAAGGGTGCTGTAACCCCCAAAGTACACTCCTAACAAAATAAAAAAATATTTTCTGTGTTTGTGAATTGTGTGCGCAGTAGCCTCACGTGCATCAACAAAGTAGTGCCAAGCATGCGCCTGTGTCATAAGTAAAGGGCCAGCTGGCTTGTCCGTTAAAGGGTGCTGTATCCCCCAAAGTACACTCCAAACCAAATAAAAAAATATTTTCTGTGTTTGTGAATTGTGTGCGCAGTAGCCGCACGTGCATCAACAAAGTAGTGCAAAGCGTGCGCCTGTGTCCCATAAATAAAGGGCCAGCTGGATTGAACGCTAAAGGGTGCTGTAACCCCCAAAGTTCACTCCAAACCAAATAAAAAAATATATTTTTTTGTGTTTGTGAATTGTGTGCGCAGTAGCCGCACGTGCATCAACAAAGTAGTGGCAAGCGTGCACCTGTGTACCATAAATAAAGGGCCAGCTGGATTGACCGCTAAAGGGTTCTGTATCCCCCAAAGGACTCTCCAAACAAAATAAAAAAATATTTTCTGTGTTTGTGAATTGTGTGCGCAGTAGCCTCACGTGCATCAACAAAGTAGTGCCAAGCATGCGCCTGTGTCATAATTAAAGAGCTGGCTGGCTTGTCCATGAAAGGGTGCTTTAACCCCCAAAGTACACTCCAAACCAAATAAAAAAATATTTTCTGTGTTTGTGAATTGTGTGCGCAGTAGCCGCACGTGCATCAACAAAGTAGTGCCAAGCGTGCGCCTGTGTCCCATAAATAAAGGGCCGGCTGGATTGACCGCTAAAAGGGTGCTGTAACCCCCAAAGTACACTCCAAACCAAATAAAAAAATATTTTTTTTTGTATTTGTGAATTGTGTGCGCAGTAGCCGAACGTGCATCAACAAAGTAGTGGCAAGCGTGCGCCTGTGTACCATAAATAAAGGGCCGGCTGGATTGACCGCTAAAGGGTGCTGTATCCTCCAAAGGACACTCCAAACAAAATAAAAAAATATTTTCTGTGTTTGTGAATTGTGTGCGCAGTAGCCTCACGTGCATCAACAAAGTAGTGCCAAGCATGCGCCTGTGTCATAAGTAAAGGGCCGGCTGGCTTGTCCGTTAAAGGGTGTTGTAACCCCTAAAGTACACTCCAAACCAAATAAAAAAATATTTTCTGTGTTTGTGAATTGTGTGCGCAGTAGCCACACGTGCATCAACAAAGTAGTGCCAAGCGTGCGCCTGTGTCCCATAAATAAAGAGCCGGCTGGATTGACCACAAAAGGGTGCTGTAACACCCAAAGTACACTCCACACCAAATAAAAAAAAAATGTTTTTTTGTGTTTGTGAATTGTGTGCGCAGTAGCAGCACGTGCATCAACAAAGTAGTGGCAAGCGTGCGCCTGTGTATCATAAATAAAGGGCCGGCTGGATTGACCGCTAAAGGGTGCTGTATCCTCCAAAGGACACTCCAAACAAAATAAAAAAATATTTTCTGTGTTTGTGAATTGTGTGCGCAGTAGCCTCACGTGCATCAACAAAGTAGTGCCAAGCATGCGCCTGTGTCATAAGTAAAGGGCCGGCTGGCTTGTCCGTTAAAGGGTGCTGTATCCCCCAAAGTACACTCCAAACCAAATAAAAAAATATTTTCTGTGTTTGTGAATTGTGTGCGCAGTAGCCGCACGTGCATCAACAAAGTAGTGCAAAGTGTGCGCCTGTGTCCCATAAATAAAGGGCCAGCTGGATTGAACGCTAAAGGGTGCTGTAACCCCCAAAGTACACTCCAAACCAAATAAAAAAATATATTTTTTTGTGTTTGTGAATTGTGTGCGCAATAGCCGCACGTGCATCAACAAGTAGTGCCAAGCGTGCGCCTGTGTCATAAGTAAAGGGCTGGCTGGCTTGTCCGTTAAAGGGTGCTATAACCCCCAAAGTACACTCCTAACAAAATAAAAAAATATTTTCTGTGTTTGTGAATTGTGTGCGCAGTAGCCTCACGTGCATCAACAAAGTAGTGCCAAGCATGCGCCTGTGTCATAAGTAAAGGGCCGGCTGGCTTTTCCGTTAAAGGGTGCTGTAACCCCCAAAGTACACTCCAAACCAAATGAAAAAATATTTTCTGTGTTTGTGAATTGTGTGCGCAGTAGCCGCATGTGCATCAACAAAGTATTGCCAAGCGTGCGCCTGTGTCCCATAAATAAAGGGCCAGCTGGATTGACCACTAAAGGGTGCTGTAACCCCCAAATGGCACTCCAAACAAAATAAAAAATATTTTCTGTGTTTGTGAATTGTGTGCGCAGTAGCCTCACGTGCATCAACAAAGTAGTGCCAAGCATGCGCCTGTGTCATAAGTAAAGGGCCGGCTGGCTTGTCCATTAAAGGGTACAGTAACCACCAAAGTACACTCCAAACAAACTAAAAAAATATTTTTTGTGTTTGTGAATTGTGTGCGCAGTAGCAGCACGTGTATCAACAAAGTAGTGGCAAGCGTTCGCCTGTGTTATAAGTAAATGGCCTGCTGCCTTGTCCGTTAAAGGGTGCTGTAACCCCCAAAGTACACTCCAAACCAATTAAAAATATATTTTCTGTGTTTGTGAATTGTGTGCGCAGTAGCCGCACGTGCATCAACAAAGTAGTGTCAAGCGTGCGCCTGTGTCCCATAAATAAAGGGCCGGCTGGATTGACCACTAAAGGGTGCTGTAACCCCCAAAGTACACTCCAAACCAAATAAAAAATATTTTCTGTGTTTGTGAATTGTGTGCGCAGTAGCCGCACGTGCATCAACAAAGTAGTGCCAAGCGTGTGCCTGTGTCCCATAAATAAAGGGCAAGCTGGATTGACCGCTAAAGGGTGCTGTAATCCCCAAAGTACACTCCAAACCAAATAAAAAAAAATATTTTTTTGTGTTTGTGAATTGTGTGCGCAGTAGCAGCACGTGCATTAACAAAGTAGTGGCAAGCGTGCACCTGTGTACCATAAATAAAGGGCCGGCTTGATTGACCGCTAAAGGGTGCTGTAACCCCCAAAGGGCAATCCAAACAAAATAAAAAAATATTTTCTGTGTTTGTGAATTGTGTGCGCAGTAGCCTCACGTGCATCAACAAAGTAGTGCCAAGCGTGCGCCTGTGTCATAAGTAAAGGGCCGGCTGGCTTGTCCATTAAAGGGTGCTGTATCCCCCAAAGTACACTCCAAACAAAATTAAAAAAAAATTTTTGTGTTTGTGAATTGTGTGCGCAATAGCCGCACGTGCATCAACAAAGTAGTGCCAAGTGTGCACCTGTGTCATAAGTAAAGGGCTGGCTGGCTTGTCCGTTAAAGGGTGCTGTAACCCCCAAAGTACACTCCTAACAAAATAAAAAAATATTTTCTGTGTTTGTGAATTGTGTGCGCAGTAGCCTCACGTGCATCAACAAAGTAGTGCCAAGCATGCGCCTGTGTCATAAGTAAAGGGCCAGCTGGCTTGTCCGTTAAAGGGTGCTGTATCCCCCAAAGTACACTCCAAACCAAATAAAAAAATATTTTCTGTGTTTGTGAATTGTGTGCGCAGTAGCCGCACGTGCATCAACAAAGTAGTGCAAAGCGTGCGCCTGTGTCCCATAAATAAAGGGCCAGCTGGATTGAACGCTAAAGGGTGCTGTAACCCCCAAAGTTCACTCCAAACCAAATAAAAAAATATATTTTTTTGTGTTTGTGAATTGTGTGCGCAGTAGCCGCACGTGCATCAACAAAGTTGTGGCAAGCGTGCGCCTGTGTACCATAAATAAAGGGCCGGCTGGATTGACCGCTAAAGGGTTCTGTATCCCCCAAAGGACTCTCCAAACAAAATAAAAAAATATTTTCTGTGTTTGTGAATTGTGTGCGCAGTAGCCTCACGTGCATCAACAAAGTAGTGCCAAGCATGCGCCTGTGTCATAATTAAAGAGCTGGCTGGCTTGTCCATTAAAGGGTGCTGTAACCCCCAAAGTACACTCCAAACCAAATAAAAAAATATTTTCTGTGTTTGTGAATTGTGTGCGCAGTAGCCGCACGTGCATCAACAAAGTAGTGCCAAGCGTGCGCCTGTGTCCCATAAATAAAGGGCCGGCTGGATTGACCGCTAAAAGGGTGCTGTAACCCCCAAAGTACACTCCAAACCAAATAAAAAAATATTTTTTTTTGTATTTGTGAATTGTGTGCGCAGTAGCCGAACGTGCATCAACAAAGTAGTGGCAAGCGTGCGCCTGTGTACCATAAATAAAGGGCCTACTGGATTGACCGCTAAAGGGTGCTGTATCCCCCAAAGGACACTCCAAACAAAATAAAAAAATATTTTCTGTGTTTGTGAATTGTGTGCGCAGTAGCCTCACGTGCATCAACAAAGTAGTGCCAAGCATGCGCCTGTGTCATAAGTAAAGGGCCGGCTGGCTTGTCCGTTAAAGGGTGTTGTAACCTCCAAAGTACACTCCAAACCAAATAAAAAAATATTTTCTGTGTTTGTGAATTGTGTGCGCAGTAGCCACACGTGCATCAACAAAGTAGTGCCAAGCGTGCGCCTGTGTCCCATAAATAAAGAGCCGGCTGGATTGACCACAAAAGGGTGCTGTAACACCCAAAGTACACTCCACACCAAATAAAAAAAAAATGTTTTTTTGTGTTTGTGAATTGTGTGCGCAGTAGCAGCACGTGCATCAACAAAGTAGTGGCAAGCGTGCGCCTGTGTATCATAAATAAAGGGCCGGCTGGATTGACCGCTAAAGTGTGCTGTAACCCCCAAAGGGCACTCCAAACAAAATAAAAAAATATTTTCTGTGTTTGTGAATTGTGTGCGCAGTAGCCTCACGTGCATCAACAAAGTGCCTGTGTCATAAGTAAAGCATGTGCCTGTGTCATAAGTAAAGGGCCGGCTGGCTTGTCCGTTAAAGGGTGCTGTAACCCCAAAAGTACACTCCAAACCAAATAAAAAATTTATTTCTGTGTTTGTGAATTGTGTGCGCAGTAGCCGCACGTGCATCAACAAAGTAGTGCAAAGCGTGCGCCTGTGTCCCATAAATAAAGGGCCAGCTGGATTGAATGCTAAAGGGTGCTGTAACCCCCAAATGGCACTCCAAACAAAATAAAAAATATTTTCTGTGTTTGTGAATTGTGTGCGCAGTAGCCTCACGTGCATCAACAAAGTAGTGCCAAGCATGCGCCTGTGTCATAAGTAAAGGGCCGGCTGGCTTGTCCATTAAAGGGTACAGTAACCACCAAAGTACACTCCAAACAAACTAAAAAAATATTTTTTGTGTTTGTGAATTGTGTGCGCAGTAGCAGCACGTGTATCAACAAAGTAGTGGCAAGCGTTCGCCTGTGTTATAAGTAAATGGCCTGCTGCCTTGTCCGTTAAAGGGTGCTGTAACCCCCAAAGTACACTCCAAACCAATTAAAAAATATTTTCTGTGTTTGTGAATTGTGTGCGCAGAAGCCGCATGTGCATCAACAAAGTATTGCCAAGCGTGCGCCTGTGTCCCATAAATAAAGGGCCAGCTGGATTGACCACTAAAGGGTGCTGTAACCCCCAAATGGCACTCCAAACAAAATAAAAAATATTTTCTGTGTTTGTGAATTGTGTGCGCAGTAGCCTCACGTGCATCAACAAAGTAGTGCCAAGCATGCGCCTGTGTCATAAGTAAAGGGCCGGCTGGCTTGTCCTTTAAAGGGTACAGTAACCACCAAAGTACACTCCAAACAAACTAAAAAAATATTTTTTGTGTTTGTGAATTGTGTGCGCAGTAGCAGCACGTGTATCAACAAAGTAGTGGCAAGCGTTCGCCTGTGTTATAAGTAAATGGCCTGCTGCCTTGTCCGTTAAAGGGTGCTGTAACCCCCAAAGTACACTCCAAACCAATTAAAAATATATTTTCTGTGTTTGTGAATTGTGTGCGCAGTAGCCGCACGTGCATCAACAAAGTAGTGTCAAGCGTGCGCCTGTGTCCCATAAATAAAGGGCCGGCTGGATTGACCACTAAAGGGTGCTGTAACCCCCAAAGGGCACTCCAAACAAAATAAAAAAATATTTTCTGTGTTTGTGAATTGTGTGCGCAGTAGCCGCACGTGCATCAATAAAGTAGTGCCAAGCGTGCGCCTGTGTCATAAGGAAATGGCCGGCTGGCTTGACCATTAAAGGGTGCTGTAACCCCCAAAGTACACTCCAAACCAAATAAAAAATATTTTCTATGTTTGTGAATTGTGTGCGCAGTAGCCGCACGTGCATCAACAAAGTAGTGCCAAGCGTGTGCCTGTTTCCCATAAATAAAGGGCAAGCTGGATTGACCGCTAAAGGGTGCTGTAATCCCCAAAGTACACTCCAAACCAAATAAAAAAATATATTTTTTTGTGTTTGTGAATTGTGTGCGCAGTAGCAGCACGTGCATTAACAAAGTAGTGCCAAGCGTGCGCCTGTGTACCATAAATAAAGGGCCGGCTGGATTGACCGCTAAAGGGTTCTGTATCCCCCAAAGGACTCTCCAAACAAAATAAAAAAATATTTTCTGTGTTTGTGAATTGTGTGCGCAGTAGCCTCACGTGCATCAACAAAGTAGTGCCAAGCATGCGCCTGTGTCATAATTAAAGAGCTGGCTGGCTTGTCCATTAAAGGGTGCTGTAACCCCCAAAGTACACTCCAAACCAAATAAAAAAATATTTTCGGTGTTTGTGAATTGTGTGCGCAGTAGCCGCACGTGCATCAACAAAGTAGTGCCAAGCGTGCGCCTGTGTCCCATAAATAAAGGGCCGGCTGGATTGACCGCTAAAAGGGTGCTGTAACCCCCAAAGTACACTCCAAACCAAATAAAAAAATATTTTTTTTTGTATTTGTGAATTGTGTGCGCAGTAGCCGAACGTGCATCAAAAAAGTAGTGGCAAGCGTGCGCCTGTGTACCATAAATAAAGGGCCGGCTGGATTGACCGCTAAAGGGTGCTGTATCCCCCAAAGGACACTCCAAACAAAATAAAAAAATATTTTCTGTGTTTGTGAATTGTGTGCGCAGTAGCCTCACGTGCATCAACAAAGTAGTGCCAAGCATGCGCCTGTGTCATAAGTAAAGGGCCGGCTGGCTTGTCCGTTAAAGGGTGTTGTAACCCCCAAAGTACACTCCAAACCAAATAAAAAAATATTTTCTGTGTTTGTGAATTGTGTGCGCAGTAGCCACACGTGCATCAACAAAGTAGTGCCAAGCGTGCGCCTGTGTCCCATAAATAAAGAGCCAGCTGGATTGACCACAAAAGGGTGCTGTAACACCCAAAGTACACTCCACACCAAATAAAAAAAAAATGTTTTTTTGTGTTTGTGAATTGTGTGCGCAGTAGCAGCACGTGTATCAACAAAGTAGTGGCAAGCGTTCGCCTGTGTTATAAGTAAATGGCCTGCTGCCTTGTCCGTTAAAGGGTGCTGTAACCCCCAAAGTACACTCCAAACCAATTAAAAATATATTTTCTGTTTGTGAATTGTGTGCGCAGTAGCCGCACGTGCATCAACAAAGTAGTGTCAAGCGTGCGCCTGTGTCCCATAAATAAAGGGCCGGCTGGATTGACCACTAAAGGGTGCTGTAACCCCCAAAGGGCACTCCAAACAAAATAAAAAAATATTTTCTGTGTTTGTGAATTGTGTGCGCAGTAGCCGCACGTGCATCAATAAAGTAGTGCCAAGCGTGCGCCTGTGTCATAAGGAAATGGCCGGCTGGCTTGACCATTAAAGGGTGCTGTAACCCCCAAAGTACACTCCAAACCAAATAAAAAATATTTTCTATGTTTGTGAATTGTGTGCGCAGTAGCCGCACGTGCATCAACAAAGTAGTGCCAAGCGTGTGCCTGTTTCCCATAAATAAAGTGCAAGCTGGATTGACCGCTAAAGGGTGCTGTAATCCCCAAAGTACACTCCAAACCAAATAAAAAAATATATTTTTTTGTGTTTGTGAATTGTGTGCGCAGTAGCAGCACGTGCATTAACAAAGTAGTGCCAAGCGTGCGCCTGTGTACCATAAATAAAGGGCCGGCTGGATTGACCGCTAAAGGGTTCTGTATCCCCCAAAGGACTCTCCAAACAAAATAAAAAAATATTTTCTGTGTTTGTGAATTGTGTGCGCAGTAGCCTCACGTGCATCAACAAAGTAGTGCCAAGCATGCGCCTGTGTCATAATTAAAGAGCTGGCTGGCTTGTCCATTAAAGGGTGCTGTAACCCCCAAAGTACACTCCAAACCAAATAAAAAAATATTTTCGGTGTTTGTGAATTGTGTGCGCAGTAGCCGCACGTGCATCAACAAAGTAGTGCCAAGCGTGCGCCTGTGTCCCATAAATAAAGGGCCGGCTGGATTGACCGCTAAAAGGGTGCTGTAACCCCCAAAGTACACTCCAAACCAAATAAAAAAATATTTTTTTTTGTATTTGTGAATTGTGTGCGCAGTAGCCGAACGTGCATCAAAAAAGTAGTGGCAAGCGTGCGCCTGTGTACCATAAATAAAGGGCCGGCTGGATTGACCGCTAAAGGGTGCTGTATCCCCCAAAGGACACTCCAAACAAAATAAAAAAATATTTTCTGTGTTTGTGAATTGTGTGCGCAGTAGCCTCACGTGCATCAACAAAGTAGTGCCAAGCATGCGCCTGTGTCATAAGTAAAGGGCCGGCTGGCTTGTCCGTTAAAGGGTGTTGTAACCCCCAAAGTACACTCCAAACCAAATAAAAAAATATTTTCTGTGTTTGTGAATTGTGTGCGCAGTAGCCACACGTGCATCAACAAAGTAGTGCCAAGCGTGCGCCTGTGTCCCATAAATAAAGAGCCAGCTGGATTGACCACAAAAGGGTGCTGTAACACCCAAAGTACACTCCACACCAAATAAAAAAAAAATATTTTTTTGTGTTTGTGAATTGTGTGCGCAGTAGCAGCACGTGCATCAACAAAGTAGTGGCAAGCGTGCGCCTGTGTATCATAAATAAAGGGCCGGCTGGTTTGACCGCTAAAGTGTGCTGTAACCCCCAAAGGGCACTCCAAACAAAATAAAAAAATATTTTCTGTGTTTGTGAATTGTGTGCGCAGTAGCCTCACGTGCATCAACAAAGTGCCTGTGTCATAAGTAAAGCATGTGCCTGTGTCATAAGTAAAGGGCTGGCTGGCTTGTCCGTTAAAGGGTGCTGTAACCCCAAAAGTACACTCCAAACCAAATAAAAAATTTATTTCTGTGTTTGTGAATTGTGTGCGCAGTAGCCGCACGTGCATCAACAAAGTAGTGCAAAGCGTGCGCCTGTGTCCCATAAATAAAGGGCCAGCTGGATTGAACGCTAAAGGGTGCTGTAACCCCCAAAGTACACTCCTAACAAAATAAAAAAATATTTTCTGTATTTGTGAATTGTGTGCGCAGTAACCTCACGTGCATCAACAAAGTAGTGCCAAGCATGCGCCTGTGTCATAAGTAAAGGGCCAGCTGGCTTGTCCGTTAAAGGGTGCTGTATCCCCCAAAGTACACTCCAAACCAAATAAAAAAATATTTTCTGTGTTTGTGAATTGTGTGCGCAGTAGCCGCACGTGCATCAACAAAGTAGTGCAAAGTGTGCGCCTGTGTCCCATAAATAAAGGGCCAGCTGGATTGAACGCTAAAGGGTGCTGTAACCCCCAAAGTACACTCCAAACCAAATAAAAAAATATATTTTTTTGTGTTTGTGAATTGTGTGCGCAATAGCCGCACGTGCATCAACAAGTAGTGCCAAGCGTGCGCCTGTGTCATAAGTAAAGGGCTGGCTGGCTTGTCCGTTAAAGGGTGCTGTAACCCCCAAAGTACACTCCTAACAAAATAAAAAAATATTTTCTGTGTTTGTGAATTGTGTGCGCAGTAGCCTCACGTGCATCAACAAAGTAGTGCCAAGCATGCGCCTGTGTCATAAGTAAAGGGCCGGCTGGCTTGTCCGTTAAAGGGTGCTGTAACCCCCAAAGTACACTCCAAACCAAATGAAAAAATATTTTCTGTGTTTGTGAATTGTGTGCGCAGTAGCCGCATGTGCATCAACAAAGTATTGCCAAGCGTGCGCCTGTGTCCCATAAATAAAGGGCCAGCTGGATTGACCACTAAAGGGTGCTGTAACCCCCAAATGGCACTCCAAACAAAATAAAAAATATTTTCTGTGTTTGTGAATTGTGTGCGCAGTAGCCTCACGTGCATCAACAAAGTAGTGCCAAGCATGCGCCTGTGTCATAAGTAAAGGGCCGGCTGGCTTGTCCATTAAAGGGTACAGTAACCACCAAAGTACACTCCAAACAAACTAAAAAAATATTTTTTGTGTTTGTGAATTGTGTGCGCAGTAGCAGCACGTGTATCAACAAAGTAGTGGCAAGCGTTCGCCTGTGTTATAAGTAAATGGCCTGCTGCCTTGTCCGTTAAAGGGTGCTGTAACCCCCAAAGTACATACCAAACCAATTAAAAATATATTTTCTGTGTTTGTGAATTGTGTGCGCAGTAGCCGCACGTGCATCAGCAAAGTAGTGTCAAGCGTGCGCCTGTGTCCCATAAATAAAGGGCCGGCTGGATTGACCACTAAAGGGTGCTGTAACCCCCAAAGTACACTCCTAACAAAATAAAAAAATATTTTCTGTGTTTGTGAATTGTGTGCGCAGTAGCCTCACGTGCATCAACAAAGTAGTGCCAAGCATGCGCCTGTGTCATAAGTAAAGGGCCAGCTGGCTTGTCCGTTAAAGGGTGCTGTATCCCCCAAAGTACACTCCAAACCAAATAAAAAAATATTTTCTGTGTTTGTGAATTGTGTGCGCAGTAGCCGCACGTGCATCAACAAAGTAGTGCAAAGCGTGCGCCTGTGTCCCATAAATAAAGGGCCAGCTGGAATGAACGCTAAAGGGTGCTGTAACCCCCAAAGTTCACTCCAAACCAAATAAAAAAATATATTTTTTTGTGTTTGTGAATTGTGTGCGCAGTAGCCGCACGTGCATCAACAAAGTAGTGGCAAGCGTGCGCCTGTGTACCATAAATAAAGGGCCGGCTGGATTGACCGCTAAAGGGTTCTGTATCCCCCAAAGGACTCTCCAAACAAAATAAAAAAATATTTTCTGTGTTTGTGAATTGTGTGCGCAGTAGCCTCACGTGCATCAACAAAGTAGTGCCAAGCATGCGCCTGTGTCATAATTAAAGAGCTGGCTGGCTTGTCCATTAAAGGGTGCTGTAACCCCCAAAGTACACTCCTAACAAAATAAAAAAATATTTTCTGTGTTTGTGAATTGTGTGCGCAGTAGCCTCACGTGCATCAACAAAGTAGTGCCAAGCATGCGCCTGTGTCATAAGTAAAGGGCCAGCTGTCTTGTCCGTTAAAGGGTGCTGTATCCCCCAAAGTACACTCCAAACCAAATAAAAAAATATTTTCTGTGTTTGTGAATTGTGTGCGCAGTAGCCGCACGTGCATCAACAAAGTAGTGCAAAGCGTGCGCCTGTGTCCCATAAATAAAGGGCCAGCTGGATTGAACGCTAAAGGGTGCTGTAACCCCCAAAGTTCACTCCAAACCAAATAAAAAAATATATTTTTTTGTGTTTGTGAATTGTGTGCGCAGTAGCCGCACGTGCATCAACAAAGTAGTGGCAAGCGTGCGCCTGTGTACCATAAATAAAGGGCCGGCTGGATTGACCGCTAAAGGGTTCTGTATCCCCCAAAGGACTCTCCAAACAAAATAAAAAAATATTTTCTGTGTTTGTGAATTGTGTGCGCAGTAGCCTCACGTGCATCAACAAAGTAGTGCCAAGCATGCGCCTGTGTCATAATTAAAGAGCTGGCTGGCTTGTCCATTAAAGGGTGCTGTAACCCCCAAAGTACACTCCAAACCAAATAAAAAAATATTTTCTGTGTTTGTGAATTGTGTGCGCAGTAGCCACACGTGCATCAACAAAGTAGTGCCAAGCGTGCGCCTGTGTCCCATAAATAAAGGGCCGGCTGGATTGACCGCTAAAAGGGTGCTGTAACCCCCAAAGTACACTCCAAAACAAATAAAAAAATATTTTTTTTTGTATTTGTGAATTGTGTGCGCAGTAGCCGAACGTGCATCAACAAAGTAGTGGCAAGCGTGCGCCTGTGTACCATAAATAAAGGGCCGGCTGGATTGACCGCTAAAGGGTGCTCTATCCCCCAAAGGACACTCCAAACAAAATAAAAAAATATTTTCTGTGTTTGTGAATTGTGTGCGTAGTAGCCTCACGTGCATCAACAAAGTAGTGCCAAGCATGCGCCTGTGTCATAAGTAAAGGGCCGGCTGGCTTGTCCGTTAAAGGGTATTGTAACCCCCAAAGTACACTCCAAACCAAATAAAAAAATATTTTCTGTGTTTGTGAATTGTGTGCGCAGTAGCCACACGTGCATCAACAAAGTAGTGCCAAGCGTGCGCCTGTGTCCCATAAATAAAGAGCCGGCTGGATTGACCACAAAAGGGTGCTGTAACACCCAAAGTACACTCCACACCAAATAAAAAAAAAATGTTTTTTTGTGTTTGTGAATTGTGTGCGCAGTAGCAGCACGTGCATCAACAAAGTAGTGGCAAGCGTGCGCCTGTGTATCATAAATAAAGGGCTTGCTGGATTGACCGCTAAAGTGTGCTGTAACCCCCAAAGGGCACTCCAAACAAAATAAAAAAATATTTTCTGTGTTTGTGAATTGTGTGCGCAGTAGCCTCACGTGCATCAACAAAGTGCCTGTGTCATAAGTAAAGCATGTGCCTGTGTCATAAGTAAAGGGCCGGCTGGCTTGTCCGTTAAAGGGTGCTGTAAACCCAAAAGTACACCCCAAACCAAATAAAAAATTTATTTCTGTGTTTGTGAATTGTGTGCGCAGTAGCCGCACGTGCATCAACAAAGTAGTGCAAAGCGTGCGCCTGTGTCCCATAAATAAAGGGCCAGCTGGATTGAACGCTAAAGGGTGCTGTAACCCCCAAAGTTCACTCCAAACCAAATAAAAAAAATATTTTTTTGTGTTTGTGAATTGTGTGCGCAGTAGCCGCACGTGCATCAACAAAGTAGTGGCAAGCGTGCGCCTGTGTACCATAAATAAAGGGCCGGCTGGATTGACCGCTAAAGGGTTCTGTATCCCCCAAAAGACTCTCCAAACAAAATAAAAAAATATTTTCTGTGTTTGTGAATTGTGTGCGCAGTAGCCTCACGTGCATCAACAAAGTAGTGCCAAGCATGCGCCTGTGTCATAATTAAAGAGCTGGCTGGCTTGTCCATTAAAGGGTGCTGTAACCCCCAAAGTACACTCCAAACCAAATAAAAAAATATTTTCTGTGTTTGTGAATTGTGTGCGCAGTAGCCGCACGTGCATCAACAAAGTAGTGCCAAGCGTGCGCCTGTGTCCCATAAATAAAGGGCCGGCTGGATTGACCGCTAAAAGGGTGCTGTAACCCCCAAAGTACACTCCAAACCAAATAAAAAAAATTTTTTTTTTGTATTTGTGAATTGTGTGCGCAGTAGCCGAACGTGCATCAACAAAGTAGTGGCAAGCGTGCGCCTGTGTACCATAAATAAAGGGCCAGCTGGATTGACCGCTAAAGGGTGCTGTATCCCCCAAAGGACACTCCAAACAAAATAAAAAAATATTTTCTGTGTTTGTGAATTGTGTGAGCAGTAGCCTCACGTGCATCAACAAAGTAGTGCCAAGCATGCGCCTGTGTCATAAGTAAAGGGCCGGCTGGCTTGTCCGTTAAAGGGTGTTGTAACCCCCAAAGTACACTCCAAACCAAATAAAAAAATATTTTCTGTGTTTGTGAATTGTGTGCGCAGTAGCCACACGTGCATCAACAAAGTAGTGCCAAGCGTGCGCCTGTGTCCCATAAATAAAGAGCCGGCTGGATTGACCACAAAAGGGTGCTGTAACACCCAAAGTACACTCCACACCAAATAAAAAAAAAAAGTTTTTTTGTGTTTGTGAATTGTGTGCGCAGTAGCAGCACGTGCATCAACAAAGTAGTGGCAAGCGTGCGCCTGTGTATCATAAATAAAGGGCCGGCTGGATTGACCGCTAAAGTGTGCTGTAACCCCCAAAGGGCACTCCAAACAAAATAAAAAAATATTTTCTGTGTTTGTGAATTGTGTGCGCAGTAGCCTCACGTGCATCAACAAAGTAGTGCCAAGCATGCGCCTGTGTCATAATTAAAGAGCTGGCTGGCTTGTCCATTAAAGGGTGCTGTAACCCCCAAAGTACACTCCAAACCAAATAAAAAAATATTTTCTGTGTTTGTGAATTGTGTGCGCAGTAGCCGCACGTGCATCAACAAAGTAGTGCCAAGCGTGCGCCTGTGTCCCATAAATAAAGGGCCGGCTGGATTGACCGCTAAAAGGGTGCTGTAACCCCCAAAGTACACTCCAAACCAAATAAAAAAAATTTTTTTTTTGTATTTGTGAATTGTGTGCGCAGTAGCCGAACGTGCATCAACAAAGTAGTGGCAAGCGTGCGCCTGTGTCCCATAAATAAAGGGCCGGCTGGATTGACCGCTAAAAGGGTGCTGTAACCCCCAAAGTACACTCCAAACCAAATGAAAAAATATTTTCTGTGTTTGTGAATTGTGTGCGCAGTAGCCGCATGTGCATCAACAAAGTATTGCCAAGCGTGCGCCTGTGTCCCATAAATAAAGGGCCAGCTGGATTGACCACTAAAGGGTGCTGTAACCCCCAAATGGCACTCCAAACAAAATAAAAAATATTTTCTGTGTTTGTGAATTGTGTGCGCAGTAGCCTCACGTGCATCAACAAAGTAGTGCCAAGCATGCGCCTGTGTCATAAGTAAAGGGCCGGCTGGCTTGTCCATTAAAGGGTACAGTAACCACCAAAGTACACTCCAAACAAACTAAAAAAATATTTTTTGTGTTTGTGAATTGTGTGCGCAGTAGCAGCACGTGTATCAACAAAGTAGTGGCAAGCGTTCGCCTGTGTTATAAGTAAATGGCCTGCTGCCTTGTCCGTTAAAGAGTGCTGTAACCCCCAAAGTACACTCCAAACCAATTAAAAATATATTTTCTGTGTTTGTGAATTGTGTGCGCAGTAGCCGCACGTGCATCAACAAAGTAGTGTCAAGCGTGCGCCTGTGTCCCATAAATAAAGGGCCGGCTGGATTGACCACTAAAGGGTGCTGTAACCCCCAAAGTACACTCCAAACCAAATAAAAAATATTTTCTGTGTTTGTGAATTGTGTGCGCAGTAGCCGCACGTGCATCAACAAAGTAGTGCCAAGCGTGTGCCTGTGTCCCATAAATAAAGGGCAAGCTGGATTGACCGCTAAAGGGTGCTGTAATCCCCAAAGTACACTCCAAACCAAATAAAAAAAAATATTTTTTTGTGTTTGTGAATTGTGTGCGCAGTAGCAGCACGTGCATTAACAAAGTAGTGGCAAGCGTGCACCTGTGTACCATAAATAAAGGGCCGGCTTGATTGACCGCTAAAGGGTGCTGTAACCCCCAAAGGGCAATCCAAACAAAATAAAAAAATATTTTCTGTGTTTGTGAATTGTGTGCGCAGTAGCCTCACGTGCATCAACAAAGTAGTGCCAAGCGTGCGCCTGTGTCATAAGTAAAGGGCCGGCTGGCTTGTCCATTAAAGGGTGCTGTATCCCCCAAAGTACACTCCAAACAAAATTAAAAAAAAATTTTTGTGTTTGTGAATTGTGTGCGCAATAGCCGCACGTGCATCAACAAAGTAGTGCCAAGTGTGCACCTGTGTCATAAGTAAAGGGCTGGCTGGCTTGTCCGTTAAAGGGTGCTGTAACCCCCAAAGTACACTCCTAACAAAATAAAAAAATATTTTCTGTGTTTGTGAATTGTGTGCGCAGTAGCCTCACGTGCATCAACAAAGTAGTGCCAAGCATGCGCCTGTGTCATAAGTAAAGGGCCAGCTGGCTTGTCCGTTAAAGGGTGCTGTATCCCCCAAAGTACACTCCAAACCAAATAAAAAAATATTTTCTGTGTTTGTGAATTGTGTGCGCAGTAGCCGCACGTGCATCAACAAAGTAGTGCAAAGCGTGCGCCTGTGTCCCATAAATAAAGGGCCAGCTGGATTGAACGCTAAAGGGTGCTGTAACCCCCAAAGTTCACTCCAAACCAAATAAAAAAATATATTTTTTTGTGTTTGTGAATTGTGTGCGCAGTAGCCGCACGTGCATCAACAAAGTTGTGGCAAGCGTGCGCCTGTGTACCATAAATAAAGGGCCGGCTGGATTGACCGCTAAAGGGTTCTGTATCCCCCAAAGGACTCTCCAAACAAAATAAAAAAATATTTTCTGTGTTTGTGAATTGTGTGCGCAGTAGCCTCACGTGCATCAACAAAGTAGTGCCAAGCATGCGCCTGTGTCATAATTAAAGAGCTGGCTGGCTTGTCCATTAAAGGGTGCTGTAACCCCCAAAGTACACTCCAAACCAAATAAAAAAATATTTTCTGTGTTTGTGAATTGTGTGCGCAGTAGCCGCACGTGCATCAACAAAGTAGTGCCAAGCGTGCGCCTGTGTCCCATAAATAAAGGGCCGGCTGGATTGACCGCTAAAAGGGTGCTGTAACCCCCAAAGTACACTCCAAACCAAATAAAAAAATATTTTTTTTTGTATTTGTGAATTGTGTGCGCAGTAGCCGAACGTGCATCAACAAAGTAGTGGCAAGCGTGCGCCTGTGTACCATAAATAAAGGGCCTACTGGATTGACCGCTAAAGGGTGCTGTATCCCCCAAAGGACACTCCAAACAAAATAAAAAAATATTTTCTGTGTTTGTGAATTGTGTGCGCAGTAGCCTCACGTGCATCAACAAAGTAGTGCCAAGCATGCGCCTGTGTCATAAGTAAAGGGCCGGCTGGCTTGTCCGTTAAAGGGTGTTGTAACCTCCAAAGTACACTCCAAACCAAATAAAAAAATATTTTCTGTGTTTGTGAATTGTGTGCGCAGTAGCCACACGTGCATCAACAAAGTAGTGCCAAGCGTGCGCCTGTGTCCCATAAATAAAGAGCCGGCTGGATTGACCACAAAAGGGTGCTGTAACACCCAAAGTACACTCCACACCAAATAAAAAAAAAATGTTTTTTTGTGTTTGTGAATTGTGTGCGCAGTAGCAGCACGTGCATCAACAAAGTAGTGGCAAGCGTGCGCCTGTGTATCATAAATAAAGGGCCGGCTGGATTGACCGCTAAAGTGTGCTGTAACCCCCAAAGGGCACTCCAAACAAAATAAAAAAATATTTTCTGTGTTTGTGAATTGTGTGCGCAGTAGCCTCACGTGCATCAACAAAGTGCCTGTGTCATAAGTAAAGCATGTGCCTGTGTCATAAGTAAAGGGCCGGCTGGCTTGTCCGTTAAAGGGTGCTGTAACCCCAAAAGTACACTCCAAACCAAATAAAAAATTTATTTCTGTGTTTGTGAATTGTGTGCGCAGTAGCCGCACGTGCATCAACAAAGTAGTGCAAAGCGTGCGCCTGTGTCCCATAAATAAAGGGCCAGCTGGATTGAATGCTAAAGGGTGCTGTAACCCCCAAAGTACACTCCAAACCAAATAAAAAAATATATTTTTTTGTGTTTGTGAATTGTGTGCGCAATAGCCGCAAGTGCATCAACAAGTAGTGCCAAGCTTGCGCCTGTGTCATAAGTAAAGGGCTGGCTGGCTTGTCCGTTAAAGGGTGCTGTAACCCCCAAAGTACACTCCTAACAAAATAAAAAAATATTTTCTGTGTTTGTGAATTGTGTGCGCAGTAGCCTCACGTGCATCAACAAAGTAGTGCCAAGCATGCGCCTGTGTCATAAGTAAAGGGCCGGCTGGCTTGTCCGTTAAAGGGTGCTGTAACCCCCAAAGTACACTCCAAACAAAATGAAAAAATATTTTCTGTGTTTGTGAATTGTGTGCGCAGTAGCCGCATGTGCATCAACAAAGTATTGCCAAGCGTGCGCCTGTGTCCCATAAATAAAGGGCCAGCTGGATTGACCACTAAAGGGTGCTGTAACCCCCAAATGGCACTCCAAACAAAATAAAAAATATTTTCTGTGTTTGTGAATTGTGTGCGCAGTAGCCTCACGTGCATCAACAAAGTAGTGCCAAGCATGCGCCTGTGTCATAAGTAAAGGGCCGGCTGGCTTGTCCATTAAAGGGTACAGTAACCACCAAAGTACACTCCAAACAAACTAAAAAAATATTTTTTGTGTTTGTGAATTGTGTGCGCAGTAGCAGCACGTGTATCAACAAAGTAGTGGCAAGCGTTCGCCTGTGTTATAAGTAAATGGCCTGCTGCCTTGTCCGTTAAAGGGTGCTGTAACCCCCAAAGTACACTCCAAACCAATTAAAAAATATTTTCTGTGTTTGTGAATTGTGTGCGCAGTAGCCGCATGTGCATCAACAAAGTATTGCCAAGCGTGCGCCTGTGTCCCATAAATAAAGGGCCAGCTGGATTGACCACTAAAGGGTGCTGTAACCCCCAAATGGCACTCCAAACAAAATAAAAAATATTTTCTGTGTTTGTGAATTGTGTGCGCAGTAGCCTCACGTGCATCAACAAAGTAGTGCCAAGCATGCGCCTGTGTCATAAGTAAAGGGCCGGCTGGCTTGTCCTTTAAAGGGTACAGTAACCACCAAAGTACACTCCAAACAAACTAAAAAAATATTTTTTGTGTTTGTGAATTGTGTGCGCAGTAGCAGCACGTGTATCAACAAAGTAGTGGCAAGCGTTCGCCTGTGTTATAAGTAAATGGCCTGCTGCCTTGTCCGTTAAAGGGTGCTGTAACCCCCAAAGTACACTCCAAACCAATTAAAAATATATTTTCTGTGTTTGTGAATTGTGTGCGCAGTAGCCGCACGTGCATCAACAAAGTAGTGTCAAGCGTGCGCCTGTGTCCCATAAATAAAGGGCCGGCTGGATTGACCACTAAAGGGTGCTGTAACCCCCAAAGGGCACTCCAAACAAAATAAAAAAATATTTTCTGTGTTTGTGAATTGTGTGCGCAGTAGCCGCACGTGCATCAATAAAGTAGTGCCAAGCGTGCGCCTGTGTCATAAGGAAATGGCCGGCTGGCTTGACCATTAAAGGGTGCTGTAACCCCCAAAGTACACTCCAAACCAAATAAAAAATATTTTCTATGTTTGTGAATTGTGTGCGCAGTAGCCGCACGTGCATCAACAAAGTAGTGCCAAGCGTGTGCCTGTTTCCCATAAATAAAGGGCAAGCTGGATTGACCGCTAAAGGGTGCTGTAATCCCCAAAGTACACTCCAAACCAAATAAAAAAATATATTTTTTTGTGTTTGTGAATTGTGTGCGCAGTAGCAGCACGTGCATTAACAAAGTAGTGCCAAGCGTGCGCCTGTGTACCATAAATAAAGGGCCGGCTGGATTGACCGCTAAAGGGTTCTGTATCCCCCAAAGGACTCTCCAAACAAAATAAAAAAATATTTTCTGTGTTTGTGAATTGTGTGCGCAGTAGCCTCACGTGCATCAACAAAGTAGTGCCAAGCATGCGCCTGTGTCATAATTAAAGAGCTGGCTGGCTTGTCCATTAAAGGGTGCTGTAACCCCCAAAGTACACTCCAAACCAAATAAAAAAATATTTTCGGTGTTTGTGAATTGTGTGCGCAGTAGCCGCACGTGCATCAACAAAGTAGTGCCAAGCGTGCGCCTGTGTCCCATAAATAAAGGGCCGGCTGGATTGACCGCTAAAAGGGTGCTGTAACCCCCAAAGTACACTCCAAACCAAATAAAAAAATATTTTTTTTTGTATTTGTGAATTGTGTGCGCAGTAGCCGAACGTGCATCAAAAAAGTAGTGGCAAGCGTGCGCCTGTGTACCATAAATAAAGGGCCGGCTGGATTGACCGCTAAAGGGTGCTGTATACCCCAAAGGACACTCCAAACAAAATAAAAAAATATTTTCTGTGTTTGTGAATTGTGTGCGCAGTAGCCTCACGTGCATCAACAAAGTAGTGCCAAGCATGCGCCTGTGTCATAAGTAAAGGGCCGGCTGGCTTGTCCGTTAAAGGGTGTTGTAACCCCCAAAGTACACTCCAAACCAAATAAAAAAATATTTTCTGTGTTTGTGAATTGTGTGCGCAGTAGCCACACGTGCATCAACAAAGTAGTGCCAAGCGTGCGCCTGTGTCCCATAAATAAAGAGCCAGCTGGATTGACCACAAAAGGGTGCTGTAACACCCAAAGTACACTCCACACCAAATAAAAAAAAAATGTTTTTTTGTGTTTGTGAATTGTGTGCGCAGTAGCAGCACGTGTATCAACAAAGTAGTGGCAAGCGTTCGCCTGTGTTATAAGTAAATGGCCTGCTGCCTTGTCCGTTAAAGGGTGCTGTAACCCCCAAAGTACACTCCAAACCAATTAAAAATATATTTTCTGTGTTTGTGAATTGTGTGCGCAGTAGCCGCACGTGCATCAACAAAGTAGTGTCAAGCGTGCGCCTGTGTCCCATAAATAAAGGGCCGGCTGGATTGACCACTAAAGGGTGCTGTAACCCCCAAAGGGCACTCCAAACAAAATAAAAAAATATTTTCTGTGTTTGTGAATTGTGTGCGCAGTAGCCGCACGTGCATCAATAAAGTAGTGCCAAGCGTGCGCCTGTGTCATAAGGAAATGGCCGGCTGGCTTGACCATTAAAGGGTGCTGTAACCCCCAAAGTACACTCCAAACCAAATAAAAAATATTTTCTATGTTTGTGAATTGTGTGCGCAGTAGCCGCACGTGCATCAACAAAGTAGTGCCAAGCGTGTGCCTGTTTCCCATAAATAAAGGGCAAGCTGGATTGACCGCTAAAGGGTGCTGTAATCCCCAAAGTACACTCCAAACCAAATAAAAAAATATATTTTTTTGTGTTTGTGAATTGTGTGCGCAGTAGCAGCACGTGCATTAACAAAGTAGTGCCAAGCGTGCGCCTGTGTACCATAAATAAAGGGCCGGCTGGATTGACCGCTAAAGGGTTCTGTATCCCCCAAAGGACTCTCCAAACAAAATAAAAAAATATTTTCTGTGTTTGTGAATTGTGTGCGCAGTAGCCTCACGTGCATCAACAAAGTAGTGCCAAGCATGCGCCTGTGTCATAATTAAAGAGCTGGCTGGCTTGTCCATTAAAGGGTGCTGTAACCCCCAAAGTACACTCCAAACCAAATAAAAAAATATTTTCGGTGTTTGTGAATTGTGTGCGCAGTAGCCGCACGTGCATCAACAAAGTAGTGCCAAGCGTGCGCCTGTGTCCCATAAATAAAGGGCCGGCTGGATTGACCGCTAAAAGGGTGCTGTAACCCCCAAAGTACACTCCAAACCAAATAAAAAAATATTTTTTTTTGTATTTGTGAATTGTGTGCGCAGTAGCCGAACGTGCATCAAAAAAGTAGTGGCAAGCGTGCGCCTGTGTACCATAAATAAAGGGCCGGCTGGATTGACCGCTAAAGGGTGCTGTATCCCCCAAAGGACACTCCAAACAAAATAAAAAAATATTTTCTGTGTTTGTGAATTGTGTGCGCAGTAGCCTCACGTGCATCAACAAAGTAGTGCCAAGCATGCGCCTGTGTCATAAGTAAAGGGCCGGCTGGCTTGTCCGTTAAAGGGTGTTGTAACCCCCAAAGTACACTCCAAACCAAATAAAAAAATATTTTCTGTGTTTGTGAATTGTGTGCGCAGTAGCCACACGTGCATCAACAAAGTAGTGCCAAGCGTGCGCCTGTGTCCCATAAATAAAGAGCCAGCTGGATTGACCACAAAAGGGTGCTGTAACACCCAAAGTACACTCCACACCAAATAAAAAAAAAATGTTTTTTTGTGTTTGTGAATTGTGTGCGCAGTAGCAGCACGTGCATCAACAAAGTAGTGGCAAGCGTGCGCCTGTGTATCATAAATAAAGGGCCGGCTGGTTTGACCGCTAAAGTGTGCTGTAACCCCCAAAGGGCACTCCAAACAAAATAAAAAAATATTTTCTGTGTTTGTGAATTGTGTGCGCAGTAGCCTCACGTGCATCAACAAAGTGCCTGTGTCATAAGTAAAGCATGTGCCTGTGTCATAAGTAAAGGGCTGGCTGGCTTGTCCGTTAAAGGGTGCTGTAACCCCAAAAGTACACTCCAAACCAAATAAAAAAATTATTTCTGTGTTTGTGAATTGTGTGCGCAGTAGCCGCACGTGCATCAACAAAGTAGTGCAAAGCGTGCGCCTGTGTCCCATAAATAAAGGGCCAGCTGGATTGAACGCTAAAGGGTGCTGTAACCCCCAAAGTACACTCCTAACAAAATAAAAAAATATTTTCTGTATTTGTGAATTGTGTGCGCAGTAACCTCACGTGCATCAACAAAGTAGTGCCAAGCATGCGCCTGTGTCATAAGTAAAGGGCCAGCTGGCTTGTCCGTTAAAGGGTGCTGTATCCCCCAAAGTACACTCCAAACCAAATAAAAAAATATTTTCTGTGTTTGTGAATTGTGTGCGCAGTAGCCGCACGTGCATCAACAAAGTAGTGCAAAGTGTGCGCCTGTGTCCCATAAATAAAGGGCCAGCTGGATTGAACGCTAAAGGGTGCTGTAACCCCCAAAGTACACTCCAAACCAAATAAAAAAATATATTTTTTTGTGTTTGTGAATTGTGTGCGCAATAGCCGCACGTGCATCAACAAGTAGTGCCAAGCGTGCGCCTGTGTCATAAGTAAAGGGCTGGCTTGCTTGTCCGTTAAAGGGTGCTGTAACCCCCAAAGTACACTCCTAACAAAATAAAAAAATATTTTCTGTGTTTGTGAATTGTGTGCGCAGTAGCCTCACGTGCATCAACAAAGTAGTGCCAAGCATGCGCCTGTGTCATAAGTAAAGGGCCGGCTGGCTTGTCCGTTAAAGGGTGCTGTAACCCCCAAAGTACACTCCAAACCAAATGAAAAAATATTTTCTGTGTTTGTGAATTGTGTGCGCAGTAGCCGCATGTGCATCAACAAAGTATTGCCAAGCGTGCGCCTGTGTCCCATAAATAAAGGGCCAGCTGGATTGACCACTAAAGGGTGCTGTAACCCCCAAATGGCACTCCAAACAAAATAAAAAATATTTTCTATGTTTGTGAATTGTGTGCGCAGTAGCCTCACGTGCATCAACAAAGTAGTGCCAAGCATGCGCCTGTGTCATAAGTAAAGGGCCGGCTGGCTTGTCCATTAAAGGGTACAGTAACCACCAAAGTACACTCCAAACAAACTAAAAAAATATTTTTTGTGTTTGTGAATTGTGTGCGCAGTAGCAGCACGTGTATCAACAAAGTAGTGGCAAGCGTTCGCCTGTGTTATAAGTAAATGGCCTGCTGCCTTGTCCGTTAAAGGGTGCTGTAACCCCCAAAGTACATACCAAACCAATTAAAAATATATTTTCTGTGTTTGTGAATTGTGTGCGCAGTAGCCGCACGTGCATCAACAAAGTAGTGTCAAGCGTGCGCCTGTGTCCCATAAATAAAGGGCCGGCTGGATTGACCACTAAAGGGTGCTGTAACCCCCAAAGTACACTCCTAACAAAATAAAAAAATATTTTCTGTGTTTGTGAATTGTGTGCGCAGTAGCCTCACGTGCATCAACAAAGTAGTGCCAAGCATGCGCCTGTGTCATAAGTAAATGGCCAGCTGGCTTGTCCGTTAAAGGGTGCTGTATCCCCCAAAGTACACTCCAAACCAAATAAAAAAATATTTTCTGTGTTTGTGAATTGTGTGCGCAGTAGCCGCACGTGCATCAACAAAGTAGTGCAAAGCGTGCGCCTGTGTCCCATAAATAAAGGGCCAGCTGGAATGAACGCTAAAGGGTGCTGTAACCCCCAAAGTTCACTCCAAACCAAATAAAAAAATATATTTTTTTGTGTTTGTGAATTGTGTGCGCAGTAGCCGCACGTGCATCAACAAAGTAGTGGCAAGCGTGCGCCTGTGTACCATAAATAAAGGGCCGGCTGGATTGACCGCTAAAGGGTTCTGTATCCCCCAAAGGACTCTCCAAACAAAATAAAAAAATATTTTCTGTGTTTGTGAATTGTGTGCGCAGTAGCCTCACGTGCATCAACAAAGTAGTGCCAAGCATGCGCCTGTGTCATAATTAAAGAGCTGGCTGGCTTGTCCATTAAAGGGTGCTGTAACCCCCAAAGTACACTCCTAACAAAATAAAAAAATATTTTCTGTGTTTGTGAATTGTGTGCGCAGTAGCCTCACGTGCATCAACAAAGTAGTGCCAAGCATGCGCCTGTGTCATAAGTAAAGGGCCAGCTGTCTTGTCCGTTAAAGGGTGCTGTATCCCCCAAAGTACACTCCAAACCAAATAAAAAAATATTTTCTGTGTTTGTGAATTGTGTGCGCAGTAGCCGCACGTGCATCAACAAAGTAGTGCAAAGCGTGCGCCTGTGTCCCATAAATAAAGGGCCAGCTGGATTGAACGCTAAAGGGTGCTGTAACCCCCAAAGTTCACTCCAAACCAAATAAAAAAATATATTTTTTTGTGTTTGTGAATTGTGTGCGCAGTAGCCGCACGTGCATCAACAAAGTAGTGGCAAGCGTGCGCCTGTGTACCATAAATAAAGGGCCGGCTGGATTGACCGCTAAAGGGTTCTGTATCCCCCAAAGGACTCTCCAAACAAAATAAAAAAATATTTTCTGTGTTTGTGAATTGTGTGCGCAGTAGCCTCACGTGCATCAACAAAGTAGTGCCAAGCATGCGCCTGTGTCATAATTAAAGAGCTGGCTGGCTTGTCCATTAAAGGGTGCTGTAACCCCCAAAGTACACTCCAAACCAAATAAAAAAATATTTTCTGTGTTTGTGAATTGTGTGCGCAGTAGCCACACGTGCATCAACAAAGTAGTGCCAAGCGTGCGCCTGTGTCCCATAAATAAAGGGCCGGCTGGATTGACCGCTAAAAGGGTGCTGTAACCCCCAAAGTACACTCCAAAACAAATAAAAAAATATTTTTTTTTGTATTTGTGAATTGTGTGCGCAGTAGCCGAACGTGCATCAACAAAGTAGTGGCAAGCGTGCGCCTGTGTACCATAAATAAAGGGCCGGCTGGATTGACCGCTAAAGGGTGCTCTATCCCCCAAAGGACACTCCAAACAAAATAAAAAAATATTTTCTGTGTTTGTGAATTGTGTGCGTAGTAGCCTCACGTGCATCAACAAAGTAGTGCCAAGCATGCGCCTGTGTCATAAGTAAAGGGCCGGCTGGCTTGTCCGTTAAAGGGTATTGTAACCCCCAAAGTACACTCCAAACCAAATAAAAAAATATTTTCTGTGTTTGTGAATTGTGTGCGCAGTAGCCACACGTGCATCAACAAAGTAGTGCCAAGCGTGCGCCTGTGTCCCATAAATAAAGAGCCGGCTGGATTGACCACAAAAGGGTGCTGTAACACCCAAAGTACACTCCACACCAAATAAAAAAAAAATGTTTTTTTGTGTTTGTGAATTGTGTGCGCAGTAGCAGACGTGCATCAACAAAGTAGTGGCAAGCGTGCGCCTGTGTATCATAAATAAAGGGCTTGCTGGATTGACCGCTAAAGTGTGCTGTAACCCCCAAAGGGCACTCCAAACAAAATAAAAAAATATTTTCTGTGTTTGTGAATTGTGTGCGCAGTAGCCTCACGTGCATCAACAAAGTGCCTGTGTCATAAGTAAAGCATGTGCCTGTGTCATAAGTAAAGGGCCGGCTGGCTTGTCCGTTAAAGGGTGCTGTAAACCCAAAAGTACACTCCAAACCAAATAAAAAATTTATTTCTGTGTTTGTGAATTGTGTGCGCAGTAGCCGCACGTGCATCAACAAAGTAGTGCAAAGCGTGCGCCTGTGTCCCATAAATAAAGGGCCAGCTGGATTGAACGCTAAAGGGTGCTGTAACCCCCAAAGTTCACTCCAAACCAAATAAAAAAAATATTTTTTTGTGTTTGTGAATTGTGTGCGCAGTAGCCGCACATGCATCAACAAAGTAGTGGCAAGCGTGCGCCTGTGTACCATAAATAAAGGGCCGGCTGGATTGACAGCTAAAGGGTTCTGTATCCCCCAAAAGACTCTCCAAACAAAATAAAAAAATATTTTCTGTGTTTGTGAATTGTGTGCGCAGTAGCCTCACGTGCATCAACAAAGTAGTGCCAAGCATGCGCCTGTGTCATAATTAAAGAGCTGGCTGGCTTGTCCATTAAAGGGTGCTGTAACCCCCAAAGTACACTCCAAACCAAATAAAAAAATATTTTCTGTGTTTGTGAATTGTGTGCGCAGTAGCCGCACGTGCATCAACAAAGTAGTGCCAAGCGTGCGCCTGTGTCCCATAAATAAAGGGCCGGCTGGATTGACCGCTAAAAGGGTGCTGTAACCCCCAAAGTACACTCCAAACCAAATAAAAAAAAATTTTTTTTTGTATTTGTGAATTGTGTGCGCAGTAGCCGAACGTGCATCAACAAAGTAGTGGCAAGCGTGCGCCTGTGTACCATAAATAAAGGGCCAGCTGGATTGACCGCTAAAGGGTGCTGTATCCCCCAAAGGACTCTCCAAACAAAATAAAAAAATATTTTCTGTGTTTGTGAATTGTGTGAGCAGTAGCCTCATGTGCATCAACAAAGTAGTGCCAAGCATGCGCCTGTGTCATAAGTAAAGGGCCGGCTGGCTTGTCCGTTAAAGGGTGTTGTAACCCCCAAAGTACACTCCAAACCAAATAAAAAAATATTTTCTGTGTTTGTGAATTGTGTGCGCAGTAGCCACACGTGCATCAACAAAGTAGTGCCAAGCGTGCGCCTGTGTCCCATAAATAAAGAGCCGGCTGGATTGACCACAAAAGGGTGCTGTAACACCCAAAGTACACTCCACACCAAATAAAAAAAAAAAGTTTTTTTGTGTTTGTGAATTGTGTGCGCAGTAGCAGCACGTGCATCAACAAAGTAGTGGCAAGCGTGCGCCTGTGTATCATAAATAAAGGGCCGGCTGGATTGACCGCTAAAGTGTGCTGTAACCCCCAAAGGGCACTCCAAACAAAATAAAAAAATATTTTCTGTGTTTGTGAATTGTGTGCGCAGTAGCCTCACGTGCATCAACAAAGTAGTGCCAAGCATGCGCCTGTGTCATAATTAAAGAGCTGGCTGGCTTGTCCATTAAAGGGTGCTGTAACCCCCAAAGTACACTCCAAACCAAATAAAAAAATATTTTCTGTGTTTGTGAATTGTGTGCGCAGTAGCCGCACGTGCATCAACAAAGTAGTGCCAAGCGTGCGCCTGTGTCCCATAAATAAAGGGCCGGCTGGATTGACCGCTAAAAGGGTGCTGTAACCCCCAAAGTACACTCCAAACCAAATAAAAAAATTTTTTTTTTTGTATTTGTGAATTGTGTGCGCAGTAGCCGAACGTGCATCAACAAAGTAGTGGCAAGCGTGCGCCTGTGTACCATAAATAAAGGGCCAGCTGGATTGACCGCTAAAGGGTGCTGTATCCCCCAAAGGACACTCCAAACAAAATAAAAAAATATTTTCTGTGTTTGTGAATTGTGTGCGCAGTAGCCTCACGTGCATCAACAAAGTAGTGCCAAGCATGCGCCTGTGTCATAAGTAAAGGGCCGGCTGGCTTGTCCGTTAAAGGGTGTTGTAACCCCCAAAGTACACTCCAAACCAAATAAAAAAATATTTTCTGTGTTTGTGAATTGTGTGCGCAGTAGCCACACGTGCATCAACAAAGTAGTGCCAAGCGTGCGCCTGTGTCCCATAAATAAAGAGCCGGCTGGATTGACCACAAAAGGGTGCTGTAACACCCAAAGTACACTCCACACCAAATAAAAAAAAAATGTTTTTTTGTGTTTGTGAATTGTGTGCGCAGTAGCAGCACGTGCATCAACAAAGTAGTGGCAAGCGTGCGCCTGTGTATCATAAATAAAGGGCCGGCTGGATTGACCGCTAAAGTGTGCTGTAACCCCCAAAGGGCACTCCAAACAAAATAAAAAAATATTTTCTGTGTTTGTGAATTGTGTGCGCAGTAGCCTCACGTGCATCAACAAAGTGCCTGTGTCATAAGTAAAGCATGTGCCTGTGTCATAAGTAAAGGGCCGGCTGGCTTGTCCGTTAAAGGGTGCTGTAACCCCAAAAGTACACTCCAAACCAAATAAAAAATTTATTTCTGTGTTTGTGAATTGTGTGCGCAGTAGCCGCACGTGCATCAACAAAGTAGTGCCAAGCGTGCGCCTGTGTCCCATAAATAAAGGGCCGGCTGGATTGACCGCTAAAGGGTGCTGTAACCCCCAAAGTACACTCCAAACCAAAAAAAAAATATTTTTTTTTGTGTTTGTGAATTGTGTGCGTAGTAGCCGCACGTGCATCAACAAAGTGGTACCAAGCGTGCGCCTGTGTACCATAAATAAAGGGCCGGCTGGATTGAACGCTAAAGGGTGCTGTATCCCCCAAAGGGCACTCCAAACAAAATAAAAAAATATTTTCTGTGTTTGTGAATTGTGCGCGCAGTAGCCTCACGTGCATCAACAAAGTAGTGCCAAGCATGAGCCTGTGTCATAAGTAAAGGGCCGGCTGGCTTGTCCGTTAAAGGGTGCTGTAACCCCAAAAGTACACTCCAAACCAAAAAAAAAATATTTTTTTTTGTGTTTGTGAATTGTGTGCGCAGTAGCCGCATGTGCATCAACAAAGTAGTGCCAAGCGTGCGCCTGTGTCCCATAAATAAAGGGCCGGCAGGATTGACCGCTAAAGGGTGCTGTAACCCCCAAAGGGCACTCCAAACAAAATAAAAAAATATTTTCTGTGTTTGTGAATTGTGTGCGCAGTAGCCTCACGTGCATCAACAAAGTAGTGCCAAGCGTGCGCCTGTGTCATAAGTAAAGGGCCAGCTGGCTTGTCCATTAAAGGGTGCTGTAACCCCCAAAGTACACTCCAAACAAAATAAAAAAAAATGTTTTGTGTTTGTGAATTGTGTGCGCAATAGCCGCACGTGCATCAACAAAGTAGTGCCAAGCGTGCGCCTGTGTCATAAGTAAAGGACTGGCTGGCTTGTCCGTTAAAGGGTGCTGTAACCCCCAAAGTACACTCCTAACAAAATAAAAAAATATTTTCTGTGTTTGTGAATTGTGTGCGCAGTAGCCTCACGTGCATCAACAAAGTAGTGCCAAGCATGCGCCTGTGTCATAAGTAAAGGGCCAGCTGGCTTGTCCGTTAAAGGGTGCTGTATCCCCCAAAGTACACTCCAAACCAAATAAAATAATATTTTCTGTGTTTGTGAATTGTGTGCGCAGTAGCCGCACGTGCATCAACAAAGTAGTGCAAAGTGTGCGCCTGTGTCCCATAAATAAAGGGCCAGCTGGATTGAATGCTAAAGGGTGCTGTAACCCCCAAAGTACACTCCAAACCAAATAAAAAAATATATTTTTTTGTGTTTGTGAATTGTGTGCGCAGTAGCCGCACGTGCATCAACAAAGTAGTGGCAAGCGTGCGCCTGTGTACCATAAATAAAGGGCCAGCTGGATTGACCGCTAAAGGGTTCTGTATCCCCCAAAGGACACTCCAAACAAAATAAAAAATTATTTTCTGTGTTTGTGAATTGTGTGCGCAGTAGTCTCACGTGCATCAACAAAGTAGTGCCAAGCATGCACCTGTGTCATAATTAAAGAGCCGGCTGGCTTGTCCATTAAAGGGTGCTGTAACCCCCAAAGTACACTCCAAACCAAATAAAAAAATATTTTCTGTGTTTGTGAATTGTGTGCGCAGTAGCGTCACGTGCATCAACAAAGTAGTGCCAAGCGTGCGCCTGTGTCCCATAAATAAAGGGCCGGCTGGATTGACCGCTAAAAGGGTGCTGTAACCCCCAAAGTACACTCTAAACCAAATAAAAAAATATTTTTTTTTGTATTTGTGAATTGTGTGCGCAGTAGCCGAACGTGCATCAACAAAGTAGTGGCAAGCGTGCGCCTGTGTACCATAAATAAAGGGCCGGCTGGATTGACCGCTAAAGGGTGCTGTATCCCCCAAAGGACACTCCAAACAAAATAAAAATATATTTTCTGTGTTTGTGAATTGTGTGCGCAGTAGCCTCACGTGCATCAACAAAGTAGTGCCAAGCATGCGCCTGTGTCATAAGTAAAGGGCAGGCTGGCTTGTCCGTTAAAGGGTGTTGTAACCCCCAAAGTACACTCCAAACCAAATAAAAAAATATTTTCTGTGTTTGCGAATTGTGTGCGCAGTAGCCACACGTGCATCAACAAAGTAGTGCCAAGCGTGCGCCTGTGTCCCATAAATAAAGGGCCGGCTGGATTGACCACAAAAGGGTGCTGTAATCCCCAAAGTACACTCCACACCAAAAAAAAAAAAAATGTTTTTTTGTGTTTGTGAATTGTGTGCGCAGTAGCAGCACGTGCATCAAGAAAGTAGTGGCAAGCGTGCGCCTGTGTATCATAAATAAAGGGCCAGCTGGATTGACCGCTAAAGTGTGCTGTAACCCCCAAAGGGCACTCCAAACAAAAAAAAAATATTTTCTGTGTTTGTGAATTGTGTGCGCAGTAGCCTCACGTGCTTCAACAAAGTAGTGCCAAGCATGTGCCTGTGTCATAAGTAAAGGTCCGGCTGGCTTGTCCGTTAAAAGGTGCTGTAACCCCAAAAGTACACTCCAATCCAAATAAAAATTTTTTTTCTGTGTTTGTGAATTGTGTGCGCAGTAGCCGCACGTGCATCAACAAAGTAGTGCCAAGCGTGCGCCTGTGTCCCATAAATAAAGGGCCGGCTGGATTGACCGCTAAAAGGGTGCTGTAACCCCCAAAGTACACTCTAAACCAAATAAAAAAAAATTTTTTTTTGTATTTGTGAATTGTGTGCGCAGTAGCCGAACGTGCATCGACAAAGTAGTGGCAAGCGTGCGCCTGTGTACCATAAATAAAGGGCCGGCTGGATTGACCGCTAAAGGGTGCTGTATCCCCCAAAGGACACTCCAAACAAAATAAAAAAATATTTTCTGTGTTTGTGAATTGTGTGCGCAGTAGCCTCACGTGCATCAACAAAGTAGTGCCAAGCATGCGCCTGTGTCATAAGTAAAGGGCAGGCTGGCTTGTCCGTTAAAGGGTGTTGTAACCCCCAAAGTACACTCCAAACCAAATAAAAAAATATTTTCTGTGTTTGCGAATTGTGTGCGCAGTAGCCACACGTGCATCAACAAAGTAGTGCCAAGCGTGCGCCTGTGTCCCATAAATAAAGGGCCGGCTGGATTGACCACAAAAGGGTGCTGTAATCCCCAAAGTACACTCCACACCAAATAAAAAAAAAATGTTTTTTTGTGTTTGTGAATTGTGTGCGCAGTAGCAGCACGTGCATCAACAAAGAAGTGGCAAGCGTGCGCCTGTGTATCATAAATAAAGGGCTGGCTGGATTGACCGCTAAAGTGCGCTGTAACCCCCAAAGGGCACTCCAAACAAAATAAAAAAATATTTTCTGTGTTTGTGAATTGTGTGCGCAGTAGCCTCACGTGCTTCAACAAAGTAGTGCCAAGCATGTGCCTGTGTCATAAGTAAAGGGCCGGCTGGCTTGTCCGTTAAAAGGTGCTGTAACCCCAAAAGTACACTCCAAACCAAATAAAAAATTTTTTTCTGTGCTTGTGAATTGTGTGCGCAGTAGCCGCACGTGCATCAACAAAGTAGTGCCAAGCGTGCGCCTGTGTCCCATAAATAAAGGGCAAGCTGGATTGACCGTTAAAGGGTGCTGTAACCCCCAAAGTACACTCCAAACCAAAAAAAAAATATTTTTTTTTGTGTTTGTGAATTGTGAGCGTAGTAACCGCACGTGCATCAACAATGTAGTGCCAAGCGTGCGCCTGTGTCCCATAAATAAAGGACCTGCTGGATTGACCGCTAAAGGGTGCTGTAACCCCCAAAGTACACTCCAAACCAAATAAAAAAATATATTTTTTTATGTTTGTGAATTGTGTGCGCAGTAGCCGCACGTGCATCAACAAAGTAGTGCCAAGCGTGCGCCTGTATACCATAAATAAAGGGCTGGCTGGATTGACCACTAAAGGGTGCTGTATCACCCAAAGGGCACTCCAAACAAAATAAAAAAATATTTTCTGTGTTTGTGAATTGTGTGTGCAGTAGCCTCACGTGCATCAACAAAGTAGTGCCAAGCATGCGCCTGTGTCATAAGTAAAGGGCCGGCTGGCTTGTCCGTTAAATGGTGCTGTAACCCCAAAAGTACACTCCAAACCAAAAAAATATATATTTTCTGTTTGTGAATTGTGTGCGCAGTAGCCGCACGTGCATCAACAAAGTAGTGCCAAGCGTGCGACTGTGTCCCATAAATATAGGGCCGGCTGGATTGACCGCTAAAGGGTGCTGTAACCCCCAAAGTACACTCCAAACCAAATAAAAAAATATATTTTTTTGTGTTTGTGAATTGTGTGCGCAGTAGCCGCACGTGCATCAACAAAGTAGTGCCAAGCGAGCGCCTGTGTACCATAAATAAAGGGCCAGCTGGATTGACCGCTAAATTATGCTGTAACCCCCAAAGGGCACACCAAACAAAATAAAAATTTTTTTTTTGTGTTTGTGAATTGTGTGCGCAATAGCCGCACGTGCATCAACAAAGTAGTGCCAAGCGTGCGCCTGTGTCATAAGTAAAGGGCTGGCTGGCTTGTCCGTTAAAGGGTGCTGTAACCCCCAAAGTACACTCCTAACAAAATAAAAAAATATTTTCTGTGTTTGTGAATTGTGTGCGCAGTAGCCTCACGTGCATCAACAAAGTAGTGCCAAGCATGCGCCTGTGTCATAAGTAAAGGGCCAGCTGGCTTGTCCGTTAAAGGGTGCTGTATCCCCCAAAGTACACTCCAAACCAAATAAAATAATATTTTCTGTGTTTGTGAATTGTGTGCGCAGTAGCCGCACGTGCATCAACAAAGTAGTGCAAAGTGTGCGCCTGTGTCCCATAAATAAAGGGCCAGCTGGATTGAACGCTAAAGGGTGCTGTAACCCCCAAAGTACACTCCAAACCAAATAAAAAAATATATTTTTTTGTGTTTGTGAATTGTGTGCGCAGTAGCCGCACGTGCATCAACAAAGTAGTGGCAAGCGTGCGCCTGTGTACCATAAATAAAGGGCCAGCTGGATTGACCGCTAAAGGGTTCTGTATCCCCCAAAGGACACTCCAAACAAAATAAAAAATTATTTTCTGTGTTTGTGAATTGTGTGCGCAGTAGCCTCACGTGCATCAACAAAGTAGTGCCAAGCATGCACCTGTGTCATAATTAAAGAGCCGGCTGGCTTGTCCATTAAAGGGTGCTGTAACCCCCAAAGTACACTCCAAACCAAATAAAAAAATATTTTCTGTGTTTGTGAATTGTGTGCGCAGTAGCGGCACGTGCATCAACAAAGTAGTGCCAAGCGTGCGCCTGTGTCCCATAAATAAAGGGCCGGCTGGATTGACCGCTAAAAGGGTGCTGTAACCCCCAAAGTACACTCTAAACCAAATAAAAAAATATTTTTTTTTGTATTTGTGAATTGTGTGCGCAGTAGCCGAACGTGCATCAACAAAGTAGTGGCAAGCGTGCGCCTATGTACCATAAATAAAGGGCCGGCTGGATTGACCGCTAAAGGGTGCTGTATCCCCCAAAGGACACTCCAAACAAAATAAAAAAATATTTTCTGTGTTTGTGAATTGTGTGCGCAGTAGCCTCACGTGCATCAACAAAGTAGTGCCAAGCATGCGCCTGTGTCATAAGTAAAGGGCAGGCTGGCTTGTCCGTTAAAGGGTGTTGTAACCCCCAAAGTACACTCCAAACCAAATAAAAAAATATTTTCTGTGTTTGCGAATTGTGTGCGCAGTAGCCACACGTGCATCAACAAAGTAGTGCCAAGCGTGCGCCTGTGTCCCATAAATAAAGGGCCGGCTGGATTGACCACAAAAGGGTGCTGTAATCCCCAAAGTACACTCCACACCAAATAAAAAAAAAATGTTTTTTTGTGTTTGTGAATTGTGTGCGCAGTAGCAGCACGTGCATCAACAAAGTAGTGGCAAGCGTGCGCCTGTGTATCATAAATAAAGGGCCGGCTGGATTGACCGCTAAAGTGTGCTGTAACCCCCAAAGGGCACTCCAAACAAAATAAAAAAATATTTTCTGTGTTTGTGAATTGTGTGCGCAGTAGCCTCACGTGCTTCAACAAAGTAGTGCCAAGCATGTGCCTGTGTCATAAGTAAAGGTCCGGCTGGCTTGTCCGTTAAAAGGTGCTGTAACCCCAAAAGTACACTCCAAACCAAATAAAAAAATTTTTTCTGTGTTTGTGAATTGTGTGCGCAGTAGCCGCACGTGCATCAACAAAGTAGTGCCAAGCGTGCGCCTGTGTCCCATAAATAAAGGGCCGGCTGGATTGACCGCTAAAAGGGTGCTGTAACCCCCAAAGTACACTCTAAACCAAATAAAAAAATATTTTTTTTTGTATTTGTGAATTGTGTGCGCAGTAGCCGAACGTGCATCAACAAAGTAGTGGCAAGCGTGCGCCTGTGTACCATAAATAAAGGGCCGGCTGGATTGACCGCTAAAGGGTGCTGTATCCCCCAAAGGACACTCCAAACAAAATAAAAAAATATTTTCTGTGTTTGTGAATTGTGTGCGCAGTAGCCTCACGTGCATCAACAAAGTAGTGCCAAGCATGCGCCTGTGTCATAAGTAAAGGGCAGGCTGGCTTGTCCGTTAAAGGGTGTTGTAACCCCCAAAGTACACTCCAAACCAAATAAAAAAATATTTTCTGTGTTTGCGAATTGTGTGCGCAGTAGCCACACGTGCATCAACAAAGTAGTGCCAAGCGTGCGCCTGTGTCCCATAAATAAAGGGCCGGCTGGATTGACCACAAAAGGGTGCTGTAATCCCCAAAGTACACTCCACACCAAATAAAAAAAAAATGTTTTTTTGTGTTTGTGAATTGTGTGCGCAGTAGCAGCACGTGCATCAACAAAGTAGTGGCAAGCGTGCGCCTGTGTATCATAAATAAAGGGCCGGCTGGATTGACCGCTAAAGTATGCTGTAACCCCCAAAGGGCACTCCAAACAAAATAAAAAAATATTTTCTGTGTTTGTGAATTGTGTGCGCAGTAGCCTCACGTGCTTCAACAAAGTAGTGCCAAGCATGTGCCTGTGTCATAAGTAAAGGGCCGGCTGGCTTGTCCGTTAAAAGGTGCTGTAACCCCAAAAGTACACTCCAAACCAAATAAAAAATTTTTTTCTGTGTTTGTGAATTGTGTGCGCAGTAGCCGCACGTGCATCAACAAAGTAGTGCCAAGCGTGCGCCTGTGTCCCATAAATAAAGGGCAAGCTGGATTGACCGCTAAAGGGTGTTGTAACCCCCAAAGTACACTCCAAACCAAAAAAAAAATATTTTTTTTTGTGTTTGTGAATTGTGAGCGTAGTAACCGCACGTGCATCAACAATGTAGTGCCAAGCGTGCGCCTGTGTCCCATAAATAAAGCACCTGCTGGATTGACCGCTAAAGGGTGCTGTAACCCCCAAAGTACACTCCAAACCAAATAAAAAAATATATTTTTTTATGTTTGTGAATTGTGTGCGCAGTAGCCGCACGTGCATCAACAAAGTAGTGCCAAGTGTGCGCCTGTATACCATAAATAAAGGGCTGGCTGGATTGACCACTAAAGGGTGCTGTATCCCCCAAAGGGCACTCCAAACAAAATAAAAAAATATTTTCTGTGTTTGTGAATTGTGTGCGCAGTAGCCTCACGTGCATCAACAAAGTAGTGCCAAGCATGCGCCTGTGTCATAAGTAAAGGGCCGGTTGGCTTGTCCGTTAAAGGGTGCTGTAACCCCAAAAGTACACTCCAAACCAAAAAAAAAAATATTTTCTGTTTGTGAATTGTGTGCGCAGTAGCCGCACGTGCATCAACAAAGTAGTGCCAAGCGTGCGACTGTGTCCCATAAATATAGGGCCGGCTGGATTGACCGCTAAAGGGTGCTGTAACCCCCAAAGTACACTCCAAACCAAATAAAAAAATATATTTTTTTGTGTTTGTGAATTGTGTGCGCAGTAGCCGCACGTGCATCAACAAAGTAGTGCCAAGCGAGCGCCTGTGTACCATAAATAAAGGGCCAGCTGGATTGACCGCTAAATTATGCTGTAACCCCCAAAGGGCACACCAAACAAAATAAAAAAATATTTTCTGTGTTTGTGAATTGTGTGCGCAGTAGCCTCACGTGCATCAAAAAAGTAGTGCCAAGCATGCGCCTGTGTCATAAGTAAAGGGCCGGCTGGCTTGTCCGTTAAAGGGTGCTGTAACCCCCAAAGTACACTCCAAACCAAATGAAAAAATATTTTCTGTGTTTGTGAATTGTGTGCGCAGTAGCCGCATGTGCATCAACAAAGTATTGCCAAGCGTGCGCCTGTGTCCCATAAATAAAGGGCCGGCTGGATTGACCACTAAAGGGTGCTGTAACCACCAAACGGCACTCCAAACAAAATAAAAAATATTTTCTGTGTTTGTGAATTGTGTGCGCAGTAGCCTCACGTGCATCAACAAAGTAGTGCCAAGCATGCGCCTGTGTCATAAGTAAAGGGCCGGCTGGCTTGTCCATTAAAGGGTACAGTAACCACCAAAGTACACTCCAAACAAACTAAAAAAATATTTTTTGTGTTTGTGAATTGTGTGCGCAGTAGCAGCACGTGTATCAACAAAGTAGTTGCAAGCGTTCGCCTGTGTTATAAGTAAATGGCCTGCTGCCTTGTCCGTTAAAGGGTGCTGTAACCCCCAAAGTACACTCCAACCCAATTAAAAATATATTTTCTGTGTTTGTGAATTGTGTGCGCAGTAGCCGCACGTGCATCAACAAAGTAGTGTCAAGCGTGCGCCTGTGTCCCATAAATAAAGGGCCGGCTGGATTGACCACTAAAGGGTGCTGTAACCCCCAAAGAGCACTCCAAACAAAATAAAAAAATATTTTCTGTGTTTGTGAATTGTGTGCGCAGTAGCCGCACGTGCATCAATAAAGTAGTGCCAAGCGTGCGCCTGTGTCATAAGGAAATGGCCGGCTGGCTTGACCATTAAAGGGTGCTGTAACCCCCAAAGTACACTCCAAACAAAATAAAAAATATTTTCTGTGTTTGTGAATTGTGTGCGCAGTAGCCACACGTGCATCAACAAAGTAGTGCCAAGCGTGTGCCTGTGTCCCATAAATAAAGGGCAAGCTGGATTGACCGCTAAAGGGTGCTGTAATCCCCAAAGTACACTCCAAACCAAATAAAAAAATATATTTTTTTCTGTTTGTGAATTGTGTGCGCAGTAGCAGCACGTGCATGAACAAAGTAGTGGCAAGCGTGCACCTGTGTACCATAAATAAAGGGCCGGCTTGATTGACCGCTAAAGGGTGCTGTAACCCCCAAAGGGCACTCCAAACAAAATAAAAAAATATTTTCTGTGTTTGTGAATTGTGTGCGCAGTAGCCTCACGTGCATCAACAAAGTAGTGACAAGCGTGCGCCTGTGTCATAAGTAAAGGGCCGGCTGGCTTGTCCATTAAAGGGTGCTGTAACCCCCAAAGTACATTCCAAACAAAATAAAAAAATTTTTTTGTGTTTGTGAATTGTGTGCGCAATAGCCGCACGTGCATCAACAAAGTAGTGCCAAGCGTGCGCCTGTGTCATAAGTAAAGGGACGGCTGGCATGTCCGTTAAAGGGTGCTGTAACCCCAAAAGTACACTCCAAACCAAAAAAAAAATATTTTTTTTTGTGTTTGTGAATTGTGTGCGTAGTTGCCGCACGTGCATCAACAAAGTGGTACCAAGCGTGCGCCTGTGTACCATAAATAAAGGGCCAGCTGGATTGACCGCTAAAGGGTGCTGTAACCCCCAAAGTACACTCCAAACCCCCCAAAAAATATTTTTTTTTGTGTTTGTGAATTGTGTGCGTAGTAGCCGCACGTGCATCAACAAAGTGGTACCAAGCGTGCGCCTGTGCACCATAAATAAAGGGCCAGCTGGATTGAATGCTAAAGGGTGCTGTATCCCCCAAAGGGCACTCCAAACAAAATAAAAAAATATTTTCTGTGTTTGTGAATTGTGTGCGCAGTAGCCTCACGTGCATCAACTAAAGTAGTGCCAAGCGTGCGCCTGTGTCATAAGTAAAGGGCCGGCTGGCTTGTCCGTTAAAGGGTGCTGTAAACCCCAAAGTACACTCCAAACAAAACAAAAAAATATTTTCTGAGTTTGTGAATTGTGTGCGCAGTAGCCGCACGTGCATCAACAAAGTAGTGCCAAGCGTGTGCCTGTGTCCCATAAATAAAGGGCCAGCTGGATTGACCACTAAAGGGTGCTGTAACCCCCAAAGTATACTCCAAACCAAATAAAAATTTATTTTTTTTGTGTTTGCGAATTGTGTGCGCAGTAGCCGCACGTGCATCAACAAAGTAGTGGCAAGCGTGCACCTGTGTACCATAAATAAAGGGCCAGCTTGATTTACCGCTAAAGGGTGCTGTAACCCCCAAAGGCACTCCAAACAAAATAAAAAAATATTTTCTGTGTTTGTGAATTGTGTGCGCAGTAGCCTCACGTGCATCAACAAAGTAGTGCCAAGCATGCGCCTGTGTCATAAGTAAAGGGCCGGCTGGCTTGTCCGTTAAAGGGTGTTGTAACCCCCAAAGTACACTCCAAACCAAATAAAAAAATATTTTCTGTGTTTGTGAATTGTGTGCGCAGTAGCCACACGTGCATCAACAAAGTAGTGCCAAGCGTGCGCCTGTGTCCCATAAATAAAGGGCCGGCTGGATTGACCACAAAAGGGTGCTGTAACCCCCAAAGTACACTTCACAACAAATAAAAAAAAAATGTTTTTTTGTGTTTGTGAATTGTGTGCGCAATAGCAGCACGTGCATCAACAAAGTAGTGGAAAGCGTGCGCCTGTGTATCATAAATAAAGGGCCAGCTGGATTGACCACTAAAGTGTGCTGTAACCCCCAAAGGGCACTCCAAACAAAATAAAAAAATATTTTCTGTGTTTGTGAATTGTGTGCGCAGTAGCCTCACGTGCATCAACAAAGTAGTGCCAAGCATGTGCCTGTGTCATAAGTAAAGGGCCGGCTGGCTTGTCCGTTAAAGGGTGCTGTAACCCCAAAAGTACACTCCAAACAAAATAAAAATTTTTTTTCTGTGTTTGTGAATTGTGTGCGCAGTAGCCGCATGTGCATCAACAAAGTAGTGCCAAGCGTGCGCCTGTGTCCCATAAATAAAGGGCCGGCTGGATTGACCGCTAAAGGGTGCTGTAACCCCCAAAGGGCACTCCAAACAAAATAAAAAAATATTTTCTGTGTTTGTGAATTGTGTGCGCAGTAGCCTCAAGTGCATCAACAAAGTAGTGCCAAGCGTGCGCCTGTGTCATAAGTTAAGGGCCGGCTGGCTTGTCCATTAAAGGGTGCTGTAACCCCCAAAGTACACTCCAAACAAAATAAAAAATTTTTTTTTGTGTTTGTGAATTGTGTGCGCAATAGCCGCACGTGCATCAACAAAGTAGTGCCAAGCGTGCGCCTGTGTCATAAGTAAAGGGCTGGCTGGCTTGTCCGTTAAAGGGTGCTGTAACCCCCAAAGTACACTCCTAACAAAATAAAAAAATATTTTCTGTGTTTGTGAATTGTGTGCGCAGTAGCCGCACGTGCATCAACAAAGTAGTGCAAAGCGTGCGCCTGTGTCCCATAAATAAAGGGCCAGCTGGATTGAACGCTAAAGGGTGCTGTAACCCCCAAAGTACACTCCAAACCAAATAAAAAAATATATTTTTTTGTGTTTGTGAATTGTGTGCGCAGTAGCCGCACGTGCATCAACAAAGTAGTGGCAAGTGTGCGCCTGTGTACCATAAATAAAGGGCCGGCTGGATTGACCGCTAAAGGGTTCTGTATCCCCCAAAGGACACTCCAAACAAAATAAAAAATTATTTTCTGTGTTTGTGAATTGTGTGCGCAGTAGCCTCACGTGCATCAACAAAGTAGTGCCAAGCAGGCGCCTGTGTCATAATTAAAGAGCCGGCTGGCTTGTCCGTTAAAGGGTGCTGTAACCCCCAAAGTACACTCCAAACCAAATAAAAAAATATTTTCTGTGTTTGTGAATTGTGTGCGCAGTAGCCTCACGTGCATCAACAAAGTAGTGCCAAGCAGGCGCCTGTGTCATAATTAAAGAGCCGGCTGGCTTGTCCGTTAAAGGGTGCTGTAACCCCCAAAGTACACTCTAAACCAAATAAAAAATATTTTTTTTTGTATTTGTGAATTGTGTGCGCAGTAGCCGAACGTGCATCAACAAAGTAGTGGCAAGCGTGCACCTGTGTACCATAAATAAAGGGCCGGCTGGATTGACCGCTAAAGGGTGCTGTATCCCCCAAAGGACACTCCAAACAAAATAAAAAAATATTTTCTGTGTTTGTGAATTGTGTGCACAGTAGCCACACGTGCATCAACAAAGTAGTGCCAAGCGTGCGCCTCTGTCCCATAAATAAAGGGCCGGCTGGATTGACCACAAAAGTGTGCTGTAATCCCCAAAGTACACTCCACACCAAATAAAAAAAAAATGTTTTTTTGTGTTTGTGAATTGTGTGCGCAGTAGCAGCACATGCATCAACAAAGTAGTGGCAAGCGTGCGCCTGTGTATCATAAATAAAGGGCCAGCTGGATTGACCGCTAAAGGGTGCTGTAACCCCCAAAGGGCACTCCAAACAAAATAAAAAAATATTTTATGTGTTTGTGAATTGTGTGCGCAGTAGCCTCACGTGCATCAACTAAAGTAGTGCCAAGCATGAGCCTGTGCACCATAAATAAAGGGCCGGCTGGATTGAACGCTAAAGGGTGCTGTATCCCCCAAAGGGCACTCCAAACAAAATAAAAAAATATTTTCTGTGTTTGTGAATTGTGTGCGCAGTAGCCTCACGTGCATCAACTAAAGTAGTGCCAAGTGTGCGCCTGTGTCATAAGTAAAGGGCTGGCTGGCTTGTCCGTTAAAGGGTGCTGTAACCCCCAAAGTACACTCCAAACAAAACAAAAAAAATATTTTCTGAGTTTGTGAATTGTGTGCGCAGTAGCCGCACGTGCATCAACAAAGTAGTGCCAAGCGTGTGCCTGTGTCCCATAAATAAAGGGCCAGCTGGATTGACCACTAAAGGGTGCTGTAACCCCCAAAGTACACTCCAAACCAAATAAAAATTTTTTTTTTTTGTGTTTGCGAATTGTGTGCGCAGTAGCCGCACGTGCATCAACAAAGTAGTGGCAAGTGTGCACCTGTGTACCATAAATAAAGGGCCGGCTTGATTTACCGCTAAAGGGTGCTGTAACCCCCAAAGGCACTCCAAACAAAATAAAAAAATATTTTCTGTGTTTGTGAATTGTGTGCGCAGTAGCCTCACGTGCATCAACAAAGTAGTGCCAAGCGTGCGCCTGTGTCATAAGTAAAGGGCCAGCTGGCTTGTCCGTTAAAGGGTGCTGTTACCCCCAAAGTACACTCCAAACCAAATAAAAAAATATTTTCTGTGTTTGTGAATTGTGTGCGCAGTAGCCGCACGTGCATCAACAATGTAGTGCCAAGCGTGCGCCTGTGTCCCATAAATAAAGGACCTGCTGGATTGACCGCTAAAGGGTGCTGTAACCCCCAAAGTACACTCCAAACCAATAAAAAAAATATATTTTTTTGTGTTTGTGAATTGTGTGCGCAGTAGCCGCACGTGCATCAACAAAGTAGTGCCAAGCGTGCGCCTGTATACCATAAATAAAGGGCTGGCTGGATTGACCGCTAAAGGGTGCTGTATCCCCCAAAGGGCACTCCAAACAAAATAAAAAAATATTTTCTGTGTTTGTGAATTGTGTGCGCAGTAGCCTCACGTGCATCAACAACGTAGTGCCAAGCATGCGCCTGTGTCATAAGTAAAGGGCCGGCTGGCTTGTCCGTTAAAGGGTGCTGTAACCCCAAAAGTACACTCCAAACCAAATAAAAAAATATTTTCTGTTTGTGAATTGTGTGCGCAGTAGCCGCACATGCATCAACAAAGTAGTGCCAAGCATGCGACTGTGTCCCATAAATATAGGGCCGGCTGGATTGACCGCTAAAGGGTGCTGTAACCCCCAAAGTACACTCCAAACCAAATAAAAAAATATATTTTTTTGTGTTTGTGAATTGTGTGCGCAGTAGCCGCACGTGCATCAACAAAGTAGTGGCAAGCGAGCGCCTGTGTACCATAAATAAAGGGCCGGCTGGATTGACCGCTAAATTATGCTGTAACCCCCAAAGGGCACACCAAACAAAATAAAAAAATATTTTCTGTGTTTGTGAATTGTGTGCGCAGTAGCCTCACGTGCATCAACAAAGTAGTGGCAAGCATGTGCCTGTGTCATAAGTAAAGGGCTGGCTGGCTTGTCCGTTAAAGGGTGCTGTAACCCCCAAAGTACACTCCTAACAAAATAAAAAAATATTTTCTGTGTTTGTGAATTGTGTGCGCAGTAGCCGCACATGCATCAACAAAGTAGTGCAAAGCGTGCGCCTGTGTCCCATAAATAAAGGGCCAGCTGGATTGAACGCTAAAGGGTGCTGTAACCCCCAAAGTACACTCCAAACCAAATAAAAAAATATATTTTTTTGTGTTTGTGAATTGTGTGCGCAGTAGCCGCACGTGCATCAACAAAGTAGTGGCAAGCGTGCGCCTGTGTACCATAAATAAAGGGCCGGCTGGATTGACCGCTAAAGGGTTCTGTATCCCCCAAAGGACACTCCAAACAAAATAAAAAATTATTTTCTGTGTTTGTGAATTGTGTGCGCAGTAGCCTCACGTGCATCAACAAAGTAGTGCCAAGCAGGCGCCTGTGTCATAATTAAAGAGCCGGCTGGCTTGTCCGTTAAAGGGTGCTGTAACCCCCAAAGTACACTCCAAACCAAATAAAAAAATATTTTCTGTGATTGTGAATTGTGTGCGCAGTTGCCGCACGTGCATCAACAAAGTAGTGCCAAGCGTGCGCCTGTGTCCCATAAATAAAGGGCCGGCTGGATTGACCGCTAAAAGGGTGCTGTAACCCCCAAAGTACACTCTAAACCAAATAAAAAAATATTTTTTTTTGTATTTGTGAATTGTGTGCGCAGTAGCCGAACGTGCATCAACAAAGTAGTGGCAAGCGTGCACCTGTGTACCATAAATAAAGGGCCGGCTGGATTGACCGCTAAAGGGTGCTGTATCCCCCAAAGGACACTCCAAACAAAATAAAAAAATATTTTCTGTGTTTGTGAATTGTGTGCGCAGTAGCCACACGTGCATCAACAAAGTAGTGCCAAGCGTGCGCCTGTGTCCCATAAATAAAGGGCCGGCTGGATTGACCACAAAAGTGTGTTGTAATCCCCAAAGTACACTCCACACCAAATAAAAAAAAAATGTTTTTTTGTGTTTGTGAATTGTGTGCGCAGTAGCAGCACGTGCATCAACAAAGTAGTGGAAAGTGTGCGCCTGTGTATCATAAATAAAGGGCCGGCTGGATTGACCGCTAAAGTGTGCTGTAACCATCAAAGGGCACTCCAAACAAAATAAAAAAATATTTTCTGTGTTTGTGAATTGTGTGCGCAGTAGCCTCACGTGCTTCAACAAAGTAGTGCCAAGCATGTGCCTGTGTCATAAGTAAAGGGCCGGCTGGCTTGTCCGTTAAAAGGTGCTGTAACCCCAAAAGTACACTCCAAACCAAATAAAAAAATGTTTTCTGTGTTTGTGAATTGTGTGCGCAGTAGCCGCACGTGCATCAACAAAGTAGTGCCAAGCGTGCACCTGTGTCCCATAAATAAAGGGCAAGCTGGATTGACCGCTAAAGGGTGCTGTAACCCCCAAAGGGCACTCCAAACAAAATAAAAAAATATTTTCTGTGTTTGTGAATTGTGTGCGCAGTAGCCTCACGTGCATCAACTAAAGTAGTGCCAAGCATGAGCCTGTGCACCATAAATAAAGGGCCGGCTGGATTGAACGCTAAAGGGTGCTGTATCCCCCAAAGGGCACTCCAAACAAAATAAAAAAATATTTTCTGTGTTTGTGAATTGTGTGCGCAGTAGCCTCACGTGCATCACCTAAAGTAGTGCCAAGCGTGCGCCTGTGTCATAAGTAAAGGGCCGGCTGGCTTGTCCGTTAAAGGGTGCTGTAACCCCCAAAGTACACTCCAAACAAAACAAAAAAATATTTTCTGAGTTTGTGAATTGTGTGCGCAGTAGCCGCACGTGCATCAACAAAGTAGTGCCAAGCGTGTGCCTGTGTCCCATAAATAAAGGGCCAGCTGGATTGACCACTAAAGGGTGCTGTAACCCCCAAAGTACACTCCAAACCAAATAAAAATGTATTTTTTTTGTGTTTGCGAATTGTGTGCGCAGTAGCCGTACGTGCATCAACAAAGTAGTGGCAAGTGTGCACCTGTGTACCATAAATAAAGGGCCGGCTTGATTTACCGCTAAAGGGTGCTGTAACCCCCAAAGGCACTCCAAACAAAATAAAAAAATATTTTCTGTGTTTGTGAATTGTGTGCGCAGTAGCCTCACGTGCATCAACAAAGTAGTGCCAAGCGTGCGCCTGTGTCATAAGTAAAGGGCCGGCTGGCTTGTCCATTAAAGGGTGCTGTTACCCCCAAAGTACACTCCAAACCAAATAAAAAAATATTTTCTGTGTTTGTGAATTGTGTGCGCAGTAGCCGCACTTGCATCAACAATGTAGTGCCAAGCGTGCGCCTGTGTCCCATAAATAAAGGACCTGCTGGATTGACCACTAAAGGGTGCTGTAACCCCCAAAGTACACTCCAAACCAAATAAAAAAATATATTTTTTTGTGTTTGTGAATTGTGTGCGCAGTAGCCGCACGTGCATCAACAAAGTAGTGCCAAGCGTGCGCCTGTATACCATAAATAAAGGGCTGGCTGGATTGACCGCTAAAGGGTGCTGTATCCCCCAAAGGGCACTCCAAACAAAATAAAAAAATATTTTCTGTGTTTGTGAATTGTGTGCGCAGTAGCCTCACGTGCATCAACAAAGTAGTGCCAAGCATGCGCCTGTGTCATAAGTAAAGGGCCGGCTGGCTTGTCCGTTAAAGGGTGCTGTAACCCCAAAAGTACACTCCAAACCAAATAAAAAAATATTTTCTGTTTGTGAATTGTGTGCGCAGTAGCCGCACGTGCATCAACAAAGTAGTGCCAAGCATGCGACTGTGTCCCATAAATATAGGGCCGGCTGGATTGACCGCTAAAGGGTGCTGTAACACCCAAAGTACACTCCAAACCAAATAAAAAAATATATTTTTTTGTGTTTGTGAATTGTGTGCGCAGTAGCCGCACGTGCATCAACAAAGTAGTGGCAAGCGAGCGCCTGTGTACCATAAATAAAGGGCCGGCTGGATTGACCGCTAAATTATGCTGTAACCCCCAAAGGGCACACCAAACAAAATAAAAAAATATTTTCTGTGTTTGTGAATTGTGTGCACAGTAGCCTCACGTGCATCAACAAAGTAGTGCCAAGCATGCGCCTGTGTCATAAGTAAAGGGCCGGCTGGCTTGTCCATTAAAGGGTGCTGTAACCCCCAAAGTACACTCCAAACCAAATGAAAAAATATTTTCTGTGTTTGTGAATTGTGTGCGCAGTAGCCGCATGTGCATCAACAAAGTATTGCCAAGCGTGCGCCTGTGTCCCATAAATAAAGGGCCGGCTGGATTGACCACTAAAGGGTGCTGTAACCCCCAAACGGCACTCCAAACAAAATAAAAAATATTTTCTGTGTTTGTGAATTGTGTGCGCAGTAGCCTCACGTGCATCAACAAAGTAGTGCCAAGCATGCGCCTGTGTCATAAGTAAAGAGCCGGCTGGCTTGTCCATTAAAGGGTACAGTAACCACCAAAGTACACTCCAAACAAACTAAAAAAATATTTTTTGTGTTTGTGAATTGTGTGCGCAGTAGCAGCACGTGTATCAACAAAGTAGTGGCAAGCGTTCGCCTGTGTTATAAGTAAATGGCCTGCTGCCTTGTCCGTTAAAGGGTGCTGTAACCCCCAAAGTACACTCCAAACCAATTAAAAATATATTTTCTGTGTTTGTGAATTGTGTGCGCAGTAGCCGCACGTGCATCAACAAAGTAGTGCCAAGCGTGCGCCTGTGTCCCATAAATAAAGGGCCGGCTGGATTGACCGCTAAAAGGGTGCTGTAACCCCCAAAGTACACTCTAAACCAAATAAAAAAATATTTTTTTTTGTATTTGTGAATTGTGTGCGCAGTAGCCGAACGTGCATCAACAAAGTAGTGGCAAGCGTGCGCCTGTGTACCATAAATAAAGGGCCGGCTGGATTGACCGCTAAAGGGTGCTGTATCCCCCAAAGGACACTCCAAACAAAATAAAAAAATATTTTCTGTGTTTGTGAATTGTGTGCGCAGTAGCCTCACGTGCATCAACAAAGTAGTGCCAAGCATGCGCCTGTGTCATAAGTAAAGGGCAGGCTGGCTTGTCCGTTAAAGGGTGTTGTAACCCCCAAAGTACACTCCAAACCAAATAAAAAAATATTTTCTGTGTTTGCGAATTGTGTGCGCAGTAGCCACACGTGCATCAACAAAGTAGTGCCAAGCGTGCGCCTGTGTCCCATAAATAAAGGGCCGGCTGGATTGACCACAAAAGGGTGCTGTAATCCCCAAAGTACACTCCACAGCAAATAAAAAAAAAATGTTTTTTTGTGTTTGTGAATTGTGTGCGCAGTAGCAGCACGTGCATCAACAAAGTAGTGGCAAGCGTGCGCCTGTGTATCATAAATAAAGGGCCGGCTGGATTGACCACTAAAGTGTGCTGTAACCCCCAAAGGGCACTCCAAACAAAATAAAAAAATATTTTCTGTGTTTGTGAATTGTGTGCGCAGTAGCCTCACGTGCTTCAACAAAGTAGTGCCAAGCATGTGCCTGTGTCATAAGTAAAGGGCCGGCTGGCTTGTCCGATAAAAGGTGCTGTAACCCCAAAAGTACACTCCAAACCAAATAAAAAATTTTTTTCTGTGTTTGTGAATTGTGTGCGCAGTAGCCGCACGTGCATCAACAAAGTAGTGCCAAGCGTGCGCCTGTGTCCCATAAATAAAGGGCAAGCTGGATTGACCGCTAAAGGGTGCTGTAACCCCCAAAGTACACTCCAAACCAAAAAAAAATATATTTTTTTTTGTGTTTGTGAATTGTGTGCGTAGTAACCGCACGTGCATCAACAAAGTGGTACCAAGCGTGCGCCTGTGTACCATAAATAAAGGGCCGGCTGGCTTGTCCGTTAAAGGGTGCTGTAACCCCCAAAGTACACTCCAAACAAAACAAAATATATTTTCTGAGTTTGTGAATTGTGTGCGCAGTAGCCGCACGTGCATCAACAAAGTAGTGCCAAGCGTGTGCCTGTGTTCCATAAATAAAGGGCCAGCTGGATTGACCACTAAAGGGTGCTGTAACCCCCAAAGTACACTCCAAACCAAATAAAAATTTATTTTTTTTGTGTTTGCGAATTGTGTGCGCAGTAGCCGCACGTGCATCAACAAAGTAGTGGCAAGTGTGCACCTGTGTACCATAAATAAAGGGCCAGCTTGATTTACCGCTAAAGGGTGCTGTAACCCCCAAAGGCACTCCAAACAAAATAAAAAAATATTTTCTGTGTTTGTGAATTGTGTGCGCAGTAGCCTCACGTGCATCAACAAAGTAGTGCCAAGCGTGCGCCTGTGTCATAAGTAAAGGGCCGGCTGGCTTGTCCGTTAAAGGGTGCTGTTACCCCCAAAGTACACTCCAAACCAAATAAAAAAATATTTTCTGTGTTTGTGAATTGTGTGCGCAGTAGCCGCACGTGCATCAACAATGTAGTGCCAAGCGTGCGCCTGTGTCCCATAAATAAAGGACCTGCTGGATTGACCGCTAAAGGGTGCTGTAACCCCCAAAGTACACTCCAAACCAAATAAAAAAATATATTTTTTTGTGTTTGTGAATTGTGTGCGCAGTAGCCGCACGTGCATCAACAAAGTAGTGCCAAGCGTGCGCCTGTATACCATAAATAAACGGCTGGCTGGATTGACCGCTAAAGGGTGCTGTATCCCCCAAAGGGCACTCCAAACAAAATAAAAAAATATTTTCTGTGTTTGTGAATTGTGTGCGCAGTAGCCTCACGTGCATCAACAAAGTAGTGCCAAGCATGCGCCTGTGTCATAAGTAAAGGGCCGGCTGGCTTGTCCGTTAAAGGGTGCTGTAACCCCAAAAGTACACTCCAAACCAAATAAAAAAATATTTTCTGTTTGTGAATTGTGTGCGCAGTAGCCGCACGTGCATCAACAAAGTAGTGCCAAGCGTGCGTCTGTGTCGCATAAATATAGGGCCGGCTGGATTGACCGCTAAAGGGTGCTGTAACCCCCAAAGTACACTCAAACCAAATAAAAAAAAAAAAATTTTTGTGTTTGTGAATTGTGTGCGCAGTAGCCGCACGTGCATCAACAAAGTAGTGCCAAGCGAGCGCCTGTGTACCATAAATAAAGGGCCGGCTGGATTGACCACTAAATTATGCTGTAACCCCCAAAGGGCACACCAAACAAAATAAAAAAATATTTTCTGTGTTTGTGAATTGTGTGCGCAGTAGCCTCACGTGCATCAAAAAAGTAGTGCCAAGCATGCGCCTGTGTCATAAGTAAAGGGCCGGCTGGCTTGTCCGTTAAAGGGTGCTGTAACCCCCAAAGTACACTCCAAACCAAATGAAAAAATATTTTCTGTGTTTGTGAATTGTGTGCGCAGTAGCCGCATGTGCATCAACAAAGTATTGCCAAGCGTGCGCCTGTGTCCCATAAATAAAGGGCCAGCTGGATTGACCACTAAAGGGTGCTGTAACCCCCAAACGGCACTCCAAACAAAATAAAAAATATTTTCTGTGTTTGTGAATTGTGTGCGCAGTAGCCTCACGTGCATCAACAAAGTAGTGCCAAGCATGCGCCTGTGTCATAAGTAAAGGGCCGGCTGGCTTGTCCATTAAAGGGTACAGTAACCACCAAAGTACACTCCAAACAAACTAAAAAAATATTTTTTGTGTTTGTGAATTGTGTGCGCAGTAGCAGCACGTGTTTCAACAAAGTAGTGGCAAGCGTTCGCCTGTGTTATAAGTAAATGGCCTGCTGCCTTGTCCGTTAAAGGGTGCTGTAACCCCCAAAGTACACTCCAAACCAATTAAAAATATATTTTCTATGTTTGTGAATTGTGTGCGCAGTAGCCGCACGTGCATCAACAAAGTAGTGTCAAGCGTGCGCCTGTGTCCCATAAATAAAGGGCCGGCTGGATTTACCACTAAAGGGTGCTGTAACCCCCAAAGGGCACTCCAAACAAAATAAAAAAATATTTTCTGTGTTTGTGAATTGTGTGCGCAGTAGCCGCACGTGCATCAATAAAGTAGTGCCAAGCGTGCGCCTGTGTCATAAGGAAATGGCCGGCTGGCTTGACCATTAAAGGGTGCTGTAACCCCCAACGTACACTCCAAACCAAATAAAAAATATTTTCTGTGTTTGTGAATTGTGTGCGCAGTAGCCGCACGTGCATCAACAAAGTAGTGCCAAGCGTGTGCCTGTGTCCCATAAATAAAGGGCAAGCTGGATTGACCACTAAAGGGTGCTGTAATCCCCAAAGTACACTCCAAACCAAATAAAAAAATATATTTTTTTGTGTTTGTGAATTGTGTGCGCAGTAGCAGCACGTGCATTAACAAAGTAGTGGCAAGCGTGCACCTGTGTACCATAAATAAAGGGCCGGCTTGATTGACCGCTAAAGGGTGCTGTAACCCCCAAAGGGCACTCCAAACAAAATAAAAAAATATTTTCTGTGTTTGTGAATTGTGTGCGCAGTAGCCTCACGTGCATCAACAAAGTAGTGCCAAGCGTGCGCCTGTGTCATAAGTAAAGGGCCGGCTGGCTTGTCCATTAAAGGGAGCTGTAACCCCCAAAGTACACTCCAAACAAAATAAAAAATTTTTTTTTGTGTTTGTGAATTGTGTGCGCAATAGCCGCACGTGCATCAACAAAGTAGTGCCAAGCGTGCGCCTGTGTCATAAGTAAAGGGCTGGCTGGCTTGTCCGTTAAAGGGTGCTGTAACCCCCAAAGTACACTCCTAACAAAATAAAAAAAAAAATTTTTGTGTTTGTGAATTGTGTGCGCAGTAGCCGCACGTGCATCAACAAAGTAGTGGCAAGCGTGCGCCTGTGTACCATAAATAAAGGGCCAGCTGGATTGACCGCTAAAGGGTTCTGTATCCCCCAAAGGACACTCCAAACAAAATAAAAAAATATTTTCTGTGTTTGTGAATTGTGTGCGCAGTAGCCTCACGTGCATCAACAAAGTAGTGCCAAGCATGCGCCTGTGTCATAATTAAAGAGCCGGCTGGCTTGTCCATTAAAGGGTGCTGTAACCCCCAAAGTACACACCAAACCAAATAAAAAAATATTTTCTGTGTTTGTGAATTGTGTGCGCAGTAGCCGCACGTGCATCAACAAAGTAGTGCCAAGCATGCGCCTGTGTCCCATAAATAAAGGGCCGGCTGGATTGACCGCTAAAAGGGTGCTGTAACCCCCAAAGTACACTCCAAACCAAATAAAAAATATTTTTTTTTGTATTTGTGAATTGTGTGCGCAGTAGCCGAACGTGCATCAACAAAGTAGTGCCAAGCATGAGCCTGTGTCATAAGTAAAGGGCCGGCTGGCTTGTCCGTTAAAGGGTGCTGTAACCCCAAAAGTACACTCCAAACCAAAAAAAAAATATTTTTTTTTGTGTTTGTGAATTGTGTGCGTAGTAGCCGCATGTGCATCAACAAAGTATTGCCAAGCGTGCGCCTGTGTCCCATAAATAAAGGGCCGGCTGGATTGACCACTAAAGGGTGCTGTAACCCCCAAACGGCACTCCAAACAAAATAAAAAATATTTTCTGTGTTTGTGAATTGTGTGCGCAGTAGCCTCACGTGCATCAACAAAGTAGTGCCAAGCGTGCGCCTGTGTCATAAGTAAAGGGCCGGCTGGCTTGTCCATTAAAGGGAGCTGTAACCCCCAAAGTACACTCCAAACAAAATAAAAATTTTTTTTTTGTGTTTGTGAATTGTGTGCGCAATAGCCGCACGTGCATCAACAAAGTAGTGCCAAGCGTGCGCCTGTGTCATAAGTAAAGGGCTGGCTGGCTTGTCCGTTAAAGGGTGCTGTAACCCCCAAAGTACACTCCTAACAAAATAAAAAAATATTTTCTGTGTTTGTGAATTGTGTGCGCAGTTGCCTCACGTGCATCAACAAAGTAGTGCCAAGCATGCGCCTGTGTCATAAGTAAAGGGCCAGCTGGCTTGTCCGTTAAAGGGTGCTGTATCCCCCAAAGTACACTCCAAACCAAATAAAAAAATATTTTCTGTGTTTGTGAATTGTGTGCGCAGTAGCCGCACGTGCATCAACAAAGTAGTGCAAAGCGTGCGCCTGTGTCCCATAAATAAAGGGCCAGCTGGATTGAAAGCTAAAGGGTGCTGTAACCCCCAAAGTTCACTCCAAACCAAATAAAAAAATATTTTTTTGTGTGTTTGTGAATTGTGTGCGCAGTAGCCGCACGTGCATCAACAAAGTAGTGGCAAGCGTGCGCCTGTGTACCATAAATAAAGGGCCAGCTGGATTGACCGCTAAAGGGTTCTGTATCCCCCAAAGGACACTCCAAACAAAATAAAAAAATATTTTCTGTGTTTGTGAATTGTGTGCGCAGTAGCCTCACGTGCATCAACAAAGTAGTGCCAAGCATGCGCCTGTGTCATAATTAAAGAGCCGGCTGGCTTGTCCATTAAAGGGTGCTGTAACCCCCAAAGTACACACCAAACCAAATAAAAAAATATTTTCTGTGTTTGTGAATTGTGTGCGCAGTAGCCGCACGTGCATCAACAAAGTAGTGCCAAGCATGAGCCTGTGTCATAAGTAAAGGGCCGGCTGGCTTGTCCGTTAAAGGGTGCTGTAACCCCAAAAGTACACTCCAAACCAAAAAAAAAATATTTTTTTTTGTGTTTGTGAATTGTGTGCGTAGTAGCCGCACGTGCATCAACAAAGTGGTACCAAGCGTGCGCCTGTGTACCATAAATAAAGGGCCAGCTGGATTGACCGCTAAAGGGTGCTGTAACCCCCAAAGTACACTCCAAACCCCCTAAAAAATATTTTTTTGTGTGTTTGTGAATTGTGTGCGTAGTAGCCGCACGTGCATCAACAAAGTGGTACCAAGCGTGCGCCTGTGCACCATAAATAAAGGGCCGGCTGGATTGAACGCTAAAGGGTGCTGTATCCCCCAAAGGGCACTCCAAACAAAATAAAAAAATATTTTCTGTGTTTGTGAATTGTGTGCGCAGTAGCCTCACGTGCATCAACTAAAGTAGTGCCAAGCGTGCGCCTGTGTCATAAGTAAAGGGCCGGCTGGCTTGTCCGTTAAAGGGTGCTGTAACCCCCAAAGTACACTCCAAACAAAACAAAAATATATTTTCTGAGTTTGTGAATTGTGTGCGCAGTAGCCGCACGTGCATCAACAAAGTAGTGCCAAGCGTGTGCCTGTGTCCCATAAATAAAGGGCCAGCTGGATTGACCACTAAAGGGTGCTGTAACCCCCAAAGTACACTCCAAACCAAATAAAAATTTATTTTTTTTGTGTTTGCGAATTGTGTGCGCAGTAGCCGCACGTGCATCAACAAAGTGGTACCAAGCGTGCGCCTGTGCACCATAAATAAAGGGCCGGCTGGATTGAACGCTAAAGGGTGCTGTATCCCCCAAAGGGCACTCCAAACAAAATAAAAAAATATTTTCTGTGTTTGTGAATTGTGTGCGCAGTAGCCTCACGTGCATCAACTAAAGTAGTGCCAAGCGTGCGCCTGTGTCATAAGTAAAGGGCCGGCTGGCTTGTCCATTAAAGGGTGCTGTAACCCCCAAAGTACACTCCAAACAAAACAAAAAAATATTTTCTGAGTTTGTGAATTGTGTGCGCAGTAGCCGCACGTGCATCAACAAAGTAGTGCCAAGCGTGTGCCTGTGTCCCATAAATAAAGGGCCAGCTGGATTGACCACTAAAGGGTGCTGTAACCCCCAAAGTACACTCCAAACCAAATAAAAATTTATTTTTTTTGTGTTTGCAAATTGTGTGCGCAGTAGCCGCACGTGCATAAACAAAGTAGTGGCAAGCGTGCACCTGTGTACCATAAATAAAGGGCCGGCTTGATTTACCGCTAAAGGGTGCTGTAACCCCCAAAGGCACTCCAAACAAAATTAAAAAAATATTTTCTGTGTTTGTGAATTGTGTGCGCAGTAGCCTCACGTGCATCAACAAAGTAGTGCCAAGCATGCGCCTGTGTCATAAGTAAAGGGCCGGCTGGCTTGTCCGTTAAAGGGTGTTGTAACCCCCAAAGTACACTCCAAACCAAATAAAAAAATATTTTCTGTGTTTGTGAATTGTGTGCGCAGTAGCTGCACGTGCATCAACAAAGTAGTGCCAAGCGTGCGCCTGTGTCCCATAAATAAAGGGCCGGCTGGATTGACCGCTAAAAGGGTGCTGTAACCCCCAAAGTACACTCCAAACCAAATAAAAAAATATTTTTTTTTGTATTTGTGAATTGTGTGCGCAGTAGCCGAACGTGCATCAACAAAGTAGTGCCAAGCATGAGCCTGTGTCATAAGTAAAGGGCTGGCTGGCTTGTCCGTTAAAGGGTGCTGTAACCCCAAAAGTACACTCCAAACCAAAAAAAAAATATTTTTTTTTGTGTTTGTGAATTGTGTGCGTAGTAGCCGCACGTGCATCAACAAAGTGGTACCAAGCGTGCGCCTGTGTACCATAAATAAAGGGCCAGCTGGATTGACTGCTAAAGGGTGCTGTAACCCCCAAAGTACACTCCAAACCCCCCCCCCCAATTTTTTTTTGTGTTTGTGAATTGTGTGCGTAGTAGCCGCACGTGCATCAACAAAGTGGTACCAAGCGTGCGCCTGTGCACCATAAATAAAGGGCCAGCTGGATTGACCACTAAAGGGTGCTGTAACCCCCAAACGGCACTCCAAACAAAATAAAAAATATTTTCAGTGTTTGTGAATTGTGTGCGCAGTAGCCTCACGTGCATCAACAAAGTAGTGCCAAGCATGCGCCTGTGTCATAAGTAAAGGGCCGGCTGGCTTGTCCATTAAAGGGTACAGTAACCACCAAAGTACACTCCAAACAAACTAAAAAAATATTTTTTGTGTTTGTGAATTGTGTGCGCAGTAGCAGCACGTGTATCAACAAAGTAGTGGCAAGCGTTCGCCTGTGTTATAAGTAAATGGCCTGCTGCCTTGTCCGTTAAAGGGTGCTGTAACCCCCAAAGTACACTCCAAACCAATTAAAAATATATTTTCTGTGTTTGTGAATTGTGTGCGCAGTAGCCGCACGTGCATCAACAAAGTAGTGTCAAGCGTGCGCCTGTGTCCCATAAATAAAGGGCCGGCTGGATTGACCACTAAAGGGTGCTGTAACCCCCAAAGGGCACTCCAAACAAAATAAAAAAATATTTTCTGTGTTTGTGAATTGTGTGCGCAGTAGCCGCACGTGCATCAATAAAGTAGTGCCAAGCGTGCGCCTGTGTCATAAGGAAATGGCCAGCTGGCTTGACCATTAAAGGGTGCTGTAACCCCCAAAGTACACTCCAAACCAAATAAAAAATATTTTCTGTGTTTGTGAATTGTGTGCGCAGTAGCCGCACGTGCATCAACAAAGTAGTGCCAAGCGTGTGCCTGTGTCCCATAAATAAAGGGCAAGCTGGATTGACCGCTAAAGGGTGCTGTAATCCCCAAAGTACACTCCAAACCAAATAAAAAAATATATTTTTTTGTGTTTGTGAATTGTGTGCGCAGTAGCAGCACGTGCATTAACAAAGTAGTGGCAAGCGTGCACCTGTGTACCATAAATAAAGGGACGGCTTGATTGACCGCTATAGGGTGCTGTAACCCCCAAAGGGCACTCCAAACAAAATAAAAAAATATTTTCTGTGTTTGTGAATTGTGTGCGCAGTAGCCTCACGTGCATCAACAAAGTAGTGCCAAGCGTGCCCCTGTGTCATAAGTAAAGGGCCGGCTGGCTTGTCCATTAAAGGGTGCTGTAACCCCCAAAGTACACTCCAAACAAAATAAAAAAAAAAATTTTGTGTTTGTGAATTGTGTGCGCAATAGCCGCACGTGCATCAACAAAGTAGTGCCAAGCGTGCGCCTGTGTCATAAGTAAAGGGCTGGCTGGCTTGTCCGTTAAAGTGTGCTGTAACCCCCAAAGTACACTCCTAACAAAATAAAAAAATATTTTCTGTGTTTGTGAATTGTGTGCGCAGTTGCCTCACGTGCATCAACAAAGTAGTGCCAAGCATGCGCCTGTGTCATAAGTAAAGGGTCAGCTGGCTTGTCCGTTAAAGGGTGCTGTATCCCCCAAAGTACACTCCAAACCAAATAAAAAAATATTTTCTGTGTTTGTGAATTGTGTGCGCAGTAGCCGCACGTGCATCAACAAAGTAGTGCAAAGCGTGCGCCTGTGTCCCATAAATAAAGGGCCAGCTGGGTTGAACGCTAAAGGGTGCTGTAACCCCCAAAGTACACTCCAAACCAAATAAAAAAATATATTTTTTTGTGTTTGTGAATTGTGTGCGCAGTAGCCGCATGTGCATCAACAAAGTAGTGGCAAGCGTGCGCCTGTGTACCATAAATAAAGGGCCAGCTGGATTGACCGCTAAAGGGTTCTGTATCCCCCAAAGGACACTCCAAACAAAATAAAAAAATATTTTCTGTGTTTGTGAATTGTGTGCGCAGTAGCCTCACGTGCATCAACAAAGTAGTGCCAAGCATGCGCCTGTGTCATATTTAAAGAGCCGGCTGGCTTGTCCATTAAAGGGTGCTGTAACCCCCAATGTACACTCCAAACCAAATAAAAAAATATTTTCTGTGTTTGTGAATTGTGTGCGCAGTAGCCGCATGTGCATCAACAAAGTAGTGCCAAGCGTGTGCCTGTGTCCCATAAATAAAGGGCCGGCTGGATTGACCGCTAAAAGGGTGCTGTAACCCCCAAAGTACACTCCAAACCAAATAAAAAAATATTTTTTTTTGTATTTGTGAATTGTGTGCGCAGTAGCCGAACGTGCATCAACAAAGTAGTGCCAAGCATGAGCCTGTGTCATAAGTAAAGGGCCGGCTGGCTTGTCCGTTAAAGGGTGCTGTAACCCCAAAAGTACACTCCAAACCAAAAAAAAAATATTTTTTTTTGTGTTTGTGAATTGTGTGCGTAGTAGCCGCACGTGCATCAACAAAGTGGTACCAAGCGTGCGCCTGTGTACCATAAATAAAGGGCCAGCTGGATTGACCGCTAAAGGGTGCTGTAACCCCCAAAGTACACTCCAAACCCCCCCAAAAATATTTTTTTTTGTGTTTGTGAATTGTGTGCGTAGTAGCCGCACGTGCATCAACAAAGTGGTACCAAGCGTGCGCCTGTGCACCATAAATAAAGGGCCGGCTGGATTGAACGCTAAAGGGTGCTGTATCCCCCAAAGGGCACTCCAAACAAAATAAAAAAATATTTTCTGTGTTTGTGAATTGTGTGCGCAGTAGCCTCACGTGCATCAACTAAAGTAGTGCCAAGCGTGCGCCTGTGTCATAAGTAAAGGGCCAGCTGGCTTGTCCATTAAAGGGTGCTGTAACCCCCAAAGTACACTCCAAACAAAAAAAAAAAAATATTTTCTGAGTTTGTGAATTGTGTGCGCAGTAGCCGCACGTGCATCAACAAAGTAGTGCCAAGTGTGTGCCTGTGTCCCATAAATAAAGGGCCAGCTGGATTGACCACTAAAGGGTGCTGTAACCCCCAAAGTACACTACAAACCAAATAAAAATTTATTTTTTTTGTGTTTGCGAATTGTGTGCGCAGTAGCCGCACGTGCATCAACAAAGTAGTGGCAAGCGTGCACCTGTGTACCATAAATAAAGGGCCGGCTTGATTTACCGCTAAAGGGTGCTGTAACCCCCAAAGGCACTCCAAACAAAATAAAAAAATATTTTCTGTGTTTGTGAATTGTGTGCGCAGTAGCCTCACGTGCATCAACAAAGTAGTGCCAAGCATGCGCCTGTGTCATAAATAAAGGGCCGGCTGGCTTGTCCGTTAAAGGGTGTTGTAACCCCCAAAGTACACTCCAAACCAAATAAAAAAATATTTTCTGTGTTTGTGAATTGTGTGCGCAGTAGTCACACGTGCATCAACAAAGTAGTGCCAAGCGTGCGCCTGTGTCCCATAAATAAAGGGCCGGATGGATTGACCACAAAAGGGTGCTGTAACCCCCAAAGTACACTCCACACCAAATAAAAAAAAAATGTTTTTTTGTGTTTGTGAATTGTGTGCGCAGTAGCAGCACGTGCATCAACAAAGTAGTGGAAAGCGTGCGCCTGTGTATCATAAATAAAGGGCCGGCTGGATTGACCGCTAAAGTGTGCTGTAACCCCCAAAGTACACTCCAAACCAAATAAAAAAATATTTTCTGTGTTTGTGAATTGTGTGCGCAGTAGCCGCACGTGCATCAACAAAGTAGTGCCAAGCGTGCGCCTGTGTCCCATAAATAAAGGGCCGGCTGGATTGACCGCTAAAAGGGTGCTGTAACCCCCAAAGTACACTCCAAACCAAATAAAAAAATATTTTTTTTTGTATTTGTGAATTGTGTGCGCAGTAGCCTCACGTGCATCAACAAAGTAGTGCCAAGCATGAGCCTGTGTCATAAGTAAAGGGCCGGCTGGCTTGTCCGTTAAAGGGTGCTGTAACCCCAAAAGTACACTCCAAACCAAATAAAAAATTTTTTTCTGTGTTTGTGAATTGTGTGCGCAGTAGCCGCACGTGCATCAACAAAGTAGTGCCAAGCGTGCGCCTGTGTCACATAAATAAAGGGCCGGCTGGATTGACCGCTAAAGGGTGCTGTAACCCCCAAAGGGCACTCCAAACAAAATAAAAAAATATTTTCTGTGTTTGTGAATTGTGTGCGCAGTAGCCTCACGTGCATCAACAAAGTAGTGCCAAGCGTGCGCCTGTGTCATAAGTAAAGGGCCGGCTGGCTTGTCCATTAAAGGGTGCTGTAACAACCAAAGTACACTCCAAACAAAATAAAAATTTTTTTTTTGTGTTTGTGAATTGTGTGCGCAATAGCCGCACGTGCATCAACAAAGTAGTGCCAAGCGTGCGCCTGTGTCATAAGTAAAGGGCTGGCTGGCTTGTCCGTTAAAGGGTGCTGTAACCCCCAAAGTACACTCCTAACAAAATAAAAAAATATTTTCTGTGTTTGTGAATTGTGTGCGCAGTAGCCTCACGTGCATCAACAAAGTAGTGCCAAGCATGCGCCTGTGTCATAAGTAATGGGCCAGCTGGCTTGTCCGTTAAAGGGTGCTGTATCCCCCAAAGTACACTCCAAACCAAATAAAAAAATATTTTCTGTGTTTGTGAATTGTGTGCGCAGTAGCCGCAAGTGCATCAACAAAGTAGTGCAAAGCGTGCGCCTGTGTCCCATAAATAAAGTGCCAGCTGGATTGAACGCTAAAGGGTGCTGTAACCCCCAAAGTACACTCCAAACCAAATAAAAAAATATATTTTTTTGTGTTTGTGAATTGTGTGCGCAGTAGCCGCACGTGCATCAACAAAGTAGTGGCAAGCGTGCGCCTGTGTACCATAAATAAAGGGCCGGCTGGATTGACCGCTAAAGGGTTCTGTATCCCCCAAAGGACACTCCAAACAAAATAAAAAATTATTTTCTGTGTTTGTGAATTGTGTGCGCAGTAGCCTCACGTGCATCAACAAAGTAGTGCCAAGCATGCGCCTGTGTCATAATTAAAGAGCCGGCTGGCTTGACCGTTAAAGGGTGCTGTAACCCCCAAAGTACACTCCAAACCAAATAAAAAAATATTTTCTGTGTTTGTGAATTGTGTGCGCAGTAGCCGCACGTGCATCAACAAAGTAGTGCCAAGCGTGCGCCTGTGTCCCATAAATAAAGGGCCAGCTGGATTGACCGCTAAAAGGGTGCTGTAACCCCCAAAGTACACTGTAAACCAAATAAAAAAATATTTTTTTTTGTATTTGTGAATTGTGTGCGCAGTAGCCGAACGTGCATCAACAAAGTAGTGGCAAGCGTGCGCCTGTGTACCATAAATAAAGGGCCGGCTGGATTGACCGCTAAAGGGTGCTGTATCCCCCAAAGGACACTCCAAACAAAATAAAAAAATATTTTCTGTGTTTGTGAATTGTGTGCGCAGTAGCCTCACGTGCATCAACAAAGTAGTGCCAAGCATGCGCCTGTGTCATAAGTAAAGGGCAGGCTGGCTTGTCCGTTAAAGGGTGTTGTAACCCCCAAAGTACACTCCAAACCAAATAATAAAATATTTTCTGTGTTTGCGAATTGTGTGCGCAGTAGCCACACGTGCATCAACTAAGTAGTGCCAAGCGTGCGCCTGTGTCCCATAAATAAAGGGCAAGCTGGATTGACCGCTAAAGGGTGCTGTAACCCCCAAAGTACACTCCAAACCAAAAAAAAAATATTTTTTTTTGTGTTTGTGAATTGTGTGCGTAGTAACCGCACGTGCATCAACAAAGTGGTACCAAGCGTGCGCCTGTGTACCATAAATAAAGGGCTGGCTGGATTGAATGCTAAAGGGTGCTGTATCCCCCAAAGGGCACTCCAAACAAAATAAAAAAATATTTTCTGTGTTTGTGAGTTGTGCGCGCAGTAGCCTCACGTGCATCAACAAAGTAGTGCCAAGCATGAGCCTGTGCACCATAAATAAAGGGCCGGCTGGATTGAACACTAAAGGGTGCTGTATCCCCCAAAGGGCACTCCAAACAAAATAAAAAAATATTTTCTGTGTTTGTGAATTGTGTGCGCAGTAGCCTCACGTGCATCAACTAAAGTAGTGCCAAGCGTGCGCCTGTGTAATAAGTAAAGGGCCGGCTGGCTTGTCCGTTAAAGGGTGCTGTAACCCCCAAAGTACACTCCAAACCAAATAAAAATTTATTTTTTTTGTGTTTGCGAATTGTGTGCGCAGTAGCCGCACGTGCATCAACAAAGTAGTGGCAAGTGTGCACCTGTGTACCATAAATAAAGGGCCGGCTTGATTTACCGCTAAAGGGTGCTGTAACCCCCAAAGGCACTCCAAACAAAATAAAAAATATTTTCTGTGTTTGTGAATTGTGTGCGCAGTAGCCTCACGTGCATCAACAAAGTAGTGCCAAGCGTGCGCCTGTGTCATAAGTAAAGGGCCGGCTGGCTTGTCCGTTAAAGGGTGCTGTTACCCCCAAAGTACACTCAAAACCAAATAAAAAAATATTTTCTGTGTTTGTGAATTGTGTGCGCAGTAGCCGCACATGCATCAACAATGTAGTGCCAAGCGTGCGCCTGAGTCCCATAAATAAAGGACCTGCTGGATTGACCGCTAAAGGGTGCTGTAACCCCCAAAGTACACTCCAAACCAAATAAAAAAATATATTTTTTTGTGTTTGTGAATTGTGTGCGCAGAAGCCGCATGTGCATCAACAAAGTAGTGCCAAGCGTGCGCCTGTATACCATAAATAAAGGGCTGGCTGGATTGACCACTAAAGGGTGCTGTATCCCCCAAAGGGCACTCCAAACAAAATAAAAAAATATTTTCTGTGTTTGTGAATTGTGTGCGCAGTAGCCTCACGTGCATCAACAAAGTAGTGCCAAGCATGCGCCTGTGTCATAAGTAAAGGGCCGGCTGGCTTGTCCGTTAAAGGGTGCTGTAACCCCAAAAGTACACTCCAAACCAAATAAAAAAATATTTTCTGTTTGTGAATTGTGTGCGCAGTAGCCGCACGTGCATCAACAAAGTAGTGCCAAGCGTGCGACTGTGTCCCATAAATATAGGGCCGGCTGGATTGACCGCTAAAGGGTGCTGTAACCCCCAAAGTACACTCCAAACCAAATAAAAAAATATATATTTTTTTGTTTGTGAATTGTGTGCGCAGTAGCCGCACGTGCATCAACAAAGTAGTGCCAAGCGAGCGCCTGTGTACCATAAATAAAGGGCCGGCTGGATTGACCGCTAAATTATGCTGTAACCCCCAAAGGGCACACCAAACAAAATAAAAAAATATTTTCTGTGTTTGTGAATTGTGTGCGCAGTAGCCTCACGTGCATCAACAAAGTAGTGCCAAGCATGCGCCTGTGTCATAAGTAAAGGGCCGGCTGGCTTGTCCATTAAAGGGTGTTGTAACCCCCAAAGTACACTCCAAACCAAATAAAAAAATATTTTCTGTGTTTGTGAATTGTGTGCGCAGTAGCCACACGTGCATCAACAAAGTAGTGCCAAGCGTGCGCCTGTGTCCCATAAATAAAGGGCCGGCTGGATTGACCACAAAAGGGTGCTGTAACCCCCAAAGTACACTCCACACCAAATTAAAAAAAAATGTTTTTTTGTGTTTGTGAATTGTGTGCGCAGTAGCAGCACGTGCATCAACAAAGTAGTGGAAAGCGTGCGCCTATGTATCATAAATAAAGGGCCAGCTGGATTGACCGCTAAAGTGTTCTGTAACCCCCAAAGGGCACTCCAAACAAAATAAAAAAATATTTTCTGTGTTTGTGAATTGTGTGCGCAGTAGCCTCACGTGCATCAACAAAGTAGTGCCAATCATGTGCCTGTGTCATAAGTAAAGGGCCGGCTGGCTTTTCCGTTAAAGGGTGCTGTAACCCCAAAAGTACACTCCAAACCAAATAAAAAATTTTTTTCTGTGTTTGTGAATTGTGTGCGCAGTAGCCTCACGTGCATCAACAAAGTAGTGCCAAGCGTGCGCCTGTGTCCCATAAATAAAGAGCCGGCTGGATTGACCGCTAAAGGGTGCTGTAACCCCCAAAGTACACTCCAAACCAAAAAAAATATATATTTTTTTGTGTTTGTGAATTGTGTGCGTAGTAGCCGCACGTGCATCAACAAAGTGGTACCAAGCGTGCGCCTGTGTACCATAAATAAAGGGCCGGCTGGATTGAACGCTAAAGGGTGCTGTATCCCCCAAAGGGCACTCCAAACAAAATAAAAAAATATTTTCTGTGTTTGTGAATTGTGCGCGCAGTAGCCTCACGTGCATCAACAAAGTATTGCCAAGCATGAGCCTGTGTCATAAGTAAAGGGCAAGCTGGCTTGTCCGTTAAAGGGTGCTGTAACCCCAAAAGTACACTCCAAACCAAAAAAAAATATTTTTTTTTGTGTTTGTGAATTGTGTGCGTAGTAGCCGCACGTGCATCAACAAAGTGGTACCAAGCGAGCACCTGTGTACCATAAATAAAGGGCCAGCTGGATTGACCGCTAAAGGGTGCTGTAACCCCCAAAGTACACTCCAAACCCCCCAAAAAATATTTTTTTTTGTGTTTGTGAATTGTGTGCGCAGTAGCCTCACGTGCATCAACAAAGTATTGCAAAGCATGAGCCTGTGTCATAAGTAAAGGGCCAGCTGGCTTGTCCGTTAAAGGGTGCTGTAACCCCAAAAGGACACTCCAAACAAAAAAAAAAAATTTTTTTTTTGTGTTTGTGAATTGTGTGCGTAGTAGCCGCACGTGCATCAACAAAGTGGTACCAAGCGTGCGCCTGTGCACCATAAATAAAGGGCCGGCTGGATTGAATGCTAAAGGGTGCTGTATCCCCCAAAGGGCACTCCAAACAAAATAAAAAAATATTTTCTGTGTTTGTGAATTGTGTGCGCAGTAGCCTCACGTGCATCAACTAAAGTAGTGCCAAGCGTGTGCCTGTGTCATAAGTAAAGGGCCGGCTGACTTGTCCGTTAAAGGGTGCTGTAACCCCCAAAGTACACTCCAAACAAAACAAAAAAAATATTTTCTGAGTTTGTGAATTGTGTGCGCAGTAGCCACACGTGCATCAACAAAGTAGTGCCAAGCGTGTGCCTGTGTCCCATAAATAAAGGGCCAGCTGGATTGACCACTAAAGGGTGCTGTAACCCCCAAAGTACACTCCAAACCAAATAAAAATTTATTTTTTGTGTGTTTGCGAATTGTGTGCGCAGTAGCCGCACGTGCATCAACAAAGTAGTGGAAAGCGTGCGCCTGTGTATCATAAATAAAGGGCCGGCTGGATTGACCGCTAAAGTGTGCTGTAACCCCCAAAGGGCACTCCAAACAAAATAAAAATTTATTTTTTTTGTGTTTGTGAATTGTGTGCGCAGTAGCCTCACGTGCATCAACAAAGTAGTGCCAATCATGTGCCTGTGTCATAAGTAAAGGGCCGGCTGGCTTGTCCGTTAAAGGGTGCTGTAACCCCAAAAGTACACTCCAATCCAAATAAAAATTTTTTTTCTGTGTTTGTGAATTGTGTGCGCAGTAGCCGCACGTGCATCAACAAAGTAGTGCCAAGCGTGCGCCTGTGTCCCATAAATAAAGGGCCAGCTGGATTGACCGCTAAAGGGTGCTGTAACCCCCAAAGTACACTCCAAACCAAAAAAAATATATATTTTTTTGTGTTTGTGAATTGTGTGCGTAGTAGCCGCACGTGCATCAACAAAGTGGTACTAAGCGTGCGCCTGTGTACCATAAATAAAGGGCCGGCTGGATTGAACGCTAAAGGGTGCTGTATCCCCCAAAGGGCACTCCAAACAAAATAAAAAAATATTTTCTGTGTTTGTGAATTGTGCGCGTAGTAGCCTCACGTGCATCAACAAAGTATTGCCAAGCATGAGCCTGTGTCATAAGTAAAGGGCCAGCTGGCTTGTCCGTTAAAGGGTGCTGTAACCCCAAAAGTACACTCCAAACCAAAAAAAAATATTTTTTTTTGTGTTTGTGAATTGTGTGCGTAGTAGCCGCACGTGCATCAACAAAGTGGTACAAAGCGAGCACCTGTATACCATAAATAAAGGGCCAGCTGGATTGACCGCTAAAGGGTGCTGTAACCCCCAAAGTACACTCCAAACCCCCCAAAAAATATTTTTTTTTGTGTTTGTGAATTGTGTGCGTAGTAGCCGCACGTGCATCAACAAAGTGGTACCAAGCGTGCGCCTGTGTCCCATAAATAAAGGGCCGGCTGGATTGAACGCTAAATGGTGCTGTATCCCCCAAAGGGCACTCCAAACAAAATAAAAAAATATTTTCTGTGTTTGTGAATTGTGTGCGCAGTAGCCTCACGTGCATCAACTAAAGTAGTGCCAAGCGTGTGCCTGTGTCATAAGTAAAGGGCCGGCTGACTTGTCCGTTAAAGGGTGCTGTAACCCCCAAAGTACACTCCAAACAAAACAAAAAAATATTTTCTGAGTTTGTGAATTGTGTGCGCAGTAGCCACACGTGCATCAACAAAGTAGTGCCAAGCGTGTGCCTGTGTCCCATAAATAAAGGGCCAGCTGAATTGACCACTAAAGGGTGCTGTAACCCCCAAAGTACACTCCAAACCAAATAAAAATTTATTTTTTTTGTGTTTGCGAATTGTGTGCGCAGTAGCCGCACGTGCATCAACAAAGTGGTACCAAGCGTGCGCCTGTGTACCATAAATAAAGGGCCGGCTGGATTGAACGCTAAAGGGTGCTGTATCCCCCAAAGGGCACTCCAAACAAAATAAAAAAATATTTTCTGTGTTTGTGAATTGTGCGCGCAGTAGCCTCACGTGCATCAACAAAGTATTGCCAAGCATGAGCCTGTGTCATAAGTAAAGGGCAAGCTGGCTTGTCCGTTAAAGGGTGCTGTAACCCCAAAAGTACACTCCAAACCAAAAAAAAATATTTTTTTTTGTGTTTGTGAATTGTGTGCGTAGTAGCCGCACGTGCATCAACAAAGTGGTACCAAGCGAGCACCTGTGTACCATAAATAAAGGGCCAGCTGGATTGACCGCTAAAGGGTGCTGTAACCCCCAAAGTACACTCCAAACCCCCCAAAAAATATTTTTTTTTGTGTTTGTGAATTGTGTGCGCAGTAGCCTCACGTGCATCAACAAAGTATTGCAAAGCATGAGCCTGTGTCATAAGTAAAGGGCCGGCTGACTTGTCCGTTAAAGGGTGCTGTAACCCCCAAAGTACACTCCAAACAAAACAAAAAAATATTTTCTGAGTTTGTGAATTGTGTGCGCAGTAGCCACACGTGCATCAACAAAGTAGTGCCAAGCGTGTGCCTGTGTCCCATAAATAAAGGGCCAGCTGAATTGACCACTAAAGGGTGCTGTAACCCCCAAAGTACACTCCAAACCAAATAAAAATTTATTTTTTTTGTGTTTGCGAATTGTGTGCGCAGTAGCCGCACGTGCATCAACAAAGTAGTGGAAAGCGTGCGCCTGTGTATCATAAATAAAGGGCCGGCTGGATTGACCGCTAAAGTGTGCTGTAACCCCCAAAGGGCACTCCAAACAAAATAAAAATTTATTTTTTTTGTGTTTGTGAATTGTGTGCGCAGTAGCAGCATGTGCATCAACAAAGTAGTGGAAAGCGTGCGCCTGTGTATCATAAATAAAGGGCCGGCTGGATTGACCGCTAAAGTGTGCTGTAACCCCCAAAGGGCACTCCAAACAAAATAAAAAAATATTTTCTGTGTTTGTGAATTGTGTGCGCAGTAGCCTCACGTGCATCAACAAAGTAGTGCCAAGCATGTGCCTGTGTCATAAGTAAAGGGCCGGCTGGCTTGTCCGTTAAAGGGTGCTGTAACCCCAAAAGTACACTCCAAACCAAATAAAAAAAAATTTTCTGTGTTTGTGAATTGTGTGCGCAGTAGCCGCACGTGCATCAACAAAGTAGTGCCAAGCGTGCGCCTGTGTCCCATAAATAAAGGGCCGGCTGGATTGACCGCTAAAGGGTGCTGTAACCCCAAAAGTACACTCCAAACCAAAAAAAATATATATTTTTTTGTGTTTGTGAATTGTGTGCGTAGTAGCCGCACGTGCATCAACAAAGTGGTACCAAGCGTGCGCCTGTGTACCATAAATAAAGGGCCGGCTGGATTGAACGCTAAAGGGTGCTGTATCCCCCAAAGGGCACTCCAAACAAAATAAAAAATTATTTTCTGTGTTTGTGAATTGTGCGCGCAGTAGCCTCACGTGCATCAACAAAGTAGTGCCAAGCATGAGCCTGTGTCATAAGTAAAGGGCCAGCTGGCTTGTCCGTTTAAAGGGTGCTGTAACCCCAAAAGTACACTCCAAACCAAAAAAAAAATATTTTTTTTTGTGTTTGTGAATTGTGTGCGTAGTAGCCGCACGTGCATCAACAAAGTGGTACCAAGCGTGCGCCTGTGTACCATAAATAAAGGGCCAGCTGGATTGACCGCTAAAGGGTGCTGTAACCACCAAAGTACACTCCAAACCCCCCCAAAAATATTTTTTTTGTGTTTGTGAATTGTGTGCGTAGTAGCCGCACGTGCATCAACAAAGTGGTACCAAGCGTGCGCCTGTGCACCATAAATAAAGGGCCGGCTGGATTGAACGCTAAAGGGTGCTGTATCCCCCAAAGGGCACTCCAAACAAAATAAAAAAATATTTTCTGTGTTTGTGAATTGTGTGCGCAGTAGCCTCACGTGCATCAACTAAAGTAGTGCCAAGCGTGCGCCTGTGTCATAAGTAAAGGGCCGGCTGGCTTGTCTGTTAAAGGGTGCTGTAACCCCCAAAGTACACTCCAAACCAAATGAAAAAATATTTTCTGTGTTTGTGAATTGTGTGCGCAGTAGCCTCCCGTGCATCAACAAAGTAGTGCCAAGCATGCGCCTGTGTCATAAGTAAAGGGCCGGCTGGCTTGTCCATTAAAGGGTACAGTAACCACCAAAGTACACTCCAAACAAACTAAAAAAATATTTTTTGTGTTTGTGAATTGTGTGCGCAGTAGCAGCACGTGTATCAACAAAGTAGTGGCAAGCGTTCGCCTGTGTCATAAGTAAATGGCCTGCTGCCTTGTCCGTTAAAGGGTGTTGTAACCCCCAAAGTACACTCCAAACCAAATAAAAAAATATTTTCTGTTGTTGTGAATTGTGTGCGCAGTAGCCGCACGTGCATCAACAAAGTAGTGCCAAGCGTGTGCCTGTGTCCCATAAATAAAGGGCAAGCTGAATTGACCGCTAAAGGGTGCTGTAACCCCCAAAGTACACTCCAAACCAAATAAAAAAATTTATTTTTTTGTGTTTGTGAATTGTGTGCGCAGTAGCAGCACGAGCATCAACAAAGTAGTGCCAAGCGTGCGCCTGTGTCATAAGGAAATGGCCGGCTGGCTTGACCATTAAAGGGTGCTGTAACCCCCAAAGTACACTCCAAACCAAATAAAAAATATTTTCTGTGTTTGTGAATTGTGTGCGCAGTAGCCGCACGTGCATCAACAAAGTAGTGCCAAGCGTGTGCCTGTGTCCCATAAATAAAGGGCCAGCTGGATTGACCGCTAAAGGGTGCTGTAACCCCCAAAGTACACTCCAAACCAAATAAAAAAATATTTTTTTTTGTGTTTGTGAATTGTGTGCGCAGTAGCAGCACGAGCATCAACAAAGTAGTGCCAAGCGTGCGCCTGTGTCATAAGTAAAGGGCCGGCTGGCTTGTCCATTAAAGGGTGCTGTAACCCCCAAAGTACACTCCAAACAAAATAAAAAAAAATATTTTCTGTGTTTGTGAATTGTGTGCGCAATAGCCGCACGTGCATCAACAAAGTAGTGCCAAGCGTGCGCCTGTGTCATAAGTAAAGGGCCGGCTGGCTTGTCCGTTAAAGGGTGCTGTAACCCCCAAAGTACACTCCAAACCAATTAAAAAAATATATTCTGTGTTTGTGAATTGTGTGCGCAGTAGCCGCACGTGCATCAACAAAGTAGTGTCAAGCGTGCGCCTGTGTCCCATAAATAATGGGCCAACTGGATTGACCACTAAAGGGTGCTGTAACCCCCAAAGTACACTCCAAACTAAATAAAACAATATATTTTTTTGTGTTTGTGAATTGTGTGCGCAGTAGCCGCACTTGCATCAACAAAGTAGTGCAAGCGTGCGCCTGTGTACCATAAATTAAGGGTCGGCTGGATTGACCGCTAAATGGTGCTGTAACCCCCAAAGGGCACTCCAAAAAAAATAAAAAAATATTTTCTGTGTTTGTGAATTGTGTGCGCAGTAGCCGCACGTGCATCAATAAAGTAGTGCCAAGCGTGCGCCTGTGTCATAAGGAAAGGTCCGGCTGGCTTGACCATTAAAGGGTGCTGTAACCCCCAAAGTACACTCCAAACCAAATAAAAAAATATTTTCTGTTGTTGTGAATTGTGTGCGCAGTAGCCGCACGTGCATCAACAAAGTAGTGCCAAGCGTGTGCCTGTGTCCCATAAATAAAGGGCAAGCTGAATTGACCGCTAAAGGGTGCTGTAACCCCCAAAGTACACTCCAAACCAAATAAAAAAATTTATTTTTTTGTGTTTGTGAATTGTGTGCGCAGTAGCAGCACGAGCATCAACAAAGTAGTGCCAAGCGTGCGCCTGTGTCATAAGTAAAGGGCCGGCTGGCTTGTCCATTAAAGGGTGCTGTAACCCCCAAAGTACACTCCAAACAAAATAAAAAAATATTTTCTGTGTTTGTGAATTGTGTGCGCAATAGCCGCACGTGCATCAACAAAGTAGTGCCAAGCGTGCACCTGTGTCATAAGTAAAGGGCCGGCTGGCTTGTCCGTTAAAGGGTGCTGTAACCCCCAAAGTACACTCCAAACCAATTAAAAAAATATATTCTGTGTTTGTGAATTGTGTGCGCAGTAGCCGCACGTGCATCAACAAAGTAGTGTCAAGCGTGCGCCTGTGTCCCATAAATAATGGGCCAACTGGATTGACCACTAAAGGGTGCTGTAACCCCCAAAGTACACTCCAAACTAAATAAAACAATATATTTTTTTGTGTTTGTGAATTGTGTGCGCAGTAGCCGCACTTGCATCAACAAAGTAGTGCAAGCGTGCACCTGTGTACCATAAATTAAGGGTCGGCTGGATTGACCGCTAAATGGTGCTGTAACCCCCAAAGGGCACTCCAAAAAAAATAAAAAAATATTTTCTGTGTTTGTGAATTGTGTGCGCAGTAGCCGCACGTGCATCAATAAAGTAGTGCCAAGCGTGCGCCTGTGTCATAAGGAAAGGTCCAGCTGGCTTGACCATTAAAGGGTGCTGTAACCCCCAAAGTACACTCCAAACCAAATAAAAAAATATTTTCTGTTGTTGTGAATTGTGTGCGCAGTAGCCGCACGTGCATCAACAAAGTAGTGCCAAGCGTGTGCCTGTGTCCCATAAATAAAGGGCAAGCTGAATTGACCGCTAAAGGGTGCTGTAACCCCCAAAGTACACTCCAAACCAAATAAAAAAATTTATTTTTTTGTGTTTGTGAATTGTGTGCGCAGTAGCAGCACGTGCATCAACAAAGTAGTGCCAAGCGAGCGCCTGTGTACCATAAATAAAGGGCCGGCTGGATTGACCGCTAAATTATGCTGTAACCCCCAAAGGGCACACCAAACAAAATAAAAAAATATTTTCTGTGTTTGTGAATTGTGTGCGCAGTAGCCTCACGTGCATCAACAAAGTAGTGCCAAGCATGCGCCTGTGTCATAAGTAAAGGGCCAGCTGGCTAGTCCATTAAAGGGTGCTGTAACCCCCAAAGTACACTCCAAACCAAATAAAAAAATATTTTCTGTGTTTGTGAATTGTGTGCGCAGTAGCCGCACGTGCATCAACAAAGTATTGCCAAGCGTGCGCCTGTGTCCCATAAATAAAGGACCGGCTGGATTGACCGCTAAAGGGTGCTGTATCCCCCAAAGAACACTCCAAACCCCCCAAAAAATATTTTTTTTTGTGTTTGTGAATTGTGTGCGCAGTAGCCTCACGTGCATCAACAAAGTATTGCAAAGCATGAGCCTGTGTCATAAGTAAAGGGCCGGCTGACTTGTCCGTTAAAGGGTGCTGTAACCCCCAAAGTACACTCCAAACAAAACAAAAAAATATTTTCTGAGTTTGTGAATTGTGTGCGCAGTAGCCACACGTGCATCAACAAAGTAGTGCCAAGCGTGTGCCTGTGTCCCATAAATAAAGGGCCAGCTGAATTGACCACTAAAGGGTGCTGTAACCCCCAAAGTACACTCCAAACCAAATAAAAATTTATTTTTTTTGTGTTTGCGAATTGTGTGCGCAGTAGCCGCACGTGCATCAACAAAGTAGTGGAAAGCGTGCGCCTGTGTATCATAAATAAAGGGCCGGCTGGATTGACCGCTAAAGTGTGCTGTAACCCCCAAAGGGCACTCCAAACAAAATAAAAATTTATTTTTTTTGTGTTTGTGAATTGTGTGCGCAGTAGCAGCATGTGCATCAATAAAGTAGTGGAAAGCGTGCGCCTGTGTATCATAAATAAAGGGCCGGCTGGATTGACCGCTAAAGTGTGCTGTAACCCCCAAAGGGCACTCCAAACAAAATAAAAAAATATTTTCTGTGTTTGTGAATTGTGTGCGCAGTAGCCTCACGTGCATCAACAAAGTAGTGCCAAGCATGTGCCTGTGTCATAAGTAAAGGGCCGGCTGGCTTGTCCGTTAAAGGGTGCTGTAACCCCAAAAGTACACTCCAAACCAAATAAAAAATTTTTTTCTGTGTTTGTGAATTGTGTGCGCAGTAGCCGCACGTGCATCAACAAAGTAGTGCCAAGCGTGAGCCTGTGTCCCATAAATAAAGGGCCGGCTGGATTGACCGCTAAAGGGTGCTGTAACCCCAAAAGTACACTCCAAACCAAAAAAAATATATATTTTTTTGTGTTTGTGAATTGTGTGCGTAGTAGCCGCACGTGCATCAACAAAGTGGTACCAAGCGTGCGCCTGTGTACCATAAATAAAGGGCCGGCTGGATTGAACGCTAAAGGGTGCTGTATCCCCCAAAGGGCACTCCAAACAAAATAAAAAATTATTTTCTGTGTTTGTGAATTGTGCGCGCAGTAGCCTCACGTGCATCAACAAAGTAGTGCCAAGCATGAGCCTGTGTCATAAGTAAAGGGCCAGCTGGCTTGTCCGTTTAAAGGGTGCTGTAACCCCAAAAGTACACTCCAAACCAAAAAAAAAATATTTTTTTTTGTGTTTGTGAATTGTGTGCGTAGTAGCCGCACGTGCATCAACAAAGTGGTACCAAGCGTGCGCCTGTGTACCATAAATAAAGGGCCAGCTGGATTGACCGCTAAAGGGTGCTGTAACCACCAAAGTACACTCCAAACCCCCCCAAAAATATTTTTTTTGTGTTTGTGAATTGTGTGCGTAGTAGCCGCACGTGCATCAACAAAGTGGTACCAAGCGTGCGCCTGTGCACCATAAATAAAGGGCCGGCTGGATTGAACGCTAAAGGGTGCTGTATCCCCCAAAGGGCACTCCAAACAAAATAAAAAAATATTTTCTGTGTTTGTGAATTGTGTGCGCAGTAGCCTCACGTGCATCAACTAAAGTAGTGCCAAGCGTGCGCCTGTGTCATAAGTAAAGGGCCGGCTGGCTTGTCTGTTAAAGGGTGCTGTAACCCCCAAAGTACACTCCAAACCAAATGAAAAAATATTTTCTGTGTTTGTGAATTGTGTGCGCAGTAGCCTCCCGTGCATCAACAAAGTAGTGCCAAGCATGCGCCTGTGTCATAAGTAAAGGGCCGGCTGGCTTGTCCATTAAAGGGTACAGTAACCACCAAAGTACACTCCAAACAAACTAAAAAAATATTTTTTGTGTTTGTGAATTGTGTGCGCAGTAGCAGCACGTGTATCAACAAAGTAGTGGCAAGCGTTCGCCTGTGTCATAAGTAAATGGCCTGCTGCCTTGTCCGTTAAAGGGTGTTGTAACCCCCAAAGTACACTCCAAACCAAATAAAAAAATATTTTCTGTTGTTGTGAATTGTGTGCGCAGTAGCCGCACGTGCATCAACAAAGTAGTGCCAAGCGTGTGCCTGTGTCCCATAAATAAAGGGCAAGCTGAATTGACCGCTAAAGGGTGCTGTAACCCCCAAAGTACACTCCAAACCAAATAAAAAAATTTATTTTTTTGTGTTTGTGAATTGTGTGCGCAGTAGCAGCACGAGCATCAACAAAGTAGTGCCAAGCGTGCGCCTGTGTCATAAGGAAATGGCCGGCTGGCTTGACCATTAAAGGGTGCTGTAACCCCCAAAGTACACTCCAAACCAAATAAAAAATATTTTCTGTGTTTGTGAATTGTGTGCGCAGTAGCCGCACGTGCATCAACAAAGTAGTGCCAAGCGTGTGCCTGTGTCCCATAAATAAAGGGCCAGCTGGATTGACCGCTAAAGGGTGCTGTAACCCCCAAAGTACACTCCAAACCAAATAAAAAAATATATTTTTTTGTGTTTGTGAATTGTGTGCGCAGTAGCAGCACGAGCATCAACAAAGTAGTGCCAAGCGTGCGCCTGTGTCATAAGTAAAGGGCCGGCTGGCTTGTCCATTAAAGGGTGCTGTAACCCCCAAAGTACACTCCAAACAAAATAAAAAAATATTTTCTGTGTTTGTGAATTGTGTGCGCAATAGCCGCACGTGCATCAACAAAGTAGTGCCAAGCGTGCGCCTGTGTCATAAGTAAAGGGCCGGCTGGCTTGTCCGTTAAAGGGTGCTGTAACCCCCAAAGTACACTCCAAACCAATTAAAAAAATATATTCTGTGTTTGTGAATTGTGTGCGCAGTAGCCGCACGTGCATCAACAAAGTAGTGTCAAGCGTGCGCCTGTGTCCCATAAATAATGGGCCAACTGGATTGACCACTAAAGGGTGCTGTAACCCCCAAAGTACACTCCAAACTAAATAAAACAATATATTTTTTTGTGTTTGTGAATTGTGTGCGCAGTAGCCGCACTTGCATCAACAAAGTAGTGCAAGCGTGCGCCTGTGTACCATAAATTAAGGGTCGGCTGGATTGACCGCTAAATGGTGCTGTAACCCCCAAAGGGCACTCCAAAAAAAATAAAAAAATATTTTCTGTGTTTGTGAATTGTGTGCGCAGTAGCCGCACGTGCATCAATAAAGTAGTGCCAAGCGTGCGCCTGTGTCATAAGGAAAGGTCCGGCTGGCTTGACCATTAAAGGGTGCTGTAACCCCCAAAGTACACTCCAAACCAAATAAAAAAATATTTTCTGTTGTTGTGAATTGTGTGCGCAGTAGCCGCACGTGCATCAACAAAGTAGTGCCAAGCGTGTGCCTGTGTCCCATAAATAAAGGGCAAGCTGAATTGACCGCTAAAGGGTGCTGTAACCCCCAAAGTACACTCCAAACCAAATAAAAAAATTTATTTTTTTGTGTTTGTGAATTGTGTGCGCAGTAGCAGCACGAGCATCAACAAAGTAGTGCCAAGCGTGCGCCTGTGTCATAAGTAAAGGGCCGGCTGGCTTGTCCATTAAAGGGTGCTGTAACCCCCAAAGTACACTCCAAACAAAATAAAAAAATATTTTCTGTGTTTGTGAATTGTGTGCGCAATAGCCGCACGTGCATCAACAAAGTAGTGCCAAGCGTGCACCTGTGTCATAAGTAAAGGGCCGGCTGGCTTGTCCGTTAAAGGGTGCTGTAACCCCCAAAGTACACTCCAAACCAATTAAAAAAATATATTCTGTGTTTGTGAATTGTGTGCGCAGTAGCCGCACGTGCATCAACAAAGTAGTGTCAAGCGTGCGCCTGTGTCCCATAAATAATGGGCCAACTGGATTGACCACTAAAGGGTGCTGTAACCCCCAAAGTACACTCCAAACTAAATAAAACAATATATTTTTTTGTGTTTGTGAATTGTGTGCGCAGTAGCCGCACTTGCATCAACAAAGTAGTGCAAGCGTGCACCTGTGTACCATAAATTAAGGGTCGGCTGGATTGACCGCTAAATGGTGCTGTAACCCCCAAAGGGCACTCCAAAAAAAATAAAAAAATATTTTCTGTGTTTGTGAATTGTGTGCGCAGTAGCCGCACGTGCATCAATAAAGTAGTGCCAAGCGTGCGCCTGTGTCATAAGGAAAGGTCCAGCTGGCTTGACCATTAAAGGGTGCTGTAACCCCCAAAGTACACTCCAAACCAAATAAAAAAATATTTTCTGTTGTTGTGAATTGTGTGCGCAGTAGCCGCACGTGCATCAACAAAGTAGTGCCAAGCGTGTGCCTGTGTCCCATAAATAAAGGGCAAGCTGAATTGACCGCTAAAGGGTGCTGTAACCCCCAAAGTACACTCCAAACCAAATAAAAAAATTTATTTTTTTGTGTTTGTGAATTGTGTGCGCAGTAGCAGCACGTGCATCAACAAAGTAGTGCCAAGCGAGCGCCTGTGTACCATAAATAAAGGGCCGGCTGGATTGACCGCTAAATTATGCTGTAACCCCCAAAGGGCACACCAAACAAAATAAAAAAATATTTTCTGTGTTTGTGAATTGTGTGCGCAGTAGCCTCACGTGCATCAACAAAGTAGTGCCAAGCATGCGCCTGTGTCATAAGTAAAGGGCCAGCTGGCTAGTCCATTAAAGGGTGCTGTAACCCCCAAAGTACACTCCAAACCAAATAAAAAAATATTTTCTGTGTTTGTGAATTGTGTGCGCAGTAGCCGCACGTGCATCAACAAAGTATTGCCAAGCGTGCGCCTGTGTCCCATAAATAAAGGACCGGCTGGATTGACCGCTAAAGGGTGCTGTATCCCCCAAAGGGCACTCCAAACAAAATAAAAAAATATTTTCTGTGTTTGTGAATTGTGTGCGCAGTAGCCTCACGTGCATCAACAAAGTAGTACCAAGCATGCGCCTGTGTCATAAGTAAAGGGCCGGCTGGCTTGTCCGTTAAATGGTGCTGTAACCCCCAAAGTACACTCCAAACCAAATAAAAAAATATTTTCTGTGTTTGTGAATTGTGTGCGCAGTAGCCGCACGTGCATCAACAAAGTATTGCCAAGCGTGCGCCTGTGTCCCATAAATAAAGGACCGGCTGGATTGACCGCTAAAGGGTGCTGTATCCCCCAAAGGGCACTCCAAACAAAATAAAAAAATATTTTCTGTGTTTGTGAATTGTGTGCGCAGTAGCCTCACGTGCATCAACAAAGTAGTGCCAAGCATGCGCCTGTGTCATAAGTAAAGGGCCGGCTGGCTTGTCCGTTAAATGGTGCTGTAACCCCAAAAGTACACTCCAAACCAAATAAAAAAATATTTTCTGTTTGTGAATTGTGTGCGCAGTAGCCGCACGTGCATCAACAAAGTAGTGCCAAGCGTGCGACTGTGTCCCATAAATATAGGGCCGGCTGGATTGACCGCTAAAGGGTGCTTTAACCCCCAAAGTACACTCCAAACCAAATAAAAAAATATATTTTTTTGTGTTTGTGAATTGTGTGCGCAGTAGCCGCACGTGCATCAACAAAGTAGTGCCAAGCATGCGCCTGTGTCATAAGTAAAGGGCCAGCTGGCTAGTCCGTTAAAGGGTGCTGTAACCCCCAAAGTACACTCCAAACCAAATGAAAAAATATTTTCTGTGTTTGTGAATTGTGTGCGCAGTAGCGGCACGTGCATCAACAAAGTATTGCCAAGCGTGCGCCTGTGTCCCATAAATAAAGGACCGGCTGGATTGACCACTAAAGGGTGCTGTAACCCCCAAACGGCAGTCCAAACAAAATAAAAAAATATTTTCTGTGTTTGTGAATTGTGTGCGCAGTTGCCTCACGTGCATCAACAAAGTAGTGCCAAGCATGCGCCTGTGTCATAAGTAAAGGGCCGGCTGGCTTGTCAATTAAAGGGTACAGTAACCGCCAAAGTACACTCCAAACAAAATAAAAAAATATTTTTTGTGTTTGTGAATTGTGTGCGCAGTAGCCGCACGTGTATCAACAAAGTAGTGGCAAGCGTTCGCCTGTGTCATAAGTAAAGGGCCTGCTGCCTTGTCCGTTAAAGGGTGCTGTAACCCCCAAAGTACACTCCAAACCAATTAAAAAAATATTTTCTGTGTTTGTGAATTGTGTGCGCAGTAGCCGCACGTGCATCAACAAAGTAGTGGCATGCGTGCGCCTGTGTACCATAAATAAAGGGCTGGCTGGATTGACCGCTAAATGGTGCTGTAACCCCCAAAGGGTACTCCAAACAAAATAAAAAAATATTTTTTGTGTTTGTGAATTGTGTGCGCAATAGCCGCACGTGCATCAACAAAGTAGTGCCAAGCGTGCGCCTGTGTCATAAGTAAAGGGCCGGCTGGCTTGTCCGTTAAAGGGTGCTGTAACCCCCAAAGTACACTCCTAACAAAATAAAAAAATATTTTCTGTGTTTGTGAATTGTGTGCGCAGTAGCCTCACGTGCATCAACAAAGTAGTGCCAAGCGTGCGCCTGTGTCATAAGTAAAGGGCCGGCTGGCTTGTCCGTTAAAGGGTGCTGTAACCCCCAAAGTACACTCCTAACAAAATAAAAAAATATTTTCTGTGTTTGTGAATTGTGTGCGCAGTAGCCTCACGTGCATCAACAAAGTAGTGCCAAGCATGCGCCTGTGTCATAAGTAAAGGGCCGGCTGGCTTGTCCGTTAAAGGGTGCTGTAACCCCCAAAGTACACTCCAAACCAAATAAAAAAATATTTTCTGTGTTTGTGAATTGTGTGCGCAGTAGCCGCACGTGCATCAACAAAGTAGTGCAAAGCGTGTGCCTGTGTCCCATAAATAAAGGGCCAGCTGGATTGAACGCTAAAGGGTGCTGTAGCCCCCAAAGTACACTCCAAACCAAATAAAAAAATATATTTTTTTGTGTTTGTGAATTGTTTGCGCAGTAGCTGCACGTGCTTCAACAAAGTAGTGGCAAGCGTGCGCCTGTGTACCATAAATAAAGGGCCGGCTGGATTGACCGCTAAAGGGTTCTGTATCCCCCAAAGGACACTCCAAACAAAATAAAAAAATATTTTCTGTGGTTGTGAATTGTGTGCGCAGTAGCCGCACGTGCATCAACAATTAGTGCCAAGCGTGCGCCTGTGTCCCATAAATAAAGGGCCGGCTGGATTGACTGCTAAAAGGGTGCTGTAACCCCCAAAGTACACTCCAAACCAAATAAAAAAATATATTTTTTTGTATTTGAGAATTGTGTGCGCAGTAGCCGAACGTGCATCAACAAAGTAGTGGCAAGCGTGCGCCTGTGTACCATAAGTAAAGGGCCGGCTGGATTGACCACTAAAGGGTGCTGTATCCCCCAAAGGACACTCCAAACAAAATAAAAAAATATTTTTTGTGTTTGTGAATTGTGTGCGCAATAGCCGCACGTGTATCAACAAAGTAGTGGCAAGCGTTCGCCTGTGTCATAAGTAAAGGGCCTGCTGCCTTGTCCGTTAAAGGGTGCTGTAACCCCCAAAGTACACTCCAAACCAATTAAAAAAATATTTTCTGTTTTTGTGAATTGTGTGCGCAGTAGCCGCACGTGCATCAACAAAGTAGTGTCAAGCGTGCGCCTGTGTCCCATAAATAAAGGGCCGGCTGGATTGACCACTAAAGGGTGCTGTAACCCCCAAAGTACACTCCAAACCAAATAAAACAATATATTTTTTTGTGTTTGTGAATTGTGTGCGCAGTAGCCGCACGTGCATCAACAAAGTAGTGGCATGCGTGCACCTGTGTACCATAAATAAAGGGCTGGATGGATTGACCGCTAAATGGTGCTGTAACCCCCAAAGGGTACTCCAAACAAAATAAAAAAATATTTTTTGTGTTTGTGAATTGTGTGCGCAATAGCCGCACGTGCATCAACAAAGTAGTGCCAAGCGTGCGCCTGTGTCATAAGTAAAGGGCCGGCTGGCTTGTCCGTTAAAGGGTGCTGTAACCCCCAAAGTACACTCCTAACAAAATAAAAAAATATTTTCTGTGTTTGTGAATTGTGTGCGCAGTAGCCTCACGTGCATCAACAAAGTAGTGCCAAGCGTGCGCCTGTGTCATAAGTAAAGGGCCGGCTGGCTTCTCCGTTAAAGGGTGCTGTAACCCCCAAAGTACACTCCTAACAAAATAAAAAAATATTTTCTGTGTTTGTGAATTGTGTGCGCAGTAGCCTCACGTGCATCAACAAAGTAGTGCCAAGCATGCGCCTGTGTCATAAGTAAAGGGCCGGCTGGCTTGTCCGTTAAAGGGTGCTGTAACCCCCAAAGTACACTCCAAACCAAATAAAAAAATATTTTCTGTGTTTGTGAATTGTGTGCGCAGTAGCCGCACGTGCATCAACAAAGTAGTGCAAAGCGTGCGCCTGTGTCCCATAAATAAAGGGCCAGCTGGATTGAACGCTAAAGGGTGCTGTAGCACCCAAAGTACACTCCAAACCAAATAAAAAAATATATTTTTTTGTGTTTGTGAATTGTTTGCGCAGTAGCCGCACGTGCATCAACAAAGTAGTGGCAAGCGTGCGCCTGTGTACCATAAATAAAGGGCCGGCTGGATTGACCGCTAAAGGGTTCTGTATCCCCCAAAGGACACTCCAAACAAAACAAAAAAATATTTTCTGTGGTTGTGAATTGTGTGCGCAGTAGCCGCACGTGCATCAACAAAGTAGTGCCAAGCGTGCGCCTGTGTCCCATAAATAAAGGGCCGGCTGGATTGACTGCTAAAAGGGTGCTGTAACCCCCAAAGTACACTCCAAACCAAATAAAAAAATATATTTTTTTGTATTTGAGAATTGTGTGCGCAGTAGCCGAACGTGCATCAACAAAGTAGTGGCAAGCGTGCGCCTGTGTACCATAAGTAAAGGGCCGGCTGGATTGACCGCTAAAGGGTGCTGTATCCCCCAAAGGACACTCCAAACAAAATAAAAAAATATTTTTTGTGTTTGTGAATTGTGTGCGCAATAGCCGCACGTGTATCAACAAAGTAGTGGCAAGCGTTCGCCTGTGTCATAAGTAAAGGGCCTGCTGCCTTGTCCGTTAAAGGGTGCTGTAACCCCCAAAGTACACTCCAAACCAATTAAAAAAATATTTTCTGTTTTTGTGAATTGTGTGCGCAGTAGCCGCACGTGCATCAACAAAGTAGTGTCAAGCGTGCGCCTGTGTCCCATAAATAAAGGGCCGGCTGGATTGACCACTAAAGGGTGCTGTAACCCCCAAAGTACACTCCAAACCAAATAAAACAATATATTTTTTTGTGTTTGTTAATTGTGTGCGCAGTAGCCGCACGTGCATCAACAAAGTAGTGGCATGCGTGCGCCTGTGTACCATAAATAAAGGGCTGGCTGGATTGACCGCTAAATGGTGCTGTAACCCCCAAAGGGTACTCCAAACAAAATAAAAAAATATTTTTTGTGTTTGTGAATTGTGTGCGCAATAGCCGCACGTGCATCAACAAAGTAGTGCCAAGCGTGCGCCTGTGTCATAAGTAAAGGGCCGGCTGGCTTGTCCGTTAAAGGGTGCTGTAACCCCCAAAGTACACTCCTAACAAAATAAAAAAATATTTTCTGTGTTTGTGAATTGTGTGCGCAGTAGCCTCACGTGCATCAACAAAGTAGTGCCAAGCGTGCGCCTGTGTAATAAGTAAAGGGCCGGCTGGCTTGTCCGTTAAAGGGTGCTGTAACCCCCAAAGTACACTCCTAACAAAATAAAAAAATATTTTCTGTGTTTGTGAATTGTGTGCGCAGTAGCCTTACGTGCATCAACAAAGTAGTGCAAAGCGTGCGCCTGTGTCCCATAAATAAAGGGCCAGCTGGATTGAACGCTAAAGGGTGCTGTAGCCCCCAAAGTACACTCCAAACCAAATAAAAAAATATATTTTTTTGTGTTTGTGAATTGTTTGCGCAGTAGCCGCACGTGCATCAACAAAGTAGTGGCAAGCGTGCGCCTGTGTACCATAAATAAAGGGCCGGCTGGATTGACCGCTAAAGGGTTCTGTATCCCCCAAAGGACACTCCAAACAAAATAAAAAAATATTTTCTGTGTTTGTGAATTGTGTGCGCAGTAGCCTCACGTGCATCAACAAAGTAGTGCCAAGCATGCGCCAGTGTCATAAGTAAAGAGCCGGCTGGCTTGTCCGTTAAAGGGTGCTGTAACCCCCAAAGTACACTCCAAACCAAATAAAAAAATATTTTCTGTGGTTGTGAATTGTGTGCGCAGTAGCCGCACGTGCATCAACAAAGTAGTGCCAAGCGTGCGCCTGTGTCCCATAAATAAAGGGCCGGCTGGATTGACCACAAAAGGGTGCTGTAACCCCCAAAGTACACTCCACACCAAATAAAAAAAAAATGTTTTTTTGTGTTTGTGAATTGTGTGCGTTGTAGCAGCACGTGCATCAACAAAGTAGTGGCAAGCGTGCGCCTGTGTATCATAAATAAAGGGCCGGCTGGATTGACCGCTAAAGTGTGCTGTAACCCCCAAAGGCCACTCCAAACAAAATAAAAAAAAATTTTTTCTGTGTTTGTGAATTGTGTGTGCAGTAGCCTCACGTGCATCAACAAAGTAGTGCCAAGCATGTGCCTGTGTCATAAGGAAAGGGCCGGCTGGCTTGTCCGTTAAAGGGTGCTGTAACCCCAAAAGTACACTCCAAACCAAATAAAAATTTTTTTTCTGTGTTTGTGAATTGTGTGCGCAGTAGCCGCACGTGCATCAACAAAGTAGTGTCAAGCGTGCGCCTGTGTCCCATAAATAAAGGGCCGGCTGGATTGACCACTAAAGGGTGCTGTAACCCCCAAAGTACACTCCAAACCAAATAAAACAATATATTTTTTTGTGTTTGTGAATTGTGTGCGCAGTAGCCGCACGTGCATCAACAAAGTAGTGGCATGCGTGCGCCTGTGTACCATAAATAAAGGGCTGGCTGGATTGACCGCTAAATGGTGCTGTAACCCCCAAAGGGTACTCCAAACAAAATAAAAAAATATTTTTTGTGTTTGTGAATTGTGTGCGCAATAGCCGCACGTGCATCAACAAAGTAGTGCCAAGCGTGCGCCTGTGTCATAAGTAAAGGGCCGGCTGGCTTGTCCGTTAAAGGGTGCTGTAACCCCCAAAGTACACTCCAAACCAAATAAAAAAATATTTTCTGTGTTTGTGAATTGTGTGCGCAGTAGCCGCACGTGCATCAACAAAGTAGTGCAAAGCGTGCGCCTGTGTCCCATAAATAAAGGGCCAGCTGGATTGAACGCTAAAGGGTGCTGTAGCCCCCAAAGTACACTCCAAACCAAATAAAAAAATATATTTTTTTGTGTTTGTGAATTGTTTGCACAGTAGCCGCACGTGCATCAACAAAGTAGTGGCAAGCGTGCGCCTGTGTACCATAAATAAAGGGCCGGCTGGATTGACCGCTAAAGGGTTCTGTATCCCCCAAAGGACACTCCAAACAAAATAAAAAAATATTTTCTGTGTTTGTGAATTGTGTGCGCAGTAGCCTCACGTGCATCAACAAAGTAGTGCCAAGCATGCGCCAGTGTCATAAGTAAAGAGCCGGCTGGCTTGTCCGTTAAAGGGTGCTGTAACCCCCAAAGTACACTCCAAACCAAATAAAAAAATATTTTCTGTGGTTGTGAATTGTGTGCGCAGTAGCCGCACGTGCATCAACAAAGTAGTGCCAAGCGTGCGCCTGTGTCCCATAAATAAAGGGCCGGCTGGATTGACTGCTAAAAGGGTGCTGTAACCCCCAAAGTACACTCCAAACCAAATAAAAAAATATATTTTTTTGTATTTGAGAATTGTGTGCGCAGTAGCCGAACGTGCATCAACAAAGTAGTGGCAAGCGTGCGCCTGTGTACCATAAGTAAAGGGCCGGCTGGATTGACTGCTAAAGGGTGCTGTATCCCCCAAAAGACACTCCAAACAAAATAAAAAAATATTTTTTGTGTTTGTGAATTGTGTGCGCAATAGCCGCACGTGTATCAACAAAGTAGTGGCAAGCGTTCGCCTGTGTCATAAGTAAAGGGCCTGCTGCCTTGTCCATTAAAGGGTGCTGTAACCCCCAAAGTACACTCCAAACCAATTAAAAAAATATTTTCTGTGTTTGTGAATTGTGTGCGCAGTAGCCGCACGTGCATCAACAAAGTAGTGTCAAGCGTGCGCCTGTGTCCCATAAATAAAGGGCCGGCTGGATTGACCACTAAAGGGTGCTGTAACCCCCAAAGTACACTCCAAACCAAATAAAACAATATATTTTTTTGTGTTTGTGAATTGTGTGCGCAGTAGCCGCACGTGCATCAACAAAGTAGTGGCATGCGTGCGCCTGTGTACCATAAATAAAGGGCTGGCTGGATTGACCGCTAAATGGTGCTGTAACCCCCAAAGGGTACTCCAAACAAAATAAAAAAATATTTTTTGTGTTTGTGAATTGTGTGCGCAATAGCCGCACGTGCATCAACAAAGTAGTGCCAAGCGTGCGCCTGTGTCATAAGTAAAGGGCCGGCTGGCTTGTCCGTTAAAGGGTGCTGTAACCCCCAAAGTACACTCCTAACAAAATAAAAAAATATTTTCTGTGTTTGTGAATTGTGTGCGCAGTAGCCTCACGTGCATCAACAAAGTAGTGCCAAGCGTGCGCCTGTGTAATAAGTAAAGGGCCGGCTGGCTTGTCCGTTAAAGGGTGCTGTAACCCCCAAAGTACACTCCTAACAAAATAAAAAAATATTTTCTGTGTTTGTGAATTGTGTGCGCAGTAGCCTCACGTGCATCAACAAAGTAGTGCCAAGCATGCGCCTGTGTCATAAGTAAAGGGCCGGCTGGCTTGTCCGTTAAAGGGTGCTGTAACCCCCAAAGTACACTCCAAACCAAATAAAAAAATATTTTCTGTGTTTGTGAATTGTGTGCGCAGTAGCCGCACGTGCATCAACAAAGTAGTGTCAAGCGTGCGCCTGTGTTCCATAAATAAAGGGCCGGCTGGATTGACCACTAAAGGGTGCTGTAACCCCCAAAGTACACTACAAACCAAATAAAACAATATATTTTTTTGTGTTTGTGAATTGTGTGCGCAGTAGCCGCACGTGCATCAACAAAGTAGTGGCATGCGTGCGCCTGTGTACCATAAATAAAGGGCTGGCTGGATTGACCGCTAAATGGTGCTGTAACCCCCAAAGGGTACTCCAAACAAAATAAAAAAATATTTTTTGTGTTTGTGAATTGTGTGCGCAATAGCCGCACGTGCATCAACAAAGTAGTGCCAAGCGTGCGCCTGTGTCATAAGTAAAGGGCCGGCTGGCTTGTCCGTTAAAGGGTGCTGTAACCCCCAAAGTACACTCCAAACCAAATAAAAAAATATTTTCTGTGTTTGTGAATTGTGTGCGCAGTAGCCGCACGTGCATCAACAAAGTAGTGCAAAGCGTGCGCCTGTGTCCCATAAATAAAGGGCCAGCTGGATTGAATGCTAAAGGGTGCTGTAGCCCCCAAAGTACACTCCAAACCAAATAAAAAAATATATTTTTTTGTGTTTGTGAATTGTTTGCACAGTAGCCGCACGTGCATCAACAAAGTAGTGGCAAGCGTGCGCCTGTGTACCATAAATAAAGGGCCGGCTGGATTGACCGCTAAAGGGTTCTGTATCCCCCAAAGGACACTCCAAACAAAATAAAAAAATATTTTCTGTGTTTGTGAATTGTGTGCGCAGTAGCCTCACGTGCATCAACAAAGTAGTGCCAAGCATGCGCCAGTGTCATAAGTAAAGAGCCGGCTGGCTTGTCCGTTAAAGGGTGCTGTAACCCCCAAAGTACACTCCAAACCAAATAAAAAAATATTTTCTGTGGTTGTGAATTGTGTGCGCAGTAGCCGCACGTGCATCAACAAAGTAGTGCCAAGCGTGCGCCTGTGTCCCATAAATAAAGGGCCGGCTGGATTGACTGCTAAAAGGGTGCTGTAACCCCCAAAGTACACTCCAAACCAAATAAAAAAATATATTTTTTTGTATTTGAGAATTGTGTGCGCAGTAGCCGAACGTGCATCAACAAAGTAGTGGCAAGCGTGCGCCTGTGTACCATAAGTAAAGGGCCGGCTGGATTGACTGCTAAAGGGTGCTGTATCCCCCAAAAGACACTCCAAACAAAATAAAAAATTTTTTTTTGTGTTTGTGAATTGTGTGCGCAATAGCCGCACGTGTATCAACAAAGTAGTGGCAAGCGTTCGCCTGTGTCATAAGTAAAGGGCCTGCTGCCTTGTCCGTTAAAGGGTGCTGTAACCCCCAAAGTACACTCCAAACCAATTAAAAAAATATTTTCTGTGTTTGTGAATTGTGTGCGCAGTAGCCGCACGTGCATCAACAAAGTAGTGTCAAGCGTGCGCCTGTGTCCCATAAATAAAGGGCCGGCTGGATTGACCACTAAAGGGTGCTGTAACCCCCAAAGTACACTCCAAACCAAATAAAACAATATATTTTTTTGTGTTTGTGAATTGTGTGCGCAGTAGCCGCACGTGCATCAACAAAGTAGTGGCATGCGTGCGCCTGTGTACCATAAATAAAGGGCTGGCTGGATTGACCGCTAAATGGTGCTGTAACCCCCAAAGGGTACTCCAAACAAAATAAAAAAATATTTTTTGTGTTTGTGAATTGTGTGCGCAATAGCCGCACGTGCATCAACAAAGTAGTGCCAAGCGTGCGCCTGTGTCATAAGTAAAGGGCCGGCTGGCTTGTCCGTTAAAGGGTGCTGTAACCCCCAAAGTACACTCCTAACAAAATAAAAAAATATTTTCTGTGTTTGTGAATTGTGTGCGCAGTAGCCTCACGTGCATCAACAAAGTAGTGCCAAGCGTGCGCCTGTGTAATAAGTAAAGGGCCGGCTGGCTTGTCCGTTAAAGGGTGCTGGAACCCCCAAAGTACACTCCTAACAAAATAAAAAAATATTTTCTGTGTTTGTGAATTGTGTGCGCAGTAGCCTCACGTGCATCAACAAAGTAGTGCCAAGCATGCGCCTGTGTCATAAGTAAAGGGCCGGCTGGCTTGTCCGTTAAAGGGTGCTGTAACCCCCAAAGTACACTCCAAACCAAATAAAAAAATATTTTCTGTGTTTGTGAATTGTGTGCGCAGTAGCCGCACGTGCATCAACAAAGTAGTGCAAAGCGTGCGCCTGTGTCCCATAAATAAAGGGCCAGCTGGAATGAACGCTAAAGGGTGCTGTAGCCCCCAAAGTACACTCCAAACCAAATAAAAAAATATATTTTTTTGTATTTGAGAATTGTGTGCGCAGTAGCCGAACGTGCATCAACAAAGTAGTGGCAAGCGTGCGCCTGTGTACCATAAGTAAAGGGCCGGCTGGATTGACCGCTAAAGGGTGCTGTATCCCCCAAAGGACACTCCAAACAAAATAAAAAAATATTTTCTGTGGTTGTGAATTGTGTGCGCAGTAGCCGCACGTGCATCAACAAAGTAGTGCCAAGCGTGCGCCTGTGTCCCATAAATAAAGGGCCGGCTGGATTGACTGCTAAAAGGGTGCTGTAACCCCCAAAGTACACTCCAAACCAAATAAAAAAATATATTTTTTTGTATTTGAGAATTGTGTGCGCAGTAGCCGAACGTGCATCAACAAAGTAGTGGCAAGCGTGCGCCTGTGTACCATAAGTAAAGGGCCGGCTGGATTGACTGCTAAAGGGTGCTGTATCCCCCAAAAGACACTCCAAACAAAATAAAAAAATATTTTTTGTGTTTGTGAATTGTGTGCGCAATAGCCGCACGTGTATCAACAAAGTAGTGGCAAGCGTTCGCCTGTGTCATAAGTAAAGGGCCTGCTGCCTTGTCCATTAAAGGGTGCTGTAACCCCCAAAGTACACTCCAAACCAATTAAAAAAATATTTTCTGTGTTTGTGAATTGTGTGCGCAGTAGCCGCACGTGCATCAACAAAGTAGTGTCAAGCGTGCGCCTGTGTCCCATAAATAAAGGGCCGGCTGGATTGACCACTAAAGGGTGCTGTAACCCCCAAAGTACACTCCAAACCAAATAAAACAATATATTTTTTTGTGTTTGTGAATTGTGTGCGCAGTAGCCGCACGTGCATCAACAAAGTAGTGGCATGCGTGCGCCTGTGTACCATAAATAAAGGGCTGGCTGGATTGACCGCTAAATGGTGCTGTAACCCCCAAAGGGTACTCCAAACAAAATAAAAAAATATTTTTTGTGTTTGTGAATTGTGTGCGCAATAGCCGCACGTGCATCAACAAAGTAGTGCCAAGCGTGCGCCTGTGTCATAAGTAAAGGGCCGGCTGGCTTGTCCGTTAAAGGGTGCTGTAACCCCCAAAGTACACTCCTAACAAAATAAAAAAATATTTTCTGTGTTTGTGAATTGTGTGCGCAGTAGCCTCACGTGCATCAACAAAGTAGTGCCAAGCGTGCGCCTGTGTAATAAGTAAAGGGCCGGCTGGCTTGTCCGTTAAAGGGTGCTGTAACCCCCAAAGTACACTCCTAACAAAATAAAAAAATATTTTCTGTGTTTGTGAATTGTGTGCGCAGTAGCCTCACGTGCATCAACAAAGTAGTGCCAAGCATGCGCCTGTGTCATAAGTAAAGGGCCGGCTGGCTTGTCCGTTAAAGGGTGCTGTAACCCCCAAAGTACACTCCAAACCAAATAAAAAAATATTTTCTGTGTTTGTGAATTGTGTGCGCAGTAGCCGCACGTGCATCAACAAAGTAGTGTCAAGCGTGCGCCTGTGTTCCATAAATAAAGGGCCGGCTGGATTGACCACTAAAGGGTGCTGTAACCCCCAAAGTACACTACAAACCAAATAAAACAATATATTTTTTGTGTTTGTGAATTGTGTGCGCAGTAGCCGCACGTGCATCAACAAAGTAGTGGCATGCGTGCGCCTGTGTACCATAAATAAAGGGCTGGCTGGATTGACCGCTAAATGGTGCTGTAACCCCCAAAGGGTACTCCAAACAAAATAAAAAAATATTTTTTGTGTTTGTGAATTGTGTGCGCAATAGCCGCACGTGCATCAACAAAGTAGTGCCAAGCGTGCGCCTGTGTCATAAGTAAAGGGCCGGCTGGCTTGTCCGTTAAAGGGTGCTGTAACCCCCAAAGTACACTCCAAACCAAATAAAAAAATATTTTCTGTGTTTGTGAATTGTGTGCGCAGTAGCCGCACGTGCATCAACAAAGTAGTGCAAAGCGTGCGCCTGTGTCCCATAAATAAAGGGCCAGCTGGATTGAATGCTAAAGGGTGCTGTAGCCCCCAAAGTACACTCCAAACCAAATAAAAAAATATATTTTTTTGTGTTTGTGAATTGTTTGCACAGTAGCCGCACGTGCATCAACAAAGTAGTGGCAAGCGTGCGCCTGTGTACCATAAATAAAGGGCCGGCTGGATTGACCGCTAAAGGGTTCTGTATCCCCCAAAGGACACTCCAAACAAAATAAAAAAATATTTTCTGTGTTTGTGAATTGTGTGCGCAGTAGCCTCACGTGCATCAACAAAGTAGTGCCAAGCATGCGCCAGTGTCATAAGTAAAGAGCCGGCTGGCTTGTCCGTTAAAGGGTGCTGTAACCCCCAAAGTACACTCCAAACCAAATAAAAAAATATTTTCTGTGGTTGTGAATTGTGTGCGCAGTAGCCGCACGTGCATCAACAAAGTAGTGCCAAGCGTGCGCCTGTGTCCCATAAATAAAGGGCCGGCTGGATTGACTGCTAAAAGGGTGCTGTAACCCCCAAAGTACACTCCAAACCAAATAAAAAAATATATTTTTTTGTATTTGAGAATTGTGTGCGCAGTAGCCGAACGTGCATCAACAAAGTAGTGGCAAGCGTGCGCCTGTGTACCATAAGTAAAGGGCCGGCTGGATTGACTGCTAAAGGGTGCTGTATCCCCCAAAAGACACTCCAAACAAAATAAAAAATTTTTTTTTGTGTTTGTGAATTGTGTGCGCAATAGCCGCACGTGTATCAACAAAGTAGTGGCAAGCGTTCGCCTGTGTCATAAGTAAAGGGCCTGCTGCCTTGTCCGTTAAAGGGTGCTGTAACCCCCAAAGTACACTCCAAACCAATTAAAAAAATATTTTCTGTGTTTGTGAATTGTGTGCGCAGTAGCCGCACGTGCATCAACAAAGTAGTGTCAAGCGTGCGCCTGTGTCCCATAAATAAAGGGCCGGCTGGATTGACCACTAAAGGGTGCTGTAACCCCCAAAGTACACTCCAAACCAAATAAAACAATATATTTTTTTGTGTTTGTGAATTGTGTGCGCAGTAGCCGCACGTGCATCAACAAAGTAGTGGCATGCGTGCGCCTGTGTACCATAAATAAAGGGCTGGCTGGATTGACCGCTAAATGGTGCTGTAACCCCCAAAGGGTACTCCAAACAAAATAAAAAAATATTTTTTGTGTTTGTGAATTGTGTGCGCAATAGCCGCACGTGCATCAACAAAGTAGTGCCAAGCGTGCGCCTGTGTCATAAGTAAAGGGCCGGCTGGCTTGTCCGTTAAAGGGTGCTGTAACCCCCAAAGTACACTCCTAACAAAATAAAAAAATATTTTCTGTGTTTGTGAATTGTGTGCGCAGTAGCCTCACGTGCATCAACAAAGTAGTGCCAAGCGTGCGCCTGTGTAATAAGTAAAGGGCCGGCTGGCTTGTCCGTTAAAGGGTGCTGGAACCCCCAAAGTACACTCCTAACAAAATAAAAAAATATTTTCTGTGTTTGTGAATTGTGTGCGCAGTAGCCTCACGTGCATCAACAAAGTAGTGCCAAGCATGCGCCTTTGTCATAAGTAAAGGGCCGGCTGGCTTGTCCGTTAAAGGGTGCTGTAACCCCCAAAGTACACTCCAAACCAAATAAAAAAATATTTTCTGTGTTTGTGAATTGTGTGCGCAGTAGCCGCACGTGCATCAACAAAGTAGTGCAAAGCGTGCGCCTGTGTCCCATAAATAAAGGGCCAGCTGGAATGAACGCTAAAGGGTGCTGTAGCCCCCAAAGTACACTCCAAACCAAATAAAAAAATATATTTTTTTGTATTTGAGAATTGTGTGCGCAGTAGCCGAACGTGCATCAACAAAGTAGTGGCAAGCGTGCGCCTGTGTACCATAAGTAAAGGGCCGGCTGGATTGACCGCTAAAGGGTGCTGTATCCCCCAAAGGACACTCCAAACAAAATAAAAAAATATTTTCTGTGGTTGTGAATTGTGTGCGCAGTAGCCGCACGTGCATCAACAAAGTAGTGCCAAGCGTGCGCCTGTGTCCCATAAATAAAGGGCCGGCTGGATTGACCACAAAAGGGTGCTGTAACCCCCAAAGTACACTCCACACCAAATAAAAAAAAAATGTTTTTTTGTGTTTGTGAATTGTGTGCGTTGTAGCAGCACGTGCATCAACAAAGTAGTGGCAAGCGTGCGCCTGTGTATCATAAATAAAGGGCCGGCTGGATTGACCGCTAAAGTGTGCTGTAACCCCCAAAGGGCACTCCAAACAAAATAAAAAAATATTTTCTGTGTTTGTGAATTGTGTGCGCAGTAGCCTCACGTGCATCAACAAAGTAGTGCCAAGCATGTGCCTGTGTCATAAGGAAAGGGCCGGCTGGCTTGTCCGTTAAAGGGTGCTGTAACCCCAAAAGTACACTCCAAACCAAATAAAAATTTTTTTTCTGTGTTTGTGAATTGTGTGAGCAGTAGCCGCACGTGCATCAACAAAGTAGTGCCAAGCGTGCGCCTGTGTCCCATAAATAAAGGGCCGGCTGGATTGACCGCTAAAGGGTGCTGTAACCCCCAAAGTACACTCCAAACCAAATAAAAAAATATATTTTTTTGTGTTTGTGAATTGTTTGCGCAGTAGCCGCACGTGCATCAACAAAGTAGTGGCAAGCGTGCGCCTGTGTACCATAAATAAAGGGCCGGCTGGATTGACCGCTAAAAGGTTCTGTATCCCCCAAAGGACACTCCAAACAAAATAAAAAAATATTTTCTGTGTTTGTGAATTGTGTGCGCAGTAGCCTCACGTGCATCAACAAAGTAGTGCCAAGCATGCGCATGTGTCATAAGTAAAGAGCCGGCTGGCTTGTCCGTTAAAGGGTGCTGTAACCCCCAAAGTACACTCCAAACCAAATAAAAAAATATTTTCTGTGTTTGTGAATTGTGTGCGCAGTAGCAGCACGTGCATCAACAAAGTAGTGCCAAGCGTGCGCCTGTGTCCCATAAATAAAGGGCCGGCTGGATTTACCGCTAAAATGGTGCTGTAACCCCCAAAGTACACTCCAAACCAAATAAAAAAATATATTTTTTGTATTTGTGAATTGTGTGCGCAGTAGCCTCACGTGCATCAACAAAGTAGTGCCAAGCATGCGCCTGTGTCATAAGTATAGGGCCGGCTGGCTTGTCCGTTAAAGGGTGTTGTAACCCCCAAAGTACACTCCAAACCAAATAAAAAAATATTTTCTGTGTTTGTGAATTGTGTGCGCAGTAGCCACACGTGCATCAACAAAGTATTGCCAAGCGTGCGCCTGTGTCCCATAAATAAAGGGCCGGCTGGATTGACCACAAAAGGGTGCTGTAACCCCCAAAGTACACTCCACACCAAATAAAAAAATATGTTTTTTTGTGTTTGTGAATTGTGTGCGCAGAAGCAGCACGTGCATCAACAAAGTAGTGGCAAGCGTGCGCCTGTGTATCATAAATAAAGGGCCGGCTGGATTGACTGCTAAAGTGTGCTGTAACCCCCAAAGGGCACTCCAAACAAAATAAAAAAATATTTTCTGTGTTTGTGAATTGTGTGCGCAGTAGCCTCACGTGCATCAACAAAGTAGTGCCAAGCATGCGCCTGTGTCATAAGTAAAGGGCCGGCTGGCTTGTCCGTTAAAGGGTGCTGTAACCCCAAAAGTACACTCCAAACCAAATAAAAATATATTTTCTGTTTATGAATTGTGTGCGCAGTAGCCGCACGTGCATCAACAAAGTAGTGCCAAGCATGCGCCTGTGTCATAAGTAAAGGGCCGGCTGGCTTGTCCGTTAAAGGGTGCTGTAACCCCCAAAGTACACTCCTAACAAAATAAAAAAATATTTTCTGTGTATGTGAATTGTGTGCGCAGTAGCCGCACGTGCATCTACAAAGTAGTGGCAAGCGTGCGCCTGTGTACCATAAATAAAGGGCCGGCTGGATTGACCGCTAAAGGGTTCTGTATCCCCCAAAGGACACTCCAAACAAAATAAAAAAATATTTTCTGTGGTTGTGAATTGTGTGCGCAGTAGCCGCACGTGCATCAACAAAGTAGTGCCAAGCGTGCGCCTGTGTCCCATAAATAAAGGGCCGGCTGGATTGACTGCTAAAAGGGTGCTGTAACCCCCAAAGTACACTCCAAACCAAATAAAAAAATATATTTTTTGTATTTGAGAATTGTGTGCGCAGTAGCCGAACGTGCATCAACAAAGTAGTGGCAAGCGTGCGCCTGTGTACCATAAGTAAAGGGCCGGTTGGATTGACCGCTAAAGGGTGCTGTATCCCCCAAAGGACACTCCAAACAAAATAAAAAAATATTTTCTGTGGTTGTGAATTGTGTGCGCAGTAGCCGCACGTGCATCAACAAAGTAGTGCCAAGCGTGCGCCTGTGTCCCATAAATAAAGGGCCGGCTGGATTGACCACAAAAGGGTGCTGTAACCCCCAAAGTACACTCCACACTAAATTAAAAAAAAATGTTTTTTTGTGTTTGTGAATTGTGTGCGTTGTAGCAGCACGTGCATCAACAAAGTAGTGGCAAGCGTGCGCCTGTGTATCATAAATAAAGGGCCGGCTGGATTGACCGCTAAAGTGTGCTGTAACCCCCAAAGGGCACTCCAAACAAAATAAAAAATATTTTCTGTGTTTGTGAATTGTGTGCGCAGTAGCCTCACGTGCATCAACAAAGTAGTGCCAAGCATGTGCCTGTGTCATAAGGAAAGGGCCGGCTGGCTTGTCCGTTAAAGGGTGCTGTAACCCCAAAAGTACACTCCAAACCAAATAAAAATTTTTTTTCTGTGTTTGTGAATTGTGTGAGCAGTAGCCGCACGTGCATCAACAAAGTAGTGCCAAGCGTGCGCCTGTGTCCCATAAATAAAGGGCCGGCTGGATTGACCGCTAAAGGGTGCTGTAACCCCCAAAGTACACTCCAAACCAAAAAAAAAATATTTTTTATTGTGTTTGTGAATTGTGTGCGTAGTAGCCGCACGTGCATCAACAAAGTGGTACCAAGCGTGCGCCTGTGTACCATAAATAAAGGGCCGGCTGGATTGAACGCTAAAGGGTGCTGTATCCCCCAAAGGGCACTCCAAACAAAATAAAAAAATATTTTCTGTGTTTGTGAATTGTGCGCGCAGTAGCCTCACGTGCATCAACAAAGTTGTGCCAAGCATGCGCCTGTGTCATAAGGAAAGGGCCGGCAGGCTTGACCATTAAAGGGTGCTGTAACCCCCAAAGTACAATCCAAACCAAATAAAAAAATATTTTCTGTGTTTGTGAATTGTGTGTGCAGTAGCCGCACGTGCATTAACAAAGTAGTGGCAAGCGTGCACCTGTGTACCATAAATAAAGGGCCGGCTTGATTGACCGCTAAAGGGTGCTGTAACCCCCATAGGGCACTCCAAACAAAATAAAAAAATATTTTCTGTGTTTGTGAATTGTCTGCGCAGTAGCATCACGTGCATCAACAAAGTAGTGCCAAGCGTGCGCCTGTGTCATAAGTAAAGGGCCGGCTGGCTTGTCCATTAAAGGGTGCTGTAACCCCCAAAGTACACTGCAAACAAAATTAAAAAATATTTTTTGTGTTTGTGAATTGTGTGCGCAATAGCCGCACGTGCATCAACAAAGTAGTGCCAAGCGTGCGCCTGTGTCATAAGTAAAGGGCCGGCTGGCTTGTCCATTATAGGGTGCTGTAACCCCCAAAGTACACTCCTAACAAAATAAAAAAAAAATTTCTGTGTTTGTGAATTGTGTGCGCAGTAGCCTCACGTGCATCAACAAAGTAGTGCCAAGCATGCGCCTGTGTCATGAGTAAAGGGCCGGCTGGCTTGTCCGTTAAAGGGTGCTGTAACCCCCAAAGTACACTCCAAACCAAATAAAAAAATATTTTCTGTGTTTGTGAATTGTGTGCGCAGTAGCCGCACGTGCATCAACAAAGTAGTGCAAAGCGTGCGCCTGTGTCCCATAAATAAAGGGCCAGCTGGATTGAATGCTAAAGGGTGCTGTAACCCCCAAAGTTCACTCCAAACCAAATAAAAAAATATATTTTTTTGTGTTTGTGAATTGTTTGCGCAGTAGCCGCACGTGCATCAACAAAGTAGTGGCAAGCGTGCGCCTGTGTACCATAAATAAAGGGCCGGCTGGATTGACCGCTAAAGGGTTCTGTATCCCCCAAAGGACACTCCAAACAAAATAAAAAAATATTTTCTGTGTTTGTGAATTGTGTGCGCAGTAGCCTCACGTGCATCAACAAAGTAGTGCCAAGCATGCGCATGTGTCATAAGTAAAGAGCCGGCTGGCTTGTCCGTTAAAGGGTGCTGTAACCCCCAAAGTACACTCCAAACCAAATAAAAAAATATTTTCTGTGTTTGTGAATTGTGTGCGCAGTAGCAGCACGTGCATCAACAAAGTAGTGCCAAGCGTGCGCCTGTGTCCCATAAATAAAGGGCCGGCTGGATTTACCGCTAAAATGGTGCTGTAACCCCCAAAGTACACTCCAAACCAAATAAAAATATATATTTTTTTGTATTTGTGAATTGTGTGCGCAGTAGCCGAACGTGCATCAACAAAGTAGTGGCAAGCGTGCGCCTGTGTATCATAAATAAAGGGCCGCCTGGATTGACCGCTAAAGGGTGCTGTATCCCCCAAAGGACACTCCAAACAAAATAAAAAAATATTTTCTGTTTGTGAATTGTGTGCGCAGTAGCCTCACGTGCATCAACAAAGTAGTGCCAAGCATGCGCCTGTGTCATAAGTATAGGGCCGGCTGGCTTGTCCGTTAAAGGGTGTTGTAACCCCCAAAGTACACTCCAAACCAAATAAAAAAATATTTTCTGTGTTTGTGAATTGTGTGCGCAGTAGCCACACGTGCATCAACAAAGTATTGCCAAGCGTGCGCCTGTGTCCCATAAATAAAGGGCCGGCTGGATTGACCACAAAAGGGTGCTGTAACCCCCAAAGTACACTCCACACCAAATAAAAAAATATGTTTTTTTGTGTTTGTGAATTGTGTGCGCAGTAGCAGCACGTGCATCAACAAAGTAGTGGCAAGCGTGCGCCTGTGTATCATAAATAAAGGGCCGGCTGGATTGACTGCTAAAGTGTGCTGTAACCCCCAAAGGGCACTCCAAACAAAATAAAAAAATATTTTCTGTGTTTGTGAATTGTGTGCGCAGTAGCCTCACGTGCATCAACAAAGTAGTGCCAAGCATGCGCCTGTGTCATAAGTAAAGGGCCGGCTGGCTTGTCCGTTAAAGGGTGATGTAACCCCAAAAGTACACTCCAAACCAAATAAAAATATATTTTCTGTTTGTGAATTGTGTGCGCAGTAGCCGCACGTGCATCAACAAAGTAGTGCCAAGCATGCGCCTGTGTCATAAGTAAAGGGCCGGCTGGCTTGTCCGTTAAAGGGTGCTGTAACCCCCAAAGTACACTCCTAACAAAATAAAAAAATATTTTCTGTGTTTGTGAATTGTGTGCGCAGTAGCCTCACGTGCATCAACAAAGTAGTGCCAAGCATGCGCCTTTGTCATAAGTAAAGGGCCGGCTGGCTTGTCCATTAAAGGGTGCTGTAACCCCCAAAGTACACTCCAAACCAAATAAAAAAATATTTTCTGTGTTTGTGAATTGTGTGCGCAGTAGCCGCACGTGCATCAACAAAGTAGTGCAAAGCGTGCGCCTGTGTCCCATAAATAAAGGGCCAGCTGGATTGAACGCTAAAGGGTGCTGTAACCCCCAAAGTACACTCCAAACCAAATAAAAAAATATATTTTTTTGTGTTTGTGAATTGTTTGTGCAGTAGCCGAACGTGCATCAACAAAGTAGTGGCAAGCGTGCGCCTGTGTACCATAAATATAGGGCGGCTGGATTGACCACTAAAGGGTGCTGTATCCCCCAAAGGACACTACAAACAAAATAAAAATTTATTTTCTGTGTTTGTGAATTGTGTGCGCAGTAGCCTCACGTGCATCAACAAAGTAGTGCCAAGCATGAGCCTGTGTCATAAGTAAAGGGCCGGCTGGATTGACCACAAAAGGGTGCTGTAACCCCAAAAGTACACTCCAAACCAAATAAAAAAATATTTTCTGTTTGTGAATTGTGTGCGCAGTAGCTGCACGTGCATCAACAAAGTAGTGCCAAGCAAGCGACTGTGTCCCATAAATATAGGGCGGCTGGATTGACCGCTAAAGGGTGCTGTAACCCCCAAAGTACACTCCAAACTAAATAAAAAAATATTTTTTTTGTGTTTGTGAATTGTGTGCGCAGTAGCCGCACGTGCATCAACAAAGTGGTGCCAAGCATGCGCCTGTGTCATAAGTAAAGGCCCGGCTGGCTTCTCCGTTAAAGGGTGCTGTAACCCCAAAAGTACACTCCAAACCAAATAAAAAAATATTTTCTGTTTGTGAATTGTGTGCGCAGTAGCCGCACGTGCATCAACAAAGTAGTGGCATGCGTGCGACTGTGTCCCATAAATATAGGGCCGGCTGGATTGACCGCTAAAAGGGTGCTGTAACCCCCAAAGTACACTCCAAACCAAAAAAATATATATATTTTTTTGTGTATGTGAATTGTGTGCGCAGTAGCCTCACGTGCATCAACAAAGTAGTGCCAAGCATGCGCCTGTGTCATAAGTAAAGAGCGGGCTGGCTTGTCCGTTAAAGGGTGCTGTAACCCCCAAAGTACACTCCAAACCAAATAAAAAAATATTTTCTGTGTTTGTGAATTGTGTGCGCAGTATCCGCACGTGCATTAACAAAGTAGTGCCAAGCGTGCGCCTGTGTCCCATAAATAAAGGGCCGGCTGGATTTACCGCTAAAAGGGTGCTGTAACCCCCAAAGTACACTCCAAACCAAATAAAAAAATATATTTTTTTGTATTTGTGAATTGTGTGCGCAGTAGCCGAACGTGCATCAACAAAGTATTGGCAAGCGTGCGCCTGTGTACCATAAATAAAGGGCCGGCTGGATTGACCGCTAAAGGGTGCTGTATTCCCCAAAGGACACTCCAAACAAAATAAAAAAATATTTTCTGTGTTTGGGAATTGTGTGCGCAGTAGCCTCACGTGCATCAACAAAGTAGTGCCAAGCATGCGCCTGTGTCATAAGTAAAGGGCCGGCTGGCTTGTCCGTTAAAGGGTGCTGTAACCCCAAAAGTACACTCCAAACCAAATAAAAAAATATTTTCTGTTTGTGAATTGTGTGCGCAGTAGCTGCACGTGCATCAACAAAGTAGTGCCAAGCAAGCGACTGTGTCCCATAAATATAGGGCGGCTGGATTGACCGCTAAAGGGTGCTGTAACCCCCAAAGTACACTCCAAACTAAATAAAAAAATATTTTTTTTGTGTTTTTGAATTGTGTGCGCAGTAGCCGCACGTGCATCAACAAAGTGGTGCCAAGCATGCGCCTGTGTCATAAGTAAAGGCCCGGCTGGCTTCTCCGTTAAAGGGTGCTGTAACCCCAAAAGTACACTCCAAACCAAATAAAAAAATATTTTCTGTTTGTGAATTGTGTGCGCAGTAGCCGCACGTGCATCAACAAAGTAGTGGCAAGTGTGCGACTGTGTCCCATAAATATAGGGCCGGCTGGATTGACCGCTAAAAGGGTGCTGTAACCTCCAAAGTACACTCCAAACCAAAAAAAAATATATATTTTTTTGTGTTTGTGAATTGTGTGCGCAGTAGCCGCACGTGCATCAACAAAGTAGTGGCAAGCGTGCGCCTGTGTACCATAAATAAAGGGCCGGCTGGATTGACAGCTAAAGGGTGCTGTAACCCCCAAAGGGCACTCCAAACAAAATAAAAAAATATTTTCTGTGTTTGTGTGCGCCTTAGTCGCACGTATATATCAATATAACATAAATGGAGGACCAAACTTTCTCCGATAAAAATAAAATAGGGAAAGATCAAGAACGACTTCCTGCTAGTGCTGAAGCTGCTGCCACTAGTCATGACATAGACGATAACATGCCATCAACGTCGTCTGCCAAGGCCGATGCCCAATATCATAGTAGAGGGCACATACAATCCCAAATGGCAAAGTTCAGGAAAATGACCTTGAAAAAAATATTTAAATCATATGAATCGAAACTTAAAATTGCCAATATGCCATTTACGACACGGAGTGGCAAGGAATGGCTAAGGTCTTTCCCTATGTTCATGACTAGTGGTTCAGCTTCACATGACGATGGAAGCCCTCATCCCACTAAAAAAATCAAAAGAGTTAAGCTGGCAGAAGCACAGCGAAGAACTGTGCGTTCTAAGAAAATATCACAAATCCCCAAGGAGAGTCCAAGTGTGGTGGTGGTTGCGATGCCTGACCTTCCCAGCACTGCACGGGAAGAGGTGGCTCTTTCCACCATTTGCACGCCCCCTGCAAGTGCTGAAAGGAGCACCCACAGTCCACTTGCTGATATGCAAATTGAAGATGTCACTGTTGAAGTACAACAGGATGAGGATACTGGTGTAGCTGGCGCTGAGGAGGAAGTTGGCGAGGAGGATTCTGATGGTGATGTGGTTTGTTTAAATCAGGCTCCGGGGGAGACAGTTGTTGTCCGTGGGATGAAAAAGCCCTTCACGGTCATGCCTGGGCAGAAGACCAAACATTCCACCTCTTTGGTCTGGCAATATTTCTATCCAAACCCGGACAACAACTGTCTTGCCATATGTACCTTATGTAAAGGTGAAATAAGTAGGGGTAGGGACGTTAACCACCTGGGAACATCCTCCCTTATACGGCACCTGCAGCGCGTTCATAAAAAGTTACTGTCAAGTTCAGAACCTTTGGCTAAGACCATAAGCAGTCCAGGGACACCTAAATCCCGTTGTCCTGTTGTATCCAAGTGCCTGCAAACCACACCGTCAACTCCCTCCTCGTCAATTTCCTCCTTAGTCAGGATCAGAAGTAGTCCTGCAGGCCATGTCACTGGCATGACTGACTCTCCTATCCGGGATTCCTCCGGAGGATCCTGCATTGCTACGCCTCCTGCTGCCGCTGCTGCTGTTGCTGCTGCTGGGAGTCATTCATCATCCCAGAGAGGAAGTAGGAACACCACTACTTTTACTAAACAATTGACCCTCCAACTGTCCTTAGTGAGGAGGATGAAGTACGACAGCAGTCATCCTGAAGCAAAACGTATAACTGAGGCCTTGACTGCTATGTTGGTGTTAGACGTGCGTCCAGTATCTGCCATTAGTGAAGTGGGATTTAGACAATTGATGGAGGTAATGTGTCCCCAGTTCCAAATCCCGTCTAGATTCCACTTCACTAGGCAGGCGATACCGAGACTGTACAGAAACGTCAGAAAAAGTGTCCTCAGTGTCCTGAAAAATGCCATTTTACCCAATGTCCACTTAACCACGGACATGTGGACAAGTGGAACAGGGCAGACTAATGACTATATGACTGTGACAGCCCACTGGGTAGATGTATCACCTTACGCAGCAACAGCAGCAGCGTCACCAGTAGCAGCATCTCAGAAACGCCAGCTTGTTCCAAGGCAGGCTACGCTGTGTATCACCGGTTTCAGTAAGAGGCACACCGCCGACAACCTCTTAGAGAAACTGAGGGAAATCTTCGCCCAGTGGCTTACCCCACTTAGACTCTCTTGGGGATTTGTGATATCTGACAACACCACCAATATTGTGCGGGCATTACATCTGGGAAAATTCCAGCACGTCCCATGTTTTGCTCACACAATAAACTTGGTGGAACAGAATTTTCTGAAAAGCGACAGGGGCGTGCAGGAGACGCTTTGGGTGGCCCGAAATATTTCTGGCCACTTTCGCCATTGAACGACTGTGCGCTGAAGACTGGAGCACCAGCAAACACTCTTGAACCTGCCCTGCCATCACCTGAAGCAAGAGGTTGTGACGCGGTGGAACTCAACCCTCTATATGCTTCAGAGGATGGAGGAGCAGTAAAAGGCCATTCAAGCCTATACATCCACCTATGACATAGGCAAAGGAGGGGGTATGCACCTGACTCAAGCGCAGTGGAGAATGATTTCCATGTTGTGCAAGGTACTCCAGCCCTTCCAACTTGCCACACGTGAAGTCTGTTCAGACACTGCCAGCTTGAGTCAGGTCATTCCCCTCATCAGGCTTTTGCAGAAGCAGCTGGAGAAAGTGAAGGAGGAGCTGAGACGGAGCAATTCCATTCGGCATGTGGCACTTGTGGATGAAGCCCTTCATTCGCTTTGTCAGGATTCCAGGATGGTCAATCTGTTGAAATCAGACCACTACATTTTGGCCACCGTGCTCGATCCTAGGTTTAAAGCCTATGTGGTGTCTCTCTTTCCGGCCGACACAAGCCTGCCGAGGTGCAAGGACCTGCTGGTGAAAACACTGTCAGCTGAAGCAGAACGTGACACATCAATAGCTCCTTCTTCATTTTCTCCCACAACTGGGGCTGCCAGGAAAAAACTTAGGTATCCTAAGCAACCCGCTGGCGGTGATGCAGGGCAGGCAGGACCAAGTTTGGACATCTGGTCCGGACTGAAGGACCTGGCAACAATTTCTGACATGTCTACTGTCACTACATATGATACTGTCAACATTGACAGAATGGTGAAGGATTACATCGGTGACAGCATCCAAGTAGGCATGTCAGACAGTCCATACCTGTACTGGCAGGAAAAAGAGGCAATTTGGAGGCCCCTGTACAAACTGGCTCTATTTTACCTGAGTTGCCCCCCCTCCAGTGTGTACTCCGAAAGAGTGTTTAGTGCAGCCGGGAACCTTGTCAGCGAAAGGCGTAGGAGGTTGCTTCCACAAAATGTGGAGAAGATGATGTTCATCAAAATTAATTATCAACTCTTCCAGGGAGACCAGCCTCCAGAACGTACAGATGGACCTGTGGTGGTGGATTCTAGTGGGGATGAGTTAATACTCTGTGAGAATGAGGATGTACACAACATTGAAGAGGGTGAGGAATCGGTGGATGAGGAGGAAGAGGATGACATCTTGCCTCCGTAGAGCCAGTTTGTGCAGGGACAGATTAATTGCCAGCTTGTTTTGTGGGGGCCCAAACGAACCAATCATTTCAGCCACAGTTGTGTGGCAGACCCTGGCGCTGAAATGATTGGTTTGTTAAAGTGTGCATGTCCTGTTTATACAACATAAGGGTGGGTGGGAGGGCCCAAGGACAATTCCATCTTGCACATCTTTTTTTTCTTTGCATTATGTACAGTTTGGGGCCATTATATATTTAATGACCCCCCTCACCCCCAGCCAGTATATATTTAATGATCCCCTCACCCCCAGCCATTTATATTTAATGATCCCCCTCAACTCCAGCCATTTATATTTAATGATCCCCCCTCACCCCCAGCCCTTATATATTTAATGATCCCCTCACCCCCAGCCATTATATATATTTAATAAACCCCTCTCACCCCCAGCCATTATATATATTTAATAAACCCCTCTCACCCCCAGCCATTTTAAGATATATTTAATAAACCCCCCTCACCCCCACCCATTTTAAGATATATTTAATAAACCCCTCTCACCCCCAGCCATTTTAAGATATATTTAATAAGCCCCCTCACTTCCAGCCATTTTAAGATATATTTAATAAACCCCCCTAACCCCCAGCCATTATATATCTTTTTAATGAACCCCCTCACCCCAGGCATTTTAAGATATATTTAATAAACCCCTCTCACCCCCAGCCATTTAATAAACCCCCCTCACCCCCAGCCATTATATATATATATATATATATATATATTTAATAAACCCCCCTCACCCCCAGCCATTATTTATATATTTAATAAACTCCCCTCACCTCCAGCCATTATATATATTTAATAAACCCACCTCACCCCCAGCCATTTTAAGATATATTTAATTATTCCACCCTCCCATTTCCTACCAGTTTTTTCCACTTACCTCAGTACTCCTTAAGTCCCAGGCTCCCAGCTGTCCGGCTGCAACAGAGTCCATGGTCCCGCTCTGCAGCTCCTCATTACCTTCATGATGCTTCATCCCCTGTAGCGCAGGCACTGCTCTGACTCGTCGTCACCACCAGGGGAGGAAGCAAGGGAAGACTGAGTTACAGGTTGGGTGACAGCACTACCAGAGACACCACACTGGGCGGGGAATGAACTTCTCATGCCGGTAGCAGAGTGATGTCACAGTAACCGGACTAGGTGCTGCGGGCTACAGCTCTTCCTGCAGCTCTTAGTCTAGCTGCATGAAGGGGGGAGGGTGTTGACAGGCGCCCACTGCTGGGTAAGCACTGCAGCCATCACCAGGTGAAATGGCTTCCGGTGGGGAGAGACAAGACCATGCCTATTGTAGAAGGCAGCCTCAGTGGGCCGCCCATCAGAGCCCGGCGCCCTTAGGCAGCTGCCTAAAGCTGGCCACACACTAGACCAACTTACATCCAACCATCCAACTAGTTGATTGGTTGGAATGAAAATCTGGTAAGGTATGAAAGCAAATGACAATCAGCAATTTGCTCCCAAACGCCGGAAAATGGACAAACACTGTTGTTTGAACAAATTGTTTAGATCAAACATTTAATAAACTTGTCTGACCGACCATTTTCATCTGTGTTCTGGCATTTAGGAGCAAATTGCTGATCATCAGTTACTCCCATACGTTACCAGATTTTCATTCCAACCAATCAACTAGTTGGCAGGTTGGATGTAAGTTGGTCTAGTGTGTGGCCAGCTTAAGACTGCCAAATGGAAGCGACGACCCTGCATCTCCAAGCAGCCCCCAGGACTCCCAGCAGCCCCCTCTCCAGTGAGAAGATAGAGGGGAGGCCACCGGGAGCTGCGGAGATCCCCAGGCAGGTAAGTTCTGAATTTTTTTACGCGACGCAGGGTTTTCAAAGCGGAAAACCCTGCAACCACTTTTTAAAAATTGGATAATGTGGGTATTCCAAAATTGGGCACGAGGTTTTTTACCTCGCGCCCAATTGAATATGCCCCTATGAGTGAGACACACATGAGAACCCATATCCCTAATTACACATTCAATCTCAGCCATCCTCCCCATTCTTGGTACTCTAATAGAGTGAGACAATACTCTCACTGCTTTATCTCTCTCTACAGCTTCAGGAAGGCACACACTGCAGTAACTATAAGAGGGTCAAATATCATTAGGCCAGTTCTCTTTGGCCTAATGATACTTCAATGGCTGCTACTTGCACTGTAACATTACCCTGGTTTTCAAAGATGATGGAGTAAATTTTCTAAAGTGATAGTGTTTAGAAGTGGAGTTGTTGCCCATAGCAACCAATCAGATTCTAGCTATTATTAATAGAACAGTGACTCCCAACCTCGGTCCTCAAGGCACACTAACAGTGCTGGTTTTAGTGATATCCATGCTTCAGGACAGATTGTCAAATCAAAATAACTGAGGCACTAATTAAGTCACCTGTGCTCATGTATGGTTATCCTAAAATCCTGGACTGTCAGTGTGCCTTGAGGACCATGGTTGGGAACCCCTGCTCTAGAAGGTGCTAGATAAATGTTAAGTAGAATCTGATTGGTTGCTTTGGGCAACATCTCCACTTTTAAAAACCCTCATTTTATAAAATTTACCCCTATGATTCATAAAGATCTGACTACACACGGCAAATTGTAAACGATTTGTCATTTCAATTGGTCGAAAATGACAATAACATTTAAAATATCGTACCATGTTTAGCCACCTAAACAGTCACAATACAGCCTCTTCTGCCAGGTCTGGTGCTTGAGTCTCTCCTGACCCATAGCATTCAGAGATATTGGAGCACTTTGACTGATTGCTCAGTAGTCACTCACCGGTGTCCCCTGGTTTGTAAATGGGTTTCTCCATCTGGACAGTGCAGACATCCGGCAGATTGTCAACGGTTAGAGTGCTGCGTTCCGTTTTAGCAACTGTTGTTCCGTTAGCAGAAAATGACAGAAAGACTAATTGTGGTGACTCAACTGTGGGCACCTGCGTAGAGGTAGTAAAGACCATGTTTAGCTTCATTTTGTTCTTGGCATTTTCAAATATTAAGACAATAAACATACTGTAAGTACAAAGTCATCTGGTATGTGCATGTAATGTGTATACAAGCTTTTAGTGTACTTTCATGCAATGGAAATACATGTATACATTGGCCTGCACTGTAATTGTTCAGTTGGGTTTTCAGGAAGATCTGCACATATTTAGGAATTAATATTTAAATACTGCTCATCCATATATCCCAAGATTCAAAAAGCGAACAACCTCATCTCAGATTTATACTGATCATGTGATCATCTGTTAGTGAGGTTACAAGAGTGGTGCCATGATGTGGGAACAGGAATGGATAAAAGCATACACTGAAAGTTGGCTAGCTGGTGGCAGTGCTGGGCTGTACCTAAGGGTGGTGCAGCATGTGCCACTATGCCAGGTGCAAAGTTGAGTTAGGAGCCAACGCAAATGTGAGTAAGCAGTGGCTAGGGGCCAGTTTGTCACTCTGATTATTATGATGCCCGCAGATGTGGGAATACCAGGTGTCCTTTATTTAGTCCTTTTTTTTTTTTTACAGACTTTGCTGTACTTCCTGATACTCTAGCTGTCAGATCTCTTTGGACTAGCCACCTTATTGTACTGTATGTACTATTGATCAAAGTTGTGTTTGCAAAAGTGTTAATGTAATGTGTGTGTGGGCTGATGCATAATTGCATTCTCTCCAGAAGTGGGCAAGTCTCCCGTAGCCACCCACCACCTTGCCGCAGCTGCCCACTTCCTGAGTGAAGTGGGCGGTACAGGCGGCCAATGATGCGATTTGCATTTAATTGCAACATCGTGGACTCCATGGATACATGAGATAGTCCCACCTCTTCCCCATGGGGCATTACTGGCTAGTGTTGGGGAAGGTTGTTGCGACCCACACTTCTGCACTCAAAGAGCCTGTGGGGTAAGTTTAATAGTCTGTGAGTTGCAGGCAGCTACAAGATTTCGGCAATTTATCTGCTAGGATTGAAGTATTTCAAATATTTGAAAAGACAAAACCTGGTTGGTTTTGGCTATTAACAGTAGGTTGGCCATGTCTGCTCTGGGAGTGTCTACCATTATTCCCACAAAGACAAAGGGACAGTGTTCCCTGAGGTTACTAAAATGTCCTTTTACAGCTCTGATTGATGGGTAGGGTTCCTCAGCAACACGGGTGGTGATAGAAGGGAAAAGTGGTGTAAATGAATCTCTTTATGTTACCAAGTGTATACAATTGTTGAATATCATACAGCTGGTGGATTCAAAAGTTAATTGGATGGGCCCTCATGGTGCCATTACTCCCACTGCAGCCATAATATATAGGTATGGGATGATGATCTTGGGGAGCGCCAAACTCCAATTATGCAGGTTCAAATTTTCCCTTGATATTTTCTGTTTTAATGTCCTTTTAAGTAGGCTCAACGAGCTGTCAATTAATTATTTTTGGGCTACAATCCAAAAAACCGGGAGCATACTACCGACGGACATCGGGATGTTAAAATGAATGTCCAAAGCATATAACATATCCCATTCAAGGTAAGCATAATGTATTTATAATACTAACTTGATTTGGGTATACTGATCCACACTATGGAAGCTTGTTACGTTTATCTCTCCATATAACGACTGCGAGCTATTGAGGACCACGACAGGAGGTCCAACGTTGCATAGCGCAACCACCGTAGGACCACGGTGTCAATTGTGTCCAATGCACAAGAATCACCTTTAAAGGGTGAGTATATATCGAAATTTTAAGATAAAAGAAAATACCACCACAGTATTACACTATATTCTATCATTTTTGTTTTTTTTGCATATCTTGGAATTAAAATATTGGCAAGGGAATACACACCTGTGGCCCCAAGAAGTGCCGTAACTACCCCATATCACAAGTATGTTGCAGTGTAAGAATAAAGCTGCCCAACATCTGTGGGTTGCATGCATGTTAAAATGTGAAACGAAAAGCACTTACTGTAAATTCCTTGCATTGAAAATTTTTAGCTTTGTCACCATTATATAGAACATTTATGATGCCATTGTATTCCAACGCAGCGTTCAGATAGAGATCCTCCTCACATTCTATCATTATACATATTTGTTCTTTGTTTCCACTCTGGAGCCTAAATGGGATCACTATGACGTGGCAGCAATTGTTTTCTTTGCTAACGGTACTGTAATTAGAAATGTACAATATTAATCACTATAAACTATATATAGTTTGATGCAGTCATACTGGATCTGTCTCTGTGGATCTTGGAGAACTACAATCACAATAATGTACATGCTTCCTCATTTGCTAATGTCTGTTTTTACGTTTTAAATATCCTTCTTCAATAAATATTCTTCTTATATAAACCATAAAATAAGAATGTAGGATAAGAGTTTCACCAAAATGGTGTATAAAAAAAGATTTTTCCATAAATCATAAATTAGAAAATAGGGACATTTAGCAACTTTGGTTATATCATTGGTAGATTCAACTTTATCCACCTAAACCATTTAACTGGTGACATTGCATATAACGCGACTGGAGCCAAAAGTGTTTCCTCTGACAAGGTCGCATCACATGAGACCACGCTGCCCTGCTGCGTCCCCCAGCTTTTGCAGAGGAGATCAGTTCTACAAAAGTGCAGAACAGATCTCCTCTGAGTCACCGGACCACCCTGCAGTGATGCAGTGGTCTGTGACAGCCGACATCACTGCCGGAATTGTGCCCCAAAATGCTATGCGAACTAAACTAAAAGTGCAAGGAGGGGAAAATAGTTCACACAAATATGCTGATCTCTGCATGTGCAGACTGATCATCAGTGCCCCCGTGCCCCATGCTCCATAGTGCTCTGCAGTAAGCTCATCACAGAGAGTATAAATAGTTAAATGATAGAAAATAATAAAATAAACTTTCCTGCACACTGCACCCAAGGATTGGTGATCAGTGAGCTCCTTCTCTGTGACTCATGGTCAGCTGATCTGTTTGGTCAGCTGAGGTGCCGGCCAGAACTTCAGCTGACTGCACAGATTAGCTGACCAGGTTACAGAGAAGGAGCTCACCGCTCACCGATCCTGGTGCAGGTAAGCTTCATTTGCTTCGCTACCCGACTCCAGATGTTCCTCAAATATACAAACAAAAAAAAAAGAGGATATTGTGGCACTTCAATTCAACACTAAGGGGTAAATTTACTAAAGTGAGAGTTTTTAGAAGTGAGTTTTAAAAGTGATGTTGCCCATAGCAACCAATCAGATTCTAGCTATTATCTTCTAGAAGGTGCTAGTGAAATACGAAGTAGAATCTGATTGGTTGCTATGGGCAACATCAGTTTTAAAACTCACTTCTAAAAACTCTCACTTTAGTAAATTAGTAAATTTACCCCTAAGTGGTATATTTATCAATATTTACTAAAATAATGTGAAAACGGGTGTTTTAACGCCCTTTTTTTACATTATTTTAGTTTTATACAAATGTATCAAAGAGCTTTTGTAAAAAAAAAAAAACTCCTCCAAGCAATTCTTTTAGTAAGAAGATCGCAATTCCCAAACTTGTAATGGGAAATGTGATCTGTTCAAATTTACTAATGAAATAATTTCAGAAGGAGGCTTGCAACTATGATCAGCCTGTGTGTCTGAATGAACCACAGGCTGATCACTGAGAATATAGGGAGCTGTATGCCCACTCTCCAAGGCAGCCTCCCCCTCTTAGTGTGATAAAACTGTTATCAAGTGGATGTTACCGGTTCTTAGTGAATTGATAGGCCCATAAACAAGCTTTAAACCATGAGGGCAGTGACATGATGTCAGCTGGTTGAGGACCAGCAGGACTTAGCAAACTTTGCAGGATGATCTGTTCAGGACTTTTTGTCATCTTTTATTCCACAACAAAGTGGTCATTTTACATCTTAGGAGCATATCCAATTGCGGGCAGGTTTTTTTTTTTAAAAAAACACGCGGCGCTGGGTTTTTCCCGCAGCCGCAGAGGTTTTGCTATTCAATTAAGGGACTGAAAACAAGACGTGATGATTTCTATAGAAATCTGTTTTACAGAAGCTGTCACAGATTTTATAGACTTGTCCCTGGTAATGATTGCCGCTGGCAATGACTACCCCTGGTAATGATTGCCCCTGGCAATGACTGCCCCTGGTAATGATTGCCCCTGGCAATGACTGCCCCTGGTAATGATTGCCCCTGGCAATGACTGCCCCTGGTAATGATTGCCCCTGGCAATGACTACCCCTGGCAATGATTGCCCCTGGCAATGACTGTCCCTGGTAATGATTGCCCCAGGTAATGACTGTCCCTGGTAATGATTGGCCATGGTAATGAGTAGAGATAAGCGGGTTCAAATTTCAGAGATACAAACCCACCTGAACTTAGGTGATCGGAGCCAGATCAGAGTCGGCTCGGGTTTTCCCCCCTGACTTGGATCTCAAAACGAGGCAAAATGTCATCATCCCGCTGCAGTTTTAGATTGTATAAAAGGTCCCACGATCACCGCCATTTGCATTTTGGCTGTTGAGAGTGTAGAGGAAGGAGGGGGCTGTGTCTGTGCTGTTGCTGTTTGTATAAGGTAGGGGTGAGCGGGTTCGGATTTGTGAAATCTGAACTCCCCTGAACCCCCCCGTTCCGAGGCAGATCTGAGTCAGGCTCGATTTTTCCCACCTGACTCGGATCTGAACACCATCATCGCGCTGTCGGATCTGGGGGGTTTTGGACTCTATAAAAGGTACCCGCATCGGCGCCATTTTCTCACTCGGCTGTGGACAGTGAAGAGGGATTGTGGGAGTTAGGGCTGGGCTGTGTAGTGTAGTGTAGTGCTGTGCTGTGCTGTGCTATGCTGTGCTGCTGTTGTCCATAGGGCCTGTGTCCACTTCTCCAAAGTCCATAGGAGCTGGCTGGGCTGCGTTGTGCAGTTTGTTGTCCATAGGGGCTGGCTGGGCTATGTTGTGCATTCAGTTGTCCATAAGGGCTGTGTCCACTCCAAAGTCTATAGGGGCTGGCTGGGCTGTGTTGCGCAGTGTCCCAGTCCTAAAGGGGTGCTGTAGTGTTGTCCAGGGGGTGCTCTGTCCTTCAGGGGTGCTCCCCCAAGTGCAAAAAAATATATATTTTTTCTGTGTTAAAATATATTTTCTTTTCTGTGTTTGTGAATTGTGTGCGCAGTAGCCACACATGCATCAACAAAGTAGCACCAAGCGTGCGCCTGTGTCATAACTCATAAGTAAAGGGCCGACTGGCTCATCCGTTAAAGGGTGCTGTAACCCCCAAAGTACACTCCAAATAAATAATATATTTTTTTTTCTGTGTTTGTGAATTGTGTGCGCAGTAACCGTACGTGCATCCTCAATGAAGCAGCACCAAGCGTGCTCCTGTGTCATAAGTAGAGGGCCGGGTGACTCGTCTGTTAAAGGGTGCTGTAACCCCCAAAGTGCACTCCAAATAAATAATTTTTTTTTCTTCTGTGTTTGCGAATTGTGTGCACTGTACATGCATCCCCAAAGCAGCAGTGCCAAGCATGCGTCTGTCCATTAAAGGGTGCTGTAACCCCCAAAGTGCACTCAAACAAAAATAAAAAAAATTGTTCTGTGTTTGTGAATTGTGTGCACTGTACGTGCATTCTCAAAGCAGCAGCGCCAAGCATGTGTCTGTCTGTTAAAGGGTGGTGTAACCCCCAAAGTGCACTCCAACAAAAATAAAAAAACATTTTCTGTGTTTGTGTGCGCCTTAGATGCACGTATATATCAATATAACATAAATGGAGGACCAAACTTTCTCCGATAAAAATAATATAGGGAAAGATGAAGAACCACTTCCTCCTAGTGCTGAAGCTGCTGCCACTAGTCATGACATAGATGATAACATGCCATCAACGTCGTCTGCCAAGGCCGATGCCCAATGTCATAGTAGAGGGCATATAAAATCCCAAATGACAAAGTTCAGCATTTAAATCATCTGAGGAGAAACGTAAACTTGCCCATATGCCATTTATGACACGGAGTGGCAAGGTATTCCCCTATGTTCATGACTAGTGGTTCAGCTTCACATGACAATGGAAGCCCTCCTCCCGCTACAAAAATCAAACAAGCTAAGCTGGCAAAAGCACAGCAAAGAAATGTGCTTTCTAATTCTAAGATATCACAAATCCCCATGGAGAGTCCAATTGTGTCGACAGTTGCGATGCCTGACCTTCCCAACACTGGACGGGAAGAGGTGGCTCTTTCCACCATTTGCACGCCCTCTGCAAGTGCTGAAAGGAGCACCCACAGTCCACTTGTTGATATTCAAATTGAAGATGTCACTGTTGAAGTACAACAAGATGAAGATATTGGTGTAGCTGGCACTGAGGAGGAAGTTGACGAGGAGGATTCTGATGGTGAGGTGGTTTGTTTAAATCAGGCTCCGGGGAGACAGTTGTCCGTGGGATGAAAAAGCCCATCACGGTCATGCCTGGGCAGAAGACCAAACATTCCACCTCTTTGGTCTGGCAATATTTCTATCCAAATAAGGACAACAACTGTTTTGCCATATGTACCCTATGTAAAGGTGAAATAAGTAGGGTTAGGGACGTTAACCACCTAGGAACATCCTCCCTTATACGTCACCTGCAGCGCGTTCATAAAAAGTTACTGTCAACTTCAGAAACTTTGGCTAAGACCGTAAGCAGTCCAGGCACACCTAAATCCCTTTTTCCTGTTGTATCCAAGTGCCTGCAAATCACACCATCAACTCCCTCCTCATCAATTCCTCCTTAGTCAGGATCGGAAGTAGCCCTGCAGGCCATGTCACTGGCATGACTGACTCTCCTATCCGGGATTCTTCCGGAGGATCCTGCATTGCTACGCCTACTGCTGCCGCTGCTGCTGTTGCTGCTGGGAGTCGTTCATCATCCCAGAGAGGAAGTTGGAACACCACTACTCTTATTAAACAATTGACCCTCCAACAGTCCTTAGCGACAAGGATGAAGTATGACAGCAGTCATCCTGAAGCAAAACGGATAACTGAGGCCTTGACTGCTATGTTGGTGTTAGACGTGCATCCGGTATCCACCATTATTCCAGTGGGATTTAGACAATTGATGGAGGTAGTATGTCCCGGTACCAAATCCCACCTAGATTCCACTTCACTAGGCAGGCGATATCGAGAATGTACAGAAAAGTCAGAAAAAGTGTCCTCAGTTGTCTAAAAAATGCAGTTGTACCCAATGTTCACTTAACCACGGACATGTGGACAAGTGGAACAGGACAGACTAAGGACTATATGATTGTAACAGCCCACTGAGTAGATGTATCGCCTTATGCAGCAACAACAGCAGCGTCACCAGTAGCAGCAGCTCAGAAACGCAAGCTTGTTCCAAGGCAGGCTACGCAGTGTATCACCGGTTTCAGTAAGAGGGACACCTCCAACAACCTCTTAGAAAAAATGAGGGAAATCTTTGCCCAGTGGCTTACCCCACTTAGACTCTCCTGGGGATTTGCGATATCTGACAATGCCACCAATATTGTGCGGGCCTTACATCTGGGCAAATTCCAGCATGTCCCATGTTCTGCTCACACAATAAACTTGGTTGTGCAGAATTTTCTGAAAAACAACAGGAGCGTGCAGGAGATGCTTTGGGTGGCCCGAAAAATTTCTGCCCACTTTCGCCATTCAGAGACTGCGTGCCGAAGACTGGAGCGCCAGCAAACACTCTTGAACCTGCCCTGCCATCACCTGAAGCAAGAGGTTGTGACGAGGTGGAACTAAACCCTCTATATGCTTCAGAGGATGGAGGAGCATCAAAATGCCATTCAAGCCTATACATCCACCTATGACATAGGCAAAGGAGGGGGTATGCACCTGACTCAAGTGCAGTGGAAAATGATTTCCGTGTTGTGCAAGGTTCTCTAGCCCTTCGAACTTGCCACACGTGAAGTCAGTTCAGACACTGCCAGTTTGAGTCAGGTCATTCCCCTCATCAGGCTTTTGCAGAATCAGCTGGAGAAAGTGAAGGTATCCTAAGCAACCCGCTGGCGGTGATACAGGGCAGGCAGGACCAAGTTTGAACATCTGGTCCGGACTGAAGGACCTGGCAACAATTTCTGACATGTCTCCTGTCACTGCATATGATACTGTCACCATTGACAGAATGGTGGAGGATTACATTGGTGACAGCATCCAAGTAGGCATGTCAGACAGTCCGTACCTGTACTGGCAGGAAAAATAGGACATTTGGAGGCCCCTGTACAAACTGGCTCTATTTTACTTAAGTTGCCCCCGCTCCAGTGTGTACTCCGAAAGAGTGTTTAGTGCAGCCGGGAATCTTGTCAGCAAAAGGCGTAGGAGGTTGCTTCCACAAAACGTGGAGAAGATGATGTTCAGAAAAACGAATTATCTAATTTTCCAGGGAGACCAGCCTCCAGAACGTACAGAGGTGGACAATTCCATCTTGCACCTTTTTTTTTCTTTGCATTATGTACTGTTTGTAGCCTAGTTTTTCAAACTGCCATCCTGTCTGCCACTGCGGTGTCACTCCTAGATGGGCCACATGTTTGTGCCGCACACTTGTGTCACTTAGCATAGTCATCCAGCTACCTCGGTGCAACCTTTTGGACTAAAAACAATATTGAGAGGTGTTCAGAATACACTGGAAATGAGTGGGAATTAATGTTATTGAGGTTAATAATAGCATAGGAGCAGAAAAACCCACAAATTCAGTGATTTTAGCTGTTTTTATGCTTTTTTAGTGCAAATTGTTTTTATTAAATTCAACAAAATATAGATAATACAGACTTTCAAAAAAAATGGCAAATCTATCACTAGATAAGAAAGAGGGGAGAAACTCAGACGTTTTTTCCAGTGGATCAGCAAACGATCTAACATATTACCTATTTTCGGCAGATGATAGACCACAAAAAACATACATACAAAAACAATAGTACTTTCCAACTCGTTATGAGGAAAATAAAACAAACAAACAAACAAAAAGACACAAAGACATCAGGACAAAGGGAAGAAAGGAAGGAAAGTTAAGGGAAGGGGAAGAAAAGAAGAGGGGATAAGTACTCACTTTCGATCCAATGGTGTAAATTCATATTTACATAAACCTATTAAACCTAAAATAGATATAGAGTATAATTACAGAACAGCCAAAAGAGTAGCCATCAAAGGCCATAATCCGACACACTGGAAAATATATCCATAAAATCTAGGAGGGAGAACAGGAAAGAATAGCCTTAAAGGTCGCAGAATCCTTAAAATCTAACCAACGACACCAGGTGTCTCTAAAGGTCTCATAACCCCCGTCAGCAGACATCAATATGTCATCCATATCCATATAGAAATCTATCCTGTTGAACCAATCCATCACCGCTGGAGGAGAGGAGGAACGCCATCTTACTGGGATAACTGCTTTCGCAGCATTATTCAAATGGCACAGCAGAGATTTCTTATATCTTGAGAGGGGTCTGGACGACAAATGAAACAACCAAAACAAGGGGTCTGTAGGGACTGCTTCTCCCAAAATTTTGGCAGAAAGAGTAAGAACATCCTTCCAAAAAGGTTGTAGGGTGGGGTATTGCCACCAAATATGGAGAGGGTTGCCTGGGGCACCGGAGCACCTCCAACAGACATTAGGCACACCTATTCCCATCTTAGAGAGAGTGTCTGGACATCTGTACCAATGGGAAAGAAGCTTGTATTGGGTCTCTACAACACTAACATTGGAAGAACATGCATAGGCTAATTTAAATATTTTTTTCCCATTTAGCTTCGCCTAGATCCTCTCCAATTTCACGGTCCCAGACTTTTGTGAAATTAGGTAAGGGCAAACTAGAGTCTGCTGATAGAAAATTATATATTAGAGAAATAGTATGTGTCGGGGGGGCTGAGCCAGCACAAAGCCGTTCAAAGGGAGTAAGAGGTAGGCAAAAAACTGAAAAAGGAGCAAGCAAGCCTATAAAATGGTGCACCTGAAGATAGCGCCAATGTTCCCGTAATGGGAGGTTCCATTTCTCCCGTATTTCATCAAAGGGAATAAAACTGCCATCCCTCATCAGTTGTCCGAATCTAAAGAGTCCCACCTCAAACCATAAATGAAAGGTTTTACCATCAGTACCAGGGGGGAATTGTTTGTTAAATAGAAATGACATGAATGGAGAATGAGGTGATGAAATCGAGGGAGAGCGTCTCAAAGTTTTCCAGCAATTTAGAGTGGGACCAATATCAGGTGGGAAGAACTGGTGGAGGGAGGGAAGCCATGGCGCTATTGATATAGGAATCCCTAACGCCTGGTTTTTAATTTGCACCCATTGCTTAGTGGAGTCTGTCCTGTACCACTCCAAAATTCTATGCAGAAGACAGGCCCGGTAGAAACCTCGAATATTAGGGAGACGTAGACCTCCTCTGTCTTTATGACGGAACAGGATGTCCAATTTCAAACGAGGCCTACTACCTCCCCTAACAAATTGCCTAATCAGCGTTTGGATCTCTAGAAACCAACTAGATGGCAGCTTAATAGGTAGGGTCTGCATCAGGTACAGAATCCTGGGGAGAGAGTTCATTTTTAGAACCCCTAACCTCCCGAACCACGAGAAGGGCCTGGACCTCCAAGGAATATATATCAGAACGTATTTTATTTAAAGGGGGAGTGAAGTTGGTCTCAAATAAACGAGAAAGGTCCCTAGTAATGACAACACCTAGATATTTAAATTGAGAAGTATGCCAGGCAAATGGAAATGCCGATTTAAGGCCTGCTACCATCTGAGGGGGTGCCGTAATATTCAAGGCAACCGACTTAGAGTAGTTGACCTTAAAATTAGAGAGGTTTCCAAAAATCTTTAATTCATCAACTAAGTTTGGTAGCGAGAGACCGGGATTTGTAATTGTGGCCAATAAATCATCGGCAAAGAGAGCTAGTTTATATTCGCCATTACTTAGTTGAAAACCTGATATATCTGGATTCAACCAGATTGACCTTGCCAGGGCTTCCATACAAAGAATGAAAATTAGGGGAGAAAGAGGACAGCCCTGTCTAGTTCCATTACTAATAGAAAAAGAGTCAGAAAGAGAGCTATTGACTCTGACCCGAGCAGAGGGGAAGTGGTATAGGGCAAGAATGCGCTGAAAGCAGACAGGACCCAGTCCCAGATGGCCAAACACTCTGGACATGAAGCCCCAGTCTATTCTGTCAAACGCCTTCTCAGCATCTGTAGACAGCAAAATAGCTGGGGCATCCGTGTTTGAGATGTGGTGAATTAGCACTATAATTTTGGAGGTATTGTCCTTAGCTTCACGGCCAGGAACAAATCCTACTTGGTCATCATGAATTAGAGAAGGTAGGAAATGTTTCAATCTATTGGCAAGAAGCTTGGCAAATAATTTAACATCGACATTAAGCAGGGAGATTGGGCGGTAGCTGGGGCAGAGGGAGGGGTCCTTGTCATCTTTAGGGATAACTGTTATGGGAGCCTCTAGGGATTGTCGAGTAAAGGGGGTCTCAGACGAGACAGTATTGAAGGCCTGCAGAAGTATAGGAGCTATTTTATCTCTGAAGGAATTATAATAATTAATGGTAAAGCCATCTGGGCCCGGGCTTTTTCCTGATGGGGTGGATTTTATTACCTCCTCCAATTCAAGTAGAGTGAAAGGCTTTTCTAGTTCTTCCCTGGCAAGGTCAGCAAGTTTAGGGAACCCAATTCTAGAAAGGTACACCTCGATGGCTCATTGCTACTCATTAATATCAGGGTAGGTCAAGGGGGATGGAAGATTATACAATGAGGAGTAATAAGAGCAGAAAGCTCCTGCAATCTGATCAGTTTCGTGGAAGACCTGACCCCCCCCCGTCCTTAATAGAGTAGATAAAAGAACAAGCTCTTTGAGTCCTCAGGGCTCTAGCCAGCATTTTGCTGGGTTTGTTACCCCACCTATAGTACTTACTACGGCACTTCCTAAATGAGTGTTTAACTTTCTCCAAAAGGAGCTTATTTAGTGTCGTTTGAGTTTTGACTAGGTCAATGTAGACAGCAGATGAGAGCAAAGATTTGTGTGCCATCTCCAAGGTCTGTATCTGCTGCAGTAGCCCCTCTATTTGGCTCACCCTTTGTTTTTTTAAATAGGAGCCTAATTGAATGCATTTGCCCCTTATAACGCATTTGTGAGCTTCCCAAACAGTAAGGCTCTAGACGTCAGAAGTAACATTACAGTCTAGGTAAACATCAAGAGCCTCCGCCACCTGAGACTTACAGAAAGGGTCAGATAATAGGGACTCATTAAAACACCATGTTCTATAAGTGGGATCAGAAGGCCCAAGTGACAGGTCTATACTAACAGGTGCATGGTCTGACCAAGTCGTCAATCCTATAGAAGATGCCCGGACTAGGTGTAGATGTCTGTGTCCTAACAATATATAGTCTGTTCTGGAATATGATTTATGGGGACTAGAGTAATGGGTATAGTCTCTCTTTGTGGGGTGAAATGTGCGCCAAACATCGGACAGCTGATGAGTATGAAGCAAACGTCTCACCCGTCTTGATGTACGGCCAGGAGTCGTTGAGGAGCCTGAGGAAGTATCCTGGAGGTGGTCCAAGGTCCAGTTGAAATCCCCACCTACCACCAGAGTTCCCTGTTGAAGCATATCCACCTTGTCCAGAACCCCCTCCAAAAAACCGGTTGACCTTGATTAGGGGCATATATATTGACTATTGTGAAAAGATGATTAAAAATGGAGCATTTAATAAGCAGACATCTCCCCTCCTCCAGACAGTAAAAATCACAACACCCTTGGATTTCAATTGGGAAAAATTACTATAGTAAGCGGTGGGATAGAATTGGTTACTTAATCGTGGTGCAGAGGCAGAGTGACGAAAATGGATCTCTTGAACTAAAACAATATCCGCACCGTCAGCATGAAAAGAGTGGAGAGCCTGAGCCCTTTTCTCGGGGACGTTCAAACCTCTAGCATTGATAGACACTATACGGAGTGAAGTGGCCATAAATAAAAGGAATAGACAGAGCAACAGAACAATTTACGCCAAAATTGGAGGAGCATTAGACCATGGAGAACAGGAAGTGGAGGTAGAAACAAAGAGGAAAAGGGAAAGGAAAAAACAAGAGGAGAGGGGGGCAAGACACACAAGAAAAAAAATAAACAACTGTAGTATAATAAAACAGCATTATAAAGAAAAAAATAAAAATAAAAATGGAGTACCGCTACCGGACAAAAAGGGAACCACCAGGGAACCCGTGTCATGGGAAAAAATGAGCGGTGGGGGGCACACAGGGGGGTAGTAACCATGCCATCCAAAAATTATGGTAGCACATGAAAACACAAATAACATATCAAATAATAGTATCAATACCATATAGCTCCTATATCAAAAGTAAATATATCTAGGATACCTGTATACAAAAGAGATCAGAGAAACATATACATATATATTCCTGCAAATAGACTTCGATTAACTGTACAGAACTAAAATCTCAACTACAAAAGATTCAACAGAATAATAACACGGCTTCAATGATCTGTAGAAATCAGGAACGATAAGAGAAAGCCAAGAGTAGGACCGTACTAAATCAAGTAGGATCCGGTATTTTTGGAGAGTTATCTCCTGTAGGTTTCTTTCTGTCATGTTGTACTTGATGCCACTTGTCCCTCCTCGGGCAACCAGAAGGAGCAACAATTGGAAGTGAGAAGGCCTGCCAGTCGGGTAGGGTAATATTCTCCAGACCTAAAGCAGAGCAGAAATCTGGTAAGTCTGCGGGGGACTGGAGAGACAGATGTTTGCCAGCATGAGTGACCTGTAGGGAGAGCGGGAAGCCCCATCTATATTTAAAGTCATGTTTGCGCAAGGAATATGTCAAGGGTTGTAGTAATCGTCGCTGCTGGAGAGTTCGCCAGGAGAGGTCTTGGAAAATCTGCAACTTGGTTCCATTGAATTCCACTCCTTCTAAATTGCGTACTTTTTGGACTATCTCCTCTTTCTGCGAGAAATAGTGCAGCCGACAAATAACATCCCTTGGGCGGTCAGTTGCCAGGCCCTTTGGATGGAGAGCTCTGTATGCACGGTCAAATTCGATAATGTCATTAGGGTCTTAATCTAAGATTTCCCCAAAGATTTTATTGAGGGCATTGATCAGTTCGGATGGAGAGACATCTTCTGGAAGCCCCCGGATCCTTATGTTGTTCCTGCGACCCCTGTTGTTAAGGTCGTCTAATCTGGTTTGCATGGCCCTCATATCTAAAGATTGTTGAGAGACCACATCGCGAAGTTGAGATAACTGATCATCGACAGAGACTCTGTCTTCTTCTAGAGTGACAATACGGGAGCCCAAATGTTTAACATCGGCTTGGACTAAAGAAATCTGGGTCTGGAGAGATTCTTGAATCCATGATTCGAGGGCCTGCATGTCTTGTTTAGAAGGAAGCGACCAAACATGTGTAAAAATTTCCATGATTTCGCCTCTTAGTTTGTTCATTTGGATATGGGTATCCCCTGTCGAAGGAGAGAGGGCCATAGCAGACGGAGTCGCTGAAATGTTCTCAGATACAGGCACAGGAGAATTTGCAGTATGTAAGATAGAGAGGTAGGAACGCAGATTCGGTTGAGAGACGGAGATCCTTGGCGTCCGAGAATCCTTCTTCTGTGTATCTTTCTTGCTTTTGCCCACCAGGAACACATGTGGAGAGGAGCTACATAGGTATATAATTTAGTAGGTATATTAGCGGATGGCGGAGGTCACATTCCCCTGTTAGTGGGACGACATGTATAGCATAGAGCGCCTACATAGAGCTACCTGAGTTGGTAACCTTGGTTAACTAGAGTTAGACCAGGGAAAGGAGCTTGGCGTCACCTTTACAGTAGTGTAATTAGAGGAGGTTGCCACAGGGGGGAGCAAGGTCTACATATGAAGTACGGGAGAAGGGAAAAATGTCAGGAGGGAACCTCAGCAGCTCACCCCCTCCAAGCAGGACAACAGGGGGGAGAGGAAGCAGGAACCTCACCACTTGGTCCCAGGAGGGTTGTAGCAGCGATGGTCCAGGCAGGGGGCCCAAAGGACCGGACAGCTGACACCAACAATACCTCAGGATGCAGAGCGGGCGTCCCCAGCACCACGGCCGCGGGAGGAGAAGCCGGGTCTCTGTCGGCCACTCAGGGCACAGCTGCGGCAACGGAGGGATCAGGTAAGGCTCCAGAGGTATGGGTAGGTTTGGCAGGTGTAGGAGGGGCGGGAGCGCCGCGCCGGGAGCAAAATTCAAGATGGCGGCTCGGTGTAATCACCGGACTGGGGCTCCGTTTTCCGGCTTCACTGTCCACCCTCCCAAGGGCACCTGGAGGTACGAGGTAGCGGCACCAGTATACCCCAGTGGGGAGCAGGTAGCGGAGGCAGCGGCTCAGCGGTAGACGCTGGATGTATGTGCGGCTGGGTCCACTAATTGAGGCCACGGCTTCTTGCCGGAGGTAGGCCGCAACCCTGCAAACAGGTTCTGGAGCTACTTGGAGCCTGTGGGTATATATGGACGAAGGGGAGCCTTCTATTATTGGCCCCTATGCAGGGATTGAGTGTGGGGAACCCCCAAGAAATACCCCCAAAATAGGTAGCCTTCAGGAGCTGAGGTGAAGCACGTCCTCTCAGTTTCTCAGTCAGGACACGCCCCCCATTTTTATGCTTTTTAAAAAACAAAAATACATATCCAAAACAAAAAACCCAGAGCCCAAAACACGCAAGGGTGGTTTTGGCAAAACCAATCCAGATCCAAAACACGAAGAAAGATCCATATCCAAAACCAAAACACAAAACACAAAAAGTGGTCAGCGCACACCCCAGTTTAAGGGGCTGGCTACTGTTGTCACTTGTCAGTGGCTGGCTGCTTAATGTCCATTCTTCATAGGGGCTGGCTGGCTGTTGCAATTGTCATAGGGGCTGGCTGGCTGTTGTCCACTCCATCCATATCCATATTCTAGGGCTGGCTGCTGTGCTGGGCTGTGCTGTGCCTGTTGTCCATAAGGGCTGTGTTACTCTATATACTAGACAGTGGCGGAACTCCGGGAGACAATGGGGTCACTTGCCGCCGGGCGCCAGCCCTGAAGGGGGCACCTGGCTCCATTGTCCCCCGGAGCTGCATGGAGAAGGAGCGCCGTTGATCGGTGCTCCATCCCCAATGGTGTAACTACAAAGGGTGAAGGGGGTGCAGTCCCCATTTGCCGGTCGCCCACTGAGTGTGTTACCAGCGGGCACCCTGCTCCTATTCAAACCCCCGGCGACAGCTGGAGGACGGAGCTTACGCCATCTTCCGGGTTCCGCAGTGTACTATGGGAGTGATGTCATGACGTCACTCCCATAGTGCCAAGGAGCGGGCGCCAGGGACAGACAGCAGCAGCACTGGAGCGGGGTTTAAGGTATATATTTTTTTGCATGTGTGTGTGCACGGGCAACTACAGGGGGCTCACTACTGGGGGCAGCTACAGGGGGCTCACTACTGGGGGCAACTACAGGGGGCTCAACTATAAGGGGCTCACTACTGGAGGCAGCTACAGGGGGCAGCTACAAAAATTCCCTAGCAACTGACATATTGATCTAAGGGGCTGATTCAGACCCGGATGCGCATGCATATGCGTCAAAATATGCATGCGCGAACCAGTCACTGCATCCGGGAATCATGCGCTCGTAGTTCACAGACTGGACGCAACTTTGAGTAACAGAATGTGCCATTTGTGGGTGTTAACAGGGAAAGGTGGCTGTGAACAGGGGAGTGGTGGTGCGAACGCAGGCGTGTCTGGGCATCAAAATGGCATTTAATGGGCTTCCATAATTAGCATGGAAGCGTCATTGTACACGTCACCTGGTTGTTTTTCAGCAAGCAGTGATCGCAGTGCTTGCGGCGGAGTAGGGTCTACCTCAAGCGCTGTGTGCAGCTCCGATGGCTCACGATGTTACTAATTAATCATACACTTCCTGGAGATGACGTGTGCTTAGAAAGAAAAGCGGGCGTCTTTATACCGACATGCGCTCACTCTGCCGTCACTCTCTAATACATAGAGGGCGTCCTTACACCTGACAGTGCGATCGTGGAATTTACTTATCCACCCCCTGACAGCTACGAGAGAGCGCAGCTTAGTGTCCGGGTCTGAATGAGCTCCTAAATGTATTAGGGTGAGAGTTTAGCAGTAACCAGGGCCGGCAACAGAAATCTTGGGGCCAGGTACACTGATGTCTTTGGGGGACCCCCATGAAACCCCTATTACCCCAACTCGATCCCCCTTGGCCTAAAAACCCTGAACCCCCACACCACAAGGCATACCTCCCAACTAGTCCTGTTTTTCTGTGACTGTCCCGCTGTCCCGCCCGCGGGCTGCAGTGTCCCGCGGTGGGGGGGAAGTTGGGGAAAGAACAAACTGCTGCTCTGCATAGCAGAGCAGCGGGTGTGCAGGAGGAGAACAGATGCCGTGCGCATGCGCACGGCATCTGTTCTCTTCTGTACGGGCTGCCTGGGGGCTGCCCAGCATCTCGGAGTGCTGGGTATGCCCCATAGTTATGAAAACGGGGGAAGCTGCGAGGCTCCACCCTGGTTTCAATTGTCCACGCCCATTTCCCCAGAAGCCACGCCCCCTTTCCGGCTTTCGGTACGCGCCCTGTCCCTACTTCCAACATTCAAATGTTGGGAGGTATGACAAGGTGTATTTATTAGATAGACATACTGTACATTTGAAGTTGATGTATCCTGCTTTGTTTTGTTTACTACTGTACCATGGTGCTTTAATTTGAAAAGTCTTGAAATAGACATAAATATGGACCAAAACGTCGACTTTTGTCACTGTTTATGTGAATTTAACTAATAAATACACCTTGTTGAACTTTGATGATTTATATACACACAGATATATATATATATATATATATATATATACATACACATATATATACACACACACATACAGTATATATATATATATATATATATATATATATATATATATATATATATATATATATTAGGGATGTGCGCCGGACCATTTTTGCCGGATTTGGATTTGGATTTGGTTCTAATTCGTCGTCCGGCTTTGGATTTGGATTTGGATTTGCCAAACTGCGGTGACTGGCTTTGGATTTGGATTTGGATTTGGATTTGGATTTTTTTACAAAAATTGACAAAAAAAGCTAAAATCACATAAATTGGTCTTTTTTTTCTTCCTAGAGTATTATTAACCTCAATAACATTAATTTCCAGTCAATTTAGACCATATCACAGCTTATAATATTGTTTTCAACATTATTGGCCAAAGGTTGCAGTGAGCTGACTGGTTACTAAGCGACAAAGCAGCGGCACAACGACACAGACACCACAGTATAAAGCACATCTATGACACATTGCCACACAGCAGTGGCAGAAATGAAAAGTAGTGCACCCACCCAGTGGGGTACGGCCAGCAGAGTCACAGTACTTGTTTACAAAGTGGGCTACGGCCCTAGGAGTCACAGTGCACAATCTTATTAGCATTACACCGCACATAGGGCCTGATTCACATTACACCATAAAGTAGTGTCTCTTATTTATGTTACGACACACAGTAGTGCCCCTTTTACACAATGCCCACAGTAGTGACCCTTTTACACAATGCCCACAGTAGCGGTGTCCCTTACACAATGTCCCCCAGCAGTGGTGCCCCCTATGCAGTCCCCTTAGTAGTACGGTCCACTATGCAGTGCCCCCAGTTGAATGCTCCCCAGTAGTATGCCCCCCATTAGCAGGCCCCCCCAGTAGTATGTCCCCCATTAGCAGGCCCCCCCAGTAGTATGCCCCCCATTAGCATGCCACCCAGTAGTATGCCCCCCCAGTAGTATGGCTCCCCCAGTAGTAGGCTGCCCCAGTAGCAGGCCCCCCCAGTAGTAGGCTGCTCCAGTAGTAGCCCCCCCTGTAGTATGGGCCCCCCCTGTAGTATGGCCCCCCCTGTAGTAGGCCCCCCCAGTAGTATGGCCCCCCCAGTAGCAGACCCCCCCCCAGTAGTATAGCCCCCCCCAGTAGCAGGCCCCTCTGTAGTATGGCCCCCCCAGTAGTATTGCCTCCCCCAGTAGCAGACCCCCCCCCAGTAGTGCAGACCCCCCCCCCAGTAGTATAGCCCCCCCAGTAGCAGGCCCCTCTGTAGTATGGCCCCCCCAGTAGTATAGCCCCCCCCCCAGTAGCAGACCCCCCCAGTAGTGCAGACCCCCCCCCCAGTAGCGCCCCCGGACCTTTGACAAGTAAAAAAATAAAAAAAATAAAACTTACCTGTATCCCCGCTCCCGCGCCGTCCGCTCTGTCACACGCTGAGGAGGGAGCCGGAAGACGGAGCTCATGTGTGAGCTCCAGCCGGCTCCCTCCGTGCAGCAGCCAATGAGAGTCTGTGTGACTCTCATTGGCTGCTGTAACAAACACACAGCTGCCGCTGGCGGCTGTGTGTCTGTGTCTGTGTAGGGCAGAGCGCTATCACTGCGCTCTGCCCTACACGCGAGGAGACCTGATGTCGGATTCTCTAGTGAGAATCCGACATCAGGCGGCCGCCGTTCGGCCCCGAACGGGGATCCGAGTCAGGCGGTGAACACCCGAACAGGGTTCGGGTGGACTCGGATCCCCAATGTTCGGAGCGGTTCGGATTCCACAGAATCCGAACCGCTCATCTCTAATATATATATACACACACACACACACAAACACACACTGTACATACATATATATATATATATATATTTCATTAGAACAGGGATTAAGTAAAAATAAAAAACACTTATCACAAGTCTGTTATTACCTTGGGCTCGGGAGGGTGTCTGCAGCCAGTGACACTTGAGCGGAGTGGGATTCCCACCTCCAGTTCTTCATAGGAGGCTGTGGCGGCAAAGAGGTAGGAAGGGAAGGGATAGAAAGCCGGGACAACGAGGGCGCAACGTTATACGTAATGACGTGGCAGCGTCTCTCATCATGGCGCATGTGCAATACGCAGCGGTGGCACTCACTAGTCAGGGAAGGGGTCACCTAGGGATATTACCCTGGTGGCTTCTTTGTTTATTGGTCCAGTTGCGCTGTGCCGGCCCGGACTAATGGTACAGCATGTGTTCTCAAGTTTAGCAGCCGCGGCCGCTCGGGGCCCCTCTGCACCTCGGGGCCTGGGACGGGGGTACACTTTGTACCCCCCTGTCGCCGGGCCTTCAAGTATTTTTTGCTGATATTGTTGCAGTGTGCTGGAGGGAACACTTTTTTTCTTCTGTGGTTCAGAGTAAACCCTGCTCTTTACAAGCACCTGTGGAAAATCATTAAGCTGATGTGAGCAACCACTATATTTTTTATTTGTTATTACAATTGTGACAGTACTGACTGTCATAGTTTAAAAAGATCCACAAGTGGTACTAATCATTTAACTTGTGAATCTCTGAGAATGGACCAACATGTACTGTTAGGATTCCCTGAGGAGTGGATTTGGGAAACACTGTCTGAAGCCATCACGATAGACGGCTGATAGTGAAGCACACATGAAAGTTCATGACTTTATAGCATTGTTGCCATGAATATGCTGCATTGTACAAAAACTTTAGATGGGGTAGATATCAAATAATAATTACAGGCTATCCCTTGAAAACACCCATTTCTGGGGTGTACCTGCAAACATTAATTATCACCTGAATGTGTGTACAGTGGACAACGGTAAAGGAGATATCTCCTGCGGTTCACAGTTTTTGCTGTCCTATCCTGGTTCTCATTCTACTTCTCAAATTGCTATTTCAGTGTCTGTTTCTCTGGATCCACTTCCTTTCTATTTTCTTTGCAAGTAGGTGTACCACAAAGCTTAGTCCTAGGTCATATGCTTCTCTCTATCTATACCAAGCCTCTTGGAAAATGAATAAGCTCAGTTGGATTTAAGTATCATCTTTGTGTGATAATACCAATATTTACTTATCCTCCCCAAATTGCTCACCGTCTGTGTCTCCCCATGTTATTGAATGTCCCTCTGCCATTTCATCTTGGATTTTCTCTCACCACCTCAAACTCAGTCTTTCAAAAAGTAGAGCTAGTACTATCCCACCCACTAATGGATTTTACCTGCAGGTCTGTGCAGAATCTAGGGCAACATTCATCTTTTCTCTTCTGTCAAAATAACTCCCAGCTTGCCCTCATCCACTCTACACAAGATCTGCATCTGTCATCCATTACCTGTCATCTCATTACCTGCTCCCATTCATGGTTACAGGATTTTTTACAGGTACTGTGGACTTTCCTCTAGCCTCCAAACATTATAGCATCCACTGGAAACTCACCTCTTCTGGACACCTACTAAACTCCTGAACTACCCACTTAACTTTCATAAAATATTATTGATGTGCGGTACAGTCCTCTAGAACTCTGAATCCACCCGAATTTCGTGATTCTGGACATATCCAAGTTGTAGTTCAAACTAGAGATGTGTGCCGACGACTGTGTATTGGTTTCGGATCTGTATCTCCTTTGAGGTTTTTGATCGCTCTTGCAGGTTTTGGTTTTGGATCTGTATTTTTTTTAAATTATAGAAAAAGCTAAAATCACATAATTTAGGGCTGTTTTGTTCCTACAGTATTATTCACCTTAATAACAATAATTTTCAGGCATTTCCAGTCATTCTTAACCACCTCACAGCTCACAATATTGTTTTCACTACTGTTTGTCACCAATATAGGAAAAAGACTACAGTGATCTGGCTGTCTAAATTAAGCGTCAGAGCAGCAGCACAAATGCACGGCAGCTTAAAAAATAGGACATCTATGAAACATTACCACAGTAGCAGATAGGATGGCAGTGTAATAAACTATAAAAATGTTAGTCGGCAATGCCCAAAATTGTGCAAAATGTAAAGAAAAGAGGTACAAGACGGAAGAATTGTCCTTGGGCCCTCCCCCCCCCCTCTTATGTGGGATATTAAAAAGGACATGCACAGTTTCACAAATCAAGCACTTTAGCAACAAGGACTGACACTTTTGTGGCTGACGTCCTTGGTTTGTTGGTCCTCCACTAAACAATATTTTGGAAGGACTACCTCCAATCATTAAGGAGGAGGTTGATGATGAGGGTGTTGGTGGTGGAGATTGCATGTGCTAGTCCAAACTGCTGGTAGATGATACTGGGCTGCTTGTTATCAATTAATACATTATTATTTGTTAAATAAATTGCACAAACTTGCTGCAAATGACATAAGAAGGAGGTGCCTAGATGGTTAATGTCCCTACCTCTACTAACTTTGGCTTCACAAATGGTACAGATGCCTCCATGACTGTCAGGATTTGGTTAAAATAATTCCACACCCAAGACGTGGCTTTTCTGGTTTTATGCACAGGCATGAAAATAGCTTTCTTTTTATCATGAGCAAGAACTGCTGCCACTGGTGGCTGATTTACACAAACATCCTCATTAGCGTCAGGGCACAAATATCGCTGTCATCCTCCATTTGCACTTCCTTCACACTATTTTCCTCATCTAGTTCTTGCACAGCAATTATGGCGTCAGTGATCCACTGTGGAACTGGGTGACAGCTGTTATACTTGCTTCCTCTATCAAAAGATTGTTTAATAGTCAATAGTTTTTTAAATAACTAACTAGTAGTAGTAGTCTTCTTGGTCCCTTTCTGGGATGAATATCCACCCCCAGCAGCAGCAGGCTTAACATTCAAGAATTCAGAGGAATACTGGATAAGGGAGGAGTCACCTAGCCTTATCCTGGATGCAGAACTACCTCCAATCATTTGATGAAGGTTTTGGTGGTGGAGATTGCAGGTGCAGGGATCTAGCTGAGGGAAGGGAGCTAACTTATGCTGTTATTTTTTTAGCACCAGTTTCTGATTTTCCCAAAAATGTTCCAGGAACTCGCTGCAAATTACGTAACAAGGATGAGGGTCCTAGATGGTTAATGTCCCTACCTCTACTTACGCTGGCTTTACAATGGGTGCAGATGGCTTGACAATTGTTGTCCGGATTTGGGTAGAAATAATTCCCCACATAAGAAGTGGATTTTTTGTCTTATGCCCAGGTATGACAATGGGATTTTCCTTATCATGGGCAATAACTGTTCCACTGGTGAAAATATATGTTTTAACAGCACATGGTCAGACTAAATAGCTGTGCTGTAATGCAATGGTTAAATCTGTCCAAGCATGAAGTGGTTGTGCAAAATGCAATGATTAACTCTATCCAAGCATGCTAGTTGTTAGTAAACTGGTGCCTGATTTACACAAACAATATCCTCATCAACAACATCCTCATCATCAACATCAGCTACAGAAATATCCTCCTCATCCACAGACGCACCCTCAATTTCTATGCCAGCATGTTGACTTGTGCTGCTCATCCCCACATTTGCAGAGGATGTACAAGTAGTGGAAGGAGGCTCCTCTTCGAGTACAGTTTTGGAAAAGCCAGGCTCACACATGGCACCTGCCGACACACTTATACTCTCTTCAGAGTTTTGTGACATATCTGAGCACACAATTGGTTCCTGTGCCTTAACGATTTAATTTCTTTTGAAACATCTACAGGGAGAAGGGCTTACATCATCATAAGAGGCAGACCCACCAGTCATAAATAAAGGCCAAGTCCTAGCCTTTCCTTGCCACTTCATGTGGTAAAAGGCATATTGCCAATTTTATTTCCCTTTGATTTTTTTTTCTTTACCAATGTAAAAGATTGGTTCTTTGATTTTAGATACCCTGACTTAAGCCGTGTATGCCTTTGGGCATTGGCTTTAGTAGATGACATAAACGGACAAGTATCATCATGACTGGTGGCACTGGCAGCAGCTCCAGCCTTAGTATGTGGTTCCTGATCTCAACTCCACTGATTGTTCTCCATATGAACAACCACAAATTAAGTGGGTTACACACGTCAATTTGTACCAATTTTAAACATTACACTGCAGTATCAATGACCTACAGTGTCACAAGATTTTTTATGAATAAGAAAAGAATAACACACCGTGCTACCACCTACAGTGTCACAAGATTTTTTTATGAGTAAAACACTGCCCTACCACTTACAGTGTCACAAGATTTTTTATGAATAAGAAAAGAATAATACACTGCGCAGCCACTTACAGTGATGTCATCATGTTTTATATGTTACGCATGTTATTTAGCACTTTGTTGTGGTCTTGTAGTCGGCATGTAGACTAATGATTTATTCATGATTGAGGAAAGAAGTGAAAAGTTGAATATAACACTCTGCTACCACTTACAGTGTCACAAGATTTTTTATGAGTAAAACATTCCGCTACCACTTACCGTGTCACAATATTTTTTATGAATAAGAATAACACACTGCGCTATGACTTATAGTGTCGCAATATGTGGATGATAAACTGCGGTCTGGCCGGCAGTGTCAACGAACAAGAGCAGCACAGCTAAGTTGCTCACACACACACACACACACACAAAAATGTAACCCCCTTTTATCTCTAAAGGGTCACCAGGTTACTACCACCTTTGTTACTCCTAATGTACCCAGCCTTAGCATTCCTCTAAGTGGTGTACATCCCCAATGTCAGTGCCTCCACCCAGGTTAATTATTTTAAATGTCAAAGGGGCTTACCTGGGAAAACCCAGTGATAGAATATATAGTGTCAGTATAAGTTTTCTTTGACTACCATGTATACTGCGTGTGTGTGTGTGTGTATATATATATATATATATATATACATACAAATATTCGACCACCTGTTATATCTTTTTTTTCAGGTCTCTCAAATCTCCACTGGTGACGCTGTTCCAGTTTCTCAAAGGTAAGTACTATGCACCACTCTTGAATAGGTTATTAACACTTAACATGTTGCATAACAAACACAATATACTTTGTTTCCATATGCAAATGGAATATTCAATTACAATATAATCACTTAACTCTGAATAATATGCCCAACACTTAGCCTTTGCCTAGGAGTCTGTTAGCATAGAGAATACTGAGTGCTTAAAGGTCCAGAACCCTAGAGCATAAGTCCTGTTGTACATAACAAAGGAAAAGGAAGTTTATATATTTATTTGAGTTGAAGGCTGTATTCTCTAAGTGCTGGGGTGAATAATATTGTATATTGACACTGACAAGTATTATAACAACTTACATGTGAGTCTTAAAAAATGGAACCAGTGCCTCATCCATACAGCTAGAATATGCTGTTTTCAGATAGTTGTAGTAAGAATATATATCCATTATCTATATCCTATACTATAATCCTCAGGTATAAGTTACATTGCAGTATTATGTATTTAATTCTATCCTTCCCCCTCTCTCCTCTCCCTTATGCTGAAAGCTATCTCCTTTGGATATAATAAAATGTCTCATGTAGACACTATGAATTCCTCTCTTTTTCCTTTTCTGTTCTTCCCCGAATGTAATCTAAAAATTACTGTAATGTTCCTTGAATGGCATATACTTCTTATTACCACTGCCACTATTTACAGCATCATCCACACAGCTGACATGCGCTGATACTCTCTCTCTCCATATGAGTGTCAGTACGACAACCAAGTATGTACTCCTTGTGGGCAGAGTATATGGGATATTACTGCTCTTCTGTCCTCAACAGCAGTCTCTATATATGGGCTATATGTAGCTGTGTAGGTGCCAAGTACTATTTACTCACAGTCCCCTCAACATTGCTGCTTGTATAAGCGCTGCTCCTGCTTTCTCCTTGTCACCGCTGCTACCTCAGCACTGATCCCCCTGTCAGTGCTGCTGCTGCCGTCCTTTACACTGATCCCCCTGTCAGTGCTGCTACTGCCGTCCTTTACACTGATCCACCTGTCAGTGCTGCTGCTGCCGTCCTTTACACTGATCCCCCTGTCAGTGCTGCTGCTGCCGTCCTTTACACTGATCCCCCTGTCAGTGCTGCTGCTGCCATCCTTTACACTGAAACGGCCCTGCCTCCTGGCTCTCTCTCTCTCCCACTTGCTGCCGGCCGAGCTCCCATGAGCCAAAGGAGGAGGCTTGTAGCTGACAGCCTCCCTGTAACTACGGAGGTGCTGACCAACACAGCGGGGACTCACCGGGCACTCTCACCCACACTGGCCACGCCTCGATCAGCGCAGGTCCCTAAGCTCCGCTCAGCCGCCGGGACCACCTCCCGCGATGCCGCCTCTCCTGCAAGACAGGGTGAGTACCCCGTCTCACCTTCTTCCCCAGCTCTGGTTAGGCTCCCTCTCCGGCTCTGCCCCCCTGTGCCCGGCAGCATATCGCTGCTCTCTGGCTGCCCGGGTCACAGGAGGGCAGGCACTGGAGGGAGGGACCTGCAGACTGCCACTCACCTGCTGCTAACAGGTGTTATATATCCTCCCTATCACCGGATCCTCATTTCCTGACAGGAACCAATTCACTCCCATCTATAGTACTCCCGCGATTAGGCCACAACCCCCTTTACCAGGGCCCTGTGCCGCTTTCTATGGCCCTGGGTGGTGATGGGGGATGGTTGGGCGAACACAGGCGTGCCAGTGCATTTCAACGGCGTTGCAGAGGCGTGCATATATTATCCATTGCATGGCCATATGCAGCCATAGCACTGATAGCGTGCGTGGCTGTTAGCAATTTCTGAGTAAGGTCTGGGCTTGTGCAAGTGTCCGATGTTACTCGATATTACCGATTATTTTGCTATATTGCTAAGTATCACAGATGTGAGACAATGAAAAGTGGGCGGCCTCATGTGAGTCTGTGATCACAATGCATTTGCATGTCACCGCTGATATTAGCATATGCGTTGCGTGCGCATTAGCAAAATAGTGATCCATAGTGAATCTGGCCCACTGTTACCTATTTGATGTAATGGTGTCATGCGCGCAACATCATTTCACCATGCACTCAGGAGGCAGGGCCAGCACAGGGCACAGTTGAGCCATGTTATGGCACTGTTTGTATTGTCAGACTCCTGAAAGTTAATTTACTGTATACAGATGTGTCCTTTTACATAATTGTCGCAGTCACGCAAAACAGCCACTATCTGTGCACCAGGTCCCATGCTTCTTTGTTTGCTGTAAAAGCATCTTAGTCACTAATATGCAGTGGTTGATGCTTTTTTCCATGCCAAGTTCAGTTGTAATAATAATAATAATAATAATAATAATAATAATAATAATAATAATAATTTTATTAATATAGCGCTTTTCTCCTAAAGGACTCAAAGTGCTTTACATTTACAGTACAAAATACAAAATAAGCTTAAACAAGGAACATTAGTGAAATGCTTGGGTGAATAGGTGAATCTTGAGTCTATTTTTGAAGGATTCTAGAGTGGAGGCCTCTCGAACTGTGCGGGAAGTGAGTTCCAAAAGGTTGGAGCCACAAAACTGAAAGCTCGACCCCCAGACAAATTCCATGAGATTCTTGGTACCGTTAATAGTCCTTTTGTCAATGGATCGCAGTAATCGAGTGGGACAGTAAGGAATCAGAAGCTGCTTCAGGTACCCTGGGCCATGGTCATGAAGGGCTTTGTAAGTTATTAATCCAATCTTGAAAGCAATTCGCCATCTGACAGGCAGCCAGTGAAGGGAGTAGAGAATGGGTGTTATGTGGCTGGAACGGGGCCGGTTGGTTAATAGCCTGGGAGCTGCGTTTTGTACCATCTGCAAGCGGTGTAATTCTTTTGCTGGGAGACCGAGGTAGAGGGCGTTGCAGTAGTCTAGGCGTGATTATATAAATGCATGTATGACTTTAGGCAGATCTTCTGAGGGAATTAAGTGCTTGTTCCTCAGATGAAAGAATGAGGATTTGATTGTGGCTGATACCTGATGTTTAAGTGTCAGATGCCACTATCCAGGACAACACCAAGATTCCGCACATGTTTAGTGTGTTGTAATTCTGAACCCCCAAGCGTAAGTCCTGTTGTGCTTTGTATACAGACTTGGTCGCACACAGATATACAAGTGTCACATATCACATTAATAAGCGCAGTCTTCTTGTGTGTCCTAGTAAATCGCATTGCAATAAGACGCAATTTCTGCAAAAATAGATGCCCGACACTACAGAGTTTCAAGGGACATGACGGATCACTTTTGCCAAGCATTTTGCGCCAATTAGCTTATTGAGTCTAAATGTATGAGGATACATCTATATGATGGTTATTTAATTAAATGAAGAGTATACCTATTAAGGGGCATATTTTTACAAATCACAATTAAATTGTGGTTATGATGCAAAATTAATGACTGAATTCACAATGCTATATTTCATATATTGATGGGACACTACTTGCGAGAAAGCTCTATCCTGGCGAAAGCCCTATCCGCACTTTTCAGGTTATTTTGTGCAAAAAAACCCCATAAGAATGTTTTTACACATGCGACAGCCTCAATGCCCCTGCACCTGGAGCTGGCTTCTGTGATCGGTCTGTGTGTCTGAATAGACCACAGGCTGATCACAAAGAAAATAGTTTAGAATAGAAAATAATATAATAAAACTTTCCTACATGTTGCACCCAATGATCGGTGATTGGTGAGATCCTTCTCTGTGATCCACAGTCAGCTGATTTGTTTGGTCAGCTGAGGTGCCAGTCGGGTCATCAGCTCACTGTACAGATTAGCTGACGGTCACAGAGAAGGAGCTCACCGATCACGGAGCATGGTGCAGGTAAGATTAATTTTTAATACCCCTTTTAGACATACTGAGATTCCAGGAATTTTGGCTTGCCTCAGCCAAATTCCTGGGATCTCATGTATGTCTGAAAGGAACAGATCCAGGAACAAGGTCCCGGGTAGCTGTCCCTCCAATTGACCAGGGAATTTCGTGGGATTGAAGTCCCAGGAAGACCACCCGGGTCATGTCTGAATGGTGCTACCCAGGAATTTACTCCAGGGCTGCACTTAGCAGCTTTTACATAGAGTGGGCAGTGCAGAGCATCCTATAAGAAGCTCAGCGCTGTCGCTCAACACCCCTGGCACCGGTGGCTGACTTAATCCGTGTCAGACTTCACCCGCCGATGCTGGAGACTGCTGGCAGGTCTCTGGCACAGTGGGTCGCTGGGCCGCCCACACTACCCCTAGACAACCAGAGCAAGTTTTAACGGGGGCTCTACTGTGATTGCTCGGCATCCTGCTGCATGATGATGACATCACCAGCAGCACCCAATGAGGGGACAGCAGTCAGCAGAGTGAGGAGAGAGGACTGAAAATGCCAGCTTATGTCTGAAAGTGGTCAAGGTGGTCTCGACCAAATAGCCGGGATTTTGCATAGGAGAAATTCCCGGGTCTGAGCAGGAAATATCCCGGGTTGTATGTCTGAAAAGGGTATTATTTGCTATTAAACCTATTTTCTCTGTGAGCAGCCTGTGGTTTATTTAGACACATAGGCTGATCACAGCAGCTGGCTCTGGGCCATACTAGCATACCCCTCCGGATTCGTCCAGGAGCCGCCTGAAAATCGCGTGCCACTCCCGACCTCCCATCTAGCCCCCCACAGCACGGGAGGGGGATGACATGATTCATGCTGAATCGCATCATCGTGGCCCCACCCCCTGCTTCCCACCTAAACCACCGCAGCGAGGGGGTGGTGATCAGATTCGCGCTGAATCGCATCATCGAGACCCTGCACCCTGCTTCACAATGGCAAAAATCTCAGCATTGTGTAGCGGGGACGGGGCCAAAATGACGCAATTCAGTGTCCACGGCCCCGCTCGGCCCCCATTTCAGAGTAGTAGCCCCGACCACGCCCCCCTGCTTGTCCCACCTGGCTGCCACCTCCTGCACTGGGCTTTGCTCTTCCAGTCAATGTGAGGACAGGGGCATATTTGTAATGGGTGCAGGGTGTATGGGACACACTGGCCCCTAGGTCCAGGGAGACCGGAATTCGGGGAAGAATGTATTAGAAAATATGGCTTTAGGTACACCCATATTTTCTATTACATTCTTCTCTGAATTCTGGCATCGGGTATCGCAGCCCTGCACAAAATGCCGGGAGAATAACCGCCACGTCCATTTTACTAGTGTTTTGCTCAATCGCAGTAGACTCTGGGCAGACACTAGTGCCCAGAGTCTACTGATGCGGCGCTGTGCTCAGTGCACTGCCATTCACTGGAGAGAGAAGAGGGGGCCCCAAATGGATACTGCACATGAGCCTCCTCTCCTCTTAATATGGCCCTGTGTGCAGGCCTGGTAGTGCCGGAGGAAAGTAAACATAGGAAGCCTGCATAACTCCATCTGAAGATGGCATTATTATCGCAAGGCTTACTCTGAAATTATTTTACATTTTAACCGTAGTAAAATTGAACAGATCGCATTTCCCATGGCAATTATGGGAAATGCGATCTAGTTTCAAACAGAATTTACATTTAAGGGCTTGGAGGAATTTTTTTTTTCTTTTTACAAAATCTCATCCAAAAACCCTTTGATACAGTTAGCTAAAACTTAGAAAAACACCATCTGCTCCTAACTGTCGCTTTACAGGCTGTTTGAAAAATGACATATAGGAGCTGATTGGTTGGTGCTATTTATATCCAATTTTATCTCTCTCAAAGCTTTATTAAATCTCCCCCTAAGTTAGAAAAAATATTTAATATTTATAAATATGCCCCGTAGTCTTGAACTGGTTTCCAAGCGCTACTGTATCCTCTTTTTTCTCTTTTATTTTTGTATATTTGAGGAATTGCAAACCTTGATTATTGTTGGATGCTGAAAAGCCATATTAATTACTTAGTAGGTCTTTGGAATCATTGGTGCCAGTAATAGTTTTTCTTTGTCATGAACCAATTAATGCCTCCAATTTGCCAAGAACCTTCCCCCAATAGGACAGACCCCAGCACTGCAGACCATGGAGAATCAGAACTGTGCAGCAAACAATGGCTTTATTGTGGAATAGACTACAATGAGAGGGAACCATAGAGAAGATCTCTAATTATCTGGCTGCTTCACCTTTGTCTACTGGTAGAAGTTTCCTTATACTAAAAAAAAAATTGCAGCAAAATTGTAATAAATGTCAAAGCTGCCCAGAGCTTCACACAAATCATTACAAGGATATCAGAGGTGATATCAGATTTATCAAGCCTTCTAAAGAGGACAAATAGAGGTTTCCCATTGCAACCAATCAGCTTCTAGCTATCATTTATCAAATACATACTATACTATAGATAGATAGAAGACATGGGCAACTACTACACCTGTTCCCTTTAAAAGGTTTATAAAACTCTCCACCAAGTCTTGTATGATATTGCTTATTAGACTACTGTACCTATGTGTGGATAAGGGGTAGATTTATCAAAGCTTGGAGAGAGATAAAGAACCAGCCAATCAGTTCCTGTCATATTACAAACACCGCCTGTAAAATGAAAGAAGCTGATTGGTTGGCACTTTATTTCTCTCAACTTTATCTCTCTCCAAGATTTGATATACCTCCCCCTTAGTGTGATAAAACTGTTATCATATGGATATTACCGCTTCTTAGTGAAGTGATAGGTTGTATACTTGATGGCGCACAAACAAGCTTTAAACCAAGAGGGCAGTGACATGATGTCACCTGGTAGAGTACCAGCAGGACATAGCAAATTATACAGGGTTTTCTGTTGAGGGCTTTTGCCATCTTTTATTCCATCTTAAAGTGGTCATTTTACAAATTAGTGCTATGGTACAGTATGTGGAAATAAATTGTAAGCTGGAGGGGAGCTGCATAGTTGGCAGATATCCTTGTTTTACAGAAGCTGTTGCAGATTTTACAGACTTGACCCTGGTAATGATTGTTCCTGGTAATGACTATCCCTGGTAATGATTGTCCCTGGTAATGATTGTCCCTGGTAATGATTGTCTCTGGTAATGACTGTCACTGGTAATGATTGTCCGTGGTAATGACTGTCCCAGGTAATAACTATCCTTTGTAATGACTGTCCCTGGTAAAGACTGTCCCTGGTAATGATTGTCCCTGGTAATGACTGTCCCTAGTAATGATTGTCCCTGGTAATGACTGTCCCTGGTAATGACTATCCCTGGTAATGACTATCCCTGGTAATGATTGTGCCTGGTAATGATTGTGCCTGGTAATGACTGTCCCTGGTAATGACTGTCCCTGGTAATGATTGTCCCTGGTAATGATTGTCCCTGGTAATGACTGTCCCTGGTAATGACTGTCCCTGGTAATGATTGTCCCTGCTAATGACTGTCCCTGGTAAAGACTGTCCCTGGTAATGATTGTCCCTGGTAATGATTGTCCCTGGTAATGATTGTCCCTGGTAATGATTGCCCCTGGTAATGATTGTCCCTGGTAATGACTGTCCCTGGTAATGATTGTGCCTGGTAATAATGACTGTCCCTGATAAGGATTGTCCCTACTAATGATTATCCCTACTAATGATTGTCCCTGGTAATGACTGTCCCTGGTAATGATTGTCCATGGTAATGAATGTCCCTGGTAATGTTTATCCCTGCTGATGATCATCCCACATAATGACTGTCCCTGGTAATGACCATCCCTGGTAAAGACTGTCCCTGGTAATGATCATCCCTGGTAATGAAAATTTCAGAGCTGCAGGTACTAGAAAAAGTTTTTTGAAGGGATGCCAAATTTAGATTGAATATCAAAAAATAGGGGAGAGGAGGTGTCTCATCATTTAAAAATCTAATACCACATTTTAGCCAAGGAGAGAAAGCTAGAAGGAGTAGTCCAGGGGGTAAAACTGGAAAGTTAAACAGAGGAATAATTGGGGTGGGAGAAGCAGAATGAGGTGGGCTGTGTGTACACTGACAAATGAGAATTAATTGATACAGCTGTTACAATGTTATCTTCCAGAAAATATATTGTATCATAATTTTGGAAACAATTCTCCTCACGAGTTTGTATATATCAATGAAATTAAGAATTAGTCCAAATCCACATATACAGTATCTCTTCACAATACAACTATTCATGAATTTATGACTAATATTTATATTTAATTAAGAAGCCCAGACATAGGCATATAGGACTTTATTCAGAGGCGGCCATATGGTCTACGACCGCACGGCCGCCTCGATGTTTGTCTAGTGCGCATGCGCACAAGGGAGCCGGCTCCTTCATGCGCATGCGTGAGACCCGCTACCACCGGCGCTGTCGGTCGACAGCTCGCCCCGTTTGGAAGGTGGGCCGGGGGGGTGGCAGTCCAAACAGAGGCGTTCCTATGGGAACGCCTGCCATTTGAGGGAGGCCCCACTGACATCACTAGTGATTTCAGTGGACAGCTTCTGGCTCTGACAGAGCCTGAAGCTCTCTGGGGCTTACGACAAGTGAGACCCTACCCTAGGGTCTCGTCGTAAGCCACGATGGTTGCGATGGTTAAGGACCATCGCGACCATCACCCTAGCCTAATGACCGAAACAGAAGCGGTCGGTCAAGATGCAAGCGGCCGCCCAGTTTCTGAGCGACGGCTTGCATCCTCTGACCGCCTCTGAATGAGGGCCATAGTTTGGTTTTTTTAATACACATTTCTTACTGAATTACATTTTTTATTTTACTATATTTTAGATTTCATATTTTATATGTTGAATTCATTATAGATATAGTATGATTACAATAAAAGTTATATTTTAAATGTTAGTGCACCATATACAGATATTTTTTTCTGTCCTTTCCTTATTTTTAACTAGAAAGTTCAGCCATTGATTTGTTGATGGATATTTATGACTTGGGGATATTTAGGGGTCCCTGGTATATGATAGATGTATGTATGGCAAATTCCTGTGCAATTAGATGCCCCCTTTTTGTATTAGTTAAAAAATAAAAAATGTAAATACCAGATTGATGTTTGGATGAAATATACAGTAGTTCCTGCATTTCAGCCCTGGTATAAGCATCAGACCATTAATTATACATTATAACCATTAGCCTGTTCTGTAATGTCACTGATCTGTATTTACCTGCAGTATTTTACACTAAGATGACACAGCAAATGGCCAGAAGGTACATAGGGGCCTATTTATCATTAAATATTCACAAGATATTTTTTTGGGCGACTCACAATATAAGGTATCATCCCAATGTGTGATTTCTGCTGCAGTCCAACCATTTCCAACAGTAGCAGCGACCCCTATATGTCTCTAAGGGGTTGCAAAGCTGTCAGATATTCAAAACTCCAGAATACAGAGCATGCCAGAGTTTGGCCTCCCCAGCTAATGCCATCTGAAGTTAACCACTGTAGCCTATGGGCTAAACTTCTCAAAACTTATCGGGAAAGGATTCCACTGGAACCCTCCCCACCAATGGCCACTATACATGCGTGGTCTGTAGACTTCACACCACACACATCGCACACTGTCCCTGTGTATTTAGTACATTCAGGTGCGATCATCTATTACTGCAATGCGATCATGGGTGCTAATATCACACACAGATCACATTGCAGTATGTGATTACTGATCAATGGGCCCATAATATGCTCTGACTGGGACGAAATTATAGAAATCATAGGGTGTCTGCCGACTATTGGGCCAGCAGGTTTGGAAGGGGTGTGGGGAAGGTGGGTGATGCTTCTGTTTCTTCTACACAGCCCCCCCACCCACTCTGCTGTGCATATGTGTATCTGTTGGCTACCACTACAATCTTTGCTATAGACTCTGCTTTACCTCTCAGCCAGGTATCTATATTATCAAGCAGAAATGTTTATTATTGTTCCCCTGGGATACGTCATATACAGTATTTGCTCCCTGTTTACTATTGTATACCAATGCAGGGATTAGACAAAATTAGGTGAATATAATCAGCGCTTCAATAGTTATTGATGCTGCACGGGGATACAGGAGTGGTCTCAAGACATGCCAAATAACATAATTATAAAGAAAAAATGGTGTCAACCCTTTGCGCACCACTACTGGGACAGAATATTACAGAAAGTACAAGAAAGATATACGAAAATGTTTCCACATATAGGCCAACATTCAGAGGCGGTCGCTAAAAGCGAGCGCTCTCCCTGAATGGGGGCGACTGCTTCACTTTTCAAGTGCGGCCTCCTGATCGCTAGCTTAGCTGTTGGTTAAAACCCACAGCTTTAGCGAGCGACCAGGTTGATGGTCGCGATGGTCAAGACCATCGCGACCATCGGGGCTGGCGACGAGACCCTAAGGTTGGGTCTCAGCAACCGCAAGCCCCAGGGAGCTTCCTGCTCTGATCCAGCAGGAAGCTCCCCACTGACATCACTGCTGATGTCAGTGTGGCCGCCCACAAAATGGCAGGTGTTCCATCAGGAACACCTCCGTTTGTGTAGCCACCCCCCCCTGCCCCGCCTACAAAATGGGGCGAGCTGTTGATCAACGTCAACAGCCGCCCCTTTTGTAGTGAGCTCCGGAGCGAGAGAAATTCTCTCTCGCTCCGTGGCTTGTGCACGCACAGTGCGGCCGCTGCAAGTGTGCAGGGCCTCAACATCGACCCAGTTGTGAGCACTCAGCGCTTGTGACCGGGTCTGAATGAGACCCCTAGTCCAGACTTTACAAATGAATTTTTTTCCTTTTTCTCAAAGTCTTATTCACAAAATTGCTTCTTATTTCCTACTTCTTCCTTCACTTTTTCTTTAGCCTTGATAGGAATGTGAGGCTCAAAAGCCACATAAAAGGGAAGAGACAAGAAGCCTCCAATAGTGAAAAGTACTATTTTAATAAAAACACATAGACAAAAATGACAAAGAAAATGTTCCTCCACCATAAACCAAATATAATAGGGAAGGCGAACCATATGCCAAGGGTGCAGTTTCCTAACAAACGTAAGCATGTAGTTCTTATGTATACAATGGTCTGCCGGGATATGTTCAGACCACTGAACTTACGGTGGTCCAGATAACTGGCTCCTTGGCTACCCCTCTGGTTAGATGCTGCCTCCCTTCACCGATGCATTTTTACTCACTTGGAGTCTTTATCAAGTTATGAATATGGTGGTATCCAAGAGGGATTAAATACAGTCTAGTGCAATCCTATTGGTTCAACATATAAACTCTGCAATAAGGCTTCATAACCTCTCTCTATATATATATATATATATATATATATATTGTGCAATCGCCTGAGCACTTAGATAGTAATATATGGTTCTACGGACATTTTAGACATATAATTAACATTTGCGTTTCACCAGTGACCCGCAAGTAGTGTCCGGTTACTGGAATGACGTCACATCTGCCCACATGGCTTGTGATTATCACCTGCATTCCATACCCTCGACACCAAGCCAGGACTTAAAGATTATACACATGCTATAACCAAGCCTCACTATCAACGCTTAAAATGGCACCACTTCCTCAGATCGACTAGTTAGATCTCTTGGAACGCACCACCATTTTGGACCATTGTGTGTGTGTCCTAGCTGCAATCACATGATCGGAGTTAATGGAATGCCCCACCATATTGAATATATTGTAAGGTGCAAATACAGTTATTTAAATCTAAAATGTCCGGGTACCTTACATATAGATGGATAAAATAGGAATAGAAAAATATAGAAATACATACTGTATATATATATATATATATATATATATATGTATATATAAAAAAGTACATTATATATATATATATATATATATATATAAATTTGAATTTAAAAAGTATGTAAGATTATACCTAAAAATATCTATAAAAGAGGATGATATACATAATTTATAAAATGCATATCCTGTTCCAACTGGATAAATATTTAAAAGAGAGAAGCTCAAACAACTCACAAAAAACATTTTAATTTGAAGTCACTATTCAGACCATTTGGTATTAGGGTATTGAATTCATAAATTAGTTTCATTTCGGTCTTGGCGAGATTGTTTTCTATATCTCTCTTGCGCCAATGTTGTGTCACTAATTTAATCCCTACTACCGTCTTTATATATTTATTGGAATTGTTATGACATTCTTTGAAATGGTTAGATAGGGAGTGCTTATCAAAGCCCTTTTTAATATTCCTGATATGCTTCCCCCAATGTTCACATAAGGGTCTTGATGTGCGGCCAATGTATTGAAGTCCGCAAGTACATTCAATCATGTAAACACAATTCTTACTATTACTCGTAATAAAATCTATAATTTTGTAAGCTGTTTTCATTTTACTGGGTATAATTTCTTCAAGTTTCCTAGGTTGATTTCTATGATTCTTGCACATCATACATAGACCACACCTGTGAAAACCAATAGTTTTTATCCTACCCGGTTTCTTAGGTGGTATAGCACGTTTTATTAATTTGTTTTTTAAGTTTGGTGCTTTTTTATATACGAAGTTCGGATGATTTTAGAACTTCTTTCTTCTCCAACAAATGCCAGTATTTTTTAATTATAAACTCAACATCTTTATACTTGTTAGAGAAGGTTGTAATAAATGGTAGAAAAGGAGCTCCCACTTCTTTTTTTCCGTTCGGTTTTAGAAGATCTCTCCTATCTACTTTTAAAATTTCATCAATGGATTGTTCAATATTTACATCATCATACCCTTTAGCTAAAAATTTCTGTTTTAAAACTTCTACTTGAATTTTAAAAACATCCACTTCCGAACAGTTACGTCTCTCTCTCCTCACCTGTCCTTTTGGAATGTTTTTCAACCATAAGGGGTGATGATTACTTTTAATATTTATATACGAGTTGCTGTCTGTGGGTTTTTTAAATTTTTTGTATTTAATAAATTATTTCCCACATATAAAACCAAATCTAAAAAAGGTACTTCAACTCAACTTATAATAAAAGTTAGTTCAATATTAAAAAAAATACCATTTAAACCTTGACAGAAAACATTAAGATCATTTTCATTTCCTTCCCATATGAACATTACATCGTCTATAAAAAATGGTACCATTTCATGATATTATCTAAAAATCTATTGTTGGTCCATATATTATGCTCCTCCCAATATCCCATAAATATGTTTGCATATGATGGGGCAAATGGGTACCCATAGTGGTACCTGTTCATTGTTTATAACATTTTTCATTATTCCAGAAGAAATTATTTTCTAAGATAAACCTAATGCTCTCTCCAATAAAATGTATCTTTTTTTTCTGCTATGTTACTTTTTCCAGAAAATATTTGGTAGCAATGATTCCTATGGAATGATTGATAATGGTATATAGGATACTTACGTCTGCCGTACAACAAATTAATGATCCTGGCGCTTATCTACAATAAATTTGAATTAGATAAATACAAAGATATTCCCAATTATTATATAGCAGCAAGTCTTAAAACACTGGGAAATGTGAATGCCCATACATAAACAATAATGAATTAATCTTAGACTGCGCTGATATGGCTCTTAATGTGGGGCAGCAGAGTTCACTATATATATATATATATATATATATATATATACACACATCTATATAATATATGTATGTCATGGCTCCAAAAATTAAAAGTATACACACATTTCTATATTATATGAATAATTATATATCAAATTAGATAAAAGACAATTAACTCACGACTATCAATAAAATACCACTTTGTATTTGAACAATGTTGCCCTGATGTGATTAGCATCTATAATTGAACACATCACTTGGGTGCTTAATATGTTTAAATGTCCTGGACAATTTGAATCAGATATATCATAGACACCTGATGCTGAATGTATCCAATTGAAAAGTTGATGTCCAAACAAATAATGTCAAGTACAAGTTGTCTGGCCAGAAATTTGTATTGCTGTAGATAGGTATTACCTACCAGATAAATGTCTGGTGATATAAATACATGGATGGAAAGTAAGAAATATACAGTAAAAACAATATATGTAGTAAAACTTGCAATCAGCCATATACAAACCAGTGAATTAAAGTAATTTGAAGAGGGACCACTTACCTTTTGGAAACAAAAAAACTAAACATAAAATACTAACTTTCATTATGTTTCCATCTGATTATCAAAGTCATTGTCAAAGTCCTCTGAGAATGCCGGTTCTGCTTATTACATTGCGGCTATTTTGCTGTCTTACTGTACTTGCGTGTTATATACTGTACTGTATGTCAGTTGCTATGGAATCTTTGACACCAGATAAATAAACAATGATAATGATGATACGCTAACATGACATTTTGGTGGAAAAGTTGCCCTGAATGACAGCAGCTAATCAACCCCCTCTCCCCCCAACAATCCCTCATAACAAATACTCAGCAATTTTGCAATTGTTTAGGGCAGTTACATGATGAAGGCTAATTTCTACAAATTGTGCACTGAAGGGACATGTTATTAGATTGGCTGTAGGGTCTAATTTTCATACTAAAAAGGGGCAATCAGCTCCTGTCTTGTTACATGTTCTGTTTGAAAAATGGCAGTTTGGAGCTGATTGGTTGGTTCTTTACCTCTCTCCACTTTACATCTCTCTGGGGTCTATTCATCATCACTTAATTTCTACAACAGCAGATGAAAATGAACATTCTTACCTGCAATTTTAAAAATTAAGTTATTGGGTAATTCATTAAATGGGTAAAGCAGGAGATATAACATATATCTCTTGCTTGCCTTCCTCTCGTGGAATGGGCCGCTGTCCCCATACACTAGTATGGGGACAGTAATAATCAAGCTCCGAATGAAGCAGTGAAGCTGCTGGCAGAGACAGCTGATTTTCGTATCACGTGGCGAGTTACTATGTTAATTATCGGGTTCCATTCGGACCCTGATAATTAACATCATGAATAGATCCCTCTAAGGCTTAGTATAGCTCCCTGTAAATACCATATATGAATCTGTGACTTACAGCTGTGATCTACCTCCAGTAATGAGACACAGGAGGGAAACACTCAGCAGAATCCTCGTCCACAACATCCTGGCAGATAGTGATGAGAGATACTGTAGGATGCTGGGTGTCCGATAAATGCTCTGCACTTTTATAGACCACACATAGAGGAATAAAGTGCTCACTCCTCAGCAGGCTTTTACAGTCACCGCATCACATGACCGACTTGCTTAAGGCAGGGACTTTAAATTAGGCTTCTCTACATATAGTAATCTTTGCCAAGTATGATGTATGGTCAATAAGAGAAGTAGCCGGTGTTCTGGATGCAAAGGAATACAATAGGATGGACAGATATTTTTAATCAACTTTAAAAATTATTTGATTTCTTAGAAGAACACTCCAAGCCTCGGGGCAGAGGTAAATAACAAACAAGAACAGTAAGCAAATAAAGTACCTGAGCTTGCCACGTTGTCGCGAATGCGAAAAGTCCCATTTGAGCACTGAAAAGGGTCACTTTTTGGTCATTACTGCTCGGCAGCTTGGCAGGTTGCAAGTAGAAATTTCAGAACTGGTGGCTGTGCGTGCCCGAACAGAGCAACAATTGAATTGCTCCATCAGGTGCCATCTAGTGGCCGCTGGCGCGCAATACACTTGAATTCCCCCCATAGAGATGAGGAGCAGCGTTAGCCTTTATATATACAGTTTAGATTTTTTGTTTCCAAGAGTTACAGTGGTCCCGTTTCAAATAGCTTTAATTCACCTGCTGGTAAGTTTTACTACATATATTGTTTTTACTGTATATTTCTTACTTTCCAGCCAGGTGTTTATATCACCAGAAAGCTGTTTATTTATTTACCTTATGTTGCCATGTTTTCTGCTTTGGTATCCAATAGTAACCAGAGAGCAAATACTGTATGTGCTGTATCCCAGGGTAACAAGAATAAACATTTGTATCTGATTATATAGATACTTGGCTGAGAGGTAAAGCAGGAATCCGGTCAGAGAATGAGGAGAGAGTGTACTTTATGTACAGGAACAAGCTTAAACCCAGGGGCTGGCTGGCAACTTTTAGCCTGGTGGGTAAATGCATGCAGGTGGCCCTGGTAGAGGAGTAGCGTGTAGCTAGGGTGCCCAGAGCACGTGTGTGCTTAGGCGCCCCCCCTCAAGTGTTCCAGGGAGGCCGGTTCATATGGAATTAACATAAAGTAAAAATAAAGATATGGGGCAGCCCCCTGTAGTGGTGCCCATATGCAGTGCCCCCTGTGCCCCAGGAGAGGACCCCCTTACACAGGCCACCAGTAGTGATCCTCCTATGTAGAGACCCTTATACAGTACCCCCAGTAGTGGTCCCCCCGATGCTGTGCCCCCTGTGCCCCCAGTAGTAACCTTCTTATATAGTGTCCCCAGTAGTGGTCCCCCCTGTGCAGTGCCCCTTGTGCCCCCAGTAGTAAGCCCCTATATAGTGCCCCCAGTAGTGGTACCCCCTATGCAGTGCCCCCAGTAGTAGTCCCCCCCTTGTAGTGCCCCCAGTAGTAGTCCCCCCTTGTATTGCCCCCAGTAGTAGTCTCCCCCTTGTAGTACCCCCAGTAGTGCTCTCCCCCTTTTAGTGCCCCCAGTAGTAGTCCCCTCTTTGTAATGCCCCCCGTAGTAGTCCCCGTTGTTGTGCCCCGCCTTGTTGTGCCCCCAGTAGTAACCCCCCTTGTAGAGCCCCCAGTAGTGCTCTACCCCATGTAGTGCCCCCAGTAGTAGTCCCCCCCTTGTAGTGCCCCCAGTAGTAGTCCCCCACCTTGTAGTGCCCCCAGTAGTGCGCTCCCCCTTGTAGTTCCCCCTGTAGTGCTCTACCCCTTGTAGTGCCCCAGTAGTGCTCTCCCCCTTGTAGTGCCCCAAGTAGTGCTCTCCCCCTTGTAGTGCCCCCAGTAGTAGCCCCTCCCTTGTAATGTCCCCAGTAGTAGTCCCCCGCATTCTAATGCCCCCAGTAGTAATCCCCCCTTGTTGTGCTCCCAGTAGTAGCCCCCCTTGTTGTGCCCCCAATAGTAATCCCCCTTGTAGTATCCCCAGTAGTAGCCCCCCTTGTAATGCCCCCAGTAGTAGTCCCCCCCTTGTAGTGCCCTCAGTAGTAATCCTCCTTGTAGTGCCCCCAGTAGTAACCCCCCTTGTTGTGCTCCCAGTAGTAATCCCTGTTGTAGTGTCCCCAGTAGTGCTCTCCCCCTTGTAGTGCCCCAGGTAGTGCTCTCCCCCTTGTAGTGTTCCCAGTAGTAGTCCCCCCCTTGTAGTGCCCCCAGTAGTGGTCCCCCCCTCCCACAGTACACACACACATAATAAATAATACCTGAATCCCAGCTCCCGCCGCCGCTATCCGCTCCTCCTTCTGTCCTCCCGGGCCGGGCCGCTCTGCATTATGTGAGAGACGTCATGATGTCTCTCCCATTACCCACTGCAGGAGCCGGAAGATGGAGCGGCTCCTGCAGTGGGCGCATCGGCAGTCAGTGAGAGTCTGATAGGCTCTCATTGGCTGCCACTCAAAACAGACACACAGCTGCCGGAGCCGACGGCTGTGTGTTTGTAACTGTGTAGCGCTGACTGAACTCCATCCAGTCCGCGGTACACGTGCGGTGTAGCTGTGTCACACAGACACAGACTGCCCGTGGTCTGCGGCCCTCATGGCGCTGCGGCCCGGGGGGCACATGGCACTCTGCCCACCGGCCCAGCCCGACACTGCTTAAACCCCTAGGTATTTGGGAGCATAGATAGGTTCCAGTGTAGTGGTATTTATAGGGTTAATATTTGGAGTTTAATATCAGCCTATTAGAATCAGTGGGGTCATAGATGGTGGGAGGAGTTTTATTTTATTTAGTACAAGGTCAGGCAGGGCTCTGCCTTTTTTTTTCTTAGACTTTCCCTCCCTCCCCAATTGTCAATTTTTTGGGTGGCGGGAAAGAGCATCAGGACGGTGGTTAATTTCACAGCAATTAGTTACGGGTGCAATCTGGATTATTGTATGGCTGATCTTACCCTACTAGGGTCAGCGACACTGGCCTACTGTCTGGGCGTTTGTTCGAATGCACTGGTGCAAGATTTGGAGACCCTAATAATGTTACTTGCTTAAAGGGCAATTGGCCCTGCAAGTATGGTGGAGGATAAGTGGAATTGCCTTAAGTGGATTTGGCCATTTTTGACTTGTGCCGCTCTTTCTTTCCGCCACCAGTATTTTGAAATTTGATATTTTAAATAAAGGCTGATCAAGTTTTTTATAGCAAAGAAGTTGTCTGTGTCTTTATTTTAGATAAGTTAATGATACGGTTAAGGTTATGCTGCACTGAATTAAGTTATGCTCACATATAACGATAGGGCGTTTACGTGAGTTTTTAATGTGTCGAGAGGGATTGTTGGGGGCAAAGGGGGTTTATTAGCTGCTGTCATTCGGGGCAACCTTTTTACCTAAATGCAATGTTAGTGAATCATCATTCCACATTAGAGAGAAACCACCAAATAGGTAAGGCTTACCTATATATGATGATTTCTCTCTGTGTCCCTTCCAGCCCCCTCTGTCCCTCCAGCCATATGCCCCCTGTGTCCTCTCTTGCTCTCTGTGTCCCCTCCAGCAACAAGACCTCTGTGCCTCCTATCCTGTGTCTATTCAGCCTTCAACCCCTGTGCCATCCCTCTCCAATTTCCCTTCTTCTTTGACAGCCATCTGCTCCTCTTCCTTGCAGAATGCAGATGAATTCTATTGCTCTTTGCTCAAGTCAACAGGGCACACACTAAGGTCGCGGACAGCATGACGTCATCAGTGCTCCTGGTCCTAAGCAGGTGGGATGTGGCGGGGGGTGCAAAGGTTTATGGAGACAGAACTGCAATGGCCCATGGGAGTAGCTGTTGCAGCCTGACATGTGCAGCAGCTTCCCCATGGCCATTTTATGGTCTGTACATAGAGCTTCTGCGCATGTGCAGAAGCTTCCTCCGCAGGCAGAATGGTGAATGCTGCCCGATCAGATCTGACGTCTGGTCTAGATCCATACACTATAATAGCCGTGTTTTTCTATTGTGTCTGTAGGGTGGGGAAGTGGCAGTGAGGGCTGCTTGAGTACTGGATTAGTTCTGCATAGAGCCATTTGCTGAGTACTGTATGCAAATGTTCTGTAATATTGTTGCAACAGAGAAAGTTTTGCACTCTCCTACTTTTCCTAGCTGTAACACATATGGATTGCCACACTATAATACACCTGTAGGCTACTGAACAACAAATTGTCCTTCACTGCTATAACAAACATAAGTAAAATATGAATATAATTCATATAACTATGGAATACTTAATACATAAGCACTGGGGTCCAACCAGCAGGGAAGAGTGGGGGACATTGACATATAGATCAGTTATTTCTGAATAGCTATCTATAAGAAGTACAAGATAAACTTACCTTACCAGTTTCCTGCAAGGTCCCTCACATCTGATGGCAAGGTATATATAGGTAGATAGGAAGAAAAAACAGAACTATCCAGTGGCAATGTTAGATTTCTGTATGTAAGGCTGTAGTGAGAACATTGTGTACCTTATTCAGGGGGAGCGAGACCACCAGTACACGCACACACACACACACACACACACACACAAAACCTTCTGGGCTGGGACAAAAATATAGTTTTACTTATCATGCTCCTCTTCACGATGGACTGACAATGAAATGAGTTGTCTTTCCACTGCACTGAGACTGATTGGATGGTGGCCCTCATTCAGGGGCGCTCGCAAGAAGAGAGCGCTCGTTCTGAATGAGGGCGGACGCTTAATTTTTGAAGTGCAGCCTCCTGGTCGTTAGGTAAGCTGAGGGTTACCACCCACAGCTTAACGACCGACTACGCTGATGGTCGCGATGATGAACACCATCGCGACCATCGGGGCTTGCAACGAGACCCTAAGGTTGAGTCTCGGCAGCCGCAAGCCCCAGGGAGCTTCCTGCTCTGATGGAGCAGGAAACTCCTCACTGACATCACTGATGTCAGTGCGGCCGCCCACAAAATGGTAGGCGTTCCTTAAGGAACGCCTCCATTTTGGAAACCACCCCCCCATCCTGCCTACAAAACGGGGCGAGCTGTCGATCAACATCGACAGCCGCCCCTTTTGTAGAGAGCTCCGGAGTGAGAGAGTTTCTCTCTCGCTCCAGGGCTCGGGCACGCACAATATGGCCAGTGCGCGTGCGCAGGGCTAACTATCGACCCGGTTGCGAGCACATCAGTGCTTGTGACCGGGTCTGAATGAGACCCGGTGTGTATATATTCTTCCAAGATAAAATGCAATATGGGGAATGCATAGAAGGATAAATCCTCTCGGTGTGCGAAAACAAAATTCTACTGTAATTATTTTTGGTGATGCTCAAAATGTCACCCACACCAGGAAAACATTACTTGCCAGGGGATGTTATTAATCAGAACCTGCTGATAAAAGGGGCATCTTATGGCAATTAAAGGGCCATGTGGAGAGGTTTTATGGCATATAAAGAGCATGTGTAGAGATCTGATGGCATATAAGGGGTATGTGGTGGGGTCTGTTGAGTGTATAAGTGACATGTGTAGGGATCTGATGGCATATAAGGGGTATGTGGTGGGGTCTGTTGAGTGTATAAGTGACATGTGTAGGGATCTGATGGCATATAAGGGGTCTGTGTAGATATTTGATGGCATATAAGGGGCATGTGTAGATAATTGATGGCATATAAGGGGCATGTGTAAATAATTGATGGCATATAAGGGGCATGTGGTGGGGTCTGTTGGAATATAAGGCATATGTGGTGGGGTTGATGGCATATACAGGTCATGTGAAGTGGTCTGATGGCATATTTGAGATTTACATACACATATGGATCTCTAGCGATTTTATCTCTGCTCTGACATAAGTAAAAATATATATTCTTGTGAGTCCTTTTTTTCAGTTAATTAAAGGTTACATGTTATATATTATACATTCCCCAGACAAAAGAGCTTTCTTTTCTCCTTAAATCATCAAAATTAGAATTTTGCAAAGTCTTTCTGCCTACAGTATCTTGAATTTTCACTCACACCAGTCGGGTCTCGACTTGGTTTCTGGATGCCTTGAGGCTCACTATGGAGCTTATGCAGATGTGGATACAAATGCCGTTGCATCTGCAATTTCTCACAGTTCACAATTGCGCAAATATGCTAATGACTCCCTTACTGTCCAGTGCGTAGAGATAGCCACTGAAAGCCTCTCTCATTCGCCAGTCATGCACAAAACCGTAAACAGACAACAGACATAGCAGGTCTCCAGACACACTTAGGGCTCTACTGCTGGGAGTATTAATGAAGTGACTAATTTATGCATGCCCAGAAAACAGTGTTTGCACGGTCCGACATGCCTGCATTTTGCAAACTACTCCCCGTTACCTTCCCAAACACTGACTACCTGTTACTCACTTTGTGAATTAATCCTCTGTGTGCACATTATGGCAGTTCAATAGCTGTGCATGTGCAGTATGGCTTACATGCATGTGCATTGGCTAGCAATTGCCCGATCAGCATAAATATTTGCATTGCGGCCACATCTGAATCAAGAGATGAATGTTATATTTGTGAATTCCTCAACATATCTTTTAGGTCAGGGGTGGCCAAACTCAGTCCTCAAGATCTACCAACAGTTCACATTTTCCAGGTCACCCAGCAGGTGCACAGGTGTAGTCTTTACTCACTGACACATTTTGAAAGATCCACAGGTGGAGATAATTATTTCACTTGTGATTCTGTGAGGAGACCTGGAAAACGTGAACTGTTGGTAGATCTCGAGGACCGAGTTTGGCCACCCCTGTTTTAGGTGGTTCTCTATATTTGACCTTGCAGAAGTTCTTTTCTGTGGTTGAATGTCCATGCTGGTAGTCTCTGTTTTAGATATGTCTCCAGCTGCTGGCATATCCAGTGATACATACTTGCTCTGCATTTCAAATTCCAGCTTTTATGTGATTTATGCTGTGTCTTTAAATATGAAGTCTCTTGACTTGATTTAACAAGCTGCCTGGTACTTGGAATCCATAATCTGTAACCTTTACTTTCATGGCAATATCTAAGCATGATTGTTACGGTTTTTGCACGGTTGTGTAAGATCTCGAGAGCCAAGGAGAGGATCTTCCACCAATAACAGCCACTTGTTGTTCCCTTAGTGATTTATACTCACACCGGTACTTAGGTGGCCACCTGAATTTACGCCTCCAGCAGCAGAGGCTTACACTACTGATGAGAGACTGCAGGACTGCTGACTAGAAGAAAAGGCTCAATTGAGGAGTGGCTGTCCATCCATAACTAGGACTAGCTGGAGTGAGGCTGCAGGAGAATGGTACTAGGATAGGTACACTAGCAGCCACAAATGGATATGGTCTCAGGTACATCTTGGGACTATGGTACAGCTAGGTCACCAGACAAGAAGCTGCCAGACAATGAATACAGGCTGCAAGGCAGGAGTGACCAGGACAGTGAAACTGCAGGATAACAGACAAGGACTAGACAGGTAAGATCCAGACATGGACTTGACAGGCAAGATCCAGACATGGACTTGACAGGTTAGATACAAACAAGGACTTGAAAGGCAAGATACAGACAAGGACTAGACTGACAAGATACAGACAAGGACTTGACAGGTAATGCACAATATTTTGGCAGGACCACTGGCAGAAATGACAGACTAAGTACAAGGGCTGAGGTGTGACAGGAACAACTCAGAGCGGCCTTGAGGGCCAAGGTGCGACTGGAACAACACAATGTGACCTTGAGGGCCGAGGTGCGACAAGAACAGGAAGGAGCACCCTTGAGGGAAGAGGTGTGACAAGAATACGATGGAGTGGCCTTGGGGGCGGAGTTGTGACTGGAATATCTTGATGCGGACTAGAGGGCCAAGGTGCAGCCTTGAGAGCTGAAGTGCGACAGGAACATGAAGGAGCAGCTTTTAGAGATGAGATGTGACAGAAACAAGATAGGAGTGGCCTTGAGGGCTGAGGAGTAACAGGAACAAGAGATGTGACCTTGAGGGCCGGAGTGCGACAGGAACAACATGGCAGACAGGTGAAGTCAGGCGCAACAGGAACGCAGGCTGGAGGCAGTGAGGTTGAGAATACTGCAGGCTTTAATAGGCTGGAAACAGACTGACACGGCTTGACTGGGCTGCGGTATGGAAATGCCATGGGTAGCAAAGAGGTAGGCCACGGCTGCATATGTTACTGCTCCGGGAAGTCCAAACAGCAAGGATATGAACAGATGGAACCATGGCAGATTACACACAGGCAGATACAGATCAGACAGAAAGGCACTGGACACAGGAACTGCAGAACTAGGAAAGACCAGCTAGAACTCAAGCTACCGAGCACAGTACAAACATACTCTGGATGTCAGTCAATAGCACTGGCACGAAGTATAGGGCTGGCTGTCTTATCAGGAGCAGGGACCAATCAGAGCAATTCCTGCAGAGAGCCTCCCTTATGAACAGATAGCATGCAGCTGGGCTCTGCACACACACACACAGACAGGCAGAAATGTAGCAATTAGCTGCATACAGACAAGACAGGATTCCAGCTACCTGCAACAACTGGAACATGGATCAAGACATGATGCAGTGTCTCGGTCACAACTGCGGCTGGGACCTGCTACCAAGATGATCCGCTGCTGTGGATCCTAACAATGATGCATAGATTTTGAATCTACTATAGCTTGCATCTTCTTTCTTTTGGTATACATCATAGGCTGTAATTTCCAAAAGTTCTTAGATGCTTTACATTTGGTTTTCTCTTTGATGATGCTTCAATACTGTGGGAGAATAATATTTAGGTAAACTGCTATGGACATGGCATTTGCCCAAAACTGCTTGTCTAGACCTGCATCCGTCAGCATACATCTTGCATTCTCCACTAGTGTGCAGTTTGCTCTATCAATTACACCATTTTGTTCAGAAGTTTAGGCAATGGTCAATTAATGCTCAATTCCATTTTTCTTTAAGAAGAATTCCACCTTTCAGTTTAGATATTCTCCACCATCATCAGATCTCAAGGGGTTGGATCTCAAGTTGACTGGTTTGATTCTCTACAAGTCGGCTGTAGTCTGCAATTTTATTTACTACTTCATGCAGTACTTCTCTTTGATGAAGTATATGTGTGTCAACCTTGTGAAGTTATCAATGAACAATATATAATCTGTAATCACTTATTGATTTGACTTCCATTGGACCACAAACATCTGTATATACTAATTCTCATGGTACTTTAGCTTTGCTTGCTGAATTTGAAAATGGTTTACTTATGTGTTTCTCTGAATCAGTCACTGACATTCCTGTGACCATCATGTTCAGTAATTATGGGATGCTGTCATATCCAATGTGACCAAATCTTCTGTGCCAGAGTTTTAGTGATTGTGACTCAGTTGTCATCATTGACTAACATTATTGTGTATCAAGGTCATATAATTGATGATACCAGGTGCCTGTTGCTATTACATTCCCTTTTCTGTTACACATGATGTACAATATCTAGCAAAATGAACTCTGTGACCTATTCACTCTAGGATACTGACGGCTATAATATTTTCAATTTATAACAGTTCCAATTTCTGATACATAAAGCACATATTGCATTTCTGTGACTTTAGGTTTAGTCACCAATTTTCAAGTAAGCTTTAATTGCTCCAACTATTCTAGCTCTAAGTACTTTATTTAAAATTATTATGACTGTGATAGGATCACATGTGGCTAATGTAGTGAACCACTACTTATTGCACCTTAAATGCTTTGCTGCACCTCAATCAATATATGAACAATCTTTCCTAAAGCTATCTATGACACTCAGGGCTGACTCATCTTTGCCATTGCATGTTTTATTCTGCATAGTATTCCAATTTTTCTGCTTGCAATCAAATGCTTCATGACCTATCTTGTAACATTAGTGACACTTGAATTTTCTCACTCAGTGTGTAATGCAGTACTCTCAGCATTTGCCTCACAGGGCACGCATTCTTGGAACTGCACTAGCTTTGCTCTGACTGTCTCTGTAGTTAACTTGGCTGTGTTTGTTTTCAACTTCACAAATAGAAAGTCAAACTCAGGAGTTAAGTTTTGTCACATCGCTGTAGTGATCTCTTCATCATCTATTTACACTTCTACAGACAATAGTCACTGAGAAAATAATCTTGTCAAAGTAGTCACTCATACTACTGCATTCACATTACTTTGTGTTGAATAATACACATGATAATAATACACACACAATTGTACCCATGGCTCACTCTACATTATCTGGGTTTGGACTGTCACCAAAGTCTACTATCACTTTCCACAACCTTTCACATTTTAATTGCATCTCCATAGCAAACTTCCATGTGATATAATTTTCTGTATCTTTCAGTTTGATAAAGCCCAATATTGGTGTATCTCCTGTGTGTTTGCTTTTCAAAAGCATAATTATTCAGCTTTTGTGCTCTAGTTACTGTAGCTTTTCTGCTGACACACTGTACTGGAAACTCTCTGTAATGGATTCATTCTGTGCTTGCAGGTGTCTAAGATGGTGCCTTTGTGCTGCTGGGCTTTCTAGAAGCTTGGGGTCTGTATACCTATAGCTTGTATGCCTGGGCCCATAACCAGTTGGAATATGTGTGCACAGGTATCCGTGGTATGGAAGGGTGAGTCTACACACCAGTGGATGCCCTAATACCAGATCAGCCCAGTATTTAACTAGTGGGGTGATTTGTTAATTAGCAATGTGATTATATATCTGTACTCAGTTATGCATACATAGTACTTGTATGAAGTGGAGCTCGAGAGTAGTATACAGGTCACCATCCGTTGACTGTATCTGGTTAACGATGCAGGTTGCAAGTAGTACCAGGCTCTCTAGCGGTGGTAGCAGCTCTCTGGAGATGTAAAATTGTGATAGTTGCAGGTCTCTATGGAGCAAAGTGGATGATGTCCGTCTTCCACAGTGGAGCTCTAACACGGTGACAATATGCACTGTGCATACACAGTAGTAGTGTTGGGGTCATCTTGGTTAGTGATTTGAAGCCTCCCTGTATGAACCTAAGTATGGAATATGCTCAGTAGCACTCTCTGTGCCTAATTCACCAGAGTATGATTCATCCTCGTGCTGGTCTCCGTAGCATCCAGGAGGGTGTTTGCAAAAAAACAAACTGAGTACCTGATCCATATACTTACCATAGCATTGTATGTGTGTGACCACATACCCCACTAACCGGCTCCTGACTATTCAGTGAGAACTGTCAGGAGCTGCCAGCCAATCAGCAGCCACTCTATAGTTAGGGGCTGCTGATTGGCTCCAGCTCCTGACAGTCCCCAGCCATTAATTGTAGAGCGACCGCTGATTGGCTCCAGCTCTTGACTCACTGAACAGCCCTCGTCGGAACTGTCAGGAGCCAGAGCCAATCAGCGGCTACACTACAGTTAGTGGGCGCTGATTGGCTGGCAGCTCCTGACAGTTTTCACTGAACAGTTGGGAGCCAGTTAGTGGTATATGTGGTCACACACATACACTGCTAATGGTAAGTGTATGGATCGGGCACTCGGTTTGTTTTTTTGCAAAGACCCCCCTGGATGCTACGGAGACCAGCGCGAGGATGGAGATGAGTATAGGATTTTTTTTGCAGGTCATTCCTCAAGGATTTCTTCATGGGAAATTTGGCAGCAGGTAAGTATGTGTGAGTGAGGTATGTGTGTATTAAACTTTTACTGTATATGGTGTGTGTGTACTGTCTTCATTTAACTATTTATTTTACAGTGGAGGTATGAGTGCCGACCGCCTGCTGGAAATTGTAATTCCATAAGTTCAAAAGGGCAGGCATGCTGGCACCTGTAGTTCTACTGTAAAATACAAAAGTTTACTTTGATTTTCCACTTTATTACCCAAGTACCCACAGCCCAGCGGTGCGGGGAAGAGCCCCGGTCTTGAGACCAAGCCTGGGGATTTGGGAGAGGGGTGACCCATGAGATCCCCAGCTTGGCCAGAGCGACTTGAGGTTAGAATGCTTTGGCCCTGGAGACCCAGTAATAGGTTCTCCAGGCTGTGGCATTATACCCCGGCTGTTTTGGGTCCAGTGCTGGTTTTAATTATAATGGGACCCCTACGCATTTTATCCCCATATAATTAAAACCAGGACTGGCCCTGCAGCCTTGTGCTGGTACCTAATTTACTGTGGAACCCTACCCATTTTGTTGCCCATAATTTTAGGAACCAGGACTGGCTGGCAAGTCCGGGGCTAGTTAGGCTTTTGGGGGGGACCATATGTAATTTTTTTATTAATAAAAACACTTTATATTAGGTATACAGGCAGAAACATACACAAATCACACTGATCTGTGTACAGTATGTTTCTGCCAAACTCGCAGCTTAGGAGGTGGTCTGATTGAAACTTAAATTTCATAGTGAGTTTGCTACAATCTCACACAAGATTGGAAACTCGATTCTTAGTAAATTTGCAAGTTGCATCTCTTTCATGTAAAGTATTTCCTAATTTGGCCGATGGTGAGTTTTTTCGAGTTTGCAATCTCACATGAGTTTTAACAGTAAAAAGAGAGCTCACTTCCAAACTCACTTGGGTTTGTCTTTAGTAAATTTGCGAGATGAGAAACATGCTTAAACTCACATGAGATTGCAAACTCACCCAAAGTCGATTCTTAGTAAATTTACCCCCTAAACTAACTGTTTTGATTTTTTCCAAAGTGCTGCAGTCCACTGCTATGGCATTAATTACTTTTTTTGTGTTATACAGTGCTCCTAAAAACTTTTGTTTTCAAATTCCTGCAGTACATCAATGTGCTTCTGTTTTACACTTCTTTTTTTTTACATTTTTTTATGCCTCACAGACAGTGCCCTTTTAATACAGTAGCTAGTATCTACTAACTCCCCACAGTGTAGTACCTAGTAACACTAGTAACTACAAACTACCTAGTAACTACTAATAAAGAAAAAAGTTTGTTGGCCCTTATAATGAGTGCTGCAGCCCAGTCCCCACGCCCTCTCCTGCTGCAGCCAGCCCACATACACAACACAATGCCTACGAGTCAGTGCTCCTGTCCCTGACCTAAATGGATAAATTATTGTTTTTTGGGTTTTTTTTTTTTTTTTTTAATATACTATAAGTGTCCCTGGCCCCTACTATCTGCAGCCCAGTCCCACACCATCTCCCTCCGGTCTCCAGTGAGAAATGGTGCCCGATCATGAGGGAAAGACTATATATGCAGGCCAAAACCTGCGAGTTCTGATGCCGGGAAGACGACATTTTGCCTCGATTCAGGATCCGAGCTTGATGGAAAGACCTGAGCCCACGCTCTGATCTACTCAGATACCCTAATTTCAGTGTTTCCGATTTCTTTCCCTAGAGACCAGACCAGCAAGTCTCTAGTTTTAACATAGGCGTAAATGTTATAAGAGGCGTGAACGTTATAACATACAGTAAGCATGAAATTTAAAATGTAAGCAAGCATGCCCAAATGGCCGAATATGCAAATCTGTGCCTGAACAGCATGAATGCCCCCTACTGTACTCTGCCCATTAACCCTTTCCTACATGTTGATGAGATGCAGTATATTGCTTCTAAGACCTAACCCAAAAGTAAAACCTTAAGTGCCAAATAACTTCCTAATGTCTTTCTCTGCCAGAGTTCCTTGTGTAAACATCATGACTTACTTATTCTGCCAACACAAACAGCATGTGCATCCAGAGATCCAAACACCCCTAGAAAACTGATAGACTGGCTTCCCCCCCATGACTACTTCTACTTATAATAAAATAACACACTGGGGGTAGTTTAATTCACACAACTGTAGACATAGGGAGAATATTTTTTTTATTTCTCTTTTTAATATAAATATATATATATTTATATATATATATATATATATATATATATATTTATATATAAAATCTTTTATAGAATTTACTCTATTGCAAACCACTATTTATTAATTTATCTATGCAAAAAACACAGGAAAAGAGTGAAAACAGTGCATCAATTATTAACAAAATGGGTAAAATAATTGACATATATTCAAATTGCATAACTTATAAAGCATTATGCTTTTTAATAGCTGATGTTATAGTTACGCTTCATCATATAATTCAGTGTCATTACGTATGTGTAATGATGTTTACAGGGAAGACAGTCAATATGGGTTCTGTCCAAACCCCCACATAAGAACGAAAACAGTCCATAAGGCTCATGTCCTTTTCCCTACATGGGAGCATCCACAACCCATAAGGGTCATGCCGAATCCCCTAAATTGAGAAAAAGACAAAATAAATTAAACTTACACTGGGGGTAGTTTAATTCACATGCCTGTAGAAATAGGGAAACAATTTTTTTTATTTCTCTTTTTAATATATTTCTTTTATAGAATTTACTATATCGCAAACCACTATTTATTAATTTATAATGTAAAAAACACAGGAATAGAGTGAAAACAGTGCATAAATAATTAACAAAATGCATTATTGGTTAAATAATTCACATATATTCAAATTGAGCTACCCATACTGCATTACACTTTTAACAGCTAATATTATAGTTACACTCCTTCATATAATTTAGCATCATTACTAATGTGTATTTAATCATATTCATAGCTAAGACAGCCCACATAAGAATGAAAACAGTCTATAAAGATCAAGGCCGTTTCCCTATATGGGAATACCCCTAACCCATAAGGATAATACCCAATCCCCAAATCAAGGTAAAGAATAATCAAACTCACACTGGGGGTAGTTTAATTTACACGCCTGTAGAAATAGGGAGTTAATTTTTTATTATTTTTAATATATATATTTATATATATTTTTCAGTTATAACACTTACTACATGCAAAGCACTGTATTTTCATTTCTATATGTTAACAACACAGGAAAGAGGGCATCAATAACAAACAAGATGCATTGTGGGCAAGCCTAACCATAAACCTCCCGGAGGGGGTGCCTAATCCTGTCCCCCCCAGGAGACCCTAACCTAACACTTACCCCCCCTGCTGTCCACACCCAGATTACCTTCGATCGGTATGCCGGGCGTCGGGCTCCAGGCGTAGGTCTAATGACAGGCGTCGGGATTTCGACACCTGTTATTTGAACCTTGATGGGATTTGACAGTTGGGAAGCTGGCGGTCAGCATTTTGACCATCGACTACCTGACTGCATCCCAAATGAATATAAGATGTGCAGTAATACCAATATACCTACAGTACATAGTTCTTTGTATGCTCCTAGAGTCAATAATAAGCTGTTCTTGGGCAGCACACTAAATGCTAATTATCCCCTGAGGACAACATGTAAAGATATGTAACTAAACTAATGTGGGTAGAATAAAACTGTTAATAAATATATGAAGTGCAGTAATACCAATACACCTACATAGTTTCTACTACAATAATAAGCCATTCTTGGGCAGCACACTAAATGCTAGAGCCCTGCAATGCTACATGGATTACTAAAATCATCTAAAATTAAGAAGCAAGTCATATGCTATATTTTCAACTGCTAATTCAATTCACCAAATGTACAGCACTGTCTTAACAATAATTCCTTTTCCCGGAAAGGATTTATTATAGTTTTTGCAGTGAAATCTGCTAATTATCCCTGGAAATCAATATCACTATAGAGGGAACAAATAATCAGAAGACGTGTGCAATAAGTCCCTGTGGGTGAAATATTTATTCAAAGCCTCCCCTAGTGCTTTATCCTAACCTCTCCCTAGTGCCTAACCTTAACCCTCTACCTCATGTCTAACCATAATCTACCTGCAGCCTAACACTAACCTCACCCTAGTGCCTAAACCTAACCCCCTCCCTGCATCTTAACCCTAACCACTCCTAGTTCCTAACCATAACCTTCCCCTAGTGCCTAACCTCAACCTTCCCCTAGTGCCTAACCATAACCTTCTCCTAGTGCATAACCCTAACCCCTCTCCCAACAGCTTAACCCTAAACACCCCCTAGTGCCTAACCCTAAACCCTCTCCCTGCAGCTTAACCCTAACCATCTGGGGGTGCCTAACCTTAACCCCCCTTCCCCTAGCCTAAACCTAACCCTCCCAGGGGGTGCCTAACGCTGATCTCTCGGGAGTCTCTAACCTAACCCTCCCGTCTGTGGCTGTCTGCACCCGGCTTGCCTTCGATCAATATGCCGGGCGCAGGCTCCAGGCATAGGTATAATGACAGGCGTCGGGTTCTTCACACCTGTCATTAGACCCCTGCTAGGATTAGACAGTCGGGAAGCCGGCAGTCGGCATTTCGACCGACGGCTTCCTGACTGCATCACTTAACCCCAACCTTCCCCTAGTGCCTGTTCACAACCACCCCCTAGTGCGTAACCCTAACTCCTCTCCCTGAAGCCTAAATCTAACCACCCTTTAATGCCTAACCCTTACCTTCACCTAGTACCTAACCCTTACCTTCCCCTAGTGCATAACCACAACCTCCCCCTAGTGCCTAACCCCAAACTTCCCTTAGTGCGTAACCCTAACCTTCCCCTAGTGCCTAACCATGACCTCTCCCTAGTGTCTAACCCCGACCTCCCCTTAGTGCCTAACCCTAAACCTCTTCCTAATGCCTAACCCAAAGCTTCCTTTAGTGCCAAACCCCAACCTTCCCCTAGTGCCTAACCCTAACCCCTCTCCCAACAGCTTAACCCTAACCACCCCCTAGTGCCTAATCCTGAGCCCTCTCCCTGCAGCTTAACCCTAACCATCCTGTAGTGCCTAACCCTAATCTGCCACTAGTTCCTAACCCCAACCTTCCCCTAGTGTTTAAACACAACCTCCCCCTAGTGCCAAACCCTTTTAACCCTAACCACCCCCAGTGCCTAACCCAATTTTCAACTTTTCCCTAGTACCTAACCACAAGCTCACCCTAGTGCCTATCCACAACCTCCCCCTAGTGCCTAACCTCGGGATCAGTATGGAATACCATGGGACCCATGTTCTAATCCCAACAGCGGAGGACCGGCAGTGAAGATCCCGATCGGGAAGTATTTTTTCTATTACTAACCTAACCCCCCTATCACTAACCCTCCCTTAGGGGTGCCTAAACCTAACCTCCCTCCAAGTGCCTAACCCTAACCCTCCCTGCAAGTGCCTAAACCTAACCCCACCTTCCCCGCAGCCTAAACCTAAGTCTCCAATGTGGGTGCCTAATCCTGACCTCCCATCTGGGGGTGCCTAAACCTAACCCCCCCTTCCTCTAGCCTAAACCTAACCCTCCCAGGGGGGTGCCTAACCCTGTCCTCCTGGGAGCCTCTAACCTACCCCCCCTCCCTGCGGCTTTATGCGCCCTGCAGCCTAAAGCTAACCACCCTCTAATGCCTAACCCTTACCTTCCCCTAGTGCCTAACCATTACCTTCCCCTAGTGCCTAACCACAACCTTTCCCTAATGCCTAACCCTGACCTCCCCTTAGTGTCTAACCCCGACCTCCCCTTAGTGCCTAACCCTAAACCTCTCCCTAATGCCTAACCCAAAGCTTCCTTTAGTGCCAAACCCAATCCTTCCCCTAGTGCCTAACCCTAACTGCTCTCCCAACAGCTTAACCCTAACCACCCCCTAGTACCTAACCCTAAGCCCTCTCCCCGCAGCTTGACCTTAACCATCCTGTAGTGCCTAACCCTAATCTGCCACTAGTGCCTAACCCCAACCTTCCCCTAGTGCTTAAACACAACCTCACCGTAGTGCCAAACCCTTTTAACCCTAACCACCCCGAGTGCCTAAACCCAATCTTCAACTTTTCCCTAGTGCCTAACCACAAGCACCCCCTAGTGCCTATCCACAAACTCCCCTAGTGCCTAACCCCGGGATCAGTATGGAATACCATGGGACGCATGTTCTAATCCCTACAGCGGAGGACTGGCAGTGAAGATCCCAACAGGTAAGTATTTTTTCTATTAATAACCTAACCCCCCCATCACTAACCCTCCCTTAGTGGTGCCTAACACTAACTCCCCTGCAAGTGTCTAAACCTAACCCCACCTACCCCGCAGCCTAAACCTAAATCTCCAATGGGGGTGCCTATCCCTAACCTCCCATCCGGGGGTGCCTAACCCCCCTTCCCCTATCCTAAACCTAACCATCCCAGGGGGGTGCCTAACCCTGTCCCCCAAGGAGCCTCTAAACTAACCCTCCTCTCCATGACTGTCTGCGCCCGGCTTACCTTCGATCGGTATGCCGGGCGCCGGCTCCCGGCATAGGTATAATAACACGCGTCGGGATCTTGATGCCTCTCATTAGACCCCTTCCAGGATTAGACAGTCCCGCTAGTTTGTAACCCTAACTCCTCTCCCTGCAGCCTAAAGCTAACCACCCTCTAATGCCTAACCCTTACCTTCCCTTAGTGCCTAACCATTACCTTCCCCTAGTGCCTAACAACAACCTTCCTCTAGTGCCTAACCCTGACCTCCCTTTAGTGTCTAACCCCGACCTCCCCTTAGTGCCTAACTCTAAACCTCTCCCTAATGCCTAACCCAAAGCTTCCTTTAGTGCCAAACCCCATCCTTCCAATAGTGCCTAACCCTAACCGCTCTCCCAACAGCTTAACCCTAACCACCCCCTAGTGCCTAACCCTAAGCCCTCTCCCCGCAGCTTAACCCTAACCATCCTGTAGTGCCTAACCCTAATCTGCCACTAGTGCCTAACCCCAACCTTCCCCTAGTGCTTAAACACAACCTCCCCGTAGTACCAAACTCTTTTAACCCTAACCACCCCGAATGCCTAAACCCAACCTTCAACTTTTCCCTAGTGCCTAACCAGAAGCTCCCCCTAGTGCCTAACCCTTACCTTCCCCTAGTGCCTAACCCTTATCTTCCCATAGTGCCTAACCCTTACCTTCCCCTAGTGCCTAACCCTTACCTTCCCCTAGTGCCTAACCACAACCTCCCCTAGTGCCTAACCCTAACCTTCCCCTAGTGCCTAACCTCAACCTCCCCCTAGTGCATAACCACAACCTCCCCCTAGTGCCTAACCACAACCTCCCCCTAGTGCCTAACCACAACCTCCCCCTAGTGTCTAACCACAACCTCCCCCTAGTGCCTGACCCCAACCTTATTATTCTCTTTTGTATAGGAGTCACTATCCTGTTGCTGTAAGATTCTGCTAATTATCCCCTGATGACAACATCCAAAGATGTGATCTAAACTACTATACTCAGTGTAGAATAAAATTGCTAAATAAATATATGACGTGCAGTAATATAAATACACCTAGATAGTTCTTTGTATGCTCCAAGTGTCAATAATAAGCCGTTCTTGGGCAGCACACTAAATGCTAGACCCCTGCAATGCTACATGGATTACTAAAATCATCTATAATTAAGCAGCAAGTCATATGCTATATTTTCAACTGCTATTCAATTAGCTGAATGTACAGCACTGTCTTAACACTGATTCCTTTTTCCTGAAAAAGGATTTATTATACTTTTTGCAGTAAAATCTGTTAGTTATCCCTAGAAATCAATATCACTATAGAGGGAACAAATAATCAGTAGACGTGTGCAATAAGTTCTAGTGGTTGGAATATTTATTCAAGGTCTACAAGTGGTTATTATAAAAATTACTATATTAACAAACTAGAGCACAATCTATGGGGGTGTAAAATTGAAAACACTACATGTACCCAAACACCTATATCAATTCTGATAAGTGACCATTACTATAAATATCCAAAATATTTTGATACATTTGATCTATTTTAATATTAAAGTGCATTAAGACAATAAATAAATAAATATATTCAAATAATGCACAAGTAAAACACAGCAGTGAACCCTTTTTTTAAACAATTTTTTTTTTCTGAGCACTGTGTCTATCTCTAATTAAAGTTCATTTTTAAGTAAATTGATTCACTCTTGGTTCCGGAGTGCACCTATCAAAATACTTCTAACACTAATTTGGTTTTTAGACACTGATGGTCAAAGATTCTGCTGTGAAGATTTTGCCTGCACTCTGTGGCCATTTTATGTAAGGATGGAGAGCATGTTAATCCTGGAACACCTTAACCAATAAAACAAAATAATGTTATCCCTATCAATGGGTCTGAGAGACCCAACTATTTAGACCCACACTGTTCAGACACTAATCAATGAATATTTATTCTAATAATGTAAACATGTTTTAAAACTCAAGAGAATTATCCACAGAGAAGAAATATTAAAAATATCACAGACAGTCGAAACATTGCTTGGTGAGCCATGCACATAGGCATTTCATAGTATGTACACTTGAACAACGTCTTCCGGTCCTTTGATGAGGGACAAAAACCACATCCTTACAGTAGGTAGGTTATTGTCAGGAACTGTATGGAAAGTTCCTCGGGAAAAGACAAAGGGGTTAGGGCGGTTAGAGAATGACCAGGTGTGTGACAGTACTAGGTCTCCCTATTGCGGCTAACCCCAGGTCTGGCTAGACCTGCCCAGAGGCACGGAGTCTTACTCACTTGGTGGTCTTCACCAGTGACCCCCTCCAGTTGAGATATGGGTTTTGCTGCACCAAGTGAGCAGGTCATGGCCCTCTGGACAGGTACCTGGGAGTAGCAGGAAGACTGGAACTATATTAGAATGAATTAGCACTGGGAACCCGGGAATTTAATAACACTAGAGGTCTGCATAATAACTAAATAACAAGGACACAAGGGAACAGCTAGAACTGAATACTTGAACACAGGAGACCAGCATATGAACTGAATACTTGAACAGAGGAGACCGACATGTGAGCTGAAAACTTGAACACAGGAGATCAGCGTATGAATTGAATACTTGAACTCAGAAGATTAGCGTATGAACTGAATACTTGAACACAGGAGATAAGCGTATGAACTGAATACTTGAACACAGGAGGTCAGCATATATACTAAATACTTGAACACAGAAGATCAGCGTATGAACTGAATACTTGAACTCAGAAGATGAGCATATGAACTGGATACCTGCGCACAGGAGATCAGCGTATGAACTTAATACGTGAAAACAGGAGACCAACGAATAAACTGAATACTTGAACACAAGAAATCAGCATATGAACTAAATACTTGAACACAGGAGATGAGCGTATGAACTGAATACTTGAATAGAGAAGATCAGCATATGAACTGAATACTTGAACACAGGAGACCAACGTATAAACTGAATACTGGAACACAGGAGACCAATGTATAAATTGAATACTTGAACACAGGAGATCAGTGTTTGAGCTGAATATTTGAACACAGTAGATCATAGTATGAACTGAATACATGAAAACAGGAGATTAGTGTATTAACTGAAGACTTGAACACAGGAGATCAGAATATTAACTGAATTCTTGAACACGGGATCAGCGTATGAACTGAATACTTGAACACAGAAGATCAGCATATGAACTGAATACTTGAACACAGGAGACCAACATATGAACTGATTACTTGAACACAGGAATGCGCTTAGAATTGTTAAAGATCTAGTCGCTGACTTGCACTGAGAACACAGGGAAATGTAACACAGCATGTACTGGGAATTACTAGAGATCCAACTGAGAACTAACTAGTAATTAGCATGAAAGCTGACACCACAGTAACACAGGGAGGCAGCTGGGGAACAGCACAATAATAACAACTCAAGAGCAGTAATGTAAAGAACTGGAGTTCAGTGAGAGAACAAAAATGACACCCTGGAAGTCAAACAAAAATGGCAGCTGCTCAATCAATCAAGCAGTACTAATCAGGTGCATGAAAGAGAGGGGTCACACTAAGTAGAAAAAGGAGGGGGATTTAACCCCCTATTGTACCTCAGCACACTGAATAATACCTGCAACAATATATGAAGACTATATGGTCATAGAAATTCAGAGATATTAGTTGCATGCATTTGCAAATACATGGGAGGCTGCTGGGCCACGTCACGGCTTCTCTGTTACCAGCAGTCCCTAACACTAAGGGGTTCACGTCCTGGGCTGGACGCCCAAAAAACATCCAGCCCAGGACCCCCCAGGGCATCACACGAAAATGGAAAAAGAGTGACAGTGCAGTGTAAAGTATAGCTGTGTGTGAGTAATCATTTAGTGTGGAATGAGAGGTTAAAATATATGTGAGAAAATAAATGAATAATAAACAAACATAAAAGGTGATGTGAAAAGCAACTATGTGTATTAAGTGGTGATGCCCTGAGGAGGCCCAGCCAGACCAGTACCGGGGGCCCTATGCCCAAACGCTCACCCCAAATGTAAAATATACCAATTATAAGGCCTCTTGATAAAGGCACATATATAATTTTTTCAAATGTAAGGCCTCATGATAAAGGCACATACATAAATGCATCCAAATTGAGAGCCAGCTTACCTGGGAGTCACCCCTGGGAACTCCAACTAGCACTACTAGAACCATCATGCCCTACTAATGCTGGCTCCTTCATGCAACTCATAACAAACAAACAAAAATGGCAGCTGCTCAATCAATCCAGCAGTACTAAGCAGGTGCATGAAAGGGAGGGGTCACACTAAGTAGAAAAAGGAGGGGGATTTAACCCCCTATTGTACCTCAGCACACTGAATAATACCTGCAACAATATATGAAGACTATATGGTCATAGAAATTCAGAGATATTAGTTGCATGCATTTGCAAATACATGGGAGGCTGCTGGGCCACGTCACGGCTTCTCTGTTACCAGCAGTCCCTAACACTAAGGGGTTCACGTCGGGGGCGCAGTGCACCCCAAAAAACGTCCAGCCCAGGAACCCCCCAGGGCATCACACGAAAATGGAAAAAGAGTGACAGTGCAGTGTAAAGTATAGCTGTGTGTGAGTAATCATTAAGTGTGGAATGAGAGGTTAAAATTATGTGAAAAAATACATGAATAATAAACAAACATAAAAGGTGATGTGAAAAGAAACTATGTGTATTAAGTGGTGATGCCCTGAGGAGGCCCAGCCAGACCACTCCCGGGGGTCCTACGCCCAAACGCTCACCCCAAATGTAAAATATACCAATTATAAGGCCTCATGATAAAGGCACATATATAATTTTGTCAAATGTAAGGCCTCATGATAAAGGCACATACATAAATGCATCCAAACATAGCTACTTTTCACATCACCTTTTATGTTTGTTTATTATTCATGTATTTTTTCACATATATTTTAACCTCTCATTGGCCTTACATTTGACAAAATTATATATGTGCCTTTATCATGAGGCCTTATAATTGGTATATTTTACATTTGGGGTGAGCGTTTGGGCGTAGGACCCCCGGGAGTGGTCTGGCTGGGCCTCCTCAGGGCATCACCACTTAATACACATAGTTTCTTTTCACATCACCTTTTATGTTTGTTTATTATTCATGTATTTTTTCACATAATTTTAACCTCTCATTCCACACTTAATGATTACTCACACACAGCTATACTTTACACTGCACTGTCACTCTTTTTCCATTTTCATGTGATGCCCTGGGGGGGTCCTGGGCTGGACGTTTTTTGGGGTGCACTGCGCCCCGGACGTGAACCCCTTAGTGTTAGGGACTGCTGGTTACAGAGAAGCTGTGACGTGGCCCAGCAGCCTCCCATGTATTTGCAAATGCATGCAACTAATATCTCTGAATTTCTATGACCATATAGTCTTCATATATTGTTGCAGGTATTATTCAGTGTGCTGAGGTACAATAGGGGGTTAAATCCCCCTCCTTTTTCCACCCTGGAAGTCAACATGGGATCTCTTATAAATAATACTGGAGGACAGCGAGAAGGCTGAAGCAACACACTGAGGACATTACATGGAGAAACACTGGTGAGTATCACAGTCACTGGAACAGCAAAGTTGAACAGCAATTACCTGTTCGTGGAGTCAGACTAAATACCCCTGGGTAGCTGGTCATTGGATCAAAAGATTAGCTGATGACCACAGAACTACCATTGGGAGAGACTAATCAGGAGAGGCAATCAACATGGCTGTGCTCATGCCTGGCACCTCAGGAACCAGAACGCATGCACGGAAGCCCTTGCAGACCCTGGGGAGAATATTCAGTCACCACTCATCTCCACTCCCAGCGACTGAACACCTACAGATGTGCCCAGCTAGTTTTTTGCTCATGGCACACCATTTAGGCCTCTGTGTCATGCCATGGAATGTTACATAATGGCTGGACTTTGGTGTACTGTGGTATTCTTCAACAAAGGATATGTGATGGCATGTAATATAGCGCTTAACCGCTGGGTGGGAAGTGCTCCACTTTTGTAATTTGTAATGATTATCATTCGGTTAAATTGGATGGATATCAGATTCAAGCACTGTACAGTATTTGCATGTTTGCACAACCAATCTTTTTAATATCACATAAGCTCTTAGCACAGGATGCAAATCAGTACACATGCTATACATACAGTAACTGTATAGTAGTGTAAATGCTGTGTTGTTATGACGGTATAACCGATACTGTAGATTAATGAGATGGGATGAATTATTCTCTAATGGTTGGGTACTGTGTGTACTAGTATAATATATTTAAAGGAAGACAAATTTTTTTATTAGTAAAAACAGCAGCGGGTGGGTGGAGTGCACAAGGATGAGCCCACTATGTGCAATTCTTAATATAGCTGGCTTGTGGGCTAGAGGTTAGGTGATCTCTTTGCAATAGTGCTTGTCCTGGGTTAGAGTCATGGAAAAGAATATTACTTTTGGGCACTGTCGGCTCTGGGCACTATAGTGAAACTATGCAATAAGAAACTGCGCTCTATTTTCTGTGCTAGGACACCAGTAAATTGAACATCAGTAAATGAAACAGATTTATTAGGTTGAAAATCAGCACCATATATAAATATTAAGCAAATGGTAGCGGTATCCAACCCAAGAGGGAAGGGATGTTAAGTCAGAGATAATTAGCTGACTCCCCAGAGTCAGGGGTATATGCACTGACTGTGTACACGGGATCTCAAACACACTATACAGAGGCCCAGTGATTTTGGTTGTGATACAGACTCTGGGGAGTCAGCTAATTATCTCTGACTTAACATCCCTTCCCCTTGAGTTGGTAAATATATGAGACTTTAACTGTAGCAATTATATTAATAAAGGGATTGCTTCTTTTATTGTAACTGCTTAGAAGGTATAGATAGGTAGGAATCTATACTATAACAATTGATTCCTGCCTATACCTTCTAAACAATCTTCCTTCCTATACTTTCTAAAATTGTCGCTATTCAGCGTAATGAGTTGCACAAGAAATATATGCCTTCAGACTTTGAATGTGGTTCCAAAGCACAAAAAGATATTATTCAATAAAAACAGATGGTTACACGTTGTGATCTAGATACAATTAGCGCAAATAAATCATACAGACCCAAGGTACAGTTGTTACATACGCACACGCTCTGGTCCCAGATACCGGCAACAGCAATAGAAACCTCCGTCAACAGCACAGCAAGAAGACTCTCGACTGAGGTCAGAGAGCCTGGTTATGTACCCGAACAGGGATAAGCAATACAATAGGCATGAGCTGGCATCTTCACATTGGTTCTTCTTCTTGAGTCTTTCGTTACAGCACAGTCCATTGGTCCATTCAAACTTGAGACGTTCAGCCTCCAAGTGGCTCTTTGTGTACTTTTTCCCGCCAGATAACTAAGTAATGGACACTTCATACAATGCACATTCTATCACTAAATTCCCCATAATTCATAACTTGCAGATGCTTTTAGCGATTTCCCCACCGATAGAACTGGAGATCTGCAAATATACAGCGGATCAGAATGGCACCAAACATGATCTAGTTATTATGTACTAAACCTTAGTAGCAGAAAACAGTCATTTCCTTACATGCTGGCATTGTGAATGAATCGCGTAATAATAACCCTTTTGCGCTACAGAACTATTGCTTTAAGTGTATGTATGCAACGGAAAACAACGCTAAATAGCGTTGTGTGTCTGGGAGTCTGTGGGGTACATAGCGAGCAGCGCTAGGCTGAAAAGGTATCTTTGAGTGTGTGGACTGTCAGTATTGGTTGTGTAGGGATTGTATAAAGTGTTCTAATGAGTTTAAGATGCACAGCGCAGTTTAACTATATTACACTCTCTGCGCTATGAGATTTGTGTTAACCTCTCGGCTAGGTGTTTTACTGAGAGAGCAGGAAGAACAGCGCTAACTAGCTCTGTGTAACTGTTGCAGAGTGCTGGAATGTTATCCTTAGGTGTTTTGACTACTGACAGTATGATTTTGAGAAGGATTAATAAAAGTGTTCTAATGCTAATGATTAGCTATTTTGCGTTATGCACTGTTTAACATCGTGTGTATGTGTCAATGTGAATGCAGGGAAAACACCACTAATTTGCTATTTTGTGCTGTACATATTAAAGTCTGTGGTGATTTTAATGTGTTGGAAAGTCATTTTTATGTATGTTAAACACTGTCGGTATGTGTTTGGGGAAGATTGTTAAAAGTCTTGAATTTCTATTAATTAGCAATTTAGCATTGTATTTTTTGTACTATGTGGATTTGACAAAATGGCGTTGTGTGACCTATTTCTAAGATGGAGTCTTGTCGCCATTTGCAAGATGGCGTTGTGCAAACCCTGTCTGCCAATCATCTAGCTTCGACAGTCCACCCTTTGATAGCCAACCAAGTGCTATCATACACTGATCTTAAATTTAATTTAGGCTTACATTATGACATATTATTTAATGTAATTATGGGATGGCACAAGGTGGTTCTTAATCCAGCAATAATGTGTCTCTAGGAGGGGACATAAAACAACCATTATACGCACACTGCGGATCTTGGGAGATCATGGGAAAAGTGTGGGGATGCACCAATCCAATAAAGGAAGTCTTGAGGGGGAATAGGGACTTACATTATTTAAAATAACATTTTAATAAAACATTGTATGCATGTCTAAATAATACACTATATTATGGTATTTCCTAGTTCAGCGTTGTAATGCAGTTCTACATTTACCTCAGTATTCACATTGTTACTACTGACCACCATCATGATTTCATTCCTTTGATTAAACTTATCTTTACATTTTCCACACTTCAACATAATAGGAACACACCTGACACATATGCCAATTACTATGATGACACCCAGTATAAGGATCAGGAGTTTACCTATGCTCGCAAACATTTCCTGGACCCACTCTCCTAGACATAAGAACCATTTCACTGGGTTCAACCATGAAGCCCATTCCTCTATCTTCTCCTTTACTTCAGCCACTGAAGCATTATGGATCTTTCGAAATTCCCATTTCAGCTGCAGAATTTCATCCATCTTTCAGTCTATTACTTCCTTGGGATCGCTGGTATTGTTTGTAATATAAGTGCAACACTTTACACCAAATTGGGTGGTCAAAGTTATGCAATACCCTCCATTGAAAGCTGTTAAATAATTTAACACTAGTCTGTGTTGCACCAGTACTTTCTTGTACGCTTGCAATTCCCTACCTGCATACCTGAATGTGTCATCATACATTTCAGTGATATTATCTATTAATTTAGCAAGATCTTGGATTTATTTAAAACTTATCCTGTTGGGATCCAAAGCTACTAAAACTTGAAAGCCAGTTGTCTCACTAATTAACTGTGTGGCTTTATGCACGTCACCAGGTATCATATTTCTTTTGTCTCTGTGTTCATACTGTGTGTGAAGATATGGTGATGGTGTGTCTTTGTGAATACCAAGCATTTCACCATGTGTAAGGGTCATAACTTCTGGAATTACTCTTCCCAAATAACACAAACCTTCGGAACTCGGAGAGAGCCACTTATACATTTCCTTCCACATATAAAATATACATCATTGGGGAGATCATAAGGAATAGAATGCATCATAATCATCCAACACATTTCCCTAACAAATGATAATCTCAATTTCTACCATCTGGCTAATATATGTTTCTCGTTGTATAACTCTGGCACAGTACCCTTCTGATACTCTGCCAACAATTTCTTTGGTGTTACTCAGTGTATATTTATACCGGAAGTGTCTTCCACCTGACCTAATTGTGCGCAACAGTTCATATTTCATAGGCTCATGGTCAGCTCTTTGTGAGAAGGTCATCGTCTGATTATTCCCAGTCACCTCCCAACTTCCCAGTTCATTGGAGTGGGTGATGTTTAAACATAAAAGTGTTTTATCTGCTTGGTACTGGTGGAGTTTAAAATGGGGTGGTATGGTATTAAGAAATTTTCCGTCCAGTGTCTTCCCTTTTTGCAATTCTAGGATTTCAGAGATATTTAATGGGAAGGGCACTAATCCTACATTATGCTGTCCTTGGGGCACGTGAGAACACACCCAACAGTCGGTTTGGTTTAAAATTTTGCCCACCATGATGTGATAGTCCTCTAAAGGGTACCCACCCCAATACTGATTATACTTAGGTTGACACCGTTGGATGCTATTCTCATCAATTACAGACCCAGAGAACTCACACATACAATAATCCTCAGACGATAAACCTTCACACTGTCTCCGAGTATCCAAAATAGCAGATCTCTTAACAATTACAGTACTAAGCTTGGTCAGACACTCCCCTGATTGGCAAAGCACTCCTCCTCTTGACTCCACTCCACCAATACTGCCATTAGCTCCCATATCCTCTATCGGTCCCCTGTCACAGAAACCAGAGATCCCCGAACAAACCAAGATGATGGAAACTCTGGTAGAGAATACAACAATGAACACAGCAGACCAGTCCATTGCCGTAGCAAGGACCTGCAAATTTCTTTAGTTCAGATATCTCACTGCAACCTTTTAACCCTTCCGGAACAAGCTTGCGATCGACAGGTCCACGTTATCAGCCTCGTCTCCACCTTGTTTCTCCACCTGTTGGTTGACCTTATTACAGTGAGTGGAATGGAAGCAGGTATCTCTCTCAGCCACCTTCAAAGATGTGGTACTCGTCAGCAACACCTGATACAGACCTTCCCAACGATCAGTCAAACAACCTGAATGCAAGAAATTGCTGATCATAACATATTCTCCAGGTTCAACATCATGACAGTTTGTTTCATGCATATCATGGGACAACAATTTCCGTTTCTGATGTTGCTGTTTTAACAGTTTACTCATTGTTATAAGATACTTACAGTTACCTCATTGTTACCTTTCAGATCTTCCTGCGGACTGATAATCAAATGAGGTTGTCTACCAAACAGTATTTCAAAGGGGGACAGATTAAGAAGGGGTCTAGGATTTGTCCTTATGCTATGCAGGGCCAACGGTAATACTTCTGGCCATCCTAGTCCAGTCTCTGCCATGATCTTACTTAATTTATTTTTAATAGTACCGTTCATCCTCTCCACCTTGGCAATGGCTTGTGGTCGGTAGGGGGTATGAAGTCAGCTATTAATACCCATTAGTTTACATATATATTGAAAAACATCACCTGTAAAATGAGTTCCCCTATCACTCTTGATAATTTTAGGGATATCATATCTGCAGACAAACTCCTGAACAATTTTCTTGGCAGTGAATGCAGCAGTATTAGTGGCAGCTGGGTATGCCTCAACCCAATTGGAAAACACATCAGTGCACACTAATACATACTTGAGATTCCTGCAGGGTGGTAATTGGATGAAATCAATTTGTATTACCTGGAGAGGCCCGTCAGTCAGAGGAATGTGACATGGTTCTGTAGGGATTGTTTTCCCTATGTTTTTCCTCAAGCTGGTCAGACAGGACATTGCTCTCTTTTCCACTTGAGAAGAAAAACCTGGTGCGCACCAGTATGCTCTCACCAATTTGCACATACCTTGCTTTCCCAAATGAGTCAGACCGTACGCTGCCTCAGCCAGGCTGGGGTAGTATGCCTTGGGAGCCACTGGCTTACCTTGTCCGTCCCTGTAGAGTCCAGAGGACTCTTGCCCACATCCCTTGGACCCCCAGACTGACTTTTCCTGGATAGAACACAAATTTTGCATCTCAATTAATTTCAGGGTATACATTTTTTGAAAAGTCATGATTTGTTCAGTAGGTACATTCATTTTTAACCCTGCTGCCCATTTTGCAGCTTCATCTGCCCTGTTGTTGCCCAGTGACACCGGATCATCCTCACATGTATGGGCTTTACACTTAATTACTGCCACTGCCTTTGGCAATTGGATTGCTGTTAATAGTTTGGAATATGCAATTGGTGTGTCTGCTGCTTTGATAAAGTTTCTCAGTCGCCATAAGGCACCAAAATTGTGTACTACCCCGAAGGCGTACCTAGAGTCAGTGTAGATATTAGCAGATTTACCTTTTGCTACTTCACACGCTATCTTTAGTGCCACCAGTTCTGCCACTTGGGTCGAGTGTGGTGGTCCTAAAGGTTTGGCTTCTATAACGTCCTCGTCATTTACCACAGCATAACCTGTACATAACTCTCCAGTGTCAGTTTGTCTATGTCAACTCCCATCCGTGTAAAATGTCACATCTACATTTTCTAAAGGTGAATCCCATATGTCAGGTCTTGCAGTAAAGGTTTGATTCAGATATTACATACAATCATGTGCATCAATATACCTGGAGAACTCACCTGTTGCCTGTGGCTCACCTCTCTCCACCCTTTGTGCATCATGTTGCACATATGGTAAATACGTAGCTGGATTTAATATACTGCACCTTTTGATGGTGATGTTTGCAGGTGCTGTTAAGGATAGTTCCCATTTTGTGAATCTAGCTGAGGAAACATGTCTTGTTTGGGCAGAGTTTAGCAAAGCAAATACAGCATAGGGTGTATAGTAAATCATGTCATGGCCTATTACCACACCTCACTCTTACTGACCAATAGTTGCTACTACACTTCTTAAACACGTTGGGAGTGATCTTGCCACAGTGTCCAATTGTGCATTGTAGTATGCTACAAGCCTACTGGCATCACCATGTTTTTGTGTCAGGACACCTGCTGCACAACCATTGGCTTCCGTACAATACAAATCAAAAGGTTTTTCATAATCATGTATTCCCAATGCAGGTGCTCTTGTCAGATTATACTTAAGATTAAGGAAAGCCTGCTCTGTGTCCTCTGTGTGTATGACATGATTGGGCTTTGAGGAAGAGACTAAGTCCTGTAATGGCAAGGCCAAAATAGAAAAACCTGGGATCCACATTCTGCAGTATCCACACATTCCCAAGAAGGTACAAATTTGCTGTTGATTATGCAGCAGTGTCATGGTCTGTATGGCCTGGATTCTGTCATTTATGAGATGCCGTAACCCCTGAGTTAGGTAGTGTCCCAAATATTTAACCCTGGACTGGCATGGCTGTAATTTGTCCTTAGCAACCTTGTGCCCTATTTGCGAGAGAAGAAGGAACAAAAGTTTAGCATCATTTAAACATGACATAAACGAATCAGAACATACAATAAATCATCCACATATTGTATTAGAACATATCCATTGGCAGGTTGAAAGGATTGTAAACAGTCGTGTAAGACCTGGGAGAAGATACTGGGGCTGTCTATGAAACCCTGGGGAAATCGTGTCCATGTGTATTGTACACATCTGTATGTAAAGGCAAATAGGTACTGACAGTCCGGATGAATAGGTACAGAGAAGAAAGCAGAACAGAGGTCAATGACAGTGAAATGGGTTGCTTTGGGTGGGATCTGCATAAGAATGACAGCTGGATTTGGCACTATCAGAAATTGGCTCTCTACCACCTTATTAACCCCTCTAAGGTCTTGTACCAGCCTATAACCCCTCCCACCACTCTTCTTTACAGGAAATATGGGACTGTTGGCTACACTTGCTGTATGAACTAAAATTCCCTGCTGTAACAATCGTTCAATTATGGGATAAACCCCTAATTCTACTTCCTGTTTTAATGGGTACTGGGGAATTTTAGGAGCTTGCCTACCACTTTTTAGATTTACCATTACGGGACTTATGTTTGCCATTAATCCAGTGTCCTGTCCATCCTTGGTCCAAAGTGAATCTCGAATTTGGGATAACATTTGATCTACCTGAGATGGATTTTCACTTAAACCAATAGAGTGATACATTATCCTTTGGGGAGTGTCCAACATATTCCCTCACCTCGTGCGCAACTCTCTCTGGGATATCTAGAAATACACCATCAGGGGTACAATATATGACACATCCCATCTTACATAACAAATCCCTTCCCAGTAGGTTAGTAAGAGCCGCTGCAGCCAGGAGGAAAGAATGCCTGGTATGCAACAGCCCAATAGTGACCTCTGTGGATTTGGTTAAAGGATAATGTTGCACTTTACCCGTTACGCCCATTGTTGGTACTGTCTCGTTGGTTACCTGTAAGTTAGCGGGAGATTTTATCACTGACCTGGTTGCCCCTGTGTCTACAAGAAAAGGATATTTAGTACCAGCTACATCAACCATCATTACCGGTTCTTCCCTAATTCTTCCCGTTAACCTGACTATCTGTAGACTACAGGTATGACCTGACCCCTAGCGTTGACTCACACTCTCCAATACAGCATTTACAGCCACAATTAGAGCTGGTGACTGTTGTGGGTTTTCTGTACTCTGTCTATATCCCGTATGAGGATATCCAGGTACTCCCTGGTTAGGGAGTCCTACCCTCTTCACCTTACAGTTCCTACTTACATGTCCCACTTGGTCGCAGTTAAAGTACTTCCGTGAGTGGGGTGGGTGAAAGGATTGCTGTATGGGTTGAGTGGAAGGGAAAGATGGGTGGTGTGGGTAAGGATATTGAGGGAAATATGGTGGTTGTGGATAGTATGGGTTTTGTGGCTATGTGTGATAAGTGGGATAGGGCTGTGTTTGTGGTGGTGCAGGATTGGGGAGTACATGTAGCTGTGCAGGTGCAGGTGCAGGTGTGTCTGTCGGCTGTGATGTTACAGTCATTCCTTCTAGAGCTTGAATACTAACAGCCATTAGCGTCTCGCTCTGGGTCTCTCTCTTTTTAAGGATGTTCTTATCGTGTTCAATAGCGGATTCTATGAGTGTGTCTACAGTGTCTCCCCTCCAGCCAGGTTGTGAGGTCTGAACTCGGGTCTTTAGGTTTTCTTTTAGACCATCTATAAGTACAGTGGCGATCATTCCCCTGTGATGAGTTCTATCTTTAATATCTTCTAACCCATTGTACTGGGCGATAGCCTGCAGAGCTCGGTTACAATAATCCTCTGCAGATTCACTCTATTTTTGTTTTATGGTGAAAATTTTGCTCCAGTTAACCTGCTACTGAAAAATGTACACCCAATTGAGTTATAATGCGGCAAATGTTACCTTGGTTAATTTTGTCTGTTAAGGGAACATCTCCATCCAACACACAATCTGTGATAAACTTTTTCACGTCGGTATTGCATGGAAGACAAGCCCTTAACATCACTTGCCAATCTTTATTGGTTGGCTCGTGAGCACTGCCCAAATTTTTCAAAAATCTTTGGCATTTGGCTAATTCCTTTTTAGGGTCAGGGAAATCATTCATTATGGAGTTTAGCTCCACTTTTGTCCAAGGACAGTGCATGGCTACCTCCCTTGTGGGCACTACAACATTCGCATCTGCATTCCCATTCGGAACAGTTATTGTCTGTTTGGGATGCAGACCAGCCGCACTGCTACTTTTGACCTTGTTATCTGGCTGGGGATTGAGTCTATTACTGCTACGTATAGGGTTAACAACTTCCTCTACGGGTGCAGTGGATGTTAACACTTCCTGTACTATTACTGATGAAGATGACGACACCACTTGTGCTTGTTGTGGTGGAGCATCTAACATGTGTACAGCATGGGAAATGGCAGACGTAACAATAGGCTCATCATCCGCATCATAAACATTTTCCTTATGATTACTTAAGAGAGGGTACAAGTTACTTGTTCAATTTTTATGGGTTTTTACAACAACTGTACCTGCACCCCCATCCGCATATGGCGGAGGTGGTGCGTGTGAACCACTGGCAATACCTTCCGCAATGCTACCTTCTGCATGGGCATGCTATTTCGAGGAGCACATGTACCGCAGTTTAGCGCTGCGGGTGCGTTCTGCTGTAATGTGCTCGTGATGCTGGTTTGCATCGCATGCACACCTTTAAACCACGCATCTCCCTCATGCTGCCACAACTTTAAACATTAGTTATATTTTACCTTTTTCACTTGAGAACACACCATACTGATGCTATCTCGGACATTGTTCAATACATCCTTATCAAAGCTACCAATTCTGGAGAAAGGCCTAACACTACTCACCATCTTAAACCATACAACACAGTACCTAATAGCATAAGCACCATACTTAGTATGCATAATATGCTGTGCCAACCCAAGCGGCGCTTCTAACAGCAGCACATCATCTAACATCTCTACTTTTTGCGTGGCTCCCATCCTGGGAGAATCCTACATTTTTCAATAAAGATTTAAACTGGTGAAAGACACTCAAGACACTTTGACTTACCTGTGGACATCTTGGAAACAGGGCGTATCCACAAACCCTATGGAAGAAAAGTCTAGATGCTTCCACTCACCTATGAAAGAAAGTCTAGATGCTTCCACTCACCTATGGAAGAAGCTGCTTCCACACAAATCCCTTTTGGACTACCTTTCTACTGCTAGTAGGTAACACTTACCCTTTTCCAGTGATTTCATCCACCCTCTCTTCAGTTCACAATCACAGTTTAGCCAAAACTATGCGGTTCAATTACAATGCTCAAATAACCCTAACTGATCACTGAATATTGTAATCACACTGAGAGCCAAACCCTACAACAAAGACAACACATACACCTGCTTATGTGTTAGAATGGTATCTACTACCGAGTTACTAGGCCGACACCAGGCGCCTAGCACTTAAGGGTCCTACGATACCCTTAACTAGGGAACAAGTTACCCCTACCAACAAATACTCACTATTACACACTCTTTTTCTGCACAGAAAAATACACGTTCTCCCAGACTATGGTAACACTGATCAAGATGCTTACAACAATGCTCTCTATCAATGCAATCTCAATGGCTTTGTTCAAAAACACGTGGCAGCACTACCGGAAGTACATATACGCTATTGTGCTACTAGTCACATACACAATAATGCGACTACCACACAAAACGTATTATGACTTTTACGCTATAGTGCGACTAGTCGCATACACAATAATGCGACTTTCCCTTTTGAACACAAAAAGAAACTATCGATGAAAGAAAACAAACTTTTTCCTCAATCGTCCCTGGATTCTTAATCAACGCTCCTAAAGCCACAATAACAGGTAGCGGACTCTCAGCAACAAAGTGATAGCAGATTTCGAAGGCACAATGCGTTCTCCTGCCAGGTGTCTCCACCCTTTTGCTGAGAGATCGCTAAAAGTCTTGAATTGCTATTAATTAGCAATTTAGCATTGTATTTTTTGTACTATGTGGATTTGACAAAATGGCGCTGTGTGACCTATTTCTAAGATGGAGTCTTCTCGCCATTTGCAAGATGGCGTTGCGCAAACCCTGTTTGCCAATCACCCGGCTTGGACAATAGACAGCTTATCACTCACTAATGTGACTGTCCGGATACCGCTACCGTCCCTAATCAATTTACTACATTGAAGAATATTGCTACATCTAATTAATTTAAATGGATCTTCGGGGATATTGCCACTATTACTTTTCAGTATTATTCAGTTACTTCAATTGGATACAAGTCTATTTAGACTGTGCTACTATGTAACAATATTTTATTGTATGGTCTTATTAATGATATTTGTATAGTGATTTTTAATTACATTGTCTTTTTTTCTTAATGAGAGTCTGATCAACTCTGATGTATGTATTTATGTGTTGTTTAATATTTATATATGATGCTGATTTTCAGCCTAAAAAATCTGTTTAATTTACTGATGTTCAATTTACTGGTGTCCCAGCACAGACAATAGAGCGCAGTTTCTTTTTGCATTTTTTGTTCGTAAGGTTGACAATTACCTTATTTTTCTGCTGCATTATTGCCTGACCCCCCTGCTTTATTTAGCGCTAGGTAATTCTTTCTTCTTACTATAGTGAAACTAGTAGTGGGCTGTTTAAAAGTGAGGCATTACAAACTGATTGTGCGTTTAAACCTGCAAACTTGCGGCAATGTCGGCACGTCAGCGCTGTGGTGGCTGTCAGATCAGAGGTTGCAATTTGATCTCTGGTGCATGCCCAATGAGCCACTCCATATGCCAGCGGCATATGGAGGATCATTGTACTGCGCATGCCCAGTGGGTCGGGAGTCACAAACAATGGGATCTATGGCGCATGCCCAGTGGAGGGGTTGCAATGGGATCTGTGGCGCATGCCCAGTGGATCAACTCCATATGACATGTAGCGCTATGCCATGGCATATGGAATATCATAACACTACACATGCCTAGTGTGTCGGGAGTCACACACAATGAGATCTATGGTGCATGCCCAGTGGAGCCGCTCCATACAACATGTAGCGCTATGCCATGGCATATGAAAGATCATAGCACTATGCATGCCCAGTGGGTCGGGAGTCACACAGAGAAGGTGGGATGGCTGTATTACAGTACATACTGACTGTGCGGCTGAAGTTGCACACTTGCGCAACTGTCAGTGCTGTCCCAGACTTCGAAACTATAGTGATTTCATGACTTCAGAGTCTGGTAATGAGTGGGCTCTGTTTGAGAGAGAGGTCTCTGTATTACAAACTGTGCATTTAAAAATGCAAACTTGTGGCAATGTCGGCATGTCGGTGCAGTGGTGGCTGTCAGCTCTGAGGGCAAGAATAGGGCAGGGGGGAAAATACCCACATCCACAAGCAACAAGATCACCATATGATTAGAGAAAAATATCAAAGAATATATTATTCTATATGAAAGAAAAAAAGGGGCTATCTCCACAGTATTCCTATGGGTCTAAATGTATTACTGGAGTTGTCACGGTGCTGCTCAGAATAAGTCAATACAGGAAAAAAGGGAGAGGGAGTAAGGTCCTAGGACCAAATCCAAGACTCTATAACGGCGCACTCTTATAGCTAGTAACCATATATTGGTAAATAAAATATAACTTTTAATGAGTTCAAGCTAAAACCGGACTAACATAACATACAGACATAGAAACAAATAAAAGAAAAAAGTTGTGATGGTGAAAGGTGCTGAGAAGGAAAATATTCCCATGAGAATGGTGAAATATAGTAGAAACAATACGACATAAATACATAAAAATTATAACCGATACTAAACAGTATTGGTATATCACAAACAAGATATAAAATACATCCAGGTCATAAACTAGTCAGGGATATGCGATTAAATACTCATTGAATGGAGAAACATCGATGTTATTATAACAAACTGAAAATATATTAAAAAATTCTCCAAATGAGATAATAAAACAAAAAAGGTCCTGTAAATGGACCAGTAATTTATAGAGGTGTACCGTGTAGTACAGAAAAAAGATGTAGAGAGGGATGTCAAGAGTCCCGATCCATCACAAAGTTCTGCTGCTATCGCAGAGAATGGGAAGTGAGAGACCCGTGTGTCACAGTAACCCCTCGAAAATAAAGAAAGATCATGACCCTGTAGCAGGCATTCATTTAAATCCCCTCCTTTGTCATACTATAATAGCATTGGACATAAAAGAAGGGTGGAAAATTACTGGGCTGAAGTCGGGAGGTGAAAGAATGTATAGTTATAATGTACCGATGGTCAGTATTTGGTTATATGAATCCACACAATATAACCGTATAAATACCATGTAGTATAGAAAAATAGAAGTATAGGGTATAAGGGACCTGATCCATCAACGAGTTCTGCTGCTGTTTTTTGGGGTGCACTGCGCCCCGGACGTGAACCCCTTAGTGTTAGGGACTGCTGGTAACAGAGAAGCCGTGACGTGGCCCAGCAGCCTTCCATGTATTTGCAAATGCATGCAACTAATATCTCTGAATTTCTATGACCATATAGTCTTCATATATTGTTGCAGGTATTATTCAGTGTGCTGAGGTACAATAGGGGGTTAAATCCCCCTCCTTTTTCTACTTAGTATGACCCCTCCCTTTCATGCACCTGATTAGTACTGCTAGATTGAGCAGCTGCCATTTTTGTTTGTTTGTTATGAGTTGCATGAAGGAGCCAGCATTAGTAGGGCATGCTGGTTCTAGTAGTGCTAGTTGGAGTTCCCAGGGGTGACCCAGGTAAGCTGGCTCTCAATTTGGATGCATTTATGTATGTGCCTTTATTATGAGGCCTTACATTTGACAAAATTATATATGTGCCTTTATCATGAGGCCTTATAATTGGTATATTTTACATTTGAGGTGAGCGTTTGGGCGTAGGGCCCCCGGGACTGGTCTGGCTGGGCCTCCTCAGGGCATCACCACTTAATACACATAGTTGCTTTTCACATCACCTTTTATGTTTGTTTATTATTCATGTATTTTTTCACATATATTTTAACCTCTCATTCCACACTTAATGATTACTCACACACAGCTATACTTTACACTGCACTGTCACTCTTTTTCCATTTTCGTGTGATGCCCAGGGGGGGTCCTGGGCTGGATGTTTTTTGGGGTGCACTGCACCCCGGACGTGAACCCCTTAGTGTTAGGGACTGCTGGTAACAGAGAAGCCATAATGCTTCAGTGGCTGAAGTAGAGGAGAAGATAGATGAATGGGCATCGTGGTTGGACCCAGTGAAATGGTTCTCATGTCTAGGAGAGTGGGTCCAGGAAATGATTGCGAGCATAGGTAAACTCCAGATCCTTATACTGGGTGTCATCATAGTAATTGGCATATGTGTCAGGTGTGTTCCTATTATGTTGAAGTGTGGAAAATGTAAAGATAAGGTGAATCAAAGGAATGAAATCATGATGGTGGTCAGTAGTAACAATGTGAATACTGAGGTAAATGTAGAACTGCATTACAGCCCTGAACTAGGAAATACCATAATATAGTGTATTATATTTAGACATGCATACAATGTGTTATTAAAATGTTATTTTAAATAATGTAAGTCCCTATTCCCCCTCAAGACTTCCTTTATTGGATTGGTGCATCCACACACCTTTCCCATGATCTCCCATGATCAGCAGTGTGCTTATAAGGGTAGTTTTATGTCCCCTCCTAGAGATACATTATTGCTGGATTAAGTACCACCTTGTGCCATCCCATAATAACATTAAATAATATGTCATAATGTAAGCCTAAATTAAATTTAAGATCAGTGTATGATAGCACTTGGTTGGCTATCAAAGGGTGGACTGTCGAAGCTGGATGATTGGCAGACAGGGTTTGCGTGACGCCATCTTGCAAATGGCGACAAGACTCCATCGTAGAAATAGGTCACACAGCGCCATTTTGTCAAATCCACAAAGTACAAAAAATACAACGCTAAATTGCTAATTAATAGAAATTCAAGACTTTTAACAATCTTCCCCAAACACATACTGACAGTGTTTAACATACATAATAATGACTTTCCAACACATTAAAATCACCACAGACTTAAAAATGAACAGCGCAAAATAGTAGCAAATTAGTGGTGTTTTCCCTGCATTCACATTAATACATACACACGATGTTAAACAGTGCACAACGCAAAATAGCTAATCATTAGCATTAGAACACTTTTATTAATCCTTCTCAAAATCATACTGTCAGTAGTCAAAACACCTAAGGAAAACATTCCAGCACACTGCAACACTTACACAGAGCTAGTTAGCGCTGTTCTCCCTGCACTCTCAGTAAAACACCTAGCCGTGAGGTTAACACAAATCTCATAGCGCAGAGAGTGTAATATAGTTAAACTGCGCTGTGCATCTTAAACTCATTAGAACACTTTATACAATCCCTACACAACCAATACTGACACACACTCAAAGATTCCTTTTCAGCCTAGCGCTGCTCGCTAAGTACCCCACAGAATCCCAGACACACAACGCTATTTAGCGTTGTTTTCCCTTGCATACATACACTTAAAGCAATAGTTCCGTAGCGCAAAAGGGTTATTATTACGCGATTCATTCACAATGCCAGCATGTAAAGAAATGACTGCTTTCTGCAACTAAGGTTTAGTACATAATAACTAGATCATCTTTGGTGCCATTCTGATCCGCTGTATATTTGCAGATCTCCAGTTCTATCGGTGGGGAAATCGCTACAAGCATCTGCAAGTTATGAATTATGGGGAATTTAGTGATAGAATGTGCATTGTATGAAGTGTCCATACTTAGTTATGCGGCGGGAAAAAATACACAAAGAGCCACTTGGAGGCTGAACGTCTCAAGTTTGAATGGACCAATGGACTGTGCCGTAACGAAAGACTCAAGAAGAAGAACCAATGTGAAGATGCCAGCTCATGCCTATTGTATTGCTTATCCCTGTTCGGGTACATAACCAGGCTCTCTGACCTCAGTCGAGAGTCTTCTTGCTGTGCTGTTGACAGAGGTTTCTATTGCTGATGCCTGTATTTGGGACCAGAGCTTGTGCGTATGTAACAACTGTACTTTGGGTCTGTATGATTTATTTGCGCTAATTGTATCTAGATCACAGCGTGTAACCATCTGTTTTTGTTGAATAATATCTTTTTGTGCTTTGGAACCACATTCAAAGTCTGAAGGCATATATTTCTTGTGCAACTCATTATGCTGAATAGCGACAATTTTAGAAAGTATAGGAAGGAAGATTGTTTAGAAGGTATAGGCAGGAAGGAATCTATACTGTAAGCAGTTACAATAAAAGAAGGAATCCCTTTATTAATATAATTGCTACAGTTAAAGTCTCGTATATTTACCAACCCAAGGGGGATGGATGTTAAGTCAGAGATAATTAGCTGACTCCCCAGAGTCTGTATCACAACCAAAAACACCAGTTCTCTGTATAGTGTGTATGAGATCCCGTGTACACAGTCAGTGCATATACCCCTGACTCTGGGGAGTCAGCTAATTATCTCTGACTTAACATCCTTCCCTCTTGGGTTGGATACCGCTACCATGTGTTTAATATTTATATATGGTGCTGATTTTCAGCCTAATAAATCTGTTTCATTTACTGATGTTCAATTTACTGGTGTCCCAGCACAGAAAATAGAGCGCAGTTTCTTTTTGCATAGTTTCACTATAGAGCCCTGAGCCGACAGTGCCCAAAAGTAATATTCTTTTCCATGGCTCGAACGCGGGACAAGCACTATTACAAAGCGATCACCTAACCTCTAGCCCACAAGCCAGCTATATTAAGAATCGCACATAGCGGGCTCATCCTTGTGCACTCCACCCACCCGCTGCTGTTTTTACTAATAAAAAAATTTGTCTTCCTTTAAAAATATTATACTAGTACACACAGTACCCAACCATTAGAGAATAATTCATCCCATCTCATTAATCTACAGTATCGGTTATACCGTCATAACAACACAGCATTTACACTACTGTACAGTTACTGTATGTATAGCATGTGTACTGATTTGCATCCTGTGCTAAGAGCTTATGTGATATTAAAAAGATTGGTTGTGCAAACATGCAAATACTGTACAGTGCTTGAATCTGATATCCATCCAATTTAACAGAATGATAATCATTACAAATTACAACAGTGGAGCACTCGCCACCCAGCGGTTAAGCACTATATTACATGCCATAGCATATCCTTTGTTGAAGAATCCCACGGTACACCAAAGTCCTGCCATTATGTAACATACCGTGGCATGACACAGAGGCCTGAATGGTGTGCCATGAGCAACAAACTAGCTGGGCACATCTGTAGGTGTTCAGTCGCTGGGAGTGGAGATGAGTGGTGACTGAATATTCTCCCCAGGGTCTGCTAGGGCTTCCGTGCATGCGTTCTAGTTCCTGGGGTGCCGGGCATGGGCACAGCCATGTTGATTGCCTCTCCTGACTAGTCTCTCCCAATGGTAGTCCTGTCGTCATCAGCTAATCTTCTGATCCAATGACCAGCTACCCAGGGATATTTAGTCTGACTCCAGGAACAGGTAATTGCTGTTCAACTTTGCTGTTCCAGTGACTGTGATACTCACCAGTGTTTCTCCATGTAATGTCCTCAGTGTGTTGCTTCAGCCTTCTCGCTGTCCTCCAGTATTATTTATATCAGATCCCATGTTGACTTCCAGTGTGTCATTTTTGTTAATACACTAATCTCCTGTTTTCATGTATTCAGTTCATACTATGATCTACTGTGTTCAAGTATTCAGCTCAAACACTGATCTCCTGTGTTCAAGTATTCAGTTCATACGCTAATCTCCTGTGTTCAAGTATTCAGTTCATACGCTGATCTCCTGTGTTCAAGTTTTCAGCTCACATGTCGGTCTCCTGTGTTCAGGTATTCAGTTCATATGCTGGTCTCCTGTGTTCAAGTATTCAGTTCTAGCTGTTCCCTTGTGTCCTTGTTATTTAGTTATTATGCAGACCTCTAGTGTTTTTACATTCCTAGGGTTCCCAGTGCTAAATCATTCTAATATAGTTCCAGTCTTCCTGCCACTCCCAGGCACCTGTCCAGAGGGCCATGACCTGCTCACTTGGTGCAGCAAAACCCATATCTCAACTGGAGGGGGTCACTGGTGAAGACCACCAAGTGAGTAAGACTCCGTGCCTCTGGGCAGGTCTAGCCAAACCTGGGGTTAGCCGCAATAGGGAAACCTAGTACTGTCACACACCTGGTCATTCTCTAACCGCCCTAACTCATGGCCTTTGTCTTTTCCCGAGGAACTTTCCATACAGTTCCTGACAAAAACCAACCTACTGTAAGGATGTGGTTTTTGTCCCTCATCAAAGGACCGGAAGACGTTGTTCAAGTGTACATACTATGAAATGCCTATGTGCATGGCTCACCAAGCAATGTTTCAACTGTCTGTGATATTTTTAATATTTCTTCTCTGTGGATAATTCTCTTGAGTTTTAAAACATGTGTACATTATTAGAATAAATATTAATTGATTAGTGTCTGAACAGTGTGGGTCTAAATAGTTGGGTCTCTCAGACCCATGGATAGGGATAACATTATTTTGTTTTAAAGGTTAAGGTGTTCCAGGATTAACATGCTTTCCATCCTTACATAAAATGGCCACAGAGTGCAGGCAAAATCTTCACAGCAGAATCTTTGACCATCAGTGTCTAAAAACCAAATTAGTGTTAGAAGTATTTTGATAGGTGCACTCCGGAACCAAGAGTGAATCATTTTACTTAAAAATGAACTTTAATTAGAGATAGACACAGTGCTCAGAAAAAAAAAAATGTTTAAAAAAAGGGTTCACTGCTGTGTTTTACTTGTGCATTATTTGAATATATTTATTTATTTATTGTCTTAATGCACTTTAATATTAAAATAGATCAAATGTATCCAAATATTTTGGATATTTATAGTAATGGTCACTTATTAGAATTGATATAGGTGTTCGGGTACATGTAGTGTTTTCAATTTTACACCCCCTTAGATTGGGCTCTAGTTTGTTAATATAGTAATTTTTATAATAACCACTTGTAGACCTTGAATAAATATTCCAACCACAAGAACTTATTGCATAAGTCTACTGATTATTTATTCCCTCTATAGTGATATTGATTTCCAGGGATAATTAACAGATTTTACTGCAAAAAAGTATAATAAATTCTTTTTCAGGAAAAAGGAATCAGTGTTAGGACAGTGCTGTACATTCGGTGAATTGAATTAGCAGTTGAAAATATAGCATATGACTTGCTGCTTATTTTTAAATGATTTTAGTAATCCATGTAGCATTGCAGGGGTCTAGCATTTAGTATGCTGCCCAAGAACGGCTTATTATTGTAGAAGAAACTACATAGATGTATTGGTATTACTGCACTTCATATATTTATTAACAGTTTTATTCTACCCACAGTAGTTTAGTTACATATCTTTACATGTTGTCCTCAGGGTATAATTACTGTAGCATTTAGTGTGCTGCCTAAGAACAGCTTATTATTGACACTTGGAGCATACAAAGAACTATCTAGGTGTATTTATATTACTGCACGTCATATATATATTTAGCAATTTTATTCTACACTGAGTATAGTAGTTTAGTTCACATTTCTTTGGATGTTGTCATCAGGTGATAATTAGCAGAATCTTACTGCAACAATATAGTGACTCCTTTACAAAAGAGAATAATAAGGTTGGGGTCAGGCAGTAGGGGGAGGTTGTGGTTATGCACTAGGGGGAGGTTGTGGTTAGGCACTAGGAGGAGGTTGTGGTTAGGCACTAGGGGGAGGTTGTGGTTAGGCACTAGGGGAAGGTAAGGGTTAGGCACTAAAGGAAGGTAAGGGTTAGGCATTAGAGTGTGGTTAGATTTAGGCTTTGGGAGAGGAGTTAGGGTTACGCACTAGGTGGACTGTCTAATCCTGGCAGGGGTCTAATGACAGGCGTCAAGATCCTGACGCCTGTCATTATACCTATGCCAGGAGCCAGTGCCCGGCATACCGATCGAAGGTAAGCTAGTCGCAGACAGCCATGGGGGGAAGGATTATGTTAGAGGCTCCTTGGGGGACAGGGTTAGGCACCCCCCTGGGAGGGTTAGGTTTAGGCTAGAGGAAGGGGGGGTTAGGTTTAGGCACCCCCAGATGGGAGGTCAGGATTAGTCACCCACATTGGAGACTTAGGTTTAGGCTGCGGCGAAGGTGGGGTTAGGTTTAGGCACTTGCAGGGGGGTTATTGTTAGGCACTTTGGGGGGAGGTTAGGGTTAGGCACCCCCAAGTGAGGGTTAGTGATAGGGGGGGTTAGTAATAGAAAAAATAATTACCTGTCGGGATCTTCACTGCCGGTCCTCCGCTGTCGGGATTAGAACATGCGCCCCATGGTATTCCATACTGATCCCGAGGTTAGGCACTAGGGGGAGGTTGTAGATAGGCACTAGGGGGAGATTGTGGTTAGGCACTAGGGAAAAGTTGAAGATTGGGGTTAGGCACTCAGAGTGGTTAGGGTTAAAAGGGTTTGGCACTAGGGGGAGGTTGTGTTTAAGCACTAGAGGAAGGTTGGGGTTAGGTACTAGTGGCAGATTAGGGTTAGGCACTACAGGATGGTTAGGGTTAAGATGTAGGGAGAGGGCTTAGGGTTAGGCACTAGGGGGTGGCAAGGGTTAAGCTGTTGGGAGAGGGGTTAGGGTTAGGCACTAGGGGAAGGTTGGGGTTTGGCACTAAAGGAAGCTTTGGGTTAGGTATTAGGAAGAGGTTTAGGGTTAGGCACTAAGGGGAGGTCGGGGTTAGACACTAGGGAGAGGTCATTGTCAGGCACTAGGGGAAGGTTAGGGTTAGGCACTAAGGGAAGTTTGGGGGTTAGGCACTAGGGGGAGGTTGTGGTTAGGCACTAGGGGGAGGTTGTGGTTAGGCACTAGGGGGAGGTAAGGGTTAGGCACTAGGGGGAGGTTGTGGTTAGGCACTAGGGGGAGGTTGTGATTAGGCACTAGGGGAAGGTAAGGGTTAGGCACTAAAGGAAGGTTAGGGTTAGGCACTAAGGGAAGTTTGGAGTTCGGCACTAGGGGGAGGTTGTGGTTAGGCACTAGGGGAAGGTAAGGGTTAGACACTAGGAGAAGGTATGGGTTAGGCATTAAAGGGTGGTTAGATTTAGGCTGCAGGGAGAGGAGTTAGGGCAATGCACTAGGGGGTGGTTGTGAACAGACACTAGGGGAAGGTTGGGGTTAAGTGATGCAGTCAGGAAGCCGACGGTCGAAATGCCGACTGCCGGCTTCCCGACTGTCTAATCCTGGCAGGGGTCTAATTACAGGCATGAAGATCCCGACGCCTGTCATTATACCTATGCCGGGAGCCGGCACACGGCATACAGATCGAAGGTAAGCCGGGTGCAGACAGCCACAGAGGGGAGGGTTAGGTTAGAGACTCCTGAGAGGACAGGGTTAGCACCCCATTGGGAGGGTTAGGTTTAGGCTAGGGGAAGGGAGGTTAGGGTTAGGCACCCCCAGATGGTTAGGGTTAAGCTGCAGGGAGTGGGCTTAGGGTTAGGCACTAGGGGGTGGTTAGAGTTAAGCTGTTGGGAGAGGGGTTAGGGTTATGCACTAGGAGAAGGTTAGGGTTAGACACTAGGGGAAGGTTAGGGTTAGGTACTAGGGGTGGTTAGGGTTAAGCTGCAGGGAGGGGGGTTAGGTTTAGGCACTAGGGTGAGGTTAGGGTTAGGCTGCGGGTAGATTATGGTTAGGCATGAGGTAGAGGGTTAAGGTTAGGCACTAGGGAGAGGTTAGGATAAAGCACTAGGGGAGGCTTTGAATAAATATTCCACCCACAGGGACTTATTGCACACGTCTTCTGATTATTTGTTCCCTCTATAGTGATATTGATTTCCAGGGATAATTAGCAGATTTCACTGCAAAAACTATAATAAATCCTTTCCGGGAAAAGGAATTATTGTTAAGACAGTGCTGTACAGTCTGTGAATTGAATTAGCAGTTGAAAATATAGCATATGACTTGCTACTTAATTTTAGATGATTTTAGTAATCCATGTAGCGTAGCAGAGGTATAGTATTTAGTGTGCTGCCCAAGAATGGCTTATTATTGTAGAAGAAATTACGTAGGTGTATTGTTATTACTGCACTTCATATATTTATTAACAGTTTTATTCTACCCACATTAGTTTAGTTACATATCTTTACATGTTGTCTTAAGGGGATAATTAGGATTTAGTGTGCTGCCCAAGAACAGCTTATTATTGACTCTAGGAGCATACAAAGAACTATGTACTGTAGGTATATTGGTATTACTGCACATCATATATTCATTTGGGATGCAGTCAGGTAGCTGATGGTCGAAATGCTGACCGCCAGCTTCCCAACTGTCAAATCCCATCAAGGTTCAAATAACAGGTGTCGAAATCCCGACACCTGTCATTAGACCTACGCCTGGAGCCCGACGCCCGGCATACTGATCGAAGGTAATCTGGGTGTGGACAGCAGGGGGGGAAGTGTTAAGTTAGGGGATAGGATTCCCCCTATGGGAGGTTTATGGTTAGGCTAGGGGAAGGGGGGTTAGGTTTAGGCACCCCCAGGGGGCTTATGGTTAGGCACCCCCTGGGAGACTTACAGTAGGTTTAGGCTGCGGGGAAGGGGGGGGTTAGGTTTAGGCACTTAGAGAGGGGTTATGGTCATGCACTAGGGAAGGAGGTTAGGGTTAGGCACCCCTAAAGGAGGGTTAGGATTAGGGATGGGTTAGGTTAGTTAGTACTTACCTTTACAGCTGTCAGGAATCTTCACTGGTGCCGGTCTTCCGGCGTCGGGATTTGAACCATCGGAAATAGGTCCGGCGGTATTTCATACCGATCCCATTTATTTAGCAGTTTTATTCTACACTGAGTATAGTAGTTTGGTTCACATATCTTTGGATGTTGTCTCCAGGGAATTAGTAGCAGAATCTTACTGCAACAATATAGTGAATCCTTTAAAAAAGAGAATACATAATAGATTGGGGTTAGGCACTAGGGGAAGGTTGGGGTTAGGCATTAGGGGAAGGTTGGGGTTAGGCACTAGGGGAAGGTTAAGGGTTAGGCACTAGGGGAAGGTTAAGCGTTAGGCACTAGGGGAAGGTTGGGGTAAGGCAATAGGTGAAGGTTGGGGTTAGGCACTAGGGGAAGGTTAAGGGTTAGGCACTAGGGGAAGGTTTACCATTAGGCACTAGGGGAAGGTTGGGGTTAGGTAGTAGGTGAAGGTTGGGGTTATGCACTAGGGGAAGGTTGTGGTTAGGCACTAGGGGAAGGTTAAGGATTTGGCACTAGGGGAAGATTGGGGTTATTCACTAGGGTAAGGTTAGGGTTAGGCCCTAGGGGGAGCTTGTTGTTAGGCACCAGGGGCAGGTATGCCAAGAGCCATGCTGGGCAGGGGGAAGAAGGTGGCATTGTGCGCTGGGGAGTAAGGTGCTGTGAGCCCCTCAGCCCAGTGCATAGCCAGTGGAGGGCATAATCAGTGTGATTGCTCTCCCCACAGGCATATGAGACTGCTGCAGCTGCTGCTTAGCAGCCAAAAGCAGTCCCTCAGTGCAGGCCAGCACACAGCGGCACATGCTGGGCTGTTTTGATGTAAGAGGGAGGGGGATGGCGCCAGACCCGGGCCCCACTGGACCCCTCCAGCAAGCCCAGGTAATTAGTACCCGTTTCCCCCCCTTCGGCGCCCCTGCCTGGGGAAGGTTGTGGTTAGGCACTAGGGGAAGTTTGTGGTTAGGCACTAGGGGAAGGTAAGGGTTAGGCACTAGGGGAAGTTTGTGGTTAGGCACTAGGGGAAGGTAAGGGTTAGGCACTTGGGGGTGGTTAGATTTAGGCTGCAGGGAGAGAGGATAGGGTTACACACTAGGGAGAGGCAGGGCCTTAGAGAGCCCGGCCGGGCCCAGGTGAAGTGGGCATGGCCTAATCACGGGAGGCATGGCGACTCCCCTTTGAACTAAAAAACAAAACAAAAAAACAATGTGCTGTTCCACGTAGCGGTGCTGCGCGCTGGGGAGGGGTTGCGCTGTCAGTTCCTCAGCCTGGCATTAAACCAGGGGGGTATGATCACTGTGATCGTTCCCCCCCTCATAGCCAAAGGAGACTGCTCCGGCTGCTTCTCAGCAGCCACAAGCAGTCTCCCACTGCAGCCCAGCATACAGCGAGGGGGGGGCAGTGCCAGGCCCCTCAAGCAAGTCCGGGCCCAGGTAAATAGGTTAGGGTTAGACACTAGGGGTGGTTAGGATTAGGGTGCAGGCAGAGGGGTTAGGTTTATGAAGAGGTTGTGGATAGGCACTAGGGGAGGTTGTGGTTAGGCACTAGGGGAAGGTTGGGGGTAGGCACTAGTGGTGGATAGGCTTAGGCTGCAGGCAGAGGGGTTAGGTTTAGGCACTAGGGGAAGGTTGGGGTTAGGTAAATAGGTGTTTGTGTCACCTGACAGTCCTTCATCCAGTGGTAGCCTTGGCAGCTCAGCTGACTTTCTCCTCCAATGGATAGCTACCTAAGGGTATATAGCCGGAGTCCAGGAACAGGAAGTTGCCTGAACAACTTTGCTATTTCCAGTGACAGTTTATGGTGACATTGTTCCAGGCTCCATGCTGTATCTACCTGTGGGTATTCTAGACTATTTGTTAGTGGTTATGCCCCTGTGTTCTCCTATTGGTTTTGCTAGTATTTCACTCCAGTACTTTAATTGAAGTTAATTAGTACTTATATGCATCTGTATGTACATGCATTTTACATGGTAAATGCAACTTAGAATGTATTTATTACTAACACTGTCCAGACACAGACAAACTGTCTAATGCATGAGTTGTGTACTGGTAGTAGAGTTGTGCGGGTCCGGTTCTCAGAGAACCAACAACAACCAAATTTATTGGTTCCAGGTCAAACCGAGTCCTAGTTTGGAATCACTTTGGGGTACCAAGTCGAATCAAGTCCTGGTTCTGATCTTCTTGTGGTTTTTTACATTATTTTAGCACAAAAATGCATCCAACTGTATTCACCGCATTTTGTGATCTCTTCACAATACAAAATGTAAATTTGGTTTCCCAACTCTGTATAACAATGATGATATCCCTCTATTAATCTACAGGATTACCACCAGAAGCCTTGTTCCTATGACCAAACTTTGCTACCCACTGTATAACTTCCACAATCTGGCTTCAGTAAAAGAGTTATAAAAAGTTGAATTTAAGGAAACAGAAATAATTACACATACTCAGGGGCGTATTGGCCAGGACAGGTGGGGGGGAAGTTGCTGTCCCAACAATAGCAAATTATAATTGCTCTGCTCTTCTCTTTCCGGTGTCCCCCATCAGTAGCTAATGTGTACCAAGCTTCTTATATGTCTCTTTATATCAGAAACAATTAAAATTAGAGAGATTAAATATATTTTCGTTTTTTTAAAATATATATCTTCCCCCACCATACCAATACCACTCACTGATTCCCATATATCAACCATGCAGGGAAAGAGTGGAAAGCAATTATAATTGCTCTGCTCTGCTCTGCTCTGCTCTGCTCTGCTCTTTCCGGTGTACCCCATCAGTAGCTAATGTGTACCAAGCTTCTTATATGTCTCTTTATATCAGAAACAATTAAAATTAGAGAGATTAAATATATTTTCGTTTTTTTAAAATATATATCTTCCCCCACCATACCCACCAACATACCAATACCACTCACTGATTCCCATATATCAACCATGCAGGGAAAGAGTGGAAGCACCACATCAATCACATGGCACTATTCGCAAGGTAATTTGCATATATGCAAATTATCTTGCCCACAATGCATCTTGTTTGTTATGGAAGCCCTCTTTCCTGTGTTGTTGACATATAGAAATGAAAATACAGTGCTTTGCATGTAGTAAGTGTTATAACTGAAAAAATATATATAAATATATATATTAAAAATAATCTCCCTATTTCTACAGGCGTGTAAATTAAACTACCCCCAGTGTGAGGTTGGTATTTTTTATTATTATTATTCTTTACCTTGATTTGGGGTTTGGGTATTATCCTTATGGATTAGGAGTATTCCCATATAGGGAAAGAACTTGATCTTTATACACTGTTTTTGTTCTTATGTGGGCTGTCTTAGCTATAGATAACATTAAATACACGTTAGTAATGATGCTGAATTATATGAAGGAGTGTAACTATAATATTAGCTGTTAAAAAGTGTAATGCAGTATGGGTAGCTCAATTTGAATATATGTGAATTATTTAACCAATAATGCATTTTGTTAATTATTGATGCACTGTTTTCACTCTTTTCCTGTGTTTTTCACATAAATAAATTAATAAATAGTGGTTTGCGATATAGTAAATTCTATAAAAGATATATATTAAAAAGAGAAATAAAAAAAAATTGTCTCCCTATTTCTACAGGCGTGTGAATTTAACTACCCGCGGTGTAAGTTCATTTTTTTTTCTCAATTTAGGGGATTGGGCATGACCCTTATGGGTTGTGGATGCTCCCATGTAGGGAAAAGGACATGAGCCTTATGGACTGTTTTCGTTCTTATGTGGGGGTTTGGACAGAACCCATATTGACTGTCTTCCCTGTAAACATCATTACACATACGTAATGACACTGATTTATATGATGGAGTGTAACTATAACATCAGCTGCTAAAAAGCATAATGCTTAATAAGTTATGCAATTTGAATATATGTAAATTATTTTACACAAAATGCATTTTGTTAATAATTGATGCACTGTTTTCACTCTTTTCCTGTGTTTTTTTGCCTAGATAAATTAATAAATAGTGGATTGCAATAGAGTAAATTCTATAAAAGATTATATGTATATATATATTAAAAAGAGAAATAAAAAAAATATTCTCCCTATGTCTACAGTTGTGTGAATTAAACTACCCCCAGTGTGTTATTTTATTATAAGTAGAAGTAGTCATGGGGGGGAAGCCAGTCTATCAGTTTTCTAGGGGTGTTTGGATCCCTGGATGCACATGCTGTTTGTGTTGGCAGAATAAGTAAGTCATGAAGTTTACACAAGAAACCCAGCAGAGAAAGACATTAGGAAGTTCTTCAGCACTTAAGTTATACTTTTAGGTTAGGTCTTAGAAGCAAAATACTGCACCTCATCAACATGTAGGAAAGGGTTAATGGGCAGAGTACAGTAGGGGGCATTCATGCTGTTCAGGCACAGATTTGCATATGAGGCCATTTGGGCATGCTTGCTTACGTTTTAAATTTCATGCTTACTGTATGTTATAACGTACACGCCTCTTATAACATTTACGCCTATGTTAAAACTAGAGACTTGCTGGTCTGGTCTCTAGGAAAGAAACCGAAAACACTGAAATTAGGGTATCTGAGTAGATCAGAACGCGGGCTCAGGTCTTTCCATTGAGCTCGGATCCTGAATCGAGGCAAAATGTCATCTTCCCGGCATCAGAACTCGCAGGTTTTGGCCTGCATATATAGTCTTTCCCTCATGATCGGGCGCCATTTCTCACTGGAGACCGGAGGGAGATGGTGTGGGACTGGGCTGCAGGCAGTAGGGGCCAGGGGCACTTATAGTATAAAAAAAAAAATAAAAACACAAAAAACGATCATTTATCCATTTAGGTCAGGGACAGGAGCACTGACTCGTAGGCATTGTGTTGTGTATGTGGGCTGGCTGCAGCAGGAGAGGGCGTGGGGACTGGGCTGCAGCACTCATTATAAGGGCCAACAAACTTTTATCTTTATTAGTAGTTACTAGGTAGTTTGTAGTTACTAGTGTTACTAGGTACTACACTGTGGGGAGTTAGTAGATACTAGCTACTGTATTAAAGGGCACTGTCTGTGAGGCATAAAAAAAAAAAAAAAAAAAAAGAAGTGTAAAACAGAAGCACATTGATGTACTGCAGGAATTTGAAAACAAAAGTTTTTAGGAGCACTGTATAACACAAAAAAATTAATAAATGCCATAGCAGTGGACTGCAGCACTTTGGAAAAAATCAAAACAGTTAGTTTAGGGGGTAAATTTAATAAGAATCAAGTTTCCAATCTTGTGTGAGATTGTAGAAAATGCACTGTGAAATTTAAGTTTCAAACAGACCACCTCCTAAGCTGTGAGTTTGAAAAAAAAAAATTACATAGGGTCCACACCAAAAGCCTAACTAGCGCCGGACTTGCCAGCCAGTCCTGGTTCCTAAAATTATGGGCAACAAAAGGAGTAGGGTTCCGCAGTAAATAAGTTACCAGCACAAGGCTACAGGGCCAGTCCTGGTTTTAATGATATGGGGAAAAAATGCGTAGGGGTCCCACTATAATTAAAACCAGCACTGGACCCAAAACGGCTGGGGTGTAATGCCACAGCCTGGAGACCCTATTACTGTGTCTCCAGGGCCAAAGCATTCTAACCCCAATTCGCTGAGGCCAAGCTGGGGATCTCAGGGGTCACCCCTCTCCCAAAACCCCAGGCTTGGTCTGAAGACCGGGGCTCTTCCCTGCACTGCTGGGCTGTGGGTACAGGGGTAATAAAGTGGAAAATCAAAGTAAACTATTGTATTTTACAGTAGAACTACAGGTGCCAGAATGCCTGCCCTTTTGAACTTATGGAATTACAAGTTCCAGCATGCGGCCGGCACCCGTACCTCCACTGTAAAATAAATAGTTAAATGAAGACAGTACACACACACCATATACAGTAAAAGTTTAAAGCACACATACCTCACTCACACATACTTACCTGCTGCCAGATTTCTCATGAAGAATTCCTTGAGGAATGACCTGCAAAAAAAATCCTATACTCATCTCCATCCTCGCGGTGGTCTACGTAGCATCCAGGGGGGTCTTTTCAAAAACACAAACTGAGTACCTGATCCATATACTTACCATAGCGGTGTATTTGTGTGACCACATACACCACTAACTGGTTCCCAACTATTCAGTGAAAACTGTCAGGAGCTGCCAGCCAATCATCGCCCGCTAACTGTAGTGTAGCCGCTGATTGGCTCTGGCTCCTGACAGTTCCGACGTGGGCTGTTCAGTGAGTCAGGAGCTGGAGCCAATCAGTGGCCACTCTACAGTTAACGGCTGCTGATTGGCTTTCGGCTCTTGACACACTGGCCAGCCCATGTGGGAACTGTCATGAGCTGGAGCCAATCAGCAGCCCCTAACTATAGAGCGGCTGCTGATTAGCTGGCAGCTCCTGACAGTTCTCACTGAATAGTCAGGAGCCGGTTACTGGGGTATGTGGTCACACAAATACACCGCTATGGTAAGTATATGGATCGGGTACTCAGTTTGTGTTTTTGCAAACACCCTCCTGGATGCTACGGAGACCAGCACGAGGATGAATCATACTCTGCTGAATTAGGCCCAGAAAGTGCTACTGAGCATTTTCCATACTTAGGTTCATACAGGGAGGCTTCAAATCACTAACCAAGAAGACCCCAACACCACTACTGTGTATGCACAGTGCATATTGTCTCTGTGCCACTGTGGAAGACGGACATCATCCTCTTCGCTCCATAGAGACCTGCAACTCTCACAATTTTACATCTCCAGAGAGCTGCTACCACTGCTAGAGAGCCTGGTACTACTTACAACCTGCACCGTTAACCAGATACAGTTAACAGATGGTGACCTGTATACTCCTCTCGAGCTCCACTTCATACAACAAGTGCTATGTATGCATAACTGAGTACAGATATATAATCACATTGTTAATTAACAAACCACCCCACTAGTTAAATACTGGGCTGATCTTGTCTTAGGGCATCCACTTGTGTGTAGACTCACCCTGCCATACCACAGCTACCTGTGCACACATATTCCAACTGGTTATGGGCCCAGGCATACAAGCTACAGGTATACAGGCCCCAAGCTTCTCGAAAGCCCAGCAGCACACAGGCACCATCTTAGACACCTGCAAGCACAGAATGAAGCCATTACAGAGAGTTTCCAGTACAGTGTGTCAGCAGAGAAGCTACAGTAACTAGAGCACAGAAGCTGAATAATTATGCTTTTGAAAAGCAAACACACAGGAGATACACCAATACTGGGGTTTATCAAACTGAAAGACGCAGAAAATTATATCACATGGAAGTTTGCTATGGAAATGAAATTAAAATGTGAAAGATTGTGGAAAGTGATAGTAGACTTTGGTGACAGTCCAAACCCAGATAATGTAGAGTGAGCCATGGGTACAATTGTATGTGTATTATTATCATGTGTATTATTCAATACAAAGTAATGTGAATGCACTAGTATGAGTGACTACTTTGACAAGATTATTTTCTCAGTGACTATTGTCTGTAGAAGTGTAAATAGATGATGAAGAGATCACTACAGCGATGTGACAAAACTTAACTCCTGAGTTTGACTTTCTATTTGTGAAGTTGAAAACAAACACAGCCAAGTTAACTACAGATACAGTCAGAGCAAAGCTACTGCAGTTCCAAGAATGCATGACCTGTGAGGCAAATGCTGAGAGTACTGCATTACACAGTGAGTGAGAAAATTCAAGTGCCACTAATGTTACAAGATAGGTCATGAAGCATTTGATTGCAAGCAGAAAAAAACATGCAATGGCAAAGATGAGTCAGCCCTGAGTGTCAAGATAGCTTTAGAAAAGATTGTTCATATATATCGATTCAGGTGCAACAAGGCATTTCAGCTGCAATAAGGAGTGATTCACTACATTAGCCACATGTGATCTTATCACAGTCATAATAATTTCAAATAAAGTGCTTAGAGCTAGAAAAATTGGAACAATTAAAGCTTACTTGAAAATTGGTGACTAAACCTAAAGTCACAGAAATCCAATATGTGCTTTATGTACCAGAAATGGGAACTGTTATAAATTGAAAATATTATAGCCATCAGTATCCTAGAGTGAATAGGTCACAGAGTTCATTTTGCTAGATATTGTGCATCGTGTGTAACAGAAAAGGGACTGCAATAGCAACAGGCACCTGGTATCATCAGTTATATGCCCTTGATACACAATATTGTTACTCAATGATGACAACTGAGTCACAATCACTAAAACTCTGGCAAGGAAGATTTGGTCACATTGGATATGACAGCGTCCCAAAATTACTGAACATGATGGTCACAGGAATGTCAGTGACTGATACAGAGAAACACATATGTGAACCATTTCCAAATTCAGCAAGCAAAGCTAAAGTACCATGAGAATTAGTACATACAGATGTGTGTGGTCCAATGGAAGTCAAATCAATAAGTGATTACAGATACTTTATATTGTTCATTGATAACTTCACAAGGTTGACACACATATACTTCATCAAAGAGAAGTACTGCATGAAGTAGTAAATAAAATTGCAGACTACAGCAGACTTGTGGAGAATCAAACCAGTCACAGGCTCAACCACTTGAGATCTGATGATGGTGGAGAATATCTAAACTGAAAGGTGGAATTCTTCTTAAAGAAATATGGAATTTGGCCTTAATTGACCATTGTTCATAGCAGTTTACCTGAAAAATCAATCTTCCACAGTTGCCTTAAAAGATGTAGAGAATCAAACCAGTCATAGACTCAAACCCTCGAGATATGATAATGGTGGAGAATATCTAAACAGTAAGGTGGAATTCTTCTTAAAGAAAAATGGAATTGAGCATTAATTGACCATTGCCTAAACTTCTGAACAAAATGGTGTAATTGATAGAGCAAACTGCACACTAGTGGAGAATGCAAGATGTATGCTGACGGATGCAGGTCTAGACAAGCAGTTTTGGGCAAATGCCATGTCCATAGTAGTTTACCTAAATATTATTCTCCCACAGTATTGAAGCAGCAACAAAGAGAAAACCAAATGTAAAACATCTAAGAACTTTTGGAAATGACTGCCTATGTGTGTATACTAAAAGAAAGAAGATGCAAGCTATAGTAGATTCAAAATCTATGCATCATTGTTAGGATCCACAGCAGCGGATCATCTTGGTAGCAGGTCCCAGCCGCAGTTGTGACTGAGACACAGCATCATGTCTTGATCCATGTTTCAACTGTTGCAGGTAGCTGGAATCCTGTCTTGTCTGTATGCAGCTAATTTCTACATTTATGCCTGTCTGTGTGTGTGTGTGTGTGCAGAGCCCAGCTGCATGCTATCTGGTCATAATGGAAGCTCTCTGCAGGGATTGCTCTGATTGGTCCCTGCTCCTGATAAGACAGCCAGCCCTATACTTCGTGCCAGTGCTATTGACTGACATCCTGAGTATGTTTGTACTGTGCTCGGAAGTTTGAGTTCTAGCTGGTCTTTCCTAGTTCTGCAGTTCCTGTGTCCAGTGCCTTTCTGCCTGATCTGTATCTGCCTGTGTGTTATCTGCCGTGGTTCCATCTGTTCATATCCTTGCTGTTTGGACTTCCTGGAGCAGTAACATATGCAGCCGTGGCCTACCTCTTTGCTACCCATGACATTTCCATACCGCAGCCCAGTCAAGCCGTGTCAGTCTGTTTCCAGCCTATTAAAGCCTGCAGTATTCTCAACCTCACTGCCTCCAGCCTGTGTTCCTGTTGCGCCTGACTTCACCTGTCTGCCATGCTGTTCCTGTCGCACTCCGACCCTCAAGGTCACATCTTTTGTTCCTGTTGCACTTTGGCCCTCAAGGCCACATTGTGTAGTTCCAGTCACACCTTTACCCTCAAGACCACTCTATCTTGTTCCTGTTACACCTCAGCACTCAAGGCCACTCTGTCTTGTTTCTGGCACATATCATCTCTAAAAGCTGCTCCTTCCAGTTCCTGTTGCACTTCAGCTCTCAAGGCTGCACCTTGACCCTCTAGGCCGCATCAAGATATTCCAGTCACAACTTGGCCCCCAATGCCACTCCGTCTTATTCTTGTCACACCTCTTCCCTCAAGGGTGCTCCTTCCTTTTCTTGTCACACCTCGGCCCTCAAGGTCACATTGTGTTGTTCCAGTCGCACCTTGGCCCTCAAGGCCACTCTCAGTTGTTCCTGTCACACCTCAGCCCTTGTACTTAGTCTGTCATTTCTGCCAGTGGTCCTGCCACAATATTGTGCATTGCCTGTCAAATCCTTGTCTGTATCTTGCCTTTCAAGTCCTTGTTTCTATCTTGCCAGTCAAGTCCATGTCTGGATCTTGCCTGTCAAGTCCATGTCTGGATCTTACCTGTCTAGTCCTTGTCTGTTATCCTGCAGTTTCACTGTCCTGGTCACTCCTGCCTTGCAGCCTGTATTCATTGTCTGGCAGCTCCTTATCTGGTGACCTAACTGTACCATAGTCCCAAGATGTACCTGAGACCATATCCATTTATGGCTGCTAGTGTACCTGGCCTAGTACCATTCTCCTGCAGCCTCACTCCAGCTAGTCCTAGTTGTGGAAGGACAGCCACCTCCTCAATTGAGCCTTTGCTTCTAGTCAGCAGTCCTGCAGTCTCTCATCAGTAGTGTAAGCCTCTACTGCTGGAGGCATAAATTCAGGTGGTCAGCTTAGTACCAGTGTGAGTATAAATCACTAAGGGAACAACAAGTGGCTGTTAGTGGTGGAAGATCCTCTCCTTGGCTCTAGAGGTCTTACACAACCATGCAAAAACCATAACAATCAAGCTTAGTTATTGCCATGAAAGTAAAGGTTACAGATTATGGATTCCAAGTACCAGACAGCTTGTTAAATCAAGTCAAGAGATTTCATATTTAAAGACACAGCACAAATCACATAAAAGCTGGAATTTGAAATGAAGAGCAAGTATGTATCACTGGATATGCCAGCAGCTGGAGACATATCTAAACCAGAGACTACCAGCATGGACATCCAACCACAGAAAATAACTTCTGTAAGGTCAAATATAGAGAACCACCTAAAACAGGGGTGGCCAAACTCGGTCCTCGAGATCTAGCAACAGTTCACGTTTTCCAGGTCTACTCACAGAATCACAAGTGAAATAATTATCTCCACCTGTGGATCTTTCAAAATGTGTCAGTGAGTAATGACTACACTGTGTACCTGCTGGGTGACCTGGAAAACGTGAACTGTTGGTAGATCTCGAGGACTGAGTTTGGCCACCCCTGACCTAAAAGATATGTTGAGGAATTCACAAATATAACATTCATCTCTTGATTCAGATGTGGCCGCAATGCAAATATTTATGCTGATCGAGCAATTGCTAGCCAATGCACATGCATGCAAGCCATACTGCACATGCACAGCTATTGAACTGCCATAATGCGCACACAGAGGATTAATTCACAAAGTGAGTGACAGGTAGTCAGTGTTTGGGAAGGTAACGGGGTGTAGTTTGCAAAATGCAGGCGTGTCGGACTGTGCAAACACTGTTTTCTGGGCACGCATAAATTAGTCACTTCATTAATACTCCCAGCAGTAGAGCCCTAAGTGTGTCTGGAGACCTGCTATCTGTTGTCTGTTTACAGTTTAGTGCATGACTGGCGAATGTGAGAGGCTTTCAGTGGCTATCTCTAAGCACTGGACAGCGTGTGAGTCATTTGCATATTTGCGCAATTGTGAACTGTGAGAAATTGCAGCTGCAAACGGCATTTGTATCCACATCTGCATAAGCCCCATAGTGAGCCTCAAGGCATCCAGAAACCAAGTCGAGAACCGACTGGTGTGAGTGAAAGTCCAACGCTCTAATGTAGGCAGAAAGACTTTGCAAAATTCTAATTTTGATGATTTAAGGAGAAAAGAAAGCTCTTTTGTCTGGGGCAATGTATAATATATAACATGTAACCTTTAATTAACTGAAAAAAAGGACTCACAGGGCAAACAAAATACATGAGTTGTAAAAAATTGTATTGTAAGAATATATATTTTTACTTATGTCAGAGCAGAGATAAATTGCTAGAGATCCATATGTGTATGGAAATCTCAAATATGCCATCAGACCACTTCACATGACCTGTATATGCCATCAACCTCACCACATACCCCTTATATTCCATCAGACCCCACCATATGCCCCTTATATGCCATCAGATCTCTACACATGCTCTTTTTATGCCATAAAACCTCTCCACATGGCCCTTTAAGTGCCATAAGATGCCCCTTTTATCAGCAGGTTCTGATTAATAACATCCCCTGGCAAGTATTATTTTACTGGTGTGGGTGACATTTTGAGCATCACCAAAAATAATGACAGTAGAATTTTGTTTTTGCACACCGAGGGGATTTATCCTTCTATGCATTCCCCATATTGCATTTTACCTTGGAAGAATAAATACACACCGGGTCGCAAGCACCAATGTGCTCGCAATCGGGTCGATAGTTAGCCCTGTACACGCGCAGCGGCCGCACTGCGCGTGCGCAAGCCCTGGAGCGAGAGAGAAACTCTCTCGCTCCGGAGCTCTCTACAAAAGGGGCGGCTGTTGATGTTGATCGACAGCTTGCCCCGTTTTGTAGGCGGGATGGGTGGGTGGTTTCCAAAACTGAGGCGTTCCTTAAGGAATGCCTACCGTCTTGTGGGCGGCCGCACTGACATCATCAGTGATGTCAGTGGGGAGTTTCCTGCTCGATCAGAGCAGGAAGCTCCCTGGGGCTTGCGGGTGCTGAGACCCAACCTTAGGGTCTCGTTGCAAGCCCTGATGGTCGCGATGGTGTTCTTCATCACGACCATCAACCTGGTCGGTTGTTAAACTGTGGGTGGTAACCCACAGCTTACCTAATGACCAGGAGGCCGCACTTCAAAAATGAAGGGTCCGCCCTCATTCAGAACGAGCGCTCTCTTCTTGCGAGCGCCCCTAAATGAGGGCCACCATCCAATCAGTCTCAGTGCAGTGGAAAGACAACTCATTTCATTGTCAGTTCATCGTGAAGAGGAGCATGATAAGTAAAACTATATTTTTGTCCCAGGCCAGAAGGTTTTGTGTGTGTGTACTGGTGGTCTCGCTCACCCTGAATAAGGCACGCAATGTTCTCACTACAGCCTTACATACAGCAATCTAACATTGCCACTGGATAGTTCTATTTATTCTACCTACCTACCTACCAACCTATATACCTTGCCATAAGATGTGAGGGACCTTACAGGAAACTGGTAAGGTAAGTTTATCTTGTACTTCTAATAGATAGCTATTCAGCAATAACTGATCTATATGTCAATGTCCTCCACTCTTCCCTGCTGTTTGGACCCCAGTGCCTAGTTATATGAATTATATTCATATTTTACTTATGTTTGTTATAGCAGTGAAGGACCATTTGTTGCTCAGTAGCCTACAGGTGTATTATAGTGTGGCAATCCATATGTGTTACAACTAGGAAAAGTAGGAGAGTGCAAAACTTTCTCTGTTGCAACAATATTACAGAACATTTCATACAGTACTCAGCAAATGCCTCTATGCAGAACTAATCCAGTACTCAAGCAGCCCTCACTGCCACTTCCCCACCCTACAGACACAATAGAAAAACACGGCTATTATAGTGTATGGATCTAGACCAGACGTGTCAAACCCGCGGCCCACGTGTCACATGCGGCCCCAAACACATATTTTTGCGGCCCCACATTTACTATTGTAAAACAAGTGGAATGCAGCTCACCGGGTGAGTTCCTGCTGGGCCGTCTCACTCCCACTGCTGCGTGGCCGGATGCCATGAACGGAGTTCAGATCCGATAGGGCAGCATTCACCATTCTGCCTTCGGAGGAAGCTTCTGCACATGCGCTGAAAGCACTATGTACAGATGGTAAAATGGCCACGGGGGAGCTGCTGCACATGTCAGGCTGCAACAGCTACTCCCATGGGCCATTGCAGTTCTGTCTCCATAAACCTTTGCACCCCCCGTCACATCCCACCTGCTTAGGACCAGGAGCACTGATGACATCATGCCGGCCGCACCCTTAGTGTGTGCCCTGTTGCCCAGAGCAAAAGAATTCATCTACATTCTGCAAGGAAGAGGAGCAGATGGCTGTCAAAGAAGAAGGGAAATTGGAGGGGGATGGCACAGGGGTTGAAGGCTGAATAGACACAGGATAGGAGGCACAGAGGTCGTGGCTGGAGGGGACACCTAGAGCAAGAGAGGACTCAGGGGATATGTGGCTGGAGGGACAGAGGAGGCTGGAAGGGAGAAGGGACACAGAGAGAAATCATCGTATATAGGTAAGCCTTACCTATTTGGTGGTTTCTCTCTAATGTGGAACATACCTACACCTGGCATGCCTGCAGCCAAAATCCTGGTGCCGGAATGCCACTACCTGACCAGAAGAAAGGCGCCGGAATACCGACAGTGGTGGACATCCCAATGCCGGAATCCCAACAGCCGGGATGTCGATGGTAAGTATAGCAGGGCTTGTTAGGTCTTAGCCCGGCGGGAGGGGGAGGTTTGGTTTAGGCATCACAAAGGGGTATTGGGTTAGGCTAGGGGAGGGGGAGGTTAAGGTTAATTACTTCTGGGGGCAGGTTAGGATTAGGCACCACTAGGCAGGGGGCAAGCGCTAGGCACTAAGCGGGGAGGGTTAGGTTTAGGTACCAAGGGGGGTGGGTTAGTTTTAGGCACTAACGGGGAAGGTTATGGTTAAGGTGGGGAGGTTAGTGTTAGGATACAGGAAAGGAAGGTTAGAGTTAGGAGGAGAAGGGGGGGGCGGTTAACATATTTAACACACTCTTGTCAGGATCCTGAGCATCGAGGTGCCGATGTTAGTATATTGACAACTGGCATCCTGAGTGCCGAGATCTCATACCGATTCCCACGCTGATATGTGGTATTATTATTTTATAGAGGAGAGGGGACCATACAGTCATATATGAGAGGGAATAACACAGCTCACACTGATATGTGGTATTATTATATAGAGGAGAGAGGACCTTACAAAATTGCATATAAGACTTTTTCTTGTGGCTCACACAATCTTAGACCTTGATTATTTGGCCCAATCTGGACCATGCAGGGCACAATGAATATTGCCAGGAGAGGCAATATGCCAGTTGCTAGGGAATCTTTGACACCAGATAAACAATGATAATCATGATTCACTAACATTGCATTTAGGTAAAAAGGTTGCCCTGAGTGACAGCAGCTAATAAACCCCCTTTGCCCCCAACAATCCCTCTCAACACATTAAAAACTTGCATAAACACCCTATCGTTATATGTTAGCGTAACTTAATTCAGTGCAGCATAACCTTAACCGTATCCTTAACTTATTTAAAATAAAGACACAGACAACTTCTCTGCTATAAAAAACTTGATCAGCCTTTATTTAAAATATCAAATCTCAAAATACTGGTGGCGGAAAGAAAGAGCGGCATAAGTCAAAAATGGCCAAATCCACTTATCCTCCACCATACTTGCAGGGCCAATTGCCCTTTAAGCAAGTAACATTATTAGGGTCTCCAAATCTTGCACCAGTGCATTCGAACAAACGCCCAGCCAGTAGGCCAGTGTCGCTGACCCCAGTAGGGTAAAATCAGTCGTACAATTATGCAGATTGCACCCGTAACTAATTGCTGTGAATTAACCACCGTCCTGATGATGTTTCCTGCCACCCAAAAAATTTACAAATGGGGAGGGAGGGAAAGTCCAAGAAAAAAAAAAGAGGCAGAGCCCTGCCTGACCTTGTACTAAATAAAATAAAACTCCTCCCACCATCTATGACCCCACTGATTATATTAGGCTGACATTAAACTCCGAATATTAACCCTATAAATACCACTACACTGGAACCTATCTATGCTCCCAAATACCTAGGGGTTTAAGCAGTGGTGGGCTGGGCCCTGCCCCCCGGGCCGCAGCACCATGAGGGCCGCAGGCTGCGGGCAGTCTGTGTCTGTGTGACACAGCTGCACCGCGTGTGTAGCGCTGACTGGACGGAGTTCAGTCAGCGCTACACAGTTACAAACACACAGCCGCCGGCTCTGGCAGCTGTGTGTCTGTTTTGAGTGGCAGCCAATGAGAGTCTGTCAGACTCTCACTGACTGCCACTGCAGGAGCCACTCCATCTTCCAGCTCCTGCAGTGGGTAATGGGAGAGACGTCCATCTCTCACATAATGCAGAGAGGCCCGGCCCGGGAGGACAGACGGAGGAGCGGATGGCGGTGGTGGGAGCGAGGATTCAGGTATTATTTATTGTGTGTGTGTACTGTGGGAGGGGGGGACCACTACTGGGGGCACTACAAGGGGGGGGACTAATACTGGGGATACTACAAGGGGGAGAGCACTACCTTGGGGCACTACAAGGGGGAGAGCATTACTGGGGACACTACAAGGGGGATTACTACTGGGGGCACAACAAAGGGGGGTTACTACTAGGGACACTACAAGGAGGATTACTACTGGGGACACTACAAGGGGGGGGACTACTACTGGGGGCATTACAAGGGTGGGGCTACTACTGGGGACACAACAAGGGGGGATTACTACTGGGGGCATTAGAAGGCGGGGGACTACTATTGGGGGCATTACAAGGGGGGGCTACTACTGGGGTCACTACAAGGGGGAGAGCACTACTGGGGTCACTACAAGGGGGAGAGCACTACTGGGGTCACTACAAGGGGGAGAACACTACTGGTGGTACTACAAGGGGGAGAGCACTACTGGTGGTACTACAAGGGGGAGAGCACTACTACTGGGGGCACTACAAGGGGGAGAGCACTACTGGGGCACTACAAGGGGGATTACTATTGGGGGTGCAACAAGGGGGGGCACAACAAGGGGGACTACTACTGGGGGCATTACAAAGGGGGGACTACTACTGGGGGCACTAAAAGGGGGAGAGCACTACTGGGGGGACTACTACTGGGGGCACTGCATAGAGGGTACCACTACTGGTGACACTGCACAGAGGGTACCACTACTGGGGAGATTATATAAGAAGCTTACTACTGGGGCACAAGGGGCACTGCACAGGGGGTACCACTACTGGGGGCACTGTATATAGGACTCTGCATAGGAGTATCACTACTGGTGGCCTGTATAAGGGGGTCCTCTCCTGGGCACACGGGGCACTGTATATGGGCACCACTACAGGGGGCTGCCCCATATCTTTATTTTTACTTTACATTAAATCCATATGGACCCGCCTCCCTGGAACACTTGAGGGGGGGCGCCTAAGCACACATGTGCTCAGGACACCCTAGCTACATGTTACTTCTCAGCCAGGGCCACCTGCATGCATTTGCCCACCAGGCTAAAAGTTGCCAGCCAGCCCCTGGGTTTAAGCTTGTTCCTGTACATAAAGTACACTCTCTCCTCATTCTCTGACTGGATTCCTGCTTTACCTCTCAGCCAAGTATCTATATAATAAGATACAAATGTTTATTCTTGTTACCCTGGGATACAGCACATACAGTATTTGCTCTCTGGTTACTATTGGATTCCAAAGCAGAAAACACGGCAACATAAGGTAAATAAATAAACAGCTTTCTGGTGATATAAACACCTGGCTGGAAAGTAAGAAATATACAGTAAAAACAATATATGTAGTAAAACTTACCAGCAGGTGAATTAAAGCTATTTGAAACGGGACCACTGTAACTGTTGGAAACTAAAAATCTAAACTGTTTATATAAAAGGCTAACGATGCTCCTCATCTCTATGGGGGGAATTCAAGTGTATTGCGTGCCAGCGGCCACTAGATGGCACCTGATGGAGCAATTCAATTGTTGCTCTGTTCGGGCACGCACAGCCACCAGTTCTGAAATTTCTACTTGCAACCTGCCAAGCTGCCGAGCAGTAATGACCAAAAAGTGACCCTTTTCAGTGCTCAAATGGGACTTTTCGCATTCGCGACAACGTGGCAAGCTCAGGTACTTTATTTGCTTACTGTTCTTGTGTGTTATTTACCTCTGCCCCAAGGCTTGCAGTGTTCTTCTAAGAAATCAAATCATTTTTAAAGTTGATTAAAAATATCTGTCCATCCTATTGTATTCCTTTGCATCCAGAACACCGGCTACTTCTCTTGTTGACCATACATCATACTTGGCAAAGATTACTATATGTAGAGAAGCCTAATTTAAAGTCCCTGCCTTAAGCAAATCTGTCATGTGATGCGGTGACTGTAAAAGCCTACTGAGGAGTGAGCACTTTATTCCTCTATGTGTGGTCTATAAAAGTGCAGAGCATTTATTGGACACGCAGCATCCTACAGTATCTCTCATCACTATCTGCCAGGATGTTGTGGACGAGGATTCTGCTGAGTGTTTCCCTCCTGTGTCTCATTACTGGAGGCAGATCACAGCTGTAAGTCACAGATTCATATATGGTATTTACAGGGAGCTATACTAAGCCTTAGAGGGGTCTATTCATGATGTTAATTATCAGGGTCCGAATGGAACCCGATAATTAACATAGTAACTCGCCACGTGATACGAAAATCAGCTGTCTCTGCCAGCAGCTTCACTGCTCCATTCGGAGCTTGATTATTTCTGTCCCCATACTAGTGTATGGGGACAGCGGCCCATTCCACGAGAGGAAGGCAAGCAAGAGATATATGTTGTATCTCCTGCTTTACCCATTTAATGAATTACCCAATAACTTCATTTTTAAAATTGCAGGTGAGAATGTTCATTTTTATCTACTTTTGTAGAAATTATGTGGTGATGAATAGACCCCAGAGAGACATAAATTGTAGAGAGATAAACAACCAACCAATTTGAATCAAATATATCATAGACACCTGATGCTGAATGTATCCTATTGAAAAGTTGATGCCCAAACAAATAATGTCACATACAAGTTGTCTGGCCAGAAATGTGTATTGCTGTAGATAGGTATTACCTGTCCGTAGCGGTTTTGTGCTGTACAGCACTGAGATGTTTTGCTATACTCAGCTTCCCAAGTAAGGTGAGCAGCTGCCAGAGCCGGGCTGACATTACAAAAGTAATCGCTGTATCTCCCTGTCCGTGGCTGTATTGGGTTGTACAGCTACGGTCAGGCAATACCTATCTACAGCAATACAAATTTCTGGCCAGACAACTTATACTTGACATTATTTGTTTGGACATCAACTTTTCAATTGGATACATTCAGCATCAGGTGTCTATGATATATTTGATTCAAATTGTCCAGGACATTTAAACATATTAATCACACAAGTGATTTGTTCAATTATAGATACTAATCACATCAGGGCAACATTGTTCAAATACAAAGTGGTATTTTATTGATAGTCGTGAGTTAATTGTCTTTTATCTAATTTGATATATAATTATTCATATAATAAAGAAATTTGTATATACTTTGAATTTTTAGAGCCATGAAAGTTATAAATATATATATATATATATATATATATATATATATAGTGAACTCTGCTGCCCCACATTAAGAGCCATATCAGAGCAATCTAAGATTAATTCATTAATGTTTATGTATGGGCATTCACATTTCCCAGTGTTTTAAGACTTGCTGCTATATAATAATTGGGAATATCTTTGTATTTATCTAATTCAAATTTATTGTAGTTAAGCGCCAGGATCATTAAGTTGTTGTACAGCAGACGTAAGTAGCCTATATACCATTATCAATCATTCCATAGGAATCATGGCTACCAAATATTTTCTGGAAAAAGTAACATGGAAGAAAAAAAAGATACATTTTATTGGAGAGAGCATTAGGTTTATCTTAGAAAATAATTTCTTCTGGCATAATGAAAAATGTTATAAACAATGAACAGGTACCGCTATGGGTACCCGTTGCCCCATCATACGCAAACATATTTATGGGATATTGGGAGGAACATAATATATGGACCAACAACAGATTTTTAGATAATATCATCAAATGGTACCGTTTTATAGACGATGTAATGTTCATATGGGAAGGAAATGAAAATGATCTTAATGTTGTCTGTCAAGGTTTAAATGGTAATTTTTTTAATATTGAACTAGCTTTTAATATAAGTTGAGTTGAAGTACCTTTTTTAGATTTGGTTTTATATGTGGAAAATAAATTTATTAAAAACAAAAACATTTAAAAAACAGACAGCAACTCGTATATAAATATTAAAAGTAATCATCACCCCTTATGGTTGAAAAACATTCCAAAAGGACAGGTGAGGAGAGTGAGACATAACTGTTTGGAAGTGGGTGTTTTTAAAAATCAAGTAGAAGTTTTAAAACAGAAATTTTTAGCTAAAAGTTATGATGATGTAAATATTGAACAATCCATTGATGAAATTTTAAAAGTAGATAGGGGAGATCTTCTAAAACTGAAGGGAAAAAAAAGAAGTGGGAGCTCCTTTTCTACCATTTATTACAACCTTCTCTAACCAGTATAAAGATATTGAGTTTATAATTAAAAAATACTGGCATTTGTTGGAGAAGGATGAAGTTCTAAAATCAGTTATACCAAAACATCCGAACTTTGTATATAAAAAACACCAAACCTAAAAAACAAATTAGTAAAACGTGCTATACCACCTAAGAAACCGGGTAGGATAAAAACTATTGGTTTTCACAGGTGTGGTCTATGTATGATGTGCAAGAATCATAGAAATCAACCTAGGAAACTTGAAGAACTTATACCCAGTAAAATGAAAACAGCTAACAAAATTACAGATTTTATTACGAGTAATAGTAAGAATTGTGTTTTCATGATTGAATGTACTTGCGGACTTTAATACATTGGCCGCACATCAAGACCTTTACGTGAACATTGGGGGAAGCATATCAGGAACATTAAAAAGGGTTTTGATAAGCACTCCCTATCTAACCATTTCATAGAATGTCATAACAATTCCAATAAATATATAAAGACGGTAGTAAGGATTAAATTAGTGACACAACATTGGCACAAGAGAGATATAGAAAACAATCTCACCAAGACCAAAATGAAACTAATTTATGAATTCAATACCCTAATACCAAATGGTCTGAATAGTGACTTTGAATGAAAATGGTTTTTGTGAGTTGTTTGAGCTACTCTCTTTTAAATATTAATCCAGTTGGAACAGGATATGCATTTTATGAATTATGTATATTATCCTCTTTTATAGATATTTTTATATAATCTTACATAGTTTTTAAATTCAATTTTTTATATATATATATATATATATATATATATACATACACACAGTATGTATTTCTATATTTTTCTATTGCTATTTTATCCACTTATATATGTAATGTACCCGGACATTTTAGATTTAAATAACTGTATTTGCACCGTACAATATATTCAATATGGTGGGGCATTCCATTAGCTCCGATCATGTGATTGCAGCTAGGACACACAGACAATGATCCAAAATGGTGGTGCGTTCCAAGAGATCTAACTAGTCGATCTGAGGAAGTGGTGCCATCTTAAGTGTTGATAGTGAGGCTTGGGTTATAGCATGTGGATAATCTTTAAATCCTGGCTTGGTTTCGAGGGTATGGAATGCAGGTGATAATCACAAGCCATGTTGGCAGATGTGACATCATTCCAGGAAGCGGACGCTACTTGCGGGTCACTGGTGAAACGCAAATATAAGGTATCTCTCCGTTTTTACATTTTTAATGTAAATTATATGTCTAAAATGTCCATAAAACCATATATTACTATCTAAGTGCTCAGATGATTGCACTATATATATATATATATATATATATATATATATAGATAGATAGATGTTATGGAGCCTTATTGCAGAGTTTTTATGTTGAACCAATAGGATTGCACTAGACGGTATTTAATCCCTCTTGGATACCACCATATTCATACCTTGATAAAGACACCAAGTGAGTAAAAATGCTTTGGTGAAGGGAGGCAGCATGTAACCAGAGGGGTAGCCAAGGAACCAGTTATCTGGACCACCGTAAGTTCAGTGGTCTGAACATATCCCAGGAGACCATTGTATACATAAGAACTACGTGCTTACGGGTGTTAGGAAACTGCACCCTTGGTATATGGTTCGCCTTCCCTATTATATTTGGTTTATGGTGGAGGAACATTTTCTTTGTAATTTTTGTCTGTGTTTTTATTAAAATAGTACTTTTCACTATTGGAGGCTTCTTGTCTCTTCCCTTTTATGTGGCTTTTGAGCCTGACATTCCTATCAAGGATAAGGAAAAAGTGAAGGAAGAAGGAGAAAATAAGCAATTTTGTGAATAAGACTTTGAGAAAAAGGAAAAAAAAAATCATTTGTAAAGTCTGGACTAGGGGTCTCATTCAGACCCGGTCACAAGTGCTGAGCGCTCACAACTGGGTCGATGTTGAGGCCCTGCACACGTGCAGCGGCCGCACTGCGCATGTGCAAGCCCCGGAGTGAGAGAATTTCTCTCGCTCCGGAGCTCACTACAAAAGGGGCGGCTGTTGATGTTGATCAACAGCTCGCCCCATTTTGTAGGCAGGGTGGGGGGCTGGCTACACAAACGGAGGTGTTCCTAACAGAACACCTGCCATTTTGTGGGCGGCCACACTGACATCAGCAGTGATGTCGGTGGGGAGCTTCCTGCTAGATCAGAGCAGGAAGCTCCCTGGGGCTTGTGGTTGCTGAGACCCAACCTTAGGGTCTCATCGCAAGCCCCGATGGTCGCGATGGTCTTGACTATCGCGACCATCAACCTGGTCGCTCGCTAAAGCTGTGGGTGTTAACCCACAGCTTAGCTAGCGATCAGGAGGCTGCACTTGAAAAGTGAAGCGGTCGCCCCCATTCAGGGAGAGTGCTCGCTTTTAGCGACCGCCTCTGAATGAGGGCCTATATGTGGAAACATTTTCATATATCTTTCTTATACTTTCTGTAATATTCTGTCCCAGTAGTGGTGCGCAAAGGGTTTACACCATTTTTTCTTTATATTTATGTTATTTGGAGTGTCTTGAGACCACTCCTGTATCCCCGTGCAGCATCAATAACTATTGAAGCGCAGATTATATTCACCTAATTTTGTCTAATCTCTGCATTGGTATAGAAATAGTAATCAGAGAGCAAATACTGTATATGACGTATCCCAGGGGAACAATAATAAACATTTCTGCTTGATAATATAGATACCTGGCTGAGAGGCAAAGCAGACTCTATTGCAAAGATTGTAGTGGTAGCAAACAGATCCTCATATGCACAGCAGAGTGGGTTGGGGGGCTGTGTAGGAAAAACAGAAGCATCATCCACCTTCCCCACACCCCTTCCAAACTTGCTGGCCCCATAGTCGGCAGACACCCTATGTTTTCTATAATTTCGTCCCAGTCAGAGCATATTATGGGCCAATTGATCAGTAATCATATACTGCAATGTGATCTGTGTGTGATATTAGCACCCATGATCGCATTGTAGCAATAGATGATCGCACCTGAATGTACTAAATACACATGGACAGTGTGCGATGTGTGTGGTGTGAAGTGTTCTCCTTACTCCTCTATCAGTACTACTGTGCATGCACAGTCTACAGACCATGCATGTATAGTGGCCATTGGCGGGGAGGGTTCCAGTGGAATCCTCTCCCAATAAGTTTTGAGAAGTTTAGCCCATAGGCTACAGTGGCTAACTTCAGATGGCATTAGCTGAGGAGGCCAAACTCTGGCATGCTCTGTATTCTGGAGCTTGGAATATCTGACAGCTTTGCAACCCCTTAGAGACATATAGGGGTCGCTGCTACTGTTGGAAATGGTTGGACTGCAGCAGAAATCACACATTGGGATGATACCTTATATTGTGAGTCGGCCAAAAAAATATCTTGTGAATATTTAATGATAAATAGGCCCCTATGTACCTTCTGGCCATTTGCTGTGTCATCTTAGTGTAAAATACTGCAGGTAAATACAGATCAGTGACATTACAGAACAGGCTAATGGTTATAATGTATAATTAATGGTCTGATGCTTATACCAGGGCTGAAATGCAGGAACTACTGTATATTTCATCCAAACATCAATCTGGTATTTACATTTTTTATTTTTTAACTAATACAAAAAGGGGGTATCTATTGCATAGGAATTTGCCATACAAACATCTATCATATACCAGGGACCCCTAAATATTCCCAAGTCATAAATATCCATCAACAAATCAATGGCTGAACTTTCTAGTTAAAAATAAGGAAAGGACAGAAAAAATTATCAGTATATGGTGCACTAACATTTAAAATATAACTTTTATTGTAATCATACTATATCTATAATGAATTCAACATATAAAATATGAAATATAAAATATAGTAAAATAAAGAAGTGTAATTTAGTAAGAAATGTGTATGAAAAAAAAACTATGGCCCTCATTCAGACCCACTCGCGAGCGGCTGTCCGCTCGCAAGTGGGTCGATGGTCCCCACTGCGCATGCGCACGATGGAGGGAGCTCCGTCGTGCGCATGCACGAGACCCGATGAGCGAAGTATTTTCCTTCGCTCGGAGTGTCTCATCAAAGGGGGCGTGCGGTCGATGGTGACTGACAGCACGCCCCCTTTGGTTGGCCATCGCGACCATCATCCTGCACGCTCGTATATGCTGTGGGTGGTGACCCACAGCTATACGAGCGTCCAGGAGGACGCTCCATATTGTGGAGGTGGGCCCTGATTCAGAGCGAGCGCTCTGGTCAGAGCGTCCGGCTCTGAATCAGGGCCAATATGCCTATGTCTGGGCTTCTTAATTAAATATAAATATTAGTCATAAATTCATGAATAGTTGTATTGTGAAGAGATACTGTATATGTGGATTTGGACTAATTCTTAATTTCATTGATATATACAGACTCTTGAGGAGAATTGTTTCCAAAATTATGGTACAATATATTTTCTGGAAGATAACATTGTAACAGCTGTATCAATTCATTCTCATTTGTCAGTGTACACACAGCCCACCTCATTCTGCTTCTCCCACCCCAATTATTCCTCTGTTTAACTTCCCAGTTTTACCCCCTGGACTACTCCTTCTAGCTTTCTCTCCTTGGCTAAAATGTGGTATTAGATTTTTAAATGATGAGACACCTCCTTTACCCTATTTTTTTATATTTAATCTAAATTTGGTATCCCTTCAAAAAACTTTTTCTAGTACCTGCAGCTCTGAAATTTTCAATACCAGGGATGGTCATTACCAGGGACAGTCATTACCAGGGATAGCCATTAGTAGGGACAATCCTTGCCAGGGACAGTCATTACCAGGCACAATCAATCATTATCAGAGACAATCATTACCAGGCACAATCATTACCAGGGACAGTCATTACCAGGGATAGTCATTACCAGGCACAATCATTACCAGGCACAATCATTACCAGGCACAATCATTACCAGTGACAATCATTATCAGGGACAATCCTTGCTAGGGACAGTCATTACCAGGGACAGTCATTACCAGGGACAATCATTACCAGGGACAATCATTACCAGGCACAGTCATTACCAGGCACAGTCATTACCAGGGACAGTCATTACCAGGGACAGTCATTACCAGGGTCAGTCATTACCAGGGACAGTCATTACTAGGGACAGTCATTACCAGGCACAATCATTACCAGGGTCAGTCATTACCAGGGTCAGTCATTACCAGGGTCAGTCATTACCAGGGTCAGTCATTACCAGGGACAATCATTACCAGGGACAGTCATTACCAGGAACAATCATTACCAGGGTCAAGTCTGTAAAATCTGCAACAGCTTCTGTAAAACAAGGATATCTGCCAACTATGCAGCTCCCCTCCAGCTTACAATTTATTTCCACATACTGTACCATAGCACTAATTTGTAAAATGACCACTTTAAGATGGAATAAAAGATTGCAAAAGCCCTCAACAGAAAACCCTGTATAATTTGCTATGTCCTGCTGGTACTCTACCAGGTGACATCATGTCACTGCCCTTTTGGTTTAAAGCTTGTTTGTGCGCCATCAAGTATGCAACCTATCACTTCACTAAGAACCGGTAATATCCATATGATAACAGTTTTATCACACTAAGGGGGAGGTATATCAAATCTTGGAGAGAGATAAAGTTGAGAGATATAAAGTGCCAACCAATCAGCTTCTTTCATATTACAGGCGGTGTTTGTAATATGACAGGAACTGATTGGCTGGTTCTTTATCTCTCTCCAAGCTTTGATAAATCTACCCCTTATCCACACATAGGTACAGTAGTCTAATAAGCAATATCATACAAGACTTGGTGGAGAGTTTTATAAACCTTTTAAAGGGAACAGGTGTAGTAGTTGCCCATGTCTTCTATCTATCTATAGTGTAGTATGTATTTGATAAATGATAGCTAGAAGCTGATTGGTTGCAATGGGAAACCTCTATTTGTCCTCTTTAGAAGGCTTGATACATCTGATATCACCTCTGATATCCTTGTAATGATTTGTGTGAAGCTCTGGGCAGCTTTGACATTTATTACAATTTTGCTGCAATTTTTTTTTTCAGTATAAGGAAACTTCTACCAGTAGACAAAGGTGAAGCAGCCAGGTAATTAGAGATCTTCTCTATGGTTCCCTCTCATTGTAGTCTATTCCACAATAAAGCCATTGTATGCTGCACAGTTCTGATTCTCCATGGTCTGCAGTGGTGGGGTCTGTCCTATTGGGGGAAGGTTCTTTTCAAATTGGAGGCATTACTGGGTTCATGACAAAGAAAAAAATATTACTGGCACCAATGGTTCCAAAGATCTACGAAGTAATTAATGTGGCTTTTCAGCAGCCAACAATAATCAAGGTTTGCAATTCCTCAAATATACAAAAATAAAAGAGAAAAAAGAGGATACAGTAGCGCTTGGAAACCAGTTCAACACTAAGGGGCATATTTATAAATATTAAATATTTTTTCTAACTTAGGGGGAGATTTAATAAAGCTTTGAGAGAGATAAAATTGGAGATAAATAGTACCAACCAATCAGGTCCTATATGTCATTTTTCAAACAGCCTGTAAAGCGACAGTTAGGAGCGGATGGTGTTTTTTAAGTTTTAGCTAACTGTATCAAAGGGTTTTTGGATGAGTTTTTGTAAAAAGAAAAAAAAATTCCTCCAAGCCCTTAAATGTACATTATTTTCGAAACTAGATCGCATTTCCCATAATTGCCATGGGAAATGCGATCTGTTCAATTTTGCTACGGTTAAAATGTAAAATAATTTCAGAGTAAGCCTTGCGATAATAATGCCATCTTCAGATGGAGTTATGCAGGCTTCCTATGTTTCCTTTCCTCCAGCACTACCAGGCCTGCACACAGGACCATAGTAAGAGGGGAGGAGGATCATGTGCAGTATCCATTTGGGGCCCCCTCTTCTCTCTCCAGTGAATGGCAGTGCACTGAGCACAGCACCACATCAGTAGACTCTGGGCACTAGTGTCTGCCCAGAGTCTACTGCGATTGAGTTAAACACTGGGAAAATGGACGTGGCGGCTATTCTCCAGGCATTTTGTGCAGGGCTGCGATACCCGATGCCAGAATTCAGAGAAGAATGTAATAGAAAATATGGGTGTACCTAAATCCATATTTTCTAATACATTCTTCCCCGAATTTCGGCCTCCCTGGACCTAGAGGCCAGTATGCCCCATACACCCTGCACCCATTATAAATATGCCCCTGTCCTCACATTGACAGGCAGAGCAAAGCCCAGTGCAGGAGGTGGCAGCCAGGTTGGACAAACAGGGGGGCGTGGTCGAGGCTACTACTCTGAAATGGGGGCCGAGTGGGGCCGTGGACACTGAATTGCGTCATTTTGTCCCTGTCCCCGCTACACAATGCTGAGATTTTTGGCATTGTGAAGCAGGGTGCAGGGTCTTGATGATGCGATTCAGCGCAAATCTTATCACCACCCCCTCGCTGTGGTGGTTTAGTCGGGAAGCAGGGGGTGGGGCCACGATGATGCAATTCAGCGTGAATCATGTCATCCCCCTCCCGTGCTGTGGGGGGCTAGACGGGAGGTCGGGAGTGGCACCTGATTTTCAGGCGGCTCCCGGATGAATCCGTAGGGGTATGCAAGTATGGCCCAGAGCCGGCTGCTGTGATCAGCCTATGTGTCTAAATAAACCACAGGCTGCTCACAGAGAAAATAGGTTTAATAGCAAATAATACCCTTTTCAGGCATACAACCCGGGATATTTCCTGCTCAGACCCGGGAATTTCTCCTATGCAAAATCCCGGCTATTTGGTCGAGACCACCTTGACCACTTTCAGACATAAGCTGGCATTTTCAGTCCTCTCTCCTCACTCTGCTGACTGCTGTCCCCTCATTGGGTGCTGCTGGTGATGTCATCATCATGCAGCAGGATGCCGAGCAATCACAGTAGAGCCCCCGTTAAAACTTACTCTGGTTGTCTAGGGGTAGTGTGGGCGGCCCAGCCACCCGCTGTGCCAGAGACCCGTCAGCGGTCTCCAGCATCGGCGGGTGAAGTCCGCCATGGATTAGGTCAGCCACCGGTGGCAGGGGTGTTGAGCTACAGCGCTGAGCTTCTCATAGGATGCTCTGCACTGCCCACTCTATGTAAAAGCTGCTAAGTGCAGCCCTGGAGTAAATTCCTGGGTAGCACCATTCAGACATGACCCGGGTGGTCTTCCTGGGACTTCAGTCCTGCGAAATTCCCTGGTCAATTGGAGGGACAGCTACCCGGGAACTTGTTCCTGGGTCTGTTCCTTTCAACATACATGAGATCCCAGGAATTTGGCTGAGGCAAGCCAAAATTCCAGGAATCTCAGTATGTCTAAAATGGGTATTAAAAATTAAGCTTACCTGTACCACGATCGGTGATCGGTGAGCTCCTTCTCTGTGACCCTGTCAGTTAATCTGTACAGTGAGCTGATGTTCCGACTGGCACCTCAGCTGCCCCAACAAATCAGCTGACTGTGGATCACAGAGAAGGATCTCACCAATCACCGATCCTTGGGTGCAACATGTAGGAAAGTTTTATTATATTATTTTCTATTCTAAACTATTTTCTTTGTGATCAGCCTGTGGTCTATTCAGATACACAGACTGATCACAGAAGCCAGCTCCAGGTGCAGGGGCATTGAGGCTTCCGCATGTGCAGAAACATTCTTATGGTATTTTTTGCACAAAATACCCTGAAAAGTGTGGATAGGGCTTTCGCCAGGATAGAGCTTTCTCGCAAGTAGTGTCCCATCAATATATGAAATATAGCATTGTGAATTCAGTCATTAATTTTGCATCATAACTACAATTTAATTGTGATTTGTAAAAATATGCCCCTTAATAGGTATACTCTTCATTTAATTAAATAACCAACACAGAGATGTATCCTCATCCATTTAGACTCAATAAGCTAATTGGCGCAAAATGCTTGGCAAAAGTTATCCGTCATGTCCCTTGAAACTCTGTAACGTCAGGGATCTTTTTTTGCAGAAATTGTGTCTTACTTGCAATGCGATTTACTAGGACACATCAGAAGACTGCGCTTATTAATGTGATATGTGACACTTGTATATCTGTGTGCGACCAAGTCTGTATACAAAGCAAAACAGGACTTACGCTTGGGGGTTCAGAATTACAACACACTAAACATGTGCGGAATATTCGTGTTGTCCTGGATAGTGGCTTGACACTTAAACATCAGGTATCAGCCACAATCAAATCCTCATTCTTTCATCTGAGGAACATTGCCAGAATTTAGCACTTAATTCCCTCAGAAGATCTGCCTAAAGTCATACATGCATTTATATCATCACGCCTGGACTACTGCAATGCCCTCTACCTCGGTCTCCCAGCAAAAGAATTACACCGCTTGGAGATGGTACAAAACGTAGCTGCCAGGCTATAAACCAACCACCCCGTTCCAGCAACATAACACCCATTCTCTACTCCCTTCACTGGCTGCCTGTCAGATGGCGAATTGCTTTCAAGATTGGATTAATAACTTACAAAGCCCTTCATGACCATGGCCCAGGGTACCTGAAGCAGCTTCTGATTCCTTACTGTCCCACTCGATTACTGCGATCCATTGACAAAAGGACTATTAACGGTACCAAGAATCTCACGGAATTCGTCTGGGGGGTTGAGCTTTCAGTTTTGTGGCTCCAACCTTATGGAACTCACTTCCCCGCACAGTTCGAGAGGCCTCCACTCTAGAATCCTTCAAAAATAGACTCAAGACTCACCTATTCACCCAAGCATTTCACTAATGTCCCTTGTTTAAGCTTATTTTGTACTGTAAATGTAAAGCACTTTTAGTCCTTTAGGAGAAAAGCGCTATATAAATAAAATTATTATTATTATTATTATTATTATTATTATTACAACTGAACTTGGCATGGAAAAAAGCATCAACCACTGCATCTTAGTGACTAAGATGCTTTTATAGCAAACAAAGAAGCATGGGACCTGGTGCACAGATAGTGGCTGTTTTGCGTGACTGCGACAATTATGTAAAAGGACACATCTGTATACAGTAAATTAACTTTCAGGAGTCTGACAATACAAACAGTGCCATAACATGGCTCAACTGTGCCCTGTGCTGGCCCTGCCCCCTGAGTGCATGGTGAAATGATGTTGCGCGCATGACACCATTACATCAAATAGGTAACAGTGGGCCAGATTCACTATGGATCGCTATTTTGCTAATGCGCACGCAACGCATATGCTAATATCAGCGGTGACATGCAAATGCATTGTGATCACAGACTCACATGAGGACGCCCACTTTCCATTGTCTCACATCTGTGATACTTAGCAATATAGCGAAACAATCAGTAACATCGAGTAACACCAGACACTCACACTTGCACAAGCCCAGACCTTACTCAGAAATTGCTAACAGCCACGCACGCTATCAGTGCTATGGCTGCGTATGGCCATGCAGTGGATAATATATGCACGCCTCTGCAACGGCGTTGAAATGCACTGGCACGCCTGCGTTCGCCCAACCCCCCCTATCACCACCCAGGGCCATAGAGAGCGGCGCAGGGCCCTGGTAAAGGAGGTTGTGGCCTAATCGCGGGAGGCGTGGTCATGCCCCCTTGAAGAAAAAAACAACACATTTTTGCAGCGCCAGGGAGGGGACGCTGTGAGCCCCTCAGCCAGGTGCAAAGCCAGAGGGGGGTGCAATCAGAGATTGCTGTGGCTACTGCTTAGCAGCCACAAGCAATCTCCCACGTGCTGGGCTGCTGTGAGGGAGGGAAGTGGGAGGAAGGGAGGGAGGGGTGGGCTGGACCTGGCCCCCGCCGGGGCCCCTCTGGAAGCCCGGGCAAAATGTACCCGTCCCCCCCGCCCTCTCGCCACCCCAGTCACCACCCACAAATGGCACTTCCCGTCAATCACACTTTGATGAGTCTGCGTAGCCTCTGCGATCCCGTACAATGCAACAGTCAGCCGATTGCATACATGTCAGCAACTGCATTCCTTGCTGAATCAGGCCCAGTGTCACCAGAACCGGTAAGTGTATCACTGACCGGACCATCCTGAGGATGCTCTGATCAGCTGGTCAGACTGCATGGTGCCTGTCTGGAGTGTCCAAAGAATGCTCCGGGCAGCACTGCAGCAGTGATTCGGGCCGTGGAGCATCAATGGTGCCGCCCACAGAGCTCTATGTGGCAGCACCATTCACACATCCCTACTTACGATCCTGAATATAAATAGCTAATAATAACAATATTTGAGAACCTTCAGTTACAATATAAAAAAGTGTATAAATAAGATTAGCACCGGTAAATTACCACAAAAATGTTCATCTATTATAAGATGCTCAAAAGTCAACAATATAATCACCAGTCTGTTTAGCAGGGAATCTAGAGTTCATATACTAGTCCCCTCCTTAACCACTTAACTGAAACATTTTTTTTCCAAAAACCACTTAGAAATTGTCAGGATATTTTTCTTATAATTGCATAAGCTCAATTTTATTTAAAAAAAAATGTTAACACATAACATACATTTTTATTATTTCGGTCATTGATACTGTATATCGGAATATAAATGATCGGAACATTGCGACCATCGAGACTTTTATCTCCCCAGAGACGAGTTTTTTATAATTTGACTAGAAAGTTTAGCCATTGATTTTTTTTACTACCCACCAAAATATAGGCTGTTATATAATATAATATAATAGCTACTATTTCCACACAATTCTGTAATGATTCCCTGAAACACTTTCTCCCCATGAAGCCTCCAACATGGCCACATGCCGACACCTATCTGTAGCTATTCCTGGGCACTGATATCACAGAGTACAAAGCATGGATTCATGACTGGAAAATGGCTCCCATCTATGTGTCAGTCTATTAATTAGAGATGAGCGGGCCTGTTTCTCTGAGAACTGGACCCACCCGAACTTCGTGATATGAGGCAAGATCCGAGTCCGGCTCAGGGTCTCCCGTGTGACTTGGATCTGAAAACGAGGCAAAATGTCATCCTCCACAGGCCGGATTCTCATGGGTTTTGAATTGTATAAAGGTCCCGGTGATCGGTGCCATTTTCACTCTGGCTATGGAGAGTGTACAGAGCAGACGTGCTCTGTTCTTCTAGGGTGCAGTCAGTGTTGTGTGTTGTTGTCAGTGACTTGTCAGTATTTGTTCAAGGGTGCAGTGTTGATAGGCTGGGACTGCAGTACGTAAAGTGAGGGGTGCTGCTGTGTCACTCACTCTTGTCCTGTCAATCAAGGAACAGGGGCTGCCGTACATAAAGGGGTGCTGCTGTATTGTCCATAAAGGGGGACTTGGGCTGCAGTACATAAAGTGGCGCTGCTGTATTGTCCATAAAGGGGCTTAGGCTGCAGTACATAAAGGGGTGCTACTGTGTTGTCCTGTCCATCAAGGAGCTAGGGCTGCCATTCATAAAGGGGTGCTGTGTTGTCCAGGGGTGCTCTATCAATCCAGGGGTGCTCTTTCCCAGTGTAAAAAAAAGTTAAAATTAAAATCTTATTTTTTGTGTGTGTGTGCTAGGTAGTTACAAGTTAGTAACTAGTTCTGCTATTATTGTGTGGTGACACTGCCGGGCAGACCGCAGTTTATCATCCACGTATTTGTGACTTTGCAGGTGGTCCGTCCGTACTCCGCTGCTCCACTAGGGTGCTGTGTTGTCTATAAATGGGTGCTGTGTTGTTCATCAAGGGGCTGCTGCCTCGTCCAGGGGTACTTTTCTCCAGTGTAAAAAAATTAAAGGTGACCAAAAACAGCATTCCTCAAAAAATAATAAAAATATATATTTTTCTGTGTAACCCTGGTTAGGGTTACGGAGATTTATTACATATAAATATAATTCATATATACAATTGAAACAGGTATATATTTTCATTCATCTATTTACAGCAAAATGCCATTTATGAGGTAAATGTTAAATATACTGTAGGGATATATGTGATGTGATGTAAATATATGTAAATATGCATGTCAGATATCTATGATGCCAGTGGACTTTAGTGCTTCATGCTGCAAATATACATTTTACAGACATTGGTGATAGTTGCAGAAGGGGGCGGAGTAATATAGATGGGAGTGAATTGGTTCCTGTCAGGAAAAGAGGATCCGGTGAGAGGGAGGATATATAACAGGTGTTAGCTGCAGCTGAGTGGCAGTCTGCAGGTCCCTCCCTCCAGTGCCTGCCCTCCTGTGACCCAGGCAGCCAGTGAGCAGTGATATGCTGCCAGGCGCAAGGGGGCAGATCCGGAGAGGGAGCCTAGCCGGAGCTGGGGAAGAAGGTGAGACAGGAGTACTCACCCTGTCGTGCAGGAGAGGCAGCATCACGGGAGGTGTTCCCTGTGGCAGAGAGGAGCGGAGGGACCCGCCAGTATGGGTGAGAGTGCCTGGTGAGTCCCCGCTGTGCTGGGCAGCACCTCCGTAGTTACAGGGGGGCTGTCAGCTACAAGCCTCCTCCTTTGACTCATGGGAGCTCAGCCGGCAGCCAGTGGGAGAGAGAGAGAACCAGGAGCTGGGGCCATGTCAGTGTAAGGATGGCAACCTGTGGGAGAGAGAGAGAGCCAGGAGGCGGGGCAGTTTCTGTGTAAAGGACGGCAGCCTGTGGGAGAGAGAGAGAGCCAGGAGGCGGGGCCGTGTCAGTGTAAAGGACGACGGCCTGTGGGAGAGAGAGAGCCAGGAGGCGGTGCAGTTTCTGTGTAAAGTACGGCAGCCTGTGGGAGAGAGAGAGAGAACCAGGAGGTGGGGCCGTGTCAGTGTAAAGGATGGCAGCAGCAGCACTGACAGGGGATCAGTGCTGAGGTAGCAGCGGTGACAAGGAGAAAGCAGGAGCAGCGCTTATACAAGCAGCAATGTTGAGGGGACTGTGAGTAAATAGTACTTGGCACCTACACAGCTACATATAGCCCATATATAGAGACCGCTGTTGAGGACAGAAGAGCAGTAATAACTAGGGGTGAGCGGGTTCGGATTTCTGAAATCCGAACCCCCCCGAGCCCCCCCGATCCGAGTCCGATCCGAGTCAGGCTCGACTTTTCCCGCCTGACTCGGATCTGAAATCGAGGCAAAACGTCATCCTCCCGCCTTCCGGGTCTCGCGGGTTTTGGATCCTATATAAGGTACCCGCATCGGCGCCATTTTCTCACTCGGCTGTGGACAGTGAAGAGGGAGGGTGGGAGTTAGGGCTGGCTGGGCTGTGTAGTGTAGTGTAGTGCAGAGTAGTGTTGTGCTGTGCTGTGCTGCACTGTGCTGCTGTTGTCCACTACTTCAAAGTCCATAGGGGCTGGCTGTGTTGTGCTGTGCTGCTGTTGTTAATAGGGGCTGTGTCCACTACTTCAAAGTCCATAGGGGCTGGCTGGACTGTGTTGTGCAGTCAGTTCTCCATAGGGGCTGTGTCCGCTCCAAAGTCCTGTGCAGTGTCCCAGTCCTAAAGGGGTGCTGTAGTGTTGTCCAGGGGGTGCTCTGTCCATCAGGGGTGCTCCCCCAAGTGCTAAAAAAAATTATATTTTTTGTGTGTTTGTGAATTGTGTGCGCAGTAGCCGCATGTGCATCAACAAAGGAGCAGCGCCAAGCGTGCGCCTGTGTCCCATAAGTAAAGAGCCGGCTGGCTCATTTCTTAAAGGGTGGTGTAACCCGCAAAGTGCACTACTCTCCAGCAAAAATAAAAAAATATTTTCTGTGTTTAGCCGCACGTATATATCAAATCGATATAACATAAATGGAGGACCAAACTTTCTCCGATAAAAATAAAATAGAGAAAGATCAAGAACCACTTCCTCCTAGTGCTGAAGCTGCTGCCACTAGTCATGACATAGACGATAACATGCCATCAACGTCGTCTGCCAAGGCCGATGCCCAATGTCATAATAGAGGGCACATACAATCCCAAATGACAAAGTTCAGGAAAATGACCTTGAAAAAAACATTTAAATCAGCTGAAGAGAAACGTAAACTTGCCAATATGCCATTTACGACACGGAGTGGCAAGGAATGGCTAAGGTCGATCCCTAGTATGTTCATGACTAGTGGTTCAGCTTCACATGACGATGGAAGCCCTCCTCCCACTAAAAAAATCAAAAGAGTTAAGCTGGCAAAAGCACAGCGAAGAACTGTGCATTCTAAGAAGATATCACAAATCCCCAAGGAGAGTCCAAGTGTGGTGGTGGTTGCGATGCCTGACCTTCCCAGCACTGGACGGCAAGAGGTGGCTCTTTCCACCATTTGCACGCCCCCTGCAAGTGCTGAAAGGAGCACCCACAGTCCACTTGCTGATATGCAAATTGAAGATGTCACTGTTGAAGTACAACAGGATGAGGATACTGGTGTAGCTGGCGCTGAGGAGGAAGTTGGCGAGGAGGATTCTGATGGTGATGTGGTTTGTTTAAATCAGGCTCCGGGGGAGACAGTTGTTGTCCGTGGGATGAAAAAGCCCATCACGGTCATGCCTGGGCAGAAGACCAAACATTCCACCTCTTTGGTCTGGCAATATTTCTATCCAAATCCGGACAACAACTGTCTTGCCATATGTACCTTATGTAAAGGTGGAATAAGTAGGGGTAGGGACGTTAACCACCTAGGAACATCCTCCCTTATACGGCACCTGCAGCGCGTTCATAATAAGTTACTGTCAAGTTCAGAAACTTTGGCTAAGACCGTAAGCAGTCCAGGGACACCTAAATCCCATTGTCCTGTTGTATCCAAGCGCCTGCAAACCACACCGTCAACTCCCTCCTCGTCAATTTCCTCCTTAGTCAGGATCGGAAGTAGTCCTGCAGGCCATGTCACTGGCATGACTGACTCTCCAATCCCGGATTCCTCCAGAGGATCCTGCATTGCTACGCCTCCTGCTGCCGCTGCTGCTGGGAGACGTTTATCATCCCAGAGAGGAAGTAGGAACACCACTACTTTTACTAAACAATTGACCCTCCAACAGTCCTTAGCGAGGAGGATGAAGTACGACAGCAGTCATCCTGAAGCAAAACGTATAACTGAGGCCTTGACTGCTATGTTTGTGTTAGACGTGCATCCGGTATCCGCCATTAGTGCAGTGGGATTTAGACAATTGCTGGAGGTAGTGTGTCCCCGGTTCCAAATCCAGTCTAGATTCCACTTCACTAGGCAGGCGATACCGAGACTGTACAGAAACGTCAGAAAAAGTGTCCTCAGTGTCCTGAAAAATGCCGTTGTACCCAATGTCCACTTAACCCCGGACATGTGGACAAGTGGAACAGGGCAGACTAAGGACTATATGACTGTGACAGCCCACTGGGTAGATGTATCACCTTACGCAGCAACAGCAGCAGCGTCACCAGTCACAGCATCTCAGAAACGCCAGCTCGTTACAAGGCAGGCTACGCTGTGTATCACCGGTTTCAGTAAGAGGCACGTCGCCAACAACCTCTTAGAGAATCTGAGGGAAATCATCGCCTAGTGGCTTACCCCACTTAGACTCTCCTGGGGATTTGTGATATCTGACAATGCCACCAATATTGTGCGGGCATTACATCTGGGCAAATTCCAGCACGTCCCATGTTTTGCTCACACAATAAACTTGGTGGTGCAGAATTTTCTGAAAAGCGACAGGGGCGTGCAGGAGACGCTTTGGGTGGCCTGAAAAATTTCAGGCCACTTTCGCCATTCTGCGACTGCGTGCCGAAGACTGGAGCGCCAGCAAACACTCTTGAACCTGCCCCGCCATCACCTGAAGCAAGAGGTTGTGACGCGGTGGAACTCAACCCTCTATATGCTTCAGAGGATGGAGGAGCAGCAAAAGGCCATTCAAGCCTATACATCCACCTATGACATAGGCAAAGGAGGGGGTATGCACCTGACTCAAGCGCAGTGGAGAATGATTTCCGTGTTGTGCAAGGTTCTCCAGCCCTTCGAACTTGCCACACGTGAAGTCAGTTCAGACACTGCCAGCTTGAGTCAGGTCATTCCCCTCATCAGGCTTTTGCAGAAGCAGCTGGAGAAAGTGAAGGAGGAGCTAAGATGGAGCGATTCTGCTCGGCATGTGGGACTTGTGGATGAAGCCCTTCATTTGCTTTGCCAGGATTCCAGGGTGGTCAATCTGTTGAAATCAGACCACTACATTTTGGCCACCGTGCTCGATCCTAGGTTTAAAGCCTATGTGGTGTCTCTCTTTCTGGCTGGCACAAGCCTGCAGAGGTGCAAAGACCTGCTGGTGAACACACTGTCAGCTGAAGCGGAACGTGACACGTCAACAGCTCCTTCTTCATTTTCTCCCGCAACTGGGGCTGCCAGGAAAAAACTTAGGTATCCTAAGCAACCCGCTGGTGGTGATGCAGGGCAGGCAGGACCAAGTTTGGACATCTGGTCCGGACTGAAGGACCTGGCAACAATTTCTGACATGTCTACTGTCACTGCATATGATTCTGTCACCATTGACAGAATGGTGGAGGATTACATCGGTGACAGCATCCAAGTAGGCATGTCAGACAGTCCATACCTGTACTGGCAGGAAAAAGAGGCAATTTGGAGGCCCCTGGACAAACTGGCTCTATTTTACCTGAGTTGCCCCCCCTCCAGTGTGTACTCCGAAAGAGTGTTTAGTGCAGCCGGGAACCTTGTCAGCGAAAGGCGTAGGAGGTTGCTTCCACAGAATGTGGAGAAGATGATGTTCATCAAAATGAATTATCAGCTCTTCCAGGGAGACCAGCCTCCAGAACGTACAGAGGGACCTGTGGTGGTGGATTCAAGTGGGGACTAGTTAATACTTTGTGAGGATGAGGATGTACACAATGAAGAGGGTGAGGAATCGGTGGATGAGGAGGATGAGGATGACATCCTGTCTGCCACTGCAGTATCACGCCTAGATGGGTCACGTGTTTGTGCTGCCCACTCGTGCCGCTTAGCATAGTCATCCAGCTACCTCGGTGCAACCTTTTGGACATAAAAACACTATTGTGAGGTGTGAGGTGTTCAGAATAGACTGGAAATGAGTGGAAATTAAGGTTATTGAGGTTAATAATAGCATAGGAGCAGAAAAACCTACAAATTCTGTGATTTTAGCTGTTTTTATGCTTTTTTTCAAAAAAAATACAGATCCAAAACACAAAACCCAGAACCCAAAACACGGAAGGGTGGTTTTGGCAAAACCAATCCAGATCCAAAACACGAAGAAAGATCCAGATCCAAAACCAAAACACGAAAAGTGGCCGGTGCACACCCCTAGTAATAACCCATATACTCTGCCCACAAGGAGTACATACTTGGTTGTGGTACTGACACTCATATGGAGAGAGAGAGTATCAGCGCATGTCAGCTGTGTGGATGATGCTCTAAATAGTGGCAGTGGTAATAAGAAGTATATGCCATTCAAGGAACATTACAGTAATCTTTAGGTTACATTCGGGGAAGAACAGAAAAAGAAAAAAAAAAAGAGGAATTCATAGTGTCTATATGAGACATTTTATTATATCCAAAGGAGATAGCTTTCAGCATAAGGGAAAGAAGAGAGGGAAGGATAGAATTAAATACATAATACTGCAATTTAACTTATACCTGAGGATTACAGTATAGAATATAGATATTGAATATATATTCTTACTACAACTATCCGAAAACAGCATATTCTAGCTGTAAGGATGAGGCACTGGTTCCATTTTTTAAGACTCACATGTAAGTTGTTATAATACTTGTCAGTGTCAATATACAATATTATTCACCCCAGCACTTAGAGAATACAGCAGGACCTATGATCTAGGTTTCTGGACCTTTAAGCACTCAGTATTCTCTACGCTAACAGACTCGTGGGCAAAGGCTAAGTATTGGGCATATTATTCAGAGTTAAGTGATTATATTGTAATTGAATATTCCATTTGCATATGGAAACAAAGTATATTGTGTTTGTTATGCAACATGTCATGATATGAGTTATTTTGCTTCATGAATTACATAATACAAAGTGTTAACCTATTCAAGAGTGGTGCATAGTACTTACCTTTAAGAACTGGTACAGCGTCACCAGTGGAGATTTGAGAGACCTGAAAAAAAAAAAGAAATAACAGATGCTCGAATATTTGTATATATATATATATATATATATATATATATATAAATAGAAGATCAGCGGCACTTGGAGCTTTTGGCAAAAAATTCATTTAATGTGTACCCAAACACGATACCAACGTTTCGGGGCACTGCGCCCCTTTGTCAAGGTAAGAACAGATAACAAGAGTATGAAGAAAGCACCTTACCTTATACCCAAGAAGCCCGCCATGTGAAAGTGCCAGGATGCCGCCCGGGACCCCTCGTGACATGTGTGGCGTCCCGCACTGCTGACGTTACCGCGACGGGCGTCCACGGGAACCATGGAAACCCGGGCGCTCGCACTATGACGTGGCCGGTCGTCCTGGAAACGAAGGGATACAGAAACGACATTGTGAGAATATACATACAATCGAAGTCATGCCCCTCTCATAATGAAAACACCTCAGTGATCGGGCCACAGGGCCCGAGCTACAGCTTAAAAATGAGGGAAAAAAAATGGCCCTTTAGACCCAGATCCAACTGGCGTCAGCGCAGGGAAGGATCTAACCGCACAGCAATTTCTTCTAATAGCGATACCGAGTTTAACCTGGTCGATTCTGAGGATCCTCAGGAGGGGAGTTCCAACCCCCCAGTTATTAGCCATGACAAGCCTAAAATGTCAAAAAACAAGGGGCGCCCACCCGTAGGGGGGGGTCAGTACAAGAGGCTCTGCAGGGGCAGCAAACAAAATGAAGACTTAGTCTTCAACTTATCAACTCACCAACTCACTGAGTTGGAGATACAGGTGTTAAATAAGGGCCTCTCGTTCATCCCCACCAATCAACATGATGAACTGTCTTGGAAAATTTCCTTACATCAATTCACCCAGAAATTATGTTTGAAGGAATTTTTTGGGAATCAACCAGTGGCTCAGAACCCTGATCCCCACTCAGAGTTCATTAACAACAAATCAAAATCATTCTTCGACCCTCAATCAAGTAATTCCTCGATTAGGACATTTTCTCGCCTGTTGGATGAGTCAGTGACCAGATATACCTCTGCGTCCTCGATTCACCACCACAATCTTTCCAAGATGGAATGGGAGGCGTTAAGGAATTTAGCAAATTATCGGGACATTATCATCCGCCCTGCCGATAAGGGGGGCGGGATTGTTGTACAAAATTTATCGGACTACAAACAAGAGATTATCGTCAGCTGGCAATCACCGACACTTATTTACCTCTAAGTGTTGATCCCACTGCGGAATTTAAGACTGAACTGGACCAAGTTCTTCACAAAGCCTGTAGCGATGGACAGATATCGAATTCATTATTGAAGGCTTTGATCACGGAATGCCCTGTGGTTCCTATTCTCTTCACAGTGCCGAAGATCCACAAACAGGTTGAGAGACCTCCAGGCCGCCCGATAATCTCAGAGATTCCTTATACTAACCAATCTCTCAGTTTTTGGACAGTATCATTCAACCCTTACTTTCGAGACGCTCCTCCTATATTAAAGACACTTCCTGTTTTCTGAAGGTATTAGGGGAGATAGGTGAGATACCGGACAACACCTTGATCTGCGTCATGGACGTTTGTAGCTTATACACCTCCATTCCACACGGAGGGGGACTGGTAGCCATGAAAGAGTTTCTAACTATGGAAGAAGTAGCCTCCATTGACCATCAGCTGTTTTTGAAACTACTGGAACTAACTTTAACAAGGAACTATTTTCTTTTTGACGGGCGCTTCTTCCTCCAGCGCACGGGTAGCGCCATGGGGAGTAATGTTGCCCACTCCTACGCGAACATCTACATGTTCAAGGAAGAGCAATCTATGTTCTTCTCCAACAATGAGATGTCAAAATACATTAAATTGTTCGCTAGGTACATAGACGACCTGTTTATGTTATGGACAGGGGGAGAAGAGGCACTCTTGACATTGTTATCTGTCATTAATTCCAGAGGTTCTCCAATAAGAATCACCTATCAATATAGCTCACAAACATTGAGCTATTTGGATGTTCAGGTCTCCATCAAGGAGGGACGAATTACCACCAGTATCTATTCGAAAACTACCGACAAGAACACCTTATTGTCGGCTAATAGTCATCATCCCCCAGCTCTCAAAAAAGGCCTTCCAAAATCGCAGATGATGAGAGTGGCAAGGATCACCAGCGAACCTGCGGAGGTGGAGACGAACATCGACCGTATTATAGGCAAATTTTTACAAAGAGGGTATGATCTGTCCATGTTAAAACAACAAAAAGAGGAGGTCTTGAATTTGTCCAGAAGTTCTCTGTTTAACCCTAGAAACAGGGACACAGAAAACGTTATCCCTTGGAAAAGCAGATACAGCACAAGTAGTGCTGTTATACACCGGGCCACACGGGCACTCTGGCCTATCATCAATACAGACAAGGATCTTACATCTTTGAGGAACAAGCGACCGTTAGCTTGTTTCACTAGAGGATGCAACATTAAAGATAGGATTGTCCACAATGATATTACCAATTTTGAGAACAGCAACCCTGGCGGCACTTTTTTGAAAAGAAAGCCGGGTTGCTACAAGTGTTTGGGATGCACCACTTGCCAACACATGATTGTAGGCCATACATTTATGCATACTCACTCTCAACACATGTTCCACATCAAACATATCTTGACATGTACGTCTTCCTATATTATTTATTTAGCCAGCTGTCCTTGCGGCCTCTATTACGTGGGGAAAACCACCAGAACCATGAGGGAGCGAATGGCCCTCCACCGCTCCGCTATAAAAGCAGCCCTCTCTGGTAAAGCCACGGATCAGCCCGTGGCCCAGCATTTCTTTGAAAAGAAACACACCCTCAGTGATTTTCGACATTTGGCCATTGATCATGTACCTAAGACTATAAGAGGGGGGGACCGGGCAACACGCCTTCTTCGAATTGAAGCAAAATGGATATACAACTTACAGACCATCAGTCCCCTGGGCCTTAATGAAAGTATCAATTGGAATGTGTTTAATTAAATATCTAGGCTCCACTCTTTCATCATGGGTTCTACATGTGATGTACCTGGATTTTATGTTGTTGGGTTTTATGATATTTTGATCAGATCCAACATGTTTGTGTCTTCAGTCCCTTCAATGTCAGTCTAGTTTTTTCTTCCTCCTACTGCGCTTGTGTCTGTGTTTAGGGCATCATTATTTACAGTGATCCAATTATTATTGCTCGTTAGCAATTCTAATGTATTAGTACAATGTTTATGTTCTTTTTTCTATTTTTTATTCTTTTCCTCATTTTTAAGCTGTAGCTCGGGCCCTGTGGCCGGATCACTGAGGTGTTTTCATTATGAGCGGGGCATGACTTCGATTGTATGTATATTCTCACAATGTCGTTTCTGTATCCCTCCGTTTCCAGGACGACCGGTCGCGTCATAGCGCGGGCGCCCGGGTTTCCATTGTTCCCGTGGACGCCCGTCGCGGTGACGTCAGCAGTGCGGGACTCCACACACGTCACGAGGGGTCCCGGGCGGCGTCCTGGCACTTTCACATGGCGGGCTTCTTGGGTATAAGGTAAGGTGCTTTCTTCATACTCTTGTTATCTGTTCTTACCTTGACAAAGGGGCGCAGTGCCCCAAAACGTTGGTATCATGTGTTTGGGTACACATTAAATGAATTTTTTGCCAAAAGCTCCAAGTGCCGCTGATCTTCTATTGCTATATCGTCACTATACAGGAGGCACTGGAGTATATTTGTGATTAGTTCAGCTGAGTGCCGATCCGTTGGACAAGTATATATATATATATATATATATATATATATATATATATATATATATATATATACATACATACACACACACACACACACACACACACACACACAGTATACATAGTAGTCAAAGAAAACTTATACTGACACTATATATTCTATGACTGGGTTTTCCCAGGTAAGCCCTTTTGACATTTAAAATAATTAACCTGGGTGGAGGCACTGACAATGGGGATGTACACCACTTAGAGGAATGCTAAGGGTGGGTACATTAGGAGTAATAACGGTGGTAGTAACCTGGTGACCCCTTAAAGATAAAAGGGGGTTAATTTTTTTTTTGTGTGTGTGTGTGTTTTAGCAACTTAGCTGTGCTGTTATTGTTCGTTTACACTGCCGGCCAGACCGCAGTTTATCATCCACATATTGTGACACTATAAGTCATAGCGCAGTGTGTTATTCTTATTCATAAAAAAATATTGTGACACGGTAAGTGGTAGCAGAATGTTTTACTCATAAAAAAATCTTGTGACACTGTAAGTGGTAGCAGAGTGTTATATTCAACTTTTCACTTCTTTCCTCAATCATGAATAATTTATTAGTCTACATGCCGACTACAAGACCACAGCAAAGTGCTAAATAACATGCGTAACATATAAAACATGATGACATCACTGTAAGTGGCAGTGCATTATTCTTTTCTTATTCATAAAAAATCTTGTGACACTGTAAGTGGTAGTGCAGTGTGTTATTCTTTTCTTATTCATAAAAAATCTTGTGACACTGTAGGTCATTGATACTGCAGTGTAATATTTAAAATTGGTACAAATTGACGTGTGTAACCCACTTAATTTGTGGTTGTTCATATGGAGAACAATCAGTGGAGTTGAGATCAGGAACCACATACTAAGGCTGGAGCTGCTGCCAGTGTCACCAGTCATGACGATACTTGTCCGTTTATGTCATCTACTAAAGCCGATGCCCAAGGGCATACACGGCTTAAGTCAGGGAATCTAAAATCAGAGAACCAATCTTTTACATTGGTAAAGAAAAAAACATCAAAGAGAAATAAAATTGGCAATATGCCTTTTACCACATGAAGTGGCAAGGAAAGGCTAGGGCTTGGCCTTTATTTATGACTGGTGGTTCTGCCTCTTATGATGATGTAAGCCCTACTCCCTGTAGATGTTTCAAAAAAATGTAAATCGCCAAGGCACAGGAACCAACTGTGTGCTCAGAAATGTCACAAAACTCTGAAGAGAGTATAAGTGTGTCAGCAGGTGCCACGTGCGAGCCTGGCCTTTCCAAAACTGTACCCGAAGAGGAGCCTCCTTCCACTACTTGTGCGTCCTCTGCAAATGTGGGGATGAGCAGCACAAGTCAACATGCTGACATAAAAATTAAGGATGCTTCTGTGGATGAGGAGGATATTTGTGTAGCTGATGTTGATGATGAGAATGTTGTTGATGAGGATGTTGTTTGTATAAATCAGGCACCAGTTTGCTAACAACTAGCATGCTTGGACAGACAATCATTGCATTTTGCACAACCACTTCATGCTTGGACAGATTTAACCATTGCATTACAGCACAGCTATTTAGTCTGACCATGTGCTGTTAAAACATATATTTTCACCAGTGGAACAGTTATTGCCCATGATAAGGAAAATCCCATTGTCATACCTGGGCATAAGACAAAAATATCCACTTCTTATGTAGGGAATTATTTCTACCCAAATCTGGACAACAAATGTCAAGCCATCTGTACCCATTGTAAAGCCAGAGTAAGTAGAGTTAGGGACATTAAGCATCTAGGGCCCTCATCCCTGTCACGTCATTTGCAGTGAGTTCATGGAACATTTTTTGGAAAATCAGAAACTGGTGCTAGACAGTCCAGCATCAGTTAGCTCCCTTCCCTCAGCTAGATCCCAGCACCTGGAATCTCCACCACCAACACCTTCATCAAATGATTGGAGGTAGTTCTGCATCCAGGATAAGGCTAGGTGACTCCTCCCTTATCCAGTATTCCTCAGAATTCTTTAGTGTTAAGCCTGCTGCTGCGAGTGGATATTCATCCCAGAAAGGGACCAAGAAGACTACTACTAGTAGTTATTTAAAAAACTATTGACTTTTAAACAATCCTTTGATAGAGGAAGCAAGTATAACAGCTGTCACCCAGTTGCACAGCGGATCACTGACGCCATGATTACTGTGCAAGAATTAGATGAGAAAAATAGTGTGAAGGAAGTGCAAAAGGAGGATGACAGGGATATTTGTGTGCTATCTGACGCTAATGAGGATGTTGTTTGTGTAAATCAGCCACCAGTGGCAGCAGTTCTTGCTCATGATAAAAAGAAAGCTATTTTCATGCCTGTGCATAAGACCAGAAAAGCAACGTCTTGGGTGTGGAATTATTTTAACCAAATCCTAACAGTTGTGGAGGCATCTGTACCATTTGTGAACCCAAAGTTAGTAGAGGAATAGACGTTAACCATTTAGGCACCTCCTTCTTATGTCATTTGCAGCAAGTTCGTGCAATTTATTTAACAAAATTATAATAATATATTAAATGATAACAAGCAGCCCAGTATCAGCTACCAGCAGTTTTGACCAGCACATGCAATCTCCACCACCAACACCCTCAACATCAACCTCCTCCTTAATGATAGGAGGTAGTCCTTCCAAAATATTGTTTGATATTGATGCATACGCAGACAGGTGACAATTGCCCATAGCGAACGAACACAGCTTAGCGTCCAGGTCTGAATCAGCCCCATAGTTCCTAAGTCACAAGAAAACACCTTTCCTGGAGCCAATTTAATAGGATTCACCAGTCTTCCCTGAAATTCAGGTAATATAAATAATATACCAGTTAATAAAGTTTGCAACTGGTCCAGCTTTTCTTTGAAAATCACCAGATGATCAGAATCTAAAGAAAATGATGTCTCAGAACCTAAGGAGTTAACAGGCTGTGAGAAAACCCTTTCAGGCTGACTGCAATTATCTTCCTTGCTATTGCATTTAATTGGCCAGTTCATACTGTCAGGATTCAAGTGGGGTTTCCCCTATATCATCATACTTGCAGTAAACAATGCTTGATTAAGATGAATTAGAAAGATTTATTATCTTACAGGGTGGTGCAATATTTAAGCAGGAAGATAAGCAGACCGGTAACAATGGTCACATAGGCATTTCTGAGTAGCTGGTATGCAATGATAATACAGCCCAGGATAATGCAGGGAATAGAAACAGACTTTAGGATGAGGACAAATGCTGGATGAAGTAGCTGATAGCCAATAAGATTCGTTTTTTAAATCCGAACGGAACAGAGTAGAACCGAACCCGCTCATCTCTAATGGATACACAAAGTCCTGGATGACAAATAGAAGTGTTGACTGAAATGTCCAGAATATACTGTAAAGTGCAGGTACAGTTGGAACTTGATTAATCAGAATGCACACGTGAAAACAGATGATTGGAGGCTCTGATCTAAAATGCAGATTAGTGCAGAGAATCTGGAAGGCACTAGTAGTTCTGAAGAAGATGCCTTGTAGCAATACAACACAGAGCCGCATTCAATTAGAGCGGATCCGCGATACTTTTCCGTGTCCCGGACTTTTTGCCTACTTCGCGTGTTTTGGAGGCGGAAAAGTATCACGCACGTGCCCGCATAAACCCGTATTCAATTTGAAAGTACATGAAAACGGGACCCGGCAAAACTTAAACTAGCGGAAAGTCATGTCAGATTTGGGGAAATTAGCCTGACACCCCACTAAAGATGCTCTGACATGGGGGTTCACTATGTTACCCCCCGATTTGGCTTGTTGAAGGTATTTGGTGTTTTTAAACGGGCTCAATAGCTGTTAAATAGCGTTTTTGCATAAGTGGTGAAGACTAGTATTCAGGATTTTTTTTTTTGCTGAAAATAAATAGTCCCAGAAAATTTGGGGTACCTGAAAATGGGGGCTAGCATATTTTAAAGTGGCTAAAGTGAAGTAGAAAAAAAATCATGAAAAATCCACCTGCCGCAAGCAACTACAATGAAAAAAACACCTAGGGAATACTTGGGGACCCCCATTGGGTCTACTTTGCTAGTTTTTATCTTTGTCCCCCAACATTTTTTTATTCGCCCCTAAAAAATAAAAGTGATGATTCGGGGTTTTCTTAACTATTTTTTTTTTTGATGCAGTTTATCTTTGGGGGACTGTCTGAAGGCTGCACGGGGGTTCCCACAATGTTGCACCCCAAAACCCCAAATCTGCACTTTTTTCCACCTGCTATTCATAGGCGATACTTTTCCGCCTTGCGAAATGACGTCATCAGCTAAACTTTTCCACCAATAACACGCAAAAACAACTTTTTGCTCCAAATTGAATACAGCCCACAGTCCTGGATAGTAAGTCCAGTTTGTCAAGCAGGTGAAACATTAACTGGACAAGTCCTGGATAGTGGAGCTCTGGTGAAGCATATAAATGTCCCAGACAACTTACATGAGATGCAAAGAGGATATCAGGTAGCAGGGACCAGGATCTAGAGACAACAGGAAATACAAGGAATACTAGCTGGAAGTATGATTCGGAGTGCAGACACTGATGCACTCTTGACTTAATGAACTGGCACCAGGGAACTTGTGTGGAACTTATAGGAAGTTCAAGTGCAGCTCACAGCTGCTGCATCAACTAATTGCTCAGTTGATACTCAGAGTGCTGAAGTACCAGGGAAGAGAGCGACACCCCAGGCAGGGAAGAGAAACAGCACAGACTATGACAGCCACTATTATTATTATTATTATTATTATTATTATTATTATTATTATTATTATTATTATTATTATCCTTTATTTATATGACACCACAAGTGTTCCGCAGTGCCTTACATAGTACATAGAACTAATAAGTGAACAAGAAACAAGTAACTTACAGTACATTACAGTGCAGGACAAGGACACAATTTATATATATTGTTGCAATAGCGATGAAACTCTCACAATAAGCAGCAGGGAGTTGGCAGTCATGTGCTAGGTGCCCTTATGGGGAGTAAAGAGAAGCACATGAGGGAAGAGGTCCCTGCTCGTGAGAGCTTACATTCTAAAGAGGAGGGGCAGACAGACAAGCGTGACACAGAAGGGGAAGATAGGGAGGAAAGAGCATAAATTGCTACTATTCAGTGCAGAGCTGATGAATACAGCCACTGTCTTCATTCCATCATACCGATGGGCCAGTGCATGCAAGTAACCTATACTGTATTACTCTGTGATTGGTGGTTGTTCAGGTTATTGGGTTATAATATTGAGCTGACCTTTTATTGGGTTCCCTTTACTGTGTAGTGGTCATCCAGGGGCTGGTTCCAGGGATAGGGTTCACTGTGCAGTATATGGTCTGTACACTGTGGTGTCCAGTAATCTGTATTACTTATCCTGACTCCCAGTTTCTGAGTTCCTCATTGGGTTCTAAATCCAGGTCTTTCATTAGAACAGAACCTGAGTTGCAGATTCCTAAAACTGTACTATAACTACATTAGAGTCCGACTCCTGGCTTGAATTCTGAGTTAAAAACTACCAGTACTATATTGTTCTAAGGCCCTGATTCAGACCCGCTCGCTGCAGGAGGCAGCTCGCAGGTCTGATGGGCGTGTTTTTTTTTCTGCAGTCCACTTGCTAAGCTGTGGGTGCCAATCCACAGCTTGTGCAAGCGGGCTGTAGATGGTTGTGATTATCGTGACCATCGGGCTTGCGACAAGACCCCTGTGGTAGGGTCTTTTCTACCGCAAGCCTGAGTGGACTTCCTGCTCTAATAGAGCAGGAAGTCCACTACTGACATCACTTGTCATTACTGACATCAATTTCAGGGAGATTGTGAAAGCGACACCAGCGGGCGTGGCGGTAAAGTGGGCGTGTACTGCTACATCTGAGAGGCGTGTCATAATACTGATTTACATCCACATGTAAATGTGCCCCAAAGCAGTTAATAAGATCTATTTTTGGTGAAAATACACTGATAATTCTCAGAAAATGCATGCAGCCATAGGGATCATTGTGCCTTATAAACAATGCAGGGAAATTATACTAATGATCCCATTTGAATGTTTATATCTCTGTTTTTTATTTGTAACAGCTTCATAATTGGGGTATAGTGCAATCAGAGATTTATAGACTTTTTAGGGAGATCGGGAGATTACTGCTACATCATTGCTACTATATATTACTATGTATTAGGGGTGAGCGGGTTCGGATTTCTGAAATCCGAACCCCCCCGAGCCCCCCCGATCCGAGTCCGATCCGAGTCAGGCTCGACTTTTCCCGCCTGACTCGGATCTGACATCGAGGCAAAACGTCATCATCCCGCCTTCCGAGTCTCGCGGGTTTTGGATCCTATATAAGGTACCCGCGTCGGCGCCATTTTCTCACTCGGCTGTGGACAGTGAAGAGGGAGGGTGGGAGTTAGTGCTGTGTAGTGTAGTGTAGTGTAGTGCTGCTGTTGTCCACTACTTCAAAGTCCATAGGGGCTGGCTGTGTTGTGCTGTGCTGCTGTTGTTAATAGGGGCTGTGTCCACTACTTCAAAGTCCATAGGGGCTGGCTGGACTGTGTTGTGCAGTCAGTTCCAAAGTCCTGTGCAGTGTCCCAGTCCTAAAGGGGTGCTGTAGTGTTGTCCAGGGGGTGCTCTGTCCATCAGGGGTGCTCCCCCCAAGTGCTAAAAAAATAATATATTTTCTGTGTTTGTGAATTGTGTGCGCAGTAGCCGCACGTGCATCAACAAAGTAGTGTCAAGCGTTCACCTGTGTCATAAGTAAAGGGCCGGCTGGCTTGACCGTTAAGGGTGCTGTAACCCCCGAAAGTACACTCCAGTCCAAACCAAAAAAAAAATTATTTTCTGTGTTTAGCCGCACGTATATATCAAATCGATATAACATAAATGGAGGACCAAACTTTCTCCGATAAAAATAAAATAGAGAAAGATCAAGAACCACTTCCTCCTAGTGCTGAAGCTGCTGCCACTAGTCATGACATAGACGATAACATGCCATCAACGTCGTCTGCCAAGGCCGATGCCCAATGTCATAGTAGAGGGCACATACAATCCCAAATGGCAAAGTTCAGGAAAATGACCTTGAAAAAGACATTTAAATCAGCTGAAGAGAAACGTAAACTTGCCAATATGCCATTTACGACACGGAGTGGCAAGGAACGGCTAAGGTCGATCCCTAGTATGTTCATGACTAGTGGTTCAGCTTCACATGACGATGGAAGCACTCCTCCCACTAAAAAAATCAAAAGAGTTAAGCTGGCAAAAGCACAGCGAAGAACTGTGCTTTCTAAGAAGATATCACAAATCCCCAAAGAGAGTCCAAGTGTGGTGGTGGTTGCGATGCCTGACCTTCCCAGCACTGGACGGGAAGAGGTGGCTCTTTCCACCATTTGCACGCCCCCTGCAAGTGCTGAAAGGAGCACCCACAGTCCACTTGCTGATATGCAAATTGAAGATGTCACTGTTGAAGTACAACAGGATGAGGATACTGGTGTAGCTGGCGCTGAGGAGGAAGTTGGCGAGGAGGATTCTGATGGTGATGTGGTTTGTTTAAATCAGGCTCCGGGGGAGACAGTTGTTGTCCGTGGGATGAAAAAGCCCATCACGGTCATGCCTGGGCAGAAGACCAAACATTCCACCTCTTTGGTCTGGCAATATTTCTATCCAAATCCGGACAACAACTGTCTTGCCATATGTACCATATGTAAAGGTGAAATAAGTAGGGGTAGGGACGTCAACCACCTAGGAACATCCTCCCTTATACGGCACCTGCAGCGCGTTCATAAAAAGTTACTGTCAAGTTCAGAAACTTTGGCTCAGACCGTAAGCAGTCCAGGGACACCTAAATCCCGTTGTCCTGTTGTATCCAAGCGCCTGCAAACCACACCGTCAACTCCCTCCTCGTCAATTTCCTCCTTAGTCAGGATCGGAAGTAGTCCTGCAGGCCATATCACTGGCATGACTGACTCTCCTATCCGGGATTCCTCCGGAGGATCCTGCATTGCTACGCCTACTGCTGCCGCTGCTGCTGTTGCTGCTGCTGCTGGGAGTCGTTCATCATCCCAGAGAGGAAGTAGGAACACCACTACTTTTACTAAACAATTGACCCTCCAACAGTCCTTAGCGAGGAGGATGAAGTACGACAGCAGTCATCCTGAAGCAAAACGTATAACTGAGGCCTTGACTGCTATGTTGGTGTTAGACGTGCGTCCGGTATCCGCCATTAGTGCAGTGGGATTTAGACAATTGATGGAGGTAGTGTGTCCCCGGTTCCAAATCCCGTCTAGATTCCACTTCACTAGGCAGGCGATACCGAGACTGTACAGAAACGTCAGAAAAAGTGTCCTCAGTGTCCTGAAAAATGCCGTTGTACACAATGTCCACTTAACCACGGACATGTGGACAAGTGGAACAGGGCAGACTAAGGACTATATGACTGTGACAGCCCACTGGGTAGATGTATCACCTTACGCAGCAACAGCAGCAGCGTCACCAGTAGCAGCATCTCAGAAACGCCAGCTCGTTACAAGGCAGGCTACGCTGTGTATCACCGGTTTCAGTAAGAGGCACACCGCCGACAACCTCTTAGAGAAACTGAGGGAAATCATCGCCCAGTGGCTTACCCCACTTAGACTCTCCTGGGGATTTGTGATATCTGACAACGCCACCAATATTGTGCGGGCATTACATCTGGGCAAATTCCAGCACGTCCCATGTTTTGCTCACACAATAAACTTGGTGGTGCAGAATTTTCTGAAAAGCGACAGGGGCGTGCAGGAGACGCTTTGGGTGGCCCGAAAAATTTCTGGCCACTTTCGCCATTCAGCGACTGCGTGCCGAAGACTGGAGCGCCAGCAAACACTCTTGAACCTGCCCCGCCATCACCTGAAGCAAGAGGTTGTGACGCGGTGGAACTCAACCCTCTATATGCTTCAGAGGATGGAGGAGCAGCAAAAGGCCATACAAGCCTATACATCCACCTATGACATAGGCAAAGGAGGGGGTATGCACCTGACTCAAGCGCAGTGGAGAATGATTTCCGTGTTGTGCAAGGTTCTTCAGCCCTTCGAACTTGCCACACGTGAAGTCAGTTCAGACACTGCCAGCTTGAGTCAGGTCATTCCCCTCATCAGGCTTTTGCAGAAGCAGCTGGAGAAAGTGAAGGAGGAGCTAAGACGGAGCGATTCCGCTCGGCATGTGGGACTTGTGGATGAAGCCCTTCATTCGCTTTGCCAGGATTCCAGGGTGGTCAATCTGTTGAAATCAGACCACTACATTTTGGCCACCGTGCTCGATCCTAGGTTTAAAGCCTATGTGGTGTCTCTCTTTCCGGCCGACACAAGCCTGCAGAGGTGCAAAGACCTGCTGGTGAACACACTGTCAGCTGAAGCGGAACGTGACACGTCAACGGCTCCTTCTTCATTTTCTCCCGCAACTGGGGCTGCCAGGAAAAAACTTAGGTATCCTAAGCAACCCGCTGGCGGTGATGCAGGGCAGGCAGGACCAAGTTTGGACATCTGGTCCGGACTGAAGGACCTGGCAACAATTTCTGACATGTCTACTGTCACTGCATATGATACTGTCACCATTGACAGAATGGTGGAGGATTACATCGGTGACAGCATCCAAGTAGGCATGTCAGACAGTCCATACCTGTACTGGCAGGAAAAAGAGGCAATTTGGAGGCCCCTGTACAAACTGGCTCTATTTTACCTGAGTTGCCCCCCCTCCAGTGTGTACTCCGAAAGAGTGTTTAGTGCAGCCGGGAACCTTGTCAGCGAAAGGCGTAGGAGGTTGCTTCCACAGAATGTGGAGAAGATGATGTTCATCAAAATGAATTATCAGCTCTTCCAGGGAGACCAGCCTCCAGAAGGTACAGAGGGACCTGTGGTGGTGGATTCAAGTGGGGACGAGTTAATACTTTGTGAGGATGAGGATGTACACACTGAAGAGGGTGAGGAATCGGTGGATGAGGAGGATGAGGATGACATCTTGCCTCCGTAGAGCCAGTTTGTGCAGGGACACATTAATTGCCAGCTTGTTTTGTGGGGGCCCAAACGAACCAATCATTTCAGCCACAGTTGTGTGGCAGACCCTGGCGCTGAAATGATTGATTTGTTAAAGTGTGCATGTCCTGTTTATACAACATAAGGGTGGGTGGGAGGGCCCAAGGACAATTCCATCTTGCACCTCTTTTTTTCTTTGCATTATGTACAGTTTGGGGCCTAGTTTTTCTAACTGCCATCCTGCCTGCCACTGCAGTGTCACTCCTAGATGGGTCACGTGTTTGTGCCGCCCACTCGTGTCGCTTAGCATAGTCATCCAGCTACCTCGGTGCAACCTTTTGGACATAAAAACACTATTGTGAGGTGTGAGGTGTTCAGAATAGACTGGAAATGAGTGGAAATTAAGGTTATTGAGGTTAATAATAGCATAGGAGCAGAAAAACCTACAAATTCTGTGATTTTAGCTGTTTTTATGCTTTTTTTCAAAAAAATACAGATCCAAAACACAAAACCCAGAACCCAAAACACGGAAGGGTGGTTTTGGCAAAACCAATCCAGATCCAAAACACGAAGAAAGATCCAGATCCAAAACCAAAACACAAAACACGAAAAGTGGCCGGTGCACACCCCTACTATGTATATCAGGGATTCTCCCTGACAATGAGGGAAAGTTGGCAAGTATGGGTTGTAAGGGGGTAGCAAACAGATCCTCATATGCACACAGCAGAGTGGAGGGCTGTGTAGGTGACACAGAAGCATCACTCGCCTTCCTCACACCCCTTCCAAATCTGCCAGATATGTAACAGAGGTTTGGGCTAGAACTGAGGGCACATAAACTTCTAGTCAGGGATAGAGGGGTTTAATAACGTTAAATATATTTGTTTATTGTTTACAGTAAGTAGGCAGATGTGATAAGGTGAGAGGTAAGGGGCGTGTTATGTGATAGGGTGTGGGGAATCTGATGTTGTAAATCTGCCTCTTTGAATTTGTTCTGCGACAAGGGAAGTGCAGTTCTTGGCAGATCTGTTTTTTGATTGTTTTCTGACCTTTTATTTTTCTTTATTTCATACTTCTTTCCTCTTTCCCTACTCTAGCTCTATCCCTACCCTAGCTCTCCCTACTATAGCTCTGTAGTTGTATATAACAAAATGCACCGTCCCCAACATGCACACTCTGTGCCCGCCTGTTTGTCAGACGGTACCGGGTCCGGCGCGCCATATGTGGGCCCCCCTGCACAGCCGAGCCTGCCCTCCCAGCGGTCTGGAGGGTCAGGCGCGGTCTCCTCACCTGCGTTGAGTGCTGCGGGGGCATGGCCGTGGCGGTGCAGTGAGCGCACTCACCAATTGCCGCCGCATGCCCTTTGTCCCTCGGTGCTCGCCAGTATTAGCACAACTAGGGACCGGGGCCAACGGGGATCAGAAGTGGCCAGAAAACTACAGCACCTACTGGAGTCTCATGCACGAGTTCCATCCCTTGTCCCCGGTGGCCGCCCAGCTCGGGTCGGCTGATGTCCAGGGGCAAGGGCGATGAAAAAGGCCACATAAGCGTGCAGGCCTGACGCCTGTCATGGCGCCGGCTTGCACGCAGGCCAGTGTAGAGCCAGATGGGTGGTGGAGATTAAGTGGGCGGAGCCAGTGTCGGCATAGTGACAGGCAGGTTAATCCTCCCCCTCTTGTGCTGCCCTCTTTTAATAATGGTAATAGCGATTCAGACATGGGTTCCCCCATGTCTGTGGCCACCAGCTCCTCCAGGCCTGGGGTGTGGCAACTGCGCAGGCGATTGCTATGTATGCAGGGTCTGTGGCACCTGGGAGTGCTCCCTTGTTGGACACTGGTGCCATTGCCGGACTGCTGGTGTCTGTAGTAGGTGCACTGACGCTGCTTTTGACCCAGCAGCCTGGAAACTCTGCTGACACTGGAGGCCCTTCTGCATCGGCTTGGCCCTCTGGTGCAGCAGTTAGGCAGAATTTGCGGACTCTCCCTCTCTCCTATGCCCGCAGCTCCCTCTGTCCCTTTCGCTTCCTCTGCTGTCTCCCTTCCTCAGCCCAATCAGGCTGCGGACACAGTCAGTGCACACAATGCTGCCTCAGTCTCTTATTTTACAGACGACAGTCTGGAGGAGGTACCAGTGGTCACAGCCCTGTCCAGAAGCGTGGTGGCTGACATTATAGCTAACGCAGGTACTGGAGTCACCGATGCCATTGTCGGTCCTTCCGGTGAGAGTGCCAGTTCATCTGACTGCGGGTCTAGTTCCATTTCCTCCTCCTCTTCAAGCGATAGTTCGCAAAAGGCTAGGCATAAAAGGGCATGGAGATATTCACTCGCGTCGTCGAAGGCATTCTAGCAAACGGTCCTCAGGGAGTAGTACCAGTGTAGATAGAGAAGCAGGTCCTGAGGATGTGGTACACTGTGCTAATACAGCAGTCACTTGAGGTATGCTTACCAGGGTTAAGGAGCGAATCAAAAAAGGGCGCTACGTGGACATGTTCACCCTTACAGCTACGGCAAAAAAAGCTCTTGCGACCGCAAAGGCAAAAGAGGGTATTGGGCTGGAGGCCTATAAGTCCTACACTAATCGGATATCTGGGGTTTGTGTGTTTTCGGCTTGCTATCTTAAAACAAGGCCTTCCGGGTACCTTAACATGATTCGGCATTTGCACCTGATACACGGCCTATTCAAGTCATCACGGGGTACGGCGTGGCATCAATATGATGAGGAGTTTCATCACAAACTGGATCGGGTCAGGGTCATGGACCTGGGTTGTAAAGATGTTGAGGTGTGGATGGAGGTGACGCAACATACACGCGTCGTTTCTGCTCAGTTCTCTGGGTGGCCAGTTCAACCCTCATCCCCCTCAGCACCAAGGACAGCCAGTGAAGGGCAGAACAAGTGTAAGTGTTACGCGTACAATATTGGGAATTGTACCCTGGGAAACAGGTGTCGTTTTAGACACCAGTGCCTCCGCTGCGGCACAACACACCCCAGTAAGAACTGCTCCCGTAGGCCAGGAGGGGCTCAGGACACCGCCACAACACCCACTGCCAATCGGGCAGGGGGTGTGAATTTTAAGTAGAGCAGCAAGTCCCATCCGTCTGGATGCCATGGGAAAATGGCTGGACTGGTATCCTGTGTGTGATGATGGCACTTTTTTGAGTAAGGGCTTTGCAGGGGGGTTTTCGCTTCCAATCATTCGGTCTATGGGTTCCAGGTCCCCTAGGAATTTACGCTCGGCCTACGATTTGTCTTATGTTCTTAAGGACAAGGTTATGAAGGAGGTCTGGCTGGGTCGCATGATTGGGCCTTTCATGCAACTTCCGATACCTGATCTTGTCCTCTCACCTGTGGGTGTTGTCCCCAAGAAAGCCCCGGGGAGTTGCCGTTTAATTCAGCACCTGTCACATCCGTCAGGTAATTCGGTTAATGATGCCATAGAAGTTTAGGTCTGCCGCGTGCAGTACCAGTCCTTCGACTCTGCATTAGCATTAGTTCACACAGCAGGCCGGGGTTATTTGATGGAAAAAGTGGACATTAAGTCCGCTTTCAGATTGTTGCCCCTGCATACTGAATCATTTCATTTCATGGGTTTCCAGTTGCCAGATGGTTATTACCTGGACAAATGTCTTCCTATGGGATGTTTAGTTTCCTGTTCATTCTTCGAGCATTTCGGTTCCTTTCTCCATTGGTGTGTCGCAGTGGGGTCTGGGGAGATGAGCATAGCAAATTACTTGGACGACTCCTTGTGCGTGGGTCCAACCAGTTCGGATCACTGCAATTGCCTCCTTTTTTCATTGCAAGCACTCTTCGCGGAATTTGGGGTTCCTATTGTGAACGACAAGACTGAAGGCCCCGCTACTAAGTTGGTTTTCTTGGGTATTGAAATTGATACCTTGGAGGGTTTTTGCCGGCTGCTACCGGACAAGGTGCATCGCTTGCAGGATGCAAACTCCTCCTAGCGTTGGCAGGGGGGAAAGGTAACACTTCGTCAAGGTCAATCCTTGCTTGGACTGTTTAACTTTGCGTGTCGCATTAACCCGATGGGGAAGATTTTTTGTAGCAAGCTACAGAAGGCCTTGGTAGGACTGCGACAACCGCACCATTTTCTGCGGCTGTCTTGCTGAATTAAAACTGGACCTGGTGGTTTGGGAGACCTTTCTGGGCGATTTCAACGGAGTGCATGTCTGGCCTGCGGTGCCTCAGCCTAATGCTTGCCTGTAGCTCTTCACGGATGCTGCAGGATCCTCAGGTTTTGGATCTTTTTTGGGTGGTGATTGGTGTTTTTCGGCTTGGTCGTCGGAATGGGTGCAGGCAGGACTGACCAAGAACTTGATCCTGCTGGAACTGTTTCCCATAGTGGTGGCATTGGAGCTATGGTGTCATCGGTTGCATGACCGTTGCATCGTGTTTTGGTGCGATAACCTGGGAGTAATACATGCGATCAATAACCAAAGATTGTCATCACTACCAGTGCTGTGTCTCCTTGCTTGGCTAGTCCTGCGTGCTTTACAATTTAACATACTGTTTACAGCCCATCTTGTGGCGGGGATTTTCGTGAATTTGCACCGTACATGGCATTGAGTGGTGAGCCTAGTCCATTTCATTGTTGGCAGATCATCAAACCGGAATGGAAGATCTTGCACGTCTGTCCGTGGTCCCATGGATGTTGACTGCCTACCAGACATCTTGGCAACAGTGGGAGATCTTTTTTCAAGGATGGTGTTCATCAGGTAGATCTCATTATGCTAATATGGTCGCTTTTGTATAGTCTTTATTGAATTCCTGCAGGTCGCAGGCTTATGTTGCCCAGAGACTTGCCGGGATTTAATTTTTTCTGCGTATGGCGGGACAGAGAGACATCACTAAGGGTTTTGTAATACAAAAGGCCCTTAGGGGTTGGTCTCGCACCATTCCTACCATGGATGATCATCAGCGTCGTCCTATTGGTCCTAATTTGTTAGCGTATCAATGTGACAGGTCATTTGTTTCACGCAGTTCGAGGTTCTTTTATTTCACCTCGCTTTTGTGATGTCCTTTCACAGGGCTTTTTGCATCAGCAAACTGGTCATAGCTTCGCATCACGCTCAACCCCCTCTGCTTTGTTCCCACATTCTGCTGCGCAATATGATGTTGTGCATTCTAAGACCGATCAGATGGGTAGGGGTCACCGGGTGTCCCTGGAGTTCTGTCCTGATGACAGGATTTCTGCGGTTCACTTGGCCTCCGGGGGTTTGGCTCATGCATGAGGACGGATCTCCTCTGACTAAATTCCAATTTCAATCAGTCTTCCATCGCTGCATACGGCAGCTCGGGCTTTCCCCTTCGGAGTACGGTATCCATTCTTTTAGAATGGGTGCCGCAATTTTTGCGGCCTCTTCGGGTCTTTTTCCACAGGAGATCCAGGCTCTCGGAAGATGGAAATCCAATGCCTACTGAAGATATGTTTGTGTGGAACCATAAATTGTTATACTTTATTCGTTTTGACTTGAGTGCCTTGGCCAACTCGTCGCCTTTCCGGTGGGGGTCCCGAGAGATTTTGCACTGTTTTTTGCCCTGCTTTGGACATTGATTGGTTAGCTTAAAGTAACATTAATAGTGAATAAATAAAAGAAGATATAAAAGGAAAATGTTTACAATAGAAAAGATCCAGCAGGTTTTTTGTAGGTTTTCACCTCGGGTCAAGTCTTCCTCCCGATCCTCCTTTTATGATTTGACATGTTTCATATATACGCATCTATTATATTTCTGTATATTTACAGGTTTCCAGGACGCTAGGCCCATTTGTTGTATTGGTCACTCTTTTATATTTTGGGCTGGGCAGTCTCGCTTTGCAACAGATGCCTCGGTGTTCCCTCGTTGGGAAGCTTTGTTGCGCAGCTTACACAGGTCAGTGGCTGAATTCGGAGCCCCTAAGTGTTAATTATTCATCTCGGAGGCAATGATTTGGTTCAGCAAACTTCTTTAGAGCTGCGCCACGCGATTGTTCGCGACTTGAGGGAGGTGGTTCGGCTATAGCCTGACTGCCTGTTGGTATGGTCCTCTATCATCGCCATGCTTTCCTGGTGCTATTGTTATGATAGTGTGGCTTTGGACAGGTCCAGGAGGAAAGTGAACAAATGGGGGGCTAGGCATGTGCTGGAGTGGGGAGGGCTAGTGGTGCATCATCCTTTAATTCGGATCCAAGATGCCCATCTTTTTCGTAGGGATGGTGTACATCTCACTGAGGAGGGTCATTTTTTTGTTTCTGGAAGGCATATTTGCGGTATTAATGGGTTTGGTTAGTTAGTATGAGAACCGTTGTGGCGGGAAAGACCGGCAATATTGAAGCGTCCATCTTGCGGCAATAATAGCGGTGCGCACCCTTTCAATGCACTGATTAGGCTGATTTCACCCTATTGGGGTCAGTGGCACATCTCGACCGAGCAGGATGAATAGTGCATTGGTATGGGTGTTGGTCACTTGCTCTGAAAGGGATAGTTGGCCCTTGCAAGTTTATTAAGATCACACTTGCCCTTGTCTGGGATAGTTGGCCCTCACAAGTTGTGATATACTTTTGGCCTAAGACAAGTGGATGCTAGTTGTTTGCCATTCTTTCTCCTGCCACCATACCTACCATTGTAACTAAATAAAGCTGACTAGTTAATTTAAAAGGCATAACTTGGTCTTGTGTGTTTATTTTAGTTAAGTTTAGTTTAAGTTTATGGGTCACATTTATCATCTGATGATAGAAAGTTTATTCATATTCGGCACACTTCCTACCAGGTCTATAGTTTTGTCCCAGACTAAGCGTAGCATGGGCCCATTTATCGTGATATTAGCGCCCATGACAGCATTGCAGTATGAGATAATAGCGCCCAAATGTATTAAATAGCATAGACAGTGTGCGATGCCTTTGGTGTGAAGTGACCACATCAGTGTTCTCATCCCTCCTCCATCGATTCTACTGCGCATGAGCAACCTACAGGCCACGCCTGTGCAGCTAATGCCATCTTCACATCGGAGATATCTGCTGTAGTCCCTCCTTGACACATTGGGGTGATATTTAATATTTGCAGGTATCCCCTGAAAATGTGTGTTTCCTGGGAATATGTCACAAATATTTAATGATAAATAGGCTTCTATGGGGCCTATTCATCAACACTAAATTCATGTTTTTAAGGACATTTTCCTTAAATAACGTTATTTTAGTATTCATGATGACACTTAGCACAGGAGATATCACTGATATCTCCTTGCTAAGCTCCTATGCATTAATTTCCACACTCCCCATACATTATTATGGGGATATTTAAATTATGGTATTCATCAAATTCCGAAAATTATGAATTTTCGGAATTTGATGGAGGTACTATCAGCCACTGTGAGGTGGCGAATAGCAGGTGAAACTTACCTGCTTCCAGCTGGACAGGTCTCCCGGCGTCTCCCTCCGGCGCTCTGGTGCTTCCTCTGGCTCTGGAGGCTGGTCGGACACTGTGTTTTCTAATCTGTACTGTGGTCTGCTGGGAGACCACATGGCAGACCAGTAGGACGGAGCCGGGGGCTGCTGTGCGGACAGGTAAGTCGGGGGGAGGTGAGCGGAGGGGAGAAGGGGAAGGGGGGTACACAAAATTACCACAGCACTAAGTAGTGCTGCGCATGCGCTGGGTTTACAATTGTAACAGCGCATGCGCAGCACGGATTCCAGCTGCGGTAATGCAGTGTAGTGAGGGAAACTATTTCCCGAAAAGCTGTCATCGCAAAAATGACAGCTTTTTGCAATAGCTACTTATGGAGAGGAGGAATGATGAATTCCTCCTGTAATTAGGTAGAACTCCATGCGATTTCTAAACCTAATTACCTCCATCGATTTTTATGTGTTAATGAATAGGCCCCTATGTGCCTTCTGGCCGTGTGCTGTGTCTTCATAGTGTAAAATACTGCCAGACTAAATACTGATCAGTGACAGTCCGGAATAAGCTAATGATTACAATGTATTACTTGTCTGATGCTTATATCAGGGCTGGAGCGCAGAAAACACTGTAAATATCATCCAAACATTAATCTTGTATTTCAATTTATTATTTATTGACTAGAAAGTTCAGCCATTGATTTGTTTTACTACTCACCAAAATATATAGGCTATTATATAATCTAAAATAAAAGCTGCTATTTTCACACAGTTCTGTAATGATCCCTGAAAAATTTTCATCCTGATCGGGTGCATCTTCCTATTCCTGGTCACTTATATCACATAGCATGGATTCCCATAGACCAGGGATGGGGAACCTGAGGCCCGGGGGCCGTATAAGGCCCCCAAAATCATTTGTTCTGTTCCTCTGAGTTTTTTTTCTGATAACCACATCTGGCTATCAGGGTGTCTAGAATGGCACTAGAATCTCTGCAGCAGTGCCATCTGGAGCATCCTTAAGTTGCTTCAGTAGGTCAAATCACTGCCCTTATAGTTCGAGCATCACTTTTATCACCGGCGAAAGTGGCCCGACCCCATGTGACATCACATGAAGGGGGCATGGCCTGCACCGGGCCCACAAATAATATTATATATATCAAAATGGCCCTTGGCAGAAAAAAGGTTCCCCACCCCTGCCATAGACTGCTGCAGGTTTATGAGCAGGAAAATGGTTCCCTTCTACAGTATGTGTCAGTCTTTTAATATCATTTTTGGGTTGTATGGAGGCCTCATACTTGTGCTCTTGTTTTAATCTGTTGAGTTTCTGCTAAGGTAAAGTTCAACCCCATTTTAGGGCCATATAAAGCAGTATATTACCAGGGCCAGTCATTACCAGGGGCAATCATTACCAGGGACAGTCATTATCAGGGACAGTCATTACCAGGGGCAATCATTACTAGAGATGTGCGCCAACCCCCGTGTTTTGGTTTTTTGATCTAGATTTTTTTCTTAAAAAATCATAAAAACAGCTAAAATCACATAAAATGGGTCTGTTTTTGTTCCTACAGTATTATTAACTTCAAATATTTTTTTCATCCAGTTTAGGCCCAAAATTTGCACCAAGCTAGCTGGCTGACTGAGCTAAGCGGCAGCAGTGGGCGGCACAAACACGTGGCAGTTCAACTTCCAACATGGCACATCAGGAAACAAATGTTTTAATTATTCAAGAGAGGCCTGAGGGACTGAGGGAGTGAGGGAGTTGGAGTATGTATGTAAAAAAATATTATACTTATTCACATCAGTCCTTGCCCCAGAAGAATCCTTGAGCTCCATGCCTGCTGCTTCTGGGAGTGTATTTTCTCATCCCAGAAGGGGACCAGGAAGACTTCTAGTAGTGCTTTCCAAAACTATTGACTATTAAATAATCCTTTGCAAAGCTTACACATGAAAAAGCATTTCCCAACCTGTACAGGGACATTAAAAAAAACATAGTTAGTTAGTAGCCTCCAAACTGCCACTCAACCAGCACAGATATGTGGACAATGCAAGATTTAAGATTAATGGGTAAATTTTTACAAGTGAGTATTAGAAGTGATGTTGCCCATAGCAACCAATCAGATTCTACTTAACATTTACCTAGCACTTTCTAGAAGTTAATAGTTAGAATATGATTGGTTGCTATGGGTAAGCAACTTCACTTCTAAAACTTACTTCTAAAAACTCTCACTTTAGTAAATTAAATTTACCCCTTAAGGTCTTACATTCTTGAGAATCCTGCGCCAACTTCTGCTGCTAGGAGTTGATTTTCATCCCAGAAGAGGACCAGAAAGACTTCTAGTAGTGCTTTCCAAAACAATTGACTGTAAAATAATACTTTGCAAGCTTCCACATGAACATTTCCCAACCTACACAAGGGCATTAAAAATAAACATAGTTAGTTAGTAGCCTTCAAACTGCCTTTATTCCCATTGTCCACTTAACCAGAGCAGATATGTGGACAAGTGGAACAGAGCAGCAAATGCAACATTTCAGATTTAAAGTTTAATTTTTACGTTGTGTATTTCTTGAGAATTATTTAGTGCCATGCCTGCTGCTAGGAGTGGATTTTCATCCCAGAAGGGATGAAGACATTATTTCGTATTCACAATGGACACATCTGAAGAGATGTTCTGTAAATGACTACTGGCAGGACAAAGAGGCAATTTGGAGGCCCTTACACAAAACTGCCTTTTCTTTACTTGAGCTGCCCACCTTCCAGTGTGTACTCAGAAAGAGTTTTCAGCACAGCCGGGAACCTTGTCAGTAATCAGCCAGAGACTGCTTCCCCAAAATGGAAAAGATGATGTCCATCAAAATGAACTACAAATTCTACGAGAAAGACCTTTACCATCAATTACGTGCAAATATTATAGAGGCACTTGTAATGGTGGATTCCAGCAAAGACAAATTAATATTGTGTGAAGAAGATGATGTATACATCACTCAAGCATATATCGTCATCCCATCCTGTGTTGTGTATAAATTACAGCTGCGCTCCCTGTTAGGGGATTCATTGTCCACTTTAGTGGATGTGAACTCCATTTTAGTCCATATCATCACCACACCCCATACACATCTTCTGACCTGGTCTACAGGAGGAGCAGCTGCACTCTGGAATACGGTTGCATGGAGTTGGCCCTCTGACTCGCTCAAATTCTGGTAGAGGTGCCATGTGTAGGGACTGGGAGTAGGGACACTATAATCAGAGTACGTAGTTTTAGCTGCTTTATTCTATGTTTTAAACCATATCCTATATTTTCACCTTTTGAAAATGTTTATGCAAATCTCAGCTGAGGCGTTTGTGATGTCATGGCTAATGCATACACACAAACAGAAAAAAAAACACATTGATTGATTCATTTCTTTTGTTGGCACTTGGGAGGGAGAGCACCCCTGAATGAGGCAGCAGCCCCTTGATAAATGACACAGGCAGCACCCCTGCACAGACACGTTGCTGGTGATAAGTGTGGCTGACGCACACATACACAAAAAACACATTGATTTATTTATTTTTTTTGTCACTTGGGGGGAGAGCACCCCTGAACGAGGCAGCAGCCCTTTGATAAATGACACAGGGAGCACCCCTGTGCAGCTACGTTGCTGATAGGTATGGCTAACATACACACACACACACACAGAAAATGTGTAATTTTATTTTTTTTGCACTTGGGGGGGGAGAGCACCCCTGATGGACAGAGCACCCTCTGGACAACACAGGAGCACCCCTTAAGGACTGCAGTGACACAGCTCTTAGTATCAGTGGAGTAACTTCATTCCAGGTGCCCAGAGGCATGATAAATGTTGGTGCCCCCAAATTAAAATGTACCACCCCCCAGTACCTATGCCAGCCCCAGCTGCCGCCGCCCCCCTATATAGTTCCCCCAGTAGTGGTCCCCCTATGCAGTGCCCTCAGTAGAGGTCCCCCTATGTAGTGCCTGCCTATGTAGTGCCCCCCAGTAATGGTCCCCCTATGCAGTTCCTCCTGTAGAGGTCCCCCTATGCAGTGCCCCCAATAGTAAGGCCCCTGTAGTGCCCCCAATAGTAAGGCCCCTGTAGTGTATGATTCCCCCAGTAGTAATGTCCCCATATGATGCCCCCAGTAGTAAGGCCCCTGTAATGCCCCCATATGATGCCCCCAGTAGTAAGCCCCCTGTAATAAGTCCCCAGTAGTAAGCCCCCTGTAATGCCTCCAGTAGTGAGCCCCCTGTAATGCCTCCAGTAGTGAGCCCCCTGTAATGCCCCCAGTAGTAAGCCCCCTGTAGTGAGCCCACTGTAGTTGTCCCCAGTAGTGAGCCCCCTGTAATGCCCCCAGTAGTGAGCCTCCTGTAGCTGCCCCCAGTAGTGAGCCCCTTGTAGTTGCCCCCATTAGTGAGCCCCCTGTAATTCCCCCAGTAGTGAGCCCCTTGTAGCTGCCCCCAGTAGTGAGGCCCCTGTAATTCCCCCAGTAGTGAGCCCCTTGTAGCTGCCGCATGGTAGTAAGCCCCCTGTAGCTGCCCCCAGTGGTGAGGCCCCAGTAGTGAGCCCCCTGTAGTTGAGCCCCCTGTAGTGAGCCCCCTGTAGTTGCCCCCAGTAGTGAGCTCCCTGTAGCTGCCCCCAGTAGTGAGCCCCCTGTAGTTGCCCCTTGCACGCACACATGCAAAAAAAATATACCTTAAACCCTGCTCCAGTGCTGCTGCCATCTGTCCCCGGCACCCGCTCCTCAGCACTATGGGAGTGACGTCACTCCCATAGTGCACTGCAGGACCTGGAAGACGGCATAAGCTCCGTCCTCCGGCTGTAACCGGGGGTTTGAATAGGAGCAGGGCACCAACTGGTAACACACTCAGCGGGCGACCGGACCCCCTGCACCCTCTGTAGTTACACCATTGGGGGAGGAGCGTTGATCAACAGCGTTCCTTCACCATGCAGCTTCGGGGGACAATGTGGAGCCAGGTGCCCCCTTCAGGGCTGGCGCCCGGCGGCAAGTGAATCCATTGTCTCCCGGAGTTCCGCCACTGCCTAGTATATAGAGTAACACAGCCCTTATGTACAACAGGCACAGCACAGCCCAGCACAGCAGCCAGCCCTAGTATATGGATAAGACGGAGTGGACAACAGCCAGCCAGCCCCTATGACAAGTGACAACAGCGAGCCAGCCCCTATGCAGTATGGATATTAAGCAGCCAGCCACTGACAAGTGACAACAGTAGCCAGCCCCTTAAACTAGGGCGTGCGCCGGCCTATTTTCGTGTTTTGTGTTTTGGTTTTGGATCTGGATCTTTCTTCGTGTTTTGGATCTGGATTGGTTTTGCCAAAACCACCCTTCCGTGTTTTGGGTTCTGGGTTTTGTGTTTTGGATCTGTATTTTTTTTTTAAAAAGCATAAAAACAGCTAAAATCACTGAATTTGTGGGTTTTTCTGCTCCTATGCTATTATTAACCTCAATAACCTTAATTTCCACTAATTTCCAGTCTATTCTGAACACCTCACAATAGTGTTTTTATGTCCAAAAGGTTGCACCTTGGTAGCTGGATGACTATGCTAAGCGACACGAGTGGCCGGCACAAACACGTGGCCCATCTAGGAGAGACACTGCAGTGGCAGACAGGATGGCAGTTCGAAAAACTAGGCCCCAAACAGTACATAATGCAAAGAAAAAAAAGAGGTGCAAGATGGAATTGTCCTTGGGCCCTCCCACCCACCCTTATGTTGTATAAACAGGACATGCACACTTTAACAAACCAATCATTTCAGCGCCAGGGTCTGCCACACGACTGTGGCTGAAATGATTGGTTCGTTTGGGCCCCCACAAAACAAGCTGGCAATTAATCTGTCCCTGCACAAACTGGCTCAACGGAGGCAAGATGTCGTCCTCATCCTCCTGATCCACCGATTCCTCACCCTCTTCAGTGTTATGTACATCCTCACAGAGTATTAACTCGTCCCCGCTTGAATCCACCTCTGTACGTTCTGGAGGCTGGTCTCCCTGGAAGATTTGATAATTCGTTTTTCTGAACATCATCTCCACGTTTTGTGGAAGCATACTCCTACGCCTTTCGCTGACAAGATTCCCAGCTGCACTAAACACTCTTTCGGAGTACACACTGGAGGGGGGGCAACTTAAATAAAATAGAGCCAGTTTGTGCAGGGGCCTCCAAATTGCCTCTTTTTCCTGCCAGTTCAGGTACGGACTGTCTGACATGCCTACTTGGATGCTGTCACCGATGTAATCCTAAACCATTCTGTCAATGGTGACAGCATCATATGCAGTGACAGTAGACATGTCAGAAATTTTTGCCAGGTCCTTCAGTCCGGACCAGATGTCCAAACTTGGTCCTGCCTGCCCTGCATCACCGCCAGTGGGTTGCTTAGGATACCTAAGCTGTTTCCTGGCAGCCCCAGTTGCGGGAGAAAATGTAGAAGGAGCTGTTGACATGTCACGTTCCACTTCAGCTCACAGTGTTCTCACCAGCAGGTCTTCGCACCTCTGCAGGCTTGTGTCGGCCGGAAAGAGAGACACCACATAGGCTTTAAACCTAGGATCGAGCACGGTGGCCAAAATGTAGTGGTCTGTTTTCAACAGATTGACCACCCTGGAATCCTGGCAAAGCGAATGAGGGGCTTCATCTACAAGTCCCACATGTTGAGCAGAATCGCTCCGTCTTAGCTCCTCCTTCACTTTCTCCAACTGATTCTGCAAAAGCCTGATGAGGGGAATGACCTGACTCAAGCTGGCAGTGTCTCAACTGACTTCACGTGTGGCAAGTTCGAAGGGCTGGAGAACCTTGCACATCACGGAAATCATTTTCCACTGCACTTGAGGCAGGTGCATACCCCCTCCTTTGCCTATGTCATAGGTGGATGTATAGGCTTGAATGGCCTTTTGCTGCTCCTCCATCCTCTGAAGCATATAGAGAGTTGAGTTCCACCGCGTCACAACCTCTTGCTTCAGGTGATGGTGGGGCAGTTTCAAGAGTGTTTGCTGGTGCTCGAGTCTTCGGAACGCAGTCGCTGAATGGCGAAAGTGGCCAGAAACTTTTCGGGCCACCCAAAGCATCTCTTGCATGCTCCTGTTGTTTTTCAGAAAATTCTGCACCACCAAATTTATTGTGTGAGCAAAACATGGGAAGTGCTGGAATTTGCCCTGATGTAATGCCCGCACAATATTGGCGGCATTGTCAGAGATATCACAAATCCCCAGGAGAGTCTAAGTGGGGTAAGCCACTAGGCGATGATTTCCCTCAGTTTCTCTAAGAGGTTGTCGGCGACGTGCCTCTTACTGAAACCGGTGATACACAGCGTAGCCTGCCTTGGAACGAGCTGGCGTTTCTGAGATGCTGCTACTGGTGACGCTGCTGTTGTTGCTGCGTAAGGTGATACATTTACCCAGTGGGCTGTCACAGTCATATAGTCCTTAGTCTGTCCTGTTCCACTTGTCCACATGTCCGAGGTTAAGAGGACATTGGGTACAACCAAATTTTTTAGGACACTGAGGACACTTTTTCTGACTTTTCAGTACATTCTTGGTATCGCCTGCCTAGTGAAGTGGAATCTAGGTGGGATTTGGTACCGGGGACATACTACCTCCATCAATTGTCTAAATCCCACTGCACTAATGGCGGATACTGGACGCACGTCTAACACCAACACAGCAGTCAAGGCCTCAGTTATCCATTTTGCTTCAGGATGACTGCTGTCATACTTCATCCTCCTCGCTAAGAGCTGTTGGAGGGTCAATTGTTTAGTAAGAGTAGTGGTGCTCCTTCTTCCTCTCTGGGATGAAGAACAACTCCCAGCAGCAACAGTAGCAGTGGCAGGAGTAGGCGTAGCAATGCAGGATTCTCCGGAGGAATCCCAGATAGGAGAATCAGTCATGTCATGGCCTGCAGGGCTACTTCCGATCCTGACTAAGGAGGAAATTGATGAGAAGGGAGTTGACAGTGTGGTTTGCAGGCACTTGGATACAACAGGAAAAAGGGATATAGGTGTCCCTGGACTGCTTACAGTCTTAGCCAAAGTTTCTGAACTTGACAGTAACTTTTTATGAACGCGCTGCAGGTGACGTATAAGGGAGGATGTTCCTAGCTGGTTAACGCCCCTACCCCTACTTATTTCACCTTTACATAGGGTACATTTGACAAAACAGTTGTTGTCTGGATTTGGATAGAAATATTGCCAGACCAAAGAGGTGGAATGTTTGGTCTTCTGCCCAGGCATGACCGTGTTGGGCTTTTTCATCCCACGGACAACAACTGTCTCCCCCGGAGCCTCATTTAAACCACCTCACCATCAGAATCCTCCTCGTCAACTTCCTCCTCAGCGCCAGCTACACCAATATCTTCATCCTGTTGTACTTCAACAGTGACATCTTCAATTTGCATATCAGCAAGTGGACTGTGGGTGCTCCTTCCAGCACTTGCAGAGGGCGTGCAAATGGTGGAAAGAGCCACCTCTTCCCGTCCAGTGTTGGGAAGGTCAGGCATCGCAACTGTCGACACACTTGGACTCTCCTTGGGGATTTGTGATATCTTAGAATTAGAAAGCACATTTCTTTGCTGTGCTTTTGCCAGCTTAACTTGTTTGATTTTTATGGTGGGAGGAGGGCTTCCATCGTCATGTGAAGCTAAACCACTAGTAATGAACATAGGGGAATACCTTAGCCGTTCCTTGCCACTCCGTGTCGTAAATGGCATATGGGCAAGTTTACGTTTCTCCTCAGATGATTTAAATGCTTTTTTTAAGAACTTTGTCCTTTGGGATTTTATATGCCCTCTACTATGACATTGGGCATCGGCCTTGGCAGATGATGTTGATGGCATGTTATCGTCTATGTCATGACTAGTGACAGCAGCTTCAGCACTAGGAGGAAGTGGTTCTTCATCTTTCCCTATATTATTTTTATCAGAGAAAGTTTGGTCCTCCATTTATGTTATATTGATATATACGTGCGGCTAAGGTGCACACAAACACAGAAAATATATATATTTTTTTGTTCTAGTGTACTTTGGGGGTTACACCACCCTTTAACGGACAGACGCACGCTTGGCGCTACTGGGATGCACGTACAGTGCACACAATTCACAAACACTGAAAAAAATATATTATTTATTTGGAGTGCACTTTGGGGGTTACAGCACCCTTTAACGGACGAGCCATCTGGCCCTTTACTTATGACACAGGCGCACGCTTGGCACTGTTGCTTTGAGGATGCACATACAGTGCACACAATTCACAAACACAGAAGAAAAAAAATATTATTTATTTGGAGTGCACTTTGGGGGTTACAGCACCCTTTAACAGACGAGTCACCCGTCCCTTTACTTATGACACAGGAGCACGCTTGGTGCTACTTTGTTGATGCATGTCTGGCTTCTGCGCACACAATTCACAAACACAGAAAAGAAAATATATATTAACACAGAAAAAATATATATTCTTTTGCACTTGGGGGGAGCACCCCTGAAGGACAGAGCACACCCTGGGCAACACTACAGCACCCCTTTAGGACTGGGACACTGCACAACACAGCCCAGCCAGCCCCTATAGACTTTGGAGTGGACACAGCCCCTATGGACAACTGATGGCACAACACAGCCCAGCCAGCCCCTATGGACAACAAACTGCAAAACACAGCCCAACCAGCTGACATCACGTCACTGCCCTCATGGTTTAAAGCTTGTTTGTGGGCCTGTCAATTCACTAAGAACCGGTAACATCCACTTGATAACAGTTTTATCACACTAAGGGGGGGAGGTATATCAAATCTTGAGGGGGCAGCCTGCTGAGGCTGCATTGGAGAGTGGGCATACAGCTCCCTATATTTTCTGTGATCAGCCTGTGGTTTATTCAGACACACAGGCTGATCATAGTTGCAAGCTTCTGAAATTATTTCATTAGTACATTTGAACAGATCACATTTCCCATTACAAGTTTGGTAATTGCGATCTTCTTACTAAAAGAATACAAATTTAATTGCTTGGAGGAGTTTTTTTTTTTTTTACAAAAGCTCTTTGATACATTTGTATAAAACTAAAATAATGTAAAAAAAGGGTGTGAAAACACCCGTTTTCACATTATTTTAGTATACATTGATAAGTATACAACTTAGGGGTAAATTTACTAAATTTAAATCTACTAATTTACTAAAGTGAGAGTTTTTAGAAGTGAGTTTTAAAAGTGATGTTGCCCATAGCAACCAATCAGATTCTACTTAATATTTCACTAGCACCTTCTAGAAGATAATAGCTAGAATCTGATTGGTTGCTATGGGCAACATCACTTTTAAAACTCACTTCTAAAAACTCTCACTTTAGTAAATTTACCCCTTAGTGTTGAACTGAAGTGCCACAATATCCTCTTTTTTTTTGTTTGTATATTTGAGGAATATCAAACGTTGATTATAATTATTGTTAGCTGCTGGTAAGCAATATTTATTATTTTGTGGATATTGGAATAATTGGCACCTGGAATAGTTTTCCTTCGTCATGAACCTAATTTGCCCAAAACATGCCCCAATAGGACAGACCCCACCACTGCAGGCCATGGACAATCAGAACTGTGCAGCAAACAATGGCTTTATTGTGGACTAGACCATAACAAATAATTAGATATCCAATTACCTGGCTTCTTCATCTGCTGGTAGAGGATTCCATATACTGGAGGAAATAAAATTGCACAACAATATAAAAATAAATGACAAATCTTCCCAGAGCTGCAGACAAAACATTATTAGGATATCAGAGGCTTAACTAGTCCATACACTAATGAGTTAGACTGACTCATTATTAATCCGCCAGATGCAGGCCCATTAATATCGCAGGGCCCGGTGCAATGCACCGGCGGCACCGTCACTAGATCCGTCCCTGAGAAGGGGGCACCCGCAATCAAACGCGGTAAGGAGTGAACCCGGGGTTAACAGCACTGAAGTTATGCCGCTGCCTGTCATAGCTTAACAGGTGCAGCAACAGTGGATACTGGATAGCAGCAGAGTGGGGAGAGCACCTCTCCAGCTGGGCGCCTCCCTGCCTTGCATACTCAGCTGAGCACAACGCGCCAGCCCTGAGTGCAGCATCTTGTATCTGGAGTCGGGTAGCGAGGCAAATGAAGCTTACCTGCACCAGGATCGGTGAGCGGTGAGCTCCTTCTCTGTAACCAGTCAGCTAATCTGTGCAGTCAGCTGAAGTCCTGGCCGGCACCTCAGCTGACCGAACAGATCAGCTGACCATGGGTCACAGAGAAGGAGCTCACTGATCACCAATCCTTGGGTGCAGTGGGCAGGAAAGTTTATTTTAATATTTTCTATCATTTAACTATTTATACTCTCTGTGATGAGCTTATTGCAGAGCACAACGGAGCATGGGGCACAGGGGCACTGATGATCAGTCTGCACATGCAGAGATCAGCATATTTGTGTGAACTATTTTCCCCTCCTTGCACTTTTAGTTTAGTTCGCATAGCATTTTGGGGCACAATTCCGGCAGTGATGTCGGCTGTCACAGATCACTGCAGGGGGGTCCGGTGACTCAGAGGAGATCTGTTCTGCACTTTTGTAGAACTGATCTCCTCTGCAAAAGCTGGGGGACGCAGCAGGGCAGTGTGGTCTCATGTGATGCGACCTTGTCAGAGGAAACACTTTTGGCTCCAGTCGCGTTATATGCAATGTCACCAGTTAAATGGTTCAGGTGGATAAAGTTGAATCTGCCAATGATATAACCAAAGTTGCTAAATGTCCCTATTTTCTAATTTATGGAAAAATCTTTTTTTATACACCATTTTGGTGAAACTCTTATCCTACATTCTTATTTTATGGTTTATATAAGAAGAATATTTATTGAAGAAGGATATTTAAAACGTAAAAACAGACATTAGCAAATGAGGAAGCATGAACATTATGGTGATTGTAGTTCTCCAAGATCCACAGAGACAGATCCAGTATGACTGCATCAAACTATATATAGTTTATAGTGATTAATATTGTACATTTCTAATTACAGTACCGTTAGCAAAGAAAACTATTGCGGCCACGTCATAGTGATCCCATTTAGGCTCCAGAGTGGAAACAAAGAACAAATATGTATAATGATTGAATGTGACGAGGCTCTCTTTCTGAACGCTGCGTTGGAATACAATGGCACCGTAAATGTTCTATATAATGGTGACCATGCTAAAAATTTTCAATGCAAGGAATTTACAGTAAGTGCTTTTCGATTCACATTTTAACATGCATGCAACCCACAGATCCTGGGCAGCTTTATTCTTACACTGCAACATACTTGTGATATGGGGTAGTTACGGCACTTCTTGGGGCCACAGGTGTGTATTCCCTTGCCAATATTTTAATTCCAAGATATGCAAAATAAAAATAAATGATAGAATATAGTGTAATACTGTGGTGGTATTTTCTTTTATCTTAAAATTTCGATGTATACTCACCCTTTAAAGGTGATTCTTGCGCATTGGACACTATTGACACCGTGGTCCTACAGTGATTGCGCTATGCAACGTTGGACCTCCTGTCGTGGTCCTCAATAGCTTTATATGGAGAGATAAACGTAACAAGCTTCCATAGTGTGGATCAGTATACCCATATCAAGTTAGTATTATAAATACATTATGCTCACCTTGAATGGGATATGTTATATGCTTTGGACATTCATTTTAACATCCGGATGTCCGTCGGTAGTATGCTCCCGGTTTTTTGGATTGTAGCCCAAAAATAATTAATTGACAGCTTGTTGAGCCTACTTAAAAGGACATTAAAACAGAAAATATCAAGGGAAAATTTGAACCTGCATAATTGGAGTTTGGCGCTCCCCAAGATCATCATCCCATACATATATATGATGGCTGCAGTGGGAGTAATGGCACCATGAGGGCCCATCCAATTAACTTTTTAATCCACCAGCTGTATGATATTGAACAATTGTATACACTTTGTACCATAAAGAGATTCATTTACATCACTTTTCCCTTCTCTCACCACCCGTGTTGCTGAGGAACCCTACCCATCAATCAGAGCTGTAAAAGGACATTTTAGTAACCTCAGGGAACACTGTCCATTTTTCTTGGTGGGAATAATGGTAGACACTCCCAGAGCACACATGGCCAACCTACTGTTAATAGCGAAAACCAACCAGGTTTTGTCTTTTCAAATATTTGAAATATTTCAATCCTAGCAGATAAATTGCCGAAATCTTGTAGCTGCCTGCAACTCACAGACTATTAAACTTAACCCACAGGCTCTTTGAGTGCAGAAGTGTGGGTCGCAACAACCTTCCCCAACACTAGCCAGTAATGCCCCATGGGGAAGAGGTGGGACAATCTCATGTATCCATGGAGTCCTCGATGTTGCAATTCAACACAAATCGCATCATTGGCTGCCTGTACCGCCCACTTCACTCAGGAAGTGGGCAGCTGCGGCAAGGTGGTGGGTGGCTATGGGAGACTCGCCCACTTCTGGAGAGAATGCAATTATGCATCAGCCCACACACACATTACACTAACACTTTTGCAAACATAACTTTGATCAATAGTACATACAGTACAATAAGGTGGCTAGTCCCAAGAGATCTGACAGCTAGAGTATCAGGAAGTACAGCAAAGTCTGTAAAAAAAAAAAGGACTAAATAAAGGACACCTGGTATTCCCACATCTGCGGGCATCATAATAATCAGAGTGACAAACTGGCCCCGAGCGACTGCTTACTCACATTTGAGTTGCCTCCTAACTCAACTTTGCACCTGGCATAGTGGCACATGCTGCACCACCCTTAGGTACAGCCCAGCACTACCATCAGCTAGCCAACTTTCAGTGTCTGCTTTTATCCATTCCTGTTCCCACATCATAGCACCACTCTTGTAACCTCACTAACAGATGATCACATGATCAGTATAAATCTGAGATGAGGTTGTTCGCTTTTTGAATCTTGGGATATATGGATGAGCAGTATTTTAATATTAATTCCTAAATATGTGCAGATCTTCCTGAAAACCCAACTGAACAATTACAGTGCAGGTCAATGTATACATGTATTTCCATTGCATGAAAGTACACTAAAAGCTTGTATACACATTACATGCACGTACCAGATGACTTTGTACTTACAGTATGTTTATTGTCTTAATATTTGAAAATGCCAAGAACAAAATGAAGCTAAACATGGTCTTTACTACCTCTACGCAGGTGCCCACAGTTGAGTCACCACAATTAGTCTTTCTGTCATTTTCTGCTAAAGGAACAACAGTTGCTAAAACGGAACGCAGCACTCTAACCATTGACAATCTGCCGGATGTCTGCACTGTCCAGATGGAGAAACCCATTTACAAACCAGGGGACACCGGTGAGTGACTACTGAGCAATCAGTCAAAGTGCTCCAATATCTCTGAATGCTATGGGTCAGGAGAGACTCAAGCACCAGACCTGGCAGAAGAGGCTGTAATGTGACTGTTTAGGTGGCTAAACATGGTACGATATTTTAACTGTTATTGTCATTTCCGACCAATTGATACGACAAATCGTTTACAATCTGCCGTGTGTAGTCAGATCTTTATGAATCATAGGGGTAAATTTTATAAAATGAGGGTTTTTAGAAGTGGAGATGTTACCCACAGCAACCAATCAGATTCTACTTAACATTTATCTAGCACCTTCCTAGAAAATAATAGTTAGAATCTGATTGGTTGCTATGGGCAACAACTCCACTTCTAAACACTATCACTTTAGAAATTTACTCCATCATCTTTGAATACCAGGGTAATGTTACAGTGCAAGTAGCAGCCATTGAAGTATCATTACTCCAAAGAGAACAGACTATCTGACCCTCTTATAGTTACTGCAGTGTGTGCCTTCCTGAAGCTGTAGAGAGATATAAAGCAGTGAGAGTATTGTCTCACTCTATTAGAGTACCAAGAATGGGGAGGATGGCTGAGATTGAATGTGTCAGTAGGGATATGGGTTCTCGTGTGTGTCTCACTCATAGCGGCATATTCAATTGGGTGCGAGGTTTATCAAGGTAAAAAACATCGTGCCCCTCGCGCCCAATTTTGGAATACCCACGGTATCCAATTTTGAAAAAGTGGTCGCGGGGTTATCCGCTCTGAAAACCCTGCGCCGCGTAAAAAAAAATTCAGCACTTACCTGCCTGGGGATCTCCGCAGCTCTCGGTGGCCTCCCCTCTATCTTCTCACTGGAGAGGGGGCTGCCTTGAGTTCTGGGTGCTGCTGGGAGGCTCCAGGGGCTGGTGGGAGGGGCAAGGGCTGCTGGGAGATGCAAGGCCGGTGCTTCCATTTGGCAGCCTTAGGCAGCTGCCTAAGGGTGCCGGGCTCTGATGGGCAGCCCATTGAGGCTGCCTTCTACAGTGGGCATGGTCTTGTCTCTCCCCACCGGAAGCCATTTCACCCGGTAATGGCTGCAGTGCTTACCCAGCGGTGGGCACCCGTCAACACCCTCCCCCCTTCATGCAGCTAGACTAAGAGCCGCAGGAAGAGCTGTAGCCTGCAGCACCTAGTCAAGTTACGGTGACATCACTCTAGTACCGGCATGAGATGTTCCTTCTCCGCCCAGTGCGGTGTCTCTGGCAGTGCTCTCACCCGACCTGTAACTCGGACTTCCCTTGCTTCCTCCCCCGGCGGTGACGACGAGTCGGAGCAGTGCCTGCGCAGTTAGGTCTAGACTATACTGCTCTGATGGACCTGTGATGTCACACCCATGCGACCCGGCCTGAAAGGGGGAGGGGCGGGGATGCTAACGGGGGACCAAAAGTGTGGTGAGGGTGGTTTATTATATATATATATATATATATATATAAAATGGCTGGGGGTGAGGGGGGTTTATTAAATATATATATAATGGCTGGGGGTGAGGGGGGTTTATTAAATATTAGGGGTGTGCACCGGGCACTTTTCGTGTTTTGGTTTTGGATCTGGATCTTTCTTCGTGTTTTGGATCTGGACTGGTTTTGCCAAAACCACCCTTCCGTGTTTTGGTTTCTGGTTTTTGTGTTTTGGATCTGTATTTTTTTTTAAAAAAGCATAAAAACAGCTAAAATCACAGAATTTGTGTGTTTTTCTGCTCCTATGCTATTATTAACCTCAATAACCTTAATTTCCACTCATTTCCAGTGTATTCTGAACACCTCACACCTCACAATAGTGTTTTATATCCAAAAGGTTGCACCGAGGTAGCTGGATGATTATGCTAAGAGATACGAGTGGGCGGCACAAACACGTGGTCCATCTAGGAGTGACACTGCAGTGGCAGACAGGATGGCAGTTTGAAAAACTAGGCCCCAAACAGTACATAATTCAATGAAAAAAAAGAGGTGCAAGATGGAATTGTCCGTGGGCCCTCCCACCCACCCTTATTTTGTATAAAAAGGACATGCACACTTTAACAAACCAAATATTTCAGCGCCAGGGTCTGCCACACGACTGTGGCTGAAATGATTGGCTCGTTTGGGCCCTCACCCTCTTCAGTGTTGTGTACATCCTCATCCTCACAGAGTATTAATTTGTCCCCACTGGAATCCACAACCACAGGTCCCTCTGTACGTTCTGGAGGCTGGTCTCCCTGGAAGAGTTGATAATTCATTTTATGAACATCATCTTCTCCACATTTTGTGGAAGCAACCTCCTACGCCTTTCGCTGACAAGGTTCCCGGCTGCACTAAACATTCTTTCTGAGTACACACTGGAGGGGGGGCAACTCAGGTAAAATAGAGCCAGTTTGTACAGGGACCTCCAAATTGCTTCTTTTTCCTGCCAGTACAGGTACGGACTGTCTGACATGCCTACTTGGATGCTGTCACCGATGTAATCCTTTAACAGACAGACGCATGCTTGTCGCTGCTGCTTTAAGGATGCAGGTGCGGCTACAGCCCACACATTTCACAAAGACAGAAAAAAAAGAATTTTTTTATTGTTTGTGGAGCGCACTTTGAGGGTTACACCACCCTTTAACAGACAGACGCACGCTTGTCGCTGCTGCTTTGAGAATGCAAGTGCGGCTACAGCCCACACAATTCACAAAGACAGAAAAAAATGAAGAATTTTTTTATTGTTTGTGGAGTGCACTTTGAGGGTTACACCACCCTTTAACAGACAGACGCATGCTTGTCGCTGCTGCTTTAAGGATGCAGGTGCGGCTACAGCCCACACATTTCACAAAGAGAAAAAAAAAGAAGAATTTTTTTATTGTTTGTGGAACGCACTTTGAGGGTTACACCACCCTTTAACAGACAGATGCACGCTTGTTGCTGCTGCTTTGAGGATGCAGGTGGAATCTAGACAGGATTTGGAACCGTGGACACACTACCTCCATCAATTGTCTAAATCCCACTGCACTAATGGCGGATACTGGATGCACGTCTAACACCAACATAGCACTCAAGGCCTCAGTTATACGTTTTGCTTCAGGATGACTGCTGTCGTACTTCATCCTCATCGCTAGGGACTGTTGGAGGGTCAATTGTTTAGTAAAAGTGGTGGTGTTCCTACTTCCTCTCTGGGATGATGAACAACTCCCAGCAGCAGCAACAGCACTAGGAGGAAGTGGTTCTTGATCTTTCCCTATTTTATTTTTATCGGATAAAGTTTGATCCTCCATTTATGTTATATTGATATAGACGTGCGGCTAAGGCGCACACAAACACAGAAAATATTTTTTTATTTTTGCTGGAGAGTAGTGCACTTTGTGGGTAACACCACCCTTTAAGAAATGAGCCAGCCGGCTCTTTACTTATGGGACACAGGCGCACGCTTGGTGCTGCTCCTTTGTTTATGCACGTGCAGCCACAGTGCACACAATTCACAAACACAGAAAATATTTATTTATTTGGTTTGGAGTGTACTTTGGGGTTTACAGCACCCTTTAACGGTCAAGCCAGCTGGCCCTTTACTTATGACACAGGCGCACGCTTGGCACTACTTTGTTGATGCACGTGCGGCTACTGCGCACACAATTCACAAACACAGAAAATATTTTTTTATTTGATTTGGAGTGTACTTTGGGGGTTACAGCACCCTTTAACGGTCAAGCCAGCCGGCCCTTTACTTATGACACAGGCGCACGCTTGGCACTACTTTGTTGATGCACGTGCGGCTACTGCGCACACAATTCACAAACACAAAAAATATTTTTTTATTTGGTTTGGAGTGTACTTTGGGGGTTACAGCGCCCTTTAATTGTCAAGCCAGCCGGCCCTTTACTTATGACACAGGCGCACGCTTGGCACTACTTTGTTGATGCACGCGCGGCCACTGCGCACACAATTTACAAACACAGAAAATAATTTTTTATTTGGTTTGGAGTGTACTTTGGGGGTCACAGCACCCTTTAACGGTCAAACCAGCTGGCCCTTTACTTATGACACAGGCGCACGCTTGGCACTACTTTGTTGATGCACGTGCGGCTGCTGCGCACACAATTGACAAACACAGAAAAAATATTTTTTTTTAGCACTTGGGGGGAGCACCCCTGATGGACAGAGCACCCCCTGGACAACACTACAGCACCCCTTTAGGACTGGGACACTGCACAGGATTTTGGAGTTGACACAGCCCCTATAGACAACTGACTGCACAACACAGTCCAGCCAGCCCCTATGGACTTTGAAGTAGTGGACACAGCCCCTATGGACAACAGCAGCACAGCGCAGCACAGCACAGCACAACACTGCTCTGCACAACCCAGCCAGCCCTAACTCCCACCCTCCCTCTTCACTGTCCACAGCCGAGTGAGAAAATTGCACTGACGCGGGTACCTTATATAGGATCCAAAACCCGCGAGACCCGGAAGGTGGGATGATGACGTTTTGCCTCGATTTCCGATCTGTCTGGCGGGAAAAGTCGAGCCTGACTCGGATCGGCCTCGGATCGGGGGAGCTCGGGGGGGTTCGGATTTCAGAAATCCAAACCCGCTCACCCCTATTAAATATATATATATATATAATGGCTGGGGCTGAGGGGGGTTTATTAAATATATCTTAAAATGGCTGGGGGTGGGGGGTTTATTAAATATATCTTAAAATGATTGGGGGTGACGGGGGTTTATTATATATATCTTAAAATGGTTGGGGGTGAGAGGGGTTTATTAAATATATTTTAAAATGGTTGGGGGTGAGGGTGGTTTATTATATATATATATATATATATATATATAATGGCTGGGGGATGAGGGGGTTGTATTATATATATCTTAAAATGGCTGGGGGTGAGAGGGGTTTATTAAATATATCTTAAAATGGTTGGGGGTGAGGGGGGTTTATTATATATATCTTAAAATGGCTGAGGGTGAGAGGGGTTTATTTAATATATCTTAAAATGGCTGGGGGTGAGGGGGGTTTATTAAATATATATATAATGGCTGGGGGTGAGGGGGGTTTATTAAATATATCTTAAAATGGTTGGGGGTGAGGGGAGTTTATTATATATATCTTAAAATGGCTGGGGGAGAGAGGGGTTTATTAAATAAATATTTTAAAATGGTTGGGGGTGAGGGGGGTTTATTATATATATCTTAAAATGGCTGGCGGTGAGAGGGGTTTATTAAATATATCTTAAAATGGCTGGGGGTGAGGGGGGTTTATTAAATATATATATATAATGGCTGGGGGTGAGGGGAGTTTATTAAATATATCTTAAATTGGCTGGGGGTGAGAGGTGTTTTTTAAATATATCTTAAAATGGCTGGGGGTGAGGAGGGTTTATTAAATATATCTTAAAATGGCTTGGGATGAGGGGGGTTTATTAAATATATATAATGGCTGGGGGTGAGAGGGGTTTATTAAATATATATAATAGCTGGGGGTGAGAGGATCATTAAATATATAAGGGCTGGGAGTGAGGGGGGATCATTAAAAATAAATGGCTGGGGGTGAGGGGATCATTAAATATAAATGGCTGGGGGCGAGGGGATCATTAAATATATTCTGGCTGGGGGTGAGGGGGGTCATTAAATATATAATGGCTGGGAGTATCATTAAATATGGAATTGGTATGAAATACCGGCGGCCGCCTTGCCACCATTCTCATTAGCGACAGCGGCAGCCCGAAAAATGCAGAGTTCCCGCCAGCGCTGGAAATCCCGATCGTCCCTAGGTAAGTATTGACTAACCTAACTAACCCCTCTAACCCTAACCCCCCTTAGGGGTACCGAACCCTAACGTCCCCCCAAAGTGCCTAACCTTAATCCCCCCTCTAAGTGCCTAACCCTAACCCCCCCTTCCCCACTGACTAAACCTAAGTTCCCCCCGGGGGTGCCTAACCCTAAGTCCTAAGGGGGGGTGCCTAACCCTAACCCTCCCTCCCCCTAGCCTAACCCTAAACCTCCAGGTGGGGTGCCTAACCCTAAGTACCCCCAGGTTCCTAAACCTAACCCTCTCCTCCGCGTCTGTGCGCTCGCTGTGCCCGGCATCCCTTCGATCGGGATGCCGGGTGCCGGTGTCCAGGCATCGGGAAAATGACCGGCATCTAGATATAGACGCCGGTCATTTAACCCACACCGGGAGAATGCAGTCGGGAAGCCGGCTGTCTGTATTACGGCAGCCGGCTTCCCGACTGCATACCTTAAATATAAATGGCTGGGGTTGAGGGGATGATTAAATATTTAAGGCTGGCTAATTATATAGATATATATATTGGGGTGTGCAGCGGCCACTTTTCGTGTTTTGTGTTTTGGTTTTGGATCTGGATCTTCCTTCGTGTTTTGGATCTGGACTGGTTTTGCCAAAACCACCCTTCCATGTTTTGGGTTCTGGGTTTTGTGTTTTGGATCTTTATTTTTTTTTTAAAAAGCATAAAAACAGCTAAAATCACAGAATTTGTGGGTTTTTATGCTCCTATTCAATTATTAACCTCAATAACCTTCATTTCCACTCATTTCCAGTCTATTCTGAACACCTCAAACGTCACAATATTGTTTTTATGGCCAAAAGATTGCACCGAGGTAGCTGGATGACTATGCTAAGCGACACGAGTGGGCGGCACAAACACATGGCCCATCTAGGAGTGACACTGCAGTGGCAGACAGGATGGCAGTTTGAAAAACTAGGCCCCAAACAGTACATACTGCAAAGAAAAAAAAGAGGTGCAAGATGGAATTGTCCTTGGGATATGGTTGTATAAATAGGACATGCACACTTTAACAAACCAATCATTTCAGCACCAGGGTCTGCCACATGACTGTGGCTGAAATGATTGGTTCGTTTGGGCCCCCACTAAAAAAGCTGGCAATTAATGTGTCCCTGCACAAACTGGCTCTACGGAGGCAAGATGTCGTCCTCATCCTCCTCATCCACCGATTCCTTGGATAAAACAGGAAAAAGGGATTTAGGTGTCCCTGGACTGCTTACGGTCTTAGCCAAAGTTTCTAAACTTGACAGTAACTTTTTATGAACGCGCTGCAGGTGCCGTATAAGGGAGGATGTTCCTAGGTGGTTAACGTCCCTACCCCTACTTATTTCACCTTTACATATGGTACATATGGCAAGACAGTTGTCCGGATTTGGATAGAAATATTGCCAGAACAAAGAGGTGGAATGTTTGGTCTTCTGCCCAGGCATGACCGTGTTGGGCTTTTTCATCCCACGGACAACAACTGTCTCCCCCGGAGCCTGATTTAAACAAACCACATCACCATCAGAATCCTCCTCGCCAACTTCCTCCTCAGCACCAGCTACACCAGTATCCTTATCCTGTTGGACTTCAACAGTGACATCTTTAATTTGCATATCAGCAAGTGGACTGTGGGTGCTCCTTTCAGCACTTGCAGGGGGTGTGCAAATGGTGGAAAGAGCCACCTCTTCCCGTTCAGTGCTGGGAAGGTCAGGCATTGCAACCGCCACTACACTTGGACTCTCCTTGGGGATTTGTGATATCTTCTTAGAACGCACAGTTGTTTGCTGTGCTTTTGCCAGCTTAACTCGTTTGATTTTTTTAGCGGGAGGAGGGCTTCCATCGTCATGTGAAGCTGAACCACTAGTCATGAACATAGTTAAAGACCTTAGCCGTTCCTTACCACTCCGTGTCATAAATGGCATATTGGCAAGTTTACGTTTCTCTTCAGATGATTTAAATGTTTTTTTTAAGGTCATTTTCCTGAACTTTGTCATTTGGGATTGTATGTGCCCTGTGATAAGATCACTGGTAAAGTGGTCTGTGACAGGGACATTTATCCAAGATTCCTGTCCTATGTGTTTAAAATCCCCAGGAGAAAGTCTGCAGTGTAGCAGGCTTGAGTCTCGGTTTTTTGAAAAGCCGGTTTGGGACTTGGGGGTTGTGGGTGAGAGGAGAGGGAGGGCTCCACCCACGGCCACTCCAGGTTTTGGTTCTCGCAGCCTGGTAACAGGCTTGTTAGTTTTCCACCTGAGAGTGGCCAATATAAGCCTAGTTTGTTTAGGGCTGATTGTCTCACCTGGGAGAGCAGACAGGGAGTTTGCTCAGAGACACTTGAAAACCTAACTGTAAGTGTTGTGCTGTGCCCTTGTTGCAGGTGAGGGCATTAGGCCCTGCCAGGTTCTGGTAGTGAGGGAACTACCTGTGAAGTTAGTGCCCCGACAGGGCTAGGATTTTTGTTTATGTTTTCTTTATGTTGTTTCTGACATTGTACAATAAAGACTGGCGCCGACCAGCTTGTACTTGCATCCTGTCTGGCGTACTGTTTCCCAGCTGCTGTTTGTGAAAGGAAGGAGTCCTCTACCCAGGAGAGGGACCCCCTAACCTAACTGTGTCACAATATGGTGGAGAATGCGGGCACCCACACACACTGAAGTTGCAGCGAGAGGAAAACTTTCCGTTTAAAAATTAAAGGGACAGACACCCAATTTGTGAGTGTGGGAATAACACTGTGTCCTTGGAGTCCCATAGGGGAGACGTCAGCCAATGCTCAGAGAGGCAAGGTTCAGCATCCAACCTACACCCCAGGACAAAATGGAGGACATTATTAAGGCCTTGCTTCAAGCTACAGCAGCTCAGCAGGAGACAAACAAAATTCATCAGGAATCTACCAGAGCTCAGCAGGAATCTACCAGAGCTCAGCAGGAGACTAACAGACTTCAACAGGTCGCCATTGAGGAAACCCGCCTGGCCTTAGCGGAAAACAGCCAGGCCATAAGAGAGGTGGAACAGCACCTGGTCGCCCGGACCAGAGATGTTAATACTGGTCCTCCCACCACCACTCACTCCGTACGAGCCAGTCACTTCCTCCAAAAGATGACTTCGGGCGATGATGTGGAGGCCTATCTCACCACATTTGAAAGAACGGCCAAAAGGGAGAGTTGGCCCAAGGAGCAGTGGGCAAGTCTGGTGGCACCTTTTTTGTCTGGGGAGCCACAAAAAGCATATTTCGACTTATGCCTGGCTGATGCCAAGGACTATAAAAAACTAAAACAGGAGATCCTAACTCGCTTGGGAGTCACCACCTTTGTTCGTGCCCAACGGGTCCACCGCTGGGAGTTCCATATGGACAAGCCTCCACGTTCACAGATGCATGACCTCGTCCATCTGTCCTCAAAATGGCTACAGCCCGAGGCGCTGATGGGGACCACAGATCGTGGAAAGGGTCGTGATGGACCGGTACCTGCGATCGTTACCTGTGACTCTGCGCAAGTGGGTGAGCCATGCAGACCCTAAGTCCGCGGACCAGTTGGTTGAGCTGATGGAGAGGTATGTGGCGGCAGAGGAGCTGAGGAGTATGTCCCACCGAGCCCCGATGGCGCACCGGCGAACTCCCACAGACACTGGTAAGACTGTTCCAGGGGAGAAGGGTGCTGGGCGGTGCGATGTACCTAAGACTGAGGGTGTAGAACCTGGAGACAGGCCTGCCAGGCCAGGAAGGTTCTTGCCCCGTAAACGACTAGACATTAATATGATTCAGTGTTTCCGGTGTGGTGACTTCGGCCATATTTCCGCTAATTGTTCACTTACAAATGAACCTATGCAATTTGATACTGCTCATGTCTACCGCAGGGGGTCTTTCTTTGCACAGACAGCCTGTACGGCTGACTGGCAGGCTGAGACTGATAAGCACATGTGTGTACTCACTGTAGATGGCAACCGAGTAGAGGCACTGTTAGACTCTGGTAGCTTGGTGACACTTATAAAAGCTGAGCTGGTGAACCCCTTGAGGCATACAGGGAAAACTGTTGGTGTGACCTGCATACATGGGGATACTCGATATTATGTTACTGCCGAGGTGAACATTGAGACACCATGTGGCTCTGCTATAGTTTCTGTGGGTTTGGTGCCTGGTCTGATGTGCGATGCAATATTTGGGAGAGACTTTGCTCACTTCTGGAAATTGTGGGAAAGCCGTTTTGTTCCAGAAGTGAACAACCCCGGTCCACTTCAGAAGGTTGTCGATATAGTGGAGGAGGGAGTTTCTTCTGAGTCAGAGTTATTCCCTTTTCCTACTATGGTTGGCGAACTAGAGAATGTGGAGCGTGATGGTGGCCCGCCAACTGATGTGCCTCCCATAGAGGTGGGAAGTGTTGTTGGGCCAGTGGATCGTCTGCCTGATTTAGAGGTCAGAAGAGAGGTCTTTGCCATGGAGCAGTTGAATGACCCTACTTTGGTAAAAGCCAGGGAGAATGTAAAAGTAGTTGATGGTAAACCCGTAGACCCTGATTGTCCTTTGTCCTATCCCCACATGGCAATGTATCAGGATTTGTTATATCAGGTGACTAAGAAGGGGGAAGATATTGTGGAACAACTTATAGTTCCCAAAGCCTACAGAAGAACAGTGTTGGATCTGGCCCATGGTCATATAACGGCAGGCAATCAAGGGGTAGAGAAAACCACTGAGCGAATAATGCAGAGGTTTTTCTGGCCCGGGCTTCATAAAGACGTATCTGACTTTTGCGCATCCTGCCCTGAGTGTCAGTATCATGCTCCCAGACCATGTTTTAAGGGTCCACTAGTTCCTTTGCCTATTATAGAGGTGCCAATAGTGAGAGAGCACGTGAAACAGGCTCAACAGGCACAGCAGAGGGTATACAACCACAATGCTCTGTTACGCAGCTTTGCTCCTGGGGACAGAGTGTTAGTGTTGGTTCCCACTGTGGAAAATAAACTTTTGGCTAAATGGCAAGGCCCCTTTGAGATTTTAGAAAGAGTGGGACAGGTCAATTACAAAGCTGGTTTGGGACCTGGGGGTTGTGGGTGAGAGGAGAGGGAGGGCTCCACCCACGGCCACTCCAGGTTTTGGTTCTCGCAGCCTGGTAACAGGCTTGTTAGTTTTCCACCTGAGAGTGGCCAATATAAGCCTAGTTTGTTTAGGGCTGATTGTCTCACCTGGGAGAGCAGACAGGGAGTTTGCTCAGAGACACTTGAAAACCTAACTGTAAGTGTTGTGCTGTGCCCTTGTTGCTGGTGAGGGCATTTGGCCCTGCCAGGTTCTTGTAGTGAGGGAACTACCTGTGAAGTTAGTGCCCAAACAGGGCTAGGATTTTTGTTTATGTTTTCTTTATGTTGTTTCTGACATTGTACAATAAACACTGGTGCCGACCAGCTTGTACTTGCATCCAGTCTGGCGTACTGTTTCCCAGCTGCTGTGTGTGAAATGAAGGAGTCCTCTACCCAGGAGAGGGACTCCCTAACCTAACTGTGTCACAGCCCTCTACTATGACATTTGGCATCGGCCTTGGCAGACGACGTTGATGGCATGTTATCGTCTATGTCATGACTAGTGGCAGCATCTTCAGCACTAGGGGGAAGTGGTTCTTGATCTTTCCCTATTTTATTTTTATCGGAGAAAGTTTGGTCCTCCATTTATGTTATATTGATTTGATATATACGTGTGGCTAAGACGCACACAAACATAGAAAATATTTTTTTATTTTTGCTGGAGAGTAGTGCACTTTGTGGGTTACAACACCCTCTAAGAAATGAGCCAGCCATCCCTTTACTTATGGGACACAGGCGCACGCTTGGCACTGCTCCTTTGTTGATGCACGTGCAGCTATAGCCCACACAATTCACAAACACAGAAAATATTTTTTTATTTTGTTTGGAGTGCCCTTTGGGGGTTACAGCACCCTTTACCGGTCAATCCAGCTGGCCCTTTATTTATGGGACACAGGGGCACGCTTGACACTACTTTGTTGATGCACTTGCGGCTACTGCACACACAATTCACAAACACAGAACATTTTTTTTTATTTAGTTTGGAGTGCCCTTTGGGGGTTAAAGCACCCTTTAGCGGTCAATCCAGCCGGCCCTTTATTTATGGCACACGTGCGCACACTTCGCACTACTTTGTTGATACACGTGCGGATACTGCGCACACAATTCACAAACACAAAAAAATATTTTTTTTTATTTTATTTGGAGTGACCTTTGGGGGTTACAGCACCCTTTAGCGGTCAATCCAGCCGGCCCTTTATTTATGGGACACAGGCGCACGCTTCGCACTATTTTGTTGATGCACGTGCGGCTACTGCGCACACAATTCACAAACACAAAAAAATATATTTTTTTATTTGTTTGGAGTGCCCTTTGGGGGTTACAGCACCCTTTAATGGACAAGCCAGCCGGCCTTTTACTTATGGGACACAGGCGCACGTTTGGCGCTGCTCCTTTGTTGATGCACGTGCAGCCACAGTGCACACAATTCACAAACACAGGAAAAAAAATATTTTTTTGCACTTGGGGGGAGCACCCCTGATGGACAGAGCTCCCCCTGGACAACACTACAGCACCCCTTTAGGACTGGGACACTGCACAGGACTTTGGAGTGGACACAGCCCCTATGGACAACTGACTGCACAACACAGTCCAGCCAGCCCCTATGGACTTTGAAGTAGTGGACACAGCCCCTAAGGACAACAGCAGCACAGCACAGCACTACACTACACTACACAGCCCAGCCAGCCCTAACTCCCACCCTCCCTCTTCACTGTCCACAGCTGAGTGAGAAAATGGAGCTGACGCGGGTACCTTATATAGGATCCAAAACCCGCGAGACCCGTAAGGCGGGATGATGATGTCTTGCCTCGATTTCAGATCCGAGTCAGGCGGGAAAAGTATATCTCTGTATATATATATATATATATATATTAGGGATGTGCAGGCTCGGATAGGTTCGAGTTTGCACGTGGAGTTCGGATTTTTCCCTCCAAAAAAACGGAACTCAGAACGAGGCAAAACGTCATCTTACATGGACGAACATCATCATTCCTGGTCTTTTGTCCAGGAATGATGATGTTCGTCCATGTAAGATGTAATTTTGCCTCGTTCTGAGTTCCGTTTTTTTGGAGGGAAAAATCCGAACTCCACGTGCAAACTCGAACCTATCCGAGCCTGCACATCCCTAATATATATATAAAGTCAGAAATCCACTGCACTCGCCACTCCTAGATTTGGGGTGCAGACCTGCACTCGCCATTCCCAGGACTGGGGTGCAAGTGGCCTGTGACCACATTGCTTAAATAAATAAAAACAGAAAACCCAGCACTCACCACGTTTAAACACTCACAATGATGTATAAATAAGTAAATAAATAATGGGGATTTGGTTCATGGATTGATCAATGCATTTAAGCCCGCAGCCCACATCACGGGACCCCACTTTCTGCAGGTCCTACACTATCCGTCTCACTGATGGAAACCTGGTAGCTGCTATCATATAGTTTAGACTGAAAAAATGTTACCTGGTTTAAAGCTCACCTGCCAGCTAATGACTTTTAAAGGTAAGGCAGTCACCTGACATAGCTTCTATCACACTACCAAAAAGACAGCAGACACAGGATAATATAAATGAGTTTGCACATGGGTTGCATGAGAAAGCTATGATCACAAAAGGTTAATAAAAATTAACCGCATAAACAAAGTCAGAAATCCACTACACTCGCCACTCCTAGATTTGGGGTGCAGACCTGCACTCGCCATTCCCAGGTCTGGGGTGCAAGTGGCCTGTGACCACATTGCTTAAATAAATAAAAACAGAAAACCCAGCACTCACCATGTTTAAACACCCACAATGATGTATAAAAAAGTAAATAAATAATGGGGATTTGGTTCATGGATTGATCAATGCATTTAAGCCCGCAGCCCACATCACGGCAGGATGATGACGTTTTGCCTCGATTTCAGATCCGAGTCAGGCGGGAAAAGTCGAGCCTGACTCCGATCGGCCTCGGATCGGGGGGGATCGGGGGGGGTTCGGATTTCAGAAATCTGAACCCGCTCACCCCTAATATATATATATATGTGTGTGTGTATATATACAGTATATCTCTGTATATATATATATATATATATATATATATATATAATATGCACCTGCAGTGCTGGTAGAACCAGCAGTGCTACCTCATTGAAGTGTGGGGGTAGGATGCGTCCACAGCCAGAGGAGGTGGTGCAGAGGGCCCCCCTCTCTTAAGTGCCCTGGGCCCCCCGAAGGCTTAATCTGGCCCTGCCGCCATGATGCCATATAATTTGCACTTTCGAGCGGATATTGGACATTAGAGCGACCCTATGGTTGCTCAGAATATCAGATGGTATATGGCCATGGAACAGCGTCTTTCGACCAACATGCCCACCGTTGACAGTCACTCCCCCAGTCACCGCCCAGGAATGACTATCGGAGTTGCATGGATCGCCATCCAATTCGAATCTGTTTTCCCTGGTGGTAACCATTAGAACATATGCACAGTGCATGTGCAGACGCCCAGTGTTTTAAATGTGTCCACCTCTGAATCGGGCTCTATCTATCTATCCTGCCTGTGTCCCCTGACTACACTAGAGACTGTCTGGGTGTACCTTGAAATGTCGCGCATAATGTTTTTTTACATTTTTATTTTTAGGAGGGGGTGTTTCTCCATTTAACATAGCGGCTTTGAAACATTTAATACCACACCTCCACACTCACCTGAGAGGCTAAAATGTGTGTGTGTGTGTATGTTTTGGCGGGGGGGGGTAGGCAGAAGTTTTGCCTAGGGTGGCGAGAAACCTTGCACCAGCCCTGGGGAGATGTAGTTCTCCCATTCCGGGGGGGCCACACATACACTGGGGGGGCCACACAAACCGGTGGTCACACATGCACACACTCATACACACACATTCACTCATACACACTTACAAACAGTAATAAACACTCACACACACTGATATACTGAGGGGGGGTACTGGGTGGGTACTGCCGGTGTTTTTTCCTAAAATTACCTATTTTAGAAAAAAAATCACACTTGCTCTGGGGTGAAAAAAAAACTCCCGGTGCGTAAAAAAAGAAAAAATCCGCAGCCATTTGAATAGCAAAAAACTCGCACCTGCAGGAAAAAGCTTGCAGGTGCGGGTTTTTTTTGCTATTCTCGCACCCAATTGAATATGCCCCATAGTGCTTCCACTGTGCCGTGAAAGGGTAATGGCGGTAACTGACAGTCCAGTCTCAGCCACCGCAGAAAAACATTTAAAACTATTAGCACATTGACAATTGGGGTTGGCTCAATTTACCAGGAAAGATCGAATTTTTTATTTTTATTAAATTAATATGTGAAGCAAAATATAAACATATTTCTGACAAGCTTTTTTAACCACTTAACTGGTGCAGTCACATGGTGTCATACATAGGTGTCTGGGTTCCTGTACAGGGTCTGGCGGCATCACCTTATTACATCTGTGTCTCCGCTTGCCACCTGTGGCATCCCTGAGACCTGTGGTCACTCATATGTAAACTTGCAGCTCCTGCTGTTCTGTATCATGGGCTCTGCTTTCTTGGAAAGTATCACATGATGAGCCTTAACAAACTTGTCTCCAGCAACTCCGGTCACATTGTGTGTGTGCAGGTGTTGATACTGCAGAGTTATGTAGACTCACACTATGAACAGCCCAGTTACTTAACCAGTGGTGTTGGTTTTTTGAAGGATAGTAGTACAGCCGTACTCACTGTTACATGTAACACTGGTACTAGAGTGGAGCTTGACCGAAGTGGGGTTCTATACAGCTCACCAGCCAGTGTGTTACTGTATATGCTGCAAATGGGTAGTGGTGTAGGGATCTGAAACAGCTTTATATGCAGGCATTAACCAGGTCTTTCAGAGCTAAGTAGGAGACATACTTTTCCTACTGTGTCACTCTCCACAGTACAGAAAAGATGGCCCCTATACATGCTCAGTAGTGAGCTTGGTGGCCAAATTGGGAGAGGACATGAAGCCTCCCTGAAGAACAGGAACACTGGTCTGTGCAGCAGCACACTCCTCTTTCAACAACCAGCCTACCATTCTAAGGGTGCCCAATTTAAACCAGCAACTGCTCATTGACAGTACAACTTCTCTCCCTGAAGATCAGTTTTGCATAACTGCATTCTGTGTCAGTTACCTGCTTCAGTATTTGCTTGGCAGCTGAGTCATTAGCAGATTTTTGCAAGTCCAATGCAAACAGGATCGCACCAGTGACGGGCATTTCGTTCATCTCTGAATCAGGCCCTCAGACCATACATGCCTACCCTCCACGATTTCACGCAAGGCTCCTGATTTTTCGGGTAAGCCCCCGCACCCCCGAAAGGGTAGGCACTTTTCCCACATTCTGCCCACTTCCTAGTGAAGTGGGCAGAATGGGGAGGATATTAAAGGGGATCGGCTGTTCTGAGCATTGGGGGCGGGGCCTAATGACACGATTATATGAGAATCACATCATTTAGCCCCACCCCCTATTTTAATTATGCATAATCGTGGTGAATTCCATCACAGGGCGGGGCTTAATGATGCAATCCCACCAGCCCCGCCCCCAAATCCGCCTACCTGCTTCACCTCCCCGGGGAGGAAGATTTATTAGTTGGCAAGTATGCCTCAGACTCATGGGAGCAATTCCAAGAATAGGGATGATGTCATACACCCTTAAAATACACATAGCGGATAAATAGACGCACTTGTGTCGTACTTGCCGACAGTCTGGCTGCCCGTTCATCATCTCGGCACTGTCCATGGTTCACAATGCCTAGATTACCGACATTGTGCAGCAGGGGGCGGGACCACAATGTGAATCACATTTTCCATTCCCTCCGGACCGCAACGATCAACAGGGAAGCTTGGTAGATGCCCAGTACTACAGAAATAAAAGTAACCTCACAAGAAACCATATACTGTATACTGTAATGTATAATTCAATTATGCATTTCTAGATCAACCAGCTTTTTTCATTATTCTATTCCGCACAATATACTGTATCCTCCACCAATATACCGTGTGACAGTGATGCTCCTTCAGTCACCAGACAATTTTACAAAACTTGGCGTCGGGTGCTGGTTTGCACCAGGTGACTTTATAGATTAAAGCCCCATCTTCATGTTCATTGATCCTAATGCTAATATGGATAGCCAGGAAATTAATTACTGCAAGCATGAAAATCATTTTCACTTATTAATCTTGTTCATTATTATAATTTAGAACCTATCAGTCCTGCATTAGTCCTTCTTGGGAATATGAATGTATTACGCTACGTATGAACTGTTACTGTATTGTGCTTTCCCCGCAGTGCGATGTAGACTGGTTTGTTTAACTAATGAACTGAAGACTGTTGATTACGTCGTAAGTAACTATTATCTGATTATTCTTCAATGCAGAGAAAAGTACTTTGTGTTTTAGCTAATACGTCCCCTCTGCATTGAGTGAGTGGAAACATTTATATAAAGACTAATAAAAAATGACAAAGTTAGGGTTAAAGAGATTTCTTTATTTCTCCTTGATAAATAGTTATTAATTATGGGGTATATCTCAGTTATAGCTTTCCTATGCATTATTGCGGTGGCTGAGGGTCTGATCCAAAGTTGTACACTAACGCTGCCGCCACCGCAAATGTGTGCGCAGCTGCAGTGCAAAAATATGCAAATATTGCAGCCGCCGGAAGATGTATTGTGACACCCACCTGCGACTTTCCAAATCTGAGCATCTGCGTGAAATGTCACCTGGTCGTAGATCTTTTGATTGTTGCCGTCCTGAGTAACCCTATGGTCCCGCAGAATGGCTGTGGAAACTGAGCCATAATTATTGGGTACGCGATCACAGTCACATGCTGTAAAAATACCTTGAAATGGTTGTGACATGCTTGTGTTCTTTGCCGCCACTCCCCGTTACCTCCCCCAAACGCTCCCTGCCTGTAAATCACACTCTGAGTAATTGGTTGCTGCGAGTGATAATGTACCTTGACGCTTTCGCAATGTGACTTAGGTGCATGTGCAGATTGTCGTTTACTGCTCAACTGCTCAACTATCGCAAAAATATCGGCATTGCATACACATGTGAAGTCTCGGCAGCACTGGCTGTGTTCCCTGCTGCCGGTCAGTATTTTTGTGCTGTATAGCTCCCAAAAACATGTTGTGTTTGGTCCTATTTCATAAATAGACCTTTTAAGTTGTTGAGAAACAAACGACATCTCATATGACACTGGCTGTTAAGTATAAGTTACCTGTCACGTATTTGCTTGAGTAATGTCATTGCGATGCACTTTATTATTATTATTATTATTATTATTATTATTATTATTATTATTATTATTATTACATAGTTTTGCTCTGTTACATACTTTGGATACACTTTTATCCACAGATAATTTATTTTGTTGCTTCCATGGGTAATGAAAAAAAAATAATAAAAAAATAAAATTAATAATAATAATAATAATAATAATAATAATAATAATAATATTGCCTACATAATATAAAGGTGCCAGTTAAACACTAGACCCAAAGCCAGATTTATAGGACAATGTATTTAAAAACGTTTACAAAAAAACATGAACAATACAATACTGTACATTGAAAGTTGTCTGTTAAACATCTAATTAGTTTTGTATAGTGTGAAAATGGAAATTATTACTGTGTCTTTGGCTCTATATTGGGGTCCATATTTGTGTCCTGTGTAATAATTTTGGCTTTTTATTTTGCAGGTCACAAACATCAGCTTTATGGTAAGATAATAAAAATGTTTCATAGCTGATACTACTATGGGGGGAATGCAATCAGCTGTGACAATTTACCATGATCCCCCGTCTCTATGCAATTAGCCTCGAAGGCAGCCCCAGGGGCTGCAATTAAGTGAGATTTTTTTCAAGTCTGAATAGGCATAAAAAGAAATCCCCAATAAATAACCTGTTTTCGGGTGCCGCAACCATGATAAAACATAGGTCCGGGAACTTGTCCCAGATTCTGTGCGTTATCAGTTAATTTACTAGGCATTGGGATGCCCATTGCTGCCTCCTCATATACGTCTGATGACCTGTAACAGTGTAAACATCGGTAACATCGATGCTGATCGAGCAGTCACACAGCTTGTTAGTGAAGTCTGACATGTCTCAAACACTGCGTCTGTCCTGACTCGCTGAGTGCTCTTGTGCTGCAAGGATATTGCAATAGCTAATTTATGCATGCCCATGAGACGGCATTTAAATGGTCCCGACAGGCCTGCGTTTGCCTAGCCCCCCCACCCCACATTACCTCCCTCCTAAAGCTGACTACCTGTCACTTGCTTTGCGAGATAATCCTCTGTGCGAGCACGATCACAATACAATTGCTGCACGTGCGCAGTGCGGCATTTACACATGCGCAATGGCTAACAGTCACTCAATCTGCGTAAATATCAGCATTGCGTGAATCTCAGAATCAGACCCCATGTCTAAAATAAAAATAATTTTGGAAAATGCTGCCAGGACAGCTAAGAGCGTTATGTATTTGATAGCAAAAAAAAGGCAGACGCTCTAAAGCAAACAATAGAAGCTTTGTACTATCAATAAATTAATCTTGGGGTTATAGCACATATAGAAATCAGCTCATCTATGACTTATATATGACCTGCAGGAGCCGTCTGGTGCTTGTATAGCCCAGGTACAGAATCCAGAGACAAAGAATGGCGTTGTTGAAGTGGAATTCGTTCTCGCACTTCACGCAAATCCTGGATATTACCAGATCAAGTTTGAAAAAAAAAAAGGTTCTCCCTACAACCAGTGGCTTCAGGTGGAGATAGACAGTACGTCCTAATTACATCACTCGTGTAACTGATATACAGTATGTACTGTAGGTATGATCGGGGGCATTTATCAAAGCTCTAGCACAGGATATACCAACTGCTCTCAGTACTAAATAAAGGGATATTACCATGGTGATGCTAACTGATACTTGTCCCGATGATAGAAAGCTCTCTGAAACTCTTTAATGGATTTAAAACTTAATAAAATGACACAAAAAAACACATATTTTATGCCTAATGACTTCAGAGACAGTCCCTGCCCCCGGACATAGCTACTGCACCCAGAGAGGAGATGGAAAAAGTAGGTACAAATGTTCTTATCCCCTTAAAATACACAGGCAATACTGACTACAGTATTGTTATATGTACTGTACCCGGAATTTTGGTGGAAAAGGGGTATAATTAGACCCCTTTTACATCGGAGCTAAAACCCGGGTTTTTGGAGGGTTAACCCGGGCAGCTCCCTGGTGTAAAAGGGGAGAAGGTTGGATCGCCGGGTCGAGTGACCCGGCAATCCAACCCAGGTAAATAGCAGGGTTTAACACGGGCGTAACCTGTGAAACCCTGCTGTGAGAACAGCGCACTCCGGGTCACGATGACCTGGAGTGCGCTGCTAGCCAGCCGATTGGTCCGGCTTCAGTGGCGCTTGGAGATGACATGATCTCCGAGCGACCACTTTCACTCCGGAAAAGCCGGGTCTATGCAGACCCGACTGCGGTGTGAGCGACGCCGACTCGGGAATATCCCAAGTCGGCGCCGGCAAAATTCCGGGTCTGATCTGGATAGGAACTTTGTTGCAACTCCGGGTCAGACCAGGAATTTAGGAGGAAAAGGGGTAGAAGTTGTGCTAAAAGTAAGCTAAAGAGGGTAAATCTGCACCTCAGGTAATCCTCAGGGGTTAGTGTCATCACTGAACTTAAATAAAACTTAATATTAGCTTCCACAACAGGCTTCTATCCACTTGGGAGAGTTAAACATTAACCCCTCACTGCTGAAGTTTTGTCACCCCTGTGCAGAGGCTTTTTTCTGATGTTAGCACTCATTGCATTCCAACATCAGTATCACAGATTTTTTAAGGTAGTACCAACACGGCTTATACACTACCTTTTTTTTTTACACTTTATATTTTAGGAAACTACCATTATTCTTTTTGCTCATTCTAAAACAACAGATAAAATTCAACAAAAGTGAAAAATATATATATATTTTAAAATTAAATTTCAACTAAAAAAGATGTGGATATACCCAACTAAATGCGTTGACGATAGCACCTGCTAACTTTTACATCACATTTGGGAAAAAAGAGCACCAGCCCTTGTGTCACTTTGATTGCCGCTGCACGGAATTATCTCCCTATTGCGGCAGCAGCTGACATAGCGGTTACTAAGAAGATTAGTGTCCTTCCACCAATATATGGAAAATGTCTATTTTCTGTACGGCAGAGTAATATTGTCAGGACCTGGGGGGGGGGGGGAGTTGGACTCAGGATGGAATCAGGAGTCGAAGCAGGAACGGTCTTGTTAAACTGAAATGCAGCTGGTTTAATGGGAGTAATTAGATTCATGGAATTAAACAAATATATATATATACTGTAACAAAAGTCCATGGGTGACCTGAGGATAATATCTGGCAGGAATTAATAGTCCAATTGCTGTGGAACTGCCAAACAAGAGTCTGATAATAAAATAGATCCAATAGAAGCAGAGAATCAGGTGTCTGGTAATGAATAAGTCCAATTGATGTGAGACAGAGAAACGGGTGCTTGGTAATGAGCTGACAGGGAAGAAATTCCAATAGAGGTATGCTGAGGATCAGAGGTCTGTAAACTGCAGTGGGTTCTCCGTGCGTGCGGCTGGTCAGTAACCAGTGGAGGGTGAGACGTGGGGGTATAGCTGGTGCAGGAATCCTGGGAACTGCCTGGAATGCTGACAGGGAGCAAACGAGACACTGCTGAGACTGCAATATACCAAGGATAGGGAGCACAGGGAACTCTCACACAGCAAGGCTGAGAACATATTGCACTGGCAACTAGAGGGTGTGCTGAACACCCTTAAGTACTAGAGATGAGCGGTTCGGATTCTATGGAATCCGAACCGCTCCGAACATAGCGGATCCGAGTCCACCTGAACCCTGTTTGGGTGTTCACCGCCTGACTTGGATCCCCGTTCGGGGCCGAACGGCGGCTGCCTGATGTCGGATTCTCGCTAGAGAATCCGACATCAGGGCTCCTATTGTGTAGGGCAGACCGCTGTGATAGATGTCTGCCCCACAGAGACACAAACACAGCCACCAGCGGCAACTGTGTTTGTTACAGCAGCCGATAAGAGTCACACAGACTCTCATTGGCTGCTGCACGGACGGAGCCGGCTGGAGCTCACTCATGAGCTCCGTCTTCCGGCTCCCTCCTCAGCGTGTGACAGCAGAGCGGACGGCGCGAGAGTGGGGATTCAGGTAAGTTTTTTTTTTCATGTGTGTAAGGGCCGGGGGCGCTACTGGGGGGGGTCTGCGACTGGGGGGTCTGCTACTGGGGGTGCGGGGGGGCATTACTACTGGGGGGGCCTGCTACTGGGGAGGTCTGCTACTGGGGGGGCCATACTACTGAGGGGCCATACTACTGGGGGGGCCTGCTACTGGGGAGGTCTGCTACTGGGGGGGCCATACTACTGGGGGGGACCTACTACTGGGGGGGCCTGCTACTGGGGGGGCCTACTACTGGGGGGGCCTGCTACTGGGGCAGCCTACTACTGGGGGCCATACTACTGGGGGGCCATACTACTGGGGGGCCTGCTACTGGGGCAGCCTACTACTGGGAGGACAATACTACTGGGGGGCCTACTACTGGGGGTGCCTGCTACTGGGGCAGCCTACTACTGGGGGCCATACTACTGGGGGGCCATACTACTGGGGGGCCTGCTACTGGGGCAGCCTACTACTGGGAGGACAATACTACTGGGGGGCCTACTACTGGGGGTGCCTACTACTGGGGCGGCCTACTACTGGGGGGGCCATACTACTGGGAGGGCCTACTACTGGGGGGGCCTGCTACTGGGGCAGCCTGCTACTGGGGCGGCCTGCTATTGGGGCAGCCTACTACTGGGGGGGCCTGCTACTGGGGGCCATACTGGTGGGCCTACTACTAGGGGGGCCTACTACTGGGGGGCCTACTACTGGGGGTCATACTACTGGGGCCCTGCTTATTGGGGCATACTACTGGGGGGGCATACTACTGGGGGCCAGCTAATGGGTGGCATACTACTAGGGGGGCATACTACTGGGGGGCATTCTACTGGGGGGCATACTACTAATAGGGGCACTGCATAGGGGACCCTACTACTAAGGGGACTGCATAGTTGGCACCACTGCTGTGGGCATTGTGTAAGTGACACCACTACTGTGGGCATTGTATAAAAGGGTCACTACTGTGAGCATTGTGTAAAAGGGGCACTACTGTGTGTCGTAACATAAATAAGAGACACTACTTTATGGTGTAATGTGAATCAGGCCCTATGTGTGGTGTAATGTGAATAAGATTGTGCACTGTAACTCCTTGGGCCGTAGCCCACTATGTAAACAAGTACTGTGACTCTGCTGGCCGTACCTCACTGGGTGGGTGCACTACTTTTCATTTCTGCCACTGCTGTGTGGCAATGTGTCATAGATGTGCTTTATACTGTGGCGTCTGTGTCGTTGTGCTGCTGCTTTGTTGCTTAGTAGCCAGTCAGCTCACTGCAACCTTTGGCCAATAATGTTGAAAACAATATTATAAGCTGTGAGGTGGTCTAAATTGACTGGAAATTAATGTTATTGAGGTTAATAATACTCTAGGAAGAAAAAAAAGACCAATTTATGTGATTTTAGCTTTTTTTGTCAATTCTTAAAAAAAAATCCAAATCCAAATCCGAAGCCAGTCACCGCAGTTTGGCAAATCCAAATCCAAATCCAAAGCTGGACGACGAATTAGAACCAAATCCAAATCCGGCAAAAATGGTCCGGTGCACATCCCTATTAAGTACCATGGGAAGGTGCAAGATAGGCTGCTGAGAGTCACATGCAGAGCTCCAACCTGATTGGCCCATTCAGATCACATGCCCATAACCAAGATGGTGGCGCCCAGCAGTCTGCAGCATGGAGAAGCTGCCAGTCTTACCTGTAACAGCATGGCCTGTTCCCCCAGGACCTCCTCACGCCAACCTCCAAAAACAAGCAACCCCACCGGTAGGACCGCGCCAGAGTGCTCGCACAGGCAGAGACCGCGAGTCAGCAGATAAGGATGCTCTGGTCGTGACAAATATTGTCAAATGAACAACAGACAATAGCTAGTAGTGGGCCACGTAACTTGAAAGAAAGGCTCCCAGGTTTGGTACCCACATGGTTGTAGGTGTCATTATGGGGGTGATAGTCACAAGTGATAACCAGATAATAAATATGAGGGACCCATCATTTAAAAGAGGGACCCCCCCCTTCTTTCTAAAATGGGTTCCTCTTAACATGGGCATAACTACCATAGGTGCATGGGGTGCAGATACTTTGGGGCCCAGAGCTGAGGGAGACCATCTTCCTTGTCAAAGTTACACATGCTATATACATTTTTTTACCATTGGGTGGTACATAGGGGCCCTTAAAAACTTTTGCTATGGGGCCATCAAATACTTAGTTATACCCCTGCCCCTTAATTATTGGTAGCCTGCTTGTAACAGATCTTCACCCATGCCTGAACTACATCATGTTTCTGTAGTGTAGGGGATTAAAGTCGGGTGATCCGTGTGATCACCAGCCACTAACTTTTAAGTGGGTACACCGTTTAAAAGATGTGATTCCCCACTTTAAAATCAGGGTAATCCCATCTGTCTCCATTAGATGGTGAAGGAGATAGAGGGACTTAGAGTCCCCACCTTCACCATCTTCAGTGATGGCACTTCTGGATCTGGCAGCACAGACAACTCTCACAAAGCTCCCGACGTAAAATTAGTTAATGCCCGGGTGCCTACTTAATCAACGGCCAAGCAATAAGGAGCCCTTTTCTGGGAATGGTGGCTTGGCAGCCAGTTTCCTGTGGTTTTTAGTTTTATAATCCAACAGTTTGTACCTGGCCAAAAGTGAGCCAAGGAGCAGTAAATTAACAATATTGCCATTTTATAAATGTACCTCTTGGAGGTAATTACTTAAACAGAAAAAGGAAAAGAGCCAGTCTGCTGTCTGTACATATTCCCACGTCATCACAAGGCCTCTCACTTTTCTTTCATTCAATTAAATGGAAAACTACGAAAGTGAATTCTATGAATTACTGAACCCTCTTTGTCTCTCTCGGTTAAACTTTAACAGGACTTCTGATTTTATTTCAGTGCTACCAAGGTTTGACTCAAGTGTCAGTTGTCCTAGTACGTTATCTATTGTGGAGAAAACGGCAAAGATCAATGTATCAGCTCAGTGAGTAAGATTCAAGTTTATTGGCAACACACCCATAAACCCACACACCCACATAACCACACACTCATACTTACCTACTCTCATGTAATGTCCAGAAGACTCTACAATCTCGTGTGGCTCTCCTGGCTTTGTATGGCCCCACCTGACTGCCCCATGCCCCAGCACCGCCAACCTGGCTGCACCAAGTCCTTGCACCTCCCACCTGGCTGCACCACATCCCCTCCACCTCCCAGCTGGCTGCACCATCCCCCCATACCTTCCACCTGGCTGCACCATGCCCCCGCACCTCCCAGCTGGCTGCACCATGCCCCCATACCTCCCAGCTGGCTGCACCATGCCTCCGTACCTCCCAGCTGGCTCCACCATGCCCCCGTACCTCCCAGCTGGCTGCACCATGCCCCTGCACCTCCCAGCTGGCTGCACCATGCCCCCGTACCTCCCTGCTGGCTGCACCATCCTCCGTACCTCCCAGCTGGCTGCACCATACCTCCGTACCTCCCAGCTGGCTGCACCATCCCCTCATACCTTCCACCTGGCTGCACTATGCCCCCGCACCTCCCAGCAGGCTGCACCATGCCCCCGTACCTCCCAGCAGGCTGCACCATGCCCCCGGACCTCCCAGCTGGCTGCACCATGCCCCTGTACATCCCACCTGGCTGCCCCTCCCGAAAGGGGTTGCTGAAATACCAGCAAGTATTCAAGCATTTTGAGGGAGGGTTCAAGCGGGCATGATAACACTTTACAAAATGTTTAGAAGCATAGAAATCAGGTTCAATGTATATAATTTTCTATGATAAAAATGTGTTCTATTATATATCAGAAATTCATCCCTGACTATGGGGTCTATTTATTAAGGTGTTTAATGCCAAAAACCTTTTGTGGAACGGGGCATTTAGTTAACACTTTATCGTATGTCACTGCTACAGTTTCTGTTTACATTACCCTGAAACTACATCCCTGAATAGCAGTGATAATGCAGGTTCATTGCTATGCAGACTCCAGTCATCATCGTCAACTTGATGATGATTGCTGCTATTTTAATTGAAAGAAGTCAAATACGGTATCATTACTGTTACTGTATATAGCGCCACCATATTACGCAGCGCTGTACAGAAATTACTTGTCATTTACATCAGTCCTTGCCCCTTTGGAGTTTACAGTCTAACATACATACATTCAGAGGGTTAATTTTGGTCAGAAGCCTACTTACCTAACAGTGTGTTTTTTGGAGCATGGGAGAAAACCCACGCTAACACGGGGAGGAAACTCAACTTCCATATTAATATGGATCTGGTTGGGAATTGAACTCGTGACACCAGCCCTGTGAGGCAGCAGCGCTAAACACTGTGCCACCATGCTGTCCATAAGTTAAAGATACACTGCTCAAAAAAATAAAGGGAACACTTAAACAACACAATGTAACTCCAAGTCATTCACACTTCTGTGAAATCAAACTGTCCACTTAGGAAGCAACATTGATTGACAATCAATTTCGCATGCTGTTGTTCAAATTGAATAGACAACAGGTGGAAATTATAGGCAATTAGTAAGACACCCCCAATAAAGGAGTGGTTCTGCAGGTGGTGACCACAGACCACTTCTCTGTTCCTATGCTTTTTGGCTGATGTTTTGGTCGCTTTTGAAGCTGGTGATGCTTTTACTCTAGTGGTAGCATGAGACGGAGTCTACAACCCACACAAGTGGCTCAGGTAGTGCAGCTCATCCAGGATGGCACATCAATGGAAGCTGTGGCAAGAAGGTTTGCTGTGTCTATCAGCGTAGTGTCCAGAGCATGGTGGCGCTACCAAGAGACAGGTCAGTACATCAGGAGACGTGGAGGAGGCCGTAGAAGGGCAACAACCCAGCAGCAGGACCGCTACCTCCGCCTTTGTGCAAGGAGAAACAGGAGGAGCACTGCCAGAGCCCTGCAAAATGACCTCCAGCAGGCCACAAATGTGCATGTGTCTGCAAAAACGGTCAGAAACAGACTCCATGAGGGTGGTATGAGGGCCCGACGTCCACAGGTGGGGGCTGTGCTTACAGCCCAACACCGTGCAGGACGTTTGGCATTTGCCAGAGAACACCAAGATTGGCAAATTCGCCACTGGCGCCCTGTGCTCTTCACAGATGAAAGCAGGTTCACACTGAGCACATGTGACAGACGTGACAGAGTGTCGTGACATCAAGGAGAACGTTCTGCTGCCTGCAACATCCTCCAGCATGACCGGTTTAGCAGTGTGTCAGTAATGGTGTAGGGTGGCATTTCTTTGGGGGGCCACACAGCCCTCCATGTGCTCACTAGAGGTAGCCTGATTGCCATTAGGTACCCAGATGAGATCCTCAGACCCCTTGTGAGACCATATTCTGGTGCGGTTGGCCCTGGGTTCCTCCTAATGCAAGACAATGCTAGACCTCATGTGGCTCGAGTGTGTGAGCAGTTCCTGCAAGATGAAGGCATTGATGCTATGGACTGGACCGCCTGTTCCCCAGACCTGAATTCAATTGAGCACATCTGGGACGTCATGTCTCGCTCCATCCTCCAACGCCACGTTGCACCACAGACTGTCCAGGAGTTAGCAGATGCTTTAGTCCAGGTCTGGGAGGAGATCCATCAGGAGTCCATCTGCCACCTCATCAGGAGCATGCCCAGGCATTGTAGGGAGGTCATACAGGCACGTGGAGGCCACACACACTACTGAGCCTCAGTTTGACTTGTTTTAAGAACATTACATCAAAGTTGGAGCAGCCTGTAGTGTGTTTTTCCACTTTAATTTTGAGTGTGGCTCCAAAACCAGACCTCCATGGGTTAATAAATTTGATTTCCAATTATAATTTTTGTGTGATTTTGGTGTCAGCACATTCAACTATGTAAAGAACAAAGTATTTAATAAGAATATTTCATTCATTCAGATCTAGGATGTGTTATTTTAGTCTTTCCTTTATTTTTTTGAGCAGTGTATTTAGCATGTATTCCTGTTTGCACAATTGCAGAACACAAAGAGCATAGTGTTCCTCCAAAATAAATTGCAAGCAGCACTGGGCATGCTGTCATAGGTAGGTAACCTGCAGTGTGTGGGGTCCCTCTGTTATAATGTCTGCCAACCCTAGCCTGATAAGCATGGGGCTGAGCTTGTTTCTACTGAAGCACTAATGGGTGTTTGGTTTATAAATAGATAAAATAGCCATTATTTTCCTAAAGTGCTACTGGTCCTAGCCAAGGTTTTGTAGGTGATGGTGAGAAATCTGAATGGCATAGTATAGGTAATGCACTGCATTTACATACATATTTATTCTGCCTACATGCTGTGTGCAGACAATAAACACACTTTAAATGGTATGCATAGTCTTTAACCCATTTTCTTTCAGATATATATATAATAAGCCAGTACCAGGCAATGTCATAATGAGGTGCTGCAGAAGACCCCAATATACCTATGGTAGAGCGAGAAACTGTTACAGGGGACTGGAAGAAATTTGTTTGGATTCCACTGGAGAGGTGATTATATTAAGGGAAGAAAATTACATTCTATGAGTATGATTTATATTTGTTGTTTTATACATTTTCAATAAAACTGGTAAAAAAATAGATGAAAACTATTCGGAGCAGTCAAAGAAGAATTCCAATTATACATTTATCCTCACCGTTCAAACATGGAGATAGGGATAGAAGAGCATTACTATTTGCTGATCTTAGGGCCTGATTCAGACCCGCTCGCTAAGATGTGGATGCACGCTATTGGTGATTGTCGCCCATCTGCGCATGCGTCTAAATATGTATATGCAAACCAGTCATTGCGGCCGGGAATCATGTGCTCGTAGTACGCAGACTGGACGCTACTTTGAGTGACAGTGCCATTTGTGGGTGGTAACAGGGGAAGGTGCTTGTGAACGGGGGAGTGGATGTGTGAACGCAGGCACGTCAGCATCAAAACAGAGTTTAATGGGTGTGCATAATTAGCAAAGTAGCGTCATTGTACATGTCACTGGGTTGTTTTTTAGCCAGCAATGATTGCAATGTTGCGGTGGGGTGGGGTCTACCTCAAGCGCTGCGTGCAGCTCCGATGGCACTCGATGTTCACGATTAATCACACACTTCCTGCACATGACGTGTGCTAAGTAAGAGAAATGGGCGTCTTTATTACGGCGTGCGTTTGCACTGCCATCGCTCTCTAAGACATAGAAGGCGTCCTTACACCAGACAGTGCGATCACGGCATTTGCATACCTGGCCCCTTTTGGCAGCGAGAGAGCGCAGCTTAGCGTCCATGTCTGAATGAGCTCCTTAGCCCACTAGTGCCTCTGGAATGGTACCTTGTGAATGTAAGCACTCGGATACTTATTATCCTGAGAGCACTGGCTGGAAGATGTCACCACCATCTCCCCATGGATTAAACACCAAAATTAACTGAGGTGTCATACTGGACAGAGTAGAAGGGAGGAATATTTGGATACTGTCCTTCTACCATTTTGCTGCAGTAGTTGAGGGAGCATGGGTGTAGCTATAGTGTGTGGAGGGCGTGCCATTGCTATGGGGCTCAGAGGCTTAGGGGGGCCCAGATTTAGGTTATATAGTTGAATACCAATTTCCTGGATTTGCCTGCTAAGCAGTCGGGTCCGACCTGTTGCCCAGACTGCATGGGGAGACATTCTATTTTCAGTGAGAGATTTGTGTAGTTGATGTTATAATGCTTAGGGGGGCACTGTAATGTAATGTGACATAAACTAAACTGGGGGGCACTGTAATGTGGCATAATCTGACCTGCTCATAGTAATATGGTATAATATGAACTGGAGGGTACTATAATGTGCCCTCCAGGTACCGCCGAGGAACACCCATGTTTGTGCACTGCCAGTCTATTTTAAGTGACTCTGGGCCTGATTTAGCAGGGGACACAGGGAAGCCTTTCACACAGATTCCTGATCGTGAATCGGTGCGTGCACCGGAGTCACACTGGTCTGCGATATCGCTTGCAGTTCGGCAGCAGACTGTCAGTGATTGACAGTCTGCTGCCATTTTGGGGTGGGGAGGGGGCGGTGAAAGCCTCTGTTTCCCAAAATGGAGGCATGCTGCCACCATTGTGGGGGTGTGACGAGTCCAGGATTTCCTGGCCCCATGGGTCACTTAGCCAACCGATGGCATCGTGTCACGGCCAGGGTATTTCAGCATGGCGCTAGGCGAGTGTTACCTGTGAGGTCATTGTGGCGCGGGCTGTCTGGTGGCGGAGCTGGTGTCTGGCAGGGGGCTTTGGCTGCGCGCGTTGTCGTGCGTGCCTGTTGTCACTCTGCGCTGGTAAGGCCTGGCGGCGTCTCCGTTCCATTTGGCATGGGCGCCGCCATCTTGCCTTCTGGCCATGTGATGCGGCTGGCCAATCCTGGTGAGTCACATGTTCCCTCCGGCCAGTAACAGCACGGCATGGGGTATTTAGGAAGGGTCAGTGCCTTCCTTCCTTGCCAGTGCAACGTGTTCTCTGTGCTTTCCTGTTCCTGTGAATTCGCTGTCTGCCAGTCTGCCTGTCAGCTCCTAGCTCCCACTGGACTACCCCGCTTCCTCCATCACCCTTGCCCATACCTGAGTGCCTGAGCCTGCTGACATCCTGCCCTTCAGTTCACTACCTGCAAACCTGGCTTGTTTATTTTCAGTTCACTATCTGCAAACCTGGCTTGATTATTTTCAGTTTCACTACCTGCACACCTGGACAGCTCTAATTGTTTCTATTTGGACATTAACCCTTTTGCTCCCACCACAGAACTCTTGTGCACATTTATATATTCCTGGACTTTTATTTACTGCCACATTATATGTCTACTCAAGCACTTATTAAAGATCCTAGTTTTATTTTCAAATCTGCTTCTGTGATCGCTCCTGCTACCACCCCGGGTCCACAAACAACCCAGAACATCACACATCGCAGATGATCGGCTGTTGCGTTCTAGAATGTGACTCGGATCAGTAATGCATGCAGGAAGTATGATGCCTCCTGCTACATTACCATATTAGACCCATCACAGCTGCTACCATGTTAGCATCTGCGATAGCTAGTGTTTACACAGCTGAATCAGGCCCTCTATTCGCAACAGCGGTTTCTGTGTACACTCTGTAGAATACATGCGCCGGTGGAGTTTCCAGGACTTTTCGCACATGCACAATAGCCAATAATTGTTCAACTGCACAAACATCGACATTACATCCACCTCTGAATTAGGCCCAATATATAGTGCAGACACTCGTCTCGCTTCTTCTGCAAAACCCCTGAGATGTCACTAAATTACCCCTATGGTTGTAATAGGATGTAGCTATGAGGTTGGTGGTCGCGATGCCGCTGGTCTCAATACCGACATCAAAATCCCGACAAGGAACTTAAGATAGGCGTCAAAATACTGATGCCGGAACGATGAAGGATGCCAGCCCAACAAGGTAGGTCCGGGGTGCACTTAGCGTTAGCCGCAGGGGGGGGGAAGGATAGGTTTAGGGAGAGTAGTGGGGTCAGGGTTAGGTAATTTTTTGGAGGAGGATAGGGTTAGGCACACCTAGGGGGTGGATGGTTATGATTAGGCACCACTAGGGGTGCTAGGCTTAGACACTAAGGGCAGACTTAGGGTTAGGTACCCCTAGGCGGGATGGTTAGGGTTAGGCACTAAGGGGGAGGGATAGGTTTAGGCATGAAGTTGGGGGTTATGTTTAGCACTAATGGAGAGGGTTATGGTTAGGGTGCAGGGTAGGGAGGGTAAGGTATAGGCTACAAGAAGGGAAGGTTAAGGTTAGGGGGCGAGGGTAAGTATACTTACCTGACCCCTGTTGGGATACCAACCATCAGGATGCCGCTGTCGGTATTCTGACAGGAGGCATCCCGACAGCCGGCATTACATACCCATTCCGGTTGGAAAATTACATTTTCTTTCTTGTACAGCAGCAGGGAACTTCACAGTAAGGAAAGTGCAACTTTGTGACAGGTGTAAGCAGTTTTTTGTATTTGGAGACGTGTTGTGTTCAGTTCCCAAAAGAAAATCCTAGCAGGAAATCTGAGGGTATAGTGACGCATTTCACATCATCATGGCTGATTGTGGATATTACATGTCATCTCAGCTTTCCACTTATATAAATAAGGTGACAGAACCTTTTGGTGGCTTGCAATGTACATGTAGTTTACAATATAAGACATACTTTCCTATTATGCCAAAAAGTACAGAAATGTTACATTTTTAAAGTACAAACTCTCATATTTCTATATCCCTACAGCTGGATGCTAATGGTTCTTACAGCAACAGGATGCCCCTGGATATCTTTATACTGCAGTTATCTGGACTTGACAACAGCATTAATTGTGATATCACTGTGGAAGAAAAGCGAACAGGTACTAATATGCACATATGTATTTATGGACAACAAATTAATTTCACTCTTACCATCTTGTTAGATCTTAACTATGTCACATTTCATGGGGAAATTCCCCTGTGTGTGTCTAAAACTGTAAGTACACAAGCACCACAGAATAAAGTGAACTGAAGGCTTTACTGAGCACACACAGGGGAGTGCAAGATGAAACAAGTTATAAGTGGGCTAACAAACAGGTAAACTCTGTAGCAGATAGCTCACTGTAACATTAAGCCCATGGATCAGTGAAGTGGAGTACACAGGAAACACTGGGATGTAGCAGGTAACTCACAGTAGTATAATGTCCATGAATCGGTGAAGTGCAGCACATTGATGCTCTGGCAAGGAGGACACTGTTGAGCAGGTTTAACTTAGCAAGTCACAGGTGCAGCCACAGCTGCTAAATCAATAAATAACACTAAGGGGCATATTTATTACAATCTGCATCTCAGAGAGTTGTGATAAATTTGCCCAAATTTGCATTGCAATATTTGAATACATCGCAAGAATCTATCAAATATTGTATGCAGGGACATAGCTTGTGAGAAAGCTATGTTCCTGTGAATCTCTCCTCTACACTTCTCAGGGTACTTCTTGCAATATACCCCCCTGCGAAATTTTACTTGTGATACTAAAATAAAACACCCATTTTCACCTAATTTTAGTAAAAATAATATAGATAAATATGCCCCTAAGTCGATAATGTGCTGGAAGCACCACCAGTGAAAAGCAGCACTAGTGGTAGGATGTGGTACTGCAATTGTGACAAACTACTGTAATTATGTCATTTTAATGGACCAGTGTTTGTTCTTTTAACATAAACATATACTTTGATGACAGAAACAACTAATTAGTCTGTATCTTTTGTAATATCTAGCAAGTGAGAAATGTAAACTTAAGTCAGAGACAAGCAGAGGACATACTCTAGCAGGGAGTAGTACTAAGTATAACAATCACCGCAGGCAGCTAATCAGAGTAGAGTTATGTCTCCCTTTCTTGCAGGTTTGCTTCCAACAAACTTATCAAATAAGACAAGGTAGTGAAGCAATGTTAGTACCACTTGTGGATGTTTTAAGATGTGTCAGTCAGGAATGAATACACCTGTGTTCCAGCAAGGAGATGTGTGCTTCTACCTACCCCCCATGACTACCTCTACTTGTCCCCTATACCTGTCTCTGCCTGTTCACCATATGTGTCCCCACATGCACACTCTGCTCACCCCATGTGTGACTTTACTCATCCCCCAAGTGTGCCTCTGCTCATACATATATGCACTTCATCCTGGTCATCTACCCTACTTTCTATTTGTGTCTCTTTCCCCCCTTTCTGCCTCCAACTCTCTCATATGTGCCTCTGTCCACCATCCCATGTGTGTATTCATACAGCCCTCATATGTGTCTCTGCCTGCCCCCCATGTGTGCTTCTGCCAACCTTTCCATATGTGCCTTCACCTCTTTCTCATATATGCCTCTGCCCATACACCCCCACGTGTGTCCAAGCTCGCCTTCCCATATGTGTAACCATACAGCCCTCATATGTGTCTCTGCATGCCCCCATGGGTGCTTATGCCAACCTTTCTATATGTGCCTTCACCCCTTTCTAATATACATGCCTTTGCCCATACACCCCCAAGCCTGCCTTCCCATACGTGTAACCATATAGCCCTTATTTGTGTCTCTACCCGCCCCCCAGGGCTGGCATCAGAAATTGTGGGGTCCAGGACTGACATAATAAGAAGAAACAACCCACCCTTCCCCTCCCATCCCCATCTTCCTTACCTACAGTATATGGTGGTTTCTCTGCAATGAGGAACCTCTGGTGAAATTGATCTTCACTGGGCAGATGGTGACTTCAGTTTGTATCCAATAATCATGTAGGAGATCACATGGTCCAGAAGTTGCCTGTTTGCATAGGAATATAACCAGTGTCATCATTATATAATAGAGGTTCAACCAGCTAATACAAAGTAACAAAAGTGTTGGTGCAAAATGTGAACTTCCCTGATTAAACAATTGTATATAATTAAACCGTACTTAATAATTTGGTATTACATTTGTATCAGTACTATGGTTTCTTTAGAATGTGTGCCTTAATCCTTCAGCCTCATTGCCCTGTGGGCCTGATTCAGACCCGGTCGCAAGCGCTTACTGCTCGCAACCAGGTCGAAAGTTGCCCACTGGGCATGTGCACGACAGAGCCGGCTCCGTCGTGCGCATGTGCGAGACTCAGCTAGCGAAGGGCGCTCTGTCGCTCCGGGTCTCGCACCAAAGGGGGAGAGCTGTTCATGGTGATTGACAGCTTGCCCCGTTTGGTAGGCGGGCAGGGGGGGTGGCTGGCCAAACGGAGGCGTTCCTTAAGGAACACCTGCCATTTGGGGGAGTGGCCCCACTGACATCACTATTTACAGCCGGAAGCTCACTGGGGCTTGCGGCAACGAGACCCTACCGCAAGGGTCTCATCGCAAGCCCGATGGTCGGGATGGTCTTGACCATCGCGACCATCAACCTGGCCACTCGCAATAGCTGTGGGTGGTCACCCACAGCTATGCGAGCGGCCAGGAGGCCGCACGAAGAAAGAAAAATAACACGCCCTGATTCAGAGCGAGTGTTCTGTCACATTAATGTATTGTCGACATTCTAGTGATTATGAACATGTTCGCTTTTTTATCCATTTTTGAATGTTGACATTTTTCTTGTAGACCTTATGTCCATGTCAAAATTCTTACCAAATACCTATTTCATGATATGTATGGCTTGGCATATACTGTAGGCAGAATTACACTATTTGTATGGTGAATATAGGCAAAATTACACTATTTGTAGGGTGCATATAGGCGGAATTACACTATTTGTATGGTACATATAGGCAGAAGTACACTATTTGTATGGTACATATAGGCAGAATTACACTGTGTATGCTGCATATAGGCGGAATTACGCTATTTGTATATTGCATATAGGCGGAATTACACTGTGTATGGTGCATATAGGTGGAATTACACTATTTGTACTGTGCATATAGGTGGAATTACACTATTTGTATGGTGCATATATGTGGAATTACTCTATTTGTATGGTGCATATAGGCAGAATTACACTATTTGTACGGTGCATTTAGGTGAAATTACACTATTTGTATGGTGCATAAAGGTGGAATTACACTGTGTATGGTGCATATAGGTGGAATTACACTATTTGTATGGTGCATATAGGCGGAATTACACAATGTATGGTGCATATAGGTGAAATGACACTGTTTGTATGGTGCATTTAGGTGGAATTACACTATTTGTATGGTGAATACAGGTGGAATTACACTATTTGTATGGTGCATATAGGCGGAATTACACTATTTGTATGGTGCATATAGGTGGAATTACACTATTTGTATGGTGCATATAGGTGGAATTATACTATTTGTACGGTGCATATAGGCGGAATGACACTATTTGTATGGTGCATATAGGTGGAATTACACAGTGTATGGTGCATATAGGTGGAATTACACTATTTGTATGGTGCATATAGGCAGAATTACACTATTTGTATGGTGTATATAGGTGGAATTACACTATTTGTACGGTGCATAAAGGCGAGTATGGTGTATATAGGCGGAATAACACTATTTGTATGGTGCATGTAGGTGGAATTACACTATTTGTATGGTGCATACAGGTGGAATTACACTATTTGTACGGTGCATATAGGTGGAATTACACAATTTGTATGGTGCATATAGGTGGAATTACACTATTTGTATGGTGCATATAGGCGGAATTACACTATTTGTATGGTGCATATAGGTGGAATTACACTATTTGTATAGTGCATATAGGTGGAAATACACTATTTGTACGGTGCATATAGGTGGAATTGCACTAATTGTATGGTGCATATAGGTGGACTTACACTGTGTATGCTGCATATAGGCGGAATTACACTATTTGTATGGTGCATATAGGCGGAATTACACTATTTGTATGGTGCATATAGGTGGATTTACACTATTTGTATGGTGCATATAGGCGGAATTACACTGTGTATGGTGCATATAGGTGGAATTACACTATACGTATGGTGGATATAGGCGGAATTACACTATTTGTAAGGTGCATTAGGTGGAATTACACTATTTGAATGGTGCATATAGGCTGAATTACACTATGTGTATGGTGCATATAGGCGGGATTACGCTATTTGTATTGTGCATATAAGCAGAATTACGCTATTTTTATGGTGCATATAGGTGGAATTGCACATTGTCTATGTTGTATATAGGTGGAATTACACTATTTGTATGGTGCATATAGACGGAATTACACTATTTCTACTTTGCATATAGGTGGAATTACAATATTTGTATGGTGTCTATAGGCGGGATTACACTATTTGAATGTTCCATATAGGCGGAATTACACTATTTGTATGTTGCATATAGGTGGAATGTTTATGGTGCATATAGGATGAATGTGTATTGTGCATATAGGCGGAATTACACTATTTGTATGGTGCATATAGACGGAATTACACTATTTCTACTTTGCATATAGGTGGAATTACAATATTTGTATGGTGCCTATAGGCGGGATTACACTATTTGAATGTTCCATATAGGCGGAATTACACTATTTGTATGTTGCATATAGGCGGAATTACACTATTTGTACATTGCATATAGATGGAATTACACTATTTCTATGGTGCATATAGGTGGAATTACACTATTTATATGGTGTATATAGTTGGAATTATACTATTTGTACGGTGCATATAGGCAGAATTACACTGTGTATGGTGCATATCGGTGGAATTACACTATTTGTATGGTGCATAAAGGCGTAATTACACTATTTGTATGGTGCATATAGGCGGAATTACACTGTTTGTGGTGCATTTAGGCGGAATTACACTATATGTATGATGGATATAGGCGGAATTACACTATTTGTATTGTGCATATAGGTGGATTTACACTATTTGTATGGTGCATATAAGCGGAATTACACTATTTGTATGGTGCATATAGGTGGAATTACAATATGTATATGGTGCATATAGGCAGAATTACACTTTGTGTATGGTGCATATAGGCGGGCTTACACTATTTGTATGGTGTATATAGGTGGAATGTGTATGGTGCATATAGGTGGAATGTGTATGGTGCATATAGGAGGAATTACACTATTTGTACGGTGTATATAGGCGGAATTACACTATTTGTAAGGTGCAATTACAATATTTGTTTGGTGCATATAGGTGGAATTACACTATTTGCATGGTGCATATAGGTGTAATTACACTATTTATAGGGTGCATATAGGTGGAATTACACTATTTGTATGGTGCATATAGGCAGGATTACACTATTTGTATGTTGCATACAGGTGGAATTACACTATTTGTACATGTCATATAGATGGAATTGCACTATTTGTATGGTGCATATAGGTGGAATTACACTATGTATATGGTGCATATAGGCAGAATTACACTATTTCTATGGTGCATCTAGGTGGAATTACACTATTTGTATGGTGCACATAGGTGGAATGTGTATGGTGCATATAGGTGGAATTACACTATTTGTATGGTGCATATAGGCAGGATTACACTATTTCTATGGTGCATATAGATGGAATGTGTATGGTGCATATAGGATGAATGTGTATTGTGCATATAGGCGGAATTACACTATTTGTATGGTACATATAGGCAGAATTACACTGTGTATGCTGCATATAGGCGGAATTACGCTATTTGTATATTGCATATAGGCGGAATTACACTGTGTATGGTGCATATAGGTGGAATTACACTATTTGTACTGTGCATATAGGTGGAATTACACTATTTGTATGGTGCATATATGTGGAATTACTCTATTTGTATGGTGCATATAGGCAGAATTACACTATTTGTACGGTGCATTTAGGTGGAATTACACTATTTGTATGGTGCATAAAGGTGGAATTACACTGTGTATGGTGCATATAGGTGGAATTACACTATTTGTATGGTGCATATAGGCGGAATTACACAATGTATGGTGCATATAGGTGGAATGACACTGTTTGTATGGTGCATTTAGGTGGAATTACACTATTTGTATGGTGAATACAGGTGGAATTACACTATTTGTATGGTGCATATAGGCGGAATTACACTATTTGTATGGTGCATATAGGTGGAATTACACTATTTGTATGGTGCATATAGGTGGAATTATACTATTTGTACGGTGCATATAGGCGGAATGACACTATTTGTATGGTGCATATAGGTGGAATTACACAGTGTATGGTGCATATAGGTGGAATTACACTATTTGTATGGTGCATATAGGCAGAATTACACTATTTGTATGGTGTATATAGGTGGAATTACACTATTTGTACGGTGCATAAAGGCGAGTATGGTGCATATAGGCGGAATAACACTATTTGTATGGTGCATGTAGGTGGAATTACACTATTTGTATGGTGCATACAGGTGGAATTACACTATTTGTACGGTGCATATAGGTGGAATTACACAATTTGTATGGTGCATATAGGTGGAATTACAATATTTGTATGGTGCATATAGGCGGAATTACACTATTTGTATGGTGCATATAGGTGGAATTACACTATTTGTATAGTGCATATAGGTGGAAATACACTATTTGTACGGTGCATGTAGGTGGAATTGCACTAATTGTATGGTGCATATAGGTGGACTTACACTGTGTATGCTGCATATAGGCGGAATTACACTATTTGTATGGTGCATATAGGCGGAATTACACTATTTGTATGGTGCATATAGGTGGATTTACACTATTTGTATGGTGCATATAGGCGGAATTACACTGTGTATGGTGCATATAGGTGGAATTACACTATACGTATGGTGGATATAGGCGGAATTACACTATTTGTAAGGTGCATTAGGTGGAATTACACTATTTGAATGGTGCATATAGGCTGAATTACACTATGTGTATGGTGCATATAGGCGGGATTACGCTATTTGTATTGTGCATATAAGCAGAATTACACTATTTTTATGGTGCATATAGGTGGAATTGCACATTGTCTATGTTGTATATAGGTGGAATTACACTATTTATATGGTGCATATAGACGGAATTACACTATTTCTACTTTGCATATAGGTGGAATTACAATATTTGTATGGTGCCTATAGGCGGGATTACACTATTTGAATGTTCCATATAGGCGGAATTACACTATTTTTATGTTGCATATAGGTGGAATGTTTATGGTGCATATAGGATGAATGTGTATTGTGCATATAGGCGGAATTACACTATTTGTATGGTGCATATAGACGGAATTACACTATTTCTACTTTGCATATAGGTGGAATTACAATATTTGTATGGTGCCTATAGGCGGGATTACACTATTTGAATGTTCCATATAGGCGGAATTACACTATTTGTATGTTGCATATAGGCGGAATTACACTATTTGTACATTGCATATAGATGGAATTACACTATTTCTATGGTGCATATAGGTGGAATTACACTATTTATATGGTGTATATAGTTGGAATTATACTATTTGTACGGTGCATATAGGCAGAATTACACTGTGTATGGTGCATATCGGTGGAACTACACTATTTGTATGGTGCATATAGGCGTAATTACACTATTTGTATGGTGCATATAGGCGGAATTACACTGTTTGTGGTGCATTTAGGCGGAATTACACTATATGTATGATGGATATAGGCGGAATTACACTATTTGTATTGTGCATATAGGTGGATTTACACTATTTGTATGGTGCATATAAGCGGAATTACACTATTTGTATGGTGCATATAGGTGGAATTACACTATGTATATGGTGCATATAGGCAGAATTACACTTTGTGTATGGTGCATATAGGCGGGCTTACACTATTTGTATGGTGTATATAGGTGGAATGTGTATGGTGCATATAGGTGGAATGTGTATAGTGCATATAGGAGGAATTACACTATTTGTACAGTGTATATAGGCGGAATTACACTATTTGTAAGGTGCAATTACACTATTTGTTTGGTGCATATAGGTGGAATTACACTATTTGCATGGTGCATATAGGTGTAATTACACTATTTATAGGGTGCATATAGGTGGAATTACACTATGTGTATGGTGCATATAGGCAGGATTACACTATTTGTATGTTGCATACAGGTGGAATTACACTATTTGTACATGTCATATAGATGGAATTGCACTATTTGTATGGTGCATATAGGTGGAATTACACTATGTATATGGTGCATATAGGCAGAATTACACTATTTCTATGGTGCATCTAGGTGGAATTACACTATTTGTATGGTGCACATAGGTGGAATGTGTATGGTGCATATAGGTGGAATTACACTATTTGTATGGTGCATATAGGCAGGATTACACTATTTCTATGGTGCATATAGATGGAATGTGTATGGTGCATATAGGATGAATGTGTATTGTGCATATAGGCGGAATTACACTATTTGTATGGTGCATATAGGCGGATTTACACTATTTCTACTTTGCATATAGGTGGAATTACAATATTTGTATGGTGCATATAGGCGGGATTACACTATTTGAATGTTCCATATAGGCGGAATTACACTATTTGTATGGTGCATATATGTGGAATTACTCTATTTGTATGGTGCATATAGGCAGAATTACACTATTTGTACGGTGCATTTAGGAGGAATTACACTATTTGTATGGTGCATAAAGGTGGAATTACACTGTGTATGGTGCATATAGGTGGAATTACACTATTTGTATGGTGCATATAGGCGGAATTACACAATGTATGGTGCATATAGGTGGAATGACACTGTTTGTATGGTGCATTTAGGTGGAATAACACTATTTGTATGGTGAATACAGGTGGAATTACACTATTTGTATGGTGCATATAGGCGGAATTACACTATTTGTATGGTGCATATAGGTGGAATTACACTATTTGTATTGTGCATATAGGTGGAATTACACTATTTGTACGGTGCATAAAGGCGAGTATGGTGCATATAGGCGGAATAACACTATTTGTATGGTGCATGTAGGTGGAATTACACTATTTGTATGGTGCATACAGGTGGAATTACACTATTTGTAGGGTGCATATAGGTGGAATTACACAATTTGTATGGTGCATATAGGTGGAATTACACTATTTGTATGGTGCATATAGGCGGAATTACACTATTTGTATGGTGCATATAGGTGGAATTACACTATTTGTATAGTGCATATAGGTGGAAATACACTATTTGTATGGTGCATATAGGTGGAATTGCACTAATTGTATGGTGCATATAGGTGGACTTACACTGTGTATGCTGCATATAGGCGGAATTACACTATTTGTATGGTGCATATAGGTGGAATTACACTATTTGTATGGTGCATATAGGCAGAATTAAACTATTTGTATGGTGCATATAGGCGGAATTACACTATTTGTATGGTGCATATAGGCGGAATTACACTGTGTATGGTGCATATAGGTGGAATTACACTATATGTATGGTGGATATAGGCGGAATTACACTATTTGTAAGGTGCATTAGGTGGAATTACACTATTTGAATGGTGCATATAGGCTGAATTACACTATGTGTATGGTGCATATAGGCGGGATTACGCTATTTGTATTGTGAATATAAGCGGAATTACGCTATTTTTATGGTGCATATAGGTCGAATTGCAAATTGTCTATGTTGTATATAGGTGGAATTACACTATTTGTATGGTGCATATAGGCGGAATTACACTATTTGTATGGTGCATATAGGTGGATTTACACTATTTGTATGGTACATATAGGCGGAATTACACTATTTGTATGGTGCATATAGGTGGAATTACACTATTTGTATGGTGCATATAGGCAGAATTAAACTATTTGTATGGTGCATATAGGCGGAATTACACTATTTGTATGGTGCATATAGGCGGAATTACACTGTGTATGGTGCATATAGGTGGAATTACACTATATGTATGGTGGATATAGGCGGAATTACACTATTTGTAAGGTGCATTAGGTGGAATTACACTATTTGAATGGTGCATATAGGCTGAATTACACTATGTGTATGGTGCATATAGGCGGGATTACGCTATTTGTATTGTGCATATAAGCGGAATTACGCTATTTTTATGGTGCATATAGGTGGAATTGCAAATTGTCTATGTTGTATATAGGTGGAATTACACTATTTGTATGGTGCATATAGACGGAATTACACTATTTCTATGGTGCATATAGGTGGAATTACACTATTTTTATGGTGTATATAGTTGGAATTATACTATTTGTAAGGTGCATATAGGCAGAATTACACTGTGTATGGTGCATATCGGTGGAATTACACTATTTGCATGGTGCATATAGGTGTAATTACACTATTTATAGGGTGCATATAGGTGGAATTACACTATTTGTATGGTGCATATAGGCAGGATTACACTATTTGTATGTTGCATACAGGTGGAAATACACTATTTGTACATAGCATATAGATGGAATTAAACTATTTGTATGGTGCATATAGGTGGAATTACACTATGTATATGGTGCATATAGGCAGAATTACACTATTTCTATGGTGCATCTAGGTGGAATTACACTATTTGTATGCTGCACATAGGTGGAATGTGTATGGTGCATATAGGTGGAATTACACTATTTGTATGGTGCATATAGGTGGAATTACATTATTTGTATGGTGCATATAGGAGGCATTACACTATTTGTATGGTGCATATAGGTGGAATAACACTATTTGTATGGTACATATAGGCGGAGTTACACTATTTGTATGGTGCATATAGGTGGAATTACACTATTTGTATAGTGCATGCATATAGGCGGAATTACACTATTTGTAAGGTGCATATAGACGGAATCACACTAGTTGTATAGTGCATATTGGCGGAATTACACTATTTGTATGGTGCATATAGGTGGAATTACACTATTTGTACGGTGCATATAGGTGGAATTAACTATTTGTATGGTGCGTATAGGTGGAATTACACTGTGTATGGTGCATATAGGTGGAATTACACTATTTGTATGGTGCATATAGGTGGAATTACACTATTTGTATGGTGCATATAGGCGGATTTACACTATTTGTATGGTGCATTTAGGTGGAATTACACTATTTGTATGGTGCATATAGACAGGATTGCACTGTGTATTGTGCATATAGGTGGAGTTACACTATGTGTATGGTGCATATAAGTGGAATTACACTATTTGTATGGTGCATATAGGCGGAATTACACTGTGTACGATGAATATTGTGGAATTACACTATTTGTACGGTGCATATTGGCGGAATTACACTATTTGTATGATGCATATAGGCGGAATTACAGTATTTGTATGGTGCATATAGGCGGAATTACAATATTTGTATGGTGCATGCATATAGGCGGAATTACACTATTTGTATAGAGCATATAGGCGGAATTACACTATTTGTAAGGTGCATATAGGTGGAATTACACTATTTGTAAGGTGCATATATGTGGAATTACACTATTTGTACTGTGCATATAGGTGGGATTACACTATTTGCATGGTGCATATAGGTGTAATTACACTATTTATAGGGTGCATATAGGTGGAATTACACTATTTGTATGGTGCATATAGGTGTAATTACACTATAGGGTGCATATAGGCGGAATTACACTATTTGTATGGTGCATATAGGCGGAATTACACTATTTCTACTTTACATATAGGTGGAATTACAATATTTGTATGGTGCATATAGGCGGGATTACACTATTTGAATGTTCCATATAGGCGGAATTCCACTATTTGTATGTTGCATATAGGCAGAATTACACTATTTGTACATTGCATATAGATGGAATTACATTATTTCTATGGTGCATATAGGTGGAATTACACTATTTTTATGGTGTATATAGTTGGAATTATACTATTTGTACGGTGCATATAGGCAGAATTACACTGTGCATGGTGCATATCGGTGGAATTACACTATTTGCATGGTGCATATAGGTGTAATTACACTATTTATAGGGTGCATATAGGTGGAATTACACTATTTGTATGGTGCATATAGGCAGGATTACACTATTTGTATGTTGCATACAGGTGGAAATACACTATTTGTACATAGCATATAGATGGAATTACACTATTTGTATGGTGCATATAGGTGGAATTGCACTATGTATATGGTGCATATAGGCAGAATTACACTATTTCTATGGTGCATCTAGGTGGAATTACACTATTTGTATGCTGCACATAGGTGGAATGTGTATGGTGCATATAGGTGGAATTACACTATTTGTATGGTGCATATAGGTGGAATTACATTATTTGTATGGTGCATATAGGAGGCATTACACTATTTGTATGGTGCATATAGGTGGAATAACACTATTTGAATGGTACATATAGGCGGAGTTACACTATTTGTATGGTGCATATAGGTGGAATTACACTATTTGTATAGTGCATGCATATAGGCGGAATTACACTATTTGTAAGGTGCATATAGACGGAATCACACTAGTTGTATAGTGCATATTGGCGGAATTACACTATTTGTATGGTGCATATAGGTTTAATTACACTATTTGTACGGTGCATATAGGTGGAATTAACTATTTGTATGGTGCGTATAGGTGGAATTACACTGTGTATGGTGCATATAGGTGGAATTACACTATTTGTATGGTGCATATAGGTGGAATTACACTATTTGTATTGTGCATATAGGCGGATTTACACTATTTTTATGGTGCATTTAGGTGTAATTACACTATTTGTATGGTGCATATAGACAGGATTGCACTGTGTATTGTGCATATAGGTGGAGTTACACTATGTGTATGGTGCATATAAGTGGAATTACACTATTTGTATGGTGCATATAGGCGGAATTACACTGTGTACGATGAATATTGTGGAATTACACTATTTGTACGGTGCATATTGGCGGAATTACACTATTTGTATGATGCATATAGGCGGAATTACACTATTTGTATGGTGCATATAGGCGGAATTACAATATTTGTATGGTGCATGCATATAGGTGGAATTACACTATTTGTATAGAGCATATAGGCGGAATTACACTATTTGTAAGGTGCATATATATGTGGAATTACACTATTTGTAAGGTGCATATATGTGGAATTACACTATTTGTACTGTGCATATAGGTGGGATTACACTATTTGCATGGTGCATATAGGTGTAATTACACTATTTATAGGGTGCATATAGGTGGAATTACACTATTTGTATGGTGCATATAGGTGTAATTACACTATAGGGTGCATATAGGCGGAATTACACTATTTGTATGGTGCATATAGGCGGAATAACACTATTTCTACTTTGCATATAGGTGGAATTACAATATTTGTATGGTGCATATAGGCGGGATTACACTATTTGAATGTTCCATATAGGCGGAATTACACTATTTGTATGTTGCATATAGGCAGAATTACACTATTTGTACATTGCATATAGATGGAATTACACTATTTCTATGGTGCATATAGGTGGAATTACACTATTTTTATGGTGTATATAGTTGGAATTATACTATTTGTACGGTGCATATAGGCAGAATTACACTGTGTATGGTGCATATCGGTGGAATTACACTATTTGCATGGTGCATATAGGTGTAATTACACTATTTATAGGGTGCATATAGGTGGAATTACACTATTTGTATGGTGCATACAGGCAGGATTACACTATTTGTATGTTGCATACAGGTGGAATTACACTATTTGTACATATCATATAGATGGAATTGCACTATTTGTATGGTGCATATAGGTGGAATTACACTATGTATATGGTGCATATAGGCAGAATTACACTATTTCTATGGTGCATCTAGGTGGAATTACACTATTTGTATGGTGCACATAGGTGGAATGTGTATGGTGCATATAGGTGGAATTACACTATTTGTATGGTGCATATAGGCAGGATTACACTATTTCTATGGTGCATATAGATAGAATGTGTATGGTGCATATAGGATGAATGTGTATTGTGCATATAGGCGGAATTACACTATTTGTATGGTGCATATAGGCGGATTTACACTATTTCTACTTTGCATATAGGTGGAATTACAATATTTGTATGGTGCATATAGGCGGGATTACACTATTTGAATGTTCCATATAGGCGGAATTACACTATTTGTATTGTGCATGTATGTGGAATTACTCTATTTGTATGGTGCATATAAGCAGAATTACACTATTTGTACGGTGCATTTAGGAGGAATTACACTATTTGTATGGTGCATAAAGGTGGAATTACACTTTGTATGGTGCATATAGGTGGAATTACACTATTTGTATGGTGCATATAGGCGGAATTACACAATGTATGGTGCATATAGGTGGAATGACACTGTTTGTATGGTGCATTTAGGTGGAATTACACTATTTGTATGGTGAATACAGGTGGAATTACACTATTTGTATGGTGCATATAGGCGGAATTACACTATTTGTATGGTGCATATAGGTGGAATTATATTATTTGTACGGTGCATATAGGCAGAATGACACTATTTGTATGGTGCATATATGTGGAATTACACAGTGTATGGTGCATATAGGTGGAATTACACTATTTGTATGGTGCATATAGGCAGAATTACACTATTTGTATGGTGTATATAGGTGGAATTACACTATTTGTACGGTGCATAAAGGCGAGTATGGTGCATATAGGCGGAATAACACTATTTGTATGGTGCATACAGGTGGAATTACACTATTTGTAGGGTGCATATAGGTGGAATTACACAATTTGTATGGTGCATATAGGTGGAATTACACTATTTGTATGGTGCATATAGGTGGAATTACACTATTTGTATGGTGCATATAGGTGGAATTACACTATTTGTACAGTGCATATAGGTGGAAATACACTATTTGTACGGTGCATATAGGTGGAATTGCACTAATTGTATGGTGCATATAGGTGTACTTACACTGTGTATGCTGCATATAGGCGGAATTACACTATTTGTATGGTGCATATAGGCGGAATTACACTATTTGTATGGTGCATATAGGTGGATTTACACTATTTGTATGGTACATATAGGCGGAATTACACTATTTGCATGGTGCATATAGGTGGAATTACACTATTTGTATGGTGCATATAGGCAGAATTAAACTATTTGTATGGTGCATATAGGCGGAATTACACTATTTGTATGGTGCATATAGGCGGAATTACACTGTGTATGGTGCATATAGGTGGAATTACACTATATGTATGGTGGATATAGGCGGAATTACACTATTTGTAAGGTGCATTAGGTGGAATTACACTATTTGAATGGTGCATATAGGCTGAATTACACTATGTGTATGGTGCATATAGGCGGGATTACGCTATTTGTATTGTGCATATAAGCGGAATTACGCTATTTTTATGGTGCATATAGGTGGAATTGCAAATTGTCTATGTTGTATATAGGTGGAATTACACTATTTGTATGGTGCATATAGACGGAATTACACTATTTCTACTTTGCATATAGGTGGAATTACAATATTTGTATGGTGCCTATAGGCGGGATTACACTATTTGAATGTTCCATATAGGCGGCATTACACTATTTGTATGCTGCATATAGGTGGAATGTTTATGGTGCATATAGGATGAATGTGTATTGTGCATATAGGCGGAATTACACTATTTGTATGGTGCATATAGACGGAATTACACTATTTCTACTTTGCATATAGGTGGAATTACAATATTTGCATGGTGCCTATAGGCAGGATTACACTATTTGAATGTTCCATATAGGCGGAATTACACTATTTGTATGTTGCATATAGGCGGAATTACACTATTTGTACATTGCATATAGATGGAATTACACTATTTCTATGGTGCATATAGGTGGAATTACACTATTTATATGGTGTATATAGTTGGAATTATACTATTTGTACGGTGCATATAGGCAGAATTACACTGTGTATGGTGCATATCGGTGGAATTACACTATTTGTATGGTGCATATAGGCGTAATTACACTATTTGTATGGTGCATATAGGCGGAATTACACTGTTTGTGGTGCATTTAGGCGGAATTACACTATATGTATGATGGATATAGGCGGAATTACACTATTTGTATTGTGCATATAGGTAGATTTACACTATTTGTATGGTGCATATAAGCGGAATTACACTATTTGTATGGTGCATATAGGTGGAATTACACTATGTATATGGTGCATATAGGCAGAATTACACTTTGTGTATGGTGCATATAGGCGGGCTTACACTATTTGTATGGTGTATATAGGTGGAATGTGTATGGTGCATATAGGTGGAATGTGTATGGTGCATATAGGAGGAATTACACTATTTGTACGGTGCATATAGGCGGAATTACACTATTTGTAAGGTGCAATTACACTATTTGTTTGGTGCATATAGGTGGAATTACACTATTTGCATGGTGCATATAGGTGTAATTACACTATTTATAGGGTGCATATAGGTGGAATTACACTATTTGTTTGGTGCATATAGGCAGGATTACACTATTTGTATGTTGCATACAGGTGGAATTACACTATTTGTACATAGCATATAGATGGAATTACACTATTTGTATGGTGCATATAGGTGGAATTACACTATGTATATGGTGCATATAGGCAGAATTACACTATTTCTATGGGGCATCTAGGTGGAATTACACTATTTGTATGGTGCACTTAGGTGGAATGTGTATGGTGCATATAGGTGGAATTACACTATTTGTATGGTGCATATAGGCAGGATTACAATATTTCTATGGTGCATATAGGTGGAATGTGTATGGTACATATAGGATGAATGTGTATTGTGCATATAGGCGGGCTTACACTATTTGTATGGTGTATATAGGTGGAATGTGTATGGTGCATATAGGTGGAATGTGTATGGTGCATATTGGAGGAATTACACTATTTGTACAGTGCATATAGGCGGAATTACACTATTTGTAAGGTGCAATTACACTATTTGTATGGTGCATATAGGTGGAATTACACTATTTGCATGGTGCATATAGGTGTAATTACACTATTTATAGGGTGCATATAGGTGGAATTACACTATTTGCATGGTGCATATAGGTGTAATTACACTATTTATAGGGTGCATATAGGCGGAATTACACTATTTCTACTTTGCATATAGGTGGAATTACAATATTTGTATGGTGCATATAGGCGGGATTACACTATTTGAATGTTCCATATAGGCGGAATTCCACTATTTGTATGTTGCATATAGGCAGAATTACACTATTTGTACATTGCATATAGATGGAATTACATTATTTCTATGGTGCATATAGGTGGAATTACACTATTTTTATGGTGTATATAGTTGGAATTATACTATTTGTACGGTGCATATAGGCAGAATTACACTGTGCATGGTGCATATCGGTGGAATTACACTATTTGCATGGTGCATATAGGTGTAATTACACTATTTATAGGGTGCATATAGGTGGAATTACACTATTTGTATGGTGCATATAGGCAGGATTACACTATTTGTATGTTGCATACAGGTGGAAATACACTATTTGTACATAGCATATAGATGGAATTACACTATTTGTATGGTGCATATAGGTGGAATTGCACTATGTATATGGTGCATATAGGCAGAATTACACTATTTCTATGGTGCATCTAGGTGGAATTACACTATTTGTATGCTGCACATAGGTGGAATGTGTATGGTGCATATAGGTGGAATTACACTATTTGTATGGTGCATATAGGTGGAATTACATTATTTGTATGGTGCATATAGGAGGCATTACACTATTTGTATGGTGCATATAGGTGGAATAACACTATTTGAATGGTACATATAGGCGGAGTTACACTATTTGTATGGTGCATATAGGTGGAATTACACTATTTGTATAGTGCATGCATATAGGCGGAATTACACTATTTGTAAGGTGCATATAGACGGAATCACACTAGTTGTATAGTGCATATTGGCGGAATTACACTATTTGTATGGTGCATATAGGTTTAATTACACTATTTGTACGGTGCATATAGGTGGAATTAACTATTTGTATGGTGCGTATAGGTGGAATTACACTGTGTATGGTGCATATAGGTGGAATTACACTATTTGTATGGTGCATATAGGTGGAATTACACTATTTGTATTGTGCATATAGGCGGATTTACACTATTTGTATGGTGCATTTAGGTGTAATTACACTATTTGTATGGTGCATATAGACAGGATTGCACTGTGTATTGTGCATATAGGTGGAGTTACACTATGTGTATGGTGCATATAAGTGGAATTACACTATTTGTATGGTGCATATAGGCGGAATTACACTGTGTACGATGAATATTGTGGAATTACACTATTTGTACGGTGCATATTGGCGGAATTACACTATTTGTATGATGCATATAGGCGGAATTACACTATTTGTATGGTGCATATAGGCGGAATTACAATATTTGTATGGTGCATGCATATAGGTGGAATTACACTATTTGTATAGAGCATATAGGCGGAATTACACTATTTGTAAGGTGCATATATATGTGGAATTACACTATTTGTAAGGTGCATATATGTGGAATTACACTATTTGTACTGTGCATATAGGTGGGATTACACTATTTGCATGGTGCATATAGGTGTAATTACACTATTTATAGGGTGCATATAGGTGGAATTACACTATTTGTATGGTGCATATAGGTGTAATTACACTATAGGGTGCATAAAGGCGGAATTACACTATTTGTATGGTGCATATAGGCGGAATAACACTATTTCTACTTTGCATATAGGTGGAATTACAATATTTGTATGGTGCATATAGGCGGGATTACACTATTTGAATGTTCCATATAGGCGGAATTACACTATTTGTATGTTGCATATAGGCAGAATTACACTATTTGTACATTGCATATAGATGGAATTACACTATTTCTATGGTGCATATAGGTGGAATTACACTATTTTTATGGTGTATATAGTTGGAATTATACTATTTGTACGGTGCATATAGGCAGAATTACACTGTGTATGGTGCATATCGGTGGAATTACACTATTTGCATGGTGCATATAGGTGTAATTACACTATTTATAGGGTGCATATAGGTGGAATTACACTATTTGTATGGTGCATACAGGCAGGATTACACTATTTGTATGTTGCATACAGGTGGAATTACACTATTTGTACATATCATATAGATGGAATTGCACTATTTGTATGGTGCATATAGGTGGAATTACACTATGTATATGGTGCATATAGGCAGAATTACACTATTTCTATGGTGCATCTAGGTGGAATTACACTATTTGTATGGTGCACATAGGTGGAATGTGTATGGTGCATATAGGTGGAATTACACTATTTGTATGGTGCATATAGGCAGGATTACACTATTTCTATGGTGCATATAGATAGAATGTGTATGGTGCATATAGGATGAATGTGTATTGTGCATATAGGCGGAATTACACTATTTGTATGGTGCATATAGGCGGATTTACACTATTTCTACTTTGCATATAGGTGGAATTACAATATTTGTATGGTGCATATAGGCGGGATTACACTATTTGAATGTTCCATATAGGCGGAATTACACTATTTGTATTGTGCATATATGTGGAATTACTCTATTTGTATGGTGCATATAAGCAGAATTACACTATTTGTACGGTGCATTTAGGAGGAATTACACTATTTGTATGGTGCATAAAGGTGGAATTACACTGTGTATGGTGCATATAGGTGGAATTACACTATTTGTATGGTGCATATAGGCGGAATTACACAATGTATGGTGCATATAGGTGGAATGACACTGTTTGTATGGTGCATTTAGGTGGAATTACACTATTTGTATGGTGAATACAGGTGGAATTACACTATTTGTATGGTGCATATAGGCGGAATTACACTATTTGTATGGTGCATATAGGTGGAATTATATTATTTGTACGGTGCATATAGGCAGAATGACACTATTTGTATGGTGCATATATGTGGAATTACACAGTGTATGGTGCATATAGGTGGAATTACACTATTTGTATGGTGCATATAGGCAGAATTACACTATTTGTATGGTGTATATAGGTGGAATTACACTATTTGTACGGTGCATAAAGGCGAGTATGGTGCATATAGGCGGAATAACACTATTTGTATGGTGCATACAGGTGGAATTACACTATTTGTAGGGTGCATATAGGTGGAATTACACAATTTGTATGGTGCATATAGGTGGAATTACACTATTTGTATGGTGCATATAGGTGGAATTACACTATTTGTATGGTGCATATAGGTGGAATTACACTATTTGTACAGTGCATATAGGTGGAAATACACTATTTGTACGGTGCATATAGGTGGAATTGCACTAATTGTATGGTGCATATAGGTGTACTTACACTGTGTATGCTGCATATAGGCGGAATTACACTATTTGTATGGTGCATATAGGCGGAATTACACTATTTGTATGGTGCATATAGGTGGATTTACACTATTTGTATGGTACATATAGGCGGAATTACACTATTTGCATGGTGCATATAGGTGGAATTACACTATTTGTATGGTGCATATAGGCAGAATTAAACTATTTGTATGGTGCATATAGGCGGAATTACACTATTTGTATGGTGCATATAGGCGGAATTACACTGTGTATGGTGCATATAGGTGGAATTACACTATATGTATGGTGGATATAGGCGGAATTACACTATTTGTAAGGTGCATTAGGTGGAATTACACTATTTGAATGGTGCATATAGGCTGAATTACACTATGTGTATGGTGCATATAGGCGGGATTACGCTATTTGTATTGTGCATATAAGCGGAATTACGCTATTTTTATGGTGCATATAGGTGGAATTGCAAATTGTCTATGTTGTATATAGGTGGAATTACACTATTTGTATGGTGCATATAGACGGAATTACACTATTTCTACTTTGCATATAGGTGGAATTACAATATTTGTATGGTGCCTATAGGCGGGATTACACTATTTGAATGTTCCATATAGGCGGCATTACACTATTTGTATGCTGCATATAGGTGGAATGTTTATGGTGCATATAGGATGAATGTGTATTGTGCATATAGGCGGAATTACACTATTTGTATGGTGCATATAGACGGAATTACACTATTTCTACTTTGCATATAGGTGGAATTACAATATTTGCATGGTGCCTATAGGCGGGATTACACTATTTGAATGTTCCATATAGGCGGAATTACACTATTTGTATGTTGCATATAGGCGGAATTACACTATTTGTACATTGCATATAGATGGAATTACACTATTTCTATGGTGCATATAGGTGGAATTACACTATTTATATGGTGTATATAGTTGGAATTATACTATTTGTACGGTGCATATAGGCAGAATTACACTGTGTATGGTGCATATCGGTGGAATTACACTATTTGTATGGTGCATATAGGCGTAATTACACTATTTGTATGGTGCATATAGGCGGAATTACACTGTTTGTGGTGCATTTAGGCGGAATTACACTATATGTATGATGGATATAGGCGGAATTACACTATTTGTATTGTGCATATAGGTAGATTTACACTATTTGTATGGTGCATATAAGCGGAATTACACTATTTGTATGGTGCATATAGGTGGAATTACACTATGTATATGGTGCATATAGGCAGAATTACACTTTGTGTATGGTGCATATAGGCGGGCTTACACTATTTGTATGGTGTATATAGGTGGAATGTGTATGGTGCATATAGGTGGAATGTGTATGGTGCATATAGGAGGAATTACACTATTTGTACGGTGCATATAGGCGGAATTACACTATTTGTAAGGTGCAATTACACTATTTGTTTGGTGCATATAGGTGGAATTACACTATTTGCATGGTGCATATAGGTGTAATTACACTATTTATAGGGTGCATATAGGTGGAATTACACTATTTGTTTGGTGCATATAGGCAGGATTACACTATTTGTATGTTGCATACAGGTGGAATTACACTATTTGTACATAGCATATAGATGGAATTACACTATTTGTATGGTGCATATAGGTGGAATTACACTATGTATATGGTGCATATAGGCAGAATTACACTATTTCTATGGGGCATCTAGGTGGAATTACACTATTTGTATGGTGCACTTAGGTGGAATGTGTATGGTGCATATAGGTGGAATTACACTATTTGTATGGTGCATATAGGCAGGATTACACTATTTCTATGGTGCATATAGGTGGAATGTGTATGGTACATATAGGATGAATGTGTATTGTGCATATAGGCGGGCTTACACTATTTGTATGGTGTATATAGGTGGAATGTGTATGGTGCATATAGGTGGAATGTGTATGGTGCATATTGGAGGAATTACACTATTTGTACAGTGCATATAGGCGGAATTACACTATTTGTAAGGTGCAATTACACTATTTGTATGGTGCATATAGGTGGAATTACACTATTTGCATGGTGCATATAGGTGTAATTACACTATTTATAGGGTGCATATAGGTGGAATTACACTATTTGCATGGTGCATATAGGTGTAATTACACTATTTATAGGGTGCATATAGGCGGAATTACACTATTTCTACTTTGCATATAGGTGGAATTACAATATTTGTATGGTGCATATAGGCGGGATTACACTATTTGAATGTTCCATATAGGCGGAATTACACTATTTGTATGTTGCATATAGGCGGAATTACACTATTTGTACATTGCATATAGATGGAATTACACTATTTCTATGGTGCATATAGGTGGAATTACACTATTTTTATGTTGTATATAGTTGGAATTATACTATTTGTAAGGTGCATATAGGCAGAATTACACTGTGTATGGTGCATATCGGTGGAATTACACTATTTGCATGGTGCATATAGGTGTAATTACTCTATTTATAGGGTGCATATAGGTGGAATTACACTATTTGTATGGTGCATATAGGCAGGATTACACTATTTGTATGTTGCATACAGGTGGAAATACACTATTTGTACATAGCATATAGATGGAATTACACTATTTGTATCGTGCATATAGGTGGAATTACACTATGTATATTGTGCATATAGGCAGAATTACACTATTTCTATGGTGCATCTAGGTGGAATTACACTATTTGTATGCTGCACATAGGTGGAATGTGTATGGTGCATATTGGAGGAATTACACTATTTGTACAGTGCATATAGGCGGAATTACACTATTTGTAAGGTGCAATTACACTATTTGTATGGTGCATATAGGTGGAATTACACTATTTGCATGGTGCATATAGGTGTAATTACACTATTTATAGGGTGCATATAGGTGGAATTACACTATTTGCATGGTGCATATAGGTGTAATTACACTATTTATAGGGTGCATATAGGCGGAATTACACTATTTCTACTTTGCATATAGGTGGAATTACAATATTTGTATGGTGCATATAGGCGGGATTACACTATTTGAATGTTCCATATAGGCGGAATTACACTATTTGTATGTTGCATATAGGCGGAATTACACTATTTGTACATTGCATATAGATAGAATTACACTATTTCTATGGTGCATATAGGTGGAATTACACTATTTTTATGGTGTATATAGTTGGAATTATACTATTTGTAAGGTGCATATAGGCAGAATTACACTGTGTATGGTGCATATCGGTGGAATTACACTATTTGCATGGTGCATATAGGTGTAATTACTCTATTTATAGGGTGCATATAGGTGGAATTACACTATTTGTATGGTGCATATAGGCAGGATTACACTATTTGTATGTTGCATACAGGTGGAAATACACTATTTGTACATAGCATATAGATGGAATTACACTATTTGTATCGTGCATATAGGTGGAATTAAACTATGTATATTGTGCATATAGGCAGAATTACACTATTTCTATGGTGCATCTAGGTGGAATTACACTATTTGTATGCTGCACATAGGTGGAATGTGTATGGTGCATATAGGTGGAATTACACTATTTGTATGGTGCATATAGGTGGAATTACATTATTTGTATGGTGCATATAGGAGGCATTACACTATTTGTATGGTGCATATAGGTGGAATTACACTATTTGTATAGTGCATGCATATAGGCGGAATTACACTATTTGTAAGGTGCATATAGACGGAATCACACTAGTTGTATAGTGCATATTGGCGGAATTACACTATTTGTATGGTGCATATAGGTGGAATTACACTATTTGTACGGTGCATATAGGTGGAATTAACTATTTGTATGGTGCGTATAGGTGGAATTACACTGTGTATGGTGCATATAGGTGGAATTACACTATTTGTATGGTGCATATAGGTGGAATTACACTATTTGTATGGTGCATATAGGCGGATTTACACTATTTGTATGGTGCATTTAGGTGGAATTACACTATTTGTATGGTGCATATAGACAGGATTGCACTGTGTATTGTGCATATAGGTGGAGTTACACTATGTGTATGGTGCATATAAGTGGAATTACACTATTTGTATGGTGCATATAGGCGGAATTACACTGTGTACGATGAATATTGTGGAATTACACTATTTGTACGGTGCATATTGGCGGAATTACACTATTTGTATGATGCATATAGGCGGAATTACACTATTTGTATGGTGCATATAGGCGGAATTACACTATTTGTATAGAGCATATAGGCGGAATTACACTATTTGTAAGGAACATATAGGTGGAATTACACTATTTGTAAGGTGCATATATGTGGAATTACACTATTTGTACTGTGCATATAGGTGGGATTACACTATTTGCATGGTGCATATAGGTGTAATTACACTATTTATAGGGTGCATATAGGTGGAATTACACTATTTGTATGGTGCATATAGGTGTAATTACACTATAGGGTGCATATAGGCGGAATTACACTATTTGTATGGTGCATATAGGCGGAATTACACTATTTCTACTTTGCATATAGGTGGAATTACAATATTTGTATGGTGCATATAGGCGGGATTACACTATTTGAATGTTCCATATAGGCGGAATTACACTATTTGTATGTTGCATATAGGCAGAATTACACTATTTGTACATTGCATATAGATGGAATTACACTATCTCTATAGTGCATATAGGTGGAATTACACTATTTTTATGGTGTATATAGTTGGAATTATACTATTTGTACGGTGCATATAGGCAGAATTACACTGTGTATGGTGCATATCGGTGGAATTACACTATTTGCATGGTGCATATAGGTGTAATTACACTATTTATAGGGTGCATATAGGTGGAATTACACTATTTGTATGGTGCATATAGGCAGGATTACACTATTTGTATGTTGCACACAGGTGGAAATACACTATTTGTACATAGCATATAGATGGAATTACACTATTTGTATAGTGCATATAGGTGGAATTACACTATGCATATGGTGCATATAGGCAGAATTACACTATTTCTATGGTGCATCTAGGTGGAATTACACTATTTGTATGCTGCACATAGGTGGAATGTGTATGGTGCATATAGGTGGAATTACACTATTTGTATGGTGCATATAGGTGGAATTACATTATTTGTATGGTGCATATAGGAGGCATTACACTATTTGTATGGTGCATATAGGTGGAATAACACTATTTGTATGGTACATATAGGCAGAGTTACACTATTTGTATGGTGCATATAGGTGGAATTACACTATTTGTATAGTGCATGCATATAGGCGGAATTACACTATTTGTAAGGTGCATATAGACGGAATCACACTAGTTGTATAGTGCATTTTGGCGGAATTACACTATTTGTATGGTGCATATAGGTGGAATTACACTATTTGTACGGTGCATATAGGTGGAATTAACTATTTGTATGGTGCGTATAGGTGGAATTACACTGTGTATGGTGCATATAGGTGGAATTACACTATTTGTATGGTGCATATAGGTGGAATTACACTATTTGTATGGTGCATATAGGCGGATTTACACTATTTGTATGGTGCATTTAGGTGGAATTACACTATTTGTATGGTGCATATAGACAGGATTGCACTGTGTATTGTGCATATAGGTGGAGTTACACTATGTGTATGGTGCATATAAGTGGAATTACACTATTTGTATGGTGCATATAGGCGGAATTACACTGTGTACGATGAATATTGTGGAATTACACTATTTGTACGGTGCATATTGGCGTAATTACACTATTTGTATGATGCATATAGGCGGAATTACACTATTTGTATGGTGCATATAGGCGGAATTACAATATTTGTATGGTGCATGCATATAGGCGGAATTACACTATTTGTATAGAGCATATAGGCGGAATTACACTATTTGTAAGGTGCATATAGGTGGAATTACACTATTTGTAAGGTGCATATATGTGGAATTACACTATTTGTACTGTGCATATAGGTGGGATTACACTATTTGTATGGTGCATATAGGTGGCATGTGTATGGTGCATATAGGTGGAATGTGTATGGTGCATATACGTGGAATTACACTATTTCTATGGTGCATATAGGCGGAATTACACTATGTATATGGTGCCTATAGGTGGGATTACATTATTTGTACGGTGCATATAGGTAGAATTACACTATTTCTATGGTGCATATAGGTGGAATCACACTATGTGTATGGTGCATAGAGGCGGAATTATACTATTTGTATGGTGCATATAGGTACATATGCATTGTGTATGGTGCATTTAGGTGGAATTACACTATTTGTATGGTGCATATAGGTGGAATTGCACTATTTGTATGGTGCATATAGGCGGAATTACACTATTTGTATGGTGCATATAGGGGAAATTACACTATTTGTATGGTGCATATATGTGGAATTACACTATTTGAATGGTGCATATAGGTGGAATTACACTATGTGTTTGGTGCATATAGGCGGGATTACTCTATATGTATGGTGCATATAGGTGGAATGTGTATGGTGCATATAGGCAGAATTACACTATGTGTATGGTGCATATAGGTGGAATTACACTATTTCTTTGGTGCATATAAGTGGAATTACACTATGTGTTGTCAAAACTGGATTATTAGCTGAGACAAGATCAGTTTAAAATTCAAGTGTGCGCGACGCCATCTTGCAAATGGCAGCTAGACTCCATTTTAGAAACAAGAATCTGCAAGACGCCATTTTATGTCCAGCGTCATTTCAAGTTACACACAACTCAGGTGCTAAGAACAGATGGCAATGTTTTTGTTAATCTACCAAGGGCAACTGGAAGAACAAGCTTTCTGAGTAAAAGTAAATAGAATAGACAATGGGTATTTTTACATACAAATTGGGAATCCCTGGATGCAGATAAAGTATAGTTGTGGCAATTGTAATATAATCCAGGCATTGATCTACACAATTGGATTTGTCTGAATCCTAAACAGGGCTTAGCCCCACACACAGACAGGATGGCCACAACTTCACAGCTTGATTCACAGTTCACACAAGAATCTGGGAGAACAAAAGAGGTTTTTTTTCCTTTGAACACAGGACAGGTGGGGGCCTGCTGACAGAGGGCATGTGGAACTACAACCGTCAGCAATCCACACTGCTGGATGTTCACTTCTTGTATGAGAAATTATGCACTTAAATCTCACCCATTAATAACTAGCGTCCTTATATCAAACCCTGAATACCCACACATTACATATTCACACATAAGGTTCAATAAGCTCTATAGTGTATGATTTAAGTTGGTTCAGTTAGTTAAATGCTGAGAAATATAGATATTTGATAACTAAGGTATTATACATGCTTAGCAATTCGTGTTTAGAGTTGTTCTGATGCGCATTCTTTTTACAGTATTCCGGTGTTATCAGTGAGGAGATCGCATCATGCATTCTCGAGTTATGCATCGCAGAGCCTACAAGCAACAAAATGTATATTTTAGGAACAGCTGTTAGGATGTTGCAGGGGGCGTGAAGAGGAAGATTCCCAGCTGTTAGAGGCAGGGAGAATCTGTTTGAACCAGCCTGTTAAATGTGCTGTAACAGATGCTTCTCCCCTGGGAACCAATGATATCAGCAACAGACTTCCCTATTGTCCTGTTTATTCTGGGGGGGTATAAATATGAGTGCACGAATGCTGGTTCCCAGTCTTCATGCTGAACGCTGTATGACTAGGGGACTCTTGCTGATGCCTATCTCCGGGTCTGGAAGCGCCTGCATATGTATACTGTACTTGGGGTCTGTATAATTTCCTTTTGCACCTAAATTGTGTATCTCGCTCTCTTTCTGTGTCTCTCTCTCTGTGTCTCTCTCTCTGTCTGTGTCTCTCTCTGTCTGTGTCTCTCTATGTCTGTGTCTCTCTCTCTCTGTGTCTCTCTCTCTCTATGTGCCTCTCTCTCTCTGTGTGCCTCTCTCTCTCTCTGTGTTTCTCTCTGTGTCTCTCTCTCTCTCTGTCTCTGTGTCTCTCTCTCTGTGTCTCTCTCTCTGTCTGTGTCTCTCTCTCTGTCTGTGTATCTCTGTCTCTGTCTGTGTTTCTCTCTCTCTGTGTCTCTCTCTGTCTATGTGTCTCTCTCTCTGTGTCTCTCTGTCTGTGTCTCTCTCTCTCTGTGTCTCTCTTTCTCTGTGTCTCTCTGTCTTTCTCTATCTCTGTGTCTCTCATTGTATTTTGAAGTTTAATCATGTATATGTATATCAACTGAACCTTGCGACTTTATGATTTATTTGCGCTTATTGTACACACATCATAGCGTGTAACTGACTGTACTTTTACTTGAATAATACTTTGTGCTTCGGAACCACATGTTCTGAGTCTGATGTCTCTATTTATTGTATGACTGCGTACGCAAATTAGCGTCATCCTTAGAGGTTTATAGGAAGGGTTTTAGAAGGTACAGGTAGGGGTATATAGAGGTTCATGTTAATATCAACATATTGGGGCTCATTGAGTGAAGTCACTTACCTGCTCACACAGTACATACGTCTATCGATATTTCAGCAAAGGGTGGAGTGGCCACATGCAGGGTTTGCCTGCAACCGCTTTGTTCTTAAAGGTCGCTATCCATCTCCATGTGAATCAAGAAAGCTGACTAGAATCCAGGGACAAGAGAGGAAAAAGTTTGTTTTCCTCTGTTGATAGAACCTTATGTTTAAAGGGGTGTCGCAGTACTGAGTACGCGGCTAAGTCACCGGTTTGCGCATAGCAAAGATGCACTTTTGCGTGTGCAGTTAAAAAGTCATTATACGGTTGTGTGGTAGTAGCATTATTTTTTATGTGGCTGGTCACACAATAGCATATACGTACTTCCGGTTGTGCTGCCATGGTGTTTAAACAAACCCATTGAGGTTTACATTTTTTCTATTACCAATATCTGGGTTAACGTGTATTTTTCTGCGCAGGAAAAAAGTGTGTAACAGTGAATATTTGTTGAACAAAGTTAAGGGTATCATATGATCCTTAAAGGCTAGGTGCAAGGATTAGTCTAGCCACTCAGTAAGCAGCTTTACCGTTCTATACACAGTAGCAGGTGTAGAGAGGTGCGTGAGAGTAGCCGACATATAAACTCTCATAGGTGTGGAAGTTGCCTTACTAAATCTTATCCGGGTGTGGAAGTTGCCTTTTTCAAATCTTATCCAGGTGTGGAAGTTGCCTTACTAAATCTTATCCATGTGTGTGGGCGCCACCGACTTAAATCGTCCACAGGTAAGTGAAAGTGTCTTGATTGTCTTTCACCGATCTAAATCTTTATTGAAAAGCGTAGGAGTTGTCTCAGAATGGGAGCCACACAAACAGTAGAGATGTTAGGCAATGATGTGCTGTTAATGTAGGCGCCAATCTGATCGGCTCATCGTATCATGCATACCAAGTACGGTACTTATGCAATAAGGTATTGTGATTTATGGTTTAATATGACGAGGAAGAGTGTTAGACTGTTTCCCAGAATTGGTAGTTTTGATAAAAATGTGATAGACAATGTCCGGGATCACATCAGTTTGATGCTCTCCCGAGTGAAAAAGGTTAAATATGTTTAAAACTGTGGCAGCATGAAGGGGATGCGTGGCTTAACAATGTGCAAATGATGCAAACTAGTGTCGTGAGCACATTGCCAGAAAATACATCCGCGATGCTGAATTGCAATACGGGCAAGCCGCAAAATGGCACGCATTTGCGGCAAGGTAGCGTCGTGGAGAGTTTTGCCAGCAGTTCACGGTCACCTCCCCCACCCTATGTGGATGGAGGTGCAAGTACAGTTACCAAAAATACCCATAAAAATGTTACAAGCAACTTGTACCCTCTCTTAAGCAACTATAAAGAAAATGTTCATGATGATGAGCCTATTGTAATGTCTGCCATTTCCCATGCTGTGCAGATGATAGATGCTGCATCACCACAATCACGGGTGGTGCCGCCATCTCCATCGGTAACAGCAAGGGAAGTGTTAACACACTCTGCACCAGTAGAGGAAGTTGTTAATACCATATGTAGCAGCAGCAGATTAAACCCCCTGCCAGGTAACCAGGTCAGAGGTAGCAACGCTACTGGTCTGCATCCCATTCGGACAATAACTGTTCCAAATGGAAATGCAGACGCGAACGGTGTAGTGCCCATGAGGGAAGTAGTAATGTATTTTCCTTGGACAAGAGCAGAACTAAATTCCATCATAAATTATTTCCCCGATCCCAAAAAGGAATTAGCCAAATGTCAAAGATTTTTGAAAAATTTGGGTATTTCACATGAGCCCACTAATAAAGATTGGCGTGTGGTGTTAATGGCCTGTCTGCCACACAATACCAACGTGACAAAATTTATCACGGATTGTGTATTGGATGGTGACGTTCCCTTAACAGACCAAGTAAACCAAGGTAACATTTCCCGCATTGTAACTCAATTGGGTATATATTTTCCAGTAGTAGTTAACTGGAACAAATTTTCACCATTAAGCAGAAAGAGAGTGAGACTGCAGAAGATTGTTGCGAACAGGCTCTGCAGGCTATCACCCAGTACACTGGGATAGAGGCTATTAAAGATAGCACTCACCAACGGGGGATGATAGTCACAGTACTTGTGGACAGTCTGAAAGAGAGTTTAAAAACTCGGGTTCAGACCTCACAGCCTGGCTGGCGGGGACTCACAATAGATACCCTCATAGAAACCGCCATTGAACATGATAAAAACATCTCCAAAAAGAGAGAAGCCCAGAGCGAAAAACTAATGGCTGTCAGTATCCAAGCTCTGGAAGGAATGACAATAACATCACAGCCAACCGACACACCTGCACCCACACACACACCTACACCTGAACAATTACACGTCCTCACCAATCCCACACCACAGCAAACACATCCTTACCCCACATATCATACACAACCACAGGTCCCATACTCATATCCCTCACAATATCCTTACCCTCCCTATCCTTACCCATACTCTCTTGCTTAAATCTCACAACAATGAATCCACCCCGTTCAAAATTATGTTTTAACTGTCACAAAGTGGGACACGTAAGTAAGAACTGCAAAGTGAAGAACACCACACAGGAACACGGGTTTCCCATGGGTTCATAGGTAACCCCAGTATCTTCTCCCAGGCCTTATATGACTGCTTACAATCTTTTTCAACCTGCCAATGTATCTGTTCTAATGTAAAATGTGGACGATTTATTGTTGTATTTTAGGTCATGTTTAAATGATATTAAACTGTTGTGCTTTATCTCCCACTCATACGACGCAAGGTTGCTAAGGATAAACGGCAGCCATGCCAGGCTGAGGTCGACTACTCGGAATACTATCTAACCCAGTGGCACAGGCATTATTTAGAGCAGTAGCTATTAATAACAAGATTTAATTGCAGGAACCTGTATGCAGATACTATATCCCTAGAATTATTAAAAATGATAGGGGGACTTATTTTACAGGTGACGTTTCCAGGAACATGTGTGAGATGATGGGTAACAACACTAAGATTATCCCAGACTGTCTTTTCCTTTATTTGCCCCCCCTTTGAGATACTGTTTAAACAGGCAGCCTCATGTGAAAATCTGATAATGAGGTTACTGTACAGGGTCTCACGAAGAAGAATGAGAATAACCGAAATTGAAAGTGTTATTAACTAACATGTCTAATGCAACCTGTCATGATGTCAAATCTGGAAGAATTTGTTATGATCCAAATTTTTTTTAGCTCAGGTTGTTTGACTGATCGATGGAAAGGTCCGTATCTGACGATACAACATCCTCAAAGGGTGGCTGGGGAAGATACGTGGGTCCATTCCACTCTCTATAGGGAGGTTAACCAACCAGTGGAGATACAAGGCAGAGACAAGGCCGATAATGTGGACCTGTCGATTGCGAGCTTGTGCCGGAAGGATTAAAAAGGTGACGGTGAGATACCTGAGCTAAAGAAATGTGTAGATCAGTGCTTTCAGCAATGGAGTGGTCTGCTGTGGTCATCCTAGTTCTTTATCTTTCCAGAGTTTTGTCATGATGATCTGTTTGTGGATACTCAGTGTCTGTGATGGAGGACCGATTGAGGAAATGGGAGCTGATGGCAGTGCTGATGGAGTGGAGTCAGGAGGAGTGCAATGCCAATCAGGGGAGTGCCTGACCAATTTTAGTATTGTAATTTTTATGTTATTTGGGAAGAGTAGTCCCAGAAGTTATGACCCTCACACATGTTGAAATGCTGGGTATACATAAAATCACACCATCACCATATCTTCACACACAATATGAACACAGAGACAAAATAAATATGGTACCTGGTGATATACATAAAGCCACTCAGTTAATCAGTGAGACAACTGGCTTTCAAGTTCTGGTTGCATTGGACCCCACCAGGATCGCTCGGGGTACATTACATTTTAGATATATCCAGGAACTTGCTAAATTAATAGCTAATATCACCGAGATGTACGATGACACATTCAGGTATACAGGGAGAAAATTGCAAGCGTACAAGAAAGAACTGGTGCAACACAGGCTAGTGTTGAATTATTTAACTGCTGTTACTGGAGGGTATTGCATAACACTGGCCACCCAATTTGGAGTAAAATGTTGCACCTATGTCACCAATGATACCAGCGACCCAAAGGAGGTGATAGACCGGAAAATGGATGAAATTCTGCAGCTAAAGTGGGAATTTCGCATGAACCATAAAGCTTCAGTGGCTGAAATAGGGGAGAAGATAGAAACCTGGGTTTCATGGCTAAACCCAGTGAAATGGTTCTCAGGTCTAGGGGAATGGGTCCAGGAAGTGATCGCCAGTGTAGGCAAATTCTTAATCCTTATACTGATTGTCATCATAATAATTGGCATATGCGTCCAGTGTGTTCCTATTGTGTTGAAGTGTGGAAAATGTAAAACAGAGTGAAACGAAAGAATGAAACTATGATGGTGGTCAGTAATGACAATATGTATACCGAGGTAAATATAGAACTGCATTACAACCCTGAACTAGGAAATACAATCATTTGATGTATTATATTTAGACATGCATAGAATGTATTATTGAAATGTTATTCATAGAACACCTCAGATAATGTAAAGTCTCAATTCCCCTTCAAGACTGCTTTTATAAGACTGGTGCATTTCCACACCTTTCACATGATCTTTCAAGATCCGTGGTGTGCGTATAATAGTACTTTTATGTCCCCACCCAGAGACACATTATTGATGGACTAAGAACCACCTTGTGCCATCCCATACTAACACCAAAATAATATGTAAATGTAAGCCTAAATTAAATTCTAATAGCAGATTGTTATAGCATGTTGTTCGCTATCAAAGGGTGGACTGTCAAAACTGGATTACTGGCTGAGGCAAGATCAGTTTAAAATTGAAGAGTGCGCAACGCCATCTTGCAAATGGCAGCTAGACTCCATTTTGGAAACAAGAATCTGCAAGACGCCATTTTATGACCAGCGTCATTTCAAGTTACAACTCAGGTGCTCAGAACAGATGGCAATGTTTTTGTTAATCTACCAAGGGCAACTGGAAGAACAAGCTTTCTGAGTAAAAGTAAATAGAATAGACAATGGGTATTTTTACATACAAATTGGGAATCCCTGGATGCAGATAAAGTATAGTTGTGGCAATTGTAATATAATCCAATCATTGATCTACACAATTGGATTTGTCTGAATCCTAAACAGGGCTTAGCCCCACACACAGACAGGATGGCCACAACTTCACAGCTTGATTCACAGTTCACACAAGAGTCTGGGAGAACAAAAGAGGTTTTTTTTCCTTTGAACACAGGACAGGTGGGGGCCTGCTGACAGAGGGCATGTGGAACTACAACCGTCAGCAATCCACACTGCTGGATGTTCACTTCGTGTATGATAAAATTATGCACTTAAATCTCACCCATTAATAACTAGCGTCCTTATATCAAACCCTGAATACCCACACATTACATATTCACACATAAGGTTCAATAAGCTCTATAGTGTATGATTTAAGTTGGTTCAGTTAGTTAAATGCTGAGAAATATAGATATTTGATAACTAAGGTATTATAAATGCTTAGCAAGTCGTGTTTAGAGTTGTTCAGATGCGCATTCTTTTTACAGTATTCCGGTGTTATCAGTGAGGAGATCGCATCATGCATTCTCGAGTTATGCATCGCAGAGCCTACAAGCAACAAAATGTATATTTTAGGAACAGCTGTTAGGATGTTGCAGGGGGCGTGAAGAGGAAGATCCCAGCTATTAGAGGCAGGGAGAATCTGTTTGAACCAGCCTGTTAAATGTGCTGTAACAGATGCTTCTCCCCTGGGAACCAATGATATCAGCAACAGACTTCCCTATTGTCCTGTTTATTCTGGGGGGGTATAAATATGAGTGCACGAACGCTGGTTCCCAGTCTTCATGCTGAACGCTGTATGACTAGGGGTCTCTTGCTGATGCCTATCTCCGGGTCCGGAAGCGCCTGCATATGTATACTGTACTTGGGGTCTGTATAATTTCCTTTTGCGCCTAAATTGTGTCTCTCTCTTTTTTCTGTGTCTCTGTGTCTCTCTCTGTGTCTTTCTCTCTGTGTCTCTCTCTGTGTCTCTATCTCTGTGTGCCTCTCTCTCTCTGTGTGCCTCTCTCTCTCTCTCTCTTTGTCTCTGTGTCTCTCTCTGTGTCTCTCTCTCTCTCTCTGTCTCTCTCTCTCTCTCTCTATCTCACTGTGTCTCTTTCTCTGTCTGTGTCTCTCTCTCTCTGTCTGTATATCTCTGTCTCTCTCTGTGTTTCTCTCTCTCTGTGTCTCTCTGTGTCTCTCTCTGTGTGTCTCTCTCTGTGTGTCTCTCTCTGTGTGTCTCTCTCTCTGTGTGTCTCTGTGTCTCTCTGTCTGTGTCTCTCTCTCTCTGCTTCTCTTTCTCTGTGTCTCTCTGTCTCTCTCTCTGTGTCTCTCATTGTATTTTGAAGTTTAATCATGCATATGTATATCAACTGAACCTTGCGACTGTATGATTTATTTGCGCTTATTGTACACAGATCATAGCGTGTAACTGACTGTACTTTTACTTGAATTATACTTTGTGCTTCGGAACCACATGTTCTGAGTCTGGAGTCTCTATTTATTGTATGACTGCGTACGCAAATTAGCGTCATCCTTAGAGGTTTATAGGAAGGGTTTTAGAAGGTACAGGCAGGGGTATATAGAGGTTCATTTTAATATCAACAGTGTATGGTGCATATAGGCGGAATTACACTATTTGTATGGTGCATATAGGCGGGATTACGCTATTTGTATGGTGCATATAGGTGGAATTACACTATTTGTACGGTGCATATAGGGGAAATTACACTATTTGTATGTTGCATATAAACAGGATTACGCTATTTGTATGGTGCATATAGGTGGGATTACACTATTTGTATGGTGCATATAGGCGGGATTACACTATGTGGTGCATATAGGTGGGATTACACTATTTGTATTGTGTATATAGGTGGGATTACGCTATTTGTATGGTCCATGTAGGTGAGATTACACTATTTGTATGGTGCATATAGGCGGGATTACGCTATTTGTATGGTGCATATAGGCGGGATTACGCTATTTGTATGGTGCATATAGGCGGGATTACGCTATTTGTATGGTGCATATAGGTGAGATTACACTATTTGTATGGTGCATTTCTTTTAATCCAATTATTTAGGCTCATTTTGCTGCCAACTGGTAAACTTTGTAAAACCTTAACATATTATAAACAGATGACCCAAAGCAGCACCACACCCCTATCTGTTCCCCACCATAACAAACACTGATCTCATCGTTATTATCCTACGCCTTGCATGATGCTGTAACCCATAACGACAAGACATTATACTTATTGTAGTATGAGTTACACTACATCATGGGGTAGTAACACCTGATTGATTTCCCAATGCTTTTATCATTTATTATAATACTGACTTATACAATGTGTGTCATGTTTTCCCTCTGGTCCTCTCTCTCTTTCCCAGGGATCCTGGTTAAAAAATCCTGCTATATGTTGGTAACCAGCCAGCCCATTAATGTCCAGATTGAATATACCCCTTCTAACCAGTATTACAAGCGTGGCCTCGATTTACACTGCTCAGTGAGTAAATACCACACATGTTATACCAGTCTGGTCTTCTATTAAGTTACACATATTGCAAATTACAATTGCAATGAAAGAAAAGTGATAAACTCTTTGTTATATAATTTAATTTATAGGACCCCATTTAACAACATATTTTATTACCAGCAGAATATTTTTTGTAGTATCACAGAGATACTAACGAGTATCCCATTGGTATTCAACATTACTTACCCCTCCGGCTAGGTTCAGCAATGCCCCCCTCCTCGGAGGCACCCTCCGCTCTGTTACTGGCAGCCTACCACTGCCAGAGACATCGAATCTGCACATGACGCTCTCACCTGTCAGGGACCCGTCACTGCCTGTATGGTTTTGCTGAAGCCAGAAAGGTTGTTGCCGGGTCTCTACTACCGGCAATGGGGACTGTATAGCTCTTGCTATCTATAGAAAGAGTAAGCGATACAGTGAAAAACAGTGGTAAACTCAGTTTACCACAGTTTGTTAAATATTGAAAGGAGGACATAACCCTTTTTGCGAGCGCTAAAGGGGTTATGTTTCATTAAATGGGGCCCTTAGTACAGGCTTGCCTACCCTCCAGATTTGGCCGGGAGCCTCCCGATTTTCGGGTGCTGCTCCCGGCCCCCCCGGAAAGGCAGGCAAGCCTCCCGACTTTCCCCAACCCTCCCGACCTCCCCTCAGAATACATTAGAAATCCCCGCAGCAGGGGGGGGCGGTGACGCGATTCACGCTGAATTGCGTCATCGTGGCCCAGCCCACTGCTTCACAGTGCCAAAAATAAAGGCATTGTGAAGAGGGGGCAGGGCCACGATGACATAATCACACGGCCCCATCCCCGGATCCGCCCCCATCGTGTCACAGATGTCCGGACACGGCCCCCGCTGTTATCCGACAATCAGCTCCCTCCCGGAAGCAGGGGGCTGATTGTCGGCAAGTATGTGTTAGTATGATGTTTATTTTCATAAGGAGAATTTAGTTGCATCATTGCATGATGTCTTTTCTTTGAGAACAAAGCGATCAGCACATACAGATCAGTTCTCTTACACTTAGGGATAAATTTACTAAGAATCGTGTCTGGTGGAGATTGCAATCTCAGGTGAGTTTAACCATTTTCACCAACTCGGAAATGTACTGAAGGCAAACTCAGGAGTTATTTCTCTATTTAGACTGAAAATTTCGGGTGAGAATGCAATCTGTAAAAAAAATAGTAAAGAGCGACATGACACACACACCATAGAAAGTAAAAGTATATTATATATCTAACACACTCATGCAAACAGTACTTACCTTCTGCCAGATGTTCCCGTCCCCTTCTCCATTAGGAATACAATGGTTTACCTGTAAAAATAAATCCAATACTCACCTACTTCCTGGTGTGGGATATGTCCCCTTCTCCAGTAGGCTCCATGGGTCTTCTTAAAACAAAAAAACGAGTACCACGGACCATATCGGACATGTAGAGATGCATCTGTGAACACATACATCTCTGCCCGGTCAATGATGGAGACCGCGTGGCTTCTGTCAGTAGCCGGGCCCACCAGCCAATCTACAGTTAGCTGCCGCTGATTGGATGTGACCCTCGTGGCAGTCGATTGACAACCATGAGGGTCACAGTCAATCAGCGGCCATAAACTTTAAAAATAAAATATTTTCATAAGGCGTCCATAACTTTATTGCAATTAAAACACAATATATAACAGCTTACACTAACTTATACTAAAAAGAAAGACAGGACACGGACTGCTTTGGTTAAATGGTCATAACTCACTTTCATTAAGGGTATTACCCTGAATTATACTTTCATTATTGAATTTAATTTATTGGGAGGCAAAGAAGAATGCTACAACCAATCAGCTCCAGCCATATGATCTTAGCCAATATTAGTGAACGACTGATACGCCCCCATGTGGCCATTGTGACCAATATTAGGGAGCTACTGAAACGCCCCCCCTGTGATCATTGTAAGCTAAGCTGCGAAGACTCACAACCCCTATGATATTGCATAGTACGAGCGTGTCCGCAGAGACAGGGACCCGAAGTCCTCCCACAGAGGTAGGCCATATTACGACCATTTAAAGGATATGTGCTCCACAACGAATATTCTTACACTTTACGTGGCCGCTGGATGGTAGCACCTTCTCGCCACCGCCAGGTTCCAAAGAACCGCAGCCTGCCACCCAAACCAAAACACTAGACCACATCCAAACAGGAAAAAACATCACCCAAAAACACCTAACCCCAAATCTGATAAATGCACCCCATCAGGGCGAAAAAATGGAGCCTGTTCCAAACGTAAACTTGGGCACCGAACCACCAAACCACCTTACCTGGAGACAAAACGACAAACAGCCTTGTTAATCATCCTGCGAGCCTTATCCAAAGCCAACAGGTCCCTCGAACCCCTCCATACATGGCGAGGGATAATTTCCGACCAAACCAAGTGCACCTCAGGCCACCGGGACTGAACGGCGCACAAATCAGCCTGCATCTGCAAGATCAGATCTATACCCTTAGACTGCCCCACATCATTGCCTCCGAGGTGAATCCCAAGCCATGCCGGGCGCATCTCCTGCTGAAACAAGTATTCCAAGAGAGCTGGCCACCGCATGTCCCTGACTCCAAACCACTGAACCTGACTCTCCCCTAACAACAGGGATGCCCTTTTTGCCATCGCATGCCTTTCAGCCCAATAAATAAATGAATGGCCCACAAGCCACACTTGCTCAGAAGACATGGGCATAGCTGTAAAAGAGCAAAAAGAACTAAAACGTCAGTAATGGAACATTATATGAAGAGGATAGAGTGGTAACTTAGGAGGAGGATGTTAGTAACAATGCCCAGATGAAGGAGAAAATTCAAAAAAACCTCCTTTTATATTTTTTGTTTTCCATGAGCCGTGTATAATAAGACAATTGAATTACGGACCTTTTTTTTTGGAGGAAAAATTAAAAAATCCCTTCACATCCTCAATTTTTGAATGCTAGCTATTCAAAAACTGGCAGGTAAACTACGTTTCTGGGTGAGAAAAACACAACTTAAAGCTTATCACATCTAACATATGATTTATAGGCGGACGACCTCCATCTCCCAATCGCTTGAATGACAGATGGAGGCAACCCGCTAGCCGCTGCACAAGTAGCCGTGCCAATACAGAAAGATTGAGTACCGTAATGCACAACATCCAAACCCAGCTGACCCAAACAGCACTTAAACACAGCAGCAAACTGAAACTTAGTCAGAGGGGAGGAGTCAGCATGTAATAACCATTGCGAGCCAACTGACGGGCGCAGACCCGCATATATCCCAGCCAAGCGCAAAGGGCAAATCTCAGAATTAGTATGAGGCTTGATAGTAACCCAACGCCCCCGCCCTAACTGATCATTTTTAGAATGGTGAATTCTGCACAGGATAGCCCCGGCCTGGATTACCACATTCTTAAATAATAGCCCGGAATCAGCAGAACTCTTACTAGACACCACAAGCTCACTGATCCAGAATGCGCCAAATAAGCCAGCGCAAACGCTAATTGGAACAAAAAAGATTCAAATTCGGAAGAAGTAGTCAACAAAACTACCCCTACCAGACGCTGCAGCAGTGCCAGATCTATTGGCCGGCGAGAATCAGCTACCATGGGACTATTTCTAGCCCAACCCTTAAGGGCCTTAGACAGCACAAAAGACTTTGTGGGATCATGACCGCCGTGAAGGCAAGAGAAAAAGGCAATACCCGCAAGGGCGGAAGCCATGGCCACCTTAGATCGGCCCCTCTGATAATGGTCCCACACAAACTCAACTAAGCGCTGATCTACAGACTTACCCTCAGCAGGATACCTAACCCGATAAGCCTCCCAGTCGAGCCAAGCTGCCTCGTAAACCCGCAAGGTTGACGGAGCCAGGGACCTCCGGGCCAGACCAATTAATCCGGCTCGACAATCTGCTTGACAGAAGACGGACAAGTCATCCCAATCGGATTAGCCTCAGGGGCCAACATCCGAAACCTATCAAATTGAAAGCGGGATAGTGAATCCGCTATCCCGTTTTCAATGCCCAGGATGTGCCACGCCCTAAAGACAATATTTGCCTTCAAACATCTCAAAACTAAAAACCTTAAAAGATGCAGTGCCATAGGAGAAGAAGAACGCTGATTATTAATAGCGTGCACCACGCCCAGGTTGTCACACCAAAAATTATGCTCCGGTTAGACAACTTGTCAGCCCACAAATCGACAGCCACTATTATTGGAAAAAGTTCCAACAACAACAGGCTGTACTGCAAGCCACGAGATAACCATTATGCAGGCCATGGGGCGGCGCACCAGTCCCCCTGAAAAAATGCTCCGAAGCCAGTTGAACCTGCAGCATCGGTGAACAACTGCATTTCAGCATTGTCGACCGGCTGCAATGGCAAAATCAACTTCAAATTGAAATCCAACAAAAACAAAGCCCACACTCGGAGGTCATCTAGGATTTCCCTGGAAAGGCAGACACTAAAATGCGGGTTGGAGACCCCTGCAATGGCCCACTCCAGTTTACGGCAAAACACCCTCCCCATCGGAATGATCCGGCACGCAAAATGAAATGAACCGAGGACCGACTGAACCTGGCGCAATTTAACCCGCCGTTAATCTAAGCAACATTGAAGCTGACCTAGCAATCGCTGCACCTTATCGGCCGGCAACTGGCAGCACCCAGCAACTGTGTCCACTTCGATACCTAGGTAAGACAAGCAAGAGGTCGGACCCTCCATCTTATCTGTGGCAACCGGCACACTGAGTACCCGAAAAGGGCCTGCACAGAAAACAAAACGTCCCCACAAACTGTGCCATCAGATGTGCCGACGAACAAAAAGTCATCCAAATAATGTGCGATGCCTGCATGGCCAGTACCAGCCTGGATACCCCAATGCAAGAAAGTGCTAAACTTTTCAAAATAAGCACACAAGATGGCACAGCCCATGGGGAGGCACCTGTCAACAAAAAATTGGCCATCTAACTTAAAACCCATAAAACGTAGGAACTCAGGGTGTAACGGTAGCAGGCGGAAAGCAGATTCCACGTCCAATTTTGCCATCAAAGCCCCAGGACCAAAACCCCTAATCATCGCGAGCGCCTCATCAAAAAACTGGTACTGAACCTGGCAAAGCGAGTGGGGGATCGCATCGTTCACAAATCCCCCATGAGGGTACGATAAATGCTGGATCAAATGGTATTTACCCTGGACTTTTTGGGGCATGACTCCAAGAGGAGAAATGCATAGATCCTGCAAAGGAGGTGAGGGAAAAGGCCCGGACATACGGCCTAAAGCCACTTCAGCAAGGACTTTCTATCGTGCCACATGGGGAAGCTCTCTGGCCGAACGCAAATTCCGGGAGGAGACTACATGCAAAGCACCAGCTACGGGTAACCGGAAACCTAAACTAAAACCATCCAGCACAAATTGGGAATCCTCCCGCAAAGGATACCAGCCCATTTATCTAACTCATCTAGTGCCACCGGAGAATAGGCCTTACTTGTCAAATCCGGTAACATCAGACTTGTCCCCTGAACCGCCCTTTGATCCTGACTTACAGTCTTTGGCAGGGTGACTGTCATTACATATGCGGCAGGAGTGACGAAAACGACACCCTGACCCCCGGGGACACCGAGAATCATTATAAGCAAAACACTTCCCCTTACCGAGCACGCTCACACCAGCACGCAAAGGGAGGGAAGCCTTCCTACCCTGTGCCCCTTCTGCAGGCGCTTTAGCCTCCTGGGTAACAGCTAACCAGACCTCAACGTCCTTATGGCCCAGAGGCATAACCAGCTGACCATCCAGCTTCCTACGAAACTGTTTGTTGTAATCTCTCCAAACAAAGCCCTTGGATTTGACAAAAATATTGTGCACCAAATGAATATACTTAATTACATTATGGTGCTCTGTTGGGTGTGTTTCGAGGTAGCAGGCCGAAAAAAACAGTATACCGCTAAGCCAGTGTTGAAAGCCACGGCAATAGTCCTCGCTGCCACCCCCAGGTTTTTTGGCTTTGTCTAAAGCTTTCTTCATGTCATCCGTTAGAGAAAAAACATCCACAAACTTACCCTTGCAAATCTTGTCCCTAACTTGCTTTCTCAAACCCCTGTCCACTGCCGCATTGGCACAGTGAACCATACCAGCATCCTCAACAGGAGCTACAATAGCAACTGGAGCTGACTGACGCTAAGCTGCTTTCCTAACCAAACGCTGCGCAACCAGTTTAGCTAATTTATGCAGGCGCGGTGGAGAACTATACGAGGAGCTACTATCACTAAACTCTAAAGATTCTGTATCAAACAGCAAAGACGGGACAGCAGACTCACCACCAGCCAGTCCCGACAACCCGCCACCGACAGCGTCAGGCACTGCTACATCAGGGGCAATGATCACGTCACCTGTAGCAGGACCAACCACAGCGCTTCCACTCGAGATCCCAGCACCACCAGAAGCCATCACGGGAGCACTAGGCGAAACACTGTGCCGAGACATAGATGATGTTAAATCTCTGGACACCCCAGCGGGGGTACTATGAACTGTCACTGGGGGAAACACCATGACAGGGGGAGAAGGAGGTAAAGGGGGAGGGGCAGCGCAAGCCGCACTGTGAGAAGGCACTGGTGGGTGTAGGGTGGGACCCTGTGGGGGAGCAAAATGCTGTGACCAAGATGGGGTGGAGGCAAATACCCGGAAAAACTGGGCACAGGGTAATGAGGGGAAGGGTAAGGCTGGGCAAAAGAGGGGTGCCAGTAAGGAAAAGGGGCCCCCGCTGGAGAATAAAAGGGGGGAGGGGAACCTTGGCCAGGAAAAGGAGGGAAAATAGATGGTTGGGAAACTGTAGGATAAACAGGGGAGGACCATGCAGGGATGGAAGTAGCAGTTGAAAAAGCGGGGAAAGAAGGATGGGCAGCTGAAAGGGGGAAGGGAGGGAGGGCAGAAACAGGCTGGGGCTGAAGGCTGGAAAACAATGAGGGGGGGAGATAGAGCGAGGGAGCTGCCCCCCAATGGAAAATGTGGGGTGCTGAGGGAAGGAACCCCCAGCAAAATTGACCCCCAAGGATACGGGGGCTGACATGTGGTGCAATGGGGCGGGGCCAGGGGGCAAAATGCCACTCGTGCCGGGGGGGGTAAGGCAGCGCTAGAAGCGCAGTAAACTGGGCCCCCCGCAGCTTGATACAGCATCGCAGGGGGGGCACCCGGCAGCGAGTGGCTGGGGAAGGCCTGAAGCAGTGGGAGCCGTGGGAGGGAGTGCCGAGAAGAGGAAGCCCGCGGGCGCCGGAAGTAACGCCGCACCCGCGGGAGCATGCTGGGAGGATGCCGGAGCAAGCGGCGACCTCGCAGGAGACGGGGACTGCTCGCCCGAGTGTGGAGAGGAGCTGGAAAGAGGACGCGGGCAGGGAGCAGCGGGGGGCGTGGTCAAGCACCAGGCAATGGAAGAAGATGCCTCGGCCGTGCTCAGCAGTGAAGGTAAGCTGAGGCGGCGCCGGGTAGAGAAAGGAGCCAGGGCTGGGGAATCCATGAATTGAGGGGGGATGGGGGGGCGGAGCGCTTAGGTCGGGGCATGAAACGGGGGACAACTGGGGGGAGGGAGAGATGGAAAAAGGGGGGTGCGGGGGAGAAGAGAAAAGGTTTGGAAATATAAAAATGGGAGAAGCAAAGGAGGAAAAGAAAAGACACAAGGGACATACACAGGAGAAAACAACAGGCAGGGAGGATATAGCAGACAGGAGGATACAACAAGCAGGGAGGATATAGCAGACAGGAGGATACAACAAGCAGGGAGGATATAGCAGACAGGAGGATACAACAAGCAGGGAGAATACCACAGACAGGGGGGGGTACAAGTATGAATGTCACCGGATACAGGTCCAGGGATGGCACCAAGGGACAAACACCGTCCAGAAAAGGAAGTTGCTGGTCGTACACCAGCCTTATAAAGTTCACCAAGCCACTCCCATGAGCTCCCACATGGTCAGCGACCAACCAACCATGATAGCCCCCCCAAACTACTCTACCTAGCAACTGCTGACAAATTCCAACCAATTACAAAAAACTAAGGACTCTTATATAGATTTAAACTTAATCAGTTCTCATCTCTTCATAACACCTGCTGCAATCCTAAAACACCTGTCCCATCCATACAGTCCCCCAAAATAGCTGTCCCAGTACTTTAGGCACATTTAACTTTATCGCCCCAAAATTGACATGACTTTTTTGGGGGGTATTTTCGTAAATTTTTAAAGTTTATTTTGCCATAATTGTTGTCCTAAGGCTTCTGGATCAATTCCCACCATTTTTAGCCCAAAATAGGGATTTTGCACTTCTTTTCTCCTGCCTTTGGGTGGAGAAACTTTTTCGCCTGTTTTAGCCTATGGAGTTTTGTCACATGTGAAAACGTACCGGAATTGAATAGGACGATACTTTGGAAAGTGGCGAAAACATCGCATCGGCAAAACTTTTTCGAGGATCACGGCTTTTCGCCTCTTATTGAATACGGGCCTCAGTGTTGATAGTCACTAGTTTTCTGGTGCAATATTTGTATTGTACACTGCACATAGCACACACGCTACTAATTGTTCCTCTGGACAGTAATACTATATATGGGTGCACAGTGATATGACACATGGATGCACAGTAATATGACACATGGATGCATAGTGATATGACACATGGATTCACAGTGATATGATACACGGATGTACAGTGATATGACACACGGATGCACAATGATATGATACACAGATGCACAGTGATATGACACATGGATGCACAATGATATGATACACAGATGCACAGTGATATGATACATGGATGCAAAGTGATATGATACACAGATGCACAGTGATGTGATACATGGATGCACAGTGATATGACACAGTAAAGTGTTTCCTGTTCCTGATAACGCAGTGTTTTTGTGTTCCAGGCTAGGCTAACAAATGAGAAAGCAGAACCATTGGGTGGAAGAATAATTACTGTAGAGGTCGATGGAAAGTTTATTAAGACCGCAACAACAGATGCCGATGGGAGGGCCAACTGCGGAATAGAAACCTCATCCTACTTTAAACCGAATATTACTATCCGTGTACGTATACTATCCATACCTAAGATAACTTTTATCAATCAATGGAATTTCCGCTGTTTAAACAGTCTAATGTCTCTCTGCTATCTTTATGTAGCATTACTGTAGGAAATGATGTGTGCAGGTGTTGATATTGCAGAGTTATATAGGCACACACCAGCGGATGACTCACACTATGAACAGCCTAGTTACTTAACCAGTGGTGATGATTTATTGAAAGGTAGCAGTTACAGCTGTACTCACTGTTACATGTACACCGGTAATCAGGGCCGTTTCTTGGGGGTTCGACCAGTGCGGTTGAACAGGGGCGCCACCCATAGAGGGCGCACACCTCCCCAACATCCCGATTTGAAGTGTCCCACGGGTGGTCAAATTGGGAGGTTGGGCACCCCCACCGCTGCAGCTGTGTGGCGGCATCCATTCAGTGTCGGGAGAGGGCTGGGGGAAGCCCAGCTAGTGATGGAGTACTGGGCTTACCCCCAGCCTGACATTACATGGGAGGTGTGCCATGCGGGCACGCCCCCAAATAATGTAATTTAGCAGGTGTGGCCTATGATAATTAGGCCACACCCCCATTACCGGTCGCTATTACCGCGTCTGGCACAGTGCGCGGCTAACCCTGGAGCTGGCCCTGCTGGTAATGGAGCGAAGCTCGAGCAGAACAGGTTCTTACTGTATACAGCTCCCCAGCCAGTGAGTGTTAGGTGCTTGCAGGTAGTGGTGCAGGATCAGCTTTATGCAGGTATAGACTAGGGTCTCTCACATGGAGCTAAGCAGGAGACTTGTTTCCCACCTTGTCATTCTACACAGTACTAATATGGCTGCAGTCACATTGGCAGAAGCACATAAGGTTGGAGGATGGACCTCCCAACAGACTCTGGGTCCTAGTGCCCAGCATTTATGCATAATAAGTCTTACTTATGGCGTGTACACACGGTACGTTAAAAATGCACGATATGAACGATATTGATCATATCATTATCATTCATATCGTACATTTTTGGATCCCTTCCAACCCTCCAATGACTTACGATGCGCGGGCACATATGGACGATAAAAATATAATTCATCGCCCGTGCATGCAGGCCAATCTGGTCGATATCGGCCATCGTTGGCGGGTTGGTGGTGTGCTGTATGTTCGATATCGATCATCCAGGACACTGGGAGGGTGCAGGTCGATCAGTCAGGGATATCGTTATCGCTGACTGATCTTACTGTGTATACGCACCATTAAATTATATTTTTACCTACAGTACAAGATCACTTTACTAGTTTGCACATGCCTTCTCCAACTCTTACTAAATGCAATGCTTTCATTGGCTTTCGCATAGATTTATTGTTCAATTATTTTATATCACCACCAGAATTGTTTATTTTTGCTACACTTGAATGCAATAAAAAATTGTTCTGTTGTTTTCTGTTGCGTCCAATACACAGCTGTGTTGTAGCGAAGGTCAACAGTCCAATGCTGGTACTTTTATATACTGTAAACCTAGGGTCTTATTCAGATATGTTTTGGCTCAAGTTTCTTTTTTTTAATGCACACGCATGAATGTTTGAGACCACGGCTGCAATGGACAATGGGGTCTTGGACAATAGGCGTGCAGTAGCGGGCAGTCAGCATGCAGTCAAAATACAGTAATGGGCATATTCACTTGGGCATGATATTTAGAGAGGTAATAAATCTTGTGCCCAATTTTGGATTACTTCAGGTATGTGCGCTCCCCCAATACCCGCGATATCCAATAAAAGTGGTTGCAGAGTTTTCAGAGCTAGAAACCCTGCGGCGTGTAAAAAAAAAAAAAGACACTTACTTGCCCGGGGGTGTTGTGGTCTCCGCAGCTCCCGGTGGCCTCCGCTCCATCTTGTCAATGGGTAGGGGGCTTCTGGGAGGCTCCCAGGGTGCTGGGAGGGGCCTACTGGGAGATGTAGTTATCCCTGCATCTGCCTCCGTGGGGGAGGGGGGGTCACACACACATGTTCACTTGCACACACTCACTCACATACTTATATACACCGACACAACATACTTACACACACTGCTGCTGCAGGAGACTGGGTCCTAATGCTGGAGGCAGAAGACAGGTGAGTATTATTGAATAATTAAGCAATTGGAAGTTTTCAATTAGCTCAATTAGTCATTAGGAGGGGTTCCACTGGGGTCCCAGAGCATTTCCCAACCATTTATCCTAAAATTATGGATTTTAGGAAAAATTGGTTGTGCTCTGGATGAGCGCAAAAAAAAACTCCTGGCGCTCAAAAAATAAAAAACCCAGCACCTAATTGATTTGCAAAAATCCTGCACCCAGGTGTGGGATTTTTGCTATTCTTTCGCCCAATTGAATATGCCCCTAAGGGTTATATTTACTAAAGGTTGTTTTTTAGCGCTCTCAATTTAACAAACTGACCATTTACTAAAGGCAAAACCAATGGAAAACCAAAGAAATTAGCAGACTGTAGAATACTTTATAATATCAAATCAACAATTGTTTTTCTTACATAGACTAGAATAGGATATACAGATTTACTAATGTTGGTTTTAAAAAGATCAAAAACTAACCGCAAATCGACGGGAAAATGGGGTACATTGCGTTTCTCCAGGTGTGATACCTCCCAGTTTCATCAGAAGGCATCATCTGATGAAACCGGGAGGTTTTACACCCGGAGAAACGCATCAAGGATACTCTGGACCGTTGCCAAGTCCTATTACTATATCAACATTAGGAATATACCTGCTAGCTAATCTGCCTGATCACCTCTGCTGATCTATGGGTCTCCGCTCAACCTCGGATACCTGCCATTGGCGGCCGCTACACCCAAATCTCACCTGCAGTCCAACACCGCTGCTGGGGATAATACAGGGACAAAACCAGCGTGGACAATGAGAGTGCCTAGAGCGATGTAAGTGCTACTGATGGGACATTGCTATTACTGGCGTTTCCAGTTACCGGTTATTTGATAACATACAGTAGATACATTCCGGCTTTTCATGGAGCACCAGCGGTCAGTGTAATTTCCTTGCAGAAATATTGGTCATGAACATCATTGGAGTGGTATTAATGAACAACTAAAAAGGACACCAGACTATCCTTTCTAAATTGAAGTATGCCCTTTTATTTACCACCTGACCAACTGCCACTTTGGATCTTAGTGTTGCAAACCACAAACGTTACTGTGTCTCCATTTGCAACATATGTGTTTCTGATAACAGAATCTGATTAAAACCTGTGGGACTCTCTGCAATACCTACACGAACAGGTGGAATACCTGATGAACGTTTTAGAGCTATATACTCATATATTGTTGATTCTATGCACCTATGCTGAGAATTATTCTTTAAGTTTATTGATTGTATTTTGTGGGAACATAATATTGGTCTTTTAGATGTGCATTGTTTATACATGAAATTACAAATAAATGTTTTAAATGAGTCATCTAACTACTTCTGGCTAAGCGCTGCACTTCTTCATTTTATTGTTGCATTATTTAGTGGGGGGCAGATGTACGGTATGTGGAGGCTATTACATAATTTCTACACACAATACCCCATAATGACAATGTGTAAAAAGTTTTTTGGGAGATTTTTGCAAATTTAGTTAAAAAAAACAACTGAGAAATCACATGTACAAAATAATTCACAGCCTTTGCCATGAAGCTAAAAATTTCTACTGATCATCCTTGAGATGTTCCTACAGCTTAATTGGAGTCCACCTGTGGTAAAATCAGTTGATTGGACATGAAAGTCATACACCTGTCTATATAAGGTCCCACACTTGACAGTGCATGTCAGAGCACAAACCAAGCATGAAGTCCAAGGAATTGTCTGTAGCCCTCGAGACAGGATTGTCTCGAGGCACAAATCTGGGGAAGGGTACAGAATATATCTGCTGCTTTGAAGGTCCCAATGAGCACAGTGGCCTCCATCATCTGTAAATGGGTGATTGTTGGAGAAGGGCCCTAGTCAGGGAGGTGACCAAGAACCCGATGGGCATTCTGTCAGAGCTACAGCATTCCTCTGTGGAGAGAGGAGAACCTTCCAGAAGGACAACCATCTCTGCAGCAATCCACCGATCAGACCTGTATGGTAGAGTGGCCAGACGGAAGCCACTCCAGAGTAAAATGCACATGGCAGCCCGCCTGGAGTTTGCCAAAATGCACCTGAAGGACTCTCAGACAATGAGAAACAAAATTATCTGGTCTGATTAGACAAAGATTGAACTCTTTGGCATGAATGGCAGGCGTTATGTTTGGAGGAAACCAGGCACCGCTCATCACCAGGCCAATACCATCCCTACAGTGAAGCATGGTGGTGGCAGCATCATGCTGTGGGGATGTTTTTCAGCAGCAGGATCAGGGAGACTAGTCAGGATAGAGGGAAAGATGAATGCAGCAATGTACAGAGACAACCTGGATGAAAACCTACTCCAGAGTGCTCTTGACCTCAGACTGAGGAGATGGTTCATCTTTCAGCAGGACAATGACCCTAAGCACCAGTGGCGTTTCTAGAGGGGAACGGTCCGGTGTGCAGTCTCCGACACGGGCCCCCTCCTCTCTGCCCGGCGGCTAGCAGCGCACTGAGCTGTGTGCGGCCAGCGCGGGAGTTATAGACTATGGGCACTAGAGTGCACCCAGAGTCTATAGAGGATAAGCTGGTCACCGGGAAAATGGCTGCGGTGGCCATTTTCCCTGTACTGCGTATGCGCAAATGATGGGAAAATGGTCGTGGCGACCATTTTCCAGTCGTTTTACAGTGCAGGACCCCCGCGCTGTCGTGGGACTCTGGAGAGGTAAGTAATAATATTGGTGCAGGGTGTGCGGTGCGGGACCCCCCTGGATCCAGGGGCCCGTGTTCCCCACACACCCAGCACCCATTATAGATACGCCCCTGCTAAGCACAGAGCCAAGATATCAAAGGTGTGGCTTCAGGACAAATCTGTGAATGTCCTTGAGTGGCCCAGCCAGAGCCCAGACTTGAATCTGATTGAACATCTCTGGAGAGATCTGAAAATGCCTGTGCACCGACGCTTCCCATCCAACCTGATGGAGCTTGATAGGTGCTGCAAAGAGGAATGGGGCAAAACTGCCCAAAGATAGGTGTACCAAGCTTGTGGCATCATATTCAAAGAGACTTGAGGCTGTAATTGCTGCCAAAGGTGCATCAACAAAGTATTGAGCAAAGGATGTGAATACTTATGTACATGTGATATTTTTATTTTTTTTTTTAGTTAAAATTGCAATAATATCAAAAAAACTTTGTACACGTTGTCATTATGAGGTATTGTGTGTAGAATTTTGAGGACAAAAATTAATTTATTCCATTTTGGAATAAGGCTGTAACATAACACAATGTGGAAAAAGTGAAGCGCTGTGAATACTTTCCGGATGTATTGTATGTTAGATTAGCTTTCATGTGTTTATTTGTTTTCTCTGTCTCTTCTGCAGGTTAGTTACCAGGATAATGACCAGTGTTACACGAATGACTACTACGGTGTCGATTATCCACATGCTGAACTCTTTGTATATCGGTTTTACTCTCAGTCTAATAGCTTCTTGCAAATAAAGGCTCCCCCTGGACAACTGAGCTGTTTCCAAAACCACAGCATTGAGATGGAATACATAGTGAGAGGAATGGAAGTGGAGGAACCCACCACTAAATCCTTCTATTACATTGTAAGTGTGACAGAACCAGAGGAATACAGGAGACACAAGGGATGACCTACAGTCAGGGACGTAGAGAGCCGCCCCGGGCCCCATTTCTAGTGACCTAATCATGGGAGGCGTGACCTAATCACGGGAGGCGTGGTCATGCCACTTTGGAAAACATTTTCCAAAAACCCTAACTTACTTTGTGGTGCTGCATGCTGGGAGAGGGTGTTGCTATGAGCCCCTCAGCCCACTGGAAATCGTGGCAGGGGTGCAATCAGTGTGATCGTTCCCCCCCATAGACAGAGGAGAGGAGACTGCTTCTGCTGCACAGTGGCAGCAGTGAGCAGTGCCAAGGGTCTCCCACTGCAGCCCAGCACATAGTAGCATATGCTGGGCTGCTGAAGGGCCCCTCCAACAAGCGTCGGCCTGGGTAATTAGTACGCAAACCCCCCCACCCCTCTTGGCGCCCCTGCATACAGTCATGCATTGTCCCATACAGAGCAGATGTCACACGCTGCCCTGGAGACCCCAGAATCAGACCCCATTGCTTAACTTTGCGGGCACTGACCCGCGCTGTCTTCCGGCTCCCGCGCTGTGCGCTGCTTCCTTCTCTCTCTGGCCGGTCTCCGCTGTCCTCTGGAGGGTCCCGCTGCTCTGCTGCTCCCATGCTGGCTCCTGCTGGTCACTGGTCCCAGCTGACTTCTTCTGAGAAGCGCTGTCCTCTGGTCCATGGGCACAGCCATCTTGGATTGCCCATGTGACTCCACTACCACCAATGAGGAGTCTTCTCCTTCTCTCACAGCCTGTCAGCTCCCAGCGACCACTATAAAAGGTTCCCCAATGCTGACACAAGTTGCCAGTGCAACTAGTTTCCTAGATTACTAGTGAGCTTTCCCACTGTGCTCCAGTCGCTCCACGTAGCTTCCCTGCTAAAAACATCTCCCCACGGCTATCCAGCCCCTCCATGTAGCCACCCAGCTACCAACGTCTCCGCACGGCTACCCAGCCGCTCCACATAGACACCCAGCTACCAACGTTTACACACGGCTACCCAGCCGTTCCACGTAGCTACCCAGATACCTACGTCTCCACACGGCTACCCAGCTGATCCATGAAGCCACCCAACTACCAATGTCTCCACACGGCTACCCTGCCACTCCACGTAGCCACACAGCTACCAACGTCTACCCACAGCTATCCAGCCGCTCCACGTAGCCACCCAGCTACCAACTTCTACCCACGGCTATCCAGCCACTCCACGTAGCCACCCAGCTACCAATGTCTCCACACGGCTACCCAGCCACTCCACGTAGCCACCCAACTACCAATGTCTCCACACGGCTACCCAGCCACTCCACGTAGCCACCCAGCTACCAACGTCTCCACATGGCTCTCCAGCCGCTCCACGTAGCCACCCAGCTACCAATGTCTCCACATGGCTACCCAGCCGCTCCACGTAGCTACCCAGCTACCAACATCTCCACATGGCTACCCAGCCGCTCCACGTAGCCACACAGCTACCAACGTCTACCCACAGCTATCCAGCCACTCCACGTAGCCACCCAGCTACCAACGTCTACCCACGGCTATCCAGCCGCTCCACGTAGCTTCCCAGCTCCTAACGTCCACTCAAGGCTATCCACTCTTCCAAGTGGCTCCCAAGCTAGCATGCTACTTCTATATTACTCAAACTCCCTCTCATGCGGAGGAACTTTATTAAACCAAGTCTCCTCCAGCGAGCGTCTGCGCCAAGTAGTGCAGGTACAAGACCTAGTCTGGATACACAGCCTTTAAATCCCACGATTGTGACAGTTTACACTGGCCGGATGGACTCGGCAAGTGGTCAAGGATCTGGGGTAGATCCCATTGCAGGATGTACTATCTTGTCTGGAAAGATAGGAGACCTCTCAGGCCCAGGCGATCCAGTTCATCCAAGATATGTCATCACGCTTGGACAACATTCAGTCCTTATTGGCTCATCCCGCTCCCACTGGCTCCCAAGCCGCCTCTCCTCCTGTGGTGTCACCTGCTCCCCTGCTTCTACCTCCTGCTCATCTTCAGCTTTCCCCTCCGTGCAAGTTCGATGGCAACCCCAAATTATGCAGGTTTTTTTTAAACCAATGCAAAATCCAGTTCGAGCTACAATCCGCCAATTTTCCGACAGCCAGAACCAGAGTGGCATATATCATCTCTCTGCTCTCTGGCCAAGCACTCGACTGGGTCTTACCCCTTTGGGAAAAGTCGGATCCTCTGCTCTCCAACTACTCCGAATTTATTTCCACATTTCGCAAGATCTTTGATGAACCTGGAAGAACCACTTCCGCATCAGCTGATATTCTATGCCTCCATCAGGGTAGCAGGACCGTCGGTCAATATGTAGTCCAGTTCCAAACTCTGGCCTCTGAACTCAATTGGAATGAGGATGCTCTCATCGCTGCTTTCTGGAGTGGCCTTTCAGAAAGACTCAAAGATGACCTAGCTTCCCGTGACCTTCCAAACAACTTGGAAGATTTAATTTCCCTTTGCAACAAGGTGGATCTTCGTCACAGGGAGCGTGCCTTGGAAAGAGGCAGACTTGATCGCAGAAGGCCATGTCCAGCTTCCCGTTTACCCTCTCCTCCTATGGGTGAAGAACCCATGCAGGTCAACCGCTCTCGTCTATCGGCTGAGGAGTGACAGAAAAGGCAGAGACAGAACCTCTGTATGTACTGCGGATCTCCTCAACATTTAGTTAGATCCTGTCCCATCCGTCCAATTCGTCCGGGAAATGACTCCTCCTAACTTATGACAGAGAGGTTAAGATAGGAGTTGCCATCGAATCACATAGGAAGTCTGATTCCACCATCCAGGCTCAGTTAAAGCTTCCTCGAGGTTCCAAAGCTGTATTAACTCTTCTGGATTCTGGATCAGCAGAGAACTTTGTCACTACGGACTTTGCTCAGAAACATCAAATCCCCATAGAAGAGTTGCCTAGAGTCATCACTTTAACCGCCATCGATGGTAGTCGCATTACTAGTGGAACCATCACCCATCGTACAGCACTACTTAGACTTACCATTGGGGTGCTTCATACCGAACAACTGTCCTTCCTAGTGATTCCCAAAGCCTCTCATTCTTTAGTCCTCGGGCTACCCTGGCTACGGAGACATTCACCACAAATTGACTGGACCACCATGCAAATAACCTCTTGGGGTTCCAATTGTTTCAAAGGCTGCCTTCAGTGGGTAGTACCTGTCTGATCTTCCATCATACAGGATTCTACAGACCTACCCAAAGCTTATGATGGGTTTTTGGACGTCTTCAGCAAACAGAGCGCAGATCTATTACCTCCCCATCGTGATTGGGACTGTCCCATAGATCTGATTCACGGGAAGAATCCTCCTAGAGGCCGAACCTACCCTCTATCTCTCCCTGAGACTCAAGCCATGTCGGAGTACATTAAGGAAAACTTAAGTAAATGCTTCATTCGACCTTCCACGTCTCCAGTCGGGGCTGGATTTTTCTTCGTAAAAAAGAAAGACGGTGGGCTGCGCCCGTGTATAGACTACCGGGGTCTTAATGAAATAACTATTAGGAATCGCTGCCCTCTTCCTCTCATAACATAGTTATTCGATAGAGTCAAGGGAGCCACAGTTTTTACCAAACTCGATCTAAGAGGGGCCTATAATTTAATTCATATCCGTCCAGGCGATGAATGGAAAACGGCCTTCAACACAAGGGATGGGCACTACAAATATCTCGTTATGCCCTTCGGCCTCTGTAATGCTCCAGCTGTCTTCCAGTTTTTCGTCAACTAAATCTTCCGTGTTCTTTTGTACAAGTCCGTGGTCGTTTACTTGGATGACATTTAGATTTTTTCTCAAGACCTCCAAACTCATCGAGACCAGGTGAAAGAAGTCCTTCTGAGATTGCGGTCCAATCAACTTTTTTGCAAATTAGAGAAGTGTCTGTTTGAAGTCTCAAGTGTACCATTCCTGGGGTACATTATCTCTGGAACAGGCCTTCAAATGGATTCTTCAAAATTATAAGCCATTCTTGAATGGCCTCTTCCTTCTTCCTTAAAATCCATACAAAGGTTCCTAGGATTTGCCAACTATTATCGCAAGTTTGTGAAAGTTTTTCAACACTGGTAGCTCCTATTACAGCCCTTACCCATAAGGGAGCAGATCCAACTAAGTGGCCCGTCGAAGCTACCTCAGCATTTCAACTCCTTAAGCAAGCCTTCATCTCCGCTCCCATCTTAAAGCAACCGGATTCCCCCGGCCATTTATCCTGGAGGTGGATGCATCCTCCGAAGGTGTCGGTGCTGTGCTCTCCCAGCGGGTTGAAGATGAAAAACTTCATCCCTGTGGTTTCTTTTCCCAGAAGTTTTTGCCTGCAGAAAAGAACTACACCATCAGAGATCAAGAGTTACTCGCCATGAAACTAGCCCTCGAAGAATGGCGATATCTTCTAGAAGGAGCTCACTACCCCATTACTATTTTTACAGACTACAAGAACCTGCTTTATCTTAAATCTGAAAATTGCTTGAACCCTCGTCAAGCCCAGTGGGCCATGTTTTTCTCCAGATTTAACTTCAAACTCTCCTATCGTCCCGGCTCACAAAACTCAAAGCCGATGCACTCTCCCATTCCATGACGAGCGACCCTGATCTACCCATGGAACAGCCCCAACCAATTCTGAATCCAGCTTTCTTCGCCTCTACCAAATTATCTTCTATACCCCCGGTTGGGAAGACTTTCGTCGCTCCAGAACTCCGCAAGAGGTTACTGCATTGGGCCCATGCTTCCCGGTTCTCTGGTCACTTGGGTATGGATAAAACCCTTGAGTTCATACAGCGGTCCTATTGGTGGCCTTCGATGAAAAAGGACGTCAGGTCTTATGTGTCGTCATGCATCAAATGTGCCCAACACAAAATACCTCGGCGGCTTCCACACGGTCAACTCCAGCCTCTTGCAATTCCATTTAAGCCATGGACTCACCTCTCTATGGATTTCATCTCTGATCTTCCTCCATCTCAGGGCCACAACAAAATTTGGGTTATCGTGGATTGCTTTTCTAAAATGGCTCATTTTGTACCTCTTACTGGGCTTCCGTCTGCACCTCTACTCGCCCAGAGTTTTATAAAAGAGATCTTCAAGCTCCACGGCCTTCCTCAAGAGATCATCTCCGACAGGGGAGTACAGTTTGTAGCGAAGTTCTGGAGGTCACTCTGCTCAGCCCTTCAAATAAAACTCAAATTTTCTACTGCTTATCATCCCCAGACCAATGGTCAGACTGAAAGAGTCAATCAAGACCTGGAACAATTCCTGCGCACTTTTGTCTCCTCCTCCCAAGATGACTGGATTGAACTTCTTCCTTGGGCTGAATTTGCTCACAATAATCATTCTCACACGTCCACCAACTCAACTCCTTTTTTTACAGTTTTTGGTCATCATCCTCGAGTGCCAGATTTCCCTCTTCTTCCAACATTAGATGTGCCCGCGGCCAAGATGTCTCCTCAAAGGTTCTCCAAAATCTGGGAAAAGGTTCGTTCCTCTCTGACTAAAACCTCAGCCCGGTACAAGAGATTTGCTGACCGCCAAAGACGAGCGGTTCCCAATTTCCAACCTGGGGATATGGTCTGGCTCTCTACCCGAAACCTAAGACTCCGAATTCCCTCAATGAAATTTGCCCTGCGGTACATTGGTCCATTCCCAATCGTCAAAGTCTTGAATCCTGTGGCCTACAAGCTAAAACTTCCTCCATTTCTTCGCATTCCAAGTTCTTTCCATATTACTCTTCTAAAACCACTGGTCTTAAACCGATTTCAGAAGGTCCTTCCCAAAGTTTCTAGTGTTCAAACACAACAAGGAGAGGAGTTCGAAGTTGACAGAATCTTAGATTCCCCTTGTCGATACAATCGTCTTCAATACCTCATCGACTGGAAAAATTATGGTCTGGAAGAACGAATCTGGATAAATGCCTCCGATGTCCATGCGCCCAGTCTGGTCAAAGCGTTCCATATGAAATTTCCTCATAAACTAAGGAAGTGTCTGGTGGCCACTCATGAAGAAGGGGGTACAGTCACACGCCACCCTGGAGACCCCAGAATCAGACCACGTCACTTACCTTTGTGGGCGCTGACCCGTGCTGTCTTCCGGCTCCCAAGCTGTGCGCTGCTTCCTTCTCTCTCTGGCTGGTCTCCGCTGTCCTCTGGAGGGTCCCGCTGCTCTGCTGCTCCCACGCTGGCTCCTGCTGGTCACTGGTACCCGCTGACTTCTTCTGAGATGCGCTGTCCTCCGGTCCATGGGCGCGGCCATCTTGGATTGCCCATGTGACTCCACTACCACCAATGAGGAGTCTTCTCCTTCTCTCTCAGCCTGTCAGCTCCCAGCATCCACTATAAAAGGTTCCCCAATGCTGACACAAGTTGCCAGTGCAACTAGTTTCCTAGATTACTAGTGAGCTTTCCCACTGTGCTCCAGTCGCTCCACGTAGCTTCCCAGCTACCGACATCTCCCCACGGCTATAAAGCCGCTCCATGTAGCCACCCAGCTACCAATGACTCCACACGGCTACCCAGCTGCTCCACATAGCCACCCAGCTACCAACGTCTCCACACGGCTACCCCGCCACTCCACGTAGCCACCCAGCTACCAACGTCTCCGCACGGCTACCAAGCCACTCCACGAAGCAACCCAGCTACCAACATCTCCACACGGCTACCCAGCCACTCCACGTAGCTACCCAGCTACCAACGTCTACACATGGCTACCCAGCCGCTCCATGTAGCCACCCAGCTACCAACTTCTACCCACGGCTATCCAGCCGCTCCACGTAGCCACCCAGCTACCAACGTCTCCGCACGGCTACCCAGCTGCTCCACGTAGCCACCCAGCTACCAATGTCTCCACACAGCTACCCAGCCGCACCACGTAGCCACCCAGCTACCAACGTCTACACACGGCTCTCCAGCCGCTCCACGTAACCACCCAGCTACCAACATCTCCACATGGCTACCCAGTCGCTCCACATAGCCACCCAGCTACCAACATTTCCACACGGTTACCCAGCCGCTCGACGTAGCCACCCAGCTACCAACGTCTACCCACGGCTATCCAGCCGCTCCATGTAGCCACCCAGCTACCAACGTCTACCCATGGCTATCCAGCAGCTCCATGTTGCTTCCCAGCTCCTAACGTCCACTCAAGGCTATCCACTCTTCCAAGTGGCTCCCAAGCTATCACGCTACTTCTGTATTACTCAAACTCCCTCTCATGCGGAGGAACTTTATTAAACCAAGTCTCCTCCAGCGAGCGTCTGCTCCAAGTAGTGCAGGTCCAAGACCCAGTCCGGAAACACAGCCTTTAAATCCCACAATTGTGACAGCAGATGTCTTTGCTTTACAAAGAAAATGGATCTCAGACTGCACACTCTGGACATATATATATATATATAATTGGAGGTGCTACCTGTGGAGACCATTGATATATACACAAAGAAGAAATACAGGTGCACAACTCCAAATTAACTGATTATATATAAATAAATACTTTTTGCAGTAAATACAATAGAGGTTTTTGGCATAATCTTGGCCAAGGTTATGGGCCTGCCCACCATATCTGGATTTGAGCCCTAGTATGTGAGGGACCTGCCCAACAATAGGTTACCCAGATATGGAGGGCAGGCCCATAACCTTGGCCAAGATTATGCCAAAAACCTCTATTGTATTTACTGCAAAAAGTATTTATTCAGAGTTGCTTACCTTTGAAGATCTCTTCCTGGGAGAAGCCTGGGTAAGAGAAGCAGGAGGGAGGCAATGGGGGGTGGGGCCTGATGATTCACATCATTAAGCCCTTCCCCCTCGTGGTAAAATTGCCGCGATTGGCTACAATTTGCATAGGGGGCGGGGCTAAATGTCATGATTCATGTAGAATCACGTTTTAAGCCTCGCCCCCTACACGGAGACCCGCGATCATCGTGGGTATTCTTCTCATTCTGCCCACTTCACTAGGAAGTGGGCAGAATGCAGGAGAAATGCCTACCCTTCCGGGGGTGCAGGGGGAAACCTGAAAAATTGGGAGCCTCCCATGAAAACCGGGAGATTAGGCATGTATGTATTTATTTATATATAATCAGTTAATTTGGAGTTGTGCACTTGTGTTTCTTCTTTGTGCAGATATCTTTGGTGTCAGCACGGCTGCCAAGAGCCGGGCCCAGGCAAAGGGGCGTGGCTTAATAGTGAGAGGCATGGCCATGTCCTCTTAACAAAAAACTACATAGTTGCAGCGGTGCTGCACTGGGGAGGGGGGCGCTGTGAGCCCGTCAGCCAATGCACAAATCCAGGTGGTGGGGCGCGATCAGGATGACCCTACCCCCACAGGCAGAGGAGACTGCTGCTGGCCTCTGAAACAGTATATTAGGGATTTAGAACACAGCAATGTTTCCAGACACACCCATGACATATGAAAAAGAAACACTATTGGTGTTGCGCTAATAATTAATAAACAGCAACCAGATATGGCAGAAATAAAGGATTCAAAACACCAAAAATAGCATGAAAATGGTCAATATTTATACAATATTTATAATCGTATGACAATAAAACATGTGCTAAATATTATTATTCAAATACATATAAAAAATGTCCCAATTGGGATCTAATTAATAGAACTGACTATGGTGATAACCACATAGGACTGTCTTAGTGTAAGGCATACAAGCTCACCTGATTGTAATCTAAGAAAAATGAATAGATGAAGTAAGTGAGACAGTTAGGTCCACAGTTTTCACTTGAAAAGCACAAGCATAGAAAGATGCTATCCTCTGAAGGTACTGTCCGAAACTTCTCTATATTCAAGACACCAAATATAATTTAAGGGATAATGGGGTAGATGTATGAAGCCCAGAAGCGGTATCAGCGCACGTTTTGTGCGCTGATATCGCTTCTCCCTGATGTATGGTCGGGGGTCCTGGCGGCAAATGACAGGGGCGCTGTGCACCCCTGTCATTATCGGCGCTGCTATCTACAAGATAGGGCCTGATTCGGAGCGAGCGCTCACTTTTTGTGAGTGGCTCTGAATCAGGCCCTGAGCCCATAGATCTAACACATTAGAACTTATGTTGAGCAGCTGGATTTGAGCTTACAGTATTTACTTTCAAACATCTCATATATAGTATATGGTGTTGATGAGAAGACAACACGAGGGTCAGCTTACCAAACCTGCATCCGTGCCATCGTATTGCCCGGGCATTCTTAGAACAGAAGCTGCTGGCGTCTGGTGAGCGCTGCAGCTATATTACATATCCCGTATAGGAAGTATTAGCAGTACTGATGCTTTGGAAACAACTGGTTGCTTATGAGTAAGTTCTCTTTATAGGTGAAAGGAAGGAAAGGCATTGTGGTGTACGGTCACCAGGAAGTTGTGCTGACAAACAGTGAGTACATTTTATGGAAACTTAGAGCTGCAAGTTACCACCAAGGGCACAGAGTTAGTACAGTATAGATGTTTTCTGAGTTTGCACTGCGCTAGGACATGGTTATATACCATACATGACAGTAACGAGACATATTAAACTCCCCATCATCTGATATGAGCTCCCTCCTACCAACATGAGTAAAACATCTTAACACTTTAACCCTAATGAAATAAAGACATGGAGACTAACTGAAGGGGAAATAAAGGTCAGCTTTATTGAATTATAAATGATTTAACTATTTAACCTACTATTTAGGTTTTAACTAAGTAAAGGTAGAAGAAGGAAAGAATTAGGGGTGTGCACCGGACACTTTTCGTGTTTTGTGTTTTGGTTTTGGATCTGGATCTTTCTTCGTGTTTTGGATCTGGATTGGTTTTGCCAAAACCACCCTTCCGTGTTTTGGGTTCTGGGTTTTGTGTTTTGGATCTGGATTTTTTCTTAAAAAATAAAAAAAAAACGCTAAAATCACATAAATGGGCCTTTTTTTGTTCCTACGCTATTAATAACCCCAATAACATTAATTTCCACTCATTTCCACTCTATTCTGAACACCTCACACCTCACAATATTGTTTTTAGGCCAAAAGGTTGTACCGAGGAAGCTGGATGACTATGCTAAGCGACACAAGGGGGCGGCACAAACACGTGGCCCATCTAGGAGTGGCACTGCAGTGGCAGACAGGAAGCCAATCAGCGTTATGGTGCCCATTTGCATGTAGCACGAACCCGGGAGATCCGTGCTACATGCATCTGTGTGATTGGCACAGAGCAATGACAGGTCCGTGAGACCCGTCTGTGCTGCTGTGGTAAAAAAAAAAAAAAAAAACCTGTGTAAAAAAAGAAAAAAATGGCGTGCACCCCCCCAAAAAAGAGCAACCAGCCCCGGGCATTAGTAACCCAGTGCTGGGTGTGCTTAAATACAGGGGACAAATGACGTAGGGGTCCCCTGTACTTAAGCACAACCAGCACCGGGCTAGTCAGAACCAGCGCTGGTTGCCAAAATACGGGGGACAAACGACGTAGGGGTCCCCTGTATTCTGCGCAACCAGCTCTGGGCTCTGATCCGGTCCTGGTTCTGGAAATATAGGGGACAAAAAATGAGTAGGGTTCCCCTGTATGTTCCAGAACCAGCACTGGACTTTTTCTAGCGGGGGGCTGATGCCACAGCCAGGGGAGCCCTTTCACCGGGCCCCCCAGCCGCAGCATCAACCCTGACCGCTAGTCAGCCCAGGCCGGGGATCCCTGGAGAGCTGGGGACCCCCCCAATAAAGGGGTCACCCTCTCCAGGGCACCCCAGGCCCAGGCTGATAGCCCGGGGCTATCCCCGCCACCCCTGGTGGCGGTGGGTGGCGGGTTGATTGTGTGGTGTGGTGTAAATAAAGAATATCAAACATTGTCTTTACAAGTAGAACTGCAAGTCCCAGCTAGCCTGCCCCGCATGCTGGTACTTGGAGAACCACAAGTACCAGCATGCAGGGCATTAAGGGCCCACTAGTACCTGTAGTTCACCTGTAAAAAAAATGTTTAAAAAAACACAGGACACACACACCGTGACAGTATAAGTTTATTAAACATACATAGACACACACACATGTACACATACTCACCTATGTAACCTGTAGCATCGGTCCACTTGTCCGGTAAAGTATCCCTAGGGGACCTGTGAAAAAAAACATACTCACCATCTCCTATGCGAGGTTCTGTCCTCTTCGTTCCAAAGTAGGCATCCCCGGACTTGGCAAAAAAAAAAAAACGAAAACGTGATCCACGAACTTAGTACCGTTCTATAGAACGGTACTTCCCGAATGAGAGCTTAGCGGCGGGGTATCACCATGGAAACCCCGCTGCTAAGCGTTCATTGGCTGAGAGAGGTCATCTCCCGTCTCTCAGCCAATGAACGGCTCCCTCCATTGTAGTCAATGGTGGGAACCGCAGGGTAAACTTTAATAACCTTGCGGCTCCCAGCATTGACTACAATGGAGGGAGCCGTTCATTGGCTGAGAGAGACGGGAGATGGCCTCTCTCAGCCAATGAACGCTTAGCAGCGGGGTTTCCATGGTGATACCCCGCCGCTAAGCTCTCATTCGGGAAGTACCGTTCTATAGAACGGTACTAAGTTCGTGGATCGCGTTTTCGTTTTTTTTTTTTTGCCAAGTCCGGGGATGCCTACTTTGGAACGAAGAGGACAGAACCTCGCATAGGAGATGGTGAGTATGTTTTTTTTCACAGGTCCCCTATGGATACTTTACCGGACAAGTGGACCAATGCTACAGGGTTACATAGGTGAGTATGTGTACATGTGTGTGTGTGTGTGTGTGTGTATGTATGTTTAATAAACTTATACTGTCACGGTGTGTGTGTCCTGTGTTTTTTTTAAACATTTTTTTACAGGTGAACTACAGGTACTAGTGGGCCCTTAATGCCCTGCATGCTGGTACTTGTGGTTCTCCAAGTACCAGCATGCGGGGCAGGCTTGCTGGGACTTGCAGTTCTACTTGTAAAGACAATGTTTGATATTCTTTATTTACACCACACCACACAATCAACCCGCCACCCACCGCCACCAGGGGTGGCGGGGATAGCCCCGGGCTATCAGCCTGGGCCAGGGGTGCCCTGGAGAGGGTGACCCCTTTATTGGGGGGGTCCCCAGCTCTCCAGGGATCCCCGGCCTGGGCTGACTAGCGGTCAGGGCTGATGCTGCGGCTGGGGGGCCCGGTGAAAGGGCTCCCCTGGCTGTGGCATCAGCCCCCCGCTAGAAAAAGTCCAGTGCTGGTTCTGGAACATACAGGGGAACCCTACTCATTTTTTTCCCCTGTATTTCCAGAACCAGGACCGGATCAGAGCCCAGAGCTGGTTGCGCAGAATACGGGGGACCCCTACGTCGTTTGTCCCCCGTATTTTGGCAACCAGCTCTGGTTCTGACTAGCCCGGTGCTGGTTGTGTTTAAGTACAGGGGACCCCTATGTCGTTTGTCCCCTGTATTTAAGCACACCCAGCACTGGGTCACTAATGCCCGGGGCTGGTTGCTCTTTTTTGGGGGGGGGGGCACGCCATTTTTTTCTCTTTTTACACAGGTTTTTTTTTTTTTATTTACCACAGTAGCACAGACGGGTCTCACGGACCCGTTAGTGCTCTGTGTCAATGACACAGATGCAAGTAGCACGGATCTCCTGGTCCGTGCGTGCATCTGTGTCATTGAAATACACAGCAGCACAGACGGGTCTCACTGACCCATCTGTGCTCTGTGTCACTGTCAATCACACAGATGCATGTAGCACGGATCTCACGAGTCCGTGCTACATGCAAATGAGCACCATAATGCTGATTGGCTGAGAGCCGTGACAGACGGCTCTGTCAGCCAATCAGCACTTTGCCCATTAAAGGCAAAGGCATTTTTTTTTAAATGGCCGCTCGAGGCAAAACCTCGAGATCCGACAGCAGATCTCGAGGTTTTGCCTCGGGAGAGGGATCCGGGGCAGACAGGGAGATCCGAGCTTGGGCTCGGATCGCCCCGGATCCCCGAAGTTCGGGTGGGTTCGGTTCTCAGGGAACCGAACCCGCTCATCCCTAGAAAGAATAGACATAGTATGGTGGCGCAGAAAGAACGGCCCCACTAAGCAATATCACTATCTGCACACTCATTCAGATCTTCCAAATTGGAGGCGAGAAGCCAGCCCATTACCATCCTCAAGGTATCCAGCTCCCACCCCAATAACACAACATAAGGCCCACCTGGTTAGGTGGTTGCTGCTGACACCTATTGAATCCTACTAATTGTTACCCAATTGCTTAAACCTGAAATGATCGCTGTCCAGACAGTAATTGTGGTTCCAAAGCACAAAAATTCTTATTGCATCAAAAAGAAAATTACACGCTTCAATCTAGCACAATTAGCGCAAAGAAAAGGTTACAAGGTTACAGCCGATACATACGCTAGTGCACTGGTCCCAGTTCCCGGCATCAATCCAGGAAACCTCCGTCACCATTCGCAAAGAAAGAATGACTGCCGGGCTGGCTGGGAGCACTAGCATATACTGTATATCCTAACATAGATTGGTCCTAGACAATAGCAATGAGTTGGCATAATTCCATTGGTTCTTGGTCTTGGTCACTTTGGTACAGTGCAGGTCATAGGTCAGTTCATCCTGAGTCACCAGAAGAAAGTTCATCCCACCGGAGACCCTTTGTGTAACTTTCCCGCCTAGGAACAAGTCTAAACTGGCTACGATAACACATTTACAGACATTAATTCTAAATCATCACTTTCTATAATACGCAGTTTGCGAATGCATCATGCGATCCATCCACCGATGTTACCAGAGGTCTGCGGAGACAAGGGGATTTAGAATAATAAAAAACATGACAGGTCCACTATGTTCTAAACCTTGGATCTTAAAAACAGTCATTTTGTAACATGCTTGCTGAGCGAATAAAACCCCTAATAATAACCTTAGCGCTGTGGAACCTCTTTAGTATTGTGTGTATGAGTGTGTGTGAGAATGGAGAGAAATTACGCTAGTGTGCGATGTGTGTTTACAAGTCTGTGGTGCATTAAATGAAATGTTCTTGGCAGGAATGTTTGATTTATATGTATTAAAAAATGTCAGTGTGTGTTTTGTAAGGACTTTTAACGGTGTTCTATTACGTAGGTAATGCACAATGCTAAATAGCAATATTGCGCTGTACATAATAGAACTGTGTGGGATTTGCAAAATGGTGCTGTGCTACCATTCGCAAAATGGCATTGATATTGATTTAACAGATTCTGTCTTAGCCAATCATCCGGCTTCACCAGTCCACCCTTTGATAGCAAACCAAGTGCTATCACAACCTGTCCTGAATCTATTTAGCCATGCATGGTAATGTACTGTTTAGTGTTATATATGGTATGACACAGTTTGGTCATTTGAACTGTTAAATAATGCGTCTCTGGCAGGGACATAAGGCAGCCCCTTATCCGCACACCGCATGGACTCTAAGGGGAGGACCAATGAGGAAAGATGTGGGGATGCATCAATCCTATAAGAGCAAGCCTTGAAGGGGGAATGAGACTACATTATCTAGGATGTTAAAATAACACTAAGAATACATCAATGCATGACCAAACTTGATCCATATTCCATCACCTGATGGTACACTAATTCAGGGTTGTAATACAGTTCTTCCTTTACATTGATATCCATACTACCATGACTGACCACCATCATTATTTCTGTTTTGCTATTTGCTTTTGTACGCTTTCCACACTTCAGTACAGCAGGAACACACATGACACATAAGCCAATTACTAAGATAACAAACAGTATATGGATCAGGAACTTGCCTATGCTTGCAACCATCTCCTGGACTCACTCTACTAGACCAGAGAACCATTTCACAGGGTTCAACCACGAGAACCACTCTTCTACCTTTTCTTCTACTTCAGCCACTGAGGCATTATGGTTCTTCCGAAATTCCCATTTCAGCTGCAGAATTGCATCCATTTTCTGGTCTATCACCTCCTTGGGGTCACTAGTGTTATTGGTGACAATGTGCAGCACTTGACACCAAATTGGGTGGCCAGAGTCACACAGTATCCACCAGTAACAGCTGTTAAATAATTCAACACCAGCCTGTGCTGCATAAGTTCTTTCTTGTAGGCCTGTAACTCCTTACCTGTGTACCTAAACGTGTCATCATACATCTCGGTGATATTATCTATCAATTTGGCAAGATCTCGTATATATCTAAAATTTAAAGTACCCTGAGCGATCCTGGTGGGATCCAATGCTACTAAAACTTGAAAGCCAGTTGTTTCACTAGTCAACTGTCTGGCTCTATGTACATCACCAGGTATCATGTTTCTTTTGTCGTTGTGTTCATACTATACATGAAGATATGGGGATGGTGTGTTATTATGGATATCAAGCATTTTGCCATGTGTAAGTGTCATAACCTCTGGGAATACCCTTCCTAGGTAACATAACCCTTCTGAACTCAGAGAGAGCCACTTATACACCTTCCTTCCACATATAAAATAAACATTGTTTGGGAGAACGTATGGGATTGTATGCTGCATAATCATTAAACACATCTCTCTAGCAAATAATCCGACTCAGGTTATCCCATTTGTCTAATACATGTTTCTGGTTGTATAACCTCAGCACAGTACCCTTCCTATACCCTACCAACCATCTCCTGGGTGACACCACATGTATACCTATACTGGGAGTGTTTTCCACTTAATTTAATTGTGCATAACAGTTCATAATTCATGGGTTCTTTATCAGCTCTGAGTGAAAAGGTAATTGTCTGGTTTTTCCCAGTCACCTCCCAACTCCCTGGTTTGTTGGAGTTGGTGACATTCAAACACAAAAGTGATTTATCAACTTGGTACTGGTGGAGTTTAAAATGGGGTTGTTTGGACATAAGAAATTTTCCATCCAGCGGCTTCCCTTTTTGCAGTTCTAAAACCTCAGAGACATTTAATGGAAATGGTACTAACCCTACATTATGCTGTCCCTAAGGCAAGTGAGAGGACACCCAACAGTCAGTTTGGTTTAAAACTTTGCCCACCATGGTATGATAATCCTCTAAAGGATGCCCACCCCCATACGGGTTATACATAGGCTGGCACCATCGGATGCATCTCTCATCGACTAGGGACCCACAAAACTCACAAATACAATATTCCTCAGATGATAACCCTTCACACTGTCTCCGAGTTTCCAGGCTAACAGTTCTTTTCTCAACCCCTGAACTAAGGGCCTTATTCAGAGCCGGACGCTCTGACCAGAGCACTCGCTCTGAATCAGGGCTGGCCTAGCTTAAAATGGAGCGGCCTCCTGGCCGCTCGCATAGCAGTGGGTTACCACCCACAGCTTATGCGAGTGGCCAAAAAGATGGTCGCGATGGTCAAGACCATTGTGAACATCGGGCTTGCGATGAGACCCTGCGGTAGGGTCTCGCTGCCGCAAGCCCAGGAGTGTTTTTGGCTTTATCAGAGCCAAAAGCACTCCCACTGACATGACTAGTGATGTCAGTGAGGCTGGACCCAGATGGTAGGCATTCCCATGGGAATGCCTCCGTCTGGGCAGCCACGCCCCTGCAACACCCACCAAAGGGGGCGTGCTGTCACTCACCATCGACAGCATGCCCCCTTTGGTGCGAGACCCCGAGTGACGGTTTCTCCGTCGCTCGCCGGGTCTCGCGCATGCGCATGACGGAGGTGCCTCCGTCATGCGCATGCACATTTGGGTAACATTGACCCGCTTGCGAGCGTACAGTGCTCGCGAGTGGGTCTGAATGAGACCCTAAGTTCAACCATAGTTGGCCCTGATAACCATATCGTATCCTCCTCCGACTCCATCCTGTCGATACTGCTGTCAGCCTCTCCCTCCATTATCTGTCCTTCAACACAGAAACGAGACATCCCGAAACACATCAGCAAAAGTAGAACTCTGTGGAATAAGGGACAAATGAACACAGTTACCAACTCAATTTCTTAAAATGAAGAAAAACCCTGCACTTGTTTTGGACTCAGGTGCTGTCACTGCAGTCTTTAGGTTTCCCGGAACAGGCTCTCGATTGACAGGTCTGTATTATCTGTCTCAACTCCGCCTTGCACCTCCTTCGGATAGCCGACTTTCCTGCAGTGCGTGAAATGGACCCACGTATCTCTCTCCGCATCCTTTAGAGATGTTGTACTCATTATCAGCACCTGGTATGGACATTCCCACCGATCAGTCAAACACCCTGAACGTAAGAAATTTTGTATCATTACATAATCTTCAGGTTCAACATCATGACAACATGTTTCAGGCATGTCAGTCAATAACAATTTTAATTTCTGTTGCTGCGATTTTAACTGCTTGCTCATTTTTATAAGATACTGCACAGTGACCTCGTTGTTATTCTTTAAATCATCCTATGGACTTATAATTAAATGAGGTTGCCTACCAAACAGTATCTCAAAGAGGGACAGATTTAGAGGCGGCCTGGGGGTGGTCCTGATACTATGAAGGACTAGCGGCAAAGCTTCCAGCCACCCCAAGCCAGTTTCAACCACGATTTTACTTAGTTTGTTTTTAATAGTGCCGTTCACTCTCTCCACATTTGCACTGGCTTGTCGTCGATATGGGGTGTGAAGTTTATTATTAATACCCATCAACTTACACATGTTCTGGAAGACATCACCTGTGAAATGAGTACCCCTATGACTCTCAATAATTCTAGGGATACCGTATCTGCATACAAACTCCTGTACAATCTTTTTAGCAGTGAATGCAGCAGTATTATTGGCAGCTGGATATGCCTCTACCCAGTTAGAAAACACATCTGTACAAACTAATACATACTTAAGGTTCCTGCAGGGTGGTAATTGGATGAAATCAATTTGTATTACCTGAAAAGGTCCATCTGTTGGAGGGATGTAAGATGGCTCGGTTGGTAATGTTTTCCCAACATTTTTCCTCAAACAGGACATAGCAAAATAATCGGTAACATCGGACGCATACGTACAGTTAAGGCAGGATCAGTCCTCACTCAGGAATTGCTCACTTCAGCGCACGCTATGAGGCCTCTGGGTGTGTATGGTTTTGCAGTGGCGTTGAAACACACTGGCACACCTGTGTTCCCCGTCATCACCCACAAACGACACTTCCTGACAATCACTCTGCAATGGGTCTGCGTAGTCACTGCAATTGCAATCCCGATCGCAGCGTCTAGTTCGCTCACATGCACTGCGATGCGTCTGCATGTGCAGAGGGATATAATCGACCGATTACGTGCATATTAGCAACTGCGATCCTTGCAAATTCAGGCCCTAAGTTTAGTTGTATCAGGATCTGACCCTCATTGGCCACTTAACAGGTATTCCCAATGTTTTTCTGCTTTTTATGTGTGTCTGATATTACAGGGTCGGGGACTTTAACAATTACAATCTCAGTACTTTGACTACTCCCCAGATCAAATAACCATGATGTCATTGTAATTATTAGCCTCAGGTGTACGTCATCCATTCAATTACTGGACTGATTGAGGATTAGTGATTGGTAACAGGCGCTTTATGAGGTGTTCAGCGGCCCTTAAACATTATAGCATTCAGCCTGTCTGATTGTTGGTCTCGCTCTAAAGCTGTGTACACATTTGCCCGACCAAGCGCCAATCACACTGACCACGCACCTGATTTGGTAAACTATACTCATACACACTTAATAATTGGCAACTCTATATGTCTGGCCAGACATCACACGTTGTGATGTCAGTGCCGTTTGTCCCTTGCGGCCAGTGTACTGTTGGTTCGTGGTTTGCCCGTACACACATGCAGATGTACTGATATACAGTATCTGCATTCCCATCTTGATAAGAGAATGAAGTACTGTAACATCTCTGGATGAGCCATATTGGAGAATGCACATTTAAGCTATTACATTCTGACACTCCCCTCGCTATAATCTTCTCCTTTTTACACAGACTCAGAAAAATGAAGCTCTCATGTAGCTATCTGTAAGAAAGGTGAGGTTAGACACATATAAGAACATTATCATAACAAATACCTTTGGTTTGGCCTCGACAGGTACATCAGCAAGACTCATCACACTGACAGCATAGACCTTGTCAACAGTCTTTTGACTCACAAACTTTTGACTGTTGTCACTGTGACGACTCTAGATATCTTTTGTACTTTTGACTCCCACATCTTGCAAGTTTTTCCTACATTGGACTTACGCTCACACTAATCAGTCTTTGACTATGGCTCACAAATATCTAATTGTTCTTTAAATGCAGTATTTAAAGGGCCTCATTCAGCTTGGATCGCAGGTCTGTGTTCGCACGCACCCAGTAAGTTTGCGGTCTGCGCATGTGTATGCACCGTGTGCGAACCGGCCACTGCGATCGCGAATGTGAACGCAATGGATACGCAGTGGCACGGAGAAATGACTAAAAGTAAGTGCCGTTTTGCCCTTCTGTTCCAAGGGAGGTGTCTGTCCTCCCTGAGCTCACCTTAGGACACCTGCGTTATGGTTTGACATGTGTACCGTGTTTAAACGCCATTACAGGGGCATGCATAATTAAGCCCCTGCCCAGTAGCCAAGCATGATCCACTTTACTGATTTTGAATCCAACTTGCGTCTTCTGTTTTTTGGTGACATATGACATAAGCAGTACTTCAAAAGTTTCTTAGATATTTCACACTTGGTTTTCTCATTGCCAAGGCTTCAATAGGTGTTATATCTTTTAGGGCAACTGTGCGAGAATGTTTTTTAAGTTAAACTGCTGTGGACACGGCTCCCACACAAAATTTGTTTCCGGTATCCTTCAGCATACATGTACTCTCTTAACTAGTGTATGGTTTGCTTATTCACTAACACCGTTTTGCTCAGGAGTATAGACAATGGTCAATTGATGTTCTATTCCTTATTTTCTCAAGAATTGTTCCACCTCTCTGTTCAGATATTCTCCACTGTTATCAGATCTCAGCATTTTGAGTCTGTGGCAAGTTTGGTCTTCTAGAAGTCTCTTGTAATCTACGATTTTCTGTGTTACTTATTTTATGAAGTGCACATATATCATTCTTGTGAATTCATCTATAAATTTCATGAGATATCTGTATTCACTAACTGACTTTACCGTACTTCCACTGGATCACACATACTGTATCTGAATGTACTATCTCAAGTGGTGCTGTAGCTCTGCTTGTTGACTTAGGAAATGGCTGACAACTCTGGTAACCAAATATGCAGCTTTTACAGGAATGCATTTATCATGTAGACCATGACCATCAACCTGTGACCATCCTGCTCTGTGGCTTTTGACCACTGTCATGTAAAAGGTGACAAAGATTTCTATGCCAGACATTCCATTGACTGTGACTCATCATTGCGTAGCAGAGCTGTGTATCATAGACATACAACTGCTGACACCTTGTACTATAGCGATAATTGTCCCACTTTTGTTTTGCACAGTGTATTTGAACTCTGTGACCTCTCTTTTCTAGGACACTTATGGAGATAAGATTTTTCTTATTTCTGGGACACAAAATACATTTTGTGACATTTGTTCTGGATCCTATTCTCAAGCAAGATTTAATTATCCCAACTTTTGTGGCTGTCAATTTTTGATTGCCATTTCCTTTGTGTCATAGGGCAATGAGTCATTACAGACTACCCTTGCAGGCTCAGCTGATAGTACAGGATAACAAGATAGCAGGCTTAGTTTGCAGAGCAGTCCAAGATAGCTGGCTTGGTTTGCACAGCAGGATAACAAGATAGCTGGCTTGGTTTGCACAGCAGGATAACAAGACAGCTGGCATGACTCACAGTGCAGTATAACCAGTTAGCAGGTAATCAGGCTGCATGATCACAGACTAGCCAGTGTGGAATATGCTATACAGACCTCAGGCAGAGAGCGACACCAGAGGCAGGGAGGAGGAATTGCATGGATCATAACACTGATTGTGATAGGGCCACACTCAGCTTGGTGAACCACTCCTTATTGGAGCTGAAATGTCTTGTTGCACCTGAATCAATATACTAACAATCCTTTCTGTAGCTATCTGTAACACTAAGGGCTGACTCATCTTTGTCAATACATTTCTGCACCGGATTCAATTGTCCTTGCTTACAGTTAATGGCTTAGTGACCTACAGATGCATCCACTTACATCATTGCCATGCGGCTACATATACTATGCTATGGCATGCACTGTAATCACACCATGCAATCCTATGGGGTCGCAGGTGCACATAACCATTCACGTGTGCGAGACTCATACCATGTGTGGTGCGATTTACTGCACAAACAGCAAAGATGTAACTGGGCATATCTGGATTTTGTGACAATTATAACACTTGAACTGAAGGTGTGCAATTGAAAAATGGGTGTGGTCTTGCAGGGAAGGGGCATGGGCTCACAACGCATAGGGTATCAGTAGCGCCTTAAAATGCAGAGAGCATTCCAGTGAGCGCCCTATAATGCAGAGAGTGTCACAGTGGGTACCATATAGTGTAGAGAACATCAGTGACCCACATATAAGTTATAACACATAATATGAATACATGCCTCACACACTTATACATGGAAAGGGGTGTGTGACACGGGGTTAGGGAGAGGGGTCTTGGGTGTGTGACTGTAGAATAGACAGAGAGGAGGGGGTGGGGACTCAGGGGAAGATGCTGGTCTGGGTCTCGAGCAGTCTAGTGACATGTAGATCAAGGATAAGTAGGGGAGGATACCCCTCCTCTCCTCCAGCTGGGCCACCTCCTCTTTAAATACAGCTCATGGACGGCCACAGACTACTGCAATAATGAGTCAGTTTGACTCATTATTAGTACTTCCCAGCTGCGGGCACCTTCATTGTTGAACCACCAATAGTTCTGCTCCTGTGGCTGTTGCTGTTTATTTGTCATCTACTTGTACACCAACATTCATTACCTGCTGAGAGACAGAGATCATCCGGTCTATATAATAACTCATACGTAATTTACTGCTGCCTTCATGTAACTTTGGCAGTCTATATAATAGCAAGATGTCACCACACATGCTCAGTAGTAACTCTGTTGGCCATCTTGGTAAGGGAATGTAGCATCATCCCTGGAGGAGCCATATAGAAGAATGTGCAGTAATGTTCTCCCATTCTAACACATTTGCCTTGCCCTTGGATTGTCCTTCAGTAGCATTACCACAGTGTTATACTGTTATCTCACTGTATACAGTTTTTTTTTTATATTTTTCATATGGTCTCAAAAAAAAGAAAAACCGATGTTATTATCTGTACCAGAATCTTGAAAACTTTTACTTCCTCGTACATAAGACCTGGGAGAGCCAGTGAGCAGATAACGCTCCAGGGAAATGGAGGCTATACATGTGGACCAGATGATTGCTTACACAACAGCTGAGCATAGTCATCATAACCATGGTGCCGAGGGGGGTGGGAGAGTGGCTACTATTTACCAGAGCCCGGGCTTGCCAGAGGGGCCCGGTGCCGCACTCTCTTCCTTCTTTCCCTCCCTCACAACACCTCACTGAACGGAACATTGTTGCGTGCACTACTAGCCACCACCCAGGAAAGCCCATCACTTCTCTGCCACATTTCTAATACCGTCTGATCGCACACTCTGTGTAATGTATGCACCGTTGGGGTTCTCAAATATGTTCACGCATGTGCTGTAGCAGAACATCGCTAAACTGTTAACATCGGCACTGTGTGCACCTCTGAATCAGGCCTTAAGCCTCTGTAAACAGGGTCAGAGAACTGGTGCCATCTTCTGGGGTAGATGGCAGTGTGCAGCAGCTGAGAAATGACACAAAGTCCTTTGGTCTGGTGCAACTGGCCTCAGCCAGTTTTATTATGCAGCAAAACAAATAAACAGAAATAAACACCTTGCCATCTGGCACTAACTAAACACAAAAATTATCCTAGCTCACTAATAAAACAAAGTACAAAAAGTTTTTACCAGACAGAGTTCACCTGGTTTCAGTAACCTGTTTCTCTCACAGAGACTCAAAAACTCTCCTTTCCCCAGGCAGTCTCCCAAATGATCAGTCTGACAGCCTTAAGACAAACATACACAGCGGCAAGCCCTAAATAGCCTCCTGTGAGGCAAAAAAGACCAAAAATCAGTACTTGGCCTAATGGATGTAGAACCCGCCCTCTCTTCTCACATTCAACCCCAGGACCCTAATCCGGTTCTTACCAAAAACTCAACAGCTCTCAGCTGAACCAACAATACTCCTGGGGTTTTAAGACACATATGTGAGAAATCTTGTGCAAATATACCTGCCTTCCATCACTATACCAGCATACCTCCCAACATTTAGGTATCATGATTAGGGACAGTTTGCTCGCGGAAGGTGCGCAAGTCCGTAAAGGTGGTGGGGCTTTCGGGAAAATGGGTGGAGTCTATGGAAGACGGAGTTTCCCCCGTTTACATCACTGTGGGGGTGTGCCCAGCACTCTTCGAGATGCTGGGCTGCCCCCTGGCTCTCCGTACACAAGTGAACAGATGCCGTGCACATGCGATCTGTTCTTCTCCTGCTTATCCGCTGCTCTGCTATGGGACAGTCCCGCTGGATGTGGGACAGTTGGGAGGTATGTACCAGTGATCTTGTCACACCTCGTTCATCACCTCCAACACTGACTTTTTATTTCCAGCAAAGGCATATGGAGTATATGTACAGCTATCCATCTCTCTCTTTTTATTAATAGATGAAATATTATTGCTTATATAGAGCCTAACTGGATAATATAGGCAATATATATTTCATCTATTAATAATTGCTTCTACCAACAAGCTTATAACTTTTAAAGAAAGTTCAAAGGATACAAGTGAAATGTGCAAATAATTATTTTATTATTTATTAAGTGGCTGGAGAATATGGAATTTTAACTTTCTACTAGGGGTGTGCACCGGCCACTTTTCGTGTTTTGTATTTTGGTTTAGGATCTGGATCTTTCTTCGTGTTTTGGATCTTGATTGGTTTTGCCAAAACCACCCTTCTGTGTTTTGGGTTCTCGGTTTTGTGTTTTGGATCTGTATTTTTTTTTTAAAAAAGCATAAAAACAGCTAAAATCACAGAATTTGTGGGTTTTTCTGCTCCTATGCTATTATTAACCTCAATAACCTTAATTTCCACTCATTTCCAGTCTATTCTGAACACCTCACACCTCACAATAGTGTTTTTATGTCCAAAAGGTTGCACCGAGGTAGCTGGATGACTATGCTAAGCGACACGAGTGGGCGGCACAAACACGTGGCCCATCTAGGAGTGATACTGCAGTGGCAGACAGGATGGCAGTTTGAAAAACTAGGCCCCAAACTGTACATAATGCAAATGCAAAGAAAAAAAAGAGGTGCAAGATGAAATTGTCCTTGGGCCCTCCCACCCACCCTTATGTTGTATAAACAGTACATGCACACTTTAACAAACCAATCATTTCAGCGCCAGGGTCTGCCACATGACTGTGGCTGAAATGATTGGTTCGTTTGGGCCCCCACAAAACAAGCTGGCAATTAATCTGTCCCTGCACATACTGGCTCTACGGAGGCAAGATGTCGTCCTCATCCTCCTCATCCACCGATTCCTCACCCTCTTCAGTGTTGTGTACATCCTCATCCTCACAGAGTATTAACTCGTCCCCGCTGGAATCCACCACCACAGGTCTCTCTGTACGTTCTGGAGGCTGGTCTCCCTGGAAGAGTTGATAATTCATTTTTATGAACATCATCTTCTCCACATTTTGTGGAAGCAACCTCCTACGCCTTTCGCTGACAAGGTTCCCGGCTGCACTAAACACTCTTTCGGAGTACACACTGGAGGGGGGGCAACTCAGGTAAAATAGAGCCAGTTTGTACAGGGGCCTCCAAATTGCCTCTTTTTCCTGCCAGTACAGGTACGGACTGTCTGACATGCCTACTTGGATGCTGTCACTGATGTAATCCTCCACCATTCTGTCAATGGTGACAGTATCATATGCAGTGACAGTAGACATGTCAGAAATTGTTGCCAGGTCCTTCAGTCCGGACCAGATGTCCAAACTTGGTCATGCCTGCCCTGCATCACCGCCAGCGGGTTGCTTAGGATACCTAAGTTTTTTCCTGGCAGCCCCAGTTGCGGGAGAAAATGAAGAAGGAGCTGTTGACGTGTCACGTTCCGCTTCAGCAGACAGTGTTTTCACCAGCAGGTCTTTGCACCTCTGCAGGCTTGTGTCTGCCGGAAAGAGAGACACCACATAGGCTTTAAACCTAGGATCGAGCACGGTGGCCAAAATGTAGTGGTCTGATTTCAACAGATTGACCACCCTGGAATCCTGGCAAAGCGAATGAAGGGCTTCATCCACAAGTCCCACATGCCGAGCGGAATCACTCCGTCTTAGCTCCTCCTTCACTTTCTCCAGCTGCTTTTGCAAGAGCCTGATGAGGGGAATGACCTGACTCAAGCTGGCAGTGTCTGAACTGACTTCACGTGTGGCAAGGTCGAAGGGCTGGAGAACCTTGCACAACACGGAAATCATTCTCCACTGCGCTTGAGTCAGGTGCATACCCCCTCCTTTGCCTATGTCATAGGTGGATGTATAGGCTTGAATGGCCTTTTGCTGCTCCTCCATCCTCTGAAGCATATAGAGGGTTGAGTTCCACCGCGTCACAACTTCTTGCTTGAGGTGATGGTGGGGCAGGTTCAAGAGTGTTTGCTGGTGCTCCAGTCTTCGGCATGCAGTCGCTGAATGGCGAAAGTGGGCAGAAATTTTTCGGGCCACCCAAAGCGTCTCCTGCACGCCCCTGTCGCTTTTCAGAAAATTCTGCACCACCAAGTTTATTGTGTGAGCAAAACATGGGACATGCTGGAATTTGCCCAGATGTAATGCCCTCCCAATATTGGTGGCGTTGTCAGATTTCACAAATCCCCAGGGGAGTCTAAGTGGGGTAAGCCACTGGGTGATGATTTCCCTCAGTTTCTCTAAGAGGTTGTCGGCGGTGTGCCTCTTACTGAAAACCGGTGATACACAGTGTAGCCTGCCTTGGAATGAGCTGGGGTTTCTGAGATGCTGCTACTGGTGACGCTGCTGCTGTTGCTGCGCAAGGTGATACATCTGCCCAGTGGGCTGTCACAGTCATATAGTCCTCAGTCTGCCCTGTTCCACTTGTCCACATGTCCATGGTTAATTGGGCATTGGGTACAATGGCATTTTTCATGTCACTGAGGACACTTTTTCTGTCGTTTCTGTACAGTCTCGGTATTGCCTGCCTAGTGAAGTGGAATCTAGACGGGATTTGGAACCGGGGACACACTACCTCCATCAATTGTCTAAATCCCACTGCACTAATGGCGGATACCGGAAGCACGTCTAACACCAACATAGCAGTCAAGGCCTCAGTTATACGTTTTGCTTCAGGATGACAGCTGTCGTACTTAAAGGACTGTTGGAGGGTCAATTGTTTAGTAAAAGTAGTGGTGTTCCTACTTCCTCTCTGGGATGATGAACGACTCCCAGCAGCAGCAACAGCAGCAGCGGCAGCAGGAGGCGTAGCAATGCAGGATCCTCCGGAGGAATCCGGGATAGGAGAGTCAGTCATGCCAGTGACATGGCCTGCAGCACTACTTCCGATCCTGACTAAGGAGGAAATTGATGAGGAAGGAGTTGACGGTGTGGTTTGCAGGCACTTGGATACAACAGGACAACGGGATTTAGGTGTCCCTGGACTGCTTATGGTCTTAGCCAAAGTTTCTGAACTTGACAGTAACTTTTAATGAACGCGCTGCAGGTGCCGTATAAGGGAGGATGTTCCCAGGTGGTTAACGTCCCTACCCCTACTTATTTCACCTTTACATATGGTACATATGGCAAGACAGTTGTTGTCCGGATTTGGATAGAAATATTGCCAGACCAAAGAGGTGGAATGTTTGGTCTTCTGCCCAGGCATGACCGTGATGGGCTTTTTCATCCCACGGACAACAACTGTCTCCCCGGGAGCCTGATTTAAACAAACCACATCACCATCAGAATCCTCCTCGCCAACTTCCTCCTCAGCGCCAGCTACACCAGTATTCTCATCCTGTTGTACTTCAACAGTGACATCTTCAATTTGCATATCAGCAAGTGGACTGTGGGTGCTCCTTTCAGCACTTGCAGGGGGCCTGCAAATGGTGGAAAGAGCCACCTCTTCCCGTCCAGTGCTGGGAAGGTCAGGCATCGCAACCACCACCACACTTGGACTCTCCTTGGGGATTTGTGATATCTTCTTAGAATGCACAGTTCTTCGCTGTGCTTTTGCCAGCTTAACTCTTTTAATTTTTTTAGTGGGAGGAGGGCTTCCATCGTCATGTGAAGCTGAACCACTAGTCATGAACATAGGGAAAGACCTTAGCCATTCCTTGCCACTCTGTGTCGTAAATGGCATATTGGCAAGTTTACGTTTCTCTTCAGATGATTTAAATGTTTTTTTCAAGGTCATTTTCCTGAACTTTGTCATTTGGGATTGTATGTGCCCTCTACTATGACATTGGGCATCGGCCTTGGCAGATGACTTTGATGGCATGTTATCGTCTATGTCATGACTAGTGGCAGCAGCTTCAGCACTAGGAGGAAGTGGTTCTTGATCTTTCCCTATTTTATTTTTATCGGAGAAAGTTTGGTACTCCATTTATGTTATATTGATATATACGTGCGGCAAAGGCGCACACAAACACAGAAAATATTTTTTTATTTTTGTTGGAGACTAGTGCACTTTGTGGGTTACACCACCCTTTAAGAAATGAGCCAGCCGGCCCTTTACTTATGGGACACAGGCGCACGCTTGGCGCTGCTCCTTTGTTGATGCACATGCAGCCACAGTGCACACAATTCACAAACACAGAAATATATATTTTATTTTGTTTGGAGTGCCTTTGGGGGTTACAGCACCCTTTAACGGACGAGCCAGCCGGCCTTTTACTTATGGGACACAGGCGTACGCTTGGCGCTGCTCCTTTGTTGATGCACGTGCAGCCACAGTGCACACAATTCACAAACACAGAAATTTTTTTTTATTTTGTTTGGAGTGCCCTTTCGGGGTTACAGCACCCTTTAGCAGTCAATCCAGCCGGCCCTTTATTTATGGGACACAGGCGCACGCTTGGCACTACTTTGTTGATGCACGTGCGGCCACAGTGCACACAATTCACAAACACAGAAATTTATTTTTTATTTTGTTTGGAGTGCCCTTTGGGGGGTTACAGCACCCTTTAGTGGTCAATCCAGCCGGCCCTTTATTTATGGGACACAGGCGCATGCTTGGCACTACTTTGTTGATGCACGTGCGGCCACAGTGCACACAATTCACAAACAAAGAAATATATTTTTTTATTTTGTTTGGAGTGCCCTTTGGGGGTTACAGCACACTTTAGCGGTCAATCCAGCTGGCCCTTTATTTATGGGACACAGGCGCACGCTTGGCACTACTTTGTTGATGCACGTGCGGCTACTGCGCACACAATTCACAAACACAAAAAAATATATATTTTTATTTTGTTTGGAGTGCCCTTTGGGGGTTACAGCACCCTTTAGTGGTCAATCCAGCCGGCCCTTTATTTATGGGACACAGGCGCATGCTTGGCACTACTTTGTTGATGCACGTGCGGCCACAGTGCACACAATTCACAAACACAGAAATATATTTTTTTATTTTGTTTGGAGTGCCCTTTGGGGGTCACAGCACCCTTTAGCGGTCAATCCAGCCGGCCCTTTATTTATGGGACACAGGCGCACGCTTGGCACTTCTTTGTTGATGCACGTGCGGCTACTGCGCACACAATTCACAAACACAAAAAAATATATTTTTTTATTTTGTTTGGAGTGCCCTTTGGGGGTTACAGCACCTTTTACTGCAATAATGAGTCAGTTTGACTCATTATTAGTACTTCCCAGCTGCGGGCACCTTCATTGTTGAACCACCAATAGTTCTGCTCCTGTGGCTGTTGCTATTTATTTGTCATCTACTTGTACACCAACATTCATTACCTGCTGAGAGACAGAGATCATCCGGTCTATATAATAACTCATACGTAATTTACTGCTGCCTTCATGTAACTTTGGCAGTCTATATAATAGCAAGATGTCACCACACATGCTCAGTAGTAACTCTGTTGGCCATCTTGGTAAGGGAATGTAGCATCATCCCTGGAGGAGCCATATAGAAGAATGTGCAGTAATGTTCTCCCATTCTAACACATTTGCCTTGCCCTTGGATTGTCCTTCAGTAGCATTACCACAGTGTTATACTGTTATCTCACTGTATACAGTTTTTTTTTTATATTTTTCATATGGTCTCAAAAAAAAGAAAAACCGATGTTATTATCTGTACCAGAATCTTGAAAACTTTTACTTCCTCGTACATAAGACCTGGGAGAGCCAGTGAGCAGATAACGCTCCAGGGAAATGGAGGCTATACATGTGGACCAGATGATTGCTTACACAACAGCTGAGCATAGTCATCATAACCATGGTGCCGAGGGGGGTGGGAGAGTGGCTACTATTTACCAGAGCCCGGGCTTGCCAGAGGGGCCCGGTGCCGCACTCTCTTCCTTCTTTCCCTCCCTCACAACACCTCACTGAACGGAACATTGTTGCGTGCACTACTAGCCACCACCCAGGAAAGCCCATCACTTCTCTGCCACATTTCTAATACCGTCTGATCGCACACTCTGTGTAATGTATGCACCGTTGGGGTTCTCAAATATGTTCACGCATGTGCTGTAGCAGAACATCGCTAAACTGTTAACATCGGCACTGTGTGCACCTCTGAATCAGGCCTTAAGCCTCTGTAAACAGGGTCAGAGAACTGGTGCCATCTTCTGGGGTAGATGGCAGTGTGCAGCAGCTGAGAAATGACACAAAGTCCTTTGGTCTGGTGCAACTGGCCTCAGCCAGTTTTATTATGCAGCAAAACAAATAAACAGAAATAAACACCTTGCCATCTGGCACTAACTAAACACAAAAATTATCCTAGCTCACTAATAAAACAAAGTACAAAAAGTTTTTACCAGACAGAGTTCACCTGGTTTCAGTAACCTGTTTCTCTCACAGAGACTCAAAAACTCTCCTTTCCCCAGGCAGTCTCCCAAATGATCAGTCTGACAGCCTTAAGACAAACATACACAGCGGCAAGCCCTAAATAGCCTCCTGTGAGGCAAAAAAGACCAAAAATCAGTACTTGGCCTAATGGATGTAGAACCCGCCCTCTCTTCTCACATTCAACCCCAGGACCCTAATCCGGTTCTTACCAAAAACTCAACAGCTCTCAGCTGAACCAACAATACTCCTGGGGTTTTAAGACACATATGTGAGAAATCTTGTGCAAATATACCTGCCTTCCATCACTATACCAGCATACCTCCCAACATTTAGGTATCATGATTAGGGACAGTTTGCTCGCGGAAGGTGCGCAAGTCCGTAAAGGTGGTGGGGCTTTCGGGAAAATGGGTGGAGTCTATGGAAGACGGAGTTTCCCCCGTTTACATCACTGTGGGGGTGTGCCCAGCACTCTTCGAGATGCTGGGCTGCCCCCTGGCTCTCCGTACACAAGTGAACAGATGCCGTGCACATGCGATCTGTTCTTCTCCTGCTTATCCGCTGCTCTGCTATGGGACAGTCCCGCTGGATGTGGGACAGTTGGGAGGTATGTACCAGTGATCTTGTCACACCTCGTTCATCACCTCCAACACTGACTTTTTATTTCCAGCAAAGGCATATGGAGTATATGTACAGCTATCCATCTCTCTCTTTTTATTAATAGATGAAATATTATTGCTTATATAGAGCCTAACTGGATAATATAGGCAATATATATTTCATCTATTAATAATTGCTTCTACCAACAAGCTTATAACTTTTAAAGAAAGTTCAAAGGATACAAGTGAAATGTGCAAATAATTATTTTATTATTTATTAAGTGGCTGGAGAATATGGAATTTTAACTTTCTACTAGGGGTGTGCACCGGCCACTTTTCGTGTTTTGTATTTTGGTTTAGGATCTGGATCTTTCTTCGTGTTTTGGATCTTGATTGGTTTTGCCAAAACCACCCTTCTGTGTTTTGGGTTCTCGGTTTTGTGTTTTGGATCTGTATTTTTTTTTTAAAAAAGCATAAAAACAGCTAAAATCACAGAATGTGTGGGTTTTTCTGCTCCTATGCTATTATTAACCTCAATAACCTTAATTTCCACTCATTTCCAGTCTATTCTGAACACCTCACACCTCACAATAGTGTTTTTATGTCCAAAAGGTTGCACCGAGGTAGCTGGATGACTATGCTAAGCGACACGAGTGGGCGGCACAAACACGTGGCCCATCTAGGAGTGATACTGCAGTGGCAGACAGGATGGCAGTTTGAAAAACTAGGCCCCAAACTGTACATAATGCAAATGCAAAGAAAAAAAAGAGGTGCAAGATGAAATTGTCCTTGGGCCCTCCCACCCACCCTTATGTTGTATAAACAGTACATGCACACTTTAACAAACCAATCATTTCAGCGCCAGGGTCTGCCACATGACTGTGGCTGAAATGATTGGTTCGTTTGGGCCCCCACAAAACAAGCTGGCAATTAATCTGTCCCTGCACATACTGGCTCTACGGAGGCAAGATGTCGTCCTCATCCTCCTCATCCACCGATTCCTCACCCTCTTCAGTGTTGTGTACATCCTCATCCTCACAGAGTATTAACTCGTCCCCGCTGGAATCCACCACCACAGGTCTCTCTGTACGTTCTGGAGGCTGGTCTCCCTGGAAGAGTTGATAATTCATTTTTATGAACATCATCTTCTCCACATTTTGTGGAAGCAACCTCCTACGCCTTTCGCTGACAAGGTTCCCGGCTGCACTAAACACTCTTTCGGAGTACACACTGGAGGGGGGGCAACTCAGGTAAAATAGAGCCAGTTTGTACAGGGGCCTCCAAATTGCCTCTTTTTCCTGCCAGTACAGGTACGGACTGTCTGACATGCCTACTTGGATGCTGTCACTGATGTAATCCTCCACCATTCTGTCAATGGTGACAGTATCATATGCAGTGACAGTAGACATGTCAGAAATTGTTGCCAGGTCCTTCAGTCCGGACCAGATGTCCAAACTTGGTCATGCCTGCCCTGCATCACCGCCAGCGGGTTGCTTAGGATACCTAAGTTTTTTCCTGGCAGCCCCAGTTGCGGGAGAAAATGAAGAAGGAGCTGTTGACGTGTCACGTTCCGCTTCAGCAGACAGTGTTTTCACCAGCAGGTCTTTGCACCTCTGCAGGCTTGTGTCTGCCGGAAAGAGAGACACCACATAGGCTTTAAACCTAGGATCGAGCACGGTGGCCAAAATGTAGTGGTCTGATTTCAACAGATTGACCACCCTGGAATCCTGGCAAAGCGAATGAAGGGCTTCATCCACAAGTCCCACATGCCGAGCGGAATCACTCCGTCTTAGCTCCTCCTTCACTTTCTCCAGCTGCTTTTGCAAGAGCCTGATGAGGGGAATGACCTGACTCAAGCTGGCAGTGTCTGAACTGACTTCACGTGTGGCAAGGTCGAAGGGCTGGAGAACCTTGCACAACACGGAAATCATTCTCCACTGCGCTTGAGTCAGGTGCATACCCCCTCCTTTGCCTATGTCATAGGTGGATGTATAGGCTTGAATGGCCTTTTGCTGCTCCTCCATCCTCTGAAGCATATAGAGGGTTGAGTTCCACCGCGTCACAACTTCTTGCTTGAGGTGATGGTGGGGCAGGTTCAAGAGTGTTTGCTGGTGCTCCAGTCTTCGGCATGCAGTCGCTGAATGGCGAAAGTGGGCAGAAATTTTTCGGGCCACCCAAAGCGTCTCCTGCACGCCCCTGTCGCTTTTCAGAAAATTCTGCACCACCAAGTTTATTGTGTGAGCAAAACATGGGACATGCTGGAATTTGCCCAGATGTAATGCCTTCCCAATATTGGTGGCGTTGTCAGATTTCTCAAATCCCCAGGGGAGTCTAAGTGGGGTAAGCCACTGGGTGATGATTTCCCTCAGTTTCTCTAAGAGGTTGTCGGCGGTGTGCCTCTTACTGAAAACCGGTGATACACAGTGTAGCCTGCCTTGGAATGAGCTGGGGTTTCTGAGATGCTGCTACTGGTGACGCTGCTGCTGTTGCTGCGCAAGGTGATACATCTGCCCAGTGGGCTGTCACAGTCATATAGTCCTCAGTCTGCCCTGTTCCACTTGTCCACATGTCCATGGTTAATTGGGCATTGGGTACAATGGCATTTTTCATGTCACTGAGGACACTTTTTCTGTCGTTTCTGTACAGTCTCGGTATTGCCTGCCTAGTGAAGTGGAATCTAGACGGGATTTGGAACCGGGGACACACTACCTCCATCAATTGTCTAAATCCCACTGCACTAATGGCGGATACCGGAAGCACGTCTAACACCAACATAGCAGTCAAGGCCTCAGTTATACGTTTTGCTTCAGGATGACAGCTGTCGTACTTAAAGGACTGTTGGAGGGTCAATTGTTTAGTAAAAGTAGTGGTGTTCCTACTTCCTCTCTGGGATGATGAACGACTCCCAGCAGCAGCAACAGCAGCAGCGGCAGCAGGAGGCGTAGCAATGCAGGATCCTCCGGAGGAATCCGGGATAGGAGAGTCAGTCATGCCAGTGACATGGCCTGCAGCACTACTTCCGATCCTGACTAAGGAGGAAATTGATGAGGAAGGAGTTGACGGTGTGGTTTGCAGGCACTTGGATACAACAGGACAACGGGATTTAGGTGTCCCTGGACTGCTTATGGTCTTAGCCAAAGTTTCTGAACTTGACAGTAACTTTTAATGAACGCGCTGCAGGTGCCGTATAAGGGAGGATGTTCCCAGGTGGTTAACGTCCCTACCCCTACTTATTTCACCTTTACATATGGTACATATGGCAAGACAGTTGTTGTCCGGATTTGGATAGAAATATTGCCAGACCAAAGAGGTGGAATGTTTGGTCTTCTGCCCAGGCATGACCGTGATGGGCTTTTTCATCCCACGGACAACAACTGTCTCCCCGGGAGCCTGATTTAAACAAACCACATCACCATCAGAATCCTCCTCGCCAACTTCCTCCTCAGCGCCAGCTACACCAGTATTCTCATCCTGTTGTACTTCAACAGTGACATCTTCAATTTGCATATCAGCAAGTGGACTGTGGGTGCTCCTTTCAGCACTTGCAGGGGGCCTGCAAATGGTGGAAAGAGCCACCTCTTCCCGTCCAGTGCTGGGAAGGTCAGGCATCGCAACCACCACCACACTTGGACTCTCCTTGGGGATTTGTGATATCTTCTTAGAATGCACAGTTCTTCGCTGTGCTTTTGCCAGCTTAACTCTTTTAATTTTTTTAGTGGGAGGAGGGCTTCCATCGTCATGTGAAGCTGAACCACTAGTCATGAACATAGGGAAAGACCTTAGCCATTCCTTGCCACTCTGTGTCGTAAATGGCATATTGGCAAGTTTACGTTTCTCTTCAGATGATTTAAATGTTTTTTTCAAGGTCATTTTCCTGAACTTTGTCATTTGGGATTGTATGTGCCCTCTACTATGACATTGGGCATCGGCCTTGGCAGATGACTTTGATGGCATGTTATCGTCTATGTCATGACTAGTGGCAGCAGCTTCAGCACTAGGAGGAAGTGGTTCTTGATCTTTCCCTATTTTATTTTTATCGGAGAAAGTTTGGTACTCCATTTATGTTATATTGATATATACGTGCGGCAAAGGCGCACACAAACACAGAAAATATTTTTTTATTTTTGTTGGAGACTAGTGCACTTTGTGGGTTACACCACCCTTTAAGAAATGAGCCAGCCGGCCCTTTACTTATGGGACACAGGCGCACGCTTGGCGCTGCTCCTTTGTTGATGCACATGCAGCCACAGTGCACACAATTCACAAACACAGAAATATATATTTTATTTTGTTTGGAGTGCCTTTGGGGGTTACAGCACCCTTTAACGGACGAGCCAGCCGGCCTTTTACTTATGGGACACAGGCGTACGCTTGGCGCTGCTCCTTTGTTGATGCACGTGCAGCCACAGTGCACACAATTCACAAACACAGAAATTTTTTTTTATTTTGTTTGGAGTGCCCTTTCGGGGTTACAGCACCCTTTAGCAGTCAATCCAGCCGGCCCTTTATTTATGGGACACAGGCGCACGCTTGGCACTACTTTGTTGATGCACGTGCGGCCACAGTGCACACAATTCACAAACACAGAAATTTATTTTTTATTTTGTTTGGAGTGCCCTTTGGGGGGTTACAGCACCCTTTAGTGGTCAATCCAGCCGGCCCTTTATTTATGGGACACAGGCGCATGCTTGGCACTACTTTGTTGATGCACGTGCGGCCACAGTGCACACAATTCACAAACAAAGAAATATATTTTTTTATTTTGTTTGGAGTGCCCTTTGGGGGTTACAGCACACTTTAGCGGTCAATCCAGCTGGCCCTTTATTTATGGGACACAGGCGCACGCTTGGCACTACTTTGTTGATGCACGTGCGGCTACTGCGCACACAATTCACAAACACAAAAAAATATATATTTTTATTTTGTTTGGAGTGCCCTTTGGGGGTTACAGCACCCTTTAGTGGTCAATCCAGCCGGCCCTTTATTTATGGGACACAGGCGCATGCTTGGCACTACTTTGTTGATGCACGTGCGGCCACAGTGCACACAATTCACAAACACAGAAATATATTTTTTTATTTTGTTTGGAGTGCCCTTTGGGGGTCACAGCACCCTTTAGCGGTCAATCCAGCCGGCCCTTTATTTATGGGACACAGGCGCACGCTTGGCACTTCTTTGTTGATGCACGTGCGGCTACTGCGCACACAATTCACAAACACAAAAAAATATATTTTTTTATTTTGTTTGGAGTGCCCTTTGGGGGTTACAGCACCTTTTAGTGGTCAATCCAGCTGGCCCCTACTTTCTACTAAACATTATCAAAAATCGGATGACCAATAACCGATTGATAAGTTAATATATGCTGTTGTGGTATTAATAAATAAGTTTTATGTGATAAATTGATGTTTATTATATATAGTTGTACTATTAACAAATAATTTCCATATGTTATTATATGTGGTTTATTTACAATGGTGATGAATTTTAGATGTTGGATAGCGCAATAAGTGCTTAAATAAATGGATTATTATTCCTACTAGCTGAAGAACGCTTCTTTTTTTTAGGTTAAATTGACTTGAAAGTGTGTTATTTTCAATACACACAGGGGGTCATTCAGACCCACTCGCGAGTGGCTGGAGGCTCGCAAGCGGGTCGATGTTCCCCCACTGCGCAAGCACACGATGGAGGGAGCTCCGTCGTGCGCATGCACGAGACCCGGCGAGCGACGGGCTCTCCATCGCTCTGGGTCTCGCACCAAAGGGGGCGTGCTGTCGATGTTGATTGACAGCACGCCCCCTTTGGTGGGCATGCCGCGGGCGTGCCTGCCAGACGAAGGCGTTCCTATGGGAACGCCTACCGTCTGAAGCCGGCCCCACTGACATCACTAGTGATGTCAGTGGGAGTGATTTTGGCTCTGAAAGAGCCAAAATCACTCCAGGGCTTGCGGCAGCGAGACTTTACCGCAGGGTCTCCATCGCAAGCCTGATGGTCGCGATGGTCAAGACCATCGCGACCATCATCATGGACGCTCGCATATGCTGTGGGTGTTCACCCACAGCTATGTGAGCGGCCAGGAGGCCGCTCCATTTTCAAGGAGGGCCCTGATTCAGAGCGTTCAGCTCTGAATTAGGCCCACAGACCCATTTGGCCCTTCCCTATTTTCATAGCAGCCTTCTGGGAAATGTAGTTTCTCTCACTGAAATGCTTAGTACTGAGGCAAAGGTAAAGTAGTCCCTGGGTGCTGAGGACCAGCTGCAGTATCCCCAGGGGTTACATAAAAACAAAAACATTTTGCTGCTAGACAGAATTCAACAACAATACAAGTTCAACTTCAAATACATGATAGAAAATGGAAATGCATTTATTACTTATTCATTCAGAAATATAATAACATTTTGGAGTATTCTTTCATTTCTAATTAAAGGTGATTTACACTACAGGATCGGCCATGTGTTGTGTGTGTAATAATCTTTTCATCCTTACAGATATGAAGGGCTCTTATATCGTTACAATCTCTGCAAACGGCCAACTCGCACCCAACGCTAATCTAATGGTGTTCACAAAGGTGGATAATGAACTCATTGCAGATAGTCTGTCCCTGGACATGCAGCCATGTTTTGACAATAAGGTAAGTGCAATCTTTTTTTTTTGACAGTGTTTCAGGCATCCCAACTTAATTAATCTGCTCAGCAGCGCTCCTCACAGTGACTAGGGACATGTATCAAGCCTTGAGGGGGATAAATTGGAGAAGTTCTCCAAAACAACCAATCAGCTTTTATCACTTATCTAGCACAGTCTTTGAAATGACAGTTACAAGGTGATTGGCTCCTTTGGCCAATTATTCCACTTTATCTTTCTCCAATGCTTGATACTGTGCATCTCCCCATGCCCATGTAAGCAGGTGTGACATCTCCTCCTCACACTCATGCCTTACATGCAGCTGAGATCCTTCCAGTAGGGTTGATGCTGAGTTGGACAGGATTGCACCTGGAAAAATATGCAAATTTGTTCTGCACATGTGTATGAAAAAGACATCCATTATCCCCTAGTGGCAGCAGGTCATCACAGCAGGGGGCAAGGAGGCAGCATAGGTGGGTGGTGCAGGGGAGTGGCAGCTTATTTGCATATTCGCAGACCACCCCCAAGATACAATGCTGAGATTATCGACATTGTAAAGCAGGAGTAGAGCTGCAATGATGCGATGCAGGGCAAATTGCGTCATTCAGGGGCAAACACAGGATTTTTATTGGGTGGTTTCTATATAATGTATGTATGTATATATATATATATATATATATATATATATATATGTACACACATATATACATATACACACATATATATATATATATATATATATATATATTCCATAGACAAAAAACCTTATGGTTTCATATGTCCCATTGAGGCTGCTTAGACATGATCTGAAAATTCACAAAACCTATTGATGTTATGACACTCAAACTTCAAAAAGCAATGAAATTACGATCATTAAGGCTGACACCTTAATGGACGTGTTCCTTGCGCAATACAGATATGGTATGCCATCACACCCTGTGGTTAACTGCAGATTCAGCACTCTCACAGAATGAGATTGCAGTCACTTACAAAATGGTGGAGCTGATAATTTACAGAATTGTGTGCTCATTGGAATACACACATGCAGTCTATGCAACTGAGGTCAAAGCAGTTATGTGGCTCCCACATCCCACTCAGTGCCCACAATCTTCCCATTTGATCAATAAAAAAAATCTCACTGGCTTCCAACATCCTTATCACTGCATACATTTATCTAATTTAGATAACATCTTCAGCTCCCTTATTTTTAAAATTATCATGCTCTGTCTATGAACACTTTCTTCCCCTATATGCCTCCATGCTGCTATATATTCCCCAATCCCTACTGCTGTGTGGTTTCCCAACTGTGATAGTCTGTGTTCCCTCATCCGCACCAATGTTTTTCAACAGCCGCACCGTCCTGCATCCGTGCCTTCTCCATAGCCACGTTGCGGTATTTCTCTCATCTGTGGCACTCTTTGTTCCTCCATCTGCACTACTCTGATCCCCCCAACCATGCAACTCTGTCTCCCCCCACCACCCGCACCACTCTGTCTTCCTCCCCATCCACACCAATCTCTCTTCCCCAATCCCTACTTCTGTGTGGTCTCCAAACTATGGTAGTCTGTGTTCTCTCATCCGCACCAATCTGCCTTTCTCCATCTGCACCGCCTTACATCCGTGCCACTCTGTTTCCTTCTGCACCACTGCCTTCCCATAACCCACGCCACTGTCTTACTTTCCTCTGTGGCACTCTTTCTTTCTCCATCTGCACCACTCTGTCCCCCCCAACTGTGCAATTCTGGCTCCTCCCCCCACCTGCACTAATCTGTCTTCCTACCAATCCACACTAATCTGTCTTCCCCAATCCCTACTGTTGTGTGTTCTCCTATTTGTGCTAGTCTGTATTCCCTTATCTGCACCAATCTGTCTTTACCCATCTGCACTGCTCTGTCTTCCCATGTCCATGCCACTCTCTTCCCCCATCCACGTCGCTGTCCCCCCAAACCGTGCCACTCTGTTTCCCCCCATCCGCACCACTGTTTTCCACCCATCTGCATTACTTTGGCAACTCCCCTCTGTACTGCTTAACCTTCTCTCCTCTACACACCTTTGTGTCTCACCTATCCATGCTAGTGTGTCTCCTCCCCCCATCCACACCACTTTAATCCCATCTGCACAGCTCTATTTTCTGCTTTGACCTCAGTTGCATAGACTGCATGTGTGTATTCCATTGAGCACACAATTCTGTGAATTAGCAGCTCCACCATTTTGTAAGTGACAGCAATCTCATTCTGTGAGAGTGCTGAATTTGCAGTTAACCACAGGGTGTGATGGCATACCATATCTGTATTGCGCAAGGAACATGTCCATTAAGGCGTCAGCCTTAATGATCATAATTTCATTGCTTTTTGAAGTTTGAGTGTCAGAAAATCAATAGGCTTTGTGAATTTTCAGATCATATCTAAGCAGCCTTAATGGGACATATGAAACCGTAAGGTTTTTTGTCTATGGAATTTCTTAGCTTTTTTAAAATTTATTAACTATCAGGGTTTGGATGAGCAAACTGGGCCACCTGCAGGGGAGAAGGGCAACACAATGGTACACTAACGCAGATGGAAGAGGGGACAGCACACAGGAGGTTGGTTTGGGAGGTTCAGAGTGCGAGACGGCTGTAGGCATGGGGGGTAGCAGCAGAAGCGGTTGTGCAGAGCAGTGGCAGCGGTGCAGTGCAAAGGGGGCATCAGTGGGCGACAGAGGGCTCATTGGTAGTGCGTATGCACCTGAGAAAATCAAATCAATAAGTCATAGATGCACGAATGCAGCAGTGAGATCCATCTATGCATCTGTTAAAAATTTAATTTGTAAAAAAAAAAAAGTGTAGCCCCGCCCCCTAAAAGACAACCAGCAGCGGGCTTTGGAGCCGCAGTGCTGGTTGTGCTACATACAGGGGACAAATGACGTAGGGGTCCCCCGTATTAAGAACAACCAGCACCGGGCTTTTCAGAACCTTTCCTGGTTGCCTAAATACGGGGGACAAATGACGTAGGGGTCCCCTGTATTTAGAGCAACCAGTACAGGGCTCTGAGCTGGTTCTGGAAATACAGGGGGAAAAAATGCATAGGACCCCCCTGTATTTCCCAGAACCAGCACCAGACTTCTTCTAGCAAGGGGGTGATGACACAGCCAGGGGAGCCCTTTCAACGGGTCTCCCAGCCGCAGCATCACCCTTGACCGCTAGTCAGCCCAGGCTGGGGATCCATGGGGAGATGGGGACCCCCCAATAAAGAGTTCCCCCTCCTCAGGGCACCCTAGGCCCAGGCTGATAGCCCGGGGCTATCCCCAGCACTCCTGGGCGGTGGGTGCTGGGTTGATTATGTCAAGTGTGGTGATATGAAAATATAACTATTGGCTTTTACTGTGGAACTACATTTCTCAGCAAGCCTCCTCCGCATGCTGGTACTTGGAGAACCACAAGTACCAGCATGCGGGGCATTACGAGCGTGCTGGTTGCTGTAGTTCCACAACAAAAGCAATATTAATAAAACACACCATAGAAAAGTACAATTTTATTAAAACATACATGCACACACACATGCACACACTATCTCACATACTTACCTAGTATCCCTGAAGCCAATCTGTCCTCTTCTCCAGTAGAGGGGAAAAGGGGAGAAGGAGTTGTATCCGCACAGAAAAGATATTAGTATGTATCCAAATTTCGTTTTACCAACATTTACAAAGAATTATTAATGTCCAAGGCAACTTGGATCCTGAAATAACTCGTGCTGGCGGTGCTCCCCAGAGCCAAAATACACTTGTATTCAAAAGGAGAGAGAAAAGAAAGCTCTTTTTGTGGGGCACTCTTATATATGATCAATGTCGTAATAAAAAATGTAACTTTTATTATAATCCTTTAAAATAAATTCCCAAGATGTATATACAATTTATGTACTGTGTAAGGCGCTGCGGAACCTTTGTGGCGCCTTATAAATAAAGGATAATAATAATAATAATAATAATAATAATACAAACAACACAAATAAAGTCAAAGCTCGTGTGTTACAAGGTAATCATACTGTGTATTATGGAGACTGTAATAAATTCTAGAGCATATGAGGTAGAAATATAGCATCTAGTATGTACTACAAGGGTCCAGTAAGTCTAGAACCCTCCTCTAGATTATTACAGTTTAATTCCATAAGGTTACCCTACACACAAAAAATTATGAAAAACTTTTTTTTAGATAATGGCGAAGGGCGAAAATATTGTGGAAAATAATGTGGAACACTCTTGCCTAGTGTTTATAGGTCTCAGATGTGCAACCCTATATTGGGTACGTGGGGTAAATATTTGGCTCAACATTAATAGCTGTTATGAGAACATTGATATATAGGACATCGCATATGGTTATACATGCCCATGTCAGACCAATATATGGTGATGTAGTATATGTCCCACACACTAGTTTATCTGTATATGTGATTATAGTTGTATATTATACTAGTGTCCTTGGAAAGGAAATGGAAGATGACACAAATGCTATATATCACCTCTCACTGGAGAAAACGTTGTGAAATAATACTGAGTATCACATAGAGCCAGATCTTCTCAGCAATATATTCCTAGGGATATATATGTGTGGAGATAGAAAAATAAATAAAAAAAAAAACACACAGACCGACAGACAAACAACATCCAATGTTTTATAATATTATGTAATGAGTAGAGCTAAGCATCACTAGCCACACACTATTTGTCAGCGTCTGATTTTGTCTTTACATATGTGACAATAAGCCCATAAGTGCATCCACCTTGATATTACTTTATACAGAGTTTATGCAGGCATAAATATCTAAATGCAGTCACGCTGTCTCTAATCAATGTGTTAATACAATACCCTCATATCTCCACATCATAAAGGAGAAACAGAGAGGCAGCAGACTGTGTCACAATATAAGGCACAGACACGGAGGTCTGAGGGGTGTGATACTGTATTACCCTTCAGTAGACATCCAGATGAAGAGAATTGGTCGGCGTGTGCACCAGCCGAACCATGATCTTGGGTGTCCTTGGACGCGCATTTCGCCTGTTATGGGCTTGTTCACCATTCTCCAGTAGGTAATCCAAAGGTGTACCTGTAATAAAGATTCCATACTCACCTCCTCCTGTGCGTAGATCTGTCCTCTTTGTTCCAAAGTAGGCAAATCCTGGGTCTTTGCAAAATAAAAAAACAAATTACCCGGTCCGATGGACATTAGTAGTGTCCTCTAAGGACACTATTACCTGAATGACAGCTACGATTTGGGGGATTTTCTTTATTTACACACAGGGGTAGGAGGTACAGGGTGACACACAGGGGTAGGGGGTCCAGGGTGACACACACACACATAAGGGTATGGGGTACAGGTTGACACACACACACACAGGGGTAGGGGGTCCAGGGTGACACACACACACACAGGGGTAGGGGGTACAGAGTGAAACACACAGGGGTAGGGGGTACAGGGTGACACACACAGGAGTAGGGGGTACAGGGTGGCACACACAGGGGTAGGGGGTAAAGGGTGACACACAAACACAGGGGTAGGTGGTACAGGGTGACACACACAGGGGTAGGGGGTACAAGCTGACACACACACAGTGGAAGGGGGTACAGGGTTACACACACACAGGGGTAGGGGGTACAAGGTGACACACACAGGGGTAGGGGGTACAGGGTGACACACTCACAGGAGTAGGGGGTACAGGGTGACACACACACAGGGGTAGGGGTTACAAGGTCACACACACACTGGGGTAGGGGGTACAGGGTGACACACACAGGGGTAGGAGGTACAGGGTGACACACACACACAGGGGTAGCGGGTAAAGGGTTACACACACACAGAGGTAGGGGGTACAGGGTGACACACACACAGGGGAAGGGGGTACAGGGTGACACACACAGGGGTAGGGGTACAGGGTGACACACACATAGGAGTAGGTAGTACAGGGTGACACATATAGGGTTAGGGGGTACAGGGTGACACACACATAGGAGTAGGGGGTACAGGGTGACACGCACTGGTGTAGGGGGTACAGGGTGACACACACACAGGGGTAGGGGGTACATGGTGACACACACAGGGGTAGGGGGTACATGTTGACACACACAGGAATTTGGGGTACATGGTGACACACACAGAAGTAGGGGGTACAGAGTGACACACACACAGGGATAGGGGGAACATGTTGACACACACAGGGGTAGGGGGTACAAGGTGTCACACACAGGGGTAGGGGGTACAGGGTGACACACACACAGGGGTAGGGGGTTCAAAGTGACATACACACAGCGGCAAGGGGTACAGGGTGACACACACAGGGGCAGGGGGTACAGGGTGACACACACACACAGGGGTAGGGGGTACAAAGTGACACACACACAGGGGTAGGGGGTACAGGGTGACACACACACAGTGGTATGGGGTACAGGGTGACACACACACACAGGGGTAGGGGGTACAGGGTTGCACACACAGGGGTAGGGGGTACAGGGTGACACACACAGGGGTAGGGGGTACAGGGTGACACACACAGGTGTAGGGGGTACAGTGCTTTTCGTCCACCCACCGCTCTTTTCTCCGATCCCCTCGGGGGGAGTTGCAGGGTGTTGGTGAGGGAGGCCCGCAGACCCAGGGACAGGCCCATTGCAAAGAAGAAACAAACAAACAAAAAAAACCCATAGTTTACAAAACACCCTGCGCTACCCTGGCTGTTAAACACTTAGCTACCCCCACCCACCCACCGCTGCAGCCCAAGTGTGCTACCGGCTACATATGATCTCCCCGCCCGCCTGCCTCCCCTGCTGCCACTGTTGAACCACCATCTCTGAGCCCCCAGTGGCTGCTTCCCAGCCCCCCTGCCCCTGGTTCACACTTACCTGTGCCTGGACCGGCAATCCGCGATCCTCTGACCAGACAATATTTTGAAGACTGCTGTCAGCTGAGATGCAGTAAAGCACCGGCCGGCACTTTCCTGCATCTCAGGTGACTGCAGCATCAGCTGATCGTCTGGTTAGAGGAGATCAGCGCTAGGACTCCGGTACAGGTTACTCTGAACCAGGGGAAGCAGCCACAGCAGTAGGGGATGTGGAGGGGGGGTCAGAGGAGGTGGGCAGTGGTGGGGGGGGCTGAGGTTTCAGAGCTGGCACACTCGGGTAGAGGTGGCGGTAGCAGTGGGGGGAATGCTTTAGCTCTGGGGGAGATGAGGGAGCAGCAGCAGTGGCGGGGGCACATGCGCAGTCACCTTATCACTGCCTGAGAGGACACCATGGGATACTGTCATGAGAGGACACCACGTGGATTTGTGCCCTGGAGCGGGAAGCCAAGCTCTGCTTCACACCATATGGCGGCTGCTGGCACTGCTGGGGGGAGGGCGGCTCAGATCTCTGGCATCACCTGCTCTCTCCCCAGATACAGGGTCCTCTGTGGGCAGCGCTCCGGGGTCACTAAGCAGGGGTGCTGGGCTCCTGTGGCCCCTGGCGGGGAGCGGTGGGGGCCCTTTTCTCAGCTCTCCGGCCCTTCAGACCTGGCCCTGTATAGCCCCGGGGAGTCCGCTGTCATCTCCTCCAGGAAAAATCGGCATCAGGGGAGGAAGCATCTATTCCAGCTATAGGGCAGCCATGTTTGTACACCCATGTGAAGCCACAGTACATACACCACCTGCTGGAGGCTCCTACTGCGGCTGCGCAACAAGTTGAAAAGTCCTATCTGTATAATGGCGCATTCTTGAGGTAAAAGTTTAAAAACTGTAACTTTCTAATTTACCTGAACCCCAAAAGCACATAACCTGGCACAATAGCTACCTCATAGAATAAACCCCAAGTCTAAATTCCACCCCTACCTTGAGTTTTGCCTTCCCAAAAAGCCCCCATAGACTCCAACAGAAAAGGGTTCCTATATTCAGAAAGAACTGATAGTTGGAGCTTAAGATTACTCCCAAATCCTAATTTTTTATGTTTATGCCCTGAAATTTGGCATGCAGCACTGTGCGACAGTTCTTCCCGCCCCTACCAAATTTCAGATTCATCCCTCCTAGAGTTTTTGAGGTGCAGCCCTGCCCCCCTCCAGAATTCTCTATGGAGAAATCTGTTTTTTTTAGATGTAGCCTTAATACAGTATAAGGGCACAACTGTATATATATATTGTGATAGGATCGCTGGTAAAGTGGTCTGTGACAGGGACATTTCTCCCAGATTCCTGTCTCATGTGTTTTAAACCCCCAGGAGAAAGTCTGCAGTGTAGCAGGCTTGAGTCTCAGCTTTTTCAAAAGCCGGTTTGGGACCTGGGGGTTGTGGGTGAGAGGAGAGGGAGGGCTACACCCACGGCCACTCCTGGTTTTGGTTCTCTTAGCCTGGTAACAGGCTTATTAGGGCTTCCACCTGAGAGTGGCGAAGATAAGCCTAATTTGTTGAGGGCTGATTGTCTCACCTGGGAGAGCAGACAGGGAGTTTGCTCAGAGACACTTGGAAACCTAACTGTGAGTGTTGTGCTGTGCTCTTGTTGCTGGTGAGGGCATTTGGCCCTGCCAGGTTCTGGTAGTGAGGGAACTACCTGTGAAGTTAGTGCCCCGACAGGGCTAGGATTTATGTTTATGTTTTCTTTATGTTATTTCTGACATTGTACAATAAAGACTGGCGCCGACCAGCTTGTACTTGCATCCAGACTGGTGTGCTGCTTCCCTGCTGCTGTGGGTGTGTGTAAGAAAGGAGTCAGAGTTATTCCCTTTTTCTACTATGATTGGCGAACTAGAGAATGCGGAGCGTGACGGTGGCCCGCCAACTGATGTGCCTCCCATTGAGATGGGACGTGTTGTTGGGCCAGTTGATCGTCTGCCTGATTTAGAGGTCAGAAGAGAGGTCTTTGCCGTGGAGCAGTTGAATGACCCTGCTTTGGTAAAAACCAGGGTGAATGTAGTAAAAGTAGTTGATGGTAAACCCGTAGACCCTGATAGTCTTTGTCCTATCCCCACATGGCAATGTGTCAGGATTTGTTATATCAGGTGACTAAGAAGGGGGAAGATGTTGTGGAACAGGCTCAACAGGCACAGCAGAGGGTATACAACCGCAATGCCCGGTTACGCAGCTTTGCTCCTGGGGACAGAGTGTTAGTGTTGGTTCCCACTGTGGAAAATAAACTTTTGGCTAAATGGCAAGGGCCCTTTGAAATCTTAAAAGAGTGGGACAGGTCAATTACAAAGTTCACCAGCCGGGGAAAAGAAAGCCGGAACAGATATACCATATAAATCTGTTAAAGCCCTGGAAAGATAAAACGGTACTGTCGGCCGTCCGAGCCCCTCCAGTAAGTCCAGGGCCCTTAGTTCCCGAAGTGACAGTGGCAAAAACCCTGTCGGCAATTCAACAACAAGAGGTCAAGGAGTTTCTGGTCAGAAATAGGGTGCTGTTCTCTGACGTACCTGGGAAAACCTCGGTCGTTAAACATGACATCATCACTGACCCAGGGGTTAAAGTGAATCTAAAGCCCTATAGGTTACCAGAAGCACCAAGAGAATCGGTGTCGAAAGAAATTAAAAATATGCTAGAGTTAGGGGTTATTGAAGTATCACATAGTGAATGGTCAAGTCCCATTGTGTTGATTCCAAAGCCCGACGGGAGTGTGCATTTCTGCAATGACTTCCGAAAGTTGAACAGTTTTTCAAAATTCGATGCCTACCCGTTGCCACAGTGGAGAAGGAGGCGTTGGCCATAAAGTGGGCGTTAGAGGCTCTCAGGTACTACTTGGTTGGTAGAAAGTTCAAATTGATCACTGACCATGCCCTTTGAAGTGGATGTCCGAAAATAAGGACAGTAATGCGAGAATTACAAGATGGTTCTTGGCATTACAAACTTTTAAATTTTCAGTGGAACACAGGCCAGGGGGCCTGTTGTTTAATGCAGACGCATTGTCACACGTTCATTGTTTGCTGGCTTCAGTTGTTCCGCCCCATAGGTCGAAACAAAGGGTGGGGATATGTGATAGGATCACTGGTAAAGTGGTCTGTGACAGGGACATTTATCCCAGATTCCTGTCTCATGTGTTTTAAATCCCCAGGAGAAATTCTGCAGTGTAGCAGGCTTGAGTCTCGGCTTTTGAAAAGCCGGTTTGGGACCTGGGGGTTGTGGGTGAGAAGAGTGGGAGGGCTCCACCCACAGCCACTCCAGGTTTTGGTTCTCTTAGCCTGGTAACAGGCTTATTAGGGCTTCCACCTGAGAGTGGTGAAGATAAGCCTAATGTGTTGAGGGCTGATTGTCTCACCTGGGAGAGCAGACAGGGAGTTTGCTCAGAGACACTTGGAAACCTAACTGTGAGTGTTGTGCTGTGCTCTTGTTGCTGGTGAGGGCATTAGGCCCTGCCAGGTTCTGGTAGTGAGGGAACTACCTGTGAAGTTAGTGCCCCGACAGGGCTAGGATTTATGTTTATGTTTTCTTTATGTTATTTCTGACATTGTACAATAAAGACTGGCGCCGACCAGCTTGTACTTGCATCCAGACTGGTATGCTGCTTCCCTGCTGCTGTGGGTGTGTGTAAGAAAGGAGTCCTTCTACCCAGGAGAGGGATCCCCTACCTTGACTGTGTCACAATATATACACACAAACATATGTCCCACATACCTTACACACACAAACATGTGTCACATACATTACAAAAAACCTTACCTTGCAGTAGATCTGATAGGGACAGGGTCTAGCAGGCTGGCAGCATGTTCTTTAGCCCTGCCCCCTCACGGCAAATGTAATCCAGAGGGGGGCGGGGCCAAATTACTAGAATCTAATTAAATCGCTGCATATTGGCTCCGCCTCATCCATATTGACCCGTGAATCGCGGACGGGGCTTATGAACATGTTGCCTGCACTCCAGTCTGTCAGGGGGGGTTTCTTGGTACTCAGAAACCCCCCCTGTGTGTGCTACTGTCATTGGTTTCTCTCTGGACTGTCAACTTTCACCAGGTTAGTGAGGGGAAGTGGGGAAGAGCGGCGGTGAGTTGTGGGGGTGGATGGGGTAAAGTCCGGTAGACTTGCCCTCTCTTGTTGGCGGCTTGGAGCTCCACATGATTTTCGGGAGCCTCCTGGGTGTACCGGTATAGAGAGTAGGCAAGTATGGATTAATGGATTAGTGTAAAGGATTGTCCTACACAGATATAATCTTAATATTCTTTATTATTCATGTTTTGTATTTTGTTTTTTTTCCTTTACTCCAAAGCTCTCTGAGAGATTCGCTCAATCCTGACACTTGCGGTTGCTTGTAACTAAAAAGACGAAATGGTACAGTAGATGGAAGGAAAGGGAGTTTGATGATGGCCGAGCACATTAAGGGGGCATTCAGGAAACTGCCAATAGGGATGCAAAGCTGTGTCTGCAATGATGGCACTAGCAAGATGCTGTGCCTGTATTACAAGGTTTTGTGAGGGTATTATAGCAAGAGTTTTATTTTTGTTTTTCGGTACATGGGAAAGAAAGTTGTACTGAAGCGGGAAATGCAGCATCCTAAACACTGCAATGCAAAAGCACGCATACTGAATTACGAATGCAAATGTGCATGGACACATAGTCTAGTTTGGGTTTCATTTGTACATGCATTTACTTGTCATCCGCAGTATCTAAACGCCATCGGATAATTGTCTAAGGGTGGAAATGTCTTCTGAACTACTGTTCATAAAGTATTATACTGGAAGAAAAATAGATGCTTGAAATTCAGAGTTCTCGGTGTGGGTGCAGTTGAGATATTATTTGCTACAGCATAAGTGTGAAAAATCCTGGACACCCCTAGGGTGAATGCGTACCACTGAGTGAATGCAGAGACTGCTGTTGCATTGGGAATCGCTCCAATTTCAGCTGGCAGAGGAAAGCTATGGGCGTTCCTGTGTGGTGTCTGGGAGGTGGGCTGAAGTGAACATAAAACATGGCTGTCTCCTGGGCGTGTTATGGGAGTGTTATGTGGGTGTCAGACCATCCGTGGATGTGGCTGTGTTCATGGTCACCCAATAGTACCCCCAAATCAAAGCATGCTATACAGTAGTGCCCCTTACTCACATTACACTGCATAGTGTCACGCCACACAGTAGTTACCCAGATACTGACACTGCTATGTGATTCTATCCCCTGTCCGCAAGCTGCACTGCCCTTCCCAGCTAGAGCCCTTGGCAAGTGTCATCCTGGCCAAGGGGTAGATACACCCCTGGGCACTGTCAGTATTACCAGACCACTTCAATTCCTGATGTATGGGTTAATTACACAATCCATAGTTGGTATAACTTTCTATTACTGGTAACTGCCATTACAGAGAAAAAGGCTACTGATCCTTTTCCTAATTACAGTATGATGCAACTCTGCATCAATTAACAAGACAATTAGTAAGCCCCAACCATTTCTCATAATATTACAGTATCAACACAACTCTTCTCAGGGCCGTAGCTAGGGTAGTGCGGCCGGTGACATCTCACAGGCCACCACAGGTCAGGGGCGCTGTTTGGGCCTGGTTAATTTCTTTTTATTATCATTCTTGCTTGTAGCTTCCTCTTATTTCATCCCCAGCATCTCCTGGCCTCTCCTATCTCTTTCCTGGCCCTTCCCCATGAAGCCATGGCCCTTTATGGGGCGGTATTATGTCCCTTTGAAAAATGAGGGGGGCGCCAATGCTCTTTCTGGCACGAGGCACCAAAAAGTCTAGTTACGGCTCTGACTCTTCTACACAGACTAGAGACCCGGCCTCCATCAGGGTGTAGGGGGGATACCGGTGTATGGGGTCCAGCTGGTGCTGATGATCATAGCTGCAAGCTGCTCCTTATTCACAGGCAAATGCCTTCCTGTGAATAAGCATCAGTTTTCAGGTCCAGGATTATCTACTTCAGTGTTGCTCTGTCAGATTGTGATCATTGGAGCAGGCTCAGATTAGACATGTACTCCTCTTCTCCCCGCAAATTAGTCAACCGCGGCTCACACACTGCAATCTGCCACTCAATAGCCAAGCCCTCTCCAAAGCACTCAAGGTGGCTCTCCATGTGACTAATGGCAGCAGAATCTTGTTGACATTGCTCTCCTTCTCACTCGACTGGTCGCTGATCATGTTCACTACCGCCTTACCGTGGTGGCACCACCTGGTCGCGCCCCCCCTTGGCAAGATATGCCCTGGCCTGCACAGAGGCCATGTTTAGAGAATTTTCAGAAGCAGACACTGCGCAAGTCATAGGGTGTCATAAGATTATGGGCCTCATTTAGTAACGAGTTTTATCACCAAAACGAGTGATAAATGTCACAACATATGATAAATGGTGCTCCAGCCAATCAGCTCCCAACTGTCAACTGCTAGAAAAATAACATTTGCTTATTACCTTCGCAGCTACTCTGCAAAATCGCACATCCGCGCATGCTAGTGCGCACCTCTGAATCCAGCCCAATGCTCCAGTATAGATATTTGGCAAAACAAGTGTAAAAGCACTGATAGAGGCTTGTAAATATTCTGTACAAGGAATAAGGGGGAGATGTATTAACGCCGATATCGCCGATGCAGTACATCCCCCCTGACTTCGCATACATACTGCATTTCATTACCACGGTATGTACCAAGGATTTCGCAAAGGACAGCTCTCTCGATGAGAGCTGTCCTTTGCGATGCTGCCAGGCAGAGGGACTTCCAGGTTTAACACCCAGGACGTGGGCCGCTGGGGCTCATGGGAGGGATCCGTTCGGATCCCTCCCAGCCCCGAGCGTCACGTTAAGAAGCCCTGGTAGGTCTTTATCTGCTGTGAATATCCTCTGTCCTAAATCTGAGATGAGAAAGATCTACAGGACATGAGCAATACAGTCTATTATGTGTTGTGGTGGAGTGGGTTTACTATTTAATTTTTTACTTTCTATAATTTTTTTTTTTAGGTTTCTTTGAGAGTCGATAAACCTGTTGTGGCTCCTGGTTCCGAAATTGAGTTCCATATAGAGGCTGCTCCAGCTTCATTGTGTTTCCAAAGAGTGATTGATGCCAAATTAAAGATACTAAATTTGTATGACCCCTTCAACCCTACTGCTGTAAGTGTCTCTAGCAGAATAAAGCTGGATAGGTTGTGTCTACAGTACACAGGGCTCCCAAGAGCTGTGTCGGGCTGGGTGAAGGGGCGTGGACTAATCATGGGACATGTGACCACGCCCCCTTAAGAAAACAAAAGGAAAGAAATACTGTTGCAGTGCGACAAAGTGGCGTGGCACGCTGTGGAGGGGGTGCTGCGAGCCCCCTTAGCCCACTGCAGGAAGGGTCTGTAGAAAATAGACACCTCCTTGCTGCATCTGCGATCCCAGCGCTGCGACCGCAGCCTGGCCAGGTCCCGGTCACTTGCGAGGCCAGGGAATCTGCCAGCCACCACTTGGCCGGGTCCAAACCATCATTGTGTATTATCTCTTTCGTGAGCAAGTGTCCTCTCATCTTGTTAGTTTTTTATGTTGTGAAATTTTACAAGCACTGGTCATGGAAAAGTTCTTCTGATAATCTTTGACTGCGTGTATGATGCTTGAACAAAGAAACATATTCTGCAACATTATAGTAATGTTCAGACTTCAATATAATGATCTTGGGGGGAGGGGACATCACTTTGATTATTAAAGTTATGCAGAGCAAAAATGTAGTGTAATCTATGACAAAATCTGATTGGTTGTTATGGCTTTCCATATAGTACATGTACCTTGTATAGGCTATAAACAGAAGTCTAACTATATAGTATGTACGGTTGTTATTGAAATAGAGTATAAATAGTATCCAGCTAGATCGACAATGTAAAGGCCGACAGTCAATGTATATCAACATGTGGTCGACATGTAATCGTCGACAGGGACAAAAGGTGGACAGATACAAAAGGTTGACTGATAAATGGTCGACAGTGCCAACAGGTTCAAATGGTTGACAACACAAAACTGGTCAATACTTTTCTTTATGGTTTTTCATTAGGATAGGCTCTTGGGGGCAGAGGTGTAGCTAGCAGCCATGGTGCCCGGCGCAAGGGTATGTCATGCCACCCCCTCACCTGTACTGAATTAGGGGTCAACATGTAGGGGTATATAGAAATATGTTTTATATATATATATATATATATATATATATATATATATATATATACATACATACATACATACACACCAAAAGTATCAGCAGCACTCCTGGACTTATATGAATAATCAATATAGTTTATTGCATGTCTGTTAGTATAAGTGAAGGCACACTGGCATAAATGTGATTTACACATCAAGTGCCGGTTCAGAATTGGACTGTGTGTGTGTGTATATAATATGTGTATATATATATATATATATATATATATATATATATATATATATATTTAAAGTCAGAAATCCACTGCACTCGCCACTCCCAGATTTGGGGTGCAGACCTGCACTCACCATTCCCAGGCATGGGGTGCAAGTGGCTTGTGACCACATTGCTTAAATAAATAAAAACAGAAACCTCAGCACTCAACAATGTTAAATCACTCACAATAATATATAAATAAATAATGTGGTTTGGTTCATGGATTGATCAATGCATTTAAGCCTGCAGCCCTCATCACGGGACCGCATTTTTCTGCAGGTCCTACACTAACTGTCATATTTATGGAAACCTTATAGCTGCTATCACAGAGTTTAAACTGAAATGGCGAGTGCAGTGGATTTCTGACTTTGTATATTTGGTTAATTTTTAATTAACCTTTTGTGGTCATAGCTTTCTCATGCACCCTTTTGCAAACTCATTTATAACAATCTGTGTCAGCTGCCTTTTTGGTAGTGTGATAAAAGCTATGGCCCTCATTCAGAGCCGTTCGTTAACCGTAGTACGCTCGTTGCGTTCCGATGTTGACTAACCGCGCATGCGTCGGTGTTACACTGCGCATGTGCGTACGGCAGATTGCGAGCTTTTTTTGACTCGTTCGTAAAATAGCGTGCAGGAAGTGACATGTCAAATGTGATTGACAGAACAGGGTGTTTTTGGGTGTTGACGGGGGTGGAGATGGAAAAACGCAGGCGTGGCGAGGCGTTTTTGGGGCGTACATACATTAGCAGATGCGAACGGAAAATGTGTTCGTACCGACTCATACGTCACTGGATGATCCTCTTTCCCTTCAAAATGCTCGCACAGCTTAGGGTCTGGATTACTCGACCACATTGGCGATGGCCTTCTCCTCCGTCCCGGCACTCCACGATGTAGCATCGATTAATCGTGGGTGGTCAGAAAAGCAATTAGTGTTGGATTGAAAACCGGCTTGGTATGTGTTTTGAAATCAGTTTTTTGGGTTAGCACAAAAGCGTACGTAGGTGGAAATCATAGCTGCTAATGTCAGGATTACACAATCAATTTGCGTACATTTGTGGGGGTTTATTTTGGCCTCAATTTGTTGGATTTGGCCTATTGTAACAATAATGTCATCATGTTTTTTTAGATTTTCCCATTTTCTTTTGGCCAGGTGAATTTGCATCGTTATGTAAATTTTTAAACGTTCCTTAAAGAGCCCTTTTTTTAATTCATGTAAAATGTGGTTTTTCCACATTTTTGCCTTGTGGGCCAGGATTAAATGTAACCCATTTTGACAATAATGTCAGAATACAATTTCAAACTTTTTTGGGAATTTTATTGCTCCAACAAAAAATAAAAAAAACAACAGATTTTACAAAAATATTTTTTGCAGTGTTCATTCCCAAAGTTAAAATAATTGTGCCAACATAAAAGATTTTGGAAACGTAAAACACAAAATTAAAAACAATTCACAAGAAAGGAGAGGGAAGTTTTGGCCAGAAAGGAATATGAGGCAAGCACAGAAGGAGTGTGGGAAAAGTAACCATTGCTGTCACCGTTTTTTCACCCGTTTGGCTGGGGGAGGGAGGGCGCCAGACCGGGTCCGGGATGTCATCGGGCTGGCCTGTCCAGAGGCAGATGTTGTGGCCTCTGGACTAGGCACAGGGCTAGGCACATTTGGAGGATTGGCTGATGTTGTGCCAGAGGTGGAGGATCCCGATGTTCCGGCAGGAAGGGAGGTCGGCTCCACCATGTGCTGGCGAACGAGCTGATCCAGGGCATTGGCGATGCGGATGTTGAACCTGGTATTTTCCGCCAGGGCCTGACCAATGGTCACGTTGGCCGCAGCATTTTGCTCCAGGGCCTCAGCCACCCATACCAGACTGGCGTCCATCCTCTGCAGAATCTCTGTATGGAAATCCGATTTTAAATTGAGTTCTGTGAGGAGGGACACTGCCTGCGAGGGGGATTGCCCTGGACTGTCTTCTGCAGGGTCCTCAGCCGGATGTACTGGTTCCTCCCCTGCAGAGCCAGCAGAAATACAGCGGCCAAGGCTCCCCTCTGGAGAAGACTCATCCGCCTGTGTCTCTGTTGGAAAAATGAGAAAAGACTCACATTAGAATCTACATATTGGTCCAATAACATTTCAGAGTTGGTGACATCACAATATTTACCTTGGACAACATGAGGAGCTGCAAAGTCTGGCATGTCCGTATCCATGTTGGACACGCCAAACACCTCCACAGCCTGCACACACCCCTGTGCCAGCTCTTCTAAATCATTCAACTCCAATGACACAGGGGTGGGACCCCCACCTGTCCCCTTTGCATGCCTAGCCCTGTCTGCCAGTTTTTGTTTCAGGCGATATTTGAAGTCTTGCCATCTGTGGGTGAAAAAGTAGACATTATTCATGCATTCTTTCCCCAAGTTTTTTTGGGTGGTCAAGTTTTTACTTACCGCCGTTTGACATCCCGGGCTAGACGGACATAATCACCCACCCTATTGACAGCAACGGCTACCTCATCCCACATTCTCCACTTCTGGCTTGTACTCATATTCCTGTCTGCCTGTGGCAGGATGTCCACACACTTCTGAACCAAAACCTCCATCTCCTTTCTTGTGAATTGTGGCTGCCTTTTCTTTTTTCCAGCTTTGGCCGGAATACTGGGCCCAGCAGCCTCTTCCATGTCATCCTCCTCACCTATTTGTTTAAATTTTGAGAATTGTAAACTTCACAACTTCCACTATATTATTTTTCAAATTAATCATTGTTTACAAATGCCTGAAATACTTACCGCCAGACTGTTGCCCATTAGTTTCCCTGGTCTGTAGCCATGTCTTAACTTAAAACAAGAAATACACCAGAATTTTGGGTTGGGCTCGTGACGTATTTATACATGCGTCCGTATTTTGCGGCCGCATCATTGATTGTGCGTTCCTATGATCCCTCCTTAATTTGTGCCGGAAACTAAACACTATTTATGGCTTTGGGCGTCTCGAGCCGAGGTGGCGTTTTTGGATTGTTGGAGGTTACCTTGGTCGGAGTTTCTTGTTGCCGGATTTTGGAGTTGGCGTTGTTGGGAGTTTATTTTGTTTGCTATATTTGCGTTTTTATTTTCCGTTCGCATTTTTTCTTGTGTTTTTTTTTTGCTCGTTTCTTGATTTGGTAAGTTTTTGGAAGTCTAACTTTGGTTCAATTTGTGTCTCCTTCTTTTTCTGATTTTTCTAACGTTTTTTTTGCGTAATTTCATCTCTGTTAGGTTTTTATTTGGCTCTGCCCCAAAGACCTTTTGATCGGGAATCTTATATATTAGCGCATTTTTATCTGTTTGTATAGTGACTTGTATTTGCGAACTAATTAGCGCATTTTTATCTGTTTGTATAGTGACTTGTATTTGCGAACTAATTAGCGCATTTTTAAATGCTTATTCATCCTGTTAAATTGTTTGTGTTTTCCCTTTAGCATTTGTTGCTTACATTTGGCCCCAATTTGACGTACTGTGCGCAATGTCGTTTTGCTCTTTGGCCAAATGTGTGTTTCTCCCCTTTTATGTTTTGTTTTGCACCAAATTTTAAAACATAAATGCACAGACTAAACTGTTTTATTTTAATATTGTGAATATTTACAGTTTGCACGTATCATGACAATACCCCGGCATGTAAGCAGCAATGGAGGGTATCATCAAGCTAAGTTGTTTTTTTTTATTTTGGGGTGGGTAAAAAGCCTTACATTCAAATCTTGCCATTTCAGGTTGATCTGGGTCGGATTGTTCTGGCCATGCTCCCGGAAGCCGACCAACCTCAATCTCATCCCAGGAGTAGGCATCGTAGGCGTGCAAGGCCCCAGATATTTCGAACACGTGTCACCCTTTTTGGAATGCCCGATGATGAGGTTTTAAGACGCTACCGTCTTCCTCCCCAAATCATCATAGACTCTCTCTCATTAATAGAGAGTGATCTTGAGCGGCAAATTGACAGTCCTACAGCAATACCACCATTTACGCAATTTATGTCAGTGTTACATTTCTGTGCCTCAGGATCGTTTCAAACAACGGTGGGAATAGTGGCGGGCATCTCACAATCCTCCTTTTCCCGGATCCTGAGGGCAGTGATGGAGGCACTTTTCAAGCACCTCCATCATTTTATTCAAATGCCTTTGGATATGGGTGCCCTTAGTGTGGCCAAGGCCAATTTTTACCAAATAGCTGGCTTCCCACACATCATAGGGGTTGTGGATGGTACTCACATACCACTTCAGCCTCCAGCACGGCTGGAGGCCATATTTCGCAACCGTAAACACTATCACTCCCTGAATGTAATGGTGGTATGTGATGCCTCCCTCCAGATCCTGTCCCTGAATGCAAAATTACCAGGAAGTGCACATGACTCATTCGTCATCCGGCAATCAGGGATATGGCACAAATTAACCAACCTACAAGCTGGTGATGCGTGGCTTCTGGGTAAGTGGAGACCTTTAGTACATAACAATGTTAAGCTTGATACACAGTGATCCTGATGTTGTCTATTCTTTTTCACAGGAGACAGTGGCTACCCTTGCATGCCCTGGCTGCTCACTCCTTATTTGGCTCCCATACCAGGCCCACAAAGTGAGTTTAATGCCGTTCTTACAGCCACAAGGCAAGTGGTGGAGCACTGTATCGGCCTCTTAAAAGGCCAATTCAGATGCCTCCACTGCTCTGGTGGCGAGCTCATGTATTTGCCGGATATGGTTTCGAAAATTGTGGTCCTGTGTGGGATATTTCACAACATCGCCATAAGGAGTGGTGTCCCAATGCAGCCAGAGGATGCCTTACCTGAGGATGGCCCCCCCGAGGTTGGTCGGAGGTCAGTATGTGGGGAGGCCATACGCGATGATGTGGTGGCCAGATATTTTAGGTAATTATTGTCAAAACAACAGTGTTTATACCCAATGTGGTACGGTTTGTTTGAGAACATCTATTTTTTTATTAATTTTTTCCCCATCTTCTGTTTGTTTGCATAATCTTTGGCACTCCCACGATGACTACTTCCTGCTACCCTTCAAAAACCTTTATGTGGAAACTTGTGGAATATATTATGTAACCCATATTGCAATGCCATATTTGTGGAATCATGTTGGAATGGTCCTTCGTCAACCAGTTCTTTATTTGTTGTGTGTTTGTTTCAAGTTTTTGGTATGTTGTGTATTTATGATTATCAGTGTGTGTTTTGTTTGTGAGTGACCACTTTGTTTTTTTATTTATGTTGTGAATAAATTTATTGAGAGTGTAATTTGGTTCCTTTTTTTGCACGTTAGAAGCAAGTGTAACCAGGCTCACACACGTTACATTTGCCTAAGGGGTAACCCAGTAATGAAGCAAGTTGAGCTAAAATGTAATATGTTTTCGGGGTACAAACCAACACACCAAGGAATCCTGTACAATCAGTTGGCTTTGTAATATCGGCCTAAGCAGCTTGCCCACCAAATAGGAACCTGTAAAATGTAGTAAAATATAATTTGGCCAACACCAAAAAAGGAAAATGACATTGGCACTGGTAGGTGTTTCTTGTGCCTGTTTGCCTTCAAAATACAACACACAATCTTAGTGAGAATAATTGCCAATCCTTGCTACTTATGTCAGTGTAAAGAATCTTGGATTTACAAAAAACGCATGAGACAGAACGTTAATTAGAAATGATTAATTTATAAACATTTGGAAAAATAATCAACAAAAATCTACTTCCTAAGGAGGACCGACAGATGGTCAAGGACCAGCAGCAGACCGGTGATTTGCTCCCGCATACGGGCCACACAGTCGCCGATTTCCTCCCGATGCCTCTGTTCCTCTGTGGGTTAGAAAAGTGTGGGGATTAATACATCAATAATGAACCCACATTCAAAAACAACACAAAACAAGCAAACCAAAAATTTAAATATTGTAAAAAAAAGCATCATTACACCGATAAAACCCAGCACCCCAAAATGGTGTAGGACAAAAATACAAGGCCAAAAAAAAGATTCCCACAGGAGTGATATGTGTATGGTGAAATCAGCAGGAACAGGTAAAGACAACCCCAAAAATCTCAAAAAGTCTACAAAAACTCCAAAAAAAAGGGGAAGACACATGATTACATATAAACAGTTTGTGGTGCCAAAAAATCAAAAGCCAAAACATACCGTTCACCAAAACACCAGATCGAGAAGCCACTCCCTCGACCTCCTCGGAGGTGGCTCCATTCCCCAAACCTATGGGCAGGGTGTTGGCAGATTCCGGGGAGGGGGTATTTGGTGGAGGGGTGGTTGGAGGAGAGGGGAATTGGGATGGAGGGGAAGGAGCCCCGAAATCTCCGCAACAGGGTCTTGCCAGGCTGGGGAGGAGGGGGTAATGGAGGAATTGGGGGTTGGCGAAAGTGGCCGTGACCGGTGTCTTGTGTGATGATGACGCCGTAGTCTTTGCTGTGCCCCTAAAAGATGTGATAAAAATTGTGGTTAGTTTCAACATAAATCCCAAAAAAACACTATTTTAAGACAACACAAATAGGAAAACATGGCCATGCAGATATGAGTACAATGAATAAATAGTCAGACATGAAAACATGCACACGCAGATATGAGTTCAATGAATAAATAGTCAGACATGAAAACATGGCAATGCAGATATGAGTACAATGAATAACTAGGACAGACATGAAAACATGCACACGCATTTAGGGCCACCAAGATAAACATGAAAACCACAGTCCATAAAACTTACTTTCCGCGATCTGCATGCGAAAGCATGCCAGCAAGCAGGGCGTCCGCCGGTGCAGGTCCGACCACCTGCGCTCCAGCTGGCCGATATGTCGGCGTGAGCCGAAGGAGCGCAGGCAGCGACGTACCTCCGCATATGCGGAACGCTTTTGGTGATTGGTGATGGGTGGAGGCTGGCTGGTGATCCGCCTATCCATCACCTCCGTTAGCACCAGCAGCTCGCGCCTGGTGAATGCGGCGGCTCTCATGATGGCAATGGTGTATTTTTAAAAATTTATTTTTAATAAAGCACCCAAAAAAATTTTGATTGGCTAATGTATTTTGATAATTAACAGGACCAATTCTATTGGTTAGGGTATGAGTCATGTGTTCGACAGGGCCACAAATCTCTTGAGAGTTATGATAGGCTTGATGCAGTGACATGCGTAAGCAAATTTAAATAAAGAAATGAACCCCGGGAAATATGCGGGGATCAAAACAAATAGAACAATTGTTTAATTGGGGCTAACATGTATTTTGACCAATAAAAGCGAAGGTTTAAGCCGTACGTATTCTGCGGGTAAACACAAACACGGACAAGATTAAAGTTTATTGCATTGTGTTGAAAAAAAAAACAATTAAGCTAATTGATACATTGATTGGCATGATACGATTGAGGGAGGTAGGCAGAATAAACGAGCAGGTAATCGGAATCGGACAGGCCCACTTCCGGTTTGTACTTGTGCGTGCGTTCCCTTCAAGCCATTTCGGGGATGTACGCTCGCTATTTGGCACGCTCGTTAGTTAGAGGAGGGGTCTGTTGAGTTTATGGAGGATTTTTATCTGCGTTCGAAAATACAAGCGAGTGCTTGAATTTACATATTTTTTTACGAACGCCGAACGTACGTACGCCTACTTGCGTCCGGGTCTGAATCAGGGCCAATGTTTGGTGACTGCCTTGCCTTTAAAAGCCATTAGCTGGCAGGTGAGCCTTAAACCAGGTAAAAAATTTCAGTTTAAACTCTGTGATGCAGCTACCAGGTTTCCATAAATATGACAGATAGATTTCTGAAGAGAAATTGGGTCCCATGATGAGGGCTGCAGGCTTAAATGCATTGATCGATCCATGAACCAAAACCCCATTATTTATTTATATATTATTGTGGGTGATTTAACAATGGTGAGTGCTGAGTTTTCTGTTTATACATTGATACCTAAAAGCTGTGCGAGGCACTTGTAGAGAGACAGCACACAGAACAGACCAAGGGGTATATTGACTAAAAAGTTTAATATATAATTTTAAGGCAGTTAACATCTAATGAAATGGAATCAAATTGAAATTTAATTTTACTTTTCAAATCCCACATTTACTAAAATTAAATTTTGAGTTCAATTCTAAAATCAAATTCGATTTTGATCGATTTGGACTAGGAATCGCTTACTTGGTTTTCAATGTAGAATTCAAAATCAAATTTAATATGACACATAAAATTGAACACAACATCCCCAAATAATAGACCTGTTTCAGCTTTGCATGAGTAGCCTGAGCAGGTGCACGTTACACAGAAGCATGCATAGATCAGTGAGATCCGTGCATGCTTCTATGTGTGTAAAAATGGAGAAAAAGTGATAAAAAAAAAACATTATGCGTGGTCCCCACCTAAAAGCACAACCAGCAACGGGCTTTTCTGAGCCGGTACTGGTTGTGAAAATACAGGGGAAAAAGACACATTGTGGTCCCCCATATTTTCATTAACCACAACCAGGCTCAGTAAGCCAGTCCTGGTTGTGGAAATACGGGGGACAAAATGAGCAGGGATTCCCCGTATTAGCCACAACCAGCACTGTACTCTTTCTACCAGGGGTGTAATTCCACAGCCTTAGGACCTGCTTCACGGAGTCCCCCAGCCAAAGCATTAACACCCCATGCTAGTCAGCCCAGGCCAAGGATCACTGGGGAGTTGGGGACCCCCCAATAAAGGGGTTCCTCCTCCCCAGGGCACCCCATGCCTGGAATGATAGCCCAGAGCTATCCCCAGCACCCCTGAGCAGCGGGTGCCTGGTTGATTGTGTCAAAAATAGCTTAAATAATATTGTCCTTTATAGGGGAACTATAGGTCCCAGCAAGCCTCCCCAGCATGCTGGTACTTGGAGAAGCACAAGGGGCATTAAGGGCCCACTGGTACCTCTAGTTCACCTGCAAAAGAAATATAAAAAAAGACCAGACATACACCGAAGGTTTTATTTTACTACACATGCACTCTCTCACTCAGCCTACATACTTACCTTGTCCCTAGCGCTGGTCTGTCCTCTTGTTCAGTAGAATCCTGATTGGGACATGTTATAAAAAAAAAAAAACATATTCACCTACCCTTTGGTTCTGGTCCTCTTCCTTCCATCTAGGCATCCTTGTTCTTAATATAACAACCTGAAATAACGCAGGGTTACTAGAAAAGCTGAAAGCTCGACCCCCAGATGAATTTCGGGAGATTCTAGGTACTGTTAATAGACCTTCATCAATGGATCGCAGTAATCGAGTGGGACGGTAAAGAATCAGAAGCTGCTTTAGGTACCTTGGGCATGGTCATGTAGGACTTTGTAAGTTAGTAAGCCAATCTTGAAATCAATTCGCCATCTGACAGGCAGTCAGTGAAGGGAGTAGAGAGTGGTTGTTATGTGGCTGGAATGGGGCTGGTTAGCTAATAGCCTGGCAGCTGCGTTTTGTACCATCTGCAAGTGGTGCATTTCTTTTTCTGGGAGTCCAAGGTAGAGGGGGTTGCAGTAGTCTAGGCATGATGATATAAATGCATGTATGACTTTAGGCAGATCTTCTGAGGGAATTAAGTGCTTGATTCTTGCAATGTTCCTCAGATGAAAGAATGAGGAATTGATTGTGGCTGATACCTGATGTTTATGTGTCAAGCCACTATCCAGGACAACACCAAGATTCCGGACATGTTCAGTGTTTTGTAATTCTGATCCCCCAAGCGTAAGTCCTGTTGGTTGGCTATTCTGTAGCCCTGACTTGTGACCTATCCTAAGGACCTCTCTTTTCTTAGGGTTCAGTTGCAGCCAACTGGCACTCATCCACCCCTGAAGCTCAGCTAGGCAGCCATTTAGGGTTGTTATGGGGTCCTTTGTACCTGGAGCAAAGGACAGGTACAGTTGTGTATCATCTGCATAGCAGTGGTAGACCAGGCCATGACGTCTGATTATTTCACTCAATGGTAGCATGTATACTACAAAAAGAATGGGAGATAGTATAGAACCGTGTGGGACACCACATGGAAGTGGCACTGGTGATGAAGAGTTTACTCCAGAAGAAACTCTCTGTGACCAGCCGGTCAGAAAGGATTTGAACCAGCTAAGGACTGTGCCAGAAATTTTTCAGGTGCTCAAAGTTTTGACACATTTTCTCCCCTGAATGAGGTGGGTATAAGAGTGTGTTTTGGGGTTCTTAACTACAGATGCTAGTGACCGCACAGGATATTTATTACATCTTGGAGGGACATAAAATGGAGAAGTTGATTATATCAAACAATCAGCATCTGTCATTTTGCAGGCTGCACTAGTAAAATGACAGTTGGAAGCTGATTGGTTACTACTGTATGAGCAACATCTCCACTTGACTTCTCTCCAAGATTTGTTGAGAGACAGAGAGAGACACAGACAGAGACAAACAGAGACAGAGGACCTCATTCAGAGTTGATCGCTTGCTGCAAGTGATCGCTCTAAATGAGGTCGGCCGCTTACTTTTTTAAGTGCTGCCTCCTGGTCGAACGCTAAGCTGTTTGTTACCAACCACAGCTCTAGCGACCGACCAGGGTGATGGTCGCGACGGTGAAGACCATCGTGACCATCTGGGCTTGCGACGAGACCCTAAGGTTGGGTCTCATCAACCGCAAGCCCCAGGGAGCTTCCTGCTCTGATCGAACAGGAAGCTCCCCACTGACATCACTGCTGATGTCAGTGGGGCTGCCCCCAAACGGCAAGCGTTGCGTTGGGAATGCCTTCATATGGCCAGGCATGCCCCCTGCTCGCCTCCCAAATGGGGCGAACTGTAATTCACCATCGACAACTCGCCCCATTTGCTGCGAGACCCCTAGCGACAGAGCACCCATTGCTAGCCGGGTCTTGCGCATGCGCATGACGGTGCCGGCTCCGTCGTGCACATGCCCAGTGGGGCAACATCGATCCAGTTGCGAGCGCTCAGCACTTGCGACTAGGTCTGAATGACCCCCAGAGAGAGACAGAGAGAAAGAGAGAGGGAGAGAGACTGTGTTGCCAACTGGATTAACAAGGCTTGGGTCACAGATAAGAAAGTTGCAGAGTGAGAGGGGAAAGAGTAAAGGAGTCTATTTACTAAGCCTTGGATGGAGATAAAGTGAACGGAGATAAAGTACCAGCCAATCAGCTCCTAACTGCCATGTCAGGCTGCATTTAAAAAATGACAGGTAGGAGCTGATTGGCTGGTACTTTAACTCTATCCACTTTACCCCTCCAAGGCTTAGTAATAGCCCCCAAAGTTACTCATATTGTATTTACACATGATCCATCGTGGCACAAAACTCTACTTTCATAACATACTCACCCAGTCTTGTGTGACAGAGAGAAGGGACTGCACTAAGGGCCTGATTCAGACCCGCCCGTAAGCGGCCGCTCGTTCGCTCTGAGCGATGGTCTCACAACTGCGCATGCATATGGTTCGCAATGCACGTGCGCAAACCAGTCATTGCGTTCAGAAATTGTGTGCTCGTAATACACAGAGGGGCCGCTATTTTGAGTGACAGAATGTGGCGTTTTTGGGTGGTAACAGGGGAAGGTGCTTGAGAACGGGGGAGTGGAGATTCGAACGCAGAAGTGCCCGACTGTCAAAACGGAGTTTAATGGGAGTGCATAATTAGCAAAGGAGCGTCATCGACCACATCACTTGGTTGTCTTTTAGCCTGAACTGCTCGCAGTGATTGTGGGAAGTAAGGCCTACCTCAAGCGCTGCGAGCAGTTCAGATGCCTCTCGATGTTCCCGATTAATCTAATAAATACCGGAGATGATGTGTGTTGCGAACGGCAAAGGGGCGTCTTTAAAAATAGCAAGCGCAATTAGCGGCCGCTCGCTCAGACATAGAGGTGTCCTCACACGGCAAAGAGCAAGCGCTCAATTTAAATATCCGGCCCCTTTTTGAATGCGAGCAGCCGCTAATTAATAATAATAGTATCGTAAAGGATAGCTCTTGCGATAAGAGCTGCCCTTTGCGAAGCAACTGACGTCGGGTTTGGGGGTGTCCGTGTGATTCCGCTCCCTTCAAGTCCCGGGAACTTCCTACTAGTGACCTCTGCAAGAAGTCCCAGGCTCCTCCTCCTCCTCCTTCCTGCACCCAGAAGATTAGGAGGAGGAGGCGGTGGAGGACCCAGGAGGAGCACGGGCCAGCGACCAGGAGACTCAGGTAAGTGGGGCCCAGGGCCAGGTGACTGCGGTGCGGCGAGGCGGCGACGAAGCGTCAAGTGTAGGATGCCGTAAGAAGCCCATAGGCTTCTATAGGGTAAAGCCAGGCTTTTCTGGTGTTACCCTCTGCACCAATAATAGGGCAGCCGGGGCTTAGTACATATGAAAACAGGGTTTTTACCGCATTTTTCCTTTAGTACATCCCGGCCCTAGGGCTCTATTTATTTACTTTATCTTGACTAAAATAAAGTGAAAAAGGGTGTTTTCACACCCTTTTCACATTATTTTAGTATCACCTATAATTATTACAGGGCAATTTGAGTAGAATTCGTAAAATTCTACTCCAACCCCTAAGTATCACTTATTTTTAGTAAGCAGATCACATTTCCCATAATTGTAATGGGAACTGTGATCCGACCAGAGTTACTAAAAATAAAATGTGAAAAAATATCGGGGAAAGCCCTGTGATAATAACGCCAGGTGGCGTTGTCCAGGGTCTCCCCCGGTTACCGGCCTCCTGCCCTGCTGTAACAGGGAGAGAAGAGCCGGGAGTCGGTCCCAGTAATCAGCTGTGTGGTCTAAACAGACCGCAAGCTGATTACTGTAAAAAAAAGATTACAAAAAAATAGTAAAAAAAAAATTCACTTACCTGACTCCAGGGACCGGTGATCGGGCCTCCGGTGATGACTCCCCTCCGGTCAGCTGGTCTACCATGGTGCTGCCCGTTCATCAGGTGATTGGGTCCCAGTGCAGTATGGGAGATCACCTGACCGGAGGAATGGAAAACATCACCGGAGGCCCGGAACATGCAGGTAAGTGTAATTAAGGGAGGGGGGTCGCGGGGGGTCCTTGATCGCAGGGGCGGGGCTTAGCGCCGGGGGGTGGTAGCAGCCGCGACCGGTCGGCTCATGTGTGGGCACTTAATCCTGGTATATCAGCAAAAATACCGTGATAAGGCTCCGAAGGGGATTTTGCAGGGACAGAGCTTTATCGCAAGCTCTGTCCCTCTAAGGGATTTGTAGTAAATCCCTGTGATATTGCCTGAATTCACTCGGTAATATCACACTACAATTGGCATTCAGTATGCGGATTGTAGTAAATAGAGCCCATAGTGAGAATGATCCATTTTAATTTATTTTCTTCTATTTTTTTCAATATGAGACAATGATGTACTGCCTGGTGAGTAGGCACAAGAGAGTTTGTAAGGTATAAATGCATGTACAGTAACTTGTATTTATCCGCATTACAGATGTATGATATGTTCAGACGTTATGAATATGGTTACCAATCTGGTGAATTTAATTTTGACAAGCCAAACTACCCCTGTGAGGATCCAAACAATGTATACTATTGCCATGGACTGTACTTACGGCCTGCTAGCAGCCCAACAGATGGAGACTCTTACAATTACTTCAGGGTAAGTACAGGGAGATGCTGACTATAGCACTGTATGGGGATACATCTGTGTTTTACGGTATGTTACATTATTTGCATGGATATGCCACAATTGTGTTAATAAAAGGTACATATTATGATAACTCTTCCGCTATTCTCTTCACCACCTTGGGCTACCTTTTCCATGTCAGTTATTTTTTTAAATACTATGGTGCATATTTATTAATTAGCATTTTTTATCTCTAATAATTATAATTTCTTAATGCCGCTTATTGCGGCAATAACATAATTAAGGATCAACAGCATCTACAGTATTTAAAAACATCCAGGGACAGGGATTCCAGAATAGACCATCTTCAATGTGTTAGAAGTAAAGTGATCACTAATGTGCTATTGAGCATGCGTGGTCACCAGACTGCACGTGTGCGAGTGGACATTGCTTTGGAGTAATCCTTTAGATTCCTCTCCCGTTAAATTGTGCAGAATGTAGTTCATAGGCTACAATGGCTAACAGCATATAAAGACAACTGGGGCCAAGTAAGTTGACACTTTAGCAGCCCCCATAGAAACCTCCGATATCTGCTGCCATCCTCCCTATATACAGCAATGCTTAATATGTACTGGTGACCCCCGAAAACGGGATTGTTGGAGGATATCCTGTAACTATTTTTGATATATATTCCCCAATGGGGCCTATTTACGAAAAATCCCATTGAATACGGCCCGAATATTAACAGTCATACCTAAATATACTGTATCTCAGCGGTTTGGAATGGATTTGTAGGCATTAGAGATACCAGGACATGGGGTCCTATAGGCATTAGAGCTACCGGGCCATGGGGTCCGATAGGCATTAGATCTACTGGGACATGGGCTTCCATAGGCATTAGAGCTACTGGGACATGGGCTTCGATAGGCATTAGAGTTACCCGGACATGTGCTCCAATATGCATTAGAGCTACCAGGCCATGGGGTCCGATAGGCATTAGAGCTACTGGGACATGTGCTCAAATAGGCATTAGAGCTAATGGGGTATGTGCTCTGCTAGGCATTAGAGCTACTGGGACATGGGCTCCAATAGGCATTAGAGCTACTGGAACATGGGCTCTGATACGTATTAGAGCTACCGGGACATGGACTCTGATAGGCATTAGAGCTACTGTACCAGGACATGGGCTCAAATAGGCATTAGAGCTAATGGGATATGTGTTTTGATAAGCATTAGAGCTATTGTACCAGGACATGGACTCAAATAGGCATTAGAGCTACTAGGACATGGGCTCTGATAGGTATTAGCGTTACTGTAACAGGACATGGGCTCGGATAGGCATTAGAGCTACTGTACCAGGACATGGGCTCGGATAGGCATTAGAGCTACTGGGACATGGGCTCTGATAGGCATTAGCGCTACAGTAACAGGACATGGGCTCGGATAGGCATTAGCGCTACTGGGACATGGGCTCGGATAGGCATTAGCGCTACTAGGACATGGGCTCTGGTAGGCATTAGAGCTACTAGGACATGGGCTCTGATAGGCATTAGAGCTACTGTAACAGGACATGGGCTTGGATAGGCATTAGAGCTACTGTAACAGGACATGGGCTCGGATAGGCATTAGAGCTACTAGGACATGGGCTCTGATAGGTATTAGCGCTACTGTAACAGGACATGGGCTCTGATAGGTGTTAGCGCTACTGTAACAGAACATGGGCTTGGATAGGCATTAGAGCTACTGTAACAGGACATGGGCTCTGATAGGCATTAGAGCTACTAGGACATGGGCTCGTATAGGCATTAGAGCTACTGTACCAATACATGGGCTCTGATAGGTATTAGCGCTACTGTACCAGGACATGGGCTCGTATAGGCATTAGAGCTACTGTAACAGGACATGGGCTCTGATAGGTATTAGCGCTACTGTACCAGGACATGGGTTCGTATAGGCATTAGAGCTACTAGGACATGGGCTCGTATAGGCATTAGAGCTACTAGGACATGGGCTCGTATAGGTATTAGAGCTACTAGGACATGGGCTCATATAGGCATCAGAGCTACTAGGACATGGGCTCGGATAGGCATTAGAGCTACTAGGACATGGGCTCAGATAGGCATTAGAGCTACTAGGACATGGGCTCTGATAGGTAGTAACACTACAGAGACATGGGTTTCTATAGGCATTCGCTAACACTGACAAGCTGTTAGAGCTAATCAGAGCTTGTTCAATAGCCCCATAGCAGCAATCCCAATAGATAATTATGTGGATGGCTGCAGTGAGCGCTGTTAATTAGAAAACAGGAGATTGTGTTCTAGCCTTGCTATATAGCTCTGATACTTCCTCATTACATATGTAAAAGCAGCCATTTCCATGTGTTTCAAGCATAAAGAGACAAATGCAAGTGCACACTGTAACTATGCTGAACCTAATAATATAACTGCTAAATAGCATCAAAGAGGTTCTTAGCATAATAATGGCCATAATTATGGGCCTGCCCACCATGTCCAGATGACCTCTATCAGGCAGGTCCCTAACACTCCTATGGAACAATTATAGACCAACCCAGCAGAACCGCCCCATGGCATCACACTAGTGTGAGATTTAAAGTGAGGGTTAAAGAATACTAACGAAAGCCTATGTGTTAAGTCCTACATAAGTAGGAGGTTATAATAAAAAGTGTATAAAGTGCTACATATATAAATAACAAACTAAAGAAGTGAAAAGGTGTACATTATGATGCCATGAAACAGTCCAGCCACACCAGCCCAGAGACACCCGCACACCAATACCAGTCCCAAAACTGACACAGCATATAAATAATAGGTCTTACCCTCAGTGTGCCTCATGTGCAGTCTTGGGGTGCAAGGACTACTTGCTAATTAAAAACACCCAGGAACAGGTGGGAGGGGTGCTAATCGAGGTGGAAGGAGTCTCGTCCTTCCAGTGTACATACTTTATACACTTTTTATTATAACCTCCTACTTATGTAGGACTTAACACATAGGCTTTCTTCAGTATTCTTTAACCCTCACTTTAAATCTCACGCTAGTGTGATGCCATGGGGCAGTTCTGCTGGATTGGTCTGGGGGGTCCCGTGCCCTATAATTGTTCCATAGGAGTGTTAGGGACCTGCCTGATAGAGGTCACCTGGACGCGGTGAGCAGGCCCATCATTATGGCCATTATTATGCAAAGAACCTCTTTGATGCTATTTAGCAGTTATATTATTAGGTTCAGCATGGTTAGAGTGTGCACTTGCATTTGTCTCTTTATGCTTGCAGCACTACAAGTCTCAGCAGGTAGCACCTCACATTTTGCTTAGGGTGTGCAATCTAGGGCCCCTCCCCCTATGTATTTCCATGTGTTTTAAAGACAGAATTTCATTGATAAATAAGGCCTCAAAAGAAAACTAACTGCTTGTCTCTCTTAGAAGTACAGTGGCCCTGCACAGTAGTTCCTAATGAATATATTGTATGTATATAAATAAATTGAAAACGGCATTGCAAATACATTTGAAATATAAAAATACCTGTGTTGGTCGGCTTGGCAGAGTACAGATGGGAACAATATCTGCAAGCTGCGCCTACATTCTGTGGAGTATTCGCTACGTGTCGTCCAAAGTGGCCCTTCCCAACCTCATTCCAGTCCCTTTTTCCATTTGAGCTGCGTTCTGTCCTATTGAAGTTGAAGGTGGATTAAGGGTCTGGTTTAGAGAAGGACGCTAACGTGATTGCAGCAGCGATTTCACACGAACAGCAGCTGCTAAAATATATTAACAGTTCCAGAGCTTACCCGGGAATAAGGACGCCCATTGCTGCCTTCTCGTGCCAGCGTAAAAATTGGTAACATTGACGCACATCGACCAGCCATGCAGCACTTGTGGCTGGTCTGACCAGTCTGAAATACAGCGGCTCTCCTGACACACAGAGAGCTGCATAAGATATTGCAATGGCTAAATGATGTACACCCATGTAACGGCATTTAAACGGTTAGACATGCCTGTGTGTTTCTAACCAACCAACCCATTACCTTCCCCAAATGCTGACTACCTGCCTTTCACTTTGCAAATGGGTTCTCCATGCGGTATGTAGTCAGGAAGCCATCGGTCGAAGTGCCGACCGCCAGCTTCCCGACAGTGTAATCCCGCATGGGACTAATGATAGGCATCTAAATACCGATGCCTATCATCAGCCCCACACCGAAATCCTTATGGCCGGCATACTGATCGTAAGTAAGCCGGGCATCGGGTGGATAGCCGCAGGGGGAACGAGGGTCAGGGACCCCCCGGGAGGAGGTTAGGATTAGGCACCCCCCGGGAGGTTTAGGTTTAGGGTACCGTGAGGGAGGCTTAGGTTTAGGCACAAGGGGGAGAGGTTAGGGTTAGGCACCCCTAAGGAAGGGTTAGGGTTAGGGGTGGGAGAGGGTTAGGAATAGCCTTAATTCTTAACTTATCAGGAGCTCCATCTGCCGGCCTCCCGGCGTCAGTATTTCATCTGCCAGGCTCACGTCCAGTGGTATAACTTACCGATTCCCTCCATACTTGCGACTTTGACACATTCACAATAGCAAATTGCTCGTCTGTGTAAATTCGCCTTTGCATACATCTCTGAATCAGGCCATAAATGCCCTTGTGCACACATCCTAAAGCAGATGTAGCTCATGCTAGTACATAGAGTCTGAGTGAAACAAATTTGTACTTCTAATTATAACCAAATGCATTACCATGAGTTAAAGTTGTGGTACTAAATACTGTATAATCTTGTAGTGACTTCACATCTTTCAACTATGGTAATCCCAAATTCCGCCTTTGAAGTATGCCACAGAAAGTTGTGTGGGTGGGGTGCAGCTGGTGGCATAATACTGGTCAAGGAGCCCCCGCACTGTTCTTCATAGCTGCCAAATGGGGGAGGGCGGACTGCAGGTCTAGAGGGTGTGGCCAGACATGAGGAACATGGCCCCTCCCCATTGGATGCCCTGTTTGCATTGGCAAATGCCAATGAGGGCTTGGGGTGCGCCATTCTGGGGTCGTGGTTGCGCCTCCCTGGCTGGCCTGTGCCCCAGAGAGGTACAGCCCAGATACTTTGCACACTTATTAGCTTGTTCATTGTACAGTATCAGGGAAATTTTATGAAATACTTTGCTTTATCTTTCTGATGTCCTTTCATGATTTTAGCCATGTCTTTACATCAACACAACAGTTATTTATTTTGTTGCACTGTAGTATGATACATATGTGTTGTGGTTGGATACAGTTAAATCAATAGAGTAACTTTGGGCTCTATTTATTAACATTATTTTTACTAAAATAAAGTGAAAAAGGGTGTTTTCACACCCTTTTCACATTATTTTAGTTTCACTTGTAGTTATTACAGGGCAATTGGAGTAGAATTAGTAAAATTCTACTCCAACCCCCAGTATCACTTATTTTTAGTAAAGCAGATCGCATTTCCCATAACTGTAATGGGAAATGTGATCCGACCACAGTTACTAAAAATAAATTGTAAAAAAATACCGGGGGAAGCCCTGTAATAATAACGCCACCTGGAGGTGGCGTTATCCAGGGTCTCTCCCGGTTACCGGGCTCCCACTCTGCTCTAACGGGGAGAGCAGAGGCGGGAGCCGGTACCAGTAATCAGCTATGTGGTCTAAGCAGACCGCAAGCTGAATACTGTAAAAAAAAAGTAAAAAAAAATTAAACATTTTTTTTTTACTTTCCTGAATCCAGGGACCGGTGATCGGGTCTCCGGTGATGGCTCCTCTCCGGTCAGCTGGTATCCCACAGTGCACTGGGGACCGGTCATCAGGTGATCGGGTCCCAGTGCAGTATGGGAGATCACCTGATCGGGAAGCCCGGAGAAGATCACCGGAGGCCAGGAGGATGCAGGTAAGTGTAATGAAGGGAGGGGGGGTCGCGGGGCGGCCGCGGCGGGGGAGGGGGGGGTCGCGGGGGTCCGCGATCGCGGGGGGCGGGGCTTAGCGCCGGGGGCGGGGCTTAGCGTCGGTGGGCTCTTAGTCGCGGTATTTTTTCCGAAAATACCGCGACTAGAGTGCGGATTGGATTCGCAGGGACAGAGCTTTATCGCAAGCTCTGTCCCTGCAAGGGATTTATAGTAAATCCCTGTGATATTGCCTGAATTCGCAATGCGAATTCACTCGGTAATATCACACTACAATCCGCATTCAATATGCGGATTGTAGTAAATAGAGCCCTTTGTGAGGTACACTATTCTAGGTAAACTATAAAAGAACAATGACATTGCATGGTGATATAAATGACTGAGATGACAGAAAAAAAGTAACATTTATCAGATGCTATACACAAGCTAATAAAGTAAATTCATCTAAAAGGTGAAAAACTGCTTTAATATACTTGCCAGCAATGTAAAATTGAAGCAATTGTATAGAGTGGTGATAACCCTTCTTTTTTGCTGATTTTGCTGAAATAAGGGGTTATCGCTGCTTCTCTAAAGTATATTCTAAGGTTGTCCATGGAGAAATCAGATATGTGGTTTCTCTTAATATCGTTGCCGCCATAGCTGCTTATGATGAAAGGGTCAGTTTTTTGTGTCATCAATGGTCCATGTTCATGTGCATTTCGCTTGTATTGATGTCTTCAGTGGTGTAACTAGGCTAATTAGCGCCCTGGCCATGGTTGAAAATGGCGCGTCCCCCCAACTGTGTGGGTCATGTCGTCTCTCCCTTCACCCATCTGCGGGAGCCAGAAGTCTTGGCTCAGGCCTGCTGCGAGATCTGAACTCCGATTTAAGAACTGAATCTCAAGTTTTGGATTGCATGTAAACAGGTCAAAATTACGTAATTTTTGCTGTTTTTATTAATTTATTATGGATTTTTATTGATTTTAAAGGGATTTAAAGGGGGTGGTGACGGGGGAGTGGTCGGAGAAATGTTGGTGTGCCTGTCCGTTGGAATGTCGTTGCATGGGCGTGCATAAATTAGCCACAGCGATATGCAGCTTGAGTACTCGCTGTGTGCGACGAGACTTGCAATTTCTGAGACAGGTCAGAGCTGCTGTAATTCTGTGTGATGGGCCGATGTTACTCGATGTTACCGATGTGTACACAGGACTGCAAGGTCTTACGAATGTGAGAAAGCGGTAGTAGACGTCTCTATGCTGGCTGAGCTGTGGCTGATGTTACATACTGTATGTATACACAGAACTGCGAGGTATTACAGATGTGAGATAGCAGTAGTGGGTGTCTCTATGCTGGCTGAGCTGTGGCTGATGTTACTGATGTATACACAGGACTGTGAGGTATTACAGATGTGAGATAGCAGTAGTGGTCGACTCTATGCTGGCTGAGCTGTGGCTGATGTTACAGATGTATACACAGGACTGTGAGGTATTACAGATGTGAGATAGCAGTAGTGGTCGACTCTATGCTGGCTGAGCTGTGGCTGATGTTACAGATGTATACACAGGACTGTGAGGTATTACAGATGTGAGATAGCAGTAGTGGGCGTCTCTATGCTGACTGTGCTGTGGCTGATGTTACAGATGTATACACAGGACTGTGAGCTATTATAGATGTGAGAAAGCGGTAGTGGGTGTCTATATGCTGGCTGAGCTGTGGCTGATGTTACAGATGTATACACAGGACTGTGAGGTATTACAGATGTGAGATAGCAGTAGTAGGTGTCTCTGTGGTGGCTGAGCTATGGCTGATGTTACAGATGTATACACAGGACAGTGAGGTATTAGAGATGTGAGAAAGCGGTAGTGGGTGTCTCTATGCTGGCTGAGCTGTGGCTGATGTTACAGATGTATACACAGGACTGTGAGGTATTAGAGATGTGATATAGTAGTAGTGGGTGTCTCTATGCTGGCTGAGCTGTGGCTGATGTTACAGATGTAAACACAGGACTGTGAGTTATTGCGAATGTGAGAAAGTGGTAGAGGGCGTCTGTATGCTGGCTGAGCGGTTGCAAACATTAGCATATTGATCTGCGTGCGTAATCGCAGCTGCGATTGCAATAGCCATCCGTAATGAATCTGGCCCAATGTCCAGCGCAGGTAGTTAGAGACAGGTATTTGTAGCGGCAGGTGCGTTTTAAGAGAGGAGGGGGCCCGTGTGCAGCCTCTGTTTGGGCCCCCTCCTCTCCGTCAACGGCTCTGCGTGGGACTGAGCGCTGTAGATTCTGGCTTCATGCAAGAATCTACAGCGTATGCGCGGGTTTCCGGGAAAATGGTGCCCGTGCCTACTTTCCCGGGGACATCTTTTCTGCGCATGCGCAAAACACTGGGAAAATGGCCACCGCCATTTTCCCAGTGTGTGTTTGCTGCTCTGCAGCACCAGTCCGGCGCTGTGGAGCAGAACTTCGGGAATCGGCAGAGGGGTAAGTATTATTACCTATGGGTGCAGGGGGTGAGGTGTGGGCCCGTGTGCACCACACACCTTGAACCCATAATAAAGACGCCTATGTATAGCGGGTTGGGTATGAAATCCCGGCTATTGGGTTGCCGCAGGTCACAATACCGACAGCAGCATCCCAATAGCCAGAATCCCGACACCCATTAGAAGATGAGGTAAGTTTCTCCCTAACCCCTATACCAACCCTCCCTCCCCGGTGCCTAACCATAACCTAACCCTTTAGTGCCTAAACCTAACCTCCCCCTCCCCGCTCCCTAAACCCAACACCTCCTCCCCAGTGCCTAAACCTAACGTCCCTCTTAGTGCCTAAACCTAACCTCCCCCTCCTCACACCCTAAACCTAACACCCCCTCCTCGGTGCCTAACTCTAACCTACTCCCCTAGTGCCTAAACCTAACCTCCCCACACCCTAATCCTAACCCTCCCTCCTCGATGCCTAGCCCTAATCTTCCCCCTGATGCCTAACCCTCCCCCTAATACCTAACCCTGCTAACTAACTCTAACCTCCCCCTAACACCCCAATACTTACCTTTGGGGTGCCAGCGATCGGGATACGGGTGCCGGGATCCCGACCTGTCAGGATTTCGGCATCGCTATGCTGACTATATCCCTTTATAGCACAAAAAAATGGTATTGTATTATTCACTTCTGAAAAGCAGGGACAATACCAGGTACAAATCATTAAAACATGACTGTGCCTGGATATTAGAGACAGCTGTTTACTGCAGTACCTGCAAGAGCTAGAAATCTGCCCGTCTTCAGTACACCTAGGATGTTTGATGGTAGCATCATTTTAAATGTAATTTGAATATTTAATATCTCTAAATATTTCATACTAGTATTTTGGACAGAGTATATTTCTATTGAGCAATGTGATTCTATAAGTATTTAAGTTAAACAGTTGACTAAACTAAAACCTACATTTTCTGTGAAATTAAACACCCCCGTCTCCTCTTTGCATTGCAGTCCCTTAGTATAGTCTGTGCGACAGATCTCCGTGTGCAGAAGCTGGTTGTGTGCGGTGAGCAGACTGAACCGATCATCCAACCTTTAATTTCCACAATGCAATTTAAATCCGGTAAGATCATCTTCTGCTACAAAGATTGAGGCTCATCCTATGAAATCAAACATGCTAATATGTCAGGAACTCGGTATTTAAGATTAGACTGTGACCATGAGGTTGACAATTATAGTACAACTACAAACAAAAAGAGCCCCTTGTGAATATTTACCAGATACAAAGGGGCATATGTATCAATCTTTTAATAGTTGTTATTACCTTAATTTCTCATTGTTTTAGTTTCACATAAATGTATCACAGGGTTTTTAGAGGAGATTTCATAAAAATCTCCTCCATGCCCTAAAATTTGCATTTCAGATAGGACACAGGATACATGCAGAAAGAAAATAAATGCTTATAATAGAAAATAAATAAAATAAAACTTTACTGTACCCAGGGATCTCTGATCAGTGGGCTGCTGTTGTGGGAAGTAGTCGGGAAGCCGATGGACGGAATCCTGACCGCCGGCTTCCCGACTGTCTAATCCCGGCAACGGATAAATGACAGGCATCAAAATCCCGACGCCTGTCATTTTACCTACGCCTGGAGCCTGACACCCGGCATCCCGTTTGAAGGTAAGCCGGGCGCAGACAGCCACCGGGGGGGTTAGGTTAGGGTACTTAGGGTTAGGCACCCCACTGGGAGAGTTAGGTTCCAGCTAGGGGAAGGGGGGAAGGGGTTAGGCACCAATGGGGGGAGGTTAGGGTTAGGCACCCCCCCCGGAAGACTTAGGTTTTGCACTGGGGAGGAGGTTAGGGTTAGGCACCCCTAAGGGAGGGTTAGGATTAGGGGGGGGAGATTAGGGTTACTTACCTTAAACACCGTTCGGGATTTTCACCCATGTCGGGCTGCCATGAGCGGCGGTAAATCATACCGATCCCGCTGTTGTACCCCATTAATTTAAGCTGTGTTGTCAGCTGAGGTACAGTGAATGTCCTGATCACACAGATCAGCTGAAGCAGCCAGCCAATCAGGATCCCTGTGTGTTTTATTTTATTTATTTTCTATTATAGACATGTATTTTCCTTCTGCATGCAGCCTGTGTCCTATCACTCACAGGCTGTATGTTATGTCTGCACTCTGCACTTCATTACTGGGCATGTGCAGCAATGTGCCCCGGGAAGTGAATACTGTCACTATGGCAGAAGCCTTATGCGGACACATCGCTGGGGCAGAGCTATCTCACAGTCTCTGTCCTGCCACCTTTATTATTATACATTCCTGTAACAATATTAAATGTTGCGTTATTAATAGGTATTATTGGATCACAATCGCATTTAAAATGCAAATTTTGATAAATATGCCCGAACATCATATCATTTCCAAATATAATATTGTTCTTCATTAGTCTAATAGTAGGTTTTTGTGACATGCCCTTGCACTGGATCACGGCAAGCTTGTTGTATCAGGTGTTACTGTAGAAACAAGAGGTGCACAAGCAGCAATAAAGGTCATGTGACCCATAGCAACCAATTAGACATTTGCGTTCTTTTTTAAAAAATTAATGAGAAAGATGACATCATCTGGTTGGTTGAAATGGGAAAAAAAACACTTTCTTTCACAGTTAGTTTTGAATTATGTTATTATATTAGTTATTTCAACATTTTTAGTGCGTTATACTATATGTTTGAGCTATGTAGAAGTTATAGTGAACAAATAGCAAACAAGTAGATCTCTAACTGTGTCTGCAAGTCTTAGATCTTTTTTTTCTAATTTAGACCATCACTATCACCTATTAGTTTAAAATCAGTTTCTCCCACCACTAAAATCAACACAACAACACTGCTATTTACCATGGAAGACTTGTCCAAAAGTCCTAGAACAAACAGCTGGTGGGATCATTACAGTATATGCTGTGGCCAACAGCCTCCCTGTATCCCATCACTCTATAATACTACGTAATCTATTCACTGATTATTATTCTGTAGTTACATAGAACCACTTTATCATGTAGCACTGATTATTATTGTGTAGTTACATAGCACCACTTTATCATGTAGCACTGATTATTATTGTGTAGTTACATAGAACCACTTTATCATGTAGCACTGATTATTATTGTGTAGTTACATAGAACCACTTTATCATGTAGCACTGATTATTATTGTGTAGTTACATAGAACCACTTTATCATGTAGCACTGATTATTATTGTGTAGTTACATAGCACCACTTTATCATGTAGCACTGATTATTATTGTGTAGTTACATAGCACCACTTTATCATGTAGTACTGATTATTATTGTGTAGTTACATAGAACCACTTTATCATGTAGCACTGATTATTATTGTGTAGTTACATAGCACCACTTTATCATGTAGCACTGATTATTATTGTGTAGTTACATAGAACCACTTTATCATGTAGCACTGATTATTATTGTGTAGTTACATAGCACCACTTTATCATGTAGCACTGATTATTATTGTGTAGTTACATAGAACCACTTTATCATGTAGCACTGATTATTATTGTGTAGTTACATAGCACCACTTTATCATGTAGCACTGATTATTATTGTGTAGTTACATAGCACCACTTTATCATGTAGCACTGATTATTATTGTGTAGTTACATAGAACCACTTTATCATGTAGCACTGATTATTATTGTGTAGTTACATAGAACCACTTTATCATGTAGCACTGATTATTATTGTGTAGTTACATAGAACCACATTATCATGTAGCACTGATTATTATTGTGTAGTTACATAGCACCACTTTATCATGTAGCACTGATTATTATTGTGTAGTTACATAGAACCACTTTATCATGTAGCACTGATTATTATTGTGTAGTTACATAGAAACACTTTATCATGTAGCACTGATTATTATTGTGTAGTTACATAGAACCACTTTATCATGTAGCACTGATTATTATTGTGCAGTTACATAGCACCACTTTATCATGTAGCACTGATTATTATTGTGTAGTTACATAGCACCACTTTATCATGTAGCACTGATTATTATTGTGTAGTTACATAGAACCACTTTATCATGTAGCAGTGATTATTATTGTGTAGTTACATAGCACCACTTTATCATGTAGCACTGATTATTATTGTGTAGTTACATAGCACCACTTTATCATGTAGCACTGATTATTATTGTGTAGTTACATAGCACCACTTTATCATGTAGCACTGATTATTATTGTGTAGTTACATAGCACCACTTTATCATGTAGCACTGATTATTATTGTGTAGTTACATAGAACCACTTTATCTTGTAGCACTGATTATTATTGTGCAGTTACATAGAACCACTTTATCATGTAGCACTGATTATTATTGTGTAGTTACATAGCACCACTTTATCATGTAGCACTGATTATTATTGTGTAGTTACATAGAACCACTTTATCATGTAGCACTGATTATTATTGTGTAGTTACATAGAACCACTTTATCATGTAGCACTGATTATTATTGTGTAGTTACATAGAACCACTTTATCATGTAGCACTGATTATTATTGTGCAGTTACATAGAACCACTTTATCATGTAGCTCTGATTATTATTGTGTAGTTACATAGCACCACTTTATCATGTAGCACTGATTATTATTGTGTAGTTACATAGAACCACTTTATCATGTAGCTCTGAACACAGAACTATAGAATTGAAACATTTCTAACTGCGCTCTGCCCTTTTCTGGTATTTATGTATTGTATAAGTACAGATGACTGAGAGGCTTTATTAGGACTGATCATAATTTATTCATGTGTTACGTTAGACAAGTGTTCTCAAATGGTATTAGTACTTAAAAATCAGCATTAGATAATGTACATTGTGTTCTCATGTTGCCATGACTACACAGTGTACAATTTAGTGTCAAACAGATGCCAAATCAACAATAGGAAAGTTCTGGCTGTGGTGTATCCACAGTTAGTGTAACTGTCTAATGTCCTAATATAGTCTCTGCAGGTACCTTACAGTAAATCTAGAACGCAGTTAGAAACGTTTCAATTCTGTACTTCTAGGTCAGGGGCGACCTACTCTATACTGCAGCACACCATTAAGCTGGCCACAGACATAGCAATATCCCTTGAAAACTCTCCTCGGCAGCTCTGCACACGATTTGGTGTTTGCAGTGTCCAATCTTCAAACGATCCATCGTGCATTCAGACTTTTCTCCAGTGCATTTGTATCCCAGATTGGCAGATCTGCCCTACAGCAGGGCAGATCTGACAATGCGATGTACGACCAGCAGGGACGAGCATCGCATCGTGATCGTGAGTGGGGACTCACGATTTTCTCACGATTTGGCCATATTTTACACGATCTGTCGTTCCAATGCGTCGGAATCGGTCAGATCTGGTAAAATATCGCTATGCGTGTTGCCAGCTTTAGACTTCGATGCAGTGTGCAGGGCTCCCCACTTTATCTACATTGAACACAGAAGGGCCAGTTCACATCACTCTCACCCCACTCGCCCTGTAGGGGGCGCAGCCAATATGCAGAGATTCTATAAGAATTGTGTCATTTTGGCTCGGCCCCCCCTCTTTATAGACCCACAATTTACATCGTGGATTGTAAGAGATTGGTTGGTCCACGGTAATGGAGGGGGTGTGTAACCAATTTCAGGGGCTATGCTCTATCAGATGTCTTCTGCATAAACTGGGAACCAAGCGGGTAGTGTCCACAACATCTAGTGGTTGTGGTTATTCAAGAGAGAGGCTTTGACCAAGGTACTTTGTACACCCTTACAGGGCACATCAACTTGTGCTACAGTATAAATGCCACACTTAGCAGACCACTAATTTCCAATACTGTATGTTGGTAGTGCAGTCGCTAGAAATGTGCATTGGCTGGGGCACATTCACTTCTTACTTTTTCCTGGGGAAGAACTTGGATGATTGCATGCACCTGGAAAAGCAGTTGGCTCACAAATGGGTGCACTTGAGCCATTGAAAAAGATGGTTGGGCGTATGATACATTTATTTGTGGTTGGGAAATGTGACATCTTTTTCATTTTTCTGCAGATGCAGTTGGAGCTTCTGGAAGTAGTAAGTAAACCAATATTATATAAAATAAACCTAATGGAACTTTATTGTTATCATGAATAACAACAATAGCAAATAATAGGGTGGTGGGACAGAAGCCCAAAGCCGAGGCTGGTGCTGCAAACCAGTTGCTTAACTGTTACCTCCCTTCTGAACTTGAACATTTTAGCTGGTGCGCCCAATGCAGCCCTGCTGTGCAAATGACACAGAGCGAAAATAACATATGATACCAGCAGCTTCTACCATATTACAAATAGGGAGCTAAGGAGCCCGTACATCAGCAACATACTTGTCTACTCTTCTGGAAGTTGCGGGAGACACCCTATTTGTCGTGTAGCTCCCTCCACCCCCAGAAGAGTGGTCGGATCTCTTGCATCCTGTCCAGTTCCTACTGGGCAAAATGGAGGCGATAAAAACTTTAATTTCAAGTCCGTATAAAGAGGGCCGGGCTAAAATGGCACAAAACCGCATCATTTAGACCCGCCCCCTCTTCACGGACCAGCAAATTCTATCTTTTTTTCTGCATTGGGGGCGGGCCTAATTACATCAGAGCCTGGTGCTGCCCCCAGAAGTAGCAAACTGCATCTATTCTCTGGAGAGGAGTTTAAAAAAGTAAGTAAGTATGATCAGCAATTACAAAAAAAAAAGATTCACAGATTCCATGATTTTTCCCCAATTTAAAGATTTCCCAATCCACCGATCTGCACCCATACTGTACATTGCAGATATTTTTCAGTGATTTGCAGATCATTTTCAGGAATGACAGATCTGCCAATCTTGTAAGACTCATCACCTAATATATATAAGTCACCTATTGGTTTTATTAATACACCTTGATACTAAACCTGAACACTAGAAATAACGACACTGAGACAGTAAATTGGATTAAAGGGGTCGCAGCCAATGACTTTATTGATCATATCAGAATTAATAATTATTATTATTATGGTGGCAGAAAAAGGCAGCGCTACCTCCCAATAGATACATTTTAATAATGTGGGGCAGATCGCCGCCCTAGCGCAAACTGGGTTAGGCAGTACCACCTCCCTCCAATTGGCCTAGCAATAGCCCCCCATAAGATGGAGACCAGGTCCCCCCCTGAGGTAGTGACCAACTCACCGCTCTCAGTGGGGAAATGCCACCGAACCACTCTTGCATCCAAATAGGCTGCCGAGGAGCGCTGCTTTGCGAAGTGCTGCACCACCTTCTGTTGAGAATTATCATATTGCAATTAAAATTCCAACCACATTAAACAATATACAAACCATAGAAGAGCCGGATGGGTGAGAGGGGATCCAAAACTGGAAAGAGGGAGAATGCTCTTTGAATTGCCTATTTATATACCTAAATAAAGCCCCTCCCATTAACTACAAACAGAAAATGGCAGCTGCTCAATCAATCTGGCAGTACTCTACAGGTGCATGAAAGGGAGGGGTCATACCAAGTAGAAAAAAGTGGGGGATTTTAACCCCCTATTGTTCCTCAGCACACTGAATTGTCCCTGCAACAATACATGAAGACTATATGGTGATAGAAGTTCAGAGATATTAGTTGCATGCATATGCAAATCCATGGGAAGCTGCTAGGCCACATCAAGGCTTCTCTGTTACTAGCAGTTCCTAACACTAAGGGGTTCATGTCGGGGGCAAAGTGCACCCCAAAAAACATCCAGCCCAGGACACCCCCAAGGCATCACATGAAAAAAGGAAGAAGGGTGAGAGTGAAGTGTAAAGTATAGATGTGTAAGACTAATTAATAATTGTTGAAAAATATTTAATATATATGTGAAAAAATTACATGAATCAAAAACAAACATTAAAGGTGATATGAAAAGTAACTATGTGTATTAAGTGGTGATGCCCTGAGGAGGCGCAGCTAGAGTAGCCCCGGGGACCCTACGTCCAAACGATCACCCCAAAGGTAATATATTTACCAATTAACCTCCCATTAACTATCTTATAAGCTAAAGATGCCTGGCTGACATATAATTCCACTCTGCTAGCAACAAACATTGGGCCTGATTCAGACCCACTCGCGAGCAGCTGTCCGCTCGCAAGTGGGTCGATGGTCTGCACTGAGCATGCGCACGATGGAGGGAGCTCCGTCGTGCGCATGCGCCAGACACGACGAGCGAAGGACTTTCCTTCGCTCGTTGTGTCCGATCAAAGGGGGCGTGCTGTCAATGTTGATTGACAGCACGCCCCCTTTGGTGGGCGTGCCGGGGGCGTGCCTCCCTGACGGGGGCGTTCCCACGGGAACGCCTCCCGTCAGAAGCCGGCACACTGACATCACTCGTGATGTCAGTGGGAGTGATTTTGGCTCTGATAGAGCCAAAATCACTCCGGAGCTTGCGGTTGAAAACCTCAACCGCAGGCTCCGGCTCGCAATTTCGATGGTCGCGATGGTCATGACCATCGCGGCCATCAAAATGCACGCTCGTATAGCCTGTGGGTGGTGACCCACAGCTATACGAGCGTCCAGGAGGACGCTCCATGAAAATGGAGCCCGACCCTCATTCAGAATGTGCGCTCTGCTCAGAGCGTACGGCTCTGAATGAGGGCCATTATCCCTTACCAAACCGTGCCAAATATTCCTTAAAAAACTATATACTTGTATATCATCAGACTTTTAAAGTCTTCATATACTTTAAAGTCCCTTAGTCAGCTCAGGCAGATAATAATCCCAATCCTTTCCATCTTTAGCATATTCTTTAAAGTTTTGTTAAACCTCTACATTAATCCATCAGTCTGAGGGTGATACACAGAGGTCCTCATCTGAGTACGCTTAAACAGGTGGCACAACTGCTTCATGATTCTTGGCATAAATGGGGTACCCTGATCCATAAGGATTTCTTTAGGCATTACCACTCTGCTAAAGACACATACAAGTTCCCTGGCAATTGTCTTTGTTTCCATATAGCGCAATATTGTTGCTTCCTGGTATCTGGTAGCATAATCCAAAATAAACTGATGACCCTGGGCAGACTTTATTGGAGGTCCAACCAAATCCATAGCTATTCTCTCAAACGGGACCTCAATAATGGGTAATGGGACAAGCATACTTCTATAATGTGCCTGTGAGCATCATACTGACACTCATGGCAGGATGCACAATATTTAGATACATCTTTATGGACCCCTGGCCAGAAAACTAGAGCAAGAATCTCTTAGAGTGTTTTTCTATCTCTAGATATCCTGAAGGTTGGTGACCATGAGCCAGGTCTAACACCGTTCTTCTATATGTCTAAGGAACTATCAATTGTTCCACAATAACTTTTACTTTCCCTCTAGCCTTTACCAGAGTAGGATCTTTTAACTGTTCTGAGGCAAAAATATATTTTCTCTCTTCAAGATCAGGCATACAGTCAACTGGTTCAACAACATTGTATGCTTCCGCAGGAGGTACATCATTCTGTGCCCCACTGCTGCTCTCATCATTTTCTGACTCCCCAATCATGCTTGGAAAAGGGAACATTTCAGTTTTGGGGAACATTCCTACTGCCACTGTATCTGTAACATAATCAAAAGGGTCTGAGTTATTTACATCTGTAACCAACCGGGTTCCCTATAGCTTCCAGGAGTGGGAAACTTCTCTTCCCAATATAACATCAAATATCAAAGAAGGAACTAATCCCACAATGACTACAGGGGGACCACACTGTGTTTCTATATTCACTTCAGCAGTATCATAATACTGACAGCCATATTCAATTTGGAGCGAAAAGTTCGTGCTGGACTTTTTGCTCCACATCAGAGATTTTCCTGGGATAAAGTATCGGGCGCGCGCCCTCTTTATCCCGGTATTCAATGTATAAGCTACAAAAACGGGACCCGGCGAAGTAGGATCGGCGAAAAAAAATGGGATTTACTTGGAATAAATTGTAGGACCCCCCTAAAGCTGTCCAGACATGGGGGATTACTATGGTTAGCCCCTTTTTTGCCTGCAATAGAAAGTCAGAGTTTTAAATAGCCGCGACATGTGGTTTTTCCCCGACATTGAAGAAGTGATGCAGAAGAGCACTTAGGTTATTTTTTAAATTTTTAAGTGGTCCCATCAAATTTGGGGTACATGAAAATGGGTACTAGCATATTTTTAAGTCCCTAAAGTGTTTTTTAAAAAATTCAGCAAAAATGCACCTGCCGCTAATAATCTATTCTAGAAAACAACTGCTGCATATTTGCAGAATAGCCCTGAACCTATTTCCCTATTTTTAAATATTTTTTTTCCTTTTTTTTTTTTACCCCAAATTTTGAAATTATTTTTTTGGGGTGTCCCTAATTTTTTTTTTTTTTACTTTTTTTGACACAGTTTATTTTGAAATGGCATACCCAGGGGTGCAGGCTATTTTTTTTAAGCCTGCACCCCTAAACCCCATTTCTGCACTTTTTTTCGCCATGTAAAACTTGGTGAAAAGTTATCCCCGTTTTTTTTCAAAGACTTTTCGCACCTGCGAAAAGTATCTGAAACTGAATACGGGGATAATTGACATCGGCGACAATGCCGAACTTTTCGCTCCAAATTGAATACCCCTGTGAGTATCCGCATGTATACAGGTTACACCAACATTTGTCTCCTGTATGCAAATAATGCGATCATTCTTTGCGGCGTAAGGATGCCCTCTATGTCTTAGCGAGCTACAGCATGAAGCGTACGCTAGTATATAAAGACGCCCCTTTGCCACTCGCAACACATGTCATCTCCGGGAAATGAAGGATTAATCTTGAACATCTGGAGCCATCGGAGCTGCTAGTATCCCTTGGGGTTGCCTTTCCCTGCCACAAGCACTGCGATCAGAGTGGCGTGAAATACAGGCAGGTCACATGTTCAATTACGCTACTTTGCTAATTATGCACAGCCAATAAACTCCGTTCTGATGTTCAGACATGCCTGCGTTCGCACATTCCCTCCCCCATTCACAAGCACTTTCCCCTGTTACCACCCACAAACGGCACTGTCACTCAAAGTAGCGTCCTGTCTGTGTACTACGAGCGCTCGATTGCACATCGCAGACACTAGTTTGCGCACGCGCACTGCAACTTATACGCATGCGCAGATGTGCGATTATCGGCAAGAGCGAGGGAACGCAGCTTAGCGACCGGGGCTGAATCAGGCCCTAATTACCAAGCCCAGGATTGATGGAGTGGCCTGGTGGGGGCCTGGGTCCGCCAACTCACCTGTCAGCATTAGTCTGTGTCTCCTCAACCCAGCACAAGCTGCTGTGTGCTCAGCTGTTGTGGGACCATGGAGGCTGCTCCTATGGTGCCAAGATTCCATCTTATCCAGGGAACCAAAATGTTTAGTTACATCTATACTGAGTGCTTGTGTAATGGTGCTGCAATGCAAGTAATACTGTACATAACCTAGGCCCACCTCCAATGCACTTACAGTGCACTTATTAGTCTCTAACTTTTAGTATTTGCATCTTAGAAATATTATTGACTACAATAAGGGATAGTATTATCCTTTAAAATAATTTTAAACTGAATTATTAAAGCCCCTTATTTTCTATTCTTATTACATTCAGATGGGGCTGTCAAAGTTCAGAGCAAGTTTGATGAGTCTTTTGCGTGGAAATCAGTAATGACAGGGTAAGTCTATACACCAAATAATATATTATGCAGTGCTGAAGTTTAGCGGGTATGTTCTTGCAGCAGCATGAAAATTGTGTTATATTGGGTTTATTTTATTTTTTTGCTTTTTGTGTGCTTTGTTTTAAGCAGGAGTGTATTTAGATCTGATGCTCCCCTAGACAATATAAGTGATCACACTGTACTCTATATCTGGGTTTCTCAAATCCAGCCATTGGCACACACTAAAAGTTCACGTTTTCCACATCTCCTTGCTGGTGCACAGGTGAATTCATCACTGATACATTTTAAAAGATCCACAGGAGGTTCTAATTATTTCACTTGTAATTCTGTGAGGATACTTGGAAAACATGCAATGTTATACCCCCTTTATACTTTCATGGTTGGTCACATATGGGATTTTGTGCACGCGTCCATCCCGGCTGAGATCCCTTTCAGACTAGTGGCCTGACCCGGCAATAATGCTGGGTCAGTGAGGTCACCACTGTCACTCACTGAGCGGGTGCTTAGAGATGAAATCATCTCCATGTGCCTGCTCTTCCAACGCAGTCAATAGGACCTGGGTCGCATCAACCCAGCTTACCAGTTCACATTGCATCACGAGCCAGGTTGAACCTGTGTTCAACCCTTCTCGTAACCAGGGATGAAATGCTGGGTCACAGGACCTGATTTTATTTCAACCGTCCCCTTTTACACTGTACAGTAGCCTGGGTTATTGCAGCTAGTGTGAAAGGGGTATCTGTGTGTCCTGGGGCCTGGATTTGAGAAGCATTTAGGTTAAAGGGGGTAATTCAGCATTGCAGTTGTCGGGAATCTGTGCGTGTGCTGGACCCGTTTTGCAAATGTATGGAACAGGTTCCAGGTGAACGCACGCAGCCCCTGCTATGCCTCAACCTGATTGACAGGCAGAGACATTTTAGTGCGGGGGTAAGCACTGCTGGCATTCCTGGAACGAGTGTGTCGGCCCCATTTCCAGGGAGTGGCAAGGCCAGGGACTGCATCCATGGATGACCCAGAAGCCCCTCCAACATGCGCAGAAGGACACGCGTGAGGCGGTGGTTGCTGGGAGGAATCCGATCAGATCCCTCTTACAGAACTCTGCAGAAAGAAGCCCATAGGTTTCTATGAGTAATGCCATGAGGAAGAAGGCATTACCCACTGCAATCACTTGGCATTAGGGGTGTGCACCGGCCACTTTTCGTTTTTTGTGTTTTGGTTTTGGATCTGGATCTTTCTTCGTGTTTTGGATCTGGATTGGTTTTGCGAAAACCACCCTTCCGTGTTTTTGGTTCTGGGTTTTGTGTTTTGGATCTGTATTTTTTTTTTAAAAAGCATAAAAACAGCTAAAATCACAGAATTTGTGGGTTTTTCTGCTCCTATGCTATTATTAACCTCAATAACCTTAATTTCCACTCATTTCCAGTCTATTCTGAACACCTCACACCTCACAATAGTGTTTTTATGTCCAAAAGGTTGCACCGAGGTAGCTGGATGACTATGCTAAGCGACAGGACTGGCCGGCACAAACACGTGACCCATCTAGGAGTGATACTGCAGTGGCAGACAGGATGGCAGTTTGAAAAACTAGGCCGCAAACAGTACATAATGCAAAGAAAAAAAAGAGGTGCAAGATGGAATTGTCCTTGGGCCCTCCCACCCACCCTTATGTTGTATAAACAGGACATGCACACTTTAACAAACCAATCATTTCAGCGCCAGGGTCTGCCACACGTCTGTGGCTGAAATAATTGGTTCATTTGGGCCCCCACAAAACAAGCTGGCAATTAATGTGTCCCTGCACAAACTGGCTCCACGGAGGCAAGATGTCGTCCTCATCCTCCTCATTCACCGATTCCTCACCCTCTTCAGTGTTGTGTACATCCTCATACTCAGAGAGTATTAATTCGTCCCTGCTGGAATCCACAACCACAGGTCCCTCTGTACATTCTGGAGGCTGGTCTCCCTGGAAGAGTTGATAATTCATTTTATGAACATCATCTTCTACACATTTTGTGGAAGCAACCTCCTACGCCTTTCGCTGACAAGGTTTCCGGCTGCACTAAACACTCTTTCGGAGTACACACTGGAGGGGGGGCAACTCAGGTAAAATAGAGCCAGTTTGTACAGGGGCCTCCAAATTGCCTCTTTTTCCTGACAGTACAGGTACGGACTGTCTGATATACCTACTTGGATGCTGTCACTGATGTAATCCTTTAACAGACAGACGCACGCTTGTCGCTGCTGATTTGAGGATGCAGGTGTGGCTACAGCCCACACAATTCACAAAGACAGAAAAAAAAAGATTTTTTTTATTGTTTGTGGAGCACACTTTGAGGGTTACACCACCCTTTAACAGACAGATGCATGCTTGTAGCTGCTGCTTTGAGGATGCAGGTGCGGCTACAGCCCACACAATTCACAAAGACAGAACATTTTTTTTTTTTTATTGTTTGTGGAGAGCACTTTGAGAGTTACACCACCCTTTAACAGACAGACGCACGCTTGTCACTGCTGCTTTGAGGATGCAGGTGCGGCTACAGCCCACATAATTCACAAAGACAGAAAAAAAAGAAGAATTTTTTTATTGCTTGTGGAGCACACTTTGAGGGTTACACCACCCTCTAACAGACAGACGCTCGCTTGTCGCTGCTGCTTTGAGGATGCAGGTGGAATCTAGAAAATGATGAGAGCAGCAGTGGGGCACACTACCTCCATCAATTGTCTAAATCCCACTGCACTAATGGCGGATACTGGATGCACGTCTAACACCAACATAGCAGTCAAGGCCTCAGTTATACGTTTTGCTTCAGGATGACTGCTGTCGTACTTCATCCTCCTCGCTAAGGACTGTTGGAGGGTAAATTGTTTAGTAAAAGTAGTGGTGTTCCTACTTCCTCTCTGGAATGATGAACAACTCCCAGCAGCAGCAACAACACTAGGAGGAAGTGGTTCTTGATCTTTCCCTATTTTATTTTTATCGGAGAAAGTTTGGTCCTCCATTTATGTTATATTGATATATATGTGCGGCTAAGGCGCACACAAACACAGAAAATATTTTTTTATTTTTGTTGGAGACTAGTGCACTTTGTGGGTTATATCACCCTTTAAGAAATGAGCCAGCCGGCCCTTTGCTTTTGGGACACAGGCGCACGCTTGGCGCTGCTCCTTTGTTGATGCACGTGCAGCCACAGTGCACACAATTCACAAACATAGAAAATATTTTTTTATTTTGTTTGGAGTGCACTTTGGTGGTTACAGCACCCTTTAATGGACATGCCAGCTGGCCTTTTACTTATGGGACACAGGCGCACGCATGGCGCTGCTCCTTTGTTGATGCACGTGCAGCCACAGTGCACACAATTCACAAACACAGAAAATATTTTTTTATTTTGTTTGGAGTGTACTTTGCACCCTTTAACGGTCAAGCCAGCCGGCCCTTTACTTATGACACAGGTGCACGCTTGGCACTACTTTGTTAATGCACGTGCGGCTACTGCGCACACAATTCACAAACACAGAAAATATTTTTTTATTTGGTTTGGAGTGTACTTTGGGGGTTACAGCACCCTTTAATGGACATGCCAGCTGGCCTTTTACTTATGGGACACAGGCGCACGCATGGCGCTGCTCCTTTGATGATGCACATGCATGCACAGTGCACACAATTCACAAACACAGAAAATATTTTTTTATTTGGTTTGGAGTGTACTTTGGGGGTTACAGCACCCTTTAATGGACATGCCAGCTGGCCTTTTACTTATGGGACACAGGCACACGCATGGCACTGCTCCTTTGATGATGCACATGCATGCACAGTGCACACAATTCACAAACACAGAAAATATTTTTTTATTTGGTTTGGAGTGTACTTTGGGGGTTACAGCACCCTTTAACGGTCAAGCCAGCCGGCCCTTTACTTATGACACAGGCGCACGCTTGGCACTACTTTGTTGATGCACATGTGGCTACTGCGCACACAATTCACAAAAACAGAAAAAATAATTTTTTTTTTAGCACTTGGGGAGAGCACCCCTGATGGACAGAGCACCCCCTGGACAACACTATAGCACTCCTTTAGGACTGGGACACAGCACAGGACTTTGGAGTGGACACAGCCCCTAGGACAACTGACTGCACAACACAGTCCAGCCAGCCCCTATGGACTTTGAAGTAGTGGACACAGCCCCTTAGGACAACAGCAGCACAGCGCAGCACAGCACAGCACAACACTACTTTGCACTACACTGCACTACACTACACAGCCCAGCCAGCCCTAACTCCCACCCTCCCTTTTCACTGTCCACAGCCGAGTGAGAAAATGGCGCAGACGCGGGTACCTTATATAGGATCCAAAACCTGCGAGACCCGGAAGGCGGGATGATGACGTTTTGCCTCGATTTCAGATCCGAGTCAGGGGGGAAAAGTCGAGCCTGACTCAGATCGGAATCGGATGGGGGGGGCTCGGGGGGGGTTCGGATTTCAGAAATCCGAACCCGCTCACCCCTACTTGGCATATATAAGAAATACGGTAAAACCAACATTTTCAGGGTTTATCTGCATTTCTCACCTTGCTGCATCCCGCCCACTGATACTTGGGTGGAGGCACTAGTTAGTAACCTAAGTTCCCTATATTGAGGTTAGAGGGGGGTTATAATAATACTGTAATAAAAGCAAAGTGCGTTTTGCATTTAATATCACTGCCTTTTTAAATCCTGCGGCCAAAACCGTCAACATATAGGAGCAGCTTTTTCTACACGGTTTCCACCTTTAGAATTTACACAGACACTCACATTTCCCATATTCTGGTTCCGTAGTCAGCCAAATAAAATTCCCAGATAGATGGCATTCATGTGCCTTAAGTACTGTGGACAAATACCGGGTAAGGTCACCAGTTTGAGCAGAGAGGTGGAGGTCTATCAGGTCTGTATCCTCCTCAATACCAACGCATTTCGTGACAACCCTTTATCAATTTCTCCATAACGCTTCTTTTTGAATCTATAGACTGTTCATCTGATCTACATTGGACTAAGAGGCGCCAGATAAAGACTCTCTCACCTTTTGTTGTATTCTATACTTTTCATTGGCTGTACTAGTGATAATCTTTTAAATGAATAACATTTGCAAATTGACTTAATATTTTATATCCTGTGTTTGTACCACCTGTAGCTCAGATGGAAGAGCAGAAATAACAGCGACACTCCCAGACAGTATTACCGTGTGGGACGCCGATACGTTTTGTACATCGGAAGAAGCTGGTTTTGGCATGACCATCCAGCCTACCAGCACCACTGCAATCGAGAAATTTAAATTCTTCTTGGAGTTTGAGGCACCTGATATTGTTGCCAGAGAAGAAGAGGTCGCTATAACTATTAAAATTGTTTACAACTATAAGCACTGCTTGAATGTGAGTAACACTGCGTCCATCATCGACTGCAAGGGTTCCCAACCACAGTCCTCAAGGCACACTAACAGTCCAGGTTGAGCACAGGTGACTTAATTAGTACCTTAGTTATTTTGATTTAACCATCTGTGCTGAAGCATGGATACACTAAAACCAGGACTGTTAGTGTGCCTTGATGACCGAGGTTGGGAATCATTGATCTACTGTTTTATAGATCCGAATACTTCAATACGTTTGAGGACAGATAACCACCCTGTTTAGTGATGGAATATTGCTAGCTCACCAGGGGTTAAAGGAGAGGAGGGGGCGTAGCCAGAAAAGTGCCCATCAAAATAGCAGCCTATGGCAGTAATAAGGGGCAAGGCCCCTACTATTCATTATAAATAGTCTGGAGGGGAGCAATCTTCCTCTTTTCCAGTTTTTGAACCAGGCTGGGCTGAGTATCACAGTTTCTGATTTATTTTGCTGTCATCTGCTCCACTGTATTCTTGCTAGCTGTAACTTTACTAACCTCTTCCACATCCAGCCTTACCCCAGTGTAGCAGCACCTTTCTGCTCACTCCCCCCTCCCTGCTTACAACCCCAGCATTCCCCCCTCCACCATGCCCCGGCACACCCTGTTCCAACCACCGTGTTCTTTTCAACCCCAGCGCTCACTCCTCCACCATGATCCAGCACTGCTGTCCCCCCCCCACTCCCTTCCACACTGCTTATTACCACCTTACTGGTAGCTGAGTCCCCTCCAGGCGAGACACACGTCTCCGGCAGCCCGCGAGCCCACACCTTCCCCCTGGCGCGTGCCTTCCTTTTCTCCTGGTGCGCGCGCCCGGTCCTCAGGCTCTCCGCATCCCCTCCTTCACCCAGCCTGGCCGACGAGGGGGCTTCAGAGGCCGGATGCTCACCCTCCGCGGGCCGCACCTGTCTCCACCCCCTGCATGTGCCGGGAACCACGGTGCTGCGAGTCCCTTTCACTGGCGCCATCACACGTGGGGGCTTCATAAGTCACTTGGGCACCCCCCGCCGGGCCGCGCATCTCCCCCAGTTACAGCTCCTGCCGGGCTATATGCCACAGCCTGGCCCTGCCCACGAAACCCCAGCAGCCATTTTAGCCTCTGTTCAGCAGCAGAGAGCGCCCTGTTGGCCTCTGCTGTTTAATCACCATCCCCCACCGCATTAAAGCACTGTCTGCCCCCCTTCACTGCAACACAGTTTTTGCCCCAGGGGCCAGGCCTTTTGGTCCCTCGGGACCCTTGGCATGCCGCTGGGTCCTCTAAAACCCAATCAACCCAGCCAGCCCCCTCTCCCCCAGACTGACATAACGTCAATGCGGACAGTTATGCTATCATGCAGCCACTACCAGCCCCCACCCATTGCAGCATACTGGTTAATCATGCAGCATCAGTCCCCCCCTTCAGCCACCCTGCATTCCAGCGCAGTTACATACACCCCCCACTATGGTCCTGCTACCATTGTTCCGCCATCTGTATCAGCTGAAAGAGGTCATGCCCCATGCTTCCACCTCACGTGTTTTATTTCAAGTCCTCAGGTTATTGTCTTGAATTCTACCAAACTTCCACATGAGGGATCTTCTGCTGTCCAGGATGGTCAGATGGCGACTAAAGTCATGGTGTGTGCACCGCGCAGGCTTTATCCACTGGATCAAGTGAGCATATTGTTATCTTTTTATTCAGCATTTTACTCTTCTTTGCTGTGTATAGTGATTCTTCCACATACACCGTAGGCACAGTTTAAGGGGTGTTTGCGCAAACGCTTAAGGGTAAGCATGAAAGCCAAAAGAGATCTAATTCTATATTAGCACCTAGGGTCCTGGTTGCAGCGGGGGATGGGGTCCATTGTGCAAATGCAGCTCAGCTTAGGTGATTTGCGGTGTGCAATTGTTATACTCACATGTACTCTGGTTTCAGGAAGCAGCTTAGGTAAAGCAAGTTGGTGGGCATGTTTGCCAGTACGGCAGATGCTAAATGTAGGAACGGCAACAAGATTGGCGTAGTGGTTAGCATTCCTGCCTCACAGTACCGAGGGTTCAGGTTTGAATCCCAACAAGGTCCTATCTACGTGGAGTTTGTACGTTCTCTCTGTTTGTTTCGGACGAAGGCCTTGTTAGCATTTTGGGGTCGGTTACAGTCAGTCATCCCTGATTTGGTTAGCCGGCTTGTTCGTATTCGCAGTTTCATTTCGGGATCCAACAATGTGGAGTTTTTTGGTTGAAGGTTACTCGGCAGTCCTGCATATCTATGGGTTTTCTCATTGGCCTGGAGGCAGTACCATCCAGCTGGTCCAAGTACCTCAAGTAACGGGCGCGGTGAAGGCTATGCGTTAATTAATGCCCAGTGTAATAGAAAGTTGTACGTAGGTGCATGCTGTATGGTGACGGCCATCGGACAGAATATAGCTGCATTGGTGGTACAGGAGTGGGTCATGGGGATATCAGAACGAATAGCGAGGGGGTATTACATAATGTTAGGTGGTTGTGAATTTGGGTTTTCGTTTGTTTTTAACACACACTATATATGTCGTATTCCCAACGGAACCGTCAACCCATACGCAATAACCCAGGATTTGATAGGAGTAGTTTGGTAGCAGAGGTTGGGGCACATGTGTGGCCCTTTATCATCTTGCACTTCGCCATTGGGGTTTGTACCTATGATGGTGATGGGCAAGTTTAGATTTATTCTGCAGCTTTTCTACCCAGAACGATGATCCATCAAGGACGCGTTAGTTCGGCAGTTTGCCATGAATTTTATCAATCCTCGAGCAAGGAACTGGAAGGGGTGCAAAGTCTTTGGAACGAGCTCACCTAAATAAAAATATATATAATAAAAAAGTGGGAATATCGTATACTTTTTGTTTATTGCCGCTTTCTCGCCGTATCTTTTCTGTGTTCGGGAATTTTGAGTCGCTGGAAATTATTCTGTGGATAAGTTCTTTCCAGTGTCAAATGTGGCAGCTCAATTTAGCAATGGTGCGGGCAAGCACGTGCATGTCAGGGCAGACCAAGGCTTAGGTTGCTTAATTGGTAGTGGGGGCACTCGGTGATTTTTTAGCTAGCAAGAATTACTTTTTCTTTACAGGCGGTTTGTATCGATTCTAGGTGTACCGATTTCTCGCAACGTAACTGAAGTTTCTGTTTGAACGTTCGTCCTATCCGGGGATAGATATCGACAATTTGGTACAGTAGGTCTTTTCCGATTGCCTTTGGTTTAAAGTTGGTGAATTGGGGAATTATTGTGGAAGCGTCTCTAAAGCAATTGCAATAGTTTTTTAGGATAAGAACGTTGATTGTAGAGTAATACCCATGGGCAGGAAATTGGCATCATTTGCACCGCTCCATAGCCAGGGGTTAAAATTTCACCATTTTCGCTTGTCTCAGGACTTGTGGGAGGTCCAGCATGTTTGGTGGTTTATGTTACGGGAGTTCACTGGAGTTAGAATAGACTACCTGCTCAGGTTGACAATTACAGGTTTCATTTGTTTAAGGATGCGTCTAGCTCCATAGTTTATGGGAAGTTGTCGGTGGGGACAGTGCGCGAGAATTTGGCAGGAAACATGTATGTGGTAAGATATAGCTGCCAGTATGCATTTTTTCACAGTTGTAGCCAAAAAATCCGAGCTACCAGGCTCGGCAGCAGTAGGATTAGGTTATGCAGCGATATTTAGGTAGTTCATGCTATCAAAATTTACAGGGCTGAGGACCTCATTCAAAGTTGGTCTTTGCGGCCGCACGGTCGTACGCCACCGATGTTCGCTGAACTGCGCATGCGTAAAGTTCGCAATGCGCGTGCGTAAACTAGCTGCTACAATCAGAAATGTCTCTCTCCTTGAACACAGCCAGGTCGGTAGTTTGAGTGACAGAATGAGGCGTTTGTGGGTGGTAACAGGGGAAGGTGCTTGAAAACGGAGGAGTGGAGATCCAAACGCAAGCGTGCCTAATTATGCGAACGGCGTTTTATGGGAGTGCATAATTAACAAAGTAGTGTCATGGCACATGTGACATGGGTGGTTTGTACACTGACCTGATCGTAGTGCTTAAGAGAGGGTATGGTCAACCTTAAGCTCTACGACCAGCTCCGATGGTTCCCGATGGTCTAGATTAATCCTTATATGCCTGGAGATGACGTGTAATGCGTACGAGAAGGGGGCGTATTTTTTTCTCTTCTGGCCGCTTCCTCCCCTTGGTCGGCCAGCTAACGATCCGATCTTAAGGACGCAACATGCGAGTGTATCATTTGCATATCCGGCCCCTTTTCCCGTACGACCGTGCGGCCGCAACGACCGACTCTGAATGAGGTCCTGAGTTCCTTCCGGCTTTGCGTTTTTTGTTTAGGCGTTTTATCACCTGGTTGTGTGTTTGAGCCCGAGCATATATGTGTAGGGCACGTCACTTTTCGGGAGTGGAATACGGGGCAAAAGATGTACTTGTCTCATGGTTCATGGATTGGGTTTCGGGGGCTGGCCTTCCCCCTTTTTTTGCTGAGATACACGGCTTACTCTGGTCCTGTTAATATCGGCTAGTAGTTTTGTTTTGACGTCCTTGGCTCCGCGTACACTGTAGATTTAGTTGACGGCTCGTTATGTTATAAAGGGTTTCTTGGCTTACGAGGGTAAAGGAGGTTCGCCAATCCAGGCATACCTGTTTGAATCGTTTGGAAATGGCACGAGCTAAGTCGTTGCGGTGCATTCACGTCGGCAGCTCAGTTTAGCATTTTCATATTTCGCAAAGTTTCCTGGTACGCCGGTGGTGAGCTGATGGTTTTTTATTAGATAAGGTAGAGAGAGGTCAGGAGTGTAGCGCCTTGTTCTAAATGATTTCATGAAGTCCTATTGAGCTATCAATTTTAAAGGATCCGTTAGTCACAGGGTCGAGTATCGCAGTGGCTTAGTAAGAGGCACAACTTTTTAATTTGACATTGTGGTTTGCTTATTTAGGGATCGTTATAATTGGTGGGTTGTTTCTCAAAGAAGATGAGTTAGACATCAACGATTTGTTGTTTGAGAAGGAAGTTTTCAGTAAAACCTATATTTGTGTCTTATTCATGGATTGTTAAACTGTTCGGTTTGCTAAAGGGCACTGGACCTCTATTCCAGCTAAAGCTCACCCTTTCACCAAACCTAGTCGGCTTGGCCGTACGTTTAATGGGTTACGGTCCCCAGACAGTGCATGCTGGCTCATCCACACCACTCAGACGACATTATCTAGGTTTTACTTCACAAAGGTTTTTTCACAACTTTTGCTGCTTTAGAATTGCCGCTAGATCAGTTTGGCACATATTTTCCAGGATTGGGGTGGCAATCTGCATGGCAGCTGCATGTGCTTCCGTTGACGCCTTAAAACATTTACGTCAATGGTAGTAGTCGGCCTACTGGTAATAGTTGCACGGCGATAAGTTGCATAGTTAGTAGCGCTTCTTGCGAGTTTGTTGGGAAACCCAAGGGCCTTATGCCTACTGCCGCTAGAGATTTTGAAGGGCTTTTCAGCTTTTGCCCTCAAAAGAGATTTTGCTGTTTTTCACCTTCATATGGGTCCCCCAACTATTGTTTTCCTTCCCTTGGCTAGGCTGTTTTTCTATAAATTGTATTGGCCTATCCAGGCGTGATGAACCTTTATTGCAGGTTTATAAGAATGCTAGCGGTCGAGTGTGGGTCATAGGACATTCATGTATCTATTGGACTTATGAGCATCCTTTAGCATTTCAGGCCCCACATTTATTAGGTACTAAAAAGACTCAGTGGTTAATTTTTAGGGGCAAGCAATGAGGTAGCCTTTATTAGATGTTTATGGACAGCAATAGCCAGGTTTGGGCCCCCGATTTGAGGGCAAGGATCTAGGTACTGGCAATTGCATTGCAATTATACTTGCTATTAGGAAGGACTTGCAAATAGTATATTAGAGATGGCCAGCAGTAGGGTAGGCTGGCATGTAATATCTAGTCCGGTCACTAACGGATGGATGGTTACATTGGCACCTTCAATTGCCTTACAAGGAGAGGATTTTTATAGGATCAATGGGTTACACCTCACGGGCACAGGTCTAGAGTCTTGCATTAGTAACATTCCTGTCTTCCTTGGTGTGCAATTATTTCTTGATGGGTGTCGGTGCTCGGCTCTTTGAACTGAGCTTTGGCGGTAAGCAGTGCTCCTGGGCAGCCTATTATAGTGTAATAGTGCCTGGGTAGCACTTGCCTTTTGATAGAGGCGAGTGGTCATTTACCTTAGGGAGGGACTGGGCCATCATCTTAGGGAGGGGCCAATACTATGCCAAATAAGGGTGAATGGTATTTCCTCAGACCAGTTTGTGCCGGGCGGGGATCCGCCTTTTATTTATTTAGTCACATATAATTGTCGGGCTGTGGCCTTTGGAGCACTGCTTTTTACTGCCACCATCTTTCTAATTACAAATTGATCAATAAATTCTGGCTGTGTCCTCTTTTGAATCCACATAGGTATTTGTGTGGTTATTTCTAGTTAGTAGTTAAGTGAGTGAATTAGCACAATGTAAGATTCAAACAATGGGTTGCTTATGTCTAAAGTATGGCTGCTAATTATACCTGTCAATTGGGAGGTTAAAGGCCAGATTCAGAGGTGGACGCTATAGCAGCCATGACTATGTTTTTTTTACGCAGCGTGACTGCGTCTTTATGCTAATCTGGCAGCAAAAGGATTTCGTCCTTAATGCCCACCAACTACTGTGCTAATCCACCACTGTGCCTACAAAGACCCACCACCAGTTACACCTTCGGAATTGTACCAGCCTCTCTTGGCGGTAACCATAGTGGCGCATGCGCAGTGCGGCTCGGACGCATGTGCAGATGGAATACATTGGCCACTGGCGTGCAGCATCAATGGTACATGCTCCTCAGAACCAGGCCCTAAGGGTGACGTGGTGCCATGCACACCGCCAATGCTCAATGCAGACATTTTTGTCATTAAGCAGCGGGGATGGGGTCAAGATGATACAATTCACAGTAAATCGCAGCACCTTTATAGGTTTATGGATCACACAGAAGTGAACAACAGAAAAGGTGCAATGCTATGTTTATTACACAGTATAAACAATAACAGAAGATACCTTTAAAGCACGTTTGAGGGGTAAACTTTACCGTGGTGTTCCCAACAGCAATAGAGATGTTAGGTCGGTAACTACTCTACTGCTGGCTGTGGGGAATATTATTAACTTAGGGCCTGATGGACGCTAATGCGGTCGCAGCTGCGATTTCGTACGCATCGAAAATATGGTTATGGTTGCAAAGCTTACCCGAGCACAGGATTGCGCCCACTGCTGCCTTCTCATATGTGCACGCAGAAGTGAACAACAGAAAAGGTGCAATGCTATGTTTATTACACAGTATAAACAATAACAGAAGATACCTTTAAAGCACGTTTGAGGGGTAAACTTTACCGTGGTGTTCCCAACAGCAATAGAGATGTTAGGTCGGTAACTACTCTACTGCTGGCTGTGGGGAATATTATTAACTTAGGGCCTGATGGACGCTAATGCGGTCGCAGCTGCGATTTCGTACGCATCGAAAATATGGTTATGGTTGCAAAGCTTACCCGAGCACAGGATTGCGCCCACTGCTGCCTTCTCATATGTGCACGACATCACTTATGTGCATAAATATCGGTAACATTGACGCACATCGTGCAGCAATTTTATGTACGCCAATGTAACAGCGTTCAATCAGACAGACACACCTGCGTTTTTTAGACCACGCCCCCCCTCACCACCCCCCAAATGCTGTCAGCCGGTCATTCACTTTGCATCAGATTTATCTGTCCATCCATACTCACAATGCAATCACTGCACGCACGCAGTGCAGCTTAAACGCATGTGCAATGGCCAGCAATCGCTCAATCTGCGTCCGTAATCGCCACTGCCTCCAGCTCTGAATCAGGCCCTTAATTCAATAAGACTCAGATGGTGAGAGGTCTGGAGAGGATAGGAATATTTAGTTAATGGAGATTCTGGTGGTCATCCAGACCCGTTCGCAAGCGCCAATGCGCTCGCAACCCGGTCGATGTTCCCAACAGAGCATGCGCACGACGGAGCCGGTGGGTAGGCCCATAACCTTGGCCAAGATTATGCTAAAAACCTCTATTGATTCAAAATTTTATTGAATTTATATATAATCAAGGAGTTGTGCACCTGAGATTTGTCTGTGTTTGACCTGGGAAATGTGTCAGTGAGTAATGAATACACCTGTGCACCTGCTGGGTGACCTGGGAAATGTGTCAGTGAGTAATGAATACATCTGTGCACCTGCTGGGTGACCTGGGAAATGTATCAGTGAGTAATGAATACACCTGTGCACCTGATGGGTGAACTGGGAAATGTGTCAGTGAGTAATGAATACACCTGTGCACCTGCTGGGTGACCTGGGAAATGTGTCAGTAAGTAATGAATACACCTGTGCACCTGCTGGGTGACCTGGGAAATGTATCAGTGAGTAATGAATACACCTGTGCACCTGATGGGTGAACTGGGAAATGTGTCAGTGAGTAATGAATACACCTGTGCACCTGATGGGTGACCTGGGAAATGTGTCAGTAAGTAATGAATACACCTGTGCACCTGCTGGGTGACCTGGGAAATGTATCAGTGAGTAATGAATACACCTGTGCACCTGATGGGTGAACTGGGAAATGTGTCAGTGAGTAATGAATACACCTGTGCACCTGCTGGGTGACCTGGGAAATGTATCAGTGAGTAATGAATACACCTGTGCACCTGATGGGTGACCTGGGAAATGTGTCAGTGAGTAATGAATACACCTGTGCACCTGATGGGTGACCTGGGAAATGTGTCAGTGAGTAATGAATACACCTGTGCGCCTGCTGGGTGACTTGGGAAATGTGTCAGTGAGTAATGAATACACCTGTGCACCTGATGGGTGACCTGGGAAATGTGTCAGTGAGTAATGAATACACCTGTGCACCTGATGGGTGACCTGGGAAATGTGTCAGTGAGTAATGAATACACCTGTGCTCCTGATGGGTGTCCTGGGAAATGTGTCAGTGAGTAATGAATACACCTGTGCACCTGCTGGGTGACCTGGGAAATGTGTCAGTGAGTAATGAATACACCTGTGCACTTGCTGGGTGACCTGGGAAATGTATCAGTGAGTAATGAATACACCTGTGCACCTGATGGGTGTCCTGGGAAATGTGTCAGTGAGTAATGAATACACCTGTGCACCTGCTGGGTGACCTGGGAAATGTGTCAGTGAGTAATGAATACACCTGTGCACTTGCTGGGTGACTTGGGAAATGTGTCAGTGAGTAATGAATACACCTGTGCACCTGCTAGGTGACCTTTTACATTTATATGTGAGTAATGAATACATCTGTGCACCTGCAGGGTGACCTGGAAAACGTGACCTGTGTGGGGTCCGGAGGACCGAGTTTGAGAGCCACTGTCCTAATGTTTAACTAATGGAGCTTAGAAAAGCTTGGTAAATGGGGCATAGAAACCTATGGTTACTATATTGTGACTAAACTGGCAATTGTAAAGACGGGTACCTTAGCAAATAATTCTGTTCCCGCTGCGGCACCCCTTAGTTAAATACCCATGATGTTCAAAATGTCCAACTTGTTTTGGATTTGATAAAGAGGCCCCTAAGGGGCCTCTTTAAAATAAAAAAAAAGAATATATGGTTTTTTTTAACAAGGTGCCAGGACAAGGAGCGTGGCTCTGTCCCCTGACACCCATGAAGCTACGCCCCCCGGTTCTGAACATAGAACAGGGATCACCATCGGTTGGTGAAACCATCGATGGTCATCCATAGCATAGCTGGTAAGCATCGATCGTCACTTGTTATTTTGCCATCGATGATGACCATACCGATGGCCATCCCTATCTCCATCTACTCCTGCTATTTGTCTGAGCAGGCGGGGAGATAGGTCTGGGCATGATCACTGGATTGTTCCATATGGTAACTGTTCTAATCTTAATAACATAAACATGTATTGGTTACAGCAATATTGCATATGGACAGTGGCGTCCCTCCCCACGGTGACACCCGGTGCGGGGAGGGATGCCTTGAGCGCGGCGGAGCCCGCACTCCGCCGAAAAGGGGGCGTGGCCTCGACTTAGGCGGGGGCGTGGCTTCGCGTCCCGAGACAGACAGTACTTAGTTATCAATGGGGGTGCCGGAGGTGCGGGCAGTGCAGGCTCCCTCTCTGTGACAGGGGCCGAGTGCTGCACATGATGTTACAGTGCAGCACTCGCCTCCTGTCACTGAGGTGAAGCCTGCACCTTGGTGTCACCCCTCGGCGGGTGACACCAGGGTGCGGCCCGCACCCCCCGCAACCCCCTTCTGACGCCACTGCATATGGAGATGCTATTTTATATATTTCTGAATACACACATAAGGGTAAATGCAAGTTGGGGTCATCTATGAGTTTTCACTGTGAGTGCTAAAGTAAATGTGGCTGCCAGTCAACCTCTGTCTTTCTGTGCGCTCATTCGCCAAACCCAACAACAGATCTCTATGTAATCTGTCTCACGCAGTCTAAAGCCGGGTACACACTGGACGACTTGCAAATGATGCAAAATCGTCAACAATTTCCCAAATGATCTAGTGCATACACACTGTGCAATCTAACAAGCGACCAAATGATATATCTTCCATTGTTTGGTGGTTAAATCGTTAACTATTTAATGTAGCCATATCGCCTGGTCGTTCGGTAGTGCGTATAGACTGCACGATAAAAGGGGAATCGTTAATAAGACTGATAGATCTTCCTGCATGTACAATAGATCTGAAGATGCCACGAATGACACCGAGGGAGCGCGCATAGTGTGTACACACTTGACGATTTCAACGATTTGTCGTTCCGATGAGTTGGAATCGGTCAAAATATTGTCTAGTATGCAGGGGCTTTAAGAGCCAAATGGCCAGATCTAGGGCCCCATTTACTAACGAAAAATAACCCCTTTAGCGCTCGCTAAAGGAGTTTATACCATCTTTCTGTATTTAGTATACAGCGGTAATCTTAGATTACCGCTGTTATTACAACATTGCTCTCGACATCTATCAGATGGCGAGAGCGATGCGGGCCCCATTGCCGGCAGCGGAGACCCCATGGTGCCTTTCCGGCTTCAGCGAGGCCTTCCAGGTACTGCAGGGTCCCCGTGTCATGCACATGCGCAGACGGACCATTGCGCATTTTATGTTGCCTACTGTAGCTTTCCTTCTCCAACCAGCTGACATTCTGTGTGTGTGTTCATAGGTCACCATTCTCACTAATTTCATGGACTTCCAGCATACCTATAAGCCTGAGAACCTAGATGAAGATGGGCAGCTACTTATATGCCCAGGGGAAAATGCCGTTCTGAATTTTACCTTCACTTTTAAGACACTTGGTAAGTATATGTGATTACTATGTTTATTACTGTGTGCCTATCAGCTACGTAGTGCTTGAAACCATTCTAACCAAGTCGACACTCCTGTTAATCAACTTTCACCTAAATGTCCTTCAAAGGCTTTGTCAATCTCACGGTCTTGGCTGGAGTAGTTAAAACTTCCGATAAGTGTGGTGGACTGAGTGACACCTCTCAAAAGCTCCTCAATTACACCATCACGCGAAGACTTCTTGTAGAGGTGAGAATCCGTCTCATTGTATCATGAAGCATTACTAGCGAAACATTACAGAGGACCTGTCTACAGTAGTTGTTCTTTGAAGGTATAGAAGCTCTCTAAATTTGCCCAGCAGGGGAATAATTAAGGAGCACACTGCGGCCCAAATGTACGTAGCAGCCTGCTAGCTGCAGGCACTAGTGTGATTTCGACAATTAAGATTTAAAGAGGCAATAATTTGAAATCCAAAACCAGCGTGTTATTTTTTCTTTTATATAATTGCCACTTTAAATCGAGTGACTAAGGGCCTGATTCAGAGGCGCTCGGTATTTGCGAGTGCTCGCTCTGAATCAGGGTGTTTTTTTTTTCCCGCCTCCAGGCAGCTTTTGCGTGCATTCTGGTGATGGTCACGATTATCGCGACCATCAGGCTTGTGTCGAGACCCTTGTGGTAGGGTCTCGCCTACAGCAAGCCTGAGTGGACTTCCTGCTCTAATAGAGCAGGAAGCCCACTACTGACATCACTGGTGATGTCAGTAGGGTCACCCACAAACGCCTCTGTTTGTGCATCCACCCCCCCAACCTGCCTACAAATTGGGGCGAGCTGTCGATCAGCCGCCCCGTTTTGTAGCGAGTCCCGGAGCGAGTGAAATCCTCACTCGCTGTGGGGCTCGTGGCACGCACAATGGCCCACCACCGACATCCAAGGTACAGGTTGAGGCTCCCATATCCAAATATTGCGAAATACGGAATATTTTTAGCATGACTGAGATAGTGAAAACTTTGATTTTTGATGGTTCACTGTACACAAACTTTGTTTAAGGCACAAAATTATTAACAATAAAGCATAAAATGACTTATAGGCTGTGTGTATAAGGTGTATATTACACACAAATGAATTTCATGTATGTACGCAACTTTGTTTGAGCCACAAAATTATTGAAAATACTGTATAAAATTACCTGCAGGCTGTGTGTATAAGGTGTACATAACACATAAATGCATTCTGTGTTTAGATTTGGGCCGTATTCCTAAAACATTTCAATATGGTATGTAATTATTCCAAAATACGGAATATTCCGATATCCAAAATACCCCTGGTCCCAAGCATTTTGGATGTGGGAGAGTCAACCTGTACTGTAAATTAAACAATTTGAAAATACTTACACAATATGGCAGTTATGTTTGCATTGTAATATCCAGTTTAAGTAAAACCTTTGTTTAGGAATTAAAATATATAAAAAAAAATCACTATATATAAAATGTATTGCTTGAATGTAAATACCTTATCTCTGTGATTTCTCTGCAAGCCTGAGGGAAGGAAGAGAGAAGTCACTTTCACCTACCTGGCCTCTGTAACAGGAGGTAAGAATACAACTAAGGACAATTCTGATAATTCTAGTAACTGATGGCGTAACCAATAGCACTCTCTGATTTCTCTAGTACACTTTAGGAAATGAAAGCAAATATCTGATTGGCATACAGTATGTGGTATACCGGCACCTTTTTCAGTTGCAGTAGCTGTGCTGCTGTTTTCATTCCTGTGCCCCCCTGTATACCGTATCTCCTAATCTCACACAGATGTGCAACACTTAACATTTTCACTGCCAATTCAGCAGATATATATCTTCTATTTGTATTGATAAATGAGTTTTTAAACATTATAGGGATATAAGAAAGGAAAAATATGAGTGTGCTGCAATGAAATCATCAATACTGTTAAAATAAAATTATTATGTATCGGCCTATTGCTGACAGACTCAGACAATTACAGTATAATATTTGTCTAATGGTGCGTATACACGGTACGACTTTTATGAGCGATTTGAACAATATCGCTCATATCGTTATCGTTCACTTTTTTGCAGTCACCAACCTGACGACGACCAACGATGCGCGTTCCCGCATGAACGATAACGATCTCTATGGTCTTTCATGCATGCAGGCCAACTTGGACAATTTTGTAAAGATTTGCCTGTAAAAAGATAGCTTCACTGACTTATACATCATAGATATCTATCAGTGTGTACTAGGGGTGAGCGGGTTCGGATTTCTGAAATCCGAACCCCCCCGAGCCCCCCCGATCCGAGTCCGATCCGAGTCAGGCTCGACTTTTCCCGCCTGACTCGGATCTGAAATCGAGGCAAAACGTCATCATCCCGCCTTCCGAGTCTCGCGGGTTTTGGATCCTATATAAGGTACCCGCGTCGGCGCCATTTTCTCACTCGGCTGTGGACAGTGAAGAGGGAGGGTGGGAGTTAGGGCTGTGTAGTGTAGTGTAGTGTAGTGTAGTGCTGCTGTTGTCCACTACTTCAAAGTCCATAGGGGCTGGCTGTGTTGTGCTGTGCTGCTGTTGTTAATAGGGGCTGTGTCCACTACTTCAAAGTCCATAGGGGCTGGCTGGACTGTGTTGTGCAGTCAGTTCTCCATAGGGGCTGTGTCCACTCCAAAGTCCTGTGCAGTGTCCCAGTCCTAAAGGAGAGCTGTAGTGTTGTCCAGGGGGTGCTCTGTCCATCAGGGGCGCTCCCCCCAAGTGCTAAAAAAATAATATATTTTCTGTGTTTGTGAATTGTGTGCGCAGTAGCCGCACGTGCATCAACAAAGTAGTGCCAAGCGTGCGCCTGTGTCATAAGTAAAGGGCCGGCTGGCTTGACCGTTAAAGGGTGCTGTAACCCCCGAAAGTACACTCCAGTCCAAACCAAAAAAAAATTATTTTCTGTGTTTGTGAATTGTGTGCGCAGTAGCCGCACGTGCATCAACAAAGTAGTGCCAAGCGTGCGCCTGTGTCATAAGTAAAGGGCCGGCTGGCTTGACCGTTAAGGGTGCTGTAACCCCCGAAAGTACACTCCAGTCCAAACCAAAAAAAAAATTATTTTCTGTGTTTGTGAATTGTGTGCGCAGTAGCCGCACGTGCATCAACAAAGTAGTGCCAAGCGTGCGCCTGTGTCATAAGTAAAGGGCCGGCTGGCTTGACCGTTAAGGGTGCTGTAACCCCCGAAAGTACACTCCAGTCCAAACCAAAAAAAAAATTATTTTCTGTGTTTGTGAATTGTGTGCGCAGTAGCCGCACGTGCATCAACAAAGTAGTGCCAAGCGTGCGCCTGTGTCATAAGTAAAGGGCCGGCTGGCTTGACCGTTAAGGGTGCTGTAACCCCCGAAAGTACACTCCAGTCCAAACCAAAAAAAAAATTATTTTCTGTGTTTGTGAATTGTGTGCGCAGTAGCCGCACGTGCATCAACAAAGTAGTGCCAAGCGTGCACCTGTGTCATAAGTAAAGGGCCGGCTGGCTTGACCGTTAAGGGTGCTGTAACCCCCGAAAGTACACTCCAGTCCAAACCAAAAAAAAAATTATTTTCTGTGTTTGTGAATTGTGTGCGCAGTAGCCGCACGTGCATCAACAAAGTAGAGCCAAGCGTGCGCCTGTGTCATAAGTAAAGGGCCGGATGGCTTGACCGTTAAAGGGTGCTGTAACCCCCGAAAGTACACTCCAGTCCAAACCAAAAAAAAATTATTTTCTGTGTTTGTGAATTGTGTGCGCAGTAGCCGCACGTGCATCAACAAAGTAGTGCCAAGCGTGCGCCTGTATCATAAGTAAAGGGCCGGCTGGCTTGACCGTTAAGGGTGCTGTAACCCCCGAAAGTACACTCCAGTCCAAACCAAAAAAAAAATATTTTCTGTGTTTGTGAATTGTGTGCGCAGTAGCCGCACGTGCATCAACAAAGTAGTGCCAAGCGTGCGCCTGTGTCATAAGTAAAGGGCCGGCTGGCTTGACCGTTAAAGGGTGCTGTAACCCACAAAGTACACTCCAGTCCAAACCAAAAAAAAAATTATTTTCTGTGTTTGTGAATTGTGTGCGCAGTAGCCGCACGTGCATCAACAAAGTAGTGCCAAGCGTGCGCCTGTGTCATAAGTAAAGGGCCGGCTGGCTTGACCGTTAAAGGGTGCTGTAACCCCCAAAGTACACTCCAGTCCAAACCAAAAAAAATATTATTTTCTGTGTTTGTGAATTGTGTGCGCAGTAGCCGCACGTGCATCAACAAAGTAGTGCCAAGCGTGCGCCTGTGTCATAAGTAAAGGGCCGGCTGGCTTGACCGTTAAGGGTGCTGTAACCCCCGAAAGTACACTCCAGTCCAAACCAAAAAAAAATTATTTTCTGTGTTTGTGAATTGTGTGCGCAGTAGCCGCACGTGCATCAACAAAGTAGTGCCAAGAGTGCGCCTGTGTCATAAGTAAAGGGCCGGCTGGCTTGACCGTTAAAGGGTGCTGTAACCCACAAAGTACACTCCAGTCCAAACCAAAAAAAAAATTATTTTCTGTGTTTAGCCGCACGTATATATCAAATCGATATAACAGAAATGGAGGACCAAACTTTCTCCGATAAAAATAAAATAGAGAAAGATCAAGAACCACTTCCTCCTAGTGCTGAAGCTGCTGCCACTAGTCATGACATAGACGATAACATGCCATCAACGTCGTCTGCCAAGGCCGATGCCCAATGTCATAGTAGAGGGCACATACAATCCCAAATGGCAAAGTTCAGGAAAATGACCTTGAAAAAGACATTTAAATCAGCTGAAGAGAAACGTAAACTTGCCAATATGCCATTTACGACACGGAGTGGCAAGGAACGGCTAAGGTCGATCCCTAGTATGTTCATGACTAGTGGTTCAGCTTCACATGACGATGGAAGCCCTCCTCCCACTAAAAAAATCAAAAGAGTTAAGCTGGCAAAAGCACAGCGAAGAACTGTGCTTTCTAAGAAGATATCACAAATCCCCAAGGAGAGTCCAAGTGTGGTGGTGGTTGCGATGCCTGACCTTCCCAGCACTGGACGGGAAGAGGTGGCTCTTTCCACCATTTGCACGCCCCCTGCAAGTGCTGAAAGGAGCACCCACAGTCCACTTGCTGATATGCAAATTGAAGATGTCACTGTTGAAGTACAACAGGATGAGGATACTGGTGTAGCTGGCGCTGAGGAGGAAGTTGGCGAGGAGGATTCTGATGGTGATGTGGTTTGTTTAAATCAGGCTCCGGGGGAGACAGTTGTTGTCCGTGGGATGAAAAAGCCCATCACGGTCATGCCTGGGCAGAAGACCAAACATTCCACCTCTTTGGTCTGGCAATATTTCTATCCAAATCCGGACAACAACTGTCTTGCCATATGTACCATATGTAAAGGTGAAATAAGTAGGGGTAGGGACGTCAACCACCTAGGAACATCCTCCCTAATACGGCACCTGCAGCGCGTTCATAAAAAGTTACTGTCAAGTTCAGAAACTTTGGCTAAGACCGTAAGCAGTCCAGGGACACCTAAATCCCGTTGTCCTGTTGTATCCAAGCGCCTGCAAACCACACCGTCAACTCCCTCCTCGTCAATTTCCTCCTTAGTCAGGATCGGAAGTAGTCCTGCAGGCCATGTCACTGGCATGACTGACTCTCCTATCCGGGATTCCTCTGGAGGATCCTGCATTGCTACGCCTACTGCTGCCGCTGCTGCTGTTGCTGCTGCTGGGAGTCGTTCATCATCCCAGAGAGGAAGTAGGAACACCACTACTTTTACTAAACAATTGACCCTCCAACAGTCCTTAGCGAGGAGGATGAAGTACGACAGCAGTCATCCTGAAGCAAAACGTATAACTGAGGCCTTGACTGCTATGTTGGTGTTAGACGTGCGTCCGGTATCCGCCATTAGTGCAGTGGGATTTAGACAATTGATGGAGGTAGTGTGTCCCCGGTTCCAAATCCCGTCTAGATTCCACTTCACTAGGCAGGCGATACCGAGACTGTACAGAAACATCAGAAAAAGTGTCCTGAAAAATGCCGTTGTATACAATGTCCACTTAACCACGGACATGTGGACAAGTGGAACAGGGCAGACTAAGGACTATATGACTGTGACAGCCCACTGGGTAGATTTATCACCTTACGCAGCAACAGTAGCAGCGTCACCAGTAGCAGCATCTCAGAAACGCCAGCTCGTTACAAGGCAGGCTACGCTGTGTATCACCGGTTTCAGTAAGAGGCACACCGCCGACAACCTCTTAGAGAAACTGAGGGAAATCATCGCCCAGTGGCTTACCCCACTTAGACTCTCCTGGGGATTTGTGATATCTGACAACGCCACCAATATTGTGTGGGCATTACATCTGGGCAAATTCCAGCACGTCCCATGTTTTGCTCACACAATAAACTTGGTGGTGCAGAATTTTCTGAAAAGCGACAGGGGCGTGCAGGAGACGCTTTGGGTGGCCCGAAAAATTTCTGGACACTTTCGCCATTCAGCGACTGCGTGCCAAAGACTGGAGCGCCAGCAAACACTCTTGAACCTGCCCCGCCATCACCTGAAGCAAGAGGTTGTGACGCGGTGGAACTCAACCCTCTATATGCTTCAGAGGATGGAGGAGCAGCAAAAGGCCATACAAGCCTATACATCCACCTATGACATAGGCAAAGGAGGGGGTATGCACCTGACTCAAGCGCAGTGGAGAATGATTTCCGTGTTGTGCAAGGTTCTCCAGCCCTTCGAACTTGCCACACGTGAAGTCAGTTCAGACACAGCCAGCTTGAGTCAGGTCATTCCCCTCATCAGGCTTTTGCAGAAGCAGCTGGAGAAAGTGAAGGAGGAGCTAAGATGGAGCGATTCTGCTCGTCATGTGGGACTTGTGGATGAAGCCCTTCATTCGCTTTGCCAGGATTCCAGGGTGGTCAATCTGTTGAAATCAGACCACTACATTTTGGCCACCGTGCTTGATCCTAGGTTTAAAGCCTATGTGGTGTCTCTCTTTCCGGCCGACACAAGCCTGCAGAGGTGCAAAGACCTGCTGGTGAACACACTGTCAGCTGAAGCGGAACGTGACACGTCAACGGCTCCTTCTTCATTTTCTCCCGCAACTGGGGCTGCCAGGAAAAAACTTAGGTATCCTAAGCAACCCGCTGGCGGTGATGCAGGGCAGGCAGGACCAAGTTTGGACATCTGGTCCGGACTGAAGGACCTGGCAACAATTTTTGACATGTCTACTGTCACTGCATATGATACTGTCACCATTGACAGAATGGTGGAGGATTACATCGGTGACAGCATCCAAGTAGGCATGTCAGACAGTCCATACCTGTACTGGCAGGAAAAAGAGGCAATTTGGAGGCCCCTGTACAAGCTGGCTCTATTTTACCTGAGTTGCCCCCCCTCCAGTGTGTACTCCGAAAGAGTGTTTAGTGCAGCCGGGAACCTTGTCAGCGAAAGGCGTAGGAGGTTGCTTCCACAGAATGTGGAGAAGATGATGTTCATCAAAATGAATTATCAGCTCTTCCAGGGAGACCAGCCTCCAGAAGGTACAGAGGGACCTGTGGTGGTGGATTCAAGTGGGGACGAGTTAATACTTTGTGAGGATGAGGATGTACACACTGAAGAGGGTGAGGAATCGGTGGATGAGGAGGATGAGGATGACATCTTGCCTCCGTAGAGCCAGTTTGTGCAGGGACACATTAATTGCCAGCTTGTTTTGTGGGGGCCCAAACGAACCAATCATTTCAGCCACAGTTGTGTGGCAGACCCTGGCGCTGAAATGATTGATTTGTTAAAGTGTGCATGTCCTGTTTATACAACATAAGGGTGGGTGGGAGGGCCCAAGGACAATTCCATCTTGCACTTCTTTTTTTTCTTTGCATTATGTACAGTTTGGGGCCTAGTTTTTCTAACTGCCATCCTGTCTGCCACTGCAGTGTCACTCCTAGATGGGTCACGTGTTTGTGCCGCCCACTCGTGTCGCTTAGCATAGTCATCCAGCTACCTCGGTGCAACCTTTTGGACATGAAAACACTATTGTGAGGTGTGAGGTGTTCAGAATAGACTGGAAATGAGTGGAAATTAAGGTTATTGAGGTTAATAATAGCATAGGAGCAGAGAAACCAACAAATTCTGTGATTTTAGCTGTTTTTATGCTTTTTAAAAAAAAAATACAGATCCAAAACACAAAACCCAGAACCCAAAACACGGAAGGGTGGTTTTGGCAAAACCAATCCAGATCCAAAACACGAAGAAAGATCCAGATCCAAAACCAAAACACAAAACACGAAAAGTGGCCGGTGCACACCCCTAGTGTGTACACCTATTGTCTATCATAGATATCTATCAGTGTGTACACCTAATGTCTATCTTAGATATCTATCAGTGTGTGCACCCTATGTCTATCATAGATATCTATCAGTGTGTACACCTATTGTCTATCATAGATATATATCAGTGTGTGTACACCCAATGTCTATCATAGATATCTATAAGTGTGTACACCTAATGTCTATCATACATATCTATCAGTGTGTACACCTAATGTCTATCATAGATATCTATAAGTGTGTACACATAATGTCTATCATACATATCTATCAGTGTGTACACCTATTGTCTATCTTAGATATCTATCAGTGTGTACACCTATTGTCTATCATAGATATCTATCAGTGTGTACACCTATTGTCTATCATAGATATCTATCAGTGTGTACACCTAATGTCTATCTTAGATATCTATCAGTGTGTACACCCAATGTCTATCATACATATCTATCAGTGTGTACACCTATTGTCTATCATAGATATCTATCAGTGTGTACACCTAATGTCTATCATAGATATCTATCAGTGTGTACACCCAATGTCTATCATAGATATCTATCAGTGTGTACACCCAATGTCTGTCATAGATATCTATCAGTGTGCACACCTAATGTCTATCATACATATCTATCAGTGTGCACACCCAATGTCTATCATAGATATCTATCAGTGTGTACACCTATTGTCTATCATACATATCTATCAGTGTGCACACCTAATGTCTATCATAGATATCTATCAGTGTGTACACCTAATGTCTATCATAGATATCTATAAGTGTGTACACCTAATGTCTATCATAGATATCTATCAGTGTGCACACCCAATGTCTATCATAGAAATCTATCAGTGTGTACACCTATTGTCTATCATAGATATCCATCAGTGTATACACCTATTGTCTATCATACATATCTATCAGTGTGTACACCTGTTGTCTATCATAGATATCTATCAGTGTGTACACCCAATGTCTATCATAGATCTCTATCAGTGTGTACACCCAAAGTCTATCATAGATCTCTAACAGTGTGTACAACCAAAATCGTTTGACCTGCACTACAGAAAATTGGAGGGAGATCTATCAACGATATCATTCGTTGTTCAAGTTGTTCCGTGTGTACGCACCATAAGGCAGAGATGGGACAGAAAATGAAAGTGGAGCGGTACGGAGGTAGGACAGAGGACAGGGGTCAAGGATGGAGGAGTGAAAGTGGGCGGAGCAGGGAAGGCCCATCGTAGGACGGGTTCACATCTGGTGGTATATAATAATGTTGTATATAGTATATGCTTTGTAGAAATTAGGGGTGAGCGGGTTCGGATTTCTGAAATCCGAACCCCCCCCCAGCACCCCCTATCTGAGGCCAATCCGAGCCAGGCTCGACTTTTCCCGCCTGACTCGGATCTGAAATCGAGGCAAAACGTCATCATCCCGCCTTCCGAGTCTCGCGTGTTTTGGATTCTATATAAGGTACCCGCGTCGGCGCCATTTTCTGACTCGGCTGTTGACAGTGAAGAGGGAGGGTGGGAGTTAGGGCTGGCTGGGCTGTGTAGTGTAGTGTAGTGCAGTGTAGTGTTGTGCTGTGCTGCTGTTTTCCATAGGGGCTGTGTCCACTCATCCAAAGTCCATAGGGGCTGGCTGTGTTGTGCTGTGCTGCTGTTGTCCATAGGGGCTGTGTCCACTCCTCCAAAGTCCTTAGGGGCTGGCTGGACTGTGTTGTGCAGTCAGTTGTCCATAGGGGCTGTGTCCACTCCAAAGTCCTGTGCAGTGTCCCAGTCCTAAAGGGGTGCTGTAGTGTTGTCCAGGGGGTGCTCTGTCCATCAGGGGTGCTCTCCCCAAGTGCAAAAAAAATTAATATTTTTTCTGTGTTTGTGAATTGTGTGCGCAGTAGCCACACGTGCATCAACAAAGTAGCGCCAAGCGTGTGCCTGTGTCATAGGTAAAGGGCCGGATGGCTTGACCGTTAAAAGCTGCTGTAACCCCCAAAGTGCACTCCAAAAAAAATAAAAAAATATATTTTTTTGTGTTTGTGAATTGTGTGTGCAATAGCTGCATGTGCATCAACAAAGTAGCGCCAAGCGTGCGCCTATGTCATAGGTAAAGGGTCAGCTGGCTTGACCGTTAAAAGGTGCTGTAACCCCCAAGGTGCACTCCAAACCAAATAAAAAAATATTTTCTGTGTTTGAGAATTGTGTGCACTGTGGCTGCATGTGCATCAACAAAGGAGCAGCGCCAAGCGTGCGACTGTGTCCCATAAGTAAAGGGCCGGCTGGCTTGTCCACTAAAGGGTGGTGTAACCCTCAAAGTGCGCTCCACAAAAAATTTTAAATTCTCCTTTTATTTCTGTCTTTGTGAATTGTGTGGGCTGTAGCTGCACCTGCATCCTCAAAGCAGCAGCGACAAGCGTGCGTCTGTCTGTTAAAGGGTGGTGTAACCCCCAAAGTGCACTCCAACAAAAATAAAATATTTTCTTCTGTGTTTGTTAATTGTCTGCACTGTACGTGCATCCTCAAAGCAGCAGCGCCAAGCGTGCGTCTGTCTGTTAAAGGGTAGTGTAACCACCAAAGTGCACTCCAACAAAAATAAAACATTTTCTTCTGTGTTTGTGAATTGTGTGGGCTGTAGCTGCACCTGCATCCTCAAAGCAGCAGCGACAAGCGTGCGTCTGTCTGTTAAAGGGTGGTGTAACCCCCAAAGTGCACTCCAACAAAAATAAAATATTTTCTTCTGTATTTGTGAATTGTCTGCACTGTACGTGCATCCTCAAAGCAGCAGCACCAAGCGTGCGTCTGTCTGTTAAAGGGTAGTGTAACCACCAAAGTGCACTCCAACAAAAATAAAACATTTTCTTCTGTGTTTGTGAATTGTCTGCAGTGTACGTGCATCCTCAAAGCAGCAGCACCAAGCGTGCATCTCTCTGTTAAAGGGTGGTGTAACCCTCAAAGTGTGCTCCACAAAGAATAAAAAATTCTTCTTTTTTTGTCGTTATGAATTGTGTGCACTGTGGCTGCACGTGCATCAACAAAGGAGCAGTGCCAAGTATGCGCCTGTGTCCCATAAGTAAAGAGCCGGCTGGCTCATTTCTTAAAGGGTGGTGTAACCCACAAAGTGCACTAGTCTCCAACAAAAATAAAATGTTATTTTCTGTGTTTGTGTGCGCCTTAGCCGCACGTATATATCAATATAACATAAATGGAGGACCAAACTTTCTCCTATAAAAATGAAATAGGGAAAGATCAAGAACCACTTCCTCCTAGTGCTGTTGCTGCTGCCACTAGTCATGACATAGACGATAACATGCCATCAAGGTCGTCTGCCATGGCCGATGCCCAATGTCATAGTAGAGGGCATATACAATCCCAAATGACAAAGTTCAGGAAAATGACCTTAAAAAAAACATTTAAATCATCTGAAGAGAAACGTAAACTTGCCAATATGCCATTTACGACACAGAGTGGCAGGAACGGCTAAGGTCTTTCCCTATGTTCATGACTAGTAGTCCAGCTTCACATGACGATGGAAGCCCTCCTCCCGCTAAAAAAATCAAACGAGTTAAGCTGGCAAAAGCACAGCGAAGAACTGTGCGTTCTACGAAGATATCACAAATCCCCAAGGAGAGTCCAAATGAAATGGCGGTTGCGATGCCTGACCTTCCCAGCACTGGACGGGAAGAGGTGGCTCTTTCCACCATTTGCACGCCCCCTGCAAGTGCTGAAAGGAGCACCCACAGTCCACTTGCTGATATGCAAATTGAAGATGTCACTGTTGAAGTACAACAGGATGAGGATACTGGTGTAGCTGGTGCTGAGGAGGAAGTTGGTGAGGAGGATTCTAATTGTGATGTGGTTTGTTTAAATCAGGCTCCAGGGGAGACAGTTGTTGTCCGTGGGATGAAAAGGCCCATCACAGTCATTCCTGGGCAGAAGACCAAACATTCCTCCTCTTTGGTCTGGCAATATTTCTATCTAAATCCGGACAACAACTGTCTTGCCATATGTACCATATGTAAAGGTGAAATAAGTAGGCGTAGGGACGTTAATCACCTAGGAACATCCTCCCTTATACGGCACCTGCAGCGCGTTCATAAAAAGTTACTGTCAAGTTCAGAAACTTTGGCTAAGACCGTAAGCAGTCCAGTGACACCTAAATCCCGTTGTCCTGTTGTATCCAAGCGCCTGCAAACCACACCGTCAACTCCCTCCTCGTCAATTTCCTCCTTAGTCAGGATCTTGCCTCCGTAGAGCCAGTTTGTGCAGGGACAGATTAATTGCCAGCTTGTTTTGTGGGGGCCCAAACGAACCAATAATTTCAGCCACAGTTGTGTGGCAGTCCCTGGCGCTGAAATGATTGGTTTGTTAAAGTATGCATGTCCTGTTTATACAACATAAGGGTGGGTGGGAGGGCCCAAGGACAATTCCATCTTGCACCTCTTTTTTTTCTTTGCATTATGTACAGTTTGAGGCCTAGTTTTTCAAACTGCCATCCTGTCTGCCACTGCAGTATCACTCCTAGATGGGTCTCGTGTTTGTGCCGCCCACTCGTGTCGCTTAGCATAGTCATCCAGCTACCACGGTGCAACCTTTTGGACATAAAAACACTATTGTGAGGTGTGAGGTGTTCAGAATAGACTGGAAATGAGTGGAAATTAAGGTTATTGAGGTTAATAATAGCATAGGAGCAGAAAAACCCACAAATTCTGTGATTTTAGCTGTTTTTATGCTTTTTAAAAAAAAAAATACAGATCCAAAACACAAAACCCAGAACCCAAAACACGGAAGGGTGGTTTTGGCAAAACCAGTCCAGATCCAAAACACGAAGAAAGATCCAGATCCAAAACCAAAACACAAAACACGAAAAGTGGCCAGTGCACACCCGTAGTAGCAATGTTCTTGACAAATAAGAAAGGTTTTATTTTATGAAACAGTCTACATTACAGTACTCGATACATTTAAACAAACTAACAATGACCTCAGTGCTCTTAGCTGCACAGGTTCCAATGCTGTCAGCGAATCAAATTTCTACTCTTTCCGCTGCGCTTGGTTCTGCATAACTGCGCCTGCCATTATCTCTCAAACAGCACATGTGAGCAGTTCTTTCCCTTCTCCAGCTCTCTATTGTCTCCCAGCTCTCTCTCTCTCTCTCTCTTCTTCACACTTGGGGAATATTTACTGATATTTGCTGCTGGGGGTACTGGCTATTTCCGATTGGAAAATTAGACCTGCTAAACTGTCAGAACAATTTTATGTTGCGCCCTCCCTCCTCAACATAAAGTCGTTCCGATGCCCCTTTTTTCACCCCATAACTGTGGCTTCTGTGATTGACCTCTACTTTTATATGGATGGAGCAGTTTTAAAGAAATCTAAAAGTACAGTGGCTCAGGCCAATCACAGCAGCTACAGCTCTTGGACGGGAAGCCGATCATAGTTCCTGTGGATGTACCGTATTCACAATTTAAACCTAAACTAGGGATGTGCGCCGAGTCCCGTGTTTTGGTTTTGGATCTGGATCTCCCCTGGTTTTGGATCTGGATTGGTTTTGACAAAACCTTACCTCCGTGTTTTGTTTTCGGGTTTTGGTTTTGGATCTGGATTTTTTCTTAGAAAATAAAAAAAACAGCTAAAATCACATAAAATGGGCCTTTTTTTGTTCCTACTGTATTAATAACCTCAATAACATTTATTTCCACTCGTTTCCAGTCAATTTTGACCACCTCACAGCTCACAATATTGATTTTTTTTTCATCTAGTTAAAGGGCCAAAAGGTTGCATCCAGCTTGCTAGCTCAAAACTGATTGATATAATTATTAATAGAGTTGAGGACTGTGCAAAGATGATGGTTGGGATACCCTTGAGGATTGAAGAATTGATACAGTAGTTGATAGTTGGTGCATCCCCTGACTGTAAAATTGATAACAAATTAATTATTATTTATTTTATTTATTTATTAACAGTTTCTTATATAGTGCAGCAAATTCCATTGCTCTTTACAATTTGAATCCACTTTAACATTATACTGGGTTGTAAAAAACATATATACATAAAAGACATACATAAGGGTAAGAGGGCCCTGCTCGCAAGCTTACAATCTCTAGGGTAGGTGCTACATATTGCAAATTGGTCCAGCCCGATCGCAGATGTTCTTGGCAGGCTGTATAATCCAATCACACTGGAAAGTTGGCCCAGGGTTAGGAGGATGTAAAATTGAAGAAATAGAAGATGTGATAGGTGTTTACTATAAGAAGAGAGTTAGATAGGGAGCTATAAAAGGTTAGGTGGGTGGTCCTGGAATCTGATGTGCTTGTCTAAAGAGGTGAGTTTTCAGAGAACACTTGAATATTTGGAAACTAGTGGAAAGTCTTATTGTGCATGGGAGGGCATTCCACAGGGTGGGTGCAGCCCAAACAAAGTCCTGTAACCGTGCATGGGAACAAGTAATGCGGGGGGATGAGAGACGCAGATCTTGTGCAGAGCGGAGATGTCGGGTTGGAAGATAATTTGAGATAAGTGTAGAGATGTATCTTGGTGTGGTTTGGTTAATAGCTTTGTGTGAGTGTAAGTATTTTACATTGAATACGGTAGAAGACCGGCAGCCAATGGAGGGACTGACAGAGTGGATCAGCAGACACTGAACATTTGGTGAGAAAGATCAACCTCGCAGCTGCATTCAAAATGCATTGTAGTGGGGAGAGCCTGTTTTTGGGAAGACCAATAAGGAGACTATTGCAATAGTCAATGCGGGAAATAATGAGTGCATGTATTAGAGTTTTTGCGTAAGATATAGTCAAATTTTGGCTATGTTTTTTAGATGTATGTAACAGGATTTAGAGACAGATACAATGTGGGGAACAAAAAACAGTTCAGAGTCAAGGATGACACCTAGGGAGCGAGCTTGTGGCGTGTGGTTGATTGTCGAGTTGTCAACAGTAATAGAGATATCAAGTTGGTAATTACTGCTGGCCGGTGGAAATATAATTAATTTTGTTTTGGATATATTAAGTTTGAGGTGGCGAGATGACATCCAAGATGAAATGGCAGAGAGACATTCAGTGGCACGGACCAGCACAGATGGTGACAAATCTGGGGACAATAGGTAAATTTGAGTATCATCCACGTACAGATGATACTTAAAACCAGTTTGCCAAGAGAGGTGGTATATATTGAGAAAAGCAGAGGACCTAATACTGAACCTTGTAGTACTCCAACTGATAGAGGTAGCGAAGTGGAGGTAGAATCAGAAAGGCAAACAGTGAAAGAGCTATTAGATAGGTAGGATGAGAACCAAGAAAGGGCTGTGTCTTGAATACCTAGGGATTGTAGTGTTTGTATGAGAAGAGTGTGGTCAACAGTGTCAAAGGCAGCATCGAGATCTAGAAGAATTAGAAGTGAATAATGGCCTTTAGCCTTGGCAGTGACCAGATCATTTACTACCTTAGTCACTGCTCTGTCAGTGGAGTGTTGAGACCGAAAACTTGACTGAAGTGGGTCCAATAAGTTGTGGGCATTAAGAAAGTTTGTGACGCAAGTGTAGGCAAGTCTTTCCAGTAGCTTGGAGAGGCAAGGTAGCTGGGAGATAGGATGGTAATTTGAGAGAGAGTTATGGTCAGAATTTTGTTTTCTCAAAATGGGAGTGATCACTGAATGCTTGAACAGTGATGGAAAGATACCAGTAGAAAAATAGAGATTACAAATTTTAGTTAAGTGTCGAATGAGCACAGGAGACAGAGCTTTACTGATTTGTGAGGGTATATGATCAAGAGGAGAGGTAGAGTAGGAGGATGAGGAGTGTAGATACTTCATCTTCATTAGTAGGGTCAAATGATGAGAATGTGCCACTGGGTTCTGGTAGGGAATTGAGCAGGTCACTGGTTGAGGAAGATCATACCATTTCATTTCGGATATTATCAATCTTGTTCTTAAAATAGGAAGCAAGATCTTGTGCACTGATAGTAGCAGTTGGGTTCAGTGATGGAGGGTTAAGAAGTGATTTAAGTGTATTAAAAAGCCGCTTGGGGCTAGAGGCTTGGGCAGAGATAACAGATTGGAAATATGTCTGTTTGGCATTATCCAGTGCATTATGATACGATTAGTAGATCATCTTATATGTGAGGAAGTCACTTGGAGTATGAGACTTTCGCCACTGATGTTCTACTTTACGTGAGAGTTTTTGTAGGTGTCTTGTGAATTTGGAATGCCACGGTTGACATCTAAGTCTACGTGGAATGTGATGGGTAGCTGGAGCTACTTCATCGAGGGCCAGTTCTATGGTCTGGTTCAAATGTGATACAGCAGTCTCAGGAGAAGTGAAATTAGAAATGGGTAAGAGTGATTTTTGCAGAGAGGTGGATAGTTGTTCAAAATTAATAGCATTAATATTTCTGCAGGTTTGAGGAGGTTTGGGTGATTTGTTTGGCATTGAGGTTGACATAATGGAGTAGAGTGTTTAGGTGATAAGGTAATGATCTGAGAGATTAAAAACAATTCATTGGTGCAGCCCCTGGATGTAATATTTATAAATAAATTAAAAAACAATTCATTGGTGCAGCCACAGGCTGAAAAATGAATAATAAATATAAATTCATTGGTGCAGCCCCTAGCTGTAAAATTGATAATAAATTAATAAAAAAAAAATCATTGGTTCCTAAACCAACCATAACATTAATTTAAAATGTCAGGCAGCAATGCCCCAACCAGCACATAATGGAAAAGAAAAAGGTGCAAGATGGAATAGTCCTTGGGCCCTCCCACCAACCCTTATGTTGTATACGAAACAGGACATTCACAGTTTAACAAACCAATAATTTCATCGACAAGGACTGCCAATTGTGGCTGAAATTATTGGTTTGATTGGACCCCCATAAAACAAGCTGCCAATGTGCATTGGACATGGAAATGAAAATGATCCCATACACAAACTGGCTTTACATTACAAGTTGCTGTCGTCCTCATCATCCCCATCAGTGTGTACATCCTCTTCTTCACACAATATTAATTTGTCCCTGTTGAAATCCATAGGCGCCTCTGTAATTTTTTTGATGTAATTGTTGGTAGAGGTCTTCCTCGTGGAATTTGTAATTCATTTTTATTGAACATCATCTTTTCCACATTTTGAGGAAGTAAACTACGCCGATCACTGACAAGGTTGCCAGCTGCACTGAAAACTTTCAGAGTACACACTGGAGGGTGGGCAACTTAAGTAATGCAAAGCCAGTTTGTGTCTGGGACTCCAAATTGCCTCTTTTTCCTGCCAGTACTGAAAGGGACTGTCTGACATGGCTATTAGGATGTTATCTCTGAAATAGTCCTCCACCATTCTGTGAATGGAGATTGTATCACACATAGTCACGGTAGACATGTCACTAGTAGGCAGTTCTGTCAGGCCCAACCAGATTTCATTTTTTGCTGAACGATCTGCATGACCAGCAGGCATTATATAAGGAAAATTTAGTTTTTTCCTGGCAGCTGCAGAAACTGAAGGAGGAGATGATGGCGTTTCACATGCGGCTGCAGCTGACAATTTTTTTTACATAATCTTTTCCACATTTTGAGGAAGTAACCTCCTACGCCGATCACTGATAAGGTTGCCAGTTGCACTGAAAACTCTTTCGGAGTACACACTGGAGGGTGGGTAACTTAAGTAATGCAAAGCCAGTTTGTGTATGGGACTCCAAATTGCCTTTTTTTCCTGCCAGTAGTGAAAGGGACTGTCTGACATGTCTATTAGGATGTTATCTCTGAAATAGTCCTCCACCATTCTGTGAATGGAGACCGTATCACACATAGTCACGGTAGAAGACATGTCACTAGTAGGCAGTTCTCTCAGGCCCAACCAGATGTCATTTTTTGGTGACTGATCTGCATGACCAGCAGGCATTCTGTAAGGAAAATGTTGTCTTTTCCTGGCAGCTGTTGAAACTGAAGGAGGAGATAAAGGCGTTTCGCATGCTGCTGCAGCTGACAATTTTTTGACCAACAGCTCTTTGCATAGTTTTAGATTTCAGTCTGTTGGAAAAAAATCACAAGGTAGGACTTTAACCTAGGATCTAGAATGGTGGCCAAATATATATTTTTCAGATTTCAATAGATTGATGAGTCTTGGATCCTGGTGAAGTGAATCAAGGGCTTGATCCAGTCCCACATACCTTGCACAATCGATATGTTTCAGCTCCTACTTCAGTTTCTCCAGCTTGCAAAAGTCTGATGAGGGGAATGACCTGACTCAAGCTGGCAGTGTCTGAACTAACTTCATGTGTGGCAAGTTGCAAGGGTTTGAGAACCTTGCACAACACGGAAATTATTCTCCACTGCGTTTGAGTAAGGTGCATCCCCCCTCCATGGCCTATGTCATACTCCATTGTATAGCCCTGGATGGCCTTTTGCTGTTCCTCCATCCGTTGAAGTATATATATTTTTCAGATTTCAATAGATTGATGAGTCTTGGATCCTGGTGAAGTGAATCAAGGGCTTGATCCAGTCCCACATACCTTGCGCAATCGATATGTTTCAGCTCCTCCTTCAGTTTCTCCAGCTTGCAAAAGTCTGATGAGGGGAATGACCTGACTCAAGCTGGCAGTGTCTGAACTAACTTCACGTGTGGCAAGTTGCAAGGGTTTGAGAACCTTGCACAACACGGAAATTATTCTCCACTGCGTTTGAGTAAGGTGCATCCCCCCTCCACGGCCTATGTCATACTCCATTGTATAGCCCTGGATGGCCTTTTGCTGTTCCTCCATCCGTTGAAGTATATAGAGCATAGAATTCCACTGAGTTACTACCTCTTGCTTCAGCTGATGGCAGGGCAAATTTAACAGTACCTGCTGGTCATGCAATCTTCAACAAGTGGTTGCTGACTATCTAAAATGTCTGGATATTTTGTGGGCCACCGAAAGCATCTCCTGCATGCCCCTGTAATATTTTTAAAATGTTGAACCAGAGTTGCACTACAGTATATAACTTGTAGGACTTACCTAGAATTGCGCACAATTCTAGGTAAGTCCTACAAGTTATATACTGTAGTGCAACTTTGGTTCATTTTTGGGGTGTGGGTCCCCCTGGATTGCTTTGGTTGATCTGGTTCAGGGCACCGCATTATAACACATTTTTCTTTTATAACACATTTTAAGCCTTAATCCTGGTTGATAATCTAGTAGCGCACCTGTGAAATTTATAGCTGCTTCTGTTGTTACTATTCGAAATAGTGTAAAAGAGGTTAATGCAAGAAACGCTTTTTTTTTTTTTTTTGGATTTGTATTTATTAATTACTATTGATACCTGCTGGTCCACAAAAAAATAAAAAAATAATCAAACTGCAAACCAAACGAACAAATAAAAAGGAGGTATGTAAATACTTAAATAAAATAAAAAAGAAGATAAAGAAGAAGAAAATTAGTTACTTTGACTAGAAATGAAGATGAAATAAAAATAAAATCAAACAACAAAAACGAAATGTAGCTAGTGCAAAATTAAATGAAAATGATAAAATACCAGTGATATTTGAGCATTAATGTTTACACTCCTTTTGTGGGAATGATAGGTGCCCGCTGCTTTGGTGCTTTTTTGGTGCTTTTTTGGACTTCTACAAGGACATCATTTAATTGCAAATCTATATTGAAAAATTCTTCAGAGTTTATATTTCTATATTTGTGCGTAATATCTGACATGGTGCAGGGTGGTGCAGCTGGATTATTTGTGTATATTAACTATACACTGCAAAAATAGTCCTGGTTGATAATCTAGTAGCGCAACTGTGAAATTTATAGCTGCTTCTGTTGTCACTATTCGAAATAGTGTAAAAGAGGTTAATGCAAGAAACGCTTTTTTTTTGGGATTTGTATGTTCTAATTACTATTGATACCTGCTGGTCCACAGAAAAATAAATAAATAAATAATCAAACTGCAAACCAAACGAACAATTAAAAAGGAGGTATGTAAATACTTAAATGAAATAAAAAAGAAGATAAAAAGAAGAAAAAGAAGAAGAAAATGAGCCCAGACCACTACACAAGCCACCAGCTACCTTTCATCAATAGAGCCAGAGGCCAGAAAGATTGCCGGAGGCACAGCGGAGATCGCTGCATGCTGAGCTGCAATCCCTGCTAACAGACTGGGTACAGTCTGCTGACAGCAGAGTGGGAGCGAGTACAGCATCAAGCAGCACATGTTCACCAACAACAAAGGACAACGCCGCTTTTAGGAAGATAGGGACAGTTACCCGTTTGCACTGTACCAAAGCAGCAGGCACCTATCATTCCCACAAAAGGAGTGTAAACATTAATGCTCAAATATCACTGGTATTTTATCATTTTCATTTAATTTTGCACTAGCTACATTTCGTTTTTGTTGTTTGATTTTATTTTTATTTCATCTTCATTTCTAGTCAAAGTAACTCATTTTCTTCTTTTTCTTCTTTTTTATCTTCTTTTTTATTTTATTTAAGTATTTACATACCTCCTTTTTATTTGTTCGTTTGGTTTGCAGTTTGATTATTTATTTGTTTATTTTTCTGTGGATCAGCAGGTATCAATAGTAATTAGTACATACAAATCCCCCCCCCCCAAAAAAAAGCGCTTCTTGCATTAACCACATTTTAACCCTTCCCTGTTTGTTTATTATACATGTACTTCACTTTTTTATTTTCATTCTTTATATGCAACTGTGGCTGCTATTAACTATCTCTTTTACACTTCACTTTTCTTACGATGGCGGTGCCCTGGAGCGGCTTGGCTGGGCCAGTTTGGGGGTGTCCTGCACTCTAGATTTGAAACCTAGTATGTTAGGGACCTACCCTAAAGAGGGTACCTGGATATGGTGGGTAGGCCCATAACCTAGGCCATGATTATGCTAAAAACCTCTATTGATTGCAAAATTTTATTGCATTTATATATTATCAAAAATTTGGAGTTGTGCACCTGAGATTTGTCTGTTTCTGTATCATAAATAAAGGCCAAGGCCTTATCCTTTCCTTGCCACTTCGTGTAGTGAATGGCATATTGCCAATTTTTTGTTTATCTAAAAGCAACTTGCCTTTCAATTGTTTTTTCTTTACTACAGTAAAAGTAGCTTTCCCATATCCATGATGTGACTTAAACCCTTGGGCATGGTCCTTCATAGAGGACGAGGAAGTTGACGGCCTTGCATTATCATTATGACTGCTGGAGGCAGCTACAACATTTGGTTCTTGGCCTTGCTCTCCTGTCATGTCATAGCCCTCCATATTTTCTGCGGTCTTGAAGCAGTGTCACAAGCACCAATAGTGTAGCCAAGGTGTGGTTACAAAATTCACACTCGTGCAGTCGTGTGCACACAGAAAAAAAATAGACAAAAGACACAATTTATTTGTTTTGTTTTTTTCGGATCCAGAACTTTGGCCCAGAGCACAGATTGATGACGACTGGAGGCTTGTGTTGCTGTATCTTGTGTGGCTAAGCCTAACATGCACACACAGAAGAAAAATAGACAAAAGACACCATTTTTTTTTCGGGCCCAGAGCACAGATTGATGTCGACTGGAGTCGGGCAGCACTAGGTTGCATTGCTGTATCTTGTGTGGCTAAGCCTAACACGCACACACAGAAAAAAAATAAAAAGACAATATATATATATATTTATTTTTTCGGTTCCAAAACTTGGGCCCAGATGGATGCAGCAGACAACACAGCACCAGCCCAGATTGATCAGCACCAGCCCAGATGGATCAGCAACAGCCCAGATGGACACAGCAGACAGCACAGCACCAGCCCAGATGGATCAGCACCAGCCCAGATGGATCAGCAACAGCCCAGACGCATCAGCACCAGCCCAGATGGACACAGCAGACAGCACAGCAGTGACAGCACCAGGTGGATCAGCAGTGCACCAGCCCTGGACACAGCAGACAGCACAGCACGGCACCAGCACCAGCACAGGTAAGTACTACCTCTCCCAGCCCTACACTACCCACCCTCCCTGTTCAGTCTCCACAGCCGGAGTGAAATGGTTGCCGCCACGTGGTCCCTTATATACATAAAGACGAAACCTTGCGAGCCGCGAGATTTCGTCTCTATGGTTTTGCCTCATTTTGAGATCTGGGACCGGCGGGGGAACCAAACGCTTGTTCGTTTTTCACCCTGGATGTCAAAATTCGGGTGGGTTCGGATCTTTGAGATCCGAACCTGCTCATCTCTAACCTAAACTCATTGGCTGCAACTCTGCATGCTCCATATTATTGATCAAATCACTGTTTCATAGGCTTTCATGAGTGACCTAAAACAGCTGCCGTTAGCTCCTGTTAAACCATGTGTGTCCGGGGCTGCCTCCCTTAGAGCCCGAGTAGCATACTGAGGTCACAGTGGTATCCAAAATGCATTTGGTATGGATTCCCAGCTGCCGCATGACCGGCAGTGCGAATCCCCGGCAGCGGCAGCCAGAAAAAATAGCAGAGCCCGGCAGCAGAAGACCGACAGCGCTGGAAATCCCGATCGTCGGAAGGTAAGTATTCTCTATAGTATACTAACCCCCTAACCCTAACCCTCCTTAGGGGTGCCTAACCCTAAACTCCCCCCCAAGTGCCTAACCCTAACCTCCCCCCTCTAAGTGCCTAACCCTAACCCCCCTTCCCCGCTGCCTAAACATAAATCCCAGGGGGTGTGCCTAACCCTAACCTCCCCCCGGGGGTGCCTAACCCTAACCCTTCCTCCCCCTAACCTAACCCTCCCAGGGGGTGCCTAACCCTAAATCCCCCCCGGGTAGCCTAAACCTAACCTTCCCCCCTGCAGCTGTCCGCTTGCAGTGCCCGGCATCCCTTTGATCAGGATGCCGGGCGCCGGTGTGCCGGCATCTGGAAAATGACAGGCATCTGGATTATAGTCGCCTGTCATTTAACCCTAGCCGGGATTACGGATTCTAGATGCCGGCGGTCGGGATTGCGACCGCCGGCATCTTAAACGTATCCCTCCTAAACATCCCCTAGTCACATGTGATGTTACTACAGTCATACAAAGTTGAATAATAAATGATGAAAAACCTTTTATGAATAGTCACCTACAGCCTACACATAGCTTCATTACTCCTGCCTCCATAACAACACCTTACTGACCTGATATTAGGCTACATACCTCTAATGATTTAATTATTATTTACTTTTATTTATAAGGCACCACAAAGTGTCCTCAGCACCCTGCATTTCACAGTAACAGAGTATAAGTAAAATGCACTTTGCTTACAATCTCTTTAAAAGCATTTTAAGGGGCCTATCCATTAGCAGATGTTTTCTGAGAGATGAAAGACAAAAGATGTCTTTTGAAAATTCTGGTGGCTGTGCTGAACGATATCTCTCATGTACATGACAGATTTTGGCGAACGATGACATAATATCATTCAGGGAGTGGAATTTTTTTAAAAATTGTATGAATATTCATTGAAAATATCGTTCGTCATTCATTGTTTACCGCATATAAACTGCCCGATATTTCTAATATCTGGCAGCGATATGTGATAATTGACCAACATGTTGGAGAGATGAAAGATCCAATTTATCAGCCATGGGGGTGCGCATCTGTCATCGTTCATGGCCTATCCATAGCAGATAAATTGAATGATATATCGTTCAATCGTTCAATTTATCTGCTAATGGATAGGCCCCTTAAGCCTTATCGGTAGTTATTACAAATGAACAATGCAATTAGTCATGGCTAGACATATTTTTCCAAATATTGATTAGTTAAGGAATTGTGAATAAACTTTCAAACTAAATAACAGACATTTTAGTAATGTAATGATAAAATAATATTTTTATGGTGAAATGCGTAGGTCCCAAACTATGGTTTATCCGCTTTTCTGTATCTATCTGCACAGTTCAGTAGATGTTGCTGTAGTTGGTGGCTCTTTTTCAGCAACTACAACAAAACATATTAGAACATGATCCTTTCTATTTTGTGCCACTGGTAGCTGGTTGTATTTAATGATGTCCCGTAACGTCTGTCAATCAATAAGATAACAGAGATACATTGTATCTAGCTTTGGCTATAAAAACTTTCTGATTGTAACTGCATTTGTAAAAATTTAAAGGATATGAGTTACTATCAATGCCACTATGGATTTCCATTAACGGAACTGCTAATAAGTGCATTATTCAAGGTATATATTTATCCCTAGTAGGAATTCACTTTTAGTATCCATGGAACAGAGGTTTTATTAATTAACGGATTGATCAGCTTTAATAGTATTGGTGATTAGAGCACACAGCTGGTGTTCAGTCTTAAATCGTTTTATATGTACATGCTGCCAACATTTTATTGATTCACTGTAGTGAATACATTGCTACAATTGTTTCAATTTATATGCTACTTATATATGTGTCAATAAATTCACTATTGATTATTGGTGTGTCTCCTGGGTCCACTCAGACTTTTATGCGCTGTCTCATTTTTCTGTAATATGTCTGTTTACTAAGCCTTGGATGGAGATAAAGTGGATAGAGGTAAAGTACCAGCCAATCAGTTCCTAACTGCCATTTTTCAAACATAGCATGGCAGTTAGGATCTGATTGGCTGGTACTTTATCTCCATTCACTTTTTCTCCTTCCAAGGCTTAGTAAATAGACCCCACAATATTCTGATTAGCGATGTGCACGGACCCCCGGTGTTTTGGTTCTAAATCATCATCGTGTTTTGGTTTTGGCAAAACCACCCTCAAGTCTTTTGGTACAGTTTTGGATTTTTTAAAACATTGATCAAAATGGCTAAAATCTGTTTCTGTACCTATAGTATTATTAACATCAATAACATTAATTTCCAGTCATGTCCAGTCAGTTTTGACCAATTTTGGCAGCTGAAAGCACGAGGGAGGGACTTACATGCCATCCAAAACATGCGAGATACGGTTTTTAGATCTGAGATTCAACTTGCGGGAAGACCTGACTTGGGACTTGGTTCGACTCGAAACTCCAAAGTTCGGGTGTTTTCGGTTTTTAGCAGAACCAAACCATCATCTCTAATTATTATGTATTATTATTATTATTATTATTATTATTATTATTATTATTATTATTGGAATTGTTGTTGTAATAATTATTATTATTATTATAATTATTATTATTTTAACAGATTCAGTCAGTGAGACAAAAATCAACATACCGCGCCCAGACAATTTGGTGCCGGGCGTAACTACAGTGACCATACAAGTTGTGGGTGAGTTTGTTTCATTGTTCTTTAGGCACTTTCAAAACTAATACTATATACGTTTGTGATGACGGAGCACGTATTTATCTGAATTTTGTAGGAAAATCGCTAATGAAGAAAATTTTTGCCATTTTATATAGTTTATAATATATACATCATGCAGTAACCCATAACAAGCAATCCAGCATTTGATTTCATTGTCTTTATTGCACCAGATCACTTAATAGACACGTTGTGGATGATTTAATAAAGAGCAGTTGGATTTTTGGGGGCTACATGTGCAGTTTTTATAATGTTTGGTCTAATTATGGCAAAACTGCACATGAAACCGATTTATTGCAAAGTGCCAGTTCTGAAACTGCTTATAAAATATCACGTTAGCAGTACAGCATCGAGCTGCAGTTTTTTTTAGACGTGATTCGTATAAACAACTTTGCTTAAATCGTACGTTTCCGCTATCCCGTCTGTCAGAACAGAAGAGGGTAAAAAATCATTTAATGAATAATAGTCAATGTTAATAAATAAGGAGTCAATATAAAATTATTTTATTATTGGGCAATATCACTGAAATATTTTGTTACTGCGACAATATAAATGTATTATTTTATTATTGGGCAATATCACTGTATTATTTTGTTACTGTGACAATATAAATGTATTATTTTATTATTGGGCAATATCACTGTATTATTTTGTTACTGCGACAATATAAATGTATTATTTTAATATAGAGGCAATTTAAATCTATATATTTTTTTTATTATGGAGGCAAAAACTATTTATGTATGACCGGGCAACACTTAATATTTTCTGATGTGTCAAACATTTCGGACCTTATTCAGAGCCTCGTGCAACGCTGATGTACTTAGAGTCGTGCGATATTTTGCAACTGCGCATTAGCGGAAATTCTCTAAAAACTCGTGTAGCGCATGCATTACATGGAGTTTACGCACAAAGACGCTGTTGTGATTGTGACGCGCGGTATCAGACGTATCTTGGAAAACTGCTGGGCGTTCCCGGGGCGATGACTGGGCGGTCGCTATTTATTCAGGCGTGCAAAAATGGACATGTAGTGTGAGTGCCATGGGCGTGTCCCTAAAGTGTTTGTGTATCCAGACGCTTCATTGCTCACACTGAAGATGGAAAATCTGCACTGGCCATGGGGACTGGTACAAGTCTAAAGAGGTGCCAGGCGGTATTGCAGGGTCTACAGGTGCTCATAGTGGGCGTCTCAGGCCTTGCACATTTAGACGCACGGATGTACACCGGGGGAAGGGCTTTGTTGCTGCATTTGCATAAAGCCGCAGACGACGACTACCGAAAGACACAGCGCGGTCGCGTCTGCATTTACTTCTGAATCAGGCTCTTATAGTACACACTTGTAGCACTACAAGTGCAAGCATGCACTTGCACCTATGTATTTTTTTTTTTGTGCCCAAAAAGTATACACCAAACATTTAATATTATAATGGGGGAATATTTACTAAAATAGTAGGAGTTTTTAGAATTGGAGATGTTGCTCATAGCAACCAATCAGAATCTAGCTATTATCTTCTAGAAGGTGCTAGATAAATGTTAAGCAGAATCTGATTGGTTGCTATGGGCAACATCTCCAATCATAAAAACCCTCACCATAGTAAATATACCCCTTCGTCTTCCTGCAAACATTCTTGGATTGAACTTGGTAATAATAGCTTAGAAAGATGTACATGTAAGTGCATCCTATAAAATGCTCATAAACTATAGTGTCAAAAGAAAGCTCTGTCCGGGAAAAAATAACTCAGCGTTTGCTGGGATAGTGTTAAAAAAACCTATTCTTTTAAAAAAAAAACCACCTACTGTAGCCAGAAAATACAGAAATTAGTGAGGATTCCGGAGGGACCATTTTGGCATAAACCCCTGGAAATAAAAGGGTTGATATGTGAAAACAGACGTACGCATGTGTTAATACGAGGACCGTCATGCCATGGTTACATGTTATTCCTGTATTGTGCCTCTCTCTCTCACATGCAGGTGATGTTGTAGGGATTTCAGTGAAGAACTTGGACAACCTGATGGAACTGCCAATTGGTTGCTGTGCACAGAATCTGGCAGCTCTTTCTCCCACTGTAGACCTATTGGAATACATGAACTTCACAGGACAATTAACTGATGAACTTTTGGAAAAAGCAAAAAATAAAATGGCTCAAAGTAAGAAAAACCTCTCTGATATTTACACTGTAACCAGCATAAAATGTGACATAGAAACTCCAACCTGCGCTACTTAGCTTGAATAACTACCAGAGCTGGATTTATAGTGAACACTGCACTAGACATTATGGGGCTTATTTTCCATCGGACACAACCAGAGTAGCAAAATGCATCTAAATGTTTTCTTAGCACATTTTTGCTACCTATTCAGTCACAGATTCTGTCCCCTTTGCAAGTCTGTAGCTACAGCTCCCTCCCCTGCACGTACCTGGGTGTGATCCGGCTGAAGTATAACTGCTAGACATCATATTACACAGTGGAAAAAACATTAGTTATTACAGTTACTGTATTGGCCGGATAGTACAGATAATAGGCACCCAAGTGTGTTAGAGCATTGAAATGCTACTGTAAGTGAAGCACAAGCAAATAGGCCATTTTTATAGGACACTTCAAATATATATGTGCAGGCATCTCCTTCCCCAATTCAGAATGAGTCATTATTTTGTTGTGCAAAAAGTGTGTGGACTGTAATGTAAACTGACTTTTAAATCACTGTTGCAGCCATTTTAGTGATGTTGCATAAATGGGAGTGTTTTCAGCGTGTGTGACCAATCAAACTCAGTCACCACCCATTGTGCAACTTACACCAGGGTTATAGCAATCACAAATCAGACCCCTCCAAGCAACTACGTTGTGACTTTTCTCCATCCATTTTAGTTACACATACAGTCAGGTCCATAAATATTGGGACATTGACAGAATTTTCATATTTTGGCCTCTATTCACCACCACAATGGCTTTGAAATGAAACAAACAAGATGTGCTTTAACTGCAGACTTTCAGATTTAATTTGAGAGAAATTACATCCAAATCAGGTGAGCGGTGTAGGAATTACAACGGTTTCTATATGTGCCTCCCACTTTTTAAGGGGCCAAAAGTAATGGGACAAACTAAACAATCTTAAATATAACTTTCACTTTTTAATACTTTGTTGCAAATCCTTTGCAGGCAATTACAGCCTGAAGTCTGGAACGCATAGACATCACCAGACGCTGGGTTTCATCCCTGGTGATGCTCTGCCAGGCCTCTACTGCAAATGTCTTCAGTTCCTGCTTGCTCTTGGGGCATTTTCCCTTCAGTTTTGTCTTCATCAAGTGAAATGCATGCTCAATCGGATTCAGGTCAGGGGATTGACTTGGCCATTGCATAACATTCCACTTTTTAGCCTTAAAAAACTCTTTGTTTGCTTTTGCAGTATGCTTCGGGTCATTGTCCATCTGTACTGTGAAGCGCCGTGCAATGAGTTCTGAAGTATTTGACTGAATATGAGCATATAATATTGCCCAAAACACTTCAGAATTAATTCTGCTGCTTTTGTCAGCAGTCACATCATCAATAAATACAAGGGAACCAGTTCCATTGGCAGCCATACATGCCCACTGATGAGGTGGTATGTTTTGGATCATGAGCAGTTCCTTTCCTTCTCTTCTCTTCCCATCACTCTGGTACAAGTTGATCTTTGCCTCATCTGTCCATAGGATGTTGTTCCAGAACTGTAATGGCTTTTTTAGATGTTGTTTGGCAAACTCTAATCTGGTCTTCCTGTTTTTGTGGCTCACCAATGGTTTGCATCTTGTGGTGAACCCTCTATAGTCACTCTTGTGAAGTCTTCTCTTGATTGTTGACTTTGACACATATACATCTACCTCCTGGAGAGTGTTCTTGATTTGGCCAACAGTTGTGAAGGGGTTTTTCTTCACCAGGGAAATAATTATTTTGTCATCCACCACAGTTGTTTTCCGTGGTCTTCCGGGTCTTTTGGTGTTGCTGAGCTCTCCGGTGCGTTCTTTCTTTTTAAGAATGTTCCAAACAGTTGATTTGGCCACACCTAATGTTTTTGCTATCTCTCTGATGGGTTTGTTTTGATTTTTCAGCCTAATGATGGCTTGCTTCACTGATAGTGACAGCTCTTTGGATCTCATATTGAGAGTTGATAGCAACTGATTCCAAATGCAAATGTCACACCTAGAATCAACTCCAGACCTTTTACCTGCTTAATTGATAATGAAATAATGAGGTAATAGTTCACACCTGTCCATGAAATAGCTTTTGAGTTGATAGTCCCATTACTTTTGGTCCCTTAAAAAGTGGGAGGCATATATTGAAACTGTTGTAATTCCTACACCGTTCACCCGATTTGGATGTAATTACCCTCAAATTAAATCTGAAAGTCTGCAGTTAAAGCACATCTTGTTTGTTTCATTTCAAAACCATTGTGGTGGTGAATAGAGGCCAAAATATGAAAATTCTGTAAATGTCCCAATATTTATGGAACTGACTGTAGGTAATACATGCCAAGTCCACATCTTTACTGTACTTTGGCTTCAGCTGCACACCATCTGCCTGTATCAGCCCATTCCATTCCTATTCCAAGCCCCTAAGTCGTACACAGTCTTATGTAGGGCATATAGCTGAAAAAAAACTGAGCATTGCAAAAAGAAAAGTATAACTTGTATCCAAAAAATGTTTATTATCCATTACCTATCCCTCTATCTATAGAGTATTTTCTTATAAAAAGCACTAGACTTCAGGTAATCTGCTGAGAGGCTTGTCTTAGCCTCCCTGCCCCCCTGCAGTATAATGCTGTCATTCTCTGGAGAATTGGGCGAGAACCTTCAGAGTTGTATGCTCTCCTGGTAGTCCAAAATTTGTGAGTCTCTTGTACATTTTGTTAGAGGAGGCAAAAATGCTTGTAGTCAATCATCTTATACCCATACAGCAAAATTGTATGCAATGACACAAGGATCAGATAGTCTGTGCCCAGGGTCTCTCTAAGGGTTCCAGTCACCCTATGCTAATATACTCTCAGAGCCCCCACCAATGTTTATGTTTGGAGTCATACAGCAGGCATGTTATGGACTTATATACAGTTTAGAAGCATTCCAGAGATTGATATACAATACAGAGAGCATTCCACAAATTCCACACAATACAGAGAACATTGAAGAGATTGAGGTATAATACAGAGAGCATTCCATAAACTGCCATACAAAACAGGGAGGTATTCCAGAGACAGCCCTATAATAGAGAGCATTTCAGAGATGGATATACAGTACAGAGAACATTACAGAGACAGTTGTATAACAGATGGCATTTCAGAGAATTATATTCAATACAGAAAACATTCCATTGACCCCAATACAACACATAACATTCCAGACATTGCTATACAATAGTAAGAGCATTCAAGAGTCTGATTTACAATACAGTTATCATTTCAGAGATCAGTTTTCAATATAGAAAGCATTCCATTGGCCCTAATACAATACAGAACATGCCTTAGATTTATTTACAATAGGAAGAGCATTCCAAAGTTTGCAGTACAGTACAGTGAGCATCTCAGATCATTATACAATACAGAGAACATTCTATACATGAATCCATCAATTAGTACCCTGGCATTACATTAGCTATTAGAAAGCAAATCAAAGGTGCAGCCAAGGTTCAGTCCTGATAATCATCTCAACAGCAGTGCCCTCCAAGTCCTTTTGCCCTAGGTTGCAGCCTGATCAGCCTATTGGTTGATCAGGTACTAGTTATTGCTTTAATTTCAAAGTTATGGAAGTTAGCCTAAGTGGATTTTCAATAAAACAAGACCTTGCCCGTGACATCTCATAATTCATGTGGGCTAATATATATATATATATATATATATATATTTATATATACATATATATATATATATATATATATTTATATATATATATATATATATATATATATATAGTATATACGCCTGTTGGGCACGGTGGCCCAGCATTTAATTTAATAAGATGGCAAGTTAAAAAATTTATAAAGAAATAATAGCCCCACTAGTAAAGGCGCAAACAGTGAGTGACCCAGATTTATCAATGAGTGATATCCTTGTATTCAGTTGTTACTAATCTTAAATACTGCTCCAACCAATCGGCTCCTAACTGTCATGTATTTGAAAAATGACAGTTAGGAGCTGATTGGTTGGAACACCATTGAAGATTAGTAACAAGTGATAACAAGAATATCACTCGTTCATAAATCTGGGCCACTGTGCTGGTGTCTCAAGTTCATAACTGAAAATCAGCTCCTTGTGACTTCTGGCGAGCTATGTGGCCTTAGCACGAAAGACTAGAGTGTAAGCTCATCTGGCCAGAGCCACTGCTTCTAACAAACTGTGTATAATAATTATTGCTCTTTTTACATACTGTATATACTTTTCTATGGGCCTGATTCATTACCGATCACAACTGCGAATATGCACGCAATCAGCCGATTGTTGCATTCGGCTAAAGCGTACGCATCACAGTGTTCACGCAGACCCATTGCAGAGTGACTGACAGGAAGTGAGCATTTGGGGGTGTTGACGGGGGGTGGTCAGCGAAACGCACGTGTGCCAGTGCCCTGTAACGCAATTACAGGGGTGTGCATAAATTAGTCACTGCAATGGCATACGCAGCTTGGGCTTTTCACTTCGTACCGTAAGTTTAGCAATTGTGCGTGAGGCTCTTATTTTGTTTTTTCTTGTTACATGCTGGATAAGACTGCAGAGTGTTACTTAGAACAGCTGCTTAATTCAGTCCATGAGTGTCACTACCTTTATATAGGGATATTCAGCGCCCATTGTTTTTAGTGATATTCTGGATTAGCATATTTTAGCAGTGAGACTGTGTGCGTAATTGCAGCTGAGATCGCAGTTACGATCCGTAATGAATCAGGCCCCTATGTATTATACTTTTCTATGTTATTTTGTCATTTATATGTATTTCTATTTGACACTGTTAGATTATTATAAATATTTGCATGATAAAATAAAGATCGTTTTGTACTGTATAAAATATAATTTCAAAAATACATTATGCAGTCCTGTAGTAAGTACAGGTCCATATGCAAACAACCCCCATACTTTATTAATGTAAATAATGGTCTTCTCTATTTATAGGTTATGGCAGACATATGGCGTGCAGGAGGTCGGGTGGATGGTTCTCTGTGTACTTTAGGACAGATGTCAGGAATTCTTGGTAAGGGCAGAGTGAAAGTATCAGAGTAATGCCAGTATACTGCTGCAAAGGATATGCAAATATTATCCCATTGTGTTTTAGGTCAATAGTGTTAGCAATAAATACCATGGCCGGTCTGGCTGCCTGAAGGCCTGGATGAGCGGCTCCGCCTCCTGGTGCTCTGCTTGGCTTGCATGCTGAGACGGGGTGTGATGGTTAGTCATGCCCCCATGATGCGTAGCCATGCCCACATGATGTGTGGCCACGTCCTTGTGATGTGTGGCCATTCCCTAATGATGCATGGCCAGTCCCTTGTGATGTGTGGCCACGCCCTTGTGATGTGTGGTCATTTCCCCATGATGCATGGCCAGGCCCTTGTTATGTGTGGCCATTCCCCAATGATGCATGGCCAAGCCCTTGTGATGCATGGCCATGTCCCTATGATGCTCTAGGGACAGCCTTGTTGGAGTATCCATTGATGGTTACCATCGAAAGGACCATCAGTAGTTACCATCGGTGAACCATCAATGGTTTGCACTATCTCTAGGGCCACCTCTGCTCAGGGATGCCAGGATGAGGGCCAATTAAATAATGGGGATGGGACTTAGCGGCCACTGAGAGGCAGGGCTAATCTCAGAGGGAAAAAAAAGTAATCAGCTCCCAGTCATCCATTAATGACAGAGAACCATTGCTTCTCTGCCATCGATGTGGAAACTAGTCAACAACAACCAGCCACCATCAATTTTTAAAACATTAACGGTCGATGGCCATCTCTATGATGCACGGTCTTGTCCCTTTCCCCCATGAACATACGCGCCTTTGCGTACAAAAAATGCCGGGTCCGATTCTTACCTCCAGTCAGTCCCTAATAACATCACATCAGCTGTATGAACTTCAATCATAATGAAGTGCAATTGTCCCCGTTCTTTATCTGCACCAGTTTCATAGGACAAATAGATAAACAAGAAATAAAATAGGAACAGCGCTGAGTTCATACAGAATGGTATACAGCATAAGTAACAATGATGTGCTTAATGCTAATAGAGAATATTGCTGCAGATATGATAAAATAAATACAGTTTTATCATATCATTCCTATTCAATAAATAAAATGCACAGAGAAAATGATAAAGAATATAAAGATGCTGTAATGTTATAAACCAATGAATGTGAACACAAATTGATACATGGGAGGAAAAGTGCATCCACCAGCCGGGACTATAGCTAATTGCGGCATGTATCTAATTCACTAAAGGGGAGATGCACTAAGCCTTGGGGATAGCTAAAGTGGTAAAGTAGCAACCTCTCAGCTCATAACTGTCATGTTAAAGGCTGTGTTTGAAAAATGACAGTTAGCAGCTGATTGGTTGGTACTTTATCTCTCTACTTTATATTTCTCTCCAAGGAATAGTACATTGTCTAAATAGATTCAATAATACTTACTTAAAAAGCAGCATGATGAATAATGCATGTCCTAGAACCCTTCAAAGCTGCATATGATGCGCTGGTGGAATGTGATAAAAAGATATTAAGTAGCTCAAACACAGAGGCCTAATTCAGAGACATATGTAATAGTGAGTTTTACGTAGATTGAGCTGTTGTTTGCATTTGCACATGTGCATTAGCCGCATTGCCACACGCTGCGATTGGTTTGCGATTACGCACTCACAGAGGATCCATTTGCACAGTAAGTGACAGCCAGTCAGCATTTGGGGGAAGTAACTGGGGGCGGGGTTAATAAAACGCAGACGTGTCTGGTCATTTAAACGGCGGTATATAGGCGTGCATAAATTAGCTCTAGCGATCTCCTATGCTGCGTGCGAGCCTTCTACACGTCAGGAGAGCTCCAGTGTTTGCAGCTGTTAGACCTGCCGCAAGAGCTAGATGGCTGGTCAATGGGCGTTGATGTTAATGATGTTTATGCTGGTAAGCCACGTCGTAGGCAGATGAGAAGGCAGCGGTACTCGGGTGATCTTTGGAACCATTAGTACATTTTCTCAGTTGCGTTCCGATTGAAATTGCAGCTGCGATCACATTACCATCTGTCTCTGAATAATGCCCAGAGCCTTGTGCTGTATAATAACAGCAGATGGAATCACGTCAGATTCATTAAGATACTAACGTTCTGCACACTGATGTCTCCATATACTGACCCCTGCAGTTTTTCTATCTGATAATGGGCTTCTGTGTGAGCGGTCATGTGTCTGTGCACATAGCCACGTTCCCTGACACTACCATAAGACAGATCATCTCCTTACATTCACTAAGACACCTTCCTGTCACCCCTCAGGAGCGCACAATATATTTTTAATACGCTTCTCCCTGCACGCTCCTGAAATTAGAGCTGTGACTCTCCAGGGATAGAATTGGGATCAGGGCCGGATTATAGGCAGGGCGACAGGGGCGGTCGTCCAGGGGCCCCCACACATAGGAGGCCCCCACACCCTGTCCCCTGCCACTACTGCCCTTCCAATCCTAAAACCAGCGGAGTACAGCATTTAGCTGTCTCCGCCCAGGTCCTCCTCGGCAGTCACCGGTGACTGCAGGCGGGCAGCGATCACTGACCACTTTGGATCAGAGCGCAGCGCTGCTTCGGAAAGCGGGCAGGCTGCGCGGTGAGGCTGTGCGGCACTGCAGGCGTGACGTCAAAGGTCGCGCTGCGCAGCCCCACGCCAGCTGCATCTGAAGACCGCGGATGTGAAAATACAGGACCTGCAGCTGCTGCCCCGGGTCTGCTGCTGTGTGATTGCCCTGGTGTGGAGTCAAATAATGTTTTTTTTATATGTGTGGTGGTGCTACTGATTGTGGGGTTGGGCAGGCACAATATTATATATATATATATATATATATATATATATTATACACCCACTGTGTATGTGTTGTGTGTGTGTGTGTGTGTGTATATATATAATATATATATATATATATATATATATATATATATATATATATATTTAGTGTGTATGTGTTGTGTGTATATGTATGTATGTGTATATATATATATATATATATATATAGTGTATGTATATACTGTATATGTGTGTATAATGTGTGTGTGTGTATATATATATATATATATATATATATATATGAATAAATTGGATCAGTGATAGGGCCTCCGGTCAAGTTTATTGTCCAGGGGCCCCCACAGACCTTAATCCGGCCCTGATCGGGATGCATACACAGTAGCAGAAAAACTGCTTCACTACATCTGACTTCGGTAGTGTGCACATTCCCGTGTGTGGCTGTGACCATTCCAATAATCTGGTCGGCTACAAGATGTGCCACCTACTGACACATTGTGGGGTTGCAGGAGTTGATTACAGAGTAGTATATGTACAGTAATAGCCTGCGAGTTGCAAGCAGCTGAGAGATGTTGGCGATTTACAGTAGCTACTAGATTTCAAGCGACAATTGTTCAAAAGGCAAAAACCAACCCGGTTTTATATTTGAGAGAATTGGTGCTTAATATCTAGCAGCCAAATCACCAACATCTCACGGCTGTCTGTAACTTGCAGCTTATTACATACCCCCGTATATGACAAGGTGCTGAGACCACCTTAATTATACATACAGTATCTCTGTAAATTGACAGAATATAAATTGTATCTCAATATCAGATGAAGATACAAACTCTAATTTGTCTGAATGCATTAAGTAGCTATGATATTGCATAGTGTCAGTTGTTATACTTATTTAGAATTAGCATTGCTACAATGTATATACTGTAGGCTTACTGAATATTTTATCATTTTTATCTTTCTTTTAGGCTGGACATTTCCACGTTCCAGGCAATGTGCAAAATACAGAAATACACTTATGTTGATCCCAAAATTTTCACAGAATTAGTTCGTGTACTGTCAAATCTACAGAATCTGACCTCTGGCTGCATAAACCCTATTGGATGCCCATTTACCAATCAGGTGACTATGGCATGGATACCACTAGGCATTGTGTACATGTTTTATTTGCTAGTAACATTCACAAATGGAAATGTCCCAATTTCAGGATCATGTCAGAACAGGAGTCATTAGAGATACTGGGGCTGGTTCTGAGTTAGATGGATCTCTGCACGGGCGCAAATGGCGAGTTCTTGTATATAGCGCCTGCGCAGTTGTGATTTTATGCATCTTTGCAAATGTCCATTCATTGTTGCCGTGGTTACTAGGGTTAACAATTTATTGAAACACTAACCTTCATTTGCTAGGAAAAGGTATAAAACCACTCATACAGTCACATTTACCTATTGTGCATTCATTCCTTCTTCTGGGCAGTTATACTTCCCCTGTCCCTACTGCAGGTACAGAATCTGTTGCACACTTAGGGGCATATCCAAATGCAGGTGATATTTAAAAAAAAACTCCAATATAATTGCCTGCAAGAAAATCAGCCGTGGTAATGCCTACAGAAATACATGCTACTTTTTTCTCACATCCTAAGAGCAAGTAACATTTTTACTAAAATCATTATTTTAAGGAAAAATTGTCAGGTCTTGCTTCAGAACGCCTAAGACATCCGTCCCCCTAATGGCTACTTAAGCAATTTTCACTAACTTGTGAAAAAAGACTGAGGAGCGATATGAGTGAGCCGTGCTATTATAGGGCAGGTAGTGTATGTCCTGGGAGAGCGGGCGCACTGGCCTATGTCCGGGGGAAATACGGTAAGTTGGTTTAGCCTATGCTCGGTGATGTCATGACTGTCACCAGCACTCAGATAAATCATAAAAATAATTGTTACAGCGAGACAAAAGACTAAATGTTTCTTAATGCAAAATTGTGCTCACATTAAGTAATTGCTACAGTATTTATTAATATAAAGGTGGATATATACATATATATATATATATATATGTATATATATATATATATATATATATATATATAGTGGTCACAAGGAGGCACTGTGCAGACTTTTTTCAAAATAAAACAATGTCATTTATTCCATTCCTACAGCGTTTCGGGGTGACCCCCCGTCTTCAGGGACAAGCAATACAGACTGACACATTACATACACAAATATATACACGACACACATGCAATTAAAACACCATTATCATACTAACCTGTGACACGCTGCCGCCTGAGGATCCGCTTCCTGCTCCGGCTCGTGTGTCCGTCACGTACCCGGTGACGTCATCGGTAGCGCGGCACAGGGAAATGATGTATGCTCTCTGTTGCCAAGCAACATGAGTACTACAAAAACAAAATTCAACAAACAAGTTAAAAACAACGGCACTGTGTGACTGTTATTCTTAGCATAGTGAAGAAAAAACACTGTATATACAACTTAACTACAACAACAAACCATCAATGTGATACCATATATTCTACCAACAGCAGACTTTATCACTACTGATGATGTTACAGAAAAAATATCAGACAAATTTGTAATGTGTCAGTCTGTATTGCTTGTCCCTGAAGACGGGGGGTCACCCCGAAACGCCGTAGGAATGGAATAAAGGACATTGTTTTATTTTGAAAAAAATCTGCAGAGTGCCTCCTTGTGACCACTATTTATATAAGGGATTCATCTCCCTGGATGGGCACCGCAGCAGGACATCAGTCATTAACCTTTGGAGTGCCGGACACATTGGGCTATATATATATATATATATATATATATATATATTACATTTAGACTAACAATACATTTGAATGCATACTGTACATGCTTATTCCAATGTACATTGCATACGTGTATGTTCATAAATGAAATATAATCGTGTAGTAAAGAGTAATAACACATACATGAGTGGTTACAGCCTGACAGGGCTTTGGCTCTCATGCCTTTTAGCACCCCCATTGTATGATGCTACCAAATCTTTTGGTGCACAAGGCAGCTACATACAGTATGCTGCCTATCCTTTGTCCCAGCCAGGGAAGCGGCTGGCGGCATTGATACCCCAAGGTCTCGGGCTGAGCCCCATGAACACAGTATGCTGGTTATAATATTTTGTCTTGTTTTTTTCTCATAGGCTAGGATAAATGATGTGTACCGCTTCACAGCTACTGTAGTACTAATATTGTCGGAATGCCCTTCAATCAGCATTGGGGTAAGTAATTAATTTATTCCACTGCATCCAGATCATAACCGGATCCTACTAGCAGACACACTGTAGAGGAATTCTCTGTCGCTGACACCTTGGGCCATATTCATTTAGTTTCACACCAGCAATACTTTTCCGCCTGCCGGACTTTTCGCCTATATCGCGTGTTTTGGACACGAAAACTTTTAGTGTGCGCCCCCGCTATTCGCTGTATTCAATTGCAAAGGACGTAAAAACTTCCCGTAGTGTCCCGGCGAAACTCAAACATGCGAAAAGTGCTGTCAAAGATGGAGTAATCAGCCAAACACCCCCAAAAAGATGCACTAAAATTGGGGATCAGTATAGATGTCCCCGAATAGCCCCCCTGAAGCTATTTGGGGTACTTAAGTGCTGTCAATTGCCTCTAATTAGCATCTTTGCACAAGTGGTGAAGAATAGCATTAAGCAGTATTTTTTGGAGAAAATAAGTAGTCCTGTCAAATTTGGGGTACTTGAAAATGGGTGCAAGCATGGTTTAAATTTGCTAAAGTGAAGTTTTAAGTGATGTAAAAAATGCACCTGCAATCAAAAAAACACCTACCCCTACTTGCAGACCCCCCAAAAGACTATTTTGCTACTTCTTATGTGTGTACCCCCACTTTGTACTTTTTCGCCCCCATTTTCAAAGTAATTTTTTGGGGAGTTCCTTTTTTTTTTTGACACAGTTATCCTTTGGGAGGCTGCCCCAAGGGTGCAGAGTGTTTTCCGCACCTTTGCACCTCAAAAAACAATTCTCCATTTTTTTCCGCCTGCTATTCATAGGCAAAACTTTTTTGTGTATGCGAAAAGTCTTTGCAGTTGAATACGGCAAAAACTTTCCGCCTGGAGAAATAACATCATCTGTGATACTTATTAACGGATTCCGACTTTTCGCCACTAATTGAATGCGGCCCTTTGTGTGTTAAAAGCGCCGATTGAATGGCTGCTGCAGTTATTCGACCAGTACTCTCATTACACAGATGTCAGCAAGGAGACATTCACAAATATCCTCAAAAACCTGGTCTCCTTTACTGACATGCAGGGAAGCCAGAATCTCAGCAGCTACAGGGGATCCCGTCACTTAAATACCAGTTATTTTACTAGTCCTCAGTAGGGAGGATTAATCTTTCAATATTTAGTATTGCAATATATTTTTGAAAGTTTTTGTGTTCATTTACTGTATGCATATGGTTTGTTACTTTGGAGGATAAAGTACCAACCAATCAGCCCCTATCATTTTTCAAACACAGCCTGTAACATAGCAGTTAGATGCTGATTGGTTACTGCTTTACCTCTCTCCAAAATTTGTTAAATCCCCCCTTAAATTTTTATAAGCCTGTTTATCTTTCTTCTAGGCAACAGTGGTAAATAGCGCCTTACAGTGTCTTGAAGCTATCGATTTTGAAGGACAGGATACGTGTACCCAAGCTTACATATTCCATGTTGCAGCTATAAATAAACAGTCGGACAAGTGTGAAAGCATGTTTGCTATATTAAAGGGAAAAGTCATCATAGAAGGTATTATTCATGGCTCTTTCTGTGATATTAATATAGTTTGATCCAAAGGGAGCAAAGTATAAGTAATTACAAAGCCCATTTCAAATAGGATATAGAGTCATCACATTTGAATTTATTTAATTCATTTGATAGCAAATACAGTATATAAAGGTAGAGGCGGAGTTTGCAGATGTTCAGATATTCTTTCAGGTGCCAGAACAAACTGATGATAAACATTCAGGACCCTTTATAAAGCTTGTACAGCTTGATAAAGGGTCCTGAGCAGACCCGAATCATTCCTGTTTCTTGCACCAAATAAACTAGTTAATGCATAAACTGTATCCAAAGTGCTGTACCTTTCTGCATATATATTTGTGCCAAAATAAATATACACACACTTTTCACACTTTGTATGTGAATGAATGTTGAAGAACAGAGGGCTGGAATAAGCCTGATGGCTATTAAACTGCAAGGTCATTACAGGCAGTGTGTTAAATGACATATTGACGTTGTGGTTCCAATTTGGGGTGGAAATGTTGTTACCATTTTATTGTACTATAGCTGTAGGGAGTAGGGATCTTGGGGTGGGTCTTGTTAGTTTATAATGGGTCGCTGGCTTCAGATCAGCCTCTTTGTTTCCTGAAATTTTATGCCTCTACCTAACTCCCCTTTATGTAGTTTGTCACATTGTCAGCTTATTGAGCGGTTGATAGGAAAAAATAGAAGTCCAATAGCCATCTTACTGAATTGATGAGGTTATCTACCCTTAAATAAACTGAGCAGGTTGACTTCACTGTGTTGGGGTCAGCAGCACCTGTGTGTGCCTTGCACAATATATTGGTATAGAAGTATTTCAGATTAAATTGAGGAGGTTTGTAAGCCTCGGATAAAAGTTCCGTTCCATGGAAATTTGCATCACTCAATTCACTGTCAGCAGATCACATTCTAATGTGGGAATAGTCCCCCAGGAAGGATACTCTGGTTGCACGATTGGCCAAGATTGGTTGGGTAGACACTCAAGGCACAAGATGCCTGAGAACTTAGTGCATGATGGGGTGGCTTCCGACCAATCAGGGACAGTTGGATGAGGTCCTTCATGGACTGTTGGGTGTTAGAGATCACAGAATGTCATTTACCTCAAGGGTCTCCACCCAGGAGATTTTTCTCCACTGCCCTTCCAAAGGAAGACATAAAGAGAGCAGCTTTTGATCTCTTCTCTCAGATGGGGTGATTGTACCAGTACCAGGGGATCTGCTGGTTTTACTAAAACCTCTTCTTGGGTCAGAAGCTGGACAGGTCGCTTTGGTCCATCTTCAGCCTCAGAGCCCTCGAAGCAAAGGCTTTTGGTTGATTGGTTCAAGATGGAATATATGAGATCTATGATATGTGGCATGGAGGTCAAAAATATTTTGGCCTCCATAATGAGGCCAAAATATATCTCCACATCCCTATATGGGAGAGACATAATTTGCTCCTCATATTCACTGTAGGGGGTCTTGCACCAGCTCTGCAATTTTTAACTAAACTCATTATAGTAATGGTGTCAATGTTATGGAAGATGGGTATTACAATTGTACCCTACTTAGATGATCTCTTGGTAAAAGCAGACTCTCCTCCCTTGCTGCGCAGTCACTTTGACTAGACAGTTCAATACTTGCAGGAACATAGTTGGATTCTGAATTTCAAGAAGTTTCATCTGGTGTCCTGTCAAAGCATGCTGTACCTGGGTTTGATCTTTAACACCAATCTTTAGAGGCTCTTCTTTCCAGAATATAAGGTCTGTTCCCTTTAGAGTTTGGTCCAAAAGGTGCTGGCCTTTGATTGCTCATTGGTTCTATTGTGCATTAAATTGATGTTGAAGATGTTTTTTACCTTCAAGACAATACTATACACCTTGTTCTACTCCCCGGAGTTTCCCTGGGAAATTCTGAAGGGTTGGTTAGGGTCCAACGATCATCTGGCCTAACAGCTACTCACTTTCTCTCTGAGTACTTGTCTTGCCTGCAGTGGTGGCTGGTCATGGAGAATCTTAGCATGGACAGGTCTCTGCCCTCTTCATCCTGGGTCCTTGTGACCATGTATGCCAGTCTTCTGGGTTGGGGCATTGACTTTATACCTTCACCTGTAGGGACTTTGGACCCACATAAGCCCACCCTTCCCATAAATCTTCTAGAGCTCTTTGCCATATTCTTTGCTCTGTCCAGTGCTCAGTCTGTTCTCCGGGCAAACCAGTCAGGATGTAAGCAGACAAATATGAAGGGGGCACCCAGACTGCCAGTGTAATAGTTGAAGCTGATTAGATACTGGTGGAGTGGAGTCATCCGTGTTGGTGATCTAGTCTGTGTCCAAACTCGCAGTAAACAATTAAGAACAAGATCCTGCTGGGGAAGTGATATCTTCACCCAGAGGTCTCCCCTAGCATAATAAGCTGTGTGGCTGCCAGAGGTGAATCTAATGGCCTCTTTCCACAACTGCATTGTTCCCACAATTTGTGCCCAGTCCAGGGACATGAGAGCCTTTGAGATTAATGCCATGACTGTTTTTGGTCTTGGGTATCTCTTTTCTCAGTTGCCAATGTTGCCTCGCATGGCCAAGAGAATCAGGACACAGGGAATGCTGGTTATCCTAGTGGCTCTAATTTGGCCCCAGTAGTCCTGGTACACAGATGTCCTAAAATTACTTTAGTTCCTGGTTCAGGTCTTCCCTTGCATCCAGATATATTGCAAAAGGGTCCATGCCTACACCAGGACATTCCTCAGTTGGCTTTAATGGCATGGCTATTGAAGCCAGTCTCTTAAAGGCTAAGGTGTTTTCTTACAATATGGTGCAGACAATGCAGGCCATAAACCTGTGTTGGCCTGGAACCACCACAGGCTGTGGAAGATCTACATTTTGTGGTGAGAGAAACAGGGGTACCATACTTACTTTTTGTCTTTCACATTTCTTTGCTTTCTTTCAGGTTGTTTTGGAGATTGGCCTCCACTGGGGTTATCTCATGATGCAGTTCTCAGCGCTGTTCCTTTGTTTAGCAGTTGGCCCTTATTCCAGAAGTTTGTACTCTTTTGAAGAGCATTTTGCATGTTCACGCATCTTTGTTCTTCCCATGGCTCCATTGGATCTAAACATGGTTCAATCTTCTCTTACAGGGCAACAGTCAAGCCCTTGGACACTCTTGAGCTGAAGGTTTTGACAAGACTTCACAGATGAACTCATGCACTGGCCTGGTGGGTCTCCAAATTTGGAGCCTTGTCTTGCAATGAACCTTTCATTGTCTTGCATGAGGATTGGGCAGTATTACATATAGTTCCATTGTTCCAAATGAAAGTTGTGTCGACTATCCACATCAATCAGGAAATTAGTCTTCCTGTATTTTGGCTTTCTTCTTCCTCTGAGGACATTGGCTTTTTGGATGTGGCCCGGTCCCTTTGTCTGTATTTGAATGGGACTTCCTCAGTTAGGTGGATGGATTCTCTACCGGTACTTTATGATGTGTGTAAACATGATTGGCCAGTGGGAAACAGACTATTGTGCAGTGGATCTGCTCTGTTATCCTCCAGACTTTCCCCAGTGCAGGGCAGATAGCTCTGGCGTGCTCTAGCAGGGCAGTGAGTGCTTCTTGAATTGCATGGAATAGGGCCTCTGTGGGGCAGTTGTGCCAGGTGGCCAACTAGTCCCCTGCTCACACTTTTACCAAATTATACTGGTTTCAGGTGTTTGCTTCAAGGGATACCAGTTTCAGACGGAAGGTTCTGTCTTCATGTTGTTTGAGCGTTCCCTCCTCTGAGGGTGGCTATTGAATGTACAGTGTTCCCCAGATTGGATGCAAGAGATTCCACCGGGGAAATACTATATTCCCTCCCTTACTCTCAGTTTAGTGTTTGTTGATTGGTTCATGCTGGTTTACAAGTTCCATTACATTGTTTACCTTAGGTTTAGGTCTATTTTGATGATGTACTGATGAGCAGGGGTTGCAAAAGTGAGGAGATTATGTATGAAAGTTATAGTAGTCTAATAAGTACCAGCTCCTTTGAACCCCTCTAGCAACCTATGGTGAGCAAAGAAAGGGATCAATGGTAAGTACAAAAATACTGTTTTTGTATCTTGTGTTTTTGTTTTTTAAAACCGAAATAAAAAACATTTTGAATCCTATTGGGAGATAAGTGCAAAATAAATAACATTTATTATTATTATTATTATTATTATTATTATTATTATTATTAATCCCAAATCTAATTTTCACACCCACAGGTGGCATGGCTCACTGGCAATGTGACTCCACCTCAGAGAATGTGGTTGTCACAGTGAACATATTTTTGGCCATCATGAAGTGTTTTGAACTGACTCAGGAAATAAAGGACTTGCTTGGACAGATAGCCATATACTTGACTTCACGGATGAACTCATATGGTGGTTTCCTGTCCTCACAGGTACTCAAGGGCTATGCAATATATATATATATATATATATATATCTTATGTTTATTATTACTTATCACTTCATTCTAATAACAACTTATTCTCTTTCTACCAGGATACAGTAGAAGCTATTAATGGACTGACTCATTATGGGCGACTGCTAAACTATAAGAATGCTGAAGTTGACATGTACTATGAAGATGTACTAATTGCCCATTTAACTGTCAAAGAAGAAAACAAATTCCTGGTCCGGTCAGAGCAGTATAATGGTAGTCTAAATGGGACTTTCATAATATACGTCGGTGGGAATGGAAATACTCTGGTACAGGTGAGACTTCCCAGGGACGTTAATGATACATTCAGGGCTGTCATCAGGAATTGTGGGGCCCGGGACTGACTAAATAGGCAGGGCCCCTGGGCCCCCCTCCCCCTGCTACCACCAAGTCATGACTTACCTTATTGCCTTGAATAATGCTCCTTCTGGCTTCTTCACCCCTCACGCGCTGCGGCTCCTCTGACTTCTTCCATTCAGCGACGTGTCATGAAATTACGGGCGCCGACTCCAAAGGGGAAAAAAATTATTGAACAAAACTAGGGGCAAAAGCAGGAGGGGGTGGGGGTGGGGGTGGGGTGTCTAATGTGTATATATGTATAATATATACAGTATATATAAATATATACATAACATGCATTTATTATATATAACACATATATTCACATTATCACATAAATACACAATAGCACATATACAGTATACACAATAACACATATATGCACACTAACATACATATATCCGCACATATACAGTATACACAATAACACATATATGCACACTAACATACATATATCCACACAAACACATACATACACATATATCCACACTAACATACATGCATACACATTTATCCACACCAATATATACATAATAGCATACATACACATATATACACTTTAACACATACATACACACATACCGACACATACATATGCTAAAACACATACATACTACTTACACTTCTGATGCAGGTTGCTAATGGGGGCGTACACCTGCATTATTAGGCCGCATTAGCTCCGCCTCCATTGCGATCGTAGCGTGAGACTGAACTCAGGGAAATCGGCCCATGGTTGTTGCGGGAGTGGGTAGTGCAGGGCTGGGCTGTGCAGCGGTGGTAGGAGCGGCCACGGGCCCCCTCCCATTCTGCAGTGTCCGGGCCCGGGACTCTAGTCCTGGCAGTCCCCCCTGATGGCGGCCCTGGATACATTCATACTGTACGTGAATGCGGAAGCTTTCCAATAATCCAATAAGATCCCATTTGTCCAGCCCTTTTCTCTGGCCCCATAACAAAAGCACTTCCATGACTGATAGATAATTTTGTCTTGTACTCAAGATTGTGAATATGCGTAAAAAGACGGAGGCTTTGATGGCACAATGAAATATGCTAGTCACTGAGGGATTGGAGCTATCTATAGATGTGGTTAAGTGGGTCCACCGTCTGTAAAATTAAAAATAAAACACAGAGAACAGACTAAGGAGCCGACAAAAGTGATGAGTTAATAACGTGCACATGGCTTGGGGGTGACACTGTCACTGCCCCATGGCACCTGCATTTGGCTTGCAAGGTGCCTGTAACAGTTCCCAGAAATCAATAGCTCTGCTGCAGAGCCGTCTGGAGACTGTAGAGCCATCAGAAGCATCCTAAGTACACTATGGGCCGTGCTCTACGTCCTAGTGCCGATGGCCCCGTCCTCTTGGTGTGATGTCATGATTGGTTTGGGGCTCAGGACTGGCATCTCTCAGCCTAGAGCCCTGCTCCAGCCATTTGTCTAAGATTGTACAAACTAGGGATGTGCGCCGGACCATTTTTGCCGGATTTGGATTTGGATTTGGTTCTAATTCGTCGTCCGGCTTTGGATTTGGATTTGGATTTGCCAAACTGCGGTGACTGGCTTTGGATTTGGATTTGGATTTGGATTTGGATTTTTTTACAAAAATTGACAAAAAAAGCTAAAATCACATAAATTGGTCTTTTTTTTCATCCTAGAGTATTATTAACCTCAATAACATTAATTTCCAGTCAATTTAGACCATATCACAGCTTATAATATTGTTTTCAACATTATTGGCCAAAGGTTGCAGTGAGCTGACTGGTTACTAAGCGACAAAGCAGCGGCACAACGACACAGACACCACAGTATAAAGCACATTATGACACATTGCCACACAGCAGTGGCAGAAATGAAAAGTAGTGCACCCACCCAGTGGGGTACGGCCAGCAGAGTCACAGTACTTGTTTACAAAGTGGGCTACGGCCCTAGGAGTCACAGTGCACAATCTTATTAGCATTACACCGCACATAGGGCCTGATTCACATTACACCATAAAGTAGTGTCTCTTATTTATGTTACGACACACAGTAGTGCCCCTTTTACACAATGCCCACAGTAGTGACCCTTTTACACAATGCCCACAGTAGCGGTGTCCCTTACACAATGTCCCCCAGCAGTGGTGCCCCCTATGCAGTCCCCTTAGTAGTACGGTCCACTATGCAGTGCCCCCAGTTGAATGCTCCCCAGTAGTATGCCCCCCATTAGCAGGCCCCCCCAGTAGTATGTCCCCCATTAGCAGGCCCCCCCAGTAGTATGCCCCCCATTAGCATGCCACCCAGTAGTATGCCCCCCAGTAGTATGGCTCCCCCAGTAGTAGGCTGCCCCAGTAGCAGGCCCCCCCAGTAGTAGGCTGCTCCAGTAGTAGCCCCCCCTGTAGTATGGGCCCCCCCTGTAGTATGGCCCCCCCTGTAGTAGGCCCCCCCAGTAGTATGGCCCCCCCCAGTAGCAGGCCCCTCAGTAGTATGGCCCTCCCAGTAGCAGACCCCCCCCAGTAGTATAGCCCCCCCCAGTAGCAGGCCCCTCTGTAGTATGGCCCCCCCAGTAGTATAGCCCTGCCCAGTAGCAGACCCCCCCCAGTAGTGCAGACCCCCCCAGTAGTATAGCCCCCCCCCAGTAGCAGGCCCCTCTGTAGTATGGCCCCCCAATAGTGCAGATCCCCCCCAGTAGTATGGCCCCCCCAGTAGCAGACCCCCCCCCAGTAGTATAGCCCCCCCCAGTAGCAGGCCCCTCTGTAGTATGGCCCCCCCAGTAGTATTGCCTCCCCCAGTAGCAGACCCCCCCCCAGTAGTGCAGACCCCCCCCCAGTAGTATAGCCCCCCCAGTAGCAGGCCCCTCTGTAGTATGGCCCCCCCAGTAGTATAGCCCCCCCCCCAGTAGCAGACCCCCCCAGTAGTGCAGACCCCCCCCCCAGTAGCGCCCTCGGACCTTTGACAAGTAAAAAAAAAACAAAAAAAAACTTACCTGTATCCCCGCTCCCGCGCCGTCCGCTCTGTCACACGCTGAGGAGGGAGCCGGAAGACGGAGCTCATGTGTGAGCTCCAGCCGGCTCCCTCCGTGCAGCAGCCAATGAGAGTCTGTGTGACTCTCATTGGCTGCTGTAACAAACACACAGCTGCCGCTGGCGGCTGTGTGTCTGTGTCTGTGTAGGGCAGAGCGCTATCACTGCGCTCTGCCCTACACGCGAGGAGACCTGATGTCGGATTCTCTAGTGAGAATCCGACATCAGGCGGCCGCCGTTCGGCCCCGAACGGGGATCCGAGTCAGGCGGTGAACACCCGAACAGGGTTCGGGTGGACTCGGATCCCCAATGTTCGGAGCGGTTCGGATTCCACAGAATCCGAACCGCTCATCTCTAGTACAAACCCTTGCTAACCCCCCTAAAAGAAAACTTACTCAAAACTATATAATATATATATAATTCAAATCAGTTTCAGGTATTTAGAATTAGAATTTAGAATACTGTTTATTCATATTAGGCCTAGTTATCTAATAGGAACTCACAGCTGAATACTGGTGGTAGACTAAAGCACAAGCAAACAGTTAAAGTCGCAATAATATGATCCAATAACCATCATCACACACTATGGAGATTATAACTCTCACCCCTGTACGTCATGGTCGTCAACAGAGTGCCTGCCCCCTTCACAAATTATATGCCTGAGGTATCCACACATCTCATGCAGGTAATATCTTTCAATTAAAATGCTCCACAGTGCACACGGCCAGACATGCGATAATGGCTACTGTTTGCTGCTCTTTACTGCCCTGATAAGCACAGACCAAGGCAACACAAATCATCAAAACATATAACACAAATAGGAAAATGAGTCACACGGGAGGAATTTTAATTCATGAAAAGAGGCCTAAATCCTCCCTCTTGTCTCTAAATTAAACTATAAAGGCCCACATCTTTCCCCTAGCTATGGGCCGGCTATCCAAATTAACCCAAACCCCTAATTCTCCCCATCAACAAGTGACATCCCATATCTGCCCGGCAACAAGTGACATACCCTATGCTTACTGGCTTAATTTTATTGTCAGCACAGACGGTGTAATGGTAGCATTACTGCCTCACAGCACTGAGGGCCTGATTCAGAGCCGCTCGTAAGTGGCCACTTGTTCGCTCCGAGCAATGTTCGCACATCTGCGCATGCGTATGGGTTGTAATGCGCATGCGCCAACCAGTCAGTGCGGTCAGAAATCGTGTGCTCGCAAAATAGCGAATGCCTGCTAATTTGAGTGACAGGATGAGGCGTTTGTGGGTGGTAACAGGGGAAGATGCTTGAAAACGGGGAGTGGAGATCCGAACGCAGGCGTGCCAAACGGCCAAAACGGGCATTTTAAGGGTGTGCATAATTAACAAAGCAGCGTCATCGACCACGTCACTTGTTGTCTTTTAACCTGAACTGCTCACATGATTGCGGTAGGAAAATGCTACCACAAGAATAGCGAACAGGTCATACGCCTTTCGTTGTACTCGATTAGTCAAATAAATAGCGGAGATGACGTATGATGCGAGCGGCCAAGGGGCATGTTTACAAAATAGCGAGCGCATGTTTCGGACGCTCGCTCAGACATAGAGGCATCAACAGACCACAAAGAGCGAGCGCTCAATTTAAATAGCCAGCCCCTTTTTCTGAACAAGCGTCCGCAAATAGCGTCCGGCTCTGAATCAGGCCCTGAGGTCGTTGGTTCGATACCCACTTCGGCCCTAACTGTGTGGAGTTTGTATATTCTCCCTGTGCTTGCGTGGGATTCCTCCGGGTACTCCGGTTTCCTCCCACACTCCAAAAATATACTGGTAGGTTAATTGGCTCCTAACAAAATTACCCCTAGTGTGTATGTGCATGTGGTAGGGAATATAGATTGTAAGCTCCACTGGGGCAGGGACTGATGTGAATGGCCGAATATTCTCTGTAAAAGCGCTGCGGAATATGTGTGCGCTATATAAATAACTGATAATAAATAAATAATAAATTGTCAAATAAGGTCCTGCCATGTGGGCTTAAGTCACCTCTTGCGCATTCAGTCCTCATTTATTCCTAAATTTGAATAAGCAAACATTTTTTTTTCATTTAAGTTTAAGAGGCAAATGTATTATTTATGTTCAGCTTTTGGAAGTTTTTAAAACCACAGATGCAGCAACTTTGCCTTTCAGATCACTGGATTTACTATGCAGCTGTATGGAAGGTTAAAACAGAAATTGCTGGACATGTGTGGTGGTGTAAAAACCCCTTTGCCACATGTGGTTTATGGAAAACCACTGTCATACAGAAATGTCCATCAATCATGTTCATGTATAAGGAGTGTGTGGGCATCCAGCATTACAGAGGAGGGTTTTTTTTTTTCATTCATTTTTATATATTTTTTTATCATGCCGTCAGGCAGGAGATTTGCAGGTTGAGCTATCTCTCCTGTCACAACCACATCTGTGTTTCGGTGGTTGCTCTGACCTGTCTTCCTGTGGTTTGCTAAACCGCAGGTTAATATATCCGGTGGTTTGTGTCTTTAATGTCAATTTGCAACATGATTTTATGGTGGCTCTGCTTTAATAAATCTGTCAATTTTGAACCAATCAAAAGGGCAAAAAGATTTTACAAAATTGATGCTTGGACAATTGTGCCCTTATAAATTTAGCCCAGAGTGAAATACAGTACTATAAATTATATTCCAAAAATGTCTCTCTAATATTCTGTGAAGTTTATCAATTCCTGAACCATCCTCTTAAATCACATTACACTGTTGTACCCTATTACAACTTTTTTTACAGTTCACACAAAACTTACATTTATTCTGTAATCTTTTAATTTTTTTAATAGAAATAGATAATAAAATAATTCTAAAAAAAACATAATTTAAAACAAAAATTTTGGTCAAAAGTGACTTGTACCGATTACTATAAATGCTAAAAGGTGTCAGATCATTGACCGTCTCTTTCTCTCTGCAGATAACACATAAATACAATGAACTGGTCTCCAAGGAAAAAGCTCCCTTCTCACTGATTGTTACCACAAAGGCTGACTGTTTTGGAGAGGTCGCTGTTGTCCTTGACACCACAGTCTGTATCAGGTAACTCACTGCATAACCGTGTCTCAATGTATATTTGTTATATTCCTCAACCCTTGTGATGTATCAGTTAGCAGGATTTGCAGGCAGGGAAACCTTGGTCACGTTAGCTCGCACCCGAAAGAACACACAAGTGAGATTTCCTGTACTGTGACAATCAGAAATCTGCACAGGAGCCAATAGCATGGGGAAACCATCACATGTAACCACCCTCATTGCAAGGTTACCTTTCCACTCTGTATAATGCATTCAATGGCTGCCAGTAACCTTCTCTCGTCTGACAAGACGACTGGTCAGTGCATGACCAGATATTCATTACATTCTCACTTCATTACTGTGCATACATCCTATTGCTAATGTTGGAGCAGAGATAAGGGTTATATCATGGAGGGGGTGTGATAAACTGGAAGATTTTTAATGGCTAGATTAAATTATGCCACAACATAGCGTTTTAATTATGATTTCTTTATATGGCTTCTTTTCACCTCTCCTTATATCAGGAGCAAGGTGACATGGGCCCGCTCCTCTCTGTCCGGCGGCCGGCAGCGCACTGAGCTGTGTGTGGCCAGCACCGGAGTTATAGACTCTGAGCACTAGAGTGTGCCAGGAGTCTATAGAGTATGCACAGGTCACCGGGAAATTGGCCGCGGGGGCCATTTTACAGTCGTCTTTACACCACCGGACCCCCGCACCGATGTGGGACTCCAGAGAGGTAAGTAATACTATGGGTGCAGGGTGTGTAGTGCGGGGCCCCCCTGGACCCAGTAAGACCGTCACCAGTGAAGATCCCGATGCCATGTAAGTACTAACTAACCTAACCCCCCTAACCCTAACCCGCCCTTAGGGATGCCTAACCTCCCCACAATTGCTTAACCCTAACCCCCCTGTAAGTGCCTAAAGCTAACCCCCCCTTCCCCGCAGCCTAAACCTAACCCTCCCGGGTTGGTGCCTAATCCTAAGTCCCCCCCAGGAGCCCCTAACCTAACCCTCCCCCCAGCGGCTGTCTGTCCCGGTGCCCGGGCTTACCTTCGATCAGAATTCCGGGCGTTGGGCTCCCGGCATAGGTAAAATGACAGGCATCGGGATTTTGATCCCTGTCATTAGACTCTTGCCAAGATTAGACAGTAGGGATGCCGACGGTCAGCATTTAGATCGTCGGCATCGCGACTGAATAACTGACTCACGTGTGAAGGCAACAAAAATTACCTTCTGAGGTGCTCAAATGTCTGTTACATGAGCAACTAATTGGAGGCATGTGTAGACTTGTATGTGGCCTCTTGCTCTGTTGCAGGATATTATATAGGAATGACTAGTCAAGGAGGTAAAGGGTAGGTGCTGTCTCCTGAAAGTAGAAGAAACAAACTTTAGAAAAGTGACCAAACTATGGGCCGTATTCAATTAGTTTCACACCCACGATACTTTTTCACAGTCCACACTTTTCGCCGACTTTGCGTTTTTTAGCCTCGGAAACTTATCGTGCGCGCCCCCGCTATTCACCGTATTCAATTCCAAAGGACGCGAAAACGCGTCCCAGTGAAACACTAACAAGTTAAAAGTGTTGGCAGAATTGGGGAAATCAGACTGACACCCCCCAAAAGATGCACTAACATTGGGGAACAAAGTAGATGTCCCCCATTAGCCCTACTGAAGCTATTTGGGGTACTTTAGTGCTATAAATTGTTCCAAAATAGCTGCTTTGCACAAGTGGTGAAGAATAGCATTAAGCAGGTTTTTTTGCTGAAAATAAGTAGTCCTGTCAAATTTGGGGCACTTGAAATGGGTGCAAGCATAGTTAAAAATCGCAAGAGTGAAGTTTTAAGTGCTGCAAAAAATGCACCTTCAGCAAGCACCTGCAATAAAAAAACACCTCCCCCATACTTGTAGACCCCCCCAATAGTCTATTTCGCTAGTTTTTGTGTTTGTACCCCCACTTTGTACTTTCTTACCCCTATTTTCAAAGTGTTCTTTTTGGGGTGCTCCTCTTTTTTTTGTGATTTTTTGACAAAGTTATCCTTTGGGGGGCTGTCCAATGGGTGCAGAGTAGTTTCCGCACCTTTGCACCCCAAAACCCCAATTCTGCACTTTTTTCCGCCAGGTATTCATAGGCGAAACATTTTCGCCTATTAAATTGCATTGACTTTCCGTGTACACAAAAAGTCTTTGCAATTGAATACGCCGAATAGTTTTCGCTGATCACGGCTTTTTGCACCTAATTGAATACGGCCCTATGTCTGGGTTTGAATGTTTTGTTAATGCAGATGCTTCACAGTATCCAAAATGTGTAGAATTACAGCTAAGATAAACTGGTTCCAATATATTAGGAAAAGATCATGATTCAGCTGCATAATGAGAAATATCCTAATATACATTGAGCTTTTTGGCAACTGTGTGGATAGTAATACAAACACATGCAAAGTCATGTAAACTTTCTGTAGATATCTTATTTCTTTCTTAAGCTCACACAATTCAATCTTCTATTTAGATACATAGGAAATCGAAATGTTACCAACATGTTACTTGTTGACTATAAATCACTTACTGGGTGTACAGCTGACGGCTTCTCATTGAAGAAGGTGGGTGTCAAATCAAAACATGATTTTGTGGGCTACTTTAAAATCACAATGGCTCAATACTTATGATTATTCACACATTGTATCAACATTGTGATGTTTGGCACATTAAATTGGTGGGTTGGTATTTTGGAGAACATGGTGGAAATGGGTTGGGCTGTTTATGTAGAGGGTTGGGATGTTTGTTAGTCACGTTGGAGTAGCTTAGGGTTTATGGAGAGCAATAAAAATAGTGGAATATAATAGAATATTTTCAGATCGAATGGGAGGGATGTCGGTATAGTAAGGTTATATCTGTATAAAAGTACTGGACAACTGGACTAATTTCACAGTGTGTGACTGTCAAAAATCTACCACAAGGCCCAATAATAAACTCAAAATTCAATCAGAAATTGATTGGATCACTGAAGGGCATTTTAATAGATGTGGTTAAGAAGATGATCCCACACAAGGGCCCAAAGTGGTTACTTAATAGGGGTTGGGTACGGGATGAATGCTCTCGGGATCCTAGTGGTCAGAGTCTCTGATTCAGAGCCGGACGCTCTGACAGAGCGCTCGCTCTGAATCAGGGCCGGGCTTTTGTTTTTGTTTTAAAGGTCTCCTGGCCGCTCGCATAGCTGTGGGTGACCACCCACAGCTATTGCGAGCGGCCATGATGATGGTCGCGATGGTCATGACCATTGCGACCATCGGGCTTGCGACGAGTCCCTTGTGGTAGGGTCCCATGGCCGCAAGCCCCAGAGAGATTTCGGCTCTAACAGAGCCGAAATCTCTCCACTGACATCACTCATGATGTCAGTGGGGCCGCCCCCAAACGGTAGGCGTTCACATGGGAATGCCTCCGTTTGCCCAACCATGCCCCGGCTACCAAAGGGGGCGAGCTGTCACTCACCATCGACAGTTCGCCCCCTTTGTTGCGAGACTCGGAGCGACAGAGTGCCCGTCACTATCCGGGTCTCGCACATGCGCACTGGCCCACCATCGACCCGGTTGCGAGCGCACACCGCTTGCGACCGGGTCTGAATCAGGCCCAGAATCCCAATGCCGACATCCCAACAGGGTTAGGATACCGACAGCTGTTGGTCAGTATCCTAACCGTCCCTCCCCGGTGCCTAAACCTAACCTCCCCACACAGCTACATACTGTACCGAATGAGAATAGAAAGTGAGCTTGTAATTAGTGAAACAGATGCCGTGATAGACATACAGTAAGCTTACTTATGGCGCATCCGATGTTTTGTGTATTTATAAAAATATATGTATATGCTACAGCATCAATAAATACAAAATATTGTAATAAGCCAAACTCTTTCCTAAAAAACCAACACACCTGAATTTAGGGGTTCCGAGGCAATTCAAATCCCAGCTTGGATCACTTTTGGGGTTCCGAGTAGAAGCGAGTCCTGGCTGCAGTCTGCTGACAGTTCAGAACTCGGATTTAAAAAAACAAACTCAGGTTTCGGATTGGATGTAAACAGGTCCTATGATTTTAGCTGTTTTTATCAAATTTTTTATAGGATTTTAAAGAAAACAAAACCAAATCCAAACCAAAACACTTGAGGGTGATTTTGCCAAAACAAGGGGGTCAGAGCACATCTCTATCTATACAAGAGAATGTTTAATTATAGAGCTAACTAAATGTCTATTATGTTCTTCTTTCCAGCTGTTGGAAGACAATGTGATCAGCCATTATCAAGTGACGGATAATCATGTGTATATTAATCTAGAACCTGTGAGTGATATCGTCCTGCTGCACCTCTCTCTGTGATCTCCCCGTCTTCTCTTCATCTCCCATCATCTCTGAGTAACATCTCCCTCTCTGGCTTTCCTCCTACAGCTCCCCGTGGATGTAGAGCGCTGCGTCACCTTCTCCTCGTACGTGCAGCACCGAGCGTACACCCTGCAGAGCAGTTATGCCACTGTATATGACTTATATGAAGGTAAAACGGCTGCCACTTGTGTTTGTCCTAATATATGGCCTGTTCACCATCATCCATTTTTTATATACATTCTTTGTGGTCACCGAGGCTGTCATGGACCTAATACTAACTGACTCTTAGTAACTGCAGAATTTGCATTCACTGAGTTTTAAATTTCAAGACAAATAAATTATTCTGAGAAGCTCTGTATAATATGAAATGTACAGTACACAGGTTTCCATTACACAGTCTGTGCTCCTAATAAGAGGAAAAGTACTAGGTTGTGTTGTGTTTATTCAAATATAATTCAGCATTTGTTCTGTGACAGAATTACTAATACCCAAGTCAATCTGATCTACTACAGGTCTGCAGTGCTTATAGTTATACCATACACGCCTACTCTCCCGATTTGGCCGGGAGCCTCCTGAAAATCGGGTGCCGCTCCCGCCCCCCTAGAAAAGTAGACAAGCCTCCCCCCCACCCCCGCAATGCATGCCCAAACACCCGCAGCGGTGGGGCTACTTATTATGCGATTCTCACTGAATTGCGTCATCATGACCTCGCCCCCTGCTCCACAGTGCCGTAAATAACTGCATTGTGTAGTGGGGGGTGGGGCCAAAAAGATGTGAGTATATGTCTCCACCCTAGTCCTGCCCCTAAATGGTGTGCCACGCCCCCTTTTATAATGGGGATGTGATGTTACGTCTATGGACACTGCACTCGGGGTCGCAGATGGCGGCAGGAGGCATTTGTTCCCTACAGAAGTCTCCTGCTGCATTTGCGTTTTAGTTGTAGGGTATTGTACAGCTGCTTCCTTGTACTTCCCAGCGCCTGTGAAATGCCTCACAAATCAGAATTAGGCCCCTAGTCTGCAGCGCCGTCATGCTTTGCAAGCATATAAGTCATTATCTATATTAATAAACAATTCTAAACATGCAATATACAGTAGGTAAAGTAAAATAAAGTATAACATAGATAAAATGTACAGTACCCTACATGCAGTGACAAGTAAATGTGAAATAAGGTGCAGATCATTTTGCGCAGCCAATCAGTTATGTGGCCAGAAGATGTCACAAATTCTCTGAGCTCCATTTAATTATTTCATTAGGAAATACTTCTATTTTCCATTAAAAAATGATTATGTTCTGTGGGCCTGACTCACCTGAGAACGCAGGGAAGCTTTTTATGCAGGTTCCCGATGTTCGTGAATCTGCACTGCGCACGGTCAGTACGGGTCTGCGATATCACAGTTTGGCAGCAGACTGTCAGTGACTGACAGTCTGCTGCCATTTTGGGGTGGGGAGGGGGCGGCCACGATGGTCTCAGTTTCCCAAAACGGAGGTGGAGGAATGATGAGGCCAGGATCTCCGTTGGCTGGAGATTTCCTGGCCTCTTTTTAACATCTGTGATGACCGGCTAGCATGAGCCCATAGGTCACTCAGCAGGCCGATGATCCGATGTTGCATTCTAGAACGGTACTCATGTCAGTAATACATGCAGAAGGTGTGACACCTCCTGCTGCATTACTATATTTCAGCTATCACAGCTGCTAACATGATAGCTAGTGCATCCTCTGTTGAATCAGGCAGGGCTGTAGAGAGCCGCCCCGGGCCCAGATAAGGTGGTGTGGCCTAACCTCGGGAAGCGTGGCCACATCCCCTTAGAAAAACAAAAACCTCTTTCGGCGATGCACACTGGGGAGGGGGCGTTGTGAGGCCCTCAGCCTGGTGCAAATCAAGACAGTCTCCCACTGCAGTCCAGCACACAGCAGCTGGGAAGGGGCAACTAAATTGTGGGGGCCACCACCAATAAAATTGACAAAGATCCCCCTGCCACTATTATGCCCCTGCATAATAGTAGTAATAATATAGACATGGACATACCAAAGATGGTACTTTTGGGAGCAATAGGGCCAGCGGGGAGGGTGGTCTTGGGGCAGCAAGGTGCCACCTTGCTGTGCCAAGTTGCCGACTGGAACCCCTCATCACAGCCGCTTTTGCAATGGGCAGGGGGAGGGCAGAGTGTGTGTGTCAGGTTTGGGGTAGTAGAATCCCCTACTGAGGGGTTGTGGTCTAGATTTGGAAGAACTCGGGGTGAGAGGCCTGGATACAAGAGCTCCCCGTCCACGGACCTTGGACGTTGGTGAGACCTGGTCAATGGTGCGGAGTCTAACCTGCAGGGAGGTGTTAGCCGGTGACCCCTCCAATTGGGATATGGGCTTAGCTGCACCCTGCAGGTAGGTCACGGTCCTTTGACCAGGTATCCAAGATCTGTGGGAATAGAGACTCGAGATATCAGTGTCCTGGGGAGAGTGCCTAACCATGGCACTGTTACACATAGGGATGGTACTTGAGAGTATTCCTGGAATGAAGTACTGATGCACTACACAACTAGATGGCATTTGAGGAATACACAAGAAATACTGTGTAGATGCACTTTAGCACTGCGAGGTGGCACACGAGGGAAACACAAGGAGTGGCGTGCTGATGCACTTTTGCACCACAGGGTGCGACTTGAGAGAGACACTGGTATATATGATGTGCAGATGCACTTCTGCACCACGGAGTGTGATTAGAGAGAGACACTGGTATATGATGTGCAGACGCACTTTTGCACTGTAGAACGCACAGGCAGCACACAAAGGAGAAACACTAGGAGAGGAGTGCAGATGCACTATAGCACCACAGGTAGATCCACAAGGGACACACTGTGGATGGCGTGTGGACGCTCTTCTGCCACACGGAATGGCACAGGTGGTAAATATACAGGCTGGGATGTAACAGCTCTGTAGCTCACAGGAGATGCTGGAGGCAACATACACAGGCAGGGATGTTGGACGCACTGTGGCTCACAGGAATACACAGGAGACTAGAGACGAGCGGGATCGGTTGCCAGAGAACCAAACCCACCCGAATTTAGCATATCCGAGTCGGATCCAAGCAGGCTCGGAGGTTCCCACCTTACTCGGTTCTTGAAACCGAGGCAAAACCATAGAGACGGAAATCTCGTGGTTCGCGAGCTTTCGTCTCTATGATCAATGTAGTATATAAGGGACCATGCGACGGATGCCATTTCCACTCCGGCTGTGTAAAGTGAACAGGGCGGGAGGGTAGTGTAGGGCTGGGAGAGGTGCTGGTGCTATCTGCTGTCTCCTGGGCTGGTGACTGCTGATCCATTCTGGTCTCTGGTCACAGTGCTGTCACTGTGCTGTCTGCTGATCCATTCTGGTCTCTGCTCATGGTGCTGTCACTATCTCTGTGCTGTCTGTGCTGATCCATTCTGGTCTCTGGTCATGGTGCTGTCACTGTGCTATCTGGTGATTCATCTGGGCTGTCTGCTGTGTCCTGGGCTTGTGCTGTGTCCATCTCTGGGCCCAAGTTCTGGACTCCAAAAAAAAAAGTAAAAAAAAAATCAAAGTGTCTTTTTATATTTTTCTGTGTGTGCATGCGTGTTAGGCTTAACCACAGTAGCGCACAAGAGCCAGCCAGCAACGCACATTGCAACCTTGTGCTGCCCGACTCCAGTCATTCTTAAAAAAAATAAACAATGTGTCACTGTCTTATATATTTTTTTTTCTTCTGTGTGTGCGTGGGTGATAGGCTTAACCACATTAGCGCACAAGATCCAGCGACTACAGTCATGTTCAATAAAAAAAGAAACAATACAAGTGTCACTGTCTTATATATTTTTTTCTTCTGTGTGTGCGTGGGTGTTAAGCTTAACCACATTTCGGCTTAACCGCAGTAGTGCACAAGATCCAGCCAGCAACACAAGTTGCAACCTTGTGCTGCCCGACTCCAGTCGTTATCAATCGTTACTCTGGGGCCAAGTTCTTCTGGAGCTGACAAAAAATATAAATCATCATTTGTTGTTTTTTCTAATATTTTTGTGTGTGTGCTCGACTGCACGTGTGTGAATTTTGTAACTGCACCTTGGCTACACTATTGGTGATTGTGACACTGCTTCTAGACTGCAGAAAAAATATGGAAGGGTGTCACATGACAGCAGAGCAAGGCCAAAAACCACATGTTGTAGCTGCCGCCAGCAGTGCAAGGCTGTCAACTTCCTCGACCTCTAGGAAGGCCCATGCCCCAGTGCTTAAGTCACACCATCGATATGGTAAAGCAGGTTTTACTGAAATTAAGAAAAAAAATTTAAAGGATATTTGTCTTTAGATGAACAAAAATTTGGCAATATGCCATTCACTACACAAAGTGGCAAGGAAAGGATAAGGCCTTGGCCTTCTTACTTTATGAAGAAGACTGCTGATTCTGATAACCCTTCTGCTTGTAGTAGTAGTGGTGGTGGTCCAATTAAAAATGTGAAAGTTGTTAAGACAGCTCCGGAAAAACCAACTGTGTGCCCTGAGAAATTGAAATCACAAATCCCCGAGGAGAGTGCAAGTATTTCCGCGGTTGCCAAGTATGAGCGCAACCTAAATACTAGTGTACTGGAGGATCCTCCAAGTTCCAACATTTGTGTGCCCTCTGTAAATGTGGGGAAGGGCAGTCAACATCTTGCACACGTAGTCATTGAGGATGCTTCTATGGAATTGCACATGGTGGAGGAGGATATTTTGGTAGATGAAGGCGCTAAGGATGTTGATGATGTTGGTGTTAGTGATGAGGATGTTGATACCGAGAATGTCCTTTGTGTAAGTAAGGCAACAGCTGTTGCCCATGGTTTGAAAAAGCCAAACCCCATTGATGTCATGCAGGGACACAAGACAAAAAAATCTGCTCACGTGTGGAATTATTTCCATCCTGATCCGGACAACAGTTGTCAAGCCATATGTGCCCGTTGCCATGCAAGAGTGAGTAGAGGGAGGGACCTAAACCACCTAGGAACCTCCTTGTTACGTCACTTGGCAACGTACACTTTGATATTTGATGAATTCACTCCAAGTTCCAAAACTCAAAACGTAACAAGTCCAGTGTCACCAACCTCCTACCTCTCTGTGAGATCCAAGCGCCTTCGATCTCCAACACCAAAACCTGCATCAGCAACATCCTCATTCATCATCGGGAGTAGTCCTGCTGCATCCAATGTTGGTGTTCCAAACATGATTGACTCCTCTCCTATCCGTGATTCCTCAGAAGGATCTTTGATGACTACGCCTGTTGCTGCTGCTGTTGTTGTCAGTGGATCTTCATCCCAGAAGGGGACCAGGAGGAAGACTACTTGTAGCGTATCCTCCAAAAAGCAATTAACTGTTAAACAATCGTTTGCAAGGGCAAACAAGTATGACAGCAATCACACATTTGCACAGCAGATTACTGATGCCATAACAGCTATGCTGGTATTAGATTTGCATCCAGTATCCGCCATTACTGCAGTGGGTTTTCAACAGTTAATTCAGGTCCTCGCTACCAGATCCCTTCTAGATTCCACTTCGCTAGAAGAGCAATTCCAAATCTGTACAAGGACATTAAAAAAACCTTATTAATGTCCTCAGAAATGCTGTTGTACCCACTGTTCAGTTGACTACTGACATGTGGACAAGTGGGACAGGGCAAACTAAGGATTACATGACTGTGACAGCCCACTAGGTAGGTGTATTGCCTACAACAGCAACAGCAGCAGCAACATCTCCTAAAAGACAGCTGATACAGAGGCAGGCTACTCTTGGTATAACTGGTTTTACTAAGAGGCATACCGCTGAGAACCTTTAAATTACTTGCCCTACTTGGACTCTCCTCGGGATTTGTGATTTTGGACAATGCCACCAATATTGTGAGAGCATTACATCTAGGCGAATTCCAACACGTCCAATGTTTTGCTCACACAATTAATTTGCTGGTGCAACATTTAAAAAAAAAATGACGGGCATGCAGGAGATGCTCTCGGTGGCAAGCAAAATATCTGGACATTTTAGACATTCCGTGACTGCTTTTCGAAGATTGCATGACCAGCATGTACAGTTAAATTTGCCCTTCCATCAGCTGAAGCAAGAGGTAGTAACTCGGTGGAATTCTACCCTCTATATGCTTCAGTGGATGGTTGAACAGCAAAAGGCCATCCAGGCCTATACAGCGTACTATGACATAGGCCGTGGAGGGGAAATGCACCTTACTCAAGCGCAGTGGAGAATAATTTCCGTGTTGTGCAAGGTTCTCAAACCCTTTGAACTTGCCACACGTGAAGTTAGTTCAGACACTGCCAGCTTGAGTCAGGTGATTCCCCTCATCAGACTTTTGCAAAAACAGCTGGAGAAACTGAAGGAGGAGCTGAAACAGAGCGATTGCGCAAAGTATGTCAGACTGGTGGATCATGCCCTTGATTCACTTCACCAGGATCCAAGAGTCGTCAATCTATTGAAATCTGAAAAATATATTTTGGCCACCATTTTGGATCCTAGGTTTAAGTCCTACCTTGAGAGTTTTTTCTCCAAAAGACCAAAATTTAAAACTATGCAAAGGGCTATTGGTCAAAAAATTGTCAGCTGCAGCCGCATGTGAAATGCCTTTATCTTCTCCTTCAGTTTCAACAGCTGCCAGGAAAAAACTAAATTTTCCATACAGAATGCCTGCTGGTCATGCAGATCAGTCACTAAAAAATTACATCTGGTCGGGCCTGAGTTACTGCCTACTCGTGACATGTCTTCTACCATGACTATGTGTGATATGGTCTCCATTCACAGAATGGTGGAGGACTATTTCAGAGATAACATCCTAATAGACATGTCAGACAGTCCCTTTCACTACTGGCAGGAAAAAAAAGTCAATTTGGAGTCCCATACACAAACTGGCTTTGCATTACTTAAGTTGCCCACCCTCCAGTGTGTACTGCAAAATAGTTTTCAGTGCAGCTGGCAACCTTATCAGTGATCGGCGTAGGAGGTTACTTCCTCAAAATGTGGAAAAGATGATGTTCATTAAAATGAATTGCAAATTCCATGTGGAAGACCTCGAACAACAATTACATCAAAAAATGACAGAGGCGCCTATGGTGGAATCCAGCGGGGATGAATTAATATTGTGTGCTGAAGAAGATATACATACTGATGCGGAGGACGAGGACAACGATGATGACAACTTGTAATGTAAAACCAGTTTGTGTATGGGATTATTTTCTTTTCCATGTCCAATGCACATTGGCAGCTTGTTTTATGGGGGTCCAAACAAACCAATCATTTCAGCCAAAATTGGCAGTCCTTGTCGCTGAAATGATTGGTTTGTTAAACTGTTCTGTTGCATATACAACATAAAGGTGGGTGGGAGGGCCCAAGGACTAATCCATCTTGCACCTTTTTCCGTTCCATTACATGCTGATTGGGGCATTTATACTAATGTTATGGTTGGTTTATGATCAATTTTACAGCCAGGGGCTGCACCCAATGAATTGTTTTTTCATTAATTTCTGGTCAATTTAACAGCCAGGGGCTGCAACCAATGAATAATTTTCTTTATTAATTTATGATCAAATTAACAGCCAGGGGCTGCAACCAATGAATTGTTTTTATTAATTTATGATCAATTTAACAGCCAGGGGCTGCATACAGTGAATTGTTTTTTATTTAATTTATTATCAATTTTACACCTGGCTGTCACTGTCATCGGCATAGCTGTGCAGGGGTGCTGTGCTCCTATCTGTCAAGGGGCTACTGCCCAAAATAATAAATAAACAATTTTTTTATGTGTGTCTAAGCCACACCTGTCGTCGGCATAGCTGTGCCAGGGTTCTGTGCTGTTGTCTGGCAATTGGCTGCAAGAATATTGCAATGAAAACTTTTTTTTAAGTTATTGGGTTACAAAAAGTTTTTTTGTTTTAATCTTAAACATAGCAGAAATGTAATCCTAACAGCTTATAAAGTTATATGCTCTAAAAAACTAAAGCCTATATTTATTATATTTGTAAAAAACCAAAGCCTAATTCTGCCAAAAGAGAGACTGACACCACGGCTAAACATAAGTGTCACCTTCTGGATGTGAATTGTCTCATTTGCATGGGGTAAACCCAACCCTCAGATGAGATGGATCTCAGCCAGTGGACAACATTGAAATCACAATTAAAAAGTCACAATGGAAGACTACAGTGTGGAGAATCTTTCTTCACAGTCAGTAGAGGCCTCAGAGAACATAAAAAAGATGCTCTAGGTGCTGAACTTCTAGGGATTTCTCCATCATGTTCTGCAATATGGAAAGGTTTCATTCACATGTTTTCTATAAAGCAGTTCAAAGTTACAGCCTTCAAAGTGTCTGGCTATAGCACCCACCTTTGCCAGGAATTATCAAAGATTATTAAAAGCAAAGGATTCATCTGTCCGGAATCTGTCTGGGAATTCATGGATCGTATTTAGCCTGAATGCACTAAGACATCCAGTGATTCTGTCACTGTGTTCTGTAGCCCAATAGTTAATTCCTACCTGAATGGCAAACTGAAATACGGAATAGTAAGCACAGACAACATGCAGGCTTTTGTTATTCCGCTGCCTGCATGTCAACTAATACCTTCCAGACTACACCCACTGGGGGGACCAGGTCTTTATAATGACCATCCCCATCTGTTGCTAGGCCTTCTTCTTCCAAACCATCCATGCTGGACTTACTGTCCAAAAAGGGTAAGTAGGGTACAGAAAGAGGAGCTAGATGTCCCCAATGACATTTGTTTTCTTCTATCATAGATGATGTGGAGAGATAAGAGCTTGAGATGTTGAATGTACAGGGGCTCCCACCTATTTGGCTTCCCTCCAGAGAAAAGAGCTCTGTTCCACTGATAACCAGCCTGATCCCTTAACAGCAACATACTCCATATGGCCAACTCATCATAACATGACACCCAGTTTGCAGCCTCCTCTTCCTTATGACATTAATTCAGTTGCCATGATTGCTCCAGTCCAAGATTAAGTGGAAAGTAGGAACAATGGCAATTTGAAGGCCACTGACTAACTCTGTTTTTTTTTATGTCCCTTTACAGGTTGGAAAAATTCTGTTACAGAACAGAAGAATTATTTTTGGAAATCACGCTTCCTGGTCCCCTTATGGGATGAAAAAAAATGCCAGCAAGCAGGCATGGCGCAGCCACACAACGTAATACTTAAACCTTAGGTACGAAATGTTGCATTTGCAGCTCAGTTCCGCTTGTTCACAATATATCTCATATGGTTAAGTGGACAGTGGGAACAACGGCAGTTTGAACTAACTATGTTTTTTTATGTCCCTCTACAGGTTTGGAAATGCCAGTTTATAGAAGATTTGTAAAGCAGTATTTAAGTCAATTGTTTATTTTTGGAAAGCACACTTCCCGTTCCCCTTGTGAGGTAGTCAAAATTGGCTGGAAACGAGTGGAAATAAATGTTATTGAGGTTATTAATTACTGTAGGAACAAAGAAAGGCCCATTTTATGTGATTTTGGCTGTTTTTTTATTTTTTAAGAAAAAATCCAGATCCAAAACCAAAACACGAACAAAACACGGAGGTGAAGTTTTGGCAAAGCCAATCCAGATCCAAAACCAGGGGAGATCCAGATCCAAAACCAATACCAAAACATGAGGGTCGGCACACATCTCTACTTAGAACACAGGCAGGGATGTTGGATGCACTGCGGCTCACAGGAATACACAGGAGAGTTGGAACACAGGCAGAGATGTTGAGCTCTATTGCTCACAGGAATGACACTGGAGCCTTGGAACACAGGCAGGGATGTTATAGCTCTGCTGCTCACTGGAATAACAATGGGAACTGAACGTGGAAGCCAAGGGAACCTGGACCAAAATCAACTAGTGAACTAGGAGTGACAACTGTTGATCAGACAACTTCCTGGAGTTCAGGAGATGAATTTATACCCATGGGTAGCAGATGATTGGAGCACAGCATCAGCTGACTGAAGATCATGCTACCACAGGTTAAGGGGACTTGCACATGATCGGAACTGTCATGGCGGTGCCCGTGCTGAGAACTCCGATCCTCAACACACACAGCCGAACATGGAAGTCCGCAAATGCACCTAAGGCAGAATACTCAGCCTCTCGTCCATCACTGCACCAGATGTCTGACCACAAGGAAGTCAGGGGAATCCGGCACGGAGGTGAGAGGCAGATCCTAGGCTGAACCCTGACAGCGTGCACACACACACACAGTAGAGGGCCTAGAATTGGGCGCCAGTGCGCTACCTTTTCAGGACCGTGGTCTGGTGGTCTCGATCTTCATTCTGCTGGAGCACTCACCAGCTGTTCACAGAGGAGAAGCAGCAGCAGCCTTTGTTGGGAGAGCAGAGTGCAAGGCAGGGGAGCCAAGCACCTATCACATCCATTCTGACTGAGCCTCAGAGTTAAGAGGAGAGGGCTTTTGCAGTCAGAGAGACTGCAATGCCGCCAGGAGGTAGGACCTGGGCAGGCCTGGGAGGGTGCATTGTGACCAGGTTGGAGCAATATGTGGGGGCCCCTGGATGACCACCCCGTCCGCCCTGCCTATAATCCGGCCCTGGGCGGCTTCGGACCTTGGCCTACACCGGGTCCCTCCAGAAAGCCCAGTACTTTGTACTCACTATCACCCCTCTTGGGACCCCTGGAATCAGGCCCTGTGTCACTTTGTGGCGTACGATGCGGTCAGTGCATCCGTGACCAAACATAATAATAATTATTCAACATCAGCTTTTTTTTGACAGATAAATACAACTTTGTCTTGCAAAGTACAAGTAAAAAAAATGCAAAGATTAGATACAGGAACAATATTAATTGTTTTTTTTTTTTACTGTGATGCTTTGTTTAAAAATTATTAATTTCTGAAAACAAACAAAAACACTGTACTATGGGGCTGATTCAGAGCCACTCACAAGCAGCTCGATTTCCCCACTGTGCATGCACCACGTGCGCGAGCCCCAGCGAGCAACTGAACTTCAGTCGCTCCGGGGCTCACTACAAGACGGGGCAGCTGTCGATGGTGAGTGACAGCTCGCCCCGTTTTGTAGGCGGGGAGGGGGGGTGGCTGCACAAATGTCTGGCTTTTGTGGGAGGCCCTACTGACATTACTCATGATGTCAGCAGTGGACTTCCTGCTCTATAAGAGCAGGAAGTCCAGTTGGGCTTGCGGGAGCCGAGACCCTACCACAGGGTCTTGTCACAATCCCAATGGTCACGATAATCGCGATGGTCTCCAGCCTACTCACACATGCTGTGGGTGGGAACCCACAGCTTAGCGAGCAGGCTGTAGAAAAAAAAATTCCCACCCTGATTCAGAGTGAGCTGCTGGCGAGCGACTCTGAATCAGGCCCTATGTGCTAACATATTACTAACATGACATCTGATTCAGAATTGCGCTCTGCTGCGTCCACTTTAGTCTCTTTTACCATAGTCACTTTTGCGGCTTTATGCTAATGCTAGTACAAGCCGTCCCCTGGTGTACAAGTGCACGTCTGAGTGTGCAGAGGCTGAGATACCGGGCCAGGTGCAGATTCTCTGGCAGAGTCTGGTCTCCAATGTATATGATTACGCAACTGAGATCACAGCCAGGTGCACGATATACCTGCGACACTCCCATAACACAACCATAAGACAGTGCATCTCCGTGCCTCACTGCCCAGGAACGCCCAGCACATTTCCAGTACATACCTCTCAATCCCTACTGCAACTCTGCGTGTACACACCATGAAACACATGCGCTGTGCTGCATTGTAGCTACTTAGACCCATATGTGGTTGAAAAACATCGACCGTTAGTGTGAACATCGGCAGTGCGACTCAGAATTGAATCAAGGGTGTTTAATAAAATATATTGACAAAGAAAGAATTATTGTTATTTGGGAAGAATGTGTTCTCTGACTGTTTTTTGTCTCTTACCCCCACAGTGAGTGAGTCTGCATCTGCTCAGCATAGATACCCCTGCAATTAATAAGGTAAGGAGAGATTCGCTGCAGCTCACATCTTCCTGGTTCATGATGTGTTTTTCTGTTTCAGAGTTTATAAACCAAACTAAATTGTAAATACGATCTCAATGGGGTGAATGCTTCTTTCCCACACAACTTTATGGATTGTTGACCATGAATGCTATTAACCAAGTACTGATATACAAACACACAGACCTCCATCAGCAAGCGTGATGTTGATTCCATAAAGTGAATCTGTCACCTAGGGGATTATGTGGGTATCCTATTTTTATTTTCCCTATATATTCTGGCTATAAAATGTTTGAAAGTAAAAATTGTTAGAAGTGAAGGGCACTACTGTGCAGGCTCCAACAACATGGCTCCTCTTGGTGATACTGTACTTCATTTCCTAACCAAGATGGCTGCTGATAGTGTACTGTATCTACACATGAGCTGCGCCATCTTGCCACTGTATATGAGTGACATGGTGGAGGACAAGCATCCTCCTCTTAGCTCCTGAGACCTGTGAGTTCGCCCTGCTATTACTGCTGTGCCAGAACCCTGCACAGCTTCCTTGTACCGAGGCGACTGTCACCAGCTGGTGAGCTGTCTGCACCTCGCTCCGCTCCCTCTGCTTCCAAGCTGTGTAACAGTGAGTACGGCTGTACAATCACTTGTGCTAAATTAACCACAAAGCCAGGTTAAACCACCGGACTAGTTGTTGCCTGAATTAGAACTGCTAGTGTCTACAGTACTCTGCTAAACCAATAAACTGCACACATTTCCCAAAAAAATAAAGTACCCCATGGTAGGATAGGATCCTCTAATAATTCAATATTCCAATCACTGTATGCTACAAATGCTGGGCTCCAACTTTAACTGTTTAAGAATTACTTTGCACATGTACAAAATCGCATTTGAAGCACAACAGAACTTGGCATCAGAAAAAGCCACATCCGCTGCATTGTTACACTTCGTACACAGATTCAGACTCATTCGCACACAAATGTCGCACATTAGATTGATCAGTGTAAGATAGCAATGTAGTTTTGTCGCTCTCGGTTGTTTTATTTCAGCAAGAAAGTCGCCCATGGTCTGGTGCTCTGAATGGGGCTATTTAGTGAGTTTTGAGCAACAGAGGATGAGAACACATCTGTATAATAAGTAGAGATGTGCGGGTTCAGGGCCTGATTCAGAGCCGGACGCTCTGACAAGAGCGCTCGCTCTGAATCAGGGCTGTCCTACCTATTATTGGAGTGGCCTCCTGGCCGCTCGTATAGCTGTGGGTGACCACCCACAGCTTATGTGAGCAGCCAAAAAGATGGTCTCGACCATCGCGACCAACGGGCTTGCGACGAGACCCTGTGGTAGGGTCTCGCTGCCGCAAGCCCAGGAGTGCTTTTGGCTCTATCAGAGCCAAAAGCACTCCCACTGACATCACTAGTGATGTCAGTGGGGCCGGCCCCAGACGGTAGGCGTTCCCATGGGAACGCCTCCGTCTGGGCAGCCACACCCCCGGTGAGGCCACCAAAGGGAGCGTGCTGTCACTCACCATCGACAGCACGCCCTCTTTGGTCTGAGACCCATAGCGACGGTTTGGCCATCGCTATTCGGGTCTTGCTTATGTTTACGACGGAGCTCCCTCCGTCGTGCGCATGCACACTAGGGCAACATCGACCCGCTTGCGAGCGCTCGCGAGCGGGTCTGAATCAGGCACTCAGTTTCCAGAAAACTGTCAACAACCGAATTTAGTCTGACCAAATCAAAGTACAGAATCACTCGAGTCCTGACTCGGTTTCACGGTCAGCTCAGAACTTGGGGCTTGAGTCAGACCCACTCGCTAGATGCGTTCGAACGCAGCCGTCAGCTGCTAATATATGCAAAATCTGTGATCGCACCGTAAGACATTAGTACGCCCACTATGTGCTAGCGTGCAATCGTGGGCTGTATGTAAGATGCCCCTAGCCAGTCATAAGACGCCCACTTTCCCTTATTGCACACTTCCTGGAGATGACATGTGCTACTATCAGTAACATTGAGTAGCATCGGACACGCACGCAGAACTTGTGGCTGACCCTACCCTGCCGCAAGCACAGCAATCGCTGCAGTGTGAAACACAGCCAGGTGACATGCACAATGACGCTCCTTGTTAATTATGCACGCCCCTGAATCGCCGTTAGAATGCACAGGCACGCCTGCATTCGAACCACCACTCCCCCGTTTTCATCTACCTCCCCCTGTCACCACCCACAAACGGCTCGTCCTGTCACTCAATGTACCGAACACTACATGCGATCGCTTCCCGATCAGAGTGACTGGTTCACGCACGCACACGGTGACTTATACGCATGCTCAGATAGCAAAAATCAGCCAGCTGCGTGAGAACTGGGGTCTGAATCAGGCCCATTGTTTTAAAGCCCAAACTAGGGTTTTGGATTGCATGTGAACAGGTCAAAATTACATGATTTTAGCTGTTTTTTGAGGAATCCAAAATTTAAACTATCGAGCTAAAAATCCAAAACCAAAACATTGGAGTCAGCGCACATCTCTAATACTAAATAATATCTAGTGCCATAAATAAATAAAAAAATACCTTTCAATAGTCCTAATTTTGTTGGAGTGTTCTCGGATTACAAAAAGTTTTTTGCAAAGTGTGTGTGGATTGGTGGGCATGTGAGCATGGCTGGGTGTGTCTCAGTAGAGTTTTTATTGTCCAGATTTTGATATCGAAAGGTTTTTCAATGTGTGTACATTATTTATTTGTTGTCTCCTAATGGACTGTTCAACTCCCTGGATCAGTCATTTTTGAGAAGCATGTACAGACGTCATGGTGGAGGACAATGTTGGCCTGTTAGTAAGTCTCTATTTTCTTTCTACAGGAATAACCCTGGTGGCACCAGTAAATGAAAGAAGCATCATTACAGTCTAAGAAACATGAAAGAAACTCGCTTACAGTCTAATACATTAGATCTATCTCTTCAGCTTTGAGACAACTAATCATTGGAAATTGCAATACTGAAATCTGTAATACATAAGCTGATGTAATATAAAGGATATGAGACAGTGAATGTATCTAACCATACAAAAAATATATATATTTTACAATCAGCAACCCATATTTAAGGTTACATAAAATTGTTACCTTGTGCTTTGAATAAATTAAGTCAACTCTTATTTTTTTGACAACAAAAACATTGTTCATTTGACACATTTTCACCCATTCTCCATGTTCAGTAGATGTCACTAGTCACAGTCTCTGTCACTAGTGTGTATGTTCCCGGTGTAGCTCATGCTATGTAATTACAGGAATTCTGACATTTTCTCTGGTAATATTTGCTTATGAAACAAAAATAAAATCAATTATTCTGTAACACTGTGTCCAGACAGTTATTCCAGTATCACAGTCCTCCATAAAGAGTATTGGACAATGTAGGATTTTATGAGATCTCATTTAGGTTCTTATGTGCTGCCAAATACTGTATAATATAATAAGTGCCAAAGTCCTGGGTCCCTTGTGCACAGAACACCCCAAAAGTGGTTTGGTAACATCGCATTCGATCTCATATTTTTCGATGCCCATTTTTCACCTCTTAGTGTGAATACACAACCATACATTTTCTCATAGTGCACTTTTACTGTATAATATACATATTTATATTTTGAATATATGGGCTCATTTGCAATGTGTCAATGTGATTTCTGGTTTCATACATTCCCACTTATCAAAGAAAATTGCCCCTTTTCCTGTGCACCTCTATGGGGTACAAAAAATAATGAGTGAAGGTACATCCCTACAGAGTATCTTCACGACAAATCCGGAGACACATCAATACTGTAGAATTGAATTGGTTCAGATGGATCTTCATCTAGTTTAGTCTACAGTACAAAGTACATTGTACAATCAATATTTGAATAGACAAATCATGTACTGTACTTTCACCTAGTGGCAATATTCCTTGGCGTGTAAGAATCCAGTTACATACTGTATAATCCCCAGTTATATAACACTTTCTGCTGCATTGTCGGGAATTTTTGCTTTAGCTCATGCAATGGCCGTTTCTATGGTGTGTGGGCAACAGGTTCTATAAGAGTAGCTATGACAGTGGGAAAATGCATACAGTAGTTTTGGGCATCTTTTTTTATGGATCAAAAATTAACACTATTATGTTGGGCATGGAAGTAAATATCACTTATCATGGCTTTTCACAATGTACAGCCATGGCCAAAAGTTTTGAGAATGACACAGGTCTTGGTTTTCACAAAGTTTGCTGCTTCAGTGTTTGTAGACCTTTTGTCAGATGTTACTATGGTGTACTGAAGTAAAATTACAAGCATTTCATAAGTGTCAAAGGCTTTTAGTGACAAATACTGTACATTAAGTTTATGCAAAGACACAATGTATGTGTTAACCCTTCTGTGACCAGACGCCTTTCGCCTAGGCCGGCCCTGGTCACGGGTTAGCACTTTCGGAATCCCAATCACCGTCAGTGACCACCTGTCACTGACTCCGCCCACTGCGCCGTGGGCATGTAATGATGTTGCCACCACCAAACTCTACCATTGGCATTAGGAACTGCTTTTTACGTTACCCTCAGACTCCTGCCTCGGTACCTGGAACCGCTTCTGCTGTGTATCGTTTGATTAACTGCAGACACACCCCCTGATTGGTGTCGGCTGATTCCTCCTGATCCCTCGCAGTGGACCAGGTCTGCACGGTAACTTGGCAGAGGGCTTGAACTTGGAGACGCTGAGCTCTTACCCAGAACAGCAGGAGAACGGAAAAGTGTTTTGGCGCAATTCTGTTGGTCGCAGGATTGAGTCAATTGAAGTAAAGGCAAACGGCATTTATTTGCTCAATGTCTTAAAGAAGACCCACCCTTTGGATTGAAGGGGAATATCAGCATACATAAGATGTCACAGGAATCAAACAGCAGGTCTCCTCCACAGAGGATTGTCAAGGATGTACAATTTTACCATGCACGAAGCCTCCTTTTATGCCACTCTAATACACATTTCCGCAGGGGGTGAGTCCGCCCTGTGTTTTCCAACCAATCATCATAAGTGCATGATCTGTGCATGTGCTAGCCACATGCATGTTTAAAATTGTCCCTTATGGCAAGGGGAAGTGGTGACTCCCCTGTGCCTTGGCTCAACCTCGGAGCTGGGCATCGCCCATGGCTCTGCTCCATCTGGACACAGTCTCAGAAGATAAGGATTTCCCTCCGAAAATGGACTTCCAGGAATCTGCTAAGGGACCAAGCTTGCTACTCTTGCCCGAATCTGAGCTCCTTAGGTGGGCAAGCAGGGTCCCTGACAGAGACTCCTGGCCATGGAGGAAAGTCCGTTTGGAGCTCACTGGAAATTCTTAGCTGGCTGCATTAGCCAGCTTCCTATGCACCTCCTCATCCCACTTCCAGGCATGAGGCCACATAGGAGGATACTTTATTTCCCAGGATGGGCTGGAAGATCCAGCAGCCCACTGAGGACTCTGGATCCCCATAGCCGTCAAGGGAAATCACAGGTAAGTGCACTTTACATAATTTATACATTTAAAATACATTGTATATTCTTTACACTGCCCAGTGCTCAGCGCTGGGCTCCTCTAGCCCTGCAGTCCTGGATGCTGGGGCTCTCTGCTGTATCCTGCTCACAGCGCTGGGGGTCCAGGGAGCTGGCTCTCCCTGTCCTCAAGCATGCAGTCACTTGGCCATGCTGCTGGGGCCGCTGGGAGCTGTGCTCCCGGTCCCCAGCGCACCCTTTAACACTGCACAGGGAGTCGGCAAGCCCAGTCCCCCTGTGCACCCTATCTTGGCCAGTCAAGATGAACTGGGAGCCAGCTTCTCTGGTCTCCCAGTGGGTGGTCTCTCTGCGCTGGGGTATCGGGAGCCAGAGCTCCCGACCCCCAGTGCGCGCCCATTGCAGTTCTCCCCTCGGTGCAGTGCACCGAGGGTTAACTGCTGGCCGTTTTTCTGCTGTGGGGCAGGGGCACCGGTAACTAGGCTCCCAGCCCCCAGCGGCAGCAAACTGTGCTCCCGGTTCCTTGCACCGGGGGTTAACCAGCGCCGGGCAGGGAGCCGGCTAGTCCAGTCCTCCCTGCCTGTGGTGCTTAGCGCTGCTGTCCAGGACACTTGTCCTGGTGGCAGCGGCTTCCTGCTGGCCTGGAGCACTGGGGTGCCGAGAGCTCTGCTCCCGGTCCCCAGAAGCCAGCACCTAGCTCTGCCATTTCCGGAGGCTGCCCGGGGTCTGTAGCGCAACACACAGCCCCCGGCCCTCCGATGCAGAGCACCTCGCCGGGCAGCTGGGGCGCTGGTAGCTCAGTTCCCAGCCCCCTGCGGTCGGCATCCCGCCCTGCCCTCCGCTGCCTGGCCGCAGTAAGCAGCCGGCACGGTAGGACCAGCGGCGTCCCTGTGGAGCTGGGACGCCGGGAGTCACACTCCCGGGTCCCAGCGTGGAGCGCAGAGTGGCTCCCTGCACTCCAGTCTCCCCTGGTGTGGCACACCGGGGGTTACCTCATCCCTGCCGAGCCCGCCAGAGCGGTTACGGACCGCGGCTGAGACATATATAATTAATACACTCGGCACCTAGTGCCACTATAACATTTTAAATATAGCGCCCATTGTCCATTTAAAAATGGCGCCACAGCACAGGGGTTAACCCCATCAGTGCCAGTCTCCGGCCACACCTTCTTTTTCAAGACATCTGCAAACCACCCTGGCATGCTGCCAATCAACTTCTGGGCCACATACTGACTGATGGCCTAATCAATGCTTGGGGTTTGTCAGAATTTGTGGGTTTTTGTGTGTCCACCTGCCTCTTGAGAATTGACCACATGCTCTCAATGGGATTAAGGTCTGGGAAGTTTCCTGGCCATGGAATAAAAATTTCGATGTTTATGACAAGTTGCTACATCATGCTGGAAAAGGCATTGTTAATCACCTATCTGTTCTTGGATGGTTGGGAGAAGTTGCTCTTGGAGGATGTTTTGGTACCATTAATTATTCATGGCTGTGTTCTTAGGAAAAATTGTGAGTGAGCCCACTCCCTTGGCTGAGAAGCAACCCCACACATGAATGGTCTCAAGATGCTTTACTGTTGACATGACACAGGACTGATGGTAGCGCTCACCTTTCCATCTCCGGACATTTTCCAGATGCACCAAACAATCTGCAATATAACCTCTGTACCTTTTGAAGAATATCAGTATGTCCCTTATGTTTTTCATGGAGAGAAGTGGCTTCTTTGCTACACTTATTGACACCAGGCCATCATCCAAAAGTCTTCATCCTGTGTCATGCCAACAGTAAAGCATCCTGAGACCCAGGGGCATATCTACCCATTGGCCAGGATCGCACTCGTCAAGGGTGACAGCCAAGGGGGGGCGCCATCCGGGGGTACCAGGGGGTAGAATCTCGACAGGGCCACCAGGACTGCAGTCCCGGGTTTGCCCATGGTTACTAGATGTCAAGGTCCGGGCAACCACCGTCGCTTGCCGGTGGCTGCCTGGTACATAGAATGAAGGGGAATGAATAAAGCTTCTTTTTTTTTTAACAAGGCACGCTTGACGTCATGACATCATGTGTGCCTCCTCACTGCTGCTGCACTGAGGAGCCGCCAAGCCGCAGGCTGAAGTTGGTAAGTATTTTTGGGCTGCGGGGGGCCGGTGGAAGGATGGTGGGGCCCAGGATCTGGAGATGGTGGCTGGATGGTAGTGGCAAGGGACAGGAGCAGGGGGTTGGATCCGGGGGGTCAGGGACTGGAACCCCACATTACAGGCAGGCAACATAGTATATGCCAATTACATTTATTATAATATCAGAAAGGGGAAATTATTAAAAAAAGTATAGTAGTGGCTGTAACATCAGGGAATATATGGCCATACTGACATGAAACTGACAAGCCTTAGCTTTCAGCCTGCCCCCATGAAGTGTTGTAACCTGCTTCTGTTGGAGATGTACTCATAAAATCAACACCACAATGACGACCATTATGACATCAACATTGTTGAAATGTCAATATCAACCATGGGGAGACTGAAGGGGGATGGCTTGGGAGAGTGAAGGCGATGGCTGGGGAGACAGGAGAGGGGTGACTTCGGGAGATAGAAGTGGGATTGTGGGGAAGGTGAGACAGGAGGTTAATGACTGGGGAGACAGAAGTGGGATGGTGGGGCTGGGGAGACAGGAGAGGGATGGCTGGGGAGACAGGAGGGTGATGGTGGGGCTGGGGAGACAGGATCGGAATGCTGGAGAGACAAAAAGGGATCTGCCTGAAGAACAGAAGGGGGTGCTGCTGATTCCGCATGTAAAGAACACCAATAAGTGTCGCTGGAATGTACCAATATTCTTAGTAGAAGATTTCGGAAATATCTTCTGCTTTCTGTCCACCAGGCTCAGCAGCGTCCGTCCCATAGTTTTCTATGGGGACAGTATTTTACATTTTTGAATTAAAGAAGACTGTTCATATAAGCTAATTATTATTTATGCAATTGGTATGGGGGCAATTCATATATGCTGGAAATATTCACTTATGGTATTTTATTCAGCTGTATTGCTCACACCCTTCTTATACATAAAATTAATTGGTCTGTTTGTCTGTCTGTAAAGCTATGCTTTCGGACACCCCTGCACCAATTGGGATGAAACCAATGCGAGGTGATCCACTTGTGTCCTGGCCAGGTTTTAGTGGGGTAACAGACCTGGTTGGACCTCTCTTTGGTGTACGCTGGGCAGAACTTTGACCGAGGAGCCTGTTCTCAGCCTTCCACTGGATGTATTTAGACAAAAACTTCACAGAGTGGTAACATTGGATCCCAGACAACATACTAGGGAGGTAAGGTACCAGTTGGACCTCCCATAGGTGTATGCTGAGCATAACTTTAACTCAGGGCGACGCTGGGTAGAACTTTGCACCATGGAACCTGTTCTGGGCCTTTCACTAGATGGATTTGGATGAAAACTTAACAGAGGGGTGGCAAATGGTCTGGGATGCCTAACTTAATAACTTGAAGATTTAAACCTGGACAACACCAGGTACTTCAACTAGTTTATATATATATATATATATATATATATATATTTCATAAAATACTTAATTAATTTACTTAATAATCTTTGCTGAGTTTCTAAATAAGAAACTTTTGGCACTAGAGTGCCATGAAAAAAAATGCAGATACTTTAGGGTGCAGTGATTCAAGTAAGTTTGGTTTTACTGCCATGTTTTGCCGACATGCACCACATGGTGGCAATAACAAGCAAAGAACAGAGTGTGCATAGGAATTCACATCCATTGCAAAATAGCATTGTCAGTCTCTTTCTACAGTATATGCCAGATATTAAGTGTAAAATAAACCCATAAAACACTAAAACAAACATACATAGCACTAGGGTCCATCTCTAAGTCTGCAAAGTTATGTGATCCAGATGATAAAATGTAACTTTGAATGTGTTCTGGCTTTTGGTTTTATATACACAGCAGATACTATGGTAACACAGTCAGCTAAAAGCAAGTCAAAGAGTTAATACCTCGATTTATGGTATTGACTGGACAACATAAAAACACTGGTTTTGCCATTTCTCACCAACTTTTAACACCCACAAAACATTTCTACTATGACCAAAGGGCTGATAAAACATTGATATCTCATATGTCTGAACTGCAACGGCCAGTAGACTTGCCCCCACTCTTGGGGGAAGGGGGGGCTGTGAGTACCACCTAATTTTCGGGAGGCTCCCGCCATTTTGGGAGAGTAAGCAAGTATGAGCATTTGACTTGTACTGTATATGTCAGATATAAGTTGTAAATTCACACACACACACACACACACACACACACACACACACACACACACACACACACAAAACAAACTACATAGCCTTAGTACTGTGGTCAATTTTTAAATCTGCAAATTGATTTAGTGAAACAATATTGTAACTTTGAAAACATGTCTCCCATCAGCAACAAAGTTGTTTGTAACTTTCGTTATGAGGTTCACCAGCTATAAAGATTGTCTTCTGAATTTTGGCCACCAATCTATAATAAAAATAATTTATCCAGCTATATTGACGTTTTTACCTCAGAGAAAAGCAGCACAGTGGTGCAACAGTTATCTTGGTACTGGACCTCACAGCACTGAGGTCTTGGGTTCAACTCCCACTAAGGCCCATCTGTGTGGAGTTTGTATGTTCTCCCATTGTTTGTGTGGGTTTCCTCCACTCTCTACCACTATCCAAAAACATACTAGTTGGCTTCTCACAAAGAAAAAGTAACTCACTTACATAGTATGTATGTCCACGTGAATAGATAGAATAAATACTCGCTGTAAAGTGCTGCTATATGTGTGTGTGCTATATAAATAAACTTATAATAATAAAGCAGAAACTTGGCAGGCAATTAACCAAGGTTGCCAGTTTCAGAATGGGAAGAACTTCACTCACTCTGCGCATACACATGGCCTCAGGGTTGCAATGCATTACTATTAAGGATCGGATATGAATGTGTGTTAACCCTGTAAAGCCTGACATACTGAATCAAGTAAAAGTGAGAACATTAATACTTTTTGGAATTTGAAGTGTTTTTTTACTTTTTTAAAAAATGTATAAAAAATGTAAAACATTATTTGCATATATGATATATTATTTGTATCATATTTGATGCATCAGACATTTATGGCTAAATCAAAATGCTGTAATTTCCAACATTATCCACTGGGGCAGGTGGGCTAATCCCCTCTCCACCCTGGTGCCATTAAGTCTGGGCTGGCATTATATAAAATCAGATGTAAAAACAATTTACAGCAACACTTAGGCGGGAAGTTAATGGAGTGTGAGTTGGTCAATCATTGAATTTCAGTGTTTTTTTCTTCACTTACAAATCAATGGATGTATTAAAGACAAAAAAAACCCTGGAAAATTAAAGAATAGTCCGAATTCTGAAACAAGTCGCCATAAATCACCACCTCAATTTCTTTGAAAGCCTCTGCCCATGATTGCATAAACTGATGTTTCCGTGACATGACGTTTTCACTGTACACTCTGACAAGTTTGCGATGAATTTCAGCTGCTGATGTGCCCTTTGGACACAGAAGTCTGAACACACTATGCACCTCAATGTTTGGCTATGCTTCCGCCATCTTACAACTGATGTTGGGACAGTATGACTGATCTGAGGCACAGTATAATGGCCATGAGGGGAAGCAGTGGTCTACCGGCTGTGGCCTGGTGGAAAATTAGAATGAAAAAGAGAAAATAACACGTGAGCGGTCTTGTTACCATACTTGCTAAACCACCCTCGTATTTGCTGCCTGTGAATAGCAGCTACTTGTTGAGAGCCCCCTGTATTTCTACACCTTGCCCTTTGGCATTGCGTGGGTAGTGATATACCCATCTGCACATTGGTGGAATCACTCATGTATGTCTGTGCCTGTTTAATTATTAAATTGTCAGTACACAGTGACAGTGATGTCACAAGGGGGATGTGGGCCACACCCAGGCATCACCCACCAAGGGATGATGCCAACTCCTCCTCAGTGACAGGAGCTGGGTGCTGCACTGTAGCAATAAGAGCAGCACTCAGCTCCTGACACAGCGAGGGAGCCGGCACTGCACACAGGGCAGACCGCACTTCTGGCAACCCCCCACAACCACCCCTGGAGCCCAAGTGATAAGAACAGGGGATCAGCCCATGAGGCAATGCCACTTCTGCTGCCCCCACACAGTGGATCTGGAAGTCCACCTGATAGCAATCAAAATAGAAATATAAAAGAGAAATGGGAGCGCTGACAGTGGCTGCTGGTTTAAAAAATTATTTTAATAATTTTTATATTGCATATAACACTAATCCCAATACATTTAAAACAACAAAATATGGAAATGCAGATGGAAATAATTAATTAGGCTTAAATGCCACAATTTTTTAGAGCATGGAGCCGGCTCCACCATATAATAATAATTATTAAAAACATTTTCCTCCAAAAAACTTATACAAGATAATCTTTCTATAATACACACATTAGGATGAAATGGAGCATATGTAAAAGTCACTGGTCACAACTTATCAGCATAGATTTAGTGGCTTGTTAATGTTTGTATCCACTTATACCCAGTTAATAGAGGGGAAATGAATGTGAAGATAGTAGCGCAGCTCTTTTAACACCAATTGAAATGTTAGTATTGCAGCATTAATATTTGGGTAGACAAAGCAAGGTGCAATGCGGCAGTTAACCTCTACCCCGATCCCAGGGGGAGGAAGCTCATACAATTGTTGCCTGCTCACATATGTTGAAGCATAAAAGCCAAAAAGTTTTAATACTTAGTACCAGCACTAAGTGGTAAAACTTTTTATATACTGTACATTGGCCCATAATACTTATCATCTCTGCCCATCTTACAATGAACATTCTAATGGAATATTGGGTGTGTTACCTTACTAAGAACTATTCAACTATACCTTAGTAGCCCACTGCTCCGCTAATGCCAGCGCTAGACACAAACAGAAACAGGAAAACAAATACGTAATGTAAGCCTCTTAATAATGTCCTGTTTGACTTAAAAGGTTACTGTACTCCATTCTTAGAAAGTATGTATAGTTAAGAACTGTACAGATACAAGTCCTCACTGGGGCCTAAAACAGATACTAAAAATGCAAGCCATTTAGAAATCAAATCGTTAACCTTATGATGACATTCAACAAGGTACTGCCATGGGCACTTAATTTGCACCCAGTTTTGCCAACTTTTATATAGGCCATTTAGATAAATGTTACATATAAGGTGGCTCTTAAATGGTGCTCTATGGCAGATAAAACACAAACAATTAATAGATGGCGCTAATGTCCAACAGCAGATGATCAACATAAAAATACATTTAATGAATACACATATACAATATAAATAAATGATCCCTAAATGGAATTCCTAGAAAGGGTATGATACAATACTAATAAACATGCAACATACATGATATTAAATAAATTATAATATGATACATACAAAATATTAAATATCACTCAAACAGCCAGTGGATAGTGATCTCCAATACCCCTATAATATGGAGTGCCAATATTCCTTTCCAAATCAGATGATAAAATCAGATGATAAAAAACTGTGCACAGTGGTAGTTCTGCATGCAATTGAGTAATTGATGAACTTCCAAGTGGCTAAAGCAATATGTAACAGTCATGCCACGGACTGACAATAATGGCAACACTTGTATCAAATCACAGTGCACTCGAACTGAACCTCAGGTGAAAGAAGTGCTGATAACAGAGCAGTACTGGAGCATCAGTGTGTATATGGACTCATCAGTACTCACAATCCTCTTGTAATAAAAGCCACTCCGGCAGTGATCAGTCTGCAGCCTCCGTGGATTCCGACAGTGCCACCGGAGATGGGAGACGATGCCAAATTCCCAACAGAGTCTCCTTCTCTCTGAACTGCTCTGGCTGTAATCAGTATGCGGCATCCATGGCTGCTGTTAATGCTTCCAGAGATAGGAATGGAAAAGATCATCTCTCGGCACTGATGGACTCATGGCTCATTTCAGCTGCCTCCCTCACGTGTGTCTCAGCAATGTGCTGTATGAAGACCAGCAATATTGCTACTGAATAGGGGAAAAGACAGGCAGGCATCTCATAGCTGCAACAGGCAATGGGGGATGGAGTCACACCATTGGCAAGCACCTCCGTACCCTCAACGCATTTCTCCACACTAGGTGACTTTTTCAAGAGGCGGATGTATATACAGGGTCAGTCATGACCCAAACTTATATGGCTGTCAATCAGAGATTTCAGGTGAATTTGAATAATCAATTAAGACAAACACCACTGCTCCCATCAAATCTAATGATACTGCTAATAAAATGGGGAACATAGGCATATAAGCATGATTGAAGTCAGTAGTCATATTCACCCAAACATACTTATAAAATACAATACAATACAACATATAAATTGATAATTACAATACAAAAAAATTGTAAAAAATATATAATATAAATAAAAAATAATAAAAATAATCAAGAACATGATGTGCTATATTACCTAACTAATTCCATAATTAGGAACAGAGGAACAACCTCAATGATCAAAAAAGGAGAGGCTAGAGTACACCATACGTTCTAAGAAAAGGTTAAAAGGTAAAAATTAAACCCATAATACCCTCCCTCCATTAAAAATAATATTAATATTAATAACAATACCACCTCCCTAATAACCATCAGCAGATGACAAATAAAACAAAAAAAGTCACATGAGCAAAAATAAGAAAAAAAGGAGAAGAAAAATAAAAAGTTTCTAAATAAATTCAATATCAATTGTTTCATTCAATCCTTGTGGTTTTAATGATTGAAGTTTCAGTATCCAAGCTGCTTCTTGGCGACATAGTGTTCTAAATCTGTAGCCACCCAAATTGGTAATAGGTATGTGTTCTAACCCAACCAATCTCAGACCAGAAGGATCACTTTCATGTTTTTCTTAGAAGTGCCTGGGAACACTGTGATTTGTACACTTATTTAGAATATTTCTCCTGTGTTCCATGAATCTACACTTTAAATTTCTCACGGTGTGCCCCACATAATATATGTTGCAAGAACAATATAGCAAATAAACAACAAAGTCTGTATTGCAGTTGATAAATGCATCTATTTTAAATTCTTTCTTAGATTGACTGGAAAGCACAGTCTTTTTTATTTGCTACTTGTAAACATGTAGGGCATTTACTATGATTACATCTGTAAAAACCACAGATGTTTATACCAGTGATGGTCCTCTGTCTAACTGCAGATTTCTGATTCTGGGGATTATTGTAGAAACCGGGAGCCAGCATACTTCTCAAGTTTCTTACCTTCCTAAATACAACAATCGGTTTCTCCTTCAGACACTGAGCCAGAAACGGATCCGTAAATAGTAACATGATTCTTCTTTATTATGTTAGTAATTTTGTTAGCTGAAACATTATATTTAGAAATAAATGTGGGACCAGACCCAAGGTCACCCCACTGCTTCGATTTAGGACCGGATCTATCAGTAATGCCAACATCAATGACAGCATCAGTCATAGTCCCATTGCTAATCTCAGAGTTATCTGTTTTACTGAACTCAATTGTAGTTGTATGCCCCATAGGAATAAGACTAGTTTGCTGTGTGATGACTAAACCATCCCCACCTTTCTTTGATTGTCTACCTCTCAAAATGTTACTTCAATCTAATGCATTAGAATATTCCAAGGCTTCATGAAGTACCTCAGATGGGTAACCCTTGGTTTTACATTCTTCACTCAATTCAATAGCCTGTACTTTAAAGACTTCATCCGAAGTACAGTTCCTGCGGATACGCTATAGCTGGCTTTTAGGAACATTTTCAAGCCATTTTTTCTTATGATTGCTAGAGAAAGGGATGTAATTACAAACAGTACATCAACAGGCTTTTTGTACGAAGAAACACTCAAGGACTCTTGTATCACCTCCACCGTGACATCTAAAAAATGAATACGAAGTGAATCATGCATGCATGTGAAAAATAAACCAAAAGAATTAGTGTTAAGATAATCAACAAAATTACTAACTGAATCCACATCCCCATCCCAAATAAAAACAGGTCATTGATATAGCGACAGTAGTGGATAATATTCGCATCATATGGGCTGTCCCATGTATGATGTTGCTCAAGGCGGCCCATATACAGGTTCGCAAAGCTCAGTGCGAATCAACTACCCATCACTGTACCGAGGACCTGTCTGTAGTGTATGTGATCGAACAAAAAAGAATTGTGAGATAAATAAATGCAATAGAAGACAAAATGAAGTCCCGCTGTCTCCCAGAGATCCCCATATCATGAAGAAGAAACATCTCCATGGTTTCAATTCCTGTGCTATGTGGAATATTGCTATAAAGAGCTTGTACATCACACATCACTAATCGGTACATTGATTCCCACTTTAGACCCTCAATTTGGGTGATTAATTGCATGGTGTCATGAATGTGGGATCTCAGGGAGACAGCGTGTGGCTGCAAAAAAAAAAATATATAAAAGGACAAATTCGATGTGAGTCCCCCTATACTCGAAATAATGGTGCGCCCTGGTGGATCATGCAGTGCTTTCTGAATCTTTGGGAGGTGATAATAAATGAGAGTGATTGGGTGGAGGTGATACAAGAAGTCAAATTCTCCCTTTGTGAGTACCTCATCAGAGACAGCATTACTCAATAATTCCTTCAGTTCTCTCTGATACTCTTTAGTTGGATCTCTAGGTAAGATGTTGTAAAATCGTTTATCTGTCAGTTGTCTGAGGGCCTCTTTTACATAAGCAGAAGTGTCCTGCATCACCACCCCTCCCCCTTTATCCGCAGCCTTTATAGTAATTTGGGAGTCCTTGGATAATGATTTAAGTGCTTGGTCTGATATTCACAATCACTTTGAGCACAACACAAATTAAATTCCTGGATATCATCCTCTCTGTTGTTGATGGCAAGATTACTACATATGCCTTTTGGAAAGATGTAGATACTAACAATTATTTGATTTAATCCAGTTGTCAAAATAAAATGGAAGGACAAGGTTCCTAAAGGCAAGTATTTAGGAGTGAAGATACTGTAGATTGGTTAGTTCAGAAGTTCCCAAACACGGTCCTCAAAGCTCCCCAACAGTTCAGGTGTTAGAGATATCCTTGATTGAGCATAGGTGACTTAATTAGTACCTCAGTCAATTTGATTTAACCACATGTGCAGAACCATAGAACTCTCTACAACCTGAACTGTTGGGGAACCTTGAGGACCGTGTTTGGGAACCTCTGGTTTAGATGATAAAAGCCTTCAAACTGATTATCTTACTACCATCTTTGTCGAACATGGTTATCCCTTATTTTAGAGAAATCAAGATTCAAGGTTATTAACATCAGTAGCCAGTTCCTACTTGTACCAAGAATACAACAGAACACTGCTGGTGCACAGAACAATAATGTAACCCTTCAATTTATTTCCAAATTTAATGTTTGCTCAGATAAGATTAAGAAAATTATCAAAAAAAAATGTTTCTATCTTGAAATTAGACTGTCACTTTGTCTGGAAGGTCTGAAATGGTCTTTAAAAAAACATGAAACCTTATAAACACATTGGTCCCTAATTTTTTTTGAGCATTCTAAAAATAATAATAGTAGTGATGGTGATTTGTGTGAAGTATGTTCCCTTTGATAGAGATTTGTAATGGAACATCTTATTGTTTCTCGACATTTGTAATCTACTTCACTTTCCACAAATGTGGAAAATAGTATGTAGGTATAAAGACATGGGGCCAAATGTAATAGGGTAAGAGTTTAGAAAATGTGAGTGTTTAGCAGTAATCTCTCACATTGGTTGAGTTTTATCTTTAAAATGGGAAAACATCTGAATGAGATTTTAAATCGTGAGTTTTTTAAGTCTAAAAAAACATGCAAGTTCGCTCTGTTACTTTGTTTTTGGACTCTATGACATTAGCAAAGTTTAAAAAGTGTCAGAAACTCTCACTTTTCTAAACTCTCACCCTATTACATTTGGCCCATGGAGTCTTAACACAAGGGGGGTCATTCAGACCCACTCGCGAGTGGCAGTACGCTCGCAAGCGGGTCGATGTTCCCCACTGCGCATGCGCACGATGGTAAGAGCTGTCCATTGCAACAGAAGGACATCCGGGTTTATGACCCAGAAGTCCTTCTGCACATGCATCGAGTGATGCATGCACCACGTAGGGTGCTGGGAGGGATCTGATTGGATCCCTCTCAGGTGGACTTGCAAATTGAAGCCCAAAGGCCTCTATTGGGCAACACCATCTAAAGATGGCGTTACCCACCACAATCAAGCCCCAGACTGTATTGCATTCCGGAGTTTGGGGCATATGCAGTAAACGGCTAAACCTCCAAAAACATAATTTTCGGAGGTTTGACCACAGAATATGCCTTGATGCATCCCGCCTCAGATCCTAGGCATAGAACACCTATGAGCGCTGTTACAACTGGTCGGCGCACATATCATACACAAAGAACAGTGATTGTTGTTATTACCGGTCATAGAAAGGAACACCAACACCGCTCATCAACAATTGTGATATTTATTACACAGACCACGAACATCCACGGTGGAACCAACAGTGTATATTTACCGGAGGCACTTTGTGATACTGAAGGAATCCAAACACATTTCTAGCCCACTGACATATAATTAATTCCACAGTTCCATAGAACTTCATTTAATTTTAATTTTGCTTGGCCATTTTAGAGGAATACTATCTATTTATGGGCCCTCATAAAGCTTATAAAGCTCTATCACTTGCAATTTGCTGCACACAAAACTTTACCAATCCTGTATCTCATGGGCTGCGTGCATAATTATGTAGCTATTTTTAATATGATTTCTGGTTCTCAACAGTGCAATACTGGTTGATAATAGGTTGCATTTTTCTTGAAATTGTTGCAAAAATGTTGATTTTTTATGTGATGTTGTAATAAACAATTTATTGTATCTTTAGAGTCAATTAATTTATATCACCATTTATATCTTTATTATATGTTCTCAACAAGACAACAAGACATTATATTACTGGTTTTGCTAGTGGAAACAAATTACACTTTTTAATGATAAAAAGGAAAAACAGCATAAACAGCAAAAATAAAAAAAATATATATAACTCTGTATAATTATAATAAGCAAATTGTAATATAATGCTCTGATTATGAAATTAATTAGAAATAATATTTTTAGGGGTAGGCATATCAAGAAATAGTAGATAGCTTTCATATGAATTTGGATAAATACTAATATACCGATGTAATAAAGTTGGGCACTAATTATGATAATGTATCAGTTACTTTGTATCACCCCAGTCAATATATCAATAGCTGACATCCTCCCACATCCCCCAGCATACAGGGTGATTGGTGTAATGATAATTTGAAGGTGCCCACACACATAGCGATCTGTACACAATCCCACAATGTGTGCGATTTCCCCTGAATTCTCCCCTGGCAGCTCTACACACGATTTGGAGTAAAAAAGCATCCAATCTGACTTAAGATCTATCTTTTTATTTATTTTTTTCCAATGTTTGTGAACCAGATTGTCAGATCTGCCCCACTGCACGGCAGATCTGAAGATGTGATGTGAGACCAGCAGGAATGCACATCGGCATCATGATCATGAGTGGGGACTCACGATTTGGCCATATTTTAAATGATTTGTCGTCACGATTCATCGAAATTAGCCAAATCGGGTAAAATATCGCTATGTGTGTGGGCACCTTTAGCACTGCTGTTGCATTACCTGGTGCTGACCTAAAGCTGGATACACACTGGCAGATATATTGGATGATCAATTGAATGGTCAATATATTGGGTGTCCCCTTTGGCCAGTGTGTACCAGCAGTATGTCTGTGAACAATGTAGTTCAGAGACATAGCACATTGCCTCTGCTGCAGAGCTGATGGACAGATATATCTACAGATACTTCTGTCCTTCAGCAAGTGTGTACAGGTGGTCAGTCGATCAACCATACACATACAGCGGGAGCTGTGGGAAGGGGGTCATGCCGTGACCTTCAGCCAGTGGGATCCGCAGCTGCCTGGAAGATGATGGTCATTCAGTGTACTTAATATGAACGACCATCATTGTTCATATACAGATCACTTGATCTGCAGATACAGTATATCTGTGCAGTGTGTCCTCAGCATTATGCTGGGTACTCACTAGACAACCCAGCAATCTTACCGATGGTCAGTGCGAGTTACCTTCACCCCAGACCAAGATAAATTGCCGGTATACACTAGAAGATTTAATGAACAACTGAACAATCACTCGTACCATCTTTCATTAACCTACACAGCCCCACATGCAATATCTTCAGTTCTGCCTGCACATCAGAAGATGCAATGAATGAAACACAGGTGTGCGCAATAGTGTTTACACACTATACCATGTGGATAATTTGTCTTTCCAATTCATCTAATATTATCAAATTGTCCAATTTATTGTCTAGTGTGTGCTCAGCTTAGGTGCTGGTCATAGTTTACCTAATAATGATAAATAAGAGTCATATGTTAATAGTGACAATTGAACCTCTTGATTGTCAAAGATAGGAATGATGAGACCAATAGAGACAAAGTTATAGCTACTATAAATACTTGTGAAATAACCTACACAATCTTTAAAAAGACTAAGGCAAATGCTTTCAAGTAAATAGCAAAGTGTCTGAGCAATGGCATATGCTAGGAAGCCAGTCATCTCATACGTGTGCCATGGACAAGTTTGTGTCATAAATTAATGCAATACAGTTAATTATCAACAGGTGGCAGCACTGCCCACACCATAAACACAAGCGCCAGCAGCTACTGGCATCCTGCACATTAATATACTGCAATATCCTCAGGTTTTATATCACAGCAATCAGGGCTGAGAATCTACAGTACATCCAATTGAAGCACATATATTCTTCATTCAAAGCCAAGCTTTGCATTAGCAAGACTTGATTATGACATTGACTTGTTTAGAAATTCAGCCATGGTCGGGAAAAATGTGGTTCTGTCTGCTATCCTGGCGGCTACATTCCAGTCTGAGCTCTGCCAAGAGAGTTTTGCCATAGTTGGATTCAGAAGTATCAATCATAGATCCCTGCAGAACTGTCCCTCTGCCTTGGTGTTCAGTTTCAGCTCTTCTGCTGTGAACTACCTTGAAGCCTGTCTGTTACTAACCAATGACATCACACACTGGCCCCTCCTACAATGCTAGCTTGCAGGTACTGACAAACAGTACTTGCAGACAGTGAGCAGCACACAAATAGAAAGTATACTGGTTGCTAACATCAGCTTAATGATTTTGCCCAGGTGCTTCTAAAGGGCGGGGTTTAACCTGAACCACAGAAAAAAAGGGATATCCCTCCAGCACACTGCAGCAAAATTAGCAAAAATAGTTGAATCCTATATGATAATAGAAATTCAGAGGTATTAGTTGCATACATTTGTAAATATATGATTAAGCGCCAGGCCAGCATCAAGGCTCCTCTACACTGGCGTCCCTAACATTAAGGGGTTCACATCTGAGGCACAGGGCACCCCAAAAGAATCCAGCCAAGGACCATCCCCAGGGCATCACACGAAAAAGGGAAGAAAGGTGATAGTGAAGTGTAAAGTATAGATGTGTAAAGATAATCAATAAATGTTAATGTAATGAGAATGAGTTTAACCTGAACCACAGAAAAAAAGGGATATCCCCCAAGCACACTGCTGAAATATTAGCAAAAATACTTATATAAATAATAATTAATTTGGGGTGAGTGTTTGGGCGTGGGGCCCCCGGAGTTGCTCTGGCTGGGACTTTTTCGGAGCATCACCACTTAATTCACATAGATACTTTTTCATCACCTTTCTATTTGTTTGTTTATTATTTATGCAATTTAAATTTTTTCTCATTATATTAACATTTATTGATTATCTTTACACATCTATACTTTACACTTCACTATCACTTTTCTTCCTTTTTCTTGTGATGCCCTGGGGGTGGTCCTTGGCTGGATTCTTTTGGGGTGCCCAGCACCTCAGAAGTGAACCCCTTAATGTTAGGGACATCGGTATAGAGGAGCCTTGATGCTGGCCCAGCTCTTAATCATATATTTGCAAATGTATGCAACTAATACCTCTGAATTTCTATTATCAGGTAGGATTCAAGTACTTTTGCTAATATTGCTGCAGTGTGCTGGAGGGATATCCCTTTTTTCTGTAGTTCAGGTTAAACCCCGCCCTTTACAAGCACCTGGGCAAAATCATTAAGCTGATGTGAGCGACCACCATACTTTCTATTTGCAGTTCTGAGAGGCATGAAGGGAGACAGCATCGGGAGGATTTGCTGCTCCGTATAGTGCCATTTGATGGTTTCTGGGCTACCTCCTAGGTGAGTCAGCTCTCGGCTTACATAAGTGCTGTTATTATGCAGTACCATAATTGTAATTATAGGACCCAGAGTGGGTGCTACTATTATGTAGCAATAATTATTTTGGGGTGAGAGTTTGGGCGTGGAGTCCTCGGAGTTGATCTGGCTGGGCCTTTTTCAGAGACCATCACCACTTAATTCACATAGATACTTTTTCTTCACCTTTCTATTTGTTTATTTAATATATATGTCATTTTAATTCTTTCTCAATATATTAACACTTATTGATTATCTTTACACATCTATACTTTACACTTCACAATCACCTTTCTTCCATTTTTCGTGTGATGCCCTGGGGATGGTCCTTGGCTGGATTTTTTTGGGGTGCGCTGCTCCTTGGACGTGAACCCCTTAATATTAGGGATGCTGGTATAGAGGAGCCTTGATGCTGGCCCGGCCTTAATCATATATTTGCAAATTTATGCCACTAATACCTCTGAATTGCTATTATCAGGTAGGATTCAAGTATTTTTGATAATATTGCTGCAGTGTGCAGGAGGGATATCCCTTTTTTCAGTGAGCAGCACACATTCTACCTAAATGGAATCAGTTGTCAGTTTTATTTGTTTTTGCAATAAAATCTGTGAAAGTTTACAATGTACAAAGTTTGTGAATTAATCAGTATAATCACTTTCCTGAATAGTAATCAAAAAGGCTGCTGTATACACCAAATTAATAAGAGTTTATATTCACATTTTACAGTGCATTCGGAAAGTATTCACAGCGCTTCACTTTTTCCACATTTTGTTATGTTACAGCCTTATTCCAAAATAGAATACATTTATTTTTGTCCTCAAACTTCTGTACACAATACCCCATAATGACAACGTGTAAAACGTTTTTATGAGATTTTTGCAAATGTAATAAAAAAAAAACTCTAAGAAATAACATGTATATAAGTATTCATGGCCTTTGCCAAGAAGCTCAAAATTGAGCTCAGGTGCATCCTGTTTCCACTGATCATCCTTGAGATGTTTCTACAGCTTAATTGGCATCCACCTGTGGTTAATTCAGTTGACTGGATATGATTTTGAAAGGCATACACCTATCTATATAAGGTCCTACACTTGACAGTGCATGTCAAAGCACAAACCGAGCATGAAGTCCAAGGAATTGTCTGTAGACCTATGAGACAGGATTTTCTTCAGGCACAAATCTGGGGAAGGGTACAGAGAAATATCTGCTGCTTTGACGGTTCCAATGAGCACAGTGGCCTCCATCATCCATAAATTGAAGATGTTCGGAACCACCAGGACTCTTCCTAGAGTTAGTCAGCCATCTAAACTGAGCGATCGGGCGAGAAGAGCCCTAGTCAGGGAGGTACCAAGAACCCGATAGTCACTCTGTCAGAGCTACAGCATTCCTCTGTGGAGAGAGGAGAACCTTCCAGAAGAACAACCATCTCTGCAGCAATCCACCAATCAGGCCTGTATGGTAGAGTGGCCAGACAGATGCCACTCCTTAGTAAAAAGCACATGGCAGCCCACCTGGAGTTTGCCAAAATGCACCTGAAGGACTCTCAGACCATGAGAAACAAAATTTTCTGGTCTGATGAGACAAAGATTGAACTCTTTGGCGTGAGTGCCAGGCATTATGTTTGGAGGAAACCAGGCACCACTCATCACCAGGCCAATACCATCCCTACAGTGAAGTATGGTGGTGGCAACATCATGCTGTGAGGATGTTTTTCAGCGGCAGGAACTGGGAGATTAGTCAGGATAGAGGGAAAGATGAATTCAGCAATGTACAGAGACATCCTGGATGAAAACCTGCTCTAGAGCGCTCTTGACCTCAGACTGGGGCGACGGTTCATCTTTCAGCAGGACAATGACCCTAATCACACAGCCAAGATATCGAAGGAGTGGCTTCAGGACAACTCTGTGAATGTCCTTGAGTGGCCCAGCCAGAGCCCAGACTTGAATCCGATTGAACATCTCTGGAGAGGTCTGAAAATGGCTGTACACCGATGCTTCCCATCCAACCTGATGGAGCTTGGGAGGTGCTGCAAAGAGAAATGGGCAAAACTGTCCAAAGATAGGTATGCCAAGCTTGTGGCATCATATTAAAAAAGACTTGAGGCTGTAATTGCTGCCAAAGGTGCATCAACAAAATTTTGAGCAAAAGCTGTGAATACTTATGTACATGTGATTTCTTTTTTTTATTAAATTTGCAAAAATCTCAAAAACACTTTTTACACATTGTCATTATGGGGTATAGTGTGTAGAATTTTGAGGGCAAAAATGAGTTTATTCCATATTGGAATAAGGCTGTAACATAACAAAATGTGGAAAAAGTGAAGCGCTGTGAATACTTTCTGGATGCACTGTATATGCAGTATATGATGATAATGATTATTTTATTTAGCATTATTTATAAACATTTAATTATATAGTGCTAGCATGTTGCTAGCATGCTACTAGCATATACATTTAGGAACAAACACATTAATACAATGAGGCTGGATAACAGAGATGTAATAGGGACCCATTTAAGATTATAATCTGTAGGGAAATATGAATTTGATATCCAAATTGCAATGGGAAAAAGTTGTTAGTTGGCTATATAATCACGTCACTGCAATTTTGGTCTGGAGTCAATGGGTTGTTTGAGTATAGAGAGAGAACATCTGCAAGTATTATGTGAACTGTGTAGAGGGTTGTTAATTGGGTAGAACAGTGGCTGTCAACTCCAGTCCCAACAGGTCATCCCCACTGCTTTCACAGACTGAAATCCTCAAAACATGACCTATTGGGGGGTACTCGAGGGTTGGAATTGGGAATCACTGGGGTAGAATAATTTATGAAAGTTAAGTGGGTAGTTCAGATATGTAATAAGTCTCCCCAAGAGATGAGTTTGGGGTCCTGAGGATGAAATTTGAGAATTTATGCTCTAAGTTTGGAGGCTATAGGAAAGTCTTATTGTGCGAGGGAGGACATTCCACAGAGCCTGGAAAAGATCCTGTAACCATGAATGGGAGCAGCTAATGAGATGACAGATAATGGATGACAGATGCAGATGTTGTGTAGAGTGGAGCTGGGAGATATTTTAACACCAGAGAAGAGATGTATGTTGCTCTAGATCCTGCACAGACTCATAGGTAACATCCAGGGTCCAGTGCTGTCACACAGAGTACTCAGCCCTGTGGGCAACACTGCCACTGCCCCCAGGGTGCTTACATATGGCTAGCAGGGTACCTGACACAGCAACCTTCCACAGGGGGAGGTAAGTAACGCTGTTACTTCTGCAGCAGTGTTACTAATCAAAGAGACAGCTGCTTTTTGGAGCAGCTGTCCCTGCACTGGAGCAACGATGAATGGATTCGGTGTTAAGTATCCCCCACGGCGAGGTGAATGCTTTATCATGATGATGACTATGCTCCTGAGTCTGAGGTGCTAAGAGGACATCAAAGATGAAATGACAGATAGGCATTCAGTAACATGGGACGACACAAATGGTGAGAGAATTGGGGAGGATAAGTAAATTGAGGTAGTTATACATATCGATGATACTGAAATCCAACTGAGTGTTGTTGAATTCGTAAATAAACCTTTTAATACATTCCTACCTATAAACCTCTAAGATAAGACCTGCCTATACCTTCTAAAACCACAAGATGTCGCTAATTAGCGCTATGTTTGATTATACCATTAATGAAATACTGAGACAGTTGAATAGCGGTCCAAAGCGCTAAAGATTATTATTCAGGTAAAAGTACAGATGTTACAGCGCTATGATCTAATAATGAGCGCAAATAAATTGTACAAACATTAGGTCAGAAGGTACAGTTAATATACATGAAACAGTTATTAAAGATCAAAATACAATGAGCAATATGAGACAGAGAGACAGAGAGAGAGAGAGAAAGAGAGACACATCAATGTCTGCTGAGAGCACATGTTCAAGATGGCTGGTGATGGTGTGTGTGTGTGTGTGTGAGAATGCTTCCTGCCCTATTGTCCAAACCGCATGGTCTACAAACAAACTCCATTATGAAGCTACCTCATTGAAATCTCCCATAATGCCATAGTTAATTAAATATGCAAGCTGAATATCATATGCCAACACATCAGGCAAACACTGCACCATTTAATATTCCAACATGTACAACACAAGCTGATTCCAATATACAACAATACCATTCTACAACAGACCTCATCCAGTACCCACTAGACCGTGGGGAGGGGGAAGGGCTGAAGCACATGCTCTTCCTTTGTTTGCAAGCCTCATGATCCCTAGGCAAACTCCAATTTGAAAACTCACATTAAGTTGTTACTCTGTAAATCATACATCCATCAATGATCACAATTATAATAAAGACAATATACCTATCTGACCCATACAACACCATAACTGGGTAGAATTATAATTTCCTTTGTTCACCCAACATGGAAGTAGCCATCTCTAATAAACTGCAGACAATATACCTATCTGACCCACACGGCAATTACTTATGACCATTCAAAGCTGTTATTAATTCAACTTCCATAATATATAACTGATACCACCCTATGATTACATTCATGAGTACACAACACATAACAAGCCTATCTCTCCCAAGCAGAGATATTGTTCAAGCACATGGGAAGGCCCTAACACCGAGCACATGGGAAGGCCCTAACACAGAGCACATGGGAAGGCCCTAACACAGAGCACATGGGAAGGCCCTAACACAAAGCACATGGGAAGGCCCTAACACAGCTCACCAGAGGATCTCAATCAACCAGCATCAATCATTTACAAATATTACAAAAACTCCATAATCAATCCCTTTCCTGCTTGCTGATAACAGAGTATTGTACCCTACAGTGTAGATGAAAAGTACAGATTAGATAACATATCATCCACTGTATGCTAACACAGACACATGAATATCCTTAGAAAACTATAAACCACAAACCATGCTAAGCTAATAACAGATTAACACCAAAAATAGCTACAGACACCCAAATAGGCTAAATATTGCACAATTTATACTTAGCTATAACCCAGGGGAACTGAGACCCATTTTCCGTTGTCTTGTGAGGGAGGGAACGTCTCTCTCTTCCAAAGATCTGCAAGTGTGTCTGCTTGCTTGTGTGTTCTCAGAATGTGCATGCTATGTTCCCGCCCCCTTTTACCTGTGAGGTCATCAGAAAGGGAGTATCCTTTTTGGTTACCTTAACTACTGCTAATTAAATCCTAGTCCCAGTTAGCTATCTCTATTGATTAGACTGGAATAGCCAGTCCTTTGGACAAAAATGTAAACAAGCCTACACCATGTCATTGTCTTTTGGTAAGGGTTAGAAATCTGTTACAGGGCATTTATTGGACAATTTCAAATGGATACAAAAGGTCTCCAACCTCCCTTTGCATCCCCCACATGCAAATCTAAGCTGCCATGGCTTACAACATTTCAAATAGTTATTCTCTCTAACATTCATATTTCATAGCCGCATGTTCTGATCTTCATGATGATGTCACCGGAACGCTGTGGAAACAGAGTAGATCAGTACTTTTCCAAACACAATCCAATTGTCATTTACTAAGCCATAGTTACAGAAAACATTCATTTCTTTATATACTGACATTGCGTTTAAACCAAGTAATTATCCTTTTTGCGTTACGGGACCATTGCTTTTAAATGTATGTATGCGGGGAAAACACCACTGCTTTGCTGTTGCTCAAATATAAGTCTGTGGTGATTTTAATGTGTTGGAAAGTTATTTTATGTATTCTGAACACTGTCGGTATGTGTTTGGGGAAGATTGTTAAAAAGCTGTTCCTGCTACATTTAGCAACTTTGCGCTGTGGTTTGTGTACTATGTATTTTTGACAAAATGGCGCTTGTGTAAGCTTTCTTTTCTAAAATGGAGTCTTGCTGCCATTCACAAGATGGCATCGTGCAGGTTTTCCTGATTGCAAACAGATTCTGTCTTACCCAATTATCCGGTTTCGACAGTGTATTTGAATTTTTTGTACAATGCAGCATATTCATAGCAACAATGCTATAAAGTCAAGAACTTTCATGTTGTGTTTCACTATCAGCCGTATAACGTGATGGCTTCAGGCAGTGTTTCTCAGGGCACCCTACCAGGACATGTTGTTCCGGTCTCATCAGAGATTCACAAGTGAAATAATTAGTACCAGCTGTGGATCTTTTTAAAATACTGTATGACAGTTAGTAATGTGCTCCAGCAAGGAAATATGGAAAACAAATACTGTTAGGGTGCCTTGAGGACTGGATTTCAGAAACAATATGGAGATAGCTGTCTATTCTCCTAGACTCCTGAATAACTGTAAAGAGGAGATTTCTCTGACCCAAAATGAAAATGCTCTTTTCTAGCAAGGTCTATTTCCTGTCTGCATGATGACATGCCGTGATAATACAGCCCTGCTTACTTTAATGTAAGATAAGTTACAGATAACAATGTATGATCGTTAAACACATTGGTCCTGCTTTGGTATTCCTAGATGAAGGAAGTGAAGCTCAGAGTAGAGACTGAGATAGTTGTGGAGGTACATTTCTGTAAGTAGTATTGATTGGAGTACTGTAGGTTAAACTCTAGAGATGAGATTTTTTAGAGAGGAGATTTGAAGGGTGTGTGAGTCTGACCAGTCATGGTAAGGGATTACATAAATTGGCAACAGCATAAGAAAAGTCTGGTTGGCAGGGATTGAGAGGTGGTTATGAAGATGAGGCAAAGAACAGGTTAGAGTTAAATCTAAGAGGGCAAGAGGGAGAGTATTATGAGTTGAGATGTATGAAGTAAAGATGTGCACAGATCCCCGTGTTTAGGTTTTGGTTATACATCTTTGTTGCATTTTGGTTTTTTGCAAAACCACCCCCAAATGTTTTGATTTCAGATCTGAATTTCTTTAAAAATGTATAAAGACATCTAAAATTATGTAATTTTTACCTGTTTTTCTTCCACCGCATTATTAACATCAATACCATTTATTTCCAGTAATTTCCAATCAATTTTGATCACCTCAGCTCACAATAATGTTTTCAACAATATTTGAAAAAGCTGCAGCAAGCTTGCTGGCTAAACTAAGTGACAGTGTCTTCAACACATAGCAGTTGAAAAAAGAATATAGCACATTTATGAAACAGTAGTGGCACTGCAGTGGCAGACAGGATGGTAGTTTAGTAAACTATACAACCCTATAGAATGTTTTATTTAATCAATAATTGGATCAGAAGCCCAAGACCAATACAGGTAAATGGAGGTTGACTATTTATGTAGTGGTAGCCAGGTAAAGCATTGATTGATTGATTACTAGCAGTATAACTATAAAAAAGTATATTAGAGACATGTAACAAACCATTAAAAAACAAGCTTCCAAAATCCCAAAGAGATATTTAAAATGGAAACTGAATCCATATTACAGATTTCAGAACATTACAAAAGATTCAAAGCAGTTTAACAGCCTAGTCAAATATGATGTGGATATTGATAAGATAATAATAGTAGACCATCAACAATGCCCCAAAATACATTATTTTATGATTCATTTTATAATTCATTATACACTGCCTGTCAAGCACACACAAAAGAATAAGAAGGCAGAGCTGGTGATGCATGGCCTTGCAAGAGACAGAACACCTACAAAAATGTCCCAGTAAAATACAGCCCATAATGAAAAGAAAAATGGTGCATGATGGAATAGTCCTTGGGTCCACTCACCCTCACTTATGTTGTATATTAAAAAAGACATGCACAATTTAACAAAGCAAGCACTTCAGCGACAGGGACTACCACTTTTGTGGATTAAGTGATTGGTTTATTTGGGCACCTACAAAAGAAAATATCTAGGTTGTTTGGTTAAATAAAAACATTCAGTGGACATAAGGAAGCTAAAAGTGTTATAATTATCATCACATTTCGAAGATGTCATCATCAGACTCATCATCACCAACATCACTGTTTTTAATATCTTCATCACACAATATTAGCTTATCCCCACTGGAATCCACCATTAGAGATGATGTCTCTGTTTGTTGTAATTGGCGGTAAAGATCTTCAACATAAAATTTGCAGTTCATTTTGAAAAATATTAGTTTATTAACATTTATGAAGTAGTCTACTATGCCACTCGCTCACAAGGTTCATTCCAAGTACACACTGGTGGTTTGCATCTTAAGTACACCAAAGCTAGGTTGTATAAGGGGCTGCAAATTTACTTTTTATTCTACCAGTATTCAAAAAGTCTGTGATGACATTTTGTAATTGATAATTAAAGTAATCCTCTTGCATTCTGCATAATGTATTATATTAAGTCACAGTAGAAGCTTCTATATATGTAGGCAATTCTTTTAAGCCTCTGGTTGAGTTGACTCATCGTCATTATCATCATCATCATCATCATCATCATCATCATCATAATCAGTGGGTCTCTTGGAAAAGGACAATTATTTCCTGGCAGCAGTATTTGCAGGAGAAATTGAAGCTTGACACATCATGTCATGTGCTCCTTGAGCTGACTACTTGCTTGCAAGGAGCTCCTTGCTTCTTTGTGCCAGCTGGCATGAAAGGCATTGCATAGGACTTAAATCAGGATTAAGCATGGTTGCCAAAATGTACTTATCCAAATGCAAGATATTGCAATCCATTTCATCCTGGTGAAGTAAAAAAAGTCAACAAGTCCAGCATACTTAGCGGAATCACTTAGTTTAATCTTCTCCTTCAGCTTCTCAAGTAGTTTTTCCACTAGTTTAATTACTAGAACGTGGCAACTACAGTTTAATGCCAAAAAATGCAAAATCATGCCCTTGGGTCTCAAAAATCCAAAGGCTAAATATAGTATTAATGGCACTATACCGGAAACTACTGAAGAGGAAAGGGATCTAGGAGTCACTATTTCAGGTGACTTAAAGGCAAGCAAACATTGTAACAAAGCAATAAGGAAGCCAAGTCAGATGCTTGGTTGCATAGGGAGAGGAATCAGTAGCAGAAAGAAAGAAGTGATAATACCACTTTCTTGATCACACAGTGGCATAAAGTAGCATAGAAAGTAGCATAGAAATGTATATAGAAATGCCAGGTGGTGGGAAGTTGTGGATAATGTATTGAATATTGAGCATTGAGCTAATGAAGATTAAAATATATATATATATATATATATATTCAAAGTCTTGAACCCGTGGAACAAGTAGATAGGTGAACCAGTGAGACTAGGCATTAGCCCTTCTAGGCCACACGGTTCACTCATTAATACGGTTCACTCATTACTATGGTAGTTTCCTGTGGGACAAGAAGATGGAAGAAGCAGTGAGGCTAGGCATTAGCCCGCTAGCCCACATGCCTCTTCCTTACTACAGTAGTTCCTAAAGTCATGAAATCACTACAATGTCAAAGTCTGGGACAGCACTGACATGCCAACATTGACACAAGTTTGCATTTTTTTAAACGCACAGTTTGTAATGCCTTACTTTTAAATAGCCCGCTACTAGTTTCACTATAGTGTCCAGAGCCAACAGTGCCAAAAAAATATTCTTTTCCAGAGATCGAACCCGGGACCAGCATTGTTGCAAACAGATCACCTAAACACTAGCCTACAAGGCAGCTATATTAAGAACCGCACATAGCAGTAATCAATAAAGTATAGTCTGGGATGCAGTGTGTGACTCCAGACACACTGGACATGTGCAGTAGAAATACTCTTACGCCATAGTGCGACTAGGAAGACCCCTATCTTGAGCACACAGTGGCATAAAGTACTGTAGCTTAGAAATGCCAGATGGTGGGAAGTTGTGGATAATGTATTGAATATTGAGCTATTGAAGATTTAAATAAAAAAAAAATTATATACCTTCAAGGTATTGAACCCGCGGTTTCAAACAAAAAGATGGATGAAGCAGTGTTAGCTAGGCATTAGCCCCCTAGCCCACACGCTTCAAGCTGATACTACAGTAGTTCCTAAAGTCATGAAATCACTACAATGTTGAAGTCTGGGACAGTGCCGTCAGTACTTACATTGGCACAAGTCTGCAACTTCAACCGCACAATCAGTGTGTAATACAGAGCTAATGATTTCAAACTTTATTAGACATTCTTCTACAGCTTTATTATACATTCCTGATACCATGTGGAAAACGCTGTACTACTGTATAGTGTTCCGAATCACAGCTTCTGTCAGCCAATCATTGGGCGGTGATACAGAACATGCATTGGAAATCAGACGCATGCGCTGTGTAGTTTAGGAAAACTGACACCTGGTGGACAAAAAGTTGTATTACACATTATGATATTTTTCCAGCACCACGCCATGCTACATTATGAAACTTTCTGTGTGGCGCGACTCATGGCATGGTGTGTGGCGCGCCATGCATGGCGCGACTCATGGCATACGGAGCAACAAACTAGCTGGGCACATCTATAGTTGGTTACAATTTGAAATAGTTTCAGTAAAACTGAGAGTATTGTCCACTTTTTTGAACTGAGGTAACTTGCCCTATGGCAAAAAGAACCCTTGTTACAACTGTTGCAATCCTCTACATGTGGTTGCTAAATGCTAAAAATGTCAAGAAATGTTTTGAGCCACAGACAGCATGTCTTGCTCCTGTCAGTTTTTAAGAAATTCTGAACCACCAAAATTTTGATTGTGCAAAACATTTGTAATGCTTGTATAATGGTACTTGCATTATCAGAAATTACAAATCCTGAGGAGAATCTTAACGGGGTAAGCCAGTTTGCTATCACATCCCTGAGTTTTTCCAAAAGGTTAACACCAGTATGCCTGTTAGTGTAGTTAGTGATACAGAGAGTAGCCTGCCTTTGAACTAGCTGGCATTGTGTGTTAGATACTGCTGCTAATGAAGGTGCTACACCGACCCAGTGGGCTGTCACAGTCATGTACAGTAATCTGTAGAGGATAGTCAGTACAACGGTATTTTCTAGGCCAAGAATATCTTTCTTTAATGTCCCAGTACAAGTGAGGAATTGTGTTCCAGTGAAATGGGATTGAGAGGAAATTTGGTTGCTCGGGCATATGTCCTCAACTAATTGTCTAAAACCAGATGCTTTGATGGAGGATATTGGATGCAGATCTAATGCTAACATAGCGGTCATGGCTTCTTTGATCAGCTGTGCAACAATATGGAAGTTGTCTTACCTGTTTCCTCTTACAAATGCTTGTTTCACAGTCAATTGTTATTTGAAACTACTAGTCTTCTTGGTCCCTTCTGTGATGAAGATTCACCCAAAGCAGCAGCCCCAGTGCACAAGTATTCTTCTTGGTAATCAAGGAAAGGTGAGGGGTCAGTTAGCCTTTTCAAATTGGATGCAGGAGGACTACTGTACCTCTGATCATTAATGAGGAAGTTGATGATGAAAGTGTTGACAGTGGAGATTGCATGTGCTGGGATCTATCCATGCTGCTGGTAGCTAATGCTGGACTGCTTGTAATTTTATACAGTATATATTTCAGATTTTGATAAATAATTTGCATGAACTCGCTGCAAATAATGTAACAGGGAGAAGGTGCCTAGATAGTTAATGTTCTTACTTCCACTTAATTTGGCATCACAAATGGTACAGAAGCCTTTGTGTAAAAATATGTCCAGATGGAATCAGTGTCTATAAGAAACTTATTTGCTTGCAAAAAATATTTTGGGGTAAAGATGATGGGGATATCGCCACACACCGTAAAAATAGTAATATATGCAGTGTCTCCAAAACACACACTTCTATTTAAATTAAATTTAGAAAAGACTGCATGTTTTTTTGCAGAATTCTTTTTATATATTTTTTTTAATAACAAGAATAGAGGTATTATTTGGGGGCTATTTCACTTAGATACAACACAGTATTTTTTTTCGTACAAATGATCCTGAATTCAAACTTTCTCTGCCCTTATACACAGTGTTTTTTAGATTTATATTTATAATGTATTATACAGATATCCTTGTAAAAAAAAAAGTAAATTTTTTAACAACCAATCATGGCCGAGAGCCTGTTTGCAGTGCCACACAGTAGCCTGGAACTAGTGTGTTTGTTAGACACACTAGTTGCTAGCTAGTGTGTCTGACAAACAGACACACAAAGGTCACCCTTTCTACCCACTATATAGTGTCCTAATGACATACTAATGATGTTTTTCTATGACTACCTACAGCCCACAGCCTCCTTCTACACTCTCCGGTGCAAAATGGGGCCTGATCATGAGGGAAGGACTCATACTGTATTCAAGCCAAAACAAGCAAGAGCTGACATTTCAGGGAAAATTAAGTTGTGCCTCGATCTGAAATCCGAACGTGGTGGGCAGACTCGAGCAGGGACTCTGATCCCCTTGTAAACACCAAGTTATACTGTATATAATGGTTAACTAGGTGTAGTAGTTTAAAAAATACAATTGTATAAAAAAACTAAATGGGAAAATATAAGTAGAGGTGTGCTCCTACCAGAGCTGAGCATAAATGCGATTGTCTGTGTTATCTTATTAGGACATAAAATACCAGGAAACTGCAATTTGGTCTTCAACAGTTTTTCCAAATGATATTTAAAAAGTAGCAAACAATAGTGCAGTATCATTTAAAAGTAAATTAATTGACCAATAACAGAGAGACAAATAATGTGTACATAAAAAATATAAAATCCAGCTATTCTTAATAAACCCAGGTAGGGTGTCTCGAACAGGAAACAGCAGTTGGTAGAAGCATCCACTTCCCCCGATGCATTTCGTCCAACAGGGACTTCATCAGGAGGGTGCTGGTAAAGCAAACTAGAGAGGTTTAAATACCTGACAATGTAACTGTAATGACGCTTTTTATAATTTTTGGTTCCAGGTATAGACACCCTACCTGTGGTCATTAAGAGAGCTTAATTTGATATTTTTTATATATACAATTTTTTTACCCCTCTGTTATTGGTCAATTAAATTACTTTCAAATGATACTGCACTACTGTTTGTCACTATTTTCATTTAATTCATATACATTTGAGATGACCATATTGCAGTTTCCTGGCATTTGATGTCCCATTATAAGGATAACACAGATAAGCAGATTTATTCATAGCAATGGTGTGAGCACACCATCTTCTATATAAAATTCATTGGTCTGTTGGTTTGTCTGTCCGGTTATGGATTCGGACACCCCTGCACAATTTGGGATGAAACCAATCCGAGGTGGTCCAGTTGGATCCTGGCCAACTTTTAGAGGGTTAGGGTCTTGGTCGGACCTCCCATTGGTGTACACTGGGCAGAACTTTGACCTGGGGAGCCTGTTTTGGTCCTTCCACTGGATGGACTTGGATGAAATCACATAATAAAACTTAATAACTTAAAGATTTAAACCTGGGCAATGGCGGGTGCTTCAGCTACAGTAGTTATTTATATAGCACCATTATATTTTCTAAAATACTATACCTAGTAGGAGCCTTTGTCTCCCCACCTTCACAGATGCACAAGCCAGGATTACAGCTGGAATTCGGAGACTGGCTGATATATATATATATATATATATATATATAATAGGTCACAAATCTTATAAGTTATGACCTATATAAGTAAACCTAAAGTGCACTGTGAAGGGCACTGGGCTAGCTGATTATCTGGGGCCAAGTGCCGAGCCTTTTGTAATAGGAGGTCTGCTTCAGACGGATCTTTTGCACCCAACATGGGGAGGGGGGAAGTGAAGATACTACTGATAAAGTTTGCGGCTGCGGATGTAATAGCAGTGGGTGGGACTGGCTCCCACATGCAGACACATAACCGGGCAGATTCTCCCATTGGCATAAAGAAGTAAGTAGCCTACCGCAGCCTCGGGTGCATCTGACTGAGAATCAGGCAGCCGTTGCAGTAGAAAGTATAATTGAGGACTTTGAAAGTGAGGGTCTATGGCTTTGGCTCCATCTAGTGTTGCTTTCGGTGGTAGCAAGGGATAGCTATGAGTAAGCAGCTACACAATTCCAAATAAACAGACAACCAAGTTGTATAAGTGATTGTTGATTAATCTGGAAACAGGTCATGTAATCATTGTCTTAGGAGTATTTGAATAAGATATTTCACAATATATTATGGTGACATGGAAATCGGTGCGGATGAAACTGTCTTGTACCTCACAAAGAACAATGACAGCTATTGAAAAATATCTAAAATAAAATATACAGTATAATTTGGGATAAAGAAAACCATTTAATCATCTTGTAACAATGGGTCGGATTCTGAGTCACAGTTCGCAAAGCTGCTGGAAGTGTGGACGGCTGTGACATCTAGATTTACTCATTTAATGCCAGTATACGTACAACTTCAAGCGCAAAGACGTAGCACCCACTGTTTTTCCATCCATAGCTGTAATCATTAATATCGGCACTTGCACCTGCCTCATGTTGGGTCCAACATATCCGTCAGTGGACAGTGACCCTGATTCAGAGATAGTTGGTAATGCAGCTGCGATCACAGACACTCTCTCAATAGCGGTTGCAGGAATATGCAAATGCCATTTATGTGCGGGAGGGTGCGATGGAGTGTATGAGTGATGTGACGCCCAATTCAGGCTGCGTGTTCTGTGCATTTGCGATGGATAATTGTAATCACTCCAAAATCAGTTGCACCATCAACACTTGCAGCAGCTTAGGGTCTACTCTATTTACTCTCCTCTAATCCAACTAAACATGGCCTCTGAAACTGCAGATTTGTGATTGGGAATGCAGCAGCGTTCCCAGACATGCCCGTGACACCCCCGTGACACGCCCATGAGACGGCCCCTTTTTTGCAATCACTTTAGATCACCTCCCAGTCTGCACCCTGCCCATTCTCTAGTGTTAGCAATGTTGTGCGCAATTGAAACACCATCCGACACTTGGGTTCGCGCTTTCGCAGTAAGTGTTTCCGAGACTTTTCATCCGTGCACAGTAGCAAAACATCACTCAATTGCATAAACATTAGCACTACGTCCATCTACGAATTAGGGGCCTGATTCAGCAAGGATCGCTATACTGCTAATACATACGCAACGCAGTTGCTAATATCAGCGGTGATATGTAAACGTTTGCATTCACAGCCTGACATAAGGACGCCCACTTCCCCTTACTCACATCCGTATACTTTGGCAACATAACAAAATAATCTGTAACATCATGTAATATCGGACCCATTCGCACAGTTAAGGCAGGTCAGACCTCACTCAAGAATTGCTAACTTCAGGTCACACTATGAGGCCTCAGGATGCACATGGTATTGCAGTGACTAATTTATGCATGCCCATGCAATGCCGTTGAAATGCACTGGCACACCTGCATTCACCCGACCAACCCCCCTTTCCACCACCCACAAATGGAATTTCCTGCCAATCACTCTGCCATGGGTCTGCATAGCCTCTGCGATTGCCCGATCGCAATAGGTAATTTGCGCACTGCGATGCATATGCATGTCCAGAATGCAAAAATCGTCAGATTGCGAGCGTATTAGCAACTGCTACCCTTGCTGAATCAGACCCTAGGTCCAGAGCTTTTTCCTTGTGGAACTTAGGTGTCCGCAATACAACACTTTTTTTGTATCATTTTCAGTTTTAGAACTAGAAAACAAGAAGAAATCAATGATATAATATCAGAAATTAATAATATAAGTATTTGAGTATTGACCATGTAACTTCCTTAACCTATATGTTGAGCAAATGTTTGGAAATATGTAGATGAGACGACATCAATACAGACGTGTCACAGTCCTTTTGCAGTAGTTGCAATGATTTGGCTGCAATGCTTGGACGTATAATTTGCACCCCCATAGTACAGGTGCAATGTTCGTTGGGATGACCAATGTTTGGGCGATGCTGGGTGTTAATATGCACAGCAGTGGATAAACACGGCAGTTGGTGGGCATCTCTGTACAAATCGGCTGCAGTCGTGCAGTGGTAAAATACACAGTTGAATCTATATTAGCGCACAGCTCTAACTCAGGCTTAGAACGCAGACTGGCCTGTCAGCACCATGGGTGTCGAGAGGGGGGGGTGGCGGGTACATATTACCAGGGCCCGGGCTTCCTGAGGGGCCCGGCGGGGGCCTGGGTCTGGCGCCACTACCCCTCACTCACAGCAGCTCAGCACACAGCTTTGAGCAGGGCTGAGGGGGCCCAGAGCGCCCCCCCTCCCCAGCACACAGCGACGCTTCGCGGCGATACAAATATTTTTTTCTATTCTTGAAGGGGGCGTGGCCACGCCTCCCACAATTAGGCCACGCCCCCTATTACCCGAGCCCGCTGCGGCTCTCAGCGGGCATGGTCAGCACTATAGGTTCCTCTACTATGACAGGTTGCCGGGTGCTGCAGGAGAATGTCACACTGTAGCACCCTGCTCCTGTCACTGCATTGGAGGCTGTATTTTGGTGTCACCCTCGGCCCGCACCCCCCTCATGATGCCACTCTGGACAGACATGGCCAATCAGTTAATTCCCTGACATTTTTATTTTATCATGACCTGGGTAATGACCATTATTGGTAAGCGAATGTGCAGAACAGGTCTTGCATGATCACACGCAGCCCCTGCTATGCCTCTGCCTGATTGACAGGCAGAGGCATTTAAGGGGCAGTGTGGTGTCGGAGAAGGCCGGTGTTCCTGGAGTGGCAAGGCCTGGGGCTGCATCAATGAATGCAGTTTCCTGGCCTCTCAAGCTGGCCATCCTGAGTAAGTTGAGGTTTACTCAGTTGGCTGGCACCCTGGCGCCGTCCACCATCATGACCAATGGTCATGATGGTGATCCCAGCCTGCGACCCCGATCGCAGTGCTGGGATCGCAAATGCAGCAGGGAATGTCATACACCTCCTGCCATAGGTGTCTTTATAATGGATGCAAGGTGTGCGGGGCAGATAGACCCCTGGGTCCAGGAGGGCCCACACTTCACACCCATAGTTAGTAATACTTACCTGTCCGCAATTTCCGGTCCAGCGCTACAGAGCAGCAATAAATCACGCTGCATGCACAGAAAATATGTCCCCGGGTAAAAGGCACGGGTGCCATTTTCCCAGAGACCCACGCATGCACAGTAGACTCTGGCATGAAGCAAGGATCTACCATGCTCAGGGGGCGATTCAGACCTGGACGCAACAAAGCGCACTTTCGCAGCCGCCAGGGGCCGGGTATGTAAATTTCGCGATCACACGGCAAGGCTTAAGGTCGTCCTCTATGTATTAGAGAGTGAAAGCAGAGTGAACGCACACCAGTATAAAGACGCCCACTTTTCTTTCTTAGCACACGTCATCTCCAGGAAGTGTATGATTAATCAGTAACATGAGAGCCATAAGCTACTCGCATCCCTTGAGGAAGACCCTACCCCACCGCAAGCACTGCGAGCACTGCATTCTGAAATACAACCAGGTGACGTGTACAATGACGCTTCCGTGCTAATATGGACTAGAAATGAGCGGTTCGGATTCTGAAGAATCTGAATCGCTCCGAACAGGTGGAAACCAAGTCCACCCGAATGCAAGTTCGGGTGTTCCCGCCTAACTCGGATTCCACCTTGAGGCCGAACGTCACGCGGCCAGCGGCAGATTCTCGTGAGACCTTGGGAGACTGGTGATATTCGCCCGCTTTAAAAGGCTTGGCGCCCGGGACTTGGCGTCATTTCACAGAGGGAGTCAGAGCAGGTCAGAGCAGAGCTGAGGACACACTTAGGGCCTGATTCAGAGCCGCTAGTAAGAGGCCGCTTGTTTGCTCCGAGCGATGTTCGCACATCGGCGCATGCGTATGGGTTGTAATGTGCATGCGCCACCCAGTCAGTGCAGTCGGAAATCGTGTTCTCACAAATTAGCGAATGCCTGCTAATTTGAGTGACAGGATGAGGCGTTTGTGGGTGGTAACAGCGGAAGGTGCTTGAAAACGGGGAGCGGAGATCCGAACACAGGCGTGCCAAACGGTCAAAACGGGCGTTTTAAGGGTGTGCATAATTAACAAAGCAGCGTCATCGATCACGTCACTTGGTTGTCTTTTAGCCTGAACTGCTCACATGATTGCGGTAGGAAAATGCTACCACAAGAATAGCGAGCAGTTCATACGCCTTTCGATGTACTCGATTAATCTAATAAATAGCGGAGATGATGTAGGATGCGAGCGGCCAGGGGGCGTTTTTTAAAAAATAGCGAGCGCATGTTTCGTTCGCTCGTTCAGACATAGAGGCGTCAACAGACCGCAAGGAGCGAGCGCTTTATTTAAATATCTGGACCCTTTTTCAGAACGACCATCCGCAGTAGCGTCCGGCTCTGAATCAGGCCCGTAGTTAGTGTTAGACAGTGTAGACACTAGACAGTGTAGTAGTTCTTCTGGACGCTGGTCTCCCACTGCTCCATGATTGGGGCACCTGGGCTATTTAAAAGCTCTGTGACTGGGCATAACTCTGTGACTTTACTGGGCATTAGCCTACAGTGTGTATACAAGGCTTACAAGCCTCATGACAGGGCATAAGCCCACCGTGTGATACAAGCTCTGTGACTGGGCATAAGCCCACAGTGTGTATACAAGCCGACAGGGCATAAGCCCACTGTGTGATACAAGCTCCGTGACTGGGCATAAGCCCACAATGTGTATACAAGCAGACAGGGCATAAGCCCTCTGTGTGATACAAGCTCCGTGACTGGGCATAAGCCCACAATGTGTATACAAGCCAACAGGGCATAAGCCCACTGTGTGATACAAGAGCAGTGACTGGGCATAAGCCCACAGTGTGTATACAAGCCATTAGGGCATAAGCCCACTGTGTGATACAAGCTCCGTGACTGGGCATAAGCCCACAGTGTGTATACAAGCCAACAGGGCATAAGCCCACTGTGTGATACAAGCTCCGTGACTGGGCATAAGCCCACAGTGTGTATACAAGCCAACAGGGCATATGCCCACTGTGTGATACAAGCTCCGTGACTGGGCATAAGCCCACAGTGTGTATACAAGCCAACAGGGCATAAGCCCACTGTGTGATACAAGCTCCGTGACTGGGCATAAGCCCACAGTGTGTATACAAGCCAACAGGGCATAAGCCCACTGTGTGATACAAGCTCCATGACTGGGCATAAGCCCACAATGTGTATACAAGGCTTACAAGCCTCATGACAGGGCATAAGCCCACTGTCTGATACAAGCTCCATGACTGGGCATAAGTGTGCATGTCCTTTTTAAGATCCAACATAAGGGTGGGTGGGAGGGCCCAAGGACAATTCCATCTTGCGCCACCTTTCATTCCTGCCACTGCTGTGTGGCATTGTTTCATACATGTGCTTTAAACTGTGGTGTCTGTGCCGCTGCTCTGACGCTTGGTAACCAGTCAGCTCACTGAAACCTCTGACCAATAAGGGTGAAAACTATAATTTTAGCTATGAGGTGGTCTAAATTGACTGTAAATGACTGGAAATAAATGTTATTGAGGTTAATATCACTCTAGGAAGAAAAAAAAGCCCAATTTATGTGATTTAAAAAATCAAAATCCAAAGCCGGATGACGAGTTAGAACCAAATCCAAATCCGGCAAAAGTGGTCAGGCGCACATTCCTATTATGGATCCCCATTAAACACCGTTTTGACGCCCAGACACGCCTGCGTTCGCAGCACCACTTCCCCTTTCACAAGTACCTTCCGCTGTTAGCACCCACAAACGGTGCTATCTGTCACTCAAAGCAGGGTCCAGTGTGTACTACGAGCGCACAATTCCCGACTGCACAGACTGGCTTGCGTATGCGCATTTTGCCGCAGTCGGGCTACAATCACCCATAGCGAGCAATCTGAATCAGCCCCTCAGTGCATTGACAGAAAGGAAGGGCCCAAATGGAGACTGCACACGGGACCCCTCCTGCTGCATTTGCATATTAGTAAGGATGGAATTGCAAAGCTATCACCCCCTCCCCCCTGGATAAGTAAAGACAAGGCACTCGGTACAATTTTATTAGTCATGCTATAACTAGTATCATTGCAAAACTATCTGCATGAAACTTGCTGTACATGGTTTGCGCACTGAATAATTTGTATACATAAGGAATTATTTTTTTTTCAATGTCTTGTGCAAATATTTAAAACTAGCAGTCAGTGTACTCACAGGGGGTCGATTATGAAGTGAAAAATGTCTGCTTTGCAATGAAAAGTCAGCTTTGGACCTGCCATGCACATTCCCCCGCCCTCACATCCCTTCCTCCTAGCCATGCCGGTCGCACAGGGGTTCTCTCTAACAAACCCAGGCCCAGGATATTAGTACACGCCTCCACCCCCCCTTCTCGTTGCCCATTTTTGGACCTGCCATGCACATTGAAAGTGGGGACTGAGAAACTGTGTTCAGGTTGAGTCTCCCTTATCCAAATATTCCGAAATACGGAATATTTTTAGCATGACTGAGAAAGTGAAACCTTTGCTTTCTGACAAATAATTTTTCCAAAAACCGCTCCAAAATTGTCGGTTTCTTTTATGATTGAATCAGGTCACAAACATAATTTTAAACTTATCCATCACTATTATATTTGAAATTTTTTTTTTTTAAAACACAGTATACCATAAAAATATTTTTTTTTATGTTATACTGTAGTGATGGCCATTGATGTCTGTGCCGTCGATGGTTCAACCATCGTTACAAGCCATCAGTAGTTACGCGATTGGTCGAGGAGATCTGTGTAGACCACAACTGCCGATGTCTCCTAAACATCGATTGAGGGTTGTCATCGATGGAGTAACATTGATGGCAACCAGCAATGGCAAACCCACATGTGTTCAGTCAGACCATCGATGGTTTGCAAAGCATCGATGGTCGTTTGCCATCCCTAATCAGAGGCTCTGCAATATCCATCGATTGAGATATATATATATATATATATATATCTGCTCCTGCTTACACACACCTGTATATATATATATACACACACAAACACACACACATATATATATATATATATATATATATATATACATATATATATATATATATATATACACACACACATATATGTGTACTGTATTATATATATATATATATATATATATATATATATACACACATTATATACTTATGTATATATATATATATATTTATATATGTATACACTGTATATATCTATATATACATGTCTATCTATATATACATATCTATATATAGAAATAATATCGGATGGCACTCCGGGTCTTGTATTCAATGTAAAAACTGCTACCACACGCAGTCAGTCCAACGTTTCGGTTTAATACCTTTGTCAAGGTGTTAAACTGAAACGTTGGACTGACTGCGTGTGGTAGCAGTTTGACTACAAGACCCAGAGTGCCATCCGATATTATTTCTATATTATACGATCATCTCGTTTGGAAGGGCACCCAGGCAACCTATATGCTATACACTAGAGTGCCGGTTCTGGTTGCTGTCATATACATATATATATATATATATATATACATATATATATATATATATATATATATATATATATATGGAAAAAAATAATTAGTGCGCTTAATTCAGATTTTAGAACAATACCAATGTCCAGGGAATGAGTCCCACAAGTGATTGCACAAACAGTGTCTTGTAACCAATTCCTCACATATGAAAGTGGGATTGTGAAGCAGAGATCAACTTTCTTAAAGAAAGTATAAGTATCTGAATACCAATGAATATAATCTGAGTTTCACTTCCAACTTCCAAGAGAAAAAGATTGAGTTTTTAGATTTAACACTCAGTACAGAAAATTGTAAGAATAAAAAAGTTGAAACTTATACTATCTTTAAGAAAGTTGATAGTAACAGCTATTTAGATTCCCGGAGTTGCCATCACACCAAATGGAAAAAGAATTTGCCCTTCTCGCAATTAGTCAGACTGAGACGTAATTGTAGTACCCTGGAAAAATATGATGAGCTTTGTGAAGTATACAGAACAAGGTTTTTGGAAAAGGGCTATTCTGGTTCTCGCATTAATGCAGCCATATCAAGAGCAAGGCTGCTAGATAGAAATAATTTAATTATATACCAAAAAGAAGATTCAAGTAAACAAAAGGAATCAGAGCATATGAAGTGTGCTTTTATCACGCAGTTTAATAATTCTCATAATGAAATCCAACATGTGCTGGGTAAATATTGGCATATTATTAAGATGGATCCAATTCTATCTCCATTCTCACCGGAGAAACCAGAAGTCATTTTTAAAAGGGCAAGAAACCTAAAGTCTTATTTAACGCCTAGTATATTACCTGCTTTAATGGAGGAAAATAGGACTCCTTCATTTTTAGATACTAGTAATGGTTTTTATATCTGTGGTAAATGTAAGGTATGTCCACATGGGCTTAATAAGAAAACATTATTTCATGATGGAGGGGGTAAAGAGTTTAAAGTGAAGGGATTCATAAATTGTAACACCATGTTTGTAGTCTATCTAATAGTGTGCAGATGTGGAAAGCTATATATTGGCAAGACCAAAAGGCCTTTGAAAATAAGAATTCTCGAGCATCTGCAAAATATTAAAAATAAGGTAGATAATCACAGTTTACCAAGACATTTTAAAAAATTTCAGCATAGCAGTCCCGCAACTTTAAAATTTATGGGGATAGAGCATATCAAGGTGGATAAAAGAGGTGGAGATCGGGAGAATGTATTGACACAACGGGAAACGTTTTGGATTATCACCTTAAATACTCTGTCCCCTTGTGGTTTAAATGAGGGATTTGAGATCACCCCCTTTTTGAAAAAATAGATTATATAGGTGATTCCCATCCATCCTGTGTCCTTACATTTATATGTTTTTTTTGTTTGTTTGTTTGTTTTTTTGTTTTATGTATTTTTTATGTATTTTTACTGTACATTTGATGGCTGTTATAGTATTACAGGTTTAGCATTTTTCCAACTTATGTGCATGTGTTTTCAATTATATATTTTAAAATGTATTTTTTCTTGCAGGATTGCAACTGATATGCATTTGTATCTGAGGTGTATCAATGTTGTTTTTCACATTTTATGTAATATATTAACACTGCATGTATTAATATTCTGAGATCCAGATGTATAAATTAGGGGTGAGCGGGTTCGGATTTCTGAAATCCGAACCCCCCCGAGCCCCCCCGATCCGAGTCCGATCCGAGTCATGCTCGACTTTTCCCGCCTGACTCGGATCTGAAATCGAGGCAAAACGTCATCATCCCGCCTTCCGAGTCTCGCGGGTTTTGGATCCTATATAAGGTACCCACGTCGGCGCCATTTTCTCACTCGGCTGTGGACAGTGAAGAGGGAGGGTGGGAGTTAGGGCTGTGTAGTGTAGTGTAGTGTAGTGCTGCTGTTGTCCACTACTTCAAAGTCCATAGGGGCTGGCTGTGTTGTGCTGTGCTGCTGTTGTTAATAGGGGCTGTGTCCACTACTTCAAAGTCCATAGGGGCTGGCTGGACTGTGTTGTGCAGTCAGTTCTCCATAGGGGCTGTGTCCACTCCAAAGTCCTGTGCAGTGTCCCAGTCCTAAAGAGGTGCTGTAGTGTTGTCCAGGGGGTGCTCTGTCCATCAGGGGTGCTCCCCCCAAGTGCTAAAAAAATAATATATTTTCTGTGTTTGTGAATTGTGTGTGCAGTAGCCGCACGTGCATCAACAAAGTAGTGCCAAGCGTGCGCCTGTGTCATAAGTAAAGGGCCGGCTGGCTTGACCGTTAAAGGGTGCTGTAACCCCCGAAAGTACACTCCAGTCCAAACCAAAAAAAAATTATTTTCTGTGTTTGTGAATTGTGTGCGCAGTAGCCGCACGTGCATCAACAAAGTAGTGCCAAGCGTGCGCCTGTGTCATAAGTAAAGGGCCGGCTGGCTTGACCGTTAAGGGTGCTGTAACCCCCGAAAGTACACTCCAGTCCAAACCAAAAAAAAAAATATTTTCTGTGTTTGTGAATTGTGTGCGCAGTAGCCGCACGTGCATCAACAAAGTAGTGCCAAGCGTGCGCCTGTGTCATAAGTAAAGGGCCGGCTGGCTTGACCGTTAAAGGGTGCTGTAACCCCCAAAGTACACTCCAGTCCAAACCAAAAAAATTTTTATTTTCTGTGTTTGTGAATTGTGTGCGCAGTAGCCGCACGTGCATCAACAAAGTAGTGCCAAGCGTGCGCCTGTGTCATAAGTAAAGGGCCGGCTGGCTTGACCGTTAAAGGGTGCTGTAACCCCCAAAGTACACTCCAGTCCAAACCAAAAAAAAATTTTTTTTCTGTGTTTGTGAATTGTGTGCGCAGTAGCCGCACGTGCATCAACAAATTAGTGCCAAGCGTGCGCCTGTGTCATAAGTAAAGGGCCGGCTGGCTTGACCGTTAAAGGGTGCTGTAACCCCCAAAGTACACTCCAGTCCAAACCAAAAAAATTTTTATTTTCTGTGTTTGTGAATTGTGTGCGCAGTAGCCGCACGTGCATCAACAAAGTAGTGCCAAGCGTGCGCCTGTGTCATAAGTAAAGGGCCGGCTGGCTTGACCGTTAAAGGGTTCTGTAACCCCCAAAGTACACTCCAAACCAAAAAAATATATATTTTCTGTGTTTGTGACTTGTGTGCACTGTGGCTGCACGTGCATCAAAAAAGGAGCAGCGCCAAGCGTGCGCCTGTGTCCCATAAGTAAAGAGCCGGCTGGCTCATTTCTTAAAGGGTGGTGTAACCCACAAAGTGCACTACTCTCCAGCAAAAATAAAAAAATATTTTCTGTGTTTGTGTGCGCTTTAGCCGCACGTATATATATCAATATAACATAAACCAAACTTTCTCTGATAAAAATAAAATAGGGAAAGATCAAGAACCACTTCCTACTAGTGCTGTTGCTGCTGCTGGGAGTTGTTCATCATCCCAGAGAGGAAGTAGGAACATCACTACTTTTACTAAACAATTGACCCTCCAACAGTCCCTAGCGATGAGGATGAAGTACGACAGCAGTCATCCTGAAGCAAAACGTATAACTGAGGCCTTGACTGCTATGTTGGTGTTAGACGTGCGTCCGGTATCCGACATTAGTGCAGTGGGATTTAGACAATTGATGGAGGTAGTGTGTCCTCGGTTCCAAATCCCGTCTAGATTCCACCTGCATCCTCAAAGCAGCAGCGACAAGCGTGCATCTGTCTGTTAAAGGGTGGTGACACCCTCAAAGTGTGCTACACAAACAATTAAAATATTGTTCTTTTTTTTTCTGTCTTTGTGAAATGTGTGGGCTGTAGCCGCACCTGCATCCTTAAAGCAGCAGCGACAAGCGTGCGTCTGTCTGTTAAAGGGTGGTGACACCCTCAAAGTGTGCTACACAAACAATTAAAATATTGTTCTTTTTTTTTCTGTCTTTGTGAAATGTGTGGGCTGTAGCCGCACCTGCATCCTTAAAGCAGCAGCGACAAGCGTGCGTCTGTCTGTTAAAGGGTGGTGACACCCTCAAAGTGTGCTACACAAACAATTAAAATATTGTTCTTTTTTTTTCTGTCTTTGTGAATTGTGTGGGCTGTAGCCGCACTTGCATCCTCAAAGCAGCAGCGACAAGCGTGCGTCTGTCTGTTAAAGGGTGTTGTAACTCTCAAAGTGCTCCAAAAAATCAAAAAAATTTTTTTAATGTGTTTGTGACTTGTGTGCGATGTAGCCACACTTGCATCCTCAAAGCAGCAGCGACAAGCGTGCGTCTGTCTGTTAAAGGGTGGTGACACCCTCAAAGTGTTCTACACAAACAATTAAAATATTCTTCTTTTTTTTTCGGTCTTTGTGAAATGTGTGGGCTGTAGCCGCACCTGCATCCTTAAAGCAGCAGCGACAAGCGTGCGTCTGTCTGTTAAAGGGTGGTGTAACTCTCAAAGTGCTCCAAAAAATAAAAAACTATTTTTTTAATGTGTTTGTGACTTGTGTGCGATGTAGCCACACTTGCATCCTCAAAGCAGCAGCGACAAGCGTGCGTCTGTCTGTTAAAGGGTGGTGACACCCTCAAAGTGTGCTCCACAAACAATAAAAATATTCTTCTTCTTTTTTCTGTCTTTGTGAATTGTGTGGGCTGTAGCTGCACCTGCATCCTTAAAGCAGCAGCGACAAGCGTGCGTCTGTCTGTTAAAGGGTGGTGACACCCTCAAAGTGTTCTACACAAACAATTAAAATATTGTTCTTTTTTTTCGGTCTTTGTGAAATGTGTGGGCTGTAGCCGCACCTGCATCCTTAAAGCAGCAGCGACAAGCGTGCGTCTGTCTGTTAAAGGGTGGTGTAACTCTCAAAGTGCTCCAAAAAATAAAAAACTATTTTTTTTATGTGTTTGTGACTTGTGTGCGATGTAGCCGCACTTGCATCCTCAAAGCAGCAGCGACAAGCGTGCGTCTGTCTGTTAAAGGGTGGTGACACCCTCAAAGTGTGCTACACAAACAATAAAAATATTCTTCTTTTTTCTGTCTTTGTGAATTGTGTGGGCTGTAGCCGCACCTGCATCCTTAAAGCAGCAGCGACAAGCGTGCGTCTGTCTGTTAAAGGGTGGTGACACCCTCAAAGTGTGCTACACAAACAATTAAAATATTGTTCTTTTTTTTTCGGTCTTTGTGAAATGTGTGGGCTGTAGCCGCACCTGCATCCTTAAAGCAGCAGCGACAAGCGTGCGTCTGTCTGTTAAAGGGTGGTGACACCCTCAAAGTGTGCTACACAAAGAATAAAAATATTCTTCTGCTTTTTTCTGTCTTTGTGAATTGTGTGGGCTGTAGCCGCACTTGCATCCTCAAAGCAGCAGCGACAAGCGTGCATCTGTCTGTTAGAGGGTGGTGTAACCCTCAAAGTGTGCTCCACAAACAATAAAAATATTATTTTTTTTTTTCTGTCTTTGTGAATTGTGTGGGCTGTAGCCGCACTTGAATCCTCAAAGCAGCAGCGACAAGCGTGCGTCTGTCTGTTAAAGGATTACATCGGTGACAGCATCCAAGTAGGCATGTCAGACAGTCCGTACCTGTACTGGCAGGAAAAAGAAGCAATTTGGAGGTCCCTGTACAAACTGGCTCTATTTTACCTGAGTTGCCCCCCCTCCAGTGTGTACTCCGAAAGAGTGTTTAGTGCAGCCGGGAACCTTGTTAGCGAAAGGCGTAGGAGGTTGCTTCCACAAAATGTGGAGAAGATGATGTTCATAAAATGAATGATCAACTCTTCCAGGGAGACCAGCCTCCAGAACGTACAGAGGGACCTGTGGTTCCAGCAGGGATGAATTAATACTCTGTGAGGATGAGGATGTACATAACACTGAAGAGGGTGAGGAATCTGTGGATGAGGAGGATGAGGATGACTTCTTGCCTCCGTAGAGCCAGTTTGTGCAGGGACAGATTAATTGCCAGCTTTTGTGGGGGCCCAAACGAACCAATCATTTCAGCCACAGTTGTGTGGCAGACCCTGGCGCTGAAATGATTGGTTTGTTAAAGTGTGCATGTCCTGTTTATACAACATAAGGGTGGGTGGGAGGGCCCAAGGACAATTCCATCTTGCACCTCTTTTTTTCTTTGCATTATGTACAGTTTGGGGCCTAGTTTTTCAATGCCATCCTGTCTGCCACTGCAGTTTCACGCCTAGATGGGTCACGTGTTTGTGCCGCCCACTCGTGTCGCTTAGCATAGGCATCCAGCTACCTCGGTGCAACCTTTTGGACATAAAAACACTATTGTGAGGTGTGAGGTATTCAGAATAGACTGGAAATGAGTGGAAATTAAGGTTATTGAGGTTAATAATAGCATAGGAGCAGAAAAACCTACAAATTCTGTGATTTTAGCTATTTTTATGCTTTTTTTCAAAAAAATACAGATCCAAAACACAAAACCCAGAACCCAAAACACGGAAGGGTGGTTTTGGCAAAACCAATCCAGATCCAAAACACGAAGAAAGATCCAGATCCAAAACCAAAACACAAAACACGAAAAGTGGCCGGTGCACACCCCTAGTATAAATGCTTGTTTAATATAGCAGTGTTTTCTATGAGATATTTTCTATGAGACATTTTATATTTGTATGTTGCCATTTGAGCAGAGTGAAAGTATTAATTGTAACAAGCTACAGCTGTGAATCATTAAGTGTTGTGATGAATTTAGAGATGTGAGAGCATTGATACTATTTAAAGGATGACTGTAGAAACGCCAGCCAGCCTCCTGATGAAGTCTTATGACGAAACATGTAGTGGCGTGGCTTGGCGTTTTGAATTGTGCAGAGGAACCAGTTCCCGGAGAAGTCCTTGGAGACGTCCAGGTTACAGACCGGGTGACTGCCTCTGCTTATTATTGTGCTGTTTACGCTAGCGGTGGCTCTGACCGCTTGTTCTGGTACGAGCATTGTACATATATTGCCGGTGCCCGATCACTGTGGACACATGGGGATGGGGAGGCGGAGCTGAGGCCGGAAGAGTGGGCGGGGGCGCCGGGGTACATGGCAGCAGCCGCGGCTACCAGAGCCGCTGCTGCTGCTCCTACACAGTGATCTTACTGATCACTGTGTTCCGGAGCCGCAGCAGGAGGGTATCCCGCTAGAGGCCTGGAGACATATCGGCGGCGACTACCAGAGACTCCGCTGCTGCTGCTCGTACAAACACAGTGATCTCACTGATCACTGTGTTCCAAAGCCGCAGCGAGGGAATGTCCCGCTAGCGGCCCGGAGACATAGCAGCGGTGGCGGCTACCAGAGCCACCACTGCTGCTGCTCGTACACACACAGTGATCTCACTGATCACTGTTCCGGAGCCGCAGCAGGTGGGTGTCCCGCTAGCGGCCTGGCGACATATCAGCGGCAGCAGCTGCCAGAGCTGCCGCTACTGCTTCTGACGGTCTGGCTACCCGATCACTGCTGGCCACAGTGATCAGGTCACAGCAGCAGCGGTGGCTACATGAGCCATGGCTGCTGCTTATAGGGGGGTAGAAAGGAAAAGAGGAAAAGAGAGGGCTAGTCGCTGGGGCACTCTAAATGACAAATGTCCACTTTAAAGAATATTTGCTAGTTAATTATTTAAGATGATAACAAATACACCCTACATAGCACAAATATTGCACAACCATATATAAGCTGCAAAAAGAAGAGAGGTAGGTAATTTGAACACATTAACAATGGATAATCCAGCAAAATTCCTATCATTAAAAATTAACTTTTAATCAAAGTTGTATTAAAATTTATAAATCAATATCCCTTCAGAAAATATAAAAATGATCAATTTTACTGCGAAAATATTATGTATTGAATAATAAAATCCCAACATGTATTCATATATACATGTGGATAGGTAAATACCCTGGTCGTAGATAGAATAATAATAGTGATACCAATATCCTATTATCTGGATATATGTAGATCGTAATAATGGTACTGAGTTACCACTCTGCTGAGTTACCAAACCATCCCAATCCACCTCCAGTATTAGTAACCTACAGCACCTGGTATTCCCAAGTGGTCTCCCATCCAGGTACTAACCAGGCCCATATCTGTATAGCTTCCAAGATCGGACGAGATTGGGCATATCCAGTATGGTATGATTGTAGATAATTACCCGACTGGGGAGTGTGAATGCCCCGGTACACACAACGTAAGAGTGTATGTAGGACTACCTCACCAGAGAAGTCCACTTTGTTAAATAATGCACAGTATCAATGAAAGTATTGCATGAGCATACTTTAATTGTATTCATACAAATGATCACATGTTTAAACATATGTCGTAGAACAGTCAAGTATAATTATCTGACTGATTAATTTATTCATATAGCAGTCAGACAAAATTATCTAATTAGCTGTTATTCATTCTGTTGTTCATATAACAATAACACATTAATGATGATCTAAATGACAGTGATGCACTTATGACGATCTATATAATAGGTGATTCAATTCAATCCTACTGATAGGCAATTACTGATAATGCATTCTAACAGCTATGATAATCAATGGTTTATATGGCAGCCAACATACAGTGATGCATATTGAAATAGGTCTCTGACCCCCCCACAAGGTTCATTAAATAAGTAAAATGAGCTGCCAATGTTATGCTAATCTTTCCACACACTTGACAACTAAGTGTAAGTAGACAGCAGAGTGTGTGCTGTTCTTGTTGATAAGTAATAGACGCACCAATATAAACTCTAACAATCATACAAATAATCGATTTATGTGGTAATCAGCGTTGCTAGAATCTTACACATCAAAGTCTTACTCTAACCCCACCCAGCTCATTGGGAGAGTGAAGATAATAAAATAAAACAGTTTAAATGTGCCAGTACTGTAAATAGATGGCAAGATGTATGCCAATCTAGGATTGGGAAAAAAATCCCCCTAAATAAATCGACAAAGAAATAATGTAATCACAATGAGAGCTCTACGTGTTGCTCATGCAAAAAATGTCTGTAATGACACAAAGGTCTGTTACAGGCTCACATATAATCCATTGTAAAGATGTCTGTAGTGTCGCAAAGGTCAAGTACAGGCATACATACGATCCCAGGGTAAGGCTACTTGGAGTCCGGTCACTGCATAAGTCGGATATCCAAGAAGGAAGAGGACGTGCGTTTCGCCCAGTCAGGGGGCTTGTTCACCTCACAAGTTAACTTCCAGCATGCTGCCCACTGTGTGTTTCTGACTGGTCGTATCAGATACGACCGTGCCAGGCAAGTGGTTAATGTATACAAACTTTGTTTAAAGCACAAATTATTAAAAATATTGTATAAAATAACCTTCAGGCAGTGTGTATAGGGTGTATATGAAACATAAATGAATTTCATGTATGTACACAAACTTTTTTTATTGCACAAAATTATAAAAAATATAGTATAAAATGACCTTCAGGTTGTGTGTATAAGGTGTATATAACACATAAATGCATTCTGTGTTTAGATTTGGGTCCCATTCCAAAGATATTTCATTATTTTATGCAAATATTCCAAAATACGGAACATTACGATATTCAAAATTCCCCTAGTCCCAAGCATTTTGGATATGGGAGACTCAACCTGTAATAGTTGTTGTCACAGGCTGCCCCAGTTGTCAGGCCAGCCGTTCAATCAACACATAAGATGGCATATTCACTTAAAGTCAGTTTGCATAAAAGTTCTCTGCAATAAATATCTCACATGTGTTCTCTTGTTTGGCACAGACGTAATCTTGTTCACTCATGCCCAGAGGCATGAGTGACTGGGGGCAGCCCAGCAGCTTCCCGAGCGCTGGGCATGCCCCCAGAGGGATGAGAAACAGGGCAGTTGGCCACACCCATCTCTGACCACTATTTCTACCTTTTACCAGCCCCCAGCTTGTCTCGGATGTTTGTCTCTGCCGGATCAGCATTGCCAAGGAGCTGAGAATTGCTCAGCTGCACCAGCTTAATCTTTTAATAAGTGATAGATTTCATATTTGCTAACAAATCTCCATTATAAATGCATTTTGATCAGTGGCTGTTCCAGAGTTGGGGCTGCAGCGCAGTCCAAAATTCAAATAGGGGAGCCGCACCAACTGCCACCCCAAACAGTGCCAAACATCCCCAGCTGGGACTCACTGGCAGTTGGTGTGACTCACCTATTTGAATTTTGGACTGTGCTGCTGCCCCACCTGTGAAGTTGCCAATGATTTTTGTAAATAGTGGTTTTGTGGTTGGCTTCATGCAAGCATAACATTTTGCTCTCCAACTATTTTGGAACTAGTTGGAGAGCAAAATTCCAGTTTGAAGTCCCATCAGGACATGCTGTGCTTTGTAATTCCACAACCCTGAAGTGCTAGAAGCACAGATAAAAGTAGAGTGTTATGGAGTCCATCCACTTGGGAAGCTTGGATGATACAGTATACAAAGTAAATATGTTATTTAAAGGTACTTTATAAATACCATGCTAAAAAAAGACACAGAAAAAGTAAAAACCTAGATTTTAAAAAATAATTAATTATTTGTATTTTTCTAGCAACATTATTTCGGTTATTTTGCTTTTTATTTCTGCTAAATGCAATAGATCCAATTCAAGATATAGGAATCTATTATCATGAACAGCCCCTCTGTGACAGTATATAGCTAATCTTTCTATACCCGCTTATGAAGGCGATAAAAAAAAATGTCCTTATTGCCAATATATATCATAAGAGGGGAAGCAGAGAGGTGAAGAAGGGAGAAAAGGAAAATGTAGAGAGAGAGAAGGTGAAGAAAGCAGGGGATGGAGGGCTAAAACCACAGAGGAGGAAAGAGACACAGGAAGCAGCAGAGAGAAGATAAACAAACTTCTAGTTTTTATGTGTGATGTCAGGAGCAAGCGAGTGAACAAGCCCTTATAAAAGATAAACATACTCACCTCCACCATGGGAGAATTCTGTGCACCTGAGGAACCAGCCGCCACCACCAAGAAACCTTTGCAATGTCCATCCATTGCTCACACAGAAGGGCGTGTCTAGATAGACTGACAAGGCTGTTTCCAAGGTAACTGCTGCGCTGCTCATTGGACACTCCCAGAGTGACGAAATAGATCTCTATTTAACCTAAAGGAATGTACTCCATTCTGTATTCAGCAAACAACGGGGGTTATTTGATGCACTGATGTTTTACTCCAGAAACTGGTAATGTTCATGAGTCAGAGGGAAAATAGCGGTTGGGTACAGGATGCCGGCGCTCAGAATCACGGTGATCAGAATCCTGATGCCGGCATCCCAACAGGATTAGTATATGGACACATATCAGTCGGTATCCTAAGTCTCCCCCCCTCCCTACCCCTCCCTTACCAATGCCTAAACCTAACCTCTAATGCCTAACCCTAACCTTCCCCCTAACCCCACTACTTACCTTCGAGATCCCGGTGATCGGGGATGCCAGCGCCAGTATTCTGACCGCCGGAAACATAGCAATCGGGATTATGACCACAGCCCGAAAATAGAGACTGATATCTTTTTAGGTTAAAACTAAAATTATCAGCAATGGGCCAAGATGAACATTTGTCAAAAGATATTTGGCTAGAGTTAGTGATGATTATTATAACTCCTGCACTACTAAGAGCTAGTCAGACTTGCAGTACATGTAGAGAGAAGGGAGTGAAGAATACATACACATAAAAGGAGAAATGTGGTGCAAGTCAGTTCAGAAGATGCCCCACAAGTTACAGTAATCCCTACTACTGTATGTAAACATTATCCATTTTTTATTTTGTAGTTGAATACCAAACATGATTTTGTTCCACTATTTTGATACTTATTGGAAACTTTTGTACTGTACATACCTGTAAAGGGTCACAAAAGAATTAAGGAGCTCATTCAGACGCTAAGCTGCACTCTCTCGCTGCCAAAAGGGGCCAGGTATGCAAATACTGTGATTCACTGTCTGGTGTAAGGACGCCCTCTATGTCTTAGAGAGCGATGGCAGTGCGAATGCACGCCAGTATAAAGATGCCCACTTCTCTTACTTAGCACACGTAATGTCCAGGAAGTGTGTGATTAATCGTGAACATCGAGTACCATCGGAGCTGCACACAGCGCTTGAGGTAGACCCCACCCCACTGCAAAATTGCGATCAGTGCTGGCTAAAAAACAACCCAGTGATGTGTACAATGACGCTACTTTGCTAATTATGCACACCCATTAAACTCTGTTTTGACGCTCGGATACGCCTGCGTTCGCACCACCACTCCCCCGTTCACAAGCACCTACCCATGTTACAACCTACAAACGCCACTGTCACTCAAAGTAGCGTCCAGTCTGTGTACTACGAGCGCATGATTCCCAGCCGCAGTGACTGGTTCGCGCATGCATATTTAGACGCACGCGCAGACAGGCGACAATTGCCCATATCGAGCGAACGCATCTTAGCGAACGGGTCTGAATCAGCCCCTAATTGCAATTTGTAAAATGACATGGCCTGAAACCACAAAGTATGACTCCTGATTCAGTAAGGAACGCAGTTGCTAATACGCACGCAATCGGCCAATTGTTGTGTTCTGCGCATGCGTATTCACCACAGTACGCGAACCGGCCCCTGCAATTGGTACTGCGATCGCAGTGACTATGCAACCCATTGCTGAGTGATTGACAGGGAGTGCCATTTGTGTGTGGTGATGGGGGAGTGATCAGTGAAACGCAAGGGTGCCACTGAGTTTGGACGCCGTTGCATGGGCGTGCATAAATTATCCACTGCGAGGGCCTACGTAGCTTCAGCTCCCATAGCGTGCGATTATGTTAGGAATTTCTGAGTAAGGTCTGACCTTGTGCAAGTGTGCGTGAGGCACCGATGTTACTCGATGTGTGGTAATAAAAATACTTCAGCAGCAAAGTGGTTAGCAAAATGCAACTTTACTTTTCAATCTTGCTGTAAAACTCCATATTGCACTAACACAGTTCTTAAAATAGTGAATGTACAATGAAATGCAAAGCACAGTACCGCAGTATACAGGAATATATATAGTATACACAGGATTAAATTCATCAGCAAGGTCTATTTGGAAATCATGATTGTGAAGGATTATGGAAACTACTAAAAGAATCCCCATAACATTGGTCTGATGCTCTTGATGATGTTGCTGACTGAAGGTAAGGACTCAGGCCCTCATTCAGAGTCAGTCTTAAGATGCAAGCAGTTGCTCTGAATGAGGGCAGCCAATTGCTTCTTGAAGTGCGGCTTTCTGGTCGCTAGATAAGCTGTGTTACCACCCACAGCTTAGCGACCGAACAGGGTGAGGGTCGTGATGGTCAAGACCATTGCAACCATCAGGGCTTGCGACGAGACCCTAAGGTTGGGTCATGGCAAGTGCAAGCAAGCAGGAGCAGGAAGCTCCCCACTGACATCATTGCTGATGTCAGTGGGGCCGCCCTCAAACAGCAAGCGTTCCGTCGGGAACACCACCATTTGGCCGGCCACCCACCCTGCCCGCCTCCCAAATGGGGCGAGCTGTCATTCAACATCGACAGCTCGCCCCCTTTGGTGCGAGACCCGTAGCAACATAGCACCCGTTGCTAGCCGGGTCTCGCGCATGCGCATGTCGGAGCCGACGTGGCCATGCCCAGTGGGTCAACATTGACCCGGTTGTGAGCGCTCAGCACTTGCGACCGGGTCTGAATGAGACCCTCACTATGCAACTAGTGGTTGATGATTGTCCATGTAAGATCTTGGGGCAAGTGGTGGTTTTCAAAGCCAGAACGTGTCCTGCAGTTTTGCCAGCTGAATTTAAAGTGGCAATAATATTACATACAGAACCTGTCATGTTTCGTATTTAATATTATTGCCTTTTTAAATCCAGCAGTCAAAACTGCCTAATATGTGTTTGCTTTGAAAACTGTTGATTAGTAAACTTATCCCCTGGAGTCTAATTAGGAATCAGTCTTCACAAGGGATTCCTGTGAAGTAATAGTATACACCTGTATAGGTCGCAAGCTCAAGACTAACCAGACAACAGTTAAATTGATCACAATTGCACAAGACACAGATACAGTCAGGGACAGGCCAGGAATTAGGATGAGCAGCACAGGTGTGATGTTCAAATACAAGTTGGGGTCATGAATAAAGTAAACAAGCTTGGCGGAAATAGGCTGTATAGTCAGTAATTAGATACAGGCCATTTTCATCTGTTTTCTGGCATTTAGGAGCAAATTGCTGATCATCAGTTACTCCCATACCTTACCAGACTTTCATTCCTACCAATCAACAAGTTGGCTGGTTGGACAGATAATCTTTAGATGTGTGGCCAGCTTTACTCCTTCTCCTGATGATTAATACACATGCACAAAAGAAAAAAAGTAGGTATGTGTGCAGGGCATATTATGACATACATACATTAAATATTTAATATTTAGGTTATATTGTCATAGTGTATTGTAAAATGTGCACTAGGTTCTCCCACAATGTAAAATAAAAGTAGCAAAATAAAATTGTAGATAAAGAGGTGTTAAAGTAAATAGGAAAGGTGACTAAAATACGGGGAACTACAGTATACTGTTTATAAATTGGTCACTTTAACCTTGCTTCAATCTCTAGAAGGTGTGTATCTCACTAGCCAAAGGGTATTCACAAGATTTCCAAATTCACAGAAACCAGTGCACAATGAGAATTTATATGGGTATGTCACCTAGTAAGGGACTCTTGGCGGGCCTTTCTCTAGCATCCTTTCGACGCATAGGGCTGGCAATACCATTAGGCACCTTTAGGCAGCTGCCTAGGGTGCCAGCCACCAGAGGGCGCCGCACAGTCCCCTCAGTAAAAACAAAAAAATTATAATGTCCTTCATTTATATGGCATTAGTGCCGGCTGCAGTTCTTATCAGCCGCAGCTGCCGTTATGCCTGACCCCACTGTAACCCATCACCCCACACTGCTCTGCCCTTAGCAGTGCCATCTTGAGCAGCTGTTACCGTGCTGGAGTCCACTGTGTAAGCACTGCAGCCAGCGTGGGCGCCCTTCCTCAGTAGCTCTTCTCCCCTCACATGATTGCCAACAAGGAGACGGAGCCAACTGCAGGACGTGAGGATGCAATGGTGCTCGTACACCTGGCATGTGCTAATGTAATTGTGTATGTCAGGCATGTCAAACTCGCAGAATTAACAGAGAAGACACACCAGTGCAAAACTAGAGTAATGGGAATAAAGTATTGATACAAATTGATAATTATAATAATTTATTCCCATTGCTCTAGTTTTGTGCTGGTGTGTCTTCTCTTTTAATTCTACATTTCCTATTGGGGTCTATATAGAGAAAACCCCCAGGCACGAATAGCTGCATATAGTGAAGCGCAGGTTTCTAAAAACCTTTTTTCCATATATGTCAAACTCACAGCCCGTTGGCCGCATGTGGTCCAAAGAAACAGTTTATGTGGCCCAACAGTGTGGGCACTGCTAAGGGCAGTGTGGGCCTGCCACAACTGGGCCACAACTGGGCCACATAATATTTGTGTTTAAACTTGGAACGCTGGTCTCTGAAGCGATCACAGAAGCCTCTGATTGCTTCAGAGGCCAGCGTTCCCAGTGATGCAGTTCGCGGTTGCACAGCTATAGCGAGTGGCCAGGAAGATGGTCGTGATGGTCAAGACCATCATGACCATCGGGCTTGTGACAAGACCCTTGTGGTAGGGTCTCATTGCCGCAAGCCCCAGATTGCTTTCGGCTCTAACAGACCCAAAAGCACTCCCACTGATATCACTTGTGATGTCAGTGGGGCCGGCCCCAGACGGTAGGCGTTCCCATGGTAACGCCTCCGTCTGGGCAGCCACACCCCCGGCCCACCCACCAAAGAGGGCATGCTGTCACTCAACATTGACAGCATGCCCCCTTTGGTACGAGACCCGGAGCGACGGATTGCCCGTCGCTATCCGGGTCTCGCGCATGCGCATGATGGAGCCAGCTCCATCGTGCTCATGTGCACTGGGCCACCATTGACCCGCTTGCGAGCGCATATCGCTAGCGAGCCGGTCTGAATCAGGCCCAAAAATCCTCTGTCTAATAGGGTCACATACACATGCGGCGTACCGCTGGTGTTGTGTGCCCAGGATGGAGTAAAGTACCTTTGGTTCAGGCCCAGAGTCTCCCAGGTACATAACCTACAAAACTTGCATTTGAGCAAAGGGATAATGCACTATTGCTCCTCTCTCATTTTTTAATTCCATGTTTAATGAATTGATATGGCAGACTATGATTGTGGACACCGGGTGTGAACCTATCCTATCCCACTTCATACAAAGTGGCTGTGTTTGCGTGAAGCTACGGAATCCGGATTTACTACCTTTCGCTAATGTGAGTTTCTACAGGGCTAATGTGAGTTTCTGCAGGTCTAAAGCGAGTTGCTACAGGGCTAATGTGAGTTTCTACAGGGCTAATTTGGGTTTATACTGGGCTAATGTGAGTTTCTGCAGGGCTAATGTGAGTTTCTGCAGGGATAATTGTGAATTTCTGCAGAACTAATGTTAGTTTCTGCAGGGCTAATGTGAGTTTCTGCAGGACTGTGAGTTTCTGCAGGGCTAATGTGAGTTTCTGAAGGGCTAATGCGAGTTTCTGCAGGGCTAATGTGAGTTTCTGCAGGACTAATGCGAGTTTCTGCAAGAGTAATGTGAGTTTCTGCAGGGATAATTGTGAGTTTCTGCAGGGCTAATGTGAGTTTCTGAAGGGCTAATGCGAGTTTCTGCAGGGCTAATGTGAGTTTCTGCAGGACTAATGCGAGTTTCTGCAAGAGTAATGTGAGTTTCTGCAGGGATAATTGTGAGTTTCTGCAGGGCTAATGCGAGTTTCTGCAGGACTAATGCAAGTTTTTGCAGGGATAACTGTGAGTTTCTGCAGGACTAATGCGAGTTTCTGCAGGGCTAATGTGAGTTTCTGCAGGGCTAATGTGAGTTTCTACAGGGCTAATGTGAGTTTCTACAGGGCTAATGTGAGTTTCTGCAGGACTAATGCGAGTTTCTGCAGGGCTAATGTTAGTTTCTACAGGACTAATGTGAGTTTCTACAGGGCTAATGTGAGTTTCTGCAGGGCTAATGTGAGTTTCTGAAGGACTAATGTGAGTTTCTGAAGGACTAATGTGAGTTTCTAGGAAAGATTCCTGGACTGCACACCCTGAATATATATAATGAGAGGTGCTACCTGTGTGAGACTTTTATTGTAGGCACAGAAACAGACAAATCACAGGTGCACAAGTCCAAATTACTAATTATATATAAATACATTTGCAATCAGTAGAGGTTTTTAGCATAATCATGGCCAAGGTAATGGTCCTACCCACCATATCCAGGTAACCTCTGTAGGGAATGTCCCTAACATACAAGGGTTCAAATACAGAGCGCAGGATACCTCCAAACTAGCCCAGCTAAGCCACTCCAGGGCACTGCCATAATAAGAAAAGTGAAGTGTAAAAGAGACAGTTAGGACTAATGTGAGTTTCTGCAGGACTAATGTGAGTTTCTGCAGACTAATGTGAGTGTCTCCAGGACTAATGTGAGTTTCTGCAGGACTAATGCGAGTTTCTGCAGGACTAATGTGAGTTTCTACAGGACTAATGTGAGTTTTTGCAGGACTGATGTGAGCTTACATATGGCTTCATTAGGGAAGCTGCTCTGCCACTGTTTTTTAGTCCACAGCCACAATCATCATCATATGTATTGACTCTTACACTAGCCCCATGCTTGGTGCAAGAATTCCATCAGTAAAGGCACACATCCACTAGACGATTAAATTGAGTGATTGAGTGATAACGATATCGTTATCGTTCAATCGTTCGATGATCGTTCAATAATTGTTTGAAAATCATTTACAGATTGTTTAAAATATGTCTAAAGCAACCAGCGATGGGCGCTCCCGCTGGTTGTTTAGACATCTATCATCGTACAAATATGTTGTACAACCTGATGATATCGTCAGGTTCAAAATGTTTGCAGATGATTGTTGTGCCTTCACTTAAGGACTGCTCGTTCAGTGGCCCTCATTCAGAGCCGTTCGTAAGTGGTCGTACGCACGTAATCATCCGATGTTGTTAAACCACGCATGCGTTGGTGTAACAGTGCGCATGTGCGTACGGCTGATTGCGATAATTTTTTCAGTCGTTCGTCGAATAGCGAACAGGAAGTGACATGTCAAATGTGATTGACAGAACTGTTCGTTTTGGGGTGGTGACGGGGGTGGAGATGGGAAAACGCAGGCGTGCCGAGGCATTTTTGGGCGTACATAAATTATCTAATGCGAACGGCCAATGTGAACGGAAGAAGGGTTACGTCACTGTCTGATCCACGTTCCATTCAGACTGCTTGCTCAGCTTGTGGTCTGGTATTCTCTACCGCAATGACGATGGTCTCTTCGTTCTTCCCGAGGCTCATCGATGGTTTCCCGATTGATCAATTGAGGCCCCAAAAACTATCAGTTTTGAATTGCAAAAATGCTTGTAAGGTGTTTAGCCAATAGTCTTTTTTTAGTAGTAAAAAAACGGATGCAGGTGAACTACACAGCTGATAATTTCTGGGTTAGACAATCAATTAGCTTACAAATTTATTTTACATTTGCGTGTTTTTGACAAATTTTTTTTTTTTTTTTTAGGGCAACAATATTGTACACAGGTTTGTTGTTTTTCTTAATTTTTTAGGGGCCAAGAAAACAATCGTCCTTTTGTTTTTTGCGAAGTGTTAATTAAAACTCATAAATTGTTTTTAACCCTTGGTTTTTTTTTTCATAAAAAATGTTTAGATTTCCATTGTATTGTTTGTAATGTTGTTTGCGGGATTACCTTTTAACCAGCTTTGGAATAATTTAACAATAGAATTGTGCAGATTTTCTACATTATTTTATTTTTTATTTTTTTTTTGTAAAAAAAATTTGGGGAAATAAAAAAAAATTGATAACGTAAAAACAAATAACAAATGATTTTAAAAATACACAAACAAAATAAGTGGCATTTGAAATCCACAAACAAACACAATTAATAAAAAATTCACAAGAAAGGAGAGGGAGGTTTTGGCCATTAAGGAATATGGGGCAAACACTGAGAAGGATTGTGGGAAAATTAGCCAGTGCTGTCATCGCCTTTTGGCCCGTTTGGCCAGGGTAGGGAGGGAGCCTGAACGGGTCCGGGATGTCCTTCTGCTGGCCTGGCCAGAGGCAGATGTTGTGACCTCTGGACAAGGCATAGGGCTAGGCACATTTGGAGGGATGGCTGTTGTTGTGCCAGAGGTGGAGGGTCCTGATGTTCCAGCAGGAAGGGAGGCTGGCTCCAACATGTGCTGGCAAACGAGCTGCTCCAGGGCATTTGCTATTCGCATGTTGGCCCCAGTATTTTCCGCCAGGGCCTTAGCAATGGTCACATTGGCCGCAGCACTTTGCTCCAGGGCATCCGCCACCCATAGCAGATTGGCGTCCATCCTCAGCAGAATCTCGGTCTGCTGATCCGTTTTAATATTGAGATCAGTGAGGATGCCCACTGCCTGCGAGGGGGAATGCCCTGGACTGTCTGCCACAGGGTCCCCAGCCGGATCTACTGCTTCCTCCCCTGCAGAGCCTGCAGAAATTCTGCGGCCAAAGCTCCCCTCTGGAGCAGACTCATCCGCCTGTGTCTCTGTGAGAAAAAAGAGAAAAGAGTAACAATATAATCTTGATATTGTCCCAAACACATTTCTGAGTTGTTAACCTTACAACATTTACCTGGGGCAACATGAGGAGCCGCAAAGTCTGGCATGTCGGTATCCATGTTCGACACGCCAAACACCTCCTCATCCTGCACACACCCCTGGGCCAGCTTCTCCAAATCTGTGAGCTCCAGTGACACAGGGGTGGGACCCCCACCTGTCCCCCCTGCATGCCTAGCCCTATCATCCAGTTTTTGCTTAAGACGATATTTGAAGTCGCTCCATCTGTGGGCTAAAAAGTTGGCATTATTCCGGCAGTATTTGGACCCGTTAACACTTTTTACTAAAATGTAGTTTTTACGTACCGGCGTTTGACCTCCCGGGTTGAACAATCAAAATCACCCACCCTATTGACACCACTGCTATGTCATCCCACATTTTCCATTTCTGGCTTGCACCCATATTCCTTGCTGCCTGTGGCAGATTGTCATTGCAAATTTGCACCAAAACCTCCATCTCCTTTCTTGTGAATTGTGGCTGCCTTTTTTTTTTGTTTAGTTGGCCTACTAGGCCCTGCAGCCTCTTCCATGGCATCCTCAACACCTTTTTTTAAATGGGATTAAAATTTATAATGTAAAACTTTCCCAAAATTATTGTTAAACAGTATCCTTTTGCCCAAAAAAGAGAAATACTTACCTGGCGCCTTTTGGCCAGTGCTTTGCTGCTTTTTAGTCATTTTGGACTTTCAGGTCTCACTACAGCAGACCGATTTGGCTTTTCAGTGATGTTTTTTATACATGCGTCAGCATTATTGGGCCGCATCATTGACTGTGCGCTCCTATTGTCCGTCCTTAATTCGTGCGGGAAAATAAAGACTATTTATGGCTTGTTGTGACTGGAGTCGATGTGGCAATTTGTTTGTTGGAGGTTTGGTGTAGGAGTATTTTTGAGGTTTTGTGGTTGACTGAGTAGAAGGAGGAAATTTTCGGTGCTTTTTTTTCTTTATTTCTAGCTTCTTTATTTTCCGCTGTTTTTTTTTTTTTATTGTTTGGCAATTTTTTTGTGATTTTTTGAGTAAGTATTTTAAAAATCCACCGTAAAAAATAATAGTAAATAGTTTACAAATGTTTTTAATATTTTTTTTTTTGGTTTACAGTTATTTTGGCATTGCCCCAGTGAAAATTTTGAACTTTGGGATATTTGTCTGTTTTTGATAAGTGTTTTTGTTTTCATGATTTTACAAATTAGATGTGTTGTTCTTAGCATATGGTTCGCAAAGTAATGTTGTTAATTTTCTGGGAGCAATCATGTCTTACCTCTAAATGTAGCGCACTATTTAGTGAACTAATGTGTCTTGTTTTAACTGTAAAAGTAGCGTACTATTTAGCGAACTAATGTGTCTTGTTTTAACTGTAAAAGTAGCGTACTGTTTAGCGAACTAATGTGTCTTGTTTTAACTGTAAAAGTAGCGTACTATTTAGCGAACTAATGTGTCTTGTATTAACTGTAAAAGTAGCGTACTATTTAGCGAACTAATGTGTCTTGTTTTAACTGTAAAAGTAGCGTACTATTTAGCGAACTAATGTGTCTTGTATTAACTGTAAAAGTAGCGTACTATTTAGCGAACTAATGTGTCTTGTTTTAACTGTAAAAGTAGCGTACTATTTATTGAACTATTGTATCTTGTTTTAACTGTAAAAGTAGCGTACTATTCAGCAAACTAATGTATTTTGTTTTAACTGTAAAAGTAGCGTACTATTTAGCGAACTAATGTGTCTTGTTTTAACTGTAAAACTAGCGTACTATTTAGCGAACTAATTTTTTTAATAATTTACAGTGTAAAATCATGTCTTAACACTAAATGTAGCGTAGTATTTTCTGAACTAATGTGTGCTCCCTTCTTTATTTTTTCACGAAAACAATTTGTTTACAATCATATTTTATTTAATGAATCTTAAACATATTTTATACTTTTGAAATGTAGGGTGTTTTGCACATGACACGTCCCAGGCGTGTAAGCATCTTTGGATTTCTGAGAAAAGATAAGTATATTTTTCTTAACACATTTGTCTAAAACAATAACTACCTGGCATACCATTTCAGGTTGATGTTGGTCGTATTATCTTGGCCATGGTTCCAGAACCCGAGCAACCTCAACTTCGTCCCTGGCGTAGGCCTCATAGGCGTGCAAGGCCCCAGATATATAGAATGCATGTTACCCTTTTTGGAATGCCAGATGATGAGGTCTTAAGGTGATACCGTCTGCCGCCACAAATTATCATAGACACTCTCTCATTAATAGAGAGTGATCTTGAATGGCAAATTGAAAGTCCTACAGCAATACCACCACTTACACAATTAATGTCGGTGTTACATTTCTGTGCCTCAGGATTCTTTCAAACCACTGTGGGAATAGTTGCGGGAATATCCCAATCCTCCTTTTCAAGGATCCTGAGGGCAGTGATGGAGGCCCTTTTCAAACACCTCCATCATTTTATTAAAATGCCATTGGATATGGGTACTCTTAATGTGGCGAAGGCCAATTTTTACCAAATAGCTGGCTTCCCACACATCATAGGGGTTGTGGATGGCACTCACATACCACTTCAGCCTCCAGCAAGGCTGGAGACTATTTTTAGGAACCGCAAGCACTTTCATTCACTGAATGTAATGGTGGTATGTGATGCCTCCCTCCAGATCCTGTCCCTGAATGCCAAATTCCCCGGCAGTGCACATGATTCCTTCGTCATCCGGCAAACAGGGATTTGGCACAAATTAGACAACCTACAAGCTGGTGATGTGTGGCTTCTGGGTAAGTTGACACCTTCTGTTGCAACCAATGCAAAGTTTGTTACACAATGGTCCTGTTGTTTGTTTTTGTTTTTTCTCAGGAGACAGTGGTTACCCTTGTACGCCCTGGCTGCTCACTCCTTATTTGGCTCCCACACCACAAAGTGAGTATAATTCCGCACTTACAGCCAACAGGCAGGTGGTGGAGTGCTGTATCAGCCTTTTAAAAGGCCGATTCAGATGCCTCCACCGCTCTGATGGCGAGCTCATGTATTTGCCGGCTATGGTTTCAAAAATTGTGGTCCTGTGTGGGATATTTCACAACATCGCCATAAGGAGTGTTGTCCCAATGCAACCAGAGGATGCCTTGCCTGAGGATGGCCCCCCCAAGTTTGGTCGGAGGTCAGTCTGTTGGGGGGGCCATACGCAATGACATTTTGGCCCGATTTTTTAGGTAATTATTTTTAAAAAATCAGTTAATTGACACAATGTAGACATGTAAGATTTTAATGGGCAATTTTAATTTGTGTTTTCTTGTTTTTTGTCTTTTATTCCATAAAATTAACCTAGAAAACGATGCCTACTACCTGATCCAAAAAATTGACTTCATGGGACATATTGGATATAGCTTCGGGAATAATGATTTCTTCGCCTCATTTGTGTATTCATGTTGGCATGCTACTTCTTCAAACAGTTCTTGATTGTTGTTGTTATTTTGTTCTTTTTGGCATTGGTTGTATTTTTGTCTGTGCTTTCACTGTGTGAAATGATTGTGCCAATTCACTTTGTGTTTATTATTTGTGTGTATTAAAATTATTTTTAACGTTAAACAAACATTTCCTTCTTAAATTACAAGCAAGTGTAACCTGGCCCAAAAAAGTCAAACTTGCTTAATGGCTAATCCTGTAATGTGTTAAATCGTACATTATTTTACACTGCTTTGTGGCTAAAAACAAACAGCAAAGGTATTATGGTGAATCAGTATGTTTTCTAATCTATCCCTAAACAGGTTTTATTTACTTTTTACATTACCCACAAAAACATTTAAAAAACATTTGCAGTTAATTCTACAAACCAATTGGCATTGTTAGGTGTTTAATGTGCCAGCTTGCATACTTACTTGAGCTTTCTACAATCTAATTTACATTACTTAAAAACTCATGCTACAATAGTCGACTTAGGTAAGGTTCAACAATCTAATATTTCCAGACAAGGAATGAGACTTTAATAAATCAAAATAAATTTTATTTTTATAAACATTTTCTCTGTGGAAACTCAAAAAAATTAGTGGCACAGGAGCGCCAACATATGATCAAGGACCACGAGCATGCCTATGACATGGCCCCTCAACCTCTGCAAGCCATCCAACTTGCCTCCGCCTCTGGTCCTCTGTGGGTTAAAAAAATGTGTGGATTACTAAAATGACACCTTAATTTATATGTTACCAAACAACTTAAAAAGCAAACTATACAAAAACAAACAAAACAAACAAAAAAAACTAATAGGGACAACTACGCAAAAATACTACATTTGTTGGTACCGTAAACAAGAAAGACATAAGTGTGAGTGTTTGGACATGTGTCATATGTGTAAGGGGAAAACATCCTAGAGATTGTTGCATGAATATATATATCCAAAACATTAGAAAAACTTGACAATTTGGAACAGCACTGGCAAAAGGACAACATCAACAAAAAAGCAAACATTTCAAAAGCAACCATAGTTTAAAAGGGAAACATACCGGTCATTATGCTGACTGGGCCAGGAGCCCCGATATCATCCTCCTCAGAGGTGGGCCAGTGCTGGTCAGATGGAGGAGGGGTAATTTGGCTGGAGGTTGAGGGTGAGGAAAAGATAGGGGGGGTGGAGGGGAGGGTGATGAAAAGATAGGGGGGGAGGAGGGGAGTTTGAATTTGGAGGGATGGGAATCGGATGAGAGGGAGGGGTATCACTGGCTGCCAGGTCTGGGGTGGAGGGGGAATTTGGGGAAGGTTGTGGAGAGGATGTTTGGGAGGGAGTGGGGGATAGGGGCCGAGCCAAACGTCATCTATTTTGTTGACGGCGAAGTCTGCGCTCAGCCCCTAAATGAGTTGTACAAATTTATATTAGTACATATTTATTATTTTTTGCCCAAAAAAAGACACACCAAAATTTTTTTTTTTTAAAAAGGCTATAAGGAAAACATGCACACGCAGCTATGGCCAAAATAAAGAAACAGGGCTATACGGAAAACATGCACACGCAGGTATGGCCAAAATAAAGAAACAGGGTGAAACGGAAAACATGCACACGCAGGTATGCTTACATTTAAAATGTTAAAAATACACTTACTTTCCTGATTTTGCACCTGCAATTTTGCCAAGAGGCGTGGGGATCTGCGGTGGAGATCTTACCACCGCCTTTTCGAGCTGGCCGATATTGCGGCGGTAGCCCAAGGTATGCAGCCGGTGTCGCACCTCCGCATAGGCTTGCCGCTTGCGGCGGTTAGTGATGGGGGCCGGATGGTCGGTTATTCTCCGGTCCATCACATCAGTGAGTTCACGACGACAAAATGCTGCGGCTCTCATGATGGCAATGATTTTTTCAACACAAAACAGTTTTAATAAAGGTCCCAGAAAAAATTTGATTGGCTAATGTACTTTGAAAATTAACAGAAAGCATTGTATTGGTTATTGTATGAGTCATGTGACTTACACCCTCACAAATATAATGTGAGTTATGATAGGCTTGATGCAGTGACATGTGTAAGCTAATTTAAATAATATTAATAAAGATTAAAAATCTGCATATAAACTAACGCAAAACAATAGTGGCATTCAAACAAACTTTAAACTTTGAAAAACCATCCCCTTGGTACAAACGTACGTATTCTGCAGAAGGAATGACACACACGAACAATAATAAACTTTATTGACATTGTAAAAAAAAACGTATTGCAAAGATGAGAATACCAATTAAGCTAATGAATATACTGATTGCTATTAATCGATTCAAGTATGTTGGCAGAATGAAATAGCAGGCAATCGAAAAATGACAAGGCCACTTCCGGATTTGACTTGTGCGAGCATTCCCTGCAACCAAAGAGGAGACGGACGGTCGCTATTTTGAACGTTCGCTAGCTAGAGGAGGGGTTGGGAGACTATGGGGTGGAAGATTAGCTGCGAGTGAACATACGAGCGAGCGCTTGAATTTACATTTTTTCGCTCGTACGCCGAACGAACGAATGGCCACTTGCGTCCGGGTCTGAATCAGGCCCAGTGTCTGCACATCACAGAAGGACAAATGACTGTATGATTACAATGTCGTAATCATGCAGTCTTTTGCCTGTCGTCTAGTGGATGTGTGCCTTAACACTCGCAATTTGCATTCATGGAAAAAAATGCGTCCGACTCAGAAACATGCCTCGTTATCTCTAGCTATTTATTTAATTGATGGGTTTATTAACTTAAATGGAATTCACCTTACATATTTATTATGGAGTGCTTATTTTTTTGTATATTTTATACATACAGTAACTCTCAATGACGGTGTGGTGGCACCATTGTTTGTACTGTAATTCTGCTGGAAGTCAGCCTCTTTGAGCTAAGGACCTCATTCAGAGTCTCTCGCAAGTAGCCGCTCACTCGCTGTGAGCGATTTTCTCCCATCTGCACATAATTCGCAGTGTGCGTGCACAAGCCATGTGTTGCGATCACATTTTGATAGCTCGTAATCCACTATCAGGTCGCAGCTTTAAGTGACAGATTGTGCCGTTTGTGGGTGGTAACATTGGAAGGTGCTTGTGAACGGGAGAGTGGATGTGCGAATGCAGGCGTATCTGACTGTCAGAACGGCGTTTAATGGGATTGCATAATCAGAAAAGTAGCGTCATTGCACACGTGACTAGGGTGTACTTTAGCCTGAACTGCTGCTTCGGGAGGATAAGGTCTACCTCAAGCACTGCAAGCAGCTCCGATGGCCTTCGATGTTCCTGATTATCCAGACACTTCCTGGAGATTACGTGGGCTGCGAGTGAGAGGTGGGAGGTTTTGTAGTTCAGCGTACGCTCACTGCCGTCTCTCGCTAAGACATAGAGGCCGTCCTTGCGCCGCAATGAGCGATCGCTTGATTTGCATACCCGGCCCCTTTTGGCAAGTGACCAATCGCATTTTGCGAGAGACTCTGAATGAGGTCCTAAGTGTGATGGCACCCATAGACGTTCAGCAGGGGTGTGTGGGAAATACAGTTATAATGTTGGCTGGGGGGGAGGGAGAATGGGATGTGGCATGTGTCTACAGCACATGCACTGGGGTAAACAGGGGCAGTAGAGTAAAGCTTTGCCTACTGCGCCCAGAAGCCTAGCACTGGCCCTGTCCATGCCCCTTCTTAACCCTTATTTACCACATTACTCTGTCTCAGATCATAGTGCAGGCTATGTAATACTAACCTTCTTATATTACTAACCTTATTATATTATAACTTTTTCATTTCTGTATGGTAAATCACATAAGCACATAGATATCAAACCAGAGCAGCAAAGTTATCTGTTGTCACTGAGCTGTCCTCCAAAAATCATCACCGCACATCCAAGGGTAGAAGAGAGGAGAGAGGTCACCAGCATGGAGCTACGCAGCAGCCTTTAATAGTACATTATAATATGACATAGACAGATAGGAGTAATTACACTATGATCCGAATACTGTTGGTGTCAGGGAAGAATGTGGGAGCTCCAGCACTTGCTCACTGAGTATGGCAGCCTACAACCAGTACTCAGGGCAATAAGAGCATACGGTTTAGCATTGGGACATTGTTATAGCCAGTGTGCATCATTAGAATAAGCTGCTCTTGAAACTTGGTAGATAAATCCTATAAAACCTTTTTAAATTGTATTTTGAGGGAATCAGACAGCCAATGCAATTACAGCATTGGTATAACGATCAAGTATTTGTGTTAAACAAGTCCTACATGACATGTATAACCGCAATTAGTCTTCTCGTAATAAGTATGTTCTAATTATAGCTCACATTCTTAGTCACTGTGGAATATTAGCTCTTAAATAACAAGGTTTATTAGTCACTGTTTGTGATGCTTAATAATTATATGTTATAGTTATTTGTTAACGTAAAGAGAAATATAGATGTGGCAATGTTTATTAGATAATTTGCCCTTGTCACAGTTAATGGCTTTAAAAATTACAGGAATGAACTAAGTTTATTCATTTCAAAACACTGTTAAGTTTATTGCATAAGACTAGCTGAATCCCCAGAACAAGACAAATGAGGTCTTCACCTATAGCATGCCCCAAAGAGTATTTATATATAATCAGTTAATTTGGAGTTGTGTATATATCAATTGTCTCCACAGGTAGCACCTCCAGTTTATATATATATAATCTGCCCTTTTGTCAAGATTTGCCCGGAAACGTTTGTCTAAAAAATGTTTATCGACTGATTAAGACCTCCAGTGCCGCTAACTATCGGGACTATTGCACAATTTTATAGAGGGCACGGAGGCAGCATTTTTTGTATGGGAGTAGTGCCGGACCATTTGGACTTTATATATATATATATATATATATATATATACACACACATATACATATATATATATATATATATATATATATATGGGATGAGCGAGTTCTGATCCGAGTCAGGAACTGAGTCCGGCTCGGGTTTTCCCGCCTGCCTCGGAACTGAAATCGAGGCAAAACGTCATCATCCTGCCTTCCAGATCTCGCGGGTTTTGGATTCTATAAAAGGTCCCTGTGTCAGCGCCATTTCTCACTCCGGTTGTGGACAGTGAAGAGGGAGGGTGGGAGTTAGGGCTGGCTGGGCTGTGTTGTGTAGTGCAGTGTAGTGTTGTGCTGTGCTGTGCTGCGCTGTGCTGCTGTTGTCCATAGGGGCTGTGTCCACTCCTCCAAAGTCCATAGGGGCTGGCTGGGCTGTGTTGTGCTGCTGTTGTCCATAGGGGCTGGCTGGACTGTGTTGTGCTGCTGTTGTCCATAGGGGCTGGCTGGACTGTGTTGTGCTGCTGTTGTCCATAGGCACTTGCTGGGCTGTGTTGTGCAGTCAGTTGTCCATAGGGGCTGTGTCCACTTCAAAAGTCTATTGGGGATGGCTGGGCTGGGTTGTGCAGTGTCCCATAAAGGCTGTAATCCTAAAGGGGTGCTGTAGTGTAGTCCAGGGGGTGATGTGTCCATCAGGGGTGCTCCCCCCAAGTGCAAAAAAAACATTTATTTCTGTGTATGTGAATTGTGTGCACTGTAGCTGCACGTGCATCAACAAAGGAACAGCACCAAGTGTGCACCTGTGTCATAAGTAAAGGGCCGGCTGGCTCATCTCTTAAAGGGTGGTGTAACCCCCGAAGTGCACTTAAAAAAATAATAAAAAAATCTTCTTTTCTGTGTTGTGAATTGTGTGCACTGTAGCCGCATGTGCATAAACAAAGGAGCAGCTCCAAGAGCGCGCCTGTGTCATAAGTCTGTTAAAGGGTGGTGTAACCCCCAAAGTGCAATAAAAAAAAATTCTTCTTTTCTGTGTTGTGAATTGTGTGCGCTGTAGCCACATGTCCATCAACAAGGGAGCAGCGCTAAGCATGCGCCTGTGTCATAAGTCTGTTAATGGGTGGTGTAACCCCCAAAGTGCACTCCAAAATTTTTTTTAAATTCTTCTTTTCTGTGTTGTGAATTGTGTGCGCTGTAGCCGCAAGTCCATCAACAAAGGAGCAGCGCCAAGCGTACGCCTGTGTCATAAGTCTGTTAAAGGGTGGTGTAACCCCCAAAGTGCACTCCAAAATTTTTTAAAAAATTATTATGATGGAAGCCCTCCTCCCGCTACAAAAATCAAATGAGTTAATCTGGCAAGAGCACAGCAAAGAACTGTGCGTTCTAAGAAGAAATCACAAATCCAATAGGAGAGTCCTAGTGTGGTGGCGGTTGCGATGCCTGACCTTCCCAACACTGGATGAGAAGTGGCTCTTTCCACCATTTTCATGCCCTTTGCAAGTGCTGGAAGGAGCACCCACAGTCCACTTGCTGATATGCAAATTGAAGATGTCACTGTTGAAGTACAACAGGATGAGGTTACTGGTGTAGCTGGCGCTGAGGAGGAAGTTGGCGAGGAGGATTCTGATGGTGATGTGGTTTGTTTAAATCAGGCTCCGGGGGAGACAGTTGTTGTCCATGAGATGAAAAAGCCCATCATGGTCATGCCTGGGCAGAAGACCAAACATTCCACCAAACATTTGGTCTGGCAATATTTCTATCCAAATCCGGACAACAACTGTCTTGCCATATGTACCATATGTAAAGGTGAAATAAGTAGGGGTAGGGATGTTATTTCATCTGGGCAAATTCCAGCACGTCCCATATTTTGCTCACACAATAAATTTGGTGGTGCAGAATTTTCTGAAAAACGACAGGGGCGTGCAGGAGACGCTTTGGGTGGCCCGAAAAATTTCTGGCCACTTTTGCTATTCAGCAACTGCGTGCCGATGACTGGAGCACCAGCATACACTCTTGAACCTGCCCCGCCATCACCTGAAGCAAGAGGTTGTGATGCGGTGGAACTCAACCCTCTATATGCTTCAGAGGATGGAGGAGCAGCAAAAGGCCATTCAATCCTATACATCCACCTACGACATAGGCAAAGGAGGGGTTATGCACCTGACTCAAGTGCAGTGGAGAATGATTTCTGTGTTGTGCAAAGTTCTCCAGCCCTTCGAACTTGCCACACGTGAAGTCAGTTCAGACACTGCCAGCTTGAGTCAAGTCATTCCCCTCATCAGGCTTTTGCAGAAGCAGCTGGAGAAAGTGAAGGAGGAGCTAAGATGGAGCAATTCCGCTCAGCATGTGGGACTTGTGGATGAAGCCCTTCATTCACTTTGCCAGGATTCCAGGGTCGTCAATCTGTTGAAATCAGACCACTACATTTTGGCCACCATGCTCGATCCTAGGTTTAAAGCCTATGTGGTGTCTCTCTTTCCGGCCGACACAAGCCTGCAGAGGTGCAAAGACCTGCTGGTGAAAACACTGTCAGCTGAAGCAGAACGTGACATGTCAACAGCTCCTTCTTCATTTTCTCCTGCAACTGGGGTTGCCAGGAAACAACTTAGGTATCCTAAGCAACCCGCTGGCGCTGATGCAGGGCAGGCAGGACCAAGTTTGGACATATGGTCCGGACTGAAGGACCTGGCATCAATTTCTGACATGTCTACTGTCACTGCATATGATACTGTCACCATTGACAGAATGGTGGAGGATTACATCGGTGACAGTATCCAAGTAGGCATGTCAGACAGTCCGTACCTGTACTGGCAGGAAAAAGAGGCAATTTGGAGGCCCCTGTACAAACTGGCTCTAATTTACCTGAGTTGCCCCCCTCCAGTGTGTACTCCGAAAGAGTGTTTAGTGCAGCCGGGAACCTTGTCTGCGAAAGGCGTATTAGGTTGCTTCCACAAAATATGGAGAAGATGATGTTCATAAAAATGAATTATCAACTCTTCCAAGTAGACCAGCCTCCAGAATGTACAGAGGGACCTCTGGTGGTGGATTCCAGTGGGGATGAATTAATACTCTGTGAGGATGAGGATGTACACAACACTGAAGAGGGTGAGGAATTGGATTATGAGGAGGATGAGGATGACATCTTGCCTCCGTAGAGCAAGTTTGTGCAGGGACAGATTAATTGCCAGATTGTTTTGTGGGGGCCCAAACAAACCAATCATGTCAACCACAGTCATGTGGCAGACCCTGGTGCTGAAATAATTCATTTTTTAAAGTGTGCATGTCCTGTTTATACAACATAAGGGTGGGTGGCAGGTCCTAAGGACAATTCCATATTGCACCTCTTTTTTTTCTTTGCATTATGTACTGTTTGGGGCCTAGTTTTTCAATCTGCCATCCTGTCTGCCACTGCAGTGTCAATCCTAGATGGGTGGTGTAACCCCCAAAGTGCACTCCAAAATTTTTTTAAAAATTATTATTTTCTGTGTTGTGAATCATGTGTGCTGTAGCTGCACGTGTATCAACAAAGGAGCAGCACCAAGCGTGCGCCTGTGTCATAAGTCTGTTAAAGGGTGGTGTAACCCCCAAAGAGCGCTCCACAAAAAATAAACAATTCTTCTTTTTTTTCTTGTGTTTGTGTGTGAAATGTATGCGCAGTGGCCGCACATGCATCAACAAAGGAGCAGCACCAAGCTTACGCCTGTGTCATAAGTAAAGGGCTGGCTGGTTCATCTGTTAAAGGGTGGTGTAACCCCAAAAGTGCACTCCAAAAAAAAAAAAAAATTCTTCTTTTCTGTGTTTGTGTGCGCCTTAGCCGCACGTATATATCAATATAACATAAATGGAGGAGAAAACTTTGTCAGATAAAAATAAAATTGGGAAAGATCAAGAACCACTTCCTCCTAGTGCTGAAGCTGCTGCCACTAGTCATGACATAGATGATAAAATGCGATCAATGTTGTCTACCAAGGTTGATGCCCAATGTCATAGTAGAGGGCATATAAAATCCCAAATGACAAAGTTCAGGAAAATGACCTTAAAAAAAATCAGTTAAATCAATGGAGGAGAAATGTAAACTTGCCAAAATGCCATTTACGACACGGAGTGGCAAGGAATGGCTAAGGTCTTTCCCTATGTTCATGACTAATGGTTCAGCTTCACATGACGATGGAAGCCCTCCTCCCGCTACAAAAATCAAATGAGTTAATCTGGCAAGAGCACAGCAAAGAACTGTGCGTTCTAAGAAGAAATCACAAATCCAATAGGAGAGTCCTAGTGTGGTGGCGGTTGCGATGCCTGACCTTCCCAACACTGGATGAGAAGTGGCTCTTTCCACCATTTGCATGCTCTCTGCAAGTGCTGGAAGGAGCACCCACAGTCCACTTGCTGATATGCAAATTGAAGATGTCACTGTTGAAGTACAACAGGATGAGGTTACTGGTGTAGCTGGCGCTGAGGAGGAAGTTGGCGAGGAGAATTCTGATGGTGATGTGGTTTGTTTAAATCAGGCTCCGGGGGAGACAGTTGTTGTCCATGAGATGAAAAAGCCCATCATGGTCATGCCTGGGCAGAAGACCAAACATTCCACCAAACATTTGGTCTGGCAATATTTCTATCCAAATCCGGACAACAACTGTCTTGCCATATGTACCATATGTAAAGGTGAAATAAGTAGGGGTAGGGATGTTAACCACCTAGGAACATCCTCCCTTATACGTCACCTGCAGGCCGTTCATAAAAAGTTACTGTCAAATTCAGAAACTTTGGCTAAGACCATATGCAGTCCAGGGACACCTAAATCCCTTTGTCCTTTTGTATCCAAGCACCTGCAAACCACACCGTCAACTCCCTCCTCGTCAATTTCCTCCTTAGTGAAGATCGGAAGTAGTCCTGCAGGCCATGTCACTGGCATGACTGACTCTCTTAACCGGGATTCCTCTGGAGGATCCTGCATTGCTACGCCTACTGCTGCCGCTGCTGCTGTTGCTGCTGGGAATCATTCATCATCCCAGAGAGGAAGTAGGAACACCACTACTGTTACTAAACAATTGACCCTCCAACAGACCTTAGCGAGGAGGATGAAGTACAACAGCAGTCATTTTGAAGCAAAATGGATAACTGAGGCCTTAACTGTTATGTTGGTGTTAGGTGTGTATCCAGTATCCACCATTAGTGCAGTGGGATTTAGACAATTGATGGAGGTAGTGTGTACCCGGTTCCAAATCCCATCTAGATTCCACTTCACTAGGCAGGCAATACCGAGACTGTACAGAAACGTCAGAAAAAGTGTCCTGATTGTCCTAAAAAATTTGGCTGTACCCAATGTCCACTTAACCATGGACATGTGGACAAGTGGAACAGGACAGACTAAGGACTATATGACTGTGACAGCCCACTGGGTAGATCTGGGAACAACAGCAGCATCACCAGTAGCAGTATCTCAGAAATGCCAGCTCGTTCCAAGGCAGGCTACACTGTGCATCACCGGTTTCAGTAAGAAGCACACCGCCGACAACCTCTTAGAGAAACTGAGGGAAATCATCGCCCAGTGGCTTACCCCACTTAGACTCTCCTGGGGATTTGTTATAATTGACAACGCCACCAATATTGTGCGGTTATTTCATCTGGGCAAATTCCAGCACGTCCCATATTTTGCTCACACAATAAATTTGGTGGTGTAGAATTTTCTGAAAAACGACAGGGGCGTGCAGGAGACGCTTTGGGTGGCCCGAAAAATTTCTGGCCACTTTTGCTATTCAGCAACTGCGTGCCGATGACTGGAGCACCAGCATACACTCTTGAACCTGCCCCGCCATCACCTGAAGCAAGAGGTTGTGATGCGGTGGAACTCAACCCTCTATATGCTTCAGAGGATGGAGGAGCAGCAAAAGGCCATTCAATCCTATACATCCACCTACGACATAGGCAAAGGAGGGGTTATGCACCTGACTCAAGTGCAGTGGAGAATGATTTCTGTGTTGTGCAAAGTTCTCCAGCCCTTCGAACTTGCCACACGTGAAGTCAGTTCAGACACTGCCAGCTTGAGTCAAGTCATTCCCCTCATCTGGCTTTTGCAGAAGCAGCTGGAGAAAGTGAAGGAGGAGCTAAGATGGAGCAATTCCGCTCAGCATGTGGGATTTGTGGATGAAGCCCTTCATTCACTTTGCCAGGATTCCAGGGTCGTCAATCTGTTGAAATCAGACCACTACATTTTGGCCACCATGCTCGATCCTAGGTTTAAAGCCTATGTGGTGTCTCTCTTTCCGGCCGACACAAGCCTGCAGAGGTGCAAAGACCTGCTGGTGAAAACACTGTCAGCTGAAGCAGAACGTGACATGTCAACAGCTCCTTCTTCATTTTCTCCTGCAACTGGGGTTGCCAGGAAACAACTTAGGTATCCTAAGCAACCCGCTGGCGCTGATGCAGGGCAGGCAGGACCAAGTTTGGACATATGGTCCGGACTGAAGGACCTGGCATCAATTTCTGACATGTCTACTGTCACTGCATATGATACTGTCACCATTGACAGAATGGTGGAGGATTACATCGGTGACAGTATCCAAGTAGGCATGTCAGACAGTCCGTACCTGTACTGGCAGGAAAAAGAGGCAATTTGGAGGCCCCTGTACAAACTGGCTCTAATTACCTGAGTTGCCCCCCTCCAGTGTGTACTCCGAAAGAGTGTTTAGTGCAGCCGGGAACCTTGTCTGCGAAAGGCATATTAGGTTGCTTCCACAAAATGTGGAGAAGATGATGTTCATAAAAATGAATTATCAACTCTTCCAAGTAGACCAGCCTCCAGAATGTACAGAGGGACCTCTGGTGGTGGATTCCAGTGGGGATGAATTAATACTCTGTGAGGATGAGGATGTACACAACACTGAAGAGGGTGAGGAATTGGATTATGAGGAGGATGAGGATGACATCTTGCCTCCGTAGAGCAAGTTTGTGCAGGGACAGATTAATTGCCAGATTGTTTTGTGGGGGCCCAAACAAACCAATCATGTCAACCACAGTCATGTGGCAGACCCTGGCGCTGAAATAATTCATTTTTTAAAGTGTGCATGTCCTGTTTATACAACATAAGGGTGGGTGGCAGGTCCTAAGGACAATTCCATATTGCACCTCTTTTTTTTCTTTGCATTATGTACTGTTTGGGGCCTAGTTTTTCAATCTGCCATCCTGTCTGCTACTGCAGTGTCAATCCTAGATGGGCCACGTGTTTGTGCCGCCCACTCGTGTCGCTTAGCATAGTCATCCAGCTACCTCAGTGCAACCTTTTGGACTAAAAACAATATTGTGAGGTGTTCGGTATTCGGAATAGACTGGAAATGAGTGGAAATTAATGTTATTGAGGTTTATAATAGCATAGGAGCAGAAAAACCCACAAATTCTGTGATTTTAGCTATTTTTATGCTTTTTTTAAAAAAAAATACATATCCAAAACACAAAACCCAGAACACAAAACACGGAAGGGTGATTTTGGCAAATCCAATCCAGATATGAAAAAACACGAAGAAAGATCCAGATCCAAAACCAAATCATAAAACACTAAAAGTGGCAGGTGCACACCCCTAATATATATATATATATATATATATATATATATATATATATATATATACACAGAAATAAACAACTCCGGAGTGGAGTCCTTGACTGCTAGATTGTCTGAATATATTGAATTTTTTTTTTTAAATTATGTCCCGCTCCTAGACTCATATGTCAAAGATTCTACGAATGTATTACAGATAGTAAATGATTTGGAGTGGAGAGATAATTATAAATGGGGTACAATTGACGTTCAATCGTTGTATACGTCAATCCCACATAATAAAGGTTTGGAATGTATTAAATTAGTACTGGAAAATGACCCTGATATGCCCCCTCTTAAAATCGATTTTTTAGTTAGTGCCGTTAAATTTGTTATGCAACACAATTATTTTACATTCTTGGCTGATTTCTATAAACAGACATGTGGCGTTGCTATGGGGACGATTTGCGCTCCGACTATAGCAAATCTGTTTCTGGGAGAATGGGAGAAACAATATATCTATTCAAATAATCCATTCACAGCAAAAAAATGGTTTTATTTAAACGCTACATAGATGATCTATTAATTGTGTGGTGTGGTTCAGAAGTGGAATTTGATAGTTTTGTCCAATATTTAAATAAGAATGATTATAACTTGAATTTTACCTCGGAGTTTTAGCCATTAAAAATAACATATTTGGATTTATTATTAGAGGTTAATAACAGTCATGGTGTGAATGAGGGTATTAATACATCAACTCACTTTAAAACAGTTGATAGTAACAACTACTTAGATTTCAATAGTTGTCATCTTAATCGATGGAAGCGAAATCTCCCTTTTTCTCAACTGTTGAGGCTGAGACGAAACTGTTCTAATATAGAAATATTTGATGAACAGTCTAAGGTTTATGTTGAAAGATTTGTTGAAAAAGGTTATCCTAAAAAATTAATAGAAGCTGCTATAGTGAGGGCAAAAAATCTTGATAGAACTACTCTTTTAAAATATAAGAATAAAGAGGTTAAAGAGAAAACTTTTACATGTCCTTTTGTCACCCAGTTTTCTAGCCAAAGTGATGAGCTGAGAAAATTTTTTAATAGACCCTGGCACATTATTAAAATGGACCCAATTTTGTCTTCTTTTGTGTCTGATAGACCAGAATTGGTTTTCAGGAGAGCAAAAACATTGAAACATGGTGTGTCCAAATTTATTACCTGTGTTAAAAGATTCTAAAGATTCTTCTTTTTTGTCTGTAAATAAAACGCAAGGTTTTTTTACATGTAATTCATGTAAAGTGTGTCAGTATGGTTTAAAAGGTAAAAAGAGTTTTACAGGTAATGAAGGCTCTAAAGAATATAAAATTAGGGGTATTATTAATTGTAATACCTCCTATGTAATTTATATGGTTATTTGTGGCTGTGGGTAGAAATATGTGGGAAAAACTAAGTGTCCACTAAAAATTAGAATTCTCGAGCATACTAGAAACATAAAGAATCTAATAGACAATCACAGTGTCCCTCACCACTTTAAAACGTGTCAAGCCAGTAAATTAGATAATCTGAGATTTATAGGTTTGGAACATGTTACAGTAGATCAAAGAGGTGGAGATAGATAAAATTATTTATCCAAACGAGAGACGTTTTGGATTATTACTTTGAATACATTACACCCTGTAGGTCTTAATGAAGGTTTCGAGATTACACCTTTCTTGTCATTAATTATTTCTTGTTACATTTTAATATATAGTCTATAATGAATTTTTAATCTTTTTAAATTATTTATGTGAACTTGTATATGTGTATATTATATAGTATTTGGTTTGAATTATTATGTCCTATGTATATGTATATTTTTTTGTATATGATCAAATTTTGATTGTTGTATCTGTAAGTAATGGATGTTACCATGTTTTTAATATATGCCGTGTTACAATGTATGTTTTAATATATGTTGTGTTACATTGTATGTTTAAAACGCGTATAAATGCAATAATGTTCTGGCACTGCTTGAAATAGTTAAACGTGATGTGGCAAAGTGATTGGCTACACTTTGTATATATGGGGAGTTCTGGTTACGCTAGACCAGCCCTCTGACAAAGTCCTGAGTGACGAAACACGTAGGGGCGTGGCCTAGCGTTGTTCTGTGATACGAGGTCTCCGACGAGTGAACTTGGTGTTCCCGGAGATGGAGGATCAATTCTCTTTATGTGCTTTACACTTGCGGTGGCTTGACCGCTATGTCTGGTACGTCATTTAAGACATATGTTTTGTCTGATATGTATTAATAAAAGTTGGAAGATAATGCACTAGTGGCGCCCTTCTATCTTTCTTTTAGAAATATATATATATATATATATATATATATATATATGTTCAGGGTGTGCAGTCTGATGCCCATTTTCTATGTAATCAAATCATTGCATTGCTTTGCACACCCAAAAGTTTTAGACACTTTCTACTCAGACTAGCACCCCTACTACATTTGTTTAGAGCATGGAGTCTGGCATTGTAATATGCACACCAGTCAAAGGCACAAAATAGATAAGTCCTGCAAATATTTAGACTGTGTAGTGCAGTTTTGGTTAATTTTTGCGGCGTGGGAACCCCTGGGTTGCTTTGGTTGATCTGCTTCAGGTCACCACATTATAAACACAATTTTCCTTTATAACACATTTTAGTGCTTCACTGTCTGCTTTTTATATACAGTATGTAATTCACTTTTTTATTTTTATTCTTTATAAGCAGCTGTGGCTGCTCTTAACTATTTCCTTTACACTTCACTTTTCTTATTAGAGCGGTGTCTTGGGGTGGCTTAGCTGGGCCAGTTTGGGGGGTGTCCTGCACTCTAGATTTGAACCCTAGTATGTTAGGGACCTACCCTGCAGAGGTTCCCAGATGTGATGGGTAGAACCATAGCCTTGCCCAAGATTATGTCAAAAACCTCTATTAACTGCAAAATGTATTTATTTATATATAATCAGTTAATTTGGAGATGTGCACTTGTATTTCTTCTTTTTGTATATATGCCCCACAGAGTGCAGTGTGCTTACTGGTACTTGAATGCCTCCGGAATTCAAGATCATAGAAGTAGGCATGTAGTTAGCAGACCGCGGATGGCAATCTGCCAGTCTGAATCCTGACGGTAGAAGCCCGACACGGAACTTAAGATAGGTGTCGAAATACTAACGCCTATCTTAATCCCGGTGCTGGAATATAGACAGGTGCCAGCTGGAATGAGGAAAGTTGGGGGCACCATAGCTGTTAACCGCAGGAGTGTAAGGTGTAGGCAGCATTACAAGGTTAGCATTAGGTTTTGCGGGGGTGAGGTTAGGTTTAGGCACCCATAGGGGGGGTAGGGTTAGGCACCACTGGGGGACGTTAGGCACTAAGGGTGAGGGTTAGGTTTAGGCATGAAGGGGAGTGAATTAGGTTTAGGCACTAACGGGTAGGGTTAGGGTTTAGGTGTGGGGTGGTAGGGTTAGGGTTAGGCTACAAGAATGGAGTGTTGAGCGGAGGGTAAGTATAATTACCCAACCCCTGTCAGGATACTTACCATCAAGATGCCACTGTCTGTATCTTGACAGGAGGCATCCCGACTGCGGGTATTACATACCCATTCCGTTGAGTCATAAGGGGTATATTTACTAAAGTGCAGGTTTTTAGAATTGGAGATTTTGCCCATAGCAACCAATTAGATTCTACATATCATATATTTAGTAGCTTCTAAGATAACAGCAAAAATCTGATTGATTGCTATGGGCAACATCTCCACTTATAAAAACCAGAACTTTAGTAAATATACCCCCATACAGAGAAACTCATAGGGCTGATGGTGAACAATAAAAAAATATTTTGGCATCGTCGTTTCTGTGACTTTGGGCTAAATGTAATAGGGGGAGAGTTTCGAAAATGTGAAAGTTTAGCAGTAACCTCTCACATTGGTCGAGTTTTATCTTCAAAATGGGAAACCATGTGGATGATAGTATAAATCGTCAGAGTTTTTTGAATCTCAAAACATGAGAGTTTGCATGTTCTCTGACTCATGTATCCAAATTTACAAGGACTGAGACACCCACTTTGCAGCATCTATAGATGCTGTATTACTGTCTGATGTGTCTTTAGATGCACCATTGGTCGCACCATTGTCAATTGCACCAGCACTATCATCATCAGTGTCTATAGGCACTGCAAGTGGGTGTTAAGTTCTTGCAAATTGTAACTGCATTAGGGTCTTGCAGCTGCATTAACATAAAGTTGCGGGCACAACTACGGCAAAAGATGCCAGGATCAGCAGCGATTACAGTATGTCTGACTCAGAATCTGCAGTATTCATATAATTGTGCTTATATTAATTAGCATTTTATACTGATTGGTCCTACATCAAATCATGTGACATGAGGCTGTAATGCTCATTATCAGCAACCTGAATAACATGCAGAGGGATAGCAGCAGCAAAGTGCACATTTTATAAACAGATACACCATAAAGCTGGCAAAAGCTCATCATGTAACATTATGCAAAACTATCTATGGATGGGATTGAAATGCCGGTGGCCGTTTAGTGGTTCAAGTCTTGACAGCGTCAGCCCTAGAGAAGGAAATCCTGACAGTGGCAGGTAAATCACCTAACTCTCCTATCTCCTTTCTCCCCCTCAACCCTCCCTTAGGGGTGCCTAAACCTAACCTCCCCCGGTTGTGCCTAACCCTAACCCTAATCCCCTCCAAAACTAATGCAAACCCCACTAGAGTCCCTAATCCTAACCCTCCCCGCCAGTGGCTAACGCTAAGGGCACCCCAGACTTATATTCATTCAGGGTGGTGTCCTCAGTGTTCCGGCATTGGGATTAACATAGGCGTCTGTATTTTGATGCCTATGTTAAATCCCTTGCTGGGAGTCTGCTGTCGGGACTGTCGGATCCCCTATGGATGGATTTTGTGGCTGAAGTGCATGGTTTATTTGGGACCCCACAAAAGACAACATTATGGTCTTTACTCAGCACCCTCATCCTCATCACTGATTTTACTATAATCACACAATATTAGTGCATTTTGAGGAACATTTGGTTTTTAATTTTTTTGTAAGTAGCCTCCTATGACGATTGCTTACAAAGTTTCCTAATGTGCTAAACCCATTTGCAAAGTACACACTGGGCAGTACTCCATAGCTAGCTGTCACAAGCTGCCGCTGTGTCTTTCAGGCCCGTTGCAGGGAACGTGGACCCCCATGCTGCTAATCCGTGATGTCGTCCAACCTGGCTGCTCTGCCATCTATGATTTGACTGGATTTGTTCCTCCTCCTTTTTCTTTCCCGCTTGTGCATTGCTCAGATGCCAGTGATAACATCTTACGTGTGTTTCTGGTTCAATTGTTTTGGTATCTCTTCTTCTGTTACTCCAGCATCTCCTGGCTAGGCCGTGTTTGTTCTTCCAGGTAACTCTGCAGCATCTGAGTGGACTCAGCCTAACACCGCGGCTATCACCGCTGCACTGTGTCTCCAGTTATCTCAGCTGCTGTATTACATTCCAGCAGCATCAGCTACACTGCAGCATGTGAGTGCTCTCAGCTATAACACCCTGGCTATCTCCACAGCTCTGCATCTCCAGTCACCTCAGCTCTTAACTACATGCCGGCAGTATCGGCCACACTGCAGCATCTGAGTGCTCTTAGCCATAACATCTCAGCTACCTCCACTGCTCTGCATCTCTAGACATCTCAGCTATAGTACTACATCCCGGCAGTATCAGCCGCACTGCATCATCTGAGTGCTCTCAGCCTTAACACAGGTTTATCTCCTCACTGGATCCAATATCCTCAGTTGAAGTTTATCAACAATATTGTGTCTGGCTGCAACATGGCCACAAGGCCACATCTCTGCCAAACATCTTCACCCTTCAAGGCTGCATCTTGGCCACAAGGCCACATCCCTGCCAAGCATCTTCAGTCCTCAAAGTTGAAACTTAGCCACAAGGACACATCCCTGCTAAGCATCTTCAGCCTTCAAGACTGCCACTTGACCACAATGCCACATCCCTGCCAAGCATCTCCAACCCTCAAGGCTTCAACTTGGCCACAAAGCCACATCCCCGCCAAGCATCTCCAGCCCTCAAGGCTGCAACTTGGCCACAAGGCCACATTCCTGTCAAGCATCTCCAGCCCTCAAGGCTGCAAGTTGGCCACAAAGCTAAATCCCTGCCGAGGATCTCCAGCCCACAAGGCTGCAACTAGGCCACAAGGCCACATCCCTGCCAAACATCATCAGCCCTCAAGGCTGCAACTTGGTCACTAGGCTACATTAATCAGCCCTCAAGGCTACAACTGGACTACATTTTCAGTTGTCTCCATCACTTCATATAATTCTCAGCAATATTGCTTTAAGCGAGGGCTATCCAGCCTCACTCCTGACAAGGACTACCTTTTCAATTGTCCCCATCAGTTCATTTATTCCTCAGCTCTATTGCATTAGTCAGTGGTGAATCTTACCCTAAAGTCATAACATTAGCTTGTACATGGCCTCCAAATTGTATTTTTTCTCCCAGAATTCAAGATACTGTCTGAGATTATTATTTCTACACATTAATGTAAAATCCATTATTTTACTAATACAAAGTGGATCAGATCGAGATGAGGCAGATGTGTCACAGTATTTGGACATTTCTTGTAAGCATGAACAGATGGCACGATCTTTCACATTGGTGCTCTGTACTGGCTTAACATCATTGTGACTTTCAATAAAGTTGTGCAGTTTTTCTGGCAGTAGCTTGTGTAAGAGAAGCTGAAGCCGGGGGCATGTCACATGCAGCTTACATCTTTTGGGAGCACATGAAGGGTCAAGGATGGTTGACATAATGTATTGATCCTGTTCCAAAATGTTGCAAACCCTAGGATCCTGACAAAGCAAATACAGAATGCTATGTGTAGTGTTTAGATGTCTATAGAATATTCTGTGTAGTGTAAAGATGTCTATAGAATGCTCTGTGTAGTGTATAGATGTCTATACAATGCTCTATGTAGTGTACAGAGGTCTACAGAATGCCATGTGTAGCATACAGAGCACTATAGAATGACCTGTGTAGTGAACAGAGGTCTACAGAATGCCATGTGTAGCATACAGAGGTCTATAGAATGCTCTGTGCAGTGTACAGAGGTCTATAGATTGCTATGTGTGGCATAAAGAGTTCTATATAATGTTCTGTGCAGTGTACAGAGGTCTATAGATTGCTCTGTGTGGCATAAAGAGGTCTATATAATGTTCTGTGTAGTGTACAGAGGGCTATAGATTGCTCTGTGTAGCATACAGAGGTCTATATAATGCTCTGTGTAGTGTACAGAGGTCTATATAATGCTCTGTGCAGTGTACAGAGGTCTATATATTGTTCTGTGTAGCATATAGAGGTCTATATAATGATCTGTGTAGTGTAAAGAGGTATAAAGAATGCTCTGTGCTTTGTAGATCAGTCATTACAATCGCCTCTGTGTTGAATACTAGTCGGATGGGCATGTTTTGTACTTGACTATAGCTCATTGACTTAACAGTTTTTCATATATTTTACTGGTTACGTACAGCACACCCGTATTAGACAAACAATGAAGCACTTTTTATTCATTGTGGTGCACTGGTGGAAGAGCCTGGGCCACTTGCTTGTGTTTGCCACCCAGGCTAAAAGTTGCCAGACAGCTCCTGATTAGGTAAATCTGCTAGTGCTACTTCCATGAATAGGCAGTTTCTGTAGAATTTACATCTCCTGAACATCCAATAAAAAACTTTAAATAATTATTGAACTCAAACAAGAAACTGGCAAAGGGTGTTGGGTGGATAAGGTCCCCATGGGGACAACTGACGCAGTCCAGGTGGTGGTCTGGGGGAGGAAGTCACCCTACAAAGCTGACACTTTATGCAGACTAGAAAAGAAGAATGGTAGCTCTCCTGAATGTTAAAGCTATTTAGTTATGCAATGCTAAATATAGTCAACAAAACACAATTTTTGCATAACTTGTACAAAATATTGAATTTGCCAGTTTATGTAAAATTCCATAGAACTTGAATTTAGTGCTCAGTGTTCTTGTAGTTTATTTGTGAGACAACACTCACAGTATATTCACTAAAGATAGATATACACTAAAGATAAGGGGCCTGATTCAGACCCACTCGCGAGCGGCTGTCCGCTCGCAAGTGGGTCGATGGTGCGCATGCGCGAGACGTGACAAGCGAAAGACTTTCCTTCGCTCGTTGTGTCTGATCAAAGGGGGCGTGTTGTCGATGTTGATTGACAGCACGCCCCCTTTGGTGGGCGTGCCGGGGGCGTGCCTCCCAGACGGGGGCGTTCCAAAGGGAACGCCTACCGTCAGAAGCTGGCCCACTGACATCACTAGTGATGTCAGTGGGAGTGATTTTGGCTCTGATAGAGCCAAAATCACTCCAGGCCTTGCGGTTGAGAAACTCAACCGCAGGCTCCGGCTCGCAGTGGCGATGGTCGCGATGGTCAAGAGCATCGCGACCATCAACCTGCACGCTCGTATAGGCTGTGGGTGGTGACCCACAACTTTACGAGCGTCCAGGAGGATGCTCCATAATTATGGAGGACGGCCCTCATTCAGAGCGAGCGCTCTGCTCAGAGCGTCCGGCTCTGAATGAGGGCCAAGGTTCTTTCCATCGTCACAACTCAAAGTGCATTTACTGACAGAATCAATATAACAAGTACTATGCTTATAACTTTACCGCTGCTATCACTAGGTCCATGTGGGTGTGTACTCTGCTAAGGGGCTCAAATGGAAACAAGTGCAGTGCAGAAAGGTTCCTACTGGTGCGGTGCTAGAATGCTGTAAAGGAGTGATGTAGTGCTGCAGTCCAATTCATACATAGGGGTTTATTTACTAAGCATTGGTTTTGAATTCAATTCAAAACTGAAGGGCACCGGCAGGCAACCACAGGGTTATGTTGGGGCTATATTTACTAAACTGCGGGTGTTTAGAAGTGGAGATGTTGCCAGTAGGAACTGGTGCAAGCTGGGCTGGAAAAATCTTCAGACAAGACCCCTAAAGCAAACTAACACCTGGAAGAGATGCTGCAGCTGAGATTCTTAAGGGAATAGTAGCATTTGAGCCAAAATGCAGCAAAACATCCACATGCAGAGGCATTAAAGGCCAATTAATCACACTTTATGCTGTATAAATTACAATTACCAGTGGTTGTCCACAGCCATAGAGGCACAAACTATTGCCATTATTTGGCTAAAAGAATCCCAAAACTCTGCATTTATGAGACTGCAAGTAAGTGCTACAGGCACTACGCATGAGGCACACTCTAATGCTTCTAATGCTATATGTGTATTAGTAATAATACAGCATCTTTCCACTTCAGAGCACAGCACTCAATCACACAGCTCAGCACCATCAACTCCACACAGACGTGGCCTCTGTATGCAGAAATCCTAATTATACTTAGCGCACCACTTACCTACTAAAAGATCTTTTAAACATTAAGATTCTGTTTTTTATATTGTTGCTGTTTATAAACTGCTGATATTTTATATATTTTTTAAAAATACTGATATTTTACCTTATATTTTATTATATATTTTTAAGGATTATCCCTCTTTTTTAGAACTTTTCACTATTATACAGTATATACAACTTTTCTTTGTAAGAACATTGGCATTTAGTAACCTTTGTATGTCTGGTTGCCCCACATGCAGACACTCGGATGACCCATCCCCTGCATCATTTCCTAAATGGAAAAGATACATTTGTTACATTATATTAAGGTTTGCTTTGCACATACTTACCAGTAAAATGTGTGTTGTTTGCTTTAATGGATCTGTGAACAAAATGTTTACATGAAAATAAATTATTATGAAACCCACATCAAATTTGGTATAGTGGTTATGTTAAATATTTTCCATGATCTGTTTAAACTGACAGAGTAAAACCTTGTTTCAAACATTTACACTGTTATTATATTACTAAACAATGGCCAATGCAAAAATCCATGAAACACCTATCCTATATGACGTTAAATTACATTACTGTATTTTAAGTTGTTAATGATTGTTTGAATAAACTGCTTTCTACTGCCTGTGCTCAGAGAGTTGCTTAATGGTAACAAGAACCCTACCTGCTCATTGTCTATTGCAAAATCTGGGGAAGGAGGTTAATGTATTGCCAGCTTGTGCGATAGACAGCAACAGAGCACAAAGTCAGATGGAATCAGTATGATTTACCGTCGGACACATGTTCAAATCCCAACTGCGGCAGCCCGACAGAGGAGGAGATCCCGATTGTCAGAAGGTAACTATTGACTAACCTATTCTACCCCCTAATCCTAACCATCCATTAGGGGCCTAACCTCCCCCCCAAGTGCCTAACCCTATTCCCCCCTCTAAGTGCCTAAACATAACTCCCCCTTCCCCGCTGCCTAAACCTAAGTCCCCCAGGGGGGTGCCTAACCCTATCCTCCCTCCTGGGGTGCCTAACACTAACCCCCCTTTCCCTAGACTAACCATAACCTCCCTGAGGGGGGTGTCTAACCCTAAGTCCCCCCTGGGAGCCCTAAAACTAACCCTCCTGCCTGCGGCTGTCCACTCGTGGCGCCCGGCATCACTTAGATCGGGATGCTGGGCGCCGGTCTCCTAACTTAGGTAAAATGACAGGCGTCTAGATTTTTACATGCCTGTCATTTAACCCTTGTGGGAACTAAGTGGTTGGGAAGCCGGTGGTCGGCATTGCGTCTACTGGCTTCCTGACTGCATACCCATCAGACACCATGCTTGGATTATATAACAAAATTCCACCAGATTTATCAAGACACTTAAACCTAGATTTTAAAAGTCCAAAAGTGAGCTCCATCACTAATCTAGAGGATTTGTGGGCATTATTATAACTCAGCAGGAGTCTGTGGAAGTGACAAAGGAGTCAGAAGCCATGAGCAACACCCATAGCCAAAATCCTCAAGGAAAAAGATGTGTTCAAAACAAACATTGATCATATTTTGTTTATAACTTTAAATTTAACAACATTACAGATTTTCTTATCCAGCAGCCATCCTTAAGGTATTTCTTCCACCTTTATATTTGCATAGAGGGATGAGTGTCTGAGGATAAAGGCATCATAGCACAAACCAGGATAACTAGCTAAAAAACTCATTATTTTTTGTTTTGCATCACATACCACCTACACATTCAATGAATAGGTGTGGTGCCTATTTATAGAAATATTGTCCCAATCTGTGTGAAGTCTATAGCTTCCAGGGCATGCCTGCAAGACTATAAAAAGCTATCCTGGGTTCATACCACTGTAACTCTTTGCTGGGAAAGCAGAATAGGTATAGGAAAGGGTCTTCAAGGCTGCCTTAACCTGGGTGAGATGGTGGCTGAAAGTAGCCTGTGATATACCCAGTACTATATAGGTGACTGACTGGAACAAACAAATGGCAAAAAAATGCAGAGCACACAGCAGCATGTGCAGGCCTGATACAGTATATGACCGTGCAGAGTCTGGCTCAAGCTGATCCCTTACACCATCAGACACTGCATTGAGGTTTAACCACATACATAAGAACTTAACCCTGCATAGGCCCCGAGGTACCTCATGAAGCTGCTGTTGGTCCTCTGTTTCTGCCTCCTGGCTTCTCTCAGTCAGGTGGTGATGTGCTGCATCTCTGAGGTATGTGCTGAGCACAGAGTAATTCATACAGCCAAAGTGCACCACATAGTTGTGTCCCTTTTTATAGTCATCATGATGAAGCTTTCTCAAATAGAATGTGTTTTTAGTACTCAAACATGCCTCTCAGTTGCTAGCCTATTATTTGGGTATTTTGGCAATATGTTTTTGGTTGGTTTTGGTCGGCTTTGAAAAACTATGCTTAGTAAATCTGCGTTTCCAATACTGATTCAGAGATGTATGCTAATGTCGCTGTGCAAAATTATTCAAAAGTCGTAGGAGGTGTCTTTAGTAAAAAGACAAACTTCTGGCTTCTCTTATCTGCTGCTGCATCCAAAGACACAGCATCGGATCAACTGCGTTATCATCGGACATTTGATTAACCCTCAGGTTAAAGAGGGCACAATCGCGAGGCAAAAATGTGACCTTAACAGTGGACAACCCTAGGATTCCAACATTCTTTTTACTCCCAAAGGTCCACAAAAATCTGGAAGAACCCCCTGGGAGACCAATTGTCTCAGGGATTGGGAGTATCACTGAGAAAGCGAGCATATTAATTGACACAAATTTAAGACATCATGTCACTGATCTTCCCTTGTATGTGCAAGACACTACTGACGTACTTAAAAAAATCAATGATATCAAGTTACAGGACAACAATTTATTGGTTAGCATTGATGTTGAATCACTGTATATAAACATTGACCACAAAGAAGGGATAGCAGTAGTGAAATACTTCCTAACTATGGAAGGCCAGAGTGATTTTCAATTCTTTCTACTAAAGCTTCTCAATTTTGCCCTTTACAAGAATTATTTTACTTTTAATGACCAATTTTTCTTGCAAATAAGAGGAACAGCCATGGAGGTGGCCTGTGCCCCCACGTATGCCAATCTATTTCTAGGGTGGTGGGAGCGTGATATAGTTTTCTGTGAAGACAATAATCAATATACCAAGCATATCATCACCTGGCTTTGGTATGTTGACGATATTTTGATAATCTGGGTTGGCACCAAAGAACAACTGGAAAAATTCATCCATACCCTAAACAAAAATGATGTGAACCTCAAACTCACACATAAAATCAGTCCCACCACCATATCCTTTTTGGACTTAAGAGTGTACAAAGATAAAGACAACATGATAGCCACGGAATTATATAGGAAAAATATGGCTACAAATAGCCTTTTTCATCATTCTAGCTCCCACGTTCCTCCTACCTTGGAAAATATACACAAGGGAGAATTTTTAAGGCTGCGGAGGAACTGTTCTAAAAATACAAATTATCAAATTAAGAGTGCAGATCTGACTATTCGTTTAAAGGAAAGAGGTTATAGCGGCAAAACCATTAAAAAAGCTTATAGATTTGCTTATCAAACCACACGAGACAGCCTGATTTACTGTATGGATGAACAAAATCTGTAAGCTCCAAGAAATCAGACAATATCAGATTTGTCACTAATTTCCATCATAATTGGAGAGAGATAAAGAATTCCATCCAAAAATACTGGCCTATTCTCCTATCAGATCCAGACCTTGCTAACAAATTGTACAACAAAGTTGCCATGAGTTGGAAATGATCAACCAATCTAAGAGACCAACTAGTGAGGAGTCACTACTCAAAATATCTGGCAAGAAAACCCATTAGAACAGGAACTTATCTCTGTGGGTCATGCAAAATATGTGACCACATCATCAACATTAAGAAGATCAAAGATACACCGATAAGCTCTCTTCACATATTTTGAAGGCAGCTCGATGTCTAATTGCTAGATACTGGTAAGATATTGACTCTCCTCCTTGCCAACAACTTATAAATAAATTCTGGCACGTGGCGGCCATGGAGAAAATATCAGCTTATATCCACAATACCTCTCCTAGGTTCCTCATGGTTTGGTGACTGGTTTCTCTACAACAACACCACACCACATGGGACCCTGCCCTCAGGCTTTTCGAACTTCCTACTCTAACATTCATAATTAATTTATATTAGTTATTTGTTTATTTTCTCTCCATTTTACTATGGCGACTTCTATTTAAGTTTTCCAAATATACAATATAGACTTGGATTCGGCCTCTTTCCCCCTTACCCTGTCCCCATCTTATTCTTCCTCTTTTTCTTCCTTTTCTTTTCTCTTTATTTCTCCCTTCTCTCTTTTACATGTTTTTCTGTTTCCTACTTGTTCTCTTGTGTATTTTGTACTATTATTTACAAACTATTTTGGATATGTGCTATGATATATAGCAATCTTTTATCTTCTATGTTTCATCTGTTTTCAGATTGGTTTATTGCTATATGTGTATTTTGAATACTTTACTATCCTATATTTCTGTCTCTGTAATATGCTAAATATTTCTCTTATCCATGCACATACTGTTGTACCTTATTTATGTAAAATTCAAAATAAATTTTGATAAAAAAAAAAAGAAAGTCATTAAGAAGATAAAAGATAAGTATGGGGAAGAAATCCATTTGAAACATTACATCAATTGTGTGAGCAAAAATGTAATCTATTGCATTATGTGCTCCTGTGGTATGAAGTATGTTGGCCTGACGACTCGCATGTTGAAACAGAGGAAACTCGAGCACATGAGTAATATTCAACATGCTGAGTCAGATTTGAAGAAAATGACACAACTGACCACAGTAGCGCGTCATTTTCATAAAAAAACATGGTAACTCAACAAAGGACTTAAAAGTTTTTGGCCTAGAAACCATTAATTTGGGTATCAGAGGAGGAAATATTACAAATGATCTTCTTAACAAGGAAAGTTCTTGGACCTTTAGATTGGGCAGCATTGCCCCTAATGGAATGAATGAAAACATCAATTTCAGTGCCTTTTTATAAATAATTCTTCTTCAGAACTGCAAAGATACTATTACCTGCTTTCTAAATTCACATTTTGCTATCCCCATATAAGATTAGGATGCATTTTTTCATATACTTAAGTTAATGGTCTTTTTCACTTTACCATTTGGTCAAACATCACCTGTTTGTTTTCACTAATACCCCTTTTACACCGGAGCTAAAACCCGAGTTTTTGAAGGGTTAACCCGGGCAGCTCCCTGGTGTAAAAGGGGATAGAGTTGGATCGCCGGGTCGAGTGACCCGGCAATCCAACCCAGGTAACTAGCAGGGTTTAACACGATTGGTCCTGCTTCAGTGGCGCTTGGAGATGACATAATCTCCTAGCGACCAATTTCACACCGCAAAAGCCGGGTCTATGCAGACCCGACTGCGGTGTGAGCGGCGCTGACTCGAGAATATCCCGAGTCGGTGCTGGCAAAATTCCAGGTCTGATCCGGATAGGAACTTTGGTCCAAATCCGGGTCAGACCAGGAATTTAGGTGGAAAAGGGGTATAAATCACATCCTACATATACACAAACACTCCTCACCATCCAACAGAAGCACATTCACATTGCATTTCATACTATATTAGCACATTCACGTTAACATTTTTCACCTCTCTAGATAGGTAACAGGAGTTCCAATCAGCTCACAACCTTTTCATAGTCATCATAGATCACAATGTTCACTTCACTAATTATCTCATCACCTACACACAGGGTCACTATAATGACCCCATTAACAGCACCACCCTTATCCTAGCATAGCATGTTCACTTCACCATTCATTATTTACTAACAGGGTTACTATTATGACCCTATCAACAGCACCACTCTGATTCTAGCACTATGGGTCATAGCAGTAAGTTTTTTGAATACCACATCATTATCATTGATTATATAAGGATTAATTATGGAGCAAATTTGATGCCTCATTTTCAATTTGATGTGATATCTGACAATCAAGATCCTATTTACAACACAACTGGGTCATGCAATAGTTAATTTGTTGTATATATATATATATATATATATATATATATATATGTGTGTGTTAAATTCACATTAGAGAATCCATGTTATAAAAATTTTACTGGATCTTCATGTCAAAATTGTTTTCATGTGATGCATGAAATTGGCATTATGATTAATGTCGTTCAACTAGTCTGTTTGTCAATAATTTTATTACCCTTTTTAAATAACATCATTATATAAAGATTAATTTCTAGATTATGCATCATTATTTACACCATGTATGCTTTTATGGTATAATTAGGATAGCATTAACACTATAGCTTTTTAAAGTCACACTGTTTGGCTCAGTTGCTCTTGGATACATGATTCCAGGGAAAGGCGTTGTGATTGGATACACACTCTGTCAGTCAAGTATGCTAAACCAATGTATATCTATTATACTCCAATACCTCTGATTGGCTTACTACTCTGCCAGTCAATTGAATGAGGATTACTGTTGGCTATGGACAGGTCTTAACCAGGGCATGCTGCTAGAGGATTAGGCAGTCTGTTTGGGAACAAGCTTTTACGGCGAAATGTACGTCAAAAACCCGCACTTCTGGTTGGATCAGCGGACCGGTGGACACTCTCCGGCTCACACATCTGTTACTCACCCGAACTGGCTCTGAGGATCCCGGGTTACATGAGTAGATGTGGAAGCACATGCTTCTAAAAGCAGCATGTACATTGCAGCTTTCAGCGATACATTGCTGTTTATAGGGAGCATACCGACCCACTGTGGATAAACAGCTAATATAGGTATGGTGTGACCACACAGACAGGCATATAATTATTCTATCTCTTTCAGGTGGTAGTCTGATTGACCTGGGCAAATCTGGCCCCTGCAATGCATATTGCATCAGGATCCACCTAACACCCATGGACGAAACTGGTCCCTGCAATGCTATTTAGCACCAAGGTCCACCTAACACTTGTTCACAGGTCTTTAACATCTAACCACCACACTTTACTTTCATGACACACCAGCTCTCCCACTCTCTCATTACCTGTCCAATACTAGGCAATGTACAACGGGCAAAAGTAGAAGTTGGGGACACTTGGGACGTCTTACTATCTCTAAATAATTATTAGGTGGTAACACCATAATACTACTGCTCTGCTACTAAAGGGATAAATGTGATATACAGATGGGAATACGATCTGGATATTGTTTTATGTCCTTACTTACTTACTTACAATTTTTTAAGTTACTTAATAATAATAAATGGTATATTTTAAACTTCATAATCATATCACATACATTGAAGTTTTCAAATAAGAGTGCCCCAAAAATGAATATATTTTCTTTTTTTTGCAAAACATTAGTATTCGTCCTTTATTATGGTAATAAAAGGCTCTTACTTGCTTTGGGGGAAGGGACCTGATGCACTGTGTGTGTCTCCCGACCCACTGGGCATGTACATTACTACTCGATGAGCAGAGCCGGCCCTAGCCATAGATATTCAAAACAAATACCATTCCAGGGCTCTGCCCCCCTCTCCTCTGTGACGCTGCTGGTGCTGCTGTAGTCAGGAATTTTTTTTTTTCCTGCTACACAGTCTGGCTCCGATGCATGTCTCCCCGGCAGCCATCCAAAGTCCCACGCACTTAATCATCGGTGGCACCCCCCATTCAGTTGTCAGTGTGAGTGTCCACATGAAACACGTGACCTCTCTCTGCCGCAGGTCCGTGGCTTGTGTAAAATCTCCCCCCATCTCCTACATCACCCAGCTGGCCGGCCCTGACCTCCATCTCTCTTACTTACCAGTACACTGTGTGTGGGCTGTGGCCGCCGGCGGAGGTCGGATGGTTGCATGTTATGCACGGCGTCATGACATCATTCTCATGACGCTGCACCGGCCCTCCACCCTGGCCTCCTTTGATGTCTACCGAGGAGTGGGTGCCGGGATCAACAGTGAGTCCAGCTGCCTGGACAGGACTCAGGAGGAGCCACTTAATCACCGACACACCCTACGCCGCCCGGCACACAGAGGGTATGGCTTGGATGCACCGTCCTGCCCTGGTCCTACATTGTGCACTGTTTGTCCAGTAAGTCAGTATTCATTTTTAGTAAGTAATTTTTAGTGTGCCCCCCTAATTACACATATACAATTTCTCTTTTATATATATATATATATATATATATATATATACAGTCAGGTCCATAAATATTGTGACATTGACAGAATTTTCATATTTTGTCCTCTATTCACCACCACAATGGCTTTGAAATTAAACAAACAAGATGTGATTTAACTGCAGACTTTCAGATTTAATTTGAGGGTAATTACATCCAAAGGAATTACAACGGTTTCTATATGTGCCTCCCACTTTTTAAGGGGCCAAAAGTAATGGGACAAACTAAACAATCCTAAATCTAAGTTTCACTTTTTAATACTTTGTTGCAAATCCTTTGCAGGCAATTACAGCCTGAAGTCTGGAACGCGTAGACATCACCAGACGCTGGGTTTCATCCCTGGTGAAGCTCTGCCAGGCCTCTACTGCAAATTATCTTCAGTTCCTGCTTGTTCTTGGGATATTTTCCCTTCGGTTTTGTCTTCATCAAGTGAAATGTATGCTCAATCGGATTCAGGTCAGGGGATTGACTTGGTCATTGCATAACATTCCACTTTTTAGCATTAAAAAACTCTTTGGTTGCTTTTGCAGTATGCTTCGGGTCATTGTCCATCTGCACTGTGAAGCGCCGTCCAATCAGTTCTGAAGCATTTGACTGAATATGAGCATATAATATTGCCCGAAACACTTCAGAATGAATTCTGCTGCTTTTGTCAGCAGTCACATCATCAATAAATACAAGGGAACCAGTTCCATTGGCAGCCATACATGCCCACGCCATGACACTACCACCACCATGCTTCACTGATGAGGTGGTATGTTTTGGATCATGAGCAGTTCCTTTCCTTCTCTTCCCATCACTCTGGTACAAGTTGATCTTTGTCTCATCTGTCAATAGGATGTTGTTCCAGAACTGTAATGGCTTTTTTAGATGTTGTTTGGCAAACTCTAATCTGGTCTTCCTGTTTTTGTGGCTCACCAATGGTTTGCATCTTGTGGTGAACCCTCTATATTCACTCTTGTGAAGTCTTCTCTTGATTGTTGACTTTGACACATATAAATCTACCTCCTGGAGAGTGTTCTTGATTTGGCCAACTGTGTTGAAGGGGTTTTTCTTCACCAGGGAAATAATTATTTTGTCATCCACCACAGTTGTTTTCTGTGGTCTTCCGGGTCTTTTGGTGTTGCTGAGCTCTCCGGTGCATTCTTTCTTTTTAAGAATGTACCAAACAGTTGATTTGGCCACACCTAATGTTTTTGCTATCTCTCTGATGGGTTTGTTTTGATTTTTCGGCCTAATGATGGCTTGCTTCACTGATAGTGACAGCTCTTTGGATCTCATATTGAGAGTTGACAGCAACTGATTCCAAATGCAAATGTCACACCTAGAATCAACTCCAGACCTTTTACCTGCTTATTTGATAATGAAATAACGAGGGAATAGCCCACACCTGTCCATGAAATAGCTTTTGAGTTGATAGTCCCATTACTTTTGGCCCCTTAAAAAGTGGGAGGCACATATTGAAACTGTTGTAATTCCTACACCGTTCACCCAATTTGGATGTAATTACCCTCAAATTATATCTGAAAGTCTGCAGTTAAAGCACATCTTGTTTGTTTCATTTCAAAACCATTGTGGTGGTGAATAGAGGCCAAAATATGAAAATTCTGTCAATGTCCCAATATTTATGGACCTGACTGTATATATATATATATATATATATAGATCTAAACAATTTGAGAAATACAGCACTCACATCCCTTAGTAAAGTCAATCAGCAGGGTGCTCCACTAGGGAGAAAGGCCAAACAGGTACTCCAATAAATATCCAAGGAGGCTAAAAAAATAGCCAAATGAGGGCACTCACCGCTTTTTTTTAAAGATTCAATCGGATTTATTCAAATAATGATATTCCACCATCAATATAGTCGATGTTTCGACCCCTAAAGGTCATTATCAAGACACATCAGCACTGACAAATATCCAGCATGTTGACAAAAGGCATACTGGTTATACCCCATGAGCTCACTTATAAAGCCTGGAGGATCAGCAATAGTTCAATTACACTAATTATAATGAAATTCACCTGAAGTACTGCATCACACTCTACAACAATGTAGGTACACACCCGTTAGCTGAGAGGGCAGGAACAAAGAACACCTCCCCATTGGCATTAGGAGCGCTGTCTCAATAGCAGCTAATGACACACCACATGTGATACCACAAGGCTGCATCGTTAGGTAAAACACTGAACCCAGAAGTTTCCGCACACGTCAGACACTCATATGGCTGTGTAACTAGGCAACCAATCAAGCTTGCGGGTCAAGCGGCTTGCATGCATGTCACATATCCGGAAGAGTCTGCACGCGCAGTAGCCATGCTCAGATAGTAGTACCACTTGGCAATACATCTTGGTAGCCAATTGAATAACAGCACATCCCTGACAACCATCATCATGGATCTGTAGCTGAATAAACTATAAGGCTAACGAATCAGGCAACTTACATAAGTATCGCATTACCAAAACTATCAGCGCACACTGAGGCTCAATTAGTGTTATTCTGTTGCTAAGCAACATATCAAACTGGCCAACCAAGCGACTGTCAAACCTAAAAATACCAATAGGTGTCCTGCCATCTAGTTGTGCAATAAACCATAATATATCATAAATATTTTTCTACAGCTGCATAATTAAACTATTGATCCATGAAACCAGACTTAATGGGATCGTATAGTGTGTACTATAGTTTTCACAAACCCACGTTTCAACATATTTTTTAATATTCTAAAAAATACAACATAAAATTAAACACCAATATAGTGAAAAAAAGAAAATATACACTAAAGTGAAAATAATAAAAAAATAAAAATTAAAGAATTTCACAGTCTATAAAACATACACAAAGGAGAAAATATCAAAAATCCAAAAAATCCCCAAAAAATATAGCTTAATAGCATAACCAAAATTAAAATTAAAATCAGCATAGCAACAAACCATGAATACATTGTGTTCCATATTAGTATTCAATATAAATATACTGGCAAGAAGGAAATGAAAGCTTCAGAAAAAAAAAACATCATTTTAGGAATATTTTCAATGGATTATTCTCATTTAAACTGCAGGGAACTGTCATGTTCAGATTATAGATCCATCGTGCTTCCCGTTTTCGAAGTATTAATTCCCGATCACCACCTCTAATCACGTGGACTGTGAGAGAAAGAATGACGGTACACAGGTCTTCGATTAAATCAGCATTGGCCAAAAGATCTTCGGACCAGCCGGTGGCACGTCACTTTTTGCAACAGGGTCATACGGTAGCCTCTCTCCGTCACATGGTCATTGACCATGTCCCGGTGTCTATTCGGGGAGGAGACAGAGCTGGGAAACTATTGTTCCTAGAGACTAGATGGATCCATCAACTGGGCACAATTGCCCCTTTGGGACTTAATGAAAAAATTAATTGGAATATGCTTAAGATATAATCATGATATTATTTTTGTATTGAGTTCTTGTTAGGACCTACATTTTGCTACTTCTTGTTCTTGTTTATTATTGTATGATGTGGGTGCTAGTCTGATTGTGATCTGTTGTTTGTCATCTTTCGGTGGTTGTGAGAGACTCTTTTGTGACTCCCCTCGGTTCTTTGTGATTAGTATCGCATGCAGTATTGGTGTGGGTACTATTGTGTTCAGCTACACCAACTGAGATAAGTGCCTTTAATATTATTCCTATCACCTTTATTAGGTACTGCTTTTCGTGACTTTGTATATTCCACCATGTTTATCTTTAGATGTTTATCTTTTGATGTGTCTCTGTTCTGCTTTTGCAGACCAGGGAGACTCTTCCGGCAATAAGCGGGTTGCCACGGCAACCCGTCAGCGCTGTGACGTCTTCACTCAGGGACGTCCAGGAACACGTGACGGGCCCCTCTCCCCGGTCTGCAGCAGATGAGCGTGATGCTTTGCCTACTTAAGGTAAGATCGTTTATGTGCATTTGTTTTATGACACACTGTATGTGCCTTGATAAAAAGGCCTGAAGGCTTTGAAACGTCGGCTTAAATACAGCTTTATTGATTTCACTGATCTTGGAGTGCCGCAGCTCTTTTGTTCTAGAGAGATATATATATATATATATATATATATATATATATATCCAACAACCGGCAGCACTCCACGGACTTGATAGAACCATAATACACAGCGAGGTATAACCGACATTTCAGATGTTTACTACATCTTTTTTCAACCATCTGAAATGGCAGTTATACCTGGCTGTGTATTGTGGTTCTTTCAAGTCTGTGGAGTGCTGCCAGTTGTTGGATATGTGCTAGTGTGTACCCGCCATGTTGCTGATGAAGTGCGCTCCCACGCATCGTCGGTAACATCCTCCGTAGGCCCTGCATGCAGGTCCAATGGGCGGTATAGTTAGCAGGGGCCATGCTGCCAAATGCAGCATGGCCCTGGCAGTCACTGCTGGCATCGGCAAGGGGTCGGGGTCGAGGGGGGGCCATGAGATTTCTGAGTAACGGGCCCCAAGAATTCTGTGTCCTGCCCTGCCCGTACCTTCCCTGGATCCTGACAGTGAAAGTCCCCTTGCTCACTGGCCGCAGTGCAGACCTCAGGCAATAATGTCATGACGCTGCCATCTGACATCAGCAAAGACGATACCTGGAGGAGCGTAACGGCACCCTACATTACAGGGACAAGTGGCCACTTCCATGACACCTGGCAGCAGGATGACCTAGAAGGCAGACTGGCCCCCTTACCCTGCGTCAGACTGGCCCCTTCACCTGGCTTCAGGATGGCCCCTGCAGGAGGTAGGCTCTGGCACCTGGCAGCAATCATTTACTAACGTAAATTTGGCTGTCTGGTGGGGGAGGCCAGCTGCTACTACTACTACTACTACTACTACTACTACTACTACTACTTAAAGCTGCCCTTCTATCTACCCTTACCTCCTTCCTAGCACTGCCTACCCCTAAAATCTTCCTTGCCCCCCCAGTACTACCCCAGCTGCTATTGACCAAAGATCTCTCCCTACCTCCAGTACTGCCTGCCCTAACCCACTCCTTGCCCCCCCAGTACGGCCCCAGCTGCTCCCTACCCCCTGCATTGCCTGCCCCTAACTTCTTGCCCCTAGTATTGCCCCAGCTATGATTACTTACCCCCTCTCTATGCCCAGCACTGCCTGCCCCTAACACCCTCTTTGCCCTCCAGTACTGCACCAGCTGATATCTACCCTTACCCCCTCTCTATCACCAGCACTGTATATATATATATATATATATATATTTATATATATATAATAAAATAATGATGTGGTTAACGTGCTCTAATCAATGACACTACTGTAATATATGTAGCTATTACAATTGGTGTAATCAAGTACACAGTGTAAGCACTATTTTAGAAAACATGCTAATAAAGGCACGCATACACCTACCGACGGATTGCCGGATCCTGCGATGGGATCAGAAACTCCGATCCGTCAGTCATCGATGTTTTCTGATCCGTTGGAGGATCAGTGACATAATATACGTTAAATATCACTGCTTTGCAAATCATAATCATATTTTGATCGTGATCAGCAAATCCGTGAAATACAACATTTTGGAGTTCATCCGTGAAATCCAACATATTGGAGATGCCAGGTTACCGGGTCACAGGAAGGCGGTGATCTATTGCTAGTGTATGGGTGCTTTTTGGCAAAACATCAAAAACGACAAAGATTAATACCACTTGCGCACACTCATACACACACAGTTGTAGAACGGAATTATATAATGGGAAGAGTGGGGAACAAACAGAGGTAGAGGGAGAAATTGGGGACAAACAGAGAGAGACAGGATGAGAGGGGACAACCAGAGAGAGACAGTAGAATAGTGGACAAATAGAGAGACAGGAGGAGAGGGGACAAACATAGTAAGGTAGGGAGAGCTATAAGATTTTTAAGTTTAACTTACCAAAAGGTCATCCTTGTATCTTAGCTCGGACTGGGGCAGAACAGGGAAGACAGGCTGGCTTGCAGGACTTGGGGGTGCAGGAAAGGCAGGCTGCTATAGTAGAATGCTGGGCTGAACTTGGGGAGGGCATGGAAAGCAGTTTGAATTGGGGGGGCACAGGAAATGCTAGATGGACTGGGGGTGGGGAGTAGGGAAGGCTGACTGGACTGGGGCAAGTAAGAAAGGGTGGGTGGCTGGATTGGTGTTAGGTGCAGGAATGGTAGCCTGGCTGGACTAGAGGGCTGACTGGACTGAGGGAGAGGGAGGCGAGCAGGGAAAGCTGGCTGACTGGAGTGGAGGGTGCAAAGGCAGGGTTTGCATACCTGATACCATGCTTAGAGAGAGAGGGGGCCTGAGTGGAAGCGGTACATGCCCCCTCTGCAGCAGGTGTAGTCAAAGCATCTGCCCTGCGGCATTTGGAAATATAGATGGAGCCGGCCGCTGGCCAATCACAGCTGCGGAACGGCAGCCAAACAAGAGCTCCTGATTGGCTGCTGTTCCGTGAACTGTGATTGGCTTGCGGATGGCTCACTATTTCAATCAAGTGCAGTCTAAGCTCCTCTGTCTCCTGTAACTGTCAGCCTGGCCACCCGGTGCACTGCATTGCGCACCACTGCCACCCAGACGCCATCTCCAGGACTGGATTGTTGGCAGTACCCCCTGATGGCGTATCTGCCGGCGAGGGCAGGTGGTCAGAACCGGAGGATGCTGCTCCTCTGGGTCTGGAGGTTGGAGGTGGTCAGAGCAAAAGGGCGGAGGCTGCTTGCTACACTTTGGGAGGTAGGTGGTCGGAGCCAGAGGGAGGGGGCTGTAATGGAGAGGGAGGATTACAGGAGGGGCTGGCTGCTTGCGGTTTGGCAGGAAGGGGCACTGCTGGCTAGATGCTGCTAAGAGGCACTGGCTACGCTACACCAGGGAGAGAGGGGGGGCACGCGGAGGAGACCGGCTACACTGGTGTGAATGCAGCAGCTCCCTCTGACTTTGTGGCTCTGGATTTTGAGGGGTGGGGGGACCCGGCCACGGGCCCGTTTGAACCTGATGGGCCCTAGGCGAGTGCCTAGGTTACATAATGGTAAATCAGGCTCTGCCTCTACCCCAGCTTTACCCCAACTGCTGCCTGCCCTCATCCCCCATAACATGTAAAGGGACCCAGAAATAGTGGAGTAGGACCCCAATTTTTTAAAGCGAGGGCTCCTCACAAACATTTCTGTTCTGCACAATCTCTGTTTGTATTTACATATATATATATATATATATATATATATATATATATATATATATATACACACACACAGTCCACGAATCTGGAACTCCCTGTTAATCAAAGAAAACTTTACCCTGTTGCCAGCGTGAGCATGACAAAATGCTCTAATAAACAATCAAAGTAAACGCGGCACTCAGGGGTTTCAATAAGACTCGTAACACCAAATTTCCTGGGGTCAACGTTTCAATGTCTGTCCTGACAAAACTGCACAGACATTGAAACTTTGACCCCAGGAAATTTGGTGTTACGAGTCTTATTGTAACCCCTGAGTGACGCGTTTACTTTTCTTGTTTAAATATATATATATATATATATATATATATATATAAAATGTATGCATATATATGTGTGTGTGTGTTTATGATGCGGATGATGAGCCTATTGTTATGTCTGCCATTTCCCATGCTCCACCACAACAAGCACAAGTGGTGCCGCCATCTTCATCAGTGATAGTACAGGAAGTGCTAACATCCACTGTACCCATAGAGGAAGTTGTTAACCCTATACATAGCAGTAATAGGTTACATCCCCAGCCTGGTAAAAAGGTCAAAAGTAGTAGTGTGACAGGTCTGCATCCCATCCGGACAATAACTGTTCCGAATGGGAATGCAGATGCAAATGATGTAGTGCCCACAAGGGAGGTAGCCATGCACTGTCTTGGACAAGAGCGGAGCTAAACTCCATAATTAATGATTTCCCTGACCCAAAAAGGAATTAGCCAAATACCAAAGATTTTTGAAAAATTTGTGTAGTGCTCACGAGCCAACCAATAAAGATTGGCGAGTTGTGTTAAAGGGCTTGTCTTCCACGCAATACTGATGTGAAAAAATTTATCACGGATTGTGTATTGGATGTAGATGTTCTCTTAACAGACGAAATTAACCAAGGTAACATTTCCCACATTATAACTCAATTGGGTGTATATTTTCCAGTAGTAGTTAACTGGAGCAAAATTTTCACCATAAAACAAAAAGAGAGTGAATCTGCAGAGGATTATTGTAACCGAGCTCTGCAGGCTATCGCCCAGTACACTGGGTTAGAAGATATTAAAGATAGCACTCATCACAGGGGAATGATCGCCACTGTGCTTATGGATGGTCTAAAAGAGAACCTAAAGACCCGAGTTCAGACCTCACAACCTGGCTGGAGGGGAGTCACTGTAGACACCCTCATAGAATCTGCTATTGAACATGATAAGAACATCTTTAAAAAGAGAGAGACCCAGAGCGAGAAGCTAATGGCTGTTAGTATTCAAGCTTTACAAGGAATGACTGTAACATCACAGCTGACAGACACACCTGCACCTGCACAGCTACATGTACTCACCAATCCTGCACCACCGCAAACACAGCAATATCCCACTTATAACACACAGCCACAAAACCCATACTATCCACAACCACCATATTTCCCTCAATATCCTTACACACACATACCATCTTTCCCTTCCACTCAACCCACACAGCAATCCTTTCACCCACCCCACTCACAGAAGAGCTTTAACTGCAATCAAGTGGGACATGTAAGTAGGAACTGTAAGGTGAAGAGGGTAGGACCCCCTAACCAGGGAGTAGCTGGATATCCTCTTACGGGATATAGACAGAGTACAGGAACCCCACAATTGTGGCCGTAAATGCTGTTCTGGAGAGTGTGAGTCAATGCTAGGAGTCAGGTCATACCTGTAGTCTACAGATAGTCAGGTTAACGGGAAGTACTAGGGAAGAACCAGTAATGATGGTTGATGTAGCTGGTACTAAATATCCTTTTCTTGTAGACACAGGGGTGATGAGGTCAGTGATAAAATCTCCTGCTAACTTACAGGTAACCGACACAGTACCAACAATGGGGGTAACGGGTAAACTGCAACATTATCCTTTAACCAAATCCACAGAGGTCACTATCGGGCCATTGCATACCAGACATTCTTTCCTCCTGGCAGAAGTGGCTCCTACTAACTTACTGGGAAGGGATTTGTTATGTAAGATGGGATGTGTCATATATTGTACCTCTGATGGTGTATTTCTAGATATCCCAGAGAGAGTAGCGCATGAGGTGAGGGATATGTTGGACACTCCCCAAAGGATAATGTATCACTCTATTGGTTTAAGTGAAAATCCATCTCAGGTAGATCAAATGTTATCCCAAATTCCAGATTCACTTTGGACCAAGTATGGACAGGACACTGGATTAATGGCAAACGTAAGTCCCGTAATGGTAACTGTAAAAAGTGGTAGGCAAGCTAATAAAATTCCCCAGTACCCATTAAAACAGGAGGTAGAATTAGGGGTTTATCCCATAATTGAGCGATTGTTACAGCAGGGAACTTTAGTTCGTACAACAAGTGTAGCCAACAGTCCCATCTTTCCTGTAAAGAAGAGTGTTGGGAGGGGTTATCGGCTGGCACAAGACCTTAGAGGGGTTAATACGGTGGTAGAGAGCCAATTTCCCATAGTGCCAAATCCATCTGTCATTCTTAAGCAGATCCCACCCAATGCAATCCATTTCACTGTCATTGACCTCTGTTCTGCTTTGTTCTCTGTACCTCTTCATCCTGACTATCAGTACCTATTCGCCTTTACATACAGGGGTGTACAATACACATGGACACAATTGCCCCAGGGTTTCATAGACAACCCCAGTATCTTCTCCCAGGCCTTACACGACTATTTACAATCTTTTCAACCTGCCAATGGATCTGTTCTAATACAATATGTGGATGATTTATTGTTATGTTCTGATTCATTTATGTCATGTTTAAATTATACTAAACTTTGTTGCTTCATCTCTCGCAAACAGGACACAAGGTTTCTAAGGACAAACTACAGCCATGCCAGTCCAGGGTTAAATATTTGGGACACTACCTAACTCAGGGGTTACGACATCTCACACATGACAGAATCCAGGCCATACAGAACATGACACTGCTGCAGAATCAACAGCAAATTTGTACCTTCTTGGCAATGTGTGGAAACTGCAGAATGTGGATCCCAGGTTTTTCTATTTTGGCCTTGTCATTACAGGACTTAGGACCTCATTCAGAGTCGGTTGTTGCGACCACATGGTCATAGGGGAAAAGGACCGGATATGCAAATGAAGCGATCACAAGTTACGGTCCTAAGATGAGATCGTTAGCTGAACGACAGAGGGTAAGCAGCGGCCGTAAGACGAAATCACGCCCCCTTCTCGATCACAACACATGTCATCTCCTGGGATATAAGGATTAATCGCGACCATCGGGAACCATCAGAGCTGGTCGTAGAGCTTAAGGTTGACCATACCCTCTCTTAAGCACTACGATCAAGTCAGTGTAAAAACCTCCCATGTCACATGTGCCATGACACTACTTTGTTAATTATGCACACCCATTAAACGCCGTTCGCATAATTAGGCACGCCTGCGTTCGAATCTCCACGTCCCCGTTTTCAAGCACCTTCCCCTGTTACCACCCACAAATGGTTCATTCTGTCACTCAAACTAACGACCTGGCTGTGTTCAAGGAGAGAGAAATTTCTGATCATAACAGCTAGTTTGCGCACGCGCATTGTGAACTTTATGCATGCACAGTTTAGCGAAGATCGGTGGCGTACGACCGTGCGGCCGCAATGACAGACTCTGAATGAGGTCCATAATCTCTTCCTCAAAGCCCGATCGTGTCATACACATGGAGGAAACAGTGCAGGCTTTCCTTAATCTTAAGGATAATCTGCCAAGAGCACCTGCATTGGGAATACCTGATTATGAAAAATCTTTTGATTTGCATTGTACGGAAGCCAATGGTTGTGCAGCAGGTGTCCTGACACAAAAACATGGGGATGTCAGTAGGCCCATAACATACTACAGTGCACAATTGGACACTGTGGCAAGATCACTCCCAATGTGTTTAAGAAGTGTGGCAGCAACTGCTCTATTGGTCAGTAAGAGTGAGGATGTGGTACTAGGCCATGGTATGATTTTCTATACTCCCCATTCTGTATCTGCTTTGCTAAACTCTGCCCAAACCAGCCATGTCTCCTCAGCTAGATTCACAAAATGGTAACTAGCCTTAATGGCACCTGCAAACATCACCATCAAAAGGTGCAGTACGTTAAACCCAGCTACGTATTTACCATATGTGCAACATGATGCACAAAGGGTGGAGAGAGGTGAGCCGCTGGCAACAGGTGAGTTCTGCAGGTATATTGATGCACATGATTGTATGGAATATATGAATCAGACCTTTACTGCAAGACCTGACATATGGGATACACCTTTAGAAAATGTAGATGTGACATTTTACATGGATGGGAGTTGTCATAGACAAACTGACACTGGAGAGTTATGTACAGGTTATGCTGTGGTAAATGACGAGGATGTTATAGAAGCCAAACCATTAGGACCACCACTCTCGACCCAAGTGGCGGAACTGGTGGCAATAAAGACAGTGTGTGAATCAGCGAAAGGTAAATCTGCTAATATCTACACTGACTCTAGGTATGCCTTTGGGGTAGTACATGGTTTCGGTGCCTTATGGCAACTGAGAAAATTTATGACAGCAGCAGGCACACCAATTGCACATTCCAAACATATAAAAGGACTATTAACAGCAATCCAATTGCCAAAGGCAGTGGCAGTAATTAAGTGTAAAGCCCATACATGTGAGGATGATCCGGTATCACTGGGCAACAACAGGGCAGACGAAGCTGCAAAATGGGCAGCAGGGTTAAATCGATTATTGGTGTTATATCAGCAATACTAATATATCTACAGCTGCTACTGCTTGTGAACTGACGCATCCTTCTCTCTCACCTGCAGGTATTTGACTACTGCTCCCAGCATATTCTTGCTGCAATTGTAATTATATGTCCCTGCCTCAGCATTAGCAGTAATGTTAAATTAAGCAGTTTATCAATGCATATTATCTGTAGCTGATGGTTTGGAAATTTTTTTTCTTTTTGTTTGTCTTTGTGTCCTTGTTAGCTTTTAGTTATATAGACCCAGATGCTAGCTTAATGGTATGTGCTATTTGTTTGTTTAAGGTAATTTATTGCTGGCAATACTAGTGGGAGTGTTTTGGGGGTAGTTAGTAATCAGTGGCCTCACATGCCAGATCTCCTATGTAAGGTTCATAGTAAGGCTGGTTAGCCTTTGGCTGGTGCCCTATCTTAGAAGTGCCCGATTTAAAAGTGCCAATTAAATTTTAAATCGATTATCGGCGTTATATCAGCGTTAAACAGAAGTGAAACAGAGGGAAACCCACTGATCGACAATCAAACAGCAAGCCAAATATTACTTGGACAAAGTGGAATGAACAATTGTGAATTCACATTCTCCATACTACTAGCTCCTGTGGATACATAACCAGGACTTTCACCACTGAAATCCCAGTCTGGTGGCTGCATAAACCTGGTGCTTCCCTTCCTACTATTGCTGCTGGGTCTGTGCTTTACATATATTCCTAATGTAAACTTATCTGTGTTATGTCAGTTTACCTCTATGATAATGTACTTTTACCTTAGCTCTGTTTCTAAGTCTTATATCATCTAGCTCCAACCACTGTATATTTTATTATTTATCTTCCGCTCCCACCAAATCTCCACTTTTATTATACTCAATAATAAACTTCTGTTTTACATATACACTTTTCCCACACTGTACTCTTACTTACATTTCTGGAAATCTGCTCTCTCCTACATTCTTTCGTCATTCCTACTTTCAACTTTTTCTTCCCTTATTCACATCATCCTTACTATTACCATGTTTTCTTCAACTCCCACCTTCACTCAGTGTCTACCTCATCTTTTGTTCTGCCCCTTGCTTCCACCTTTATGCTTTCCCCCTTGTCTCCTCCACTTCCTCTTCCCCTTATCTCCTCTCCTCTGTATACCTTCCTCCCCATCTTCTCCCATTACTCCACTTTCATTCTCTTGTACTCCACCGGGGTCCTTCTACCTCACTGCTAATCCCTCCTCCCACCCCCCTCTCCATGTCACTTCACCCCACATCCATCCACATATCATTAAGCTCCCTTCCTGCCCACCTTCTGCTTGGTCCCCTTCTAGCACTGGAGACCGCACCATCGCAACACTCTATTCATCTCGGTCCCCCAAACTAATCTCACCTCCATGCTATAGCAACCCTGATAATCTCATCCAAATCTCTACAACAAACTCTGTCCCTCTATCCTGTGCCCTCTGGAATGCCAGGTCAGTCTGTAATAAACTGGTCCCAACCCATGACCTTTTCATCTCCAACTCCCTGAATCTCTTAGCCATTACTGAAACCTGGATTTTACCCTCTGATACCACTTCTCCTGCAGCTCTCTCCTCTGGGGGCCTCACCTTTTCCCACACCCCACGACCTGGGGTCGCCATGGTGGTGGTTTTGGGGTCCTCCTATCCCCTGGTTACACATACCAACCCATACCCTCTGAACCATCTCTTACATTCTCTACATTTGAAGTCCATGCTTTACACCTCTTCCACCCAGTACTGTCATTTACCATCCCCATGGCCCTCCCTCCGAGTTCCTTGACAACTTTGCTTCCTGGCTCCCTCATTTTCTCTCCTCAGACCTTCCCTCCATTATCCTAGGTGACTTCAATATTCCAATTGATATCCCCACAGAATCCTCTGCCTCCAAACTACTCACCCTCACATCTTCACTTGGTCTCTCCCAATGGACCTCCTCACCCTCCCATGTGAGTGGCCATTTGCTTGATCTGGTCTTCACTCACCGATGTGATATTTCTGATCACTCCAATTGCCCTTTCCCACTTTCTGACCATCACCTTCTCTCTTTTAACCTGTCCCTCTCTCCTTCCCCTTCTCTTCCTCCAAAAGCCACCATCACTAAGCGTAACATTGATGCTATCGACACAGTTTCCTTTTCTTCCCTGCTTGACTCACTTCTCTCACCTATCCTCTCTCTCTCCTGTCCTGACCAAGCCACTTCCCTATACAATGCCTCCCTTACTTCTGCTATGGACTCTGTTGCTCCGGCGATCACTAATCACACTCGCAGATCTACTCCTCAACCCTGGCATTCCAAATGCACCAGATACCTGCAAAAGTGTTCACGAACCGCCGAGCGACATTGGAGAAGATCACGCTCTATGGCAGATTTTCTCCATTTCAAATTTATGCTCTCATCCTATAGTGCTGCTCTCTCCCTCTCTAAACAGTCGTATTTCAAGATCCTCATCTCCTCTCAGTCCTCTAATCCCCAGCGTCTCTTCACCACTCTCCTCCTTTGCCCACCCCCTCCTCGTCTCCCCTCCTTGCTCTCTGCCCTTGACTTTGCTACCTACTTTACATCTAAAATTGATTACATATGTCAGGACATCATATCCAACCAGTCCCCCCAGGCTCTCCACCTCCTCCTTTCCCAGATCACCCTTCCCAATCAACTTTACCAACTCTTGCATCCTTCTCCCCTGTATCTGGAGAGGAAGTCATGGCCCTCATCTGGTCCTCCCCCTCTTCCACCTCCCCCCTTGTTCCTATCCCCTCCCACCTCCTCCACTTCCTCTCTCTCTCTGCCTGCTCCCATCTTGCCCACCTCATTAACCTCTCCCTCTCATCAGGAACTGTTCATTCTGCATTCAAGCATGCCCTTGTCTCCCCCATTCTATAAAAACCTACCCTTGATCCTAACCTTCTTTCAAACTACCGACCCATCTCTCTCCTCCCTTTTGCCTCCAAACTCCTTGAGCGGATTGTCTACAAATGCCTTACCACTTTTCTTTCCTCCCACTCCCTCCTTGATCCTTTTCAGTCCGGCTTCCGTTCTCTCCACTCCACTGAAACTGCCCTCACGAAAGTCAGCAATGACCTCCTTGCTGCCAAATCCAAGGGCCACTACTCTCTTCTCATTCTCCTTGATCTCTCTGCTGCTTTTGACACTGTGGACCACCCTCTCCTGCTGCATATCCTTCACTCACTTGGTCTACGTGACACTGCCCTCTCCTGGCTGTCATCCTACCTCTCTGACCGATCTTTCTCAGTTTCCTCTCATAACTCCTCTTCCCCCCCACAGCCTTTTACAGTAGGTGTTCCTCAAGGTTCTGTTCTTGGACCTCTTCTATTCTCCCTCTATACTTCCTCTCTAGGTGAGCTCATCAGCACTTTTGACCTCCATTATCATTTCTATGCTGATGATACTCAAATCTACTTTTCCTCCCCTGATCTCTCCCCCTCTCTTCTGACTCGTATCTCCAACTGTCTCTCTGCCATATTTTCCTGGATGTCCCAGCGATTTCTTAAACTTAATTTGTCTAAGACAGAGCTGATCGTCTTCCCACCCTCTCACATAACCTCACTTCCCACTATTTCTTTATCAATTGATGGTATAACTATCTCATCTAGCCCCAAAGTGCACTGTCTTGGAGTTATCCTGGACTTGTCCCTCTCTTTCAAACCACATATCCAGAACCTTTCACAGTCCTGTCGTTTCCATCTCAAAAATATTTCTAAGATCAGACCCTATCTTACCCAGGATGCTACAAAAACCCTCATACACTCACTGGTCATCTCCAGATTGTACTGTAACTTCCTCCTATCTGGCCTCCCAAAATCCCATCTCTCTCCTCTCCATTCTATCTTTAATGCTGCTGCATGGCTTATATTCCTTTCCAAACGCTCTACATCTGCCTCCCCTCTCCTACAAGCCCTCCACTGGCTCCCCTTCCCTTTTAGAACCCAATTTAAGGTTCTCACGCTCACTTACAAAGCCCTCACCCAATCTTCCCCCATATACATCTCTGATCTCATCTCCCTTCACTCTCCTCTCTGCTCTCTTCGTTCAACTAATGCACGCCACCTTTCATGCCAGCTGATTACTTCCTCCCACTCCTGCCTCCAAGATTTTGCCTGCACTGATCCCCACCTCTGGAACTCTCTCCCACTCCCCATCAGACTCTCCACCTCTTTGCAATCCTTCAAACAGGCTCTCAAGACCCATTATTTCATCAAAGCCTTCCAGCTGTCATTCTAACTCCCTGATACATATACCTTCCTCCCCATCTGTGTCACCCCTGTATGTCTTCCCCTCCCCTTTTAGGAAGTAAGCTCTAATGACCAGGGCCCTCTAACCTCTTGTACTTCTCCCTACTTTAGTTTCATCTACTTCTTACTCACCACTAGGGCACCTAACACTTGGCTGCTTACGCTCTGTTGCTTATCTGGGTGTTATGGTCACTAATGTAGCAATATATATTATCCATGTCCTGGTCCTGTATTGTATTGTTCTGTAAGTCGCTTGTCTACAACTTGTTTATGTGCTTTGTAAGGTGCTGCGGAACATTTGTGACGCCATATAAATAAATGATAATAATAATAATAATAATAATAATAATAATAATAATAATAATAATGTACCAACTGAACAAATCATGACTTTTCAAACAATTGATATGCTGAAATTAATTGAGATGCAAAATTTGTGTTCTATCCAGGAAAAGTCAGTCTGGAGGTCCAAGGGATGTGGGCAAGAGCCCTCTGGACTCTGGAGTGACAGACAAGGCAAGCCAGTGGCTCCCAAGGCATACTACCCCAGCCTGGCTGAGGCAGCGTATGGTCTGACTCATTTGGGAAAGCAAGGTATGTGCAAATTGGTGAGAGCATACTGGTGTGCACTGGGTTTTTCTTATCAAGCGGAAAAGAGAGCAATGTCCTGTCTGACCTGCTTGAGGAAAAACATTGGGCAAACTATCCCTACCAAACCATGTCACATTCCTCCGACTGATGGGCCTTTCCAGGTAATATAAATTGATTTCATGCAATTACCACCCTGCAGGAATCTCAAGTATGTATTTGTGTGCACTGATGTGTTTTCCAATTGGGTTGAGGCATACCCAGCTGCCAGTAATACTGCTGTGTTCACTGCCAAGAATATTGTTCAAGAGTTTGTGTGCAGAAACGGTATCCCTAAAATTATCGAGAGTGATAGGGGTACTCATTTCACAGGTGATGTTTTTCATAATATGTGTAAACTAATGGTATTAATAGCTGACTTCATACCGCAAGCCAGTGCCAAGGTGGAGAGGATTAACGCTACTATTAAAAATAAATTAAGTTAGATCATGGCAGAGACTGAACTAGGATGGCCAGAAGAATTACCGTTGGTCCTACATAGCATAAGGACCACTCCTAGACCCCTTCTAAATCTGTTCCCTTTTGAAATACTGTTTGGTAGACAACCTCATTTGATTATAAGTCCGCAGGAAGATCTGAAAGCTAACAACGAGGTAACTGTAAGGTATCTTATATCAATGAGTAAACAGTTAAACAGCAACAGCAGAAACTGAAATTGTTGTCCCATGATATGCCTGAAACAAACTGTCATGATGTTGAACCTGGAGAATATGTTATGATCAGAAATTTCTTGCATTCAGATTGTTTGACTGATCTTTGGGAAGGTCTGTATCAGGTGTTGCTAATGAGTACCACATCTTTGAAGGTGGCCAAGAGAGATACCTGGGTCCATTCCACTCACTGTAAGAAGGTCAACCAACCGGTGGGGAAACAAGGTGAAGACAAGGCTGATAACATGGACCTGTCAATCGCAAGCTTGTTCCGGGAGGGTTAAAAGGTTACAGTGAGATATCTGAACTAAAGAATTTTGCAGGTCCTTGGTACAGCAATGGGCTGGTCTGCTGTGTTCATTTTTGTATTGTCTTCCAGAGTTTCCATCATCCTGGTTTGTTCGGGGATCTCTGGCTTCTGTGATGGGGGACTGATTGAGGAGATGGGAGCTAATGGCAGTATTGATGGAGTGGAGAGTCAAGTCAAGAGGAGGAATGCTATGGCAATCAGGGTAGTGTCTGACCAATCTTAGTACTGTAATTGTTAAGAGATCTGCTATTTTGGATACTCGGAGACAGTGTGAAGGTCTATCATCTGAGGATTATTGTTTGTGTGAGTTCTGTGGGTCCGTAATTGATGAGAATTGCATCCAAAGGTGTCAACCTAAGTATAATCAGTATTGGGGTGGTTATCCTTTAGAGGACTGTCACACCATGGTGTGATAAACCAAACTGACTGTTGGGTGTGTTCTCACATGCCCCAAGGACAGCATAATGTAGGATTAGTGCCCTTCCCATTAAATATCTCTGAAATCCTAGAATTGCAAAAAGGGAAGACATTGGATGGAAAATTTCTTAATACCAAACCACCCCATTTTAAACTCCATCAGTACCAAGCAGATAAAGCACTTTTATGTTTATACATCACCCACTCCAATGAACCGGGAATAATTAGACGATGACCTTCTCACAAAGAGCTGACCGTGAGCCTATGAATTATGAAGTGTTACACACAATTAGGTCAGGTGGAAGACACTTCCGGTATAAATATACTCTGAGTAACACCAAAAAAATGGTTGGCAGAGTATCTGAAGGGTACTGTGCCAGAGTTATACAACCAGAAACATGTATTAGACAGATGGGAGAATTTGAGATAGGATAATTTGTTAGGGAAATGTGTTGGATGATTATGATGCATTCTATTCCTTAGCGTTCTCTCCAATGATGTATATTTTATATGTGGAAGGAAAGCATATAAGTGGCTCTGTCCAAGTTCTGAAGGTTTGTGTTATTTGGGAGGAGTAATTCCAGAAGCTATGACCCTTACACATGGTGAAATGCTTGGTATTCACAAAGATACACCATCACCATATCTTCACACACAGGATGAACACAAAGACAAAATAAATATGATACCTGGTGACATGCATAAAGCCACATAGTTAATTAGTGAGACAACTGGCTTTCAAGTTTTAGTAGCTTTGGATCCCACCAGGATAGCTCTGGGTACACTACATTTTAGATATATTCAAGATCTTGCTAAATTAATAGATAATATCGCCGAGATGTATGATGACACATTCAGGTATACAGGTAGGGAATTGCAAGTGTACAAGAAAGAACTGGTGCAACACAGACTAGTTTTAAATTATTTACCAGCTTTCAATGGAGGGTATTGCGTAACTTTGACCACCCAATTTGGAGTAAAGTGTTGCACTTATATAACAAATGATACCAGCGATCCCAAGGAGGTAATAGACCAAAAGATGGATGTAATTCTGCAGCTGAAATGGGAATTTCGAATGAACCATAATGCTTCAGTGGCTGAAGTAGAGGAGAAGGTAGAGGAATGGGTTTCATGGTTGAACCCAGTGAAATGGTTCTCATGTCTAGGAGAGTGGGTCCAGGAAATGATTGTGAGCATAGGTAAACTCCTGATCCTCATACTGGGTGTCATCATAGTATTTGACATATATCTGTCAGGTGTGTTCCTATTGTGCAGAAGTGTGGAAAATGTAAAGATAAGTTGAATCAAAGGAATTAAATCATGATGGTGGTCAGTAGTAACAATGTGAATACTGAGGTAAATGTAGAACTGCATTACAACCCTGAACTAGGAAATACCATAATATAGTGTATTATATTTAGACATGCATACAATGTGTTATTAAAATGTTATTTAAAATAATGTAAGTCCCTATTCCCCCTCAAGACTTCCTTTATTGGATTGGTGCATCCCCACACCTTTCCCATGATCTCCCAAGATCCGCAGTGTGTGTACAAGGGTAGTTTTATGTTCCCTCCTAGAGACACATTATTGATGGATTAAGAACCACCTTGTGCCATCCCATTATAACATTAAATAATATGTCATAATGTAACCTTAAATTAAATTTAAGATCAGTGTATGATAGCACTTGGTTGGCTATCAAAGGGTGGACTGTGGAAGCTGGATGATTGGCAGACAGGGTTTGCGCGACGCCATCTTGCAAATGGCGACAAGACTCCATCTTAGAAATAGGTCACACAGCGCCATTTTGTCAAATCTACATAGTACAAAAAATACAACGCTAAATTGCTACTTAATAGCAATTCAAGACTTTTAATTATCTTCCCCAAACACATACCGACCGTGTTTAACATACATAAAAATGACCTTCCAACACATTAAAATCACCACAGACTTAAATATGAACAGCGCAAAATAGCAGCAAATTAGTGGTGTTTTCCCTGCATTCACATTAACACATACACGCGATGTTAAACAGTGCACAATGCAAAATAGCTAATCATTAGCATTAGAACACTTTTATTAATCCATCTCAAAATCATACTGTCAGTAGTCAAACCAGCTAAGGATAACATTCCAGCACATTGCAAAACTTACACAGCGCTAGTTAGAGCTGTTCTCCCTGTACTCTCAGTAAAACACCTAGCCGCGAGGTTAACACAAATCTCATAGCGCAGAGAGTGTAATATAGTTAAACTGTGCTGTGCATCTGAAACTCATTAGAACACTTTATACAATCCCTACACAACCAATACTGACTTAGGGCCTGATTCAGACCCACTCGTGAGCGGCTGTACGCTCGCAAGTGGGTCGATGGTCTGCACTGAGCATGCGCACGACGGAGGGAGCTCCGTCGTGCGCATGCGCCAGACACGACGAGCGAAGGACTTTCCTTCGCTCGTTGTGTCCGATCAAAGGGGGCGTGCTGTCAATGTTGATTGACAGCACGCCCCCTTTGGTGGGCGTGCCGGGGGCGTGCCTCCCTGACGGGAGCGTTCCCACGGGAATGCCTCCCGTCAGAAGCCGGCCCACTGACATCACTAGTGATGTCAGTGGGAGTGATTTTGGCTCTGATAGAGCCAAAATCACTCCGGAGCTTGCGGTTGAAAACCTCAACCGCAGGCTCCGGCTCGCAATTTCGATGGTCGCGATGGTCACGACCATCGCGGCCATCAAAATGCACGCTCGTATAGCCTGTGGGTGGTGACCCACAGCTATACGAGCGTCCAGGAGGACGCTCCATGAAAAAGGAGCCCGGCCCTCATGCAGAGCGTGCGCTCTGCTCAGAGCGTACGGCTCTGAATGAGGGCCTTAGTCCCACACACTCAAAGATACCTTTTCAGCCTAGCGCTGCTCGCAAAGTACCCCACAGACTCCTAGACACACAACGCTATTTAGCATTGTTTTCCCTTGCATACATACACTTAAAGCAATAGTTCCGTAGCGCAAAAGGGTTATTATTACGCGATTCATTCACAATGCCAGCATGTAAAAAAATGATTGTTTTCTGCAACTAAGGTTTAGTACATAATAAGTAGATCATGTTTGGTGCCATTCTGATCCGCTGTGTATTTGCAGATCTCCGATTCTATCGGTTGGGAAATTGCTACAAGCATCTGCAAGTTATGAATTATGGGGAATTTAGTGATAGAATGTGCATTGTATGTAGTGTCCATTACTTAGTTATGCGGTGGGAAAAAGTACACAAAGAGCCACTTGGAGGCTGAACGTCTCAAGTTTGAATGGACCAATGGACTGTGCCATAACGAAAGACTCAAGAAGAAGAAACAATGTGAAGATGCCAGCTCATGCCTATTGTGTTGCTTATCCCTGTTCAGGTACATAACCAGGCTCTCTGACCTCAGTCAAGAGTCTTCTTGCTGTGCTGTTGACGGAGGTTTCTATCGCTGATGCCAGTATCTGGGACCAGAGCGCATGCATATGTTAGAACTGTACCTTTGGTCTGTATGATTTATTTGCGCTAATTGTATCTAGCTCACAGCATGTAACCATCTGTTTTTATTGAATAATATCTTTTTGTGCTTTGAACCACATTCAAAGTCTGAAGGCATATATTTCTTGTGCAACTCATTACGCTGAATAGCAACAATTTTAGAAAGTATAGGAAGGAAGATTGTTTAGAAGGTATAGGCAGGAATCAATTGTTAGAAGGTATACTGTAGATAGGTAGGCATCGATACTATAATCAGTCACAATAAAAGAAGCAATCCCTTTGTTAATATAATTGCTACAGTTAAAGTCTCATATCTTTACCAACCCAAAGGGGAAGGATGTTAAGTCAGAGATAATTAGCTGACTCCCCAGCGTCTGTATCACAACCAAAAACACTGGGTCTCTGTATAGTGTTTAGGAGATCCCGTGTACACAGTCAGTGCATATACCCCTGACTCTGGGGAGTCAGCTAATTATCTCTGACTTAACATCCTTCCCTCTTCGGTTGGATACTGCTACCATGTGTTTAATATTTATATATGATGCTGATTTTCAGCCTAATAAATCTATTTCATTTACTGATGTTAAATTTACTGGTGTCCCAGCACAGACAATAGAGTGCAGTTTCTTTTTGCATAGTTTCACTATAGTGTCCAGAGCCGACAGTGCCAAAAAAAATATTATTTTCCGTGGCTCGAACCCGGGACAAGCACTGTTGCAAAGCGATCACCTAACCTCTAGCCCACAAGCCAGCCAAATTTAGAACCGCACATAGTGGGCTCATCCTTTTGCACTCCACCCACCCGCTGCTGCTTTTACTAATAAAAAATGTGTCTTCCTTTAAAAATATTATACACACAGTACCCCACCATTAGAGAAAAATTCATCCCATCTCATTAATCTACAGTATCGGTTATACCATCATAACAACACAGCATTTACACTACTGTACAGTTACTGTATGTATAGTATGTGTACTGATTTGCATCCTGTGCTAAGAACTTATGTGATATTAAAAAGATTTTTTGTGCGAACATGCAAATACTGTACAGTGCTTTTAACTGATATCCATCCAATTTAACAGAATGATAATCATTACAAATTACAACAGTGGAGCACTCGCCACTCAGTGGTTAAGCACTGTATTACATGCCATAGCATTTCCTTCATTGAAGAATACCATGGTACACCAAAGTCCAGCCATTATGTAACATTCCATGGTGCGACACAGAGCCTGAATGGCGTGCCATGAGCAACAAACTAGCTGGGCACATCTGTTGGTGTTCAGTCGCTGGGAGTGGAGATGAGTGGTGACTGAGTATTCTCCCTAGGGTCTGCTAGGGCTTTTGTGCATGCGTTCTGGTTCCCGGGGTGCCAGGCATGGGTGCAATCATGTTGATTGCCTCTCCTGACTAGTCTCTCCCAATGGTAGTCCTGTGGTCATCAGCTAATCTTCTGATCCAATGACCAGCTACCCAGGGGTATTTAGTCTGACTCCAGGAACAGGGAATTGCTGTTCAACTTTGCTGTTCCAGTGACTGTGATACTCACCAGTGTTTCTCCATGTAATGTCCTTAGTGTGTTGCCTCAGCCTTCTCGCTGTCCTCCAGTATTATTTATATCAGATCCCATGTTGACTTCCAGTGTGTCATTTTTGTTCTCTCAATGAACTCCAGTTCTTTACCTTACTGCTCTTGAGTTGTTATTATTGTGCTGTTCCCTAGCTGCCTCCTTGTGTTACTGTGGTGTCAGCTTTCATGCTAATTACTAGTTAGCTCTCAGCTGGATCTATAGCAATTCCTAGTACATGCTGTGTTACATTTCCCTGTGTTCTCAGTGCAAATCAGCGACTAGATCTTTAACAATTCTAAGCACATTCCTGTGTTCAAGTAATCAGTTCATATGTTGGTCTCCTGTGTTCAAGTATTCAGTTCATATGCTGATCTTCTGTGTTCAAGTATTCAGTTCATACGCTGATCCCCTGTGTTCAAGAATTCAGTAAATATTCTGATCTCCTGTGTTCAAGTATTCAGTTAATACACTAATCTCCTGTTTTCATGTATTCAGTTCATACTATAATCTACTGTGTTCAAGTATTCAGCTCAAATGCTGATCTCCTGTATTCAAGAATTCAATTTATACATTGGTCTCCTGTGTTCAAGTATTCAGTTTATATGCTGATCTTCTCTATTCAAGTATTCAGTTCATACGCTCATCTCCTGTGCTCAAGTATTTAGTTCATATGCTGATTTCCCATGTTCAAGTATTCAGTTTATACGTTGGTCTCCTGTTTTCAAGTATTAAATTCATACGCTGATCTCTTGTGAGCAAGTATTCAGTTCATATGCTGATGTTCTGTGTTCAAGTATTCAGTCATATGCTGACCTCCTGTGTTCAAGTATTCAGTTCATACGCTAATCTCCTGTGTTCAAGTATTCAGTTCATAAGCTTATCTCCTTTGTTCAAGTATTCAGTTAATACGCTGATCTCTTGTGTTCAAATATTCAGTTCATATGCTTATCTCCTGTGTTCAAGTATTCAATTCTTACACTGATCTCCTGTATTAAAGTATTAAGTTCATAAGCTGATCTCCTGTGTTCAAGTTTTCAGCTCACATGCCGGTCTCCTGTGTTCAAGTATTCAGCTCATACGCTGGTCTCCTGTGTTCAAGTATTCAGTTCTAGCTGTTCCTTTGTGTCCTTGTTATTTAGTTATTATGTAGACCTCTAATGTTATTACATTCCTAGGGTTCCCAGTGCTAATTCTTTCTAATATAGTTCCAGTTTCCTGCCACTCCCAGGTACCTGTCCAGAGGGCCATGACCTGCTCACTTGGTGCAGCAAAACCCATATCTCAACTGGAGGGGTCACTGGTGAAGACCACCAAATGAGTTAGACTCCATGCCTCTGGGCAGGTCTATCCAAACCTAGGGTTAACCACAATAGGGAGACAACAATGACACACCTGGTCATTCTCTAATCGCCCTAACCCCCTGGCCTTTGTCTTTTCCCAAGGAACTTTCCATACAGTTCCTGACAAAAACCTACCTAAGAATGTGGTTTTTGTCCCTCATCAAAGGACCGGAAGACATTGTTCAAGTGTACATACTGTGAAACGCCTATGTGCATGGCTCACCAAGCAATGTTTTGACTGTCTGTGATCTTTTACTATTTCCTCTCTGTGGATAATTCTCTTGAGTTTTAAAACATGTGTACATTATTAGAATAAATATTAATTGTTTAGTGTGGGTCTAAATAGTTGGGTCTATCAGACCCATGGTTAAGGCCCCCATACATCAGCAATCGATTGTGGCAATTCTGAAATTTGCAATCGATTGTGTATAAAAATCTGCAATGTATGGGCTTCACAGATTGCAACCAAAAAGTGATTGGAATTGTTAAATCAGATTGTCCAACATATTGGATTTCACAGATGGATTGGGGCTGTAGATTGATAGTGTATGGACATGATCAGTTGATTTGCAGACCGTTACCAGCAAAAGGATGGGCCTTTCAGATCTGTGTTTGCTGCAATCGACCTGCAAATCACTGAAACAGATTGCTAGATTGGGAAATCCTAACATCGGGCAATAAATATTCAAATTGCTCAATTGTGGTTTTCAGATTGCTGATGTATGGGGACCTTTAGGGATAACATTATTTTCTTTTAAAGGTTAAGGTGTTCCAGGATTAACATGCTCTCCATCCTTACATAAAATGGCCACAGAGTGCAGGCAAAATCTTCACAGCAGAATCTTTGACCATCAGTGTCTAAAAACCTAATTAGTGTTAGAAGTATTTTGATAGGTGCACTCCGGAAGCAAGAGTGAATCAATTTACTTAAAAATGAACTTTAATTTGAAATAGACACAGTGCTCAGAAAATAAAATGTTTTAAAAAAGGGTTCGCTGCTGTGTTTTATTTGTGCATTACTCGAATATATTTATTTATTGTCTTCATGCACTTTAATATTAAAATAGATCAATTGCATCCAAATACTGTATTTTGGATATTTATAGTAAAGATCACTTATCAGAAATGATATAGGTGTTTGGGTACATGTAGTGTTTTCAATTAAACACCCCCATAGATTGCTCTAGTTTGGTAATAAAGTAAATTTTATAATAACCACTTGTAGACCTTGAATAAATATTTCACCCAGGACTTTTGAACGTCTACTTATTATTTATTTCCTCTTAGTGATATAGATTTCTAGGGATAATTAGCAGATTTCACTGAAAAAACTATAATAAATCCTTTTTCAGGAAAAAGGAATCAGTGTTAGGACAGTGCTGTACATTTGGTGAATTGAATTAGCAGTTGAAAATATAGCATATGACTTGCTGCTTATTTTTAGATGATTTTAGTAATCCATGTAGCATTGCAGGGGTCTAGCATTTAGTATGTTGCCCAACAATGGCTTATTATTGTAGAAGAAACTATGTAGGTGTATTGGTATTACTGCATTTCATATATTTAATTAACAATTTTATTCTACTCACAGTAGTTTAGTTACATATCTTTACATGTTGTCCTCAGGGTATAATTACTGTAGCATTTAGTGTGCTTCCCAAGAACAGCTTATTATTGACACTTGGAGCATACAAAGAACTATCTAGGTGTATTTATATTACTGCACGTCATATATATATTTAGCAGTTTTATTCTACACTCAGTACAGTAGCAGTGGTGGAACTTCCAGAGACAATGGAGTCTTTTTCCGCCGGGCGCCAGCCCTGAAGGGGGCACCTGGCTCCAATTTCATCCGGCCACTGCTGAGGATGCATGGAGAAGGAGTCCCACTGATCGGCGCACCACCTCCAGTGGAGTAACTACGGAGGATGCAAGGGGTGCGGTCGTATCCCCTGCACCCTCCATTTGCCGGGCGCCTGCTGAGTGTTACCAGTGGGTGCCTGCACATTCTCTCCCCCCCCGGCACCAGCGGCAGCAAGAGCTCCCCACTAAGCTCTGGTTCCTGCAGTGCACTATGGGACTGATGTCATGACATCACCCCGTTAGTTCCGAGGAGCGAGCACCGGGGACGGACGGCAACAGCACTGAAGCGGGGTTGAAGGTAAGTTTTCTTTTTGTATATGTGTGTGTGTGTGCCCGCGCGTTGGGGGGCACAATACTGGGAGCACAATACTGGGGGCACTACAGGGGGCTTAATTCTGGGGGCATTACAGGGAGCACAATACTGTGGGCACTACAGGGGGCTTAATACTGGGGCATTACAGGGGGCTTAATACTGGGGGCATTACTGGGGGCATTACAGGGGGCACAATACTGGGGGCATTACATGGGGCCCAATACTGGGGCACTACAGGGGGCTTAATACTGGGGGCACTACAGGGGGCTTAATGCTGGGGGCATTACTGGGGCACTAAAGGGGGCTTAATACTGAGGGCATTACAGGGGGCTTCCTACTGGGGGCACTACAGGGTGCTTAATACTGGGGGCATTACTGGGGGCACAATACTGGGGGCACTACATGGGGCTTAATACTGGGGGCATTACTTGGAGCACTACAGTGGGCTTAATACTGTGGGCATTACAAGGGGCTTCCTACTGGGGGCACTACAGGGAGCTTACTACTGGGGGCATTACAGGGGACTTACTACTGGGAGTAGTACTGAGGGCTTACAGGGGGCTTACTACAGGGGCCTTTCTACTGGTGGCATCATATGGGGCACTACAGGGGACATCATATGGGGCACTACAGGGGACATTACAGGGGCCTTACTACTGGGGGCACTACAGGGGCCTTACTACTGGGGGCATCATATGAGGGCACTACAGCGGCATTACTACTGGGCCATCATATTGGGGCAGTACAGGGGCTTTACTATTGGGGCACTGCATAGGGGGACCACTACTGGAGGTACTGCATAGGGGAAACACTACTGGAGGCACTGCATAGGGGGACCATTACTGGGGGGTACTACATAGGTGGCCTCTGCACAGGGAGACTTCTACTGAGGGCACTGCATAGGGGGACCACTACTGGGGGCATTGTATAAAAGGGAATGCATGGGGGGGTGGTGGAAGCTGGGGTGGTGGTCAATTTTAATTTGGGGGGGGGCACCAAAATATATCTTGCCTCCAGGCACCTGGGATGAAGTTACGCCACTGTACAGTAGTATAGTTCAATATCTTTGGATGTTGTCCTCAGGGCATAATTAGCAGAATCTTACTGCAACAATATAGTGAATCCTTTAGAAAAGATAATATATAATAAGGTTGAGGTTAGGCACTAGGGTACGGTTGGGGTTAGGCACTAGGGGAAGGTTGTGGTTAAGGACTAGGGGGAGGTTGGAGTTAGGCACTAGAGGAAGGTTAGGTTTAATCACTAGGGGGAGGTTGTGGTTAGGCACTAGGGGGAGGTTGTGGTTAGGCACTAGGGGGAGGTTGTGGTTAGGCACAAGGGGAAGGTTGGGGTTAGGCACAAGGGGAAGGTTGGGGTTAGGCACTAGGGGAAGGTAAGGGTTAGGCACTAGGGGAAGGTAAGGGTTAGGCACTGGGGAAGGTAAGGGTTAGGCACTGGGGAAGTTAAGGGTTAGGCACTAGGGGAATGTAAGGGTTAGGCACTAGAGGGTGGTTAGATTTAGGCTGCAGGGAGAGGAGTTAGGGTTACGCACTAGGGGGAGATTGTGAATAGGCACTAGGGGAAGGTCGGGGTTAGGGGATGCAGTCAGGAAGCTGACGGTCAAAATGCTGACCACCAGCTTCCCAAATGTCTAATCCTGGCAGGGGTCTAGTTATAGGCATCGAGATCCCTGTCATTATACCTACGCCGGGAGCCAGGGGCTCCTGTGGGGATAGGGTTAGGCACCCCCCTGGGAGGGTAATGTTTAGGCTAGGGGTAGGAGGGGTTAGGGTTAGGGCACCCTCCATGGAGATTTAGGTTTATGCTTTGGGGAAGGGGGTGTTAGGTTTAGGCACTTACAGGGGGGTTAGGGTTAGGCACTTGGGGAGAGGTTAGGGTTAGGCGCCCCTAAGGAAGGGTTAGGGGGGATAAGTTAGTAATAGAAAAATACTTACCTGTTGGGATCTTCACATGCATCCGGTGGTATTCCATACCTATCCCAGGGTTAGGCACTAGGAGGAGGTTGTGCATTGACACTAGGGGGAGCTTGTGGTTAGGTACTAGTGAAAAGTTGAAGGTCGGGGTTAGGCACTACGGTTGGTTAGGGTTAAAAGGGTTTGGCACTAGAGGGAGGTTGTGGTTAAGCACTAGGGGAAGGTTGGGGTTAGGCACTAGTGGCAAATTAGGGTTAGGCAATACAGGATGGTGAGGGTTAAGCTGCGGGGAGAGGGGTTAGGGTTAGGCACTAGGTGGTGGTTAGTGTCAAGATGTAGGGAGAGGGGTTAGGATTAGGCACTAGGGTGTCAAAATCAAATAATTGGTTATGATCGTTGTACAATTAATATCTGACGAGGTAGTCATCGATAGTCTGATGATGTGTAAAATGGACGCAGGCTCTGCGTCAGTGCAGACTGATTGCAGCACAAATGTGTATTTGTGTCTGTAACAGGTTAATTAGAATGTAGCACAGTCTAAATGTAAAATTAAGAGTCATTGTCAAGTACCGGCAAGTCATTGGCAATTGTGTGCCTTTGTGTTCAGTACTATTTTATTGCAAAGGAACTGGCATTTAGACTTTGAATAGATAGATGAAAACCTTTGAATTACTTGACAAGACTCTGTGGCAACTAAAAGCAGCTGTTGCTCTCTCTCCCCCCTGTTTAGAAATAAACTCCCATTGACACCTTAGAATTGGTTCAGGCAATGCTTGGATGTTAATATGTTAGAAATGGATAATATAAATTAGGGGTGAGCGGGTTCGGATTTCTGAAATCCGAACCCCCCAGAGCCCCCCGATCCGAGGCCGATCCGAGTCAGGCTCGACTTTTCCCGCCTGACTCGGATCTGAAATCGAGGCAAAACGTCATCATCCCGCCTTCCGAGTCTCGCGGGTTTTGGATCCTATATAAGGTACCCGCGTCAGCGCCATTTTCTCACTCGGCTGTGGACAGTGAAGAGGGAGGGTGGGAGTTAGGGCTGGCTGGGCTGTGTAGTGTAGTGTAGTGCAGAGTAGTGTTGTGCTGTGCTGTGCTGCGCTGTGCTGCTGTTGTCCACTACTTCAAAGTCCATAGGGGCTGGCTGTGTTGTGCTGTGCTGCTGTTGTCCATAGGGGCTGTGTCCACTACTTCAAAGTCAATAGGGGCTGGCTGGACTGTGTTGTGCAGTCAGTTGTCCATAGGGGCTGTGTCCACTCCAAAGTCCTGTGCAGTGTCCCAGTCCTAAAGGGGTGCTGTAGTGTTGTCCAGGGGGTGCTCTGTCCTTCAGGGGTGCTCCCCCCATGTGCTAAAAAAAAAAAAAATGGTGTGTTTGTGAATTGTGTGCACTGTGGCTGCAGGTGCATCAACAAAGGAGCAGCAGCAAGCATGCGCCTGTGACCCATAAGAAAAGGGCCGGCTGGCTAATTTCTTAAAATGTGGTGTAGTAACCAACAAAGTGCACTAGTCTCCAACAAAAATAAAAAAATATTTTCTGTGTTTGCGTACGCCTTAGCCGCACGTATATATCAATATAACTTAAATGGAGGACCAAACTTTCTCCGATAAAAATAAAATAGGGAAAGATCAAGAACCACTTCCTCCTAGTGATGAAGCTGCTGCCACTAGTCATGACATAGACGATGACATGCCATCAATGTTGTCTGCCAAGGCCGATGCCCAATGTCATAGTAGAGGGCACATACAATCCCAAATGACAAAGTTCAGGAAAGTGACCTTGAAAAAAACATTTAAATCATCTGAAGAGAAATGTAAACTTGCCAATATGCCATTTACGACACGGAGTGGCAAGGAATGGATAAGGTCTTTCCCCATATTCATGACTAGTGGTTCAGCTTCACATGACGATGGAAGCCCTCCTCCCACTAAAATAATCAAAAGAGTTAAGCTGGCAAAAGCATAGCAAAGAACTGTGCGTTCTAAGGAGATATCACAAATCCCCAAGGAGAGTCCAAGTGTGCCGGCGGTAGCTATGCCTGACCTTCCCAGCACTGGACAGGAAGAGGTGGCTCTTTCCACCATTTGCACGCTCCCTGCAAGTGCTGAAAGGAGCACCCACAGTTGGCGAGGAGGATACTGATGGTGATGTGGTTTGTCTAAATCAGGCTCCGGGGGAGACAGTTGTTGTCCATGGGATGAAAAAGCCCATCATGGTCATGCCTGGGCAGAAGACCAAACATTCCACCTCTTTGGTCTGGAAATATTTCTATCCAATTCCGGACAACAACTGTCTTGCCATATGTAAAGGTGAAATAAGTAGGGGTAGGGACGTTAACCACCTAGGAACATCCTCCCTTATATGGCACCTGCAGCGCATTCATAAAAAGTTACTGTCAGGTTCATAAACTTTGGCTAAGAACGTAAGCAGTTCAGGGACACCTAAATCCCGTTGTCCTGTTGTATACAAGCACCTGCAAACCACACCGTTAACTCCCTCCTCGTCAATTTCCTCCTTGGTCAGGATCGGAAGTAGTCCTGAATGCCATGTCACTGGCATGACTGACTCTCCTTTCCGGGATTCCTCTGGAGGATCCTGCATTGCTATGCCTCCTGCTGCCGCTGCTGCTGTTGCTGCTGCTGGTAGTCATTCATCATCCCAGAGAGGAAGTAGGAACACCACTACTTTTACTAAACAATTGACCCTCCAACAGTCCTTAGCGAGGAGGATGAAGTACGACAGCAGTCATCCTGAAGCAAAACGTTTAACTGAGGCCTTGACTGCTATGTTGGTGTTAGACGTGCGTCCGGTATCCGCCATTAGTGCAGTGGTATTTAGACAATTGATGGCAGTAGTGTGTCCCCGGTTCCAAATCCCGTCTAGATTCCACTTCACTAGGCAGGCGATACCGAGACTGTACAGAAACGTCAGAAAAAGTGTCCTCAGTGTCCTGAAAAATGCCGTTGTACCCAATGTCCACTTAACCACGGACATGTGGACAAGTAGAACAGGGCAGACTAAGGACTATATGACTGTGACAGCCCACTGGGTAGATGTATCACCTTACGCAGCAACAGCAGTAGCGTCACCAGTAGCAGCATCTCAGAAATGCCAGCTCGTTCCAAGGCAGGCTACGCTGTGTATCACCGGTTTCAGTAAGAGGCACACTGCCGACAACCTCTTAGAGAAACTGAGGGAAATCATCGCCCAGTGGCTTACCCCACGTAGACTCTCCTGGGGATTTGTGATATCTGACAACACCACCAATATTGTGCGGGCATTACATCTGGGCAAATTCCAGCACGTCCCATGTTTTGCTCACACAATAAACTTGGTGGTGCAGAATTTTCTGAAAAGCGACAGGGGCGTGCAGGAGATGCTTTGGGTGGCCCGAAAAATTTCAGCCCACTTTCGCCATTCAGCGACTGCGTGCCAAAGACTGGAGCACCAGCAAACACTCTTGAACCTGCCCCGCCATCACCTGAAGCAAGAGGTTGTGACGCGGTAGAACTCAACCCTCTATATCCCTCAGAGGATGGAGGAGCAGCAAAAGGCCATTCCAGCCTATACATCCACCTATGACATAGGCAAAGGAGGGGGTATGCACCTGACTCAAGCGCAGTGGAGAATGATTTCCGTGTTGTGCAAGGTTCTCCAGCCCTTCGAACTTGCCACACGTGAAGTCAGTTCAGACACTGCCAGCTTGAGTCAGGTCATTCCCCTCATCAGGCTTTTGCAGAAACAGCTGGAGAAAGTGAAGGTGGAGCTAAGACGGAGCGATTCTGCTCAGCATGTGGGACTTGTGGATGAAGCCCTTCATTCGCTTTGCCCGGATTCCAGGGTGGTCAATCTGTTGAAATCAGACCACTACATTTTGGCCACCGTGCTCGATCCTAGGTTTAAAGCCTATATGGTGTCTCTCTTTCTGGCTGACACAAGCCTGCAGAGGTGCAAAGACCTGCTGGTGAAAACACTGTCAGCTGAAGCGGAACGTGACACGTCAACAGCTCCATCTTCATTTTCTTAGGTATCCTAAGCAACCCGCTGGCAGTGATGCAGGCCAGGCAGGACCAAGTTTGGACATCTGGTCCAGACTGAAGGACCTGGCAACAATTTCTGACATGTCTACTGTCACTACATATGACACTGTCACCATTGACAGAATGGTGGAGTATTACATCGGTGACAGCATCCAAGCAGGCATGTCAGACAGTCCATACCTGTACTGGCAGGAAAAAGAGGCAATTTGGAGGCCCCTGTACAATCTAGCTCTATTTTACCTGAGTTGCCCCCCCTCCAGTGTGTACTCTGAAAGAGTGTTTAATGCAGCCGGGAACCTTGTCAGCGAAAGGCATAGGAGGTTGCTTCCACAAAATGTGGAGAAGATGATGTTCATAAAAATTAATTATCAACTCTTCCAGGGAGACCAGCCTCCAGAACGTACAGAGGGACCTGTGGTGGTGGATTCCAGCGGGGACGAGTTAATACTCTGTGAGGATGAGGATGTACACAACACTGAAGAGGGTGAGGAATCGGTGGATGAGGAGGATGAGGACGACATCTTGCCTCCATAGTGCCAGTTTGTGCAGGGACAGATTAATTGCCAGCTGGTTTTGTGGGGGCCCAAATGAACCAATCTTTTCAGCCACAGTTGTGTGGCAGACCCTGGCGCTGAAATGATTGCTTTGTTAAAGTGTGCATGTCCTGTTTATACAACATAAGGGTGGGTGGGAGGGCCCAAGGACAATTCCATCTTGCACCTCTTTTTTTTCTTTGCATTATGTACAGTTTGGGGCCTAGTTTTTCAAACTGCCATCCTGTCTGCCACTGCAGTATCACTCCTAGATGGGTAACGTGTTTGTGCCGCCCACTCGTGTCGCTTAGCATAGTCATCCAGCTACCTCGGTGCAACCTTCTGGACATAAAAACACTATTGTGAGGTGTTCAGAATAGAGTGAAAATTAGTGGAAATTAAGGTTATTGAGGTTAATAATAGCGAGGAGGAGAAAAACCAAAACATTCTGTGATTTTAGCTGTTTTTATGCTTTTTTTAGAAAAAATACAGATCCAAAACACAAAACCCAAAACACGGAAGGGTGGTTTTGGCAAAACCAATCCAGATCCAAAACACGAAGAAAGATCCAGATCCAAAACCAAAACATGAAAAGTGGCCAGGGCACACCCCTAATATAAATATGAATCCATCATAAATATACTGAATTGCATAACATACACACATAGACTCACAAGCATAGATATACGCACATTAAATAAAACATAAAAATATACAAGACGCACAGAGCTCATTTTTGCTGTTTATCAAAGCACTCTACACATAAATGCACCATGAATATTAGTGACTTTACACAATATTCTCACACTTACACATACCAAAGCTTATAAAAAGGTTCCTCCACATTAAAAGCTTAATATTAGAAGTTTTAATAGCAAATACTTATGAAATGAAATGCATGTATTTGATATTTAAGGTACCTAGCTAGTAGACATATCATGTTTGGTACCAATCTAAATCACTGTTTATTTGCAGATCTTCGGTTCGACCCGCAAGGAGATTGCAGCAGGCGTTCGCAAGATATGAATTATAGGAAAGATTGAACTTTGTATGAAGTGTTTGCTTATTAGTTCTTCGGAGGGAAAAACTACACAAAGGAGCTACTACAAGATCAAGCCATACCTCTAATGACATCATTTGAACTGTCCAATAAGAAGGTCATTCTGGAACAAGAGCCAATGAAACAGTGTTTGTCTGACTCTATTGTGTTGTCATTTCTTGTAAGAGTATATATTATTGCGCCCATGGGCAAGACCTCAGTCGTTACCTGTTTGATGACCACAGACGTCTGGATTGATCGGCTGGGACCTGGAACTGGGGCGCAAGCATATGTATTTTGGCTGTATCTTGTATTTTAATTGTGATTTGCGCTCATTGTCTAGATCAAAGTGTGTATTATTTCTTTTGCTGAATAATATAACTTTTTGTGCTTTGGAAACACAATTGGCTGGACTGCAATTATTACTGTGTGCAATGCTAAATAGCGACTTTAGGGGTATAAAGATTATGAGGTATTCATAAGGGGAAGGTTGGGGTTTGGCACTAGGGGAAGGTTGGGGTTCGGGACTAGGGGAAGGTAAGGGTTAGGCAGTAGGGGAAGGTAAGGTTTAAGCACTAGAGGGTGGTTAGATTTAGGCTGCATGGAGAGGAGTTAGGGTTACACACTAGGGGGGAATTGTGAATAGGCTCTATGGGAAGGTTGGGGTTAGGGGATGCAGTCAGGAAGCCGATGGTCGAAATGCCGACCGCCAGCTTCCTGAATGTCTAATACTGGCAGGGGTCTAATGACATGCATCGAGATGCCGACGCCTGTCATTATACCTATGCCGGGAGCCAGCGCCCGGCATACTGATCGAAGGTAAGCTGGGCACCGGGTGCGAACAGCCACGGTGGGGAGGGTTTTAGGTTAGGGGCTCCTGGGGGGACAGGGTTAGGCACCCCCCTGGGAGGGTAAGGTTTAGGCTTGGAGAAGGAGGGGTTAGGGTTAGTTGCCCCCGGGGGGAGGTTAGGGTTAGGCACCCCCCCTTTAGGTTTAGGCTGCGGGGAAGGGGGGGTTAGTTTTAGGCACTTACAGGTGGGGTTAGGGTTAGTCACTTAGGGGGAGTTTAGGTTTAGGCACCCCTAAGGGGTTAGGGTTAAGGGGGATTAGGTTAGTAATAGAACCCAATCCCCCCCTATCCCCTTAGGGTTAGGGGGGATTAGGTTAGTAGTAGAAAAAATACTTACCTGTCAGGATCTTCACATGCATCCAGCAGTATTCCATACCGATCCCAGCACTAGGAGGATGTTGTGCATAGACACTAGGGGGAGCTTGTGGTTAGGTAGTAGGGAAAAGTTGAAGGTCGGGGTCAGGCACTCGGGGTGGTTAGGGTTAAAAGGGTTTGGCACTAGAGGGAAGTTGTGGTTAAGCACTAGGGGATGGTTGGGATTAGGCTCTAGTGGCAGATTAGGGTTAGGTTCTACAGGAGGTTAGGATTAAGCTGCGGGGGGAGGGGTTAGGGTTAGGCACTAGGTGGTGGTTAGGGTTAAACTGTAGGGAGAGGGGCTAGGATTAGGCACTAGGGGAAGGTTGGGGTTCGGCACTAGGGGAAGGTTGGGGTTAGGTATTAGGGAGAGGGTTATTATTAGGCACTAAGGGGAGGTCAGGGTTAGACACTGGGTAGGTCAGGGTTAGGTACTAGGGGAAGGGTATGGTTAGGCACTAGGTGGAGGTTATGGTTAGGCACTAGGGGTGGTTAGGGTTAAGCTGCAGGGAGAGGGGTTAGGCACTAGGGTGAGGTTAGGGTTCGGCAGCGGGTAGATTAGGGATAGGCAAGAGGGAGAGGGCTAAGGTTATGCACTAGGGGGAGGTTTGGATTAAGCACTAGGGGAGGCTTTGAATAAATATTCCACCCACAAGGACTTTTTGCACACATCTACTGATTATTTGTTACCTCTATAGTGATATTGATCTCCAGGGATAATTAGCAGATTTCACTGCAAAAAGTACAATAAATCCTTTGCAGGAAAAGGAATCATTGTTAATACAGTGCTGTACATTCAGTGAATTGAATTAACGGAATTTGTAGTCCGAAACCAGAAGTGATCATGATGTTGATAGGGTATCTGGGAAATGTAGTTTAATTTTAATTTTTTTTTTTCTCAGGCGTGCGTAGTTCTTCAGGTCGACGTGACCTCTGGAAACGGAAGTTCGATACCGGATGTGGTCATAATATCAGATGGTGCTCTGGGATTTGTAGTTTTCACAGGTAGTCCATTGAACTTAAGGGAGTTTCTTATAATCATTTACATATAAATGAAGTTATTTGATGGATATACTTAAAAGAGGAGATGTTAAAGGAATTTGTTTCTGGAGTAGACACTATATAATTGGTCTTCTGGGAAGAAAAGAACATTTAGAATCTACAATTTGCATATATATGCAATTAGAATATATTTAATCTTTTAAAATAAGTTATAAACATAAGAATATATAAAATATAAATATACTAGGAGTAACTTTTATATGAACTGGGAGCATTATATATAAATAAAAGGCATTAAAGTAATTATTAATTATTATAATAGTGATGGTATATAAAAAAAATATAAATAAAAAAATACAAATATAAAATAAAAAAAATATTTGTACATATGAATAAATATTCCACCACCAAAGACTTATTGCATGTGTCTTCTGATTATTTGTTCCCTTTATAGTGATATTGATCTCCAGGGATAATTAGCAGATTTCACTGCAAAAAGTACAATAAATCCTTTGCAGGAAAAGGAATCATTGTTAATACAGTGCTGTACATTCAGTGAATTGAATTAACGGAATTTGTAGTCCGAAACCAGAAGTGATCATGATGTTGATAGGGTATCTGGGAAATGTAGTTTAATTTTAATTTTTTTTTTTTCTCAGGCGTGCGTAGTTCTTCAGGTCGACGTGACCTCTGGAAACGGAAGTTCGATACCGGATGTGGTCATAATATCAGATGGTGCTCTGGGATTTGTAGTTTTCACAGGTAGTCCATTGAACTTAAGGGAGTTTCTTATAATCATTTACATATAAATGAAGTTATTTGATAGATATACTTAAAAGAGGAGATGTTAAAGGAATTTGTTTCTGGAGTAGACACTATATAATTGGTCTTCTGGGAAGAAAAGAACATTTAGAATCTACAATTTGCATATATATGCAATTAGAATATATTTAATCTTTTAAAATAAGTTATAAACATAAGAATATATAAAATATAAATATACTAGGAGTAACTTTTATATGAACTGGGAGCATTATATATAAATAAAAGGCATTAAAGTAATTATTAATTATTATAATAGTGATGGTATATAAAAAAAATATAAATAAAAAAATACAAATATAAAATAAAAAAAATATTTGTACATATGAATAAATATTCCACCACCAAAGACTTATTGCATGCGTCTTCTGATTATTTGTTCCCTTTATAGTGATATTGATCTCCAGGGATAATTAGCAGATTTCACTGCAAAAAGTATAATAAGTCCTTTCCAGGAAAAAGGGAATCAGTGTTAAGACAGTGCTGTACATTCGGTGCATTTGAATTAGCAGTTGAAAACATAGCATATGACTTGCTTCTTAATTTTAGATGCTTTTAGTAATCCATGTAGTGTTGAAAGGGTCTAGCATTTAGTATACTGCCTAAGAACTGCTTCTTATTGTAGAAGAAACTACATGTATTGGGCTGGACTGCTGGGAGGGAGGGAGGGTAGTGCCGGCCCCTCAAGCAAGCCCGGGCCCGGGTAAATAGGTTGGGGTTAGACACTTGGGGTGGTTAGGGTTAGGCTGCATGCAGAGGGGTTAGGTTTAGGGAGAGGTTGTGGACAGGCACTAGGGTAGGTTGTGGTTAGGCACTAGGGGAAGGTTGGGGTAGGCACTAGTGGTGGATAGGTTTAGGCTGCAGGCAGAGGGGTTAGGTTTAGCCACTAGGGGAAGGTTGGGGTTCGGTAAATAGGTGTTTGTGTCACCTGACAGTCCCTCACCCAGTGGTAGCCTTGGCAGCTCAGCTGACTCATCCAATGGATAGCTACCTAAGGGTATATACCCGGACTCCAGGAACAAGAAGTTGCCTGAACAACTTTGCTATTTCTAGTGACAGTTTATGGTGACATTGTTCCAGGCTCCATGCTGTATCTACCTGTGGGTATACTACGCTATTTGTTAGTGGTTACTCCCATGTGTTCTTCTATTGGTTTTGCTAGTATTTCTCTCCAGTACTTTAATTGAATTTAATTAGAACTTATATACATCTGTATGTACATGTATTTTACATGGTAAATGCAACTTAGAATGTATTTATTATTAACACTATCCAGACACAGACAAACTGTCTAATGCATGAGTTTTGTACTGGTAGTAGAGGTGTGCGGGTCCGGTTCTCAGAGAACCAACAACAACCGAATTTATGGGTTCCAGGTCAAACCACTTTGTGGTACCAAGTCGAATTGAGTCCTGGTTCTGATCTTCTTGTGGTTTTTTTACATTATTTTAGCACAAAAATGCATAAAACTGTATTAACCGCATTTTGTCATCTCTTCACAATAGAAAATGTAAATTTGGTTTCCCAACTCTGTATGACAATGATGATATTCCTCTATTAATCTACATGATTACCACCAGAAGCCTTGTTCCTATGACCAAACTTTGCTACCCACTGTATAACTTCCACAATCTGGCTTCAGTAAAAGACTTTATTAAGAATTTGAATATACTTTAAGGAAACAGAAATAATTACACATGCTGTTTGTGTTGGCAGAATAAGTAAGTGATGAAGTTTACACAAGGAGACCTGGCAGAGAAAGACATTAGGAAGTTCTTCGGCACTTAAGGTTTTACTTCTAAGTTAGAACTTAGAAGCAAAATACTGCACCTTATCAACATGTAGGAAAGGGTTAATGGGCAGAGTACAGTAGGGGGCATTCATGCTGTTCAGGCACAGATTTGCATATGAGGCCATTTGGGCATGCTTGCTTACATTTTAAATTTCACGCTTACTGTATGTTATAACGTTCACGCCTCTTGTAACGTTTACGCCTATGTTAAAACTAGAGACATGCAGGTCTGGTCTCTAGGAAAGAAAACACCAAAATTAGGGTATCCGAGTAGATTAGAGTGTGGGCTCAGGTCTTTCCATCAAGCTCGGATCCTGAATCGAGGCAAAATGTCATCTTCCATCAGAACTCGCAGGTTTAGATCTACATATAAAATCTTTCCCTCATGATCGGGTGCCATTTCACACTGGAGACCGGAGGGAGATGGTGTGGGACTGGACTGCAGACAGTAGGGGACAGGGGCACTTACAGTAAAAAAAACAACCCACAAAAAATAATCATTTATCCATTTAGTAGAAAAAAAGACAATAGGAGAAAAAAATGGCACTGCAAAAAAAGACGTCAGCCTATCCACACCGAAGTGGCCTATCCCTCAAAGCCTAACAGAAAATCAACACTAACACAATAGGTATGAATAACTGGTGCTGTCTTTTGTATAACAAGTGAAATACTCAAGGAAAAAATACTTATCTCCTGATGATACAGATAGTATTTTATGTTCTTATTTTGTGGGTATTTCACTTGCTTTCCCTCCTTCCATTCTTCCGACCCAGGTCATGTATACATGTATAGAAAATGAAAGTACAAAAGACTAAAGATGTTTCTCCAAGCTGTAGTCTCTTAAATATATAAAAAATATAAATAGAAGCTGTGATGGATACTCCTCCCATTATTTATCTGGGGGATAAATTTATCATATCTATTAGTCTAATTTATGTGTTCCCTATAAATGGTGGGGAATGCACCCGGATACTATCCAAAAAGTGCAAGAAAATAAAGTGTCTGGTGCTATCTTAGAAAGGTGGGATAACTGTGTAACACAGACAGATCCTCCAAACGTCAAGATAACGCACCTAACTTACACGTGTAAGCTGCAAGCGAATACTTGTAAACGGTTTCTTTAGTTCTTTAGTATATTATTTCTAAAACACAGAATAAAGCTGAGGACAAATCTTTCCAGCATCAGGATAACACACCTAACTTACGTGTGTGTGGTGCAAGCAGAAATCTTGTAAATGTTTCTTTATCTTTTAAATGCAAAACTTCTAAAACATGCAATAAAGCTGAAGACAGAATATTCATATGTATCACGTACCCATGCTCACACTCTGTGTTGTATGGTAAATCCCATCTAGGTATCTTTGTGTTTTCTACCAAGTACAGAAACAGGAGTCCCAATGAAGGGTAACAAGATATATTTATTCACTCTCAACAATAAAACACCATATGTGGTGTGTAAAAGACATATATATATATATATATATATATATATATATATATATATATTTGCATAAAATGGTTTTAAAACATGCAACAATATGCAAGGGGGAACTGCACCTGAACAAAAACATTTTGGTTGTTTTGTTGATAGAGGTATGTGCAAAAAAAAGGGGATAATGTGGATGCTGGCTCCTATATGTCCCCTGATGGTAAGTTTTGAAGTGAGCTCTCTTTTCACTGTTAAAACTCATGTGAGATTGCAAACTCGAAAAAACACACCATCAGCCAAATTAGCAAGGACTTTACATTAAAAAAATGCAACTCTAAGAATCGAGTTTCCAATCTTTTGTGAGATTGTAGCAAATTCACTGTGAAATTTAAGTTTCAAATAGACCACCTCTTAATCTGCGAGTTTTGCAGAAATATACACAGATCAGTTTGAATTGTGTATGTTTCTGCCTATATACCTAATATAAAGTGTTTTAATTAAAAAAAATGACACAGGGTCCGCCCCCCCCCAAAGCCTAACCAGCTTTGGACTTGCTAGGCAGTCCTGGTTCCTAAAATTATGGGTAACAAAATGAGTAGGGTTCCACAGTAAATTAGATACCAGCACCAGGTTGCAGGGCAAGTCCTGGCTTTAATTATATGGGGAAAAAATGCATAGGAGTCCCCTATAATTAAAACCAGCACCGGATACAAAATGACCGGGGTGTAATGCCACAGCCCGGAGACCCTATTACCTGGTCTCCAGGGCCAAAGCATTCTCACTCCAAGTCACTCAGGCCAAGCTGGGGATCTCAGGGCAGGTGGGGACACACCCAAAAAAGGGTTCCCCCCTCTCCCAAAACCCCAGGCTTGGTCTGAAGCCCGGGGCTCTTCCTCACACCCCTGGGCTGTGGGTACGGGGGTAATAAAGTGGAGAATCAAAGTAAACAATTGTATTTTACAGTGGAACTACAGGTGCCAGCATGCCTGCCCTTTTGCACTTGTGGAACTACAAGTTCCAGCAGGCGGCCGGCACCCATACCTCCACTGTAAAATAAATAGTTAAACGAAGACAGTACATACACCGTATACAGTAAAAGTTTAATACACACATACCTCTCTCACACATACTTACCTGCTGCCAGATTTTCCATGAAGAAATCCGTGAGGAATGACCTGCAGAAAAAATCCTATACTCATCTCCATCCTCGCGCTGGTGGTCGTAGCATCCAGGGGGGTTTTTGCATAAAAACAAACCGAGTACCCAATTAATGCACTTACCATTAGTGGTGAATTTGTGTGACCACGTACACCGCTAACTGGCTCCTGACTCTTCAGTGAAAATTGTCAGTAGCTGCCAGCCAATTAGCACCCACTAACTGTAGTGTAGCCGCTGATTGGCTCCGGCTCCTGACAGTTCCCACATGGGCTGTTCAGTGAGTCTGAAGCCAGAGACAATCAGCGGCGACTCTACAGTTAGTGGCTGCTGATTGGCTTTCGGCTCCTGACACATTGACCAGCCCATGTGGGAACTGTCAGGAACCGAAGCCAATCAGCAGCCACTAACTATAGAGTGGCTGCTGATTGGCTGGTGGCTCCTGACAGTTTTCACTGAACAGTCGGGAGCCGGTTAGCGGGGTATGTGGTCACACACATACACTGCTAATGGTAAGTATATGGATTGGGTACTCGGTTTGTTTTTTGCCAAGAACCCCCTGGATGCTACGGAGATCAGCGCGAGGATGGAGGTGAATATAGGATCTTTTTTGCAGGTCATTCCTCATGGATTTCTTCATGGGAACACCTGGCAGCAGGTAAGTATGTGTGGCTGTGGCATTACAACCAGGTTGTTTTAGGTTCGGTGCTGGTTGTAATTATAGGGGGACCCCTATGCCGTTGTATTCCCCCTATAATTAAAACCAGGACAGGCCCTACAGCTTGGTGCTGGTACCTTAATTACTATGGAACCCTACTCATTTTGTTCCAATTAATTTTAGATACCAGGACAGGCTGACAAGTCTGAGGCTGGTTAAGCTTTTGGGGGGGACCCTATGTAATTTTTTTAAAATATATTTTAACCCATTTTTTACAGGTACAACACACAAGCAGCTTACACATATCTCAGTGGTATGTGCAGGCTGCTTGTTTGGGTGAGTTAGCCAGAGAGAAAACACTGCAATCTCAGGTGAGTAATCTCATCTAAATCTCAATCTGCTTCAAAATCGGAAAACTCACTTTCAGCTAAACTCACTTCTTAGTAAATTTGCGAGTTGTTAAAGGGTAAACTCACCCAAGTTCCAGTGAAGCAAAGAGAGTTTAAATAAATAAAAACTCGACCAACCTCGATTCTTATTAAATTTACCTTTAGGTGTGTCATAGATGCGTTCAGCGAACCAGGTGCTGCCAGTGGATGTCAGCATAGAATATGTTAGAGTAAGAGGACCTGATTCAGCAGGTGACACACTAGCTATCACACCTGCAAACACAGTTGCAGCTGCGATAGCTCTAATATGGTAATGCAGCAGGAGGCATCCTTCCTCCTGCATGCAGTACTCATCCGAATTGCGTTCAATAATGCAACATCAGATCATCCTGGCATACATCGGTCAGATATGTGACCCATGGGATCATGTAAAAGAGGCCAGGATATCTCCATCAGCCAGCGGAGATCTTGGCCTTGTCACACCCCTACAACTCCTCTGTTTTGGGAAAAAGAGTCTGTTGCCACCCCCTCCCCACCCCATAAAAGCAGAAGACTATCTCACTGACAGTGCAGGGATTCAGCAAATGCATATACACAGATTGCTGAATATCAGGAATCTGTGTAAAGAGCTTTCCTCCATATTCTGCTGAATTAGGCCAAGAAAGTGCTACTGAGCGTACTCATACAGGGAGGCTTCAAATCCCTAACCAAGATGACCCCCAACCCTATTACTGTGTATGCACAATGCATATTGTCATATTGTGTTAGAGCTCCACTGTGGAAGATGGACATCATCCACTTCGCTCCATAGAGACCTGCAACTCTCACCATTTTACATCTCCAGAGAGCTGCTACCACCACTAGAGAGCCTGGTACTACTTGCAACCTGTACCATTAACCAGACACAGTCAACAGATGGTGACCTGTATACCCCTCTCGAACTCCACTTCGTACAACCAGTGATATGTATGCATAACTGAGTACAGATATATAATCACATTGCTAATAAACAAACCACCACACTAGTTAAATACTTGGCTGATCTTGTCTCAGGGCATTCACTGGTGTGTAGACTCACCCTGCCATACCACGTTTACCTGTGCACACATATTCCAACTGGTTATAGGACCAGGCATACAAGCTACAGGTATACAGGCCCCAAGCTTCTAGAAAGTCCAGCAGCACACAGGTGCCATCTTAGACACCTGCAAGCACAGAGTGAAGCCATTACAGAGAGTTTCCAGCACAGTGTGTCAGCAGAGAGGCTAAAGTAGCTAGAGCACAGAAGCTACATAATTATGCTTTTGAAAGCAAACACACAGGAGATACACCAATACTGGGGTTTATCAAACTGAAAGATGCAGTAAATAATATCACATGGAAGTTTGCTATGCAAATGCAATTAAAGTGTTAACGGTTGTGGAAAGTGACAGTAAACTTTGGTGACAGTCCAAACCCAGATGATGTAGAGAGAGCCATGGGTACAATTGTGTGTGTATTATTGTCATGTGTATTATTCAAAACAAAGTAATGTGAATGCAGTAGTATGAGTGACTACATTGACAATATTATTTTCTCAGTGACTATTGCCTGTAGGAGTGTAAATAGATGTGACAAAACTTAACTCCTGAGTTTGACTTTCTACTTATGAAGTTGAAATCAAACACAGCCAAGTTAACTACAGATACAGTCAGAGCAAAGCTACTGCAGTTTCAAGAATGCATGCCATGTGAGTCAAACGCGGAGATTACTGCATTACACACTGAGTGAGAAATTTTAGGTGCTACTAATGTTACAAAATAGGTCATGAATCAGTTGAGTGCAAGTAGAAAAATGTTAATGATATGCAGAATAAGACATGCAATGGCAAAGATGAGTCAGCCTTGAGTGGCACAGATAGCTTCAGAAAATATTGTTCATATATATCAATTCAGGTGCAACAAGGCATTTCAGCTGCAATAAGGAATGATTCACTACATTAGCCACATGTGATCCTATCACAGTCACAATAAGTTTAAATAAAGTGATTACAGCTAGAAAGTTGGAACAATTAAAGCTTACTTGAATATTGGTGACTAAACCTAAAGTCTCAGAAATCCAAGATGTGCTTTATGTACCAGAATTGGGAACTGTTATAAATGGAAAACTTATAGCCATAAGTATCCTAGAGTGAATAGGTCACAGAGTTCATTTTGCTAGAGGATAGTGCATCATGTGTAATAGAAAAGGAACTATAATAGCAACATGCACCTGGTGTCATCAATTGTATGCCCTTGATACACAATATTGTTACTCAATGATGACAACTGAGTCACAGTCACTAAAACTCTGGCACAGCAGATTTGGTCACAGTGATGTCAGTGACTGATACAGAGAAACATATATGTGAACCATTTCCAAAGTTAGCAAGAAAAGCTAAAGTACCATGAGAATTAGTACATACATATGTGTGTGGTCCAATGGAAGTCAAATCAATAAGTGGTTACATATACTTCATATTGTTCATTGATGACTTCACAAGGTTGACACACATATACTTCATCAAAGAGAAGGACTGTATGAAGTAGTAAATAAAATTGCAGACTACAGGAGACTTGTAGAGAATCAAACCAGTCACAGACTCAACCCCTTGAGATCAGATAATGGCGGAGAGTATCTAAACATAAAGGTAGAATTCTTCTTAAAGAAATATGGAATTGAGCATTAATTGACCATTGCCTAAACTTCTGAACAAAATGGTGTAATTGAGAGAGCAAACTGCACACTAGTGGAGAATGCTAGATGTTTGTTGAAGGACACAGGCCTAGACAAGCAGTTTTGGGCATATTACATGTCCATCGCAGTTTACCCAAAATATTATTATCCCACAGTATTGCAGCATCATCAAAGAGAAAACTAAATGTAAAGCATCTTAGAATTTTTGGAAATGACTGCCTATGTGTGACTACAAAAAGAAAAGAAGATGCAAGCTACAGTAGATTCAAAATCTATGCATCATTGTTAGGATCCGCAGCAGTGGATCATCTTGGTGGCAGGTCCCAGCCGTAGTTGCGACTGAAACACTGCATCATGTCTTGATCCATGTTCCAGCTGTTGCAGGCAGCTGGAATCCTGTCTTGTCTGTATGCAGCTCATTGCTGCATTCCTGCCTGTCTGTCTGTGTTTGTGCAGAGCCCAGCTGCATACTATCTGGTCATAAAGAAGGCTCTCTGCAGGGATTGCTCTGATTGGTCCCTGCTCCTGATAAGTTACAGCCAGCCCTACACTTCATGCTGGTGATATTGACTGACATCCACAGTATGTTTGTCCTGTGCTTGGAAGCCTGAGTTCTAGCTGGTCTTTCCTAGTTCTGCAGTTCCTGTGTCCAGTGCCTGTCTGCCTGATCTCTATCTGCCTATGTGTTATCTGCTATGGTTCCATCTGTTCATATCCTTGCTGTTTGGACTTCCCGGAGCAGTAATATATGCAGCCATGGTCTACCTCTTTGCTGTCTACAGCATTTCCATACCGCAGCCCAGTCAAGCCATGTCAGTCTGTTTCCAGCCAATTCAAGCCTACAGTGTTCTCAACATCACTGCCTCCAGCCTGTGTTCCTGTTGTGCCTGACTACACCTGTCTGCCGTGTTGTTCTTGATGCAACCCGCCCCTCCAGGTCAAATTTTCTTGTTCCTGTTACACTTTGGCCCTCAAGGCCACATCGTGTAGTTACAGTCACACCTCAACCCTCAAGACCACTCTATCTTGTTCCTGTTACTTCTCGGCCCTCAAGGCCACTCTGTCCTGCAGTTTCATAGTCTCGTCACTCCTGCCTTGCAGATGTATTCATTGTCTGGCTGCTCCTTGTCTGGTGACCCAGCTGCACCATAGTCCCAAGACGTACATGAGACCATATCCATCTGTCACTGCTAGTGTACCTGTCCTACTACCATTCTTCTGCAGCCTCACTCCAGCTAGTCCTAGTTGTGGAAGGACTGCCACTCTTCAATTCAACCTTTGCTTCTAGTCAGCAGTCCTGCGGTTTCTCATCAGTTGTGTAAGCCTCTACTGCCTGAGGCATAAATCCAGGCAGCCAACTAAGCACTAAGGGAACAACAAGTGGTTGTTATTGGTGGATGATCCTCTCCTTGGCTATAGAGGTCTTACACAACCGTGTGAAAGTTGTAAACAATCATGCTTAGCTATTGCCATGAAAGTAAAGGTTACAGATTATGGATTCCAAGTACCAGACAGCTTGTCAAGTCAATCCAAGAGATGTCATATTTAAAGAAACAGCACAAATCACATACAATCTGGAATTTGAAATGCAGAGCAAGTATGTATCACTGGATATGCCAGCAGGTGGAGAAATATCTAAACCAGAGACTACCAAAATGGACATCCAACCACAGAAAAGAACTTCTGCAATGTCAAATATAAGGAACCACCAAAAAGATATGTTGATGAATTCACAAATATTACATTCATGGCCTCATTCAGATGTGGACGCAATGCCAATATTTATGCAGATAGAGCAATTGATAGCCATTGTGCATGTGTGTAAGCCATCCTGCACATGCACAGCTATTGAACTGCAATAATGCTCACACAGAGGATTCATTCACAGAGTGAGTGACAGGTGGTCAGTGTTTGGGGAGGTAATGGGGAGTAGTTCGCAAATTGCAGGCATGTCAGACCGTGCAAACACTGTGTTCTGGGAATGTATAAATTAGTCACTTCATTAAAACTCCCAGCAGTAGAGCCCTATGTGTGTCTGGAGACATGCTATGCCTGTTATCTGTTTCTGGTTTTGTGCATGACCAGCGAATGTGAGATGCTTTCAGTGGCTGTCTCTAAGCACTAGACAGCGAGTGTTTCATTAGCATATTTGCGCAATTGTGAACTGTGAGAAATTGCAGGTGCAATGGCATTTGTATCCACATCTGCATAAGCCCCTTAGAGAGCCTCAAGGCATCCAGAAATCAAGTCAAGAACCAATTTGTGTGAGTGGAAGACCAAGATGCTGTAGGCAGAGAGACTTTTTCAAAATTCTAATTTTGACAATTTAAGGAGAAAAGAAAGCCCTTTTGTCAGGGGCGCTGTGTAATATATAACATGTAACCTTTAATTAGCTGAAAAAAAGGACTCACAGACAAACAAAATACATGAGATGTAAAAATTGTATTACATGAATATATATTTTTACTTAAGACAGAGCATAAATAAATCAGTAGAGATCCATATGTGTATGTAAATCTCAAATATACCATCAGACCACTTCAAATGTCCTGTATATTCCATCAACCCCACCACATACCCCATAGATTCCATTAGATCCCACCACATGCCCCTTATATGCCATCAGATCACTACACATACCCCTTATATGCCATCAGATATCTACACATGGTCTTTATATGCCATAAAACCCCTCCACAAGTGCCATAAGATGCCTCCAAATACCCCTTTTATAAGCAGGTTCCCTTTAATAACATCCCCTGGCAAGTAATACTGTATTTTCCTGGTGTGGATGACATTTTGAGCATCAGAAAAAATAATTACAGTAGATTTTTTTTTTCGCACACCAAGAGAATTTATCCTTCTATGCATTCCCCATATTGCATTTTACCTTGGAAGAATAAATAAACACACCATCCAATTAGTCTCTGTGCAGTGGAAAGACAACTCATTTAATTGTCAGTCCATCGTGAAGAGGATCATGATAAGTAAGTCTATATTTTTGTCCCAGGCCAGGAGATTATGTGTGTGTGTGTGTGTGTGTGTGTGTACTGGTGGTCTTGCTCAACCTGAATAAGGTACACAATGTTCTTACTATACCTTACATACAGCAATCTAACAGTGCCACTGGAAAGTTCTATTCATTCTTCCTACCTACCTATATACAGTATACCTTGCCATCAGATGTGAGGGACCTTACAGGATCCTGGTAAGGTAAGTTGATCTCATACCTCTTATAGATAGCTATTCAGCAATAACTGATCCATATGTCATTGTCTCCCACTCTTCCCTGCTGGTTGGACCCCAGTACATATGTATTAAGTATTCCATAGTTATATGAATTATCTTCATATTTTACTAATGTTTGATATAGCAATTAAGGACCATGTGTTCAGTAGCCTACATTTGTATTATAGTGTGGCAAATCAATGTGTTACAGCTAGGAAAAGTAGGAGAGTGCAAAACTTACTCTGCTACATCAATATTACAGAACATTTCATACAGTAGTCAGCAAACAGTTCTATGCAGCACTAATCCAGTACTCAAGCAGCACTGATGCAATACAAAAATACAGCTATTATACTGTATGGATCTAGACCAGACATGTCAAACCTGCAGCCCACGTGCCATATGCTGCCCCAAACACATTTTTGCAGCCCCGCATTTGCTATTGTAAAACAAGTGGAATGCAGTTCACCGGGTGAGTTCCTGCTGAGTTGGCTCACTCCCACTGCTCTGTGGCCGGCTTCAGGGCCGACTTAAAGGGGGGGCAACTGGGCCCCCACATGTGAGGGGCCCCCACACCCATTGGGGTTAGACTGGCCAACCTAACCCCGGCGCCGCAGGGGGTCTTCATATGCCAGGTGCCCATTGAGATTGTAACCAATGAACGCCCGGCTTCCTCCAGCACTGGCAGCCGGAACTGAAGGCTGGAGAGCTCCGGCTTATGGCTCACACAGTGCACTAAGGGAGAGACGTCATGACGTCTCTCCCATAGTGCAGAGGTGCAGCCGAGCGGAATGGACATGGATGGAAGAGGACACGGGGCTTATGAGAATTTTTTATTTTTAGTTCAAGCGGCTTACTGGGGTCATTACTTGGGGGGAAACATTACTACTGGGGGCAGTACTTGGGGGTGGCATTACTACTGAGGACATTACCTGGTGGGGAGGCATTAATTGGGGGGTATTACTACTGGGGGCATTAGTCAGGGGGCATTACTACTGGGGGCATTACTCAGGAGGGACGCATTACTACTGGGGGCAGTACCTGGGGGGCATTACTACTGTGGACATTACTCAGTGGGGAGGCATTACTTGGGAGGGCATTACTACTGAGGGCATATCTACTGGGGGTTCTACTACTTGAAGGTGGGACATTACTTCTGGGGTTTTACTACAGAGGGAGCATTACTATTGGGGGCACTAATAAAGGGGCATTACTATGGGGGCATTTATACAGAGGACTCTACTAAAGGAGGCATTACTATTTGGGCCACTACCACATGGGGCATGACTACTGGGGTTATTACTATTGGGTGCACAACTACATGGGTATTACTAATGGGGGCATTTATACAGAGGGCATTACTATTGTGTGCACAACTACAGGGGTATTACTACTGGGGGCACTACTAATGGGAGTATTGCATAGGGTGCACTGGACAAAGGGCACCACTACTGTGGGCACTGCATATGGGCAATGACACTACTGGGGGCTCTGCATAAGATCCCAATTGCGCATACCCCTGTTCGTCACATTTAATAGGGGCCCCCACATGTTTGTTGCCCAGGGGCCACAACAGACCTTAATCCAGCCCTGGCTTGCTGCCATGAATGGAGTTCAGCTCAGATCTGGCAGCATTCACCATTCTGCCTGCAGAGGAAGCTTCTGCACATGCTCAGAAGCTGTATGTAGAGTAGGGGTGAGCGGGTTCGGATTTCTGAAATCCGAACCCCCCCGAGCCCCCCCGATCCGAGTCCGATCCGAGTCAGGCTCGACTTTTCCCGCCTGACTCGGATCTGAAATCGAGGCAAAACGTCATCATCCCGCCTTCCGAGTCTCGCGGGTTTTGGATCCTATATAAGGTACCCGCGTCGGCGCCATTTTCTCACTCGGCTGTGGACAGTGAAGAGGGAGGGTGGGAGTTAGGGCTGTGTAGTGTAGTGTAGTGTAGTGCTGCTGTTGTCCACTACTTCAAAGTCCATAGGGGCTGGCTGTGTTGTGCTGTGCTGCTGTTGTTAATAGGGGCTGTGTCCACTACTTCAAAGTCCATAGGGGCTGGCTGGACTGTGTTGTGCAGTCAGTTCTCCATAGGGGCTGTGTCCACTCCAAAGTCCTGTGCAGTGTCCCAGTCCTAAAGGAGTGCTGTAGTGTTGTCCAGGGGGTGCTCTGTCCATCAGGGGTGCTCCCCCCAAGTGCTAAAAAAATAATATATTTTCTGTGTTTGTGAATTGTGTGCGCAGTAGCCGCACGTGCATCAACAAAGTAGTGCCAAGCGTGCGCCTGTGTCATAAGTAAAGGGCCGGCTGGCTTGACCGTTAAAGGGTGCTGTAACCCCCGAAAGTACACTCCAGTCCAAACCAAAAAAAATTATTTTCTGTGTTTGTGAATTGTGTGCGCAGTAGCCGCACGTGCATCAACAAAGTAGTGCCAAGCGTGCGCCTGTGTCATAAGTAAAGGGCCGGCTGGCTTGACCATTAAAGGGTGCTGTAACCCCCGAAAGTACACTCCAGTCCAAACCAAAAAAAAATTATTTTCTGTGTTTGTGAATTGTGTGCGCAGTAGCCGCACGTGCATCAACAAAGTAGTGCCAAGCGTGTGCCTGTGTCATAAGTAAAGGGCCGGCTGGCTTGACCGTTAAGGGTGCTGTAACCCCCGAAAGTACACTCCAGTCCAAACCAAAAAAAAAATTATTTTCTGTGTTTGTGAATTGTGTGCGCAGTAGCCGCACGTGCATCAACAAAGTAGTGCCAAGCGTGCACCTGTGTCATAAGTAAAGGGCCGGCTGGCTTGACCGTTAAGGGTGCTGTAACCCCCGAAAGTACACTCCAGTCCAAACCAAAAAAAAAAATATTTTCTGTGTTTGTGAATTGTGTGCGCAGTAGCCGCACGTGCATCAGCAAAGTAGTGCCAAGCGTGCGCCTGTGTCATAAGTAAAGGGCCGGCTGGCTTGACCGTTAAAGGGTGCTGTAACCCCCAAAGTACACTCCAGTCCAAACCAAAAAAAAAAAAATTTTCTGTGTTTGTGAATTGTGTGCGCAGTAGCCGCACGTGCATCAACAAAGTAGTGCCAAGCGTGCGCCTGTGTCATAAGTAAAGGGCCGGCTGGCTTGACCATTAAAGGGTGCTGTAACCCCCGAAAGTACACTCCAGTCCAACCAAAAAAAAATTATTTTCTGTGTTTGTGAATTGTGTGCGCAGTAGCCGCACGTGCATCAACAAAGTAGTGCCAAGCGTGCGCCTGTGTCATAAGTAAAGGGCCGGCTGGCTTGACCGTTAAAGGGTGCTGTAACCCCCAAAGTACACTCCAGTCCAAACCAAACAAAAAATTATTTTCTGTGTTTGTGAATTGTGTGCGCAGTAGCCGCACGTGCATCAACAAAGTAGTGCCAAGCGTGCGCCTGTGTCATAAGTAAAGGGCCGGCTGGCTTGACCGTTAAAGGGTGCTGTAACCCCCAAAGTACACTCCAGTCCAAACCAAAAAAAAAATAATTTTCTGTGTTTGTGAATTGTGTGCGCAGTAGCCGCACGTGCATCAACAAAGTAGTGCCAAGCGTGCGCCTGTGTCATAAGTAAAGGGCCGGCTGGCTTGACCGTTAAAGGTTGCTGTAACCCCCGAAAGTACACTCCAGTCCAAACCAAAAAAAAAATTATTTTCTGTGTTTGTGAATTGTGTGCGCAGTAGCCGCACGTGCATCAACAAAGTAGTGCCAAGCGTGCGCCTGTGTCATAAGTAAAGGGCCGGCTGGCTTGACCATTAAAGGGTGCTGTAACCCCCAAAGTACACTCCAGTCCAAACCAAAAAAAAAATTATTTTCTGTGTTTGTGAATTGTGTGCGCAGTAGCCGCACGTGCATCAACAAAGTAGTGCCAAGCGTGCGCCTGTGTCATAAGTAAAGGGCCAGCTGGCTTGACCGTTAAAGGGTGCTGTAACCCCCGAAAGTACACTCCAGTCCAAACCAAAAAAAAATTATTTTCTGTGTTTGTGAATTGTGTGCGCAGTAGCCGCACGTGCATCAACAAAGTAGTGCCAAGCGTGCGCCTGTGTCATAAGTAAAGGGCCGGCTGGCTTGACCGTTAAAGGGTGCTGTAACCCCCAAAGTACACTCCAGTCCAAACCAAAAAAAAATTATTTTCTGTGTTTGTGAATTGTGTGCGCAGTAGCCGCACGTGCATCAACAAAGTAGTGCCAAGCGTGCGCCTGTGTCATAAGTAAAGGGCCGGCTGGCTTGACCATTAAAGGGTGCTGTAACCCCCGAAAGTACACTCCAGTCCAAACCAAAAAAAAATTATTTTCTGTGTTTGTGAATTGTGTGCGCAGTAGCCGCACGTGCATCAACAAAGTAGTGCCAAGCGTGCGCCTGTGTCTTAAGTAAAGGGCCGGCTGGCTTGACCATTAAGGGTGCTGTAACCCCCGAAAGTACACTCCAGTCCAAACCAAAAAAAAATTATTTTCTGTGTTTGTGAATTGTGTGCGCAGTAGCCGCACGTGCATCAACAAAGTAGTGCCAAGAGTGCGCCTGTGTCATAAGTAAAGGGCCGGCTGGCTTGACCGTTAAAGGGTGCTGTAACCCACAAAGTACACTCCAGTCCAAACCAAAAAAAAAATTATTTTCTGTGTTTAGCCGCACGTATATATCAAATCGATATAACATAAATGGAGTACCAAACTTTCTCCGATAAAAATAAAATAGAGAAAGATCAAGAACCACTTCCTCCTAGTGCTGAAGCTGCTGCCACTAGTCATGACATAGACGATAACATGCCATCAACGTCGTCTGCCAAGGCCGATGCCCAATGTCATAGTAGAGGGCACATACAATCCCAAATGGCAAAGTTCAGGAAAATGACCTTGAAAAAGACATTTAAATCAGCTGAAGAGAAACGTAAACTTGCCAATATGCCATTTACGACACGGAGTGGCAAGGAACGGCTAAGGTCGATCCCTAGTATGTTCATGACTAGTGGTCCAGCTTCACATGACGATGGAAGCCCTCCTCCCACTAAAAAAATCAAAAGAGTTAAGCTGGCAAAAGCACAGCGAAGAACTGTGCTTTCTAAGAAGATATCACAAATCCCCAAGGAGAGTCCAAGTGTGGTGGTGGTTGCGATGCCTGACCTTCCCAGCACTGGACGGGAAGAAGTGGCTCTTTCCACCATTTGCACGCCCCCTGCAAGTGCTGAAAGGAGCACCCACAGTCCACTTGCTGATATGCAAATTGAAGATGTCACTGTTGAAGTACAACAGGATGAGGATACTGGTGTAGCTGGCGCTGAGGAGGAAGTTGGCGAGGAGGATTCTGATGGTGATGTGGTTTGTTTAAATCAGGCTCCGGGGGAGACAGTTGTTGTCCGTGGGATGAAAAAGCCCATCACGGTCATGCCTGGGCAGAAGACCAAACATTCCACCTCTTTGGTCTGGCAATATTTCTATCCAAATCCGGACAACAACTGTCTTGCCATATGTACCATATGTAAAGGTGAAATAAGTAGGGGTAGGGATGTCAACCACCTAGGAACATCCTCCCTTATACGGCACCTGCAGCGCATTCATAAAAAGTTACTGTCAAGTTCAGAAACTTTGGCTAAGACAGTAAGCAGTCCAGGGACACCTAAATCCCGTTGTCCTGTTGTATCCAAGCGCCTGCAAACCACACCGTCAACTCCCTCCTCGTCAATTTCCTCCTTAGTCAGGATCGGAAGTAGTCCTGCAGGCCATGTCACTGGCATGACTGACTCTCCTATCCGGGATTCCTCTGGAGGATCCTGCATTGCTACGCCTCCTGCTGCCGCTGCTGCTGTTGCTGCTGCTGGGAGTCGTTCATCATCCCAGAGAGGAAGTAGGAACACCACTACTTTTACTAAACAATTGACCCTCCAACAGTCCTTAGCGAGGAGGATGAAGTACGACAGCAGTCATCCTGAAGCAAAACGTATAACTGAGGCCTTGACTGCTATGTTGGTGTTAGACGTGCGTCCGGTATCCGCCATTAGTGCAGTGGGATTTAGACAATTGATGGAGGTAGTGTGTCCCCGGTTCCAAATCCCGTCTAGATTCCACTTCACTAGGCAGGCGATACCGAGACTGTACAGAAACGTCAGAAAAAGTGTCCTCAGTGTCCTGAAAAATGCCGTTGTACACAATGTCCACTTAACCACGGACATGTGGACAAGTGGAACAGGGCAGACTAAGGACTATATGACTGTGACAGCCCACTGGGTAGATGTATCACCTTACGCAGCAACAGCAGCAGCGTCACCAGTAGCAGCATCTCAGAAACACCAGCTCGTTACAAGGCAGGCTACGCTGTGTATCACCGGTTTCAGTAAGAGGCACACCGCCGACAACCTCTTAGAGAAACTGACGGAAATCATCGCCCAGTGGCTTACCCCACTTAGACTCTCCTGGGGATTTGTGATATCTGACAACGCCACCAATATTGTGCGGGCATTACATCTGGGCAAATTCCAGTACGTCCCATGTTTTGCTCACACAATAAACTTGGTGGTGCAGAATTTTCTGAAAAGCGACAGGGGCGTGCAGGAGACGCTTTGGGTGGCCCGAAAAATTTCTGGCCACTTTCGCCATTCAGCGACTGCGTGCCGAAGACTGGAGCGCCAGCAAACACTCTTGAACCTGCCCCGCCATCACCTGAAGCAAGAGGTTGTGACGCGGTGGAACTCAACCCTCTATATGCTTCAGAGGATGGAGGAGCAGCAAAAGGCCATACAAGCCTATACATCCACCTATGACATAGGCAAAGGAGGGGGTATGCACCTGACTCAAGCGCAGTGGAGAATGATTTCCGTGTTGTGCAAGGTTCTCCAGCCCTTCGAACTTGCCACACGTGAAGTCAGTTCAGACACAGCCAGCTTGAGTCAGGTCATTCCCCTCATCAGGCTTTTGCAGAAGCAGCTGGAGAAAGTGAAGGAGGAGCTAAGACGGAGCGATTCCGCTCGGCATGTGGGACTTGTGGATGAAGCCCTTCATTCGCTTTGCCAGGATTCCAGGGTGGTCAATCTGTTGAAATCAGACCACTACATTTTGGCCACCGTGCTTGATCCTAGGTTTAAAGCCTATGTGGTGTCTCTCTTTCCAGCCGACACAAGCCTGCAGAGGTGCAAAGACCTGCTGGTGAACACACTGTCAGCTGAAGCGGAACGTGACACGTCAACGGCTCCTTCTTCATTTTCTCCCGCAACTGGGGCTGCCAGGAAAAAACTTAGGTATCCTAAGCAACCCGCTGGCGGTGATGCAGGGCAGGCAGGACCAAGTTTGGACATCTGGTCCGGACTGAAGGACCTGGCAACAATTTCTGACATGTCTACTGTCACTGCATATGATACTGTCACCATTGACAGAATGGTGGAGGATTACATCGGTGACAGCATCCAAGTAGGCATGTCAGACAGTCCATACCTGTACTGGCAGGAAAAAGAGGCAATTTGGAGGCCCCTGTACAAGCTGGCTCTATTTTACCTGAGTTGCCCCCCCTCCAGTGTGTACTCCGAAAGAGTGTTTAGTGCAGCCGGGAACCTCGTCAGCGAAAGGCGTAGGAGGTTGCTTCCACAGAATGTGGAGAAGATGATGTTCATCAAAATGAATTATCAGCTCTTCCAGGGAGACCAGCCTCCAGAAGGTACAGAGGGACCTGTGGTGGTAGATTCAAGTGGGGACGAGTTAATACTTTGTGAGGATGAGGATGTACACACTGAAGAGGGTGAGGAATCGGTGGATGAGGAGGATGAGGATGACATCTTGCCTCCGTAGAGCCAGTTTGTGCAGGGACACATTAATTGCCAGCTTGTTTTGTGGGGGCCCAAACGAACCAATCATTTCAGCCACAGTTGTGTGGCAGACCCTGGCGCTGTAATGATTGATTTGTTAAAGTGTGCATGTCCTGTTTATACAACATAAGGGTGGGTGGGAGGGCCCAAGGACAATTCCATCTTGCACTTCTTTTTTTTCTTTGCATTATGTACAGTTTGGGGCCTAGTTTTTCTAACTGCCATCCTGTCTGCCACTGCAGTGTCACTCCTAGATGTGTCACGTGTTTGTTTGTGCCGCCCACTCGTAGTCATCCAGCTACCTCGGTGCAACCTTTTTTACATGAAAACACTATTGTGAGGTGTGAGGTGTTCAGAATAGACTGGAAATGAGTGGAAATTAAGGTTATTGAGGTTAATAATAGCATAGGAGCAGAGAAACCAACAAATTCTGTGATTTTAGCTGTTTTTATGCTTTTTAAAAAAAAAATACAGATCCAAAACACAAAACCCAGAACCCAAAACACGGAAGGGTGGTTTTGGCAAAACCAATCCAGATCCAAAACACGAAGAAAGATCCAGATCCAAAACCAAAACACAAAACACGAAAAGTGGCTGGTGCACACCCCTAATGTAGAGATGGTAAAATGTCCACGGGGGAAGGTGCTGCACATGCCTAGCTGCAACAGCTACTCCCATGGACCTTTTGCAGTTCCATCTCCAAAAACCTTTGCACCCCCTCTGCATCAGGCCTGCTTAGGACCAGGAGCACTAATGACATCATGCTGTCTGCACCCTCAGTGTGTGCCTGCTGCCCACAAAGAGCTAGAGGATTCACCTGCATTCTGCAAGGAAGAGGAGCAGATGGCTGTCAAAGCAGCAGGGAAATTGGAGGAAGCAGGCACAGGGGTTGGAGGCCGAATAGACACAGGATAGGAGGCACAAAGAGCTTGTGGCTGGAGGGGACAGAGAGAGCAAGAGTGGACACAGGGGGCATGTGGCTGGAGGGACAGAGGGGGCTGGAAAAAATACATATTCCACATTATAGAGAAATAATCATATAGGTAAGCCTTACCTATTTGATGGCTTCTCTCTAACGTGGAACATGTGTCCCTCCAGCTACATGCCCTCTACCTGAGGTAGCACTGGCAGGAACGGTAAATTGAGGCAGTATTCATTTAATTATCAACTCCCGGAAGACACTGGTGGGATGTAGTTAACATGCCTACACCTGGCATCCCGGCTGATAAAATACCAGTTCCGGAATGCAACTACTCAGCCGGAAGACCATCGCCAGAATACCGACAGTAGTGGACATCCTGACGCCGGAATCCCAACAGCCGAGATGCCGATGGTAATAATAGCGGGTTAGGTTTAGGCATCACAAGGGGGATTGGGTTAGGCTAGGGAAGGGGGAGGTTAGGGTTAGACACCATTGGGGCAGGGGTTAGGGATAGGCACGAAGGGGGGGAGGGTTAGGTTTAGGCACCAAGGGGGCTGGGTTAGCTTTAGGCACTAACGGGGAGGGTTAGGGTGGGATGTTAATGTTATGACAGGGGTGGATTGGGTAAAAAAACCAACCTGGGAAATTTCTGGAAGCAGCCCTAATGGAGTGGAGTCTATTGAGGGGCGGGGACTGTCAAGGGGCAGAGTCTGGTGACGGAGCAGGATGCTGTCCTCTCAGAATCAAGAGCTTTGCCAGAAAAGTAACCCGCTATTGTTTGTTATATGTATATACATATATATATATATATATATATATATATATATGAGGTAGTAAGGTGCGGCACTTGGTGTGCAATAACAGGCATAGACAAATGGATATGATCAACGTTTCAGTGTTAGTAACACTATCATCAGAATAAAAATGTGGGAGCAGGGTGTTGGTGGTCAGTCTAGTAGAGTTTTACTGGGGCTCATAGACCTCCACTTACACCCCTAGGAAGCGTCTTCCATTATCAGTAAATTGGTTACAAATCGGTAATGGAATCAGTATGATGTCCAAATCCCGGCAGCGGAAGCCCGGCAGGGGTGAAGATTCTGAACGTCAAAATGTAAGTATTAACTAAACATATTCTACCCCCTAACCCTAACCCTCCTTTAGGGGTGCCTAACTCTAACCTTTCCCCCCAAGTGCCTAACCCTAATCCCCCTTCCCCGCAGCCTAACACTAAGTCTCCCGGGGGGGTGCATAACCCTAACCTCCCCCCAGGGTTGCCTAACCCTAACCCCCCCTTCCCCTAGACTAACCCTAACCTCCTGGAGGGGTGACTAACCCTAAGAACCCCCCGGCAGCCCCTAAACTAACCATCCCCCTCCTGCGGCTGTCCGCACCCGGCGCCCGGCTTACCTTCGATTGGTAAGCCAGGTGTCGGGCTCCTGGCATAGGTCTAATGACAGGTGTTGAGATTTCAAATGGATTTGGAGTTGGATTTGGATTTGACAGTCGGGAAGCTGGCAGTTGGCACTGCATCCCAATGATAATGGGGGATAGTCTCTATTTGGATCTTCTATAAGAATTTGACCTCTACCTAGTCTGTGCCTGGTGGGATGGCTGCCTCCTAGAGTAACACAAACTACCTGGAACATTTGTATCAGTAACACATACAAAAAATAGTAATAACCGACAGATAATGTAGAGTCACAGTGACTGCCAGATAATGCAGAGACCATCAATGACCCACATATAACAGATAATATGAAAACACCCCTTACACACACAGAAACACAATAATTATACCCACGCACATACACTGATACACCATCCCCAGCATAGACAGTATTACCTCCCCCAAGTAAAAAAACAAATACACCCTTCCCCAATTAATAAGTACAAGACCTGACGAGACCTCTATTGATTTATATTATAAACTTCTGAAACTGAAACGGAGGGAGATTGACCTTATCATACATGGACAATTTCTCTCTGATTATTTCAGAAACAAAAAAATACAGAGGGGTTTCCATGTTAATAATACTCCAACCATTGGGAGGAATAATCTTGCATTATGCACCAAATGGTGTGGCATTTTAAATAAATGTTCATTCGACCTCATTCTATTGGTAGTAGAAGAGGTGGGAACTGAACTGACTAAAGTGCATAAAGAGATTTTAACATTTAACAACAGTTATTTGTTGACTTTGACTAATGACAAAACCGATGACTTGATTGACAAATTAAGAGAACAGGTCAACACATATCAAAAGGATCTCAATGCATTTAAACAGAAAAAATTAAATATGGTTAATGCAGATTATTCCAACATTCAGGTGTATAGATGGTTAAGGCGTGAGTCTAGACACACCTTCACCAGAAGAAATCCTTCGTTTAGTTCAGAACACAACATCAACTTGACACGGCATCATCCCAGTCCAACTCTGACAGTGAGATTGCTGAGAATAGACCCCCCAGTGGTGCCGCTTATTTTTTAGGCAACAGAACCCAGACACATATAGAACCTATAAAAAATTGAGAACTAGATATCCCACGAGGAGGGGCGGTTCCAAAAAGAAGAGGCAGAGGGAGGATACAATAACTACAGTATTTAATTTATCAGGGTTTCCACTTTCTGATGCTGAGAATACTCTTTTGAGTTTAGGACTTTCTTTTGTCCCAACTGTCAGACATGATAAATTTAAGTGGTCTGTGGACCATTTTAAATTTGGGAGAAAATTAAGATTGCGAGAATTTTTCTCAGATGAACAAGTTTAAACTGTTATTACCAAAAATGATTTCACCAAACCTAGCAGTTTTTACCCTCAATCCTCTAATGCCAGTATTAGAACTATTTTAAGGATGATTGAAACCGAGATGGCATCCAAATCCACTACTTGTAAATATGACAATCTTACAGCTGCACAAAGGTCGGCACTCAAAGGTTTAATGAATAGTGATAAGTTGGTCATCAGACAGGCCTATAAAGGTGGTGCTGTCATAGTACAAGATTGGCATGCTTATGATCGAGAGATTCGTAGGCAATTATCTGATGACATGGTTTACACTAGATTAACACATAATCCTATGTATGACATTAAACGATGTGTCGATCTATCTATCGACTTGGCGGTTCAACACAACTGGTTGGATATCGGGATTGCTGAGTTCTTGCGGGTTGAGCACCCGATTTGCCCTATTCATTATACACTCCCAAAGGTTCATAAAAGTTTGGTTGACCCGTCAGGTCGACCCATTATCTCGGCTAGGGGATCAGTGTTGCAGCCATTGGCTGTGTTCTTGGATAGTTTTTTGCAAACCTATGTCCATGGGATGCATAGCTATATACGAGATACGACAGATTTCCTTGAAAATATTTCTACACTTGTTATAGTTCCGGATTCCATGTGGTTAGTAACAATGGATGTGAATTCCCTTTACATGGTCATACCACATGAGGATGGTATTGACATTATACACAAGGTGTTAATTGAGGGTTCCTACTGTGGCCCACCAGTGGAATTTTTGCTTGAGCTGACAAGATTGTTCCTTATGATAAACCATTTCATGTACGGTAATCAATTTTAAATACAATGCACGGGTACTGCCATAGGGTCTAATCTTGCTCCAATGTATGCAAATTTATACATGCAGTATTATGAAAATACTGTTTTGCTCCCAAAATTTGGGGACAAAAATAATTTTTTTTGGCGATATATAGACGACCGTTTTTTGATTTGGAGTGGTACAGATCTTGAGTTCAGTGATATGATTAACTATCTTAACACGCTTGACAATCCAATACATTTTACACATCATATTGACAAATTATCAATGAATTTTTTGGATGTCACTATATAACGCAAAAAAGGGAAGCTGGAGTCTAAATTATATCGAAAAGATACAGATCAGAATACGGTGCTCCATGCAAGAAGTCATCATCCTAGCAGTGTGAAGGAGAGTTTACCCATATCACAATTTATGCGAGTATTGCATAATAACACCTCAGCAGTGACAGCGGAGATCCAGATTGAGGAAATGAGTCAATGGTTTTGAGCCAGAGGATTTAATAATTCTACCATACAGAGATGCCTTCTGATGGCGAGACATAGGCACTCCTAGGTGGTAGGAAGACTTAAACATAAATTGGATCCAAAAAGGATGATCACTACTTTCACTTTTGATGTAGCCTCATATCAAGCTAAATGGGCATATACTAAGTTTTGGCCTATTATCACATCAGATGCAACATTTAAAGGAATAAGCTCCAGTCCTCCAATGTGTTCCTATTGCCGTGGCGCTAATCTTAAGCAACTTTTGATGAGACCTACTAAACAACCACAGATGACACAGACTTCATGGTTGCAGTCCCGTAAAACTGGTTGCTTTAGGTGTGCAGACTGTACAACATGTCGGTCTATGTTGGTTGGTTCCCACTTTTCACAACCGCATAGTGGCAAAAAAATAAAAATCCAACATAAATTGCATTGTACTTCAGATTTTGTGATCTATTTGATTATTTGCCCTTGCGACCAGTATTATGTGGGGATGACCACGCTCAACTTTAGAGAACGAATGGCCAATCACCGCTCTTCTATTCAGGCTGCTTTGTCCAATAATGATTCAGACAAACCAGTGGCTTTGCATTTTGCCAAAGAGAGACACTCTGTATCAAGTCTCAAGTGTATGCTAATAGACCATGAGCCTATTTTCCCTCGTGGTGGTGATAGAGCTAAGATATTATGCCAGCGTGAAGCTAGATGGATCTTCGAATTGGATACAGTGGCCCCATGGGGTTTAAAAGAATCTAATCCATATAATATTTTTTTGCGCTGAACATTTTTGGACTTTATGCTATGGACACACCTTTTTAAAAAAATAAAGATATATTGTTATTGGATTTTCTTTTCTTGTAATATTTTTCCCTACATTCTTTTTTTGTTTTTGTTTTTCTTTATTGACTGTATATTTTTATATACATAATAACTTTTTTTGTTGATTTTAATAATTTTTTCAATCATTATATGTTGTGTGTGTTTCTACTCCATCCTTAATGGCTACAGATATGAATTTGATTTAGGTTATCAGCAGATTTGTGCTGTTGATATTGCATTGCTATGATATTTATTTGAGTTGACATACAGTAGTGGTTATTTGAACCTTCCCCTGGTAGACTGATACAGTCTGTTTGGTGCTATTAGACACCCTGGTTACTATGATGGCTTGTCCTAAACGAGACACATCTTTGAGACAATTAGGTCCTCTCCTAAGCAACATGATATATTTTTGAATGTGCGTACTCTATTGATTCATTCCACCCATTTTCTGGGTTCCTAATATGTTACATGTATATTGACTAACAGTCTTTAAACACTGAGTCACTTATTCGTGCACTTATAATGTGATGCCAATATTGGGCATAAAGTCCCATGTGTGCATTTTTCAATAATCCCTTGCAGTAATAGCAAGGTTTCTCATCTGGTACACTGACATTTCAGTGTCTGAGTTTATAAGTTTATAACTGTAAATAATGAGATTGTTGTGTGCACGATGGTGGGGGTGTGCCTCTCACATGACATGCATGAGGCTGTCTGTGGAACGCATGATGCTGTGAGCCATCTTGGAGGTGGCATGGTATTTTACTGTATTGCTAAATGCAGGCTTATGGGCACCATCTTTGATGTGGCATGATCCTGTTTATGTTGTTCATTTACTCTCTAATTACGCATGCCATGGCGCTGTATTTTAAGGGTATTACACATTGTTAGTGAGTACATCTACTGGTTATAAGATTTGTTTAGCAGCTTTATTATTTAGTTGCTTTTGAGTAAATTTCTGTTTCTGAGTGCATTCGATTGAGTCATCACAGAGGCAGGGTTCAATAGTATCCTGTATGCTATTTAAGGTGGCTCTCACACAGCGTTGATCAGTGGTTGTGGAGAGACCTGTTTGTTTATGTCCTAAAGACGGTCCCAAAGTGGATTGAAACATCGACCATAATGTTTTAATCAAGATAAGTAATAAAGATGTGATTTTAATTTTTTACTACCATACCTGGTGAGTGCCCTCCTTCTCTGTTAACCACGCACATACATTTATACACCATCCCCAGCATAGACAGTATTACCTCCCCCAAGTAAAAATACAAATACGCCCTTCCCCAATGAATAAGTATATTATCCCCCTAGGTCTGATGGACAATGTCCCTGACAAAGCGTAGGAGTATGCCTTGTCAGTGACATAGCGAGTACACACTGGCTGATGTGCCCGATATGTATATATCTTTAGTGTGTACCTGGCATTAGGTTTAGGGAGGTTAGGTTTAGGCACTAGGGGGAGGGTTAGGGATAGGCTCTAGGGGGGAGGGTTAGGGATAGGCGCTAGGGGGAGGGTTAGGGATAGGCACTAGGGGGAAGGGTTAGGGATAGGCACTAGGGAGAGGGTTAGGGATAGGCACTAGGGGGAAGGGTTAGGGATAGACACTAGGGGGAGGGTTAGGAATAGGCACTAGGGGGGAGGCTTAGGGTGCGGGGAGGTGGGGAGGTTAGGTTTAGGCACTAGGGGGGAGGGATAGGGATAAGCACTAGGGGGGAGGATTAGGGTACATGGAGGGGAGGTTAGGTTTAGGCAATGGGGAGAGGTTGATAGGGGTAGGGAGAGGGTAAGGGTTAGGATTTTGACTGCCAGAATCCTGAGCATGGGATCCTGTAAACAAACCAAAGGAAATGCTAGGTTAGGTAAGCAAGACATAGTAATGGGGAAAGTGAATGAAAACAGTACTCTGCACAGACCAGGCAATGCGAATAAGCCATGAAGTTTATATATATAAAAAAAAACCTGACAATATTTCTTCTCAAAAAGCAATTAGAGATTTAGTTTAGTTAACTTGGTCAAACATTGCACAACTACCATAAATAGGGAGACCCTTTGACTGAAATGTCATAGCCATATGAAAGATAAAGGATAAGGAGAACACAGCCCCTGTGGGCACAGGTCTAATGGACACACACACGATGACAGGTAATGCTCCCCCCCCTCACTGAAATATGTACTTTCCATTACACCCATACTGAACATTCATAACACTATTACTATTACTATATAGAAAATAGTTACTGTGCTGCTGCAGACTAGTTCTGTCTCTCTTCTCTACATTCTCTCAGACTAGTGCTGTCTCTCTTCTCTACATTCTCTCTGAGGGAGAGGTCTCAGGGGTCACGCTGGGAACAAGCAGGGACAGTGTACAAACTACTAGCCACTATTCAAGTGTAATCAACACTGTTTGAATACACTTGTAAATTTGCAAATGTTTGCAGACTGTCCCTGTTTGTTCCCAGCATGATGATCTGTCAGGCAGGGAAAGAGGTTGGAGTGACTCACTGAAGAGAGGAGGAGCAGAAGCTCAGCTGCCGTCCACCCCGGCGGTTTCAGTTCAGGGTCAAGCTGATCGTCTTACAGTAGGTAATCAGCCCCCTGCCTCTGGTGCCCCCTCCATGGATGGGGCTGTATGAAGAGCGCTGCTCAGCCGCACTTTTCATTACAGTAGGCTTGTGCTGGCTGTCTCAGTGTGACAGGCGCAGCAGCAGCCGACAGCAATAACAAGTGTCTCAGCAGCTGCTGCAGGGAAAGCGCCTCTCCAGCCTGGCACCTTCCTGCCATGCTGGACTTGTTCAGCGGGTTGTGCTGGCCTTGCCAAAAGGTAGCAATGTGGCCGGCCAAGTGGGAAACGGACCGGCATCCCAGCGGCCCAATCCACCCCTGTGTTACGATACCGAAAAGGAGGGTTAGGGGGAGAAGGGGGGACGGTTAGCTTACTTACCGCACCCTTGTTGGGATCCTGAGCATTGGGATGCCACTGTTGGTATATTGACAGCTGGCATCCTGAGTGCCAGCTGAGTGCCGGGATTTCATACCGATTCTCACACTGATATGTGGTATTATTATTTTATAGAGGAGAGGGGACCGTACAGTCATATAAGAGAGGGAATAACATAGCTCCCAGCTCACACTGACATGTGGTGTTATTATTATATAGAGGAGAGGGACCATACAGTGATATATGAGAGGGAATAACATAGCTCCCAGCTCACACTGATATGTGGTATTATTATATAGAGGAGAGGGGACCATACAGTGATATATGAGAGGGAATAACATAGCTCCCAGATCACACTGACATGTGGTGTTATTATTATATAGAGGAGAGGGACCATACAGTCATATAAGAGAGGGAATAACACAGCTCACAGCTCACACTGATATGTGGTGTTATTATTATATAGAGGAGAGTGGACATTACAAAATTGCATATAAGACTTTTTCTAGCGCCCCATATAAAATCTTAGACCTTGATTATTTGGCCCAATTGGGATTTTGAGTGTGACATGTCTGGTCTAGACCATGCAGAGCACATTGAATATTGCCAGGAGAGGCAATATGTCAGTTGCTAGGGAATTTTTTACACCAGATAAACAATGATAATAATAATTCACTAACATTGCATTTAAGTAAAAAGGTTGCCCTAAATGACAGCAGCTAATAAACCCCCTTTGCCCCAACAATCCCTCTCAACACATTAAAAACTCGCATTCTCCAATTGGATTCCTGCTTTACCTCTCAGCCAAGTATCTACATAATCAAACAAATGTTTATTCTTGTTACCATGGGATACAGTACATAAAGTATTTGCTCTCTGGGTACTATTGGATTCCAATGCAGAAAATATGGTAACATATGGTAAATAAATAAACAGCTTTCTGGTGATATAAACACCTGGCTGGAAAGTAAGAAATATACAGTAAACTCAATATACGTAGTAAAACTTACAAGCAGGTGAATTAAAGTCATTTGAAAATGGACCACTGTAACTTTTGGAAACAAAAAATGTATACTTTATATATAAAAGGCTAACGCTTCTCCTCACTTCTATGGGGGGAATTCAAGTGTGTTGTGTGCCAGCGGCCACTAGATGGCACCTGACGGAGCAATGCAATTGTTGCTCTATTAGGGCACGCACAGCCACCGGTATTGAAATTTCTACTTGCAGCCCCCCGAGCTGCCGAACAGAAATTACTAAAAAGTGACCCGTTTGAGCGCTCAAATTGGACTTTTCACATGTGCGGCAATATGGCAATCACGGCTATTTTGTTTGCTTACTGTTCTCGTTTGTTATTTACCTCTGCCCCAAGGTTTGCAGTGTTCTTCTAAGAAATCAAATAATTTTAAAATTTGATTAAAAATATCTGTCCATCCTATTGTATTCTTTTACATCCGGAACACCGGCTACTTCTCTTATTGACCATACATCATACTTGGCAAAGATTACTATTTGTAGAGATGCCAAAATTAAAGTCACTGCCTTAAACAAATCTGTCATGTGATGCAGTGCCAGTACCTATAAAGCACTACTGGGGAGTTCATCTATGTTGTGGTCTATAGAAGTGCAGAGCATTTATTGGACACGGAGCATCCTACAGTATCTCTCATCACTATCTGCCAGGATGTTGTGGACAAGGATTCTGCTGAGTGTATCCCTCCTGTATCTCATTACTGGAGGCAGATCACAGCTGTAAGTCACAAATTTATATATGGTATTTACAGGGAGCTGTACTAAGCTTTAGAGGGGTCTATTCATGATGTTAATTATCAGTGTCCGAACGGATCCCGATAATTAACATACTAAGGGTCATATTCAATTAGACCCGAAAAGTCCATTATCAGCAATAATTTATCACCGATTACGTCATTTTCAATTATCCCCATATTCAATTTCAAAGACTTTTCGCCGGTGCGAAAACTCTTTGTTAAACAACGGGGATAAGTTTTCACCATGTAATACATGGCAAAATAAAAGTGCAGAATTGGGGTTTAGGGGTGCAGGCTTAAAAAAATATAGCCTGCAGCCCTGGGAGGGTCCCCTAAAAGTAATCTGTGCCAAAAAATTTTTTTCAAAGACACCCCAAAAATTTACATTAATTATGGGGTTAAAAAACTAATTTAGGGGAGCAAAGTTTTAAACTACTGAAATTGATTCAGGGGGGTTCCCATATATACGGCAGGTGTTTTCTAGAATGTGGCTAGTAGCGGCAGGTGAATTTTTGAAGAATTTAAAAAAAAAACTTTAGAGACTTAAAAATATGCTTGCACCCATTATCATGCACCCCAACTTTCATGGGCATACTTATTTTTTCCCAAAAAAAACCTAAGTGCTATTCTTTACTACTGGGTTCCATTTTCACTGGATCCTAATTGAATACTGGGATAAGCGGGCACGTTCCCGATACTTTATCCCAGTATAAAATGGTGATGATGGCGAAAAGGCCGACCTCTGACTTTTTGCCCCATATTGAATATGGACCTAACTCGCAGCGTGATCTGAAAATCAGCTGTCTATGCCAGCAGCTTCACTGCTCCATTCGGAGCTTGATGATTTATGTCCCCATGTATGGGGACTAGTGTATGGGGACAGCAGGCTATTCTGCGAGATGAAGGAAAGAGGAGATATCTGTGATACTAGTGTATGGGGACAGCAGGCCATTCTGCGAGATGAAGGTAAGCAGGAGATATATGTGATACTAGTGTATGGGGACAGCAGGCCATTCTGCGAGATGATGGTAAGCAGGAGATATCTGTGATACTAGAGTATGGGGACAGCAGGCCATTCTGCGAGATGATGGTAAGCAGGAGATATCTGTGATAAAAGTGTATGGGGACAGCAGGCCATTCTGCATGATGAAGGTTAGCAGGAGATATATGTGATACTAGTGTATGGGAACAGCAGGCCATTCTGCGAGATGAAGCTAAGCAAGAGATATATGTGATATCTCCTGCTTTACCCCTTTAATGAATGGCCCAATAACTTAATTTCTAAAATTGCTGGTGAGAATGTTCATTTTCACCTGCTTTTGTAGAAATTAAGTGATGATGAATAGAATCCAGACAGACATAGAGGGGTATTCAATATGGGAGCGAAAACATCATTTTTGCGTTAATATCGGAGCTATGACGTCATTATCGGAGCTTTTACTTTTACACCGTATTCAATTTTCACAATTTTGAAAAGTCTTTGATAAAAAACGGGGATAACTTTTCACCATTGAATAGGTGTCGAAAAAAAGTGCAGAATTGGGTTTAGGCGTGCAGGCTTAAAAAAAATAGCCTGCACCCCTGGGAATGACATTTAAAAAGAACTGTGTCAAAAAAAAAAAAAATAGGGACACCCAAAAAAATTTAATTAAAAATTGGGGTGAAAAAAAAATGGGAAAAAATTGATTAACAATAGGGAAATAGGTTCAGGCTATTCTGCAGGTATGCGGCAGGTGTTTTGTAGAATAGATTTATAGCGGCAGGTGAAAAATTGCAGAATTTTTAAAGACTTACTTTAGGGACTTAAAAATATGCTAGTACCCATTTTCATGTACCCCAAATTTGATGGGACCACTTAAAAAAGCGAAAAAAATAACCTAAGTGCTCTTTTGCAACGCTTCTTCAATGTCGGGAAAAAAACACCTGCTGCGGGTATTTAAATCCCCGACTTTCATTTAAAGGCTAAAACGGGGGTACCCATAGTGACCCCCCATGTTTTTACAACTTTAGGGGGGTCCTACAATTTTTTTTAAGGAAAAATTCGTAACTTTATACAAATCCCACTTCGGAGGATCCCGTTTTCATTAATTTTACATTGAATACGGGGATAAGCAGGCGCGCGCCCGATAATTTAACGCAAGTAAAAACTCTGATATGAAACGTTAACTTCGACAGTGAAGTTAACGTTTCATATTGAATACCCCTCATAAAGTAGAGAGAGATAAAGAACCAACTAATCAGCTCCTAACTGCCATTTTTCAAACAAAGCAATTATAGGGAAAAGGGTAAAGGGGAGACCCTAAGCACTGGTACCAATATTGGTTCAATATGTTATATTGAAGGCAGAAAAAACTCCTTAATCAAATAATCATAATTGGGTAATGATGCCCAATACCAATAGAAAGTTGGAGGTGCACCCAAAAGAGTAAATTACATAGCAAAAAGGAAAAGAGAAAAGTACTCTCTATTGTAGGGGCACAAATGTCTGCTTGTAGTAGAATAAAACTTAATATTTATTGGAAATATCAATAAAATAAATCTCAGGACAGACAAAAAGGACAGACAACATATAAACAAATATGCAGAATACCTATTATAAAAGGGATAAACTAGATAAATTGGAAAGTTGTATTACCATCCGATGGTAACCTGCAAGCAAATCATAAATGTATTATAAGTATGTACAAGGGATCTCATACATCAAGAAATGAGACCATCTAATGAGGTAAGTGTGAATCTCATACAACAGTATTCAAACACTAGAGATCAAAGGGAATCAAAAATAAATCACAGTTTACAACTTATAATACTCTTGGTACGTAGTGGATCTCTATAGCATCCTGTAGGTCTCTAATAATAACATCACATCATAAATTTGTACAAACTCATAATTATATATGATAATAGCCTGGGTGAAAAAAATCTAAGCCTGGATGAAGAAAATCTCATATGGGTACAGTTCAAATTAAGATGCTGAAACAAAACGCTGCTACAGCTATACACTGAGGTAGAATGTATCTACCAAACAGGTTCCCTCTGTGTGCCAATATGCTCAGAAACATTTGTTGTCCAAAGAAATTGCAACATAATATATCCTAACACATCATAAAGTATCAGTGTAAATGATCTGTGCACACAATAGTGTGTCAAAAAAACCACATCACATAAAATATCAGAGTATTGTAAATATGAATATGAAAAACTCTGTGGAGGTTTGAGACAGAAAAGGAACATATGGTAAATCAGGTATTTAATTATAGTAAATAAAATAATGAAAACAAAGTAATCACTCACTTAACAGTAAGGGGTAGGTGGCTGCTGTGTACCATGTACAGGATGCAGTGAATGGAACATGAGCGGACCTAGCACATATACCATGAGGGTAAGAAATATAGTTTAGTAGGTATCCAAAAAACTCCCTTGTCTAATCCACAAATAGCCTGGTATGTAAAATGCAGGCTACTAGGTGGGACAGTGAGAGAGTGTTAAAACATGAGCAGAGATCTAGTAACCAATGGTAATGGCAGAGTAATGTGGTACTCCTGGTGTCAGAATCATGAGAGGGATCTCCCAGTTATAAGCTCACCAGTACCAATAAAACTCCTGCATATACCAAAGAAATAAGAAAAAAAGGAGGAAAAATAGCACCGGGTCTGCAAATGACACAACACACCCCTCTGATGTGAAATCACAGTGCAGGGGGAACATTTTATGAGGCGGTGCAGCCCGGGTGTCTCTCAAAATCATAGATACCTGATACAGTGAATAGCGGTATGGCAGCAGTAATGTCCAGACAGCAGACCGGAGACTACCGGGTAGTAAGACGCTCATTTCACCTGACTCGGCTTCATCAGTTAGGCTCCGTGACATCACAAATGCTGGCCATCTATATAGGTAGTGACGGCCACTCGGATGCACATCAGTGTGTGCATTTGACCAATCCTAATCTATAGTAGGCGGGTGCAAGATTACCTAGGGGATCAAACTCTAGTATAGTAAAGAGGAAATGTAATGTCACCAAACATAGTAAGAAGCATAATGGTAGAGGAATTATATACTCCAAAATAAACCACTAATAGTATATTTTAACACAAATAGGAAAATCAATATTGTTGCAAATAAATTCAATAAAATAAATATTATATTTCGATTAAACATCATAATTTATCAATAAAATATAATTGAAATTAATATGAAATAGAGTTTGAGAAAAATGAAATTAAATAGTGTTTTATTAAATAGTACGGTGCTAGTGAGTGAGTGAAAGTGCAAATTGATAAGTAGGTGAAAGAAAAAAGAAATATATATAAGTTATTTAAATTGTATACTATATTGTTAATGTGAACGAAGGGTTATGTATACACAAAATTATTGGATGAAATGTAATAAGACTCTAGTGCGATAAAGTATAATGATATACAAAGTACATTGACAGTATATGTGTAATAAAAATAGATATGAAAGATTACAGAAATAAAATAAAATAATGTGAAAAAGTAATATTGATAAAATAAAATGAAATTGAAAAAATAAGAAAAATGAATATGAATAAACACAATAATATTAAATAAATTAAAAGCAAATATAAATATAGGTATAGTAAAGAAACAAATATGTGTTCCTAATAAAAATATAAGAGAATAAACATGAAAACATTTACATCCTAATGTAAGTACCAGAAGAGGTCTTAGGTGCAGAAATAAAGGTTGGCTACCCAAGGAAAGCTGTATAGTTGATATTTTCATTAAAACCAAAAGGGTTCACAATTTGAAGTCTAAAAGTCAACTGACTCTCCATCTGTAGGAGAACCCTGGTCAGGTCTCCTCCTCTGATCCCAAATCTCACATGTTCTAGGTCAAAGGCTTTGAGATTCATAGTGGACCCCCCATGTTTCTCCAAAATGTGCCTGGCAACTGATGTAATTTTCTTCATGTTTTGAGAATTACCTGAAGTGTTTCTGATGTTGCCCACATGTTCAAGTAGTCTATGTTTGAATTGTTGTGTGGTCATTCTCACATATCTTTTGTTACAAGGGCATTCCAAACAGTAAACTATCCCTATGGCATTAAAATTAAAAAATTGTCTGTTTCCCAGGGTATAGTGATATCTATCCTTTATTGTGTGCATCCTGGTCATATATTGACAGGCCTTACCCTTCCCACAAGGGGAGGTGCCCTGAATTTTACTAGTCTTCCTGGGATTAGAATTCAAATGACTCATAGTCTGGTTTACCTTCAGGTTTGCTGATCTCCGTCAACTGAAGGATGCTTGTTGTTCCAGTTCATCCTTCAAATCTGATTCTAATAGTAGAATGTGCCAGTGTCTATTCACAATTTTCTGTAACTGCCGCCATTCATGGCAGAAGTTCCCCACAAATCGTATCTTATTAGTATTGGGGTCATTCTTTTTACTGGAGAAGATAAGATTTTCTCTCTCCATCTTGGATACCTGATATTGGGCATGCTTAATGGAACACTTACTATAGACTCTGCTGATAAGTCTTTGGGATAACTCCACACTTTTTTCTCTGTATGTATTTCTCTTGGAGCAATTCCTCCATAATCTTAAAAATTCTTCCTTAGGGATATTCCTCACTGTTGGAGGAAAATGTGAGCTGTTATGGTGGAGGACACTATTTGTGGATGTGTCTTTCCGATAGAGTTCAGTCACAATGCAACCCTCGTCATCGATGATGATATTAAGAGCTAAGAAATGTACTTTTTTTTGCTGATATTTCTTGTCAGTTTTAAAGTGAGATTGTTATGATTTAAAGTATCAATGAATCGATGTAGATCCACTTCTGTCCCCTGCCAGATCATGAAGATATCATCGATATATCATTGCCAAGTTGTTTATATGTTGTCTGTCCTTTTTGTCTGTCCTGAGATTTATTTTATTGATATTTCCAATAAATGTTAAGTTTTATTCTACTACAAGGAGAGATTTGTGCCCCTGCAATAGAAAGTACTTTACTCTTTTCTTTTTTGCTATGTAACTTACTCTATTGGATGCACCTCCAACTTTCTATTGGTATTGGGCATCATTACCCAATTATGATTATTTGACTAAGGAGTTTTTTTTGCCTTAAATATAACATTTTGAACCAATATTGGTACCAGTGCTTAGGGTTTCCCCTTTACCCTTTTCCCTATTATTGCTATGATACAGTCTGGAGTTTCCAGATTTATTTCACCCTGACACACGGAATTTATACCATTATTAGGTACTATATTAAGAATTCATATTTCCTATAAATATGGCATTTAGCCTCAAAAATTAATTAATATCCAAACGCAGGACAGTAGAAGAATTGGATGACATTTTCCCTAGTAAGGTCTCTGATTATTCACACAACACAAACTAGGGGGAGGATTTTAGGAAACTTAAATCCCTATTACAAAGACAAGTAAAAGTAAGGTGGGATGCCACTACAATTGAGAACTATATTAAACACAAAATAGTGCTGAGAGGCCTTAGGAAAAAGGTATTCCCTACCTTTGAGTTGGCTACCCAAAATCGCAAGGAAGAATGGGAAACTGCTCTCCTCAAATGTTCTAATGATCTTCTGAATATATTGAACAAACATGATCTGTTAATTCTTGAAGAGGTGGAAAGAGAAATTGAACAGTTGGGTAAAAAATCAAAGGATTGGGAAAAGGATGTATATTTCCAAAAGGGTTTTGAGAATCACAAAGAGGATCTCCTCATCTATGAACAAACAATTATAGAAAGGAGGAGAGGCAAATTTTTAAGGGACAATTGGGACTTCTCTACAGGAACCATATTTAAGTGGAACACCACTAGGAGGGAACAAGCAAGATCACACAAAACATAATTTAGCTCCTCAGAAGCAAAGTCCTCTGGGAATGAAGATCAATTTTCACCACCTTCTAAATCTCAGTTGACTTTTTTAGAAGAAAGTACTACAACCAGAGCAACAAACCAGAATCCAAAAGGATGACACAGAGGAGTAAACAAAATAGGGGGAGATCCGAGATCCTGGCTATCCCCACAACCTCAATGTCAGTCCTTGAGAACACACATAAAGTACTAGTACCTGAGGACAATCTGAAAGTTATAAACTTATCAGATAGAAATCTCTCAGATATAGAAATTTAGTCTACTTAGTAAGGGATTGTCCTTTTCCCCGACTGCACTATTTAATAGATTTGATTGCGAGAAGGACCTACGACTCTTTGGCAGAAAACTATTCATAAAAAAATTCTTTGCTAATAAGAAAAAAGAGAATAATACAATGGCATTGGATAATCCCACATCGATCCCTCAAACGGAGGATGAATTACAGGCCTTAGATGCCTTGGAGGATCTTCTTAAAGAAAATGAGCCTGATTTATGCCAGACTCCAATGATGAGAAGACATCTTTGTAAGAAAAAGTCCACATTTTCCCCTCAGGAAACAATATGCCCAGAAGTAAAAATCTTTATGGATCTAGTATCCAAAGATATGGATCAACTTTACTCTAATAAAAAAGCAAACTTTTTACATAATAACAACTTGAATCAAGATGAAAGAATAGCCCTGAAACAATTGAGAGAATGGAACGAGGTTGTCATTAAACCATCCAACAAAGGGGGTAATATTGTCATTTGGCCTGTTGATATGTATCTACAAGAAGCCTACAGGCAACTTAATGACAAAACATGCTACAAACAACTCCTTTTTAATCCTACAGACAATTACTTATATTTCTACAATAGGATGATTAAAGAGGTGTATGACAAAGGAACCATCACAAAGGATGATAATATCTTCCTACAGGTGGAGCATCCAAAAACACCCACCTTTTATTTGTTGCCTAAGATACATAAGAATAAAGCCAATCCACCAGGGAGACCCATAGTCTCAGGAATTTCCATCTTACTTGAGCAAGGTAGTATATTTTTGGACAAACATCTAAGACATCATGTTACCAGTCTTCCATCATATCTTCAAGATACATCAGATTTACTGAGAAAACTCAATGATGTCCAATTGGAGGATAACAACTACCTTGTTACACTGGATGTAGAATCACTATATACCAGTATAGACCATCTACAGGGCATAGAAGCTGTGAAATATTTCCATAAAATGGAAGGGATTAACCCATTTCATAAATTTTTATTGGTACTTCTAGAGTTTATTCTCAATAGAAATTACTTCACGTTCAATGATAATTTTTTTCTGCAGACACACAGTACTGCAATGGGCGCTGCTTGTGCGCCCATGTACATCAATATATTTTTAGGATGGTTGGAGGAGGAGCATGTCTTTAATGAAAAAAATTAGATTTAAACATGCCATATAACAACTTGGCAACGATATATCAATGATATCTTCACATCAATTCATTGATACTTTTGATCATAACAATCTCAATTTAAAACTGACAAGAAATATCAGCAAAAAAATTGTAAATTTCTTAATTCTTAATATCATCATCGACGACGAGGGTTGCATTGTAACTGAACTCTATCAGAAAGACACATCCACAAGTAGTGTCCTCCACCATAACAGCTCACATTTTCCTCCAACTGTTAGAAATATCCCTAAGGGAGAATTTTTAAGATTACGGAGGAATTGCTCCAAGAGAAATACATACAGAGAAAAAAGTGTGGAGTTATCCCAAAGACTTATCTGCAGAGGCTATAGTAAGCATTCCTTTAAACATGCCCAATATCAGGTATCCAAGATGGAGAGAGAAAATCTTATCTTCTCCAGGAAAAAGAATGACCCCAATACTAATAAGATACGATTTGTGGGGAACTTCTGCCATAAATGGCGGCAGTTACAGGAAATTGTGAATAGACACTGGCAATTTCTACTATTAGATTCAGATTTGAAGGATGAACTGGAACAACAAGCATCTTTCAGTTGGCAGAGATCAGCAAACCTGAAGGATAACCTGACTATGAGTCATTTCAATTCTAATCCCAGGAAGACTAGTAAAATTCAGGGCACCTTCCCTTGTGGGAAGTGTAAGTCCTGTCAATATATACTGTATGACCAGGATGCACACAATAAAGGATAGATATCACAATACCCAGGAAATTTGACAATTTTTTAATTGTAATGCCTTAGGGATAGTTTATTGTTTGGAATGCCATTGTAACAAAAGATATGTATGGATAACCACACAACAATTCAAACATTGACTACTTTAACATGTGGGCAACATCAGAAATGCTTCAGGTGATTCTCAAAAAATGAAGAAACATACATCAGTGACCAGGCACTTTTTGGAGAAACATGGGGGTTTCTCTATGAATCTCAAAGCCTTTGGCCTAGAACATGTGAGATTGGGGATCAGAGGAGGAGACCTGACCAGGGGTCTCCTACAGCAGGGGAGTCAGTGGACTTTTAGACTTCAAACAGTGAACCCTTTTGGTCTTAATGAATACATCAACTATACAGCTTTCCTTGGGTAACCAACCTTTATTTCTGCACCTAAGACCCCTTCTGGTACTTACATTAGGATGTAAATGTTTTCATGTTTTATTCTCTTATATTTTTATTAGGAACACATTTTTGTTTCTTTATTATACCTATATTTATATTTGCTTTTAATTTATTTAATATTATTGTGTTTATTCCTATTCTTTTTTCTTATTTTTTCAATTTCATTTTATTGTATCAATATTACTTTTTCACATTATTTTATTTTATTTCTGTAATCTTTCATATCTATTTTTCATGACACCTATACTGTCAATGTACTTTGTATATCATTATACTTTATCGCACTAGAGTCTTATTACATTTCATCCAATAATTTTGTGTACACAAGACCCTTTGTTCACATTAACAATATAGTATACAATTTAAATCAATTAGATATTTTTGTTTTTTCTTTCACCTACTTATCAATTTGCACTTTCACTCACTCACTAGCACCATACATTTAATATTTAATAAATCACTATTTAATTTAATTTTTCTCAAACTTTATTTCAGATTTATTTCAATTATATTTTATTGATAAATTATGATTTTTCATCGAAATATAATGTTTATTTTAATGAATTTATTTGCAACAATATTGCTTTTCCTATTTGTGTAAAAATATACTATTAGTGGTTTCCTTTGGAGTATATAATTCCTCTACCACTATGCTTCTTACTATGTTTGGTGACATTACATTTCCTCTTTACTATACTAGAGATCTATTCCCTAGGTAATCTTGCACCCGCCTAATATAGATTAGGATTGGTCAATTGCACACACTGATGTGCATCGGAGTCAGGTGAAATGCGCGTCTTGCTACCGGGATGTCTCCGGAGTACACATGGAGACTCCAGCTGTCTGGACATTACTGCTGCCATACCGCTATTCTTTGTATCAGGTATCTATGATTTCGAGGGACACCCGGGCTGCACCGCCTCATACAATGTTCCCCCTGCACTGTGAATTCACATCAGAGGGGTGAGTCATGTCATTTGCAGACCCGGTGCTGTTTTTCTTCATTTTTCTCTTATTTCTTTGGTATATGCAGGAGTTTTATTGGTACTGGTGAGCTTATAATTGGGAGATCCCTCTCATGATTCTGACACCAGGAGTACCACATTACTCTGCCATTACCATTGGTTACTAGATCTCTGCTCAGATTTTAACACTCCCTCACTGTCCCACCTGGTAGCCAGCATTTTACATACCAGGCTATTTGTGGATTAGACAAGGGAGTTTTTTGGATACCTACTAAACTATATTTCTTACCCTTATGGTATATGTGGTAGGTCCGCTCATGTTCCATTCACTACATCCTGTACATGGGACACAGCAGCCACCTACCCCTTACTGTTAAGTGAGTGGTTACTATGCTTTCATTATTTTATTTACTTTAATTAAATACCTGATTTACCATATGTTCCTTTTCTGTCTCAAACCACTATAGAGTTTTTCATATTCATATTTACAATACTCTGATATTTTATGTGATGTGGTTTTTCTGACAAACTATTGTGTGCACAGATCATTTACTCTGATACTTTATGATGTGTTAGGATATATTATGTTGCAATTGCTTTGGGCAACAAATGCTTCTGAGCATATTGGCACATAGAGGGAACCTGGTTGGTAGATACATTCTACCTCAGTGTATAGCTGTAGCAGCATTTTGTTTCAGCATCTTAATTTAATATATATAATTCTGATTTTCACATAACTGTACCCATATGAGATTTTCTTCATCCAGGCTTAGATTTTTTTCACCCAGGCTATTATCATATATAATTATGAGTTTGTACAAATTTATGATGTGATGTTATTATTAGAGACCTACAGGACGCTATAGAGATCCACTACATAACAAGAGTATTATAAGTTGTAAACTGTGATTTATTTTTGATTCCCTTTGATCTCTAGCATTTGAATACTCTTGTATGAGATTCACACTTACCTCATTGGATGGTCTCGTTTCTTGATGTATGAGATCCCTTGTATATACTTATAATACATTTATGATTTGCTTGCAGGTTACCATCGGATGGTAATACAACTTTCCAATTTATCTAGTTTATCCCTTTTATATTAGTTATCCTGCATATTTGTTTATATGTTGTCTGTCCTTTTTGTCTGTCTTGAGATGTATTTTATTGATATTTCCAATAAATGTTACGTTTTATTCTACTACAAGCAGAGATATGTGCCCCTACAATAGAGAGTACTTTCCTCTTTTCTATTTTTCAAACAAAACCTGTAACATGATAGTTAGGAGCTGATTGGTTGGTACTTTATCTCTCTACACTTTATCACTCTTCAAGACTCACTGCATCTCCCCCTTTTAGTATGAAAATGAGCTATGAGACCGTAGTGCCCATCTAATTACTGTCTATTTCTTACTTTCCAGCAATTGGGCATATTCAATAGGCTGCGAGAATAGCAAAAATCCCGCATCTGCGAGGTTTTTCCTGCAGGTGCAGGTTTTTTGCTATTCTATTAGGTGTGTTTTTTTTTTTTAAACACGCGACGGGAGGTATTTTTCCCCGCACCTCCTGAGAAAGAGTGATTTCACGTAAAATCGATGATTTTTGGAAAAATCACTGACACTTGCTCTGACACCCCAGTGGCACCCCTCCTGATGACTAATTAAGCAATTGGAAGTATCCAATTAGCTTAATTAGTCCCTAATTGCATACCTCCTGCAGTGCTGTCATCCTGTGTCGGGAGCCGACTCTTCTGCAGCAGGATCAGTATTTCAGTGTGTGTGGTGTATGTAAGTGTGTGTGTATGAATGTGTGTGTACCCAGGGCTGTAGAGAGCCCAGCTGGACCCCGGTAAAGGAGGGGGCATGGCCTAATCGTGTGAGGAATGACCATGCCCCTTGACAAAAAAAAAATTAATCATTTATGCAGTGACGCAGCGAGCTGGGGAGGGGGCACTGTGCCCAGAGCTAAGTGCGATCAGTGTGATCGCTCCCCCACAGCCATAGGAGACTGCTCTGGCTGCTGCAGACAACAAAAGCTTGGCTATAAGGTCTAAGCTTTTATTTATAATAAATTAATTAACCTAACCAGGGTGGCAAAGAGATGCTGCAGACTCAGTTCTAGCTTTTACATTGCTTAAATACTCAGGGAACGACTGAAATGTCCCCCCTCTAGATGCACTAAAGTTGCGAGGGTCTTCCACTTCCCTCCTGAGCCAATCCGAGACGCCTTCGTACAAAAATGCCCGAGTCCCCCCGCACAAATTTTCCAGGTTCATCGAGGGCAAGTACCCCCACAATGTATCTAGCACCACATAAAGCCACTGAGCTGCAGCATACTCCCTCCATGCTGCGCTTTCCCTAAATTGGGAAGAAAAGTTTAGTGTGACAAAACAAAAACAGTAACGGGTGGGATGGTGGATTTCAAAGATCCAGAAAAAAGAGGCTGTCTACATACAAACTAGCCAATATATACTGATCATCTGACCACTCCCTCAAGCATTATCATTGGCTCACCCAACCAGCTGACCAGACAGCCTTATAATCTGCCCAGCAACAAGGCTGTCATCAACAGCCATACAGCAAAAAACATAGTCATTTTAGTTATTCTCACGCTTATCCAGCCTTCACCTACTATAAGATATACATTGGTTTATTGCTTCTAACCCTTAACAACCTTGTCTAGCTTACTTAACTTAAACTAATAAATAACGACACAGACAACAAGAGATTGGCTATGAGCTTCAGCGTACTCCTGCCAAAGCCAGACTCCAAAGGAAACCCAATATGACCTAGCCCAGAACAAGCATTCCTTAATAAGCAAACAGATCAAAGTCATCAAGATGCCCTCCATCAGGATTGAAAATGCTGGGTTAAATCACCAATTAAAAGCTATGACTCACAACCAAGCCACCCAGTCACACAGCATGACAGGCTTCTGACACATTCACCTTCTTCCTGTCTAACGCATCATGCTTACACACCACTCTCCAAGTCAAACTGGGCACCATTACAGATCACACAATCCTTCCATTCGGCCTCTATCCCAACAAAAACTTCTCACCATGAACAAAAACTCCACACCTTTCAACTGCAGCACATCGTTGCTCCTGACAGGCAACACCTCCTAATCAGACACATCCTATTTAGCCACCAAGGACACAAGAAAATCAAGCACAAAACTCTACATCAATCCTCGCACATCCTCACACATCATTCTAAATCCAAACTGTCAACTGCTACAATTCCAGTGAGTAACAATGTTCCGTACCATGAGTACCACACCAAACCCAACCATCCCGACACAACTTTTAGAAGAACATAGCAACTAACTAGCAGGGATGCATAAGAGGGGAAACAAGTAACCTGAGTGTAGGGTAAAAACTAAAAAACCTACCTGTGAACCAAATTGGACCAGATCAAGGCTCCTGGGAGGAAAAATTAAAAAATCCCTTCACCACCCCCCAATTGTTGAACGCTAGTCATTCAATGATTGGTTGGTAAACAATGTTTCGGGTTGGCGCCAGGTGCGCAACTAGCTCCAGTAGCAACGTGATATATGTCTCATAGGCAGCCGCTTTCACACCCTAAACTCTGCAGGAAATGCCCCCACAATCGCTGCACCAATAGGTGCCCCAATTTGAAGGAAATGAGTACTAGAAGCTGAAGCATAGAAACAACCCAAACCAAACCTTGACCAAAACGGCAGAGAACTGAAATGTGGTATGCAGGGTGAGATTGGCATGTAAACCACCCTTGTGTACTAACTGAAATGTGGTAGGAAGGGTAAGATTGGCATGTAAACCACCCTTGTGTTCTACTAGCAGGATGCCACATCTATAATGCACCGCAAGGCATATCGAGCAAATAAACCTCTGGATTTTTAGAAAAGTAAACTATCCACCCCCACCTGATTGGTCTCTACTGACCAACAAAACTTACAAAGCATCACTGATCTCTTAATCATATAATAATAATATTGCTAAACAAAAGCCCTGACGATGAAGATGCCTAATTGACAGCCACCAACTCACTAAAACGAAACATTCCAAAAATTGCAGCTAAAAAGTTCAAATGTAAAAGAGAGGCCTCACTCCCGTCAGAAGCTAGAGAGGCCTCACTCCCGTCAGAAGCTACATGACCCGTAACCACAAGCAACGTCATCAAAATCTGCATATCAAAGGGCCGCAAGGAGATGACGGAAGCGGGGAACCCCTTCACCCAACATGTAATAAATAACTGGGTTTGTTCATAAATACCTTTAAGCTTACAAAAAAATGAGATCCCCGCTGGCACTGCCACCACAGAGGCTTTGGACCCACCCTGCTACGAATGGTTCCAAACAAAGAAGTAAACCAAATTTTGAAAAATGTACCGTCCATAGATGGCTGAGCACCATAAGCTTGCCAAAATTGCCAGGCAAACGATTACGTCTAGAGTATCATTGGAACGAGAGGCAGCAGCGCAAAATTGTATGTACGTAATCTAAAATTCAGTACCTAACACACAAAACTAAATGATGAAGCAAACACAAAAGGAACGAGCTTCGGTTGTTGATGGCATGAGCTAAACCCAATTCTGTCACCTGGAAATTAATTAATCCACAACTCAGTCTCACTGACCGGATTTATATGGCCAAGAAAATACTCGTAAGACCTGCATCGAAACAAAACTAGGGCCAATGACACATGCAGAAAAATTTTCCTCAAACTGAAAGCCAAAAAATCTTGCCAGCAAGCCGCATAGGTAAAAAGTTGCAGCAACCAATTGCCACTGAAGGACAAATTAGTTCACCATTAAATTGAACCAGAAACCTGGCCCAACAATGAAGTGCTCACTCAAATTGTGCAAACCTATAAACAACCTGCAATTTAAGCAAACAACTTACAAACCCAGTCACTTTTTTTTTCTCTTTATTAAAGTGTATCCATTGAAACTCAAACCCTACATGTCTAGTGTGATATGCAGTACATTTCCCACTACGCTACAAAACCTACCAAACAACCATAACCTGCTATCGCGACTATCTCGATCTCCAACAGTCAAACAGGACACAAAACCTACAATCATGTTGTGTGCAACTGGAACCCCAAAAACACAGAAATAAAAAGTAGACTGCACAGAAATGGGGAGGTCCGAAAAGATGTAACTCTTTCCTGCGCCCATGAAGAGAAATCAGTCCAGATGATGTACTAAAACCGACCTGTTCATTACCGGCAGGAAAACACCAATGTAAAAGAAAATGGATTTCTCAAAATAGGTGCCGGAAACCGCAACGTCCGAAGGCAAACATTTATTTGATAATTCACCTGAAACCCACTCAAATCCCATGTATTTCCTGTGCAAGACAACAAACGAAAAGCTGACCCAGAATAAAAGTATCCAGAAAGTCACCATAACCAAAACTGCAAACTAAAACCAAAAAACTCGTCAAAATGTAGAAACTGCTCTGAAGGACCTATGGGGATGGCATAATTAACGGAACTCCACAATGTATAGGATACCACCATATATAGGATGCATGATGCACTAATCGAAAATCACCCGCAACCTGCGTGGGGCCACCCCATAGGAGAGATACAGAGATCCTGCAAGGGGGGAATGAGGAAAAGCACCTCCATTCACCCCAGCAACACCCTTGCGACAACCTCGACCAGCAAACCTCAGTAATAAATCCGGACAGAATGCAAAATTTGGGGTGTCCTGTCAAGGAGAGGCTATACCAATGTCCAATGCTAATGAATGAAAAACCCTACAACCACAACAAAATTCTACCTACCAAATTAGCTATAACCACCGAGAAAAGCAGTCAAACAAAAATGGTGACTGAGCCTTAACCAGCCCCCTCGGAGCTAACCCCTAAGTCGGGAGCTAAACCCCCCATATTCACGTCAGCTATCCTTGGACAGGAGCTCATCTGCGCTGATGCCACATGAGGGCAAATGGCAGCTCGACCCTCAAGGGTATCGGGAATCATAACGGCAAAATATATGTCCTCTGCCACCTCCTAAACCAGGCTTACCCACATTTTGAAGAGGTAAAGCAGGAATGCCCTGTTACCAAGGGGGGGGGGGGGTTGATGCTGCTACGTGACGAATAAACAAAACTAAACTTCTTTTGCTCCCAAAAGGCATAACCACCCTACCGAATGGTTCTGTCCATATTGGGCATCAAAATCACCCCATGACAAATTTCTGGACTAGACAAACATGACAATCACAACACAGATGTATTACCAAAACTACCTATGCTCTGCAATCTGCTCACCAAATAGCCCATGGCAAAGCTAAATACAAATTACAACCAAATTATTAAATTCACAAAAATTGCGACACTCGTCTATGTAACTTGATTCCACCCTATGACATTTCATAATGAGCAAGAAAAATCAAGAAATTTACTTATGCGGATCCTTATTCACTGAAGCGCAAAGCGCACAGAGAAAGCTGAATTCACAGAATGTACAGTATCCTTGTTTCCTAAACCCTACACCTGCACCATAAGCCTCCCTGTAGTTATCACCTAACCCCCTGTCTAACTGCTGTGCAACCCTCCTGTCAATCTTACGTGGGCGCGCCAAGTAAACGGAAGATGACTGACAAAAACTGGAGTCATAACAAAAATTGTGACACAATCATACTCACCAGCACCAGGTGATCCCAAGACCTCCTCTACAATGCATCTGCGAGGTTCCATCTTCAATGTTTTCACACGGCAGAGTCACCAGCTTGACCGCCATGGCTGTCAGAACCCACACAGGATTACTAGCCACCACATTGGAATAGTAGCCGCATGTACTACTGCATCATCTTGAGGAGCCCGCGGAGCCAGGCCAAACTGTAACTAAAGGAAAAAGGTGAGCAGGAGAAGGGGGTGCAGGCACGGAGGGGGGTGCGCAGGGGTGCAGACAGGGAGAATACATGGGACCAATGAGGGTGGTAGTGTGATGGATAAAGAGGAAGATGGGGTACAGGAAGCAGAGCCATAGAAGAGGGTCAGGGCACAATCAGAGAAAAATATTATAAGGGGCAGGGATGAAGGTGCATGGAAAGTTAGCCAGAGGAAGGATGGGCAGCAGGTAATAATTAAAAATGGGGGGGATGTAAGAGAAAGGAACACAATAAACCTTAGCCCGGGGGTGGGGGAATGAGGGGACAGTAAAAGGGGGAGAGAGGGAATGATAGAGAAGGGAGTAGGGGATAAGAAAAGCAACAAAAAAAAAGAAAGGGGCAGGGGCTGGGCTGAGAGCAGCTGTGTAGTTAAAGCTGCCAGTGCAGCTCAGGAAAAAGCTTAAGGCTAAATGTTGGGGCTGAATGTTGGGGCTGAGGTCCCACTACAAAAGCGGGACTCAAAATGGCCACCATGGAAAATGGCCACTGAGCCTGCCAGATGCTAGCAGGGCAGATGGCTAGCTGCTGGGAGGAAGAAAGGGCCCCCAAGCATGGGGGACCCGGTCACCGGGGATGATTGACAGGTGGGCGGGGTTGGAGGGAGCCGGACTCGCGGCAGGGTAGGCCGGCAACCGTCGAGAGATGCTGAAGTGATCACCCCCGCCAGAGGAGATGACAAGATCACCCCCGCTGGAGGGCAGGACAAACTAGCACCAGTGGAAGCCACGGAAACGGGAACTCCCACTGGCGCAGAGAGGCGCTTGTGCTGCCGGGGACTAAGCACCGGCAGGAGACGTGGGAGTGCTCTTCTCCGCCTGAGGGTAAGTGAAGGAAGAGCTGGAGGGCCAAGCAAGGGAGCACCAGCGGAAGCGGGAGGAGAGAGGTGGCGGGGGCTGAGAAGTACTCATGCTGCCGGGGGCTGAGCAGGGGATCTACAGCCACGTGGGAGCCCATGCAAGTGGAGAAGGAGGGGGGGATGCCCCGTGCAGGTGTTGCGTGGTGCGTGTGTGTTAAATAAGCCTGGATGCAGAGGAGGGGTTGGCAGAACGGCATGGACTGGACATATATGGAAAGGAGGAATAAGAGGGGGGCAGGACGGAATGTACAGGGTATATATGTATATATATGGATGGCACCAGTGGGAAGATATACAAGGTGGGGGGGATGAAAGGCATGAAACTGGGAATGCAAAGGTAGAAGGAATATACAGAAAAAAGGGAAAAGCTACTCAGCCTGATACTGTTTCTAAGATCCAGAAAAAAGAGGCTGTCTACATGCAAACTAGCCAATATATACTGATCATCTACTAATAATGTGAAGTAAATTACTTTGTGGATTTTATCTCATATGACTTAGGAGCATATTCAATTGCCGGCGAAAAGCCGGAGCTGGAGCGTCGTTGACCACGTCACTTGGTTTTATTTTCCCAGAACTGCTCGCAAAATAGCGGTTGAAAAAAACAACCACAAGAATAGCGAGCAGTTCATACACTGTATGATGTACTCGATTAATCAAATAAATAGTGGACATGACGTATGGTGCGAGCGGCAAGGGGGCGTTTTTGCCAAAATTAAAACCGCAAGTTTTGCTCGCTCGTTCAGACTTAGAGGCGTGAACAGACCGCAAAGTGCGAACGGTTCATTTGAATAGCCACCCCTTTTTATAAAACGAACGACCGCAAATAGCGAGCGACTCTGAATCAGGCCCTAAGTCTTTATATTTTATGTGTAAGGATAATTAAAAGTTCAGTTTTAAACTACTTAGCAGTTAACAAAAGGATAAATATTTCTTAAAAAGAGTGCTTCAAAAGGAATCAATTCTGTCTTTCAGAATCATTTGCTAAATCATTTATCACTCTCTATATGGGCTAGTGAACCCTCTGATATCCTTGTAATGTTTTGTGCGAAGCTCTGGGCACATTTGTCATTTATTACAATTTTGCTGCAATTTTATTTCTTCCAGTTTAAAGAAACTTCTACCAGTAGACAAAGGTGAAGCAGCCAGGTAATTAGAGATCTTCTCTTTGGTTCCCTCTCATTGTAGTCTATTCCACAATAAAGCCATTGTTTGCTGCACAGTTCTGATTCTCCATGGTCATCAGTGCTGGGGTCTGTCCTATTGGGGCATGTTCTTGGCAAATTTTAGGCATTACTGTGTTCATGACAAAGAAAACTATTCCTGGTGCCAATGATTCCAAAAAACACTAAGTAATTAATATGGCTTTTAAGCAGCCAACAATAACCGAGGTTTCCAATTCCTCACATATACAAAAAAAAGAGAAAAAAGAGGATACAGTAGCACTTAAAAACCAATACAACACTAATAGGGGAATTTGGAGCAAAAAGTCAGAATTGCCGATGACGTCATTTTCGCCAATTTTCATTATCCCCGTATTCAATTATATTGACTTTTCGCTGCCGGGAGCGAAAAGTCAATGTAAAAAATGGGGAGAAATTTTCGCCTGCCTTTAGCAGGCCAAAAAAATGCAGAATTGGGGTTTAGGGGTGCATACTTAAAAAAATTAGCCTGCACCCTTGAGAATGACCCCTTAAAGTGATCAAAAAAAAAATGGGACACCCCAAAAAATCTCTTTGAATTTGGGGGGGAAAAAAAAATGTTAGGGGAGAAAGTTAAAAACTAGCGAACCTGACTCTGGGGGGGTCCCCAAGTATACCCCTTGTTTTCTTCATTGCAGCTGCTTTCGGCAGTTGAGTTTTTCATGATTTTTTCAACTCACTTTAGCAACTTTAAGATATGCTGCTCCCCATTTTCAAGTACTCCAAATTTGCTGGGCATAGTTATTTTTCCATAAAAAAACTTCTAAATGCTCTTCTGCATCACCTTCTTCAAAGCCGCATTTATGAACCTGCCACGGCTATTAGAAACCCCGACTTCCTTCAGCAGATAAAAATGGGGTACCCTTTGTCATCCCCTATGTCTAGGCATCTTTAGGGGGCTCCCTGCTATATTTCCCGAAAATTCCCATTTTGATTATACTGTAAAAAAACGGAATAAAAATTTATAAAAAAAATGACATAGGGTCCCCCCCCAAAAGCCAAACCAGCCCCAGGCTTGCCAGCCAGTACAGATTTCTAAAAATATGGGGAACAAAATATGTAGGGTTCCACTGTATTTTAGAAACCAACACAAGGCTACAGGGACTAGTGCTGGTTTTAAATATAGGGGGTAAAAGAGATGTGGTGTGCCCCCTTATGTTTAAGACCAGCACCAGACCCAAACGACTGGTGCTGGTCTTAAGTATGTGTGAATGGGTAGGTGTGTAATAAAGTTATACTGGACATGGTGTGTGTGTTTTATCTTTTTTAACTATTTATTTTACACTGAAGTTACAGGTGCCGCATGTCTGCTGGCACTTGTAGTTCCACAAGTGCAAAATGGCAGGCATGCTGGCACTTGTAGTTCCACTTTAAAGTAAAATAGTTTTTAATTTTTTGCCCCCACATTACCACCAAACCCACCGCTCCAAGTTCTTTCAAACCATATTTTCTCAAAAATAAAGACACAGACCAAGTTAATGCCATTTAAAATAATAGGTCAGCTTTATTTATTTCTAACAATGAGTATGGTGCCAGAGGAAAGAACAGTAAACAACCAGCGCCAGTTTGACTTAGGCAAAAGGCAAAAAATGTCACACAACTTACCAAGGCCAACTATCCCTTAATGGTAAATGAGATACTTGCAAGGGCCAACTCTCCCTTTCTAAGCAAGTAAGACACCCATGCCAATATAAAATACTTGCAAGGGCCAACTCTACATTTCTAAGCAAGTAAGACACCCATGCCAATATAAAATACTTGCAAGGGCCAACTCTCCCTTTCTAAGCAAGTAAGACATCCATGCCAATATAAAATACTTGCAAGGGCCAACTATCCCTTTCTAGCAAGTGAGAGGTATCCAACACCGATACCAATGCACCATTTTGGCCCTCCTGGACGAGAGGCGCCACTGATCCCAGTAGGGTGAAACCAGCATAACCAGTGCATTGAAGGGGTGTGCACAGCTCCTACTGCAGCAATATGGACACTTTACAGATTGCTGGTCTTCCCCTGCCATGAAATAAAGCCGACACAAGACACAATAGGGAAGGGAGGGTGGGAGATTAGAATCAAAGAGGCTGAATATCCTGCAGATATTTCTGATAAGCCCAGTAACCACTCCCCCTTAACAACAAGCAACCTATCCCTGTGACTTAGCAACTGTCAATCCTAAATTACCATTCCTTTCATTTTATTAGCCCCATCCATCCCTATCTAGAGGTTTATATGCCCTCTGTTCTATGCAAACCTCGGTTATTTTAAACTCTCTATTGACAGATGATGGCTGTAAGCACAAGATCTTTCAAACCATATTTTCTAAAAAATAAAGACACAGACCAAGTTAATGCCGTTTAAAATAATAGGTCAGCTTTATTTATTTATAACAATGAGTATGGTGACAGAGGAAAGAACGGCAAACCACCAGCGCCAGCTTGACTTAGGCAAAAGGCAAAAGATGTCACACAACTTACCAGGGCCAACTATCCCTTAATGGTAAGTGAGATACTTTCAAGGGCCAACTCTCCCTTTCTAAGCAAGTAAGACACAAAGTGATCAATACTGGCACAAATGAATCGGCATTATAGTCCACAATAGTAGGTCAATTATAAACATAAATTCCAAGGCAGTTTTTCGTTAAGCCCACCAGGGGATACTGTGTTCAAGGAAAAAAATCCAACGTGCTTCCCTGATTGAGAGCAATTTCGCTCTATCTCCTCCTCGCTTCAATGGGGGTATGTGATCGATGATTTTGTAGTTCAGATCCCTTAATTGATGCTTTGCTTCACTAAAGTGTCTGGCCACTGGTTGCTCACTTGCTTTACCCTTGATGGCCGCTTTGATAGCCGACCGATGGAGGGCCATCCTCTCCTTGAACATTCTGATAGTTTGTCCGATATAACACAGGCCGCACGGGCAGGTTATCATATATACTACAAAGCGAGTTGAACAAGTGACCACATGTTTGATGTTAAACACTCTACCCGTATGTGGGTGTTTGAACGAGGAACCCATCTCCAAATATTTGCATGTGGTGCATGAAATGCACCTATAGCATCCAGGTTGTTTTGTAGAGGTGAGTTCATTCTTCCGTTTGAGGGGAGTTATGTCACTCTTCACCAAAATGTCTTTAAGGTTTCTGCCCCGTCTGTAACTTACCAGAGGATATTTATTGGATAGACCGGGTAAATCTTTATCACTCCGGATAATTGGCCAGAGTGCCCTTGATGCTCTAGGGATCACCGAGCTAGCCAACGTATATTCTGTAATCAGAGGGATCTTATCCCTAGTGTCATGTATTGTCATACTGTTCAATAAAGTAGACCTTGACATTTGTAGTGCTTCTTTTTTTTGTTAGAGTAATGTCTGTTTGTTATATCCTCTTTTTTCAAACTTAGTGACAATCTCATCAAGTTCCTTTTCCACATCACTGTTTTTGCTGGTAATTCGAATTGCACATATCATCTGGGACCTAGCTAGTCCCTTTTTCAATGCCGGATGGTGAAAACTGCATGACATGAGTAACGTGTTACGATAAGTGTCCTTAGTATACAGTGATGTCTCAAATTTATTGTTGACTATCTTAATAGTAACGTCCAGATAATTTATAGATGAAGTACTAGACTCAAATGTAAATTTAATCGGAGTGTTCTGGCGATTGACACTAGATATCATAGTTTTAAAGGATAATTCATCCCCTTTCCAGAGCAGGAACAAGTCGTCTATGTATCTCACATAGAAACTAATGTTTGCTGTGATGGCTGGATCAGTAAAGAAAAAGTATTCTTCCTGGACAAACATATATATGTTGGCAAAGGCCGGTGCCACATTATTGTGGGTATTGATTTCTTTATATCCCTGTTGGAACTTACCTTGACTAGAAATTATTTTTTATTCAATGGTGAGTATTATTTACAACTAAGCGGATGTGCTATGGGCTCTAATGTGGCACCGGCCTTTGCCAACATAAATATGTTTGCCCAGGATGAATGCTGAGTGCCGCCTGCTCCCTGGGGTACAGGGGTCTTCCCGTGCATGCTTAACTTATGGATGGCACCCCGGCATTAAACACGATAATGCGAGTGCCCCTCTACTTGCATCAATATATATATATATATATATATATATACACAGAGATGTGTTCTCCCTCCGGGGATGAAGAGCACTGCACGGCACTACAGGTCTTGAAAAAAAGTCTTTATTACCACGACATTTTGGGGTCCGCAACCCCATCCTCAGGTGAATATACAGATAAAGAGACAAACAAATAATGCCTACCTCATATCCCTCACCACGCTATGTGATTTGCTCCCACTCTCCGTCCAGGCTCCGGACTCCAGCGAGCTTCCGGCGGGCGGCGGCCGATGATGACGTCACCCGTCCTCAGGAAGACAGTTGCTATGCAACACCAAGCTGGAAACTGGAACCCAGCGGCTGTAGGATAAAAATACAAAACACCATAAATACACTACTCCAAGTAGTAAAGCCCAAGAGAATACAATGATAATAGATGTCAATTCAATTATATAAAACCATGTAGAGAGCTCATTGTTAAATAGGCTAAACAGGGAGTACCTGAAAAAATGGCTATGTGAAAAGGAGATAAACAGGGAGATCCGGAAAAGTAAACTAAAAAAATACATATACCATATATCATTAATCATAATGAGAAATATTATAGATCACAATAAGGTATTCCAAGAAATACGTTCATTGAGTCCCCTGGGGGCTACTGTGTCAAGTTTGTAAATCCAAGAAGCCTCTCTACGCAAGAGAGCTTTTGATCTATCTCCACCCCTGATGGATTCCGGAATATGGTCTATAATTTTGTATCTTAATGATGTAAGTTGATGGCCATGCTCCTTGAAGTGAACTGCTACTGGCTGTTCCATATTTTTGCCCGCTAATGCTGCTTTTATAGCGGACCTATGGAGTGCCATCCTTTCTTTAAATTTACGAGTAGTCATACCCACATAGTATTTTCCACAGGGACAAATAATGATATAAATAACAAAACGAGTGTCGCACGTAAGTACGTGTTGGATATGGAAAATTTTCCCTGTGTGTGGATGTTTAAAAGTTGTTCCATTAATAAGGTAATTGCAAGTCACCCAATTGGGGCATTTATAACACCCAGGAGGTTTTCTACTGACTCCAGGTGCACACATCGTTTCCATACCAGAAATGTCAGTTTTGACTAATAAGTCCTTTAAATTTCTTCCACGTCTGTAACATGCCATAGGTCTCACTGAACGAAGACTGGGTAAGTCCTTGTCCGAAGCAATTATCGGCCGTAAGGCTCTGCTGGCTTTTGGTATTACTGGACTTGATGTGTTGTACGTAGTAATCCAAGGAAATGTTTGCTCCGTTTTATTTTTAGAAGAATTATCAGACTTCAATAAATCATCTCGATTCTTCTTCAGAACTGTTTCCTTTATTTCCAGTAAGGATGTCAATTTATAACCTCATAACCTGTGAAAACAGCCGTGACATCTAATCACCCATCCAGGAACTGGTGCCACTGCGCACCTGTTCTCGGCAGGGTCAGACTGACCAGTGGTGGAACTAGGACTGGTGGTCCCAGGTGGAAGAATATTCATTAGGCCCCCCTATACAGTGCCCCCAGTAGTCGTCCCCCTATGCAGTGCCCCCAATAGTGCCCCATATACAGTGCTCCCAGTAGTGGACCCTTATGCACTGCCCCTTATACACTGCAGCCAGAAGTAAACCCCCCAATGCAGTGCCCCCAGTAGTAGTCTCCCCTACACAGTGCCCAAGTAGTAGTCCCCCCTATGCAGTGCCCCCAGTAGTAGTCCCCCTATGCAGTGCCCCCAGTAGTAGTCCCCCTATGCAGTGCCCCCAGTAGTAGTCCTCCTACACAGTGCCCCCAGTAGTAGCCCCCCCAATGCAGTGCCCCCAGCAGTAGTCCCCCCTATGCAGTGCCCCCAATAGTAGTCCCCCCAATGCAGTGCCCCCAGCAATAGTCCCCCCTATGCAGTGCCCCAAATAGTAGTCCCCCCTATGCAGTGCACCCAGTAGTAGTCCCCCTTTGCAGTGCCCCCAGTAGTAGTCCCCCCTACACAGTGCCCCCAGTAGTAGTCCCCCCTATGCAGTGCCCCCAGTAGTAGTCCCCCTTACACAGTGCCCCCAGTAGTATTCCCCCCTATGCAGTGCCCCCAGTAGTAGTCCCCCTATGCAGTGCCCTCAGTAGTAGTTCTTCTTATGCATTGCCCCCCAGTAGTAGTCCCCCTATGCAGTGCCCTCAGTAGTAGTTCCCCCTATGCATTGCCCCCCAGTAGTAGTCCCCCCTATGCAGTGTCCCCAGTAGTAGTCACCACATGCATTGCCCCTCGTATGGTAGTCCCCCTATACAGTGCCCCCAGTAGCAGCCCCTCCATACAGTGCCCCCAGCAGCAGCCCCCCTATACAGTGCCCCTAGTAGCAGCCACCCCTCATACAGTGCCCCCAGTAGTGCCCTCCTATGCTGTGCCAGTGTCAGTTCCTGTGCCCCCTTACACACACACACACAAAATAAAAACACAATTTACCTGAATCCCCACTCCTGATGCAACCGCCGCTGTCCATTCCTCCTGGCCCGCTCTTATGCACTATTGGAGAGACGTCATGACATCTCTCCCATCACCCACTGCGGGGGGAGCTGGAAGGCAGAGCTCATGAGTGAGCTCCAGTCGGCTCCCTCCATGGATGCAGCAGCCAATGAGAGTCTGTCTGATTCTCATTGGCTGCTATAACAAACACAACCGCCACTGCACTACACTTGTGGGGCTCGGGGGACACTATCAGTGGGTGCAGCGGTGGCTATGGGCCCCTGCACCACAGCAGGCCCTGGTGCAAGCCACCGGATGCACCACCGCTAGTTCCACCACTGACACTGACCCTGTGTGGGGGCAGCCGCCCCTGTCGCTCCCCCTTAATCCAGCCCTGACAATCAATACCAGGGACAAGTCTGTAAAGTCTGTGACGCTTCTGTAAAACAGGGACAGCTGCCAACTATGCAGCTCCCCTCCAGCTTACAGGTTTATTCCACATACCATAACACTAATGCCGGTATCCAATTAGCCCCGATATATATATATATATATATATATATATATATATAATCCCTGTTTTTTTATGATTCTTTTTATCATGGTATTCTATCTGTTCGGACAAACAAATAGAATTATTCATCCGAAAACACATCTTGTTTTTGCCATGGTGAAAATATAGCACTTTTCGAGGGAATTCTTTGGGACACATCAGGTATTGAAAAAAAATCCACAACTAGTGTCGGACTTCAGGGGTAAATGAATAGCCCCATGTGATCCATTAGCAGCTGTAATTTACAGCTGCTAATTGGACACTAGCGTTTGACATAAAATGACCACTTTGTGGTGGAATAAAAGATGATAAAATAGCCCTCAACAATCCTACAAACCTCTACCAGCTGACATCATGTCACTGCTCTCTTGGTTTAAAGCTTGTTTCTGGGCCCACAAATATGCAGCCTATCAATTCACTAGGAACCGTTAAAACTAATATGTGTTATCACACTAAGGGGAAGGTATATCAAATACAGATGAAATTCATTACCAGGGGGCAGTCATTACCAGTGGCAGTCATTACTAAGGACAGTCACTACCAGGGGCAATCATTACCAGGGACAGTCATTACAATGGGCAGTCATTACTAGGGACAGTCATTACCATGGGCAGTCATTACCATGGGCAGTCATTACAAGGGGCAGTCATTACCAGGGGCAGTCATTACCAAGGATAGTCATTACCAGGGACAGTTACTACCAGGGGCAGTCATTACAAGGGGCAGTCATTACCAAGGACAGTCATTACTAAGGACAGTCACTACCAGGGGCAGTCATTACAAGGGGCAGTCATTACCAGGGACAGTCATTACCATGGACAGTCATTACCATGGGCAGTCAATACCAGGTACAGTCATTACCATGGACAGTCATTACCATGGGCAGTCATTACCAGGGACAGACATTACAAGGGGCAGTCATTACCGGGGACAGTCATTACCGGGGGACAGTCATTACCGGGGGACAGTCATTAATAAGGACAGTCATTAATAAGGACAGTCATTACCAGGGACAGTCATTACAAGGGGCAGTCATTACCAGGGACAGTCACTACCAGGGACAGTCATTACAAGAGGCAGTCATTACCAGGGACAGTCATTACCAGGTACAGTCATTACCAGCGACAGTCATTACCAAGGACAAGTTTGTAAAATCTGAGATGGCTTCTGTAAAACAGGGACAGCTGCCAAATAGCTTCATAATCTCCTCCAGTCTACAGGTTTTTGACTCATACCATAACACTAATGTCGGTATCCAATTAGTCCCAATATTTTTTTGGGTGCGAAAAAATAGGATTATTCATCCGAAAATACATAGGATCAGTGATAATTTCACGGGCATATGTGTTTTCACCATTGCATTGGTGAAAACACGGTACTTTTTGGGGATTGTTTTTAGAAACATAAGGTCCTGAAATAATATCCCCAAAAAGTGTCGTTGTTGGGATGCACTACAGGGCAATTTGAATAGCCTCCGGGGGATCCATTAGAAGGAGTAATTTACAGCTGCTAATTGGATACTGGGTTTGAAGGAAAATGATCACTTTGTGGTGGAATAAAAGATGACAAAAAGCCCTCAACAGAAAATTCTACATACTATGTTACAATAAGTCCTGCTGGTCCTACACCAGCTGACATACTGCCCTCTTGGTGTAAAGCTTGTTTGTGGGCCCACAAGATAGCAACTTATCAATTCACTAGGAACCGGTAACATTCATAAATTTTATCACACTAAGGGGGAGGTATATCAAATCTTTGAGAGAGATAAAGTGGGGGACATAAAGTACCAACCAATCAGGTACTGTAATTTTACAGATGGTTTTCAAAATATGAGAGGAGCTGATTGGCTAGATCTTTATCTCTCTCGAAGCACTGATAAATCTACCCCTAATCCATATGTAAGTAATCTAATACATACATGCCTACTCTCCCGGGAATTGTGATAGGCTAATGATTTTTTGGGTAATCCCTCAGGTACTACAAGTAGCATAATGTGTGGGCACTACAGTGGGATAATGTGTGGGGACTATAGTGTGGCATAAAAATGTTTGGACACTGTAGCTAGACAAAGTGTGGTAACTACTGGTGGCATAATCTGTGGGTACTACAGTGACATAATTTGTGGGCACTACAGTGTGGAATAATGTGTGGGGACTACAGTGTAGCATAATGTGTGGATACTAGAGGTGGCATAATTTGTGGACACTACAGTGTAGCATTATGTGTGGGCACTACAGTGTGGAATAATGTGTGGGCACTACAGGTGGCATAATGTGTGGGCACCACAGTGTGGCATAATATGGGGGTTACTACAGTGTAGCTTAATGTGTGGGCACTACAGGTGGCATAATGTGTGGGCACCACAGTGTGGCATAATGTGAGGGTTACTACAGTGTAGCATAATGTGTGGGCACTACAGGTGGCATAATGTGTGGGTACTACAGTGTGTCATAATGTGTGGGTACTAGTGTGGCATATTGTTGATATTCATCAATTTCTTAATGTATCCTTATCTTTGGCTATACTGTACTAATGCATATGCTTTAAATAAAAAAAAGTGAAAATCTTCTATCTCTGTACCACCTGCAGCCCAGATGGCAGAGCAACAGTAACAGCTACAGACCCAGACAGAAATACCAAATGCAACTCTGATATAGTTTATACATCGGAGGAAGCTGGTTTTGGCATACCCATGCAGCCTACAAATATGACCGCAGCCCAGGTAATATTTTTTTGCTGTTGCAGGAGAAAAGCTTGTGCTAACTACTGAATCAGATATCTACCTTTACAACTGCTTGCAGGTGACTAACACTGTAACCATTATCTATGTGTCTTCTAGTGTTTATGTACTCCTGATAAGAATATACTCACTTATTTATGGCTTTTAGAAACTAAATGGTTGCCACTATCACATGCTTATTTCTGATGGTTCATTTTAAGGCTGCTGTCATCCATTTTACTGTGTACACCAGCATACCTCCCAACATGACCCTCTCCAGGAGGGACACAATGCTCTGGTCCTGGACTTCCCTGGTAAGAGGCGGGGCTGAAGCACAGTTTAAAAATCAAATAGGGGAGCCACACCAACTGTCATTTCACACACTGCCAATCATCACTGGCTGGGACTCACTGGCAGTTGGTGTGACTCCCCTATTTGAATTTTGGACTGTACTGCAGCCCCACCTCTGGAGCCGCCACCAATCATAAATTACAAGGGAAGTCCAGGACCCTCCTGGAGAGGGTCATGTTAGGAGGTATGCACCAGGGTTAAATGTCCCCATCAAAGCACCAAAATTGCAAATGCAAATAGGTGTCCACTACGCATGCTCCCAAATCAACAAGGACGGCTGTAATTGCCCACAGGCTCTGTGTGATTTGGAACTCCTCCCCCTTTGGCCGGATAAGGGGGCTTTACCTAACAGGTTGTTCAGTGATTAGTTTTCCTCTTGTACACCTGTGCCTAGTTTTTTTTCTTGGCTCTCAGAGTGGTTTTGCTGGACATCTTGGACCTGCCTCTACCTGTATCCTTCAAACACCTTCCTCGATACCTTGAAATTTACCCTTGGACTGTATTTACCCTGCTCCTGTCTGTACCATTAACTGGCTAATACTATTTCTAATAATGCCCCAAAATTGTAAATTTTTTTAATTATCAAATTATGTAAAGAATGGCTAACTAAGCCTGATTTAGTATTCTTTTAACAAACATGCAGATTTAGGGGCAGATATATCAAATCTTGTAGAGAGGTAAAGTGGAGAGAGATAAAGTACCAACCAATCAGCTCCTAACATCATTGTCATTTTATAGGCTGTGCTACAAAAATAGTAATTACTGTAGAAACTGATTAATTGCTAGGGGCAATTTCTCCACTTTATCTCTCCAAATTTTATAAATATTTCCCTTATTAAATAACAAAATCATGTTTAATCAAGTTGACGTAGATATTGTTTATGCATTTTGAGCTGTGGACAGCAACCTGCGGCTGCCCTAAGCTCTATGAGCTCAGGCAGCAGGAAGATTATCTTCCATAAGGTTCACCACCCTTCTGTAGCCTGCCCTCAGGATGGAGCTGTGGTTTGGTTGCTGTGGCAACCAAGGGGCCAGTTGGGTGGGATGAGCCTGCCAGCTGGCGGAAGATTAGCTTCCAGCTGTCCACCGTTAGGTTGCAGTACATGCTACCGTGTCGAGAAACCTCAGCTTGATTTGGTTGATTTGGTCGTATATGATGCCATCAGGCCAGGGAAGTGGTTAAGCACCTTGCTTGATAACTGGAAATTTCACCTTGAACTACATATAATTATCTGGTTCCAGGGACATTTTAAGAGTAGAGGGGGCCGGTGTGCAGCCTCGGTTTGGGCCCCCTCCTCTGTGTCAGAGCAGTAGTTTCTGGCTTCATGACAGAATCTACTGTGCATGTGTTGGTCTCTGGGACAAAGGCGACTCCACATTTTTCCCAGGATCATGTTTTCTATGCATGCGTGAGTCTTCGGTAAAATGGCCGCCGCCATTTTCCCAGTGACTATTGGCTGCTCTGAAATACTGGTCCTTCACTGCAGAGCAGCACATCGGAGTCTGTGGAAAGGTAAGTTTAACTAAATATGTGTGCAGGGTGTGTGGTGTGGGGCCCCTTGAATCCAGTGGCCCATGTGGACCACACACCCTGCACCCATTATAAATACGCTCTTGTCTGCTACTGTCTGTGTCCTTAACTCCTTTCCTTCTGAGGGTTTTTTCACCTTTAAGCTGAGGTATTTTTGCTCATTTGCATTTGTCACATTCCAAAATATAACAATCATTTTTCTATGTGGTGCCCGAAGAAATTATATCTTGTTTTTTTTTCAGAAGACTTTTTTATTTTCCTAAAATACCATAATTCCTTTTACTCATTCTGACAGGTCAATTTTTTTTTAACCCAAATGTACAAAAAGGGTTTTTTTTAATTAAAATTTCAAGAATCAAAAGCAAATGTGTTTTTTATTTCTTATTATAAACAACATAACTAAATACTTTGTGGTTCTTGTTTTGCCAATCATCTTTCTAAAAAAGTAAAAATGCATAGAATGAGAGGAAAAGTTGGGGCACGCATGGACTGATTAGTGCAGGTTACACCTATATAGAGAGGGTGCTTATTAGTTTACCTTATTTTAATACATTTATTTGGCTAGAGCTAGGTTTACTTCACAGTGTTAACATTGGAACCCAGAAGACATAATAGGGGTTAGAGTTCTCAGTCAGAACTCTCGTTGGTGTACACTAGAAATAACTTTGATCTGGGGACATTGAACAGAACCTTGGCTTGGGGAGCCTATTATGGGCCTTACACTGGATGGATTGGATGAAAACTTCACAGCGGGGTGGCAATTGGTCTGGGATGCCTAATGGAGTGGTTGGGGTCCCTGTCGGACCTCACAGCAGAGTGCACAGGGAAAACCTTTGACCCAGTGTGCTTGTTCTGGGCCTTCCACTGGATGGGTTTACATGACATTACATAATTTAGATGAAAACTTCAGAGTGGTAATACTGGATCCCATAAGACATACTAGGGGGTTGAGGTCCCTTTCAGATCTCCCCCTAGTGTATGCTGGACAGATCTTTTGCATGTTCTAGGCCTTCCACCACATGGATAAGGATGAAAACTTCACAGAGGGGAGGCAATTGGTGTGAGTGCCTAAGGGCTCTATTTATTAACATTATTTTGACTAAAATAAAGTGAAAAAGGGTGTTATCACATCCTTTTCACATTATTTTAGTTTCACCTACAGTTACTAAAGGGCAATTGGAGTATAATTAGTAAAACTCTACTCCAACCACTAAGTATCAATTATTTTTAGTAATCAGATCGCATTTCCCATAATTGTAATGGGAAATGTGATCCAACCAGAGTTACTAAAAATAATTAGTGAAAAATATACCTGGGGAGTCCCTGTGATAATAACGCCACCTGGAGGTGGCATTATCCAGGGTCTCCCCCAGTTACCGGGCTCCTACTCTGCTCTAACAGGGAGAGCAGAGGCAGGAGCAGGTCCCAGTAATCGGCTGTGTGGTCTAAACAGACCGCAAGCTGAATACTGTAAAAAAAAGGAAAAAAAAAGTTTTAAAAAAAATTACTTACTTGACTCCACGGACCGGTGGTCGGGCCTCCGGTGATGTTCTCCCCTCCGGTCAGCTGGTCTACCATGCTGCACTGCTGCCCGGTGATCAGGTGATCGGGTCCGAGTGCAGTATGGGAGATCACCGGAGGCATGGAAGACCTCACCGGAGGCCCGGATCAAGCAGGTAAGTGCCATTAAGGGAGGGAGGCTGCGGGGGTTAGCAGGGGGAGGGGGGGTCACAGGGATCCGTGATCGTGGGGGTGGGGCTTAGCACCAGGGGCGGGGCTTAGTGTCGATGGGGGGTAGCAGTGGCGGCCGGTCTGCGCATGCGCGGGCACTTAGTGACTAGTGTGCAGATGGGAATTGCTGGGAATGAGCTTTCTAGCAAACTCTGTCGCTGCAAGGGATTCATAGTAAATCCCTGTGATATTGCCTGAATTTGCAATGCGAATTCAGTCGGTAATATCCCACTACAATCTGCATTCAATATGCGGATTGTAGTAAATAGAGCTCTAATTGAGTGATTGGGGTCCCACTTGGGGTCACAGCAGAGTGTGCCAGGAAGAATTTTTACCCAGGGAGCTTGTTGTGGGCCTTCCACTGGATGGATCTGGATGACATCACATAATAATAATTAATAACTTGAAGATTTAGACCCGGGTAATGCCAGGTACTTCAGCTAGTTCATTATAAGGTTAACATAGGAGATATCACGGATATATCCTTCTTACCTTCAGCCCTGTTGTGCCCCGTCATCCCCATATACTAGTATGGGGACTTATACTTTAGTTTTGCTTATATCTATTTATACATTAGGAGTGTGCCCATGGTGTACTGCTTCTTCTTCTGCAATTTTTCTCTAGGAGTACTTTCTTTACTATTTATCCCAATATAGGGATTATGGTCACCTTTTATAGTTAGCATACTATTATCTCCCTTGAATATATCCAGGGCCAGATTAACAATGGGGCAGGTGGAGCTGCAGCTCCAGGCCTCCCCATCAAAATAGGCCCACAGGATCTGCGGTAGACAGGAAAAAAATATTTCCTGTTATAACCAGCAAGCTGCCGTCAGACCGAAGCCCAACCGCCCCCTCCCCATCTCCAGAAACTCTGCAGTTTAATCAATGGGTATACAGCCACAGCAGAGTAGCTGTGCCCCTCGCTGCTCTGCATGGTGTCATGTGCTGGCGCCTCCTCCACTTCACGTGACGTTATGTATAAACCTTCCAAGCACGCATCAGCAGTACTACTAGTACCCACATCATCCTACTGCAAAAGATCAGTCTGCCCGTCTGGTGCGCGCCGCTGTTACTATGGAGTGGGGAGAAGCACACAATCACACTGCAGCCGGAGGTACCATCTCACACTGCCAGAGCACAGCTTTAATAAAGCCTGCACTGCTGAGACAGCACTGCAGACACCAGCCCACACGCAGCACCCAAACTGCCGAACAGCAGTGACTCTTACAAACAACCCCCTAGGACCCTCATCTCCACCGCATCAACCCCAATCTTCCGCTACTGCCAGTACCCACTTCCCCCTCCCATTCCGCACACGGAGCTGTTCCTGTCTGCTCACCTTTTCTCACCACAACCAACGTTACTGAGTGTTACCTATTCATTGTATTCACAAATTGTTTGACACCCCTGCCAGACTCCCTCTGACATAATCTAGATATAAGAGCTATCAAACCCTTATATTGAGGAATCGGCTGAGAATAATATTTCAACCCCAGTCATATCTACTATAGTATACTATTCCTGCTACTATTCAGCTCTGTTTAAACTTTAAATTAATTTGAATAAATTACAATTTGTTATTATACATCTCATTTGTCACTGTACATGTGTATTCTACCATTAGCTATTGTGTCTTCCACAACACACATCGTCTACCCTCACACACCCCCCCCTTGGCTCATCGCGGGAGGCATCGGCAACCCCGCTTGTTGATGAAAACACACTGATACTGTTCAAGAAATGCATGTAGCCATAGGGATCATTGGGCCTGATTCAGAGCCGCTAGCTAGATGTGATCGCTCGCATGATGTGTATGCAAATTGCGTAGCCAGTGCTAATGCATAGCAATGCAATAGCACATCCAGTATATCTGAGAGCGATCACATAGTGTATGCAGACAACCACCAGCCTGTTTTAAGATGCCCACTTGTGCACGTCATGTCCAGGAAGTGTATGCAACGATCGATACATCAGATTCTATCTTAGTGCTTGAGGTTGACCCAGTGGCATCCCTCCCCGTGGTGACACCCGGTGCGGGGAGGGACGCCATGCGCGTGGCACCTGCTGAAATGGGGGTGTGGTCTTCAGGAGGGGGTGTGTCGGGGGCATGGCCTCACATGTCAGACCTTCGGGAGGGGCGTGACCTCGTGGCGCGAACCCGGCCCGTGGCCATGGTAAACAAAATGTATGATACATTAAGTATCAATGGGGTGGTGCCAGCGGGGGGTGCAGGAGGTGCGGACATGGGCAGTGCAGGCTCCCTCACTGACAGGAGCCGAGTGCTGCAATTAATGCTATAGTGCAGCACCCGGCTCCTGTCACTGAGTGGGATCATGCACCTTGGTGTCACCCCTCGGCGGGTGACACCCGGGTGCGGGCCGCCCCCCCCGCACCCACCTTGTGACGCCACTGGGTTGACCATACCCTGCCGCAAGCACTGTGAGCTCTTCAGTGTAAGAACAAGCCAGGTGACGGGTCCATCATGAATATCAGCTCCAGGCCCATGTGAACCTTTCTCTGGCACTGAATATATCTATTACTTTTCTGACTCACAGAGCATGCTCCAGTGCAGCCTCATTTGTTCCCCTTTTTTCCTGCCCTTTCTATTACATTGAGCTACTCCAAGTGGTATAGTGTACCAACCTTTATTTAAATTTTTGCATCTATTTCACATTGCAGATTCAGAAAAACACCACTCTCAGTGACCCAGAGACGATGGTCTGCAACTGTAACTGCACAGGGATTAGTTTTAAACACGTACAAAATCACAGATTAAGGGCATGGGTCCGGGATGAATGCAATGCTGATATGTACGGAGATTGAGCGCTTGTCAGCAATTGCATTTTGTAGTTACATTGCAATTATGACTCCCAGAGGATTCACTCACAAGTTCAGTGAAAAGTAGATAGTGTTTGGGGCAGGTAATAAGGGGGTTACAAAAACGCAGGCATGTCTGACTGTTTAAACTCGGGTTTCATGGGTGTGCATAAAATAGCCATTGAGATGGTCTCCTTCACAGCCTGAAAGCTCACAGAGTGTCAGGAGAGACGCAGTTTTTAAGACTGCACTCAGAAGCTGGGTGGCTACCGATGTCCATCAATGTACCCGATGTTTATGCTGGGGCACGTTGTCAGACAGATATGAGAAGTGGGAATCCCTATGCTCTGGTTTGAAGGCATTAGCATATTTTAGCAATTGCAAACCGTGAGGGTTCGAAGTTACGATTGCATTTACTGTACTTAAATCTTGGAATCCGGCCCTAAGCACAACAGAACTTGCCATAAAATTACATAAGATGATAAAAATAAGTTTATAAAAAGGATAAATAGGCGAGTCCTTAAATCCGAAGTATTACATTTTATTGTCTATACAAGTGAAAACTTTTTTACAGCATACTGTATAAAAATGTGTTTGTCCATGACCATACAGTATATCTGATAAAAGCAATTTACACCCATTACTGGATCTTCCTTTTTACATCTGGCTAATCTTTGGTGAGTAATAAGGTCTGATCCATTTTTTTATGTTCCGTTCCATACTGGAAGCAACTCTTAAGACCATATGCAATTTGAGACAAAAAGTCCATTGATGATGACATAATTTTCACCTATTTTAATTATCCCCGTATTCAATTTCAAAGACTTTTCACTGGTGCGAAAAGTCTTTGTTAATGAACAGGGATAACTTTTCTCCATGTAATACATTACGAAAAAAAGTGCAGAATTGGGGTTTAGGGGTGCATGCATAAAAAAAAAGCCTGCATCCCTGGGAGGGTCCCCTAAAAGTCATCTGTGTAAAAAAAAATTTCAAAAATCCTCAGGGCACCCCAAAAATGTACATTCATTTTGGGGGCGAAAAAAAAATGGAACAAAGTTTTAAACTAGCAAAATTAATTCAGGGGGGTTCCCATGTATGCGGCAGGTGTTTTCTAGAATGTGGGTAGTAGCGGCAAAAAACCTAAGTGCTATTCTTCACCTCTTCTTCTAAAGCCGCATTTATGCACCTGCCGCAGCTATTAAAAACCCTGACTATCTTCAGCAGCCCAAATCGGGGGTACCCATTGTGATCCCCCATATCAGGGCATCTTTAGGGGGGTGACAGGAACATTTTCCAAAAATTGAATGGATTTTATGATACTTACCTTCCCGCTGGCTCCTGTTTTTGCTGGATCGTAATTGAATACTGGGATAAGGCGGGCACGCACCCCATACTTTATCCCAGAAACAGCAGCGATGATGGTGAAAAGTCCGACCTTGAACATTTCACCTGTAATTGAATACCCCCTTATTCTATATAGCTCAGCTGCATTTCTGAGTAAAAACCTGTCCTTCCCATTAAGTATGTCACAGACACATCTCCTGTAAGCTGTATAGCTCAAACCCAATGGCTTAGGATTTGCATGGAGGGTAATCATACTTTTCTCTTCTCTCCTACAGGGTGCATTTTCAGTTGAACCTGGGGGAAAATATGGTGGGTTCAGGAGGGGTGGTGCAGTGGGTTGGTAAGGGGATGGGGCTATTTGGGTCCAAGGGTGGGAGAGAACAAAGGGGTAGCTTAGGGGGATGAGGGGAGAAACATATGAAGTAGAGGGTGAGCAGTAGGAATTGGGGGTTGATCTGAACCACATAGTGCCCCCTCAAGCTGGCCTTATATAATATACATCCTGCCCCAATATACATCCTGCCCCAAGACTGTGATTCAACGAATGTGGGCAAGTTATTTTGCTCTTACCATTTTCACTAGATGAGTTGCATCAACTGATTGTGGACACATTTACCATACCCAGACATTGGGGCATATTTATCACAATATGCATTTTTTTATGCGGACGTGATGAATCATTTTTGCTCAAACTCACAAAGTGAAAATGAATATTTTCAAGTGAAATTACTGTTTCTCTTGTCAGGAGATGGGCTCCAATAAGAGCTGTCCTGGCGAAGAGCTGGAAGCAGTATGATGGTGTAACATATATCACACTGCTACCTGGTTTTGGTCCCCGGCAGTCAATGTGAAGAAGTATGATGGTGTAACACTATCACACTGCTACCTGGTTTTGGTACCCGGCAGTCAATGTGAAGCAGTATGATGGTGTAACACTATCACACTGCTACCTGGTTTTGGTCCCCAGCAGTCAATGTGAAGCAGTATGATGGTGTAACACTATCACACTGCTACCTGGTTTTGGTCCCCGGCAGTCAATGTGCATGGGCGGCCATCAGACGATGCACACATAACCAGGGCCAACGGAGAGGCTCCCTGTTTGGAGAAATTTGCTACTTAGTGGCCCATAGCTACTAGATGGTAACACCATCTGGAGATGGTGATATACTATTGGGGCCAAGCTTGGTAAATCTGACAGCTTCTCAGCCATGTAAACCTATGGAGGCTGCGGCTGATGTCGAAAATGGAGGGATCGCAGCAGATGTCTGCTACAGCTCCTCCATGATACATTTGGGCTATACTTAATATTTGTGTATCCACCAAAAATGTCTGCTTTGGGATTTTTTCAAGCTGAATGTGAAAAAATCCACAGTTGTGGTTGAAACGCATCACTGTCCACATCAATTGGTGTCCATGCTACTGTTTGTTCCATTCCTATGGTGAGCCAAGGAATTGGGACTATTCTTCTTTATCAAACAGCACTGACCAAAGTCAGGATATTGCTTGAAATTATACCGGACTTGGAAACCAGAGGGTTGTGCACCGCGAGCATGACGCTTAGAGAATGGGAATCAGTTTGTGACAGGTGCTGGTAAACTCTCTGAGGGTCCTGCAGTTAAAGCATGACGTCTTATGATTGGAGACCAGAGCAGCTAAAATCCATGACAGCCGCGTATGCACTGCACTGGAGTCTGGACTCAGGGCCTGATTCTGTAAGGATCATAGTTGCAAAGCTGCACGCAGGCTATAGATATGATGTATGCACGTAGGCTATAGATATGATGTATGCATGCAGGCAGCTTTGCATTGTGATCCTTGCAGATATAGTAATGCAGCAGGAGGCTTCACGCCTCCTGTGCATTACTTTACTGAGCTGTGTTGTCCTATGCAGCATCGGTTAATCTGCGTACCATCGGCCGGCTGCATTGACCCATGGGGTCCTGCAGCCAGCCACTGCAGTTTAGAGGAAGAGGCCAGTATATCTCCATCACCCAACGGAGATCCTGGCTTCTTCCCTCCCCAGCAACGGTGGTGACATGTCTCCATTTCGTGAACCGGAGGGCATTACCGCCCCCTGCCCCCTCACAAACGGCAGCAGACTGTCAATCACTGACAGTCTGCTGCCATTCTGTGAGCGAGTTAGCAGGACCCATTCCGCACACTCGTAGAATGAGTCCTGTGCCTGCGCAGATTCCCAAACATCATCAGGCATTCAGTGCAGTAACAACAACATACAGTCATCCAGCATGTTATCAAGCACATAACTGGTTCTCCCTTTTTGGCTAAATAAGGAGCAGGTAACCCATTCAAACTTATTCAGAAATGTTTACGAAGAAATATGGTCATCTTAAGGGAATATTTTGAATAATTTTAAGACATTGGACCATATTTTGATTCTCATCCAATTGAGATATTATTTAGATTTTTTATTAGGTTCCTCAATACATGTGTTGAATCCATTAAACTGGGCAGCACAGATGGTGTAATGGTTAGCATTACTGCGTCACAGCACTTAGGTCAGGGGTTCGATTCCCACCACGGCCCTAACTGTGTGGAGTTTGTATATTCTATTCTCCCTGTGCTTGCATGGGTTTCTTCCCACACTCCAAAAATATACTGGTAGGTTAATTGGCTCCCAACACAAATGAACCCTAGTGTGTATGTGTGTGCATGTGATAGAGAATATAGATTGTAAGCTCCACTGGGGCAGGGACTCATGTGAATGGACAAATAGCCACCTCCGTATTGACTCCCGTCACCTCAGAAACAAGGAATGCAGTATCAGGATGAAAGGGACACCATGTAGCAGTGTTAGGTAAGAGAAGCTTACTTACCAGGGTGTAGTGACTGCTGGTCCATCTTCTTACTGCGACCTTCTCTGTCGTGTGTGTAAGTGTGAGGCCCAAATATTTAGAAAAACACACTGAGACTTGTAGTTAAAATGGTAGACAAGCTATTTTAATTGCAAAAAGTAATTAAAATTAAAATAAAATATGCAGTAAAGGACATAACAATTATGTCAGATATGTGCATAGGTTTGTCAGTGGTCCCAACGCGTTTTGTCCCAATATGGGACTTTATCAAGGACAAATGGTAGTGTGTATCACCTTACCATCTTTTATACAGTACTCTGTAACAACATCCTGCCTAAAGTTTTTGCCGAGCTGTATATCCAACATATGGGACTGACTTTCCCCTTTGGGATTTAATATGCTATAATTATCGGTTTTCATTGATTTCTCGGATTTACTTTTGAACATTGCTATACAGCATCTAGCCTAAAATTATTGCCTACCTGCAATGTTTATCAACTATTCACCACCTGTTTTATTTGCATGGTTCAAACATTGATTACCAACACTCAGCCTCAAGTTTTTGCCCACCTGTTTCATTATTTCTTCTACTTCATGTACAATACACTAGGACATTCTTCTTGAGTTCCTCAGAACCATATTAATCATTGAGAATATCACTGTTTTTATTTTATTTTATTTATTCTATCATATCTGTATTAATATATCCATCACAATTCACGCATTAGTTTTCCCCACACATATAGATACCACAGAGCGCTTCCTCTTGAATTAATTTACCTTTTTATACTACAATAATAAGACATATATAGAAAATAAAACATATTTAGAAAAAAAAATATGTATAATAATGAAATAAGAAAAATGTTGTCTTTGTGATTTTTCTACAAGCCTGAGGGAATACCGAGAGAAGACACTTTCACTGACACGATCTCTGCAAACGGTAAGAATACAACCAAAGACAATTATGACAATTGTTCCACTGATAGCTTGTAGCGTAACTCCCTGGTTACCAAACTAGGTGCTGTGGTTCCCTGCTTTGCAGTGGATTGGTCCATATGATACCTGTGCTGGTGACTGCCAGTCATACCATTTGTGGACAAACAGAAGCACAACCCTGTGCACCCCCACATAACTGACCTTAACGACATATACTGTAGGCACAATTTAGCTAATTTAATTTTTTTAATACATTTCTCATTGGATCTAGGGGTGGCATGAAAAAAATACTGATATTCTAGTGTGCTGTAATTCAAGAAAGTTTGTGAACCGCTGGCATATCTAATAGTAACCAAGTACTAGTTGTGATTTCTTTGGAGTGTATAACTCAGAAAGCATCAATACCACTGGCATCACTAGGGGGGTGCGGGCCACACTGGGTGACACCATCCGAAGGGGGAGACATCAAAATAGCAGAGCTGATCTGCTATTTTGGTATCACCACATCGGATGGTGTCACTGTGAAGCCGGGACATGGAGAGAGGCAGGGAGAGACTGTGGGCTGCCCCAGCAGCTGCAGGAGCACTGGGGAAGCACACTGTGTGCTACGAATGGTAGGCGCTAATGCCCCCCAAGATCAGCACACATAAGATGGCATGGCTTCGCGGGATGCAGCCACGCCCCCTTCCCGTGAAGCCATGCCCCTTTTGGGAGCATACTAGCGGCGCGCAAATGGTCTCGGTCCAGCGGTACCAGGTGTCACCCAGGTAGGTGACGCTTCTGTCAATACTTACTTCATTTAGCAGATTCGTATAAAAATGCATTGTACTGTACTGAACTGGTTCTTCTGAGAATATATAGCAATGTTGCAAAAGGTGTATGTTTGAAGAATTGTTTTTGACAAATAATTAAAAAAACAGTAAAAAAAAAATAAGCTTTGTTTTATTCATTTTTTTCCCTCTCTCGAAATAGTTTCAGCACTTTTTGCTACCTGATTAGCTTTAAAACACTACTAGGTATATTTACTAAAGGGTGGGTTTTTAGAAGTGGAGTTGTTACCCATAGCAACCAATCAGATTCTTGCCATTAATTTCTAGAAGGTGCTAGATTAATCTGATTGATTGCTATGAGCAACATCTCCACTTCTAATAACCCACCCTTTAGCAAATATACCCCTAGGAGCAGATTTATCAAGGTCCAAAAAAGACTACTTGCAGAAATGAGTACTTCTTTTTGCGCTATATGTGTAAAGTGTTACAGGTAGCATAACAATGCCTTTGATGTGGGTACTCATTTTCCAAGCACCATAACTGTTCTGCCACCATACTAGAGGCCCCATTTACAAATGAAGGGATATACCAGTGGCAATTTTCATTTAGTATCACTCTGATACAAGCAAAAATTCCACTGGTATTTAGTAACACTTACCCCTCCGGTGAGGTCCTCAACTGGGCTGATGGCAGCCTGACACTGCCAGCGATGGGGCTCCAGTGTCATGCTCATGCACCACGGTCCGTCTGCGTATGTGCATGACAAGGAGACCCGGCAGTACCTTGAAGACTTCGCTGAAGCCGTTGCCAGCAGTGGGGCCCGCATCGCTCTCTCCATCTAAAAGATGGCGAGAGCGATGCTGTACAAACAGCGGTAATCTAAGAGTACCACTGTTTACTAAATACAGAAAGATGGTATAACCCCTTTAGCGAGCGCTAAAGGGGTTACTTTTCATTTGTAAATGGGGCACTAGCTCTGTTAATGTTAACACATCTTCATTGATAAAATTGAACTATTTTTAAGAATGAATGGGGATATAGGGTCGTTAGAGGCAAGCGGTCGCTCTGAATCAGGGCGGCCGCCTACATCCTGAACGGCCGCCTCCTTGTCGATCGTTAAGCTGTGGGTTAACACCCACAGCTCTAACGACCGACATGCGTGATGGTCACGATGGTCAAGACCATCGCGACCATTGGGGCTTACAACCAGACCCTAGGGTAGGGTCTAGGCACTCGTAAACCCCAGGGATCTTCCTGTTCTGATTGAGCAGGAAGCTCCCCACTGACATCAGCAATGATGTCAGTGGGGCCACCCCCAAACGGCAAGCATTTCGACTGGAACACCTCCATTTGGCCGGACATGCCCCCAGCCCTCCCAGCAAACAGGGCGAGCTGTCACTCAACATCGATAGGTCGCCCCATCTGCTACGAGACCCCTAACGACGGTGCACCTGTCGTTAGCCGGGTATCACGCATTCGCACGACGGAGCCCGTACTGTGCACTGTGGGGCAACACCGAGTCGGTTGTGAGCTCACAACAGACTCTGAAAGAGCTCCATTACCCCATGCATAAAACATAACAATTGTTTGTGGGGGGGTAAGGGGTAGTGGTAGATATAATGGCCTGATTCTGAGTTTCGTGTTCATGGATTTCAGCTATTTTTTTGCTACTGTGCGTGTGTGCGAAAATCCCTAAAAACCCATATGTAATATGCACTAGATTGTGTATTCATTACACACAGAGGGCAAAATTTACTAAGAGGTGGTTTGACGGTGGTTTCTACTCTATTCTAAACCCTGGGGGTTTTGGTGGCGGTTTTGCAGCAGTTTCTAAATGACAGCCCTGTACTATTCTATTCTAAAATGTGTTTTGACTGTGGTTTGGCGGCGGTTTTGCTATCTGCAGATTTACTAAGGCCAAAACCGCTGCAAAACTGCCATCAAAACACACTTTAGAATAGAATAGAACAGGGCTGCCATTTAGAAACCTCTGCAAAACCACCACCAAACCGTCGGGGTTTAGAATAGAATAGAAACTGCCACCAAACCGCTGGGGTTTAGAATAGAATAGAAAACACTGTCAAACCACCGCTTAGTAAATATTGCCCAGAGTCACAGTAGCTATTGAGGTACATGGTGTGTGAAGTGTATTGGTAGTCTGTTGGCCTTTCCGGGGTGGTGACTTCGAGGTGGCATGCAGATACATAGAGAAGTTATGAGTGTCTCACAGCCATGTTATATGGAATACCTCAGCAATACTGCTGCTGGCTGTTAACATTACTCTGGGAGCAAACCTGTCTCCTCTCTAGTGGCACCAGTAGCTACTGTGTGCAAGGCAACATTTGAGCCGAGCAGCAGTCATATCTTCAGTCAATAGTTTGACTCCAAACAGGACCCTATCTGTGTGTAGCTCGTGTGTTCTCCCCATGTTTCTTCACTCACTCCAAAGACTGATCGGTAGGTTAATTGGCTCCTGAAAAAATGAACCCTAATCTAACAGTCTGAAATCAGAATGAATGTCCAATAGCTGAAAGGGAATGCAGAACAAGACAGGCTTACTAGAATAAAGACTGGTCAGAGGGTTAGCTTTTCTTAAGTACCAGTTGACACATCTGTCCATAGAGCATTATCAGAGCAAACTCCATTATGCAGGCAAATTATCTTGTGTTAAAGTCCCCTCCCCCCCACTCCCCCCAATCATCTAGAGCCTTGGTAGTGATACAAGGGGAGCGCTGCAATCATCACATCTGGACGCAAGTATCATCAGTATGAATAAGAAGACAGACCACCTCCTTTGTTGTCTGTATTCCCATTCATCACTGTGCTCCTGTCCCATGCCCTTAGGTGACTAAGCGGTTTTGGCTTTTTTATCTACAGTGTCATAACTTACATTGTGATACTCACACACCTCAACCAGGGCCAGATTAACAATGGAGCGGATGGAGCTACAGCTCCAGGCCTTCACACAAAAATAGGCCCATCAACATGACAGCATGATTACCAGCTGCCTAACTGGCCATACATTTTAAGTATTTAAATAGTTTTTTCTAGTCCCCCTGCTCCTTCCAAAAAAAAATAAATTATGCAATTTTTCTATTTTTATGTAGTTAGGGAGAAATTGGGTTCATAGTTTATGGGGTGTGTAAACCAGGGTGACTCTGACTACACCCACACAGCACCTACCACAGCTCTTCCCCTTCTCAGTATAGGCCCTTGAACATTCAGCTCCAGGCCCATGTGGGTCTTAATACGGCCCTGACCTCAACAAAGTGTCACTTGTTCAGTCCTTGATAGGACTTAGCTTTTTCTGTGTCTGTTGTTGCACATCTCTCACTGGGGCAGATGTATGAAGCTCTGAAAAGTAATAAAGTGCTGAGTGATAATCAACCAACCACTCAGCTCCCAACTGTCATGTTACAGGCTGTGTTTGAAAAATAACAGCTGATTGTTTGGTCATTTATCACTCTGCACTTTATCACTTCCCAGAGCTTCATACATCTGTCCCAGTATACCCTATCTGTGACATCATGTGCTCCGCTAGACAGTGGTATAGCAGTGTGGTAAATGATAGGTATACTGTATAGTGGAAGAAAGATGCACCCTTTAATATCTATATAAAATGCACAGTTCATAATAATAATAAGAATGTCACAAATCCAGGAAGTCCACTACACTGTGTAAACTACAAACTCCTAATTTACTGTTTCAATTAATTATTCTCTGTTTGAACCTATTTTATGGAGTTAACATCAAAGTGAGTGTCAGTCACTGGTGCCAAAGATTCATTTTAAACAGATAGTAATTTTCAGATAGTGGGAGTGGGGTTAAAACCATTGGAATTGAGTATTATTTTATAGATGCAAACAGTGAGATTAAAATCGACATACAGCCCCCGCAATGCTTGCTTTCGGACTCAGCTTCGATGACCTTAGACCTTGTGGGTGAGTAGTGTACAGTAGCACACATGTCTTTGTTTGTACCTATGTTATGGAGTTACCATCAAAGTGCATGTCAGTCACTGGTGCCACTGATTCATTGTAAACAGATAGTAATATTCAGATAGTGGAAGTGGGGTTAAAACCATTGGAATTGAGCATTCTGCTATTTTTGAGTGATAATATATGTATTATTGTTATTATTATTATTATTATTATTATTATTTTATAGACACAAACTGTGAGATTATATTCAACATACAGCCCCTGGAATACTCAGTGTTGGTGACCATAGACGTTGGGGGTGAGTATTGTAGCACACCTGCCTTACTGTATGTAGCATTTGTTTCATTATTCCTTACTCAAAAAAATATATATATTTTTTATATGCTTTTGTGGTGATACAGCAAATAATTACCTGAGGAGACATTGAATAAGATTTACTAAAGAGCGATTTTCCAAAACCAACTGGCTTTATGAACCACAGCCTGACGTGGTCACAGCAGATGTAACCACACCCTGACATGACCTCATCTGATGCGACCAGTCAGAAATGCCCACTTGGTGGCTGCTGGAAGTGAATCTTCCTACAGCCGCCTATATCAGAGGCCCCCTGCACCCGTCGCTCACCCTCCAGTGTGTCCTGACTACTGCTGGCCACAGTGGTCAGGCAACCAGTAGGATCCCCTCCTGATACACCTGCTGGCAGCCATGTTTTCAACAGAAGCAGCAGATGTGGCTCCTGGTAGCAGTGAATGCTGCTGTGTCCCGATCACCTGAGCCGACCCTAGGCATAGGCAAAATAAGCTAATGCCTAGGGGTGACTTGAATGCCTAGGGGCATTCAAGGCTCTGCCGTTGCCTCCCACATGCTGCTGCCGCGATCGGAGCTCCGCTCTGACCTGGCAGCGCACCTGTCAGCCGTCAGATGACTTTGACTTGTCAGAATGAGCTTCTGCACAGAAACTCATTATGGCTACAGGACAAAGGCGGAACTAGCGGCGGTGCAGCCGATGCCTTGCACTGAGGCCCGCTGTGGTGCAGGGACCTGTGGCTGCTTGCATCCGGCAGCGCTGCTGCCCGCAGACCTGGTCCCCATTATTTAAATGGTTGAAGTTGGAGCAGGCCCACTTTGGCCCCTCCGGCTCCACCAACATAACAGCCACCCGCCGTGATCTGGCCCCTTGATATGACACGGCAGGCGTGATGTCATGCGCGCCATGTCATAAAGAGGGGCCAGGCTACTGGAAGGAGAGAATCGAGAGGAGCCGCGAAGAAGAAGCAGCCAAGGTAAGTGGTGGCAGATGCGCTGGTATGGGATAGGGAGTTTGCAATGCTGAGTCACACTCTGGGGCGTGGAGGCTGAGACACACACTGGGGATAGGGGGCAAGGCTAAAACAAACACTGGGGCAGGGGGGGAAGGCTGAAACATGCACTGGGCTGGGGGGGAAGGCTGAGACATGCAATGGGGCTTGGGGGAAGGGCTGAGACACGCACTGGGGCAGGGGGGAAGGCTGAAACATGCACTGGGCTGGGGGGGAACGCAGAGACATGCAATGGGGCTGGGGGAAGGGCTGAGACATGCACTGGGGCTGGTGGAGGCAGGCTGAGACACGCACTGGGGCAGGGGGGAAGGCTGAGACATGCACTGTGGCTGGGAGGGCAAGGCTGAGACACGCACTGGGGCTGGGGGGGAAGGCTGAGACACACACTGGGGCTAGGGGGAAGGCAGAGACATGCACTGGGGCTTGGGGAGGAGGCTGAGGCACACACTGGGGCTGTGGGGAGAGAAATAGGCTGACACCCTGGGGTTGGGAAACATGCTGGAGGGGAGAATGTGGCTGACACAGTGGGGGAATGGTGCCAAGAGACACACTTGGTCTAATGGAATGGGGCTGAGACACTCACAAGGTCTGGGGGAATGGGGCAAGTGGAACTGCAAGGTGGGGTGACGGCCTTTTATTACACACATATATATATATATATATATATATATATAGACAGATAGATAGATAGACAGATAGACAGATAGATTATATATATATATATATATATATATATATATATATATAAAATAATACTAGGGGGCATCAGCCAAAATTTTGCCTAAGGTACCGAATTGGCTAGGGATGACCAGAGCCGGATTTAGACCCCATGGGGCCCTAGGCAAGATACCAGTTTGGGGCCCTCCTCCCTCAAACAATCCATAGCACTTTATTGCATTCCTGATTCATGCAAAGCATCCCTACCCTAACGCAACCATAAGCTCAGACCTGACCCTAACCATAACCTCTAACCCTAATACCCTAACCGCTAAACCCTACTCCATCCCTAATACCCCAACTCAAACACCTAACCTGACCCTAATACCCTAACCCAAACTGATACACCAACCCTAATACCTTATCCCTAATGCCATAACCCAAACTAAACCTAATACCCTAAGGTTATACTCCTCATTATCCATTAAATACATCACATAAGCCTGAGGAGTGCTAAGGATTAGAAGGTGGCATCTGCAGTGGGGGTTGTGGTGTGGACATGCCCAGTATTGTGTGTGTGACTGTGCTCAGCTGAGTACAATGATGGGGAGGAGTCATCACCATTACACCCCCCCCCCTTTTTTTAAAAGTACACTATAGGATTTATTTTTGTAATGGTAGGTGGGGAGTGGACAGGATTGCATTATAGTATAGTATATTACAAGTACCTAACATGAAAATACCATCATCCTGGATTGATGTACTAATAATACTAAAAATATCATGATCATCATAATGTATATTACTATATGCTTGTAATATAAGGCAGTCCTGTCCACTTGCCAGACCCCATCTACCATAAAAAATAAATCCTACATAATTCAATCTATATTACAGTAGTTGAGAATAGCACAGTACTGTACCCTACCTGCCTGGCTGCTGTGATTCCCTGAGATCTGGATCCTCGGCCACTGTCTCACTCAGCCAGACTCTGCCTTGGTCTGTCCCTCTGCTCCTCACTGGGTGCCACCGATGCGTGCTGCTGGTGGCAAGTTGCAAGCCTGGCAGTCAGTGGCAGACACTGCTGTGCTAGGGGTGGGCTGGAGCTGGAAGGGGCTGGTCAGTCTGTGACAATGCAGACAGTGGTGCCACAGTGGGACTTTATAAGCGATTCCTCGTGACATCATGATGTCACGCGGTACTCGTACAGTGCTCCTCTGGGAGCATTTTGACTGGCCAGATTTCTTGGGGAAAAGGGTCCCGTCTAGGGCCCCATGAGTCAAAAGGGGCCCATCCATGGGCCCCTTGGGAGTCGCGGGGCCCTAGGCGAGCTCCTAGGTTGCCTAGTGGGAAATCCGGGCCTGGGGATGACTATGCTGATCAATGTGATCAGCAGGGATCGGGCAGCGTGCATGTCTACCATCCTGGTTGCTGAGCAGCTTTGAACTCGTTATAAGCAGTAGCTGTGGTTGCTGTTTTTTCACCAGCCCGGGCTGCCGGTGGTATCCCGAGCCACTCCTCTCGGCATGGCTGTCCAGCTGTGTCCCTAGCAGCAAGCGCACCCCCACCCATCCTCCCAGCATGGCAGCCCTGCTCTATACCCGGCCCCTTCCTTCCAGTTACAGCTCTGTCTCTGTTCCCCTATGTGTCCTGAGCATCGCTGGACACAGTGAACTGCTGTTCCTTAAATGTATATGTATTTATATTATTTTATAGGCAGTGAGGATGAAGTCTGCAAATGTCACGCAGAACACTTGATTCCGAGAAGATATACGATTAGCTTAACACATGTGGGTGAGTAGTGTAGCACACCTGTCTTACTGTATGAAGAATTTGTTTCATTGTTCCTTATTAAAAAAAAAATATATAATATAGTTTTATATGCTTTTGTGGTGTTACAGCAAATACTTACCTAATGTACTAGGAAAATCACCAATGAACAAGTTTTGTTGCAATGATTTAACTGTTCTAACCACACCAGATTACTTAATAGAGATATTGAATAAGATTTATTAAAGAGCAATTTTCTAAAAGCAACTGGATTTATTAACCACTTGCCTGACATTGTCGCATCAGATGCGACCACACCAGACTGGGCTTCCCCTGACATGGCCACATCTGATGCCACCAGTCAGAAATGCCCACTAGGTGGCTGTGCATAGCTGATCTTCCAACAGCTGCCTATATTAGAGGGACCTGCTGGTCCTCCTGCACCTGGGCTACCCCTCCAGTGTGTCCTGATCACTGCTGGTCACAGTAGTTGGGCACCCAGTGAGAATTTTAACCGGTGCATCTGCAGACAGCCGTGTCTTCAATAGAAGTAGCAGATGTGGCTCCTGGTAGCAGTGGATGTTGCTGTGTCCCGATCACTAGAGCTGGCCCTAGGCATAGGCATAACAAGCTAATGCCTAGGGGTGACTTGAATGCCTAGAGGCATTCACGACTCGGCCGCTGCCTCCCACACACCGATGCTGCGATCGGAGCTCCGCTCTGACCTGGCAGTGCACCTGTCAGCCGGTCAGGTGACTTTGACCTGTCAGAATGAGCTTCTGCACAGAAGCTCATTCTGGCTACAGGACAAGGGGCGGAACTAGCAGCGGTGCAGCTGGTACCTTGCACCGAGGCCAGCTGTGGTACAGGGGCCCGTGGCTGCCTGCATCTGACAGCACCGCTGCCCGCCTACCCGGTCCCCATTTTTTAAATGGTTGGAGTTGGAGCAGGCCCACTTTGGCCGCTCTGGCTCCAACAACATAACAGCCACCCGCCGCTGCCCGGCCCCTTGATATGACATGGCGCACGTCATGCGCGCCGTGTCATATCAAGTGGCCGGGCTGATAAGGCAAAAACTACACAACTATTTCCAGCGTGCTGGAAATGTGTGTAGTAGACACCAGCGCACCCTGCCTGTTGTGCTAGAAGGATATAGCCAATGGTGTGTGTACAATACTGATAATGACAAGAAGACTTATGTGGGGAAAATGCAGTCTTTTATTGATAAAAGCAACTTGCGGGTGTTAGATTACTGGCTATCCTGTTCCAGACGTAGCCAATCCTGACAGACACCGCTGTTTGTCAGTCACCTTCTGGATATATACACTGCTCAGATGTCTATATATCTGTATGATGCAGTGTGGGCGGTGATGCAAACACAAGGAAGGGGGGGGATGGGGGTTGGAAGTTCTGGTAGGTGCGGTGAGCCCCGCGACCTCAGGGGCTGGGCTGAGAGTGACTGTAGTTAAATATGAGTGCTACGCGAGGTGTGTGAGTAGTGTTCTGGAAGGGCGGCGTCCCGACTCCCCCAGGTGCACAGTACTCACCCTCAAGCGTCCTCTATGACCACCTCCTGGTGGCCTCTGGTGGATGTATCGGCTGTCTTCCTCTTCTGGTCCTTGAGCTCTCTGGCGCGGCGCACCCTCCTAGTGCTAACGAAGAGAGGGAGCTGTACGCTGCTGTGGCGCGAGACTTCCGGGTCCCGTGATCTTGCGAGATCACGTGGTCTCTGGGCTGTACCAACTAGTGCAGCGGCTCAACTCAGAGGGGGGAAGGCTGAGGAGACTGATGGACAGTGCTTAACAGGGGTAATGAGTTGGTGTGGATCCAACGCGTTTCTGCCTTCTTGGATCCACACCAACTCATTACCCCTGTTAAGCACTGTCCATCAGTCTCCTCAGCCTGCCCCCCTCTGAGTTGAGCCGCTGCGACACGCACTGGGGAAGGCTGAGACACGCACTGGGGCTGGGGGGAAGGCTGAGACAAGCTCTGCGCTGGGGGGAAGGCTTAGGAACACACTGGGGCTCGGAGGGAAGGGGAGAAATGCACTGGGGCTGGGGGGAAGGTTGAGACACGCACTGGGGCTGGGGGAAGGCTGAGACACGCACTGGGCTGGGGGAATGCTGAGACATGCACTGGGCTGGGGGAAGGCTTACGAACACACTGGGGCTTGAAGAGAAGGGGAGAAATGCACTGGGGCTGGGGGGAAGGCTGAGACACGCTCTGGGGCTGGGGGTGAAAGTCTGAAACAAGTACTGGGGCTGGGGGGGAAGGCTATGACATGCACTTGGGCAGGGGGGAGAGGGCTGAGACACACACTGGGGCTGGGGGGGAAGGATGAGAAATGCACTGGGGCTGGGAAGATAGGCTGAGACATGCACTGGGGCTGGGGAGGAAGGCTGAGACATGCACTGGGGCTGGGGGATATCTGAGACACACACTGGGGCTGTGAAGGAAGGCTGAGACATGCACTGGGGCTGGGGGGAAGGCTGAGACATGCACTGGGGCTGAGGGGAAGGCTGAGACATTCACTGGGGCTGGTGGGAAGGCTGAGACATGCACTGGGCTGGGGAAAGGCTTCGGAACACACTGGGCTTGGAGGGAAAGGGAGAAATGCACTGGGGCTGAGGGGAAGGCTGAGACATGCACTGGGGCTGGGGGAAGGCTGAGACACGCACTGGGGCTGGAGGGGAAGGATGAGAAATGCACTGGGGCTGGGAAGATAGGCTGAGACATGCACTGGGGCTGGGGGGGAAGGCTGAGACATGCACTGGGGCTGGGGGGATATCTGAGACACGCACTGGGGCTGTGAAGGAAGGCTGAGACATGCACTGGGGCTGGGCTTAAGGCTGAGACATGCAATGGGGCTGAGGGGAAGGCTGAGACATTCACTGGGGCTGGTGGGAAGGCTGAGACATGCACTGGGCTGGGGGAAGGCTTAGGAACACACTGGGGCTTGGAGGGAAAGGGAGAAATGCAGTGGGGCTGAGGGGAAGGCTTAGACACGCACAGGGGCTGGGGGGAAGGCTGAGACACGCACTGGGCTGGGGGGAAGGCTAAGACATGCACTGGGGCTGGGGGTGGAAGGCTGAGACACACACTGGGGCAAGGGGTGAAGGCTGAGGCATGCACTGGGGCTGGGGGTGGAAGGCTGAGACACACACTGGGGCAGGGGGGAGAGGGCTGAGACATGCACTGGGGCAGGGGTAAAGGCTGAGACATGCACTGGGGCTGGGTTAGAAGGCTGAGACATGCACTGGGGCTGGGGGGGAAGGCTGAGACACGCACTGGGGCTGGGGGTGAAAGTCTGAAACACGTACTGGGGCTGGGGGGGAAGGCTAAGACATGCACTGGGGCAGGGGGGAGAGGGCTGAGACACACACTGGGGCTGGGGGGTATGATGAGAAATGCACTGGTGCTGGGGAGGAAGGCTAAGACATGCACTGGGGCTGGGAAGGAAGGCTGAGACATGCACTGTGGCTGGGGGGAAGGCTGATACATGCACTGGGGCTGGGGGGAAGGCTGAGACATTCACAGGGGCTGGGGGGAAGGCTGAGACATGCACTGGGCTGGGGGGAAGGCTTAGGAACACACTGGGGCTCGGAGGGAAGGTGAGAAATGCACTGGGGCAGGGGGGAATGCTAAGACATGCATTGGGGCTGAGAAGGAAGGCTGAGACATGCACTGGGGCTGGGATGGAAGGTTGAGACATGCACTGTGGCAGGGGGGAAGGCTGAGACACGCACTGGGGTTGGGGGGGAAGGCTGAGACATTCACTGGGGCTGGAGGGAAGGCTGAGACACGCCCTGGGCTTGGGGAAGGCTTAGGAACACACTGGGGCTTGGGGGGAAGGGGAGAAATGCACTGGGACTGGGGGGATGGCTGAGACATGCACTGGGGCTGGGGGGAAGGCTGAGACACGCACTGAGCTGGAGGGATGGCTGAGACACACACTGGGGCTGGGAGGGAAAGGGGAGAAATGCACTGGGGCTGTGAGGGAAGGCTGAGACATGCACTGGGGCTGGGGGGAAGGCTGAGACATGCATTGGGGCTGGGAGGGGAAGGCTGAGACATGCACTGGGGCTGGGGGGGAAGGCTGAGACATGCAATGGGGCTGGGGGTGATATGCACAGGTGCTGGTAGTGAAAGGCTGAGAAATGCACTGGGTCTGGTGGTGGAAGGCTGAGACACACACTTGGGCTGGGAGGGGAAGGCTGAGACACACACTGGGGCTGGGGGGAAGGATGAAACATGCACTGGGGCTGGGGGGGGAGGCTTGGACATGCACTGGGGCTGAGGGGGAGGCTGACACATGCACTAGGGCTGGGGGGAAGGCAGAGACATGCACTGGTGCTTGGGGGGAGAAGGCTGAGACACTCTGAGGCTGGAGGGGGAAGGCAAGGCTGAGACACACTCTGGGGCTTTGGGGGAGATTGAGGCTGACATGCTGAGGGTGGGGGAAAAGAGGCTGACACACTGTGGTTGGGAAACATGCTGGAGGGGAGAATGAGGCTGACACAATGGGGGAATGGTGCAAAGAGACACACTGGGTCTAAGGGAATGGGGCTGAGACACACACCAGGTATGGGGGAATGGGGCTGGTGGAACTGCAAGCTGGGGTGCCGGCCTTTTATTACATATATATATATATATATATATATATATATTTATATATGGATAGATATAATATATATATATATATATATATATAATACATGCTAATTGGCATCAGCCAAAATTTTGCCTAGGGCACTGAATTGGCTAGAGATGGATATGCCGATCACTCTGGTCAGAAGGGATCAGGCAGCATGCGTGTCTACCCTCCTGGTTGCTGAGCGGCTGTGAGCGTGTTATACGCAGTAGCCGTGGCTGCTGCTGTTTCACCAGCCCAGGCTGCCGGCAGTATCCCCAGCCCCTCCTCTCAGCATGGCTGTCCAGCTGTGTCCCTGGCAGCAAGCGCACTCCCAACCCATCCTGCCACGCGTCTTCCCTGCTCTATTCCCGGCCCCTTCCTTCCAGTTACAGCTCTATCTCTCTTCCCCCATGTGTCCTGAGCATTGCTGGACACAGTGACTTGCTGTTCCTTAAATGTATATGTATTTATATTATTTTATAGACAGAGAGGATGAATTCCACAAAAATTACACAGAACTCTTCATTCCGAGAAGATATACGATTAGCTTAACAGGTTGGGGTGAGTAGTTTAGCACACCTGTCTTACTGTATGAAGCATTTGTTTCATTGTTCCTTATTAAAAAAATAATATAATATAGTTTTATATGCTTTTGTGGTGTTACAGCAAATACTTACCTAATGTACTAGGAAAATCACCAATGAACAAGTTTTGTTGCAATGATTTAACTGTTCTAACCACACCAGATTACTTAATAGAGATATTGAATAAGATTTATTAAAGAGCAGTTTTCTAAAAGCAACTGGATTTATTAACCACTTGCCTGACATTGTCGCATCACTTGCGACCACACCAGACTGGGCTTCCCCTGACATGGCCACATCTGATGCCACCAGTCAGAAATGCCCACTAGGCGGCTGTACATAGCTGATCTTCCAACAGCTGCCTATATTAGAGGGACCTGCTAGTCCTCCTGCAACTGGGCTGCCCCTCCAGTGTGTCCAGATCACTGCTGGTCACAGTAGTTGTGCACCCAGCGATAATTTTCCCCGGTGCGTCTGCAGACAGCCGTGTCTTAAATAGAAGCAGCAGACGTGGCTCCTGGTAGCAGTGGATGCTGCTGTGTTCTGATCACCAGGGCCGGCCCTAGGCATAGGCATAATAAGCTAATGCCTAGGGGTGAGTTGAATGCCTAGAGGCTTTCAAAGCTCTGCCACTGCCTCCCACACGCCTATGCCACGATCGGAGCTCCGCTCTGACCTGAAAGTGCACCTGTCAGCTGGTCAGGTGACTTTGACCTGTCAGAATGAGCTTCTGCACAGAAGCTCATTCTGGCTACAGGACAAGGGCGGAACTAGCAGCAGTGCAGCTGGTGCCTTGCACCGAGGCCCGCTGTGGTACAGGGGCCCATGGCTGCCTGCATCCGACAGCGCCGCTGCCCGCCGACTCGGTCCCCATTTTTTAAATGGTTGGAGTTGGAGCAGGCCCACTTTGGCCGCTCTGGCCCCAACAACATTATAGCCACCCGCCGCGGCCCGGCCCTATGATATGACACGGCGCGCGTCATGCGCGCCGTGTCATAACAAGGGGCCGGGCTGCTGGAAGGAATGGATTGAGCGGAGCTGCTGAGAAGAAGCAGCCAAGGTAAGTGGCTGTGGCTGTGCTGGTATGGGATGGGATGGGGAGTATGCAATGCTGAGATACACTCTGGGGCGGGGAGGCTGAGACACACTCTGGGGAGGTGAGGCAGAGACATGCACTGGGGCAGGGGGAGGCTGAAACACGCACTGGGGCTGGGGGGAAGGCTAAGACATGCACTGTGGCAAGGGGGAGAGGACTGAGACACACACTGGGGCTGGGGTGAAGGATGAGAAATACACAGGGGCTGGGGGTGGAAGGCTAAGACATGCACTGGGGCTGGGGGTGGAAGGCTAAGACACGCACTGGGGCTGGGAGTGAAAGTCTGAAACATGCACTGTGGCTGGGGGGGAAGGCTAAGATAAGCACTGGGGCAGATGGGAGAGGGCTGAGACACACACTGGGGCTGGGGGGAAGGAAGAGGAATTCACTGGGGCTGGTGGTAAGGCTAAAACATGCACTGGGGCTGGGGGTGGAAGGCTGAGACACACACTGGGGCAGGGGTTGAAGGGAGAGACACGCACTGGGGCTGGGGGTGGAAGGCTGAGACACACACTGGGGCAGGAGGTTGAGGGCTGAGACACGCACTGGGGCAGGGGGGAAGGCTGAGATATGCACTGGGGCTGTGAAGGAAGGCTGAGACATGCACTGAGGCTGGGGGGGAAGGCTGAGAAACGCACTGGGGCTGGGGGGAAGGCTGAGACAGGCACTGGGGCTGGGAAGGATGGCTGAGACATGCACTGGGGCTGGAGGGAAGGCTGAGACACGCACTGGGCTGGGGGGAAGTCAGAGACACACAATGGGGTTGGGGGGGAAGGGGAGAAATGCAGTGGGGCTGGGGGGAAGGCTGAGACACGCACTGGACTGGGGGAAGGCTGAGGCACAGACTGGGGCACGGGGGGAAGGGGAGAAATGCACTGGGGCTGGGGGGAAGTCTGAGACATGCACTGGGGCTGGGGGGAAGGCTGAGACACACACTGGGGCTGATGGGGAAAGGGGAGAAATGCACTGAGGCTTTGGTGGAAGGCTGAGTCACGCACTGGGGCTAGGGGGAAGGCTCAGACATGCACTGGGGCTGGGAGGGGAAGGCTGAGACATGAACTGGGGCTGGGGGGGAAGGCTGAGACATGCAATGGGGCTGGGTGGGAAGGCTGAGACATGCACTGGTGCTGGGGGAGAAAGGCTGAGACACGCACTTGGGCTGGTGTTGGAAGGCTGAGACACGCACTTCGGCAGGGAGGGGAAGGCTGAGACACACACTGGGGCTGGGGGGAAGGGTGAATCACGCACTGGGGCTGGGGGGGAGGCTTAGACATGCACTGGGGCTGGGGGGGAGGCTGACACATGCACTAGGGCAGGGGGAAAGGCAGAGACATGCACTGTTGATTGGGGGGAGAAGGCTGAGACACACTGAGGCTGGAGGGGGAAGGCAATGCTGAAACACACTCTGGGGCTTCGGGGGAGATAGCGGCTGACATGCTGGGGGTGGGGGGAAAGAGGCTGACACACTGTGGTTCGGAAACATGCTGGAGGGGACAATGAGGCTGACACAGTGGGGGAATGGTGTCAAGAGACACACTGGGTCTAAGGGAATGGGGCGGAGACACACACCAGGTATGGGGGAATGGGGCTGGTGGAACTGCAAGCTGGGGTGCCGGCCTTTTATTACATATAAATATATATATATATATATGGATAGATAGATAGATTTTATATATATATATATATATATATATATATAATACATGCTAATGGGCATCAGCCAAAATTTTTCTAGGGCACCGAATTGGCTAGAGATGGATATGCCGATCACTGTGGTCAGCAGGGATCAGGCAACATGCATGTCTATCCTCCTGGTTGCTGAGCGGTTGTGAGCGTGTTATACGCAGTAGCCGTGGCTGCTGCTGTTTCACCAGCCCAGGCTGCCGGCAGTATCCCCAGGCCCTCCTCTCAGCATGGCTGTCCAGCTGTGTCCCTGGCAGCAAGCGCACCCACTCCCCATCCTCCCACCGCGGCAGCCCTGCTCTATTCCCGGCCCCTTCCTTCCAGTTACAGCTCTATCTCTCTTCCCCCATGTGTCCTGAGCATTGCTGGACACAGTGACTTGCTGTTCCTAAAATGTATATGTATTTATGTTATTTTTTAGACAGTGAGGATGAATTCCACAAACAGTAACCAGAACTCTACATTCCGAGAAGATATAAGATTATCTTAACAGGTGGGGGTGAGTAGTTTAGCACACCTGTCTTACTGTATGAAGCATTTGTTTCATTGTTCCTTATTAAAAAAAACATAATATAATATAGTTGTATATGCTTTTGTGGTGATACAGCAAATACTTACCTAATGTACTAGGAAAATCACCAATGAACAAGTTTTGTTGCAATGATTTAACTGTTCTAATCGCACCAGATTACTTAATAGAGATATTGAATAAGATTTATTACCAATTTTCTAAAAGCAACTGGATTTATTAACCACTTGCCTGACATTGTCGCATCAGATGCGACCACACCAGACTAGGCTTCCCCTGACATGGCGGCATCTGATGCCACCAGTCAGAAATGCCCACTAGGCGGCTGTACGTAGCTGATCTTCCAACAGCTGCCTATATTAGAAGGACCTGCTGGTCCTCCTGCACCTGGGCTGCCCCTCCAGTGTGTCCTGATCACTGCTGGTCACAATAGTTGGACACCCAGCGAGAATACCCGGTGCAGCTGCAGGCAGCCGTTTCTTCAATAGAAGCAGCAGCTGTAGCTCCTGATAGCCATGGCTGCTGCTGTGTTATGATCACTGTGGCCAGCAGTGAGTCGGCAGCATGTGCGACCGCCTCCTCCCAGCCATAAGCTCATTATAACCAGCAGCCGTTGGCATACCCATATACAGCAGGTAAAATATGTATTGAACATATGAACATCTTTGTCAGTAAATATATTTTTTATGGGGATATTGTAATAAAATGTTCACCAAATGTCAGCAGCAACCCATGAAATCCACTCACGAAAATAAATCAAACCATAGATGTCCATAAATTAAGTTGCAGTATGTGTAATAATGTAAAATTACACAGGGAAAAATAATTGAACACGGTTACTGAAATGTATTTAATACATCATAAAAAAGCCTTACTTGGTAATGACAGCTTCAAGATTCCTGTATGGGGAAACTAGCGCAAACATTGCTCGGGTATAATTATGCCCCATTCTTCCACACAAACAGTCTTCAAATCTTGAAAGTTCTGCGGGCCCCTTCTATGAACTCTGAACTTTAGTTCTTTCCATAGATTTCAATTGGATTCAAGTCAGGTGATTAGCAGCTTTATTTTCTTTCTCTGAAACCAATTGTTTGTCCTTGTGCAGTTAAAGCACATCTTGTTTGTTTCATTTCAAAGCCATTGTGGTGGTGAATAGAGGCCAAAATCTGAAAATTCTGTCAATGTCCCAATATTTATGCACCTGACTGTATATATATATATATATATATATATATATATATATATATATATATATATATATATATATACAGATTGAGTCTCCCATATCCAAATATTCTGAAATACAGAATATTCCGAAATACAGTATTATTTTGGCATGACTGAGATAATGAAACCTTTGATTTTTGATGGTTCGATGTACACAAACTTTGTCTAAGGCACAAATTATTAAAAATATTGTATAAAAAAACCTTCAGGCTTTGTGTATAAGGTGTTTATGACATATAAATTAATTTAATTTCTGTACACAAACTTTGCTTGAGCCACAAAATTATTGAAAATATTATTGAAAATATTGTATAAATTACCAGCAGGCTGTGTGTATAAAGTGTTTATAACACATTAGTGCAATCTCTGTGAATATTTGGGTCCTATTCCTAAGATAGTTCATTATGGTATGCAATTATTCCAAAATACGGAATATTCCGTTATCCAAAATACCCCTGGTACCAAGCATTTTGGATATGGCAGACTCAACCTGTATGCATGTATATGTATATATATATATATATATATATATATATATGTATATATATATATTTATATATATAATATATATATATATATATATATATATATATAATATATATATATATATATATATATATATAACAACCACAGATGGACGGCACTCATGACTGTATACAATGTAATAAATGAACATGCTGGGACAAGCACTAGATGATCAACATTTCAGAGTCTCAGCTCTTTTATCAAGGCCCTTGTCCCAGCATGGTCATTTATTACATTGTATACTGTCATGAGTGCCATCCATCTGTGGTTGTTATTATTGAATTTAATAGGAGAGGCACCGGGCGGAGTTGTGTTGCTGTACACAGGAGTGCCAAACAAACTGGAATATATGTAATGCCTGTTATTACTAATTGATAGTGCCTCCACCTAGATTTGTATTTGATAATGATATCTAGGCTAACCGGGGAAAGCCTAAAAGGATACTATGTGAATAGATGTAATAATGTACCATATAGCAAATGTCAGTGTAGAGCATAACAATACAATTAAATTTTGGTCTTATACTTATCACACCCTAATTTTCTGTTCCTTGCTCAGAGTTTACCTCTGACAGAGAACACAGGACCTATCTTTATAGTAAGTGATCACAATAGTAAATTTCAGTGACTAGTTTATGGGAAGAAGAATAAACACACACAATTGCACCAGTACTTATAATCTGTATGATACTTGTTGAGATTTCATTGAATACAGTATCTCATTCCATATACATATTTTACCATGCAATGCTTATAACTACATTTAAGTTAGTTACATCACGTTCTGAGAGTATAATTAGATTCAACAAATCGCCTTCAATGTTTCAGCAGGTACATAAACCTATTCTGTATAATAGTTCAACAGAAGTCCCTCACTGCTTTATTTCATATGCAGTGGCCCAGTCTATGTCTTCCCAGCAGTGAAGCAGTAAATATTTCAGTCCTTTGTTAGTGTGTCGGTGTCAGTACCCAGAGTTTCTGGGTGGGATGCCGGTGTCGGGATTCTGACCACCGGGTTCATGAGTGCTGGCATCCAGTACCCAACCCATATGTATATATATATTTATATATACTGTGTGTACAGTATGTATGTATATATATATATATATATATATATATATATACACACAAACACACAGCAGTGTTAGGAGACAGTGAAAAGAGATAAGGTACTATACCAACCAATCAGCTCCCAACTGTAATTTTTCAAACACAACCTTGAAAAATTACAGTTGAGAGCTGATTATTTGGTATAGTACCTTATCTCTTTTCACTGTCTCCTACCACTGCTTAGTACTTTACTGTGTAGATACAGTATATACTGTATTTGATTGAATATATACAGTACTGTATTTACTGTTGAAAAAAACACTAAAAACAACCTTTAAACTAAAACTGAAAGTACAGTACTGTACAGTATACTAAAAGTAAAATTATCCTCGTCAAACTGTAGTTAATGAGTGATGCAGGAACTGAGATCTTGAAGAAAAATAGCCCTGCCCTTTTCACACAGAAAATACTGTAGCAGAAAAACCCTGTCTTTATCCGGCATTTGAAGCACAGGTTTATTTGATGGTCCCGCTTTGTACCCCTTTTGGCACAGACAATCAAATTACTGGGCATACAGTACAGTAGTAATTTTACCCAGTGTTTTGCAGATAGACACGAGCATTTATTCTGTGTGAAAGGGTAAACCTACTGTACATCGACCCAAGTAATATGTAAGGTCAAAGTGACCCTTTCACACAGTAAAAATCTCTGTTCAACAGCAATTTACTGCACCAGGTACAGTAAAGTGATTTACTGTAACTGCTACAGTAATTAGCTTTTCTGTGTGATAGGGTTATTACTATTACTGGAGTTGTATAGAGTACAGTAGCAGCACATTCTTGAAAGTACAGTACATACAGTATGAGTTCTGTAATTGTTTACAGTGCTGTAATGTGAAACATTTATATTTCCAATATTTTGCTTAATATTGTATTTAGTGACTTTATTATACTTGTGTATTTCAGCGTTAACCAAACTGGCTACCATTGATCATTAAAAGACAGTGGCTTATACAATCAATTACCACTGGATTGGAGTTTTGTTATATAAGCTGTATCTTCAGTAGGAATTATTATAACTTTTCAAATATCATTATTGGTTTATACAGCCAGAGGCAATCAATCTACTTGGAAATAACATCATTCTAAGGAGGCATTTCATTGAAGTGAAATTTCTTTAAAATATTAACAGATGATACAAATGTAACTAATTGCATGGGATAAAATTATACAGCTTTATAGTTGCTGATTTATATGATCCTTTGTTTACATGTTTTTTACATGATCTTAATAAATTGTGATATTTTATGTAAAATTGATCTTTAAGTCTACATGTAAGTGCTCCCTAGAGGTGACCCATGTTTTGATTCACCTCTTACATATTATGCAATTAACTGATGAACTTATGAAAAATGCAACAAATAAAATGGCTCAAAGTTAAAAAAAACCTCTCTGATATTTACAGTGTAACCAGCATCAAATGCCTGTGACATGGAAACTCCAACCTGCGCTACTTGTCTTAGCATGAATAACTACCAGAGCTGTATTACAGTATTTACCATCGGACACAACCAGAGTAGCAAAATGCATCTAAGGCCCTCATTCAGAGCCGTACGCTCTGAGCAGAGCGCACGCTCTGAGCAGAGCGCACGCTCTGAATGAGGGCCGGCCTCCATAACTATGGAGCGTCCTCCTGGACGCTCGTATAGCTGTGGGTCACCACCCACGGCCTATACGAGCGTGCAGTTTGATGGCCGCGATGGTCTTGACCATCGCGACCATCGAAACTGCGAGCCGGAGCCTGCGGTTGAGGTTTTCAACCGCAAGGCCCGGAGTGATTTTGGCTCTATCAGAGCCAAAATCACTCCCACTGACATCACTAGTGATGTCAGTGGGCCGGCTTCTGACGGGAGGCGTTCCCTTAGGAACGCCCCCGTCAGGGAGACACGCCCCCGGCACGCCCACCAAAGGGGGCGTGCTGTCAATCAACATCGACAGCACGCCCCCTTTGATCAGACACAACGAGCGAAGGAAAGTCCTTTGCTCGTCGCGTCTGACGCATGCGCACGACGGAGCTCCCTCCGTCGTGCGCATGCTCAGTGCTGAACATCGACCCACTTGCGAGCGGACAGCCGCTCGCGAGTGGGTCTGAATCAGGGCCTAAATTTTTTCTTAGCACATTTCTGCGACCTATTCAGAGTCACAGATCCTATCGCATTCACAATTTTGTAGTTGTGGCTCCCTCCCGTGCACGTACCTGGGTGTGATACAGCTGAAGTATAACTGCTAAACATCACAGTACACATTGGAAACACATTACAGTTATTACAGTTACAGTATTGGCCATATAGTACAGATAATATGCACCCAAGTGTGTTGGAGCATTTGAAATTCTACGAGAAGCAGATGCAAATAGGATATTTTGTGTTTTCCATGACAACACTTCCAATATATATGTGCAGGCTTCTCCTTCCCCAACTGAGAATGAATCATTATGTATTTGTGTATAACGAGTGGGCACTGCAGTGGAGAGTGCCTGTTAAAACACTGTTGCAGCCATTTTAGTGATTTTTGCATAAATGGGAGTGTTTTCAGCATGTCTGACCAATCAAACTCAGTCACCTCCTTATCATTGTGCAATTTACACCAGAGTTATAGCACCCGCAAGTCAGACCCCTTGGAGAAAATACTTTTTTCCACCCATTTTAGTTGCAAATCGCTAGTACATGCCAACACCACACCTTTACTGTGTTTTGAGTGCAACTGCACACCAACTGCCTGCATCTGCTTGCCCACTCCAGCCCCAATCCCAGCCCCTAAATCATACGTTGTGTCATGATGACGACTGAAAAAAATATAAAATGAGCATTGCAAAAAGGTGGTCATGCGCAGTGGTGTCACAAGGGGGGTGCTGTCCACAACCGGGTGTCACCAGGCGAGGGGTGACACCAAGGTGCAGACTCCCCTTGGTGACAGGAGCTGGGTGCTCCACTGTAGTATTAAGTGCAGCACTCAGCTCCTGACACCATGAGGAAGCAGGCACTGCACACAGGGGCACGCAGTCCGCACCTCCTACATCCCCCAGGGGCACACCGAGTAAAAAAGCATGGCAGTTGGGACTACGGGGTTTGGGCCACACCCTCTACCTGTCTGACCATGCCCCCTTCTGGCATGGCCATGCCTCCTATCTGTGAGGCCATGCCCTGCAATCACAGCATCCCTCACTGCACCAGGTGACACCGTGGGGTGGGACGCCATTGGTCATGTTTCGAGTCATAGAGCAGGCATGTTATGAACCTATACAATATATAATTCAGAAGCATTCCAGAGATTGATATACAGTGAACATTGCAGTGCTTGAGGTACAATTTATAGTAGGCGGAGGCTGGATAAGCGTGAGAATAACTAAGATTACTATGTGTTTTGCTGTATGGCTGTTGATGTCAGCCTTGTTGCTGGGCAGATTATAAGGCTGTCTAGTCAGCTGGTTGGGTAAGCCAATGATATTGCTTGAGGGAGTGGTCAGATGATCAGTATAAATTGGCTTGTTTGCATGTGGACAGCCTCTTTTTTCTGGATCTTTGAAATAGTATCAGGATGAGTAGCTTTTCCCTTTATCTGTATATTATTTCTACCTTGTTATTCCCAGTTTCATGCCTTTCATTTCTCCCCCAATTCTATACCTTACCACTGGTGCAATCCTTTTACATACTGTATATACCCTGTACAGGCCGTCCTGCCCCCCCATCTGCCTCCTTTCCATATATAGCCCATCCATGACATTCTTCCACCCCCCCCTGCACCTGGGCTTATTTCTCCCACCTGCATCGTGCACCCCCCTCCTCCTCCACTTGCTTGGGCTCCCCTGTATCTGCAGGTCCTCTGCTCAATTCCCTGCAGCACAAGTGCATCCTCGCACCACCTGTAGCTTTGGCGGTCCCGCTGGCGTTCCTTTGCATGACCTCCAGCCCCCCCTTCACCTCCCCCCTCCGGCAGGGGTGAGCGCTCCCGCGTCTCCCGCCAGTGCTCAGTCCCCGGCAGCACAAGAACCTCCAAGCACTGGCGGGAGCTTCTGCGGCTCCCGCTGGCTTTCCTTTGCCTGCCCTCCAGCCCCCTTCACCTCCCCCTCTGGTGGGGGTGAGCGCTCCCGTGCCTTCCGCCGGTGCTCAGTACTCAGCAGCACAATTGTCCCTCTGTGCCAGCGGGAGCTTCCACGGTGCCTGCTGGTGCTACTTTTGCCCTCCTCCGGTGGGGCTGACCACTCCTGTGCCTACCGCTGGTTTTTGTCCTTCCCGCCGTGAGTGCGGCACCTTCCAACCCCTCCCAACTGCCTATCCCCCTGCACTCTTGAGTCCCCCATGCTTGGGGGCCCTTCCTTCTCCACAGCAGCTAGCCACCTTCCCTGCTTGTTCGGCATGCCCTGTGGCCATTTCCCATGGTGGCCATTTTGAGTCCCACCTTTGTAGTGGGATCTCAGCCCCAACATACAGCCTTATGCATTTTTCTGAGCTGCGCTGTCAGCTTTAGTTCCACAGCTGCTTTCAGCCCGGCCCCTTCCCTTTTTTTGTTCTTTTCTTATCCCCTGCTACTTTCTCTAGCCTTCCGCTCTCTCTCCCCCACACCTCCTTTCTTCTTTTCACAGCCCCCTCATTCCTCTACTCCCGAGCTCAGGTTCATTGTGTTCATTTCTCTTCCCCCCCATTTTTTCTTATTACCTGCTGCCCATCCTTCCTCTGGCTATCTTTCTTTACTCCTTCATCCATGCCTCCTAATAATAATTTTCTCTCATTGCGCTCTGCCCTTCTTCTTGGCTCTGCTTCCTGTACCCCATCTTTCTCTTTATCCATCATCCTTCCACCCCTTTTGGTCCCATGTACCCTCCCTTCTACACCCCTGTCCTCCACCCCCTCCACTGCACCTGCACCCCCTTCTCCTGCTCACCTTTCTCCTTTAGTTACAGGTTGGCCTGGCTCTGCGGGCTCCTCAAGATGATGCAGTAGTTTGTGCGTCTACTATTCCAGTGCGGTGGCTAGTGATCCTGTGCAGGTTGTGATGGCCATGGCGGTCAAGCTGGTGGCTCTGTGTGTCAAAACATTGAAGATGGCACCTCACAGATGCATTGTAGAGGAGGTTCTGGGACCACCTGGTGCTGGTGAGTATGATTGTGTCACAATTTTTGCTATCACTTCAGTTTTTGTTTCTCATCTTCTGTTTGCCTGGCGCCCATGTAAGATTGACAGGAGGGTTGTGCAATGGTTAGGCAGGGGTTTAGGAGATAATTTCAGGGAGGCTTATCGTGTAGGTATAGAGGTTATGAAACTAGGATTCTGTACATTGTGTGAATTCAGCTTTTTCTGTGCGCTTTCCGCTCCAGCGAATAAGAATCCGCAGAAGTAAATTTGCTGATTTTTCTTGGTCATTATGTGATGTAATAGGGTGGAATCAGGTTACTTAGATGAGTGTCACAATTTGTGTGAATATAATAATTTGGTTATATGGCATGCTCAGCTTTGCCATGGGCTATTTGGCTAGCGGATTGCAGAGCATGGGTAGTTTTAGTTTTATTGATACATATGTGTTGTGATTGACATGTTGTCTGGTCCAGAAATTAGGCATGGGGTGATTTTGATGCCCAATGTGGGCGGAACCAGGACGGTAAGGGGGTTATGCATTTTTGGAGCAAAATTTGTTTAGTTTTGTTTATAGTTCTCATAGCAGCGTCGACCCCCCTTGGTCACGGGGCACCTCACATTACCTCTTCATAGTGTGGGTAAGCCTGGTTTTGGAGGAGGCAGAGGACATATTTTTCGCCAGTTATGATTCCCGATGCCCTCGGGGGTCGGGCTGTCGGTTGCCCTCATGCCGCATCTGCGCAGGTGAGCTCCTGTCCAAGGATAGCCAACGTGAATAGGGGGATTTTAGCTCCCAACTGCAGGGTTAGCCTCAAGAGAGCTAGTTAGGCTCATTTTTGCTTTTTCTGTGTGGTTACAGCTACCTTGGTAGGTAGAATTTTTGGTTGTGGTTGTAGGGTTTTTCATTTGTTTTTGAGAACATTGGTATAGCCTCTACTTGACAGGATCCCATAGTTTGCATTTTGTCAGGATCTATTAATGAGGTTTGCTGGTCGAGGTTTGGGGCAGGGGGGTTGCTGAGATGGATGGATGTGCTTTTCCTCGTCCCCCCCTTGCAGGATCTCTGTAACTCTCTGGTGGGGTGGTCCCCATGCAGGTTGTGGGTGAGTTTGTTAGTGCAGCATTCATCCTATACATGGTGGTATCCTATACATTGTAATGTTCCGTTAATTATGCCATCCTTGTAGGTCCTTCAGAGCAGTTTCTGCATTTTGATGATTTTTGGTTTTAGTTCGCAGTTTTGGTTATGGTGACTTTCTGGTTACGTTTATTCTGGGTCAGCTTTTCGTTTGTTATCTTGCACTCGGAGGCCGGGCAACGCATAGGTTTTCAGTGGGTTTCAGGTGAATTAGCGAATAAATGTTTGCCTTTGGACGGTGCAGTTTCCAGCTCCAATTTCAAGAATTCCATTTTCGTTTTTATTGGTGTGTTCGTGCCGGCACTGAAAAGGTCGGTTTAGTGCATCATCTGGACTGATTTCTGTTCATGTGTGCTGTACGGAGTAATGTCTGTTCGGACCTCCTCTTTTCTGCGCAATCTCCTTTTTTCTGGTTTTGTGGGTTCCAGTTGCACATGACATGATTGTAGGTTTTGTGACCTGTTTGTCTGTTGGAGATCGAGATAGTCACGTTAGCAGGTTATGGTAGTAGGTTTTGTAGCACAGTGGGGAGTGGACCGCATATCACACTAGACATTTAGGGTTTGAGTTTCAGTGGAAACCTTTATATAAAAAATAAAAAAGTGACTGGGTTTGTAAGTTGTTTGCTTAAATTGCGGGTTTTTTATAGGTTGATACATTTAGAGCAACTTTGTTGGGCCAGGTTTCCGGTTCAATTCAATGGGGAAGTATTTTGGCCTTCAGAGGCAATTGGTTGCTGCAACTTTTTACCTATGTGGCTGGGTGGCCAGTTTTTTTGGCTTTCAGTTGAGGGGGAAATTTTTCTACGTGGGTCATTGGCCCCAGTTTTGGTACAATGCAGGTTTTATGAGAAATTTGCTGCTGTTGTAGCCATTCCTAATTTTCATGGCCATATAAATCTGGTCAGTCCATCTGAGTTGTGGATTAATTATTTCTAGTGTGACAGTATCGGGTTTAGCTCATGCCATGACCAACCGAAGCTCATTCCTTTTGCGTTTCCTTAGTCATTGCATAACGGTGGGTTTCGTTCTGATCTAAATGAAATAGTACATATGTATGTGACCAAAATGAGTGAGGTACAAATGAACACACTTTATTTACAGGTAAAAAACAAAGAATTAACAAACAACATACATACTGTATACTCAACTTTTGTCTATGTATTCAGATGACACCGGTAATTCATCATCAGCAACATAAGATGTACTTCATCTTCTTCTTAAAATGGGGTATGGTACCAGGGAGCCCTCATTTCTTCAATGCCTGATTTAGTCAATATACATTTGCAGCACCCTACTGCAGTCTCAGGTCTACCATGAGCTAAAGGGTCCTTTGTCTACCTCCTGATTATATACCCTAGTCTGGGGTGGTGGCTGTCCGGATACTAAGCCCATATTAATTACAAACTACAGTAGGTACTGTACCAAGCACTGATTGGTCCAATGTAGCATTAACCAATCTTATCTCTTTTGCACATGCTCCGTAAGCAATAAGATATACTCAAAGAGATACAGTAATGACATATCCTAGTATGTATGGAAATAAACTGTTTCAAAGCTCCTTTGTGTGTCGAATAAGGACATCACTAACAGTTACCCATAATACATAGCATCTCTACACAGCTTACAATGGTCACCTCAATGGAATGTAGCTGCTACTGATAAGAACTTTTAAGGCATGAAAGGCTCATTATACTTCTAGTTGTAGAAATGGCAGGTACGGTACCTCAAAGTGGCCTAGCAAGGGGTATAGGTGTGTGTTACAACTTATAAACTTATATACTTATGTAGAAATTAACTATTTAACCACTGGTTACAGTTATTTCATTTTGTGCATTTAGGTACCGAATTTTAGATTTCGAGCATACAATTTTGTGCTGCGGCCTTTCGTTCCAATGAATCTCTGGACGTAATTGTCTGCCTGGAAATTTTGGTGAGCTTATGGGCTCAGCCATCTACGGAGGGTAAGTTTTTAAATATTGGCTTTAGTTCTGTACTTCTGTGTTTGGAACCATTCATAGCAGGGTGGGTCCAAAGCCTCTGAGGTGGCGGCACCAGCTGGGATCTCATTCTATTGTAAGCTTAAAGGTATTTATGAACTTACCCAGTCAGGTATTACATGCTGGGTGAAGGGGTTCCCCCCTCACATCATCCCCTTGAAGCCCTTTGATTCTCAGTTTTTGATGACGTTGATTATGTTTACGAGATCAATTATGCTTTGCTAGTTTCACTAGGCAGTAGAGACCAAACAGGTGTGGGTGGATAGTAGACTTTTCTCAACATCCAGAGGCTTATTTGCCCGGTACTCCTTGTGGTCATTATAGATGTGGCGTCCTGCTAGTAGAACACAAGGGTGGTTTACATGCCAATATTACCCTGTGTACCTCATTTAAGTTAGAACACAAGGGTGCTTTACATGCCAATCTTACCCTGTGTACCACATTTCACTTCTCTGCTGTTTTGGTCAAGGTTTCGTTTTGGTCGTTTCTATGCTTCTGCTTCTAGTACTCATATTCTTCAAATTGGGGCAGCTATTGGCACAGCGATAGCGGGGGCATTTCCTGCAGAGATTAGGGTGTGAAAGCGTCTGCCCTTGAGACATATATGCACGTTGTGGCTTGAGCTAGCTGCACACCTGGCGCCAACCCGAAACGTTGTTTACCAACCAATCATGGAATGACTAGCGTTCAAAAATTGGGGGGTGGTGAAGGGATTTTTTAATTTTTCCTCCTGGGAGCCTTGATCTGGCCCAATTTGGTTCATGGGTAGGTTTTTTAGTTTTTCCTCTTCACTCAGGTTACTTGTATCCCCTCTTATGCATCCCTGCTAGTTAGTTGCTATGTTTTTTTTTAAAGTTGTATTGGGATGGTTGGGTTTGGTGTGGTACTCATTATGTGGTGCAAGATACGTTGTGGGGAAACTTACCCTCAATGAACCTGGCGATTTTGTCCTGCTATGTGCGGGGGAAGCCGGGCGCTTTTGTACGAAGGCGTCTCGGATTGGCCCAGGAGGGAAGTTGGACCCTCGCAATGTTAGTGCATCTAGAGGGGGGACATTTTAGTCATTCCCCGAGTATTTGAGCAATGTAAAAGCTAGAACTGAGTCTGCAGCGTCTCTTTGCCACCTTGGTTAGGTTAATTAATTATAAATAAAAGCTGTGACCTTTTAGCCAAGCTCTTGTTGTCTGTGTCATTATTTATTAGTTTAAGTTAAGTAAGCTAGACAAGGTTGTTAAGGGTTAGAAGCAAATAAACCAATGTACATCTTAAAGAGCATTCTGGAAACTGCCATACAAAACAGAGCGCATTCCAGAGACAGCCCTATAATAGAGAGCATTTCAGAGATAGATATACAATACAGAGAGCATTATAGAGGCCAGAGCCATAACCAGACATTTTGGTGCCCTGGGCCAGAAAGATCATTGGCACCCCCCCACTCAATTTTTCAAATAGGGACATAAAATGCATGCCTGAAAAAGAAGTGTAGCCTCATGCGGACGGGGGCATGACAAATCTTATTTGTGCCATAGGATGATGAAGAGGTACCAATCCCTTTGTACCACTGTTATCCAGGTGTCACTGTAGAATACAGTGTGAATCCAATGGCTGCATGGATGATGCACAATAATTATGCTGTATAACTCACCAGCTCTGTATATAGGAGAGTGCAGCTGAGGCCGCACCTGTAGCAGGAATTGTCTATTAGAACAGCCGTGCACAAGCCTGGAGCTGGCAGTGTAAATCACCAACTGAAGGTATAGAAAGAGTGCTACTTGTAGTGTATATGCAGTAGCGGCTCCAGGCATGGGCAAGCCAGTCTGTCGCCCGGAGCGCTACTGTTTCCGGAGGGCTCAGGAAATGCCCACCACCTGCCCGGTGGTATAGGACATATTTAAGCACAGGGGGGAGGGAGCAGAGGAGGGAAGGGGTGGAAACACAGGACAGCGCTGGGCGCAGCGCTGCCTAGCGCCGGCCCTGTCTATGTGCAGCAAATATCAGCGGTTGGGAGGACTGGGTGTGAACTCTGCACTGGCAGCTGAACTCACTGGCAAAGGTACTCGAGGTGTGCTGGCAACACAGATCTGGATAAAGGCTTCATGGGTCCCGAGGCACTTAAGCCTGGGGGGGCCCTAAACAGCCAAATTTGGGATGCAGGAATCGGGTTCTCGTGGGCAAGCTTTTGGCACATACATGAAAAGGGAGAGTGATTACACATTACACCCCCAATTCATGTCACTCAGGGTGCATGTATATATCTTCCTCAGCTGCTGGGCTGCCCCGTCCCTTGTATGCACAGCAGGTGAGATGCTCTCCTCCCCGCAGGACAATGCAGCCCAAGGGGGGTTACAGTAGTTGAAAAGCAGGACAGTCCCACTAAAATTAGGATAGTTGGGGGGTATGCATACATATATAGTCATACACTTGCACACATACAGTCACACATATACGTACATGTGCAGAATCAGTGGTAGTCCCCTCCTTTCTGACAGCGCAGTCGTCTTTGGCGCAGGTCTCTGGTAAAATGGCACTTGCTTCTTACTCCCAGGGACATCTCTACTAGGGATGGTCATCGATGGTTGATGTTTGCCAACCATCAATGTTTTTCTTCCAATGTTAGTGTTTTAACCATTCGATGGCAGCATTCGGATGTTTGCTGCCATCTAATGGTAATCATTCTATGGTGTTCTGATGGTGGCTTCTGTTCTACCTAAAAGCTATGCCTCCCCTTTGTGTTGTGTCTCTGCCTCTGATAACCAGTGTTGCCAACTCTGAAATGGAAAACAAGTAACCTATATGTAAAAAAACAAGCCCAAACTAATCCTAAAAATACCAATAAAAAAGCCCAATTTATGGGGGTGTCTCTTTGTCCTCACTCTCTACCTGTCTAACTTCCTTTATTCCCCCTCTTCTCTAACCTAAATATGTTAGTGTGTGCACAGCCTTATCTGCCTATATTGCTTTTCTCCCTCTACACCAGCCTTCATATTTTATCTCCTCCCTCTTTTCATACCTCATTGCCTTGCCAGTCTTCAGCTGGGTACACACTTGCTGATGTGTGTACCAAGTGATGTGACACCCAACCACGCAATATATATTGGGCAGTCGATACATACTGCACGATGTGGGGACCAAACGTCCGATATGTCACCGGCTCCATCCATTATACCAGTGTCGGCATCTGGGTCATTCCTTCAGCCCTACATGCTGCCTCAGACCTGGCCCTCAGTCCCTCCCACCCTCCCCTCTCTGATAGCTCTGATTGGCTCTCTGAGACAGTGACAGCCAATCAGTGTGCACCCCTGGACCCGCAGCAGCTTTCACTCATAGACACACAGAGTGACAGCTAACAACATTTACACCAGCAGAGATGGGGAGTGATTTCTCTGCCTGTGCTGTAAGAGGTTTATTTTTCTTTGTGTTACAAGTATATTTAATACATGTTTTAGACTTCACTTTCTTGTTGCTTTAAGTGCCTACAGCAGCAGCAGCGTGGCAGTGACAGTGTTTCTCATTCTCCTCCTTGTCCTCAGTCAACTCTTACTGCCTTTCCAGGGTTTTTTTTTCTTTTGCTTCATGTCCGAGCCCCTCCTCCAACCCAGCCTCTTTACTATTCATATGAATAGTTTTTAACATTGAATGCTTTTGATGCGATGGATAGTTACCATTGCATCGAAAGATTCAATGGTGGAAGCACTGCTATCATATGATGGTGATCTTCCAATGTCCATCCATAATCTCTACTGCACATGCACAGGTCTCTGGTAAAATGGCGCTTGCTTCTTATTCCCGGGGACATCTCTACTGCACATGGCCATTTACCCTGTGACTTTTGCTGCTCTGCAACACAGCACTTCGGAGACTGCGGAGAGGTAAGTATAACTATATATGAGTGCAGGGTGTGGCACCCCTGGATTCAGGGGACTGTGTGCACCACACACCAAGCACCCATTAGAGATATACCATTGAGTCATGTGCATGCAGACTTACATTTTACACACATATACACATACATACTGTATATAGCCACTAATATATAAAGTCATACACATATTTGCTATTTTTCAAACCCGATTTCTATTATTGCTCAGTGGAACTAATTTTACAAAGACAGTAGAGGCATCTAATATTGCGATGTATATTTTATATTGCAGAAATTGATCACAAAATGTCTTTATAAAAAATATTTGCAGTTTTTCCTTCAGGGATTAACACAAAAAGATACTTGGGGCTACTAACTCATGAGGAAGCCACTTAACTTACACGGTACAGTAACTTCATAAGCTGCCTGATCAGTGCTTAATCTATAGTTCAATTTTTCTGCAAAATAGAACCTGATGAGTTCATGTCCCGCGAATTACAGTATTTTGAAAAGTGTGTGTTAAATAAAGGATGATGTAACTTGTGGAAGTAGCACTTAGAGGGGGAGTCAGTCAAGGAGGAGATAGGGGTGGCCAGGAGATGCTACAAGTGACAATTATTATAAACAGCAAATTGATAGGCACTGCCAAATACCACCCCCTTCCCTGCAGCTCCCTGTGCTGTGGCACATGTCACACCTCCCTAGTTACAGCCCTGACAGAGACAGCTGTATAATAGAGCATTCCAGAGATTTATATACAATATTCCATTGACCCCACAATACATAACATTTCAGAGATTGATATACAATAGTAAGAGCATTCCCGAAACATCTTACAGTACAGATAGCATTTCAGAAATTGGTATGCAATACAGATAGCATTCCTTTTGCCCTAATACAAATGTGTCCTGCTACATATTTGCTATGTACGCAGCAAATCACGCAATGTGGGGTGCAAGGCATGCACCCATGAGCAAAATGCGCACTGCATTTACTCCCGCACCTCTATAAGAATGCATGGTGCAATCGCAGTGTGTGTCATAGCATACCATAGCATATGCTGCTGCGGGCAATCATGTGGCACGATGCTTGCGCATGTTTGTAGCATGATCGGCAAAGATGTAGCAGGACACATCTGTACAATACAGAACATTCCATACATTGATTTACAATAGGAAGAGCATTCCAAAGGCTGTCATACAATACAGTGAGCATCTCCAAGATTATTATACAATACAGAGAACATCCTATACCATTTATTCTATTACGCTGACATTACATTATTAGTTACTAGGGAGCAAATCTCAGTGTCCTTTACTAATGGGACTATTATTACTTATTTCTTATATTTTATAACTTGGTACTGTACTTTATTAAAGTATATACTGGGCCATCGATCCCATGTGGCAAAGTGAGAGCTTATTTTAGCCCAAATAATTTAAGAGGTGTGAGGGGCAAGGTCTTGTTTTATTGAAAAGCTACATAGGCTAAATTCCAGAATTTTGAAATTACAGCAATGGCCAGTACATGATCAACCAATAGACTGAGCAGGCTGCAGCCTAGGGCATCAGAACTTGGAGTACACTGCTGCTGAGATGATAATAAGGGCTGAACCTGGTCTATTAGTGGCTGGCCCCACATTTGTGGTGTCTCAAATTCAAAATGAAGATCAGCTTCTTGTGACTTCTGGTAAGCATTTTCAACTCCCTGTGGTCTTCAGGTCTTATTCAGCAGTGCACGGGAATCTACGCAGGCACCTGACCCATTCTGCGCATCTGCAGAATGAATCTGCGATCCCGCATGCAGACTGGCAGCAGACTGTCACTGATTGACAGTCTCCTGCCATTTGTGGGTAGGAAGGGGGCATCAATGGCCTCCATTTCCTGAAACTGAGGCATGTTGCCACGTTTGGGGGGGAGGGAAGAGACCAGGATCTTCGTTGGCTGATGGAAATTTCTTGGCCTCTCATCTGCGGCAGTTGGCTTGTGTGACCACATGCTGCGTTGGACAATGCAGCTCAGATAAGTAATGCAGCAGGAGGCGTGATGCCTCCTGTGCATTACCATATCTGAAAGGATCGCAATTGCAAAGCTGCCTGCGTGCATTCATCATATATCTAAAGCCTGCATGCATACATTATATATCTATAGCCTGCGTGCATACATCATATATCTATAGCCTGCATGCATACATTATATATCTATAGCCTGCGTGCATAAATTATATATCTATAGCCTGCATGCATACATTATATATCTATAGCCTGCATGCATACATCATATATCTATTGCATCCATCAGGAGAGGGTGTGTTTTGCTGCATCTCCTGGTGAACATAGGTGTGTGAGTGGGAGGGGATTTTCCCCTATGAGCTTCCCCAGGCAAATTGCCTCTGCCTGGGGTAGTGTGGCTGCTACTCTGGGGCAGCTTATTTGGACTTTTTTCGGCTTATGGACTGCCAATTATTTGCTAAAAATTGACTGTACTGGCTGGGGAGGCATAAGGAAATGCCAAAAACACCCAAGAAAAAGAAGTCCGGGGTGCACGTAGCTGCAGGACAGCCCAGTGGTCCGGACAAAGATTGAGAATTATAACCCTGTCCAGTTTTTGCCTGCGGAGGCTCTGGAAACACTGACAGCGCCTGCTATAGCGATAGCGGGGGTTGAGCCTTACCAGGTAGCCCCTGTCATGGATGTGGTGAAAGCGGCATCAGCAGCAGGATGTCTGACGGAGGTATCCACAGACCGTGTGTGACCCAGAAGCTGCTTGTGTGGGTGTGCGTATTCCAGAAGTCACCGGTCAGGTGACTCCGGCTCCGGCAGCTCTGTTACTGACTGGGAGTACTGTGAGCGTAGGGGTCCCGGTGGCTCCCGTGTGGGAGTATGTTTTGGTGGTTACTGGACAGGGGACTCAGGGCCTGATTCAGACCTGGTCGCAAGCGCTGAGCGCTCGCAACCTGGTCGATGGTGGCCCAGAGAGCATGTGCATGATGGAGCCGGCTACGTTATATGCTTGTGCGAGACCTGGATAGCGACGGCAATCCATCGCTCAAGGTCTCGCACCAAAGGGGGGGTGTTGTCGATGTTGAGTGTCAGCATGCCCCCTTTGGTGGGAGGGTCAGGGGGTGGCTGCCCAGATGGAGGCATTCCCGTGGGAACGCCTACCATTTGGGGGCGGCCCCGCTGACATCACAAGTGATGTCAGTGGGAGAGCTTTCGGCTCTGTTTAAGCTGAAAGCTCTCTGGGGCTAGCAGCCACAAGACCCTACCGCAAGGGTCTCATCGCAAGCCCGATGGTCGTGATGGTCTTGACCATCGCAACCATCATCCTGGCCGCTCGCATTAGCTGTGGGTGGCAACCCACAGCAATGCTTGCGGCCAGGAGGCCGCTCCATAAAAAAAAAAGATGCCCTGATTCAGAGTGAGCGCTCTGTCTGAGCGTTCGGCTCTGAATCAGGGCCTCAGGTCACAGAGGACCTCATTCAGAGGCGGTCGCATGGAGCGATTGGATGTAGCGAACAATGTTTTTTTCAACTGTGCATGCATGTACATGGCAGTGTACATGCGCAAGCCTGTCTTCCCAACTGCAATCCTCTTGCTCGCTAGTCACTACGAGGTTGTAGCTGTGATTGACATTTCATGCCGTTTGTGGGTGGTTACAGGGGAAGGTGCTTTTGAAGGGGTGTGTGGTGGTGCGCACGCAGGCGTGGTTGACCTTAAAAAGGGCGTTTTAAGGGTGTGCATATATTACTGAGTGAGTCATCACACACGCCATCTCGTTGCAATAACGACGCTACTGCACGCAGAGCTAAGGGTAGCCCATGGTCTACCTTAATCATTGCAAGTGCTGGTGATGGTTTCTGCCTCATCCGATGTTTGTAGAATTATTAACAATGTAACAGGTGTTAATCGTGCTGACATAGGTTGCGGCCTGCGACCGACTCTGAATTAGGCTGTAGAGATAGGAGGTGTGGTTTCATTGTTGTGGGTGTTTCCACGCTTACAATGTGCATTGCAATCAGAGCCAGTTCTAGGCATAGGCTCTCTAATCAAATGCCTAGGGCAACTGGAATGCCTAGGGGCATCCACGGCTCTGCAGCTCTGCCTCTCCCTGCTGGCACAAATGGAGATCAGCTCCAGTCGGGAAGCGCAGCAGTCAGCCAGTCAGGTGCATGTGTTGACAGCTGAGCCAAGTCAGAATGAGCTTCTGCACAGTAGCTCATCCTGGCTACAGGAGGAGACAAGTAAGACGGCGATGGGAATAGATGAAAAACTGCATTGCTTTTTATGAATTGTATTGTGTATCTTTCAAGTGTCACTCACAGAACATTATTGGCCCTGCGTTTACCGTGGATAAAGATTTTTATGATATCTGTATATCTGCAGTGTACTTGTTATACAAGCAATAGTATTATGTAGAATATGTTCAACCTGGATCGTAACACATTCATTAGCTTTCTGCTTTAGGCAAGTCACCATTACCGCAGAGTTACATATATACAATGTAACATTGTGATATTGCCGTTTCACTGACATTCTATATGTTATTGTATTTTTTTTCTACTATGTATCTCTTTTGTAATATTAGCAAATACAGTCAGGTGCATAAATATTGGGACATTATTGGCCCTCATTCAGAGCCGGACGCTATTTGCGGTCGTTCGTTTAAAAACAAGGGGTGGCTATTTAAATGATCCGTACGCACATTGCAGTGTGTTCACACCTCTAAGTCTGAACGAACGAGCAAAACATACGCTCGTTTATGTGTTAAAAACGCCCCCTGGCCGCACGCATCCTACGTCATGTCCGCTATTTATTAGATTAATCGAGTACATCGACCAGCGTATGAACTGCTCGCTATTCTTGTGGTTGGTGTTTGCTACCACAAATTTGCGTGCAGTTCTGGCTATAAAATAACCCAGTGACGTGGTCAATGACGCTGCTGTTTTAAATATACACACCCATAAAACGCCCGTTTTGACCTTTAAGCACGCCTGCGTTCGGATCTCCACTCCCCATTTTCAAGCACCTTCCCCTGTTACCACCCACATACGCCTCATTCTGTCACTCAAAATAGCAGGCCCTCGCTATATAGCGTACAAAGGATTTTCGGCCGCACTGACTGGTTCGCGCATGCGTACTAAAAAGCGTACGCATGCGCAGATGTGCAAACATCGCTCGGAACGAGCGTACTGCCGCTAACGAGCGGCTCTGAATGAGGGCCATTGACAGAATCTTCATATTTTGGCCTCTATTCACCACCACAATGGCTTTGAAATGAATCAAACAAGGTGCTTTAACTGCAGACTTTCAGATTTAATTTGAGGGTAATTACATCCAAATCAGGTGAACGGTGTAGGAATTACAATGGTTTCTATATGTGCCTCCCAATTTTTAAGGGGCCAAAAGTAATGGGACAAACTAAACAATCCTTAATCTAACTTTCACTTTTTAATACTTTGTTGCAAATCCTTTGCAGGCAATTACAGCCTGAAGTCTTGAACGCATAGACATCACCATATGCTGGGTTTCATCCCTGGTGATGCTCTGCCAGGCCTCTACTCTAAATGTCTTCTGTTCCTGCTTGTTCTTGGGGCATTTTCCCTTCAGTTTTGTCTTCATCAAGTGAAATGCATGCTCAATCGGATTCAGGTCAGGGGATTGACTTGGCCATTGCATAACATTCCACTTTTTAGCCATAAAAAACTCTTTGGTTGCTTTTGCAGTATGCTTAGGGTCATTGTCCATCTGCACTGTGAAGCGCCGTCCAATGAGTTCTGAAGCATTTGACTGAATATGAGCATATAATATTGCCCAAAACACTTCAGAATTCATTCTGCTGCTTTTGTCAGCAGTCAGATCATCAATAAATACAAGGGAACCAGTTCCATTGTCAGCCATACATGCCCATGCCAATACACTACCACCACCATGCTTATCTGATGAGGTGGTATGTTTTGGATCATGAGCAGTTCCTTTCCTTCTCCATACTCTTCTCTTCCCATCACTCTGGTACAAGTTGATCTTTGTCTCTTCTGTCCATAGGATGTTGTTCAAGAACTGTAATGGCTTTTTTAGAAGTTGTTTGGCAAACTCTAATCTAGTCTTCCTGTTTTTGTGGCTCACCAATGGTTTACATCTTCTGGTGAACCCTCTATATTCACTCTTGTGAAGTCTTCTCTTGATTGTTGACTTTGACACATATACACCTACCTCCTGGAGAGTGTTCTTGATTTGCTAGAAGGGGTTTATCTTATAATAATATAATAATTATTCTATCATGCACCACAGTTGTTTTCCGAGGTCTTCCAGGTCTTTTGGTGTTGCTGAGCTCTCTGGTGCATTCTTTCTTTTTAAGAATGTTCCAAACAGTTGATTTAGTCACACCTGATGTTTTTGCTTTCTCTCTGATGGGTTTGTTTTGATTTTTCAGCCTAATGATGGCTTGCTTCACTGATAGTGACAGCTCTTTGGATCTCATATTGAGAGTCGACAGCAACTGATTCCAAATGCAAATGTCACACCTAGAATCAACTCCAGACCTTTTACCTGCTTAATTGATAATGAAATAACGAGGTAATAGCCCACACCTGTCAATGAAATAGCTTTTGAGTTGATAGTCCCATTACTTTTGGCCCCTTAAAAAGTGGGAGGCACATATAGAAACTGTTGTAATTCCTACACCGTTCACCTGATTTTGATGTAATTACCCTCAAATTAAATCTGAAAGTCTGCAATTAAAGCACATCTTGTTTGTTTCATTTCAAAGCCATTGTGGTGGTGAATAGAGGCCAAAAAATAAAAATGCAGTCAATGTCCCAATATTTATGCACCTGACTGTAGGTATGAATATTACAGCATCAGTAGATTCTAGTATATGTACTATTTGTTATTATAGTTTCTATGGTGATGGGCGCACTAGGTGATGTCATCATTATGCATATATTGGCAGTGGGAGCTCAGCCGGAAGTTGTGCCAGAGAATGCAGCAATGTGGTGAGGGGGAACACTTATTTAAGGTCAGTTCATTTTGTATTATGTATGTCCTGATGAAAAAGCTTCTGCATTGAAACTTCGACTTTATTGATGTTTGTGTCATCTCTTTATAGAAAACCCTGAGTGCCGATGTTAATTGTATACAGTGCATGGTGTTTGGAAAAAAATATCCCTCACGGAGGGCAATGGGGTAAGAAATATTATTATTGCAGTGCGAGCCGGATTTTGTCTCTCTCTCTCTCTCTCTCTCTCTCTCTCTCTCTCTCTCTCTCTCCCTCATATATGTTAATATATATATATATATATATATATATATATATATCTGTATATATATTTTGCTATTCTGTGTTAGGAATAGGATGTTAGGGAAAAGTGTTATTCCACACGGATGAAAGTTCCAATTATATAAAAGATATTGTCCTCCTCTTCAGGGTAATTTTCAGCCAGTCAATACATTCAGTTTAAACCACCTCCCAATATATAGGGGTATTCCTTCTATCTTCCAGTTTAGGCTTGTTGTGCTGACACTTTTGCGTTTCTGTTTGACCAAGTTGATCTGCAGGCCTATCACTGCTTTTGCCTCAAATAACCATCCAATCAGTGGGGAGATGTCAATCAGTCCTCCTTCTGCTGATTAATAAGAAAGTGCTGCACTGATTTCCTGGGTTACACGCAGCTGCTGCTCAGCCAATCAGTGCAGCACTTTCTTATTAATTGGGGAGTGAAGGTGATGACTTCAACTAAATATGTGTTGACTGGCTGAAAATTACCCTGTAGAGGAGGACATATTATTTAATAAACTTGGATCTTTCATCTGTGTGGAATAACACTTTTCCCAAATATCCTAAAATAGTCAAGGAATGTATTTTTCTTTTGCATGTATATTGTTTTATGGTTTGATTACACCTTTTGATTTCTTTGGGTGCTCGGGTGTATTTGCACAGTGAAATACCATATTTTGCAAATGGCTATGTATGTCAATGTATGTTATTTTTGGTGTCCGCGTATAACCACTAAGATTTTTGGTGGGATTATCTGATAGGGAGCACCAGCCAAAATGTTGCCTAGGGCACCAAATTGGCTAGGGCCAGCTCTGATTGCAATTGAGCGCTCGTTTTGCATATTTTCGATCACTTTGGGTGCGAATGAGGTCCAGAGTCTCCTGCTCAGGTAGCTTAATTTCAGGCTGTAGAAGCCCTGGTAGAGTCTGGAGTGGGTGACCCTCTATTTGCAGCAGGGGTCCTGGCAGGCCAGGAGTTAATTTCCCCTGTAGATGAAGTGCTGATAGCTCATGGCCAGAGAATTCTTGATGAGGCTGGTCTCTCTTGTCCATTGGTAGGAGAAAGATCCCCAGGACAACAAATTGCTTCCTTGTGCTTTTTTCTCCATGAAATTTGCTGCAGCCGAAAGAAACTACATGAGTTACTCGCTATTAAGTGGTTATTTGTGGATTGGAGATCCTGGCTAGAGGGGGCCAAGCATCAAGTCACTGTCCTGACCAACCACAAAAATTTGTTCTGCATTGACATTCAAGAGATTGAATTCCAGACAAGCTCGGCGGGCATTATTTTTACATGTTTTAATTACATACTGTAATTTCTTTCCAGCATGGGTCCAAAAACACCAAAGCTGATGCTCGCTCTGAGAGCTTCCTTTCTATTCAGCAGTCCACTGTCATTGCTGATACTATAATTCCTGCCTCCCATTTTCATATGGCTCTTACTCAGTTTGGCTGATATCCTCATCTCTTTCCAATCTGAAGCCCCATCTGTAAAACCTTCTGGACTACTGTTTTTTCCTCTCTGGACTACTGTTTGTTACTGAAAGGCTCAGAGAAGCAGTTTTGGTAGACTTTCATTCCAGCAAAGCGGCAGGTCCAAAACTGTTGAGCTTCTTTCCTGTTCAGTATGGTGGCCAACCTTATCCCAAGATGTGTGTGAGTTTATTTTGGCCTGTGATATCTGCACCAGAAACAAGACTTTTCAGGTTGCCCCTACTGGTTTTCTATTGCCTCGTTCAGTGCCTTCTAAACCCTGGGCCAATATTGCCATGGATTTTGTGGTGGATCTTCCTTTTTTCTCTAGTTGTACCATAATTTGGACTGTAGCGGGCCAGTTTAGTAAAATGGTGCATTTCATTCCTTTAGCCAAACTCCCCACTGCTAAAGAACTTTCCACCATATTTATCCAACACATTTTCTTACCTTTGGACATTGTTTCGGTCCCGTGGGACACAATTCATTGCTCGTTTCTGGAAACTCTTCTGTTCATCCTTAGGTATCACTCTTAGTTTGTCCTCGGGTTATCATCCACAATCCAATGGCCAGACAGAATGGGTTAATAAGTCCTTGGAGCAATATCTCCGATGTTTTATCTTGACGACTGGGTAAATTATCTACTGATAGCCAAGTTTGCATTCAATTACTCATGTCACTACATTCCAGAGCTAACTCCTTTGAACCTAATGTCAGAAAGTCATCATCTTCTTCTTCCTCTTCTTTGCTTTTTTGACTTTGCTCTGTTTGGAACAAGGTGCACCAGAGTCTGATCAAAGCTTGGTCTGGTCTGGTTAACCACAAGAAACATCAAGCTCTGTCAACTGTCTCACAAACTTGGTCCTAGATATATTGAACCATTCCAGATAGTGGCCCTTCTATTGCCCAACACTCTTAAAATCAAATAAAGTACTTTCCTGGCTCACCAGCCACACTTTAGCTATCTAAGCCACATCACAGTCTGCAAGACCACACCACAGTCAGTACTTTCCCAGCTCACCAGCTGCATCACGGTCTGCAACGCTGCACCACAGCCAGTACTTTCCCAGCTCACCAGCCTCGCCTTGGCTGTCTAAGCTGCAACACAATCTGAAAGGCTGCACCACAGGCAGTACTTTCTTGGCTCAACAGCCGCACCTCGGCTGTCAGAGCCACACCATGAATTGCAAGGCCGCACCACAGCCAGTACTTTCCTGGCTCACCAGCGACACCTCTGTTGTCAAAAGCCACATCACAGTCTGCAAGGCCGCACCACTGCCAGTACTTTCTCAACTCAGTCGCAACTTGTCTCTCAAAGTCACAGCTGAGATCTCAAAGCTACACCATAGATTATTGGGTTTCAAAGCCACATTTTGGCTCTCCATGCTACATCTTGGCTAATAAGCTACGTCCTAGCTTTTTTCTGATCTTGCCTGGGGTACAGGCTCTCCCTCTACCTCCTCCTGATCCTCCCTACTGTCCGCCACTACAACATCCTCCTGACTGCTTACTTTATCCCCAAACCTCTTCCTACATTCCATCCTGCACCACACAAAGGGCCCAATTCAGACCCACTCGCTAGGCTGCATTCGCACGCTGCCGCTCAGCTGCTAATATATGCAAAGGATGCGATCGCACGGCAAGGCATGAGGACGCCCACAATGGCTTAGCGTGCAGTGGCAGTGCGATCGTAAGCCAGTCTAATGCCGCCCTCTTTTCTTTGCAGCACACATCATCTCCAGGAAGTGTATATAACAATCGTTAACATCGAGAACCATCGGCTGCATACGCAGTGCTTGTGGTAGACGCTACCCTACCGCATGCACTGCGAGTGCTGCAGGGATTTATGCTGCTTTATCTTAATTATGCACACCCTAGGAACACCGTTTTACTGCTCAGACATGCCTGCATTCGCACCACCACTCCCCTGTTTGCCAGGACCTTCCCCTGCCACCACCCAAAGACAGCACATTCTGTCAGTCAAACTAGCGGGCATTCTGTGTGCTCTTGGCGATTGCTTCCCGATTGCAATGACTGGCTTGCATACGCAAAATTGTCCATCTACATATGAAAGCAGCCTAGTGAACGGGTCTGAAACGGGCCCTAAGGACAAACAAACACTGAACACTTATAAAAAAAATTAAGTGCTAACACTTACTAGTACACACCACTTACACAGCTCACACTCACAAATAACACAAGACAACATAACAGACAGATATTAGACAAGGACAGAAAAAGTTTTGCTAAATAAATATATGAACCAAGACAAACAAGAGCACAATGACAACACACTCATAAATCAATATCACAACTCATCACACTTCAAATGCTAAATCACTCAGAGACTTGGTTAGCGTAAAATTGTTAAATAACTCGGACCCTATTACATTTACCCCTATGTATGTTTCTTTTTTTAAATAATAACACTATGGAAAGTAATTATTATCAAATCAGAGGTATACATTCTATATTTTCAATTAAATTTGATTTATACTACATGTATTGTGTAAGTGATAATGTTTATCTATACAGAAAAGAACAGCTCTTTCATCCTCAGCATTTATGTATCTGCCCAACTTGCACCTAATGCTGATCTACTGGTGTTCTCAAAAGTGGATAATGAACTAATTTTAGATAGACTGTCCATGGACATACAACACTGCTTTAATTCGGTAAGTACGATCTTATATGACAGTGTTTCAGGGATCTCATCTTCATTAATCTGCTTAACAGTGCTCCTCACAGTGACTAGAGAGATGTCAAGGGCACATCTATAATGGGTGCAGGGTGTGCAGTGCACACGGGCCCCTGGGTGCAGGGGGGCCCACACTGCACACCCTGCACCCATATAGTTGTATACTTCCCCATCCGTAGTCACCAGCATGCTGCTCTGCAGCACTGGGCTGGTGCAGCAGAGCAGCAAAAATCACTGGGAAAATGGCGGTGGACATTTTTCCGGTAACTCTGCGCAAGTGCAATACTGCTGTCCCCGGGAAAACTGCACAGGAGCCATTTTCCTGGAGACCCGCGCATGCAAAGTAGATTCCTGCACTAAGCCAGAATCTACTGCACCATGGTTGGCTCCATGTGCAATACAGTCTATTATGTGTTTTGGTGGAATGCCTGTACTCTTACATTTTTGACTTTCTATCATTTGTTATTACATATGTTTCTCTGAGTGTTGATAAACCAGTTCTGTCTCCTGGATCCAACATTGATTTACATATAAAGGCTGCTCCAAGTTCACTGTGTTTTCAAAGAGTGAAAGATGCAAGATTATAAATGCTAAATTCATATGATTCATTAAGCCCTACTGCTGTAAGTGTCTCTAGCAGAATAAAGCAGGATGTGTTATATTAATATTTATAGTATACTCCAATATTAGTATTTGTCCATCTAGTACATGTGCAGTGGAGCAAGACAATGGTGTGTGTCTACACCACTTGCCCCCTCTGCACATAGCTCCAACTGACACCAGTGCTGCATGTTACCCACCCTGGGTAATTGGTCACAGTTGCCTAAGGGCCTGATTCAGACATGCTCACTAAGATGCATACTCTCGCTGCTGTCGATGGCATGCATTGTGCGCAAGCATACGCATCGCATTGTGCGCATGTGCATACCTTAGCGAAAGTTCACAATGCATTTGCTCGCTGCACATAGACAGCCCAGCAGAGAGAGTGACAGGGGAAGCTGTTTGTAGGTGGTAACAGGGGCTGGCCATTAAAAACGGGGGAGTGGAGGCATGCCTGAGCATCTCAACAGTGTTTTAGAGGTGTGCATAATTATAAGACAGCATCATAGTACACGTCACCTGGCTTGTTTTTACACTGAAGTGCTTGCAGTGCTTGTGGCAGGGTATGGTCAACCTCAAGCAATGCGATAGCACCCAATGTACTGATGCTTGCACACACTTCCTGGACATGACGTGCACAAGTGGGCATCTTAAAACAGGCTGGTGGGTGTCTGCATACTGATCTGCCCAGCTATTTTGTTGCTCATGGTGTGGCATGCAGGCCTCTGAGTTGCACCATGGACTTGTGGCATGGCGTGCAGGCCTCTGAGTCGCGCCATGGACTTGTGGCATACCGTGGTATTCTTCAACGAAGGATACGCTATGGCATGTAATACAGCGCTTAACCACTGGGTGGTGATTGCTCCACTGTTGTAATTTGTACTGAATCCCTTGTACTGAATGCCATAATGTTAAACTTAAATTGGATGGATATCACATTCACACCATTTGCATGTTCACACAACCAATATTTTTAATGTCACATAAAGTACATACAGTAAGATCTTATAACAGGATGCAAATCAGTGCACATACAGTATAGTACATAACTCAACAGTAGAGAAGTTGCCCAGGTTGTTATCACGATATGACCAATACTGTAGATTAATGAGATGCACGCACAGCTTTCACTAAGATGAGATGAATTACAGTATGACAATTTTTTTTTTAATTTTTGTAGTTAATTAAAAACAGCAGTGGGAGGAGTGCACAAGGATGAGGCCACTCTGTGCGGTTCACTGTAGCTGGTGTGTGGGCTAGTGGTTAGGTGATCACTTTGGAAGAATTATGGTCCCAGGTTCGATCCCTGGAAAATAATATTTATTTTTTGCCACTGTCTGCTCTGGACACTATAATGAAACTACTGTAGTAGTGTTGCACTGTAATACTGTAGTGTTGTTGTTTAAAAGGCTGCTTAAAAGTAAGACATTACAAACTGATTGTACATTTAAATAGTGCAAAACTTTCGTCAATGTCTGTGCTGAGGTGGCTGTAATCTCCATGGGGTTGCAATTGGATTTCTTGCGCATGCCCAGTGGAGTGGTTACAATGGGATCTGTGGCACCAAGCCATACACCATGTAGCGCTATGCCATGGCGTATGCAAGATCATCTGTATTACTACAGTACTGTATGGTATGCTGTTGAATTTTCACCCTTGTACCACTCTGCACTGTCCAAGACTTGTACAGAATAGTCATTTCATGACTTCAGAAACTACAACAGTAGTGTGCTCTGTTTGAGAGGGAAGCCTCTAAATTACAAACTAACTGTGTGTTTAAAACTTGAATTTTGCACCACTCTCTACACTGTCCTTGACTTGGACACAATAGTGATTTCTGTTTTACAAACTTACTGCGCATGTAAAGCGCAAAATAGCGCTACACCGCAAACTTGCGACAATGTAGATGTGGTGTCAGCCTTGCACACTATAGCGATGTCTCTTGAACTGTAACTGAGAGTGGCCTCTGTCTGTGAGAGGGCTCTCTGTTTTACAAACTGACTGTGCATTTGAAACGCAAAATAGCGTTACATCGCAAACTTGCGACATTGTCGATGCTGTTTCAACCTTGCACACTATACTGATTTCTCATGTACTGCAAGTAGTAGCGGGATCTGTATGAGAGAGAGCTCTCTGTATTACATGGTTGGCGCTATGGTGGCTGTCAGCCATCTCCGATGGATTAGAAATGGCATCTCTGGTGGGCGCATGCCCAGTAGGAAGGTTGCAATGGGATTTCTGGCACATGCCCAGTGGGCCAAGAGTCATACACAGTGCATAAGGTCCCTTCCCCCAAAGCAAGCAAGAGCCTCTCATTACCATAATAAAGGATGCTTTGTTAATCCATTGACTGTAAGCAGTCAGCTCTGCCCTAGTGTCCTGAAAAAGGCAACAAATAGTGACCATTGCAAAGGACACCATTCCCCTTCTGCTAGGACAACTAGTGTGCCGCTATGAATGTGTCTGTACTGTATATTAAAAACTGACAGTGCAGTTGAAGTTTGCACCACACAATAGTGATTTCATAACTGTAGAAACTGGTAGTAATGGACTCTGTACAGTATGAGAGAGAGGTCTTTGTATTACAAACTGACTGTGCATTTAAAGCGCAAAATAGCACTACACCGCAAACTTGCGACAATGTAGATGCGGTGTCAGACTTGCACACTATAGCAATGTCTCTTGAACTGTAACTGAGAGTGGCCTCTTTCTGTGAGAGGGCTCTCTGTATTACAAACTGACTGCGTTTGAAGTACAAAATAGTGTTACATCGCAAACTTGCGACAATGTTGATGCTGTTCCAACCTTGCACACTATAGTGATTTCTCATGTCCAGCAAGTAGTAGTGGGATCTGTATGAGAGAGAGCTCTCTGTATTACACGGTTGGCACTATGGTGGCTGTCAGCCATCTCCGATGGATTAAAAATGGCATCTCTGGTGGGTGCATGCCCAGTAGGAGGGTTGCAATGGGATTTCTGGCGCATGCCCAGTGGGCCAAGAGTCATACACAGTGCATCAGGTCCCTGCCCCCAAAGCAAGCAAGAGCACCTCTTTACCATATTTAAGGAAGCTTTGTTAATCCATTGACTGTAAGCAGTCAGCTCTGTCCTTGTGTTCTGAAAATGGCTACGAAAAGTGACCATCCCCCATCTGCTAGGACAACTACTGTAGTGTGACGCTTTGAATGTTACACAATAGTGATTTCATGACTTCAGAAACTTTTCCCGTGCTGCCCACACTACTTTGCCACTAAGGTAATGACTACACTACAGTGCACCATAGACGCCTGCCGTAACGAGAGAAGTAGTGTCGTTGTGCGCCAATGCGCCATACGTTATGCGTTGTGCATTGTGTGACAGGAGTCACTGGCTATTGAAAATGGCTGCGATAAGGGTGAGGAGGTTCTCAGATGGTGAGCTCTTTGTCTTGGTGAAGTGGCGGGACCAACCCTTTGCCACTAACCAAGACAAAGAGCTTGCATACAGAAATGCCAGCAGGGAGATATACAGGCGCTACGGCCTGCACCGCAATGTAAGGTCCCTGCAGCGCAGGTGGTCAGACCTGCTCAGGAGGGACAGGCCTCACCTAGAGTGGATCAGGAGGCATATAAGGTGCAGTAAGTACAGTATTGCTGTATAATCACATTAATTACAGTATACTGTACAATAACAAATACAGTACAATGCACGACTCTGACATACTCTACAGTACTGTATACTGCACTGTAGGATGTTGGATACTACAGTATCTGACGATGACTGACAGTTGTTACTACACACTTACATGACTGGCAGACACTTGCTTGACAGGGTGATTAAATCTACAGTACAGTACTGTACTGTACATGGACTAATGGGTGACACACTATTGGTCGACATGGCTTGTTTGTATAATAAACCTAAAGTAACAAAAGGCAAGTTGATTGATCCACCATTCTAATGCCTGTCGACCAAATCTATGTTAACCCACTGTACACACTATATACAGTATCTGTGCTGGGCCTGCCCCCTTTAAATCTGACATTATTACTGTATGTCACAGACAGATTCATGGGTTTCCAATCAGCTCCCAACTGTCATCCCACAGGATGTGTTTGAAAAATGAAATTTGGGAGCTGATTGGCTGGTATCTTATCACTTCTCACTCTGGGCCCCATTTACAAATGAAGGGAAATACCAGCCGGAATTTTCATTTAGTATCACTGTGATACAAACGAAAATTCCACTGCTATTTAGTAATACTTACCCCTCCGGTGAGGTCCTGCGAAGTCAAAGTCCTCAGCGAGGTCCTCCGCTGGGTTGCTGGCAGCCTAACGCTGCCAGCAACAGGCTCCAGTGTCATGTGCATGCACGACGGTCCGCCTGTGCTGTGCATGACAGGGAGACCCGGCAGTGCCTGGAAGGCTTCGTAGAAGCCGGAAAGGCTCCGCCGGGTCACCATTGCCGGCAAGATTACAGCTGTTTACTAAATACATGAAGATGGTATAACCCCTTTAACGAGTGCTAAAGGGGTTATATTTTTTTTTTTGTAAATGGGGCCCTCTGTCTCCTAACACTGCTTAGTACAGTAAATACTGTAGACCCCCTCAAAAATTTTAAACACCAGGGTTTGCCTACAGTATACAGTAGCATCCAAAGTATGCAAAGGCCAGCAATTCTGGAGCAGGGTGCCGATCCTGGCACCCTGCAATGCAAAAGTACAGCTTGTGGGGTGGCGACAGTGCCGCCCACAGAGCCTCTGTGTGACGTTGCACCACTTGGTCATACAGTAATTTACTGTACTGTATATTTTTTTATATACAGTACAGTACCATACTGTTTTATGTTAGGCCCAATGCCAGCTTCACAGACTACAGTAGTTTTTGTACTACAGTATACTGTATTGGTTTGTATTTTTATCATGGTCAATAGCTAATTCCTTAAGGCCATCTACAGTACTGTACCGTAATCCCTCTCCAATTTGGAATAGAGGTCTGAACTCTTGTTTTCAAATTCTCCTTAATGACGACATGTATTTTCCCCACAGGGCGAGAAGCCCCCCCCTGCCCCGGCAGCACCATCACCACCACCACCGGCATCATCACTACCACCGCCATCACCACCACCACCAGCAGCCGGGTCCAGTTGGCTGTATTGTTGGAGTAAGTACAGTACATACTACTGTACATTGTTCTCTCTCTCTCTTTCTCTCTCTCTCTCTCTCTCTCTCTCTCTATCTTTCATTTCTGTGTTTGTTTTTGGTGTTATGGAGTATCTGGTCAAGATTTGTACAGTTTATTTATTTCAAAATTGCTTTGAGGGAAACTGACAGTACAGTGTACTTTTTCCACAGTCCTATCTATACCTCCACCACCACCTTCGGTAGCCTCCTCAAATAACAGTGGTAATGATTAAAACAGTTACAGTATGGACACACTATTGTCATGCTACTGCCTTTTTTATTTTTTGTATAATATTTCTTTTCTTATACTGTACACACAGATAGACTGGTCATTGATGAGGAGGCTACAGGTATAAGCCCCATGCCACGTAAGTACAGTACACCCCATTTTTTCTACAGTACTGTATATCTCTAATTTTCTTTCCTTGTCAGTCTCTCGACC